>CM073003.1:21943247-24786997 GCA_037038555.1 Rhynchonycteris naso
TCTACTACTCAATTTCCATTTCTGCACAAACTAATGAGTCTAATGAAGGCTAAAGTTTATACTTTGTACTATGAAGTTTCTTTCTTGGAGGGTATTGAGCCAAATAAGACCCAAGGAATATAGTGTCTTCCACTCAAAACTGTACCTCTTCCTTCCCATTACCTAGGCTCCCTTCCACTCCAATACCCCTTGCCCAGTGATAGGCAATCTTTTGAGCTTGGTGTGTCAAAATTCGCCAAAAAACCGAGCATAACTCGATGGTGTGTCACTTGGAGAAAAACGGCCTAACCGGAAGTCCCAGAACTAGACGCTCTGTGCCGGAGTTCTGTTGTTTTGGCCTACAGACCTCCGGCACAGAGTGTCTACACTACAGCAAATGTTTTATCCTCGGTTACTGCACCTGGCCGTGCAGGAGCCGGGGATGAAACGTCCTTCTCGGCATGCAGCCCCATACTTCTCTGGTATGCGGACGCGTGTCATTGAAAAGGGCTACATGTGTCAGTGCTGACACACGTGTCATAGGTTCACCATCACAGGGCTAGCCCATGCTTCCTCTTTCTCGATTTGGTTCTACCTCCCTTCCTGAGTCCTTTCTTGTTGCTCCTTGCTGCCTAATCATGTCTGCCCTCTGCTTAAAGCTTTCAGGGGCTTATAGGACCCTCCTTTGAATTGTCTCTTCAACTTCCAAGCCTTTGTACCTGCTGTGCCCCTGCCAAGAACATGGGTCACTTCCTTCTTTATCTAGTTTAAGTCCTTGACCTCCTGCAAGTCTGAGCTCAGACATCAGGAAGTCCTCCTGAACCGCTTCAGATGAGATCAACTGTTATTTGTTTACTTTGTTAGAGAGCAATTTTACCCTTATGGAACATCTCATGAGACTGTGGGCTCTGTGAGGGCAAGGACTGGCTGCCATAGTCTGAACATCAATATCCAGCTTGAGCTGAGCACACACTTGACTAAGGTCAATGTCATTTCCCTCCCATCTGCCTCCTTCAGGGCCCTGCTATCCCTGATGGCAGCAGGGGCATCAATGGAAGCCAGGTGGGCAAAGTGCAGGATCCAGAGAAGCTAGCTGAGGAACTGTCAGCATCACTCACCCGGTATGTGCCTAGGTCCTGGGCTGGGGGATATTTGGCCTGAGAGGTTGGTGGTAGTCTAAGAACCTGTGGGGGTGTTGTGTACAGTAGTGACAAACTGGGTGTGCACCTGTGTACAGGTATGTTTTCATAGAAAGACTATTGGTGGGTGGGTGGGTAGAAGGTAGACAGGATTGGATAAGACGGTGACCCTTCTCTCCCCACTCCTGAACCAGGGCACTGGGCCTGTGGGAGCAGCTGCAGTTTCTTCGGGAGGAACTGGAACGGGTGGCTCAGAAGGGGAGAGCCAGATATGCTCAGAGTGACAAGCTGAACAGCAATTTATGCAAGGCTCACAGGTGGGTCCCCTTCCCCTGGTGACCTCAGAAGCATTCCTGGCTGTCTGGGCTTCAGCTTCCCTTCTATAAGGTAGGCTGCAAATTTAACCCATCCAATATCTCCCCTAGTACCTGATGTGTGTCAGCCCTTGATGAGTGACACTGGGACCCCAAGACCCAATCAGGGAGTATACATAGACCTGCCTTGGGTTGGGGGGGCTATTTCCTGGCTCAGCCCTCTTACCCTTCCAGAGCCCTGGTCCTGGCCTTCCGAGGGGCCCAACGGAAGCAAGTAGAGCAATGCCGGCAGCTGGAACAGCAGGTGATGGTAACGGAGGCCAGACATGCAGAGGCGCTGGCTGTACTAGAAGCTACCGCAAGAGTCCTGGGGAAACCCAGGCCACCCCACCCACCTCCCCGGCCAGGGGCAACTTTTCTGTAGGCCCCATGCTTGGCTGTGTCTAAACGAAACATACCAGAAAAAAATAAACATACCAGACAGTGGTGGCAGACCATATCATAAAATGTCCTGGAGTAATATCATGTGATTTGACTTTGTATGTTAAGGCGTGTTTGGCTTGGTGTGACAGGGCTAATATAGCTGGCTGTCTGGGGCCTGCTGGGCTGTTGCCTGACATTTAAGATTTTTTTTTTAAAGGATCTTTTTATTTTTTCTTTATTCATTTTAGAGAAGAGACACAGAGTGAATGAGAGAGAGAGAGAGAGAGAAAGAGAGAGAGAGGGAGAGAGAGAGAAAGGGGGGAGGAGCTAGAAGCATCAACTCCCATATGTGCCTTGACCAGACCAGTGCAGGGTTTTGAACTGGCGACCTCAGTCTTCCCAGGTCGACACTTTATCCACTGCGCCACCACAGGTCAGGCTGACATTTAAGATTTGGTGTCTTTCACCTGGCACCATGTGGATAGGGTCAGTGGGGTTATGCCAGAGGCAGCCGTGGCTGTGGGGACAGAGTCCCCAGTGCTGGCTGGGGGGATTCAGGGGTCAATGAGGTTACATAGCCAGAGGTGAAATTTCAACTTTCACCTGTCTCCAGAAATCCAGGGAGGGGTCCACGGGTGTGTGTGTGAGGTGGTCAGGGCACACCTTCCCCTGTCCACCCCCTTGGGAGATGCTGGGTTCAGCAGATGCTCCCAAGAGGAAGACGCCCAAATTCCAGAAGAAAAATTGAGGCCTCCACAGTTCAGAGTGTGGGACAATTTTTTTTTAAATTTCTTTTTATTTTATTCATTTTAGAGAGGAGACAGAGAGTGAGAGAGAGAGAGAGAGAGAAAGGGGGAGGAGCTCGAAGCATCAACTCCCATGTGTGCTTGACCAGAGCAGTGCAGGGTTTTGAACTGGCGACCTCAGTGTTCCCAGGTCATCGCTTTATCCATTGCGCCACCACAGGTCAGGCAGAGTGTGGGACATTTTGCTAGAAGGGCGTGCTCTGGGTGCAAGTCGGGGGAGGAGGAATCAGAGGCAGCTTTGGAACTTGCATGCAAAGAATGTGGAGCAAAGGTAAAGTGCTTAAAAAAACCCTGCAAGCCGAAAAGCGGGCGTCTATACTGCAGGCACTGAGAAACTCAATGAGTGTGCACTGATGGTTAAGATGTGGTACATTGTTGGGACCTGGAGGGCCTGGACTACTCCTGATGAAGCTAAAGTCTGCTTTCAATTATCAGGCCAGGGAGTTGTGGGCATTGTTAGTGTCAGGTTAATAACAGGCATTGATTACCATGTTATTTGCATAGGCCACACTTCCTCCATCCTTCTAATCTGCCTTGGTTTGGCCGGGTGG
Organism: Rhynchonycteris naso; assembly: GCA_037038555.1. Classification (NCBI taxonomy): domain Eukaryota; kingdom Metazoa; phylum Chordata; class Mammalia; order Chiroptera; family Emballonuridae; genus Rhynchonycteris; species Rhynchonycteris naso. Next base: position 21,946,460 of record CM073003.1, read on the forward strand.
GTCCAAAAGGAGGGCTGGGCTCCACCCAGGTGGCCCGGATTAGTGGCCAGCTGCCCCCTCCTAGGCAGTTGCTGAAACCCAAGCTGGGGATTAATAAGGTTTTCCTTCCCAGCCAGGTGGTGGGGGTGTTCCCCAGGCTGCACCTATGCAAGTGTGGGTGGGGTGGCTGCCTCTCCCTGGGTATGGCAAGACTGGCTTGAGGTCAGCATCAGTCAGCGATCTGTCCTCAACCCGGTCCTTCTGATCCAGATGCCTCAGACAAGCACTAGGGTGGTGACCTCAGAACCCCAAGTATTCTCTTTGGATTGAGACAGGCTTGGATGACAGCAGGGAAACTGAGGTGGGCAGTATCGCCCATGAGGTGAATAGAGAAGCTAACTATTGCCTCTAGTCCCTCTCCCCCTCCCAAGAGTCCAAGAATGAACTTAGCCCCCAGTCCCACCAGGTAGCTCATAGGGAGAGGGGACAAAAGAAGACAAGGTCACCTGTTGAGGATGGGGAAGGAGTTCATGCTGGAGGAAGGGGTGGGGGCTGATTCTCAGGCTTCTACGGTCTGGCTGTTCCCACGGCTGCACCCTCGGCAGATGGGCCCAGGCTTCTTTGTCCCTGGTCAGCGGCCACTGCAAGGTCAAATGTCACCGCGGGGCCGCGGGCAGGGGTCAGGGAGGCGGATCTGGACCTCAACTCCCCCCTCACAGGCGGGCCCCACTGTGGTGGTGGTGGTGGGGTGCAGGGTCATCAGAGCTACTGGGAGGGGGCAGGGCAGACGCCAGAGGTTGGACCTACTTAAGGGTGTGGGATCTTCAAGAGTGGACCTTCTTTCCCTAGTCTTCAACCTGGCCCCACCAGTCATTTCTGAGCCCCCTGCCCCAGATTTGTGTCTCTCAAACCTCAGTTCCCTGCCTCCTCTCTTCCCCAGCCCCACTCTGACTCCATTCCCTGAAACTTCTCTCCCTTCTAAGTCTCCCTTTCTGAGACACCTCCCTTCCTCTACCAGGGATCCTGGAAGATCCAGGCCAGGGACCTAGGACCCCTGTCCTCACCTCAAATAACCAGCCAGCATCCCCAGGCAGCCCCAAGACCAAAGGGTCCTCTCTAACCACCATGGTACCCCACCCCCAGCATGGCTTACAAGGCAGAAGTCCACTCTAGTCAGAACCAGGGAAAGTCCTTGCTCATGTCTAACCCTAGTTCTTCTTGCACTTTGTACCTGCTAAAACCTTCCCTACTTCCCATCCAGCCAGACCCTCCCTGGGGCGCCCTGAGTCCCAGAGCTGTGATGGGTTGTGTTGGCTTTCCCAGAACCTTGATATCCTCTTAAGTGTTGCATGATTTAAATGTTGTATTTCCTCCACAACCCCAGCACCCCTCTCTCATCTGGGGGGGGGGTGCCCTTTCCTGAGAAAGGGCATTGGACCTTCAGGGGCAGAGGGCACTGCTCTCCTGCCCCTACAGCCCTCAGAGGCCCAGCCATGTGCCTCGAGTCTGGCTCTGGGCAGGGTAGGGCAGGGCATGGCAGGAGATAAGGCCAGGCAACTGGACCTGCGGAACTCCAAGGTGAAAGGTGAAAGGAAGGGTTTTCCCAGCCAGTTAAACGTTAACAAGTCCAGACTGAGGGGCTCCTGTTTCTCCTGCCAGAAGTGGCCTGGGAGCATTCAAAAGGTGCTTAATAAATTTTGGTCTGGGTGGGGTTGTGGGTGTGGGGAGGTTTTACAGGCGGGTGGCAGCTGGGAGGAGAGCTCCCGGAGCCTGGAAGAGACATCTGCAGTACAGTCCGCCAAGCCCTTTCTATAAAGCAAAGGGGGGGGGGGAGGAGGAAATTAAAGGGGAAGAAGACCCCCGTAGGGGTGGTGGGCATTTATGTCGTCTTCAATCTGCCGGGCGGATGGACGACCTGTCCCCAGAGGCCTGAAAGTCTGATGAGGGACAACCTGACCTCGCGTCCCCACCAGTGGCAGACACCATATCTCTTCCCCGCCGGATATTTCGAGCACCAGGTGCTCGCCCAAGCAGAGACTGGGTTGGTGGGGGTCGGACGCGGTGACTTACTGGAAGAGGAAGCAAACACAATCCATCTTGCAACAGTGCAATACCCCAGTGTGTGCGGTCTTGCGCGCGCGCGTGTATATTGCACATGGGCATATACACATGGGTTCAACTGGACCCCCATTATTGCTTCTGCCAGGAATGGTGGCTTCCGAGGGGCGCCCTGAGGGCGGTGGAGTCACGCAATGTCCAAAGGCGGGAGGTGGAAGGGAGGGCCTTGAAGAGGTATCTTGGCGAGGCTGCAGACGGGCAGAGGGCAGCGGCTGCCCTCGTTTCCGCCACGGCCCCGCAGGGGTTAAAGTTGGAGCAGCCTGGGACCCGGACGGGGGCAGGAATAAGGAGAGGGAGGGGGAGGGAGATTTGGAGGGTCAGCCCGAGCTGTCCTGCGCTCCGCCCTCGCCCCTCCCGCCGGCCTCAGCGCCGGGCGCCGCGCAAGGCCACCCATGCCCTTATAAGGGCGGCTGTCGCCGGGGCAACGAGCGCCCGCCCCCAGCCCGCGGCGCGCGCCCCTGCCTCCGCCCCCGTGCCTGCCCCGCGAATGGAACGTTGTGTGTCAAACCGGCCGCTGCGCGAGGCCGGCGCACGGGGTCGGCAGCATCGGCGAGAGCGAGGCTCAGGCCCAGGCTCAGGCCCAGGCCTGGCGTGCGCGGCCACAGCGGGGGCGGTAGCTCGGGAAGCGCCGGCCCGCGGCCCTGCAGGCCCCGAGCGGCCGCCGGGGGGCCCCGGGAAACCGGGGGGCGCGGCGACCGGTCCCAGCGCCCGCCCGCCGCCCCTCCCCCTAGCCGCGGGCGGCCGCTCAACTTGCGGCCAAACTTTCCCCCCGGCCTCCCGCACCCGGATGGCGGCCCGCTAAGTTGGCCGCAGCACCGGACCGAGCGGCGGCCGGCCAGAGAGCGCCCCCTGCGCAACCCGGGCTGGGCCATGGCCCGCGCGCCCCCGCTGGGACCCCAGGGCGGCGGGGCGCGAGTCCCCGGGTTCCCCGGCCTGCGCCTCTAACGCGCCCCCCCAGTCTCGGGCCCGGCCCCGCGCACGCGTGGGAAAGTTGGCCTGGAACCGGCCCGACCAGTTCCTCCCGGACGCCCGGACCGGCCTCAGGAAGTTGCTGCAAAACTTTTTTTGGGGGTGCAGCCTGTGCCCCCCGCGCGCTGGGGCCGGATGTGCACCGGGTAGAGTCCCCGGGCTGACAGGGGTGCCCGGCGAGAGGAGCGCGGAGGGGGCGCCCTGGCGCCGCTGCCCTGGGGCTATGGCCATGGTGACCGGCGGCTGGGGCGGCCCCGGCAGCGGCGGCGACACGAACGGTGTGGACAAGGCAGGCAGCTACCCGCGCACCGCCGAGGAAGACTCGGCCTCACCCCCTGGCGCCGCCAGCGACGTGGAGCCGGGCGACGAGGAGCGGCCAGGGTTGCAGGTGGACTGCGTGGTGTGCGGGGACAAGTCGAGCGGCAAGCACTACGGCGTCTTCACCTGCGAGGGCTGCAAGAGCTTCTTCAAGCGGAGCATCCGCCGCAACCTCAGCTACACCTGCCGGTGAGCCCCCCATCCGCGTCCTGCCGCCAGCCCGGCCTGGACCGGGCCCTGACCTGCTCGGTCACCTTGGGCCTCTCGCTGACCTTCCTGGGCACCCCCACCAGCCCTCTGAGTTAGGGGCACAGCCCCCTGTCTCCCTCTCCAGTGTATTCTTGGGATTGTGCAAATAGTTGGCGTTGTATGCTTGCAGTTCTCCCCATCAGGTGGTCCCTTGAGCCTTCCGCCCCAGTTTCTCGCTCTTCCTCCCTCCCTCGCTTTTCTCCGGAGAGGGGTTATCTCCACGTGAAGAGGGATTGGGGTGCTGTCAGGGGTGGGACTCTAACCGCAGGCACCCCCTTTCTTGGGAACGTCGTTGTGCAGGGACCCCACTGGAGTCGAACGTGGAACTTGGACTGTGCGGCTTGCAGCGTCCAGGGGCCATTGTCTGCGGCCGCGGGGATCAATACGGCGCGCCCTTGGGGTCAAATATCACTTCCAAAGTCGCGCTCGCGCTGGTCACGAAGGCATTGGCGAAAGCGAGGCAGAGGTGGCACAGGACAGCCTCCTTCGCATGGGGGATCCTATTGTGGGGGAGCTGGGTCTGCTCATCTGAGTAACCTCTCCCCCCCTCTCACCCTGGGCCTTGGGTCACCGGAAACTGCTGCTGGAGGGCGGGGAGGATGGGGAGGGCAGCTGGATTTGACCGCACCTTTGCTGCTCCACCCGGGGAGCCAGGAATGGAATGAGACCTGGGGCTCCTGGAAAATCCCGGAAACTTAGGTGGTTCCACTTAGGGTGATGTGAATATTTCCAAGAAGGTCTGGGCTGTCCTAGGCTGGTGTCCCCGTTGACAGGGTGGGCCTTGCTAGCTTCTCAGGTTGGAGCTGGGATTGGGTGTCCAGCCCAGGTCCCCTTTCCCACCCTTGGGTGAGCATCTTTCACTCCATTAACAAGCCCCTACGTTGTGGATTCCATGAACATGCCTGTGCTCTGCAGAGCCAGTATGGGGAGCCCCTTTTTCGGTATGCACAAAACAGGCTCAGCGAGGTCCTGGTGTCTGTTCTGCGGCAGTCAGGGAGAGAACCTGCCCCAGTTGGAGCTTAGCAAGGGGAAATGTGGGGTGGGGAAGAAGGGGTGGCTAAGTTGGGGTCAGTGCCCTCCCCAGGAAGGAAGGGCTTGTTGGTGAGGCTACTGGGCTGGTCCCTGGGCACCTGGAGTTTGGCCCTACGTCTGGGGTCAGGGCCTCTCTGGGATGGCCATGTGTGGGTATAACTTGGCTTCCTTCCTCCTCCAGCGCAAACTGGGCCACCAGACTGGCCTCATTCTTGTTGCTGATATGACTGCCTGCTTTCTGACCAGGTCTTTGGGGAGGGCAAAGAAGGGCTCACATGATTTTGGGGTCCCAGAGGCTCCCTGAAGGACGGTAGCACCAAGACGAGGTAAAGGAAGCATTGTTAGGAGCTGGCAGGTTCTTCACAAGCTCAGTGCTGTGTCACCAGGTGAAGTCACTGCCCATCTCTGAGTGTCAGATTGATTCAGCAAAGTTCCCTCAGGCCCCTCCTGGGTGGTGTGATGCCAGCCCTTCAGAGAGACTCTAGCTTCCAGCCCAGCCCTCTCTCAGTCTGGTAGAGATACAGTGAGATGCAGATGCTGCCAGCCTGTCAGGTCTGGGCTGAGCCAGAGGAAGGGATAGGTTTGGGTCCCAGGTGGAAATGAGAGGCTCTGCCTGAGGGTCAGAGAGGGCTGCCTGCAGGAGGGCAATGGGAGGTGCGTCTTAAAGCATAAGGGGTTTGGTCCAGGCTGATGCCCAGTGGCAGGTTGGGGAAACAGTGGGGTAAGATGAGACCGCCCATCATGAAAGAAGTTAGAGCTGAGTGGGTCTGAAATGCTGGACTGAGGGCCACAGGGAGCCATGGAGGATGTGTGAGCAAGGGAGGGCTCTAATCAAATTGAACTGGAAGCCAGAGCTCTGGGAGGAAGCTTAGTTGAGTCCTAGTGTTGGGCCAAGCATGTACTTGTTAGGTGGGATAAGAGAACTTTGTTTCCCCATTTGGAGAACTAGGAGAGAGAGCTGTCCCTATTCCAGAGCCTGGGAAGTTGAGGCAGAAGGTTCTGGGCCTTCCCGGAGGTCAGGGGGCCCTGAGAAAGGCCCCTACCCGCCCTCCCGCCCGCCCACCCTAGGCCTGGCTCTTTCCAGCTGGCTGCCCCCTGCCTGCTGCCCAGGACCCTCCCACTGCCTGCCTGCTAGGCTTTGTTCTGGTTCTGCCTGAGCTCCCTCCACCTTAGCAGGGCCTCCTTCTGGCGGCTGGGGCTGTTTAGAGGCAGAGGCCTGGGCTCTGAGGCTGCCACATGAAGGACCCAGGTACTCGGAGGCCCTCAAGAGTCTCAGCTCTCCTAAAGCTGCCATTGGCACTCCTTGCTGGGGCCTGACATCCTCTCCCAGAGGCCCTCAGATTTCCCCAGACCAAGCACATTTCATATGGAGTTGGCCTCTGGCCTCCCATTTCCAAATGAAGAAACTGAGGCTTGGTGGAGAATCACTGCCAGAGGATCAGGGCGCTGTTTGTCCAGCTGAGAGAACTTCTTTGTGTTCCCCTGGAAGTCCAGGGGTGTCTGCCCCAGGTTTGGACCTTAGAGAGCCCTGAGCCCAGGGTGGAGAAAGTTATGAAAGGGCAAGGGGAAGAGGTCCTGGGAACGTTTGAATAGTTTTCTGAATTTTCTTGCTTGGGGTTGACTCTGGACAGAGAGCTCACTCACTGTCTCACAGGGTTGGGGCGCATGTCCCATCCCTGGGAGAGGCAAGAATGATCCCTGAGGATCACCAGAAGGAAGCTTCTTGGACTCAGGAGTTGGAATGTCTTCCCAGAGAAGGGTCTTAGGTGTGGGGTCTTAGAGTAGGGACAAGAGTTCGTTTGTTCATTCATTCATTCATTCATTGGTGGCAACCTTGTGCAGGGTGATAATGCTGGGACTCCATACTGCTGCAACCCCATAGGGGACTGATCCTGGTTTGGCCTGTTCTTTATTCTTTTAGTCAACTCATAAAGCCCAGCTCTCTGACCACTTACCTTCTCTGCTCTCACCTTGCCCTTGAGACAAATGTGCCATCCCTTAGGCTGACAGTGGTTGCCTAAAATAAAACTGTTTAGGCCTCCGTATTTTCACATTTCCAACCTTTTGCTTTTCTTGCACTCTCTGCTTGTAATTGCCTTTCCATTCACCTGGGGAACTATTCATCTTTCAAAACCCAGTTCCAACATACCCTCCCTGGTGTGCTAATCTACTTTGTAACAGACTCCTGTTTATCAGTCATCACCCACCCCAATTGTCTTTTCCTCTTTGTAGACTTGCAGGCTTAGCCTCTGTGCCGCTTTGGGGCCACCTGCCCAGCCTGGGGTGATGGGGGCACCAGTGTTTCCCAGGTGCAGCCTTCAGAGTTGGCTATAGGGTGGCTTGGGGAGCAGGATGTCATAGTGATCCACATGGTGACCTCTGCATGCCCACAGGTCCAATCGTGACTGCCAGATTGACCAGCATCATCGGAACCAGTGCCAATACTGCCGCCTCAAGAAGTGCTTCCGGGTGGGCATGAGGAAAGAGGGTGAGTATCTGTTGGGATGAGGCAGATGGGATAGACAAACGGCCTATCCTTCACTTCCTCTCTCTGGGCCTGATGTCTGCGAACCTGGTTACTACTGATCTTAGATCCCACGGGCCTCAGTCTGGCCCAGGGCTAGAGGAATCTATTTGTGGCTGCCTGGTGGCTGTGCTGGAGCTGGGGCTGTAAGGGATGCACTGACTTGGGGCCATGTTAGAGCTGTTTTCTGGTTCCCCTGACTTCAGAGGCAGGCGCCCTGGCCTTGACATCTTGGTGACATGCCCCCCCCCCCCCCAGCCTGGTTACTGCTTTCTAAACAAGGACATATTTTTTTATTTGACTTGCTCTCTCCCCTCCACCCCTGCTTTATGTTTGCCCAAGGCAGGAACTTGCCCAATTAAGTCAAAGGGCAGCCTGTCCTTCTGCCTGACCCCTGGCCTTGGGAGCCAGAGGGTGGCCCAGCCTCTAGTCTTTGCCCTGAGGACTTGGGCGGACTTTTGCTGGCAGCTGGGCCTAGAACTCCACCCTTAGAATGGAAGTAGAACCCAGAGACTTCCACCAGGAGCCTGGTGGCTCTAGAGCAGAATCTGGCCCTCATGCTGGGGTTTAGATCTCTGTCTGGACTCTCATGGGACAGGCTGCAAGTTCTTCCCTGTCTAAAGTTGTTTTTTTCTCTGTTGGGCCTCTAGAAGAAGCTAGCAACATCTGCTCAGACTCTGTTTCTTAAAAGCCATCTGATTTTTCTTTTTGGTCCTTTTAAGTTTGAGGTGACTCTTCTGCCCCCTTCCCCCCACCTGGATTTGCCTCCACCTATCCATTTGACCTAAAATCCTTATGTACTTCAAATCAGGGCTTCAGATTACCTGTCTCAGGGGTGGATACCATCATAACTGCAGCTATTGCCCCAATAACAGTTCTATCTCAGGACCTTTGCATAGGCTGTTTCCACTGCCTGGTGTGCTCTTCCCCAGACACCTGCGTACTTTCCTCCCTCACTTCCTTTTAAGGTTTGCTGAACAGCACCTCCTCGAGAAGCCCTCCTGATTACTCTTCATCCTCCTCCTTGATTTTGCACCTTTTACTTGCTCCCTCATCAGAATGTCCGCTCTCTGAGGACAGGGACTTCTGTCTTGTTTTCTGACATATCCCCACTGCCTATAGACTGGGCCCTAGAACACAGAAGGTGCTCAATAAATGTTTCTTGGCTTGACTCGCTGTCCATTTAGCCTTTACTGTGTGCCAAGTGCTGTTCTAAGCAAGTTAGATAGATTCTTACGTAATTCATTGATTGATGTTATCTTTATTGTTATCTCCTAAATCTTATAGATGGGGAAACTGAGCACAGAGCAGAGAGTTGAGGCCATTTGCCAGGGTCTGAGAGCAGTAGAGTTGTGGTTGGGGCTTGAAGCCCCACATTCTGGACTGAATGAGGAAGAGCTAGGGAAAGGATGCTCAGGAAATGGAAACAGAAAGTACAAAGGCCCTGAGGTGGGAACCTGGCCAGGGGATTGAGGAATAGTGGGGGTGGGGTTTAGAATTGAGTGAGCAAAGGGGGAAGGAGAAGACCCTTCAAACTCCCTGAGAGCAAAGCTCAACCTAAGCCCCTGCTTCTATTCCTGATTCCCACCTATGTTCCCTTCCCCATCTGCTCCAGGCAGGTTGACCAGGAGTTCATAGAGATGGCGAGACAGGGCCTACCAACTCATTAAAACTCTAATTAGTCTCTGCCTGGCACCCAGCCTACCTCTGCCCCTCTTTCCACCTACATGGTCACTGGGGATATTGACTAAAGCCAGCAGTGGGTTCTTCTCCTCATAGTCAAGGCTATTGATGGCAGCTAGTGTTTATTGAGCACCTACTACTGCTGTTCAGGACTTCATTCTCAGCACTGGGGCTAGTGCAGGGACCCAGACAGACAGATCCTCTTGGGGCCATGACCTGGAGGGGAGGGCTGGGAGCTAGAGAAACTATCTCATCTCTATAGGAGACATCACTTGCTTTAGGGACAGGTTGGTCAGAGGCCCCAAGTCCTAGGAAGGTACCCTTTCCCAGGCCACATTTTCAGCTTTGGGTCTATCATAATTGACAGATAGGGACCTGATTGATAGGTCAGACCTCCCAGGATGCTGAATGGAGCTCACACAGTCCAGTGGGAGAGGGCCAGGCTTGCATGAAAGTTACCCTCATCCAGTGGTCTCGTTTCCACCCAGGAAGGTCCCTGCCACTCTGCTAGGGATGAGGAGGGATTTGGGTCTGGACTAGGGCTCAGGCTGGAGGGACATGGCAGAGCAGGGAGGGGCCTGCAGGACCCTGGCCTCTGGCTTCCCAACCAGCTGTGTCCTCATGGGTGGAGTTGGGGGCTTCAGGGAAAAGCTGGATGTGGTGGGCTTTAGAGCGGAGTGGCTGAGTGATGTCTGATGACTTTGTCTTCCCTTTTTATTCCTCCCGACCTGCCCCCCACGATTTTCTGGATATCCACTTTCCCCCTATTCTTTCCCTCCTCTTCCCTCTTTCTGCCACCTCTTTCCCCCTGCTCCTCCATCTCCCCTTTACCCATTTTCCACATTGCTCTCTACCTCGTAACCCCTCATCCCTTCTCCTCTCTCCTGTTTCCCCATCTGTCTCCACATCTCCTGTCCCTGTCCCCTCTCTCCTACCTCTTTCCCCTTCCTCCTGCCCCTTCTATCTCTATTTACAGCGGTCCAACGTGGCCGCATCCCACACTCGCTACCGGGCACTGTGACTGCCTCCTCTGGCAGCCCCCCAGGCTCTGTGCTGGCTGCAGCATTGGCTGGTGGGGACCTCTTCTCGGGGCAACCTGTGTCGGAGCTGATCGTGCAGCTGCTGCGTGCAGAGCCCTACCCCGCAGCAGCCGGGCGCTTCGGTGCGGGCGGCGGTTCATCAGGAGCAGTGCTGGGAATCGACAACGTGTGTGAGCTGGCAGCGCGCCTGCTGTTCAGCACAGTGGAATGGGCGCGCCATGCGCCCTTCTTCCCTGACCTGCCGGTGGCCGACCAGGTGGCGCTGCTGCGTCTGAGCTGGAGCGAGCTGTTTGTGTTGAACGCAGCGCAGGCAGCACTGCCCCTGCACACGGCACCGCTGCTGGCCGCAGCTGGTCTGCACGCCGCACCCATGGCTGCTGAGCGTGCTGTGGCCTTCATGGATCAGGTGCGCGCCTTCCAGGAGCAGGTGGACAAGCTGGGCCGCCTGCAGGTCGACTCAGCTGAGTATGGCTGCCTCAAGGCCATTGCGTTATTCACACCTGGTAAGATGCCCTCCAAGAGGAGACTGGGGAACTCTGGGGGGCGGGGAAGGGATCCCATTGCCCTGTGTGTGCTTCCTGACCCCCTGCCTGCCAGACCTCTAGCCCTGTGCCTGCCTGCTGTGAGTGCTAATGGGGGCAGTAGAGGAGGTGTGACACCCTCATGCCCCCACCCCAGGTCCTAGGTTTCCCCAGGCTGGGTTTGGACTGGTGACTTGCTTTCCATAGCTTCTCTGCCTGATTTCTGGGCTCCCTGAGGCTCCCCCTCCATACCTTCATCAGAGTGCTCTTTGTGCTCAGTGACCACTGTAAGCAGAGAGGCAAGGGCACAGATGGAAGGTCCCTGACACCTAGTCAGGCCCTCTCTGCCCCCAGTCCCTAATCCCCAGTCCCCCAAATCCTCCGATGCTATCCTCCAGATTAAGGTGCTCTTCTTACTTATTGATTATGAGGGTTGCCAGGCAGGGGTGCCCTGACATCTGGTTCTGTGACATCAGACCTCTGACCCAAAGCCCTTAGCCTGCTCCTAAGGCCATCTCCAGGCCTCCAGGGTTGTACTGGATTGAGAAGTGATGTGGCTTTAAGAGCTTTCCCATTGAGGAGGGGCGAGGCTGTCCTAATATCCTCTGCCAGTTTTATCAATCCAGCTTTCAAAACCTTACCTAATTCTAGGGACTGGTGGCACAGCTAGCTCTGTGTGCTAGAAGGTCCTAGACCCTGTTAGGTGTCTTCTTGAGGCCAAGAGAGCAGGAACCAGACCGAGGCCATTTTGGGAAATAGTTTTCATACCTTACTTCTCTGTCTCCCAACTTCAAAGGGCCCCATCTAAATATCTTCATGTTCACTAATGCCATAGGCCCATCTGGGCCTTGCCTTCTTCCCCAACTCCCTTCCCTCCCCAGCCCCCTCTTTCCCTTGAGCTTGATTAGAACTTGTCCCCATCCACCCTTGAGGTATCACTGTCTGAACCCTTGTGTTATTGTCCTGAGATGAGGCCACTTCCATATCTCTTTCTTTTTTTTTTTTTGGACAAAGAGAGAGAGAGAGGGACAGATAGGGACAGACAGGAAGGGAGAGAGATGAGAAGCACCAATTCCTCTCTGCAGCTCCTTAGTTGTTCATTGACTACTTTCTCATATGTGCCTTGACTGGGGGGCTATAGCAGAGTGAATGACCCTTTGCTTAAGGCCAGCGACCTTTGGGCTCAAGCAGTGACCACGGGGTCATGTCTATGATCCCTTGCTCAAGCTGGTGAGCCTGTGCTCAAACCAGGTGAGCCGGTAACCTTGGGGTTTCGAACCTGGGTCCTCCACGTCCCAGTCTGACGCTCTATCCACTACGCCACTGCCTGGTCAGGCCACCTCCATATCTTGAGAACCAACACTGCCATAGATACCCTCATTTGTACCCCAGGCCCCTATCTCCCACCTCCTGAGTGCCCCCCTCCCTCTGTATCTACAACCCCAGTGGTGTCCCCAATCACCCCTTGTATCCCGCGTCCTCCCGTCATATCCTATCCCGTTTGACCTTGTCCTTGTTCTCCCAGATGCCTGTGGCCTCTCAGACCCAGCGCACGTGGAAAGCCTACAGGAAAAGGCGCAGGTGGCCCTCACTGAGTATGTGCGAGCCCAGTACCCGTCCCAGCCCCAGCGCTTTGGGCGCCTGCTGCTGCGCCTCCCTGCCCTGCGTGCCGTCCCTGCCTCCCTTATCTCCCAGCTGTTCTTCATGCGCCTAGTGGGCAAGACACCCATCGAGACACTGATCCGAGACATGCTACTGTCTGGAAGTACCTTCAACTGGCCCTATGGCTCAGGCCAGTGACTGGAAAAGACCCGGGGCACCATGGCCGGGTCTGCAGACCTCAAGGGATGCGACTGCTCAAGCCTCAGGGGGGATCCCCAGAGGACCCCAGCCTCTCTCCTCAACTCCTGTTTTTTAAAGACTGTGAAATGTTTGTCTTTTCTGTTTTTTAAACAATCATGAAACCAAAAAGTAACTGATTGTCTAGGCCTTGCCCTTCCCAGAACCCACTGGCCAAGATGGGAAAAGGGACTGAGGTTGCAATCCTGGGGCATTTTGTCCCTCAGTGCTTCAGGCATGAACCTGTGGGATGGTGGAGTTTTCTCACTGGTGTGATGGACAGAGGCCTGGTGTCTGGACTATAGGGGCAGCCACAGCCAGGCAGGAGTCGCCTGTACCAAGTGGCTGCTTTTGGACACATGATCCATGTTGGACACTACATTGTGAATCAAGGCCGATCAATAATAAAGGTGTCTCCTACCTGCAGTCTCCATCATCCTTTGAGGAGGGAAGGCAGTTGACCACAGCCCTGCCACCTGGAACACCCACAACCTAACAACAACCCTACTTGCTGTTTTTGTTGGATAGTGTGGGGAAAGCCAGGTGGGGGCGGGGAGGGGCAGGGCGCTGAGGTCAGCTGGTAAGTCTGTAGGAGGAGTGCAGCAGATGGCTCAGGTTCACATGCAGGCTCGGGCTTCAGAAAGTGAGCCTCAGAGGTTCACACATGCCCTGAGCCAGACACCTCACTGTTTTCTCTGGTCAGCCTTTAATTGTGGCGTCTGGGCCCCAGCATCCTCTGGAAAATCACCTGGGCCTCGTTCTGTCACATAATATTTCAGACAAAGCCTTCCGTTCCCCTGACCGCAGTGATTGGTTCAGGGAGGGCATATGGCCTGGAGCTGGCCAGTTAGGTTGGATGGCAGGATTTGGAACAGGAGGCTATAATCTAAGCACAGCCAAAAGCTGGTTAGTTTCCCAGGATATTTTAGGAGCCCCTGGATCAAGCCATCTGTGGAAACCCTCGGTTGTTTCTGTTCCATGAGCCCAGACCTCCCACTTTTAGGCCTGAGCCAGTGTGAGTCCATATGTAAATAAAAAACTGGTTCCAGCCTGACCAGGCGGTGGCGCAGTGGATAGAGCGTCGAACTGGGATGTGGAAGGACCCAGGTTTGAGACCCCGAGCTCGTCAGCTTGAGCACGGGCCCATCTGGCTTGAGCAAAAGCTCGCCAGCTTGGACCCAAGGTCGCTGGGTCCTGCTGAAGGCCCGCAGTCAAGGCACCTGTGAGAAAGCAATCAATGAACAACTAAGGTGTTGCAACGGCAACGAAAAACTAATGATTGATGCTTCTCACCTCTCTCCGTTCCTGTCTGTCTGTCCCTATCTATCCCTTTCTCTCTCCCTGTAAAAAAAATAAAAAATAAAAGCTTAAAAAAAAAAAAAGATGCCCTTTGAAAATCATGAGGGAAGAACTTGGGTCTTACCCTGCAGGGTGGGCCAGTACTTAGCCCTTCAGGCATGGCTGGACGGTTCCTGCCTTGGGTCAGCATCTTTGGAGATGTCCTGTGGGTAAGTGAATGCATATCCACTCCAGTTGGAATGCCCCATTTTTCAAATTCACAGGACATTTGAGGACCAACAAGACCAGTACTCCAGGCTAGAGACTTGGGTATCTGTCCAGGCCTGACTGCTGAACTTCAAAACCTATCTATATGGCCCTTCCGGTAAGAAGTTATCTTGAGACTCCCTGGTTGTTAAGATCACCGCCATAAGGCCCTCCATTATTGTTCTCTTACACTAGGCCCAGGGCTATTTTCCCTGAAGACAGGGGTTCCATGAGGGTCAATCCAGGGACTGAGGTCTCTCTGTGACCCAGTGGCTGATACTGCCTTCCTTGCCCACAGTCTGCTTCATTGATTGTCCCAGTCCCTTGTGGCTCCCCTGAAAGGCCAAGATGCAGAGAGGGCAGATGCTGGGCTACTGCCCCACAAGGAGCCTGGCCCTATCAGTAGTGTCCCATGTACCCTAGCCCAGGGCCAGACATGTGAACTTAAGGCCGTCAATCAATTGATACAATACCCAGTGTCAATTACCATTCAGCTAGTAGTGTCCAGAAGTGGAAAATTACAGGCACCCATTTCTCTGATTGGCATCAGGGCCTCCTGCAGAATGTGGGCTGTGTCTGCCCCCTTCAGGTGGTCCCCAGCATTGCACCATATGAATTCTCTGGAAGCCTACCCCAGTAAGACTCTAGGGTTCTTTGCCTCTATTACTGGACCGGTGGAAACTCCTGGCCCCTGGGGCTCCCTTATCACCTGGGGCTGAGGAGGTGATGCCACATGTTGGTCCCTCAGCTTCCCACATAAAAGGCCACTTGAGACTCTTAGAAGAGAGGTAGCCCCTTGGACAGACAAGGGTTCATACTATGTCTAGAAATTGGACAAGACCATTATCTCGGAACCTTGATTATTTTTCCTCTGGAAATTGAAGAACAATTTTTTTTATGACAACTGAGTGTTAATCATATATATACATTGCGTGCATGTGTGTGTGTGTTTCAAGGGATAGGAGGGGAGATAAACTCCCATATGCTCCCCAACCAGGGTCCATCTGGCAACCCCTGTCTTGGGCCAATGCTCAAATCAGCAAAGCTATTCTCAGCACTTGAGACAACTTTTGGACCAACTGAGCTATCCTCAGTGCCCTGGGCCGCTGTTTGAACCAGGTGACCCACTGGCTACAAGAGGAAAAGAGAGAGAGAAGGGGGAAGGGGAATAGAAGCAGATGGTCACTTCTTATGTGTGACCTGATCAGGGATCGAACCTAGGACATCTGCACACGGGCTAATACTCTATCCACTAAGCCAACCAGCCAAGACTGCATAGTATATATATTTAAGAAATGTTTATTCCTGGAGTATGGGTCATCAGAACTAAGCCTCCAAGGCTGCTGAGGCATTTGCAATTAGGGAAAGCTACCCTAGGTGGGGTAGGGGGCAGGGAGCAAGAGCTAAGGCTGGGAGATAGAAAAGTGAGGGCAAGATAGGATACACACACCCCCGTCGCGCCCCCCACCAGCCCAATGTGTCCCTCTGCCTGTCTGCCAGGATGCTCAGAAGTACACAGAGCCCTCGCTGTCTCCTTGGTTGTCGAATTTCTGGATCTCTGCTTTGAGGTGTTTTAGTTTGCTCTTCAGGTAGTGGCAGCGAGCCTGCTTGTCCAGAAAGCTGGGGTCCTGGGCAGGGTGAGAGCCAGCGAAGTTCTTGGGCAGTCCAGCCTATGGCTCTCAAGCTGCTTGACCCTTTGCTTTTCCTCTCTGAGCCTTAGTTTTTTTTCTGTGAAACTGGGTACTACGGGAGTGTCAGGGGTGCAAAGGCCAGGCTGTGGGATTCAGGAAGCCATCACTTACCATTCGCTTCTTCTCAAATTCCCTCCAGACACGGGTGGCTACTTGAGCCTCCTTCTGCAAGGAAAGAAGGAGGATAGAGACTCAGGGAGTGTTGGACCCATGTAGAGATGGGGAAACAGGCTCAGAGAGACATAGTATTCATCTAGGGAAGGTTAGCTGATGTTGGCTCGTGTGCTGTGGTCACTGCCCAGTCTGGAGGAAGAAGAGTTTGGAGATCTGGACCCACTGGATGCGCAGGAGGCCAGGATCTGGCCTGCTGGAAAGGCTGTGGGGCAAGGGTTTCCACCAGGGGGGCTCACCTGGCTTCGGGGCAGGGGCAGTGAGGTCAGCAGGGCCTCCAGCTGCTGGAGCTTTGCCTGTGCAGAACTCAATTCTTGCTGGAGCTCCAAGAACTCTGCATACTGGTCCTGGAACACCGCAACGCAGCAGCTCCTCTCCCTCTCACTGCTCACAGATGGGTACTTACTGGGGGGAGGGGCATTGAAAACAGGGCAGAGCGTGAGTGTAAAGAGCCCTTGCCTTTCCCACAATCAGTGTAATTTGTTTTTCTTTGCTCATGCTGGGCTCTCTGCTCAAAATGTTCCTTTTCCGTTATTCACTTTTCAACTCTTATTCATGGTTCAAAGCCCTAGATTCGGTGCCCCTCTCTGTACCCAGGCATCAGCAACCACATGAGGGATACTCACAGCTCATAGTCCGGCACTGGTTGGGGCCTAGGCATATGCCCCCTAGGAATGTATCCAACAGGCTTCTTGGTGCCCAGGAAGGTCTGGTAGGGCAGTTCATCCTCAAATACAATTTTCTTGGGCCTTGCCCTGTGATCTCCAGGCTGCGGTTGGCACAAAGGTTGGAGGACGCTGGTTTTAACGCCTGGATGCTACAGACGCCAGAATGACGGTTTGGAGTTAAGGAGGGTATCCGGAAGCAGGGGTCCTTTAAACTGAGGGGGATTGAATACTTTGCCTAGGCTCGGCCTGGAGACTTCCTTCCGGTCAGACTCACCGGGGGCCCCAGGCCAGGGGGGCGGGTCTGTAAGTCCACCCGGGAGCCGTGGGTGTGTGTGGGAGCCCGGGTGGGCATCGACCTCGGAAAGGAGCCGCTTGGGCGCACCGGGGCTGAGAGGCGGGTCCTACGGGGGCCGTCGTGGCCCGCACGTGGCGGGGGTGGTCGGTGGGCGGCCTGTGGACACGGAAGAAGGGCGCACATGAAGGAGGGCACCACGAGAGCACGCGCAGAGAAGCAAACCTTGTGACAGTCAACTCTCCAGCCGCTGGCACGTTTCCCCAGGCTTGTGTATTTGCACGCGATTGGTCCTCAGAGCCCGGCTTCATAACCCGGAAAGGCGCTATGGAAATGATCCTGACGACACCGCGCATCCCAGGCCTGGCTCGCCTTAACCCCAGAGAGGCCGCAGCCTTGCCCGCTGCAGCGCGCACAGCCCACGGACACCGCCCCTGAGAGGCTTCCAGGAACCCCCGCTCGTGCTACGCGCAGCAATACCGCTCCCGCCTGGGGTCACCTGTCCCAGCGTCCCGGGCGGGCTCCGTGCCGGAGTCCACTGTCTGCGCGGCTTGAGTCCGAATTATGTCTTAACCCGGAGCTGAACCCAACGGCAGAGCCGAGGCGCTCGGAAAAGAGAGGGCGGGGCTGACGGGAGGAGAGGGGTTGGTGGCAAGGGGGCGGGGCCTGTCGTGGGAAGTGGACTCATGTAAAGCCAGTAGTCAAGGCCACCATCATAGCCGCCTGACTCATGCAGGTTCGCGTTAGATTCGAACAGTCGGTAGTGAAACAACGGAGCCAAAAACTGGTGAGCCATCAGCTTTAATTCTAGCTTGCACCCTGCGGGCAAGCAGAAACACACACTGAGCTCCAAAACCCACACATTCAGTGCTCACAAAGCTACTTATCCTAGTTTCCTAGAATCAAAGGTTTCTAGCTCACCAGACTTATTCACCTCTGTTTCTCATCTCCTCCTGCACAAACTCTTAACAAACTGGCTTCTTCCTCAGCACACTGCCATCTCGGCTGCTTCTCCTGGCCTTCACGTGGCCTTACTCTCTAATACTAACCTCAGGAACCCAGGAACTGAGAGAGAGAGCTCCCGGACTGCCCCAGTTTATAGCAGAGAAAATCCAAACCTTTAATCCAATTATACATACAAGAAAGTCTCTGATACAAAGCCACCCATCTGAGGCATATGTGTGTGGACTGATTCTCTAAATAGCCTAACCTGTGGTGGCACAGTGGATAAATCTTTGACCTAGAACAGTGAGGTTGCCGGTTTGAAACCCACGTCTTCCGTCCTTCCCTTTCTTCTTCCCTCCCTCCTTCCCTTCCTTCCCTCAGGAGATAGAGAGACAGACCCCAGAGGGTACAGAGAGATAGACTCCCACATACACCCAGGTGATAATATTAGTTGTCCTTCTAGCTTGGGATGAGCGTGATTATATTAATGTGTGTTGGGGGCAGGCTATGGGCAAGCAGGATCCTTGTAGCCTGGGGCTTGGTTTTAGAACTAAGCCTTTCCCACCCTTTTTTTTTTTTAAAGAAATGTCCAAACCTGTAGAGAATTTTTTTTTATTCTTTTTTTTTTTTTTTAGAGAGGAGACAGAGAGAGAGAGAGAGAGAAAGGGGGGAGGAGCTAGAAGCATCAACTCCCATATGTGCCTTGACCAGACCAGGGTTTTGAACTGGTGACCTCAGTGTTCCCAGGTCGACGCTTTATCCACTGCACCACCACAGGTCAGGCCCCCACCCTTTTTGATGTAGGGTGGTGCACTCTCATGAGGAATCCCATTATGCCTCAGATAAGTGACTTTGTATCAGAGACTTCCATGTTTGTAGATTGGATTAAAGGTTTTGATTTGTACACTATAAAGTGGGGCAGACAGGGAGCTTGCTCTCTCGGTTCCTGAGATTAGCATTAGAGAGGAGAGCAGAGAAAGGCCACATGGAGGCCAGGAGAAGCAGCCAAGATGGCGGAGTGCTGAGGAAGAAGCCAGTTTGTGCAGAGTTTGTGCAGGAGGAGATGGGGAACAGAGGTGAATAAGTCTGGTGAGCTAGAAACCTTTGATTCTAGGAAACTAGGATAAGTCAGTGGCTTTGGGAGCTGTAAAGCCAGTAGTCATGGCCAGGATTACAGCCGCCTGACCCATGAAGGTTCGCATTAGATTCGAACAGTCGGTAATGAAACACAGGAGCCAAAAACTGGTGAGCCATCAGCTTTAATTCTAGCTTGCACCCGGGGGGCAAGCAAAAACACACACTGGGCTCCAAAACCCACACATTCAGTGCTCACAAAGCTACTGACTTATCCGAGTTTCCTAGAATCAAATGTTTCTAGCTCACCAGACTTATTCACCTCTGTTTCCCATCTCCTCCTGCACAAACTCTTAACAAACTGGCTTCTTCCTCAGCACTCTGCCATCTTGGCTACTTCTCCTCCACATGACCTTAATCTGCTCTCCTCTCTAATACCAACCTCAGGAACACAGGAACCAAGAGAGAGAGATCAAGCTACCGCTCTCTCCCACTTTATAGCATAGACTCAAAACCTTTAATCCAATTATACAAACAAGGAAGTCTCTGATACAAAGCCACCCATCTGAGGCATAATGGGATTCCTCCCTACATCACCACCCTGCATCATCCAATCAGTCAAGGGTGTGGAGAAGAGCTTACTCTTAAAACAAAGCCTTAAGCTATAACGACCCGGCCTGCTTACATTACAACTTTCCCCCCCCACAGCCATCACAAGCATAAGGGCAAATAATATCACCTAGGTGACGGGCTTCCATGTGGGCAGCACCATCTTTAACAAAGTGAGCATATTATATTTTATCTGCCAAACAGGAGCCCTGAATGGAAAGGGAAGTGTTTTCCCATTGTGTGTATTTCTTGCCCGCCAGTTGCAAGCTAGGATTAAAGATAATGGCCCACTGTAGAGCCAGTAGTCGCGGCCACTATCAGAACCGCCTGGCCAGTGCAGGTTTGCATTGGATTCGAACAGTCGATAATGAAACAACGGAGCCAAGAACTGGTGAGCCATCAGCTTTAATTCTAGCTTGCACCCGGCAGGCAAGCAAAAACACACACTGGGCTCCAAAACCCACTCATTCAGTGCTCACAAAGCTACCGAATTATCCGAGTTTCCTAGAATCAAAGGTTTCTAACCATACTTATTCACCTCTGTTCCCCAGCTCCTTCTCCAGCACAAACACTGCACAAACTGGCTTCTCCCTCAGCACTCCACCATCTTGGCTGCTTCTCCTCTCCTCCATGTGGCCTTTCTCTGCTCTCCTCTCTAATACTAACTCTTAGGAACCAAGAGAGCAAGCTCCCAGACTGCCCCACTTTATAGTGTAGATTCAAAACCCTTAATCCAGTCTACAAACAAGGAAGTCTCTGATACAAAGTCACTTATCTGAGTCATACTGGGAGGATTCCTCGTGAGAGTGCACCATCCAATCAGTCAAGGGTGTGGGGAAAAGCTTACTCTCAAAACTTGCACCTGGGCAGTGCCATCTTTAACAAGGTCAGCATAATATATTTTATCTGCCCAATACCCACCAGTTCTTGGCTCCATTGTTTCATTACTGTTTGTCTGAATCTAATGCGAACCTGCATGAGTCAGGCGGCTGTGATGGTGGCCGTGGCTACTGGCTTTACAAAGTAGAATTGCCTAGGCAAAGGGACCTATTTCTTTTTCTTTTTTTTAATGTTTTATTTATTTATTTATTTATTTATTTATTTATAAAGAGACAGAGAGAGAGTCAGGGAGAGGGATAGATAGGGACAGACAGACAGGAACAGAGAGAGGTGAGAAGCATCAATCATTAGTTTTTTCATTGCCGTTGAAACACCATAGTTGTTCATTGATTGCTTTCTCACACGTGCCTTGACCGCGGGCCTTCAGCAGACCCAGCCACCACCTGCTGGAGCCAGCAACCTTGGGTCCAAGCTGGCGAGCTTTTTGCTCAAGCCAAATGGGCCAGCGCTTAAGCTGGCGACCTTGGGGTCTCTAACCTGGGTCTTCCGCATCCCTGTCCGACACTTTATCCACTGCGCCACCACCTGGTCAGGCGGGACCTATTTTTTTTAATTGTTCATTGATTGCTTCTCAGAGTTGCCTTGACTGGGGGTGGGAGAGGGGAACTCCAGCCCAGCCAGTGACCCTCCCACCACCCAAACCAGCAACCTTGGATTCAAGCCAGTGACCCTGGAATTCAAGCCAGTGACCATGAAATCATGTTGATGACCCTGTGCTGAAGCCAGTGACTTCAGAGTCTCGAACACAGGACTTCAGTCTCCCAGGTCCAGGCTCTACCAACTTTGCCACCACTGGCCAGGCTGGACCTATTTCTTTTAATTTGGAAAGATATTGCCTAAATAAACACTGGTTTTCTCAAAACCTCTGCAACCTCAATTTTTAATTTCTTTGTTTTTGTATTTATCTGAAATTAGAAGTGGGGAGGCAGATAGACAGACTCCCACATGTGCCCGACCAGGATCTACCTGGCATGCCCACCAGGGTGATGCTTTGCCTATCTGGGTGTTGGGCAGATAAAATATATTATGCTCACTTTGTTAAAGATGGTGCTGGCCATGTGCAAGTGTTTTTTTTTTTTTAATTTTTTAAAAATGTTTTATTTATTTATTTATTCATTTTAGAGAGGAGACACAGAGTGAGAGAGAGAGAGAGAAAGAGAGAAAGGGGGGAGGAGCTCGAAGCATCAACTTCCATATGTGCCTTGACCAGACCAGTGCAGGGTTTTGAACTGGCGACCTCAGTGTTCTCAGGTCGACGCTTTATCCACTGCACCACCACAGGTCAGGCCCATGTGCAAGTTTTAAGAGTAAGTTTTTCCCCACACCCTTGACTGATTGGATGATTTGGGTGGTGCACTCTCATGAGGAATCCTCCCATTATGCCTCAGATAAGTGACTTTGTCTCAGAGACTTCCATGTTTGTAGATTGGATTAAAGGTTTGGATTTCTACACTATAAAGTGGGGCAGACCCAGAGCTTGCTTCCCCTTGGTTCCTGAGGTTAGTATTAGAGAGGAGAGCAGAGTAAGGCCACATGGAGGCCAGGAGAAGCAGCCAATATGGCGGAGTGCTGAGGAAGAAGCCAGTTTGTGCAGAGTTTGTGCTGGAGGAGATGGGAAACAGGTGAATAAGTCTGGTTAGCTAGAAACCTTTGATTCTAGAAAACTCGGATAAGTCAGTAGCTTTGTGAGCACTGAATGAGTGGGTTTTGGAGCCCAGTGTGTGTTTTTACTTGCCTGCCGGGTGCAAGCTAGGATTAAAGCTGATGGCTCACCAGTTTTTGGCTCCGTTGTTTCATTACTGACTGTCCGAATCTAATGAGAATCTGTACTGGCCAGGTGGCTTTGATGGTGGCCTTGACCATTGGCTTTACATTTGGCGTAGTCAGCAGGATTTGATACAAATTGGTATGGAGCTGGCTCCCTTGAGGTGCATGGTAGAGGACTGGCTGCTGTTATGGTTTCCCATGGCTGTCCTATTGGGAACTGTAAGCTGGCTGACTTTTATAGTCATATGTGAGGAAACTGAGAGCTCTATGTTGGAGGCTGCCCGGGACCTGCAAACCGAGCAGTGGAAGGAGCTAGAGGAAACGTGGGAGAAAGAGATGCTGACTGTAAAGCCAGTAGTCGTGGCCACCATCACAGTCGCCTGGCCAATGCAGGTTCCCATTAGATTCGTACAGTTGGTAATGAAACAATGGAGCCAAAAACTGGTGAGCCATCAGCTTTAATTCTAGCTTGCACCTGGCGGGCAAGCAAAAACACACACTGGGCTCCAAAACCCACACATTCAGTGCTCACAAAGCTACTGACTTATCCGAGTTTCCTAAAATAAAAGGTTTCTTGCTCACCAGACTTATTCACCTCTGTTCCCCATCTCCTCCTACACAAACTCTTCCTCAGCACTCTGCCATCTTGGCTGCTTCCTCTCCTCCATGTGGCCTTCATCTGCTCTCCTCTCTGATACCAATCTCAGGAACCCAGGAACTGAGAGAGAGCAAGCTCCTGGCCTGTCCCACTTTATAGTGTAAAATCTAAACCTCCAATCCAATTACACAAACAAGGAAGTCTCCAATACAAAGCCACCTCAGGAGAGCACACCAACCTACATCATCCAATCAGTCAAGGGCATGGGGAAAAGCTTACTCTTAAAACAAAGCCTTAAGCTATAACAACCCGGCCTGCTTACATTACAACTTTTCCCCCACAGCCATCACAAGCATAAGGGCAAATAATATCACCTGGGTGATGTGGGCAGCGCCATCTTTAACAAAGTGAGCGTATTATATTTTATCTGCCTAACACTGACCCGGGAGCTGGAGGAAGCACTGGAGGAGGAGGCCGACCAGGTTTGCGAAATTTGCCTGGAAATGGAGCAGATGCTGGAGTAGGAATCACAGGTTTGTGAGTTGCAGCATGCCCTGGATGCTGTGGAGAGCCAGCATTGGCAGGAGGCTGGGACTGAGGCCAGGGCCGGGGCTAAGGCCGGGACCAGAGCTGAGGCCGGGACCAGAGCTGAGGCCGGGGCTGGAGCTGCAAGGCCTGCAGAGCAGAAGGCAGCAGCAGCCTGGGGCTCAAGCCCAGCAGCAGGAGCTGGTGTTTTCAGTTCTTCTTTGGAGGATGAGGAGAATCGGGCTGGAGTTGTGATTCGCAGACTCCAGAAGGTAAATGGTGGCAGCTACAGCGGACATCCTGGGAGCCAGGCATGAATTGCTAAGTGGCCACTGGAACGGCAGGGAGTGCCTGCTAAGCTGCTGGTAGGTCTGCGATTTTGGGACATAGGGGTGGATGCCATCATGCTCCCCAGAGCAGAGATGGAAATGCTGACTGCCATTGCCACATGCTTCTCTTTAGGACAGTGTGAGACCTGCCATGATGGCAGGAATGACGGGGGAGGCTAACACCCCATGTGTGTGGACTGATTTCCTGAACTATGACCGGAGTGAGCACTGGCTCCTTTGTTGAATGGACTTACGGATTTTGGACAATGTGAAATACCCTGATGGGGGTGGGGGACGGCTTTGATGGAGGCCCTCCCCCTGCCCCGGGAAAACTTTCAAATGGCAAGAGAGAAGGCCAAGGACATTTTGCACTTTTGGCAAAGTGTTCAGAGACTGGTCAAATGTATCTTTGTAATTGTTGAAATTGTATGACTTGTCATGTATTTGTAATTTGTGTAATGTACCTAATTTCCCTGTACAGGAATGCCGGTGGTGTAGATTGTGGGTAGTAAAGTGAGCATAGGGGTGGATTGTTGGGCAGATAAAATATAATATGCTCACTTTGTTAAAGATGGCGCTGCCCACGGGGAAACCCATTGCCCAGGTGATATTGGTTGCCTAATGAGAACCTGCACTGGCCAGGCGGCTCTGATGGTCCTTGACCATTGGCTTTACATTTTGGCATAGTTCACGGCCATTATTACAGCAGCCTGGCCCATGCAGGTTCGCATTAGATTTGGACAGTTGGTAATGAAACAACGGAGTCAAGAACTGGTGAGCCATCAGCTATAATTCTAGCTTGCACCCGGCGGGCAAGCAAAAACACACACTGGGCTCCAAAACCCACTCATTCAGTGCTCACAAAGCTACTGACTTATCCGAGTTTCCTAGAATCAAAGGTTTCTAGCTCACCAGACTTATTCACCTGTTTCCCATCTCCTCCTCCAGCACAAACTCTGCACAAACTGGCTTCTTCCTCAGCACTCCGCCATCTTGGCTGCTTCTACTCTCTCTAATACTAACCTCAGGAACCAAGAGAGAGCAAGCTCTCGGTCTGCTCCACTTTAGTGTAGAAATCCAAACCTTTTATCCAATCTACAAACAAGGAAGTCTCTGATACAGTCACTTATCTGAGGCATAATGGGAGGATTCCTCATGAGAGTGCACCACCCCACATTATCCAATCAATCAGTCAAGGGTGTGGGGAAAAGCTTACTCTTAAAACTAAGCCTTGGGCTATATGACCCTGCCTGTTTACAGCCTGCCCCCGCCACAATAATATAATTACACCCATCCCAAGCGTAAGGGCAACCAATATCACCTGGGCAATGGGCTTCCCCGTGGGCAGCACCATCTTTAATAAAGTGAGCATAATATATTTTATCTGCCCAACACTAGGGCATTACTACATTGTGGCTGGAGCCATTCTAGTGCCTGAGGTAGTGACCATGGAGCCTGGAACCGTCCTCAGGGCCCGGGTCAACTTTGCTCCAATGGAGCGTTGGCTGAGGGAGGGGAAGAGAGAGACAAAGAGAAAGGAGAGGGGAAGAGTGGAGAAGCAGATGGGCACTTCTCCTGTGCGCCCTGGCTGGGAATCAAACCCGGGACTTCTACATGCCGGGCTAACGCTCTACTGCTGAGCGAACTGGCCAGGGCCTGCAACCTTGATTTTATCACAGCTTTACACAAATTTATTTTCAGTTTTAAATCTTGCTCAACCTGATGAGTGAAAAAATTTAAAAGCATTTGTATATATTTTTATTTCCTGCAAATCTTTTTTTGTCTTGATTTTTAGCAGCTTTCTCTAGGAGGAAATTAACCAGATAGTATATCTTCTTGCTATTATAAATGGGATCTTTCAACATATTTTGCAGCTTTTTAAAGTGTTCTTTCTTGCCTTGAGATAGGGAGAGATGAGAAACATCAACTCAGTTCCTGCACTGTATTGTTCATTGATTGCTTCTCATACATACGTGATGGGACAGAGGGGCACTCAAGCTGAGCCAGCGATCCCTTGCTCAAGCCAGTGACCACAGGGTCACTATAAAGCTGGAGACCCCATGCTCAAACTGGTGAGCTTGCATTCAAGCCAGCGACCTCAGCATCCCAGTTCGATGCTCTATCCACTGCACCAGCACCTGGTCACGCTGGTTTTGTTTTCTGATGCATTCCTGTGACTATTGACAGTCTCCTTAATATTGAACCATTCCTGGGTCTCAAGCATGAACCTTCTTTTCATGATCTAATTTTAAAAAGCTGCCACAGGCCTGACCTGTGGTGGCGCAGTGGATAAAGCATAGACCTGGGAACACTGAGGTCGCCAGTTCAAAACCCTGCACTGGTCCGGTCAAGGCACATATGGGAGTTGATGCTTCCAGCTCCTCCCCCCTTTCTCTATCATTCTGTGCCTCCTCTCTAAAATGAATAAAATAAAAATAAATTTTAAAAAACTGCCACAGCCTGACCTCTGGTGGCGCAGTGGATAAAGCATCAACCTGGGGCGCTGAGGTTGCCAGTTCAAAACCCTGTACTTGTCTGGTCAAGGCACATATGGGAGTTGAAGCTTCCTGCTCCTTCCCTTTCTCTCTCTCTCTACTCTCTAAAATGAATAAATAAAAACAAAAAAACAACAAAACCCTGGGCTTGCCTGGTCAAGACACATCTGGAAGTTGATGCTTCCTGGTCCTCCCCCATCCTCTCACTTCTCTAAAATTAATAAATACTATCTTAAAAAAATGAAAGCCACTACTAGAACTTGTAAATGGGGGTCCATGAAGGTATCTCCATGTGTGTCCCAAGGTGTACGCTCTGTGCTCCCAAGGGTCTGAAACAGACACTTCTTGTGGACCTGTCCACCCTCCCTCACTGAGCTGCCCTGGTCATCACCCTTCCAGGCTTTGCCCTCAAAGTCTGAAGTTGGGGTGAGCTGAGGCCAGGACTCACCATTACCCTGGACTCCCATTCATGATCTCTTCCAGGGTCCCAACTACAGTACCCTCCAGTTCTCGTGTGAAATGATCAGACTATGGCCTGGGCAGGGTCTCCACTGACTCGCCTGTTTGCTTAATGACTGTGTGAAGCATCTGCAATGTCCTGAGAGCTTAGGCTGTGCTGAGCACTGTCCCAAATTACCACCTTTAATCATGAGGAAAGCCTAACACTAATGCCTCTTCCTCCAGGCTGACCTCTAGGCATTGCCCGCTTCTGACCCCACCTCCAGGCCTTACCCTTACTCTACATGGCTGAAGGCACCACATTCAGTTCTGACTACCAGGCTGGGGGTTGCTGGGGCTTCCAGGGGTCTCCCTTGAACAGTGTGGGGTAGTTCCAGGGGCAAATGGGCGGGGGAGTGCTGAGTCACCACCCTTGCCCTCAGCCTGATCTTCCTCCCTTGCTCATGTAGTCTTTGTGGCTCTCAGAGGCTTCCAAAGGCGTTCCCATTTTGTTATCTACCCTCAAGTTTCCGTGGACAGGGGTGGAGGGCAGATAGAGGACAGATGGGGTGGGCCAGTTAGGTCTTTATTTGAGTTTGGGCATGATACGGATGAAGAGGATCATGCTGATGAAAATGAAGCAGACAATGATAAGCATGGCCCAAAGCAGCCAGTTGACTGATTTCTGTGTGTGCTGCTCCAGTCGCTCTGATTCCGTCTTCAGCTTCTCCAGGTTCTGGTCGGCCATCTTGAGCGAGTGCGACAGGGTCTATGCATGAGGTGGGGAGAATATCAACAGAACTGAGGCCTAGTGAAGCTTCTCCCTACTTCCCTGGGACAAGTCAACTCTTCTTGGCCCTTGCTGGTACTGTTTCCTGTGCTGGGAATGCCATTTTTGCCTTCTACCAAACTCCTATTTACCTAGTCAAGTCCCAGCCACAATGTCTCTCTACTGGGAAATCTTTTCTGATGCCCAGGGCAGAAGCTGCAGAGTTCCCATAGTCCTCATACCTGATTGTCCTTTTTGATGACACTCTGGGCAGCCAGTGTGTTGGTCTTAAGGCTCCGGGCCAGGCCTAGCATTTCTTCTGCTAACTTCTCCTGGAGGTTCTGGTGTTGTTGCAGGACAAGGTCTAGCTCAGCTGCCGACTGCTTCTCATCCCCTGTTCTGGGCCCTGCCACCCCACTGACCTCACATATGAGATGGGATGGGGGTAAGGGAAGAGACATACATGTTCCCAGGGAACCCAGAGGTTATAGCTGCAGACACTTTCCTTACTTGGGGCTCAGTTTCCCCTTCTTTGCTTTGGCTTCTGGGTAAAGCGTTCCCAGAAGTGGCATCTGATAGGTGATTTAGATGCTTGTGGTAGCTCCTCAGTGTTCCCAGGTTTGTCCAGCCCTCCTCCCCCCATAATGCTGCCCAAGGGCTGAAGACACTCACATTCTCTTCCTCATGTCCAGCTTGGGCTCTGGAAGAGGAACAGGCCAAAGAACAGGCAGAAAGAAGGAGAGTATTGGTTTTCTGTTGTAGCTTCTTGACCATTACCTGGGATGGGTCCGCTACCCACAGGCCCTTTTCCAAGTTGTCTGCTGCCCAGCAGGCTTCTGATCATGTCTCAAAGCTCTAGCTCAAATGCCCTCATCTGGGATGTTTTCCTCACCCTCATCTGGGCTTCCCCTGGCCCAGGTCCCTCCCTCCTATTTACTCTGGGGAACACCTCCTTTGTCCTAGCTTCCCCCTTCAGACAGAACCTGGTGATGCCCCCAGGGATACTCCCTGGGCTGTGGAGGACCTTGTGGGAGTCAGATGAAACAGAAGGGATAGGGACACCAAGGACACATGTCAACCCAGGCAGCTGGGACTTGAGTCCTCTTCTGCTCGGCGTGACTCACCTCCAGCAGAGTCCTGTGGGGAAAAAGGACAGGCAGAAAGTCACCCACCTTGTCATGCCCCCAAAACTGTCCTTGCTGCTCTCAGAACCTCTCCATCCTTAGTCATGGCCCTGGGCAGTCCCGTGACCTCTGAACCTTCATTTCCTCATCTATAAACTGGTAATGATAACAGCACATATTTTGAACAGGTTAGCTGATCTATATAAAGTACTCAGAAAGCACCTGACATCCTATTTTACAGATGAAAAAACCTTGTCTCTGTGGTGCATGCCAAGTGCAAACCAGGAGCCAAACCTTGCACTGGGCCAATTCTGTGGCTTAACCAAACATGTGCCACTTTTGCCTTGTACCAAACAAACTCCTACTTCTCTAGCAGAGCCCTGGCCAGAATGTCCCTCTGTTGAGAAGCCTTGTTTAATGGCCTAGGGGAGAGGGCACCAAGGTCCCTGCACATGACAGTAATTGTTGTTCTGAACACCCCCAGGCCTGAACAAGCGTTTCCAATGACCAGGGAGGGAGACCTACCATGCCTAGCAGCTCACTCCGCATCTCGCTTGTGTACCGGGCCCGTGACTGCAGATGTACTGTCTTGGTGGCGGGCACCCGCTCCCTGGCTGTGGTTGGCACTCGGCCGGGGGCCAGGAACTGGTTGGCTAGTGCCTTCTCTGAGGAGGAGGTCTATAGCAGAGGGAAGAGGGGTAACCGCAGGGGCGGGTCCTGGGGACTCAGGAGAGCCTGATGAGGGCTGAGGAAGCTGAGGAAGACAGGCTCTTGTGCTTACCAGCTTCTCTGCCTGCAGCATCCCCTTCAGAAAGTCAACCTTGCGCGAATATTCATTGATCACCTCTGAGGCTGGTTTGCTGAAGGTAAGAAGTGGAAAAAGAACACCTGCCCGCTGTCCCCAGTTCAAGAAAGGGATCCAGCAAGGACTGGCACCTAGCGGTCTCAAAACAGAACCTGCCCCAGTGGCCTACACTCCCACCCCGGATTTGAAGCCCCCTTGGCTGCTTGCACTCACCTCGCCTGGGCTTTCAGAGCCTGCAGCATGTCATCGAGGGCTCCCACGTACTGGGGAGGAAAAGCAGGTGTCGGCCGGGTACCCCCCATTCCTCCTCTTCTTGTTCGAAGGGGGCAGAGCCCAGGAGGGGTTGGGGCTAGGACGCGGCGGGGCCGGAAAACGGGAGGGTTCAATGTCAAGGAGGCGGGATCAGCTGAGCTCCAGGGTCTAAAGCGGCCGTGGAGAACCCCACCGGAAGGGGCGTGGCCATGCTCGCTAGTAGGATTTGGGGGGTCCGGCTACTAGCTCCCGGCACTACCCTACGGGATTGGAGCTCTGAGCGGCAATGCAGGCTCACCCACCTTTTCCAGACGCCACTCGTCCGGGTCCCGCTTCTCTGCTGCCATCGCCTCGCAGCGGCACAACAGCCGCACCAGGTTCAGTTCCAGCCTCGACGCAGCCATTGCTAACCGGCCGTACCTTACCCCTTCCGCCGGCGCCATCTTAAGGGAGGGCGGAAGTGCCTCATTTGTTTGCTGTACCACTTGTAGGGCGGGAGATGTCTCGTTTGAAGGAGGGGCCTCTCTGTCCATATTTACTCAGGGCCGAATCACCAGCTCTCTTGGTGAGCATCTTAAAACCCTTCATAGAGTTGAGAGGGCCAGATCCTTCAGTGTCAGGCAACGCGCCCTGTGCTCATTCCTCTCCCCTGCTCAGAATTCCTCCACCACACTCACTCCTGAGTGGGTTCTTCTCACACTGAACTCTCCCACATCCAGGCAGCTTTCCCCGATTTCTTTCGTGGGGGTGGCGGGTGTAAGTCATGGCCTTGGATTTAGGAATCCATGGTTTGGGGGCCCATCCAAACTTAAGCGGTTATGAGCTTATGGGTCTCAGCTCTGACTCAACCCTTCCACCATTTTTTTTAGCGTTTCCTCCCTTGGGAAATGGACAGTGGGCAGAGCAGTGTATGTCTTAAGGAGATCAGTTTAGCTGTTGGAGCCAGAGGTGGGGCTGGATCACCCCTAAGGTTTAGACCCCCATGTATAGAACCAGTCCCAGGCCTGACCTGTGGTGGCGCAGTGGATAAAGCGTCAACCTGGGAACACCGAGTTTGATGGTTCAAAACCCTGCACTTGTCTGATCAGGGAACATATGGGAGTTGATACTTCCTGCTCCTCCCCCCTTCTCTCTCTTTCTCTAAAATAAATAAGTAAAAAATAAAATCAGTAAGGTAACTCAAAAAAAAAGAAAAAGAACCAGTCCCTGCTCACCGAGCCCTCAGGGAGCCAAGGCTCATCCTGCAAGCCCCTCCTGGAGTGGACAGGGATAGAGGCTTCACAGGACCGACCCTAGAATGCAACCCTTTTATCTTCCCAGACCTCAGGTCACCTGTGTTCCAATCAGACTAGTAAACCTGGTGTCCTGACAGCATACAATGGATGAGACCAAACCCAGAATGAAAGGAGGCTCTAGAGGCAGACTCTAGGTTTTGAATCCCAGCCTCCCACAATCACAGGATATGACCTTGGACAAGCCACCCCTCACCCCACCCCATCTCTTCTGCAGGTGGAGTTCTCACCCTCCCCCACCTGCTAACCAGATTCTATTGGCTGCTCACCCTCATGGGCCCCACCTGCCAGCCAATTGCCATAACTGCCTTTATATTTGCAGCCCGGGAGCTTGTCTGTGGGGAGATTGCTCCTGGCTCTCTGAGGCCCATCAACAACTGCCCCTACCCCTCAGGATGGATGGTCCTGGTTGGGGTAGTCTGGGTGCTGAAACAGGGCAACAAGAGGCAGCTGCCATGACAGCAGGCTATTTTCAGGGAATGCAGCTCTAGCAACTCTATGCTTCCTCTGGTGTCTGGACCAATGTACATGCACCTCCAGCAGGTCCAACACCCTCAAGTGAGAAGTAGGTGTGAGATTCCCAGTGTTTGCTGGAGAACCAAGGCAGGTGCTCCTTGCCCCTCCAACCCAGAGCAGGTATCACGTGCAAACACTTTTTGGGCACTTTTTATTTCACATGGTTTGTAGGACAATGCCTCTAGTCCCAGACCCAGGGTCATCTGTCCAGGTGTTCAGGGAGTGAGTGGAGCCTGAGAGGGAGCCCCGCTCCAGAATTTCCCAGGCTTCCACTGTAGGGAAATGCAAGCCCGGGCCTTGCTCTCCTAGCCCACGAGCAGTCTTGAGTTCCTGTCTGCCACATGGGGCAGGCAGCACTAAAGGTGGCCTCCTCCATTCAGAGAACAGTGGAGAGTGAGCCACATTTGAGTCTCCTTGGGTGTCAGGTCTGTGGAACCCCAGGTGGAGGCTGCCCTCACCTCATGTCCTCTCAACAGACAACAGCCTAGATCACCATGGAAGGCTCTACTGCTCCTTTGAATTCATATGGGCCAGGTGGCTTGTGGTCGGGCCTGAGGACGACACCCAGACAGACTGGGGGCAGTCAGGTGCCCCAATTGTTCAAATCCCTGGATCAAGCTGTTCTCAGTGTGAGGTGAGCCTCCGAGATGAGGTGCCGTGTGGGCCCCACTCTGAATTCTTGTCCAGGTTATAAAGGCGAGGCAGGGCATTAATATAAAAGTTTGTACATACACATATAAAAAACAATTTGGTCTTTCTGTTAGGCTGTTACAATTTGAAGTTATGTAAACAGGCACAAAGTAACAGTTAAATGTAAAACCGTACAAAAGGGGGTGTGAAAGGCCAGGCTACCCACTGGGGTTTGGGGTTTTGAGCAGTACATTTGTGTGACACTGGGGCTCGGCCCCAGGCACCTTCCCCTGCATGGACTCTGCAGTTGACAGTTGAAGCCGGTGTCAACCTCACATCGCTTGAGCTTTTCATTCCAGCTCCTTCTCGGAGAGTTGAATGTTGGCTCTGGAGCTCTGGCACAGGGCCATCCTCAGATGTTCACTCTGGCACTGTGGGCCCTCAGCCATTGGCCTGGCCAGAGGTGGGGGTCAGGCAGTAAGTAGGGGGGTCTGAGTACCTCCGCTTGGCCCCAGGCGGCTGGTCGTCCTTGTCTGGGGGTTCCCGAATGTCCTGCACAGGCAGGTGTGCACCCGGTGTGATATACACAGAGTGTACTTGGTCCGGGCGGCGGGCAGGTGGCTCCCGACGCCTCACTGGGGCGGCAGTCTCCTGGGCACCTGGTGCCTGGCCAGGGAGGTAGGAGGGCAGGCCAGGTGGGAGCTTGATGTTGGCCGTGGGCATGACAGGGGTCCGCCGGGGGGTCTTCACTCTGACCGTCATGAAGGACGACGGCCTTCGTCTTGGGAGGGCAGCCACCTCAGGGAGGGGGCTTGGGGCGGGTGTGCTGGGGCAAGGGAGAGCAGGTGCGGGGGGCCCTTTTGAGAGACAGATGGCATGGTTACTGCAGCTTCAGGGCCAGCAGACAGACCCTCACCCGGGGTCTGCTGGGGGTGGACATGGGAGGAAAAAAGCAGACGCTACCTTAATACTGACCTTCCGAGGTCCCCCGCCCGGTCCGCTCTTCCAATAGGCTCTCGGTGCTGGCTGATGTCTCTGAGTCCAGGTTCTCCTCATCAGAGCCCCGAGGATCCAGCTCTGGCAGCCGGTAAGTGATGTCCTCCCTGGGTATGAGAGGTGTGTGTCACACATCCAAGCCTGTTCCCATGGTGAAAGATCACCACCACATGGAAAGTGCCATCCTGGTTCTGGATGGGACTCCATGCGCCCAGCAACCCCTAGCCCAGTGGTCAGCAAACCGCGGCTCCCGAGCCACATGCGAACTAATAGCATGCGACGTTTTTAGCAAAGTCCAGCTTAGGAGTACCTTAATTAAGTTAATAACAATGTACCTACCTATATAGTTTAAGTTTAAAAAATTTGGCTCTCAAAAGAAATTTCAACTGTTGTACTGCTGATGCTTGGCTCTGTTGACTAATGAGTTTACCGACCACTGCCCTAGCCCCAATGCTTAACTGCCCCTGGACCTCAAAGCTCACTGGAGGAAGGGGTCAGGTTGCTGAGGGAAGCCAGGCATCTGGCCCAATGGTGAGCAAGTGAGGAGCTCTTGCCTTTGCCTATGTTGTTCCCTCTGCCTGGAGCACCCTACTCTGCAAGACTAGGGTGGCCAGGCACCCTGGCTCACATCTGTTCCCCTGGCATAACTTCTAAGAAGTACTCCCTTTTATACTCACATCTTGACTGGACATAAATTAGTTACCTTAGCTAAGGCCACCGTTAAGACAAAGTCTGAACATCACCCATGTTGTCCCTCTCTTCCTGTGGGCCACCATGGTTCCCTGCGGTCAAGCCTGGGGTTTAAATAGAGCCCCAGGCTGTGTTTTAGCACAGCTGCACCCCATAAGGTGGGTACTGGACGGCAGGGCTGAGCCTGGCCCATTAGCCCCCTAACAGCCAGTTTCCCTATGCACAGTGGACAGACCAGTGGATGGGGGCTGAATGGTGCACACGAGGGTGGGAAGGGGATGGAGGGACACTTGCTTCTCCTCCTTGATGGACTGGATCTGCTCGATGAGGATCTCCTTTTCCCGGTCCTCGTCATGGCTGGCTGCCGGCTCCTCTGGCAATACCCCCAGCTCCTCTGGGCCGCTGCTGCTTCCCTGGGCTGTGGGGCTCTTGTTCTGCAGCAGAGAAGCAGCGGGATTTAGCCAGCCCCTCCAGGTGTGGGGAGAGAGGGTGGCAAGCACAGCTCCGGGGGAGGTTAGTTCTGCTGTGGATGGCTGGGCTTAGGCTTCTCCAGGGACCACACAGAGACCAAGTGGCCCTCCCCCTTGGTCTAACTAAGCTGATTAGTTGTCCTCAGCACAGGTGGTCAGCAGGCCTCCCCCAGCATGCACTTCCAGAGGTTAGGACATGCTGGGCCTATTCTATAAGGACCCTGGGGGCAGAGGGGAACCCCAGCATGCACTACACCAAAGACATGCAGGGTGGGCTCACCAATCGCATACATACCAGGACCCCCTCATAAGGAGACGTAAACCCCAGTTTGAGAGGCCATGGCTGGGGGGAGAGGTAAACAGAGGGGGACCACATGGAACCACAACCAAGATGCTGGCTGTGTCATGGACACTGAGCCACATCTGACTGGGGACAAGGACAGGGTGCTCCCATGGAGGCCAAGGACCTGCCCTTTTTTTTTTTTTTTTACAGGGACAGAGAGAGAGTCAGAGAGAGGGACAGATAGGGACAGACAGACAGGAACAAAGAGAGATGAGAAGCATCAATCATTAGTTTTTTGTTGCCGTTGCGACACCATAGTTGTTCATTGATTGCTTTCTCACATGTGCCTTGACCGCGGGCCTTCAGCTGACTGAGTAACCCCTTGCTGGAGCCAGCGACCTTGGGTCCAAGCTGGCGAGCTTTTGCTCAAGCCAGATGGGCCCGTGCTCAAGCTGGTGACCTCGGGGTCTCGAACCTGGGCCCTTTGCATCCCAGTTCGACGCTCTATCCGCTGCGCCACTGCCCGGTCAGGACCTGCCCTCTTAAATCCTACCCCCCCTTACTCTTGTGACACTTCTATGGGATTGGTCCCCTATGGATGGGGCCCAAGTCAGCAAGGACCAGGGCTGGGAAATGAAACACCACCAAGTAGGTGACAGGTCTCCCATTAACCTGAGAGGGAAAGTTGGTTTAAGATAGAAAAGGTGGTGGTCATTTGGTTGAGGGAGAAACTGGCCCCTAATCAAGCTGCCACAGGCCCCTGGCCAGGCTGCCTGTGGCCAGGGGTGTGTATGGTAAAGGAAATGAGACCCCGCCCTGATGCCCATGCCCCACTCACAGCTCATAGGGCCACTCCCACCTAGGCCATATTCTGACCA
Organism: Rhynchonycteris naso; assembly: GCA_037038555.1. Taxonomy (NCBI): domain Eukaryota; kingdom Metazoa; phylum Chordata; class Mammalia; order Chiroptera; family Emballonuridae; genus Rhynchonycteris; species Rhynchonycteris naso. The sequence continues at coordinate 21,981,484 of CM073003.1, forward strand.
CAGCTCTGCCAAGGCCTCACCCCACGTGTGCTCACAGTGTTCTGTCGCAGGAGGGAGAGCCTACGGAAGGCAATGCTCTCAGCAGCCTCCAGCTGGCTGATCTCCTCCATCTTCACCTTGTATTTCCTCATCTGTTCCTTAATCAGCATCTCCACGCACCTGTGGAGAAGGCCCACCAACAGGGCAACTCAGTTATAGCCCCAGAGATGGCTGGCCTAGGGACCTGGTAGTCAGATAGGTGCTGGCTGGAGATGGCACGTGGCCAAGGCAGAGTCCCATCCAGAGACCAGGCAGGGCCAGTGACATGGCTGAAGCTCCCATCTTGAACCCAGCTCACTTGCTGTGTGATCTCAGACAACTCACTTCACTTCTCTGAGCCTGAGTTCCCATTTCATCAAATCTCCTTATTTGAAGGAGAAAGTAATGTACAGAAGGCTGGAGTGAACTGACCTCTCAGCCTGCAGGATGGGGATGATTGCATCTCACAGAGAAGTATGAAGTATAGGGAGCTGGGCAACTTGTCCTAAGGGCTGCAGGCAGCTGACTCCAAGGACTCCAGAACACTCTAACCAGCAGCTCATCTGCTCAGCAATCAGGGTCAGCCTGAGTGGTCAGTACTGGGGTGAGTGGAAGAGGGAACTCAGCCCAGAGAGGTCAGTACTAGAGACACTCAGCCTGGAGCAGTCAATACCAGAGAGACTCAACCTGGAGTATTCAGTGCAGGGGGAGCTCAGCCTGTATGGAGAAGCGGTCACAACTGGATTTTCCCATCTCCACAAAAACTAAGCAAGCAAGGAGCAAAGACTGTTGGAAGAGGCTGGAAGCAAATCTGTCAGGCCAGCCTTTCCTTGTTGCCTGTCAGGCCTTCTTCCTGTGTTTGCCTTGTGAAACCACCTAGTGACAGGTTCTTATTTTCTCAAGTCGCCTAAACAATGTCCTTTCAGTGACTGATGTCTGATAACCTTCCGAGTTCATCTGAGGGACTCTGGAGAACTTTTGCAGATGGCTCAGGGGAAAGAAAAAACCTACAGACCAGGCTTCTGTTTGCTGCCAGAGGATGGGAACACTGATTTCATGTCTGTCCCTCACAATGTGACGAGGGGTGAGGGCTTTCCCTCCTTTCTAGTTCTTCAGCCTCAAAAGAACTCAGAGGGGTCCCTGGCACTCACGTGGTGATCTTGAGGACGTCCTTCATGCTGGTCAACGGGTCTGAGTTGTCAGGACAGCGCAGGAGGCAGGGCGCGAAGATGATGGCCAACGCACTGGGTGACATGCGGTTCACATCCTCAAGCAGGGCCACCCTGTGCAGTGAGTAGCAGTTAGGGGGTGGCTGGGGGATCTTCCCAGACCTTTCAACATGGGCCCATGTCCTGGTGCAGAACCAGCAGAGAACACTGGCCGGGGGTGGGCAGTGGGGACTCCTGACAACAACCTCCATCCCACAAAGAGCAGCAGTAGGCACTTGCTTGACCAGGTGGAAGATGAGCCGCTCCAAGGAGTTGTGATTGGCTTCTGGCAGGTGCTCCAGGATGCCATAGATGGCGGCCAGTTGCTCCTGTGTCTCTGGCAGCTCTAGGAAGGCCAAGGTATCAGCTCTCCATGGACCCCACCTTGACACAATATGGAGCAGGAGAGCCTCCCACCATGTGGGGCAAGAATACAGGGTCACAGAAGGGTCCCAGACCTTGGTTGCTCAGCTGTGACTGGGTGGTTCTGCCTCACTGGCTGGTCACAGTGTGCTCGTGGCTATGACCCGACATCCACCACTTGCTTGCCCTTGCCACCATCATGGAACTTACCCACAGCTCGGAGGAAGTCGCTGTACTGGGCAAAGGTCATGAGAGGTTCGGGCAGCTCCCTCAGCCACTGCTTGAGAACCCCGGTGATGGCATGGATGGGGAAGTCCTCCAGCTTGACTGCTGAGGGGTCTGCAGGGAGGGTGGGCAGAGCTGGTGAGTACAGTGCAGGCAGGAACCCTGCATAGTATCTGCTTGCCTCTCACCTACCTGCCTGTTCACAGGCCCCACCTACTGTAGCACCCACCTGTCTGCAATGCCTGGCGGAGCTCCCGTGTGCGGTTGGCGGCACCTGACTTGCGGTACAGACCCTCGGTGTATAGGCCGTGCATCTCTACGTGTTCCAGAAGCTTCTCCAGTACAATGGGCACTGAGACCTTGTCACTAGTCAGGCTGTCCACGCACACGCCAAAGTGGCCCGGTTCGGTACCTGGCTCACTCTGCAATGCCAGGGGTGAGAGTAAAGCCTGGGTTAGCTGTCCTTCCTGGCTGCCCTGAGGTCTCCTCTGTAGGCTCTCTCCCTGTCCCTCATCCCCCACTGCAGGTAGCTGAGTGCACTGGGTTGCAGAGGTCAGCTTGATGGCCGCTGGGTCTATGAGGAGCACCATGGCTCTCTCAGAGCAGTCCCAGTTCCTGCTACCACCCCAGTGCTCAGGACCCCACCTTCCATGTGGGCACAGTTGGGGGGATTCACTCCACCACCTGGAGTGGGTAAGAGCAGGTACAGAGTCTGAGATGCAACAGAAGCCTGGTGTCTGCCTCAGGGGCTCAGACAGGACCGGCTGTGAACCTAGTGTTCTAGAAGCTCCCGGCCACGGTGGGCTCACCTTCCTCCCACACGGATAGGAGCAGTAGGTCTGAATCTTGTGCATGCACTTCTTGTGGCAGGTCATCTTGCACACTAGGAAGTCATGGTGGGGCAGGGGTGGGGGGAAGGGTGGTCACAGGTGGAGCATCAGGGACTCCAGGCTCCCATGGCTGCCTATCCCGAGGACCCAGGGTGGGGGTGGGGAACCCATCAACTGCATTCTGAACTTGCATCACACAAATCTCTGCCCTGATTCCTGGGCTGTGGGGGTAGGTGCCCATAATGGGTGATTTTCAGTGGCCTCAACGCCAGCCTGGCCAGTGAAGACAGGAACAAGAGTTTAGGGGGCCTAGGCCTCAGTCCTGCCAGGAGGCGGCCCTGGGGATTTGGCCTGTGACAGTGGCATGAGTGATGTCACTTTTGTTTCTCCCAAGCACACCAAACTCCAGACTAGGGGATGTCATGCATAGAAAGAAGAAATCAGAGTCGATAAAATAGTGGCGTCTGGGTGTATCCTTATAAAAAGGAGGTAGCAGATGGGTGTACCCTATCTCAGCACAGTGACAAAACTGCTGAGGGATTTATGGCAGATGTGGGATGGAAGACTGCTCCTCACACATGGCCCAAAGGGAGGAGGAAACCCTGTGTTGAAAAGAAAGCCAGGTCTGGCTGGTCCTAGGAAAATGCAGTGCTAGAGGCCTGCTAGACTTCACCAGGCCTGCAAGGACCAACTGGGTCATCCTGGGCTGTGCCCATCTCTCGGGGTCTGCTGATGGGGACTGATGGTCTCTCCTGGAACATGCAGGAGGGACCAGTAGCTCAGGTACTATGTACAAAGACCTAGAGATGGAACATGGGGTGACCTGCTCTGGTGGGAGTTTGAGTGGGGGAGATGTAGAAGGGGCAGTGCTCTGGAAAGATCCATTTTGTGGCTAGGGTGAAGACCCTGGTGCTCAGCAAGGGGTTGGGAACATGTGGCAGGGTTAGGGGGCACAGTGAGGAGTCAGAGGGCACATTGGGGGTCAGAAAGTACAGTGGATAATTGGATTTAGTAGAGAGTTGGTGACATGGTGGGGGGTTGAGGCTCTGGGACACTCACCGCTGCAGAACAGAGCCTTGTCCATGAGCCAGATGTAGGAGAGGCACTGCTCACATGACTGCGGGATGCTAACCTGGTAGCTGGCGAACACATGCCCATTATGCTGTTGGACCTGGGGACCGAGGAGGGTGCTGAGTGGCATCGCAGGGCCAGGAGCTGCTCATTAATGACTAGGTTTCTTTAGGGCTAGGCAGGAACACACACGCTCACCTGTGCACACTCACACACTTGCACATGCACACTCATACTCACAGCACGTTCCTGCTTCCGCTTCTTCTTTTGAACTTTGCTCTGCTGCAAGGGAGCACAAAGGCAGGTCTGTATGGGCCCTGGGGTACCCTGTTCCTCAGCTGGCTGCCCACGCCACACTGGCATCCTGCTCAGAGTGACAACACCCACCTTGGGCAGCTCAAAATCATTTTTGGTGTGTCCGCGAGTGAATTCATCTAGCAGTGACTGGAAGAGGTTGAGGACCAAGTTGGTGTCCTTCTCGCCACGCTCAGCTGCCAAGTTGCTCACAACAATCTGGTAGTTCTCCATCAGGTCCTTATAGCCAACATGGATCTTCCCATTCTGTGGGGATGAAATGTGTGACCCCCTGGACAGAGTGACAGGGGATGGGCCAAGTGCATCCTGGGGAAGGCTGGGTGACCAGCCAGGGCCCTGCTAGGGTGGGGGCTACACATACAGGGACAGAGTACATGGTTTTGAGGTTGCTCCTGAATTTCTCTGTGGCCTCAATAAACAAGCTCTCAATGGGCGTCTTCTGGGAACGCAGGTCGTTTATCTGGAGAGGGAGAGAGGGAGGGAACCACTGACTCTGTCTCCTCAGGCTGGGCATCTCATTGGTCACCACTCTGCCCCATCCCAAGTCCTTCCCTAGCTCCCTTGGGCTTGTAGGATAAAACCCAGACCCTCTAGCAAACCCTGGTGTCTCTGGTCATTTAGTCCAGGTTCAAACTATTGACATCTGGGGTGGAACCACTCACTGTGGAGAGCAGCACACCTGGTCTGTACCCACCAGATGCCACAGACACCCCTCAATTTTGATGACTAACAACATATGTAGACGTGGCGTAAGTGTCTGGGGGCAGAACTGCCACACAAGCACTTGACTCCTGCCTGTGCCCCAGAACTGGGGCAGCCTCAAATGGCCTGATTATGTCAAGAGGCATTCACCTTTGCAGGGTCCCTATCAGCTTGCTGCCCCTCTTAGAAGCTCCCAAACCCTGTTCTGTCTGCTGTAGACTGTCCATGGCTGGAGCCATGAATGCCACGAGGCCATGGCTTATTCCCCTCAGCTGTACAAATAAATGCTCAGTCAGTGTTAGCCAAAAAACCCAATGCATTCTGTAAAAGCTTATTCTAAATAAACAAGTTTATGGCCATGGCTGAGCCACAGTGAGGTTACTGGACCTAGAGGCAGCCTGGTATGACATAGGTATGTCCTGCCCAGAGGTTATTCTGGATCTTGGTGTTTCCGTGTCCTTGTGTAGGCGAGCAAGTGGGGCAAGCACCCCCAAGGTTCACTGCAATACAACAGATGAAGTGTCTTCTAACTACAGATTTCAAACTTCCTGAGCAGGAACAACAAGAAAAAAGCATCTACTGGGTAATCATTCCCATGTCTACACACATGCATGCATGAAACAACTCTAGCACAGACTCCATCTCTTAACCATGGCCCTTGGGACAGGCCTGTCCCAGAATCAGATACATTGGATTATAACACAGTTCCACATGCTGTGTCCAGCTCCCCAAATAAGACCCACAGACATTTTGCAGTGAAATGTAAATACATACTGGTCACAAAAATTAGGGGATATTTCAAAATGAATATAAAGCAATAAAATATCTCCTAATTTTTGTGAACAGTGGAGTTGGTCCTACATATATATCTGTGGGTTTCGCATCTGTAGATTTAACCAATTTTGGGGAAAAAAATCCCAGAAAGCTTCAAAAAACAAATCTTGAATTTGCCACGCCCTAAGCACTAGACTGAAGCCTCACGAGTGAAGTAATGTGTAGGCACATCCTGCTATAGCCTATAAACAAAATAAAAAACTCAAGCATCCATTGTTTGGTATCTACAGTGGTCCTTGAACCAATCCCCTTCGGATACTGAGGAACAACTGTATCTGAGCTGACCAAGATGAACGTAAGTTACAAATGGTCTTACGTGAGAGCCCAGATCAGGTGTTAGAGAAAACGAACTGATGTCAAACTTATCAATAAGCATCACTTTCTAAGTGTTAGAACTGTGCAGCTGAACTTTCCGTTTCCAACCTGCTAAGGTAGTTCAGAAAACTGTGCTGGGTGGGGACAGCCTTTCTGAGGAGGCCCAGCTCTGAGCCTGTGCACACAGGCTCCCCACACCCCGTGTCCTCTGCCCCCCCCCATACCCCCAAAGCTTGCCAGCCCACCTTGTTGAGCAGGAACTCATCAAGGTACTTGAGCTCGTTGGCATTGGTGATCTTGCGGAACACTGACTCCCGCCACTTCTCTGACACAGTTATTCTGCCAATCTTGAGGTTTCGGTTTTTCTTCCCTTTGCCTCCTGGCTCCTTGGTGTGCTTCTCACCTGTGCTGTGGCGGTGCTGGTGGCTGGATGGGGCTGTTGGGGAGGAGTGGCTGCTGAGGATGGATTCTGGGGGAGAACACTGGTCAGCCTCTTGGGGCATGGTCACAAACACAGAGAGCCAGAGCCTGGTACCACTGTAATGGGTCTACAACCAGGAAGTGCCTCCAAGGGTGGAAATCAGCCCTGAGGCTGTATGCCCAAGGCCCCTCCTGGTGATGGACATTCCCAGGGGGCTCCCTGGCTCTGTCATCCATCCCTGAGGCTGCAGGTGACCAACCTTCTGGGTTCTTCTTCATGGTGGTGGCTTCCAGCATGACCTGCCCGGAGACTGGGCTCTCTGTTTCCTCCACGCCCTCTAGGCTGTACTTCTTATCCTTGTTCTTATGCAGGAAAAGTCTCTTAAATGTGGACCTGAAGGAAAAAGTAAAGGGTTCTGTTTAAGCCTCAGGAAATGAAAACAGATGTGAGGCCAAAGAAAGGGTTATCTTGCCATAAAAAGGTAAATAACCCTTTTCTTTTTTAAAAAATATACTTATTGATTTTAGAGAGAGAAAGAGAAAAAGTAGGAAAGGAATGGGAAGCATCAACTCATACTAGTTGCTTCTCATATGTGCCTGGACCAGGAAAGCCTGGAGTTTCGAACTGGTGACCTCAGTGTTCCAGGTCGACACTTTATCCACTGTGCCACCACAGGTCAGGCAGCCCTTTCTTTGTTATCAACGAAACTGGGTACTACTAAAAATAAAGTTATTTTTCGTGAACTAACAAAGGAGTCAGGTGAAAAATCAAGATGCTGAGCAGATGCTGACCCCACTTTTTTTGTTGTTTTGTTTTGTGTTTTACAGGGACAGAGAGAGAGTCAAGAGAGAGGGATAGATAGGAACAGACAGGCAGAAACAGAGAGAGGTGAGAAGCATCAATTATTAGTTTTTCGTTGCCGTTGCAACACCTTAGTTGTTCATTGATTGCTTTCTCACACGTGCCTTGACCCCGGGCCTTCAGCAAACCGAGCAACCCCTTGCTGGAGCCGGGAACCTTGGGTCCAAGCTGGTGAGCTTGGGGTCTCAAACCTGGGTCTTCCGCATCCCAGTCCAATGCTCTATCCACTGCGTCACCGCCTGGTCAGGTGACCCCACTTTTATATAATATATAAAAAAATAAGTAAACCCACTCCTTATTCTTTTCATGTGTTTTGTTTTTAGAGAGAGAGAGACAGAGAGAGGGACAGAGAAACAGGAAGGAGAGAGATGAGAAACATCAGTTATTCGTTGCAGTTGTTCATTGATTGATTTCTCATATGTGCCTTGATCAGGGTTGCTACAGCAGAGCAAGTGACCCCTTGCTCAAGCCAGCGACCTTGGGTTCAAGCCAGTAGTAACCATGGGGTCATGTCTATGATCCCATGCTCAAGCCAGTGACCTTGGGGTTTCGAACTTGGGTCCTCTGCGTCCCAGTCTGATGCTCTATCAACTGTGCCACTGCTTGGTCAGACTCTTCATGTGTTTTTATGGCATAAGGTTAGGGAAGAAAATGACAAAAAATAAACATTAAGCCTGACCTGTGGTGGCGCAGTGGATAAAGCGTCGACCTGGGAACACTGAGGTCACCAGTTCAAAACCCTGCACTGGTCTGGTCAAGGCACATATGGGAGTTGATGCTTCTAGCTCCTCCCCCCTTTCTCTCTCTCTCTCTCTCTCTCTCTCTCTGTCTCCTCTCTAAAATGAATAAAGAAAAAATAAAAAGATAAAAAAAAATTAAAGAAAAAATAAACATTAAGTTGTGCCATGTGGTTACTGGGTATGTGGGGTGGTGAATAGTGGCCCCCCAAAAGTTGTGTCTATGTGTTAACACTCAGGGCCTGAAGAGCATGATCTAATTTGGGAAAAGGGTCTTTGCAGATGTGACCAAATGCAATGGACTGAATGTGTGTGTCTGCAGATTCATATGCTGAAGTTGATGCCATGTATCTGATCGTGTTCTGATCACCAGGGGTGCTGCCTCAGAGATCGAGAAGGGCTGGGCTTGCCAAAGAATCAACATGCCTTTGGCTAGAGACTTACTACATAAAAAAAAATGCCGCCTGACCAGGCAGTGACACAGTGGATAGAGAGTCAGCCTGGGATGCAGAGGACCCAGGTTTGAAACCGCGAGATCACCAGCTTGAGTGTGGGGTCACTGGCTTGAGCATGGGATCATAGACATGACCCCATGGTTGCTGCCTTGAGCAAGAGGTCTCTGGCTTGGCTGTAGCCTCCCCCACCCCCCCAAGGCACATATAAACAAGCAATTAATGAACAAATAAGGTGCCACAACAAAAGAACTGATGTTTCTCATCTTTCTCCTTTCCGGTCTGTCATTCTCTCTCTCTCTAAAAAAAAAAAAAAGAAAAGAAAAAGAAATGGCTAGTTCAAAGTCTAAATTCTTATTTTATGGATGTAAAATGCCCAGGTTGCTACAAGATCACCATGGTTTTCAGCCATGGTCAGATGGTGGTTCTTTGTGTAGTTGTTTAGCCTGACCTGTGGTGGCGCAGTGGATAAAGCATCGACCTGGAACGCTGAGGTCATTGGTTTGAAACCCTGCTCTTGTCTGGTCAAGGCACATGTGGGAGTTAATGCTTCCTGCTCTTCTCCCCCACCCCACTCTCACTCTCTCTCTTCTCTAAAATGAATAAATTAAAAAAAAAAAAAAAGGCAACTGTGTGTGTAGTTGCTTAGCGGTGTGTGCTAGCCGACGGAGGAAAGGCTAGACCCACAGGATGTTCATCTAGAAGACAGCAACACTAATGAGCAATACAACTTCCTGAATTTGTGTTATATCCCTAAGGACACCAATTGTCCTCCTTTAGGGAGGACAGTCCTTTTGTAAGTTCCATCCTCCCTGGAAAAGTGTCTTCCTACTTGTCCTTTTTGATATTGGAAGATTAATCTATAAATGTCTGTATTAGATCCATGCAAAGTCGATCCGTTGCGTGTGATGTGACGTATTTCTATCTAAATGAGTACTTCTTTCTTACAACTATTAAAAATTAATAGGCATTAAGCATAATTACAAAATAAAATATTACAAATGTTCTTATTGTGCATTTATATTATAGTGTAGTATTGTTGCAGTGAATAAAATGTTCCTTTATTTCCGATATTGTTTTCTTCAATTTATTTTTGTCCTCCTTTCATTGTAAAAAAGTTGGTCACCTTAATATCACAAAAAAACCTTATCAATTCACTAATTCTAGTTAATATGCCAAGATAATGTAATTACATTTAACTTGTAAGTTATTTATGTTTAAGTTATATACATTTAATTTGTAAACCTATTTTGGTGTTAGGTTTTCAATAAAATTTTGATTATGGACCAAAAAGAAAAAATTCATATGCTGAAACCTACCCTGATGTGATGGTATTAGGAAGTGGGGCCTTTGGGAGGTGATTCGATTGTGAGGGTGGAGCCCTCATGAATGGAATCAGTGCCCTTAGAAGAGATCCCAAAGAGCTCGCCTTGACTTCTCTTCCTGCCATGTGAGGACACAGAAAGAAGATGCTGTCTATGAAACAGCAAGCAGGTTCTCACCAGACACTAAATCTGCTTCGCACCCTTGACCTTGGACTTCCAACCTCCAAAATAGTAAGAATTAAATGCCTGTTGTTGAAGCTGCTCAGTCTGTGGTATTTTGTTATAGCAACCTGAATGGACTAAGAAACTAAGTGAGAGATCCAAGATGAGATCATCTGGATTACCCAGATAGTCCCTAAATCCAGTGGTCTGTCTATAAGAGACAGAAAAGGAAAGAGGCCTGACCAGGCGGTGGCGCAGTGAATAGAGCGCTGGACTGGGATGCGGAAAACCCAGGTTCGAGACCCCGAGCTCGCAAGCTTGGACCCAAGGTCGCTGGCTCCAGCAAGGGGTTGCTAGGTCTGCTGAAGGCCCACGGTCAAGGCACATGTGAGAAAACAATCAATGAACAACTATGGTGTCGCAAGGGCAACGAGAAACTAATGATTGATGCTTCTCACCTCTCTCCGTTCCTGCCTGTCTCTTATCTATCCCTCTCTCTGTCCTTGGAAAAAAAAATAAATTAAATAAAACTTTAAAAGAAAAGGAAAGAGGTCATGTGACGACAGAGGCGGGGACTGAACCAATGCATCCATAAGCAAGGATGCCTGAAGTCCCTGGAAGTTGGAAAAGACATGAAGGATGCTCTCCTAGAGCCTCCAGAGGAAGTGTGCCCCTGGGACATCTGGATTTTGGACTTCTGGCCTCCAGGACTGTGAGAGAATAAGTTTCTGTTGTTTGAAGCCACCCTACTGGTGGTTCTTTGCTTTAGCGGTGGGATCTCCCTGCAGTGGGGGACTCTGCTAGTACAGCTGTTCTTTTTTTTTTAATCAGAGACAGAGAGAGAGTCAGAGAGAGGGATAGACAGGAATGGAGAGAGGTGAGAAGCATCAATCATCAGTTCTTAGTTGTTCATTGATTGCTTTCTCACATGTGCCTTGACCGCGGGCCTTCAGCAGACCGAGTAACGCCTTGCTGGAGCCAGCGATCTCGGGTCCAAGCTGACGAGCTTTTGCTCAAACCAGATGGGCCCGCGCTCAAGCTGGCGAGCTCAGGGTCTCGAACCTGGGTCTTCCGCATCCCAGTCCGACACTCTATCCACTGCGCCACCGCCTGGTCAGGCCAGCCTGTTCTTCACCTTCCTTAGCCTCTTTGGATCCAAGTTCCCATTTTGTAGCCCATCCTCTCTGCTCTGTGATAGGCCCATCTGGAGCACTTGGGCAGGAGTTTCTGGGGTCAGGGCTTTGGCCTAGATTTTCCATCTGAGGACTCAGAAGGTGTTGCAGGTGGGGACGGGGCAGCTGGTTCAGATACCATGAAAAACCAAACAGAACCCACCTATCTGGACCTGGAGGAGATGACACAGATTGGCTTTAGGCTTCAGTGGGATTTCATGCCAATGCTGCTAGGACCTCGGCTCCATGAGGGTCTCTTGTCACGGAAGCACTACTGAGCATCACCTGCCTGACTCAGCTTCGTAACAGCTGTCGGTTTAGAAGATCAGATCGCTCCAGAACTGGAGATCTGAACCTATCCCAAACCCCACACTTACTTTGAGTCGGCCTGGGGGCTTGGGGACAGCCCTGAGTCTATGCCAGTAGACATATCGCCCGACTTCTTCTTCTGGATGGCCGGCTTCTTTGTGTTGGGCTCGCCGTCCACGCTTTCCAACAGAGGCTGTGAGAGAATGGGCCCAGGTAAGCAAAAGCCGGTAGCCTTGCTGGAGGAAAGCAGGGGCTCCCTGCATCACTGTGTGCTCTGCCTACCGGCTCCCCTTCTCTCTTGAGCTCCCTTTGGGGCAGAGGCGAGCCTGCAGGGAGAGACTGCAGCCTGAAGCTTTACCTGAGTCTTGGCCTGAACCAGGGCCGGAAGGAGCTTGGAGACGTCACTGGTGGATAATGAAATGCGCCTCTCCCTGCAAGATCACAGAAATGTGGCTTTTATTGACAAGAGTTTGGATATGTTTTTGGTTGTTCTAACTGGAGAGTAATTAATTCCATTGGCGTCTGGTGGGTGGAGACTGGGGACGTTACTCTGCACCCTGCAGTGCATAGGAACGGCCTCACCCAGGGAAGGAGCTAGCCTTAGGTGCTGGCCCTTGCAGAAGCCTGAGTCCACCTCCACTCTTCTTTCCTCAGACCAAATGGAACTCTAGGACAAGGGTCTGGTACTTGGAGTCACCAATATTTAGGTAAGTTAGGGTCAGGCAGGGTGTGTTGAGCTGGATATTTCTCCTTTAGCTCTTGAGTGAGTGTGGTCACTCCCAAACACTGATGAGGAAACAGGCCCAGGTGTGGTTGGGAGCAGGGCCCTTGACCAGAGGGATCCCTTCCCATGAGGCCTGGTGTTTTTTGAGTGAACACAGCTTGTTTCAGTGGGGGACCCCAGGGCTCAGGGTCTGTTAGGCCCCAGCAAAGTGGCCTTCGGCAGGTGCATCATCCTTGCCAGAACCCTGTCCCTCCTTCCTCAGGGTCCCACACACCTGGTGTCAGCTCTTGGACACGGACATGCTCATGTGTTCTGGGGATGCCTGTAGCACATAGTGCACAGGACAGCCCCATCTACAGTACAAGCTGGACCCAGGTCCCGCTGCCAGGCCTTGGACTGTGAGTCCCCTGCCCAGACCACCCACCATGCTCGGGCAAAGAAGGGCGTGAAGCTTACTCTGTGGGTGTGAGGGAAGCCCCCATGGCCCGGTGCCGCGCAGTAAGGTCCAGGGACTGGCTCAGCATAGTGCTGGAGCTGGCAGCTGTCAAGTTCTTGCCCCGCCACAGCTCCACAGCACTGGCCAGACGCTCGGAGGCCGGGTCCCGGTACCGCTGAATCTGGGTGGAGCCTCCAGGGCTCTCCTGTGCCCTTGGGCCACCACTCAGCTTGCTCTTGTCCTGAGGGGTCTCGGGAGTGGTGCTAGGGGCCAGTGCACTGACACTGCTATTCAGAGCCTGGTTGGTGGGCTGTTCTTTGTAGTCTTGGGGGGCCTGTGGGGTTTCTCCAGGGATATGGCAGACTGGTGTGGCTTGTGGTGGCCCCTCAGGCTGATTTGCAGGAGTGGAGTTTTCCATCTCTGTCCCTGAGTCTGAGGGGGCTTCATCTTCTCTGTTCTCCTTTTTGTCTTGGGGCAGGTGTTCCTCCTGCTCTGGAGCAACTCCTCTGGAAGGCTCTCTGAGGGCGATCTCGTCCTTACAAGACTGGATGTGTTTGTTCTGGAGTTTCACGTGCTCTAGTCCTCTCTGTCGCCGAGACTCACGCTTCTCTCGGCTGCTGGGCACTTTCTCGTGACTTTCAGTGGCATTCTTCTGAAGTAAGGGAACCTCCTCTGGGCTGGGGACCTGCTTCTCAGGATGGAAGCTCTCTGCTGGTGGCCCATGTTTCGGCCACACCTCAGGTTCCACTACTGAATGCTCGCTGTCCTCTGACAGTCCTGGGCCTGGCCCATCTGCTGCAGTTTCTTCCCTTGAGGCTTGCTGGGCTTCCCTCCCCTTCTCTTCTGCCTTCTGCTTCTCTGCGACCATCTGGCAGAAGCTGGTGCAAGGACAGTAAAGGAGACGGGTTCAGGAACAAGCGTACCTACAGTCCTCAGTACCACAACCTCTGAGCCACGGTCCAGTAGGACACCCATGCTGTTTGTGAGCTGGGGGGCCAGGCACAGTCTCTGGCCCTCAGAGATGCTTCTGGGAAGGTGGAACCTCCTCAGCTGGGAAAGGGGGATACAGGAGAGTGGTCCTGTCCTCATGGCCATCTCTGCCCTGTGTCTGCCTGGCTAGTTTAGGGGTACCTTCATTAGGTCTGTTGTGGGAGACAGCTATTGGGAAACCTTGAATTCTTTTGGGGTCCCTGTCCTGGTGTACAATCAAGCTCCATGTATGAATGTGGTTGTGGGAGACTGCAAGCTGACAGAATCCCTGAACTTTAGATCTGTGGGGGATAGAGGTGTGGGGGACTGGCAGTAAGCTGACAGGGTCCCTGCTGCCCATCTCCCCACCTCACTTGCCTGCTTTACGTTGCTAAAGGCTAAGCTCTTCCTCACAACCTCTGACTTTTTAAGTTAGTAAAGGCAATTTACATGCCCTTCCCCACACCTCTCTGTTAGCTATAATGCTGATGGTTTCTACTAGTACCATCCCCTATGTCTCTCCAAGAGACTGGAGGCAGTTTTCTTTAGATCCTTTGTTTTGTGAAGTTAAGATGTTATGCAGGGTCCTGGGTTTTCTGCACTTGGGAGAATTCTTGGTTTGCCTCAGAAATGTGACTTTGTATCTGAGCTTTCTTTGATCTGCAAAATAACTTTGCTCTGCCCTATAAATAAAGTATTTTGGTGGTGGAGACTCTTGCAAGCCATTAGCTTGGCAGGAGGCCTCCGTATTCCATCCTTTTTCTTTCTGTGTTTATTTTCTAATCCCCTGCCGTTCCCACTAGAGACCTGCAAAATTAGGAGTCAGTCACGCTGGTTTGCGACATGTGGTGGAAGGGGAACCAACTCTGGGCTGGTTCAGCACGGCCTGCACCCTTCCCCTCTGAATCCAGGTGGACCTACTGATAGGTATGGGATGGGCAGGTGCAAGGGTTCCTGATGGTGACCAAATGCAGGTGGTGGTGACCAAATGCAGGTGGTGGTGACCTGTGGCTTTGCCATAAGCACCACCCACCAGCCCCTGGACTGTCTCTCTGGGACTTGTATGCCTAGATGGCTAGAATTCCACTAGGTCCTCCCAGCCTCCCTAAGTCCAAAGCTGTTTTGATAGCTCTGCCTGCATCTCAGGCAGCTTCTGGGTGAGTGAACTTTCTGGCTCTGGTACATTTGGGGGACAGGGCCCTGTTCTGCTCACCTCTTGCGCTGCAGGTACCCCCGGCAGAGGCTCTGCAGGCAAATGATGCTCTGCCTCTGGTGCTGGTAGGCCACACGATGCCGGTAGCCCCTCCATGTGGCCTGGAGGTACACGGCTGCCTGTGTCCTCTCCAGAGTCCGTTGAACGTGAAAGGACCGCCAGCAGGCCTGAGGGCAGAGGAAATATTCAGGGACCAGGCGTGCGACCCTGTCTGCCCCAACACCTGGGCCCTTTGGCCCACATGCTACCTGGATGGTGCAGGCTGCCCGCTTCATCTGTAGAAAGTGCCTACGTTCTAGGACCATCCGGAACCAGCTCTGCAGGAGCATGATTTTCCGTACGACCTCCTGGTGCAGTGTTTCCTGTAGGGTCTGCCGCTCTGTCTCCTTCAGAAAAACCTGGGGGGTATGGGCCCAGGAAGGGTCAGCATGGTCCCCAGAACCCACGTACAGGAGGTTTGCACAGCCAACTTGGGAGTGAGTGCAGACTGACCTGACCAAGGGGATTGTTTTTTGAAATGTACTGAGATGCAATTCACATAACATGAACTCAACCATTCAAACAATTCAGTGGCATTTAGAACATTCACAATGTTGTGCAACCATCATCTCTATCTAGTCTAGAACACTTCATTACCCCAAAAGGAGACCCCATGAGCCATCACTCCCCATGTCCTCTCCTGCAGACCCTGGCAATGCTCATCTGCTTTCTGTCTTTATGGATTTACTTATTCTAGATATTTCCTCTAAACAGAATCACAAACTATGTGGTCTTTTGTGTCCGTTTTTCTTTCACTTACTGTAATGTTTTCAAGGTTTACCTTTGACTCAGGGCTGAGTAACAGTCCACTGTGTGGGCGGACCCCATTTTGTTCACACATGAATATTTGGGTTGTTTCTACCTTTTGGTGACCATGACTAATGTTGCTATGAACGTGTATGTACAAGACTGTTTGAATACCTCTTTCTAGTTCTTTTAGGTCAATATCTAGGAGTGGAATTGCTGGATCACACGTGTTGGAGAACCATGAGTGATTTTTCACATCAGGTGAAGTTATAACAAGTTGACCTCGGCACTTGTTGGACAAGAAGCAACCAACATACATCCAGAGGTTGGAGACGGTTTCTGGAGGGAAGACGAGTGAAGGAAACCCACCCAAACCCTGAACACCCTGTGGAATGCTATGGTTATCTGCAGCCTACGTGTGGAAAAACTGGAAACAGGCCTCATGCGTGAGCCCAGCCCCACAGGTGCACCCTCTGTCTGCCAGGAAGAGATAATATGCTTGGTCCCAAGAAGCCAATTTCCTCAGCAGAGTCCCTAGATTTCATTGTATGACCCAGGGCTGTGGGAGGACCCTGGGTATGACAGAAGGTGGGGTATGGGTTTACAGACACCCCTCATGGGGGAATGCTGACCTTGGTCTTTCCAATCTGGTAGCTCCCCTTGTCGATGTTCATCTTCTCCAGCAGGGTGGAAATGACCTCCTTGCAGGGCTGGGTGTTCTTGGGCAGCAGCACCTGGAACTGCTCTATGAAATCCTGTGTGATTTTGGTCAAGAAAGAAGAATCCAAGTAAGCACCAACAAGGATGGTAATTCCCTCATCAAACAGAGTTTCTGAAGCAGAAACTTGGTTTAACATAAAGGGTATTGATGAAGCTAAAATTCTGGACTTCCTGAATAGTCTACAACTTAAGAAAGACTGTTGTAGACACTGAGCACTGGATCTTTCAGTTAGCTAGTGAGCGGCTATTGAGGGCCTGCTTGGTGCTGGCATTGTTGGGGAGGGTGCACAGAAGATGGGCCCACACTGGAGGCTCACAGTCTGGCTTGTTAAAGGGCTGGACCATAACTCCAGTATATTAAATTTTAAGAGCCAGCCATTAGTAGAACACATTAATATTTTATACATTTTCTGTAACTTTGCCTTTCCTATTTATATAGGATCAGAAAGATGATTCCATTCTTTAGATAAGAGGGGCATGATATGATGAAGTCCCCAAGGCCATATGGGTAAATTTGAACAGAAACCAGGTGTTGCCACTTCTGGCTTTGGGGCCAGTGCTCCCTCAAGCATCACACAGCTGGGACCAGCTAGCATCATGAGCCCGGGGTTCTCAACCTGGGCCATGCTGAACCATGGGGACATTTGGTGATGTCTGGAGACATTCTGAGTTGTTACAACTTGGGGCAAGGGGTTAATGTGCCACTGGCATTGAGTAGGTGGAGGCCAGAGATGCTGCTCAGTACCCTATGGTGCACATGCAGCCCCATGTATCAACGGTAACACGATTGAGAAACTGCTCTACAGTTTGGTCTTCACCAACGTGTGATTACTAATAATTCCTCGTGTTTCAATGATGCCCAGGGAGGCATCTCTGAGGTTATCACTTCCCTGGGACTCTGTTTCTATATCAGGAAAATAGGAACCAGGTCCCTCTTGCTGCTGGTTGGAAGAATAATAGAGTTGGATATAAAAGCATCTATCACAGAAGGTGTTCAATGACCTTGGTAGGGTAGCTCAGTTGGTTAGAGCCTCGTCCCAATATGCCAAGGTTGTGGGATCAATCCCTGACCAGGACACATACAGAAATCAATCAATAAATGCCTAAGTGGAATAACAAATCGATGTTTCTTTCTCCCTTTCTCTAAAATCAATCAATTAATAAAAAATGGTGCTCAATAAAGGTTACAACCTCACAGGGATCCACTAGGCTTGGTTTCTTATCTCTCTATCCTTTAAGGCTTGGCTTGGGCCCAGTCACCTTTTCTGAGAAAACCTGCCTTCTTACGACAGAGAATGATCTGGTACAAATGCCTGCGGTGCCAGGTGGAGAAGCCCTGGCATAAAGTAACCTGATGGGTTCATGCTCCAGAGCAGCATTATCTTTAGAGGTGGAAGGTGGCTGGCCCTCAGCCCTCCACTGTGTCATGGGCAACCACATGTGTTCTGCCTACCTGGAATGTGTACTTGGCACTGTAGCCTGACCTCCGGATCCGTACAGTCTCCAGCATGCCTGTATAGCGCAGCTGCTGTAGCACCAGCTCATCGTCGAAACACAGCTCTTTCTGAAATGGGATGTGAGTGATCAGGGCAGGTGCTCATGGCCAGACACGGAAGCCTGTAAGCAGCTGGGGATGGGAGCTGTGGGGCAAGCTCCTGAGGTATCCAGGTATGGATGCAGTCCAGCACACATACAGACCCTGGCTGGTCCCAAGCACAGCAACCGTTGACACATAGGGATCCACCTTTCCTTGTTCCAACTATACTTTTTGGAATGAAGTGACAAGGCCAGTCAGCAGTGGTGTTCAGGGCACGCATTCTTTCTAGAAAAGCTGCTGATCTGTTCTAATCCCTGGTGTCCAAGGAGATAGATGTTATGCCTTACTGCCTAATTCTTTTTTAAAAATATTTTTATTTATTCATTTTAGAGAGGAGAGAAGTAGAGGAGAGGAGTAGAGGACAGGAGAGGAGAGGAGAGAAGCAGGAAGCATCAATTCCTATATGTGCCTTAACCAGGCAAACCCAAGGCTTTGAATCGGCGACCTCAGTGTTCCAGGTCGATGCTTTATCCACTGCACCACCACAGGTCAGGGACTGCCTAATTCTAGACAATGTGTTGCAAGAAGTACTTTCTGGCTCTGGCTGGGTTGCTCAGTGGATAGAGCATCATCCCAGTGTGCCTAGGTTGTGGGTTCAATCCCTGGTCCGGGTACATATGAGAAACAGACGAGTACACAACTAAATGGAACAACTAAGTGGAACAATGAGTTAATGCTTCTGTTTCTCTCTTTCCCCCTCTTTTTCTCAAATTAATAGAGAAATTAAAGAAAAAAAAATAAAGAGAGTTCTTTCTTAAGAGCCCCAACCGCAACATACTCTGTTCCAGGCACCAGGGCAGGTACTGGGGATTCTACCTGCCCTGGTGCCTGGAACAGAGTATGTTGCGGTTGGGGCTCTTAAGAGAGAACAGTCTGGGGGTGGGGACTGTGGGGAGCCAGACGCATGTGTGCCAGGGCCCCTGTGAGAGGTGTCACAGGAGAATGGACCTTGGGCTGAGTGCTGAGGATAATAGCATTAGGGAAAGCTGGGTGAGGACCCAGAGAAGGAGGAGGCTGAGGGGTTGACAGGGATGTAGGAAGATGTCTGCTGCTATAGGGATGAGGAAAGAAGAGGCTGGGAACATCAAGCCTGTATCTCAGGAGTGTGGCCTTCATGCCAATGGATGTTATTTTAAGTAGACGAAGGGGAGGGAATGGCATTTGGGGGGCTGTTGTCAGGACTGGGTGGGAGGTGCTGCTTCTGGCATCTGGTGGGCTCTTGGAGGGCAGGGATGCTGATTAACACCCCGCAATGTACAGGACACCCTTCCACCTCAAGGAGTCACCTACTGGCACAGCCCCAATCCAGAGCACATGTTGATGGATCATTTCCTGGCTTGCCTAAAGCTGAAGTAAGAATTCCTGATGGAAGAAGGGTTAGATTTTGTTGCCGGAAGAATGGGAACAAAGATCTTCTCTCAGACACCACTGGGGGAACTGGAAGTCAGGAAGAAAAAGGAGAGGGAGGAAGCCATAGCAACTGGCAGGGAGAAGGGGGCTCTGGACTTTAGCAGAGTGTGCCAAGAGCAGGGAGAGCCAGGGAAACGGGAAGAGTAGAGATAGAGATAAAGGGTATGGGAGAAGAGAGCCACCAGGGTCCCCTGCTCAGGGATCACTTGTGCCAGAGAGGGAGCCTAGATTCCCACACAGCCCCCAGCAAAGTGGACTCCTGGCATTAAGGAGTGGGCCTTTCATCAGAGCCCCACCAGGGCTCTGTCTTTAAAGAAACGTCTGGTTGAACAGCAGGCTCTGCGCTCCTGCTGCATGACCTCAGACCTTCCCTTCAGTAAAGTGTGCAATGGCTGCTTTTGGGGTAGATCTGAAGAGCACCTGAGACCTGTCCCTCCTCGAGCAAACCCTCTGGGGCCCTTCCATGGTCCAGATGACATCCCTGCTTGTGGTTGCCCTTGCTGCCTTCCACTGATCCCCAGCCCCCACCGCTGGCCACAGCACTGTTTACAGTTCCCAGAACCTATGTGAACACTTGGTTCCTTGAGACCTTTCCTACCCCGCCCCCTGCAGCCACCAGACCTTGACCTTCACCTCCCTGAGACGCAAGACACGGGAGCCTCTCACCTTCTCAGCGTTGGAGCGAATGCAGCGGATAAAAAAGGGCTCTGCCTTTCCCAGTGTCTCCAGGAGCTTGTTAAGGGACGTCTGGGGAAAGAGAAACAAGGTGCCAAGCTGAGACCTCTGAGGGATACCTTTCAGTGCAGCGATCCAGGTCGCCTGCCTCTATCACCAGGGAGTCTATGCTGATGTGGGACACGGGAGGTTATAGCTGGACATTCTGAGTGGAGGCTGTGCTACCCTGAGGAGCATGAGGGAATTGTGGATTCCTTGTGACTCACATCTACTATCTTTCTAAAGTCACCTAGCCATTATCTTTGCTTCAGGTAGAAGGTGGGGGGGGGGGAGGGGCGACCATATAAACTCATTCTGGGGATTTAAAATATGTGTCAGCCTCAGAAAGGACCATCTCTATAGTGATTTTGGTCTCTGGCCTTCTGTTTCCAAAAAGGATTTGTAGGAGCTCCTACATGAGGTAACTTCAAAAAATAAAAGGGGGGACGGGACCTGAAGACTCGGATTGAGAAGAGACAAGGAATAAAAAACCTACTGGTGAGGGTCAGCAGCCATTGGACTCCCACAAAAAATGTTCCCACGTTGATCATAGACATGATCCCATGGTTGCTGGCTTGAGCTAGGGGTCACTGGCTCAGCTGGAGCCCCCTGGTCAAGGCACATATGAAAAAGCAATCAATGAACAACTAAAGTGCCACAACTACGAGTTGATGCTTCTCATGTCTCTCCCTTCCTGCCTCCCTCTCCCCCTCTTTCTACTAAAAAAAGAAAAAGAGTAGAGCCTAAGAGCTCTCATCACAAGAAAAAAAAGTGTCTCTATATTTCCTGGCAGCCAGAGAAAAAAGGGAAAATCTGAGCTGGACAAAGCTCAGTGGTTACATTAACTCACATACTGACTCGTGTGTTTTAACTTGGTGTTCTCAACCAGGGCGATTCTGTCTCCCCAGGGCCACTTGGCAGTATTTGGAGACATTTTGTTTGTGTCATAACTTGAGGATGCTTCTGGCATCTGATGGGTGGAGACCAGTGATGCTGTTCAACATTTCGTAATGCACAGGGAGGCCCCCACCTGGGAGAGTGATCCAGCTTCAGATGTCAAGTACTGCCAGGGTCAGGAGCCCTGAGATAATGGTCAGCTGCCTGTGTTGATTTATTTTTGGCTAAGCCATGTGAGCGCTGGGCCACCTACCTGGAACTGGGCACTGATGCTCGGTGGCTTCTTCTTCTTGTGCAGGTGCAGCAGCGACCTGGTGGTACGGTCATGCAGGGTCATACTGATGATGAGCTTCAGGGACTTGGAATCCAACAGGTTCTAGGGCAGACACACAGGGTCTGGCCTATCCTTGTGAGGCCCCAATGGGCACTGGAAGGCATTGATTCTGGAGCCAGGACAATGCCCCCTGGTGTGGCAGCTCTTATGAGGCCTCATGACTGGGCTACCAGAAAGCAAAGGCAGGTAGGCCTGGCAGGACTGGTGGGCTGTGCCTTGAGAATGGCATTGGTGTCAGGAAGACTGATTACAGCCTCTCTGGTGGCCTGAGCTCCTGGAAGGCAGGGGCCATGGAACACAGCCTTCGCTTTGTATAGCTCAAGGAGCACTTTCCCTCACTATCAGCTGATAAGAACTTGCACTGTCCCCTCTGCTTACCAGACCAGAGGTTGCTCTTATTCTACAAACTTCACAATCTGTGCGCACACTGCACGTGGAGGCTGCACAGAGCACCTGGGTGCACATCATCCATAGCTGTGAGGCTCTCGGCTGCCCCCAACTAGCGAGACCCCCTTGGCTGAAGGACCTCCTCTCCCTGGACACGTAGGACATGCTGTGTCTCCTCGTAGCTAAAGACCCTTGATATGAGTAGAACAGAAGGGTCTGTGGCCTCTGAGCAGCATAAACTCTGTGGTGCTGGACACGCTCCTGGGGCACAGACCAGGACGAGCCCACCTCCTTGCTTAGCCCTTCCCAACCCCCTTTCAGGCTCTTCCTGGGAGTTCCCCTCTATATATCACCTGCGCAAATTCTACTTCTAAGAAACCCGAAGACACCTCCAAATCATCTCAACAGAAGATAAATGTGGTTTTTTTTTTGGGGGGGGGGAGAAGAGGGAGATAAGGGAAAGAGGAAAGAAGGACTCCAAAGAAGTTAAAAGCCACCTCCCCCGCACCCGTTTTCCGGAAAATGACTTGAGCCAGGTGCTCTAGACAGACAAAAGCAAGGCAGCGTTAGATGGCATCGCAAGTGTTTACCTTTGGAATGGTCTGCTTTTGTTTGGTACCTTTACTTTTCCTGTCAAAAATATTAAAAATGGTTTTATGAACAGAAGGAACATGGTGTCTGGATCCGGGTTAGTTCAGCAAGCCACACCTGGCAGGTTAGATGGAACAAGAGCAGAAGGAAGAGTTCAGAAGCACAAGTGCAACAAGGCCACTGCCACCACCTCTCCAGGGACCGGGCTGGGGTGTTTCTACTATGGTCTGTGCACACTGACTCCCCTGGGCAACAGCAGCATCAGTTCTGGGGGCCACCAGGAAGCGGGAGAGGCAGGCTGGTAATCTACAAAGCAGAACATGCATCTGTCCAGAGATGGCTATGGGGGAGCTGATGGATCTTACAAAATGATGGGGATACCCCAAGTGGTGCTTTGAGGGACCCTGCAAGGTTCCAATGCATGCCAGGTGTCCCAGATCTATTTGCTACATGTTGGTTGAAGAAGGAGGGGCAGCCCCTACACTGTCGGGACACTTTATGGAAACAAAAGAAAAATGCTGAAAAAAAAATCACAGCTTGGTTTGTTTTTTAGGACCAGCCAAGGAGATGGGGGCCCCACACCTGTGGACAGTGCATGGCTGTGAGGCTCTGTGTGCAGCAGGTTTTACCCTAGGCCGTGGGGTGGAACAGGCCTGTTAAAGATGGGTTTGGAGACTGGCTCTCTTGTGTGTACAAGCTGTGCTCTCAGCCAGCCCCACTGTCTGGCTGGGCATAAGCTGTGGGTATGAAAATCACCACCCCTGGTTTGCAGACAGAAGCCAAATGCTTGGAGGACTCAGGCCAGGAAGTGAGCTAAAGGGCGTCTGGGTATGAACCTAGTTTATGTGTCTTCCAGGTCCTTTCTACCGTATTACACTGCTGTCTACACAAAGTAGGGCCACAAAATCACACCCCATTTCTGACAGCTTCTTTATGACCTCTGAGGCAAAGGTGAGAGAAGGAAGCAAGCCTTGCTCTGCATGTGTCAGATTAGATACTTTGTGGGAGGCACTTTGCTGCCAAGCTGTGCTGGACACCAGGGAGCTGGTGGGGATTTGGGCCACAGCAGACACTGAACTGGGCACATTACAAGGGCCACTGAGCTGAGCAACTGCTTGTGTGAGAATGGAACATCGAGATAGAGTGCAGCGTTTGTAGCGGCTGATTTAGCGTTACAGGTCCCAAGAGTGGGCAAGGCAGTCATTGCACTTGTTGGGGAGGAACCCGCATCTTGGGTGGACTCACAGGATGAAGGTACGGGGTTTCTGGAGCCGACTGAGGGACTGAAGAAGCCTACGGGGGTCATCACCCTGCCAGGGCAATCCTTTGATGGTCTTGATGATTTGGTCATGCAAATCGCTGAGAGTGAAGGGGTGGAGGGGCACAGTGACAGAAAGGAGACCAAGTTAGAGCAGTGGGACCCCCAACTCAGGGTCCCTGGCATGGTTGGAACTGTCCCCAGGCCACTGGAGCCAGAACATGCAGCTATGAGAGCCTGATGACTGGTGCCTCTTCCTCTTGCACCAAGGTGAGGGAGGGTTCAGCCAGGAGCGGCCCCCCACCCCAAAGAGACTTCCCTTCCTCTGGGGGAGCCAGGTTATTTTGGGTCCAATGGATATTGCAACATGGTTCCTCATATTGAAAAAAGCATCATATTGAAGAGCCTTTGGGAATCTGTGAAAAGCATCAAGGGGCTGCTGAAAATGGGGGAGGGAGGAGTTCTCTGAGGGAAGCAGATTAGTTTCCCTTAATTATTTTGTGGCCACATGTCAGCCTCCTTGTCACCTTCAAAAATGGTCTTGGGGCCCTGGCCAGATAGCTTGGTTGGTTAGAGGATCGGTCCAAAGTGCAAAAGTTGCTGGTTCGATCCCCAGTCAGGGCACATACAGGAACAGATGATGTTCCTGTCTCTCCCTCTCTCTATAATCAATAAAATAAACATTAAAAAAAAAGAGACATAAACATAAACAAAGGCCTTGGGAAGAATAAACAAATTCACACAGGGGTTCTCAACCAGGGTGGTGATGTCCCCTGTACTCTCCACACAAGGGGACATTTGGTTGTCATGATTGGGGTATGTGGAGGAGGCACTACTGGCATCTGGTGGGTGGAGGCCAGGGATGCTGCTCAACCCACTATGTGCACATGACAGTCCCCACCCCAGAGAGTGTCCGGCACAGAGCAGAGGATAGGAAACCCTGGCTGAAGATCTTTACCTCAAAGATTTTAATCTTATCAGCTTTGTTTTGTTCAATGACTGTGGGTTCAGGTTCAGAACTGAGAGTATGTTCTAGGTCCAAATTCTGGCACTGGTATGCGACAATGAGAACAGCTTATAAGTGAAAACTGTGTACTCTGAGAAAAGATATTTGTGAAGGATGTGTAGATGACAAATGTCTTTGACAGAACTTCAGAAGTGAGGTAGCAACGAATGCAGAATAAAGATGGGAAGTTGTTTTTTTGTTTGCTTGGTTTGTTTTTCTTTTAAATTCCTTATTCCAGTTATTTCAAATGCATGTTTAAGCTCTGGGCAGTTGGCCTGGAAGGACCCCTACCGGCAGCCCCTTGTGTGCTTCATGCATCATGCCCGGTGGGATGGCCCTCACTTACCTCTGTTCCCTCGCCCTCCAGGGAGGCACAGAGGGCAAAGACCACAGAATGGTCACATTCACTTCCACACCCTGAGCAGTCAGTGCAGCAGCAGGGCTCTGGACAAGGCCTGTGGCTTCCACCTGTAACCCCCTAACTTGACCAAATATGGTAAGAGCGCCCCCTGCAGGATCCGGTGCCTGGTGGCTCACCAGTCTGGTCTCCTGACTCTGGCTGGACACTGCACTGAGAGTCTAGGGAACTAGCTCCTCTGTTGTGCCTCCCTGGTCTTGGGTTCGAAGGCCCTTGCTCTACTTACTTCTTGCTTTCATAGAAAGCAAAGATGTCCTCAAAAGCGTTAATATCGAACTCCTCAGAGCCGTCAACTGAGAAATCTAGCATTGAGCAGCTGAAAGGGAGAATCTGTATAAACTAAATGTGCTCCAGGGACGGGACCCACAGCCTGAGGGCTAAGCCCTGGGGGACTGACTTGTCTTCATAGACTTCCTGTCAGGGACCACCCACCTCTTAGTCTTTGCAGGAAAAAAACTCCCCAAAACACACAAGCAAAGGGGTAAGGTTTTTCACTTATCCTCTTTTGGATGAAAAAGCCAATTTAAAAATGCACCTTTTTAAAAGCAGAAAAACAGCACACTATAATTTCAGATAAATGACATCCTGTCACCCAGGTGCTAGTTTTACCTTTACACACACACTTTTTTTTATGCATCTCTTAATGTTATTATAAAGGGCACAACAATAAAATAACTTTCTAATATTCAAAACTTTAGTGACTCGCTCCTTGGGTAACTGTGTCTTGAGAATAAAGTCAGGGTCTTGTTGCCCAAGAGCCTTAGCACATGCTGCCCACTGTGCTAGCATACCCTGCCTGCCTTGTCTGACACAAAACTGGTCCCTCCTTTGGCTTTGTCATTGGTTCAGTCATCTGTCCTGTGTGGCCTTTTCTCACCCCACCTTCCTGGGAGCACATTCCTGATCGCTTTTATACTTAATACAAACAAACTAGGGTATGTGAAGAGCCCCTGGTCATTGCTAAGTAGCCACAAATAGCCACATCATCTCAGTGCAACAAGGAGATATCGGTGTTCCTGACTGAAGTGTCTTAGCAGATCTGCTTTTGGCATACCCTGGCCAGGCTGAGGGAGGAAGTGCTTTTATTTTTTATTTTATTTTTTTTACAGAGACAGAAAGAGTCAGAGAGAGGGATAGATAGGAACAGACAGACAGGAACAGAGAGAGATGAGAAGCATCAATCATCAGTTTTTCATTTTGACACCTTAGTTGTTCACTGATTGCTTTCTCATATGTGCCTTGACCGCGGGCCTTCAGCAGACTGAGCAACCCCTTGCTGGAGCCAGCGACCTAGGGTCCAAGCTGGTGAGCTTTTGCTCAAACCAGATGAGCCTGAGTTCAAGCTGGCAACGTTGGGGTCTCAAACTTGGGTCCTCCTCTCTGCATCCCAGTCCGATGCCTCTATCCACTATGCCACCGCCTGGTCAGGCAGGAAGTGCTTTTAAATCAAGCCTGTCTCCTGGGGGGAGAGGGATCCAGTGGCCCCTTGGCCCCACACACCAACTGCCACAACCATGAAAAGGATCCTTTGTAAACTGAGCTGCACCAAATCTTCCTAAAGGAGATAACATACCAAGAGAGGCCTGGGTGCAAAAAAGTAGCAACAAGGTGCTGTTTGCTTCTGGGTCTTTTTAGTTTGAGCAGCTGCTGGGCAAGGTCAACCCCAGCCTGGGTTCAGGATGTGGGGTTTCTGGCACTGTTCTAAACAGTGCGGCTGCCTACCAGCTCCGGCTAGCTAGGACAAATCAAGGTCTTGCTCACCGGTACAGCTTTTCCGAGGGGCTGATGACTCCTCTCTGTAGTTCTTCCAGGTGACTTCGGGCACCAGAGCTGCCCAGACCTGCTGGGGACACTAATAAGGTGAAGTTGGGATATGGGGCTGCCTGGAGCTTGAAGGCCTTTGTCTTTTCGAGAAGGCTGTGGTCCTGATGGGATCCTATCTTAAAAAACATCCTGATACTTGCCTGACCAGGCAGTGGCGCAGTGGATAGAACATCGGACTGGGATGCAGAGGACCCAGGTTCGAGACCCTGAGGTTGCCAGCTTGAGCACAGGCTCATCTGGTTTGAGCAAAAGCTCACCAACTTGGACCCAAGGTCACTGGCTCCAGCAAGGGGTTGCTGGGTCTGCTGAAGGCCCGTGGTCAAGGCACATGTGAGAAAGCAATCAATGAACAACTAAGGTGTCGCAACGAAAAACTGATAATTGATGTTTCTCATCTCCCTCTGTTCCTGTCTGTCTGTCCCTATCTATCCCTCTCTCTGACTCTCTCTCTGTCCCTGTAATATAAAAAAAAAAACCAAAAAAACCCCCCAAAAAAACCATCCTGATACTCAAACGTGAGCAGAGTAGAGAACTGTGAAGTGTCTGATTGCTAATCAGCAATCACTTATTCTTCTATAATTTTTTTTTTAATTAACACTTTAATTGTTTTTTTTTTTTTTTACAGGGACAGAGAGAGAGTCAGAAAGAGGGATAGATAGGGACAGACAGACAGGAATGGAGAGAGATGAGAAGCATCAATTATTAGTTTTTTGTTGCTGTTGCGACATCATAGTTGTTCATTGATTACTTTCTCACATGTGCCTTGACTGCGGGCCTTCAGCAGACCGAGCAACCCCTTGCTGGAGCCAGCGACCTTGGGTCCAAGCTGGCAAGCTTTTGCTCAAGCCAGATGGGCCCGCGCTCAAGCTGGAGAGCTCGGGGTCTCGACCCTGGGTCCTCCGCGTCCCAGTCCTCTGCTCTATCCACTGCGCCACCGCCTAGTCAGGCCAATCACTTATTCTTATTTCTCATAAAGGCCTTAATCTTTTGGTACTCCTTCTGATCAATGTCTTTTGTAAAATGAGTCCCATGGCTGGTGTCCGGAGATGAGTGGCCCTAAGGGAGCTACTTAACAATTCTGGGACCCAGGTTGTCACAGAAAAATGGGGATCCACCTTCATCCCTTGTGAGGGTGATGATGTTCAATTATATACCTGGTAGGGTTTTTGTTTGGTATGACAAAAGAGCTCTGGAACTGGGCAGAGGTGGTAGTCTCACACCATTGTGAGGTTCATTTCACTGAAAGGTGCACTTCAAAATGGACTCTGTTCCCTTCTTGAAGGTGACGTGGGGCCCCCCATTGTACCTGCAGCCTTCTCAGCCCTCTCGGCCCGCAGGCGTCCGGCCTCCCGGAGCACAGCCATGGCCCGGATGGCAGCCCGGAGCATGGCCCAGCGGAACACTGCCACTGGGTCCATGCCGATGAGCTCCCGCACATAGGCGCTGTCACTGCCCCGCAGGAGTGCCACGATGTCTGGTCGCATGTAGTCCATGTTCTTCTCCCGAAAGTCCTGATGGGGAAAGAGACAGGAAGTTAACTCATTGGTGCCAGGAGAAGAAGGGCCGGTGACAGGTTGGGACCCATCATAATAACAGAGAGTGGTTTCTGCCTGTGGAGCTGGGGGCCTGGGGCTAGGTCTGAGCCCCCTGCCCAGCATGACTGATCTAAAGGTTATGGACTAAGCAAGCACTAGAGGGAAGGGGCCTCAGGGTCGCCCACGTGATCCCTTTCCCATCTCCCAGGCCTGACTCCTACCTTAATCTGATATTTCACCTTCCCTGCGAAGTGCTGAATGATGAATGCTGGCTCCATGATGGGAGTGCCGAGGAAGTACCTGTTGTATTCATGCTGCTGTTTGAACTTGGCCAGCAGGGTCTGGCTTGTGGCGTGGGGGAAACTGGGAAGAAGATTCCAAACAGTTAGCTGCAAGAATGGTGGCCCGTTACCCGCTCTTCATGGCAGGTATCAGGTTCTCTGCCACGGAGGCAGTTAGGCGGCAGGCGGTGCTTACGCTGCTCAGCGTGTCAAGGTGAGGGCCAGGATCTTGCTGCTTGATATGAAAGGGCCAAGGGCAAAAGAAAGCACTCAGGGCTGTGAAGTGAGTTCAGATTGGGGCAGAGCAGAGTGATAAGACTGGGACTTAGACCTACTGTGGGCAGATCCCAGGAATGATCCCCGGACAGGGTGACTCTCGCCTTAGATCCATCTGTACCTGGATGCTGTGTCTTGCCCATTAGAGGTAGGAGAGTGGGAGAAGAATAAGGCACCCACTGCACCTGGCTATTTCTGCCTCCCAGGAAGGATATGCCATAGCTGACTTTGGCATGCCCTGCCTATGCCCACCCAACCTTGCTGAAAACACAGCAGTACAACATGACTACAAATCCCCAATGCTCACCGCTTAATGGGGGGCAGTTGTCAAAGGACAAGATCCTATAGCTACAAAGCAAATCATTTCCAGGGCTGAGGAAAGGGTGTGGAAAGTGAGGGACCCCTTTGTATAGTAATCTTGATAAATAATACTTAAATGTACTATTTTAGAAAATCCAAGTCAATGTAAAATAAAAAAATCCCTGATAAAACAAAATGGCCATTTTTTTTGAGAGAGAGAGTGAGAGACAGGAAGGGATATAGATGAAAAGTGTCAATCTGTAGTAGTGGCACTTCAGTTGCTCACTGATTACTTCTCATACGTGCCTTAGCTGGGGGACTCCAGCCGAGCCAGTGACTCCTTGTTCAAGCCAGTGATTCTGCGCTCAAACTGAATGAGCGTGTGCTCAAGCCAGGGTCCTCGAGGTTTCGAACCTGCAACCTCAGCATCCCAGGTCGACACTCAGTCTACTGTGCCACCACCAGTCAGGCCAAAATGGTCAAAGATAGATCTGGCCATGCTGGGTGCCCGGTCTTGCCTCCTATGCTTCCCACACATACAGGTCTGGGTATTTCCCGGAAGTGATGATCTGGCCTGCCATTCCTAGCACCCTCCCCTTTCTCTTCTTTTATTTATTTGTTTATTTATTTATTTTTCCAGAGACAGAGTCAGAGAGAGGGATAGATAGGGACAGACAGACAGGAACAGAGAGAGGTGAGAAGCATCAATCATTAGTTTCTCGTTGCTGTTGCGACACCATAGTTGTTCATTGATTGCTTTCTCACATGTGCCTTGACCGCGGGCCCTCAGCAAACTGAGCAACCCTTTGCTCCAGCCAGTGACTTTGGGTCCAAACTGGCGAGCTTTTGCTCAAGCCAGATGAGCCCTTGCTCAAGCTGGCAACCTCGGGGTCTCGAACCTGGGTCTTCTGCATCCCAGTCCGACGCTCTATCCACTGTGCCACCGCCTGGTCAGGCCCTTTCTCTTCTTATCTGAAGGTTCTCTTTTCGGACTCTGGTGTGAATGAACTGTCTGACCCCATCTTGGAGGGAGACTTGGTGTGAGGCAGGAGGAGGTGAGCTTGATCATTCCAGCCCCACGTGGACCCAATCAAGAAGTGTTAATAAAAAGACGTGTCCTGATACCTGGAAGTTATGAATGTGACCTTATTTGGAAATTGGGTCTTTGTAGATGTAGTCAAGTTAAAATTAGGTTATGATGGTGGGCACTAATACAATATGACTGGGGTCTTTATAAGAAAAGGAGACAAGAAAAAAAAAAGAAAGAAAAGGAGACGAGGCCCTGGCCAGCTGGCTCAGTGGTAGAGCGTTGGCCAGGTGTGTGGTAGTACCAGGTTCGACTCCTGGTCAGGACACACAGGAAAAGCGCCCATCTGCTTCTCCACCCTTCCCCCTCTCCTCTCTCTCTCTCTCTCTCTTCCCCTCCCAAAGCCAAGGCTCCATCTGAGCAAAGTTGGCCTGGGTGCTGAGGATGGCTCTATGGCCTTTGCCTCAGGCACTAGAATGACTCCAGTTGCAACAGAGGAACGCCCCAGATGGGCAGAGCATTGCCCTCCGGTTGGCCTGCCCAGTGGATCTCAGTCAGGTGCATGTGGGAGTCTGTCTCTCTGCCTTCTCACTTCTCACTTCAGAAAAATACAAAAAAAAAAAAAAAAAGAAAAAGAAAAAAGATAGGAAAGGAGACAAGGCCCTGGCCGGTTGGCTCAGCGGTAGAGCATTGGTCCACGTATGGAAGTCCCAGGTTCAGGGCACACAGGAGAAGTGACCATTTGCTTCTCTACCCCGCCCCTTCTCCTTCTCTCTTTTTCCCTCTCTCTCTCTTCCTTCCTGCAGCCATGGCTCAAATGGTTCAATCAAGTTGGCCTTGGGCACTGAGGATGGCTCCATGGCCTCACTTCAGGCACCAAAATAGCTTGGTTGCCCGAGCAACGGAGTAATGGCCCCAGATGGGCAGAATATTGTCCTGTAGGGGGTTGCCGGGTAGACCCTGGTCTGGGTGCATGTGGGAATCTATCTGTCTGCCTCCCTGCCTCTCACTTAGTAAAAAAATAAAAATATAAAGAGACAAGGCACAGACAGAAAGAAGAGATGGTGATGTGACCACAGAATCAGAGATGGGTGATGCAGCCAAAGCTAAAGATACCTGGGCCACTAGGAGCTGGAAAGAGGTAGGAAGGATTCTCCCTTAGCGCCTTTGGAGGAAGTGTGGTCCTGCTAACACCTTGATTTCAGGCCACTGACATTGACTTTGGACTTTTGCCCTCTAGAACCATGACAAGATAAATTTCTATTGTTTAAGCTGCCCCCTTTATGGGTTTTTATTACAGCTTGTGCAGAAAATGAATTCAGTAAGTGAATTTTAGTGAATATGATTTCAGTGACTGCCTGGGTGGCTGAGTATGAGGCACCTTAGAAATACCATTTCAGCCTGACCAGGTGGTGGCGCAGTGGATAGAGCATCGGACTGGGATGTGGAAGACCCAGTTTCGAGACCCCAAGGTTGCCAGCTTGAGCGTGGGCTCATCTGGTTTGAGCAAAGCTCACCAGCTTGGACCCAAGGTCGCTGGCTCCAGCAAGGGGTTACTCAGTCTGCTGAAAGCCCGCGGTCAAGGCACATGTGAGAAAGCAATCAATGAACAACTAAGATGTCACAACGAAAAACTGATGATTGATGCTTCTCATCTCTCTCTGTTCCCGTCTGTCTGTTCCTATCTATCCCTCTCTCTGACTCTGTCTCTATAAAGAAAAAAAAAAAAGGAATACTATTCCAGGTCCTGGCCGGTTGCTCAGTGGATAGAGCACTGGCCCAGCATATCAATGCCCCAAATTTGATTCCCAATCGGGGCACACAGGAGAAATGACCATCTGCTTCTCCCCTCTAGTACCCCTTCTCTCCCTCTCTCCTTCGCACAGCCAGTGGTTCAATTGGTTTGAGCATGTCCTGGGTGCTTAGTGTTGCTTGGTTGGTATGAGTGCATCTGCCTCAGGTACTAAAAACAGCTTGATGCTAGAGCATCAGCCCCAAATGGGGGTTGCTGGGTGGATCCCGGTCAGGGTGCATGTGGGAGTCTGTTTCACTATCTCCCCTACTCTCACCTAAAAAAGAAAAAAAAATAGAAATACCCTTCCATTTCTTATCAAATCCTGTGGACACGGCCTGACCAGGTGATAGTGCAGTGGATAGAGTGTCGGACTGGGACGCGGAAGACCCAAGTTCGAAACCCTAAGGTTTCCAGCTTGAATGCGGGTTCATCTGGTTTGAGCAAGGCTCACCAGCTTGAGTCCAAGGTCGCTGGCTTAAGCAAGGGGTCACTCCATCTGCTGTAGCCCCTGGTCAAGGCACTTATGAGAAAGCAATCAATGAATAACTAAGATGCCACAACAAAGAATTGATGCTTCTCATCTCTGTCCCTTCCTGTCTGTCTATCCCTATCTGTCCCTCTCTCTGTCTTTGTCAAAAAAAAAACCCAAAAAACAAAAGACCTGTGGATACGGGATGCCAGACTCCACAGACAGAAGGCGTCTGGACTCCTGAGTCCACATGCTACCCTGTGCAAGGATACACCAAACCCTTTTCCCAGTTTCTAGCTTCAGGTCCCATAATCCTTTCCCAAGAACTCCTGGGTGGGCGCGTTTCAGAGTTCAGATATAGCACATGTTAAATATTTCCATGGTGAATGGTACGTGTATTTTGCAAATGTGAGGTCGATTTGTGACCAACTGAGTCTGAGAAACTCAGAAGTTCTTGGGATGTTTGGGTTTGGAGTAAGGCTCTAGGGGCTGTGAAATTGGACTGAGTGCCCGGGTTTGTGGACGAACCAGGACATGGACACTCACTTGCTCTCTTCATCCAGCAGATAGAAGAGGCCGGTGGGCTTCTTGCTGATGAGATGGATGCAGCCGACATTGTCTGTGTAGTCAATGTTGTGCCATGAGATCCCTTCACTCTGGTACTCCTCCTGCAGGGTTTGGGTGGGGTATCCAGTAAGTTCATTATCTCGTGGCTTTGCTAATGTGCACACAGCACATGTTACATATAAACACATTAGGTTTATAGTTGCAGTGACCTTGTCTTGAGTTAATAAAACTGTCCTAATAATTATAAGAGGCATGTCCTTTTCCACATGAACAAGTGTAAACCTACTTTTGCCTACCCCTGTATTTACGTATGCGTGTACATACCTATATACAGATGTGTAAATAACAGAATACATATTATTATAATAGAAATACATTAATAATTATATAAGGTTATTATGTAAGTTAATAATTAGCAACATGAAACAGAATACACTGTTTCAAACATCTATCATAGCAAGGTGCTTAACATCACACATAAAGTCACGCAGGAGTCAGCAAACTTTCACTGTTAAAAACCAGACTGTAAATATTTTAGGCTATAGGAATTAGATGCTATCTGTCATAATTATTCAGTTTTGCTGCTGTATCTTCAAAGCAGCCAGGGATGTGTCCATGTGCCAATAAAGTCATATTAATAAAATAAAGGCAGTGGGGCTGGGTTGGACCCCTGGACCCCTGCTCTGGGACTGCAATGTCTACAATAGCCATATAATGTAAGTGACCTACATAACTTCAAATTTACTTATAGTCACATTTTAAAATGTAAAAATAAATGGGTGAAAATAACTTTAATAATATACTTAATTCAATTTTATATATCCAAATCTGTGCAATTTTGTGTGTTCTGCTTTTCCCACACAACTCAATTTGGACCAACAAACAGCCAGAAAACATAATAGTAAGATCAGCTAAATAATTACATAATCCCATCAGTTTTTTCCTGTCAAAATCGTCAACTTCATGAAGGGTAATATGTGGGCAAAGATGGCTGAGTATTTAGTACTAAAAAGATATAATATAGGTAATCAATACTGTTGACCAAAGCAAACGCTTACAAAGCAACTCCATTTCTCTCCCATTAAAAGACATTCACATTTGAGCAGAAAGAAGGTGAAAAACTGACACGTGGCTGGAAACATCCCCAGTGGTTTGCTTCATCCCAGGCTGGGGGGAATTTTTTCAACTTTCCCTTTTTGCAGAGAAAATTCTGGGGCAGGTTTGATGACAAACCAGGCCCCTAGGGAGATCCCAGTTATAGTTCATCCTGTCCTCCCGTGGGCTGGTTGGGTGACACTGGCACTTCCTTACCTGCTCTAGTTTGAAAATGTGCTGGTTGAAGTAATACTGGAGCTGCTCATTGGCATAGTTGATGCAGAACTGTTCAAAACTGTTCCTCTCGAAGTCCTCAAACCCAAAGATGTCAAGGACCCCGATGGACAAGCACTGGAGGAACAAAGAAAACCGTTGTTATTGGCAGTCCTCCCTTGGGAGCACCAATTCTGTCATGTTGGGAGGGCCCTGTGCTTTGCTGAATACTCTGCTATCGCTGCCCTAGAACCTGTAACACACACACACACACACACACACTTAGATTTATTCATTTTAGAGAGGGGAGGAGAGAAAGGGGAGGAGGGGGGGGGAGAGAGAGAGAGAGAGAGAGAGGGGGGGGGGAGGGAAAGAGTGGAGGAGCAGGAAGCATCAACTCCCATATGTGTCTTGACCAGGCAAGCCCAGGGTCTTGAAGCAGTGACCTCAGAGTTATAGGTTGACACTTTTATCCACTGTGCTACCACAGTTCAGGGTAGAACCTATAATATTTGAACAAGGAGCCTGTGTTTTCATTTCATGCTGGGCCCTGAGAATTGCATCCTGTTCTGTTCCCTGAAATGGGATGAACTGGCTTCTTGGCTGACACTGGCTATAGCCACCTTGGCATCCGAAGTCACAGACCATCCACCTGAGTGGCAGAGAGGGTACAGCCTCCCTCAGGCCAACTTGCTAGGGCAATGGGGTGGGGGCGGCACACTCACTGAGACAGACTCTTCCATGTCTTTCTTATTGAGGAGGGCATGGTTAATGCGCAGCACAATCCAGTCGAATAGGGCGCTGTACAGAGACTTGGCCATGGAGTCGCGGGCGGTGATAGCCTGTGAGCACAGAGGGGGTGTCATACCTCAGCAAGGTGGGCCGTGCAGGTGCTACCCCAAGGTCTGCACACAGGGGAAGTTGAGGCAGTGACTTTAAATAGCCAACTCATCTGACACTCCTGACTTTTCATGCCATCCTGTCAGCTCAGACTTCCTTGTACATTGAAGACTGAATGGAAAAGCCTTGACCCAGTAGCCTGTGTGGTTCAGCTAAGTCTTTCTCATGTGTCAGCTCACTCCTGAGAGCTACTGGGACTGATGAGGTTGGACCGTAGGCTCAGAGAGGGAAAACTAGCCAGGAGGCCCAGCTGGGTTCAAAGCCAGGCCCCTTGCTGTTCTGGGAGCATCATGGGGCCAACATCATAAAAGCAGTGATGGCTTTAACAACTTTTTAAAGGTCTTATGAAAGTCTAATTTACATACAAGAAATTCCTTTTTTTATGTGTTCAGATATAAATTGTGATAGACATAGTTGGCTGCAATCAAAACCTAGAACACCCCTCTGGTTTTGCCTTTCCTGGGAAGCCGTGGAAAAGGAGGCTTGAGAAATGCAGCCTGGCATCTCTCACAAGGTGCCTCTGGGGGGCAGCCGTGCTGCTGGGGGCCCCAGGGTCCAGCACATTGCAGGGTGCCCCTGGTGGCTCAGACTGTCCATGTGCCCATCTGAGATGCCCAAGCAGCTTCCACCACCTGCTAAAAATCCTCCCTGTGGCTACTTTCTTGCTGCTGTCTAAGCTGCAAGCATAGTCACACTGCCCTTGAAAAACACACCATAAACATCTAGGCTGGGGCAAAGGCCAGAAAGAGGCACCTTGTTAACATTTAGGGACCCACACTATGGTTGGAAAGGTCACGTTGTAGCTATGGGATCAACAAAAGATTTTTGCAAAGGGCCAGAGAACCAATACTCTGTTTTTCGGGCCAGACAGGGTCTCTGTTGCAACTCTTTAGCTCTGCACTGTAGCAGGAAAGCAGCATGTAAATAAATGGGTATGGCTGCATGCCAATAAAACTTTATTTACAAAAGCAAGTAGTGGGCTGAATTTGGCTGCAGGTCTCACTACCTCAGCTGATGAGAACCAGCATGCACACGAAGGTGGCCCAAGCTCTGACTTGTAGGCTCCAGTTTCCTGTCTAAGCTAGTTTGTGCTGAGCCTAAGCTGACCTGAGAACCAGAGGCACCACAAGGGTTCTCCTCTGTCACTTAAACAGGAAAAAGGTCACCAATGCTGGCTGTTTCTAAAGGACCCCCCCATTTGTGTTTGGGGCCCAGTGCCCTGTGAAAGCTCACCTCATTGAGACTGTAGGGAAGGATGAGCTTGTCATTGGCAGTAACTGTTTTTCTTTTGGTCAGAACCTCCACCAAGATTTCTCGTTTCACCTGTTTTAAGGTCAAGGAGGGAGATAAAGGGGTGTGGAGATGAAGTAGTTGTCCAGTGGATTCTTGTGTCATTGAGACAAGGCCTGAAGCCTGCGGAAGGCCAGAGAAGGACCCCTGGGGTTGTGCCAAGATGTGGGCCCAAAGCCTACCCTCAGGGCTGCCAACCTACCATGTGCGCTATGCTCAGTGTGTTTAAGAATGCTACACCCAGAGGCTTGCTCAACACCCAAGGCTGACAGCCCTGAGTGTGTGGTTGCATATCTTGGGTGTTACTGCAAGCCTCAGGTTCACGTGCTGCCTGTTGACCTGCATCTATAGCTGTTCTAGCCTGTGTGCAGGGGCCATTGGGAGGATTGGCCCTCCCTGATTGCTAAGCCAGTCACCTACACTAGCCAGCAGCAGTCTAGAGCAGGAGCAGGGAAGCTGCCCTGATCTCCCAGTAGGTAGAATATATACTTAGCAAACAGAAAGAACGAGGGCATGGCTTCGCAGTCTTCGCACCAATGACATTTGAGGCTGTATCATTCTTTGCTGTGGGGGTGGCCATCCTATGCATTATATAATGTTAAGCAGCATCCATTGCCCCCACCAACTAGATGCCAGTAGCCCCCTAAATTGTGACAATGAAAAATGCTTCCAGACATTGCCCTTGGGGTTGAGAAGCAACAAGAAGATGGCAGGTCTGATGAGATGAGCTCGCTGATCAAACTATGGTTTAAAAGCCCTGGCCGGTTGGCTCAGTGGTAGACCGTTGGCCTGGCGTGTGGAAGTCCTGGGTTCAATTCCCGGCCAGGGCACAAAGGAGAAGTACCCATCTGCTTCTCTACCCTTCCCCCTCTCCTTTCTCTCTATCTCTCTCTCTTCCCCTCCCGCAGCCAAGGCTCCATGGGAGCAAAGTTGGCCCGGGTGCTGAGGGTGGCTCAATGGCCTCCAACTCAGGCGCTAGAATGGCTCCAGCAGAAACGGAGCAATGCCCCAGACGGACAGAGCATTGCCTCCTGGTCATGCTGGGGGGATCCCGGTCAGGAGCACGCAGGAGTCTGTCTGTCTGCTGCCTCACTTCTCACTTCTCACCACAGGTCAGGCTAAAAAAAAACAAACCAAAAAACAAACAAACAAACTATGGTTTAAAGAGTATTTCTGCATTAGGAGCTGAGGTGGGAGTTGTCCCTGCCCAGGAGAGGGTCCCTCAGAAAGGAGGAAGGGTACAGGCTCTAGTTAATAGAAAGTTCTGGGTACTCTGAGGCCACAGTGGTTTCAGCTCTCCTGAGCTGGCTCAGCACATCCCATGGTGGCCAAGGACAGGGAGTAGTTAGTACCTTCAGAAGCTGCGACAGTGTGTCTAGCACCTCAGGGGGTCCAACTTCCAGGCCTTCGTCTCGACCTGTGGCTCTCTTCTTGTATGTGACGTTGCCAAGGTACAGGATAGCCGAAAGGACAGAAAATATCCTGGGAGAGAAAAGCAGCTTCGGTTGGGGCAGTTTGTACAATTGTGAGATGACAGAAGCTTCTAGCTAACTGGGCTGAATTTGAAACACCATTAAATTCTAGTCAGAACATACAAAGTTTGAAAAACAGAGAATCCCATCCTCTGCCGGGATCTCTCTCTGTGCAAGGTGACTTGGTAGAAAGATGTCTCTATTTTCTATTTTTGTAAGAGGGTGCTAAGCATGCTTTTGTGGAGGCGTAACGTGCACATGCAAAGAACCACACAATTCCCAGATGTGGAGATGAACTGTCACCAAGTGAATGGATTCTCATTTATTACCACTCAGACCAAGGAATATAACGTTCTAGGCCCTGCACCACCCTGCCCCAGACAGGAACTGTTGTCCTGATATCTAACATCCATGAATTTGATGTCCATGGTTTGTCATACGTACTTGTATGTGGCCAGTCACTAAAAAACTGTGATGTGGGGACGATGCATGTTACTGTACAGGCTCAGTTGGTGCACTCTCACTGCTATAGACCAGCTTATCACAGCCTTGGCACTGTGGGCACCTGGGCCTAGATTATTCTTTGCTGGGTGGAAGGGTGTCCTGGGCACTGTGTGATGCTGACCAGCATCCCACACACGTGCAGTGTGACAACCAAAAATGTCTCCAGACAAGGTTTTCCCTAGGGACAGAATCGGCATCTCCAGTAACAACTGCAGCTGTGTGTGGTAGTGCAGGAGCTGGCAGACTTGTACTCGTTTCTGTATAGCCTCGAGAAGTTTTTGGTTTGGTTTCTAAAAGGTCTTTAAAAAGCAAAATGAAATTTTAGAGAAAAACATGTAACAGAGACTGTCTGGCTAACAAAGCTGAAAATATTTATAAATTGGCCCTCTCCAGAAAGTTTGCTGACCTCTTCATGGATAAACTGACATTTGTTTATTTATTTAATCTCTAGTTGGTGGGCATGTTAGGGGTGGTTTCCAAGCTTTCGGGCTGTTATGAAAGAGGTTGCTCTGTGCATCTGTGTGTGTGCCTTTGGGTGATCAAATGTATGTTTCGTTGTGTACACACAGCTGTAGTAGAAAGCAGCCAAATGGTTTTCCAAAGTGGTTGGCCCAATCTGCAACCCCCAGCAGTGTGTGGGTGTTCTTGCTGGATATACCAGCAGGTGTGCAGAGTACCCTGTGTGTTTTTCAAAAATTAAAAACATTTTTAGCCTGACCTGTGGTGGCGCAGTGGATAAAGCGTCGACCTGGGAACACTGAGGTCGCCAGTTCAAAACCCTGCACTGGTCTGGTCAAGGCACATATGGGAGTTGATGCTTCTAGCTCCTCCCCCCTTTCTCTCTCTCTCTGTCTCTCTCTCTCTGTTTCTCTCTCTCTCTCTCTCTCTGTGTCTCCTCTCTAAAATGAATAAATAAAAAAAAATTAAAAAAAATTAAAAACATTTTTAATGGTGTAACATACACATCATATAAAATCTACTACAGAAACCATTCAAAACATTTTTGTCATTGATTTTCGGGAGAGGAAGTAAGGAAGAGAGGAAGGTAGGGAGGAAGCGAGAGAGGGAGAGAGACAGAGAGAGAAGCATCAATTCATTGTCTCACTTAGTTTGTTCCATTTAGTTGTGTACTCATTGATTGCTTCTCATAGGTGATCTGACTGGGGATAGAAACTATGAACTCTGGGTGTTGGGTCGATGCTTTAGCCTCCAGGCAAGTGCCCCATCTTAACCATTTTTTAAGTACAGTATATAGTTCCATACTGTTAAGTACGTTAACAGTGTAGGGCAAAAGCCCCTGTGGTTTTAATCGGCATCTCCCAATGACTAATGAGAGCCCCTTGTGCTTATCATCACTGGGCTATCCTTTTTAGTGCAGCCCCTAATGGGGTAGCACTCAGATCTCAGAGTGACCAGAAGATCTGGGGGTGCCCACGTGGGAGATGGTGGGATGGCTGGCCAGCCCACTTACTGCTTCTTGGTGGCAGGGAGGAAGCCCACCATCTCCATGGCCTGCTTGAGTCTTTCAAAGTCATGCTTTAAGTCTTCTCCATCTTCGATCTTCAAGTTATGCTAAAAAAACAAAGTCAGTGACACTGGATATTTCTGGGTTGGAGAGGGTGGTGTGTGGGAATGATTTTGGCTGGAACTGACGGGGCAGAGCCCAGGACATGGGGAATAAATGGGTTCCTTTATGCTGCCTCCTCTGGGCCTCCTTGGAGCCAGTATGGGGGCTGGAGAGGGCCGAGGCACATGGCCTCTGACCTCCGGGCACAGCATAAACAGCCATGGGGAACAGAGGTGGAATTTGTGGCTAGGGCTCGGTGTTTACCTGGTTGAGGTAGAAATAATCTTCAGGCTGTTTGAGCTGAAATTCTTTCTGCTCTTCCTCACTGATGCCAAGTAACAAATAATAAAACACGTGGTAGTTTCTGCAGGTCAAAATAAGGGAAAAAAGTAATTTTTGGAGGTCAAGCAACAGTTATTCTTCAAACCACGATTAATATGATTAATACTGCTTCAGAATCACACCAGGGAGGAAAATGCACCTCAAATATGTAGCAATTTAAGACAACAAGTCGATTCTTAGTATCCCTTAAAAACTCCCCAAACATGAGCTTCTCCAGTGAGATTTCTTGGTGTGAGGGGTTTGGTGGGTGGGTGTATATCTTCCTCACTGGTCAATCAGAGATGACTAATCTAACCACATGGGTAAAAGTCCTAGGGAGGCAAACAAGCACAAAAAAGGTGACTCAGGAAATATAAGCACAAAGCTTGGGGCTATAAGCAGGCCCTGCTCCCTGGGGAGCTATGCCATGCTTCCTATGAGAGTTCCCTGATCTCAGAATTTCTGCTTTTCTCTTCCATAGGGAAGGCAAATGCAATTGCTCCCGGAGATCTCCTACCTCTCATCCTTCTCCTGAGAGACCAGGCGAGACTTTTCAAGCAGGTATTTTTCAACAACAGCTCTGTCATTAAAGGGAAAAGAAAGAGTAAAATATTATGTTCTGATGTTTCCTTAAAAGAACTAATTTGTTACCGAGGCAAAGTCAGCTGCACATTAACTTCTTAAAACACAAAACATACAAAGGTATGTAGTTATAATCATTCTAAATGTAAATATAATCACCTTGAATGTCATAACAGAACCAGTCCAAACACAACCTGGATGTTGCAAATACAATGACACTAAATGTTGCCTCACCCTATGGCTACCATCTATAAAAATAAGGAACCTGGGCTGAAACTTCTCCCCAGACCAGATGTAGAGAAGCCTTATGGCATTATGTGGGACCTCCCTCCGAGGAGGCGGGAACTGGAGCAACTGTATCCACGTGATCCTGAATGTTATACGAAAGTCTCCCCTTGCTCCTACCATCTTCCCAGCAATTAAAATGTTTTTCCAGTGGACAATTTAGATATAAAATAATAAATTCATTTTTCTATTCTTTTTACAGCTTTATTGAATAAACTATGCATACTTAAAGTGACAATGTGATAAGTTTTAACCAGGTCCTTTCATAATCTCTATCAATTTTAAAGACAGCTTTATTAAGAGTAATTGAATACATAATAAACTTAAAACGTGTGATCTGATGAGTAGTAACACATGCAAACATCCATGAACCCCATCACCATGATCAAGACAGTGAATACATCTACCACCTGGAAAAGCTTCCTTGACTACTATAGCATTCCTCCCCATATCCCATTCCCAAGCAGCCACTAATCAGCCCCACTTAGACTAGTCTGGATATTTTAGAATTTTTAAGAAATAGAATCATTCAGTATGAATATTTGGTCTGACTTCTCTCACTCTGCCCAGTGAATCTGAGATTGAGCCATATTGCATCATGTATCAGAACTTCATTCCTTTTTTTTTTTTTTGTATGTGTGTGACAAGGACAGAGAGAGAGTCAGAGAGAGGGACAGATAGGGACAGACAGACAGGAAGGAACAGAGACGAGAAACATCAATTCTTCATTGCAGCACCTTAATTGTTCATTGATTGCTTTCTCATATGTGCCTTGACCTGGGGGCTACAGCAGAGCGAGTGACCCCTTGCTCAAGTCAGTGACCTTGGGTTCAAGCCAGCGACCTTGGGCTTCAAGCCAGTGACCTTTGGGCTCAAGCCGGAGATCACGGGGTCATGTCTAGGATCCCACGCTCAAGCCAGTGACCTTGGGGTTTCGAACCTGGGTCCTCCGCAGCCCAGTCCGAAGCTCTATCCACTGCACCACTGCCTGGTCAGGAGCATCATGTATCAGAACTTCATTCATTTTTATGGCTGAATGATACGCTACATATGTGGACATACCATACTTTGTTTATTTGTTCATCAGTTGATAGACATTTGACGGACATGGGTCTGTGAAGGCTGTGCGGGTGTTGAGGCAGATCCTGAGCACCTCTGTAGCCACACTGTCACTAAGAGTAGTGATGGCAAATGTTCCAGGCATTATTTCATAGGATTCAATCAATACCTTGAATCCTCCCATCCCTCTGCAGTGGGCATAATGGATCCTGTCAATGGATGAGGTACTAAAATTGGAGAGGCCACATGCTGTTGGGGACCTCACAGGAGGGAGACAGCCCAGCAGGGACTGGAACCTGGCATTGGGGCCAGAAGGGACTGTCTCTTATGGGATCCACTATTACCAAGTGTGGAAGCTGGACGGGTGTGCAGGCCAACCTCATCTGAGCCCATTCTATTTTACAGGAGATGCAGCTGGTACCCTAGCAGGTGGCAGGGCCAGGCCACTGATCTAGGACCTGCTGGACACAGCTTGCCTGTCTCTCCAGGATATCATTCTTTCGTCTGCCGACTTG
Source organism: Rhynchonycteris naso (assembly GCA_037038555.1). Classification (NCBI taxonomy): domain Eukaryota; kingdom Metazoa; phylum Chordata; class Mammalia; order Chiroptera; family Emballonuridae; genus Rhynchonycteris; species Rhynchonycteris naso. The sequence goes on from CM073003.1 coordinate 22,024,141, forward strand.
TACAGGACACGTGCACAGACCATGCATAAGGGTATTCCCAAGGGCTTGGCCTACATTCTCCCTTCTTTCAAACCCATGTTTTCTTCTATTGCTGCCCCGGCTAGTAACTATTTTATTTAGCAGTAGTTTATTTTCCTCGGGAGGGAGGCTGTATCTAGTTCTAGAGTCAGATTCCTGTTGGAATTTCAACGTGTGGCCAATTTCCTAGGCTGTGTCAATACACGGGGGAGAATGGCAACGGCAACCACGTGGCAGCACGGAGCTGTCTTTTCTCTGACAACAGCCCCTTTCCTTTTCTGATCACCTTGCAGCCCAGGCCCCAATGGGAGTTAGCAGCAGGTCAGGGATCCCCTGGCACTGAGCCCTTGAAACCACAGGAGGACTAGGCCTTGCAAATTGGGGAACTGGGTGAAGACCTGGACTGCCCCTGACCCTTGGTCTCGGCAGGATATGTCATCAAGAAGTATCACCTGCTCAAAAGCAGAACAGGGTCTGGGCCCAATTCTTGAGAGCTGGTGCAGCCGCTCCCTGTATGGGAAGTGCACCTTCCTCCCCCGAGTGTGGGCAGGCCATCATTGTGGGCCAAGAGAAGACTTCCTTTCCTGAATTCAAGGCCAGATATGACCCTCAAAAGCTGGTCTATGAGATTTGGCTACTCAAGGTCACTGGCCCTACGCTTGGTAGGTGCCTGTAGTGAGTGAGGCAGGCTGTACCATTTGGCTGATGGTCAACCCTTATTGGTGTACTGAGTCAACGGTGGTCCTAGCAAATACATGCATGCAGCACTTGGAACCTGTTACTAGAATCTTACTTGGAAAACATCTTTGCTGATGCACTTAAGTGAAGATCTCAAGATAAGATTATCTAGGACTATCTACATAGGTACTAAATCCAATGACAAATGTCCTATAAGATAGAAGAGGAGACACATAGAGGGGAAGGCTGTGTGAAGATGGAGGCAGAGATTGGAGTGATGTCGGCACAAGCCAATGAACGCCTGGGGCCACCAGAATCTGTAGGAGGCAGGAAAGTTCCTCCTCTAGAGCTGCCAGAGGAAGCACAAACCTACTGTACCTAGATTTCAGACTTCTAGCCTCTATAACTGTGAGAGAAGAATTCCTGTTGCTTTAAGTCACTGGGTTTGTCGTGCTTTGTGACAGCAACCATAAGACAACAAATGGAGAGCACATGAAGGAGAGCTGTGGGGAAGAGGAGCAGAGTGGGGCCCGCTGGGAGCAAAGGCTCTGGCATCTAGCCTGAGGCCTCTGGAGCCAACCCTGGACCCAGGAAAACTTGAGTCAGACTCTTGGCATTTCTGCTCCCCACAAGGGAACCCCTGAAACTGTAGAATTAGTATGTTTCTGTGTTCTATGTGCAGTCAGATACTCTGGGTGTATCCTGCTGGACCGTGGAAGAAAAAAAAAAATTTAAATAAGGTGTGAGGGTACCTGTGGAGAAAAGGAGAGGCCTGCAGGACAAGTAGGGGCCTCCAGGTGTCTTTTTTTTTTTTCCAGGGACAGAGGGAGAGTCAGAGAGAGGGAGAGACAGGGACAGACAGACAAGAACAGAGAGAGATGAGAAGCATCAATCATCAGTTTTTCATTGTGTTACCTTAGTTGTTCATTGATTGCTTTCTCATATATGCCCTGACTGTGGGCCTTCAGCAGACCAAGTAACCTCTTGCTTGAACCAGTGACCTTGGGTCCAAGCTGGTGAGTTTTTTTTGCTCAAGCCAGATGAGCCCACACTCAAGCTGGTGACCTCGGGGTCTCGAACCTGGGTCCTCTGCGTCCCAGTCCGACGCTCTATCCACTGCGCCACCGCCTGGTCAGGCCCTCCAGGTGTCTTTGATTAATCGGGGCACATACCCTGTTGGTGGATAATAGTGCCCATGAAGGTACCAAGATGGAGCCCAGCAGTGCTTGGGAAGGGACCTTTGGACGGCCTAGAATAGGAGGTGAGGATGTAGGAGAATCACCTGCTCCCAAGCACCTGGGAGGACTGAGGAGCCAGAATAGACCATTTATTGAGGGACCCCTACCCATACCATTGCCTGTCAGAGCTTGGGCAGCAGGAAAAAGAAAAGAAGCCAGAAGTCAACGGATTTATGAAAACAATATTCCTATTCACATTTTGAATATGAACTGTCAAGTGGAATGATCATCAGTCAGGTTTGGATGAACAGGAGAACCCAGAAAGTTTGGAATCACTTCCTCCCAGTCCCTGTTACATTCAAGGACCTCTTTCCTCCTAAAATGCTGGTGCCTTCTCTCAACCTCCAGAAGCCTGTTGCTCAGGTCTCCCCACCTCTAACACGCAGGGTTTCTCATCCTGCTGCTCAGAGCATCACCTGAAACATTTACAAGTCCCACCGCCACCACCGGCCTTCACACCAGATTGTAGAGTTGGGGAGGATTCTGGGCAATGGATTATGCTGAAATGCCTTTCTTTAAATTTGAATTTTGCATATAAGGACAACCCCAAAACACTACATTGTATTAAATCATAATTTAAAAAAATTTAATGGCCCTGGCCGGTTAACGGCTCAGCGGTAGAGTGTTGGCCCAGCGTCTGGAAGTTCTGGATTTGATTCCCAGTCAGGGCACACAGGAGAAGCGCCCATCTGCCTCTTCACTCCTCCCCCTCTCTCACTCACTCTTTTTTTTTTTTTTCCCCTCACTCACTCTTTCTCTCCCTCGCCCCCTCTCCCACAACCATGGCTCAAATGGTTCCAGCAAAGTTGACCCCGGGCACTGAGGATGGCTCTATGGACTCGCTTCAGGTGCTGACATAGCTCGGTTGCCAAGCAATGGAGCAGCGGTCCCAGATGGGCAGAGCATCACCCCGGCAAGGGACTTGCCAGGTGGATCCTAGTCAGGGCACATGTGGTAGTCTGTCTGCCTCCCCATTTCTCACTTTAAAAAAATAACAAAAACTAACAATTAAAACTACACAAAATATACATTTCTTAAAGAAAAAGAATCCTACAGAACTGAATTTAGAAATGATGGTATGTTGCCTGACCAGGCGGTGGCGCAGTGGATAGAGCATCAGACTGGGATGCGGAAGACCGAGGTTCAAGACCCCGAGCTCACCAGCTTGAGCGTGGGCCTATCTGGCTTGAGCAAAAGCTCGCCAGCTTGGATCCAAGGTCGCTGGTTCCAGCAAGGGGTTACTCGGTCTGCTGAAGGTCTGCGGTCAAGGCACATGTGAGAAAGCAATCAATGAACAACTATGGTGTCGCAATGGCAATGAGAAACTAATGATTGATGCTTCTCACCTCTCCGTTCCTGTCTGTCTGTTCCTATCTATCCCTCTCTCTGTCCCTGTAAAAAAAAAAAAAAAAAGAAATGATGGTATGGCTTAAAAACTATAACAAAATAGGTAATTCCCTATAACATTAATTCATTACACAAAGCTGCCAGATGTTTTTGTAAGCATAACCACTGCCCACAGTGCAAGTAAACATAATTGCAATGTTACATTTAGTTGAAATAACTGTGTTTCCTCCTAGGGAACTCACATTTCTGGCATATATGTTGGTCTGTTTTAACTTCCACCAGGCAATCAATTTTACAATCCAGTTACTACCTACCCAACTACCCATCCATCCATCCATCCATCCAACCACACACCCACCCACCTTTCTGTACTTCCCTGGACAACCACCTCATTTTGCTAACCTTCATCACATATCCTTCTGGCTAAAAAGACACGTGTTTGGCAAGTGCCAGAGTCCACATCAACTCTGCCTGAGGCGTCCCAGACCAAATGAGTAAGAAACCTTACCAATACCAGGAAACAAATTGGTATGTCCTTGCCTGTTCTTGGCAAACCTCATCACACCAGCACTTTCAGCTCATTGTATTTACTCCATTAGTGCCCAAACCCAAGCTCAGTGCCCTGAGAATGGCAGGGTCAGTTACTAAGGTGCCATTCCTCCCCAAGTGACACTTCCCACCATGACCCAGTGCTCAGAGCTTCACATCAAGGATTTAAAATCCCACTGGCTCCTCCCTGCAGTGACGCCCAGGACCCAGACTAAAACTGGAGTGCACAGTGCAGACGGCTGCCAACTCACCCTCTCACGATGCCACTCTCCAGGTAGTTGACCTGGATGAATTTCCCAAATCGGCTGGAATTGTTATTGTGGGCTGTTTTGGCATTCCCAAAAGCCTGTGAGGAAAACAAAAACAGATTTTCAGATGGTGAGGATAAAATCTATACAGGCCTCAGCCTGGAGCCTCAGATATCCCTCCAGGCACTGAGGACATGTGTGTCACTCGGCAGCCCAAGTGACCACTGGAGAACACACAGTGTGCAGGCCAATTGTGCTCCAATGTATTTACTCTTTTATTATTTTTTTTTCTACAGGGACAGAGAGAGAATCAGAGTCAGAGAGGGATAGATAGGGATAGACAGACAGGAACGGAGAGAGGTGAGAAGCATCAATCATCAGTTTTTCATTGTCGTTCCGACAACATAGTTGTTCATTGATTGCTTTCTCACGTGTGCCTTGACCGCGGGCCTTCTTCAGCAGACCAAGCAATCCCTTGCTGGAGCCAGAGACCTTAGATCCAAGCTGGCGAGCTTTTGCTCAAGCCAAATGGGCCCACACTCAAGCTAGCGACCTCGGGGTCTCGAATCTGGGTCTTCCACATCCCAGTCCGATGCTCTATCCACTGAGCCACTGCCTGGTCAGGCTTTACTCTTTTTAGAGAGAAAGGAGGGGAAAGAAAAAGAAACACTGATTTGTTGTTCCACTTACTTATGTCTTCATTGGTTGATTCTTGTATGTGCCCTGACTGGGGATCGAACCCACAACTTTGGCATGTCGAGATGACACTCTAACCAACTGAACTACCTGGCCATAGCTGTGTTCACTTTTTGGGTTTTATTTGACAGAGACAGAGAAAGAGTCAGAGGGACAGATAGGAACAGACAGACAGGAAAGAAGAGAGATGAGAAGCAATTCTCAATTCTTTGTTGTGGCTCCTTAGTTGTTCACTGATTGCTTTCTCATATGTGTCTTGATGGGGGGAGGTGGGGAGGGGGAAAGTAGGGCTACAGCAGAGCAAGTGGACCCCTTGCTTAAGCCAGTGACAATGGGGTCATGTCTATGATCCTACGCTCAAGCCGGTGAGCCCGCGCTCAAGCTGATTGAGCGCTCGCTCAAGCCGGCTACCTCAGAGTTTTGTTTTGAACCTGGGTCCTCCATGTCCCAGTCTGATGCTCTATCTATCCACTGCACCACCGCCTGGTCAGGCTGTACTCCCTCTTTATCTCTATGTTTGGTTTGTGGGAGAGACTCAAGTTTTAAGTGTCATTTTTTTTAAAAAAGGAAATTACACTTTTTTTGTTTTAAATTTATGGATTTTAGAGAGAGAAGAAAGGAGAGAGAGAAAGACACAGGAACATCTGTTCCTGCAAGTGCCCTGACCTTGGATCAAACCAGCAACATCTGCACTTCAGGATGTTGCTCTAACCAATCAAGCTATACAGCCAGGGCTTAAGTGTTGGACATTAAAAACACCAATTATCAGAATTCTTTCCGCCATAATTGTTCATGTAGCATACTATGGTCTGTGGGCTGAATCCAGTCCGCTGCATGTTTTTGTACTGCCTATAAGCCAAGAGTGGTTTTCACATTTGTAAATGGCTTATAAACAACAACAACAAAGAAGAGTACTATTTCCTGACATGTGAAAATTCTATTTATGTCTCAGTGTCCATAAATGAAGTTTTCCTGGCACAGCTGAGCCTGCTCATTAATGGATTGTCCATGGCTGCTTCTGAGCGACTAAGGCAGAGTGGTTGAGATAGAGACCATCTGGCCTACAAAGCCAAAAATATTTACTATCTGGCTCCTTCCAGGAATTTGCCAGGCCCTAGGATGATAAGAGTTCTGAGCTCCAGGAGGGTACCAGGCTGGATATAAAGTCCTACCCTGGAGGGATCCTGCAATTCTGTGGAATGATAAAGAGTTCACAGCAAATAATTATTTTTTAATTAGGGTAAAGTTGATATAATATAAACTATCCCTTTTTTTGTGACAGAGACAGAGACAGATAGGAACAGACGGACAGGAAGGGAAAGAGATGAGAAGCATCAATTCTTCGTTATGGCACCTTAGTTGTTCATTGATTGCTTTCTCATATGTGCCTTAACGGGGGAGGGGGAGTACAGTAGACATCCCCCTCCCCAGCAACCTTGGGATCAAGCTGGTGAGACTTGCTCAAGCCAGATGAGCCCACGCTCAAGCCAGTGACCTCGGCGTTTCAAACCTGGGTCCTTTGTGTTCCAGTTCGATGCTCTACCCACTGCGCCACCGGCTGGTCAGACAAACTAACAAATTAATTAATTAATTAATTAATTTCCGGGACAGAGAGAGAGTCAGAGAGAGGGATAGGTAAGGGACAGACAGACAGGAACAAAGAGAGGTGAGAAGCATCAATCATTAGTTTTTCGGTGCCGTTGCGACATCTTAGTTGTTCATTGATTGCTTTCTCACATGTGCCTTGACCGCGGGCCTTCAGCAGACCGAGCAACCCCTTGCTGGAGCCAGTGACCTTGGGTCCAAGCTGGCGAGCTTTTGCTTAAGCCAGATGGGCCCGCGCTCAAGCTGGCGAACTTGGGGTCTCGAACCTGGGTCTTCCGCATCCCAGTCTGATGCTCTATCCACTGCGCCACCGCCTGGTCAGGCCAGACTAACCATTTTAAAGTGAAGAATTCAGTGGCATTTAGTACATACAGGATGTTGTACAACCATCACCTCTACCATGTTCCAGAACATTTCCATCACTCTAAAAGGAGACCTGTCTTCATTAGGAGTCACTTCCCATCCCTCCTCCCCCAGTTCCTGGAAACCACTAATTTGATTTCTGTCTCTATGAATTTGACTGTTCTGGGCATTTCACAAACACTGTGAGGGTATACACTGTGGTCTTTTGTATCTGGCTGATTTCACTCAGCATGTGTTTGGGGTTCACCCATGTTGTGGCATGAATTAGGGCTGCATCCCAATATGAAGAAGGAAGTATACATAGGGTACAGAACCTGCACTCTGGTGGTGTCTCCCTGGGGCCTCCCATGGTACCACCATCCAGATTACAAATGAGAATACCCCTGGTCCCCACCTAGGTTCCCAGATTACCCTCTTCCCACATAGTACCTGCCTCCCCTGAGGGGTGAACAGATAGGGGGCGGGTATGATGGAGCCCTGGGAGAACAGGTAGGGAAGGTGCTTGAGTGTGGGTTCCCCGTTTCAGGGAGAGGGGAGCTGGCAGAGGCAGGGGTGGCGGGGCTGGGGCAGGGGTGATATGTGGTGGGTAATACCCTAGAGTCAAATGGGGGAAGGGAATCTCAGTGGCAGCGAGAAGTCTGCCAGGCTGACAATATTCCTGTTTGGGGAGGCTGGCTGTGGGCAAGAGCAGCAGGGAGGAGGTGACAGGTCACTGAAAAGGTCTGCTGAAAGGGTTGGGGTATCAGGGCAGGGTGGGGCAAGGCAGCCAGCCTCACAGGGAGGCCAGCAATGGGAGATGTGCTGACAGAGAGAGGAGACTGCATTTTCTCGAAGGCCCTATTTTGCAGAGGATGGATGCAGCTGGCTCACTGCGCGGAGCTCCTTTAGGTGGCAGCTTGAAGGCAGAAGCCCCATAGAAAAGTATCTGTGGGAAGGTCCAGGACATTTCCCTGGAGAATGGCTCCCTTTAGCAGAGATTAAGAGCAGGACCAGAGGTCCGCCTGGGGCCATGTGCTGGTCACACTCCTGGCTGATGGGGTCACGGGACAAGTGACTTCCTGCCCCATTACTCCAGGGGCTCCAGACCCAGGGAAAAGATCTCCCTATAAAACCTGAGCCACTGTAAAGTCATCAAGTGGGAGAGTGATAATGAAAGTGAGGTCCCTGGAGAGGTGATCTAGCTCCATACCACAAAGGGGAGGTTGCTCAGGAGGCATCAGCTAAGTGCTCTTGGGGGGGCTCTACGTGGCCTTGCGGAAGTAAAACCCAACCTGAGGAGGCACTTTGCTGAGTCAGACAGCAGCCACAGAGTGCAAGCCTACTTTCCTTCACAAATGCTTCCTCCTCAGGACTCATCACCTGTCAGGTTTTGAAAAAGTCTTTGGTGGGGTCGATTAAACACTGGGGCATGTCATCAAGTCCTGACAAGTGTGAGTGAGCACTAGCCACTGGGGGCCAGGCCTGGGTCTGCCCTTCTCTCCTGAGTGTCTCAGAAGCCTGCCCAGTGCAGGGCTCCCAGTCTCAGGACTGCTGCCAGAGCATCCTCTGAGGTGGGATCATCCTGGGTACTATAGGGTGTTGAGCAGTGTCCCTGGTCTCTACCTGCCAGATATCCGTGCACGTGGGACAACCAAAATGTCCCCAGAGGTGGCTGGTGAATTCACTGAGCAACACTGCCATATACAGATATAAGTACAAGGTGTTTGCAGGGCCAGTGGTCGGAGCCTTGCTGGACTTTCTCCTCCCATTATGAGGACCCCCACGTGCGCTGTAGACACTGAGGGCTCCTCTGGGTAATAAAACTATCTCTGTAGGTTTAATCTCCAGTTTTCCCTAAATTCAGCCTTAGAACTATGTTTGTTGTTTGGGGCAAAGCCCATGGGTCCTTAAGACACTGCCCCTGAAAACCAAGACGGCGAATCCATCTCCTTCTATCCCACGCTTACTGGAGCCTGTGGGGTAGCATCCAAGCTAACAGGCCTAGCTGGTGCTAAATGAACTTCTGAGAGTGAGCCTGCGAAGTTTTAACTATGTATGAGCAGATGGCGAAGTGATACCCAGTCCCGTGCGGGCTCCTTCCTGGAGCAACAGGCCTTTCTCTGTGCCAGGATCCCCACAGCACCCAGGTCCAGGGCCTGCCACAGAAGCAATCCAGAGTTGCACATTCACACCCCAAAGAGCCACAATGGTCCTTTTTGAACTTGGGACAAGTCATCATGGTGATTTCTAAAAAAAAAAAGAGTCAAGCATGGCATCTTGGGGACAAGAAGGAATGTCTTGGGGATGTGGGGCCCACTTGCGCTCTGGTTCTGTGATTACCAGTGTGGGGCCTGGTGACCTCACGCGTCTGGTATGTGGTCTCAGCACACTGCAACTTTTCAAAGCCGATCTAAAAATATCCGGTTGGTGCTATTATACATCCGAGGAGGAGGAAACACTGGCTTGGCGCTCACTTCGAGGGGAGCTATTGTGTAGCTGCTCCCAGGACTGGCCAGGGACACTTGCATGGCTCTATGCACAAGGGTCGCTGGTGTGCTGGGTGGATCTGTAAGGGTGGGGAAGCACGGGGGAGAAAGCGGGAACCGGGTGCCAGCAATGATGTGATATAATCTGGCCTTGGCTCTGGGGAGGCCACATGTTAATGCCATCTGCCCACTAGGCCAGAAAACCCAGAGCCATGGGAGAAAGGTCTCTACTTTCTCAGATATACATTTTCCCCTTTTATAATGTAAAATACACGTTTCTAATATGTGTGAACTTTGGAAAAAGGTATATAGAACCATACTAAAAGTTTACCCAACGGAAGAAAATAAAAATAAGATGCCCCTATAAGTCAATCTTGCCCTGTCACGGTGTCTAGCTAAAACAAACAAAGCAGCTGCAACCACTTTCCTTTGACAGAAGCAGGGCAGGCCCGGGCCCAGGGGGCGCTGTGTGCCTGCTAGGTGGCCTCCACCCTGCCAGGGATGCTGAGAATGGGGCAGGGGATGTCTCACCTTCTTCCAACTGCCCTTGTGTTTGAGGTTCTTCTTTTGACCCAAAAAAAGGTTTTCAAATGGAAGAAATTCAGGGTTGAACATCCTACTTAGCCAGAAATTTCTAGAAGGTGCATATTTGATGTAAACAAGATGGTTCTTCAGTTGGGATGCGAAGTAAATATTTCAGGAAGAATGGTGATGATAACATCGTACAACGACTGTGGCATGTACCAGCCCCACACCTGGCCCTCTGTGGGCTTCCCATTCTTCCTTTTCCTTGCACTCCTCTAAGAAACAAACAGCTGTGCCACCCTCATTTTAGATGAGGAAGTTGAGGTGCAGAGGTCAGCTGACCTCCCCAAAGTCTGAGAGCAGGTGGCTGAGGTGGCCCTCCCTAAGCTTGAATCTGGCATCCACACCTAGCCACTCCCTGCCTGTCAGGATCTCAGTCCCTGAAGCCTGGGCTCCTTCTTCAGACCCATTCTCAGTGCTTGAAGTCAGGCAAACTGGCCTGGGACATTTTTGGGTACCTGTCCACCCTGGCCCAAGCCCTCTGACTTCATACCATCTAACATGAAAACCGAATAAGCCTTGAGACAGACAGCATAAGGCAAACAGCGTTTTGCTTCCAGATGTCAGAACCCACAGCCGAGAGGAATGAACTCAAAAAGCAGTCACATTTGCCCATCTTCCATGCCGACAGGTGAGCCCTGGATCAGAGTACCCTGGAGAGAAGTTGCCCAGCCTCGCCATCCAGGTGGTCACCCTTTCAGCCAGGCTGTTGTGGCCAGACCTGGAATAACATCGCTTTCAGATTTACCTATGTCCATCCTTTCTCAGAGGAAAGTTCCCTGTTGTTCCTGTTGCTTAGTCTAGGTTGTGGGATTGGCCTTCTGTTTTTCTGATCTTCTAATAGCCACAGGGTCCTCACTTCCCAAGTGTTTATGGTTGACATGCGGTCACACTCATTCATTCAGTCACTTGATAACAATTTATTGACCAGCTGCTGTGTGCCTGGCACCATTCTAGCCTCAGAGACTCTACCTTCCATGAGAGGCTCCAACAGGGATGTCCTGGCAGGTCCACTTCAGCCAAGACTGGATGTCACTGCCTCTGGGAGCCTCCTCAACCCACCCAGGCATGGAGGGTTGCCTGCCACTTCCTGTGGCCTTGATGCTACCCCTACATCTCTAATGCCACCTTTGTGTGAAGCCTCCATTCCCCCTCAGACCATGAGCCATAGAGGACTTTAGAATCTCTTGTATCTGTTCAGGACCAGGCACCAAGTTGGAGGAGTGACTGGTGTTGCCGGGAGAGGCTGAGATTGGTAAAGGAACACTGGCAAATATTAGGCAGTGACGGAGCATAAAGGTGGAGCTGACACAGGGAGTGATCCATCCACTGTTTCCTGGTCCCACTCCAGCCAGGTGGGCAGAATGAGATACCCCACAGCAACTAGAAGCTGATGCTGGCATGGTGGTCCCACTGGTTGGAACCCAAGTTATTCTCCCAAGTGTTCTCCATGTTCCTGGGTACCTTTCTACATAAAAGAGTGCTTGGCTCAAGCCCACTGATAGGTGGTGCCCATCTGGGGATGATAGACCCTGGAGGAGAAGGCTGGAGAGGTGTCCCACGGCTGTGCCAGTTCTGCATGGAGCAAGGAGCTCTGTGGGCAATGGCCCTGTCTAGATGGCCCATGGTCCAAGGAGCCTGGAAGATCTGCTTCACCTTGTCTGCTGAACAAACAGCCCTGGGAGATCAAGTCAGGGCTGGGGCTTTCCTGTGTGGAAATGCCAGGAAATAACCCCTGTCCTTTGTGGGAGGGCTGGAAGTATAAGGCTACTGTCAGCTGTGTTAATTGGGGCTAACTGGTTTCAGATTCCTCTCCTGTAAAATTAGGGAGAAAAGCCCTGAAAACCCCTGCCTCCCAGAGCTGAGGATGCAATGATTGAATCAGGGGCCAGCAAACTTGTTTTGTGAAATGCCAAGTAATAACATTTGGGCTCTGTTGCAACACCTCAACTCTGCCGTTGTAGGGTGAAGCAGCCACAGATATCTGTGCACAATGGACGTGGCTACATGGAGGATGCTCTCCTGATGCAGGTGCTCTCCTGATGCGGGGGGTTAGTGGGACAGAGTGAGAGGCAGTCTCTTTTTTTTTTTTAACAGGGACAGAGAGAGAGACAGATAGAGACAGATAGACAGGAACAGAGAGAGATGAGAAGCATCAATCATTTTTTTGTTGCCATTGTGACACCTTAGTTGTTCATTGATTGCTTTCTCACATGTGCCTTGACCGGGGGCCTTCAGCAGACCGAGCCACCCCTTGCTGGAGCCAGCGACCTTGGGTCCAAGCTGGCGAGCTTTTTGCTCAAGCCAGATGGGCCTGCGCTCATGCTGGCGAGCTCGGGGTCTCGAACCTGGGTCCTCCACATCCCAGTCCGACGCTCCGATGCTCTATCCACTGCGCCACCACCTGGTCAGGTGAGAGGCAGTCTTAAACATTGACTTCTATGGAGGTTGACAAATGATGGCCAGCTGACTTGTTTCTGTATGGCCATGAACTAAAAATGGTTTTGACATTTTTAAATGCCTGAAAAAAAATCAAAAGAGTATTTCATGACATGTGTAAATGATATGAAATTTAGCTTTCAGTGTCCATGAATGAGGTTTTGTTGGCATACAGCCACGTCTGCTTACATATGGCCTACGTCTGCTTTTAACTAAACTGCAGAATTGAGTTGTTGCTATGTTGGAAACTGGTCCAGCTGAAAATACTGACCCTCAATCAGGCTGTTTATAGAAACATTACGCCTCCTTCTCCCCATAGGGCCAGGGAAGTGCGGGCGCTGGGAGAAGACACTGAAAGACACATGATGGATGAGCATGAGAAGGCGTGAGTACCGCATAGGCTGACTGGTCTCCCCTGTAGCACAGCTGGAACACTGAGAAGGAGCCGAGACAGAGAAGCCTGCTCCCTGGAAGCTGGAGAGGGCAGGCGGTGGGGAAGTGAGAAGCACAGCTCATTTGCTTTCCACAGAGCTGGTGTGAAGGGAGCATTGGGTTTTGGAGGGGGCGGCCTGTTCTAGGAAGGGAAGGACAAGGATGCATGGCAGGAAGTGGAGGAGTCCCCCCCCAACCTCAAGGCTCCCCAACTCATAGATGAAGAAATGGAATCTCCTAGGCCTGGCTGACACCCAGCATCTGGCCTAGTTCTGTTTTCTTCTGGTTGCCTGTGGGGTTTGAGGCACCCAGCAGGCTCTTGACAGCTAGTGGCTAGATGGATGGACAGGTGAAAGCATGAACAGACAGATGGGCTGCAGGCATATGCAGAGACCCAAGTGATGATGGGAAATGATGCTCACTTACCTAGTGCCCCAGTTCATAATAGGCTCTGTTACTCTTATCCAGAATGGTACCGACTATCAGACACAGACAGACAGAAACACTGAAAACACAGCAAGTGCTCCTGGGGCAAGGACAAGGCCCTTTGAAACAGATCCCCACCAAGGGCCAAAGTTTCAAGACAAACTGTGCCAGGGGTGAGGGTTAGGGGGAAGTAGAGCAGGAGAATCGTTTTTTGGGGGCGGGGGGGGGGCAGGGAATCTTAAAAAAAAAAAAAGAAGACCCTGGCCCAGTTAGCTCAATCAGTTGGAGCATTGTCCTAAGACACCAAGGTTCAATTCCTGGCCAGGGCACATATGGGAAGCAACCAATGAATGCACAACTGGGTAGAACAACAAATGAGTGCTTCCCTCCCTCCCTCTCTCTTGCTCTCTTCTTTCTTCTGTCTTTCTAGATGCAATCAATTTAAAAAAAGAAAGAAAAAAAAAACCAAATATAAAACAAGTTATTGTGGCTCATATGTCCCTAAAGTTTGGTTTGTGTTATGATAAAACCACATGTTAGATCACAGAAGGAATAAAAAACAGATCAAGCTTTGAGGAGTGGGTCCTGCTTGGTTTTTATTGCATTAAATATATTTGAGGAATGCATCAAGATCCTTGAGGGCTCACACTGACACCCAAATCATTCTCTTTGGGGTTTGCTTGGTTCTCTTTCTCAGGTTTCTGAGTTGTAAAATTAATACACTTAACTTTCATTTGTTCATATTTATGGATACTATGGCAATGAAATGTCCTTCATTACTATTTTAAATACATTCAGTGGATTCTAATAATATTGGTTTTGTCACTGACTTTTAGAAAATCTGTAATTTTGGTCTTTAGATCCTCTTTCATACAAGAATTAAGAGAAGCTTACTTTTTCTTTGTAAAAAATTTTCCATGTGGAAGGGCCTTTAAAAAATTGATTTTTAGTTTCATTAGATAGTTAAGAATGTAGCTTGTATTACTTTTACTTTTAGAAGTTATAGGTGCTTTCTCTGTGACCTTATAAGGAATGTGTTTTGTGAATGTTCTGTGAATACTTAAGGTTTACTCTCATATCAAAGTGGAGGGTTTGCAATATGGCCACATGATCTGCCTTAAGCACACTGTTTGGCCATCTTACATCCTTGCCTTCTGCTGTCCACTCAACCAGCTTTGTGCTGTGCAGGGTGGGACAGCAGTTGGTTTACAGTTGTGAGAACATGAAACAGTTTATTCTTGTATTATTAATTATTGTTATTTTTCATATGAACTGTAAATCTTTTGCCCCACTTTCTATGTTTGTATCTGTTTCTCCTGGTAACTCCTTTGTCAAGGCAGTGGCTATGTTGTTTGATGCATATATATTGACAACTATTGTACCCTGACTATAAATTGAGGCTTTTGGCATTATGACAAATCTCTTCGTCACGTTTTGTAAAGCTCATCAGCCTAACTTCTACCTTCTCCATGTCAAAATTACAGGTCTGCTTCTCTGTTTCTACCCGCTCGTTCCATCCGTGCCTATCCCTTTATTTTTAGCTTCTAGAACTACTTCAGCTTAGGTGTGTCTTATTCATAAGGTGAGATGTTGAACTGCTTTGCAAACCAAGCTGAATATTCTCCCCTTTTAATAGGTGAATTGTCCCATTTAAACTTAGTAGCACATGGACTCATTCCCTCCATTATTAGCTCTCTACCTCTCTATTTGTGAGTGTGGCTGAGTGATTGGAGGCTGGAACAATTTTCCAGGCCATTTTTGATGACTTCTTAAAACCCTGCACCCTTTGCAAGACTTTCAACCTCACTTTGCAACTGATTTGCATTCAGGAGAGAGGACCCACCAATTCTGGTAGATGGACAGGAATAAGCTGAGAGGGAAGTGTGAGTTAAGGTAAGGTGACCAGATGTCCCGCTTTTGGTGGGACAGTCCTGATTTTTAACAATTTGTCCCGCGTCCCGTGGCGTTTTAAAAAAGTCCCGATTTAAAAGAATATATTACAATACTATTTTTGCATTCTATGAAAATTTTTTTTTGCTCCATATAGACCAAATTTTTAATCAAGAACCCTCCCCCTCCCATCAATGGTGTTCCGCTTTACCAATTTTAAAATCTGGTCACCTTAGTTAAGGGCTCATTCTGTAAGTGGGTGCCTCATATAAAATCTTTCCTCTTAGGATGACATTTGCTTCCCTACACAATACCCATATTGCAGGGACTCCAATAATAAGAAGAGCAAGGCCTTCTGGTATATTCTGTGTAGCGAAACCAAGCATTTGCACTCATGAGAAAAGGAAAGCTCCCTAGGTGGGCTTCAAAGAGCCTCTGGTAATCAGAGCACACCTCCACCTTCCTTGCAGGTGCTCCAGTTTCTTTCTACCCTTTGGGGAGGTCATCCAGGATACCTAGGATTGGCAAATCTGCCATCCTGGGGCTCCTTGCCCCTTTCTCCTATGAGTCACCACTACTGAGTAGCTCTGGTGGTTGGAGTGAAGGAGAGAAAATGTTGAGAACCCAACTGGGATCTGCAGGGGTTTGTTAAAGATACAGTCTTGGGTCCCCTCCCAGACTTGTAGAATTTCTGGAAATGCTGAGAAATCTAAATTATTAAACCAGAGATGGAGGGGTTCTTCTGATTCCTGGAAGGGTGAGAACTGTTGCTATAAGGTTTACTATGGGTGTGAATTATCTTTGGGAAGAAATAAAGCAAAAGGATGTCTACTTACACCCATCCCTCTTTCTTGAACATCTGAAGTAGGAGTCAAGATAGACAAAGTGTGGACAAAGAGCTTTGTTCTTGGTATACTTATTTAATCAGACTGCTTTTCTAACTCTTAACTCTGAGAGATGGAAAACTTTCATACTCCAGGGTCTGACCGAGATCGGCCACTCCCCACATGCACCCCAACCCCAGGCAGGTCCAATCCCTGTCTGCCTTGCTCTGCCAAGCACAGTAAGGTGGAGGGTGGAAGGAGGAGAAACCAGGACCCGTGATGACACAGAAATAGGCACAGGAGAAGAAATTATTGCTGAGAGCTTGCCTCTTGGCTTTGCATCCTCACAGTCCTTAGAAGTAAGGGCTTGTCTGGGCACTAGATAGGTAGGGAAACTGAGCTCAGACGCCTACGTCAACTTACCGGCAGAGGACTGCACTGCATCCTAATAAGCACCCAGCCAGGAAACTAGCATTCTGGACACTACTGTGGCCGTAGTATACTATCACCTGTACATATCAGCAGGGCTGCATGGCCAGAGCCCAAGCGACAGTGAGAAACATTTCAGAGAAAGAAACAACAGCATATGGTGACAGCAAGGAAAGACCAAAGACCACTGGGGATGGTGCAGCTGACTGAAATGGGGAAGCGGGAGAAGGCTGAGGTGCGTTAGGTCCAAGTTCAGCTTGTCATGACCTTACCTGCCTGAGATTTGCTTTACGTGCCTCACTGAGGTAGTGGAAGCTTGTCTAAAGTAGAGGTCCGCAAACCTGCCGACTAAATCTGGCTTGACACCTTTTTTTAAAAAATAAACTTTTTAGATTTACAGGAAAGTTTTAAGAATATTATAGCAAATTCCTGTATATCCAACATTCAGTCTTCTTTTGTTAACATGATGGTGATGCCAATTTTGATTGATACATTATTATTAATTCTATACTTTATTTATAAAAATGTCCTCAGTTTTTTCCCAATGTTCTTGCTTGTTGAGGATGGTTGGGTATTTTGTAAAATGTCTGTTAAATTGGGTCCATCTGATGTTTCTTCCTGCTGCCTGTTTTGTAAATGAAGTTTTTTTAAATATGTTATTTGATTGATTTTAGAGAGAGGAAGGAAAAGAGAGAGAGAGAAGGACAGGAACACTGATCTGTTCCTATATGGGCCCTGACTGGGATCAAACTGGCAACCTCTATTCTTTGGAATGATGCTCTAACCAACTGAGCTATCTGGCTAGGGCTGTAAACGAAGTTTTTGTTTGTTTGTTTTTTGAGAGGAAGGGTGATAGTGAGACAGACTTGGGGAGGTGCCCTAACTGGGATCCACCCAGCAACCCCCCCTCTGGGGCCAATGCTGGAATCAACCTGCTGAAATCAACCCAGTTATTTTTAGCACCTGAGGCTGCAGGGCTTGGAACAACCAAGCTATCCTCAGTTTCCGGGGCTGATGCTCATACCAACAGAGCCACTGGCTGTGAGAAGTGAAGAGGGGGCAAAGAGGAAGAGAAGCAGATGGTCACTTCTCTTGTGTTCCCTGACCGGGAATTGAACCCAGGACATCCATGTGTTGGGCCACTGAGCAAACCGGTCGGGGCCATAAATCAAGTGTTTTTTTTTTTAATAGAATGATGACCATGTTTAGTTTTAAATTTTATTTTATTTTTATTTTATTCATTTTAGAGAGGAGACACAGAGTGAGAGAGAGAGAGAGAGAGAGAGAGAGAGAAAGAGAGAAAGGGGGGAGGAGCTGGAAGCATCAACTCCCATATGTGCCTTGACCGGACCAGTGCAGGGTTTTGAACTGGCGACCTCAGTGTTCCCAGGTCGATGCTTTATCCACTGCACCACCACAGGTCAGGCCATAAATCAAGTTTTAATGGCACATTCATTACGTACAGTTAGTGGCTGCTCTTGCACTGCAGTGAATAGCTGAGTAGATGGAGAGAGAGCTGGGTTGTTGCAACGGACACTGCATGGCCCTAAAATCCAGAAACACTAGTTACATAGCCCTTTACATAAACAGTTTGCAGATCCCTGGGCTAAGCTACTTTATAAGGGATTCAACTGAAACTGCTGATCCAGGATATGTGCCTCAAGAGTGACCACTGCAAACCACTCTAGCCAATTTCCCTTCCCTTCTTTCTTTCTTTCTTAGTGAGAGGAAGGGAGATAGAGAGACACTCCCACATGCGCCCTGACTGGGATCCACCTGGCAACCCATCTAGGGCCAATACTCAAATCAACAGAGCCATCCTCAGCGCCCAGGGCTGACTCTCAAACCAAATGAGCCACTGGCTGCCAGAAGGAAGAGGGAGAGGGAGGGGAAGAGAAGTAGATGGTGGCTTCTTATGTGTGCCCTGACTGGGGATTGAACCCGAGACGTTCACACATTAGGTTGACGCTCTATCCACTGAGCAAACTGGCCAGGGCCACTCTAGCTAATTTTATCATTCAACCACAGGAGTTTCCTCAAGGAGCATAATGAATGCCTCAAGGGGGCTTCCACTGAAGAAAATAGTGATGTTCAATACACATGGGTAAGATCAAACATTTTGAAGACACTTGCCACCTCTGTTGGAGAAATTCCATCTATGGTTTGTTTATTCCTTAGGAACAGGGCTCAGGTCTGATCCCAAGCCAGTCCCATGTCCCACTGGTGGAGCAGAGGTTCCAGGTGGGCTCCCAGAGATGGTCTCAGGGGCACTGAAGAGGCAAGAGTGACAGGACTAGCTCTAGAAAAGCTAGGCTTCTGTCTGCTAGTACAGCATATCTGACAGAATTTGATTGAAACTTGCATGTTTTATAACCCTCTCTTCTCTAGTTACTGACTGCAGCAAGACACAAGCTCTATGGGAAGGAATCTAAAAGCGAGATATGGTGGGTCCCAACAGGGAGCATTCCAGATGGAGAGTGTTTCAGATGTATAAAGCCCCCTCTGCATTTGTTTCAAATGTTCTAAAGTTTACATAACATAACATTTACCATTTTAACCATTTTAATGTACAATTTGGTGACATTAAGTACACTCACTAGGTTGTGCAACTGTCATCTCTATCTAGTTACAGAACATTTCATCATCCCAAAAGGAAACCCTGTACCCTGTGTCAGTGCCTCACTCCTTTTTATGGCTGAGTAATCTCCATTGTATCCATTCTGCTTTGAAAATAGGCAGTAAGAGCAAAAGTCTGTTTGCCTTGTGGGTCACTCCATCTTCCTTGGGTTAAGGGAGCCATGGCTGGTGCTGACCATAGCCCAAGGAGGACCACTGGACCCAAAGGCCCTGAGATAACCCTAAAGGTTGGGGTAAAGTGCCTCTGGCCCCCTCTTTTTCAGGTGGATGTAATTCTCTTTCACTTTCCACCATGAGTCTGCTTCAGACCGTGCTTCTTTGGAGGGTCCCTCCCTGGTGTCTACCATTCTCTTTATGGAGCAGCTCTGGAATGGGCAAGGAAGCCTACCCACTCACAGGAGGACTGCCCTGGAATCCCCACAAGGCGTGTCCCCCTCCCTTGGTGTCACTGTGACCTCATCTCAGCACTCACTCACTCCCTGCTCTTCCACAGCTGCTGAGCTAGGCTAGCTTGCTATAAGAAACAAATGGTTCCTGAACACCAAATGGCCCTTCAGAACCTAAGGGTACAGAGTGACAGGAAACACACTGTGTGCTGGTTTTGCTGGCCACAGGACATTACAGATTTCTCCTTGCAAGGCCTTGGGGCAGGACTTGGCTAGATGATAGTGGCAAGAGTGTTTCAGACTAGGTACAGCACATGCACAAAGGTCCTGGAGCAGGAGAGATCAAGAGTTAGAGCACAGGTTAACTTGCTACAGGTCACACAGACATAGATAGGCAGCTGAGCTGGAATGCTTGGTCCCACAGTAGCAGGAACAGCTGTTGGTCCTGAGGTCCTGCAGGTGGTAAACAATGGTGGGAGGTGCCTGGTCACATGCTGAGGGTCAAGAATCAGTCCAGGTATTTTGGCAGAATTGGAGCTCTTCCCTTAGGGGCTGTGTGTGTCCTCGTCATCTTCTTTTCCCTTCCTACAATTTCATCAAGATTCACCAATGACTAGGTCTGTCCAAGTTATGGGAACTACGTGGTTCCCTGTACTCTGACCAGAGCCCCAGGCTAGGTTTTCAACTGCACGTCCTAAAAGCACCTAAACTAGAGGAAGTTTCTCAGCCTTGTCACCACTGGCATTTTGGGGGCTGGATCAACCTTTGCAGAGGGGGCTGCCCTCTGCATTGTAGAATGTTGAGCAGCCCCCCAGCCTCTGCCCACTAGATGCCAGTCTCCAGATGGTGCCAAATATCCCCTGGGGGAAAAAATCACCTCTGGGTCAGAACTAAGCCTTATACTCGGTTAAAATCATCTGCCCTGGAGATCCCTGTGTGGCCAGGAAAGGCTAAATGGGACTCTAAATTCTCATGTGTTGCTGTGACTCACTCTGCCATAAAGGGGTGATGATAATATCTAGTCCTTCTTTAGGAGCCCACCTTATGGAAGGCTCTGGGCCTGGGCATCTGAGGAAAAAGGACCCCTTTTCCTCTGTCATGGAGCAGCTGGTCAATATCCACAAACCAGGGTCATAGGGCTGGGCAGGTGACTGTGAGCCTCTGACTTAGCCCCTTGGCATTTCCCAAAGATAGGTCATCTCCAAGGTCTAGGCCCTAGGGTAACTAGTGTCTCGATGGGTGGCTGACTGACACAGAAGGAAACTTCAGAGCGCAGCCCCAGTGACTCAGGGGACAGGGCGCTGGAGCCACTTCATCCTGGATAACAGCTAGAAAACAGATGAGCCACCAGTCCTGTGGTCGCTCACTGCCTGGCCATCTTCCTGCCCCAAACAGTGAGGCAGATGTAGCTGATAGACGAACAGACACCCCTACCCACAGCCCAGCCCTGGTGCAGCAACTATCCAGAACATTTGGAAAGGGCGGTGACTGGGAAAGGGGTGTCCCAGGCCTGAGTGATACTTCGCCTTTTAATCAACTCTTTCTGCAAATTTCAAGGAGGCCTTTTTGGATGCCTAAAATATACACCATAATTTCTCTCTTCTCTTAGACGCAGCATTCCCCAAAATATAACTTCCCCCTTTGTCTAAAATAGCCTTTGATCACTACAAAGCATCAGGGCTCTGTGCTTTCACACAGCAGGCCAAAAAGGCAGCCTCCAAGCTCTGCAGGGCATAGGAGGGGCAGGAAACGCTGCTGGCCCTGCTTTTTGGATGGCCATCCCCTGCCTGGTACTCCCAGGGGCCTCCTGACATCCAATCTTCTATGTACCCTCCATGGAAACCCTCTCATCCATCTGCATGCTCTCCTGCTCTGGTGTGGCCTCAGTTTTCAGCTAGGCCATCTGTCACCTGGTCTGTTCCCTATTTCTGATACAGGTGGCTCCTAAAGCTGCTAAAGCTGCTCGCTTGGTTTTCTTCATCTTGCGCCATCCTTGAGGTAAGATTGAAATACCCGTGCCTAGTAGTCTGTATTAGGCACTGGGGCTGGGAATGCTGCCACCTCCACCTGGGGCCATGAGCAGCTTGTCCTCAAGCTCCTTCTCTGGCTGAATAAGCCCCACCCCACCCCGCTGTGAGCTCCAGAACCTCCTCCTGCCCACACATCCAGCACCATAAATGCAGCCTCCTTGGAAGGTGCTGTGATCTGGGTGTGCCTCCTGGCCTGCTCCTGTCAGCCCCAGCCTCTGCCAGCAGCTCATGGAGGATCCAAGGGTTTGTGGGAGAGGAATCCAAAAAGACTGGAGTCTGGCTTGGTGTCCTCATCCTGTTGTGCCCCTGGCAGACTGTGTTGCCACATAATAAGGATGCGGGTGGCCTCAGGACCCAGGATGCAGCTGAGAACCCTCAGAGGGCCTTCTGCGAAGGTGCAAGATGTGAAGGAGCCCCCACACAACGCCTGCTGCCCTCAGCCAGAGCTGTAAAAACGCTCCTAGCTGCCTGTGGGACACAGAGCTAGTGAGCCCCACACAGAGCCGAAAGGTGGAGACCACCCTGCCAGGATCTCAAGGGACATCTATATTACAGTCCTCCTTTCCAGTCCATCCAAAATTGCTTTAAGACTCTATGACCCTGACACCAATTCTTATTTCCCCCACACCAAGCAGTTCTCTGATACCAGCTGGGTTTACTACAATTCAACTCAAGTCTGATACAACCTATCGATCTCTCGGGAGACAGTGTCGGATCCCACAGGTTAAGGGCTCAGTTCCACAAGACTGCCCCCCACACCCCCTTCAGATGCCAATTGCATGTCCAAGTTGTAACCTGTGCTTTTGACCAACTGTCTGTAAATCAAAGGTTCCCGTGATGCTCTCCTTGGGTTCTATTAATTTGCTGAAGCAGCTCACAGAACTCAGGAAACCAGTTTAATTACTAGATCCTAAGGATACAACTTAGGAACAGCCAAAAGGAAGAGATACATAGGGCAAGGTATGGGGAAGAGGCAAGGCCAATACCTCCACGTGTTCACCAATACAGAAGTTCTCTGAACTCCCTTCATTTCGGGATTTTCTGGAGGCTTCAGTACATTGGAATGAATGTTTAGATCATTGACTGTAGGCTACTGGGTCCATCTTCAGCCTCTCTGCCCTCCCTGCAGGTCAGGGGGTGGGACTGAAAATTCCAACCCTCTAATCACATGGTTGGTTCTCCTGGGAACCACACTCCATCCTTAGGTGCTTCCCAAAACATTAACATAACAAAAGACACCTTGCTCTTTCCACTTAGGGAATTCTAAGCATTTTAGGAGCTCTGTGCCAGGAATAGGACCCTGAAACCCCCAAAATATCTATATCACAAATATCTAAGTCACAATGTCACAGACCCTTGTGGGTAGGTAGATGTTTATGGATAATTGTGTCTATGTGTGGCACACATATATGCAGAAAGATACGAGGTGGCAATACAGGTCATCTGGAATGAGGATGGGAATCTGCTCTCCTCACATTTAGGAAAGTAGAGCTCAGTAGAAGCTGAGAAGAATGATTGTAGAAACTAACTATGGAATGATCTAGTTCTATGTGTACTTAAAGGTATGAGGGCTCAACAAACGTTTCCCGCAAAGCTGGGTGGTATATATTTTCAGCTTTGTAGGCCACATGGAGCCTGTCACAACTGCTCTGCTTTGCCACTGTGGCCTGAAAGAGACCACAGACAACATGTAATGAGGAGTGCCAATAAAACTTTATAGAAACAGGCAGATTTAACTTGTGGGCTGTAATTTTCCAATCCCTGGTATGTACAAAAAGAAATCAGACCTCAAATAAGAAAAAAGACAATAAAGACAAATGAAACATTATATGAAGAAAACAGGAAAAAGTAGAGAAGAGCACGCAGGCAGAACCAAAAGCGATAATAAAATGTGTCACATTTTTACCAAAGTTTAGTGGATAACCATGTGTGTTCCCCGGCAGCAAAGCCACCACAGTGGTCCTGGCTTGTTTCCTGTTGGGGAGATGCTTACAGGAGAACAGTTGAGCCACAGTCAACAGCTGGCATTAGGTTCAGAAAGTCATTCCAGGAGGACAGGGGTGGTGGTGATGGGGATACAAAATTCCAGGGCAAAGGAACCAGTGCTAACTGCACCAGAAAACCATTAAAAGTGCTTTCGTTACATTTGTCTGCAAGATAACCCATAGGAAAGGTGTAGCTTTTCAGCTCTGGGGGTCCTCAAATTGGCGATTGTATTTTTGGGTATTGATGAGCAACTCTTAAAATATTATTTTAAGAAGTAGCTCAATTCTCCTAGAAGACCAAACTTGAATGGGAAAGCAGGTCTTTGCATGCAAGTGTGCTTCATCAGTGATGGCAAAGATACCGGGACATTCTGGTTGTGGGTGGCAGCGACTATTCTCTTGGCTGTGGCGGACCTGGGTGTGGGGTTAGGGTACTAGACAACACCAGTCACCTCTTCCAGGGAGTGAATGAAAATACCAGTTGAGACAGCTCCCTGGCCTGCCTGTCACCACAAGATGCAAGGGACAGTACTAAATACAGCTGGATTGATGTATAACAACAGCAAGATGTCACCAAAACCCACTAAAAGTATTTAGGCACAGAACATAGAACACCTGTTAAACTGAAATCAGTCTTTGCATGCAGTTGGCCTGAAACTTATTCTCAAATGGTATAATCTGCCCCTCTAGGGACACTTGACGATGTCTGGGGACATTTTTGGTTGTCACAACTGGGGAAGGAGGTGCTACTGGCACCTGGCAGGTAGAAGCTAGGGATGCCAGAGGAAAATTCCATCCATAGATGCCCAGATGTTGGTGGCCTTAGTCCCTGTGTGTTTCTGTCTGTGAGGCCTTAGGTCAATACGAAGCTTTATTTATCCTTCAGTTCTTTGTGCAATTTGCCAGCCACTGTCCCCTTCCTGACCTGAGGCATCCCACACTGCTTTCCCAAACATACTGGGGAGGCCACACCGGGGCAGAAGCAGCCAGAGATTCTATTCTTCACCCAGTGCAGCCACCCAGATAGGGCCCATCCTCCTTGTGGGCTTTCAATAGTCACAGACTCCAGGACACACAGCACTTTCTCCTCCCATCCCTGTACCACCCTATCTCCTACAGTGTCCATTCTCCTGGAATTCCATCCTGGGTTCTCACTCTCCCTCCCATGTCCATGGTGATCCTAATGTTCCTATCGCTGAACTTCCAGCCAGCCACCAGGCTTGACCACTGGCCAGGGGATGGGGGACAATTTCTCAGAGCTCTAAAAAGCAGACTGGTGGTTACCAAGGGCTGCAGAGAGAGGAAATAGGGTTAGTGGCTGAGTGGCTTTGCCTGTATGCCCCACAAAACTGGGCAGTGGTTGGCTTATCAGTGCCCTTTGGGAGGGAAGGATATGATCTGGGTAGGTGTCCATGAGGACATTGGTCAAGGTTGATGATGACATGGTTCTGGTGATTTGCTTAGGATGGGGCCCTGGTGCTGATGAAGGGTAGTGTGGGAATAGACCCAGCAGCCTGACAGGTGGAGGGGGTCCAGAAGCAGTGTGGGGTCATGTGAGACTGGGTCTGTGGGGCCATAGGGCAGAGGGGAAGTTGGTGCTCAGGACTGAAGCTGGCTCAGATTCCAGTCCCAAAACAGGCTCCTCTGGGGCCTCCAAAGGTAGGCCCGAGGGAGCAGCAAGCTCCAGGACCCCTTGGGTCCTATGTCTCACTGTCCCAGGTCACCAGTTTCCTGTGGTGTGCAGAGCAGCTCAGTGCGTCACCCTCAGCCTCCTCTCTCTGTGTGGGCAGGGGCACAGCAGCTACACGAAGGCCCTGAACCCTGGCACACAGTAGCCTCTGGCCGCTTGGGAAAGCAGCCGGCCAGCAAGGATCCTCATTTCATTTCTGCTTTCGAAATTAAAACCCTGTGTGCATTAGTGAATGCTGGTGGCACTTGTTACAGTTCAGGAGAGACTAAGACAGTGGTTCTTAACTTTTTTTGAGGAGCCGAACCCACCAGTTTCATATGCGCATTCACTGAACCCTTCTTTAGTGATAAATAAAATACGATTTTTTCCCCCAAATTCAAGACATAGGTATATGGTTTTTTACTGGTGCACAAAATGAGCCGTGCATGAACATCACCTTGCTCAAAGAACAAAACCAACAAAGTGCATGAACTCACAACAAATTACGGTATTACTTTATTCTGGCCTCCGCGGCAGAGGCTTCTCCAAACCCCTGAGACCGACTCATCGAACCCCTAGGGTTCTGTAGAACCCAGGTCAAGAACCACTGGACTAAGAGAACCCAGCTTTAAGCCCTCCATGCTCAGCCTTGATGCTACAGTCTGCAGTCGAGTAAGAGGCACATGTCCTGGGAGCATTTTGTTGCTCCCAGGACAGTGGCCAATGCCATGGACTGCCAGGACAGTGGCCAATGCCATGGACTGCTGCTGCCTTTGGAGGGACAAGGTTCTCTAAGGGCACCTGGAATGGGTAATGGACCCCAATGCCCTATAAGGAAGATTCTGGACTGTTCACTGCCCTCGTGAACCTGCCCTCGGCACCTTCAGTGTTTCTGATCTCAGGCAAGTCCCAAATACATGTTGTGTTTGGGTGGGGGTGGTTCAGAGGGCAGGCTGCAGTGTGCTGAGCACAGCCAAGTGACATCGTGTGAAACTGTGACAGCAGCAGTTAACTGCAGCAGGCAACAAATCAGCTGATTGGAACCAGCTTTCCACAGTGCCACCTTCCTGTTTTCTGGTTAGAATTGCACAGTGAGGCTGCAACCCACGTCCGGGGGTGGGGGGGTGGGAGGTGTGGGGGATGGGGCCTGGTGACACCCAAACCTCAAAACTACTCCACTTCTCCTTTTGTGGAGCTGTAAAAAGTCCCAGAGACTGCCAGTGGTGCTGATCTTTGGTTGAGGTGAGAGGAAATCTTTCATGAAAATGCAGGGAGATACCATGAACTCAAGCTTGTGCTCCAAATGGCTTCCAACCCTGATCTAGCTTGGGCTGCCTACAGTGTGGCCTGGAAAACCCAGACTGGAGTGGATTGCCTTGTGCACCCCCCCACAAATATGTCCAATTCCTGATCCCTGGAACCTGTGAATGGGTCCTTATTTGGACATAAATCCTTTGCAGATATAATTAGGATAAGGATCTAAAGGTGCAATCATCCTGGATTTAGGGTGAGCCCTAAATCCAATGACAGTGTCCTTAAAAGAGAAAGGAGAATAGCAACACAGACAGATAGAGAGAAGACCACGTAGAGACAGAGGAAAAGACTGAAGTAATGCGGCCACGAGCTAAGTAATGCCAAAGAGTTGCTGGAAGCTCCCAGAAGCCAAGAGAGAGTCTGGGACCCACTGTTCCTCATAGCCTCCAGAAGGAGCCAACTCTAGCCATGTCTTGATTTCAGACTTCTGGTCCCCTGAACTGTGAGAATAAATTCCTGTTGTTTTAGGCCCTCCAGTTTGTGATACTTTTTGACAGCAGCCTCAGGACACTTGAACACCAATGTGCCTCTCTGAAGCTCTGTTTCCTCATCTTTAAAGCGAGCAGAGCTGTTGTGAGGGCTCATAGCGATGACAGATGAAAACTGGTACTTGAAGCCTGACACACAAGTGGGTCCAAAGGCCGGTAACAAATTATTCTTAATATTAGAAAGTGGCTCTTGGCTTAGCTCAGAATGGCTGACACAATCTGTAAATGGCTGGCACCTGAAACAAACAGAGACTGGGTCTCGTGGGATCATAAGCTGTGACTCTAAGACAGCTGTTCTCACCCAGGGGAGATTCTGCCCCTAGAAAACACTTGGTGATGTCTGAGTACATTTTTGGTTGTCATAACTGGGGGGAGGGGTTGCTACTGGTACTTGTTAGGTGGAGGCCAGGGCTGCTGCTCAACACCCTGCAGTGCACAGGACAGTCCCAACACAGAGAATGACCTGGCTCTGGACACCAGTAGTGCCTCAACCAGTAAGTCCAGATTTAAATTAAAACAACCATCCCTTTCTGAAAGGTCGCCCCAGGAAGCATGTTTATGGCCATGATGCATTTGGCTCAAGCCAATTTTGGAAGCTGTTGTAGGCACCGCCCTCTAGCAGATCCTAACCACCAGGAAAATTTGGCCTTGCCGGCTTTTGCTGAGGCTCGAGGGAGGAAGCCAGGCGAGGTCAGAGGCATCTGACTCACAGGGTGCAGATGCCTGCCATGGAGGATGACTAACGGACCTCTAAGAATATGCCAGGATCCCTTGGGGCAACTGAAGGGGAGGAGTAGAAGGCCGGAGGGAGACACTGAGGGCCTCCAGGATGACTACTGAGCTAGGGTGGCCCGAGGGAAGAAGGCACTAGACACTAACAGCTGTCGAGGAGGCTGTGAGCTGACTTGTGTCCCCAAAAAGACATGTCCACATCCTGATCTTTTAGCACCTATGTACATAGCCTTATTTGGAAATGGGGTCATTGCTGACATAATTAGGATGAGGACATCCTGGATTAGGGTGGGTCCTAATTCTAATGACTGGTGTCTTTATAAGAAAAGAAGGCAATGTGACGAAATAGGCAGAGATTGGGGTGATGTGGTCACAAGCCAAAGAATGCCTAAAGCTCCCAGAAACTAGAAGAGAAAAGGAAAGGTCCTCCTAGAGCCTTGGAGGGAGCACGGCCTTGGCAACACCTAGATTTAAGACTTCTGGCCTTCAGAGCTGTGAGAAAGTGCAGTTGGCCCCTTGAATCTATGGGGTTTGCATCCACAGATTCAACCGAGGCTTGAAAATATTAGGGAAAAAAATTCTAGAAAGTTCCAAAA
Organism: Rhynchonycteris naso; assembly: GCA_037038555.1. Taxonomy (NCBI): domain Eukaryota; kingdom Metazoa; phylum Chordata; class Mammalia; order Chiroptera; family Emballonuridae; genus Rhynchonycteris; species Rhynchonycteris naso. The sequence continues at coordinate 22,052,210 of CM073003.1, forward strand.
TGCAAAACCTGAATTTGCCAGGGTCTGAGTACTATGCCGAATCCACGCGAATGAAGTGATATACAGGCATACCTGACTGTAGCCTACGTGCAAAGATAGGTTATTTGCAACTACTATGCCATTTTATATAAGAAACTAGAGCATCCGGGAATTTTGGTATCCATGGGGGTCCTGAAAACAATCCCCTACGAATACTGAGGGACAACTGTAAACTCCTGTTGTTTGAAGTACCCCTGTCTGTAGTATTGGGTTATGGCAGTCATCGGAACCTCACCCAGGTGCCCTGGATGGTCCTTAGCTAGAAAAGAAAACTATACCGTGATGCCAATCCTGCCTCCCCACCATGTCCTGTTTAGACCTTGGGGCTCGGTGTCCTCACCAAGCATGGTCACACCCATTTGCCTGCCTGGTTCCATGATGGGTGAATGACCACTTGGCAAAATGCTCCACTTGGTAAACACTGGGTCTGTCCTCTCGCTTACATCCTTAATTTCTAATGTCATTGACCATGTGCACCTTTTTATTCAGGACTGTGGTGCCAGGCACCAATGCACTGGCCTAGAATATCTGCCATGGCCCCTGATCCTTTCTGGGAAGACAGTGGGACCACTGGCTTTATTGCAGCTAAGTTTCAGAGCTAGGATGAAGCCAAATAAACCTAGGACACCCTCCTTGGCTCCATGTCACACAAGGCCTTCCCCATGGCCCACAAGGACATGAATGATTTGCCTATCATCTCTCTGTCTCCACTGCCTCATACTCTGCCCCTCACCCAACTCTGGCCCTTTCCTATGCCATCCAGGCCCTTGCCTGTCCTCCAACACAGCAGGCATGGTCCAGCCTCCCAGCCTCTGCACTGGTTGTGCGTCCTTCTGCATGGTTCACCCCTTTTTCCAGGCCCCTTCCAGCATTATTTCTTCCTTAGGCCTGTGGGCTGTTCTTATTGGCTTCTAACTCTGATACGAGGCCTGTTGTTTATTTCTCTGCCTGCCTTCTTGTCATTGGGATGACAGTTCTGCTCATGCAGGCCTTTGTGTCCGTTGTGGGCACTACATAGCCTAGAGCCTAGAACGATGCCTGGCACAAGGCATATATGCAGAGTGAATGGGCAATCAAAATAATAGAGGAGGGAATGCACACAGGGTACATATTATTAAAGAGAAAAGTGACCATTCTGTGGCTGGGTTCCTCAATAGTTTTTAAAGCATTTACACAAAATGACAATCTTAACATTACGTATATAGGTGAAGACAGACATAGGCTACTCATGTTGGCATAGAGCTAGGCCATGTAGCCCCAGTGAATTTCTTGCTGATGATTTCTGAGATAATCAGGGAGGAAGAGGAACTGAAATGTATTCAGCAGGCGCAACCTAGATGTGATTTCAGTGAATGTGCACAGCAACCCTCCAAGGCAGCTGTATTAGTCCCTCAGCTTGGGGGGACTGGCAGAAGGTGGAGATCAACACTCCAAGGTAGGCGAGGCCATATCCCAAAGGAGAGGGTCTGGTTCCTCTGGAAGGACAGGCTATGGCACACCAGATAATGAGGTATTAACTGGCCAATGAGGTCTTAAAAAAAAGCCACAAAAAGACATGGAGGAATCAATCTTACATGCATATCACTAAGTGAAAGAAACTAATCTTGAAAAGGCAAAAGGATGGAGCAAGAGTTTGCCAGGAGTCTGGGGGAGAGAAGGATGAACAGGGAGAGCTGGGGGATTTTTAAGGCAGGGGAACTCCTCTGCATGATACTGTAACAAAGAATATGTAACACTGTACATTTGTCCAAACTCATAGAATGTACAACACAGAGTGAACCCTAAAATAAACTGTGGACTTGAGCTAAAAATAATATTTCAATATTAGCTTATCAATTGTAACAAATACAACACACAATGATGGAGGCCAGTGTGGGGAGGGAGGGGGATGTATGGGAATTCTGTGCTATCTGCTCAAAATTGCTATAATCCTAAAACTACTCTAAGAAATACAATGACTTATATTATATTGAATAAAATTAAATACTTAAGATTAAAAATACTTAAATATAATTATTATAAAATCTTATTTTAAAAAAGGAAGAATCCTCGATGCCAAACCCAGAGCTGCAGACCTCTGGGGCCCATACATTGCTCTAGCCCTCACCAGGTGATGATGGTTAGGTTATGTTCTGAAATGTGGATGCCTCTGTCTTAAGAACCCGCGCATGAAGAACAGTGTGTGGTCATTTCTGCTGCCTCTGCATCCAGAGGGCTTATCCATAGCAACACATTGATGGCTTCCATGGGGTTTGGCCATGGGATACTGGACAGAAGGTGGAGGGTGTTTCTTCCCCTGCTGACTGGACCCCCTCCCATGCGTACCTGCTCCTCAGCCCCCAGGCCTGCACTGTGCTCGCTGGCTTTCTCCCACAACACAGCCCCATTGGAAACGCGCCATCATGATCTGCTCAGTTTGGACAAGCCATCATTTTATTTCTGGGGCCGCCAGTGCAGACTGCTACCTCCCAGATGCCAATATTGTATTCATCAGGTCTCTTTGTTTACTATATTCCAATGCTTTGATATCTGGGGCCTGGCTGCCCCTTCCATATGCAAACTGACCCAGCCAGAGCCCACACTCCCACCACCTCCTCTATCAAGCTTTCATACTCACGCCCAACTATCTACCTGCCCTAATTGCTCCAGGGCCAGGCACCAGACAGCCTGGGAAGCCGCTATGCCCAAGAAACCCTGAAATTATTCAAACCAGCCAATGCTAAACCTACTCACCCTGCCACATCCAGCCCTTCCCATGAAAACCACAACAGGAACTCTTGCCCATGGTTTCCCCTCATTCCCTGCTCCTGACCAACCCTGGTGCCTCCTCATGGGGCCCTGCACAGCATGCTGACCCTCCTGTTTCTAGGGAACTCTGAGTATAACAAAATATCTTCTTGCGATAATAAAACCCAGTGCCCTGCTCACCTCTAGCACAGGGCCAGCACCCAGGATGGTCCTCTCAACGCCACTGGCATAGCCCTTCTGACTCAGGGCGGTGAGGCAGTGGATCAGAAAGTTGGTGGTCTGTGTCTTGCCTGAGCCACTCTCACCCGAGATCACAATGCACTGGTTGACGCGTTTCCGGAGCATGGCGTAGTAGGCCACGTCGGCCAATGCAAACACGTGTGGCTCTAGCTTGCCCAGCTGCTGGTTCTCGTACATCTTCACGTACTTGGGGTTGTAGATGGGAAGGAACTTGAAAGGGTTGACAGCCACAAGGATACTCCCCGCATACGTGTAGATCTTCTGCTGCAGGAAGCGGTGCTTAAGGTTCTTTAGGAGGTTGGCCTCGGTCAGTTCAGGGAGGTTGCATAGGTCATCAAAGTCCGCCTGCTGCCGGGGCAGGAGACCACGTTCCACCAGGCGCCGGGTGGCTGTGGCCTGAGCCACCAGTTGCATGTGCACATACTTGATGGCCCCGTCCGAGTCACGCTCCTGCAGCAGGAAGTAGTAACCATCCTCCTGTGGGTGCTCGTCCTGTGCTCGTCGAGGCCACAGCAGCACACGGTGCACAGGCGAGTCGTTGGCATCCAGTACCCACTCCTCCCCGCCTGTCTCCTTGACCTCCACCAGCACATAACGCTTGGTTCCATCCAGCTGCAAGCTCATGATAGCATCCTGAATGACGTCGGAAGTGGTACTGTCCTTGGTGGCTGTCACGCAGCATGAGGTCTGGCTTTCGCTGGTGGCCAGCTGTGGGTAGATGTGCAGGTGGTAGGCCGCCTGCCTCTGGCAGCCAGAGCTGCCTGCCTCGTTCACACTCATCCTGCCAGCTTCCTGGCTTCAGCATGCCTCCCGGGCTCAGGGCACGTTCTGGAGCTGAAAGGGAGAATGGCATGGTCAGAGTAGTGGGGTAGTTGTGGTAGAGAACATTGACACCCACCCCAAAGATTCCCAGACTTGGGGCCCAAATACCTTACCCTTAACAGGGCTCTCTCAAAAAGCCAAAGGGTGGGAAGAGCCTCTATCCTTAAATAGCTCTTGCAGAGTGACCTCCTCCCCAAGATCAAGCCCTTTTTTTTTTCTTATTTTTTTACAGGAACAGAGAGAGAGTCAGAGAGAAGGATAGACAGGGACAGAAAGACAGGAATGGAGACAGGTGAGAAGCATCAATCATTAGTTTTTCATTGCCGTTGCGACACCTTAGTTGTTCATTGATTGCTTTCTTACATGTGCCTTAACCGCGGGCCTTCAGCAGACCGAGCAACCCCTTCCTGGAGCTAGCAACCTTGGGTCCAAGCTGGTGAGCTTTTGCTCAAGCCAGATGGGCCCCACGCTCAAGCTGGCGAGCTCGGGATCTCGAACCTGGGTCTTCTGCATCCCAGTCTGACGCTCTATCCACTGCGCCACCACCTGGTCAGGCAGATCAAACCCTTTTCCTGGAGTTTACTCCATCTCAGTCTCTATTCCTCACACCCAGGGTCAGCCTATAAACCCACAAGTCCAATAGTAATGGTCATGTCTCAGCTAAGCTTTTCCCAGTCCATGTCCTTCCTGGCTCCTCTTCTACAAAACCTCTCCTGCCAGCTCTTTAAGCAGATAAATACTTGGCCCCACAGGCTTTGGTTATGTCTCCACAATATACCGGGGCAGCAGAGGTGTGGGGGGATAAGCAAGAATGAACCTGCTCTGAAACTCAGGGACTCTGAAACAACAGGATACCTCAAACTCCAACGAGGAGGATAAAGTCAGGGAGAGCCCCCCAAAAGTCACTTACAAAAATTGCTCAGAGTGCATGTGCTTCTAAAACCCACAACCTCAGTATCCAGTGGAGAACATTAGACAGACGCCCAACCAGTCCTCCTAAGACTGCCAACGGTCATGAGCAACAAGAAAGACAGAGACATGTGACTAAAACCAATGGGGTTCCCAGGACAGGGTCCCTGACCAGGGACAGAATGTGAATGGCAGAATTGGTGACATCAGATAATGTCAGGAGACCGGTTAAAGGCAGTATACCAATGTCCACTTCTTAGATGTGAAATTTGCCTGATCATATAAGATGGTCATGTTTGGGAAAGGTGGGTGAGAGATACAGAAAACTATACTATTTTTGTAACTTTTCTGTAAATCTACAATAAACAGAAAAAGTTTATTTTCAAAAAATGCATTTGTTTATGAAAACATTGTGGGGAGAAAGAGAAAATCCAGCCAATGTTGGCAACATTGAATAATGTGTCTTGGATCAAGAAATATAAATGTGTGCAGGTCAGGTGCAGGCTCATTGTGTGCCACCCAAGCATGGATGAGGATACAGAGATGAACAAGACCTTGGCTCAAAGCCCAGTGGGAGAAACTGATACACCGTCAAATATAACAGTGTATAAACCACAAAGACACACATGTATGAACACATGCTCATATGAATACACCCATACTTGTGCACACATGCAAGCATGCACACAAACATGGACACACATGCATGCAGTTTAATGTTCATGCACAGAGAACATATATACTAACATGCACATACATGAAAGTACACAAACAGACACATGTGTGCAGAGCACTTTCATGTGAACACACACACACAGACGCCCGCACAGAGCCAGGGCTTCAGGTAGAGAAGATCCTTCTGTGACTTGCACTCGTGGAGACACGGCCGATGTGCACTACAACTTCCAGAGGCATGATCCAGCTCAGTCTGGGGCTTTGGACTGTCTCAGGCCCAAGCTGCCTGGATGCAGGAGGTGGAGAGGTCACTCAAATGAGCCTCCTTTCTGCTCCTAGCAGGCACCAATCTAAGTTAGAAGCCATCAGAGCTGAGTGACATGATCTTGCTCCTGCAGCCTCTACCACCTGCCCTGACAAGGCTACACTCAGGGCTGCCCCACATCCTCCAAGGAAAGCTAGTCATTAGGTGCTTCCAGAGCATTTGCAGCTTTGGGCCCCTTGGTGAGGGTAGCAGGAGACCAGGGGTGCTCAGAGACCAGGGGTTGATGTGGGGGGGGGACATAACGGGACCAGTTGATGATGCATGCCCCACTCAAGGCCAGGAGGAAGTAGATAAGGCTTGCTCAAGGCAGCTGCTGAGTGTCAGGGCTGCAGGGAATGAGAAAGCCAAAGAAAAGGGACAAACACAGCTGGGGCCCCTTATTCACCACCTGACTGCCCTGCTGCAGCTACCCCTCCAGCCCTTGTCAGAGCCCACCCAGGTCCACCACCTCTGCATCCTGGGAAATTCTTCTGCCAGACCCGTCTGTGTGGCCCTTCCCTGCTTAGCCCTGCCTTCCCTGGCCCTTCTCAGGGACCCACACTTTGCTACCAGAGCAGCCCCCTTTTCCCACTTTCCCAGGGGTTTCTGGAGGGAGGACCCTTCCATTAAACAGCTCATGTGCCTTAAAGCCAGAAACACTAATAAATTCTTCTCCAGCCTTTCCCATTCCCACCTGCCTCTCAGTCTACTGCCCACTACCCATGCCATGGAAACCACTATCCCCTTCTTCCAGAAGATGCCACCAAGTTCCCACTAGTTACACCTGCTGCCAGCACTCTCCTGGTCCTGCCCATTTGCTATGCAGCTGGCATCACCTGCCCTTTTGCAGGGATGCCTCCTGCCCAGTCCCCCCCCACCCCCCCAGGGACTATGCTCAAGTCCAAGGACACCTGTTCTACCTCCAGCCCACCATGGCCACCTCCCTCTGCCCTGCCTGGGGACATCCAAAAGGCTAATTCCCTGCTTCTCCCACTGACCACATAGTGTCTGCTGTCACCATGCCTCCAGAACTGTTGTCTCTTCTTGTCAGCTGGCCAGGAGGGCCTCCTGTGGAACGTCTGGATGCCTTGGTTTAAATGTGGGTGTTCCGGCACAGAGCCCTTTGGGGGTGCCCATAGCTGGCCCTCAGAGCCCCTGGTCGGCAGGCCTCATATGGCACAGCCACCCTTCCAGCTGCACACTGGCTGAGTGGCACGCTGCGGCCACTTCCCATCCAGCCCAAGGACAGGCTAATAGGCCAGACCCTTGGTGTTCCTCCTGCCTCTCCACCATCACACGGTGTGCTTGTCTGTCTCTGTCCTTGCCTCTGCTCTTACAAAGACACCAGTTACTGGATACAGTATACGTTTATATTGAGGTCTTTAGTTACATATGCAAAGACCTATTTGCAATCAAGGTCACATTCTGAGGTTCTGGGTGGACATGGATTTGGGGGATAGTAATCAACTCAGTAAAGAATAGGTTAATGGGGATCCAGGTGATTTTCTCCAAAGAGTGAAGAGACTGTTTTAATGCCTTTTATTAAAAAATTCTTCTTCCCCTCACCAGGGAGCCCCGTTTATTAAATATCATATATTAAGTTATTTGACACATGTGAGTCTGCATCTAGGCTGCTGAAGCCTGCATGGTGCATGATGTTTTGACGATCACAGCTTCAGAGCTGTGATAATTCATTGATATTAAACAGTGACACCTCCCTTGGAGGGGCTTGGTCATTTTCTTTGGCATCCAAACATACCTTTCTCACTGAATCTTAATGGAATCTGAGACCTGGAAATCAGTCACTCTGTGGCTTCAAGTCCTTGTCACCACTGGATGTGAAACCTGTGCCTCAAGAATCCCCAGGCTGCATAGGAATGGAAGAAAGTGGGTCTGGGCTGAGGAAGTGGGGTGGAGGTCCTGGGGGTGAAGATGGTGGGGACACACGGCTTGGCCAAATGTCAATCTCAGGCCGCAGCCATGTCAGGGATGGCAGGTCCTAAAATCCTGTGTCCATCCTCATCCAAACTGATCTCACCAATTATTCCAAGGTTAAAATGCCTGTTCTACCCAACTAATGCTCACAGAAGCACATACAGTGGGAACAGAAGCAAAATACATCCCCGCACTTACGGGATCCACCTCCCCAGAACTCAAGGGAGAACTATGCCCTTGTCACCAAATGGAAGCCAATCTGGCAGACTATAAAATTCCTGCTGAGAGAACCAAAAGGTGGAAATGAAACCCCCATCAAAGGATGAAGGATACACAAAATGTGGTCCATCCACACAGTGGACTATTAAAAAGGAATGGAGCACTAACACGCTGCAATATGGATGAACTTTGAAAATATGATGCTGAATGAGAGAAGTCAGACACAAAAGGCCACATAGTGTATGACCCATTTATAGGAGATGTCCAGAACAGGCAAATCCATAGAGACAGAAAGCAGACTGGTGGTTGTCAGGAAGTAGGGGCAGGAGATAAGGAGTGACTGCTAATGGGGATGAGGATTCCCTAGGGGGTGATGAAAATGTCTTAGAACTAGACGGAAGTGATGGTTGTACAACGTTGTGAATACACCAAATGTTACTAATGGCGAATTTTGTTTTGTGCATTTTAACACAATAAAAATTTGCTAATGTAAAACATGAATTGTGAAAAACTATTCTTTGACAAGTGCCACACTGGCATATTTCTGCACTCTGAGAAAACATGAACCTCAATTCAGGGCCTTTCTTTCTTGCTCTTAGAGAAAGAAGGTTCAGGAAAGAGGGGGAGGAAACTACAAATTCAGCTCCAGGGGTGGATGAGTGAACAAATGTGAATGAGCAGCTCTTGAGGCCTGGCCTAGGCCTTATGCATGAAAAGCAAGGTTCTGCCTATAGGTTTGGAGAGCAATTTGGAAGTTACTGGAAAATAAGGAAGATGGGGCCTCCAGAAAGTGTAGTGTAGCTGCTTCGTTTATATAAGGCCACAATTTGCAGCCACATGTTTATCAGATGAAATCATTCTCAAGTTAAAAGGAGGAGGCTGGCATGGCTGTAGAATCATGTAGGAGGCACCACTTAGAACGCAGCGTGTTTCCACGCTCCCATGCGCGTGTCCTTGAGCCCACTGGGTTCTTTTAGGAAGAAAGGATCACGTGAAGTTATTGGGAAGATGGACGGTCTGAGAAACAGCTATAAAACAAGTGTGCTTCTCAATCAAGCAGCTCAGAGCTGAACAACTCAGGGTTTAGTTTGGGGCCATGGGAATGCCTGGAGCCTCCAAAGCTAGAAGAGGCAAGAAAGGGTCCCCCTGGAGGCTTTGGAGGGAGCCATGGCCCTGTGGCCATCTTGATTTTGGACTTCTGGCCTCCAGACCTGTTAGAGAATAAATTTCTATTGTTTAAACCACTTGATTTGGGGTACTAGCTTATGGGAGCCCAGGACACAAATTCAGGTTCCCAGCACAGAGGGTACTGGATTCTCCAAGCACAGATACCCTCTCATAACTGTTGCCTGACTACATCCCTTTCTTCCCTAGACATCCCCTCAGGCCTTCCAGTCTGACCCACCAGTCTGTGTCCCGGAGAAATCCCCTAACCCCAAGCATGTGCTGGGGCAGCCACCTTCTCCAGCAGTTCCATTCATCTGTCCCTAAAGAACTATCCTTCTCTTGGGAGTTTGTGGCTATATCCTGTCCTGTCAACAAATGTTTCTCCAGTCCCTACCTGGGCCAAGAGAGCTGGGCACAGTGGAGAGTTGAAATGTAAAGGTGTCTTGGCCTTCAGGAAACCTGACCACAAATCAACCCAGGAGCAGACAATTTCTAACCATGGTGTCAAACCCAGGGCCTCCCCAGTGGACACTAGGAGATGGCTAGAGCCATTTTTGGTTCTCACCATACACGAAAGGGGAGGTGCTTTGGGCATTTGGTGGGTAGAGGCCAGGAACACTGCTCAACACCCTACAGTGCATGGTATGACCCCTGGTGCAGAGAATTATCCAGCCCCAGACATCAGAAGTGCCTCAGTGAGGATAATAACTAAGCAGACAGGAAAGTAATTTTGGACTGGGAGGCAGGAAAGCAGTTAGAGTGGGCAGTTGCTGAGGCCTGTATGGTGAGAAGGGGCAGAGAGGCCGAGTGCTTGCGGATGACGGCCCAGTGAGGGTGGTGAGCTCCAAGGGCAGGCGCAGCCTCAGAACAAGGGGACCAGTGTGGCTGACAGAATGAAGCTGGAGGGGGAGGGGCCTGGGTCAAGAAGGTCAGATCCTATCCAGTAGGGCCTGGCAAACGTGGGATGGAATTGAAATTTTCATGCAAGTCGGATGGAGAGTTCTGGCTAGTTGAGTGTAAGAAGCACCAGGACATGAATGACACCAAGAAGGGATCAACCAGCTTGTGAGTGACAGGTGGGCTCTAGCAGGGAGTACCCACTGGGTGGCTCCTCCAGGTGTGTGTGGTGGGACTGGTGGTGGCTCAATCAGGCACATGGGACACAGGTTGGTTCTGGTGACGGGGATGACAGACCTTTGAGGTCCTATGGGAAGCTGGGCTCTGGGCCTTTTCCATGGGACAGGTGGGCTCATAAAGAAATGGAAGGCTGCCAGGGAAGAGGGTTTGGATGGGCAGAGAAGACCCTTTTGGGATTATCCTCTCCAAATCACACAATCCACCTGTCATCATGCTCAGGTGGAAAGCCACCCTGAGAACCTCCTGTGGGCAGAAATATAGTGACAAAAGCCCTGTTTGAGACCACGGCTCAGCAGCCTCTTGAGAATGAGGAAGCCCCTCAGAGCTGCTTTCAAGGCAGCTTAGATCATCGAGGACTCCAGGAGAGGTTTGGAGAAGGGGGGCTCCTGTGCCAGCCCAGTTGCCCAGTATGGGTCAGCCGCTCTGGTCCATAGGAACCCCCATTGCAGGTCTGCAAGTCATCCTGCTTGGGGAGCGGATCTTGCCTCACTTGTTGCAATGTGGGAGGTGGGCAACACAACCATGGAGCTATTAATCTCATGCCTGAAACTATGTAGCTGCTCAATAATACCAGCTGCTTCTGAGCTTTTAGCAGATGAGCTATTATCACAAAAGCCACTGGTTGCCCCACACCAAGAGCCCCTGTTCTGGTTTGTTCAGTAACCCCTCCCTGGACTCGATTTTAGAACTTTCCCACCATGACAAAGAGACCCTGAACCCTTTAGCCATAGCCCCACCACCCTAACAAGACACCCATATCCATCATTGTTTTCCATTCCCGACTTTGCCCACCCTGGCAGCATAGGATACTCTCTGCCCCAGAGTTGCCCCTTCTATCCATGTGTGACCCCTAGCCTTGAGGTCTCCACATGGACAAAACCTCCTCCTCTTCCTGGCTATGAAGAACAACTTCTGCCCAGTTTCCGCCCCAGGACCTGGTTCCACTTTCAGACTCAATGACATGTTCCATTACCCGGCTATGGTCTAGGATTTTGATCTGCCAATAACATCTTTGATTACAGCAATCTACTGACTCCCTTCCAGCCTATCCATGTATTGTCATGGAGGCAAAGAGTAAAGGTGATCCTGTAGGCTGGCCATGGGTTTGGCAATACTGAGGACAGAGACCCCAGTATGCCCAGATTATAAACTTTGGCTGACCCTCTGGTGTGTGTGTGTGCACGCGCGCAAGAGAGAGAGAGAGAGAGAGAGAGGGAGGGAGAGAGAGAGAGAGAGAGAGACCTCTCTCCCGGGCTTGGCTCTAATTATGCCCCTTGTAGAGTCCCACGGGATCCATTCCTCCCTGAACAGGATCTTTGCCTCTTTACAGTCACCCTGACTGTAAGGAAGGATATATGTGAGATCTGGAAAATTCCCTAACAGGGAGCTTCCAAAGTGGATGCAACCAACTTGCCCACCACTCCTAAAATGTTTCCTTAATGAGTGAGACCAGTGGTTCTTAACCTTTCTGAGGTACCGAACCCACCAGTTTCATATGCACATTCACTGAACCCTTCTTTAGTGATAAATAAAATATGATTTTTTCCTCCAAATTCAAGACATAGGTATATGGGTTTTTTTTGTTTGTTTTTTTTTTTTACAGGGACAGAGAGAGTCAGAGAGAGGGATAGATAGGGACAGACAGACAGGAACAGAGAGAGGTGAGAAGCATCAATCATTAGTTTTTCGTTGTTGTTGCGACACCTTAATTGTTCATTGATTGCTTTCTCACATGTGCCTTGACCGCGGGCCTTCAGCAGACCGAGCAACCCCTTGCTGGAGCCAGCGACCTTGGGTCCAAGCTGGTGAGCTTTTGCTCAAGCCAAATGGGCCCGCGCTCAAGCTGGCGAGCTCGGGGTCTTGAACCTAGGTCTTCCGCATCCCAGTCCGTCACTCTATCCGCTGTGCCACCGCCTGGTCAGGCAGGTATATGTTTTTTTACTGGTGCACAAAATGAGCCGTGCATGAACATCACCTTGTTCAAAGAACAAAACCAACAGAGTGCATGAACTCATAACAAATTACGGTATTATTCTGGCCTCCACAGCAGAGGCTTCTCCGAACCCCTGAGACAGACTCATCGAACCCCCAGGGTTCGATAGAACCCAGGTTAAGAACCACTGAGTGAGACAAAGCAAAATGAACTCACTCTTAATTGGTCTATTTGTCCAAAATCCCTTTACTAAATACAAAATAAAACCCGCCCCTTACCCAGAATTATGAGGCTGATGTGGGTCTCAATCACTGTGTTTGGAGACAGCCTTTAAATAGGTGATTAAGTTAAAAGAAGGTCATTAGGGGGACCTTGATCCAATAGGACTAGTGTCCTTAAAAGAGGAATCTGAACCCGGACTTGCACAGAGAGGATGGTGTGGAGATCTAGAAAGAAGATGGTCATCTACAAGTCAAGGAGAGAGGCCTCAGAAGAAAGCAAGCCTGCTGACACCCTGATCTTAGACTTCTGGCCTCCAGATCTGTGAGATAATTTTTGTCGCTTAAGCCACCTGGTCTAGGATATTTTTTTATAGCAGCCCCAGGAAACTCGCACACCCAACAGTGACAGCACTGAAATGCCATTCTTATACACAAAGTCCCGTGAAGCAGGGCAGAGCTGGGATATAAATGAATGAGTCAGACCAGGTCAGCTTATTCATCACTCCGACTAATCCAAAGGCCAAATGCTTGAATCACTACTTTATTTATCATCAGGATCCAGCTCAGAAAGCCTCAATGAGGAAATGAGTAGAACCCAAACTCATCCCTGTGTTTCTGAGACATGCCTAATCTCTTAGGACCTTTCTAGGCCAAATAAAAACTAAAAGGTGAAGTGATGGGGCTCTGTGCAGTGGCCAGCATCAGGCTGGCTCTTCAGGGGCCTGGCAGTGCTCAGACAGAGCCCTTTGTTCTGAGACTCCCTCCATCCAGGAGAAGGGCAGAGAGAAGGGCCTGTCTTGCTCTGCGAGGAGGCCGAGCAGGGGCTGCCTGGCACAGTAGGATGGCGACTTGGGGACACACAAAGGGCTGGTGAGTGGGGAGCAAGGGGAGGAGGGACAGTGCCCACAAGGGGTCAGAATGTGCATTTTGTCCCATGAAGTTACAGCAGTAATGTCACAGTCAGGGAACAAGTAGAGAAGCATGTATGAGGCACAAAAGTTAAATAACATTTTTTTTTTTTGTCTTGAAGATGGACTGGACTCTGGAGCCAAGAGGGCAAACAGGAGATAATGTGGCATTAAGAGCAATGCTGATTGGAGCCAATCTCCAAAGTAGCTTGAGAAGAGAATCAAATACCTCTAAACTCAGAAAAGAAGCAACAATTTGTGCCAAGGCAAGGACGGTTCTTGCAGAAATCCAGGTCAGTGATAAGACAAAGAAGTGGAAGACAATGGCCTTGCTGTCCTGGCAAATGCAGACGGCCCCCACCCCCCACTCATCTCCTGTTCCTCCTCTGCTGTCCATTCTTGAGGCATGTTGTCCAACTCCCCCTTGGTTTGCTCCCGGTAGTGCCTCCTTTTTATCGAGACTCCTGATTAAGAACTGAGTGGATGGCAGTATTCAGTTGCTGGCCTGTTTTCCTCACTCCTGCTCTTGGCAGCAGTTCATGAGGAGCTCAACTTAAACCAAAGACCCACTGAGGCAATGATGGGCCTTGGGCAGAAGTCAGACTACTACAAAGTAAAGGTTCTTACTGGTGGCAATTCTGCCCCCAAGGGACACATAACCATGTCTGGAGACATTTTTGGTTGCCACAATTTGGGCAGGGGGTGCTATTGGCATCTGATGGCTGGAAGAAAGGGATGCTACTCAACATTCTGTAAAATACAGGACCTTCCCTGAAGCCCCAGCAAAGAATGACCCAGTCCCAAATGATGTTACAGTTGAGATTTAGTTCTTACCAATTTGAGGTTACTCGTGATCCTTCAAGTTTCTAGACCACTCAGAGAGCCATTTCTGAGATCATCACTTTCCTGAGCCTCAGTTTCCATATTAGGAAAATAGAAACAGGGACCATTATGCTGCTGGTTGGCAGAGTAAAAGAGTTGGGTATAAGTGTCTATCACAGAGGGTGCTCTATAAAGGGTAGAGCTGGACTGGGATCTGCCTGTGCAAATCCGTCTTTCAGGCTTGATTCCACACCTCCATAACCTTCAATGATTGACTTAAGCTCAGCCATGTCTTCTGAGGAAACTTGCAGGAACCCCCAAGCCCTGAAGCGTGCACTGACCATTCTTCCTTCTGTTCTCACAACTTCTTGTGCCAGCTCTGTTGCTGAACTGACCATTTGCTCAACTCCATTATTTCTGTGAGGTGGGATGAACACTAGAATGTCCCTCATCCAGGGCATGAGGGCTCATTTCTGGAACCAGCCCCCAGCACAATCAACCCCTGCTTCACTGAATGCTGGGCCCACACAAGACACACAACTTCAAGATGAAGAGAGGGAAGTGGTAAATTAACAAGCTCCTATTGGGGACAGTGAACTAATACTACAGTGGAACAAAAAGGGGAGTTTCCCACATCCCACCTGTTTCTTCGAGTCATAGGTCTGGACCCGAGGGAGAGTCTCACTCAGTGATTTTCAACTACAAGATGCAGTGAGAGCGTTGGGAGCGTGCGATATGCAAAGCACATTTGGCATTGCAACTTTTCATTAGGAACAGAAAGTGCAGTAAATAAAAATCATTTTTGGCTATAAAATTGTAGAATGAAAAGTTGAACCAAACTGGGATCACTGCAGCAGGGAGGGGATCACCAGTTGGGGGGGGATGCATAAAATCCAAAGGGGCTGTGTGCTGAGTCACCAAGATTATCAAGAGGGGCTGGGTTTCAAAACTGAGAGATGTTGGTTGAGGTCAATCCATTCATTCTACAGGTGAAGAAACAACAAAGAGACTTGATGGAGGTCAGAAACCTCAACACTGGACCCTCCAAGAGAGCCTACCTGGCCATGCTCCTGGTGTAGGAAGAAGAAAACAGCTAGGGTTATGCAATCAGAAGATTCGGGTCCTGTTTATTGGGGGCCATCCAGGCCAGGGCAAGCTGGTGCTCAGTGTCTGAGAGGGCATGACCATGGGCTCTGATCGAGTGTCCTGAAACCCCCTTCTTCTTCCTGTTCTTCTTTTTTTTAAGAGATAGGCAGGGAAAGAGACAGGAACATCGAGCTGTTCCTGTATGTGTCCTGACCAGGGATCGAACCAGCAACCTCTGTACTTGAGATGATGCTCCAAGCAACTGAGCTATCTGGCCAGGGTTTGGAACCACCTTCTATGAGGGCCAGAACCTTCTGGAAGTGAAGGGGCTGCCTATCTCTCTGGGGTCCTCTTTACATTCAAACTATCCAGATCCATCTCCTGCATGAGCTATAAACCCAGGTTCCCCAGCCCTCTGGCAGATCCCAGACAAGCTTGCCCAGCCCTCGAGAAGATCCCAGACAAGGTTCTCCAGTCCTCTGGCAAATCCCAGACAAGGTTCCCCACAGTAAGATAAGAACACAAATTAATGCTGATCAAAACTGCCCTAGGCAAGGACCTTGCCAAAACTGGGCCCATCAGATGGTAAAACAACTTTCCAGCTGCCTATGTCATCTTGCACTGTTCCTACACACCTTAGGAGCCTGGAGATCCCTATACTGTCATGCACCTCGGCAAGGTAGGAACTGGGACTCTCCAACTGAAGGCCACAATATCCCAATCAACTACCATCTCAGACAAAGAGTGTGGGAGAGGCTTTCCCTTAAGAGATCCAAGGCCTACAGGCACACAGGAGAGAAGGCAAGACACTCAGGCGGGAGGCCTCTGGAGCTGAGCTCATATGGGCTGGAGGACAGATTTCCTGTATGTCGTTTTACCCATTTAAGTCCAAGGATGCAACTCTGAAGAGGTGGTGACAACCTAGCACACACGGGTGCGTGCACATGCACTCCCTCCCCCTTAAAACCCAGTTCCGGTCCCAAGGAGGACCCGGAGTCTGCTTCCTTGCTACCTGAGATCTCCTAGGTTCCAGCCACCCAGGTCTTAGCAGGAGAGTGGTGTGGTTTTCCTGTCCAGAACCCTAAAATCCCGGTTGAGAGGGCACTGGGACTCACCCAGGGTCACTCAGCAGCTGGGGTGAACTTGGGAAGATAAATCAAGAAGGGAATCCCCTTCCCCCCAATTTCTATGGGCTGCATCCCAACGTCTGAATGGGGCCACTATAGTCCTGTTCTTTCTGCACCTCCTCCCCAAGCCCTCCCTGGATAGGCCCTCGGCTCTTGCCATGGCTTCTATTTTCTTTTTGCCCCCTTCCAGCTTTTATTTCCCTCTTTCCAATTCCGCGGGCGACCACACCAGTGGGTTCAGAACCTCTCACATTTATGAACACCCACTGAACGTCCCAGGAGCCGCCCTGCCTCAGGCACCATTCCTTCATGCCTACAACTGTGGGCAGACGCCCCCAGGCTGTTTTGCACCCCTTCCCCCAATCGCACCCCGGCTGTCCCGCTCCTACCCGCCTTGCCCCTCTCCCCCAGCCTGGGCCTCTCAACACGGCCTCCTTGCCTTAGCCCCTCCCAGACCCGTTTCCTGCGACCCTTCCACTACCACTTTAAGCCACGTCCTCTTCAGAGAAGCTGCTCAAAGCCACAAGACCTAACCCTCTACCCGCCCGCCCCCAAACTCCCTCACAATGCCCATCTCATCAACTTTCTCCTGCTCCATCCAGCTTGCCCGCAGTCTCCTGCAACCCCTCCTCAACCCCCAAGTTTGTTCCCGCCCCCTCACTCCTGCCTTCACACACTCACATTACCCCTCAGGTCCGTCCCCTCACCCGGCAGCCCGCCAATGCACGCTTCAAGATCGAGACTCCTATTTGCAGTCGGAGGCACTTACCTGGGCCTCGGCCGCCGCGCGCCGCCGGTCCCGGGCCAGGTCCCAGTCCAACCCGCTCGCCCGCCCGACAATCCTTCTGGCCGCTCCGCCCCGGCGGGCCCGCCCCTCGCCGCGCGCTCCCACTTCCGGGTACCGGGGGGCGGGACCGGGGCGTGACGCCAGCGCGCCACGGGGCGGGCGCCACGAAAACCCGCCCCCGACGGCAGCTTTCCTTCTGGTAATATCGGGGTAGGGGGCGTGGCGCCAGAGCTTGAAGCCCCGCCCCATAAGCGGGCCCCGGCCACTCCTTCCAGCACTGGTGGGCGAAGCTAAGTGTGAGGGGAGGACCAAGAGGCCCGCCCGCTAAGATCGCCTCCTGATGCTCGCGGCCACCCCTCTTGCGGCGCCGCAATATGGCCTTGCCCAGAGCAAGGAAACTTGAAGAGTCACTCTGCCTTTAAGTTGAAGGCGGGAAAATGGCGGATTCTTCGGGGCTCGGCGCTGGGTGAGTTGAGACGCCGCGGGTGCGGGCGGCAAGGCCATGGCCGAAGGCTCGGGGCTGAGGCACAGCAAAGTTGAGAAACTGGGCCCCCGGGGTGAGTCTGGATCTGACCCTTCTTGGAACCACCAAGGATGAGCAGGCTCTGGGAAGCCCCGGGGTGTGACATCTGCGCTTACTCGGAAGGCGGGCGCTTGAGTTGACCGCCCGAGTCCCAGGTCCGCAGCTTCGATTCGGGTCCTCGGGCCAGTGACTTAAACTCTCTGCCTCACTTTCTCCGCTGCGAAACGGGGCTTATAACGTCGCTGCCCAGCCTGTAGGCCTCACGGGACTCTTCCCAAGCGCTTAGAACGTGCCTGGCCTGCAAATGTAATCTGTCGCTGTTAGAACAATCATTTGTGGTGGACAAGTGCTGGACCACTAAAATAGCTCCTTTAACCTTTCCACCCGCCTTATATGCTCCCCATTTACAGGTGAGACGATGGAGGTTCGGGGAGGGAAGGTTATTTGTCCAGAGTCACGCGGCAAGAACAGGAAGAACGCTGAACACTTAACCAGTGCCAGGTGTGATTCCAGGGCTGTGTTTTGCCTAATTGTTCATTCGGCCGATGTTTACTGTGCCAATGAGAATGAAAATTATACAGGCCCCTGAAATCACCTGTGTTTCTTCCACAACCTTCTGCCATTTGCGGTTGTATCGTTAGCTTCTCTGAGGTACAGTATGGGGGCCCTACCTGAGGCTGGCACATGTATAGTGACCCCCAACCCCAAGCCCAGGTCCTTGCAGGTTTGGCCTGAGTTCATCTTGTTTGGCTCCAGAGCCCTGACTTAGATCCAATGGAATCCTTGCTCTGTCCCTTACCAGCATGGAGACTCTCTAGTGGTGACCTGTTTAAGCCTTGGGCCCTGTTCTGGAAAATAAGGATAAAGTAGGCCAACAATTAGGTATGTATTTGTAGGATCGGTGGTGCCACCATGGCCTGGACCTCACTCTGGGGTCCTCCAAACCAGCTACATAGAAGGTTGTGACAGTGAACTGAGCAAGGTGACCACTACAGCTGTGTCTAGTGGAGCCTGTGATGTTAGCAGGAGTCAAAGGCTCAGGCCTCAGCCTGCTCCTCCTGCATGGCTGGTGTCCTGTTCATGGCATCACCTCCTCTTCCCATTTGCCCAGACAGGAAACCTGGGAAGCATGCCAGACTCTCCCACACCCTGCAACTGACTTGTCAGCGATTCCTACCTCACTGTTGTCCCCTTACCTGTTATGTCAGACTTCATTCTTTCTGTTTCAAATTGAGGTAAAATGTCAGGACATCAAATTAACCATTGTTAAGATGAGCAGTTCTGTGGCATGAAGACATTCACAATGTCATGTGACCACCACCTCTCTTCTAGAACGTTTTTTTCAGCCCAGAAGGAAGCCCTGTATCCATAGCACTCACTCCCCATTCTTCATCCACCCCAGTCTGCTCCTGGCACCTATCAGTCACCTTTCATGGAAATGGAATGATACACGATGTGGCCTTTTGTGTTTGGCTTCTCTCACTCACCACTGTATTTTGAGGTTCATTGTTTTAACGTGCATCAATATCTCATTCCTTTTTAAGGCCAAATAATATTCAGGTTTCATTATTTCTTTTCCTTTTTTAAATTGAGATATAATTGACATACTAGTTTCAGATGTTCAATCCATTCATTTAATATATTTGTATGTTGCAAAATAATCACAGTCCATCTAACATCTATCACCATAGAAAATTTTTTTCTCATGATGAGAATTTTAGAGATTTACTCTCAGCACCTTTCCAATATGCAATACAGTATTATTACCTGTAGTCATCATGTTGTACATATATCCCCAAAACTTATTTATAATTGAAAATTTGCACCTTTTGATGCCCTTTACCTATTTTGTGCCCCTCTCCCCGCCCCTCTTGTAACCACCGTTCTCTTCATTGTATCTACGAGTTAAGTATTTCATTTAGTTTTGTTAATTATAGATATACTGCTCACAAAAATTAGGGGATATTTTATCATTTCATATTTGTTTTGAAATCTTCCCTAATTTTTGTGAGAAGTATAGAAGTGAGGACATACAGTGGTGTCTTTCTTAGTTTGTCTTATCGAAGCATAGATTTTTATATATAAAATTGTTTTTTAAGCCACTCATCCACTGATGGACACCTAGGTTATTGCCATGTCTTGGCTATCGTATATAATGCTTCAATGAATGTGGGGTATAAGTCTCTTTCAGAGTTAATGTTTTCATTTGTTTTTGGATACCTAGAAATAGAATCACTGGATCATATGGAAGTTCTGTTTTAATTTTTTATTGTTTTAAATTATTTCTATTGCCTGACCAGGCGGTGGCGCAGTGGATAGAGCATCAGAATGAGACGCCGAGGACCCAGGTTAGAGACCCCTGGGTCGTCAGCTTGAGCAAAAGCTTGCCAGCTTGGACCCAAGGTCGCTGGCTCGAGCAAGGGGTTACTCAGTCTGCTGAAGGCCCATGGCCAAGGCACATGTGAGAAAAGGTGTTGTGACAGCAATGAAAAACTAATGATTGATGCTTCCCATCTCTCTTCGTTCCTGTCTGTCTGTCCCTATCTATCCCTCTCTCTGACTCTCTCTCTGTCCCTGTAAAAAAAAAAAAATTTTTTTTATTTATTCATTTTAGAGAAGAGAGAGAGAGAGAGAGAAGGGTGGAAGAGCAGGAAGTGTCAACTCCCACACGTGCCTTGACCAGGCAAGCCCAGGGTTTTGAACCGGCAACTTCAGTGTTCCAGGTTGACACTTGATCCACTGCGCCACCAGAGGTCAGGCTGGAAGTTCTGTTTTTAGTTTATTCAGGAACCTCCATATTGTTTTTCATTGTGGATGCACCAATTTACATTCCCACCAAGGCTTCCAACTTCTCTATTCATACCTTCTCCAACACTTGTTATTTCTTATCTTTTTCATAGTAGCTATTCTAACAGGTATGAGGTGATGTTTCATTGCACTTCCTTTCATTATTTTTTGTAGTAGTTCTGCAGTAGCCCTCTAAATTCTCTGTGTCTTCAGTTTTATGTTCCTAATCACTCATTCATCATTCCGGGGGCTCTCAGCTATGACAGTGTAGACATCTGGGGCTAGCTCTGTGATAAGGGTTGTACTATATTTTATAGGGTGTTGAACAGCATCTCTGTCCTTAACCCATTATGCCAATAGCATCCCCCTCTGTTGTGATAATCACAGAAGTCTTCAAATATTACCAAATGTCTCCTAGGAGTCAAAATTACCCTTGAGGGAGCATTCCTAAGTTATTTGTATGACAAGTATTTATCAAGTGCCTCCTGTCTGACAGGCTGTTATGGATTAAATGTTTGTAGCCCACTGTCCCACCCCCCAATTCATCTGTTGAAGCCCATGTGGTTGTATTTGGAGATGTACCCTCTATGGAAGTAATTAAGGTTAAATGAGGTCATAAGGGTGGGGCCCTGATCTGAAAGGATTGGTGTCCTTGTAAGAAGAAACATGAGAGAGCTTGCATACATGTTCTAGCTTTCCCTCTTTTCTTTTCTCCCTTCCCTCATCCCCCTCCCCTTCCCAGTGGCCACCTACTTTGCCTGCACCGTGAGCTTGGATTTCCAGCCTGCAAAACAGTGAGAAATAAATGTCTGCTGTTTAATCTTCCCAGTCTCATATATGGTGATGGAAGCCCAAGCAGGTGAATACATAGGCACTGGGGAATGGTGAAGAGCAGGTATGATGCTGTCCTCCTAGATCCTTAGAGCCTGTCTTCCCAGTTGCCAGTGGTCTTCATGACACATGGCCCTTTTCTAGAGCCTGTGAGCAAAAGCCAGAAATTCTTCTTTTTCGTACAGCTTGCAAGCTGAGAATAGTTTGTACATTCTTAAATGGTTGTTTAAAAACATCAATAGAAGAATACTGTTTTAGACATGTGAAAATTGTGTGAGATTCAGATGTCACTGTGTATACAATTTTATTAGAACATAGCCCCTCCGATTTCTTTCCACGTCATCCATGGCTGCTTTGTGCTTCATGGCAAGGTTGAGTAATTATGACTACGAGCACGGGGCCTACAGAGCTGAAAATATTTACGGTGGGGCCCTTTACAGAGAACGGTTGCCAAGCCCTGGGCTATAGAACCAGGTTCAAGCCCTTAGGTTGGGCATTTAGAACTGCCAGCCTGGTCCTGTGTGCTCTCCTTCTGATCCCATACCCTGTCCCCGATCTTCAGCTAAGCAATAGGGGTGATCAGTTCCTATTTCCACATCATTCTCTTCTGTCCTCTGGTGCCCTTGGTCTTGTCCATCCCTTTCCCAGACTATCCTTCCCATGTACCTGAGCAAAATGTGTTTTATTGTTCACTTCCTCTGACCCCTTTACCTTTCTGGGGTATCTTTGTACTTGTTCAACAGGAAAATGCTGCTCTTTTCATGGAAGGAGTTCCGTCTCTTGTTCACTGTGTATCCCCAAAGGCAAACAGCAGGCACGTAACCACTTGCTGAATTAATGAACCTGTGACTGAATTAATGAACCTGTGACTATTCAAGTTGAGATCTTTGAGGCTCGCAAAAATGCTTGCTCTTCTTGCTTTGTTGACCTACTCTATGTTGTTCCAGGCAATGGGGCTCTGTGTTTGTCTCCCTGGCGCGGTGGCCCAGCTTCGCAGAGATCAGAAACCTGGGCTTCTTGCTGGCGTCCCTCAGCTTCTTGTCAACTACATTAACAAGACCTCCATCTCTTTTAGGAAGCCTTCTGTGGGGGGTCCCAGTACTCCTAGTGGCATTAAGTCGAGAGGAAGACGGATACAAGGTGAGTCAGGTAGAGTCTCCCTCCTGATCCCATGAGGTAAAAGGTAATTTTGTTTTCCAGTAAGTGCTTTTAGAGAAGAAAAGGAATAAAGCAGAGCAGGGGAGCCATGGCTTTACCCTCTGGTAACATCTTGGGAGGTTTCTAGTCTGGTCAGCCAGCCTTGTCTGCAGCCAGGGTTGTGGCAGGGCCCAGTGGGATCGTTTAGGGCTGTGCCCAAGACTCGTCACTTGGAAATATGGGTGAAGAAAGTATAAGCTAAGTTCATTATCAAACACCACAGTTTCCTAAGTTTTCTGTCTGAAAGCGTGTCCATCCCTCCATGGTTCTCCTGTGTCTCATGTCTACCTGAGGGGTGGGGGTGGGGGGTGGTCACTGTGAACAGCTCCACATGACTCTTGGTAGTGCCCAGTTGACTTTTTCTTTTTCCAAAGTTAGAAATGGGGAGGCAGGCAGACAGACTCCTGCATGCGCCCATCTGGGATCCACTCGGCATGCCCCACCATTGCAGCCGGAGCCATTCTAGTGCCTGAGGCAGAGGCCATAGAGCCGTCCTCAGCGCCTGGACCAACTTTGCTCCAGTGGAGTCTTGGCTGCTGGAGGGGAAGAGAGAGATAGAGAGGAAGGAGAGGGGGAAGGGTGGAGAAGCAGATGGGCACTTCTCCTATGTGCCCTGACTGGGAATTGAACCCAGGACTTCCACATGCCAGGCTGATGTTCTACCAGTGAGCCAACCCGCCAGGGCTGCCCAGTTGACTCTTAAGGATCTCCCATGTTGGAGCTCATGCCTCTGAAATGTAGTTTCTGAAAGTGTGCTTTGTGGTAGGTAGTACGTGTGTCAGAGAACTTAGAACTGGATCCTGTCTGTAACAGCTCTTCTATTTACATGCAGTCTGGTTCTTGAACATAGATTATATCCTTCACTATAACATTGCTGCTGTGGAATACCCACCACTGTTTAAAACAAATAGGTGCATTCTAGTTTTCCGGAAACTTGAAACTGCTTTTAGCTGTTCAGGGAACCCAGAGCCTGAGATTCCCCCTGGATGTGCAACACCTTTTGCTGAGTATTAGAAAGACCCAACACAGGATGGTTGTGCCATTTTGGAACCAGCAGTGTCCTTTGCCCCAATCCCTCATGTGTAGTGGTGGACCCTTTGTGGTTTGATTCTCTTTGCTGGACCCTGCCTGGTTCTAGCTTTTACCCTGGGTGCCTCCTACTTGATTGTCTGAACCCACTTGCCCTGTTGGCACGGTTCTTCCCTGTCTAGGGCATTCTCAGGGTAACCACTGCCTCCATGGCCCGTACCAGGCTCCCCAGTAACTGTGGTTGCGCCTCCTTTCCTCTCAGGGTGTCAGCTGCAACCTGAGTCTCCAATGGAGGATGAAAGTCCTGGTGTGAAGATACGGTTGAACTCAGTCCTGCTCAGTTGAACTGTTATGCTATGTGATGCTGACTATGTCACTTGTCCTGAGTTGCTTCAGTAAAAAGGCAGACCCTGAGCTTTAGAGGCACCTAGAAAAAGTGCAGAATCCTCTGTTTGATGCACTGTTGAGCACCTATTCCCTGAAGGGTGGTGGAATGTAACAGCAAGCCAAAGAGACACAAGTCCCTGCCCTCAGGGAGCTGGCTGGCTGGGACAGAGGCAGTACAATGAGTGGAGAAGTAAGGAGACCCAGGGTGCAGAGGATGATGACAGCTGCTCTGGATAAGACAGCAGGATAGGGGTAGCTTCTGTGTCCAAGGAAGGTACTGGTCTGAGCAGAGCTGGGAGGAGGCACAGGAGCAGCCTGCTTGTTGGAGAACAGTGAAAGGGGGTCACGGTCGGTCGTAGGAACAGGGTGAGTGAGGAGGTTGAGGAGGTGACTGGGTCAGAGGGATGCCCTGACTTGTAAGGTGCCTGGAGGTGCTCAGGCTTCACCAGCTGGTGGACCTGCGAGATAGCCTGTTGTCAGCCACTGGGGGGCAGCCAGCCTGGAGGCTATAGGATGTTTCAAGGGGTGGGGCATGTGAGCAAGCACTGTGCCCTGCACTGCTGATGGCTCCAGGTGAGGATAGAGAATGGCTAATGGGCTTTGGAATAGGGAGCTCTTAATGGTCTTGCTGACGTGAGTTTCTTCTGTGTAGTGGTGGGTGTGAGAGCCAGTGCTGGGAGGATTCAAGGGAATAGAGGAGGGGAAGAGGAGCCAGCACTGTAAAGGGAAGCAGAGAAGTGGGAGTAGGTGGGGGGAAGTTAACAGTGTGTCCTATGGAGAGGAACAGGAGTGTGGTGTGGGGTTGGGACAAACGGGTTGCTAGGGCAGTTTCCTTACAGGGTGGTGGCTGGGTTCTCTTTACCCAGGAGCAGAGGTCCCTCTACTTGGTGGGGCCAGCATGCTGCCCTGAGGTTGGGAAGTGGCTGGATGCCAAGGAAGGAGGGGCTCCCAGGGTCACTGTTGTCTTCCCAGTAAAGTAGGAGATGGTCCCCAGCTGACCAGAAGGATGGGCTGGAGGAGAAGGTGTGTGTGAGGAATGGTCCAGGAGAGGGAGTAAGGGACAGAACAGAGAACTGTAGGTGATTACTGGGGCTGCAGTGAGAGCCCCTGAGGGTTGAGAGAACAGATGAGGTTTTCTCCATCCATGTTCAATGCTCCAGGGACTGGTGTTGGAAGGGGACCTGCAGTTGGGCTCTGTCAAGGGATATGCTGTGTCTGAGAAGGGCCTTGGTGCTGAGTGTGTCCAGGGGAGTGGTCCTAAGCTAGGAGAGGTTTGATGAGTGATGTGAAAGGTGGTATCATGAGTGGGTCAGAGACAGTAGGGGAATGGGCTGTTGGGGTCAAGACCATGGGGAGAGAGGAGGAGGCAGCAAACAGATGGCCCTTTGTGGAAGATCTGTCCTTTTTTTCCCTGCCCTGCCCCGCCCCTGAGTCCCCTTTCTGCTCTTATGGATCTCTGTGGCTCTGTCCCAAGCCCAGGGACTTGTTTGTATACAGTAGGTGTCTCATTCATATTTTTGCATACAGCCCGTGTTTCATATAAGTACTGCGCGCTAACCAGTTGCGCCACTGGAGCTTTACTACAGTAGGTGTTTCATACATACTGGAGGATACTGAAGGGCAGGATATGAGAGGAGCAAGGGAGAGCACCTTCCTTGTTCCTGCCACTGAGCAGGGAGGGCTGATAACACCTGGCTCTGGGAAAGGTGGTCTGGGTGGGTCCTCAGTGCATGCTGGGTCTTTGCATACTGCTGTTGAAGTATTGTTATAAACAAACAGTGTTCCCCGCAGGTAGAAAAGTGGTTGAGTCCCGATACCTGCAGTATGAGAAGAAAACCATCAAAAAGGTAACACGTAATGTTTGAAACAGTTCTCAAGGGAGTTGTAATGAACTTAGAATTCTGACCAGGTGACTCAGTTGTTTAGAGTATCCTGATACGCCAAGGTCACAGGTTCGATGCCTGGTCAGGGCACGTACAAGAATAAACCAGAAAATACCTAAGTAAGTGGAACAACAAATTGATATTTCTCTCTTCTTTTCTCTTTCTTTTTTTATTTTATTTTATTTTTTTTAACAGGGATGGATAGGGACAGACAGGAACAGAGAGAGGTGAGAAGCATCAATCATTAGTTTTTCATTGCCGTCTCAACACCTTAGTTGTTCATTGATTGCTTTCTCACATGTGCCTTGACTTCAGGCCTTCAGCGGACCGAGCCACCCCTTGCTGGAGCCAGCGACCTTGGGTCCAAGCTGATGAGCTTTCGCTCAAGCCAAATGGGCCCCGCTCTCAAGCTGGCAAGCTCGGGGTCTCGAACCTGGGTTTTCCGCACCCCAGTCCGACGCTCTATCCACTGTGCTACCGCCTGGTCAGGCTTCTTTTCTCTTTCTATAATAAGAAAAAAGAATTCTGACACAAATTGTTTGAGCCAGGCATAGCCTGGTGCCAAAGGCAGCATTTTGGAGTGTTTGTGCAATTGCCTTTGAAACCATTGTGCCCTTCATGCTGAGTCCTATATCTCTATCATGAATGGCTGATGACTTTAAAAATCCCTTTTGCAAAGCCATGATTTCAACCATCATTCCTTTTTAGATTCTGTACTGGAAGCAGTTTTGGAGAGTGCCCTGCACATAGCCCCTGGCCTTAGGTGGCATTTAAAAATATACGTGCAGGGTCATACAGAGAGAGCTTCAGGGAAAATAAGGTGCCTCAATCACCCGGCAGTAGAGGAGGAGTTTCGTAAGTGACTTGTAGCCACATCATGAAAATTTCTATGAAATCGTTGAAAACGATGGCATAAAAGACTTAATGTAAGAACATGTTCTGTGTGATGTTTAATGAAAACAGGATGTTACCCAGTTATATATTTTGATTCTGTGTGTAGATACTAAGAATTTGTTGAGGTGAAGGTCGTGTTATCCATCTATTTTCCAAATCATTTTCTATGGCAAATCTTAAATATTCATTTCTACTATCTTTTTTACTCTGGATAGGGTTCTTAAAAATGTGACTTAAGATTTAGCCTGAATAAAAAGATAGCTTTGAACAACCTGTTTGATATGCATCTTGGAGTGATTTTATTTTTAATGGACTTTTTTTGTGTGTGTGACAGAGAGAGGGACAGATAGGGACAGACAGGAAGGGAGAGAGATGAGAAGCATCAGTTCTTGGCTGCACCTCCTTAGTTGTTCATTGCTTGCTTTCTCATGTGTGCCTTTATGGGGGTGGGGGTGGGGTAAAGCAGAGTGAGTGATCTCTTGCTCAAGCCAACAACCTTTGGGCTCAAGCCAGCGACCCCACACTCAAGCTGGATGAGCCTGCACTCAAGCTGATGACCTCGAGGTTTCAAACCTGGGTCCTCTGCATCCCAGCCCGACGCTCTATCCTCTGCGCCACCGCCTAATCAGGCTGGACTTGACTTTTTTAAGAGCAGTTTTTGGTTCCCAGCGAAATTGAGTGGAAGGTGCAGATACTTCCCATGTACCCTCTCCCCCAACATGTATAATTTCCCTCACTATCAACATCCTGTGTCAGAGCGGCGCATATTTACAATCTGCGAATCTGCGTTGACACATCATCACTCAGAATTCGCGGTTTACAGTATTGAAGTGATTTTCAACAAAGGATCAGCCTACACTTAAAAATTTTCATGTTGCTTTGCAAACTTGGTTACAGTGCCCCCATGTGTCTATATGGTGTATGTAGCATTTTATTTTTTATTTATTTTAGAGAGGAGAGAGAAAGAGAGAGAAGGGGGGCGGGGAGCAGGAAACATCAACTCCCACATGTGCCCCGACCAGGCAAGCCAAGGGTTTCGCACCAGCAACCTCAGCATTCCAGGTCGACACTTTATCCACTGTGCCACCACAGGTCAGGCTGTATGTAGCATTTTAGCTCTTAAAGGGCTTCCGTGGTTTTTGTTTTGTTTTGTTTCGTTTTGCATCTTTTAAATTACGGTGTAGTGAATCCCCACTTAACATCATCAGTAGGTTCTTGGAATTGGTGAAACAACCTGTAACAAAACCAGTTTTACCATAGGCTGGTTGATGTAAACGAGTGAAGTTTCTATGGCATCCCATCAATTATATATATATAACTGAACAATGTTATTCAAGGACCTGCTGTATAATGTATGTAGAGTAAGTGACATTCCTTTCAGCCCAGTTCTACGAGTCTAGACAAACGTATCCAGTCACTGATCCACTATAATCAAGATGCAGGAAAGTCTGTCACCCGCCAAATCCCCTTGTGCTGCTCAGATGGAGCCAGCCCCTCCCCACCCCAGGCATCGCTGATCTGTTTTCTGTCCCAATAAAAGTGTCACAGGATACAGCTTCTTGTATCTGCCTTCTTTTGTGTAAAGAGTGCACTGGAGGTCCCCCCGTCATTGCCTGTCACGATGTTGGTTCCTTCTGATTGCCAAAGAATATCCCACTGTATGGGTGGCCCACGTGGGCTCCGCCAGTGAAGGACATTTGGTTTGGTTTCCATTTTTGGCGATTTTGAATAAAGGCACGTTATACACTCCTGTGCAGGATTCTGTGTGGACAGGTTACCATTTCTCCTAGGAGGGAAGTTACTGGGTTATAGTAGAAGCATGTGTGTGACCTAAGAAACTGCCCAACTGTCACCAAAGTGACTGCATCTTTTTACTTTCTCCTCAGCCATACAGAATTCCAGTTGTACTTTAAGATTAACGCCAATCTAGCGTGTGTGCAGTGGTATCTCATTGTGAGTTTTTTTGTTTTTGTTTTCAGAGACAGAGTCAGAAAGAAGGATAGATAGGGACAGACAGATGGGAACAGAGAGAGATGAGAAGCATCAATCATCAGTTTTTCATTGCGACCCCTTAGTTGTTCATTGATTGCTTTCTCACATGTGCCTTGACCGCGGGCCTTCAGCAAACCGAGCAACCCCTTGCTGGAACCAGCGACCTTGGGTCCAAGCTGGTGAGCTTTTGCTCAAACCAGGTGGGCCCGCGCTCAAGCTGGCGAGCTTGGGGTCTCGAACCTGGGTCTTCCGCATCCCAGTCTAACGCTCTATCCACTGTGCCAGCGCCTGGTCAGGCTCATTGTGGTTTTAATTGCATTTCGGTAACAGCTTATGATATTTGAGCATATTTTAAAGTACTTAATATCGATTCTTATACCTGTGATGATGTGTCTATTTGAATTTGGCCCATGTTTTAAATTGGGTTGTTTATTTTCTCATTATGGAGTTTTGAGAGCTCTTTCTATATCTTGGATGCCAACCGTGTATAGTGACTTGCAAATATTTTCTCCCACTGTGTGGCTTGTTTTTTGTGGTTTTATTTTCTTTTTTTTAGTGAGAGAGACACACACAGCCAGGCAGGGAGAAAGATGAAAAGTATCAACTCATAGTTGTTCATTGATTGCTTTCTCATATGTGCCTTGACCAGGGGGCTACAGCCATAGACCTTGGGATCATGTCCATGATCCCACATTCAAGCCTGTGACCTTGCACTGAAGCTGTTGAGCCCTCGCTCAAGCTGGCATCCTCGGGGTTTTGAACCTGGGCTCTCAGCATCCTAGTCTGATGCTCTGTCTATTGCACCACTGCCTGGTCAGGCTGGTTTCTTTTTTTTTATGTGTGTGTTTTAAAGAGCAGAAGAGTCCAATTTATCAATTTCTTCTTTTATGGCTTGTACTTACGGTATCTTATCTAAGGAATCTTTGCCTAGCCCAAGATCAAAAAGATTTCCTCCCATAAATTTATTTTAGTTTTATAGTTTTGGCTTTTACATTAAGGTCTGTGGTCCATTATTTATTGATTTTAGACAGAGATGAAGGGTGAGAGTGTGACAAAACATTGATTATTCCCACATGTGCCCTGACTTGGGGATCAAACTCACAATCTTTGTGTATAATGATGACACTAACCAACTGAGCTATCTGACCAGGGCATAATTAATTTTTGTCTGGTGCAATACTGGAGTTGAAGAGAACACTCATAAGTGTGTGAATGTTCTCTTGTTTCAGTGCCATTTGTACTTTCCTTTCCCCATTGTATTGTCTCTTCACCTCTGTCAAAAACTAATTGCCCATATATGTATGCATCATTTCTGGACTCTGTTCTTTTCCGTTGATCTACCTGTGTATCCCTAGGATAGTTCCATGTTGCTGAGATTATTGTTAGTTTATAGCAAATCTTGAAATCAAGTAGTGTGAATTCTCCTGTTATTTTAATACTCTGTTATTTTCCAAACTGTTTGACTCAGTTCCTTTGCCTTTCCATATAATTTTAGACTTAGCTTGCTCTTTTCTACCAAATCTCCCCTGGGATTTTGATTGTATTGAATCTGTGCAATAGATTAGGGAGAATAATATCTTAAAAACACTGTCTTTAAATCCATGCACATGGTATACCTCTCCCATTTATTTACATCTTCTTAGATTTTGGGTTTTTTCAACACTGTTCTGTAGTCTCCAATATATAGACCTTCCTTGTGTTTTGTTAGGTTTATACCTAAGTATTTGGGCTTTATTATTATTATTACTACTGATTTCTCGAGAGCAAGGAAGGGAGAGAGAGAGAGAAACATCAACTTGCTTGACTTATTGTTTCTCTTATTCGTGCTGTCTTTGGTTGTCTCATAAATGTCCTGACGGGATCAAACCTGCAACCTTGGTATGTTGAGGTGATGCTCTAACCAACTATGCTACCCGGCCAGGGCTAATATTTGCTGGTTTTTTAGTTCTACTGTACATGGCACTGACTTTTAATTTCAATATCCAAAGTTATTCATTACTAGAAATATAATTGATTTTTTAAAATATTGATCCTCTTATTTTGCAACCTTGCTAAACATATTAATTTTAGTAGCATTTTTGAATATGTTTTCTAATTTTCTACATAAAGAATTGTGTCTGAAAGAAGAGTTTTATTTCTTCCTTTACTACCTGTTTGCCTTTTATTTCTTATTCTGGAACCTGCAGCACAAGGCTGAACAGGCATGGTCTCAGTGCATTGAAATACTCACCCTTCACAAGGCTTTCTTTTCTCTTTGCATTATTACATCACAGTAGCTTGCCAGCTCCTTGCTTTGTTTGCCTTTTTGTAAGTTTTGAAGATTAATACCTGTACAAAAACTTTTGTTTATCCTGTTGATCAAAGTAACATAGTTTGCCTATAAAACTGGCAAATACTAAAAAGGTATACAGAAAACCAGTCCTGTGTAATCTGCCATGTCAGAGATAATCACTGTCAGACATTTTGGTGGTTTCCTATGTTTTAGGCTTGTGCAGGTATCATTTTGACAAAATTAGCTTGCCCTGTAAATATGTAATTAAATGTCAGAACTCCTAAAGTCTGCCCCTTGCCTCAAAATAAGAGTAGTTGCAAACCTTGCAGGCCATGAAGGAGTGGTATCTTGTCCCCTGAGTGCCATGTGTTTTCTAACAGGCTCCTGCAACTGATGTTTTAAAAACCAGTGTGAAGGTATCTGAAGGTGGACGGAAACCTAACCCACTTCAAAAGAGCAAAGGTATGTGACGATGGAGGGAGGCTATAAAGCAGCTGGGCAGCTTAGGAGGCGTGGTGTGCATGGTGATGAATTATGTTTTTAAGTACGTGAAGTTTAAAGTTCCTCTTTTCTTTCTGGGAAGCATCAGAAGAAAGCTGGACCAAGTGTTTCAGTGTAAGGACAGATTTAGGGTGTTTGGGGGAGCTGAAAAGAGATAGCAAGGGAGAGGCGGGGAGAGCATTTCCTTCCTGTGTCACCTCACTGAAGAGACCAGTTGCCATCCTTGTGGCACCATTTCTTAGATCACATGACTCTTTCCCACCAGAGCTCCATGACCAGGAAGGACCAGAAAAGGTGTAAGACCTCACCTCCTGCCTCTTACTGACTTGGATTGGATCTTCCTTATGATGGACTCCCCATATCTTTTCTTCTAAAAGCTATCACCAAAGTGAAATGAAAAGCTTTCAGTTTTTCTGATTATAAATGTGGCATGTGATCATTATGAGAAAGGAAAATGTAGACCAGAGTGGGAAGCTTCCTTATAGTCGCCACTAAGACCATCACTGTTGGAGGATTTGGTGTTCAGTTTTAGTCAGTGTGTTCATCTAGAGGTCTGGCAAGACCCCTCCCAATGAAGCAGTTTGTCCAGTGCCTCAGGTGCCCACCTCTACCGCAAGATCAGGCAGCTCTTTTTCCTGAGAGCAATTCACAAAGAGCAAAGCTATGTCTCAGCCCTCACCTCTTTGTTGAAAATGGTGACAGTTTTGAGTCTCATAGGAAAATATTAAATATGTTCTCCTATAACTTAGATTTCCTGCTTTATTGTTCAGATCAAGGGTCAGCAAACCTTTTCTGAGCCAGATGGTAAATATTTTAGGCTTTCTAGGGCAGATACTGTCAATCACAAAGACTCAACTCTGCCATTTGCAGCATGAAAGCAGCCACAGACCATACATACACAAATGGGTGTGACTGTATCCCAATAAAACTTTGTTGACAGCCCTGGCCGGATGCCTTGGTTGGTTTAGAGCATCATCCCAAAGTGCAAAGGTTGCCAGTTTGATCCCTGGTCGGCACATACAGGAAAGATTAATGTTCTGGTCTCTCCTCTCTCTCTCCCTCTCTCTCAAATCATAAAATAAACAAAAAAAAGTAACTTTGTTGACAAATATAGCAAGTGGGCTGGGTTTGGCTTGCAAGCTGTAAGTTTGCCGATGCTGGTTTAGATGTTAGTTGGAATTTGTGCTGTTCCTTGATCCAGGCTTGATTGAGAAGCAGGCACAACTTTCTAATGTTTTCTCATGCAATTAGTTGAGCATCGTTCATGAAATTGAGAAAACTGGCATTGGCCTGAGGGATCAGAAACTGGGCCTGCCACATTTTAAAATTGGGTTCTCACTTGGGGACAGTTGTGACCCCCAAGGGACATTGGACAATGTCTGGAGACAGTTTTGGTGGTTGCAAATGGACATGGAGGTATGTTACCTGTAATGGGTGGAGGCCAGGGATGCTGCTCACCATCCTGTGGTGCACAGGATGGCACTGACACAAAGAATCATCCAATCTCAGATGTCTGTAATGCCAAGGCTGAGAAACCATAATTCAAGCATGGTTTAGAGGGACTGTTTTTTAAGTTCCATCATATGGCTTTATAAGAAATTAAACTTCTTAATGGAAATACTATACATGCAGATGATAAAACATTTATCCTGTGCAAAAGCCATAGCAATAAAAATATTATAATCTCCCACCTCAGGTTCCCTAGCTCCTCACCCAGGTGGCAGCTGTATCTAGATTAAAAAAAAAAATTTTAACATGGTATTATGTCCTACATGTTATTGTGACTTTGCTCTTTTTGTTTCCATGTTTTCATTTTCTTTCTTTTTTTTTTTTCAAGTGAGAGGAGGGGAGATAGACAGATTCCTGCATGTGCCCTGACTGGGATCCACCTGGAAACCTCTGTCTGGGGCCGATGATCAAATCTACCAAGCTATACTCAGGGCCTGAGGCTGATGCTCGGACCAGCCAAGCTATTCTCAGTGCCTGGGGCCAACATTCAAATCAGTTGAGCCACTGGCTGTGAGAGGGTGAGAGAAGCAGATGGTCGCTTCTCATGTGTGCCCTGACTGGGTTCGAACCTGGGATGTCTGTATGTTGGGCCAATGCTCTTTCCACTTAGCCAACTGACCAGGTCCCACGTATTCATTTTCTCAACTGCACAGTTGTTCCTGAAATCATTCTGTTTTAGTTCCTAACGACAGTGTATTTGACATACCATCTGTTCATTCTGCAGTTCTTTGGTACCAGTACCCATTTTAGACGGTGTAAGGCATAACTTCACATTTTTAAATAGAGGCTGAAAAATGAAGGGAACTAATGAGGAGATGAACAGTCCAGAAGATGGTAGAGAAAAAAGGAGAAAGGGCTGATGGCCTTACAAGTATATTGTATGTATTAGACTCATATTGTGAACACAGCAGCTTTTATTAAACTAAATAGAAAGACTACTTGAATCTTTGGGTTATAAAGAATGTCTCTCTTCTCTAGTTCTTTAAAATATATTCAGGTTGATGGCTGGGAATTTTCAAAGCTTTTTCTGCCTTCTCTACTACCTAGCAAGAAGCTTAGTTTTGAAGCAACTAGTATTGTCCAAAAAGGTTGCCTGCTTCCTGGCTTAGGTGTAGAGCATCTTAGTGACTGCGTTGACTTCTAGGGATTCTTACAGGACCCACAGAGAGCAGTGGAACCTTCAGCAAAGGTGCCCTGCAGTCCACTTTGCTGGAAGGGCATGGCACTGCCCCACCAGATCTGGATCTCTCGGCCATTAATGGTAAGTTGTTTGTTTCACCCCTTATTCTCCCAGCTGGGGTTGCAGCCATCTCAGCAAACTTCCGAGGGATGCCCTCCTCTCCTTAAAAATACTTTCCTTGATCTTAGACAAAAGTATGCTCAGAAAGACTCCACAATTAGAAAAAACAATGTCAAGGAAACCCCAGTCGACATCATTTTCTGCCTCGCAGAAGAAGAACCCGGTAAGTGTCTGAAATGAGAGGGCAACTGCTGATAGGTTGGATAAATCTGATTTAGCTCCTGCCCTGTGCTACGGCCATGTGAAGCCTGGGGCTCCAAGAACATGCCTTTTAGGACAAAAACCAACACATATTTAGATCATTTGTAGATTTTTTTACAAGCACACATACAGGAGTAGATACAAATGTGGGGTTGTGACAAATGAGATTGGGACCTTGTCTGTGTGCCATGCAAGAGAAGGTATTAGGCCAGGCCCTGTCCCCTTGCAGGAAGATGTCCGGGCTGTAGTCTCCCTGGGGTGGTAGGCTAGAGTCCTGGTTTCCGAGTGATCCCGACTGGGCGGGAGCCATCCAGCTGGCCCATGACCACCCATCCTTCTCACAGATCACCCAAAAAAGACTAAACGAGATAATAGAAACAGCAGGCTGTTACACAGTAGTGAGTTATGAATTACTGAACTAAATAAAGTATGTATGGGTTAGAGCTGGGTTTATACCAGTTCATTGGGAACCCAACATATTTTTTCCTTCACCTTAAGGATCTCTCTGAATCGATGGAAATGATGGAATCCCAGACATTACTCTTGACTCTACTGACCATAAAGGTGAAAACGATACTGCATTCATGCGTGACGTGGGTGGAAGGGCGCCTCTGCCAGCCAGGAGATGCAGACCCCTCAGCCTGAGCTCTTGTTCTGCATCCAACAGATGGAGAACAGTCTGGCTGCATTTGAAGAAAAGGCAGAAAGGAATTTATTAACACTGTGCCAGGAGAAGGAGAAGCTCCAGAAAAGGACCCAGGAGCTGAAGCACAGATTTCTCCTCTGTCAGCAGAAGCAGGAGCTGGCGGCTGTCCTTGACGCTCAGGTCAGTTGTGGCCACAGTCTTTGAGCTGCATGTCCCTTTGAGTCATCATGATGATGTTTGGAGGGATCATTTACAGTGGTTGTTGCTCCTTTCCTGGCTCTCTCTTAAGTTTGTGCTCAGGTTTTGACACCAGCGGGTGTTAGTGTGTGGCAGTTCATAAGAGGATGAGCTTGTAATGGTAAGTAGCAGCCATCAAACAGGACCTGTCCCTTCAGCACACACATGCACATACTCTTCAGGCCCCCACAGCTTGTGCTCAGTGACATGAAGACAGGCTTCTGGCCTTCCCAGGGGTCCAGGGTGCTGGTGGGAGGCACAGTCTTGGTACCATATGGTCAGAGCTGGGACAACATCGTCCACACAGGGACAGTCATGGAGGGGTGTGACTTCTCATACAATGTATGTGTGTCCAGGGGCTGCCATAAACAAAGTCCCGCAGACTGGGCAGCTTAAACAACTGACACTTAACTCTTTCTCAGTTCTGGAGGCCCGAAGTCTAAGGTCGAGGCATTGGCAGAGTTTGTGAGGATGTGTCCTAGGTTTGTGTCCTTGTCTTATAGATAAATGTCTTCTTCCTGTGTCTCTTCACTGGTGTTCTCCCTGTATGTGTGTTTGTCTCCAAATCTCCCCTTTTAAAAGGACACCAGGCGTATTGATTAGTGCTCACTCTAATGGCCTTACCTCGACTCAGTCTCCAAATCAGGCCACACGCTAAGGCATTGGTTTGGACATCAGTAGGGGAATACGGGGCTAGATGTGTTCGTGCAGGTAGCCAGGCCGTGGGCTGAGAATGGGCTTGCTCACCTTGTGGAGTTGAAGGAAAAGAAATGACAAACAATGAATCCTTACAATGTCCTATGAGGACCCAGATAGCATGTATGAGGGAAGTGGGGTTGGTGGGGCAGCTGTTTCAGCTAAGAGCTCCAAAGCAGGAAGGCTCAGCCTTCCTGGGTTCACTGTGATTCCAGTTGAGGGCCGGCCCTTGAAGGTGCTGGAAGGTGCATGCATGTTAATGGCAAGGGAGAGTGGTCAGGAGTGAGGAGATAGTCCACTGCACCTGCTGAACCACCGGGGGATTCCCTGGGAGATCCTGAAAGAACAGCCTGTGTCAAGCTCGCATGTGACATGTGTGAAACTTCTGGGGTGTGACTGCAGGGTCTTGTCTCATAGGCTCCTTCTGTCTGCAGATTGAGATGCTCAGCCCCTATCAGGCTGTGTCTGAACGCTTTAAGGAGCAGTATAAGACATTCGCAACAGCCCTGGACACCACGAGGCATGAGCTGCCTGTGAGATCGGTTCACCTACATGGAGATGGGCAACAGTTTTTAGGTAGGAAATGGGGCATCTGCCAGGCAAGGGACGGGAACTACCAGTGGGTGTTGGCAGTTACTGTGTGCTGGCAGCTCTGTCCCTTTGTCCTCATAAGCCTCCTCTTAGGTAGATGGTGCATCCTATTGCAAGTGGCCGAGGATGCAGGGTGCCAGCAAGAGTGTGGTTTGTCCAGGATGGCGCCCCAAGTAAGGACCATGCTGGGATTGTAACTCAGGCCTGTGGTTTGTTTCCCTGTTGATTTTCCACCTTGGTAAGGCATTCTTCAGGAGCAGCCTGCAGTCCCCAAGGGAGGGGGCTCTACAAAGGTGCACTGTTGGCTGGGGCAGTGGTAGGGCTGCAGACCCCTACCCTGTCTTGTCTTCTGCAGAGCCGAGGAGTCCCTTTCCTGCACAGGGCTCCCACCTAACCCTGCACTTGAAGAAATCGGTAGGCGTGAAAATGCTGTGCTCGACCTTAGAATTCTCTGTAGAGTAGCTGTCCTCCCAAAGCAGGTTTTCAGCGGCCCAGCGTTTGGTTATTTCTAAGCAGAGCTCTCTTGAGCCTCTAAATATGTTTTAACTGAGGCTGATGTAGTAAAACGTTGCCACCTAAAATCAGGTGCGCTTTACCCTCCAGAATTGGGTGCAAACACGGTTCAAGATACAAACGGTATTGCTGATTGCCAGTCTCAGATAGAGACTTAAACTTTTTTAAGAGCTTCATTGATATGTAATTCAGATACCATATAATTTATCTATTTTAAAGTGCACAATTTATTTGTTTTTAGTAAATTCATAGGGATGTGCAGCTATGACTATAATCTAATTTTTAGGACATTTTTGTTTTCCCAAAAAGTAACTCAGTATCTATTAGCTATTATTTCCCATCCTTACCTCTCTCCTAGCCCTAAGCAATGACTGATTAACTTCCAGACAAAGATGATTTTTAATAAAATCAAGTCTTTTCCAGTGTGACATAATGAATGTCTGATATGTAATGTTGGAAAATGAGCCTATTGAACAGTTACCTGTGTCTGGGTTTCAGTTGGGTAGTCATTGCAGTCAGTGGCACGTGTGTAACTCTTGGACTCCCTCTCGGAAAAGTTCCATAGGTAATTGTCCGGAGTTGGAATTGGGGAATGTGTAGTTTCCCGTGGCTGCTGTAACAAAGTGCCACAAATCAGGTAACTTAACACAACAGAAACTTATTCCTTCCCAGTTTGAGAGGCCAGAAGTCCAAAATTAATGTGTGGGCATGGTTGCTTCCTTTTGGAGGCTCTGAATGGGAGTCCATTCCAGGCTTCTCCTGGCTTCTGGTGTTGCCAGCAACCCTTGGCCTTCCTTGGCTCCTGGCTGCATTGCTCCAGTCTCTGCCTTCATCTTCAATGGCCTTGTCCCTTGAGTGCTTCTTTCTAAATTTCACTCTTCTTAGAAGGGCACCAGTTATTGGAATAGGCCCTGCCCTATGTCCTCATTCTAACTCAATTATATCTATAAAGACTCATTTCCAGTAAGGTCATGTTCACAGATATTTGAGATTAGGACCTGAACATGTCTTTTTGGGAGGATATGATTCAGATCATCTCAGCGGGGAAAGAGGATTTGTTTGTAAGAATGCTTATCGGGCCTGACCAGGCGGTGGCACAGTGGATAGAGCCTCGGACTGGGATGCGGAAGACCCAGGTTCGAGACCCTGAGCTCGCCAGGTGGAGCTCGGGCCCATCTGGCTTGAGCAAAAGCTCACCAGCTTGGACCCAAGGTCGCTGGCTCCAGCAAGGGATTGCTCGGTCTGCTGAAGGCCCGCAGTCAAGGCACATGTGAGAAAGCAATCAATGAACAGCTAAGGTGTTGTAACGGCAACGAAAAACTAATGATTGATGCTTCTCACCTCTCTCTGTTCCTGTCTGTCTGTCCCTATCTGTCCCTTTCTCTGACTCTCTCTCTGTCCCTGTAAAAAAAAAAAATAAGAATGCTTATTGGTTTCCAGTGTTTGGTTGATGTGTGTACATGTGTAGCTGGTAGATGGAACATGTGCCAGGAGTGGAGAGGTGCTGGTTTTCCTAGAGCAGGTGACACGGCACAGTCGTAGGCAGTACTCCACCAGGGTGGGAGGTGCTGAGATGCCGGGACAAAGGGAGCTATCGGATTATTTGTAAATTACACATGACACAGGCTTTCTCTCTTTTGCATTTGTTTCTGTTGGGGACACTGGTGTGGCAATACAGGTCTGTTTCAATGACTGCCTGGATGGCGGACCTACCTGACCCGTGGTCTCAGGCTGCTATGGTTTAAGGCAGACGGGCCCAAGGGTGGTACAAGGGCTCAGCTGTCTTCATCCATGACTTTCTCTGCCTTTGATCTCTTCATAACATGAGAGCATTGCAGTGAAACAAGTAAAATGTAATCTGCCACCCAACTCATTAATGGGTAGCTGGGGGCTCCTTGAAGCTCATGGCTGATGACCTCTTCCCACTCCCCACCCCCACCTACCCCAGATGATTTGCAGCAGGAATTGACAACCACACACCATCTGCTGGGAGAACTTGGGGTCTGCAGTTCAGAAGAAAACGGGAAAGTACTAGACCTGCTGGGTGAACTCAAGGAAGTGACCCAAAGGAAGGATCTGGAGCTCCGAAGGTATTTCGGAAAGTATTTAAAGAAAAAGATAGGGCCCTGGCCAGCTAGCTTAGCAGTAGAATGTTGGCCTGGTGTATGGAAGTCTCAGGTTCGAATGCTGGCCAGGGCACACAGGAGAAGCACCCATCTGTTTCTCCATTCTTCTCCCCTCTCCTTCCTCTCTATCTCTCTCTTCCCCTCCTACAGCCAAGGCTTCTGCCTCAGGCACGAGAATGACTGGTTGCAATGGAGCAATGCCCCAGATAGGCAGAGCATCGCCCCCTGGTGGGCACTCCGGGTGGATCCCGGTCAGATGCATGCAGGGGTCTGTCTTTGCTTCCCTACTTCTCACATCAGAAAAATACAAAAAGAAAAAAGAAAAATCCATATATACACTGCTCACAAAAATCGGGATATTTCCATCTGACTAGGAGGTGGCGCAGTGGATAGATTGTTGAACTGGGAAGCGGAAGGACCCAGGTTCGAGATCCCGAGGTCGCCAGCTTGAGCGCAGGCTCATCTGGTTTGAGCAAAAGCTCACCAGCTTGGACCCAAGATTGCTACCTCCAGCAAGGGGTGGCTCGGTCTGCTGAAGGCCCACGGTCAAGGCACATATGAGAAAGCAATTCATGAACAACTAACAACTAAGATGTCACAACGGCAACAAAAGACTGCTGATTGATGCTTCTCATCTCTCTCCATTCCTGTCTGTCCCTATCTGTCCCTCTCTCTGACTCTCTCTCTGTCTCTGTGAAAAATAAAAAATACAAAACAAAAATATCGGGATATTTCCAAATGAATATGAAGCGATTAAAAAAAAGCATTTGATTTTTTTTTTTAATTAAACAAGAACACCAGAAAGGCAAACGACAAATCAAAGAAAGTTGTTTGATTATGCAAATGAGATGCAAAGCCAACTTTTATTTTACTGGTGAAAATGCACTATACAAAAGGCTGAAAGTATCGGAGTATTTGCATGTTCCCTGATCCCCTAATTTTTGTGAGCATTGTGGGTTTTTTTTTGTGTGTGTGTATAAGTGGGTTTCTTGTAGATTGAAAAAAAGAAGAAAAATAGCCCCCTGTCAGACAGATGGGCGTTGGCAGCTGCACTATGCAGAGAACGGGCAGCATTTGCAGAGGCTGAGGCTTCAGGGTCCAGCGAGGCGGGGAGAGGGGAATGGGTAAAAAGCCTTTAGCACAACAGAAACCCTGAGTGAATTTTTCAGCAGCCAAAACAGAAAGGTGTGATAGCAGCACCCCTTGTTCACTTCCTCAGATCAACACAGCACTGCAGGCACCCTTGGATTGGTCTGTTCATATTTTCAATGTTTTCTAGGTTCAGGGTTTGGGATGATCTTTTCAGCACTTCTTCCTGAAGTATAAGTACATAGAGAAAAGGTGCAGATGGTAGTGGTACAACTCAATGCGTTTCTGCAGCATGTGCCTGCCCTTGTGGAGCTAGCCCCAGGTCCAGCAGAGCACATGGCCAGCCCTGGAGCCACTCTGGCACCTCTTCCCCCTCCCCCTCCCCCTCCCCCTCCCCCTCCCCCTCCCCCTCCCCCTCCCCCTCCCCCTCCCCCTCCCTCTCCCTCTCCCTCTCCCTCTCCCTCTCCCTCTCCCTCTCCCTCTCTTCTGGGGGATTTCTAACCCTGGGGCTTCTTCCACATCTTCCAAAAATCATCTTATTTTCTTTACAATGCTAAACATACTTCCTGAGATG
The DNA here is from genome assembly GCA_037038555.1 of Rhynchonycteris naso. NCBI lineage: Eukaryota > Metazoa > Chordata > Mammalia > Chiroptera > Emballonuridae > Rhynchonycteris > Rhynchonycteris naso. Next base: position 22,093,067 of record CM073003.1, read on the forward strand.
CCTAAAATATTTGAAAGACACTCTGGAATTACTATGTGTGTCCCAGGATGGAATCGAGTATGCTCATTTAGTACCTGCTTCCCCACCACCACTTACTTTGAGAGTGGGCTGGGATGCTGCCCTTTCGCAGCTCTTATCACTTGTTCCTGACACGGTGTTGATGCTCCCTAAATATTTCTTGAACTAATGAATCTTCCTTCACACCTGTCTGGTCCTATTCTTGGGGGCTTCCCTGTTTGAGCTCTGTTCAGACAGCGTTTTGACCTGTGCTTTCCCACAGGACATGGGAGGAATCAGCCTGAGCCTGCTGCCACCATGCAAGGGCAAAGGCACTTTGGCTTTGGCCCTTGGGCAAAGAGGGTAAAAAAGGCATCATCTTGTCTGTTATTCCCACAGGAGCTTTGCCCAGGTGCTGGAAATGTCTGCTGGAGTGAGTAAAGAGGCAGCCCTAATCAACCAGGAGGTCTGGGAAGAGGCCCATGGCCCCGTGGCCCCCCGCCAGTGGTATTTCAATGAGGAGGACACCCAAGGGGAAATCTGGGGAGAGACCAGCAGCTCGCTCCTGTCAGGTCCTGATGAGCCATGTGCACTGTGATTGCACGTGGGGGCCTTCCTGCAAATGTTGGGAAGAAAGCACATCCTGCCTGACCAGGTGGTGACGCAATGGATAGAGTGTTGACCTGGGATGCTGAGGAACCAGGTTTGAAACGCCAAGGTCATCAGCTTAAGCGTGGGGTCATAGACATGACCACATGTAGATTAAAAGTAAGTGGCTCTCTGGCTCTGCTGGAGCTCCCCCTGGTCAAGGCACATATGAAAGGCAATTGATGAACAACTAAAGTGCCACAATTAAGAGCTGCTGCTTCTCATCTCTCTCCCTGTCTGAATCTCTGTTTCTCCCTCTCTCAAAAAAAAATAAAAAGAAAGCACGTCTTATGCCACTTGTCCAAGGCAGGCATTCTGGAAACTCAAGCACTTTAGTTACTTAATTCAGCAGTATAGCTATTTTTGTTTGATAATCTTGTTTGATATTTAAAGAATAAAACTGTTTGGCAATTGAACCTTGGTCTCTATGTATGGGAGGGGCAAAAGGCATGTGTTGTCTGTTTTTCTGAACAGCTAGTTCTGAGCCTCAGGACTCCTGAGATGTTATGAATATCTCACTTTCAAGATGATTACTGCCTGACCAGGCGGTGGCGCAGTGGATAGAGCGTCGGACTGGGATGCAGAAGACCCAGGTTTGAGACCCCGAGCTCGCCAGCTTGAGCGCAGGCCCATCTGACTTGAGCAAAAGCTCGCCAGCTTGGACCCAAGGTCGCTGGTTCCAGCACGGGGTTGCTCGGTCTGCTGAAGGCCCGCGGTCAAGGCACATGTGAGAAAGCAATCAATGAACAACTAAGGTGTTGCAACGAAAAACTAATGATTGATGCTTCTCATCTCTCTCCATTCCTGTCTGTCTGTCCGTCCCTATCTATCCCTCTCTGACTCTCACTCTATCCCTGTAAAAAAAAAAAAAAAAAGATTCCTGTCCTTCAGTCAGTCTCAGGGCTGTTTTGTTTAATATCTGACAGTGAGTTAAGAGTTGATCCTCAAATGGAAATTCTCTATTCAGTTCAATATCCCAGTAGTGGTCGCTGGGAGGCTCCTGTGGGCTTCGCCATTGCTACAGCCTACCCTCCACACCAGACTGTGCTGCAGAGAATTGGCCTAGCCAGCTCTTTAGCTCCTGCCTGCACCACATGGCTCCAGCAGTCCTAGTGGTTCCCATGGATGTGCGTTATGACACCCAGGAGTGGACGTGCTCCCAGAGAGATGTAGTGTCCATCCCCATCATACATTCTGAGCAGAGAGATGCAGCCCCTTGACCTAACAGTTCAAACAGGCTCACTTTCACCCAACCTTCCCCTTAATCCCACCAATCCTTACATTTTTAACGGGCTTTTTGGTGACCTTGTCAGCAGGTTTAGGATTTACGGTTGCAGGTGGGGGAAGCAGTCACCAGTCAGACGTAATAACCATTCCCATAAATCATGCAGATCAAGGAGACAAGCTCTTCCCATTGCCATTAGGTCGGTTTAGACCTAGCTTCCACCCACACTGTCCAACAATTTCATTTCCATGTTTCGAAGTCCTAGTAAGGCTTCAACGTGGAGCTCCTGTATTAGAGTTCCAGAAACTTCACCTCTGACCTGTCCCCTTCACCACCTATTTGTGGGCAAAACCTTTGGGTCCATAGAAGAGGACACCCCAGGGACCCTGGTCCTTTGTCAGTCATCTTAATAGGCCAGAAATAATCTCTCCCTTACAGCTTCTAAAATTTCCCCAGACTGAGCTAAAAACAGCTGACTTGTTTGGGGTACATGAGTGTTGAGGGACCAGAAGGGGGACTCCTACTCCACTCACTCTCCCGTAGTGCCGAATTCAGACCTTTGCTTCAGCCCCCTCAAACGGGCAGCAGTGTGCTGCATGCTACGAGTCAGCAGGGTCTCCAGAGGCTGCAGAAGGAGCAGGTGGTGTGTCACACTTGTGCTGAGAACTAAACTGGAAACCATTTAAGGGACAACTCGGCATTATAAAAATGAATTGTGGAAAGATTGCCATCATTTTCTAAAATGAGAATAGGTCAGAATATGTAGGGTGCAGAATAATTTGTGTTAAAACTTCCAAAAACCTGGAAAGATTAAAAATGTCTCATTGGAGGGAGCTGGGGATCCTGAGGATTTAGTACAAACTGACAAACCAGGGTTGGCAAACAGACCCCAAGCCAAATCCAGCCTGTTTCCTATGTGTGTGTATAGGTACATGCCACACCCAATCGTACATGTATTTGACTTCTTTCATGCTGAAAATAACAGTTGACTCTGGAGACTCTCTCTCCTGAAAAACCTAAAATCCTTACCATCCGGCTCAGAAGAGGTTTGCTAACCCTTGATCTGAACAATGAAGTCAGAAATCTAACTTGTAAGATAATATATTTAATCTTTTCTTATGGGACTCAAAGCTGTCATCACTGAACAAGGGAGTGTGGGCTGAGAAACAGTTTTGCTCTTTGTGAATTGTACTGATGCCAAAGAAGAGCTGGGGGGCGGGGGCGGGCATGCAAGGCCCTGGAGGAAGTGCTGCCCTGGAAGGAGGCTTCATAGACTTAGAGTGAGCACACGGACTAGTAATGAACACCAAGTATATCCACAGTGATGGTCTGAGTGGCAGATTGTGTGGTAGCTTGCCCCCTCCCTTACATTTTCCTTTTATTTTTATTTTTTGGAGAATTTTTATGAGTTTATTTGAGCCAAACTGACAACATGTGCTGGGTGCAAGATCTCAGATACTCCCCATTTTCTATTCTTTTTGTACTGAACAAATGTCACATCCACAATCAGAAAAACTTTTCATGTCAGTTTGGTGACAACTTCCAGGAGAGGTTGGGGGAGGCCATCACATAGGAGCTGAAGATGCGACCAAGACTTCTTAGATCCTCCCTGAGACTCAGTGGGGAAGCAGTCGAGACAGAACTGATGCCAAAAGGCAGGTGACAGCTTTTGGGTGGAGGACAGAAGTTACCTGTTCTGTGTGGGCAGGTGTAACCTTCTCCCCCTTTCCCACTATCCTCCCTCACACCCTGACACTCAAAATCTGCCAGCACACCAAGCCTGCCAGCTCTCTGACTCCCCGTGAGGACAGAGTTGTCACTTCACACACCTGAAACAAAATTTACCACCACACTCATCACTCGCGGAATCAGAGCTGTTGGTGCCCTCTGCCATTACACCGTTGCAATTCATGACTAAGCGTATTCCCAAAAGACCTGAAAACTGGTTGTCTTAGTCTATTCAGGCTGCTACAACCCAATTCCATAGACTGGATGGCTTATGAGTAGCAGGAACTTATTACAGTTCTGGAGATGGGAAGGTCAAGAGCAAGGTATTGGCAGATTTGGTGTCTGGTAAGAGCCTGGTTAATAGATGATCATTTCCTCAGTATTCTCACATGGCAGAAGAGGTGAGGAAGTGGTCTGGGGTCTCTTACATCGGGGCACTAAGCCCATTTATTAGGGCTCCACCATCATGACCTAATCCCCCCCAGTGGCCCCACTTCCCAGTACATCACCTGGGAGGTTAGGGTTTTAACATGAGTTTTGTGAGGACACAAACATTCAGTTTATACCCCAGGAACTAAAAAAGCTACATGCAAGTGATTATAGCAGCACTATTTACAGTAGTCAAAAGGTGGACATTTGCCTGACCTGTGGTGGCGCAGTGGATGGAGCGTCGACCTGGGAACACTGAGGTCACCAGTTCAAAACCTTGCACTGGTCTGGTTAAGGCACATGTGGGAGTTGAGCTTCCAGCTCCTCCCCCCTTTCTCTCTCTTTCTCTCTCACTCTGTGTCTCCTCTCTAAAATGAATAAAAAAAGAAAATTAAAAAAAAAAAAGGTGGACATTTGTCAATCCAAATGTCCATTGACAGAGGAGTGGATAAACAAAATGTGTTGTACACACACAATGGAATGTTATTGGCAGTAAATGTTATTGGAATGGAAAAGAAATGTTATTGGGCCACAGCGTGGGTGAAAAGTATTGAGTGAAAGAAGCCAGGCACTAAAGGACGAGTGTTGACTGTATGCTTCCACTCATACAAGGTCCCTAGGATAGGCGGATTCATGGAGACAGAAAGTAGAGGTTGCCAGGGGCTGACAGAGGGAGGGAAGTTACTGCTTAATGTTTCTGTTTGCGGTGAAGAAAACTTCTAGAACTAGAAAATGCTGATCATGGCAGAAGGTCATAAATGAATTAAATGTCACTGAACTGTACAGTTAAAAAAAGGTTAAAGTGTTAAATGTCACATATTTCTCAACAATAAATAAAATATTAAGAGAGATGTAGCTCTGGCCAGTTTTCTCAGTAGTAGAGTGTCAGTCAGCCCAGCGTATGGATGTCCTGGGTCTGATTCCTGGTCAGGGCACACAGGAGAAGTGCTCATCTGCTTCTCCCCTCTTCCCTCTCTCCTTCCTTTCTGTCTCTCTCTTCCCTTCACACAGCCAAGGCTCCACTGGAACAAAGTTGGTCTGGGCCCTGACGATGGCTCCATGGCCTCCGCCTCAGGTGCTAGAATGGATCAGTTTGCATTGGAGCAACACCCCAGATGGGCAGAACATCGCCCCCTGGTGGGTGTGCCAGTTGGATACCGGTCGGACATATGCGGGAGACTGCCTCCCTGCTTCTCACTTTGGAAAAATACAACAACAAAAAAGTGTGAGCAGTTAGTGGGGAACCCAGAAGAGGCCCTGCAGGGCAGACTCTGCACACAGGGATATGTTGAAAGGGCCAAGAAGCAGAGGGGGAAGGGAGGCAAGTTGGGATATGTAGAGTTGGAGCCCACCAGCCCTTTCTTGCCGCTGCTGTGCAACCACCATGCCCTGGAACTCCTGCTGCTGCTTTGGAAAACACTGATAGGGTTTACATGTCACCATAGCCTTTGGTTGTCAGCTTTCGATGGGACCGTTAGCAGAAACAGAAAAGAGTGGCTTCTCTCTCCCTTCTGCCTTCTATTCACCTGCCTGTACCTCCTGGGATCCTGCTGGAATGGGGAAAGGATCAGAGCTTCCAGGCCCCTGCAGTGGAAGGAGCCAGAGGGGAACTGACAAGAAGAAATGTGTAGGGAACAGACAAGAGGAGCCCTGGGCCTTTGCCCCTGGACTGTGCTGTCAGATGCCCATCCCTTCTGCTCTTCTACAAGAAACACAGTTCACCTGCTGTTCAAAGAAACTTTTTTTTTTTAATTTACACTGGCAGCAGGCGTCAAAGCACAGGTTTATTAAGACCAGACCTGAAGAACAGTGGCTCTGCCACCAGGAACAAGGGGCGTGTGGTACACAATGCTTCATTGTAAGTTTGTTCCCTTTAGAAGGTTGTATCCACCTGTAATTTAATAAGACCTTTCCATGATAGATGCAGGTCAAGGTCACACAGTCAAATCTTCCCAGACTGGCTTTCTGCTGAATCTGGGAGTCCCTAATCCAATTGACTCAGGAAGACCCCTGATGGCCCTCTTCAGGGTAGCAGAATCAGGGCAGCACCATCAGAGCCTACTAACTTCAGTGCCTGCACCCACAAAGCACGGCAGGACAACTGGCAGGCTCCACTCAGGCTTCTAGTTGCTGTGAAAGGAAATCTTTCTTCTTGATTCCTAAATGTGAGAAGAAAACAAGATCCTGTAGTTTGTGGTCTGGTGGAGAAAACATAGTAAATGCTGTAAAAGCTGTCCCCTGGACCGTGTGAGAATGTGTGGATTTGCTGTGCGACTGCTTGTCCAACAACTGGCTCCCGTTCTTGGACGGAAGCATTACTTAGTTGCTGGATACTTGGGAACTTCTGAAGCAGCAGGGGAGCTTTGACTTTCCCAACTCCTGGGATCTGTTGCAGTTTCAAGTAGGGACACCTCAGAGATCACAGCCTGTTTCTTCCTGAGGAAAGGGTTCTTACTAGGCTTTTTGGTTTGTTCTTGAACTAACTGGATAATGAGGCAGGATGCTTCCACCTGGCTGGCCACTGGTAGTAGCACCATCCCAAGGTCCAGCACAGTAAACTCCTGTATGGCTGGGAAGTACTGTTTACTTGTCTGTGTTTTCTCAACTACTACAATTCCTTGAAGATTCCTGGAATTCTTAACGCGAACAAACCTCTTTCGGTAGCTATTTCCTGCCACCAAATCAGCTTCCTTGATATAAAGAATGCAGGATCTGACAGACAAGTAAAAATCTACTGGTGTCAGGCCATCCTCAAAAACAAGTGTAATTTTCCCTTGCACGCCCTGTGCCAGGTGCAACCCACGCCATTTCTCATCGGTAACAATGTGCCCAAAAGGCACGTGCACAGGGCCTGTGCCATCAGGGGGGTTCCTTTCCATGGTGGCCTAAATCTGCAGAGGAAAATGTAAGATGGCATTTGAGCAGGATGTTCTTCCTGCAAGCGGCCCAACATTCCACTCGAAGCTGAGCTTCTTCTTGGCAGGAGCCAGTCTGCAGTGTCCTCTAAAAGTCTGATTTATCAAAGTCTAAGCATCAGGAGATTTAGTCCCCTCATTATCGCCACCTGCCCGTTCCACCCCATAGCTCCTCCTGTTCAAAGAAACTTATCAGGCCTGACCAGGCGGTGGCACAGTGGATAGAGCATCGAACTGGGATGTGGAAGGACCTAGGTTCGAGACCCCGAGGTCACCAGCTTGAGTGTGGCCTCATCTGGTTTGAGCAAAAGCTCGCCAGCTTAGACCCAAGGTCGCTGGCTCCAGCAAGGGGTTACTCAATCTGCTGAAGGCCCGCGGTCAAAGCACATATGAGAAAGCAATCAATGAACAACTAAGATGGCGCAACGGCAACAAAAAACTGATGATTGATACTTTTCACCTCTCTCCGTTCCTGTCTGTCTGTCCCTATCTATCCCTCTCTCTGACTTTCTCTGTCTCTGAAAAAGAAAAAAAGAAACTTATTAGTAAAGTCAAAAGTGGACATCCAGGGCTGACATCGGGTTCATTTAAAGTCCACACCCTGAGCTGTGCAGCCTACAAACTGCTCTTCCCACCCTGTTTCCAGGATGCCAGAAGTCAGCTTTCTGTCCTAATCTGAGGCTTCTGACGCTTCAATGTGGAGCATTTTTCCCTTGAGAAACTGACTCCAAAGTAGCTGTGACACGGGGCACTCTCAGTGAGAATTCCCATAAGCGCCACCATGCCAGGCACCATCACCCCGCTTCGGGCCCGCACACACTCACATAGTCTTTCATGTCTCGTTCGCAAATATGGACTAACTGCCTGGGGTTTCTGGGCATCTAAAAGCCCCATGGAAGTCCCATGGGGAACGGGGACAAAACTATTCTTAGAGACAGGAGTGAATGTTTGCATTTATAAAATAAAAATGAGGTACTATGAAAAGAATAGGACATGTTGGAAAGTAGAAAAAATAGGATCCAAACAAAAAATCCAATAGTAGGGTTGGAAGATAAAACAATAAAAAATCTTCTGAAAGCAGAATAAAAAGGACAGAAATGGAAAATAGAAGAGAGATTTTTTTAAAAATTAAGATTTCATCCAGGAGGTTCCATATCTGATAAGTGGATGGGAAACAGGAGAAAAGTGTACAAGAAATAATACTAAATTACAGAGGGCTGGCCTTCTGAGGGCACAGCCCAGGAAACAAGGAAAGGCCCACGTGGGGATGTATTAGCTCCTTATTACTATTTAACAAATTACCCCAAAATGTAGCAGGTCAAAACAATATACATTTATTACAGAGTCACTGAGTCAGGAATCAGGGTGCAGCTCAGCTGGGTCCTTTTCTTCAGGGTCTCACGAAGCTGCAATTAAGAAGGCCACCAGGGTCTTATCCACAGGCTCGACTGGAACCATCTGTTTCCAAGCTCACTTTTTTTTTTCATTGCCATTGCGACACCATAGTTGCTCATTGATTGCTTTCTCACATGTGCCTTGACCGCGGGCCTTCAGCAGACCGAGCCACCCCTTGCTGGAGCCAGCGAACTTGGCTCAAGCCTGATGGGTTCACGCTCAAGCTGGCAAGCTCGGAGTCTCGAACCTGGGTCCTCCGCATCCCAGTCCAACGCTCTATCCACTGCGCCACCGCCTGGTCAGGCTCCAAGCTTACTTCTTGTTGGTAGGATTCAATTTCACCTTGAGGGTTGTTCCACTGAGGGCCACTGTCTCTTGCTGGTTGTTGCCAATGATGTCCCTAGCTGGAGGTTACTCACGGTTCCATGCAAACATCTCCAGCACTGAAGCTTATTTAATTAAAGTCAGTAGGAGATGGAGTCATATAGCAGGATGGAGTGACCATCTTTAGGACTCCGGTCACAAAAGTGACATCCCTTCACAAAGTGGCCATCTTCTGTTACTTAGAAGAAAGGTACTCCAGGAGAGGGGATAACCAGAAAGTGGAATCAATGGCTGCATTAGAAGCTGCCTGTCCTATGGGACAAATTAGCATATACTTCAGAACACTAGGAATTAAAGATTTTCAAACTTGCTGAGAAAAATAACAGAGGTGTTTGAATTCTGAATAGCGTCACTGGAGCTGGAAGGCGGTGGAACAGGATGTATGTGGGCAGTGCTCAAGTTTTTCAAAATCATAAAAATATTGTGAGGGTTCCCCAGACAGGTGCTGGAACTGACAGAAAAACAAACAACAACAACAACAAAAAAACACAGGACAATTGTCACACACAAACTTATGGTTACTTTCAGAAAGGAAGTTTCAGTGACTTAACTTGGGTGGTGGGCATACAATAGTGGGTTTATTATTGCCTTTTGACCTTTACCTATGTGACAGTTTCAGGGGTGAGGGGGGTCCTCAGGTCTTTTGAGAGGTGAACAGGGGAACCAAAGTGGACGGTGCCTCTAACCAACCGTAGCGGAGGGTGAGGGAGGAAAGCAGCTCTGAGAGACGGCTGCTGGGCCAGGTCTTCCAGGAGGAGATGCGGAAGGGGGGCTTTTAGAAATCAGGGCACTGCACAGAGGAGTGTTATCAGCACTTCTGTCTGGCTTTCAAGGGTCCATCTTCCCGTCTTCTGGTCCTGGTGCTGGGGATTCTCCTGAAGGCCTGTAGGGGGCAGCAAAGTCCCCCCGCTCAAATTGTTCATGTCTGCATAATTAAAAAAATAAAGTATCATTACTCATAGATTAAATGAGTGTTTTAGTATTTCTTTATTATATCTTGGCTCATTTCTTTTGACAAGTTCATTGTAGAAAATTGAGATAATCACAGGAGAGTTACAAATCAACCAGAGTGGTTACCACTGATCGATTGGGGTGATTTGCACTTTGGAGCATTTTAATTCTAATAGAATTTCAGACAAAGTGGATTGGAACTGTACATTTGTAACCTGACTCTTTTTCATCTTCAGTATTGTAGGTATCTTTTTGAGTCAAGTATCCTAGAATGTCACAGCTTCTAATGGCGTAACACACTTGGTTTTGTTCGTATGTAGGTGCTGCACCATCATCAACCAGCCGGATGTGAGGCCCAACTCTCTCCAGGAACTGCTCAGCTCGACACTCCGGACTGCTGCCCAGCCTTGTCAGGAATGCCCAGCTATGTCATGTGGAACATTTAAGCATCTGTTATCTGCAGTGGGGGCTACAATTCTGAGGTTGTTTGTCTTCCAAGAGAATTCCACATTATGAGAAGGCTAGGTCTGCTTGTGGCACTATCTGGACAGGAGATAAAGCAAGGTTTGCCCAGAGAACTGATAAGGCTCAGCCCAGCCTTCAAAGAGAATGTGCTTGGGTACTGTACTGGAGTGAGTGGTGGCCCCCCCCGCCGACACACACACAAGTTATAGCCACATGGAACTTGGACCTCTGGAACCTGTGACTGTGGCCTTATTTGGAAAAGGGTCTTTGCAGATGTAATTAAGTAAAGGATTTTGAGATGAGCTCATACTGAGTTATCTGATGGGCCCTAAATCCCATGACAAGTGGTCTTATAAGAGAAAGGCAGAGGAAGACTTGAGACAGAGAAGAGGAGAAGGCCAAGTGAAGATAGAAGCAGAGATTGGGGTGATGTGGACACAAGTCAAGAAATGCTGGGAGCCCCCAGTAGCCAGAAGATACAGACAGGATCCTCCCCTAGAGCCTTCAGAGGGAGTGTGGCACTGTTGACACCTTGACTTCATACGCCCAGCTTCCAGAACTGAGAATAAATTTCTATTGTTTAAAGCTATTTGTTTCAGTTCCCCTAGGAAACTAATACAGTGTCCAATCAGAGACACGGAGGGACTTCCTTGGGAAAAAGAGGGTGCTATGACTTTGGTTTCAGGGACCACCCCTGTCTCCTAGATTGACCCCTCACTGCACAGATGGGGGGTTTCTTCTGGCCTAAGATTGTTTAGTAGGTTTGGACAAGAAGCAGCTTTCAAACTTCTCCCAGGCTGCCTTAATTCTAGGCAGGAGCTACAGCCACCATGTGCAGGTACAAGGACGATTTAGGAAAGACAGGACCCTACATGTAAGAATGCCTTGACATGACCAGCGATAGCTGGATTGGGCTACCATCAGAACAAGGTAGAAGGGATGATCTGGATCGAGACCATGTCACCTCCCATAAACTCAGGTTTAGACACCTCTGAAGCACCTGCCACAAAAAGGGGACCAGGATAGGTATGTGTCAGCAAATCACAGACCCCACTTGACCCTGAGGAATGACTGCGAAGGTGGCTGGTGATGAAGGACCGTGGTGCAAAACACTACAGGTGACCGTAGATAAATGGCACAATCTTCCTGGACTGCACATCCGTCACCTACAAACAGGGACAGTGACAACCACTTCCAAAGAAGCTGGCTTCTATACCAAAGTGCTCAGTTTGTATTTTCATTTTCTTTTCCATTAAAAAAATGCAATATGGCCCTGACTGGGTAGCTCACATACAAGAATCAAACAATGAATGCATAAAAAGGCAGAAAAATTAATTTTTTTTCTCTCTCTAATCAATGATTTAAAATATTTTTTAAAGACTTTATTTATTGATTTTACAAGGAGAGGAGAAAGGGAGGGACAGGGAGTGGGAAGTTTCAACTCATAGTTGCTTTACTTTAGTTGCTCATTGCTTGCTCATTGTACATTGACTGGGCAAGCCCAGAATTTCAAACTGCTGACCTTAGCATTCGAGGTTGATCCTTTATCCCACAGGCCAGGCAATAATTAAAATTAAAAAAAGGAATTCAATATGATAGACTCTATACATAATATTATTTTTGCCATTTCTTTTTTTTTTCTTTTACAGGGACAGAGAGAGAATCAGAGAGAGGGATAGATAGGGACAGACAGACAGGAACAGAGAAAGGTGAGAAGCATCAATCATTAGTTTTTCATTGCCGTTAGGACACCATAGTTGTTCATTGATTGCTTTCTCACATGTGCCTTGACTGCGGGCCTTCAGCAGACCAAGTAACCCCTTGCTGGAGCCAGCGACCTTGGGCCCAAGCTGGCGAGCTTTTGCTCAAGCCAGATGGGCCCGTGCTCAAGCTGGCGAGCTCGGGGTCTCGAACCTGGGTCTTCCTCATCCCAGTCCGATGCTCTATCCACTGCGCCACCGCCTGGTCAGGCTATGTCCAAGTCTTAATCCCTGTTTTGGAACCTGTGAATGTAACCTTATTTGGAAATCAAGTCTTCAGCGCCCCCAAGCTTGTGGCTTCCTGGATGACACACTGTCCCCCGCAACATGGGAGATGTGAGATGACAGGACACGGGGGTGGGGCGGGGGTGGAGACAGATTGCAGGAAAGAGCTCAGAAGGAAGCAATTCCAAATATCACCCACCAGTGTGTCTTCCCCCAGCCAAAGGATCACAGGCATTTAGAAAGTCCCATGTAAAGTTTTGTGTCTCTCTATTAAAGGAACACCATGGCATGTCACAAGTCATTTTGCATAAAACGCCTTCAGAAATCTTTTTTTTAAAAAGTCTGCTTCATAATTGCAGAATAACTGTGAAGTGCTTTTGCTCAGCCACTGCCCAGGTCCGCCTTGGAACTGCACCTATCTGTCGCCCTCCCTGAAGCCAACCTGTGGACACTGTCCCCAGCAGCCTCATGTCCCCATGTCCCTTGAGGTAGCTCTGGGAGGCTGGTGCAGATGCTGCCATGTGACCGCATAGATCGCCTGCCCACAGCCAGGTCACATCTGGACCAGGAGGCCACAGGCTTCTGACTCTTCAGGGGGAAAGTGTGGTGCCGACAGAAAAATATGTGTTTGGTTTGTAAGTTAAGATAACCCGCTGTGGAAGTGACTGAAGAGACAGTAAAACGGAAACCCATGTGGTCATGATGTTGGCTGTGCTCCTGACTTGGCTTTGCTCAACAGCAAGGTGGGCGCAGTCCTAGGGAGATCTGCAGAGAGCTGATGGACGCGAACCTGTGACCCTTCGCCTTTGGAAATCATCAAGCATCTGCCGAGTAAGCTGTTTAGGAACTGGTCCTGGGCCAAGGTCGTGGAGGGAGCGGGGCATGGAATGGGGGGCGGATAAGGCCCTTAACAACAGGAACACACAAGTCATTTTTAACCAATCAAAAAGAGGGAGACAGACCAAATGCAGTTTATAAACGCTCACACACCATGCTGTGAGAAACAGTTTTAGAAGTCGGGCTGGGCCACAGGGAAGCCTTAGAGACAAGTGAAACATACATCAGGAGATTGGTCCAGTAAACAAGGTAACCTTGGCACGAGAGACATCAGGCAGCTGACAGTAAAGGTGAGGGAGCCACATATGCTGATGTGGAAAGACTTACGATAGATTACATATGAAAGAAACTGTTGTATAAACAGTATTTTCCTCTGGCTGCTGCAATAAATTATCATGAACCTCCTGGCTCAAAACAACAAAAATTTATTCTTATATTTCTGGAAGTCAGAAGTATGAAATCAGTGTTACTGGGCTAAAATCAAGGAGTCAGCAGGGCTGGTTCCTTCTGGAGGCTCCAGAAGAGAATCCACATCCTTGCCTTTTCCAGTGTCTGAGGCCTGAGTTCCTGGCTCATGACCCCTTCCTTCCTGCATCACTCCAACCTCTTGCTTCCATTGTCATACCTGCAACTTCTGTGGAAAACTGCCCTCTGCTTCCTTCTCATAAAGGCACCTGGGATTACATCTAGGCACTACCTGCAAATACAGAATTATCTCCCCATCATATCAAGATCCTGAATATAATGATGTCTGCAAAGTCCCCTTTCCCCTAACCATAATATTTGCAAGTCTCTCTTTTATAACTGAGGCAGCTACTAAGTGACTAATGGTCAAGGAGCAGAAACAGCATGGAAACACTGGACTAAGGGACGATCTGCATGCCAGGTGAAACAGAGCAAAATGATGCAAAATTTCATTACGCTACTCAGAATGATATGCAATTGAAAACTTATTTGTTGTTTATTTTTTGAATTTTCCATCTAACATTTTCAAACCATGGTTGACCAGGTAGGTGTGGGTTAGTTTTGTTAAGTTTGTTCGCGGGGTTACCAGCTGCCAGCACTTTGCCTGATTGGTGCGTGGATGCGTGGCAGTACCATGTGTGCACAGCCTATATAAGGTTATAGGTGCTTGTGCTAAAGAGAGATGGGGGATTTGCGGATGGTGGATTGCCTGCCCTCCACTATGAGGGGCCATTCTTGCTGTTTGTTTGCCTGAGAAGCAGTTTGCCCCTGCCTGTGTGCTTGTTCACCATTGTGAGACTTTATTAAATGGAATGACCCAGTGCTTTCTGGTTCTGCAGTTTTTCTACTATCTGCCCAAATCCAATGTGAACCTGCCAGGCCTTGACCACCAGCATTGCACCTGGTGTAGTGGGCAGGGTCTGAGCAGATAGATGGGTATGGAGCCACTGACAGCCTTGAAGGGTGGGGTAGAGGAGTGGTTGCTGTTCTCCAGCATGTGGTTTCTTGTGGCTGTTCTTTGGGGGGCCATAGGCTGGGTGTTTTTTAAAGCCCCATGAGAGTAAACTGAGAGCTCTGTGTGAGAGGTGGCCTGAGGTCGAAAGCTCCAGGATGAGCTATGGACTGAGCGGCAACAATGGCACAGGCTGGAATGGTCACTAGAGAAAGATCTGCAGATCCAAGAACTGCAAGTCAGATTGCAGGCTGAGAACCAGCCACAGTGTAAATCGGAGCGAGCGCTGAAGAAGGAGGCCAAACGGGTTCATGAGTTGCAGTTTCCCTGGAATTTGAATGTTGGCAGTGGCAGCTGTTAGAGGAACAACTGCAGGTTCAACTTCAGGCCGAGAGTCAGCAGCCACAGGAACCAAAGATGGCTGTGCCAGTGGAGTGGCTCTGAGTTGGCAGGAGCAGGTGTTTCTAGCTCCTCTTCTGAGGATGAGGAGGCTCGGGCTGAAGCTGCCATCCACACACTTAGAGCTTGGCTAGTGGTCATCAGAAAGTAAAAACCCAGCAGCAAAGAGTACTTGCTGAGCCTGACCAGGCGGTGGCGCAGTGGATAGAGCATCGGACTGGGATGTGGAGGACCCAGGTTCGAGACCCCGAGGTCGCCAGCTTGAGCGCAGGCCCATCTGGCTTGAGCAAAAGCTCGCCAGCTTGGGCCCAAGGTCGCTGGCTCCAGCAAGGGGTTACTTGGTCTGCTGAAGGCCCGCGGTCAAGGCACATGTGAGAAAGCAATCAATGAACAACTATGGTGTTGCAACGGCAACGAAAAACTAGTGATTAATGCTTCTCATCTCTCTCTGTTCCTGTCTGTCTGTCCCCATCTATCCCTCTCTCTGACTCTCTCTCTGTCTCTGGGGGAAAAAAAAGAGTACCTGCTGAGCCCCTGGTACGGTTGCTGTGATTTTGGGACACAGGAGTGAATGGCATCATCCTCTCTGGAGCAGAGATGGAGAGGTTGGCCACTGTTGCCACACGCTCCTCCTTGGGGCTGCATCTTGAGAGATCCATGATGGCAGGGATGAGGGGGGAGGCCTGAGTCCCCATGTGAACCTAGTTGCCTGTAATGGACCTTTACCTTGGTGATTTGCACAGACAGCTGGGTTGTCTACCATGGACTGATTCTTGAACTGCAACAGGAGGGGAGCACTGGCTGGCTCCCTTACTGGATGGACATGCCACTTGTGGACAGTACTCCGGATTTTCAATGAGAGTCCTCAACAGGGATGCCCAGCTCCGGTGGAGGCCCTCCTGCACCAGGTAGCTGCTCCCATCCAGTTGCAGATACGCACCAAGGACTCTGCTCAAGCCAGTCTTTGGGCTGCAGGGCAATGTGCTTTTGCCTACTCCAACAGCCCTCCTTAAAGGCCAACGGATTCACTGGACATGGCCCTGGACTGTACAGGCCGCCCACCTATGATGGGTGGCCTTGTTGGCATCATAGGGTAGGGGGCTAGAGATGTACCTCCAGTTAACTCCCTGGGCAACCAGCACCTGGCCGCCTAAGATATTATCCCTTGAGTGGTCAGGGAGACAGCATAATTAAGGGCAGTTCTGTAATTTCTTTATGGCCCATAATGACTTCTCCCATTTTGCTGCACATCGAACCAGCAGATCCTGGTGTGCAGGCCAATAAGGTTTGGTCTGCCCACCTGGGACAGCCTCTGGTACCTGCTACTGTGCTGTCTGCAGACAGAACTCTGGCCTGTGTTCTGCCAGAAGGGAAAGATTTGCCTCTCTTGGTGCCAACCAGTCAGGGCCGCAGGTTATACGCTTTTTGTTTCTGTTGAATCATGGGCACTTGCTGCAAACCAGCACAGCTAGTAATTACAGGTCCTGAGGGAAAATGATGCAGGATGAAGAAAATAGGTTTAAAGAGAAATAGGATAGGATTGGGAGGCCTTTGCAAGCTGATGGCAATAGCGTCCGGTTTGCTTTAATATATAGCCATGTGCAAATAAGGAAGATTTTGATACAAAGTCACACATCTGAGGCAAAAACAGGAATTCTCTTAAGACATAAACAGGAATCCATTTAAGGCATAGACAGGAATCCCCCACCATGCATAAGTGAAATCAACCAACATCTGAACAAACAAAAGGTGAGAGGAAGGGCACATAAATTGCTTTTAGCAACTATTTAAGCAAGCAAGTGAAGTGGGGGGTATGGGATGAGTGCAAATACTCAGCTTCATAGCCAATATGGAGGAGTGGGGGGAGAACTTAGTCTTTTGCTAAGCCTTGAGCTTACAAAGGTTTTTTGCCACTTGCAGTCTCCCACATATTCCCCTTTTCTTTTTTCTTTTTCATTTGTGTGCTGAGATTTGTACTCATCTGATTTCCTAGTTTCCCAGATTCTAATTTGGAGGCAGACTGAAAAAATACAGAATAAACACAAAATTAGCATAACCAATGCTAACAGATACCCAAATAAGTGTCCTATTAAAGGGATTAAAGCCTTTTAAATTATTAAGCAAACTCTTAGTCAATACAACAGGATCTATAATAGAGTCTTTGCTGTTTTGAATGTCCTTAGTATGTTCATGTATTTCACTAAGTCCATGCTGCCACCATCACCATTCTGCATTCTCTGTAGATGCAACCCCACCCCACCCACTTCAGTCCCATTGAGAATTGTTGCAAAGAGCAGGAGTCACACTCAGGAAAAGTCCACATGGCACTGGAACTGTTGTCACATTCTCAATCTCTGTAGCTGGTTTCCAAGTTCTATGACCACTGATTCCAGCACATTAAGTTTTTGCCTTAAGCTTAACGGGCATTCTGGATCTCTGGAACCAAGTTGCTTTCTAGGGGCTGATGTCAATCTATGATGAGGCTTCACATTTCTTGTTCCTCACTGGCATTCAAAGAGGGCCTGTTGATGACAAAACTGGAACATACTCTCGCCCCCAAGTTAGTAATTTGATTCAATATTGCCGCTTAGGGCCAGTTAATATATCCTGGTATAACATGAGATACTTGGGCCGTTGCTCGGCTGGTATAAAATGCCTCTCAGTTGCCTCAAGTCTTGAGGAGGGAATAATCAAAAAAAAAGTAACTTCTCTTGTGCAGTGAGTCTCTCCTCTTATTTATTGCTCTCAAATCTTGTAATAGCCTCCAGGCTCCTGATTTCTTTTTAATAAATGATATAGGCATATTCCATGGGCTATTAGGAGGTTCAGTGTGCCCAAGCTGTAACTGCTCTTGTACCAATTAAGCAGCTGCCTTAAGTTTCTCCTGAGAAGGGAGCCATCGGTCTACCCAAACAGGATCATTTGATTTCCAAGTAATTGGGTCATCACAATTCATTATTGGGGTAGCAGGAGCTAACAACGCCCCTATGCTAAATTTTGATACCCTAATCTATGCCTTTTGGTATTGGGTGTCATTTCTATGCGGGTGAGAATCCCCCGCTGTTTTTTCCCTGATCCCTTAGTGGGCAAAAATACCTGATCAAGCATTTGAGCACTGACTAAATCATTAGGACTGATAAATATAGCTCCCATATTTTTCAAAACATCTCTACCCCACAAATTAACAGGCAATCCAGGGAGCACATAAGGCTGATAAAGTCCTGTATGACCTTCTTTCTCTTCCTACTATAAAAAACTTAAGAGCTTTGTTGGGGAGACTTACTTTTCCCTATGCCTTGCAGCTCAATGAATTCTTTGGGGCCTCTTTTGCAGGATGTGGCCTGAGAAGTAGCCAACTGCTTGAAGCAGCTTGAGACAAGTTCTTGAAATGATTTATCAGGGCCCTGCTTAATTTTGCTTAATTCCTTTGTTTCATAGACCTGAGTAAAGCTTTACACACAAACAAGGAAATTACAGTTCAGAAACACAAGTATAACACATAAATCTGATTAATATTTAAATCTAAATGAGCACTCTTTACAAGTTCCAATTTTAAAGCAAAAACATAGGGATGAAACTATTTTATTTTTTCAATATTAAAACCGGCATTTCCAATTTTTGCATGCAAGGACTTAATTCAGGCCTTAAAAATTTGCATTTTAGACAACATCAGACAAAGACTAAACAGAAACTAGAATTAGACAAACCAGAGAGAAACCTGGGATTTCAAAGGACAATCAGACTAGAAAGATGCCTGCCTGATTTCAGTCAGGGCATTTTCTGACAGAGTGACTGAAAATGGATGGGACTAAATAAAATTTCCCCAAGAAAATTTTCTTGGCAGCTGCTGGAATATTTTCTATAGTCAGATCCAACACAGGTCCCCTGCCTCAATTTCCAGGCAAAGAATAAGAAAGAAACAAAATGATAATTCAGAAGATTGTAGCTACAACATTAAAGAAAATCCGACCATAACAGGAAAAGCTGTAACTTTCCTAATGCCTGAGTTTCCTATCCATTCTTAAATTCTATGTTGCTGTAACCAGCAGTTTAGGTTGACTATGCTGAGATTTCTCTGAGCAGCAGACTAAGCAGTCGGAGAGAACCAGAGGCAGCCACACTGTCCTACGTCCCTTGGCCCCCAAGCGGCAAAGTACAGCAACAACTGCCAGAGAGACTACCACTTTTATTTCTCCTGCCATAGCCTGCTCACACCACTGCCTTCTCAGAACTTTACCTACTTGCTCCCCTGTAGCAGAAATAACCATTCCCTCCTCCGGGAAACAGGGGCACACATCTTGAACATAATCACAAAAAGCATTCTAGAGGCATAACTACTCTTACAAAAAAGTCCCTAGCTTTTGACCCTAATTGTCCCATAATTTATTACTCCCGACTATACTCTCCCCAAAAACTTTACTCACTGTGCACACTTGGGGAGTTCTGTCACCTGCCTTTAGTTTAGTTTTCTTGTACTCAAGTTCCTGTTTGGGCACCACTTGCTGTGAACCAGCACAGCTAGTAATTCCAGGTCCTGAGGGAAAATCATGTGGAATGAAGAAAATAGGCTTAAAGAGAAATAGGATGGGATTGGGAGACCTTTACAAGCTGATGGCAAGACAGAGCAAAAGAGCCCCTGGTTTGCTTTATTATATAGCCATGTGCAAATAAGGAAGACTTCTTTTTTTTTTTTTTACAGAGACAGAGAGTCAAAGAGAGGGACAGACAGGGACAGACAGACAGGAACGGAGAGAGAAGAGAAGCACCAATCATCAGTTTTTCGTTGCGACACCCTAGCTATTAACCGATCGCCCCCTCATATGTGCCCTGACCGTGGGCCTACAGCAGACCGAATAACTCCTTACTCTGGCCAGCGACCTTGGGTTCAAGCTGGTGAGCCTTGCTCAAACCAGACGAGCCAGTGCTCAAGCCAGTGACCCCGGGGTCTTGAACCCGGGTCCTCCGCATCCCAGTCCAATGCTCCATCCACCGCACCACTGCCTGGTCAGGCCAAATAAGGAAGACTTTGATATAAAGTCACACATCTGAGGCAAAAACAGGAATTCTCTTAAGGCATAAACAGGAATCCATTTAAGGCATAGACAGGAATCCCCCTACCATGCATAAGTGAAATCAACCAACATCTGAACAAACAAAGGGTGAGAGGAAGGGCACATAAATTGCTTTTAGCAACTTAAGCAAGCAAGTGAAGTGGGGGTTATGGGATGAGTGAAAATACTCAGCTTCATAGCCAATATGGAGGAGTGGGGGAGAAAGCCTTTTGCTAAACCTTGAATTTACAAAGGCTTTTTGCCACTTGCAATCTGCCACAGGCTAATCCCTCACTAGATACCAGGACTTGCAAATATTTTGTTTCATCCTTTGAGTAGTCTAAAGTCTTATTGTTTAAGCCACCCAATTTATGATAATTTGTTACAGCAGGCACAGGAAATTCATCCTGTGCTCTTCTTCCCATGCCTCTACCAGACCAGGAATGCATGTATGGTGTGTACACACACAGACACACATACATGCACACACACACGCAAGATCTTACAGCTATTGTTGGAGGAGAGCAAACACACTCCTCACCACATGCATCAGTGAGAGTGCTGAGCAGATCCCTGCGTGGATTTTTCTCCATCTGTAAAGGTGCCCTGGAAGGCGCTTTTTGCCCCTAGGAGATTCCCAGCAGCCTTTGCACCTTTCTTCTGAGTGACATTTCCTGCTGGCTGTTGCTCTTTTCTGGATACATTGAAGTCCTTGAGAAGATATTGATGCTGGCTCCCTGGACCATTTGGGTTTGGGGAAAACCCAAAGCCTACTTCTTGTGCTCTTTGCTGAGGTCAGGTAAAGCCAGAGGAGGGTCCTCTCTCAAAGTCCACCCAGGACCCTAGACCCTGGGATTGGGCTCATGCTGGCTGTGTGCAGAGGTCTCTGCTCCTCCACGGAGTCAGCAGCCCTGGTCCTCACATGCTGGGCCAAGAGGACACAGCACACAGGAAGACCCCTCCAGCCTCTAGCCACCTGCTCCTTCAGCACCTGGACATGCCTCCAGGCAGAAGGAGGTGGAAGCCCTTGGGTCTTGTTGAAATTACCTCCCTGCATTCTTCTCCCTTCTGTCCACTCTGCTTCCCACTCCCTGCACCTCACTTTCCCTGCTTTGCGAGGATTACACGTGGCATCTCTTTCATCTGTTTGTCCTTTGTCCTGTGGATGGTCATGCAGGCTGCTTCTGGTTATTCACTGCCCCTAATAATGCAGCTGCTTGGCAGTCACCTTGGTCACATCTCTTTCCTTTTAGTAGTCTCAGAGGTCACATCAAGTTTTAGCTTCATTAGTGTCACTGACTGCTCCCAAGGGATATGGTAGCTGTGCCCTCTTGGGCAGCAAGCATCATACCCCACAGCTGTTTCTGCACACAGGAATGCTCTGTTTCCTGTCTTTAAGGTATCTGGAGTATACCTCTGGCTGGGTAGTGCAGATGTGAACTATGAGGGCTTTACTTGAAGATCCTGCTTGGTGACCCTGTGGACTGGGCTTATGGGCTGGCACTACTACCTGGTCTCTTTGAGAACTGCCCCTGCTGAGTTCCTGCATTGCCTCCTCCACAACTACTCCAATTCCTGCATTGCCTCCTCCAGCATCTGCTATGGCAGATCCTCTGTGTCCTGAAGTCCCCACTGCCTGCCCAGTGCTTGGTCTAAAGCCTATGGGGAAGGATGGTGGAGGACACTGCCTGGAAAGCACACGTGCCTGGGAGCAGAGAGGGATCCAGGGAGGCTTCTGGAAGGAGCAGGAGTTGGGCAGGCACAGGAGGAAGGTGGAGGGGCAGAGTTTGAACAAAGACAGGCACTGGGGTCAGCACGGGGTACAGGAGGAACTAGGCTGAGGCTGGGCCATCAAGGCAGCCGCAGGGCAGCCCCAGGTTTGGACTCGGTCCCAGTAAACACTAAAGAATCTCAGGCTAGTTGATGGGTTGATACGGGAGGAGGACTTGAACATGACATTGAAAAGAGGGGCCCCACCAGAGGCAACTACAGCAGGGGGACAATCTTTGAGGTGGAGGCAGTGGAAGGGGCAGGAGGGGACACCCTGCCCTCAGGAAAGAAAGGGGTGCTGGTTCACTCCGGCTGCTTACCAGAGGGGAATTGAGGCTCAGAGAGGGGGTACCTGAGGCCAGGCTATCAAGGGCCTGGAGGCGCTGTGGGTCTAGAAGGTTGACCCCCTAGCCAGTCTTAGCTTCTTCTCAGGGCTCTGCTATTCAAGCTTCCTGCACTGCACAAGTCTCCAGGACGGAGGGTGGGGGACAGGAGGGGGGGGGGTAGACACAGTGGGCTCTGCATGGTGGGGAATGAAGAGGGCCTGGAGACGCAGCACCCCTGTGCAGGGGCGGGGCAGGTCCATGGAGGCACAGTGGGTGGGCGGCTGGGAGGTGGACAGGCGGGATGGATGGGGGGACAGTACAGGGAGGGGACGGATTCGGGGAGGATAGTGGGCCAGGGTGGGAAAACAGAGGGGGCAGGTCAGGTCGAAGTGGGGAAGCGGTTGGGCCGAGTCTGGGGGTGCATCCGGGCAAGGGGCGGGTCCCGGGAGGAAGTCGATGGAGGGGTTGAATACAGCGGCGGAGCGGGGACGGGGAGAGAGGGGCGCGCCAGGGTGGAAGCAAATCCGTGGATGGGGCAGGTCCCGCCGCCCCAACCTGGCCGCGCGCGGAGTGGGGCGCACTGCGAGGGCTGTGAACCAAGGGCCCCCCGAAAGCGCAGCGGGGACACAGCCTCCGCGCTGGGTGGGACCTAGATTCTCGTCGAGTTGGACTGGAAAAGGGGGCACTCTGAGGCTTCAGAAGTGGCCTCGTGGGGCAACGGGGACTCCCAGAGCTCAGGCTGCGAGTCTACCTACCCTAAGTCTCCTCCTTGGGCGACCGGGGGCTGTCGTCCCAGCGATGATTTAAAGTTTTCCGTGTCATCAAGGTAAGAGGTGCGCGTTTTGGCTGAGAAATGGGAAAGAGTTCGTTTTCCTAGGAAGGAGGTGTGTTGGGGGTTTGTTTGGCTTCCACATTTTTCTTGAAGTTTGCTTACAGAACTTCTGATGGGTTGACAGCGAGGAGGCGAATTAACTAACTGCTAAGGAGAGCTTCCCGTGAGTTGGCTTCATAGGGAATTTTTCCAGACTTGCCAAGTTCGGGTGAGCCCTGCAAAGCTGTGGTTTTAGCGGGGCTTCCTCCAACTGCCCAAGCTCAGCAGTTCAGTCCGGCTCAGCCTTTATGAGGTTGCTTGTTCAAGCTGCCCTTATTTAGAAGTTCCCAGAAAACCAGTGGGACTGGATGGGCGGTGGCCCCTCCAGCCATACCACTCCTTTGGCATCACATTTGAAAAGTAAGATACCACACTACGTTTTGAGCAATGGGATTTTCCTCCCCTTGGTCTTGTGAAGTTGAAACCCAGAAAAGTTGTTCTGATGGGACACCTTTTAGAATATCAGTTCTCAGTCAGGGGGCAATTTTTGTCCCCTTGAGGTCATTCAGCAGTGCTCACCGGCATTTGGGGATTATAACGTCCCGGGGGAGGCAGTGCTACTGGAATTGCTGGGTAGGGGCCAGGGATGCTGCTAAACATCCCACCACATGCAGAGTAGCTCCCAACACACAGCATGACAGGACCCTAAATGAGAGACCCTGCTTGTAAGGATCAAGTTCAGAATCCCTTTGTTTTATGATGCACTAGTTTTATGAAATGATTTGTGTGGGATGAGGTGAGGGAGTTCTACGCCTAAGTCATTCTGTGAATCACAGTAAGCTCCCTTCACATTCTCAGATAAGCAAAGTGTACATTATCTACATATTAAGACTTCTAGTAGAAGCATGCATTTGGTACATTTTTTCCCATACTTAACTAAGTCTTTCTTTTGTGACAGAGACAGAGAGAGGGACAGATAGGGACAGAGAGACAGGAACGGAGAGTGATGAGAAGCATCAATTCTTTGTTGTGGCACCTTAGTTCATTGATTGCTTTTTCATATGTGCCTTGACTGGAGGCGGGGGTACAGTAGACCGAGTGATCCCTTGCTCAAGCCAGCAACCTTGGGTTCAAGCTGGCAAGCCTTGCTCAAACCAGATGAGCCCCTGTTCAAGCTGGCGACCTCGGGGTTTCAAACCTGGGTCCTCTGCGTCCCAGTCCTATGCTCTATCCACTGCGCCACCACCTGGTCAGGATTTCAGAGTCCTTTTGTTTTAACAGCGTGTTTGACTATGAAACTACAATGCAGGGAGACACCATGACTGATTTAGGGTTCCAGATTAGCTGGCCTCCGATCCTCAGTCCACCAGCCTGAAGGATCTCATTTTAGGAAAAGCCCTGTATTGTGCCCCTTGTGGTTTTGCATAAGAAATCCTGGCCACAGAAAGCAACATGGATTTGCACACTGTTGTCAGACCAACATGGTCTACACTTTACCAACACTACCCTTTCCAGGTCCAAAGGATGAGAAGCCAATGTCAGCCAAAATGCCAGGGTTGACAGCAATTTGTTGGTGAGCCTACCACCAACTGCAGATCCTGAACCACAGGAAAGTTTATCTGGTTTGAGTGGGTCCTCTGGGCTTTTGGGTGAAGATGCTAACTCAGATGAGGGTAAGGGTTTTAAAGTCAACCGGGGAATACAAACACATGGATTGTTTGTTCCCCAGCTATTCCTTACTCAGCACATGCCAGGTAGAAGGCCTGAGGGATCAATTGGGCGCTGGATGGAAAGACTCTGTCCTAAATGAGGCCACATTTCAGTGCAGCAATGAGACAGGACACATAAGAGCTCAGGGTCACTGTACACTCAGGTTGGTACTTGAGTTAGATAGTAACAACACATCCCTAAGGTGGACTATGTGCTCTGGACAGAGTACTCAGAATCACTTCTGAGGCCAGCACTGCCTGCACAAGGGAGCTGACACTACACATCACATATGAAACAAAGTTCTCATACTCAGGATGGTACATGTACATTCCTAGCATTATTGCACATTCTGTTGGGTGCTGGAGTCAGAAAGGGCACATAGGATCCAGGGTCAGTGTACATTCTCGGCAGTTCTGGATCTGGACATCCACAAAACCCAGGGTCATTGCATGCTTCAGAATGTATAGTTACATTCTTAGGATCAATGAATGCTCTTTGTACGGCTGGGGCCAAACATAGTGCATAGGAACCCAGTTTGTAGGCACTCAGTGCTGAAATCAGAACATGGAGCCCCAGGGTCACTCGTTCCAATCATTGTTGGATCTGCCCTGGGCACCTTTGAAATTAGAGTCTTTGCTCACTCTCATTAGTGCTGGAGTCATATAGTAGATGGTCAGTCCTGGAGATCTTTGCAGGCTCTGGTCAGTCCACCAGTTGGACAGTACATGTAGGAATGTAAGGTATGTGAACTCTGGTCATTTTGCGAGCCAGACAGAACAGAGTTGACTCCCAGGGTCAGTGCTGCAGCCAAATTGTAGTCAACAGGAACCTGTTGTATCTTTTGAAATGCCAAACTTTTCTTGAAGTTTTAATGAAATCCAGTTTATCAGTGATAAGTATCTTATTCATGGAATCTCTAACAAAAGTTCACAAAGCTTTTCTCCTATGTGCTTTTATAGTTTTACATTTAGATCGCTGACCCACATTGAATTCAGCTGAGTGTTCGATGTGCGGTAATGGACTGAATTCCACATAAAGTGCCCAGGACCTCCCCACCCTAACAAATGTACCAGCCTTAGATGTCAACAGTTGGGAAACCCTTAATAAATACAATAGAGTTGCCCTTGGTGGCTTCCTCTGAGCAGATCTACTTTCTTGTAATCAAAAAGCAGGGCTGCCCTGGACAGGTGCTAAGATGTGCTGTCCTTAGCCATCACACACAAGAAAGCACTCTTCCCAGAATGGCTGCTGTCAGTTTGTATAGGAGACCAAGAAAGGTCGGTATAATTCTGGGAGAAGAGGCTAACGGACCTTAACCCACTGGATGCCAGTAGCACCCTCATCACCAGCTATGACAACTGCCAGTGTCCCTGGGGTGGGGAAGGATTCTGCCCCCTCCGATGAACCCAAGTTATGAAATGCTCATTTAGAGGTATTATACGTGTTTAGGATCCAAAACCCTTTGGGGAGTCTCTAGTCTGTTGGGCAGCATCCCTGACCTCCACCCACAAGATGCCCTTCAACTAGCTGGGACACCCAAAAATGTCTCCAGAAACTGGC
This sequence comes from Rhynchonycteris naso, assembly GCA_037038555.1. Classification (NCBI taxonomy): domain Eukaryota; kingdom Metazoa; phylum Chordata; class Mammalia; order Chiroptera; family Emballonuridae; genus Rhynchonycteris; species Rhynchonycteris naso. The sequence continues at coordinate 22,119,070 of CM073003.1, forward strand.
AAGTGTCCTCTGGGGGACACAGTCACTCTGGGATAACACCACCACCCTAGACCTCCACACTACTTTCCCAATGCTGGGTCCCTTCCAGAGTGACACCCCATTTCCAATGGTTCATGCTTTGCTGGCAGGTACCCACAGGTCTCCGAGCCAGGCCCTCCTGAAGGTGTGGGGCCAAAGCCAGCGGACAGAGGAGGGTCCCCTCTTCCACAACCAGACCTCAGTGACCGTGGCTGCCTGGGAGCCTCGGTGTTCATCCAGATGGACAAGCCTGTGTACAAGCCCCAGCACCGAGGTGGGTGGCCAATGTGGGGTGGGGGAAGGGCTGGCCATGGCCTGCAGCTGCTACATGACCTTCTTCTTCCTTCCAGTGCTCATGAGCGTCATCACCATCACCCCAGACCTGAGGCCCATCAATGAGAAGGTGAGATTTGCTTCTAAATTTTGTTCTTAGGACACATCCACCTGAGACACCATGCACTATGCACTATGCACTATCAGCAACTGGCCTTTCTCCCCTGTCCTCTTACAACTCCTATCTACAATATTGATTTCTTTTTTTTTTAATTTATTTTATTTTTATTTTATTCATTTTAGAGAGGAGACACAGAGTGAGAAAGAGAGAGAGAGAAAGAGAGAAAGGGGGGAGGAGCTGGAATCATCAACTCCCATATGTGCCTTGACCAGACCAGTGCAGGGTTTTGAACTGGCGACCTCAGTGTTCCCAGGTCGACGCTTTATCCACTGCGCCACCACAGGTCAGGCTACAATATTGATTTCTTTCTGGGGCTCCACTTCTCCTGGGAGGCTCAGGAGGAGGCCTGTGTGACAGAAAGAGCCAAGAACGCTGGTTGAGTGCCCCGTTCTTCAGTAAGGGAGCACCAGTGGTCCCAGAAGTAGCCAGTGCTCTTCTGGGCAGGCTTAGGAAGGATTTAAGTAGCTATGGATTATCATTGGAAATTTTAGTAGCTCTGGGTTTATTTAACATTTATTAGAAAGAAATATAACTGCACATCAAACCCATCACTTCTCCTTTGAAATAAACATAGTCACAGAAAGAAGGCATTGATTTTCTTTTAACCTTTTATTTGTAAATAACTTCAAGCATACAAAAAAGTTGGAAGAACAGCACAGAGGGGTCCCATGTGCCCTTCGTTCAGCCCAGGGATTGGCAAACTTTCTTTAAATGGCCAGGTAGTAAATATGTTTGGGTATGTGGGCCAGAAAGGTTCTGGCACAACTCGAATCTGCTGCTGTCACACAAACTCAGCCACAGATATAGGTGGATGAATGGGTATGACTGGGTGCCAGTAAAGCTTTAAACAAATAGGCAGTGAGCTGGGGCTGTAGTTGACCAAGTCCTTACCTGGAGCAGTGGTTCTCAAATTTGAGTGTGCATCAGATTGCCCTGGGGAGGGGGCTTGTTCAGATTGCTGAGCCCTCCCCAAAGTTATTGATTCAGCTGTTTCTCGGGAGGTGCCTGAGGATCTGTATTTCTTTTTATCTCTAAAAAATTTTTATTGATTGATTTTAGAGAGAGAAGAGAGAGAGAAACATCGATTTGTTGTTCTACTCATTTATGCATTCACTGGTGGATTCTTGTATATGCTCTGACTGGGGATCAAACCTGCAACCCTGGCATATTGGGATGATACTTTAATGGTTAGAGTCTAACCAACTGAGTTACCAGTTGGATCTGTGTTTCTAACAGGTTTCCAGTTGGTGCTGCTGCTGGGCTAGAGAACAGACTTTGAGAGCCACGGATCTTGACTTACGAATTACAAACATTTTGCTACATTTCTGTGCTTTCAATCTCTTTCTATATATATACATATATACATGTGTACTTATAAAATTATTTTAATGATAAATCATTTGAGAATAATTTGCAGTTATCACCTCTGAACACCTGTATTCTTTTAGGACAAGAACATTCTTTTATACAACCAAAGTACAATCATATTTAGAACGTTTGACATCGATGCAATAGTGCTATCGAATATAGAATCCACATTGTTCCAATAATATCCTTTATAGCATATTTCTTTGCTGGTCCAGTATATAATCCTGGACCACATGTTGGGCTTAATCATGGTGTCTCCTGCCATCTTTTAATCTAATTCAGTTCCTTAGCCTTTCTGTTTCTTTCATAATATTGACATTTTGGGGGGGAGTCTCAGGAGTTGTTTCTCAGAATGCCCCCAGTGGGCTGGCCCGCTGTTTCTCTATGGCCACGATGTACATCTTGGGGCAGAATCAGCACGAATGATGCTGGCCCTCCCTGTTGCGTCGAATTGGGAGGCACCTGACATTGGTTTATCTCATTGCTGGTGATGTTAAGTGCAGCCAGTGGTTCAGGTTGAGTCTGTCGTGTGGCTCCCTCCAAAAGTCTGTACTTCGCATTTGTAGTCAATAAATAATCTATGGGGGACACTTGAGATTCTGTGCGTACCGTTACCCATCAGAAACTCAACCATTAGTTCTAGCATTCAAAGATAATTCCAAAATTACGTGAAACAAAACTTTCGATGATGATTGCAAAGTGGTGATTTTTCCAGCTCCGTTATTTCCTCTGCATTTCTCAGCTGGCATTATTTTGCAAGGAGGATCTTTCAGAACAGCACTGATTGTGAAGAAAGAGAGTTAAATGTACTGCACAGGAACATAACAAAGATGCAAACATGGTCTGCAGGCGACCATGCAGGGTTTAGGGAACCCTGAGGTGACATGTTTAAGGCATTCGGTACTTGCATGTTCTTGAGTACTGAGTGCATCACTGAGCTGAGCGGACCCCACGCCCACGAGGCTCCTGTTCTGGAAAGTATTGCTGCAAAGTTCCTAGTGGTTGGTGGCCAGCCTAGAAGAGCAGTCCTGTGGGTACACACAGCTTTACCTAACTTTCAGCACCCCAAGTTTCTCTGTTTTACATTTAATATTTTAATATACTTGCACGTGTTATGAAGGCAGCCTTGTAAATTCACCTCAGTGCCTGCATTCCTTCTGCCAAGAAAGGCTTTATACCTAACCCCCCTTCCTGGAGGATATTTGCTTGCTTCCACATTTTGGCCTTTGTCCGAATTGCCGTCAGAGTTCTTTATGTGTGAACCTTCTTTTCCACTGGTGTGTCCCTCAGGCTCAGCTGGACTCCAAGAGTGGGATTCCCAGGCCCCAGATGTGTATATTTTTTGCTTTCTGAGTGGGCAGTGCCAAATTCCTGTACCCAGATATCTGAGGGGACATGTTCTAGCTTTCCCTGGGGAGCACTGGGGCGCGGTCACCTGTTGGCTCCTGCCCATGTGCAGTTATAGCCAGGAAGGGCTTGACACACACCATAGAAGGGAAGAGCCCTGGATGTGTGCAGCTGCCCATTTTCTTCTGGAAGTTTGTCAAGGGCCCAAGCTGGGTGAGGTTCAAGGAGAAAAATCACAAGAGGTTGAATCTAAAGTGCAAAGTTTCCAGGTGTCTCTGGGCTCAACTGGGACACCCCTGGACACATAGGCAGCTCTGAGCCAATGGGAATGAGTTCACATGCCCAGGGTCAGCCACACATGGGGATCAGGTGGGGCACACTGCCGTGGTCTGGAAACATAGCTATGTAAGCCACGAACCCGCCGGAGAGTTCTGTGTCTTGGTCAGAGTTGGCATCAGCTGTTCAGATTGACGTTGATGGGCACCAGCTTGCTGCCAGGCTCCAGGCAGGTGCTCGGGGATTCTGACATGAGTGCATATGCACTGGGTATTCCAGGAAACTGGCAGAGGCTGCTTGAGAAAATGCATGAGTTTCAGTCTGTGCAGGCTCCCTGGGTGAGCCAACCCTGATTAGGGCTGGAAGAAAATCTGGGAAGGAGGGCAGGACTGTGATGGGAAGAAGGGAGCACAGAAAGCCCTGAGACAGGGCTTAGTCACACCACTCTCATTGCTAATGGCAACTGTAACTGAGATTGTAAATCGGGTGTCTTAACGCAAGTTTATTCTCTCCCAGTTCTGAAGGCTGAAAGGCCAAGATCACGGTGTCAGCAGGGTTGTTTCCTTCTGAAGACCATGAGGGAAGGCTCTGTTCCAGGGCCTCTGGCTGTCTTCTCCTCGTGTCTCCACGTTGTCTTCCCTCTATGCCAGCAATTTGCAACCTTTTCATCTCATGGCACACATAAACTAATTAGTAAAATTCTGCGGCACACCAAAAAATGTATTTTTTGCCTGATTAAAAAAATAGGTATTATTTTGATTCATCCACACTGAATGGCTATTGTGTTGTCTGTTGTCAGTTTTCTATTTGTCAATCTAAGGGAAAAGAGGTCAGCCCCCTGACTGAGCAGTCAGGAACTACATGTTTTCCGATTTCTTGCGGCACACCGGTTGAAAAATTGCTGCTCTATGCATGTCTGTGTCCAAATCACCACTTCTTATAAGGACACCGTATATGATTACGACCCATTCTAATGACCCCATTTTAAGTTGATTATCTGTATGAAGAACTACAGTATCTCCAAATACAGTCACATTCTGAGGTTCTAAGGGTTAGGATATCAACCTATGAATTGGGTGGGCTGGGAAGGCACAGTTCATCCCATAACAGTGGTTGTGCATATTCAAACGGAGTCAGGCCATGCATGGACAGACAGGCAACATGCACAGAAGTCTGAGGTATTTCGGGGAGGGGCGATCATTTGCTCGCTGCCTCTGTTGCAGTTGGAAGCCTACATCCTGGTGAGTGGCCTATCCGCCTCAGCTTTGGCTCAGCTTGGTTAGCCTATTCTCAGCAGGACCTTGTTTGTCTTTGCCCACTGCCCAGCCACTGCTCCCCTCGCACAGTGCCCTGCAAGAATGGGACCTGATCCATCCTGGTTCCTGGGTCTACTGTGGCACAAGCCAAGCGTGTGTCTGCCTGTCTCTTGGTAGATTGCACAGATTCCTAAATGGTAGGAAGGCCCAGCTTGCCCCTTTTACCCCCTTGTCTTCATATCCTGAGGACATGTCCCTGTCTTCTATATCTTTTTTTTAATGTTTTCTTTTCTTTCTTTCTTTATTTTTTTACAGGGACAGAGAGAGAGTCAGAGAGAGGGATAGATAGGGACAGACAGACAGGAACAGAAAGAGGTGAGAAGCATCAATCATTAGTTTCTCGTTGCCCTTGCTACACCATAGTTGTTCATTGATTGCTTTCTCACATGTGCCTTGACCGCGGGCCTTCAGCAGACCGAGCAACCCCTTGCTGGAGCCAGTGACCTTGGGTCCAAGCTGGCGAGCTTTTGCTCAAGCCAGATGGGCCTAAGCTCAAGCTGGGTCTACCACATCCCCGTCCGATGCTCTATCCACTGCGCCACCGCCTGGTCAGGCTGTCTTCTATATGTTGAGCTTTTGTTTGCTCCCATGTAAATGGCTAATATGGAGCCATCCCTCCATGCTTTTTCTGCCTTAGAGGGCTCAGAGGGTCAACACACTCGTCGGGCACATGCTTCCCTGAGCCCACTGTGTGTGTTCTCCCACAGGACCCTGGGGCTCCAGGATGATGGAGTAGAAACACTTGGAGCCGGTCTGCTACGGTGATCCTTTACCCTTCCTCCTCCTGTGGTTTTGGGGGCTGCACCTTAGGGTGGCAGATGTGATAAACCTTCAGGAAAACAGACTGTGCTCTGTCCAGGGAGCCTCTGCCTGTGTTTCTCTGTGCGTGGGATCCAGCTGGGGTACCTGCAAGTAACTGAGGAGCTTTCCAGAACTTTTGGACCTCATTTGTTGGCATCCCCCAGTCTCCACCGCCACCCATCACGGGCTACCTCTTCACAGCTAGAAGGCAGAGGCTTTGCTTTGGCGGAGCAGCTGACAATGAGGGCTGTGTAACGTATCTCCCCTTTAGCTTTCACCCTCAGGGAAGTGGAGCCTTGAGAAAGGGGAGGTGATAGATGGGATTGGGAAGAGCAAGGAAAGCTGTGCACCCCCAGCCTGGAAAATGCACACATGTGACCAGCCTTTTCAGGGGGCTCCTGGAACCTGTGAGCCAGACATGGAATGCTTGGTCTCTAGCAGGTGCATGGGCCATGGTGATTTATGCAGTGCCATGCCTACCAGTCCCCTGGACTGGCCTTGACCCCTCCCCATGTCCACTCTTCTGCCTGATTCTGAGGGCTGCTGAGTAGGAACAGTGCATGTGCAGTCTCCCTAAACAAAGGAACGACTTGTGTGGGGAGCAGAGTGGATGAGCTGGGTGTCCTGTTTCCCTGGCTTACCCAGCTCACAACCTGCAGCTCACCTTGGCTACACCTTGGGATCCCAAGGTACAGTCTCTCCCTGCTCTCCACCCCCCACACCCACCCCCCAGCCTGCAGGGGTGATTCTTGTGCCTGGACCGCCAGCTTTGATGAGTTTCAGGCTTCCCTGAGGGTCCACTGGGGGTAGGGGGAAGCACAGGGTCCCTCAAGTGTCCCTACCTTGCCCCCCCCCACTCCTGGACGCAAGGCCCAGCCAGCTTTCGGCACACACACTTGCCCCAGGATGATGGGGTGTCTTTCTTGACATAGGCATTATCAACATGACCTTCCCATTGTCCGACCAGTCAGTGCAAGGACAGTGGTTCATTTTTGATGAAATGCAAGGCCATGTAGACAACAAATCCTTTGAAGTTCAGAAGTATGGTAAGTTGGAGGATCTAGGATCCTGGGATTTCAGATCTGAGAGAAGCCATCAATTCAGGGATGATACAGATGATGAGGGCGAGGATGGCAGGAGCCTCGTACATTGAGGGCTTGGTATGGCCAGGCACAATGTGGGGGGCTGGCCTTTGTCCTGTTTTTTGTAAATAAATGACGGTAAAATATAAGCAACATAAAATGGTCACCTTAACCATTTCAAAGGGGACAGTTTAGTGGGATTAAGTACATTTACATTGTGGTGCAGCCCTCACCACCATTCATTCCCAGAACTTTCTTCTTCTTATTATTTTTTATTCAGAAGAGGAGAGGCAGAGACAGACTCCCGAATGCGCCCGACCAGGATCCACCCAGCAAGTCCAATAGGGGGTGATGCTCTGCCCATTTGCAGTCTGCTTCGCCCACAGGCATGTCCCTCCCCCCAAGGAGGTGGTCCTCCCCTGAGGGGGGCACCCTTCCCCAAACTAGACCCCTCGCCCATAGGCAGCACTGTAGGATTTCTAGAGAGGTTTGCCCTACTAATGACTAGGCCTTTGACCAAGGCTGTAGTGCAGGGTCAATGAGAGATTGTCAAGAGACACTGTCCCTTTCTGGGACTGCTGGAAGAGCCCTTTGAGGCCCTTATTCCCACCCCAGCTCTGCTGCTTGCTGGAGGTTGTGGCTTGGCTGAGGCTGCTTCCCGGCCTGATTCCCCTCCAGCTGTCCTATATGAAAACACAAGGATATCCTGAATACACACGTGTTTTCTTAGTCTAGTGCCCTGGTAAGCAGGTGTCACCTCTGCGTCGGGCATGACACAAATTCACATTTCACCAGCATCCCTGAGATGACAGTTCATTCTGTTCTCTGGGTGTGGAAACAGGAGCTCAGAGAAGTCAGTCCCTGGTTCGAAGCTGAACCTGTTAGTGCAGATAGGACCAGGCCTTCCTTGTACTCCAGGGCTGTTACCAGCCCCAGGGGTTGTCTCAGACATCCTGATCCAGAGTTATTCTTTGACTCTGTCTCTTTCTGTCAAATGTGAGGCTTGGTACAGAGGATTGCAGGGCCCTGATGTTATCTGTCCTGACTCGGGCTGCAGGAAGGGCTGTAAGGTTGGAGTGGAGGCTGGGGAAGCATCCCTGTGGGAAGGACTTGATCCTGGCAGACATCCTTGAGCACTTCCTGGTAATAGTCACTAGGAGGCCTTGGGCGACTCCACCTTCCTCCAGTGACCCCACTTCTGCTTGTGAAATTAACCACCTTCATCATTTTGTTCCGGGTGCACCTTTGGGAAACCCATCTCTGGAACCTTAATGATCGACATGACCACGAATGGTGTGGGGAACTAGAGCCAGGAGGTGAGGCGTCCCATCCCCAGAACCATGAAGGTGAGGAGCAGGGACCATGCTGTTCGCCCAGTGGGACCCTTCCCACAGGGTCTTCCCTCAGCTCCAGCTCTGTTATCATCCGTTTTAGTTTAATAGCTAAACTAAAACTAGGAGGTAGAGATTTTCCTGGTGATAAAATTCTTGTGGGCTGAACACAGAGACTTTAGAATATTTTCAAAAAGGAAGAAAATAAAGATGGCTTGTCCACTATTGATAATTTGATGTGTTTCCTACCAGTATATTGTATGTAAATTTTTGTTGTTTTTTTTTTACAGGGACAGAGAGAGAGAGTCAGAGAGAGGGACAGATAGGGACAGACAGACAGGAACAGAGAGAGGTGAGAAGCATCAATCATTAGTTTTTTGTTGCCGTTGTGACACCATAGTTGTTCATTGATTGCTTTCTCACATGTGCCTTGACCGGGGGCCTTCAGCAGACCGAGCAACCCCTTGCTGGAGCCAGCGACCTTGGGTCCAAGCTGGTGAGCTTTTGCTCAAGCCAGATGGGCCCTCGCTCAAACTGGCAAGCTCGGGGTCTCGAACCTGGGTCTTCTACATCCCAGTCCAACGCGCTATCCACTGTGCCACTGCCTGGTCAGGCTGTATGTAAAGTTTTAAAATATATGTTTTTTATTGAGATGTGATTGACATACCACACCATTTGAACACCCATACAGAGTGTACATACAATTCAGTGGCTTTTAGTGTAGTCACAGAGTTGTGCCCCGTCACCACAGTCTAGTTTTAGAATAGTTCCACCATCCCCCCCAATCTCTCATGTCCTTCTGCAGTTAATCTCTGTCTCCATCTCCAGTCCCTGGCAGCCGCTACTCTACTTTCTATGTCTGTGGATATACCTGTTTTGGACATTTCATATAAATGGAATGATTGACTATGCTGCCTTTTGTGTCTGATTTCTCTCATTCCCTGTCATTTTTTCACAGTTAGTCCATGTTGCAGAATATCAGTGCTTCATTCCTTTTTAATGGCTAATAATATTCCACGGAAAGGATGGACCACATTGTGTTTATCCGTTATTTCACTGATGGACTTTGGGTTGCTTACACTTTTTGGTGATTTTGACTAGTGCTGCTCTGAACCTGCTCTGAACATTCATTTACAAGTTTTTTGGACAGCCGGATGTTTTCATTTCTCTTGGATATGGTATTCCTGGGTCCAGTGATATGCAATGAAATAAAAACCACCTAAGTAATGACGAACAGAGTTTGCTATAGCCAGGGAATCAGTTGTCAGTTGGCAGAGACTCATCAGCAGGTGGAGACTGACAGAAAAGCTTTACAACGAAAACAAGAGGTGCAGATTCAGGTGTGTCCCATTGGAGGCTGGCGACCTGGAGAAGCTGGGGGCAGCTGACTAGAAACAGGCGTTCAATGCAGTGGGTTAGGGATGCACATTTGGCTTTCAAGTTGGTCCTAAGTTGAAAGTGAGATTAAAAACCAGGGAAATTGTCAAGTTCTATTCTTTGGGGGCCAATTGTTACAGGTTATTGTTTAGTTGCTAGCGATAGGGGTCTGACTTCATGTAAGTCTGATCTGTGAAAGATGGGTTGGCTTCTTGGGCCAGTGACTGCCAGCTGTGTGTCAGTGTTCTTTTTTCCTGCATGATCTGGCCGTGGTCCATTTGCCTGTTCAGTCTCCCAGTGGTGGCTCTGTGTTTAGCCATTTGAGAAACGCCAGACTTTCATAGTGGCTGCAAGACTTCACATTCCTGTGTATGTCAAGTTTTTAATCTGGCTTTTGTTTTTCTTTACATTGTGAGTGTGCTACAGTGTCCCTGCACACACATTCTGGAGAGTTCGTGCTTCTGCGAGTCCTCAACCATTGAACCCTGCCGGCACTGGCTTCCCCTCAACCCACCCATCCAAAACTTCTCTGTCAATTCTGTTCTCCCTGCTTGCTGGTGGTGGCCTCTCTCTTAGTTCTATCATTTACTGAATAATTTATTCCACAAATGTCTTTAGATGTGAATTTTCCAGGCACTGATGGGGTGGGGGTTCTGTGCTCTGGGAGCAGGAGAGGAGTAAGTGTACCAGAGTGCGGCTGACCGGGTTCAACTCCCTGCCCTGCCATCTGGCTGTAAAGGAACTGTGTCACCTTCTGCCCAACAGTGCAGACAGAGACATGCATATCCAGCAGGGTCCATCCCCATGCAGGGACCCACAGCATGGATTGGGTATGTCACCGAGTGTCCCCTGGCCCTCCTGGTGTCTGGAGAGTCCTAGGTTTGCCAGGTGTGTTTGCCAGCCCTCCCTCAAAGCCACTTCGACCCCCCAGTGAGCACAGCTTATTGTCTCCTGCCTCCAGATTCACAGCTCCCAGGACTTTAACATCTGTGTAAGGGACATGACCCCAGCCGACATCCCTGAGCACTTCCGGGGCACAGTCAGCATCTGGGCCATGGTGACTGCCATGGATGGGAGCCAGCAAGTGGCCTTTGATGATTCCACCCCCATCCAGAAGCAGCTGGTGGATGTTCGGTACTCCAAGGTCACCAGGAAGCAGTTCAAGCAGGTCTGTCTTATGTGGGGATGGTAAGCACTGAGGTCCCTGCCCATCAGGGGCTGTCTAAAGTCACTGCTCTGCGTCGCTATCCATCCCAGCTCCTGCCTGAGGGCCACTGAAAAACCACTACGGTAGGGTCTCAATTGCAGCTGGGATGGGTGAAGCTAGCAGAGCCTGGTGTCACCTCAGGGGGAAGCTGGACACACCCCTTAAGCCGGACAGACTCCTGCCTCTCCCGACCACGCACACCCCTGTCCCTCTTGCCTTCCATGGGTCACCCACAGGATCATGGTGGTCTGTCCTCACACTGTGTCCCTCTCTTGCTCTACTTTGGGACATCCCTTCTTTCTTCATGCCAGGATCTCAGCCACCACTGTCCCATGCGTGGATACATAGTTCAAGTGTCCCTTGATTTTACAGTCCCAGATGGAGTAGAAGCTAAAGTCCCACATGCAAGGTCAGGACATGTATGAAGGAGTGGCTTGGGGCTTTCAATTCAGGAAAAGGGGAACGTTTTATGTGTAGCTGAAGAGTCACCCACTGTCCGCATTAAAGAACAGAACTGTTTATGGGAATCAATAGGCTGAAGCCCCTGAAACCCTATCGCCAAAAACCTGCACATTTTTCGGGCTGCTGCAGGGTCCTACAGGGCCCACTGACTATATATTTTTTCACAACACCCATGTTTTCTGAACCCCTCATTCTGACCACGTGTTCTACCCACCTGAACCAGTGAGGTCTAAGAGTCATGAGGAGCTATTGATTACATTGCCTGCCCCATTCACACTCTGTCATGGCATGAGGCTAACGACTGGCATGTGTTGATTTGTACATTGAGACTATTTTGTCAAGTACAAAGTCGTGAGGGTTTTTTTTTCCTGTTTTCTTCTAAGCATTTTATAGTTCTAGCTCTTACATTTAGGTCTCTGATCCATTTTGAGTTAATTTTTATATATGGTGTGAGTTAGGGGTCCCACTTCATTTTTTTTGCATGTGGAGATCCAGTGGTCCCAGAACAATCTGTTGAAGAAATTATACTTTCCACCACTGAACAGTCTTGGGCACCCCCTTGTTGAAGATCAGTTGGCCATAAATATGTGGGTTTATTTATAGACTCTCAATTCTATCCCACTGCTCACGGTGTCTATCCTTATGCCAAAACGCACTGTCTTAGTTACTATAGCTTTGTAGTGTCTTTTGAACTGCAACACGTGAATTTCTTTTGTTCTTTTTTTCAGGATTGCTTTGGCTACTTGAAGCCTTTTGTGTAATTCCTTGTGAATTTTAGCATCATTTTTTCTCTTTCTGTAAAGAAGCTGGCTGGGGTTCCAATGGGAATCAGGTCGAGTCTAGATATTTTAGGAAGTGTTGCCACCCTAGGCACCCTAACCGTGTTGAATCCTTGATGACCCCTTCCAGGTGGAGCTGTTCTACCCAGATGGCAGCCTGGCCAATGGGGTGACAGTCCAGATCAAGGCAGAGCTAACACCAAAGTACAGCATCTACACCACTGAATCTGTATCCCGGAAAGAGCTTGTGGGGTTTGAAATCCCCTCCATCCCCACATCAGCCCAGCATGTGTGGCTGGAGGTGGGTCAGTCACCTAGACCGTTGCACAAATTTTTCCTCCTCTGAGGAAGTTCACAGTCCGATAGGGGAGCCTCTCAGGGGAACAGAAAACTCAGCTATTCTAGGGCAATGCCGAAGGCTGCTTTTGGGAGGGTGGAACAGAATGTGCAGAGGCCCATGATCATAGTACAGTTTGGTCCTGCAAGTACCTAGCTGGGCTGAGCCATTTCAGGAAGATATGGAAAAGGGAGCCAGTGGGCTAACCCCCACCTCCCAGAGATGCTTGAAGTTTACCCAGAAGGTAGTGTCAGGGGACAGTGATTTGAATTTTGACACCTAGCAACTGCTCCAGTGCCTGTAGTTGGTGGTGGTAGGGTGGCTGGGGACCACAGGTGGGCCCACAGAAGATAATGATGGAGAGGACACCAAGCCTGGAACTATTTAGGGAGAATCAGTAGGACTCGGTGTCTGATTGTTAGAGGAAGGAGGAGCAGAAGTGATAGAAGAGGGGGCCCCAGCTCTGTGACGAGCCCATGAACACTGGGATGGTGAGGACATGGGGAAGCTGAGAATAATTATGTAGGTGGGAGCTGAAGACACTTGTGGTCTCTGTGTCCTCTGTGGGCAGCATGTCCTTAAAGATTTGTATCCACCAAAGCCGTAAGCTTGTGGGTCCCAGCCCACTCACATTTTTTTACCAACTGGCTGCAAAACAAAACTGAGTGTTCCTGCTACCCACTCTCTTATACCTAAAGGTTTTTTTAATGATTGAAAGACATTCTTTTATTTTTGTTAGTCCTTTAGCAATTAAGTAACAGTAAAGCCCCAAAATGACTCTAATATCAGAATTAACTGAATAATTTTCTCTCTCATAGATATATGTTTAAAAATTAGCTTTTTCCAAAAAACGTCATTTTAATGGAAAGACATTCTATTTCTATTACCAAATGCTGCTTAGGAAAAAATCTTTAATTCTTTTTTTTAAAAAAGCAGAACCAATTTCAAACATTATCTAATTATTTTTATTAAGATATAATTGACAAATAACATTATATTAGTTTCTGATGTGTAATCATGAAATGATCACTATAGTAAGTCTAATTAACATTCATCATCATACTAGGTACTTTCAGTTTTTTTTCTTGTGATGAGAACTCCTTAAAAAAAGTTTATTAATTTCAGTGAAGGGGGAGAAGAGAGAAGGAGAGAGAGAAAGAAGGGAACATTGAGTTGTTTCTATATGTGCCCTGGGGATACGAACCAGCAATCTCTATGCTTAGGGACAATGCTCTAACCAACTGAGCTATCTGGCCAGGGTGTGATGAGAACCTTTTTTTTTTTCTTTTTAAGGGAGAGGAGGGGAGATAGTGAGATAAACTTCTGCATGGGCCCCAACCGAGATCCACTTGGCAACCCCATCTGGGGCCAATGCTTGGATCAACTGAGTTATTTTTAGTGCCTGAGGCAGACCTGCTAGAACCAACTGAGCTATTCTCAGTGCCTGGGGCCCATGCTTGAACCAGTGGAGCCACTGGCTGTGGGAGGGGAAGGGGGAGAGAAGAGGGAGAAGAAAGAGAGGGAGAGAAGCAGATGGTCGCTTCTCTTATGTCCCCTGATTGGGAATCAAATCCGGGTTGTCCATATGCCATGCTGATGCTCTATCTACTGAGCCAACTGACCAGGGCCGGGAACTTTTAAAGGAATTTTTTTTTAAACTTTTTTTTAAATTTTATTCATTTTAGAGAGGAGACACAGAGTGTGTGTGTGTGTGTGAGAGAGAGAGAGAGAGAGAGAGAGAGAGAGAGAGAAAGAAGGGAGGAGCTGGAAGCATCAACTCCCATATGTGCCTTGACCAGACCAGTACAGGGTTTTGAACTGGCGACCTCAGTGTTCCCAGGTCAACGCTTTATCCACTGTGCCACCACAGGTCAGGCCGGAGCCGGGAACTTTTAAGATTTACTCTCTTAGCAACTTTTAAGTATACAATACACTATTAACTATGGTCCCCATGCTATATATTACATACCTAGGATTTATTATATAGCAAGAGTTCATACCTTTTGCAATTACAGTTTTATTATAGTAAAATAATCCGAATTAGGACAAAGCAAAGAGAGAGATGATAGGATAAAAGCTGAGAGTGTCTCAAATTTGAAGCTTCTTATACCATGCCTGTGGAGTCAGGACCCTGGCTTATTGACGTGTAATAATACACACACAGAACTGCCAACCAGGGATGCTCACTCACGCTCTGGTGCCCACAGATTTTATTGGGCCCATCACACAGGTGCCATTGATTAAATCATGGACCCTAAGACTGAACTAGGTAGGTCTCCAGCTACCTCCCCTCCCTGGAGCTAGGTTGGTACCACATGGCTCAGATCCCCAACCCTCTAATCACATGGTTGGTCTTTCCAGCGTGTCTGTTCCCAACCTGAGTCGTCTCTTTTTCAGGACCCACCATGAATAACAAATGCACTCTCTTTACCTGGGAAATTACAGGGCTTTAGAAGCTAACTCTGAGGAGCTGGACCAAAGCCCGGCCAACATCTTTATTCTTTACCACCCATAGGTCTTAGTCTGTCCCCTCTGATGTCTTCCCTTATGTCAGCTGCATTCTTTTGGCAGCAGGTAAAGGCAACAGGTTTAAACCATCAAAGGAGTGAAAGTAGTGTAACCACCAAAACCTAGGGCATGTAGGAGGCGGGCCATGAGCTCCAGGCGGGTCTGGGTCCAGAGCCCCTGGGAGGCTCTCCTGCACAACTACTCCCTCTCCTACAGCCGTCTCACCAGTGTTCACTTCCCATGCAGGTTATTCCCTTTGAGAAGTCACCTGGGCTGCTGGGAGAAGGGGATGGGGATGTGCACAGAGGAGAAAGGTTTTCCCTAATATGTATGGAACTGTCTTCCCCTGGCCACATGGGCAGCCTGTCCCTCCCTAGCCAATCCGGACATCCTGTGACTAGTCTTGGACACTTGTTTCCCACCCTGCTGGGAAGAATAGCTATCCACACTGACACTCACTGTCTGAGAATTGAGGGGGGCGCCCCAAAGGGAAATTGGATCCTGAGAGGGCCTTGCTGCAAGGCAGGACAGGCAGAAATATTTCCAAGACCCTCTTCTTGCATTAGATACCCAGGCCTTGACCAAGTACACTCTCTTTTCCAGACCATGGTGACGGCACTCAGTCGAAAGCCTGCGGGGGATCAGTACCTGCCAAGCTACCTGTCTCTCGTAGCTGGTACTCCCCAAGCCAGTGCTACCTGCAGCTGCAGCCACCCTCCCACCCTATGCAGGTAAGACTTCTAGGTATGCCCATTCCCAGGCAAGATAGGGCCCGGGAAGCAGTGCACCCCCTCCAGGGGACCTGAATGTTCCCCCACCAGGGCTGATGCTGATGCTGGAGCCCCATCCCTCCAGCAAGGGCGTACTCCTTGGGATGAATGCCTGTATTTTATTTGTGATGAATATTAAGGTCATGGCCTAAATTTACAGTGATAAACATGAGTCCTCCCCCTAGGGTGCTGCTGCTCTCAGGTTTGAGATGGGACCTCTGCTGTTGGTGCCTGTTCCCTCCTGTCTGGAAACTTCCACTTCTTGTGCAAAAGCACCAAAAGTTTCCCCGCCCAGACAATTCCAGACACACTGGGTGCAAAGATGAGTCAAACTTAGAGCTGGGTGTCACATTAGTTCTTTCTGAGTTTGTTATTTCATGATCCCAGTGAGGATGCATGGAGTGAGGTATGAACAGGATCTGTAAAACTGAGCAGAAGGGGCGGCTCTCTCTGTGGAGCACGCTGCACCATTCCCACCCCCTTTTCCTTAGATGCGTTTTCCTTCTTTCTCTTGCTTAAGTTCTAAGGGCCCTTCTGCCTCTGTAGCTTGTTCCCTGAGTCCACGCAGCCCTGCTGGCTCACCTTTCCAACCTCTGTGACTTTCTAAATAAACTTTTGCTTGTTAAAAAATAAAATTGAGCAGAATCTTGGGAGAGTTCCGGTGTACCCCTGTCCCATGTACACAGTTTCCCTGATTAGCAGCACCTTGCATTAGTGTGGCATGTCTGTTACAGTGGATGAGCCAATATCGATGCATTATCATTAAAGACCACAGTGTATGTTAAGGTTCTCTCTTGCTGTTGCACGTTCTGTGGGATTGGACGAATGAATAATGATATGTGTCTGCTGGTATGGTATCATACAGAATGGTTCCAGTGTCCTAGAAATCCTCTGCGCTCCACCCATTCATCCCTGTTTCCCCTACCAACCACTGATCTTTTTGCCATTTTTATACTTTTGTCTTTTCCAGAATGCTGTACAGTCAGAATTATATAGTATGTAACTTTTTCATTTTGGCTTTTTCTTAGTAGCATGCATTGGTTTCCTCCATGCCTCCCTCCTCCCCTCTTTCATTTCCTCCATGCCTTTTATAACTCAAAAACACCTTTCATTTTAGTGGTGAATAATACTCCATCATGTGGCATGGATGACCTGTGATTTGTTAGTCCCTCACCTATTGAGTGACATATAGCTGTATGTTTATAAAGTACTGCATTCAGCCCTTCAACTAGAACATTGAGGACTGAGCCTGGCTGCTACGGGTGGCGGCAAGCTCAAAAGCATAGCTCCTAATGCAAACCCCTAGCCATGAGCTCCTAGACCTTACCTGTCTCATAAGCTTCTGGCAGTCCTGCCCATACCCAAGGCTGCAAGGGGCCCCTGGGATGCAGCTCAGAGGAATCTCAGTGCTGTGTATGTCTCCCAAGGTTGGTGGCCCTCAGTGGAGGTTATGGGAATGAGAAACTCAGACAAGAGCTTGGCTGAACACACTGTTCTTGTCATAATGCCATTCTACCAGTGGTGTGGTGTGGGTTCACTGGCCTTGGCTGCCTCCTAATGGGGGCAGGAAGGAGCCCTGTGTCCCCGGCTACCAGTACTGCTGTTCTCTGTAGGGGAGGACTTGGTTGAGTCACTCAGACTTTCCTCTTGGAGGGAACTCAGGCAGGATGTCTCCATCCTGCCTGAGTGGGGTCTGCAGGCTCCAGCTCTCCTGCACCCCCAGACTGTCATCAAGGGGTCCTGGGTGCAACTTCAGGGCATCAAAGCAAGAGCAGCCGGGCTTGGCCGAGCCTGGGCTCTAGTTCAGGGCTCTTTCCCCTTCCTTCACAGTGAGTCACATACAAGGAGGAGCTGCTCTGTATATGCAGAATGTCACCACAATCTTTTTAGGGTTGATGTGATGCCACAGGGTTAGTGCAGGAGAAGAGGAGACAGCTGTGTGCTATTTCCTACTTTCTATGCAGCATCTCAGACAGAAGGCGACTTATTTGGGTTTCTTTTTATAAGGGAAGGGGGATAGTTGCACATTTAGAGAAAAATATTTCAAGTATAATAAACAACCATATGCCTTTCACCTTGATTTACAAATTAACGTTTTGCTTCCATCCATCCATCCATCTGCCCACCTACCCATCCATTTCTCTACACTTTTATTTTTTGGCTGCAGCACTTGAACATAAGTTACACATGTCATGATGCTTCGCTCTTAAATACTTGAGCATAATATATTCTAAAAATAAGGACATTCAACATGACCTCACGGCCATTGTCATATCTAAGAAAATTGCAGTATCTCAGTCAGATTGTTTAAATCATAGGCAATACTCAGATTTTCAGAGATGAGTCCTCAAGATATAACTATATTGTATGTAGAGTGTGTGTGTGTGTGTACAATCATGTTCACATGTGAGTGAACCTTTTATTCAGGATCCATTTACATGTTGCATTTGGCTCTTCTGTGTTTGTAGTCACTTGTGATCCAGCACAGCTCGCTGCCTTTTCATCCCCAGGACTTCTGTGAAGAACACAGGCCTGTGGTTCCTGTGTACCCACTTGAGCTCTCCCACCAGGGCCTTAACTTGTTTTGTTTTTTTTATTATTGATTTTAGTGAGAGAGGGAATGAGAGAGAGGATAGGAACGTCGATCCATTCTTGTATGTGCCCTGATCGGGTATCAAACTGGCAACCTCTGCATTTTGGGACAATGCTCTAACCAGCCCTGTACATCCTTTATCAGGCTTCTCCTAGTGCTTTTAATACTTTAAATGTTGGTTGTCTTTTTGCTGTTGAATTGTGAGAGTGCTTTATATATCCTGGACACTGGATCCTTATTGAGTGTATGATTTACAAACATTTTCTCCCGTTCTCTGGGTTGTCTTTTCACCTTCCTGATAGTGTCCTTTGATGCAACTGAAGTGTTTAGTTTTGATGAAGTCCAGTTTATCTCTTCTTTTGTTGCTTCTATTTTGGTGCCATATATAAAAGAAACCACTGCCTACTCCAAGGTCATGAAGATTCACCCTTGTTTTCTTCTAAGAGTTTTATAGTTTTAGTCCTTACATTTAAGTATTCTTGTTTGTTTATCATATAACATTTTAAGTTTGTTTATCATATAACATTTTGAAGTATTTATTTATTTGGTTACATGTTAATTTTATGGCACTGGTAGGCCAATATACAGTCTTATTCACAAAACTATTTTTTGTCCTCCGTCACCTTTTATTTGGTTCTCTTTATGCCCTCCCCCTCCCCCTCGTAGCCACTGCACTCTTATCTGTGCCCATGAGTCTCAATTTTGTGTCCCGCCTATGTGTGGAATCATACAGTTCTTAGCTTTTTATGATTTACTTATTTCACTCAGTATGTTCTCAAGGTCCATCCATGTTGTTGTAAATGATCCTATGGCATCCTTTCTTATGGCTGAGTAGTATTCCATAGTATATATGTACCACATCTTCTTTATCCAATCTTCTATTGAAGGGCTTTTTGGTTCTTTCCATGTCTTGGCCACTGTGAACAATGCTGCGATGAACATGGGGCTGCATGTGTCTTCACGTACCAGTGTTTTTGTGATTTGGAGGTATATAGCCAGTAGAGGGATTGCTGGGTCATATGGTAGTTCTATTCTTAATTTTTTGAGGAACCACCATACTTTCTTCCATAATGGTTGTACTACTTTACATTCCCACCAACAGTGGATGAGGGTTCCTTTTTCTCCACAGCCTCTCCAACTCTTGGTATTACCTGTCTTGTTGATAATAGCTAATCTAACAGGTGTGAGGTGGTATCTCATTGTAGTTTTGATTTGCATTTCTCTTATATCTAGTGAAGGTGAGCATCTTTTCATATATCTGTTGGCCATTTGTATTTCTTCCTGGGAGAAGTGTCTGTTCATGTCCTCTTCCCATTTTTTTATTGGATTGTTTGCTTATTTGTTGTTGAGTTTTGTGAGTTCTTTGTATATTTTGGATATTAGGCCCTTATCTGTGCTGTTGTTTGAAAATATCATCTCCCATTTAGTTGGCTCTCTGTTTTGTTGTCAGTTTCTCTTGCTGTGCAAAAGCTTCTTAGTCTGATGTAGTCCCATTCGTTTATCTTTGCCTTCACTTCCCTTGCCTTCACTTCCCTTGCCTTTGGAGTCAAATTCATAAAGTGCTCTTTGTAACCAAGGTCCATGAGTTTAGTACCTATGTTTTCTTCTATGTAATTGATTGTTTCAGGTCTTATATTTAGGTCTTTGATTCATTTTGAATTAAGTTTAGTACAAGGAGACAAACTGTAGTCGAGTTTCATTCTTTTGCATGTGGCTCTTCAGTTTTCCCAGCACCATTTATTAAAGAGGCTTTCTTTTCTCCATTGTGTATTTTTGGCTCCTTTATTAAAGATGATTTGACCATATTTTTATTTCTGGGCTCTCTATTCTGTTCCATTGGTCTGTGTCTATTTTTCTGCCAATACCATGCTGTTTTGATCATGGCTCTGTAGTATAATTTGAAGTCAGGTATTGTAATGCCCCCAGCTTTGTTTTTTTTCCTTAGGATTACTTTGGCTATTTGGGTTTCTTTTGTTGTTTTTACACTGACAGAGGGACAGACAGGAACGGAGAGAAATGAGAAGCATCGATTATCAGTTTTTCGTTGTGGCACTTTAGTTGTTCATTGATTGTTTTCTCATATGTGCCTTGACTGGGGGGCTACAGCAGACCAAGTAACCCCTTGCTCGAGCCAGCGACCTTGGGTCCAAGCTGGTGAGCTTTGCTCAAACCAGATGAGCCTGCGCTCAGGCTGGTGGCCTCAGGGTCTCGAACGTGGGTCCTCCGCATCCCAGTCCGACGCTCTATCTACTGTGCCACCACCTGGTTAGGCTATTCGGGGTTTTTATAGTTCCTTATAAACCTGATGACTTTTTGTTCCATTTCTTTAAAAAATAACATTGGAATTTTGATGGGAATTGCATTAAATTTGTATATTGCTTTGGGTAATATGGTCATTTTAACTCTATTTATTCTTCTTATCCAAAAACAAGGAATATTTTTTCATTTCATTCTGTCTTTTTTGATTTCCTTTAACAATGCTTTGTAGTTTTCATTATATAGGTCTTTTACATTCTTTGTTATGTTTATTCTAGGTATTTTTTTGTTGTTGTTGCAATTCTAAAAGTGATGAATTTTTTGAGTTTATTTTCTGAAGTTTCATTGTTGGCATATAGGAAGGCAATAGACTTCTGTATATTAATTTTGTATCCTGCGACCTTACTGTATTGGCTTATTGTTTCTAATAGTCTTTCTGTGGAATCTTTGGGGTTTTCTATGTACAGGATTGTATCATCTGCAAAAAGTGAAACCTTTACTTCTTTCCCAATATGAATGCCTTTTATTTCTTTCTCTTGTCTGATTGCTCTGGCTAGAACTTCCAGCACTATGTTGAATAGGAGTGGAGAGAGTGGGCAACCTTGTCTTGTTCCTGATTTTAGGGGAAAAGTTCTCAGTTTTATGCCATTTAATATGATGTTAGCTGATGTTTTATTATAAATGGCCTTTATCATGTTGAGGTATTTTCCTTCTATACCCATTTTGTTGAGCGTTTTATTTTTTTATTATTTATTTATTTATTTATTGTGGCAGAGACAGAGAGAGTCAGAGAGGGACAGATAGGGATAGACAGACAGGAAGGGAGAGAGATGAGAAACATCAAATTCTTCGTTGCAGCTCCTTAGTTGTTCATTGATTGCTTTCTCACATGTGCCTTGACTGTGGCCTTCAGCAGACCGAGCAACCCCTTGCTGGAGCCAGCGACCTTGGGTCCAAGCTGACGAGCTTTTGCTCAAACCAGATGAGCCCACGCTCAAGCTGGTGACCTCGGGGTCTCGAACCTGGGTCTTCCACATCCCAGTCGGATGCTCTATCCACTGTGCCACTGCCTGGTCAGGCCTGTTGAGCGTTTTAAACATAAAATGGTGTTGTATTTTATCGAATGCCTTTTCTGCATCTATTGACAGGATCATGTAGTTTTGTCCTTTATTTTGTTTATATGGTGTATTATGTTAATTGTTTTACGTATGTTGAACCATCCTTGTGATTCAGGGATGAATCCCACTTGATTGTGGTGGATTATTTTTTAATGTGTTGTTGTATTCAATTTGCTAGTATTTTGTTTAGTATTTTAGCATCTGTATTCATTAGAGATATTGGTCTGTAGTTTTCTTTTTTTGTGTGGTCCTTTCCAGGTTTGGTATGAGAGTTACGTTGACCTCATAAAATGTGTTTGGAAGTATTACTTCTTCAGTTTTTTTGGAAGACTTTGAATAGAATAGGAACCAAATATTCTTTGAATGTTTGATACAATTAACTAGTGTAGACTTATGGCCCTGAACTTTCATTTTTTGAGAGGTTTTTGAGAGTTGTTTCTATTTTCTCCATGCTTATGGGTCTGTTTAGGCTTTCTATTTCTTCATGACTCAGTCTAGGAAGATTGTATTGTTCTAGGAATTTATCCATTTCTTCTAGATTGTTAAATTTGGTGGCATATAGTTTTTCATAGTATTTTATAATTCTTTGTATATCTATGATATCTGTGGTGATTTCTTCTCTTTCATTTTGGATTTTGTTTATATGAGTCCTCTTTTTTCCTTAGTGAGTCTTGCCAAGGGTTTGTCAATTTTGTTGATCTTTTCAAAGAACCAGCTCCTTGTTTTATTGAATTTTTTCTAGTTTTTCTGTTCTCTATTTCATTTATTTCTGCTCTGATTTTTATTATTTCCTTTCTTTTGCTGGTTTTGGGTTGCCTTTGTTCTTCTTTTTCTAGTTCTTTAAGATGCAAAGTTAAATTGTTTACTTGGGCTCTTTCTTGTTTGTTCATATAGACCTGTAGTGATATGAACTTCCCTCTTATTACTGCTTTTGCTGCATCTCAGAGATTCTGATATGTCGTGTTGTCATTTTTGTTTGTCTGTATATATCTTTTGATCTCTGCTTTTATTTCTTCTTGGACCTGCTCATTTTTAAAATCTGATGATAGCCTAATGGGCCTTCCTTTATACGTTGTATTCTTCTTTTCCCTGGCTGCCTTGTGGATTTTTTGTCATTGGTTTGTGATAATTTCATTACGATGTGCCTTGGAGTAGGTCTGTTTGGGTTAAGGTAACTTGGTGTTCTGTTTGCTTCTTGGATTCGAGGCTCTTAATTTTTTCCATAGACTTGGAAGTTCTCATCGATTATTTGTTTGATTATGTTCTTCATTCTTTTTTCTTTCTCTTCTCCTTCTGATATACCCATTATTTTTATGTTGCTCTTTCTCATATAGTCAGACAATTCCTGTAGGGCTTTCTCATTATTTTTAATTTGTAAGTCTCTCTCCTCTTCCCTCTGTAGTATCTCTAGTTGCCTGTCTTCTATGTCACTAATTATCTCCTCTGTCTGGCCTGTTCTATTAGCCAAGCTTGTTACCTTGTTTTTCAGTTCATGTATTGAATTTTTCATCTCTGTTTGGTTCTTTTTTATAGTTTCAATTTCCTTGGTGAAGTAGTCTTTTTGTTCATTAAATTTTGTTTTGAGCTATCTAAATTGCCTTTCCAAGCTTTCTTGTATTTCACTGAGTATTTTTATGACTTCAATTTTGAATTTTCTGTCATTTAACTCCAAGGTTTCCATGTAATTGAAATTGTTTTCTGGAGATTTTTCATCAATCTGAGCTATGTCTCTCTCTTTTGTATCCATAATATTTGATTTTTTTTCCTTTTTTTTCTTTTTTTTTTTTACAGGAACAGAGAGAGGGATAGATAGGGACAGACAGTCAGGAACAGAGAGAGGTGAGAAGCATCAATCATTAGTTTTTTGTTGCCGTCACAACATCTTAGTTGTTCATTGATTGCTTCCTCACATGTGCCTTGACTGCGGGCCTTCAGCGGACCAAGCAATCCCCTGCTGGAGCCAGCGACCTTGGGTCCAAGCTGACGAGCTTTTGCTCAAGCCAGACGGGCCTGCGCTCAAGCTGGTGAGCTCGGGGTCTCGAATCTGGGTCTTCCATATCCCAGTCCGACGCTCTATCCACTGCGCCACCGCCTGGTCAGGCTGATTTTTTTTCTTAATGGCATTTGAGAGTGGTATTGTTAATAACACTAATAAGAGATAATTTAACAAAATAAAATAAAGCCTGACCAGGCAGTGGCGCAGTGTATGGAGCATTGGACTGGGATGCGGAGGACCCAGGTTCGAGACCCCGAGCTTGCCAGCTTGAGCGCAGGCCCGTCTGGCTTGAGCAAAAGCTCGTCAGCTTGGACCCAAGGTCGCTGGCTCCAGCAAGGGATTGCTCGGTCCGCTGAAGGCCCGCGGTCAAGGCACATGTGAGGAAGCAATCAATGAACAACTAAGGTGTTGCGACGGCAATGAAAAACTAATGATTGATGCTTCTCATCTCTCTTCGTTCCTGTCTGTCTGTCTCTATCTATCCCTCTCTTTCTCTCTCTGTCCCTGTTAAAAAACAAATTTAAAAAAATGAAATAAAAATTGAAAAATACAGTGAAAAAATGAAAATTCTATAATGATAAATGTAACAGAAACTACAGAGAACAAGGAGCAGGAACTGAGGAAAAATGAAAAAAGAGAGAAAAAATGAAGTAAAAAACAAGCAATATGCCACAAAGAAAAATATGAGTCCAAAATATAATAATTTGATGATAAATGATGGTTGAATGAGAGAAAAGTAAAGAAAAAAAGAAGAAAAAAGAGAAAGGAGAAGAAACAGGAAGAGAGAAGAAAGAGAGAAAAAAAATGGGGGGAGTTTTCTGGAATGAAACCCTCACCTAAAACAAGAGTGAAAAATGTAACAACTATGGATACTGGAGTTCAAAAGGAAAAGGAAAAAAGAAAAAGGAAAGAAGATAAAATGACCAAAATGAAAAAAAAGTTATAAAAATGTAATTATTTTCCTGGTTGTGAGAGGTAACTTCCTTTTCTTCAGCAGGTGGCGCTGTACTACAAGTTTTGCCCCTGTGGGGCTCTTAGGCAGAGGTCCCTCGGTGTGTTGCTGTAGCAATGACATAGGCTGGCCCTCAGTCCCATTGGTAGGCGGGTTGTTAGGGCTTTAAGTCTCTAACAATGGCAGTCTCAGTTTTCCAGGTGCCTCTCCCCACGTCCCTCCCACCTGTTCAAGCCGCCTGGAGACTCAGCTGTGAGGTTCGCAGCAGTCACTGTCTGCAGAGCAAGAGGCTCTAAGACAGGGGTGCCCACACTTTTTCAGCTTGCGAGCTACTTATAAGATGACCGAGTCAAAATGATCTACCTACAATAAAAATGCAAAACATAAATTTATTTCTTCTATATTATCATTATTTAAGTTACTGTTATTACTATTTAATATTGTGTACTTTTCTTTCACCTTTCTCCTTCTCAGCTCTCTTTTCGGAGGAAAGTCAATGTCATAGTTTTTATGAACAGTCCGAAAAAGCCGCTCCACATTTCCCTTCTTTGGAATAGCAATGGCACACAGACAGACGAGGCAAACACACTTAGAATACGACATAGTGAAAAAAATCCCCTCCCATTCTGTACGAAAGTGTTAGGTTTTAGGCTTCTTACTCGGACCAGCTATGGCACTCATTTTATACCCTTTGTTGTATTTAGTTTAAATAAGTTGAAGGCTAACTACGCAGCAATGTAACTGGACAAGTTAGCGCGGTTTAACGCGCATGCGTAGGGTGTCAAAAGTTCAGATGTCAGATTGGCTACCCTGTATGCCAATCAAAAGACAAATGTCTTTTTAATGTCATGCGATCTACCCACATTTCCTTCGCGATCGACCAGTAGATCGGGATCGACGTATTGAGCACCCCTGTTCTAAGAGCAGCCAGGTCCTTCCTCCACTCAAAGCACAGTTCTGGTTAAGGCAATGGCAACCAGAGCCGCCAGCAAGAGCAGGCAGGGCTGGGAGCCGATTGCAGATCAAGCGCCTTCCTATGGGCCCTTGGGCAGGTCTAGCACTCCTGAGCGTGCCATGGGTCTAATCTCCACCAGCTTCTCCCTCATGCCCTGTTTGGTAGCCTGCAGTAAGCCATGTGTGTGCCCAGCTCCCACGACTCCAGCAATGCACACAGAGGCCTGCAACCGCTCACTGTGGTGGCCAGTGCCTGTGATCTGTCAGAGCCGGGAATGCACTCAGAAGCCTGCATCTGCCCCATGGAGGCACCCAGCCCCGGCAGTCTCAGGCCAAGGATCTTGGCCCATGCATGCGCCCCACGCTGATGATTGTGGAGCGGAGCTGGGAATGCAGAAAGACACTGGCAACAGCCCAGGCAAGTGCCTATCGCTGATAATCGTGGGCTAAGCCTCCAGCCTGTGTGCATGCATGTGTCCACGCCAGTGATGCTAGGTAGAGCCACTCACACACCACTGGTGATCATGGAGCCAGGAATGCACAAAGATGCTGGCACTGGTAATTTTAGGTGGAGCCCACTGCCTGTGAGTGTGCCCTGCTTCTGCGATCCCAGGCAGAGCTGGTATATTCTTTCTTTTGTTTGAGCATCCACCTTCACTCAGCTCCTTCCCCTCTAACTCAGGCTTCTCCACCTCGCTCGGCTCCAAACAAAAGTGACCTTTCCTCAGATCAGTGAGGAAAGCGAAATACCTCGTTCTCTTATTTCCTCCAAAGTGGATTGTATATTCAGCCACCTTTTCACCCAATCATACCTTTGTCTAGTGTGTGTATATTTCAGGTGCTCCTGAGATTTTTTCTTTGTGTTTAGTTGTTGAATTTATTGAAATTTTAAGGGGAGAAATTTGGAGTGCTCCTCATGGTGCCATTTCTCTGATGTCACCCATGGAATTTACATTTAACTTTTTGTTTTCTTTCCAGTTAATTTTGTATATGATGTAAGGTAAGATCCAATTGCAGTTTTTTACATCATTTGTTGAAAAGACTGTTCTTTTCCTGTTGAGTGGTCTCAGCACCTTCATTGAAAATTACTACGGCCCTGGCTGGGTAGCTCAGTTGGTTACAGCATTGTCCCAATACACCAAGGTTGCAGGTTCAATCCCCACTCAGGGCACATACAGGAATCAACCAGTGAATGCATAAATATAAGGAACAACAAATCAATGTTCTCTCTCTCTCAAATTAATTTAAATTCTTTTAATTGAAGAGAAAAGAAAATCGCTAAGCTATGGATACATAGGTTTATTTCTACACTCAGTTCTATCTAATTTATCTATACATTTATCCTGATGCTTTTACCACATTGTCTTGATTACTACAGCTCTGTAGTAAGTTTTGAAATCAGCAAGTGTGTATCTTCAAACTTTGTTATTTTCGAGATTATTTTGGTTGTGATGGGTCCTTTCCATTTCCACGTGAATGTTAAGGTCAGCTTTTTCATTTTGGCAAAAAAGGCCATTGGCATTTTGATAGGCTTCCTGCTAATGTTAACTTATAAAACCATGATACATTTGTCAAAACTAAAAAATTAACACCGGGCATTATTGTTAACTAAGCCAGTGTTTAAACTTTACTTGGATTTCTCTAATTTTTTTTTAAATTTCTCCGGTTTTTCCATTTATGACATTTTCTGGTGCAGAATGTCATTCAGGATCCCACATGTATTTTGTCTCCTCCTGATGGTTTCTCAGGCTTTCTTCGTCTATTTTTTAAGTGAGTGGAGGGGAGATAGAGAGACAGACTCCTCCTGCATGCATCTACCAGGAGCCACCCAGAAACCCCCATCTGGGGCCAGTGCGCGAATCAACCAATCTATCCTCAGCACCCAGGGCCAACATTTGAACCAATCGAGCCACTGGATGCAGGAGGGGAAGGGGGAGGGAAGGGGAAGAGGAGCAAATGATCACTTCTCAGGTGTTCCCTGAGTGGTGATTGAACCCAGGACATCCGCACACCGGGCTGATGCTCTATCCACTGAGCAAACCAGCCAGGGCCTTTCCTTGTCTTTAATGACCTTGACACCCTTGAAGAGCTCACTCTTCTTTTTGCTGCGCAGATTTCTCAGATTTGGCCATGGGAGTGCCTTTGGGCCAGCTCCGTAGACAGCCTATTCTCATCTCCAGGGGGAGGTAAAGTGATATTTGTTAACCACCCACAGTGACCAAATGTGATGTGGAGCATAGCACCATTATTATCTCATTGTGTCCTCAGGACCTTCTGTCCAGGAGATATGACCTTATTTTACACATGGAGGAACTGAAGCTCAGAGAGGTTAAATTACTTGCCCAAGGACCACAACAAGGATGAGACTCACCACCCAGCACAGGTTTCTCTCCCCTGGGCATTCAGGGAAATCAGATGTTTGGGGAGACTCGTGGACTGCAAAACATGGGTACAGGAGAGAACCTCTGGGGCAAAGGCCCAAGGGATGACTTCCCACAGTCTGTGGCTTCAGTATTGGACATGGCTATACTGCAAGCCACCAGGGAGGTCATAGTACCTGGGCAGTCTCAGCTGCAACACAAGGAAGAAGGGCAACTAGGTGATTAAGCAGGGGGTTCTGACATCAGCCTGCCTGGGTTAGAATCCTGCCTCTACCACCCACTGACACAGGGAAGGGAACGAGCCTCAGTTTCCTTTTCTGGAAACCTGGAGATTATGGGAGGACCCAATGTGTCAAGTGCATATTCAGTGAGAAGGGCTAGCTCACTTCCAGCTCTGGTACCTGCAAGACGACCATCCCTCCTGACACCAGCTGCAGAGTTTGAGGGTCCCTAAACCATCCTCAGGTTTTTTAATTTCAAGGGGAAATTCACAGAATCACTGAAAGCTTGTCATACTCACAGTTACAGTTTGTTGCCGTGAAAGGTACAGATTAAAATCAGCCCAGGAAAGAAGCAGGGTCCAGGAAAGTTCTAAATGTGAACTTCAGGTTGTCCTCCCCATGGAGTCACGGACTATATTACTTTCCCAGCAGTGATGTGTGACAGCATGCACGGTGTACTGCCAACTAGGACGCTCATCTGAACCTCAGTGCCAGAGTTTATTATTGGGGGTCAGTTACATAGACATAGTTCACCACTACATGGCTGGCCTCAGTCCCAGCCCCTCCAGAGGTCAAAATGATAGAGCATGGCCCAAAGCTGCCACCATAAATCATATTGTCACTATCTGGTGTGGTCCAAGACCATAGATAAACAAAAGATACTTATTAGGAATGACAGTTCAGTGGCTTAGAGATCACTTATTAGGAACCAGGGGCAAAGGCCAGATCTCTCTTTGAGACACATTCAATTCTTTACTACACAACACCTCATCGAGAGCTTCCATTACACTGGGGAACAAAATTTTTGTTGCATCCACAAAAATACTTGTTCTTACCTAATTCGAGTGTGCTGATCTCAAATCTGACATTAGTTTTTCTCTGTAAGCTACAGTTTTTTTGCAATTCAAGTTTTTAGGTTTTCATTTTATTGTAAAATTTTCAACATTTAGTTTAACATAATGAAGTAGAATGTCTTCTTGGGCATCATCTTTATGAAAATATAATAATTTAAATAATGCAGTAAATACACTAATACACTAAAAGATATGATTGCATCAGAATTTGTCTGCAATTTCAAAATAGAACATATTAAAACACTTATTTTAATCATAAAACTCCAGCAGTAGTCTGCCATCATATTTCTGTCCCATCGCCTCTGATAATGCTCTTCCATCATCTTCAGATCTTGATGAAAGCGTTCTTCCTGCTGATCACTAACAGCTCCAAGATTTTCGGGAAACTTATCAAGGTGACTGTTCAGGAAGTGAATCTTAACGCTCATGTTATATCCAATGTCGCAGAAAGCCAACAGCATCCTTTGAACCAGAAGTTCATAGTTTTCTGCTTTTTTTGTTGCCAAGGAAGTTCTTTGTAACTGCCACAAAAGACTGCCATGCTGCTTTCTCCTCCTTATTCATCTTCCTGGCAAATTCTTCATCACATATGAGGGTTCGAATTGGAGGTCCATCTAATACACCTGCTTTTATCTTCTTGAAAGACAAGGCAGGAAAAGCAGAAATAATATGTTGAAAGCATTCGCTTTCTCTATTCAAAGCCTGAACCAAACCGCTTCATTAAGCCAAGTTTGATGTGAAGTGGGAGAATAATGATCCTATCTTGATTAACTACAGGTTCATTCACAATACTCTGCATCCCTACTTCCAGAGCTTCATGTTTCGACCACTCCTTCTGTGTCCAGTGTTTCTCCTGAGCTCGGCTGTCCCACAAACACAGAAAGCAAGGATACTTCGTGAAACCTCTGTTGTACTAGCAGAAAATTTACCATTTTAAGATCCACACAAATGATCCAGTTATGCTCCTCATACTTCAGTAAGTTGAGGACAATTTTTATGTCATTATAATCTCACAGATGAGTTGAATAACCAATTGGAACTGCTGCATAAACATTACTGTTGTGTTGGAGAACACATTTCAGACTTTGTTTAGAGCTGTCAAGAAATAGCCGCCATTCTGTTGGACTGTAAGTGGTAACACCTAGCTGGCTGAGAAGACTACTGATATTATGACAGTAAACAAAGTGTTTGTCTTCAGAAAAAAAGTCCACAAAAATTTGTTCATGCTTCCTGAAATGGGGTACTTTAGGTGACCGGTGAAGTACATTCTTTTCTTGAAGCCTGGAGGCTAATAACTCAGCTGCTTTCTTTGATAGGCCCAAATCTCTTACTAAGTCATTCAATTCGGGTTGGCTAAACTGCTGAGGGGTTAATGACTTCTTGGCATCAGAAGAAGACCCTTCAGATTCTACAACCATTTCCTCATGCATCTTATCAAAATACACTTGATCACCATGTTCACTTTCTTCGTCCTTAGAAGAAATAAAACCATTGAAAACTGGAACCGGGAGTGTCTCAGGGTGTGGGATAGGTCGTATTGCTGAAGGAATATTAGGATTTGCGGTCGTATGCCGTTTTTTCTTGCCGATGCCCTTTGTATGGATCAGACAGAAATAACAGTCACTGCTGTGGTCCTTAGGTTCATGCCAAACCATGGGAATACCAAAAGGCATTCCTTTGTGTTTTCCTTTTGTCCAGTCACGAAGCATTTCCTCACAATTATGACACACAATATGAGGAGCCCAATTCTTGTCTTGATCGCCAAGGGGAACTTGAAAATAGGCAATATATGCATGTGTCACAAATGATGAAATATTGTGCCTTTGACATTGAAGTGTGTAACAGCCACATATATAACAGAAGGTGTCAGGACTATTCTTACACCTACTTGAAGAAGCCATGATTCAATCTTTTTTTTCTTTATTATTATTATTATTATTTTACAGAGGCAGAGAGAGGGATAGATAGGGACAGACAGACAGGAACAGAGAGAGATGGGAAGCATCAATCATCAGTTTTTTGTTGCCACTGCAACACCTTAGTTGTTCATTGATTGCTTTCTCATATGTGCCTTGACTGCGGGCCTTCAGCAGACGGAGTAACCCCTTGCTCGAGCCAGGAACCTTGGATCCAAGCTTTTGCTCAAGCCACATGAGCCCGCGCTCAAGCTGGCGACCTCGGGGTCTCAAACCTGGGTCCTTCCGCATCCCAGTCTGATGCTCTATCCACTGCGCCACTGCCTGGGCATGCCATGATTCAATCTTAAAACAAAATAAGAGAGTGTTTTTATCAGACAATTTTTTACATTTAAGAACAACTACAATTATGTAAAAGTGATGTTTGTAAAACATTAATTGCCTTGTGGTTATGTTCAATCCAAGAGTCGTTGCCCTTTAACTCCAATTTAAAAACCAATGCATGCCATTAATTATAACAAAAGAAATTAAAATTGCATAAAAACTAGAGCATGCACTAAAAAACGGATTTCAGATTTAGAATCAGTGATGCAGAAATATATGAAATATATAGAAACAGTTCTAAAACCTCATGCAACAGAAAATAAAAAAGGAAATTGTTCCCCAGTGTTATCATATTTCATGTGCACTTAAACTCCATTTACAGAGTAGCAGCTGAGGCTGCCAAGGGAACATGACCATAGCCAGGGCAGGACACCGGGTGACCTGCCTTGAGGCCAGCACTCCTACCTGAGCTTTCCCAGCCTCCTTGTGGCCCCAGAGTGGCCATCTCTCTGGGTGGGCTGTGGCATTGGTGCCAGGCAGTGGGTACTAGGAAGGGCCTGCCATACTGTGTTTTCTGCAGGTCTGGGAAGAAGTTCATTTTTTCTGTGAAGTCCACATGTCCCTGCAGTTTCACTCTGTACTATGAAGTGGTCGCATGGGGCAACATTGTGCTCTCAGGCCAGCAGCCCGCCTGCATCACCCCGTAGAGAAGCAGGTGGCGGCCTTGGAGAAACTGATTCACTTAACACACCTTTCTGAGACAGGTGAGCCGGGCCACATGCCAAAGGTTCTGCTCTGTCTCTGAACCACTGAAACTGGGACAGGCACCCCAGAAAGGGGAAGTAAGCCAGACACAGCCAAGAAGGGAGCCTGCCTCAGGGTGGGGCACATGTTTCTGGTAAGAAGGAGCTGGGGCCAAGATGGCGGGAGTGACCAGCTGCTTGAGATGGAGAGGTCCTCTCAAGGCTATCCTTACTATGTACCCTCAGGGGACTGGGGCAGGCCAGAAACAGGCTGGGTCCCTGCACTGGCACACTCTGTGTTGCCTTCTGCCAGCCCCCGACCTGCCTTTGCCCAGGCTGTTCCCCCACCTAGGAGTCCTTTCCCCGAGAGGCGGATTAAGGTCGATTGAGGCTGCAGGAGCAGAAGAAAATATTGGACCCCTTAAAAAAAAAGAGACAGGGGCCTCACCTGTGGTGGCGCAGTGGATAAAGCATCGACCTGGGAACACTGAGGTTGCCAGTTCAAAACCCTGCACCGGTCTGGTCAAGGCACATATGGGAGTTGATGCTTCCAGCTCCTCCCCCTTTCTCTCTCTTTCTCTCTCTCTCTCTGTGCCTCCTCTCTAAAAAATGAATAAAATTTTTAAAAAAAGAGACAGGGAAAAGAAAAATATATGTTAACCATATTTTTTCCCATGTTAACCATATTTTAAAATAAATATTACGTACTATTAATGTTAAAATTGCACGTATGAAACCAAACTTGGTGTCATTAGAAAAAAGTTTAAAGTTGGGATTTTGGCCTGACCTGTGGTGGCGCAGTGGATAAAGTGTTGACCTGGAGCGCTGAGGTTGCCTGGTCAAAACACATATGGGAGTTGATGCTTCCTGCTTCTCCCCCCCCCCCCCCTTCTCTCTCTCTCTCTCTCTCTCTCTGTCTCTCCTCTCTGAAATGGATGAATTAAATAAATAAAAAGAGTTTGTGGAAGACCACTCAGTTATTTCTCAACCTTATAAAATAATAATGAATGAGTGAAAGAAAGAAAGATAGTTAGTTGGGGTTTTGTGGGGCCCTTCAGAAGTCAGGGCCCAGGGCACATGCCCAGTGCACCCAGCGTTAAATCCACCTCTGTTTTTCCCCCTTTCTTTGACTCCATGTTTTCCTTGCAAGACCCACCTGTGTCCCAGAGTCTTCTCCAGGCTTCTCCTTTTTACAGTCCTTCTGCCTCAAGCAGGATCTCCCAAGTGGGGGCTGTGTACACTTGAGGGCAGATCATCTTTTGTGGTGGGACATCCTGTGCACTGCAGGATGTGGAGAAATGTCCCTGGTTTCCATCCACCAGGTGTCAGTAACAACCCATCCACATAGTATGACAACCTAAAAATTTCTGGACATCACCAATGTCCCTAGGGGGAAAATTCACCCTGGGTGAGAATCCCTAAGATAGATGGATGGATAGATAGATAGATAGATGATGGAGAAATGGATGGATAGAAAGACAGAGTTTGGGGTATAGTAGGAAGGAAGAGAAGGAAGGTAGAAGGATGAAAGGTTGATTGGGTGGATGGACAAATGGCCAGTTGGACAGATTGACTGACCCATGGGTAGACAGATTCATAGACAGATACATAAATTCATAAATAGATAGGTTTATAGATAGGTAGAAAAATTAACTGATTTGTAGATTGGTGGATAGATAGATAGATGATAGGCAAATGGATAGATCCATGGATAAACAGATATAGATTCATAGACAGACAGGGTCAGGCTAAGTCACCTTCTTACCCTTGGCCCTGCTGATGTTTTGGGCCGGCTCATTCCCTGCCCTGTACACTGCAGTGTTGATTAGCATTCCAGCCTTCACCCACTAGATGCCAGTAGCACCTCCAAGTTGTGACAACCACAAATGCCCCTAAATGTTGCTGAATGTTCAGGGGGGCAGCATCACCCTGCATGAAAGCTGCTGACCTGAATGGAGCTTCGGTTATTGTTCATTTACACACTCGGGGACTTCCCTTCCCTTTGGGGTGAAATGATAGGGTTGTGAGTGTGTGTGGAACACTGGCCTTACACTGTGCGCTTGGGGAATTGGTGGCCCCATTCTGGGATACTAGTTCTCATACCTCTCCCACCTTTGACTTGCTTTAGAATCCCTGCAACCCCAGCGTCCGAGCTCAGTGGATGCATGACTTCTCTCCAACTGACTGTGACCTCCAGCGTAGTTCCCCTCAGCCACCTGTTAGTCTTCTATATCAGGGAGAATGGAGAGGGGCTTGCTGATAGCCTTTAGTTCACTGTGGAGACCTTTTCTGAAAACCAGGTAGAACGCTGGAATCCCAGTGGAGGAGATGGGAGAGGCCATCGTCATTCAGGGCTGGGATCCCCAGGGTGTCCATGCCCTCTGGGCTGTGCAGGGCTGCGACATTGCAGAGTCACAGCAAGACTTGTAAAGGCTGCCCTGCCTTCAGGAATCATTAGAACATAAGTTGCATCTTGGCTGGAGCTTCTCCAAAGTCACCCAGATGGGATTGCATTCATCACACACAGGGAAAAGCAATCAACTGTTCTTTGTCCCTGCTGGGCCCCAGACCTAAGGCTGTCCCCACCAGCAGGCTCAGTCCTGCTCACCCTCTTCCTGGACCCTTTGAAACTGACTGCCGCATGTCCTCAGCCAGCGCCTATCTCCCCACTCCTCCCTCCCGTCTGCGTAAAATGTTCCAGTTGCACGAGCCTAGTTCCTATCTCTCTGCCTCTCACTTTTGTCCTCACCTGGCAAGGTGAGGGTCCTGGCTGAAATAGCGAGGACCGGCTCTCCTTGGCAGGGGAAGAGGGGTGGGTGGCTGGTTTTGGAGGGTTTGACCAATTCCTGATTTCTCTGCTGTGTTTGGGTCCAGGTTTCACTGACTTATTCAGAGAATGAGACCCAGCCTGGGGAGGTTGTTGACCTGCGGGTCAGGGCTGCAAGGGACAGCTGTGCGAGTGTCACCTTGGTTGATAAGAGTGTCTACCTATTGAGGTCCGATTTTCGGCTGACTCCTGCCCAGGTGAGTGGGGCTCTTGGGTGCCATGTTCCAATACCTCTACAGGGGTCTCTTGCTTTTCAACAAGTGATGAGCCTGGTGTGAATCCAGATACTGTCCCTCCATTGGGTTTATTTCTCAGTGAACGCTCTCCTTGTCGCTACTTTGGTGCACTTGGAGAGAGTAGTGGGCTTGGAGTCAAATTCAGAAGACCTTTGCAGCGTGACTTCGTCAAGGTCCCATCTCTCCAGCTTCAGTCTTCCCATATTTAAAATGGGCTAATGCCACTACTGACCTAAAAATGAAAGGGATTTCAAAGTGAGAGGCAACAAGCATTTATTTGAGATCAGTGAGAATAGCTATTTGGGATGTACTGATTCAGGAGGAAGCCCACACAGTGTCCGATTAGGAGACAGAGGCAAAGGGTAATCATGAGGCGGGGAAGGGAAACAATCATAACAGAAAGTAGGCATTTCTGTTGCTGCAGATAACATAGTGATGCTAATTCTAAACAGTTTAAAAAATAAATTTCATCAGTCTGGTAGTAATATCTGCTTTCTTGTTATCTTTGCAAACAGTTCTTTGGGGCACAGTGCTGCTCTAGGCCCAGTCCAAAGGTTATTTTGCCCTGTTTTAACATTGCAAAGGTTTGAGGTGTAAGACCTGGAAGGCCGTTCCTCTGACGTGGCAGCTCTGGCTCTGTTTATATTATTTTTAACACCCCCAATGCCTGTCTCCTAAGGTTGTCTCCCAGTGGTGTACATGAAAGGAGTTTGAGTCAGGCGCGTGCCCTACCCATAAGAGCCAGTTTGGGCTGAAAAGAAATCCTTAGCTGACTGATCACCACTCCCCTCTTGCCTGTAAATTTTCCAGAAATTGGAAGATTATGATGCTTCTGATGCCTTCAGGGTGGGAGGATGGACCGTTCTGGTGTGCTGGGCTGACCTTCCGAGGCTGGTGCAGCTCCTTCGTCTTCCTGTGGTCCTGTACCATCACCAAGGACTCTGGGTTGGCCGTCACCATAGGGAGAGGTAGTCTTGGAGCCCACTACCCACTTCCACATTCCTCTCATTTTGAAACGAAGGCTCTCGGGGATACAGAGATGGGTGAGGGTGGAAGCTTGCAAACTTTGCTGCAGAACTTGTTTGCGATTCTCCTCAATGAGGGTTCATAAGCGAACCCTCCCAAGGTGCAAAGCAAATGAGAATAGAGTGTTAGCACGGACTGACCACTCGAACTTGATAGGAAGCAGTGATGCTCAGGTGCTTTGCTGACAGAAAACCCTTCACACTGGGAGCAGGTGGCCGTGTTCTCAGGTGGCAGGTTCACTTGCCGTGACACTTTTAGCTCCTGGCTGTCCCTCTCCTTCCTAGTTACAAGGGCAGGGGATTGTGCCAGCAGCTGCAACATGCTCGAGTGTCAGTCTCAGTCATGCTGGGAGCCTGCAGCAGCAGCTGATGGTTTCCACTAAGCATGGTTCATCTAAACATGCTTTCCCTCCCCGTTCTAAAATCACTTAAAAGGCATCCCCCCTTCCTGTTTTTACTGTGGAATTTTTTATAGATACAGAAAAGTTGAACAAATTTTTTTTTTTAATTTTTATTTTATTCATTTTTTTTTTTTTTAGAGAGGAGACACAAGAGTGAGAGAGAGAGAGAGAGAAAGGGGGGAGGAGCTGGAAGCTCAACTCCCGTATGTGCCTTGACCAGACCAGTGCAGGGTTTTGAACTGGCGACCTCAGTGTTCCCAGGTCGACGATTTATCCACTGCGCCACCACAGGTCAGGCGAAAAGTTGAACAAATTTATAAACACTTTATACCTACCACCTAGATCTCATGATTAACATTTTGCTATATTAGCTTAAAATAGAATATTTATATAAAACATACAGTATATATTTGAACAAATGGCTTATTTTGCTATATTAGCTATAAATATATTTACTACATATCTATCTATATCTATATATCTATATTGGCTCAAAGGATGTTTCAATTACATGTTTGTTGAATGCCTGGCGATTCGAACCCCTGAATCCTTCCCGCTTTTGGAATTAAGAGGTGCTATTTCTGAGTCAAAGTAACTTTGCTTAAATTCCTATTCACACAGCAGGCAGCCAGTCTAGGATGGGGCTGCTTCTCGACCCACTTGTTCCCAATCATTAGCAGAATGATGAAGATGATTTTAAGAGCAATCAGGGCAGCCCACAGTCATGGGCCCTTGGTCTGGCTCAGGCACTGCAACAATTGACTTAAAAAAAAATTTAAGGTGAAATTCACACAACAGAAAATTAACCCATTTTAAAATAAACAATTCAGTGGCATTTAGTATAATGCAATGTTGTGCAACCAGCACCTCTATCTAGCTCCAAAACATTCCCATCACCCCAAAAGGAAACCCATCCCCATTAGCAGTCACTCCCCATTCCTCTGGTCCCTCTCCCCAGCCCCTGGCAATCACCTGTTTGCTTTCTGTCTCTATGCATTTGCCTGTTCTGGACATTTTATATAAATGGAATCATACAACATGTGACCTTTTGTGTCTGAGCCACAAATGTATTGGCTTTCCCTCTGGTCTGCTGTGGATGGTCACTGGGTGCTATGACCCCTCAGTCTCTGTCACCAGGCCCGCAGCAGGACCATGACTCAGCAACATTGCTGGACCAGTGATGTCAGGGTGATGAGAACTGTTGAGGACATCATAGCCACTTCCCCATCTTAGGTCTGGTGTTGTCTGTTGCCTAGGAAATAGGACTGGTGGTGATGACTGATCTGGTGAGTCTGAACCACTGGCAAGATGGCAGCCTATACACTGACGAGGCTGTCCCCTCATTCCAGCCTCACACGGGGAGCGTGGTGGCAGTGGCATCCCCAGGCAGCCTTCCAGGTAATTGCTGCTGCCTCAAGCAGGGTTTTCTACCTTCACCCTGTTGACATCTAAAGCCGGGGCCAGAGCATTCTCTGTGCTGAGTCTGTCCTATTCGCTGTAGGATGTCACATAGCATCCCTGGCCTCCGCTCATCAAATGCCAATAGCACCAATTTCCCCCTTGTGACAAAAATGTCTTTAGACATTACTCAGTGGGGACAACATCATGGCTGACTAGTGGGCTGGGGTACTGAGCACTCAGTCCCACCCTCCTAGCTCTTAGCCCTGCCTCAGTGTATGGGTTGGGGGTGTAGAGAGAAGGAGCTCCATCGGGGAGCAGATCCGCCTCACAGCAGAGCGACCAGGGCAGGGAGGGAAGCTGGGGCTTGATCCTCCAGCTCCCAGAGACTCTGCTTAAAAAATTCTGTTACCTTTTCTCTTTCCTCCTGCTTTCCTTTCTCTCTTCCAACTCTCTGCCTTATCAAGTTGGACACCAAATAATTACTTTTTGGTCTTTCTTATTTTAACCCTGAATGTTTAAGCCGTTGAAGGCTGTGCATTTCCCTTTAGAGCACTGTAAAGCCCGTAGTCAGGACGACCATCAGAACCGCCTGGTCAGTGCAGGTTCACATTGGATTTGAACAGTTGGTAATGAAACACCGGAGCCAAGAACTAGTGAGCCATCAGCTTTCATTCTAGCTTGCCTCTGGCGGGCAAGTAAAAACACACACTGGGCTCCAAAATCCACTCATTCAGTGCTCACAAAGCTACTGACTTATCCGAGTTTCCTAGAATCAAAGGGTTCTAGCTCACCAGACTTATTCACCTCTGTTTCCCACCTCCTTCTCTCTGCACAAACTGGCCACTTCCTCAGCACTTCGCCATCTTGGCTGCTTCTCCTCTCCTCCACGTGGCCTTACTCTGCTCTCCTCTCTAATGCTAATCTCAGAAAGCAAGCTCGCAGTCTGCCCCACTTTATAGTGTAGAAATCCAAACCTTTAATCCAATCTACAAACAAGGAAGTCTCTGATACAAAGTCACTTATCTGAGGCATAATGGGAGGATTCATCATGAGAGTGCACCACCCACATCATCCAATCAGTCAAGGGTGTGGGGAAAAGCTTACTCTTAAAACGTGCACGTGGGCAGCACCATCTTTAACAAAGTGAGCATAATATATTTTATCTGCCCAACAATCCACCCCATGCCTACTTTACTACCCACAATCTATACCACCGGCATCCCTGTACAAGGAAATTAGGTACATTACACAAATTACAAATACATGACAAATTATACAATTTCAACAATTACAAAGGTACATTTCACCAGTCTCTGAGCACTTTGCCAAAAGCGCAAAATGTCCTCTGACTTCTTTCTTGCCGTTTGAAAGGCTTCCCGGGGCAGGGGGAGGGCCTCCAGCAAAGCCACCCCCCATCCCCATCAGGGTATTTCACATTGTCCAAAATCCATAAGTCCATGCAACAAAGGAGCCAGTGCTCACTTGGTCAAAGTCCAGGAAATCAGTCCACGCGTATGGGGTGTTAGCCTCCCCCCTCATTCCTGCCGTCATGGCAGGTCTCACACTGTCCTAAAGAGAAGCATGTGGCAATGGCAGTCAGCATTTCCATCTCTGCTCTGGGGAGCATGATGGCATCCACCCTTATGTCCCCAAGTTGCAGACCTACCAGGAGTATAGCAGGTCCTCCTTCCAGCTGGGCTCTCATCTTCTGGAGACTGCAGATTGCAACTCCAGCCTGATTCTCTTCATCCTCCGAAGAGGAGCTGGAAACACCAGCTTCTGCTGCTGGGCTTGAGCCCCGGGCCACCACTGCCTTCTGCTCCATGGGCCTTACAGCCCCCGCCTCAGCCTCAGCCCTGGCCTCCTGCTGCTGCTGGCTCTCCACAACATACAGGGAAAGCTGCAACTCACGAAGCTGTGATTCCTCCTTCAGTGGCTGCTCCATTTCCAAGTGAATCTTGCGAACCTGGTCAGCCTCCTCCTCCAGCACTTCCTCCAGCTCCAGGGTCGGCATCTCTTTCTCCCACATTTCCTTCAGCTCCTTCCACTGCTCGGTTTTCAGGTCCCGGACAGCCTCTTCCATAGAGCTCTCAGTTTCCTCATGCATGGCTGAAAAAGTCAGCCAGCCAACAGTCCCCCAAAAAACAGCGATAGGGAACCATAACAGCAGCCAGTCCTCTACTCCACCGTGCAAAAGTGGTGGCAGCTCCATACCGATCTGTATCGAATCCTGCTGACTATGCCAAATGTAAAGCCAGTAGTCAGGGCGACCATCAGAGTTGCCTGGCCAGTGCAGGTTCACACTGGATTCGAACAGTCGGTAATAAAACAACGGAGCCAAGAACTGGTGAGCCATCAGCTTTATTTCTAGCTTGCACCCAGTGGGCAAGCAAAAAACACACACTGGGCTCCAAAACTCGCTCATTCAGTGCTCACAAAGCTACTGACTTATCCGAGTTTCCTAGAATCAAAGGTTTCTAGCTCACCAGACTTATTCACCTCTGTTTCCCACCTCCTTCTCTCTGCACAAACTGGCCACTTCCTCAGCACTTCGCCATCTTGGCTACTTCTACTCTCCTCCACGTGGCCTTACTCTGCTCTCCTCTCTAATGCTAATCTCAGAAAGCAAGCTCGCAGTCTGCCCCACTTTATAGTGTAGAAATCCAAACCTTTAATCCAATCTACAAACAAGAAAGTCTCTGATACAAAGTCACTTATCTGAGGCATAATGGGTGGATTCCTCATGAGAGTGCACCACCCCACATCATCCAATCAGTCAAGGGTGTGGGGAAAAGCTTACTCTTAAAACGTGCACGTGGGCAGCACCATCTTTAACAAAGTGAGCATAATATATTTTATCTGCCCAACAAGCACTGCTTTGGCTACACCTGAGTTACGCTGTGAAATGTTTCCATTATAGCTCAGGATATTCCCCTTCTGACCTGTGACTTGTCTAGAAGTGTTCTAAAATTTCAGTGCTTTTTAAATGTGCTTTGTAAATTTATTTCAGATGTGCTTCTTATCCAGTGAGCATGGTCTCTTATTTTGGAGACTAACTATATGGCCAATGTTTGTAAATGCTCATGTCTATTTGAATATCCAAACCCTCAGCATTGGGTACAGGGGTCTCTATGCATACTTTTGGTCAAGCCTACTGTTGGGCAGATAAAATATATTATGCTCACTTTGTTAAAGATGGCGCTGCCCAAGGGGAAGCCCATTGCCCAGGTGGTATTGGTTGCCCTTATGCTTGGGATGGGTGTAATTATATTATTGGGGGGGGGGACAGGCTGTAAGCAGGCAGGGTCGTTATAGCCCAAGGCTTAGTTTTAAGAGTAAGCTTTTCCCCACACCCTTGACTGACTGCATGATGTAGGGTGGTGCACTCTCATGAGGAATCCACCCATTATGCCTCAGATAAGTGACTTTGTATCAGAGACTTTCTTGTTTGTAGATTGGATTAAAGGTTTGGATTTCTACACTATAAAGTGGGGCAGACCGCGAGCTTGCTCTCTCTGAGGTTAGCATTAGAGAGGAGAGCAGATTAAGGCCACGTGGAGGAGAGGAGAAGCAGCCAAGATGGCGAAGTGCTGAGGAAGTGGCCAGTTTGTGCAGAGAGGAGATGGGAAACAGAGGTGAATAAGTCTGGTGAGCTAGAAACCTTTGATTCTAGGAAACTCGGATAAGTCAGTAGCTTTGTGAGCACTGAATGAGTGGGTTTTGGAGCCCAGTGTGTGTTTTTACTTGCCCGCCGGGTGCAAGCTAGAATTAAAGCTGATGGCTCACTAGTTCTTGGTTTCATTACCGACTGTCCAAATCTAATGAGAACCTGCATGGGCCCGGTGGGTGTGATGGTGGCCTTGGCTCCTGGCCTTACACCTACTGATGGTGGTACCCAGATCCTCCATATCCTTACTCTTTTTTCTTTTTAGTCAGTGAGAGGAAAGGAGGCAGAGAGACAGACTCCCTCATGTGCCCCAACCGGGATCTACCCAGCAGGACCTCTACCAGGCAATGCTCTGCCCATCTGGGGCATTGCTTGGTTGCTCCACAACCAAGCTCTTCTTAGCACCTGAGGCGGAGGCCATGGAGCCATCCTCAGCACCCAAGGCCAACTCACTCCAGTTGAGCCTGGCTGCAGGAGGGGAAGAGAGAGAGAGAGAAGTGAAAGGGTGAGGGGTGGAGAAACAGATGGGTGCTTTTTCCGTGTGCCCTCTCCAGGGATCGAACCAGGGACATCCACACGCCAGGCCTACCACTGAGCCAGCTGGCTAGGACCATCCTTACTCATTTTTTTTTGCTAACTTATCAACTACTGAGAGAGAAGTGTTCACATCTTCCCCTCAGAGTTGTGGCTTTGTCTCTAGATTCATGGAAACCTTTGTTTCACAGGAAGTGATGCTTTTTGCCTCTCTCCTCTTTTTCTCTGTGTCCCTTCCCTTCTGCTCTCCTATTGCCCACCTCTTTTTTCTCCTATCATTTTTATGCCTCTGCCTCTGCTACAAGATTCTCAATCACAGGGTTCAGCCAGCCAGCTTGGAAAGGGGAAGGGTGCTCTGGAGTTAAGGCCATGTGATTTGGAACAGGGGAGGCCAACCTTGGATGTCTTCTTTCCCACCTACTCCTCTGAGAGAGGGCACAGAACCAAGAGGGGCCAGGAATGGGGTCAGTGTGGTTAGCAGTTCCTCAGTATCTGGGTCTTACAGACCTGGAGGATGGGACCCAGACTCAGTCTTTGCTCCGCACCAGAAGTGGACCAGAGGACCTTCCACCCCTGTGGACCTGTCCATGACAGCCCTCTTCATCTTTCAAGCTTTCTCTGCCTGGATTGAGAGCCTTCCCAAGCTCCCAGTCCCCTCTGCAGTGGTTCCTGAGCACCTGCGGTCCCTTGGTTCTTGCTTGGGCCAC
This sequence comes from Rhynchonycteris naso, assembly GCA_037038555.1. NCBI lineage: Eukaryota > Metazoa > Chordata > Mammalia > Chiroptera > Emballonuridae > Rhynchonycteris > Rhynchonycteris naso. Next base: position 22,161,609 of record CM073003.1, read on the forward strand.
ACACTTAACAGGAATGGGGCAGGACCACCTGGGTCTTAGTTTTCAAACTCCAAATCAGAGCATGGGCAGGCCAGGCTCCTCCTATGGTAGTAGCACACAGAGGCATGTCAAGGATGTGGTTGGGTAAGGGAGGCAGCTGCTGCCCCAGGAGGCTGGGATCTTGGCCTGGAATGGGCACAGAACCCCCAAACCAGAAAAGCAACTGTAAATCCCAGTGCAGAAAGTCACAAGAAATGCCTTAAAAAGCAGGTGTCTGTGCCTTTTTGTAATTGGATAACATCCTTATTCTGAGGACAAGATGTTTTTCTTAACCATGTGCATATGGTTAAAAATTTTTCAAACAGTATGAAAGGTTATATAATGAAATAGAAGTCTCTCACCTCCAGGGCCTCCCTTTCCTTCTAAGAGGCAATCAGGGTCAATAATTTCTTCGGTATCCTAGAATTTTTTTGGTGTATATGTTGTTGTAAAGTACCCAATTCACAATTCCACGGGTTTTAGTAGAGGCACATAGTTCAAGTAAGTTTTTGGAAAGTTTTATTAAAGGAGGAGATTCATTAAGTATGCCGGCCGCATATATCTTACATGGGGCAACCGTCCCAAATCGTGTGTCTCATTAATATGCTTAGGGTTGGTTATATACCATTAATTATACATGGGTGGGGAAATAAGCTGACATCATGGTGTAAGCCTATACCTTTTGTTTTCTCTTATACAGGTTTGGGAAAAGAATGAAGGGAAGGGGGGATGGGACACAATTCATTAGCAAGTCTATAACATCTGTCTATAGGATTCACAAAAAAAGTTTCTACACATTAAAACTTATAAGGCAACACAATGGCAAAAATGTCACTCTACATTCCAAAAGACATTCCTGTAATTTTCTAGTGTTCATTTGCTATTCCTTTGTCTAGAGATACATACATTAACTATATGCCTTCAGGAGGGGAGAGGTAGTTCCATGGGGACAAACGCCTGTAAATGGTCCATTAGTATAAAGGTTTAATTTAATCTTTTTCTCCCTACACCTAACTAGCTTTCACCCATTTCCCCATAGGTATGGGGGAAGGTCAGAGAATCCAAGTCTCCTTTCTCTTTCTGCATTTACAACACAATGCCATTGGCCATCTTGGTTTTATGCTAATCACACAAGTACAGAGATCATTTGCAAAATCTCTCTGTATGCCTAGCCCAAATCAATAAAATATTCTTTAAGCTTCCTAAAATATTAATATGAATTCTGTAGCCTCTGGTACCTTAAACAACAAAATAAGAATTTTTACTTTTTTTGTGTGCATTTACAAGGATTTTTATAAAGCATAAATGGGAAAAGACTATAATACTGTTTTGTACCTCCATTTTTTGTACCTCCATTTGTCAGCAATAAGACCTGGAGATATTCCATATCAGCACATATGGTATATGCTTACCTCACTCTTTTTCACTGATATATAACATTCCAGCATATAAATGTACTATCTTGAGATTAACTTCTAATGGAGATCTTGGCTGTTTGCTAATTCTCCCAAGGCTGCCACGAACTACACCAACTGTCTGTCTTTGAATAGGTGTCTGTGGGCATTTCCAGAAGAGGTGTTACAGGTTGAAAGAATGTGACCATTCTTAGTCTTGAGAAATTTCGCTAAATTTTGAATTGGGCTTATTACTTTTTTAAGTCAAGGGACAGTCTCTAGGGATGGTGGACTGTGAAGCTTCTGAGGATGAACCAAGAATGAAAGGCACCCCTGAGGGAATGGGAGGGGGTACGGTGGTGAAGAGCTCAAGGTAATGGTGCAAAGAAACATGGCAAACCCAGGGAGAGAAGTTAGCAAAGGGGAGTATGTGGGGCAGTCCCTGTGGCCCTTCTCACCTACTAAACTCAGGATATGAAGCACCACTATCATTTTTAGGGACAGAGAGAGAGGCAGAGAGAGGGATAGATAGGGACAGACAGGAACAAAGAGAGGTGAGAAGTATCAATCATTAGTTTTTCGTTGCCGTCGCAACACCTTAGTTGTTCATTGATTGCTTTCTCACACGTGCCTTGACCGCGGGCCTTCAGCAGACCGAGCAACCCCTTGCTGGAGCCAGCGACCTTGGGTCCAAGCTGGCGAGCTTTTGCTCAAACCAAATGGGCCCACACTCAAGCTAGCGAGCTCGGGGTCTCGAACCTGGGTCTTATGCATCCCAGTCCGACGCTTTATCCATTGCGCCACTGCCTGGTCAGGCACACCACTATCATTTTAAGGTGACTCTGCCAAGCCTTTGATGCCTCACTTCTAGCCCTAATCAAGTAGAATGGTAACCCTGCCAAGTAAAAGAATTAACATGTTATATCCCAGTTGAGCAGAATGTTAACTGACAAGTGAATTAACACATTATATTCTAATCAAGTAGAATGTTAACCTGCCATGTAACAGAATTATTATATCCATAAAACTTTAATCACTTACAAAAATTTATTTTTAATTTTCCATAGAGCAGAGATGAGGTAAAAGGACCTTCTTCCCAGAAACATGGATTTGGCACTGCCTCGACATCAGGTGCAGTAAGAATCCTTTCCTTTAATGTCTCTGTGAACTAACTCAGAGGCACGCACATAAGTCCAGATTGTTCCCAGTGGATTTCCCTGCAGATCCGACACCGACATCTGAGGAAGACAGTGGACACCTTTTTCTAACACATAAAACTCAAAGCTGTGAAGCCAACCCTGAATCCCGCTGCAGCTTCGGACATCTGCCCATGAAATATAAAATGCAAGGGTTTTTGTGCCTCTTCCAACTCCTTCTAGGGGTAACTATCCACTGTGTTTGCATAACGAGCTCATTAAAACAATTACAGTTCCCTGGAACATGAATGAGCTCAACCCCATCTACCTCCTCCTCACTCCTCAGGGAATTTGGACTCCTGCCCCAACACCAGGCTGCTTTTCTCAGCACATTTCTGCCGCAGACCAGCGTGGTACGTAATTCTGGGTCCTGAGTGAGAATGGTGCGGAATTATGAAAACAGACTCATTAAGAAAAAAGGATGGGATCGGGAGGCCTCTTCAATGCTGATGGCAATATCTGAATGTCCCATAGCCCCAGTTTGCTTTATTATATAGCCATATGCAAATAAGGAAGTCTTTGATACAAAGTTACACATTTTTTTGCTAAAACAGGAACTCTCCCAAGGCATAAACAGAAATCCAGCTACTGTGCATAAGTGAAATCAACCAACATCTGAACAAACAAGGAGTAAGAGGAAGGGTATGTAAATTGCTTCCAGCAACTTAAGCAAGCAAGGAAGTGGGTAGAAATACCCAGCATCATAGCCAATATGGAAGTGGAGGGGGGAGAAGTTAGCCTTTTGCTAAGCCTCGAATTTACAAAGGCTTTTTGCCACTTGCAGTCTACAACAAATTTCCTTCCCACACTTTTTCTCCTCTTAGCTCTGCTTGAAGCAGCAGTGCCCTGCCGAATTCCTGCCAGGAGCAGCTGGCTTTTTCTTTCAGTGCTCAGTGTGAGAACACCAGTGGGAGCAGTAGAAAGAGTGGTGGCCTGTGCTGGGAAACCAGTGAGGCTGGAAAGTTCTGACCCTGGGCCAGCGGGTGAGCCCCCCTTCCCCTCGCCCTCCCCCCTCTCCCCCCTCCCCCCCTCCCAAACCAGGTCCCCCTTCAAGGCACACGGGCCACAGGGTACACAGCATATACTCAGCACAGAATCGAGCACGCTGCTGGAGGTTCCTCAGCTGCTTCACAGATGTGTGAGCCCACATTATGGGAAGGCTGAACTCCTGGTCACAATAGATCCAGATTATTGCATTTTGCTCTGGGACCCCAGGTTTTGGATGGGCTATATCTGGCCATCATCATTCAAATGTATCTGCTTTCTGGGTGCCGGGTGATGGTTTTGGTGCCAGGATGGTGTCTTGAATAAGGTGTGCAGGATCCCCTCATTCACAGAATTTACGATTTATACCCTAAGAAGTGTCACGGGGTTGGTGTTCTCACGGGGGGGGGGCAGGCAGGGGGTGCGAGAAGCAGAAGAAGAACCCTTTGGAGAAGCTGGGCTCTCCCAGGGCAGATGGAGCCCAAGCTGAGCCCCATAGGTGGATAAACAGGAACGGGAAGGGAGTCCAGGTGGAAGAACCAGGATGGGCAGGAGCAGGAGCTGGGAGACGCTGCTGGGTTTCCCCAAGGTTGCAGGGAGCTGGGCAGGGCCAAGAAGAGGGTGTAGTAAGGTGATCAGATGTCCCACTTTTGGTGGGACAGTCCCGATTTTTAACAATTTGTCCCACGTCCCACGGCATTTTTAAAAAGCCCTGATTTAAAAGTATATATATTACAATACTATTTTTGCATTCTATGAAAATTTATTTTTGCTCCATATAGACCAAATTTTTAATCAAGAACTCCCCCCCCCCCAGTCAATGGTATCCCGCTTTCCCAATTTTAAAATCTGGTCACCTTAGTAGGGTGTGAAGGTTCATGGGCTGTGGTACGGGTGTGGAGAGCTACAGAGGGTTGCAACCACAGATTTGAGACCTAAGATTGGATATGTCCCGTCCCCATCTGTTGACCGTGACCATGAAAGTTCTGACAAATGGGAAGAGGCTGAGCTTGAGCTCTAGAGGGGGTGGCAGCCTGTGACCCTCACAGAGGGGACAACAGACACCGCAGGCAATGTGGGGCCTGACAGGCAGTTTGGTCTCGGCATGCTGGAGCCTGCGATGTCTGGCTGCCCAGAGGACAGGCATGCTGGAGCCTGCGATGTCTGGCTGCCCAGAGGACAGGCATGCTGGAGCCTGTGATGCCTGGCTGCCCAGAGGACAGGCATGCTGGAGCCTGCGATGCCTGGCTGCCCAGAGGACAGGCATGCTGGAGCCTGCGATGTCTGGCTGCCCAGAGGACAGAGGCGGAGTGGGCAGGTGAGGAGCAGCAGCAGCAACCTGGCTTCCTGCTAGGTCAGGTGTGAGTCCAGCTTCGGTTCTTGGGTTTCTCCTCAGGTTGAGGATGTTTTTTTAATTTTTTATTTATTGACTTTAGAGAGGAAGGGAAAGAGAAAGGAGACAGAAACATTGATCTCCTATATGTGCCCTGACTGGGGATCAAACCAGCAACCTCTGTGGTTTGAGGTGATGCTCTAACCAACCAAGTTATCTGGCCAGGGCAGGGTTGTAGGTTTTATTTTCCAATGATCACTTTTGTGCCAAATACTAAGACAAATCTCAAAAGAGATTCTGGAAATGCAAAGGAGACCACAGAGTTTGTCCCCAGAGCCAATCTAGAGGGATCGATGTGCCATTGGTGGGGGCAGGGAGAATCAGGTATGCGTCTTTGTGTCACTTCAGATTTCCTAGTGTGATGTCAATAAATGTAAAGAGAAAGAAGTGGAGTTCATTTGAATTATATTTTATGTGTGTCCAAAATATTGTTGTTTCATGTAATCAGTTTAAAAGTTAGGGATAGGACATTTTATGTTATTTTGTTTTATATTTTATTGGTGGGGGGTACTATAGCAATTTCCTCAGCCTGCTGTAACAAAGTAGCACAACCTGGGGGACTTAAAATAATAGAAATCTATTTTCTCATGGTTATAGAGGCCAAACTCCAACGTCCAGGTGTCACAAGGTTGAGCTCCCTCTGGACGTTTTAAGGGAGGGTCCTTCAATATCTCTTTCAGCTTCCAGGGGCTCCTTGGTTTGGGGCCACATGAGCCCAATCTCTTGCCGCCATCTTCTTAGGGCTTCCTGCCTATGTGTCTGTCTTGTCTTCACATGGCCTTTTCTCTCTATCAGAATTTCCCTCTTCTTATAAGGACACCTATCATTGTGTTAGGGACCACCCTACTCCCGCATGACCTTATGTTAAGTAATTACATCTGCAAAGACCCGTTTCCAAATAAGACCACATTCACAGGTACCAGCGGTCAGAACGTAGGCATACCTTTCTACGATTCATGAGCATTCCTTAAGTGACTGGTCCCCTTGATTCAGCATCTTTCTCCCCTAACCTGGGTGGAGCACGCACTGCTAAAGTTTCTACCTCTGAACCTGAATTTAAGGGGAAGAGCTGTGTCCAGAGTTGCCCTCAGAGTCATTCACGTTTCTGATTCCAGAGTGAGAGTGGAGGGACGACTTTCTGCTGTCTCACGCACATGGTGCCTTAAACGATTATTTCCAAGCTGCAGGGGACACCTCCCCAACCCCTGAGGCCATGTGGCTAGAGTCATCTGTTCCCACCTAGCCCTGCGACATGGCCCTGGAGAAGGCCCCACAGGCCTTCTCCATCTTTCTACAGTGACCCGTCTGGCGAGGAGACGTTCAGTGTGCAGGTCCCTGACTCCATCATCAGCTGGGTGGGCAAGGCTGTGGGTCTGTCCTCTGTGTGGGACCTGGGCATCGCCAAGTCCTCCCTGCTGAAGACCTTCAAGCGCTTCTTTGTGGACTTCACAGTGCCCCCTCACGTGGTCCGCGGGTCGCAGGTCAAGATTCCACTGAGCATCTACAACTATATGGGCGTCTGCACTGATGTACTGAACTCGCCCCCCTCACAGCCTCTCCCGTTGCAGGGGCAGCACCCATGATGCCAGGAGATGGGTGATGGGGTCATCCTGGGGGGTGTGTGAAGGGGGCATTCCACCTCTGCTGTCACAGAGGCAGGGGTGAGATGAGGTCATCCTGTGGGGCTGTGGGCTGAGCATGTATGATATTGAGGAGGTATGGGAGATGGGTGTCCGGTAGTTGCCTCTGGGTTGGGTAGTGAAACCCTCCCCGGGTGCGCCTTCACAGACTCACATCTGAGGGTCAGTGAACTCGCCCGGAGCTCCCAATAAAGCCTGACTTTGCTTATTCGGCTGTTTGGTTCTTCGCTTATTCGTTCATTGGCGGCACGTTGGGGTCTTCCATCTTTCATTTGGTGCCGACACCCGGGAGAGGGGTTTTTGTGACCCACCTCGGCCTTCTGGCTGGGGCAGGAGTCCCCCCTCTCTCCCCCTTGCCTCGTGCCGCCCGTCGTTTTGGACTCTGGGTTCCCTACGACCTCGATCGCCAATTGTGAGTAACCTGGTTTCTCTTCCGCTTTCTCTGGTCCTGCGTCTCCACCGGGGTTTCTCGTCCTAGACTCGGCCGAGCCGAGAACCCCTCCATCCGCCGACTCCTGGAGTCTTTATAGGGGTTCAATCGGAAGGGACGCCTTTCGGCTGCTCTCCTATCTCTGTCCTGAGACCTATCATTTAGGTCTCCTGTCGGGAGACGGGTATCTGGAAGGGACGCCTCCCTTATACTCTCTCTCTCCTCCGACGCCTAGGACCAAAAGGCCAGCTAAATTATGGGGAACTCTGAATCCAAAATAGACCCAAAAACACCTCTAGGGTGTCTCCTACGAAATTTTTCCAAATTGGGGTACACTCAAACCCTCCGTCGGAAGAAACTCATTTTTCTGTCACGGGTCACATGGCCTCAATATAACCTGGACAATAGGTCCCACTGGCCTCCAATGGGCACTTTTGATTTTAACGTTCTCCAAGACCTGGACAATTTCTGCCGCCAGACAGGAAAAGATTCTGAGGTCCCTTATGTTCAGGCTTTCTGGGACCTTCATTCCCGCCCCGACCTTTGCTCCCAATGTTCTACCCACCAAGTTTTTCTAGCCCTGACTTCTCCTCTTCCCAAAACTTCCTCCCAGGAACCCCCTCCTTACTCTCAACCCGATGACCTTCCCGACCACCTATCTCCCCCTCCGGCTCTCCCCCGCGAAAACCTCTCAGACCCGGGCCAGGTTCCGGCTCCTTCCGCCCCTCTGGTTCCTTCTGCCCCACCTCCTGCAGACCCCCTAACCTCTCCCGTCGCAGCCCATACCAGGTCACACAGTCCCCAGTCGTCATCCGCTGTCCTTGCCCCCCTCCGCGAGGTAGCTGGGGCGGAGGGGCTGGTCCGGGTACATGTTCCCTTTTCTCTCCACTACCTCTCACAGATCGAGAAACGGCTAGGATCCTTCCGGCCGACCCCTCCACCTACATTAAGGAAGTCCGTTACCTGACTCAGACGTATGACCTGACCTGGCATGACATTAAGGTCATTTGTACTTCCACCCTCACCTCCGAGGAGCATGAACGCATCCTCACTGCCACTCGGCAGCAGGCAGACAGAGACCACTTAGTAAACAACCAAACTCCTCCCAGCACAGAGGCAGTCCCTGGGGAAGACCCTAACTGGAATTATCAACCTGGCCAAGGGTCTAACATCCCCCGCAGGAACCTTATGCTCCAATACTTAATCAGGGGCATGGATGCAGTTTCCAACAAGGTTGTTAACTATGACAAACTAAGGGAAATTACTCAACTCCCCCCCCCAAAAAAAAATCCTGCCCTTTTCCTCAACCGCCTCCAGGAAGCTTTAGTATGATATACCCGCCTAGACCCAGGGTCACGCAATGGGGCCACAGTTCTAGCCTCCCACTTCATCTCTCAGTCAGCCCCAGATATCAGAAAAAAAAAAAAAAAAAAAAAAAAAGGCTGAAGAGGGCCCCGAGACTCCCATCCAAGACCTGGTAAAAATGGCCTTTAAGGTCTTCAACGCCAGGGAGGAAACGGCTGAAGCCGCCCGCCTTGAACGGCTACAGCAAAAGGTAAGCCTCCAAACCCAAGCCTTGGTAGCAGCCCTTCGGCCGGTAGGGGAACCGGCAAAAAAGCCAACCTCCAAAGGAGGGCGGCGCACACCACCGGGTACCTGCTTTAAATGCGGCAAAGAGGGCCACTGGGCCAAGGCCTGCCCGCAACCGAGGCCCCCTACCAAGCCTTGCCCACAATGCAAACTCATGGGCCACTGGAAGTCAGACTGCCCGACCCTGGCTCAGCCTACGGCACCTCAATGCCGGGGAGCTGAGAACCAGGCATTCCCGGTCTCAGAACTGCTGGGCTTGATGGACGACTGAGGGGGCCCTGGCTCTTCGACTCCGGTTACCCTCACCGAGCCCAGGGCTACGCTCCAGGTAGCGGGTAAGTCTGTTTCCTTTTTAATAGACACGGGGGCTACCTACTCTGTCCTTCCCTCTCATTCGGGCCTTACAGTTCCTTCCCAGGTCTCGGTCATGGGAATCGACAGATCACCCTCGACCCCACGGCAGACGACCCTCCTTAATTGCCTATTTGAGGGTCACCCATTCTCACACTCCTTCCTAGTCATACCCTCCTGCCCAGTTCCCCTCCTGGGGAGAGACATTTTGTCCAAACTCCGGGCAAGTATTTCTTTTTCCCCCAAGCAGTTCTTTTTACTAGCATTAGTGCCAGGTCCTGATCCTGAGCCGGGCTCGGACCGCAGGGTCCAGCTTATACCCGGGATAAACCCTGAGGTCTGGGATACGGGCACCCCCACTGTAGCCTCACACCACACTCCTGTCTTAATCAGACTTAAGGACCCATCTTCTTTTCCCAACCGCCCACAGTTTCCTATCTCACACACCCATAGGATGGGACTCTTGCCCATCATCACCAAACTTAAGACACAAGGCTTACTAATTCCCACCAACTCGCCTTGTAACACTCCAATCCTTCCTGTTAAAAAGACTTCAGGACAATACCGCCTTGTACAAGATCTCCGCATCATCAATTCAGCGGTTGTCTCCATATCCCCAATAGTCCCTAACCCATACACCCTTCTCTCACACATTCCCCCTAATACCACCCACTTCTCAGTCCTTGACCTCAAGGATGCTTTCTTCACCATACCTCTCCACCCGGATTCCTACTTTCTCTTTGCCTTCACCTGGGAGGACCCGGTCTCCAATACCGCCCAACAACTGACCTGGACGGTCCTCCCCCAGGGATTCCGGGACAGCCCTCATCTATTCGGGCAGGCACTGGCAACAGACCTACTTGCCTGCAATATAACTCCCTCCACCCTTCTACAATACGTAGATGACCTCTTAGTCTGCTCCCCAAGCGAGGCCGAATGCCTCAAAGCTACCACCCTCTTACTGAATTTCCTTTACAATAGGGGGTATCGGGAATCTGCCAAGAAGGCACAAATAGCCACCCCATCTGTCACTTACCTTGGCCTCTTGGTCATCCCGATCCACCGAGCCATCACCAACGACAGGTTGCAGGCTCTTCGGGGCCTACAATCCCCCACCTCGGCAGCTGAAATCCAGTCATTCCTAGGGCTAGTAGGTTTCTTTCGCCACTGGGTCCCAAATTTTGCCCTTTTAGCCAAACCTCTCTACCTAGCAGCCAAGGAGGCGCCCGAGGGACATCTGACCTCCCCCGAGACTGTCCTCAGGGCCTTCTCGGCTCTTCTAGGGGCCCTCTGCTCAGCCTCGGCCCTGGCTTTACCTAACCCCTCACACCCTTTTGTCCTCTATACTGAAGAAAGACAACACTTGGCTCTAGGAGTTCTGGCCGAGCCGGCGGGTCCAACTCTAGTCCCAATAGCCTATCTCTCTAGACAGTTAGATCCCACCACCCATGGATGGCAACCCTGCCTACGAGCTCTCGCAGCCGCCGCTGATCTCACCACCGAGGCTCTGAAGATTAATCTCCAACAGCCACTACAGGTTTTTTCCCCCCATCGCCTGACAGACCTCCTCTCACATCAGGCTTTGGCTCACCTTGGGCCTTCTCGACTCCAGCTGTACCACCTCCTCTTCATAGAAAACCCCTCCATCACTCTCTCTAACTGCAACTCTCTTAACCCAGCCACCCTCCTTCCCGTCTCTGACACACCTCCCTCTACCCACTCTTGCATCAAAGTTTTAGAACATTCTAAATCTTCCCGCTCTGACCTTGCGGCTCATCCGTTGCCTAAGGCCCAGCATACCCTTTACATTGATGGCAGTTCAATCTCTGAACCTCTGGGGCCCCGGCGAGCCACCTATGCCATCGTTTCTGACACCCAGGTCATTGAGGCAAACAGCCTCCCCCTGGGAACTACCTCCCAACAGGCTGAACTGGTTGCCCTAACCCAGGCCCTCATCTGGGCAAAGGATAAGGCAGTTAACATATACACTGATTCTAAATATGCCTTTCTTATTGCCCACTCTCACTGTATGATCTGGAAGGAACGAGGCTTCCTCACGACTAAGGGAACACCTGTTCTAAATGGCAAGCTCATTTCCAAACTTATACAGGCCATCCAGCTCCCTTCGCAAATAGCCATCATACATTGTAAGGGCCACCAGACCTCCAACTCTCCCATAGCTAAGGGGAATGCTTTCGCTGACAAAACAGCTCATTCCATGGCACGCACACACCCTGCCTCTGCTATCTGCTTTCTCTCAAAGACATACAACCCCCAATACTCCTCCACGGAGCAAAATCTTTTTCAATCTTCCCCTGAGGTCCAGATCAAGGATGGATGGGCTTTCAAAAATGACCTCCTCATCCTCCCACAGTCTCAGAGATACCAAATAATCGCTGACATTCACAAATCCTTACACATTAGACCTAAAGCCCTTTTTCATTTTCTATCTCCTCTATTCCACCACAACCATCTCCAGCAAACCATCCAAGACGTTCATTCCTCTTGCTCCACCTGTTCCAGGACAGACAGCCAAGGGGCCTGCCACGTCCGTCGCCCACTCCACCAAATGCGAGGCCACCTGCCCGGGCAGGATTGGCAGGTCGACTTCACCCACATGCCCAGACACAAAAACCTCAAATACCTTCTAACTATGGTGGATACTTTTTCAAGATAGATCGAGGCTTTCCCCACAACCTCTGAAACCGCGGGGACGGTAGCTGACCACCTAATCCGAGACATCATCCCTCGCTTCGGTTTGCCCTCCTCCATCCAGTCGGACAACGGACCTGCCTTCATCTCCAAAATCACTGAGGCTGTCTCCACTTCCCTTGGTATACAGTGGAAGCTGCACACAGCCTACCATCCTCAATCGTCTGGTAAGGTAGAAAGGGCCAATGGGCTCATCAAAGACCATCTGACCAAACTCAGCCTGGAGCTCCGTCAGTGTTGGCCTACCCTTCTCCCCCTGGCTCTGACCCGTCTAAGAGCCACCCCCAGGGGGCCTTCCCAACTTAGCCCCTTTGAACTCCTCTACGGCCGACCTTTCCTCCTGTCAACTCCGTCTTCTCCACACCTACCCCCCCTAGCTTCATACCTGCCCTACCTCTCCCTCCGTTCTCTCCTTAGGGAACACGCCAACTCGGCCCTTCCTGAACCTAGCCGTGGGGCCAGGCCAACAGAGCGGGTCACCTCAGGGGACCGGGTCTTTATAAAGACCCTTTCCCCAAAACCTCTCACCCCCAAGTGGGAAGGACCCTACACGGTAGTCCTGACTACCCCATCCGCAGTTAAAGTTCTAGGAATCTCTGCATGGGTCCACCTTTCCAGAATAAAAAGGGCTCCAGCCCAAACGTATTCTTGCACACCTTTGGGCCCCACTAAACTCAAAATTCACAAACACTGACTGCGTATTCAGCAATATGGTCCTCTGTCTCCTTTTCCTCATTCTACAAGCCTCCTTCTCTCCAGTCTCAGTTACTTTCACACCCTCACTTTTAGAATCCTCTGCAGAACCGGCTAAGGGCCCTCACGAGCCAGACGGTGCATGAGATACTACTGCTATGCCAATACCAACCCCTTGGAACCCGAGACCCTGACTACAACAACACAATCCCTTACCCCTAACAACGCCCCCGTACAGCAGGAAGTAGCCAGACAAGACCACGTCGCCCCACTCCCTATACCAAAGAGTCAGGAATGTCCGGTAGTTGCCTCTGGGTTGGGTAGTGAAACCCTCCCCGGGCGCGCCTTCACAGACTCACATCCGAGGGTCAGTGAACTCGCCCGGAGCTCCCAATAAAGCCTAATTTTGCTTATTCGGCTGTTTGGTTCTTCGCTTATTCGTTCATTGGCGGCACGTTGGGGTCTTCCATCTTTCAATGGGGTTATCCTGAGGGACAATGGGGATACTGTCTTTGATATTAGGGAAGCAGGGTGAAGGCTAAGGGGGAGAGTCCTGTGTTATTGAGGACTCTGAGGCAGGCTGTTGTCAGCTTCTAATTCATCAGTCATTTAAGCTTCCCTGGGGCTGGGGTGGGGATGTGTGCATGGCAGGTTTGGGGAGTGACAGATGTGATGGACTCACCATCCCTGACTCCTGGCCGGTGTCACATGTAATGACATGAAGCAAGGGTTCGTACACTTTCTCTGAAGAGAGCCAGATAGTAAATGTTTCAGTCTTTGCCAACTAGATGGTCTCTGTCACAGCTACTGAATTCAGCTGTTGTAACAAGAAAGTCATCAGACCGTATGTACATGAATAAGCATGGCAGCCTGCCCATTAATCTTTATTTTTGGACACTAAAATTTGAATTTTATATAATTTTCGTGTGTCACAAAATGTCATTCTTCTAGTGCCTGTGGGCAGTGCAGTAAGGGCCATGGATAGCTCTTAGAAAAAATGGAAAAGGTTTCTGTATAGCAAGGTAGCACAAACTCAGGGCTTAAAACAATAGAAATTTATTCTCTCAGTTTCGGAGGCCAGAGCCCAAGGTCAAGGTGTGGGCAGAGTTGGCTCTTCTAGAAACTCTGAGGTAGAGTCTGATCCGTGGCTCTTTGGCTTCTGGTGGTTGCTGACAACTCCTGGTGTCCCCTTTGCTTGTGGCTGTGTTGCTCCCATCTCTGCCTCTGTTTTCATGTGGCCACTTTCCCTCTGTCTGTGTCCAAAGTTTCTCTTACAAGGAAGGACCTTGTTATATTGGATTATGGTCTACCCTAAGACTTCATTGTAACTTGATGACTTTATTTCCAAATGTGTAAGGTCACATCTACAGGTAGTGGGGGTTAGGACTTCAACATCATCCCTTGGAGGAGGATGGCCTTGGAGGCTGGGTGGAATTCAGACCTGGTAACAAGGAGGGACGGTGGTTGAGGTGGAGGGACCTATGAAGACCAAGACCTCGTGGGGGCACAAGGAGGAAGAAGGAAGGGGTTTGTGGGGGCTGTGCTTTGGTGCAGCTTAGGGAGACCAGGGGCACCCATCCTCCATGACCTTTGTCATCTTTGAGCCCTATCTCAACCTGGATGTCAGCTGGTGGGTGAGCGGAAGGGGAGGGCTCCCCATGGTTAGAGGCAGTCCCCAGGGGAAGGGATTACAAACTATGGCTGGGGCAGACAGGTCAATGGGGTGCAGGGTCAGCGGTCCTGTGAAAAGCGAACCGGCCGCTCTCTGCAGCTTGGCCCAGAGTGCCAGCCACAGGTCTCAGCCTCACTCTGGCCCAGCTGGGCACTGAGGACACAGCTGTCCTCCTTCTCCTAGCCCTGTCCATGTTAACAGGGACCCCCAAGGCCTCTGGCTCATTTCACACAGAGGACAGAAGATGTGAGCTGCAGCCCCAAACCAGAGAACTGTGGAAACCAAGAGGTTTTTACCCCTCCCAAAAAAACAGATTTCTGGCCTTGATTCTTGAAAAATGAAGACATCTGGCAAGGGAGTGGTTGGAATTTGTGAACTGAAGGGCGCTGAGGCTGCTAGGGGTTGGGGCATGTGTCTCACTGTCCTCAGGAGATCCTCTTGGCTTTAGCTTGGCTAAATTACTGGCTCATTTTGCCTCAGTTTTCCTATCTATAAACTGGGTGTGGAGCTCACTCTAGCCCTACTCGTGCCTGCAGGTTGTGTTTCATTCAGTTCTGTTTCTTTAGCTCCTAACAGGACACCTGCACCCACTAGGTGCTTCATATATGCTGGTTGGACAAACAGATGTGGAACAAAGAGGCTGTTCTAGACTGCGGGTCATAAACACATATATACACAGAGACACATGTGCACACAGACACACACACAGCGCCCTGTTATGATGCCATAGACCTCTGTAGTTGGAGAGAGGACGTGTTCTGTGGGGCCTGCTGGTGAAGTGGTTCATCATCCAGTGCCCCAGGGTGGATGGAGAGAAGTTACTTTTGAACTGGTCGTAGTTCCGAGGGAAAACCGGACCTGTGGGATGCATAGAGCTGAGGGAGGAGGAGGGCTCCTAGGAGGACAGTGGTGAATATTGGTTCTGATTGGAACCGGAAGGGGGCCTTCCAAGGAGGGCATGGCTTTTGGAGAGGGCTGACAGGCTGCTGATGGGCAGTGCATGGTGGGATGTGCTGGGAGGGTACAAAGACTCCAGGCACCGCGAGTGCATGCCGCCCTCTGCAGGTGTATGTGAGGATCTCCGTTCCCAAGGGCACCCGGTTTGTTGGGAATCCTGGCACATACCATCTGAACAAGAAGATGTGTGTGGCCTCTGGGGGGACTGAGCCCACCTGGGTGATCTGTCCTTCAGCAGCCTGGAGCAGAATCGGGTCTTCTTTGGGCTCCTTCCTCCTGGCCACCAGGGGGTCCAGGTGCTGACCACAGGCACGGCTGAGGGGTGGGCAGGGCAGCAGGTTAGGACCATCTTGAAGGACAACACAGAAGATGGGGAAGCAGGCCAGAGGGAATGGTCAGGAGATGGGGAGGCAGCCGCTGAGCGTGGGGCCTTACCTGTGCGAGCCTGCTTCTTAAGATGCCAAACCAATGTAGTACACACATGTATGCACACATCACACATGCATGGATGTATACATATGCACAGGTACACGTGCACACTTGCACACCTGGTACAGCCACCTCCCTGCTCTTTTTTTTTTAGGTTTTTTAAATTAATTTTAATGGGGTGACATTAATAAATCAGGGTACATATCTTCAAAGAAAACATCTCCATGTTATCTTATCATTCAATTATGTTGCATACCCATCACCCAAAGTCAAATTGTCCTCTGTCACCTTCTATCTGGTTTTCTTTGTGCCCCTCCCGTCCTCCTTATCCCACCCGTCCCTCCCTCCCCCCACCCCGTAACCACCACTCTCTTGGCCATGTCTCAGTCTCACTTTTATGTCCCACCTATGTATGAAATCATGCTGTTCTCAGTTTTTTTCTGTTTTACTTATTTCACTCCGTATAATGTTATCAAGGTCCATCCATTTTGTTGTAAATGATCCGATGTCATCATTTCTTATGGCTGAGTAGTATTCCATAGTATATATGTACCAAAGCTTTTTAATCCATTCGTCCTCTGACGGACACTTGGGCTGCTTCCAAATCTTCGCTATTGTGAACAATGCTGCCACGAACATGGGGGCACATTTCTTCTTTCCGAACAGTGCTATGGTGTTCTTAGGGTATATTCCTAAAAGTGGGATAGCTGGGTCAAAAAGCAGTACGATTTTTAATTTTTTGAGGGATCTCCATACTGTTTTCCACAATGGCTGCACCAGTCTGCATTCCCACCAGCAGTGCAGGAGGGTTCCCTTTTCTCCACATCCTCGCCAGCACTTATTCTGTGTTGTTTTGCTGATGAGCGCCATTCTGACTGGTGTGAGGTGATATCTCATTGTGGTTTTAATTTGCATTTCTCTAATTATTAGTGATGTTGAACATTTTTTCATATGCCTATTGGCCATCTGTATGTCCTCTTTGGAGAAATTTCTATTCATTTCTTTTGCCCATTTTTTGATTGGATTGTTTGTCTTTCTGGTATTGAGTTTTATAAGTTCTTTATAAATTTTGGTTATTAACCCCTTATCAGACGTGTTGTCGAATATGTTCTCCCATTGTGTGGTTTGTCTTTTTATTCTGTTCTTATTGTCTTTAGCTGTGCAAAAACTTTTTAGTTTGATATAGTCTCATTTGTTTATCCTGCCTTTTATTTCATTTGCCCGTGGAGATAAATCGGCAAATATATTGCTGCGACAGATGTTGGAGAGCTTACTGCCTATGTTTTCTTCTAAGATGCTTATGGTTTCACGGCTTACATTTAAGTCTTTTATCCATTTTGAGTTTGTTTTTGTGAATGGTGTAAGTTGGTGGTCTAGTTTCATTTTTTTGTAAGTAGATGTCCAATTTTCCCAACACCATTTGTCAAAGAGGCTGTCTTTACTCCATTGTATGCTCTTTCCTCCTTTCTCAAATATCAGTTGTCCATAAAGCTGTGGGTTTATTTCTGGGTTTTCTGTTCTGTTCCATTGATCTATGTGCCTGTTCTTATGCCAGTACCAGGCTGTGTTGAGTACAATGGCCTTGTAGTATACCTTGTTATCCTGATATCCTGAAAAGTGATACCTCTTGCTTTATTTTTTCTTTTTAAGATTGCTGAGGCTATTTGTGTTCTTTTGGGTTCCATATAAATTTTTGGAATATGTGTTCTATATCTTTGAAGTATGTCATTGGTATTTTAATTGGTATTGCATTGAATTCATAAATTACTTTGGGTAATATAGACATTTTAATGGTGTTTATTCTTCCTAACTATGAGCACAGTATATGCTTCCAGTTGTTTGTATTTTCCTTGATTTCTTTTATCAATGTTTTATAATTTTCCAAGTACAAGTCCTTAACCTCCTTGGTTAAATTTACTCCTAGGTACTTTATTATTTTGGTTGCAATAGTGAAGGGGATTGTTTCCTTAATTTCTTTTGCTGACAGTTCATTGTTGGTATATAAAAATGCCTCTGATTTATGAGTATTAATTTTATATCCTGCCACCTTGCTGAATTCATTTATCAGGTCCAGTAGTTTTTTGACTGAGACTTTAGGGTTTTCTATATACAATATCATATCATCTGCAAATAATGACAGTTTTACTTCTTCTTTTTCAGTTTGGATGCCCTTTATTTCTTCTTCTTGTCTGATTGCTGTGGCTAAGACTTCCAGAACTATGTTGAATAAGAGTGGTGAAAGGGGGCACCCCTGCCTGGTTCCTGATCTTAAGGGGATTGCTTTTAATTTTTGTCCATTTAGTATGATGTTTGCTGTGGGTTTGTCATAGATGGCCTTTATCATGTTAAGAAATGTTCCCTGTATTCCCACTTTACTGATAGTTTTGATCATGAATGGGTGCTGGATTTTATCAAATGCTTTTTCTGCATCTATTGAATTTATCATGTGATTTTTGTCCTTCCTTTTGTTTATGTGATGAATCACATTGATTGATTTGTGAATATTGAACCAGCCTTGCCTCTCCAGAATAAATCCCACTTGATCATGGTGTATGATTTTTTTCATATATTGCTGAATCCGGTTGGCTAATATTTTGTTGAGAATTTTAGCATCTAAATTCATCAGGGATATTGGCCTATAATTTTCTTTCTTTGTGTTGTCTGCCTGGTTTCGGCATCAGAATTATGCTCGCCTCATAAAAGGAGTTTGGAAGTCTTCCTTCCTCTTGAATTTTTTGAAATAGCTTGAGGAGGATAGGAGTTAGTTCTTCTTTGAATTTTTGGTAGAATTCACTTGTGAAGCCATCAGGCCCAGGACTTTTCTTTGTTGGGAGTTTTTTGATAACTGTTTCGATCTCATTTGTTGTAATTGGTCTGTTTAGGTGATCTGATTCTTCCAGATTGATTTTTGGAAGATTATATGATTCAAGAAATTTGTCCATTTCACCTAGGTTGTCTAATTTTTTGGCATAGAGTTCTTCATAGTATTTTCATACAATACTTTGTATTTCTGTTGTGTCAGTTGTTATTTCTCCACTCTCACTTCTAATTTTATTTATTTGAGTCCTCTCTCTTTTTTTCTTGGTGAGTCTAGTTAAAGGTTCATCAATCTTGTTTACCTTTTCAAAGAACCAGCTCCTGGTTTCATTGATCCTCTGTATTGTTTCCTTAACCTCTATGTCATTTATTTCTGCTCTGATCTTTATTATTTCCTTCCTTCTACTAGTCCTGGGCTTTATTTGCTGTTGTTTTTCTAGTTCTTTTAAATGCAGAGTCAAGTTGCTTATTTGAGCTTTTTCTAGCTTCTCATGGTATGCCTGTAGTGCTATGAACTTCCCTCTCAGTACTGCTTTTGCTGTGTCCCATAAATTTTGAGTTGATGTATGCTCATTATCATTCATTTCTAGAAACTTTTTTATTTCTTCTTTGATCTCATTGTTAATCCATTCATTATTTAATAACATGCTATTTAGTTTCCAAGTGTTTGAGTATTTTTCAGTTTTCTTTTGTGGTTAATTTCTAGTTTCATGCCATTGTGATCAGAGAAAATGCTTGATATGATTTCAATCTTCTTAAATTTGTTGAGACCACTTTTGTGTCCTAACATGTGGTCTCTCCTAGAGAATGTACCATGAGCGCTTGAAAAGAATGTATATTCTATTGCTTTAGGGTGAAAAGTTCTGAAGATATCTATTTAATTGAGTTGATCTAGTGTATCCTTTAAGTCTGCTGTTTCTTTGTTAATTTTCTTTCTTGAGGATCTATCCAGTGATGTTAGTGGGGTATTGAAATCCCTTACTATTATAGTATTGCTGTTAATCTCACCCTTTATATCCATCAAAGTCTGCTTTATGTATGTCGGGGCTCCTATGTTCGGTGCATAGATATTTATAATGGTTATATCTTCCTGTTGAATTGTTCCCTTTATCATTATGTAGTGTCCTTCTTTATCTCTTACTACATCCTTTGTTTTAAAGTCAATTTTGTCAGATATAAGTATTGCTACCCCAGCGTTTCTTCATTTCCATTAGCATGAAATATTTTTTTCTATCCTTTTACCTTCAGTCTATGTGCATCTTTTGTTTTAAGGTGTGTCTCTTGTAGACAGCATATGTATGGGTCCTGCTTCTTTATCCACGCAGCTACCCTATGTCTTTTGATTGGATCACTTAATCCATTTACATTTAAGGTTATTATTGATATGTAGTTGTTTATTGCCATTTTATTCTTTAAAGCTGTATTCTTCTTTTGCTATATTCTTTCCCCCTTTGAACTATTCACAACAGGCCCCTTAGCATCTCTTGCAGAATTGGTTTGGTTTTAATGAATTCCTTGAGGCTTTTCTTGTCTGGGAAGCTCTTTATTTCTCCTTCAATTTTAAACGTTAGCCTTGCTGGATAGAGTAGTCTTGGTTGTAGGTTCTTGTTCTGCATTACTTTGAATATATTTTGCCATTCCCTTCTGGCCTCAAGTGTTTCTGTTGAGAAGTCAGATATCATCCTTATGGGGGCTCCTTTGTAGGTGATAGCCTTTTTTCGCTAGCAGCTTTTAAAATTTTTTCTTTATCCATTAGCTTTGGTATTTTAACTATGATGTGTCTTGGTGTAGATCTTTTTGGGTTTCTCTTTAATGGAGTTCTGTGTGCTTCTTGAACATGTGGAGTGTTTCCCAGCCTTAATTTAGGGAAGTTTTCTGCTATGACTTGATTGAACAAAGTTTCTATTTCTTGTTCTCTCTCCTCTTCTTCAGGAACCCCTATGATGTTGATGTTATTTCTCTTCATGTTGTCACAGAGCTCCCTTAGAGTTTCCTCACATTTTTTGAGTCTCTTTTCTTTTTTCTGCTCTACTTCTGTGCCTTTGTTTATTGTGTCCTCTAACTCACTGATTCGATCCTCAGTGTCATCCATCCTGCTTTTATTCCTCCATTGTGGTCTTCAGTTCTGATACTGTATTTGTCATTTCTGTCTGATTCTTTTTTGTTATTTCAATTTCCTTTTTTATACTTATTATCTCTTTATTTAGGTGTCCGTAATGACTATCCATTGTTGCTCTAATCTCTTTGAACATCCTAACTATCATTATTTTAAATTCTGCATCTGGTAATTTGGTTATATCTGGTTCATTCATGTCCTTCTCTGGGGATTTCTCTTGATTCATTTGGGTTGCATTTCTCTGCCTGCCCATTTTGTCTGTGTGTAGAAGGGTTTGGCTACTGGAGTCCAATGGGTATTGCCTCTATGTTCCCTAGGTGTGGTTTATCTGTAGGCCTGCCACCCCCTTTGCCGCTGCCTGGGGCGGTTGGGTATGGGTGTTGCCGGCGCCCGGCTATTGCTGCAGTTTCCACCTTGCCTCCGTGGGAGGGGCTGTGTTCTCGTGCCAGGCTCTATAAGCCTCAGCCGGTCTCGGCCTTTGTCCCTCTCCCATGGGTGGGATTGCGCACCACACTAGGGCCACAAGCTTGGGCACCAAGGGCAAGGGTGAGCACTTTTGCTCAGCTGTGGGTCCCTGTCAGTCGGTTCCTCCAGCCGGAAGGCACTTCTGGTGTGCACTCAGCTGCGTGCCAGGCTTCCACCCCACTCCCGCCAACCTCGGCTCCTCGCCGGGTTGCTGGTGCACGCTCAACTGTGAGCCCGGGCTTCCACCCCACCTCCGCGGGCAAAGCCAGTTTGTGCAGGGTTTCAAGCCTCAGAGGACAGCTGAGGCTGTGCGTCTGCTTACCCCTGCCCAGCGGCGGATCTCTGCTCTTTCCGGGCTCCCGCTTTTCTCCCACAGGTGGGGTTGTAGGCAGGCCCGCAGCAACCGGACCACTTTCGTGCATCCCCTTCGCCTCCGCTGTGCTAGACCAAGCTCACACCAGCCAGCTCGGCCTCTGCCCCTGCCGACGGAATTGCGCTTCCGCATCCCGCCACTGCCTGCCCTCTATCCAGCAAGCCTTCAGCAGTGTGGGTGGGGGGCTGCAGCTCAGACCCTAACACTCCATACTGTAGTCCTGAAAGCTCCCTCCTTCTAAGCGACTATGCTCTAGTTGCTGCAGGGGAGCCTGTTTGGCTGGTGTCCTGCTTCCCTTTGCTGGTTCCAGGGGAAATATTGTTTCAGATTTGTGGAGTGACTCAGCCCAGGGTTTAGGGTGGCTGTCCCTCAAAGCCAGAGTGAGGACTGGGCATCTGTCACGCAGAAAGTGGAGACACACAATTGCAGAGAGTGGTTAGGAGTAGAGCTGTTGTCAGGCCCTGGGGTGAGGAGGTCCAGGGAAGGGAAGACTTAGGGTGACATCAGGGGAATGAAGGAGACCCAGAACCCTGACACAGCAGGGTAGGAATGCGGAATTAAAGTGAGTTCCAGAAGGTGTGGGATCCTGGGTCTACTTTGACCCTCCCTTAAATGAACATTATACCTGCACATTGGTCCATGAGCAGAAAATGAGTACAGAGAGTGCCCAGTGGTGGAGTAGTCAGAGAAGGGCCATCTGTCCTCTCCCCATCCAGATCCTGCCCGAGAAGCCATTCAGCTTAGAGCTTGGGCCAGGCTGGGCACTAGGCAGTCACCTGGGGAACTTTGCCAGGAGGCAGAGCTGAGGATCTTGAGTCCTTGGGTAATGTCCACCCTTCAGGTAAACCACCCACATTGCCAAGGCATTTAGCGTGAACGTGCATTCTGAATACTACTCCTTAATTAGACTATGTTTTCCAAAGACACTTCTCCCAGCCAGTGGCTTGTCTTTTCATTCTCTTAATAGTGTCTTTCAAAGAGCAGAAGTTCTTTATTTTGATGAGGTCTAATTTATCAATTTTCCCTTTTATGAATTATTTTTTGTTGTATCTAAGAAATCTTTGCCAAATCTTACTTCTCAAAGTTGTTTTTTTGTTTTGTTTTGTTTTTTATAGAGACGGAGTCAGAGAGAGGGACAGATAGGGACAGAAAGGAATGGAGAGAGATGAGAAGCATCAATCAGTTTTTTTGTTGCCGTTGCAATATCTTAGTTGTTCATTGATTGCTTTCTCACATGTGCCTTTTCCGCGGGCCTTCAACAGACTGAGCCACCCCTTGCTGGAGCCAGTGACCTTGGGTCCAAGCTGGCGAGCTTTGCTCAAACCAAATGAGCCCGCGCTCAAGCAGGCAACCTCGGGTTCTCGAACCTGGGTCCTCCACATCCCAATCTGACACTCTATCCACTGTGTCACCGCCTGGTCAGGCTTGCTTCTCAAAGTTTAACAGTTTAGGTTTCACATTTATAAAATAGCTATGAGCCTTTTGGGTTAATTTTTGGAGACCATGCAAGGTATGGATCAAAGCTCATTTTTCTGCATTTGGATTCCCAGTGGTTCCAGCACCACTTCTTGAAAAGAGTTCTCTTTTGTGGAATCGCCTTCACAGCTTTGTTGAAAGTCAGTGTTCACACACGTGTGGGTCCCTTTCTGGACTCCTTAATCTGTTCCATTGAGTATTTGTCTATGTTGACACTAAAACTACACCATGTGATTCCTGTAGCTTTAGAGCAGTGGTTCTTAACCTGGGTTCTATCGAACCCTAGGGGTCTGATGAGTTGGTCTCAGGGGTTCGGAGAAGCCTCTGCTGTGGAGGCCAGAATAATACCGTAATTTGTTGTGAGTTCATGCACTTTGTTGGTTTTGTTCTTTGAGCAAGGTGATGTTCATGCACGGCTCATTTTGTGCACCAGTAAAAACACATATACCTATGTCTTGAATTTGGGGGAAAAAAATCATATTTTATTTATCACTAAAGAAGGGTTTGGTGAATGCGCATATGAAACTGGTGGGTTCAGTACCTCAAAAAAGGTTAAGAACCACTGCTTTAGAGTAAGTCTCAGTGTCAGATGGGGTATGTCTTCAACTTGACTCTTACCAAAGTTGTTTTGTTTCTTCTAGGTCCTTGGCATTTCTAGGTAAATTTTAGAATCAGCTTTGCCATTCTCCCAAGACCCTGCTGGGATTTTGTTGGGGTTGTATCACATCCATAGATTAATATATTGGAAATATTGTCTGCAGATCCACAAACACAGTCTGGCTCTCTACTGAGTTGGGTCTTCCTTAGTTTCAGCAGCATTTTGCAGTTTCCAGGTCTTCTGCATCGTTTGTAGGGACTATCCCTGTGAGCATTTCATCTTTTCTGTGCTATTGGAAAAGCGTTGTTAAGCCAGCAGTCATTCTTCCTGCATTGCTGGTTGAGCCACATTGAGACCCACTCACCATTGTCTCAACTCTGCTCCAGGAACAGGCACAGGGAGGTGAGGTGGGTGCCTTCAGGTGCCCCACAACGCCCATCTTCCTTTCCCCTGTCCAGAGAGAGTCTATATCTCCACGCCCAACAAGTACGAGTTCCAGTAAGTGGAGCGGCCACAGCTCCTCACTTGTTTTGACTTGGCTGTGCGAGCCCACAACGATGCCCACGTGGCCTTGTCCCCTGGGCCCCGAGACACAGCAGGATGATTAAAATTGTCCTGGGGCGCCTGACCTGTGGCAGCGCAGTGGATAAAGCATCATCCTGGAATGCTGAAGTCGCCGGTTCAAAAACCTGGGCTTGCCTGGTTAGGGCACATATGGGAGTTGATGCTTCCTGCTCCTCCCCCCCCCCCTCCATCTAAAATGAATAAAGTCTTTAAAATATATATATTTTTAAATTGTCCTGGGGTGATGGATACCAGAACACCAGGTCCTGGATATTCACCAGCAAGATGGGCGAGCCTGTGGCCAGCACACACATGGCCAAGATCCTCTCCTGGGATGAGTTCAGAGCATTTTGGATCAGCTGGCATGGCGGACTTATCCAGGCGCGGCTGGGCTGGCCTGGGCAGGCATGGGAACCTTGTGTTTCTCTGACATCTGCTGTTTTGAAACCTGAGAGCTACGATTCATTATACACCCTCGCACTGTGGTTTCGCACCAATATGAGCAAGACCAATTTTACCATGGTTACGAAGATGTAACACCCAGAAACTTCTCCCTCTCCCACCCCCTGTGAAAGGTCCCTTTAGGATGAGACTACAGAAAGCACAGGCAGTAGCAGCAGTGTCCGTTTGCAGCTGTGCAAAGCAGGTTGTGTCTCTTCTCAGTTGAGTGGCCTTAGATTACATGCCAACCTCTCTGAGCTTGCTTCCTTACCATACATCCCTCTCAAGACTGGGATTCAAGAAGCAATGGGATAAGGATGTGGGCATGCTCAGTGCAGTGCCAGGTATCCATTCAGGTGGACACCCTGTTAGTGCCTCTTCCTAAATACTTGGCTGGGGGGATCCAGCTTTGAAGCCTTAAAACTCAGCATCTGTTACAGATGGTTTCCCGTGCATCCAATGTTGATTTATTCACTCATTTGTTCATCCAACAAGTGCCGTGTGCTGGGCCACATTCTTGGTTTTACAATTGATGGACCAGTGTTCCTAGAGTTCACATTCAGGTTCACTGTTGGTGTTTTTGTACATTCTGTGGGTTTGGACAAATGTACAATGTCACATAACTACCATTACAGTGTCACTGGCAGTACTTCCACTGCTCTAGACATCCCCTGTGCTCTGCCTGTTTGCCCCTGCTACTCCTCCCACCCCGGCCCCGGCAGCCACTGATCTTTTGACTGTCTTTATAGTTTTGCCTTTTCCAGGATATCATAGAGTTGGAATCAGACAGTCTGTGCCCTTTGCAGGCTTGCTTTGTTTGCTTAGCAATATATATTCTGCCACGTCATCTCATGACTCAATATCTCATTCCTTTATGTTCCCTTATAGGGATGTACCAGCTTGTTCATCCATGTCTGTGTTTTAAAAGTGGAAAAGTAAAGAGAACCATGTAGCAGAATGTGGGAATTCCACAGCTCTCTCAGCACATGGGCAGCTCAATCCCATCTTTGCCCAGATCCCAGCCACTCACATGGATTTGGAATTTCCTGCTGGTTGCTGCATGCAGTGCAAGCCATGGAGCAGGCCAGGCCTGGGAGATGGGACCCAGAGAATGACCTAAAGCTAAGGATGGATAACAGTGACAAAGGCAGGGCTGTAGAAGGTCCAGGAGGAATCCTGCAGGTCCAGAGGCACCCATCCCAGAGTGGGGATGTCTGGAAGATTTACTTTGAGGAGAAACCCTGTGCTGAGCATTCAGAGACAAGTGGGACCTCATTCTGTGAAGAGGGATGGTGCATTCAGGGCTTGGATGGAGTAACTGAAGCTACTGGGTTGGTGGGTGGTTTTCGGTTGTAAGCAACAGAAAACTGGCTGAAAAGCAATTCTTTTTTCTTAATCTTTATAAAAAAATTTTATTTATTGGTTTTAGCCAGAGAGGAAGAGAGAGAGAGAGAGAGAGGAACATCAAATTCTTGTATGTGCCCTGACTGGGGATCCAACTGGTAACCTCTACACTTTGGGTTGATACTCTAACAGGGGTCCCCAAACTCTTTACACGGGGGGCCAGTTCACTGTCCCTCAGACTGTTGGAGGGCCGCCACATATAGTACTCCATACACTGACCACCAACGAAAGAGGTGCCCCTTCTGGAAGAGCGGCAGGGGCCAGATAAATGGCTTCAGGGGGTGCAATGTGGCCCGCGGGCCGTAGTTTGGGGACCTCTGCTCTAACAAATGGAACTATCCAGCCAGGGAAGAAAGCAATTCTGAATTGAGTCAGTTTACATCTCAGCACTGGGGAGGCTCCAGGGCTGGCCAACCCCACAATGCATCAGGACCGCTGGTTTTTCCTTCAGTTCCAGTGGACTCCTTCAGCATGGCAGCTGCTTCCCTCCTGGTAGCAAAATGGCTGTAGCTGCTCCCAGCATCATTTCATGTGCCTATTCCAAAACCATTAGCAGGCCTGGGGACTGGAATGTCCATAAGCATGGCTGGATAGGTATCCAGCATCTAAGGCACCTAGCTGCCAGTTTCTAAGCAAGACCAGGGATCTCTTGGCAACACTGGGGATCTCTTGGGGAAAGGTTTTGGAGGTATAACAAGGAAGATCTCCTGCATGGGGAGGTGGGACTGGACCAGTTCATAGAAAGGCCCAAGTGCCAGGCAAGGAGCAGACCTCCGTGCTGCGGGGGTGAGAGGGCCCAGCAAGGAGACTAGGCTCCATCACTGGGCCAGCAGGGTGCCCACACACTTCCACCGAGTGTGCTCAACAGCCCTGCAAGGGCAGACTGGACCCACCTGTCTAACATGAGGAAGTGGAGGCCCAAGGAAATTTGAAGAGCGTGCCACAGTCCCTTTGGGGGCACATAGGAGGTGACCCTGTTCTGCAACCCCCAGCCCTTCTTGGTTTTGTTTCAGGCTCACAGCCTTTGTCCTGAAGTCCTTTGCCCAAGCACGCAGCTTCATCCTCATCAACCTATGGGAGCTGGCAGCAGCAGGCAGATGGCTCCTTCCCAGCCACAGGCAGGGTTTTAAATAAGGACATCCAGGTGAGTGGCTTCTCAGGCCCCCATTTGCTGCCTTGGCCCTGCCCTGCCTGCTTCTGGTGCTGCCTGGGGCCTGTGCAGTAGGGGCTGTCTCCTCTGGCTTTGGGTAAAGCCCAAGAATCCTCTTGCAGGGTGGGATCCATGGCATAGTCCCACTTACAGCCTTCGTGGTAGCTGCACTTCTGGAGATGAATGTGGCCTCAGAGGTGAGCAGAGGGGGCCTGGGCGATCAGGCCTGAGAATCGAGCCCATAATTTCCCCTGCAGGCCTTGTGTGGGTCAGCCTAGAGTCTGGTTCGCCTGCTGCGTCATCCCTGGCACGTGCCCCAGGAGGGACATCTTGACACCGCACCTTTGCAGCCAGCCATTCCCATGCTTTGTTCTGGTCTAGAGATGGAAAGCTGTGGGAGAGCCTGCTTTTTGCAATTTTCACGACACCAAAGCAGAGTCATCTGAAGTCCTTGACTCCACTGGTGCCCGCAGGAACACCATTGCTGCCCATTTGCTAAATTCATTAATGATCCAATTACCCATTTTTTCCATTTAACCATTAGTATTGGGCAGTTTCCCTGAACCTAGCTCATCACTGGACAATGTTCTGGGTTTCTTCCCTCCAGCAGTTCACATTGGGCTGGGGTGAGTGTGAGCAGGGTTGGTGGACTTTCTGGAAGAGGCAGCAATTGATTTGAGACCTTGAAGATGAGAAAAGCCTGAGTGGTGGGTCTTAGAAGTCAGTTTGGTGATTTTGTGGGGTGGGCAGCCAGGGCTCTGCCTGTTTTGCCCAGAGCTTCTCTGGGTTGATCTGCTATGCTCAGACTTCATTTGGAAAAAGTTGATTCCAACATAAAAGAAAGGGAGTGAGTTTTGCAAACTGGGGCTGCGTATGACCAGAACTCCAGAAAGATGAAAGTGAGTGCTGGGAGCTATTCAGCATTCTCCCCCAGAATGCCAGGGAACCTACAGGCAGGGAGGTGGGTGGGGTGGGGGCAGAGTGGCCTCCCAGGGCTCCACTTTCCACCCACCCTACAGGAGGAGGGGGCTGCTGTTGCTAGAGCTCAGCACTTCCTGGAGTCGAGTGTAGCCCTGACCTCGGACCCTTACAGCAGTGTTCTGACCGCCTACGTGCTGACCCTGCTGCGTAGCCCAGCAGCCCCTGTGGCCCTGCAGTAGGTGTCTGTTCCCCCTCCCGCCGCCCCCGTGGCCACAGC
Organism: Rhynchonycteris naso; assembly: GCA_037038555.1. Classification (NCBI taxonomy): domain Eukaryota; kingdom Metazoa; phylum Chordata; class Mammalia; order Chiroptera; family Emballonuridae; genus Rhynchonycteris; species Rhynchonycteris naso. The sequence goes on from CM073003.1 coordinate 22,189,670, forward strand.
TTGGGGCCTAGCCATTATGGGCCCCAGGAAGCAGTTCATGAACACATGCATGGAGTAAGGAGACATCTTTTGCTTGCTTTGTTTATTATATTATTCATTATTGCATCTCATAGTGGCTTTATTTGGTGGCATGGTTTGAACCTGAGTGTCACTTTCTTCCCCAATGAGATTAGGAACACTGATCCCACCACCACCAGGGAGAACACTGCTCAGGGACTCCCTGGCAGAGGGTCCTCCAGCCTTCCTTAAACCATCCCTGGCAGGGTGCTGGGAGGCCTGGGTGGGCTGCTGCTGGTCCTCACCCTGCCCTGCCCCCATCACTGGGTGAGTTTCAGGAAGCCTTTCTGTCTTCAGGGTTTCAATCTCCCCAACTACAAAATGACCACCTATTGTGTTCAAGGAGCCCAGTTCAAGGAGTTGTGACTTCTCTGAATGCCCCCAAATGGAGCCCTTCCCCCTGCCTTCCTACGGCCACTTTAGGCTTCCCCCATATCCCCAGCAGCTGCCCTGGGGCTGAGCTTCCATTCTGGCTTTTTGTTTAAGACATCACCTGAAAAGTTGTTTTTACTACTTAAGGAAAGAAAAAGTTAAAAAGCAAAACTGAAACAACCACCTGGAGGGTGGGGCCGATCTGGGACTAAATGCTAAGGATGAAGAGTGGGGGTGGCTGGTCTTCTCCGGGTTTGAGGGCCTTTCACAGCTACTTGAGCCTTTGCAAGTGGAGAGTGACTTCGTGGGTGCTGAGTGGGGACACCTGGGGATGTATCAGGGCTTAGGCAGGAGTGAGGCCATTGATTAGTGATGTCTGCTAGGGATACAGAGAGGCCTGGTTCTGTCATATAGCTGCAGATCTGGAACCGCCCAGAGGCTCTAGCCATCTCCACCTGGCATACTCCTCCCGCTGGGGCCCAGTCTGAGAGTCCCTTCTTTATTATTTATTTATTATTGATTGATTTGAGAGAGAGAGAGAAACATCAATTTGTTGTTCCATTCATTTATGCATTCATTCATTGGTTGATTCTTTTTTTATAGTGACAGAGAGAGAGTCAGAGAGAGGGATAGTTAGGGACAGACAGACAGGAACAGAGAGAGGTGAGAAGTATCAATCATTAGTTTTTCGCTGCCGTTGCGACACCATAGTTGTTCATTGATTGCTTTCTCACATGTGCCTTGACCATGGGCCTTCAGCAGACAGAGCAACCCCTTGCTGGAGCCAGCGACCTTGGGTCCAAGCTGGCGAGCTTTTGCTCAAGCCAGATGGCCAGTGCTCAAGCTGGCGAGCTCAGGGTCTCGAACCTGGGTCTTCCGCATCCCAGTCCAACGCTCTATCCACTGCGCCACCGCCTGATCAGGCCATTGGTTGATTCTTATATGTGCCCTGACTGGGGATTAAACCTGGAACCTTGGTATCTCAGGATGGTGCTCCAGCCAATTGAGCTACCCAGCCAGGGGCTTGGCGTCTCTTCTTGAGACCACGTGCTCTGATGCACACCATAGGATGCCAGGGTAAATAGTGTGGGCTGTGGCCCCTCATGTCTCCTGGCCTTGCAGACGGGGTCGCTCACTGGAGCTTGACAGGTTCCCAGGAAGAAGACAAGGACACCTTCCTGAGCTTCAGTGACAGAGTCTCATAAGCAGGTACTGCAGCCCCACCCCCACTGCCTGCCTTGGGCGCTGTGTTTTGGGTCCTGGTGTCAAAAGGGCCCTGGCCACCTTTTTCATTTCAAAGGTCTCAGCAGAGGTGGAAATGACGGCCTATGCCCTGCTGACCTACACTCTCCTGGGTGACATGGCCACTGCCCTGCCCGTGGTGAAGTGGCTGGCCCAGCAGCGGAATGCACTTGGGACTTCTCCTCCACTCAGGTGAGCTGGGTAGGGCCAGAGGGAAGGGCTGGGGTCTAAGCAGGGTCACTACTGTCCAGACTTAGGGATCAGAGCTAGCCAGAAAGCTACTGTTGCTTGAAGTCTCTGGAAGGTTCCTTGCCTGCAGTCCCTGGGGACATGGAGTCCAAGAGAAGGCCTGGGGGACAAATGTACTTGGCTCTGGGCCCTGGGACCCCATCCCCGTTTTCTAGGTTCCCAGCTCCATGGGTGTCTGCACCAGATCCACTCTCCTCCATTCCAGGCGCTTGAGTCCCTGGCCGTCAGGGAGCGTCCACGGTGCCCCTGATTTGGGCCAGGCCTCCCGGGATGGGGGCAGAGGGACTGCTGGCCAACCTGGTCTTAACTCTGAGGGTAGCCTCCTCTTCTGTCCCCAGGACACCTGCATGGCTCTGCAGGCCTTGGCAGAGTATGTCACCTTGTTCTACGCTGGAGACATCCACCTTACCGTTTCACTGGCCTCCACCAACCCGGACTACCAGAAGACCTTTGAGCTGCACAGGGCCAACCAGAAGGTCTGCAGACAGCAGTGGTGAGTGTTCCTAGGACTAGGGTGGGGACAACTGCCTGTACACCCATTTGTGCCTGGGGAGTATCACGACAGTCTTCTCTCCCCAGACCCCCAGCCTCCCCAAGGGACTGTTTGTGAGTGCCAAGGGTGAAGGTTGCTGCTTGGTGCAGGTGAGGCTGCAGGGAGAACAGGCTCTCACAGTGGCATCTGGAGCCCAGGACCCTGGGAGGGGTGGAGGGATGGGTTGGGGCTCTGAGCTCAGCATGTAGATGGATATGAGTGCTTGAGAGACCCCAGGACAGACTGTCAGCATCCCATATGCAGCCCACCCTGCCCAAGGCAGGGCTCAATGAAGGTGACCACCTGTTCCCTTGGGTGTGGGGTCCCTCCAGGAAGATCCATTTGACTGGCTTCAACCTGGCTCTACCTGTAGCCCCTCTGTCACCAGTCCTGAGGTTTAGCTGAGCTCTGAGCTGGAGTAGGGCAGCCTCATGGGCTCTGGCAGATGGTGAAGGGCAAGTCAGCTTGAAGACCCTTGCAGCCTCAGCCTTCCCATCTCTAAAATGGGTGCCCAGATGGCATGGTGAGTAAAAGAGAGAGTCTTAGAAGTGGACAAACTTGGACTTCAGATGTGTGAAAATGGGCTGATGGTCTACCTAACCAGCTTTGGCTCTTTCAAAGCTAAATGGTATAACAGTAGTCTCTGGAGCTGTTGCTGATGTCACTGTCACAGCCATTGCCCACCCCCTGACTGACCCTGCCTTGCCTTCTCCTCCACCTTCAGGTCCCCTAAGACTCGGTCCTCCCACACTCCCCAGATTGAAGTCGCCTACAATGTGCCAGACCCGGTGGCCAAGCCATCCTTCCAGCAGTGTGAGCCTCTGGGAGCCCACGGCAGAGCAGCCCCGGCAACCAGCACCAGCACCAGCACCCTCAGCCAATGATGATGACCCAGCTACTGACCAGCATCACCAGGAGTACCAGGTGACCTTGGAGGTGTGCACCAGGTAAGGCCATCTTCCCTGTGCTCAGGGATGGTGTTTTGTGTCAGTCCCAGCCTATCAAGAGTGATGGTATTGGCTACAACCCCCTGGGATGCTCACCTGGGCCGCCAACCACTTGCTGCCGGCCCCAGACATTTCTTCCGACAGGAGCCAATGCTGTGGTTCCACTGGTCCTTGTGGTTCTTCTTGTGACTGTAGGATGCACCTCAGCCATAACTGTCAGGAAACAATAAACAAGGCTCGTTGCTCACAGGTCCTAGAGCAGTGATGGGCAATCTTCTGAGCTTGGTGTGTCAAAATTTGCCAAAACACCAAGCATAACTCGGTTGGTGTGTCACTCAGAGAAAAACGGCCTAACCGGAAGTCCCAGAACTAGACGCTCTGTGCCGGAGTTCTGTTGTTTTGGCCGACAGACCTCCGGCACAGAGTCTATACTACAGCAAATGTTTTACCCTCTGCTACTGCACCTGGCCGTGCAGGAGCCGAGGATGAAATGTCCTTCTCGGCATGCGGCCCCATACTTCTCTGGTATGCGGCCATGTGTCATCGAAGATGGCTACGTGTGTCAGTGCTGACACGCGTGTCATAGGTTCGCCATCACGGTCCTAGAGGGTCCATGCAGCAAAACTGCGGGTGGAAAGAAAGAGAGAAGCAAGGACCTGGGGCTCTGCCTCTGTTGGGGTGCAAGGGTTGGGTGTCTAAGATTTCATAGTTCGCTATTGGTAAATTTAAAATATGAGTAGGAATTAGGATGCATAAAGGGAGAATTGGGGCCACTTAAGCTGTCAGTTATCTAGGTCAACCAGAGCTTTCTGCAAGAGAACCTTCTTGGGTGGGGCAGCTTAGCTTCTTACCTAGCTGTCTCTTTAGTAGCTATGTCATACAGCTCATTTGAGAACAATGTTTTTGAAATAGATGCCTCCACAATCAAAATCTTAATGTCAGCCTCTTATGTCACAATCAAAAAGCTTGCTGTTAGTCCGTCACACTACAGATGGGTTTTGAATGAAAGAAATGGATGCTTCTGATGGATGCAGCAGACCCAGTGACAGGCTGTGGGTGGGACGGCTATTTGCGGCCCATGCACAATGTATCCACTCCAGCCTTTAGGGTTCCCCAGGGTGGCCCCAGGATTGGGCACAGTGGGTCTTCAGGAGGGTCCATGCTCATGAGGATGCTTATTGCCATGGCAATGATTTGGGAGCCCTTCCAAGCACCTGCCCTGGACTTAACCCTTAGCCTGCTGGTGTTAGAATAAAATCTACTGTGTGTGCCACCTGGGTATGGGCTCACTCAGGCCTCAGCCGGCAGGAAGCCTCCCCTGCCCACCCTAGGAGCCGTGGCCATCCATCCCCTTGGGCCCACAGTCTGCAGCAGGGGTCCCCAAACTACGGTCCGGTCCATGGGCCGCATGCGGCCCCCTGAGGCCATTTATCTGCCTCCCCCACCACACTTCCGGAAGGGGCACCTCTTTCATTGGTGGTCAGTGAGAGGAGCACAGGATGCACCTGCACCCATAGTTCCCATTGAAATACTGGTCAGTTTGTTAATTTAAATTTACTTATTCTTTATTTTAAATATTGTATTTGTTCCCGTTTTGTCTTTTTACTTTAAAATAAGATATGTGGAGTGTGCATAGGGATTTGTTCATAGTTTTTTTTATAGTCCGGCCCTCCAACAGTCTGAGGGACAGTGAACTGGCCCCCTGTGTAAAAAGTTTGGGGACCCCTGGTCTGCAGGTTCCTTTCTGAATGTCATCCTTCCTCCTATAACCAGGATCCAGCACAGGGAGGTCCTGGCATGTAGCAAGCTCCAGAAGCCAATGATCACACCCATGTCAAAGAAGGGGAAACTGAGGTCTGGCACTAGGGAGACTAGGTTTTCCTAGTCACTTGGCCTCCCATGCTGGGGGCACAGTGCAGGGTTCAGGACAAAATGCAGCCCGGAGGCCATCGACCTGGCTCAGGCCCAGAAGTCCTGGGATCTCGCTTCAGTTTTTGACACAAAACCCCACTCCTACCTGGTATCAGTAAGGCCCTGTCCTTATGCCTGTGTCTCAGCTGTGAAATGGACTGACCCCTGACCCAGCACCCAACATTGCGTGTGCAGGTGGACTGCCAATTAGGCCCAGGGCAGGACGTCAGCCATATGGCTGGTGTGGGGCAGAGGGGACCGTCAACTCCACTATGGGAATTGAGTTTGAGGCCTGTTCTCTTATCGGAAGGTGGCTGCATGCAGGGTCCTCCAACATGGCTGTCCTGGAGGTACCCCTGCTGTCGGGTTTCCAGGCAGACATGGGGAGCCTGGGACAGGTAAGGCAGTGCTAGCCGGCAGGGCCACGCAAGCTCTCTGGCTGGAAGTCCTGCCCAGATTGCAAATTCCCAGCACTTTGTAAAATGAATGTGGTGGTTGTTTTTATTTTTCCTTTCTGGACAAAGTTGGTGCTTTTGAGCTGGCTATCTGCTGAGAGGCTGATGGGGTGGGGGTGGGGGGCTCTGCCATCAGGTGAGTCTCCCACCAGGCCATCTGGTTAGCCATGTGGTGGAGGGCTTCCGAAGGCTTGCTTCAAGAGAGATCAGTTTCATGTCCCATTTTATGGGGGCCCGGAGGAGGCACATAATGTGGGGGGCTGTCTTGCGTGGGCCCAAGGCGGTCTGAGTGTGGAGAGGGGGAGTCAGGGGACCTGGGAGGGATACCAAGGGAAAGAGGAGATCAACACAGAGACTCTAGGGCAGGAGTAGGGTTTTGTGTCAGAAACTGAAGCGAGATCCCAGGCTGTGGGTTGGGGGTAGGGGTAGCTTTTAAATGGTACAGGTCAGGCAGGAGTGGGTGACGGGGCTCATCCAGGCCCTTGGGGGACCACAGCGAGGCCTAACCTGAGGCTGTGGCTGGGCTGGATTGGAGGAGACTTTAGGAAGGGGAGGGGAGGTGGGTGTTAAGGATGGGGGCAGTCTTGGATGCCCTCTCCTTGACTGGGGGACCCATAGGGCCTGGGGAGCACTGGTTGTCATCCCGCCCATGAGGACTTGTTGATGGCAGAGGGCACCCCCCCCAGCCTGTGGGGCCTCACTGACTGTGTGGGCCCTGAAGAGATTGGGGAGAAAGCAAGCACCTAGGCAGAGGGGCTGGGGAACCTGGACCCCTGACTTCCTCTCTAGCTGCTCCTTAACCAGCACGTGGCACTGTAGAGGTACAAGGCGGCTGGATGCAGAGTTCTCTTCTGCTTTGATGAGGTACTGCCAGTGGGGCGGTGGGCAGAGGCCTCCTCAGCACCCATACTGGCACGGCACAGTGGTCGTGACCCAGTGTGGTTCCTCCCATCTCATACCATGAAAAACGGACTAGGGGAGTGAATTCAGGCACAGCTGGTACAGCTCATGGCGGAGTGCCCAGCCGACTGGTTTTGGTGGAAAAAGTTGGGAAGGGGGTGGAATATTATATTCAGGCTTAAAAAGGAGTGAGGCACGAACACAGACTACAATGTGGATGAACCTCAAAAGTGTGCTGAAAGAGGCCAGACACAAAAGACCACACAGTATGTGATTCCATTTATATGAAATGTCCAGAACAGGCAAATCCATAGAGACAGAAAGCAGACTGTTGGTTGCCAAGAGGTGGTTGTGAAAAAAGGGGTAGGAATGAGGAGTGGCTGCTAATAGGGACAGGGGCTGCTTTAGGGTGACAAAATGTTACCGCCTTAGATAGAGGTGATGGTCACAACCTTGTGAATGAACTGAAAAGTCACACAGAGTGAAGGAGGCAACGCTCTGCAGGACTGGGGGAGTTGAAAGCCAGCCGAGACTTATTTCTAGGTGGGATGAAAAGACCCAGGGAACTGAATCAGGATGAGGTTTCTGTGTTTCATCCCTTCTTGGTACCCCCAAATCAGCCAATCCGGGTCCACACTTTGGGGTGCCACAGAGCATGGAGGCCGGAGCTCAGGCCCTGGGCCTGGTGGACCCAACCGAGCCTGAGCCACCCGCTGCTCCACAGATCTCCAACCAGTGCTTGACTTGTGTACAATTTCCAGCGCGCCGCCAGCACGTGGTGGGCAGAATGTCCACGTTGCCTGTCTGGGTGTACGACTCCTACAAGCCACAAGCCTGGTAGGCCTACCCTACCCTTCTGCACCTCACCCTGTCACTCCATCACATGGTTACCAGTTCCCCTCGCCCTGCAGCCTTCGAGGCTACGGGCTTTTACAATGTCAGTGCGCGCTGCCCGCTTGCCCGGGATCTGTGCTCAGGACCGGGTGCAACAAAATGGGGCGCCCTGTGGCTCAGGGCCCTGGTGAGTCTCGGGGGCCCTGCCCCACTCCTCGCGGGTGTTGGGGAGGGCCAGCCTTCCCCTTAGAGCTGAGACCAAGGCTCAGAGAAAAGCCTTGGGCCTCCCCACCTCCTCCACATTCCTGAGGGTGTGGGGACAGCATGCCCTTCCCCTGAGCGCAGATAGGGGCCGCAGCAAAGGTCTGGGCGGGGTTGGGGGTCCCCGGCCCTTTATTTTCCAAACTGCTTTAAATTAGTTTATATACTTTTAATTTAAATTTAAAAAAATTAAAAATGTATTTTAGTAAGTACTGTGCAAATATTTGAAAACAATTACAATAGGTCAAGGCTCAGTGCCTTCCAGTAATGGTAGCACACCAGTCTCCATAATCGGGTATGGATGGTCCCCGGGCCGCCAGGAACCTGTCCCCAATCCAGACCCAGTTGGAGACGCAGGCCGGGTGGGGAGCGGGGTCCCTTGGACTCTGCCGACTTTGCCACGTTCCGCAGGCTGGTGGTCCCTTGGCGAGCAGGGCCCCGCGGCTGACTCGGAGAGGGGGCGACAATCACGCGCTGCGGCTGCGCCCACGGGGACCCAGTGCACGGATTCAACGGCGTCTTCCACACCAGTGCTTGCCGCCTACAAGAGGCGCTTGCCGTAGGGGCTTGACTTGGGAGCCTGCGCCCCAGGCCGCTGCTCACTTGGTGAGGATCCAAGGCACCCTGCCTTGGGGACCCTACCTTGCCCTGGAGTGCCTCACCCCAATCCTTTGCATCATGCTCTCTTCTCTCCACCACGTCCTCCCTATCACCTCCTCCACCCTGTCCTGCATCATCCTCTGCCGTTCTCCGACCTCCCCTACCGGTCCCCCTCATCCATTTTCCTTCTGCTCACCGCCTCGCTGAGCAGCCCAGCTTCCAGGTCTCTTGGCGATGTCTTTTCCTCAGCTCTTGGTTCCTGCTTGCCTGTGTCCCTGCCCCGCCCCCCCCAATCTCTCCTCCCACCTTATTTATTTATTTATTTATTTATTTATTTATTTATTTATTTATTTCCATTCTGACTTTCCCAACTCTGGGGCACTCGCTTCCTGCTACTCCCCCACTACGTGGGTCTGTGTCTCTCCTCCCCCTGCTGAGGTTCCCTCTGTCTCTCCTCTCCCCTCAGCTTTCCCCTGTACTTGTGGCCCCTTCATCTCCCCCAGTCTCTCACTCCCTGTTCTTTGGCTTCCTGTCCTTCCCCATTTCGGTTTCTTAGCCTCTGGGTCTCTTAGTATCTCCTTCTCAGCATTGCTAAGTTTCCTATCACCCTCACCCCAACTTGGTGCCTTTCTGCATCTCCCCATCTCTGATCTCTGAGTTCCTTCTCCTACCTCATGACCTCTCACCTCCTGTCTGTTGCTCTGGGCCATACATCTCATCCCCTCCAGCTCTCTGGGCAGTCTGCCGTCAAGTCCTCCTCCTCCAGCACCCTTGACCCACTAAGTACCCCTTCTTTCCAGAGAAGCCGACACCAGCCTCTGCTTATAACTACAACTATGACCCGGTCCCTCTGGAATCTGGGCACCTGGAAGTCAGCCATGAGGCCATGGACTTGGAGGGGGAGACTGAGGGCAGGTGAGAGCTGGCTCCTCCACTCCTCCTGGGCCCAGGCAGAGAGTAGAAGTGATGATAGAGGGGTCAGCCTTCTGGGGTTTCCAGGGCAAAGTGGGGGAACTCCCCTGCACACCCTCATCCAACACATCAGAGAACAACCGATCTGTGCAGGGTAAGGCTGAGAGGTCTAGACCCCAGGACAGACCTGTCCCTGAGACCCACTAGGCTTAGGACCACTGTTCAGGAATATATTCATGACACAAAGAAGGCTCTGTTGTTCAAGGGGGGCATTACTGAGCTAGGTAGAGGGAGTCTCGCAGTGGGGAGAGAGACTAGACCCAACTCCAAATACAAGGAGAAATGGGTAATTATTGTCAAGGAGCGGGGTAGGGTGGGGAGTCAGTGGATAGAAAAGTACTAAGAGGAGACAAACCAACTTAATAGGATTCTTGCTGAAGGTAGGCTGGTGATCAGACATCATCCTTCGGGGGATCGATGGGTGTGGGGGGAGGAACCTGATTAGCTATGAGAGTGATCAGAATGGAGGATAGAGAGATTAGCTATGAGAGTGATCAGAATGGAGGATAGAGATTTTGGCAGGATTCTTGCCATAATTGGACAATACCAAGGTGAACACAGCAGTTCAAAACTGGAGACCTTGCCCTGGCTGGATAGCTCGGTTGGTTAGAATGTTGTCCCGATATGCAAAGGTTGTGGCTGTGATCCCCAGTCAAGGCACATACAAGAACAAATTATTGTTTCTCTCTCTCTCTCAAATCAATAAGAAACAACAACAACAACAAAAAAATCCAAAACTGGAGACCTAGTTGAAAAAGAGCCCAGAGGAGCCTGAGTGGAGTTTGGTCAGGGAGAGAGTCTTTGTCACCCCGGTGGAAGTGGTTAGACCGGAGAGCCCTGTGGTGTGAGGCTGAAAGGGGGCTTCTGAGTAGACTGCCTGGATGAGGCCAATTTTTGGGTGTAAGTTACAGCAAACTCAGCTCAAGAGGTTATAGCAGCAGATTGATTTATCAGTTCAATTATGTGTCAGGTCCTTGGGGCCGGCTCTACCAACAGGCCTCTGATTCTGTCCTCTGAATCCTGACTTCCTCAAAGAGGGTCTTAGCCACCACATACCAGCAGCAAAGGCTGATTCTAACTCCCACTCAGCAAGAATGCTTTCCCATCAGCACCCACCAAAGTCCCAGAGCTTTGGGGTGTATCATTTTATATCAGGCAGTGGGTTTAGTCCAAGTGTATTTAATATATATATATATATATATATATATATATATATATATATATATATATATATATATATATATATATATATATATATATATATATATATTTTTTTTTTTTTTTTACTCGGTGAGGGTAGGGGAAGCAGACAGACTCCTGCATGTGCCCTGAACAGGATCCACCTGGCAAGCCCACTTGGAGGCAACACTTTGCCCATCTGGGTCATTGCTCTGTTGCTCAGCAACCAAGCTCTTCTTAGTGCCTGAGGTGGAGGCCATGGAGCCATCCTCAGCACCCCAGGTCAACTTGCTCCAATTGAACCCTGGCTGCAGGAGGGAAAGAGAAAGAGAGAAGTGAGAGGCGGAGGGGTGGAGAAGCTGGTGAGCACTTCACCTGTGTGCCCTGACTGGACTGGGAATCAAACCCAGGACATCCACATGCCAGGATGGACTACCACTGAGCCAACCGGCCAGGGTCAATATAATTATTGATAAGGCTGGGCTTAGGGCTACCGTTGGAGTATTTTTATTTTGTTCCATTCGTTCCTCCCTTCATGCTCTTTTGGATTAATTGAATATTTTTTTAGAATTCCATTTTAATTTAGCTAGTATCCTTTTCACCTTATATTTTTAATGGTAGCTCTGGGGACTACAATATATATCCTTAAACTTTTCATACTACTTGGGGGTGAATATTGTACCACTTCACCAAAAATGTATCACCTGTGAAGTCATGTGTCCCCATTATTTTGTCCTCACCCCGTCGTTCATGCTGAAACTGTCATATGTGCAGCTTTAAACTCTCCCACGCGTTGTCACCCCTTTGGAATCTGCCCGTTCTCTCCAGTGCCTTCCGAGGGGTCTGCTTTGGTTTTTGTTTTGGAGGGGGAATTTTTGTTAAACTGTTGTAGTTGAGGTCATCATAGGTGCACATGCAAGCAATTGACATCTATACAATCCACTCATCTTATTCCTGTTTCCACTTTCCCATACGCTCACTTGCAATGGAGTCTGCAAGTTTTCCTCTCGTGTAGATTCACGTAACCATGACTGCCAGTCACTTCAAAGGGTGCTGTTGCTGCCATCTGATAGCCCCCTCCTTACTTCCGCCGCCTCTCCTCCTCAATCGCTCATTTGCTCTCCCAGAGTAATGTTGTCATTTCAGGAAAGCTATGTAACCAGAACTGTAGAGTATGCAACCTTCTGAGTGAGCTTTCTCACTCAGTGGAGTTCCCTTTCGATCCGTCCTGTGGTTTTGTGTATCACTAGTTCTTCCCTTTTCATAGCTGAGTTGAGGTCCACAGATAGTTTTTGATTTGGTTAATGGTCCCACCCACACAGGCCACTCACCTACAGAAGTGCACATCTAATCTTTGTGGCCCAGTAAGCTTGGCCCCCCAGGTGAGGTTCTGCCGGCTCCATGGGCTCATTGGGCTGGGGCAGCTAGGCTAAGCCACACAGAGGCAGGCTCAGGGGAGAGTGCACAGGGCCCCTTGGCACCAGGCAGCTCACAACATCCTTGTCCTTCTCTCCCCATCAGTCAGAGCGCCTTTTCTTCCTAATGCTCCAAGCAGGACCGGATCTGGCTGCTTCCTGTTCCTGTCTGCTCCATGGAGGGAGGCCACTGACTGTATTGCTCCCTAACTGCCTGCTGGACCCCACCCCAGGTGACCCCCACCTCCATATGAACCTTACAAACAGAGACCGCAGAGACCTGTCCCGCCCCGATGGATGACTGGTGTCCTAGGAGCCAGCCCAGCCCCCACCTCCACAGGAGAGAAGGACATCGTGGGGGTGGCTGCAGGCCCTTCCTCCCCACTCCCAACTGCAGCCAGAGTTCTAGGCATCCCAGCCTCTATCCAGGGCTGGTGTCCACTTTCTGTGGACCAGAGCAGCTCCCTGAGCCGGACATTCTGCTTCAGAGTGAAGGGATGTTTCTGGGAAGAACTCTTGGCTTAAGGGCTGTTCTGAGAGGACATGACTCTGGACAAATCAAGGACAGCATCCATGCCTTGTCAGTACTTCGAAATGAAACAGGCTGTCTTTCTCCAAAATGCAAAGCCCTAGCCTCTATTTTGGGGAAACAGGGTCAGTGAGCATCCCCCCCAGACCCCAAATTGTCCCAGGGCTATTGCAGCCCCCACACACTGCCCCAGTCTTGCCCCTGGGATGCCTGAATGTTTAGTCTTGGGCAGATGCACCTGTTCTTACTGCTGTCAAAGCCCCACCCCCTGAGACCCTGTTCGCCCAGCACCCCACCTAGAAGACCATGCCCCTCTGCAGCCCCACGGGTGGTGCTCCAGCTCCACAACTCACTGAAGCCACATGTGCAGACCTGCTCTCTGCCAGGACCCGCCACCTATGATCTGATTCCTTTTTGTAAACCTCACAGCCGCCTGTGTCCCCATCGCCACCCGCACCTCTGTGTGGTATTGATTTCAGACCAGCACTGGGAGCAGCACAGGGACCCCACTCCGAGGCCTGAGGTGGCCACCCTGACCCATGCACGCAGTCTCTGTGGTACAGTGCCAGCCATTTCCCATGCTCTACCCCTGCCAGTCTGTGAGGGATGGTGGAGGACCCATCTTACAATCACTAGAGGCCGCTCGTATAATAAAAGCTCGTTTCTACAGTCACTGGCATGCTTTGGCCTTGGAGGAGGGCAGCCCCCCAGTTCCCATCTGGCCCCCAGGCCTCTGTTCAATAACCCAAGCTTCCAGAGCAGGGTGGTGAGGAGGGTGTTGCTTACCTGCACCCTAAGAGAATCAGGTTCCCATGCATTTGTAAGAAATGACACCAATACAGAGAGGTCCCAAAACCTCCCCCAGACTCCCCAGTGGTAACATTTTAGAAAACCGGTACGTCATCACGCCAGGGTACTAGCACCGAAATACTTCACTGATCTTACACTTCCCCAGGTGTGTGTGTCCCAGGCCTGCCCACTCACCAGCTCATTTGTCCCCAGACCACAGACATAGACCCAATGTGGAGTCCGGTGATGGCCTCCACATCGGGTCAGCTGTTGGGGGTGCTGAGCACCAGGCTGGGCACGCTTGGGTCCCCACTCCCCTCTGCCTTGGGAAGCTTGCTGACTCCCACAGTTGATGTCACAGTGGTTCTTGACCAGCCGAGCTACACCCTGAAGTGGAGAGGAGGAGGCTGCTGCCTCTTCCCCATGTGGTGCCCCCCTCCCCCTTGGTTCACAGCTGGGATGGGGGCAGAGACAGAGCCTTCCTGCCCCCAGGCACAGAGTGTTTTCCCTTTATATCCCCTCCCACCTGATCCTGGTGGTGGGGAGTTAACATCAAATGAGAAATCAAGTCAGGTTAAAGAAAAGGTGATATATTGCAGCCAGAGGACAGCAGGAGACTGAGCCCTGTGGCTCCCAATGATGGTTTGTAGAGTGTTTGGGGGAGCAGAGTGGGGTTTTCCACAGTGATTGCTCAGGAGACACCCTGAACCCTAGAGTCAGAAGCTGGGCATCTGAGGAGAACCACTGACCAAGTTCCCACTGCCTGGGCCACCTGGGGGTGGGGGGTCCGAGCCTTCTCCTGGTGGGGTACTCCAGTGGGTTATCTCATTGGCTTCATCTCATCCCCGCCTTGGGCACAAGGAAACTGGATGGGCCTGGGAATCTGCATGTAACCCCCTCTTGGTTTTCCTGGGGCTACTGAAACCAAGTATCACAAGCCAAGTGACTTAAGGCAAATTTACTGTCTCAGTTCTGGAGATGAGAAGCCTTTAATATCAGGGTGTAGGTAAGGTAGTATCTTTCTGGAGAGCCTGAGACAGAGTCCCTCCCAGGCTGCTCTCCTGGCTTCTGGTGGCTGCCAGCAACCCTTCGTGTTCTTAGCTTGTGGCCATGATCTCTGACTCCATGGTCACATGGCCTTTTTCCTTGTGTCTCTGTGTCTTGTTATAAGGACATCAGTCATAGAAGGTTTAGGGCTGACCCTACCCCAGTGTGATCTTAACTAATTACTCCTTCAAAGAAAAATATCATTGGAAGTTCCTGATAGACATGATTTTGGGGAGGAGACCCCATTCAACCCAGTACAACCCCCCTTCGTTCCCCTGCCTCCTCCTGAGGGGCCATCACACAAGTGATGAGCACGAGATGACTGTCCCTGGGCTGCCCCCCTCCCTGGAGGATGAAGTGGAACCTGGCATCCAGCAGAGCAGCCCCTCTCGCACTTTGTCCCTGAATTCGGTCGACACGTAGTAGTAGACAAAGGGATCCACGCAGCTGTTGAGGGTGCTGAGTGCCAGGCTGGGCACATAGGCAGCATACAGGTTCCCCCAGGCCTCAGGGCTTGGGTCCGAGTAATGCAGAAGCAGCAGCACATTGCTGGGCATGAAGAAGGCCAGGGCCGAGGCCAGCACCAGTGCCGTCAGCCTGAGCGCGTGGGCGTAACGCCGGCCTCCCGTGGCCAGCGAACACAGGGTGGCCCCATAGCAGAGCAGCATGGCCAGGAGGGGCAGGAGGCAGCCAAACACAGCCAGGCAGATGAAGGTGGGTCTCCAGTAGGAGGCCTGGGTACCCATAGGCAGCACATCATGACAGAGCACATGGTCCGAGCGTGACAGCTGGAAGGTCTGTCGCTGCAGCCCCAGGGGCAGTGCCAGGATGGCTGCCACCAGCCAGGCCACAGCACAAAGCCCAGTGGCGAGCCGCTGGCCGCGCAGGGCGCGGGACCTGAGTGGGTGCACCACGGCCAGGTAGCGGTCCAGGCTGATGGCAGCCAGCAGTAGCACAGAGCAGTACATGTGGCCATAGAGTGCGGCTGTGTCCAGGCGGCAGGCGGCCTCGCCAAAGTGCCAGCGCTGACCCCGAAGATGGTAGACAATGCGGGGTGGCAAGGTCAGGGCTAGTAGCAGGTCAGCAGCCGCTAGGTTCATGAGCAGCACTGTGGACGGCAGCCGAGGCACCCGTGTGGCCAGCACCCACAGTGCCAGGCTGTTGGTGGGCAGCCCCACCATGAGGGCCAGCCCGTAGAGAGCGGGCACCAGTCTTGTGGGCACCCAGCCCAGCAGCAGCGCCCGAGAGTTGTCCCAAAGCTCCAGGGTGTCGCTGTTGTTGGCACAGAACCAGCTGGGGAAGCTGCGGGGACTGGGTGGGCAAAGGGTCGCCATTTGGGACTTGGTCCAAGGTCCCAGCACGCCATCTAGGGGAAGGGAGGGGAAGGAGGTGCTGAGAACTCAGGTGTCAACCCCCACCCTTCAACCAGTTCCTCCTGCCGGATGGTGTGCCCACCCAGGGGCTGCAGTCCAAGCCTCCAGGTCTCCCCAGGTTAGTGGGACAGAGCTGGACATGGAAACCTTCAGCTCTGTGGGCCCAGGGCTGGGATGGAGGGTTCCCAGCCCCCTGTGTCCTCTTATTCATCTATGATGTCCCCCTCCAGGTCCCAAGGCAGCGCCTGGAGTAACTCACCATCTCCTTCCCCGGTGCTCCCGCCCTCGTCGTAGACACTGGGGGTCTGGGTGCCACTCTCAAGGCTGAACCCCAGTGCCAGGGGCCACAGCAGCAGGAGCGCCCACATGTTATCAGGGCTGGGTGACGGCTGCTCTGGGCTTTGGTCAACTGGCCTTGGGCTTCCTGTCTGCTGGACCCCCACCCCCAGCTTCCTGAGTACAGGCGGAGGAGCATACAGGGCCCCGTGAGATAAACCAGCCCCTGCCCCCAGCCAGCCCATGGGAGGCTCATGGATGACCTAAGGTGGCCTGGTGACAGGGGCCACTTTGTCTGGCAGAGGGGTCCAAGTGCTGTGCCAGTAAGATGGGGGAGGAAGTCCCAGGCTGCAGTGCCCCCACTATCCCCTGTCCAACCCAGGGAGCCTCTGTGGGCCAAGTGGCTACATCCTGCTGGCCAGTCACAGTTCCCGTTCTCATAGCAGCTCAGTCCTCCGCGTCACGTCTCTCCTCAGGAGCTCTTGGCCCTTCCTGAAGGCCCCCCCCACACACACACCTCTTGTCTCTTTCTAGCGGGCAAGACTAAGGTGCTGCCTTCTGGGTCATAGGTCAGAGTAGGTGAACTCCCACAACCCTTGCAAGGCACCCAAGCCCCACTGGGTCATGTGAGAGGATAGCCCTGCCTTCTCACTGCCTCTCCTTGACCCTGTGCAGGCACAAAGGGAGGTGTGGCGAGGGGAAGGTGCCTTGTGAGTCAGCTGGGGATAGCTGAGGACTTCTGGCACTGACCGCCTGCTGCGCTGAGTGCCTGAGGTGAGCCTGGCACAGCCTCTCTGGGAAGCATCTGCCCTTGGTTCCTTCGGCTCCTGCCCCCACCTCAACCTGGGTCCTAGGTATGACTGGCAGAGATGGCCACAGCCATATCTGATCCCAAGGGAGGCAGTCAGGCCAGCCCAGGTCAGAAGGCCACCTGAACCACCTTCCCGGGGTCCACCTCTCTCTAGCCCCTCCACATTCTGTTGGGGACCACTGTGCAGATGAAGAAATTGAGGCTCAGAGGCGGGGGGGTATTCCTTTCTCCTACACACATTCCCCCGACTTCCCTTCAGGGTCTAGAGAAGCCTCCAACAGTCCTGCCCTGGGGAACTGGGGGTTCTCGGCCGTGTGGTGGGGGTGTGTATCTGGGAGCAGAACCCCAAGGGGGCAATGAGAGTCAAGGAAGAGAAAATGAACTAGGGGTGGGAGAGGGGGTCAGATGTGGTGTGTCTTGGCACAGCAAACCCTAATCTAGTCACACTCAGAAACACAGGGACCAGCAGGAAGTGACTGAGCAGTTTGGACAGTGTGGCCAGAGGCTGAGATGCTGAGGTCCTTGTCCCCAGCCCCAGGGTGAGAGGGACTGAGGCCTAGAGCACTCCCACTGGGGCAGGAGTTTTTTATTTTTATTTAGTTTTTGTGGGTTTTTTTTAGCGCGCGGGAGAGGGACAGAGACACAGACAAGAAGAGAGATGAGAAGCATCAGTTCTTCGTTGCAGCACTTCAGTTGTTCATTGATTGCTTTCCCATAGGTGCCTTGACCGGGGGGCTACAGCTAAGGCAATGACCCCTTGCTTAAGCCAGCAACCTTGGGCTCAAGCCAGTGACCGTTGGGTCATGTCCATGATCTCACACTCAAGCCGGTGGCCCTGGGCTCAAGTTGGTGATCCCATACTCTGAGCAGTTTTCATCAGGAACAGATTCAGCCCATGCCATGCATCAGAGCAACATGTGACCACTGATCCCCTCAGCACAGGAAAAGCAGGAGAGGGACCCCGACATCTTCCAGGAAACCTGCACAGGAAAGCTGGGGGCTGGCGACACCAGGCCTGGGCAAATTGGCGCCCCCAGGAGGGCAGTTTGAATCAGGGGTTGAGTATAGTTTATGGTAGACACACACATGCAGAAAGGCATCTGTGCAGGTGACATTACCAGCAATATGCCACCATGGAGACAATTCTGTGCCTGCAGAACAAGGGACCCCAGCCAGGGCAGGTGGAGGTGGGGGCTGCTGTCCTGTCCCAATTGGATGACAAGCCTTGCAGAGCTTACCTCCCCTGGGGACACTGGGGCAGCTGCCTTTGGGGAGAGGGACTTGGGTCCCTACTTTTCTCCGTGTTTGTACTATTGGAATTTTCTGTATGTGTCACTTTCCATAAAAACGATTTTTAGAAAGCAGCAGGGTAGCTTCAAACAGGGAATTCTGACATCTGCTATATGGATAACCTTTGAAGACATGATGAGTGAAATAAGCCAGTCACAGGACAAATACTGTGTGATTCCTTACTCAAGGTCCCCCGAGGATTTAAGTCCATAGAGACAGAGAGTAGATGGTGAGTGCCAGGGGTTGGAAGAGGGGGAGTGGTGTTTAAAGAGGACAGAAATTCAAGTTTTGTAAGATGAAAAAAAAGTTCCGGAGACAGATAGTGGTGATAGCTCAACAGTGTGAGTGTACCTAATGCCACTTAAACTGGTGCAGCTGGAGGGTGCAGCCAGGTTCTCTGGGAAAGAGCATGAGGTGTGGGCTCCTCCGTTCTGCATAGGTGGTGGGAGCAGGCCAGAGGGAGGGGGTCCTAGCCATGTTCAGAGGACACAGTGATGGGAAAGCAGGAGGTGGAAGCGGGTGGCTCCCCAGGGGGAGGAGTTCAGAAGGTGGTTTTGTGGGGCTGGAGAACGAACCACCCCTGCCATCTCCCGTGGGCCTCGGGACCTGGCATCAGATGCATCAGGGCAGAGAAAGCTCACAGCAAACATGTCTTGAAATTGGGTTTTGCATGCACACTAGAATGAAACACCTTGTATTTCTATTGAATATAAAAACTGAGTTGGGGCCTGACCGGGCAGTGGCGCAGTGGATAGAGCGTCAGACTGGGATGTGGAAGACCCAGGTTAGAGACCCCGAGGTCGCCAACTTAAGCGTGGGCTCATCTGGCTTGAGCAAAATGCTCACCAGCTTGGACCCAAGGTCACTGGCTTGTGCAAAGGGTTACTCAGTCTGCTGAAGAGCCGCGGTCAAGGCACATGTGAGAAAGCAATCAATGAACAACTAAGGTGTAGCAATGAAAAACTGCTGATTGATGCTTCTCATCTCTCTTCGTTCCTGTCTGTCCCTATCTATCCCTCTCTCTCTTTCTCTGTCCCTTTAAAAAAACAAAACAAAGAAAACCTGAGTTGGGAATGAACATTCTAGAAAATGCTCTAGTATAGGAGAAAGTGCCACCCCATGGGAAACGAACTTCACTGTGAAAAATCAGGGAGCCTGTGAAGGGCCCCCCGGTGAGGTCTGGGAACCACTAGGTGTGCAAGCACAGACCCTCCCTCTGACTCCAACCTGGTTTTCGCTCACAGGAAATAATGCATGTAATCACAGAGCTTCAGATCAACATTTAACTTTTTACTTTAATGTGCAAATAAATAGAAAAGGAAACTACATTCAAAACAGCTGCGAAGGAAGTCCAAGCCCCAGAACAGAAATTCTTTCAAACAAGAGCGCGCTCCCTAGAAGCATGCAGGGCGGGGGTTCAGGGATTTGGTGGACACCCCAGACCCCAGAGGCTCAGAGGGGCTGGGTCAGGAATTCCGTTCAGTTCTCTTCTTACAAAACAAGGATTCGGACAAAGTGCCTGGGTTACACTTGAGAAAACATGGGCAGGGTGACCCCAAGAGGGACATGTCGGCCTTGGCACTAGAGTCAAAGGCTTTGCAAACCTTGAGTTAAACAGGTACTTCTAGAAACATGTCCACACTTCCAGGAAGCACGGGTTTGGCACAGCTCAGTGGCAGGAGGGCAAGGGCTGTGGAAGGCAGAGGAGGCTGCAGAGGGAGTGTTTCGCACCCACCTTTAGGTTGGGCCCACCTCTCTGGATCCAGGGACCCAGCTAGGGCTTTTCATTGTGCAGAAGTTTAAAGAGCCGGTCCCCAGCTGAACAGCTTGGCGTTCTTCGCATAGAAAGCATTGGATGCCTCTGTGGGACAGTCACCTCAGTCCCCACACACAGGCCCTCCCCAGATGGCAGCTGCAGAGCAGCAGTGTCTGTCAGGGTGGGTATGAGGTGGGCTCTCACTCCCCAAGAAGTGCCTGGATTTGGTTGCTGCAGAAGTTACGACCACTAAGAGTGTAAAGGAATAAATACGTATGATCTGTGTGTTTCTAGAATGTCCATCTTAGGCACACAACCCTGTTGGAGGGCCCCCTAACATGGGCCACTCAAGCTTGGTGGGAGCGCTGGGCTGAGTGAGCCCTGTCCCTCACAGACCCAGAGTCTGGCTGCTGGATCAACACTGAGTTCAGTTCGGTGATCTTTTCTTCAGAGCAGGATCTTCCAGGCCACTCAGGTGCCTCCTGCCCACCCCATGCCTAACAGTTTGGCTGAAAGGGCTTTTCCTGCTTATAAAACGATGAGGATCCGAGCATCAGCTGGTCCAAGCTGATGCCCACACTGCCAGATATGGGTGTTGTCCACCTTGAGAAATGCTTCTGGAAGTTCTCAGAACCACTCGGGAAGGACACACTTTTCAAGCAGGTCCCCGGCACAACTCCTCGTATGCTGAGGTCTTTCAAATGCTGACTCCTCCCAAATGCGTGCCCTCACACGCTTGTCACTGACTCTTCCAGCTGCCCTGTGCACAAAATGACCAGCATGGCCCTGCCCAGAGATTGGCACATGTGATATAAGTGCCTGGCAGGTGTGTGAGCACAATTGCTTGTTCCTCAGGCAGTGAATGGACCCTCCCCTTTCTGCTGGGGAGTAAGCCCAAGTTTAAGTGCAAGGGGGTTCAGGTTTGGCACAGGACCAGCCCAAAGGAAGCTAGGGAGCTGGGAGGGATGGCAGCATGGAACCGCAAGCCAACACAACCCCCTTTTCTGGAGCTGGCAGCCAGTAGTAGCAAGGCTGAGGGACGTTCTCCTTCCTTCAGGTGGTTCATGAAAACAGCCTTGACTCGACACCCAGGCCGAAGAAGTGAGCACACCAAACTGCGTGCTGTGCCAGCTGCATAGGTGCATCAGGGGGAGGCAGGGCGGCGGCTGTATTGCACGCGGTAGCGGGTCACAGGCAGACCATGCACATGGGCTGTCTCACAGAGTGTCTTGCAGGGTACCATGTCCTCATCCTCCTCACCCATCAGCCAGTCCTGCACCAGGCTGGCTGCCTCCACGGTCACATTGTCTTCCAACCAGCGGCTATGCCACTCCTCAAAATGCTGGTGGTGCCGGAGCAGGACCAGGGGCTGCACCTGCGGGGGGCGGGGGAAGGGGAGGAGTCAAGAGACCCAGGTGCCTCCAGCTGGCTGTGAGCTGGGCCCAGGTCCCCAGGATGGGAGCCCAGGCACCCCTAGATGGCTGTGGACTGGATCTCAGGAGCCCAGGCACCCCAGCTGGGCATGGGCTAAACCCAGGTTCCAGGACAGGGCGGGAAGGGCACCTGCTTGGCTCGGCAAAGGGTCCCCCGGCGGTACATGTAGTCCTCGGAGTTCACAATAAACATCATCTTGTGGGAGCTGAGCTTGAAGCGGCAGTCCACGTTGCATGCGCTCTCCACCCCCACCAGCCGCTTCCAGGAGCTCTTGGCCTCACCACGCAGGGCTCGCACCTGCTCACACTGCCACCTGCGAAACTTCTTGAGGTTCCTGGGGTCCAGAGAAGGATTTGAAGACCAGGAAATCCTTGGCTGGATTCCCCAGGGGTCAGGGAGATCCAATCGAAGCATAACACCACCACCCAAATCGTCATTCCAGTAAAAACCAGCCCTAGTCACACAAGGGTGCTGGTAACCCTTGGAGGGGCTGCCCAGCCAGCCCTGCTGGCTCCTCTCCTTTACTTTCTATGTTCCTCCAACCAACAAGGGTCCCCCTTCCTGCCCCCCTCTCCCAGATCCAGTCCCATCACCTTCCCATCAGTGGGCCTGGGGCTCCACTCCCAGGCTTGTCCCCATCTGGCAAGGGGTCCCCACTCAAATCTAAACACTCACCAACAGCCCCCACTAATTTTACACTTCCCTGTCTCAGCCTGGCCTAAGATGAGATCTGGCTCTGCTTGGTCCCCAGTCCGGAGTCAGAAGAGGCTGACACTCCTGGCCTGATGGCTGCCATTTCCGGTAACTTCTCCCTCTGGGCCCTCCCCCACTCCTCCCAGACCCTCTGCTCTCTTAGGCAGGGCAGTCTCCTTGTACCTTTCTTGTCCTGGGCTTATTGCTCTGCTCACCCCAGACCTCAGGAGGGCAGGGCCACACCTCACATCAGGCACCCAATAAGTGTTTCCAGACAGAGAAAACTTGTTCCGCCTCAAGTAAAGACATAGGGCGTCCCTGCAGCAACCCTCACCTCTGGAGGAACACCGGCTTCAGGAGGAAGCCCTCAGTGGGCGAGCTGGACACACCGTCGGTCCCCACATACTGCTCCACATACCGAGCCAGGTGCTGGGGGCAGAGGGAGACACGGCCATGACTTTTCATGTAATGAGCCTCTCAGTACTCCTGGGGATGCTGTCCTCACCGTACCCAAAACTTTAGGGGGATGGCAGCTGTTGAAGACCCTGATGTGTGGCAGACACCAGACTGCGTGCACCTAGAGCAGGACATGCACACCCAGCTACAATTACACAGTTTGTGGCATTCTGTGCTAAAGTGGAAAAATTCCTGCAGCATGACTTATCGTGTGGCTAAGTTCACACAGGAATGGGGGCCCCCATATAGAATGTGGGTCCAGGAATGGACATCAGGACATGCACAACAGTAGAAAGAAAAAAGACCAGGTCAGAGGTGGGAGTGGACTAATGGAGGCTGGCAGAGGCCACCAAGGTCCAGGGTGGGCATGGCTGGTAGTGTCCGGTGACCCTTCATTCGCTCACTGCTCTGCTGAAGTCAGAGGCTCCCCTAGACATGAGCTTAACAAAACCACATTTGCTGGAAACTTCCAGAAGGAGCAGGATATGCAGGCCTCCACCCTCACTTGTCTTGGAATGAGTTTCCTGTGTGGGGAGCCGCTGTAGCCGTGGTGAGTGGGGCCACCCTGTTCGCAGTGGTGCGAGAGCACCAGGTCACGGCACCTTCCTGCTTCTCCAGACAGAACTGAGCGGACACAATGCCCAGAGCTCCTGGTCCACAGGTATATAGGCTGACTCCAGTTCAAACCGCAGCAACAGAAATCATATTTTTTGATGTCCTTACTTACTTGGTTACATACTGCTGGACTCCACAAAAGGTTCTGACGCGGCTCTCAGGAACCAATTGTTATGGTTTGTCTGAGAATGCATACTTCCTGGGGTGTGGAAATTTTGGCGATAAAACCAGGACTGTCCCAGGTAAATTAGGATGTTATTCACTATTGTGGGTTGAAATGTGTCCCGGAAAAGATATGTCTAAATCCTAAACCCCTGGCACCTATTAATGTGACCTCATTTGGGAAAGTCTTTTTAACCCTTTGAGTAGTACGAACGTTCATGTACATCCTCGTGCCTCCTGCCCATCCAGAGTATGATCATACATATGTAAGGCAACATTAAAAAAAGGCAAATGTTTCTTTTTGTTCCCATAAATTGATTAAAAAATGTGATTTTAAGTTAATAAAACTGTAACTAATTTTATTTTTTGATAAAAAACTCACTCGTGGGGGTCAGCGAGCATGAAAAACTTCACTATTCAAATGGTTAAGGATGTCAAGTTAAGGTGAAGTCACACTGAAGAAAGGTGGACCCATAAATGCAGTGCCTGATACCCTTCTAAGAACAGAAAATAGACACAGGGGAAAGTATCTAATCTAGTGGAATGCGGGACTCTGAGTGTGGGCCAGGTGATGTTCTCCTGGTGATTAAGGCTAGGGACCCAGAGCCTGGAGCTTTATGTGCAAGGAGTGCAGAGGTCACACAGCTTGGGGTGAGTGACCAAGCAGGCCACAGGCTCGCTGGGATGTCTCAGTGTCTACAGCTGGCGGCAGGCGGCAGGAGCCGTGGTTTGCAGGAGGGTGATCTGGCCTTCCTGCCCTGGGACACACCCTAGACTCCTAAGTGGTTGTCTACAGCTCCGGCCCCCTTTCGGGCTTCCATTTAGAGCATGTGGCCTGTGTTTGTGTGTGGAGCTCTTGGGGTGGGAGCACCATGCTGCTGGCCATGGCTTCCCCTGGTCCTATCTGCACAGGCACAGAGCACAAGGGGGTGGTGGTACTCACCTGGACCTCCACAGGGTCCTCTGACTGAGCTTCTTCGGTGTCCAAGAGCTCAATGGTCATAATCACCTGCCCTTTGCGCTGGAGGAACATCACCTGGGGAAGGTGGGGAACAAAGCCTGATGCCATGGCAATAGCCTAAGCTGACACAGGATGAGGTCAAAAGGTCATCACTGTCGCACCTTTGCAAGCCTCTGCGCCTAAATATTTCCTCCAGGGACCTTATGCTGGGTGCCCAGCTCAGGGGCCCTGCCCTGTGGCGCCCTCTGAGGCCAGGGTTAACATCCAGAGGCCCAGTCAAGAAAGTACATGTTATCAGACTGGTCCACAGCAGTCACGGTGCAGTCCAATCCTGCCCCCCAGGCCCGAGCACAATGGCCAGGCACCCCCGTGTTGGGCATTCCTCTTGCACCTCCAGCCTCGTATGCGGCTGAGCATGGTTGGCTTCTCACCTTGAAGCAGTTCTCATCAGCCATGCACCGCTCAGCCTTCCACTGGTAGCTGGTCTCCCTGGCAGCGCGGACACAGCGGGAGGACAGGTTACCACCGGCAGCACCCCGCTTCTTCTCATTCAGGTAGAGCTCCACCACCTTCAGACAGACGTCATCACTCACAAGGTGGTGCAGCTGGTGGAAGGGGAGAGTCAGTGGGTGCCTGGGGTGTCTGGGCCCCAGGAGGGGTGAGCACAGCTACCAAGCACACCTCCCGCTAGAGTCCCCAGGTCTCATCCAAAGAGAAGGTGGTCAAGTCCACAATATGGGAATGAAGACCAGGGTCAGATAGGCCATGGAGAGTGACTCGCAGCACAGGGTGCAGAGCCGACTAGAGTAGACAAGAGCAAACCAGTCCAGTGCAAAGCAGACCTGTCCAAATTAGACCAGACCAGCAAACCTTGCTTGGGTTTGAGAAACATACAGAATAAATACCAAAGAAACTGCTCCAAAATGGGGGTGGTAATTATCTGAAAGTGGTGAGATAAAGGATGGCTATTATCCCTAAATTTTCAGCTACAAACATTTAAAAATACAGGGTTAAAGAAACGAGTAACAGAAACAGCTGAGGCAAAGGGTCAGATGGCCCAGTGACCGGCCTGCCATCACTAGCTGCAACAGGACAGGCAGTTAGACTCAGCTGGGCTTCTTGCCTGAGTATCACACTGTGGAATACAGTAGCACCCAGATCTCACACAGGGTCTGGTCCATGGCAGGTCCCCAGAAGGACTGGCTGCTGGTGAATATGATACCTCGAAGGCAGGCTACAGATGTCAGTTGGAGGCGCCCTGTGAGCATCTGACCCAGGGCGTCTCTAGGGGGGTTGGCGGAGCCACAGAGCTGTGGCCCATTGGTGCAGCCCTGGGGTGCAGTTTTCAGCTCTGTGGCATCCCGAGTCGCTGTCTCCTGGAGCTGTGTGCAAGGCCCCACGTGAACTTCCCCATCACTGGGCCACAGTGGCCATGACCATGTATGGTGATATCGAGGGACATGTGCCCAGCCCAGTACACAGAGGAACAGGAAGGCTACTGAGACAAGAGGGTTAGGTGTCAGAACAGAGATTTTTTTTTTTTTTTTTTTTTTTTGCGAGAAAGAGAAACAGACATGAAGGAGAAGAATCAACTTGTAATTGTGGCACTTGAGTTATTTATTGATTGCTACTCATATGCGCCTTGACCAGGGAGGCTCTAGCCGAGCCAGTGACCTTGTGGTTTTTAACTTGGGACCTTAGTGCCCCAGGTTGACGCTCTATCCATTACTCCACCACCAGACAGGCCAAAGATGTTGATTTTGATGTGTCCTTGTAGCCAGAAGACTTGAAGTCTGGTCATCAATGAGGAAAAGTGGTAAACGATGTGGATGGGCTTTCCACAAACTAGGATATATGAACAGTTCCAGAGGGATGAGAAGGTACTAACTTCATGAGACATCAGGGAAATGCAATGTAAACAATGAGATCACCCTACCCCCTAAGCTCAGGAGAGATGTGAAAGACCACCAATGCCCAACTCTGGGCAGGAAAGAGTACTCACTGGGAAACCAGAAGCTTCCACTGCATTTGGTAGGCCTGCCTACGCCCCACCCAGGGAGTAGAGGAACCTCACAGATGGCCACCAGGAGACCTGAAGCATTGCTCCAAGGACCCAAAGGGGAGCCTGTTCTCTGGAATAGGCCAGGATGAAGGAGCCATGGACATCTCAACAAAAAGAAATGCCACAGAATCACACTGCCTGATACAGCCAGATGGTTGGTATACTTCCATTCACACACAGCTCAAGACCTGTGACTCAATCAATCTCAGCATCAGAAATGAGGGCAGGGGGTGTCCCTGGTAAGGAGCGGCTGGGAGAGGTTCTGGGTGAAGGCATCCATATGTGAAGAGCCACCAAACCACATACATAGGATTTGGGCACCTTTCTGTATGTGTGTTCTACTTCAATAAGAAGTTTCTCAAACCTATAAGGAAATGCCTTTTTTAGAGTGTTCCCAGTGACTGTATCTGGGTGGGAGAGTAATAACATTATTCTCTTTCTGGTTTCTCTTCCGCTTTAAGTGAACAACCTTAGTTGATAATCAGGAAACAAGTCAAGCTGAAGTATACCGCCAGCAGCACCCATGTCCCAGGACCACACCCGATCTGTCTGGGGCTTTGCTGTTTATGTTTATGTAACTAGTTTCCTCTCCTTGACACTGGGTTTTGGGCAGTGTTTTGCTACTATAAATGACACTGATTGCTGAGGAATGTCACTGATATTCGCCCCACTTCCCCAGATTTGGGTTAAGGTTCTTCACACATTGCCAAATTACCCTCATAAAAGCTCCATCAGCAGGGATTCAAATCCACATTCACAGCTGCATTATCCACAACTGCCAAAAGGTGACAGCAGCCCAGGTGCCCACCCATGGATAAATGGACGAACACAGTGTGGTCCATCCATGCAATAAACTACTACTCAGCCGTAAAGAATGAAACACTGTCACAATACAACATGGATGAATCTTAAAAACATCATGGCAAGTGAGAGAAGCCAGACACGAAAGACCACATAGTGAATGAGTCCATGTTTATGAAGTGCTCAGAACAGGCAAACCCACAACAGAAAGCAGAATGGTGGTTGCTGGGCTGGAGGAAGGGAAAGGGGAATGACTAATAAGGACTGGGTCTCTTTGGGGTGATACAAAAGTTCTGGAACTTGACAGAGTTGATGATTGTGTAACACTGAATGTAAGAGATGCCACTGAATTTTGATCACTTTAAAATGGTTGTTACGTTAATATCATGTTATATGAATTCTACCTTAATAAAAAAGATAAATAAAAGGAAAGTTGCTGACATGGGGCCAACCACACAGCCTAACAGTGACAGGAGAGCCAGTCTGCAAAGCTGAGGACTGGCAGGGAGTCTAGGGAAGGTGCTATTGTCCTATATGTCAGGCCCCCTGCTACCTGGCTGGCTGCCCATCCCACGCCTACTCACCTGCCGTGCGATGCTCTGCACCAGCTTATCCATGGTGAAGCCGACGTAGGCATGGATGGTGAACATCTCACGCAGAGTGTCCTCATACTGCGTGGGGTCGATGCTGCCGTCTAGCAGGCTGCGCACCATATCGAGGAAGGCGGGGTAGTACTCTTCCAGCTCCACTTCACCTGAGGGTGGACGGAGACCAGGTGACCCAGGGCCACACCCACAAGGCCCTGACCAGGGTGGATCGGGAATCTCCACAGAACCGAGCAGCCCATGTTCTCTGCCTCCTACCACGGGCTTCCTAATGTTGGCCCTCGACTCCAGGATGGAAGCTTTGGGCAGCAGTAGCTCCACACGTCCCAGCTGGGGGGAAAGCACCCAGAGCTTTGTGCCTGGGGAGGAAAGGCAGGAAGCGGCCATGGCTGTGGTTGGGCAATGCTCGTTTTCTGGTCCTACCAGGGCACTACAGCCAGAAGTGGTGCTACCTCTAAGGAAGGGTGTTCAAGACTATTTTCACTTCTCATCTGAGATGCCATGATTATTTTAAAGTGAAAAGTCAGAAAAAATACAAGGGAACATTTCTAATCATGAGCTATGATCTGAAACCCTTGGGGCCCACTTGGGCTGTTGCCTGCATGTCACCGCTGGGCTCTGGCACGGTCTGGGGAACTCACTAGGCTGCTTAAGCCGCAGCTCCATGGCAGGGTCACTGCCCTTCTCCCGGCGTCCCTCACAGAGCAGTTTCTCCCTCTCCTTCTCAGTCCGATACTCCAGGAGCTGCTTCTGAGCCTGGCGATAAATCTTCAGGAGCCGGGAGCACAGGGTCTGGTGGAGACGCAGGAAGAAGTACCAGTTGTTGTTGGCAAAGAAGAGGCTGTAGACGTCATCCATGGGCTTGTGTGGTGGCGGTGGCAGTGGGGGTGGGGGTTGCTGCTGCTGCTGCTGCTGCTGCTCAGGGGTGGAACCCTCTCCAGAGGCCCCCTTCTCCTCTGGGGGGCTGCTCTGAGGCCCAGGCACCGGCTTCTTCCGGTCACCAGGGTCCACGTTCTTCCCCTGGGGGCTCCCCCGGCCCTCATCAGCAGAGTCCTCAGATGCCCCTAGGTCCAGTTGCTGGGAGAAGAAGAGGCTGGGCACAAACTGGTGTACCAGCTGGTGGATGGTGCCCTGGTCCTCCTTCTGGATGGCTGGCTGCCGTTTCACGTAGTAGCTGACAAGTGCAGCCGCGTCCTCCAGGATCTGCCTGTCCTCATACACGAAGATAAGGTGTGGCTCACTGGAGGGGGCGGTCCGGCCCTCTGAGTGCTGTTCCTGGTGCTAGGGACAGAGTGCATGTCAAGCAGGAAACGACCCGCTGGGACATCCCCAAACTGGGACCTAGGGCCAAGGGGCTCTCACAATGTCACATTCCTCAGCATGAGGACCACCAGATCAGGGCCAACCTCCCTCCTAGCACCAATGCGTCTAGCAGTGCCCAGAGGCCAAGGGACATGAGGGCACAGTGCCTTGGTCACCAAATTCCAGCTGACTCAAGTACCCAGTCCGAGCTCTCCTTAGGGATGAGGAAGGCAGAACCTGGGCCTCTGTGCTCACCAACATTCATCCATGGACTTAGGACTGCTTACACGTTAACCCTCTCCTCCCTCAGCCCTTCACACCTGGCCTTGTACTGCCTCTGTGCACCCCCAGCAGCCCCTCCACGGTCTTCCTATATCACCCGATAGAGGCCTCCTACCTGCCTATTTCCATTCACCTGCACACTCCCACCACTGTCCTGAGTGTAGAGCAGGTTGGCTGACACAAGCACAGCCCTAGGCCCGGCCCTCCCACACTGCTCAGCAGAGGACTCCGGCCCCTGGCACGCTGTCCTGTAGCCTCCCCAGCCCCACAGCACCCAGTGCTCCTCCTCCAATGCTTCAGGGGTGCTGTTCTGCTGTGCACAGGACCTCTGCATGAGTCTCTTTGCTCTTTCTCCCTGAGGAACCACGCCCCAGGGTTCACCCCTCCCCTTGGTCTTCAGCTATTATTTCTTCTAGAAAACCTGAAGACAATGACTATATCCTCCGGGCATGTGTGTGTGGAGGGGTGCCAGGCTCTTGGGCACAGTGAGTGTGGATGCCACCCCTGTAAGGTGGGACCACCTGAGAGCAGGGAAGGGGGAAGAAGAGGTACAGTTTGTTCCTCAAAAAGAACTAGTGGTTGACAGGAAACAGAGATGGGGCCTCCCATGCTGTGCCCTGTCCCCCATCAGCCAAACACTCCTTTCTCTGCTGCACCAGGAAAACAGACAAGGAACTCAGTGGTCAGTGGTGGGTCTAATAGGCCAAACCAGTGGTCGGCAAACTCATTAGTCAACAGAGCCAAACATCAATGGTACAATTGAAATTTCTTTTGAGAGCCAAACTTTTTAAAGTTCAACTATATAGGTAGGTACATTGTTATTAACTTAATTAGGGTACTCCTAAGCTGGCCTTTGCTAAACACTCAAGGGGCCAAAGAGCCGCATGTGGCTTGCGAGCCACAGTTTGCCAACCAAGGGGCTAAACCGTTGCCCCAATTTGACAATGTACCATAGACCACATGGGGGTGGGTCTCAGGCTTCAAAGGCACACCTGAGGAATCAGATGAGGAGGTCAGACAGGCTGAAAGGTAGAGTTGGGAGCCAAGGGGTGGGCCTTGCAGGGGTGAAGCTGGGGGCAGGGAAGCTGGAGGGAAGGGTGCCA
The DNA here is from genome assembly GCA_037038555.1 of Rhynchonycteris naso. Classification (NCBI taxonomy): domain Eukaryota; kingdom Metazoa; phylum Chordata; class Mammalia; order Chiroptera; family Emballonuridae; genus Rhynchonycteris; species Rhynchonycteris naso. The sequence goes on from CM073003.1 coordinate 22,219,943, forward strand.
GGGCCATCACCCTGGGTGGTCTCTACAGCCACATGGAAGAGCATTCACTATGAACAGACACACTACCACAGCAGCCTGACTCCTCTGCCATCTACTTCTGTACAATTATAAGAGGAGGTACGACCCGTTTGCTGTTCACGTGAAAATAAAGCGGAGTAAGTGACCCTACCTAGGTAAGTGTTAGTCATTGGTGCTGCTCTGCCTGTCTCCCGGCACAGCCTGGGAGCAGCAGCCCTTCCTTTGTCATTCCGTGGAGCTCTGGCCAACCTCCTTGCATGCATTTTCCAAAGGTCCAGATCCTCAGAGGCAAGAGCCCAGCCCTGCTGCAGTTATGTGGATCAGAGCAGAAGGTCTATAAGCAAGGGTTATAAGAGATGTCCCTTTCTGGGGTTTCTAATGCTGCCCAGCATACATTGGTGGTTGAAGAAGGAAAGCTGCTAGGATCAGGCTTCCGATGGAAGGTCCATCAAGGCCCACTGGCGGAGAGGGAGGAAGAGGAAGAACCCCATCTAACAACAGCAGAACTGGTGCGGTCCTCCCCCTGACCAGCCCTAATCTGTGTGCTACGGATACATTCACCCTCACCCTTATGCAGCCCTGTGAGTGACGCCACCAACCTCACCTGACCACTGGGAGCCAGGCCCAGAGGCCCAGAGGCCGAGAGCAGAGGAGGGCCTCACCTCATCGTAGACACTCTCAATCTCATTGAGCAAGCTCTTGGAGCGAAGGGCCTTGGTGTCGTTCTGCTTGAAGTTCACAGCCTGGTGGTCAAGAGACTTGAGGTATGCCTTCTCGTACTGCTCCCGCCAAATCTTGTTGAAGCCCTGCTGGGCCTCTCGCCACTCTTCCTCCTTGGCCTTTAGCCTGCAGGGGCCAGAGGGACTTAGCACAGGGAGAGTGTGGGGATAGCCCAGGATACCCGCCTGAGTCATCCCTGCACAGGACCAGCCTGTCTTCCATCTGGACCAGTCACTGCACTGAAAACTTGGGACAGCCAGCTCCAAGCCTATGTTGGATAAAAGAGGGAAAGAGGGAGCCACGGCCCTGGAAGGAGCAATATGGCTGGTTTTACGCCTCCTCAAACATCGTTGCCATGGCACCAACCTCCTCCCAGTGCCAGCTTTCGCCATTGACCATATTCTGTGTAGCTGTTGGCTCAACTATGAACACCATGAAGGAAAAGACTCTACAGCCCCAAGGCCAACCACAGCACCCAACTGAGGGCAGCTACTCAACCAATACCTGTTCACCATCATGGAAAAGCTCCTAAGACATATTACTATATAAAGGCAAGCTGTGATATAGGTCCCACTCTTCAGGTTTAGCTCTAATTATCTGTTGGTAGCTGAAGGACAGTTGTTAACCACGCTTTCCTCTCGGGAAGGGAACGGGAAGATGCAGACTGGAAAACCCAGTAAGCCAGCCTAGGCCCCAGGGAACCCCCCATCCAAACCTTGTGAAGACACTTGTGATCAACAACACTAATCAGTTCCCTGGGGGACAGAAGCCGAGGAAACCTTTTGAGGACGACAGGGACAGCGGTGACAGGGTTTTTCTTGAGGCTCTCGATGATCTCAGGAGCCTTGTCACCATAAATGCGATGGATGGCGCGACGCTGGATCACCTCTGACGTGCCCCCCAGACAGTCGTCCAGCCGGAACTTATCCTGGTCTTCTGGTGCCATCCGGGAGAGTTTCTTCTGCACACTTTCCAACACCCGAATCGTGGCCAGGTTGGTCTCCAGGACAACGTCTAACTATGGAGAGGAAGGCGAGAAGGGGTCAGTAGGGCCCTGGTGAGGAGCCTGGATTGGCAAAAGGGATGCTTGGACAGAACTAATGAACTCCATATCTGAGGCCATTTGACAGGCATTAAGAGGCGGGCGCCTGAGCAAGTGTGGCTGAATACTGGGCTGGGATCCAGCCAGGGGAGACACAAATACAGGACTCAGAGCTGAGGGACTGAGAGCCATGGGCTGCTCACTGCTGGCTGACCACATTCACAGGCATAGAGAGCAAGTTTTGCTTGGCAAAAAAAGGGAAGGAACCCATGTTGCACTTAGCCCCTGGATGACTCTCAAGGCATGTGCAGGGACAGCCAATCCCCAAAGGGTTTATACTGTCTGATTCCATTTATGATACAGTGAGACAGACGAAGGGACAGGTGAGTGTTGCTGGGTGGGGTGGGGCGGGGCGGGGCGGGGTGGGGCTGGGCTGGGCTGGGAGGGAGGTGTTCAGATATTAAGGGCAGTACAAGGAGTCCTAGTTAAGGACTCATTCATGATCTTAGCTGTGGTGGTGGACACATGAACAACACTGAATACATGTGGGAAAACTGTGCAAAGCTAAAAACACATGCACACACAATACAACATACTATATACCACATTAGGAAACACAGGCATGCACAGATTCAATCCAACTAGGCAGATGTGCCAGTGTCACTGACCCAGCTATGACACTGTGACAGGGATTTATAAGCTGTTACCATTGAGGGAAGGGAACCTGGATTACAGTATTATTTCTTTTCCTTTTTAAATTTATTGATTTTAGAAGAGAGGAAGGGAAAGAGAGAGGGAGAGAAAGAGCTCAGGATCGATTTGTTGTTCCACTTATTTCTGCATTCATTGGCTGATTCTCCGATGTGCCCTGACCTGAGATCAAATCCACAATCTTGGTGTACAGGGATAACACTCTAACCAACTGAGCTCCTGTGTTATTTCTTATATTACATGTGAATCTACAATGATCTCAGCAAAATTTTCAAAAAATTAACTTAAGCTAACTTCACTTTAATTAAAGTAATTAAATTCAAATACATTGCCTAGCCAGCCCAAAAGAAAGCAAGGCAGAAAAGAGACCTGTAAGGAGCTGCCCCTGTTGAAAAGTGCTGGCACCCCCGAGACTCGAGGAACTAGAGGGTTAAGGAGGGTCGAGATACATCCCAGGATGGAGAGGGGCACAAGCAGGAAAGAGTGAGAGGGCAATGCCGTTGACGAGGGGGGACAGGCACACACCCCAGGTCACCCCCATCCTGGCTAGAACCCTGGGCTGCTCGAAGAGGCCTGAAGCACCAGCATATGCACCTCAAAACGTTCATCCTCACAGCGGTGCAGTTGCTCCTCATAGGGTGTTTTCTTGGAGCTGACAAAGGTGGAGTCCTCTGACCAGGAGGGGAAGGAGACCCAGGTGTCGTTCAGCACCTGCACCAAGATGAAACGCTGTTACTCAGGTGACAAGCCGTGGCAGCAGGAACTGTTTACTGTGTTGTCCAGTGTAGAAAATACAAGCAGCAATATCATTCTGATTTTATAGGAATTTCCTTATTCTACAAATAGTAAAATTAATTTTAAAGCAGTCTTAAGAGACATGACTGATAAAGTGAATAAATCATACCACTTCAGAGGTCAGCAAACTTTCTCTGTAAAAAGCCAAATAATAAATATTTCAAATTTTGTGGGCCATGCAATCTGTTGGGACTACTCAACTCTATCATAGTCCTGCAACATGCAAAGCAATGGGAATGGCTGTGTGCCAATAAAACTTTATTGACAAACACAACCAGTGGGTCAGCTTTGGCCTGGGATTTGGCTGTTCTCTACTGACCCCTGGACTAGACCCTGGAATCCAGCAGGTACTCTTAAATTCTGGATATACAGTAAAAGCATGTTCTCTAACCCTGAAGAAGTGTTCAATTTGTCAAGCTAAATGGAAACATACTGAGGGCAATGAGCCCAGGATGGAGCAGCTCACAGAAAAAATTAAGTCCAAATAATAGAGGAATGTGCCAAACCCTACAGTGCTGAGGGCTTTGCGGCTTACCAAAACTGTTAGTAGGGTAAGAAACTAACATCCCTGCTCAGGTATTTTGTTTTGCCACATCCCAGCACCAACCATTATTCAACATGGGGGTTAACTCAGTCTTTCATCTGACACAAAGGAGTGATGGGTGTTTTTGCAGGGGGCACGCATCACATACGCCGATGTGAGCCCCAAGGAGTTACCTCCTTGCAGATGGCCGTCCTCCCACTACACTTGGGCTGCTGGTAGGTTTTAGGGAGTGCCCGGTAGCTGGATCCAATGCGCTTGCAAGATGAGTAGTCTATTTCCCGGCTTATTCCATCCCCAGATCTGTCACTCATGGGTGGGGCGAATGACAGCTCTTTCACACCCAGGAAGGACTTGAATTGTGCAAAAAGTTCTGGAAATTTCCTTCAGAAATAAAGACAAATGGTAATTCAGCAGCCCTGGGGCTTTCAAGAAATGATCTAGAGATTTCAGGATGGCTCCATATAGACACCGTGGTTAAAAATGGTCAGAATGCAAGGTCAGGGAGGAGGCAAGAGGCAGAAACTCATATCAGATGTGCATAAAGTCCCCACTTGGGAGCGAATCTGCCCCCAAAATTGTCACCAGCCAGGCCCTGCCACTTGCAGGATGGCCTTGAAACACACTGGAAAAGACAACCGAAACTGGCAGAAGCCAAGTCAGCAATGTTCTTTGACTAGAAGAGGTTAGGTTTAGCCAATATGCCCAGAACTTTCTTTGTAGTTTTACTGGCACGGTGATGTCCATTCCTGACACATTGCTGTGGCTTCTTTTGTACAACGCTAGAGTTGATAGTCCTAGCCTTTTGCCCTTGACAGGTTAGTCTGCCGAGCTCTGCTTCAGAACCTTCCTCCCCCACAGGGAGACCCTCTAGGGAACACCCTCTCTGAACACATTCTCATGAGTCATACTATAACAGCCATACATGTTGACGGGAAGGTTTTCATGCAATATATCCCAATGTCATCTGGACTTATATTTAATGAATATCAAACCATACTACAAGTGTATAGTTACTCTGACAGCTGGCATGGTGATCCTGCCATGACAGCCACACAGTCTCTTGCCCTGAGGTTACCTGGGGGGCTAAATAGGTCACACATACAGTTGTGTATAATGCATGCTCACCAGAGTCCAGATTCTATTTTAGGGGTCTTACGCACAGAGGTTAAATGGAGCTTTCCAAAACTGAGGTCAGACTGCCTAAGAAACTCACCCAACATGACGGCTGGTGAAGGGGAAGCAATGCTGGGACCTGGCCAACCCCCTTGCCTGAAGCTCACTGAAGCGTGCGCACGTATTTACCTCCCAGAACATCCCCGCTTTCCCCGTGGTGCCCTGGCCTCAGTCTGCCCACACACTACAGCGGCATGTGCTGGAAGCTGGTCGCTAACAGTCTGTCTCTTTGGGGCCTGGGATGCTAGGAAGTCCTTCCTTCAGTCTTGCCATTTCTGTTAGAATTTTAAAAGCCTACATTAAGAGAATCTCCAGGGTTTTATGGCAGGTGGAAAAAACTGATCTCGGAAGGTTATGGCATGATTTCATTTACGTAACACTTCTGTCATGTGAGTGTTAGAGATGGAGCACAGATGAGTGGCTGCAGGGCCTGGGGTAGAAAGCAGGAGGGACACAGGCTTGGGTATTAAAGGTCAGCACAAGGATTCTTGTGGTTCTGGAGTCATTTAGTATCTTGACTGTGGTGGTGGACACATGCCCTTTCCCAGGCAACCGAGCTCCCCACAGAAACACACAAACATCTGCGGGAGCGCACACACAGGGTTACTAGAAACGGGGAAACCGCAAAGGGAGGTAGGTTGCCCAAGGATCAACACCCCGGTTGTGGTGCTGACTTCAGATGTTACCATCAGGGAATTAGCCCCAGGATCTGTGTTCTTACAACTGCCGGTGAACCTATAACAATCTCCACAACAATTTCCATTTAAAGACAACATTATAAAAAGCATCTATCAGTTTTCAAAAAAAAATACAGCCCAAAAAAGGGTGGACAGAGTTTACAGAAACCAAACTTGTGTGGGTTGCTCACCCTAAAAATGGGCTGACGAGTTGGAGAAGCTCGGAGCCAGACACAAGCTCCTGGTTGAAGAGTGCGATGCAGCGGAGAAAGTTCTCATAGACCTCCTGGCTCTTCAGGACCCTGCGTACCTGTACAGAGAGCAAGTCAAGAGGCCTTGTGAGCTGGGTCCAACCCCGGCTCCCACGCCCACTTGGTTTAGACATCACTAGGTACATGTAGTCACCTACATGAGCATGCTCTAAAGTGACTGGCAGTGGTCAGCGGGCAAAGCTCTCATTGTAGCAACTTGTAGTTCAGATCGCATGGGCAATTTCATTGGCTTATCCCACCGAACCTGGGTGGGAGCCCCAGCAGAAGCCCTCCTTTAGGAAAGTCTCATAGCTGGGGAGCAGCAGGGGCATGTCCTCAAACCCGGCTCAAACCCTGAGCTCTGAGCTTCTGGCCCACCATCTGTCATCTGTTCCATAATGGCTCGCACTCCTTCCACCGTGAAAGCTGGTGCCAGCCTCTCCTCCCAGACCCACCCAGGAGTTCCCCTCCCAGGAGCTCTCCCCTGCACATCTGAGCCCCATCAAGCACCTTGTCAAAGAAGGAGAACTCCTGCAGAGTCCCATACTTCCCCACGGCAGCAATAGACAGGTCTTTGGTACCACGCAGTTTCATTTTCTTCTGCAGAGAAAAATTTGTGCTCTCAGTGCTCTCTGTACCCCATGGGCAACCCCTCTGTCCATCTTTGTCAGAGACAACACCGTCAGCACTGAGTGCTTCTGACAGACACTGTCACAGGTGCTGCAGGTGCTGGATAAGGTCTTCCCCTGACCACTGTGGATGAACCTTGCAGGGCCACCCACCTCCACCTCTGTGGCCTAGTGAAAAGTAAAGATCATACAACTGCCCTACCCACAACCTAGATCTAAGTATCGACAGTTTGGGAGCCTTGTCATCAGGCAGGAACACTATAAAGTTGAAATGACAACGGAGCTGTGCCCCTGAATACAATATAATATCAGAAATCTTTCCCCTGCCTATCTTGTCCTGTGAGCTGTGACAGTGATGGGAAAGGAACAGAAAGAGGACAGCACTCGTGGGATCCTGGAGAAGTCCGGGTTTTAAATCCCTGTGAAGAGTTTTTCTCTAAGCTGGACTAGGACCTGAACCTGGTTGCACTGCTGAGGCTCAAAACCATCTCTCAAGTGCCCGAAAAATGATGGAAATGTGTCAAGAGGACACAGGAGCCAACCCAGAAGGGCCTCATTAGCCAATTTTGGGACAGTTTGGGCACTAAGATAAACTAATAGTCACAGATTATAATGTTGACATAGATTACTAAATAAATGGAGATAAAGAGAAAGCCCTTTCTTGCAGTAGAAAGTCACCGAGTAAATGCACAAGGAATGATGGAATCACTACCAGCCCTAGCCGGCTGGCTCAGTGGTCGAGCGTTGGCCCGGCGTGTGGATGTCCCAGGTTTGATTCCTGGCCAGGGCACACAGGAGAAGTGACACCTGCTTCTCCACCCTTCCCTTTCTTCCTTCCCTCTCTCTCCCCCTCCTGCAGCCATGATGATGGGTTTGAGCGCACAGGCCCTGGGTGCTGAAGGCTCTGTGGAGCCTCCACCTCATGCACTAAAATCAGCTCAGGTGCGAGCATGGCCCCAGATGGGCAGAGCATCAGCCCCAGATGGGGGTTACTGGCTGAATCCTGGTCGGGAAGCATGCGGGAGTCTGTCTGTCTTCTCTCCTTTCACTTGGAAAAAGAAGAAAATAAATAGACAAAAAGAAAATCACGACAATGGGTGATGAGTGCAATAGGAGCTAAATCTCAGCCCCTTATCCCTGAGCGTGGCACCTGGTGCAGCGGCCAACCTGACAGCTGTACACCCAGCCTGCCCACGCAAGAGTTATGAAAGTGAAAAGAAGCATATGGAGCAATTACATCCCGTTTCTCGAGGAGGAGGGAACATTCCTCACAACAATCCTGTGAGCCAGGGGAACAGACTAACAACCACCTTGGAGGTGAGCTAATTGCCCGAGTTCCCACAGCTGGTGCATTTCAAGCCATACCAGGGTCCAGATTCAGCCTCCTTCCCCAGGCCTATTGCTCAGGACCTGCAAATGCTGCTCCCGAGATTATCTACAGAGAAGGCCAGGCTGCTGGATGTCCACATAGATATCTACACACACAGTTGACACTTACCTTGGCCGGTGCTGACACGACACGGAGAAGCGAAGGCCGGGAGCGCTTTTTGCTGTGTTCTAGGTTCTTCTCATGCTCAGTCTTTTGGACATTATTCATTTCACAGGGCCCATTTCCTGTGAACTAAGGATACAAACACAGGAGGTGGTCAGCATTGGAGAGACATGGCCAGGCCCACCAGTGCTAGTTCTTCATTTGTCTAAGTTCACAGAACCACCTTCAGCTCGGCCCCCAGCCCCAGAGAGCACTGTCTGCCATGGGCCAGGGGCTCTGCCAACATATGAGGTGACCCCAGCTCTTGAAATACTCTCATTTACTGGGGGGCAGAGACGTGTGTGCCCCGATCATGACAGTGTAATGAACTTCATGGGGCTAGGAGAAGGCTCACAGAAGGTTGCAATGGAGGATGGGTCCTGACAGGCAAGGGAGGCCTCAGGGTGAAACACCAGAGGTGGGCATTGGTGTGCCGGGCTCAGCCAGTGGGACACTGATAATGAGGGTCTGGTGTTCAAGTGCACCATAGAAAGAAAAGCATTCCAGACAAGATGACTGGCATGCACAAAGCCCCAGCAGCAAGAGGAAGCGGCTGATGGATGCCAAGTCACCTGGGGTTGGGGGGCCTCCCAGTCAGGTGTGTATTCGTTTCTATGAACAAGCAGTGTCATCACTGGGTGGGGCTCATCGCTAGTCCTCTCAGGTTCTATCTACACTAGTCATCGACTAACAGGTTAGTGATGTTTCTCTCAAGTGGAATTTCTACAGGGTGTCAACAATATTTACAAAAAACAGCTCTGGAAGAATCTAGTCAGAATTTGCCCCTATGTGAATGTGCCGGAAAGCTGGAGTGGGTCTGCAGGATGTGGGCAGGGCTGGGTAGGCACACCGAAATCACCCTTCCATGGGATCTAGATGCAGAGACACCATACAAAGTATTTGCAGTAGGCCCAAAGTGTGGGCCGGGTAAACACGCCATGCTGCATCTATCAGATAAGAGTGAACTCTGTGTTTGTGTACAGGAACGGGTGTACTTTAATACATTGTTATGTGAAAAAAAAACCCTAGAAGCAGAATAAACAGAATGTCTTTTTTCTTTTTTTAAGAAAAGGATAAACATTTGTTTAAACATGCAGTCGAAATTTCTAGAAGGACACATAATATCAGACACCAGCGGTGCTTAATTCTGAGGACAGAGACTGAGAAACTGAGGAAAGGAAGGGAAACTTTTCATATTTGATGCTCTTACTGACATTTGATCTTTTCATGAGCTCGAACTATTTTATAATAATTATACTGACAATAAGTCCCACCATTACCTACAGGCCCCACTTGTCCCTTAGGGGATAAACTTCTCTGGAGAATAGTTATCTGAAGATACAGTTACTCCAAAAACCTTAAGTGGAAAATTCTCAATTTTTGTAGATGCCAGAACAGGTACAAACCCCAATCCTAAAGGAGGTGGGCAGGTGACACTGAGACGCATACTCAGTGCAATGGGGTGGGAGGCTAAAGGGGAAAGCCACTGCTCGCCCAGCCAAGCGGGGCCAGCTGGAAGGTCAACACTAGTTAAAAACATCAGTTAACAGTTTTAATATGTGATCATTTGAGCTAACTGGGCTCCAAAGTCTACTTGGCTGGGGGTTGGCATACTCACCAAGCTTGGCCTGCTTCTGTAAATAAAGCTTCAGTGACACACAGGCACACCCACTCCACATACAGCCCAAGGCAGCTTTCCCCACCGAATGGCAAGACTGAGCCTTCGGGACAGAGGCTGCCTGTCTACAAAGCCTGAGACACTTACTATCTGGCCCTCATAGGAAAGCATCTGCCATTCTGATCTATGGGCCAAACAGTCGAGTTTAATTAGGACAACATCACATTTCATCTTTGGTTTCTTTTCCCTGAAGTTTTAATAGAAATCCAAAAATTAACATCAAGAATCGCAAATATAAAGGTCACTTCTTTTTTTGTATTTTTTGTATATATTTTTCCAAAGTTAGAAGCGAGGAGGCAGTCAAACAGACTCCCGCATGCGTCCAACCGAGATCTACCCAGCATTCCAACCAGAGGGCGTTGCTCTGTTGTGCCTGGAGCCATTCTATAGCACCTGAGGCGGAGGCCATGGCTCAGTGCCCAGGCCAACTTTGCTCCAATGGAGCCTTGGCTGCTGGAGGAGAAAAGAGAGATAGAGAAAAAGGAGAGGGGGAAGGGTGGAGAAGCATATGAGCACTTCTCCTGTGTGCCTTGACCAGGAATCAAACCCGGGAATTCCACACGCCGGGCCAACACTCTATGGTAAAGGTCACTTTATATAACAGATTGTACGTGGGTGCTTTCAATAATTGAAAAATTGATTCAATCTTTCTATATAATGTAATGTAAAGTAGGTCTAATAATCCAATGTACACTAAAAAACGCTGCTGAACTGACAACAAATGCCATTTAAAGAAACTGTGGCAGGCAGCTTTCTGAGGGAAATGATTATTTTCTGGCAGGGGCAGGCTTTGTCCATGTCCAATTTTGTAAATTCACAGGGATGCCCACCAGGGGGCACTGCGACCACAGCCATCAGAGGGTAAGAGACTCCACTCACTGACCACCCAAGCACCCAGGGCTTGAAGAATCATCATCAAGATTAAATTTCATGGTACTAAAACCACCTTTGCCAAAATATTACTAGGAGTTGGAACAAGCAATGTGGACAGTTTTATCAAAAACCTAGTGTCTAGGGTGCCTTGCCCCCCATAACCCCAGTGGACAGAGCTCTCCACCCACTACACTGACGCTAAGGGTGGTTTGGCAGCATAAATCAGCAAAGGCAGAGCTCCTAGCAAAGCCCAGAGCTCACCCTGGCCAGGCACTTTCTTAAGGAATCTTCCAACTAGCTGAGGAGGAGAGGTCCCCATCGCTACTTCCTAGGTCAAGAAACTGAAGCTCGTGCAAGTGACCTGTTAGGCTCCCACAGTGAGAAGGTGACAAAATGAGACAAGAACCAGGTGTGCAATCCTGAGCCCTTGCTCTAGGCGCTGTACCCACTATCTATGGTCAAGGAGGGGCTGCTCTCCAGCCTTATAGGGTGTGTAGAAAGGACACATCCCTGACCTCCACCAGAGTAATAAGAGCAGGCTGGGTACCTGGCCAGGCCTTTTTTCCATGAAGATGAAGTTATCCTGGACCACTCAGTACCGATGGCGATGGTGAAGGCTCTGGGAAGGCTGGGTGGAGAGTCTCTGTGTACCCATCTCCCTGTGAGGACTGAATTCAAGGAAAGAGCTGCCAAGGCTGAGGTCAGAGCTGAGATGTGAGACCCAGATCCAAAAGGATGAGACACAAAGACAATCTACCAAGCCTACAAGGGTGCAATAAGGGGCTTCACAGAGTGTGACAGGATGCAGCGTGAGCTAGCAGGGATGCAGGAGGCAGGGAGACTTCTGCCTGTAGAGAAGGAAGATGGAGCACTGAGCATGTGCTGGGCCCTGGAGAAGGCACCTGAAGAACAACAGCTTGCTGAGTCCCCATCTGAGCAGGAGGGCTGGTTAATCTCATATAAGAGGCCCAGGAGGTGATGTGGCTGGCGCGAGCTCACCTTCGGTGCCTGAGGAGGGAGTGAGTGCATGGACCAGGCTGTGTTCTCATGGGGCTCTGCCTAGCCCATCAGCCCCCTGAGGACGCTTAAGGTTCCAGCATTTAACATCAGCCCCACGGTCAGGCACAGAGCTGGTCTGACTTGGAGTCAGGAAATGTTTCCTGGTGGCATCCCTGCTTAGAGATAGCACTGAGTAGCACAGAGACAGTGACACGGGGGTGAGAGATGGAGAGGAGAGGGACATGCAGGACAAGCTCCAGCTCACGCACTGGAAGTCTACCTGACTAGACCAAGAGTCTTCAGGGCATCCAAACCCAGACTGTTGCTCAATACTCCCACCCTGGCCTGGCCCCCACAGCATCTTCATTCAGAAGCAGGAACAGGGAGAGGTAGTGATGATGCACAATAGGGGGTAAAACTTCTCGTGTGCTCACACTCCAAGTTGTCATCAAGGATAGAGAGGAAGAAGAATGAAAAGAGGAAGGAGAAGTCAACAAAATAGGAGAAGGGAGATTCCTCAATCTGACAGAATGTTTATGAAAAACCTACAGCTCACAGCACACTCAATGGTGATTTAAATCTTTTCCTAGAAGATCAAGAACAAGACAAGGATGCCTGCTCCCACCACAGTACTGATGGTTTCACCAGGGCAATTAAGCCCCCCTCCCCAAAATAATAACAACATTAAAACGTCAAAAAAACGGCATCAAAATTGGAAAGGAAGAAGGGATACTATTAGGTACCAAAACAAAGCTAAAAACAAAGCTAATAAATTCAGCAAAATTGCAGGTTACAAAATCACACACAGAAAAGTAATGGTGTCTATATGCTAGCAATGAATTAACATAAATTGCAATTTAAAAAAGAATTACGCTTCCAACAGCATTAAAAAAATACTTAAGAACAAATTTAATCAGCATAGGGTAAGATGTGAACACTGAAAACTATAAAGCATGGTTGAAAGAAATTAAAGAAGATTTAAATAAATGGAAAGATGGTACATGTCCATGGATTGGAAGGCTTAATATTGTTAAGATTGCAATCCTCCCCAAACAGTTGAAAGGGTTGATGCAATCCGGATCATAATGGCCTTTTTCACAGAACCAGAAAAGTTGATCTTCAAATTGATATGGAATAGCAAAGGGCCCTGAATAGCCACAACAATCTTGGATAAAATAAAGTAAAAACAAAGTTGGAGGACTCACACTTCCGGCTTTCAAGCTTACTACAAAGCTAAAGTAATCAGACAGTGTGGTGCTGGCATAAGGGCAAACATGGAGATTAGTGGAACAGATTGGAGAGTCCAGAAATAAACTCATACAACCACGGCCAACTGGTTTTCAACAAGAGTGTCAAGACCATTCAATGGGCCTGACCAGGCAGTGGTGCAGTGGATAGAGTGTCGGACTGGGATGCGGAGGACCCAGGTTCGAGACCCAGAGGTCGCCAGCTTGAGCGCGGGCTCATCTGGTTTGAGCAAGGCTCGCCAGCTTGAGCCTAAGGTGGTTGGCTCGAGCAAGGGGTCACTCAGTCTGCTGTAGCCCCCCAGTCAAGGCACATATGAGAAATCAATCAATGAACAACAAGGAACCGCAACAAAGAATTGATGTTTCTCATCTCTCACATCCTGTCTGTCCCTCTCTAAGACTCTCCCTGCCTCTGCCAAAAAAAAAAAAAAAAAAAAAAAAGAAGAAGACCATTCAATGGGAACACACAGTTTCTTTAACAAATGGTGCTGGAATGACTGGATCTCAACATGCAAAGTAATGATATTGGACTCTTACCTTACACCATATACAAACACTAACTAAACGGGGTCAATGACCTAAATTTAGCAACTAAAACTATAAAACTATTAGAAGAAAACATAGGGAGAAACTTTCCTGACTTCAGAAGATTTAGCAACTGATTATTAGATTTGATACTGAAAGCATGAGCAACAAAAGAAAAAATAGGTAACTCAAAGAATACTAACAAGAAAGTGCAAGACAACCTACATAATGAAAGAAAATATCTAATAAGGGTCTAGTGTTCAGAATATAAAAAGAATTCTTATAACTCAACAACAAAGAGACATTAAAATATGGGCAAAGATGCCTGACCAGGAGGTGGCTCAGTGGATAGAGCATCGGACTGGGATGCGGAAGACCCACGTTCAAGACCCCGAGGTCGCCAGCTTGAGCGCAGGCCCATCTGGCTTGAGCAAAAGCTCACCAGCTTGGACCCAAGGTCGCTGGCTCGAGCAAGGGGTGGCTCCGTCTGCTGAAGGCCCGCGGTCCAGGCACATGTGAGAAAGCAATCAATAAACAACTAAGGTGTCGCGATGGCAACAAAAAACTAACGATTGATGCTTCTCATCTCTCTCTATTCCTGTCTGTCTGTCCCTATCAATACCTCTCTCTGACTCTGTCCCTGTAAAAAAAAAAAAAAAAAAAAGGGCAAAGAACCTGAATAACATTTTTTCCAAATAAGATATAAAAATGGACAATAAATACATGAAAAAATGTTCAATATCATTAGCCATCAAAGAAATACAAATAAAAATCACAACGAATACCACTTCCTATCAACCATGAAGGCTATAATTAAAAGAAAAGAAAAACACCAAGTGTTAGTGATGAAGAAAAACTCTTAGTGAGAACAGAAAATGGTGTAGCTACTATGGAAAATGGAAAACAGTTTGGCAGTTCATCAAAAATTTAAAACAGAGTTACATGACTCAGCTATTCCACTCTTAGGTACAGACCCTAAGGAACTGATAACAAATCCTTATACACACATGTGCATACCAGCACTACTCACAATCACCACAAAATGGAAATGTCTCAAATGCACACTAATGGCCCTGGCCAGTTGGCTCAGTGGTAGAGCATTGGCCCAGAGTGTGGATGTCCAAGGTTCAATTCTGGGTCAAGGCACACAGGCGAACTGACCATCTGCTTCTCTACCCCTCGCCCTTCCTCCTTCTCTCTCCCTTTTCCCCTCCTGCAGCCACGGTTTGATGGGTTCAATTGGTTCAAGTGAGTTAGCCGTGGGTGCTGAAGATGGCTCTGTAGCCTCCACCTCAGGCCCTAAGGCTCAGTTGCCAAGCAATGGAACAAGGGAGCAATTGCCTGAGATGGGCAGAGCCTCACCCCATAGGGGGATTGCTGGGAGTCTGTCTCTCTGCCTCCACTCCTCTCACTTGATAAAAAAAAATGCCCACTAACTCATAAAAAGAATATGGTCCATCCCCACAATGGACTATTACTCAGCCATAAAACAGAGTGAAACACTGATACACACTTTAAAAGGGAGTGAAACACTGATACACGCTACAATATGGATGAACCTCAAACACATGCTGAGTGAGAGGAGTCAGACACAAAAGGCCACATACTATATAATTCCATTTATATGAAATGTCCAAAACAGGCAAATCCAGACAGACACAGATAGGTTGTTGTCAGGGGCTGGGAGAGGAGGATGAGTAACTGCTAATGGGGACTGGGTCTCCTTTTGGGGTAACGGAAATGTTCCAGAATGAGACAGAGGTAGGGCTTGCACAATAGGTAAATACATGAACGGCCACTAAATCGTATGCTTTAAAATGGTAAATTTGACTTCAATTAAAAAACACAAAAATGGCCTGACCAGGCGGTGGCACAGTGAATAGAGCGCCGGACTGGGATGTGGAAGACCCCGGTTCGAGACCCCGAGGTCACCAGCTTGAGCGCGGGCCCATGGCTTGAGCAAAAGCTCGCCAGCTTGGACCCAAGGTTGCTGGCTCCAGCAAGGGGTTGCTCGGTCTGCTGAAGGCCCGCGGTCAAGGCACATGTGAGAAAGTAATCAGTGAACAACTATGGTGTCTCAACAGCAACAAAAAACTAATGTTGATGCTTCTCATTTCTCTCTGTTCCTGTCTGTCCCTATCTATACCTCTGACTCTCTCTCTGTCCCTGTAAAAAATAAATAAATAAAACATTAAAAAAAGAAACACACATCAAAATGAAAAAGCAGTCTTATGTTTATGGAAAAGAGGGACTAGAAAGGGCAGCCCAGCAAACCTCAGGCCACAACAGAGGAGAAAGACTGACAGTGCAGTATGCACCCTCACAGTCCCTGTCCCCAGTTCCTCCTTTGCTCTCTGCCCCTCAGGTACTGCCAAGTCTCAGCCCACCCCTACTGACCCCTTCAGAGGGGAGGTGATAGGCCTATCCCTCCTGCAGTCCTGGGCCACAGCTCAGGAGAAATAAATACCAAATCCCTTCCCCTCATCTCCACCTCCCAAACTAGCCCTCGCCAACTGGCACAGTGCATACCAGGAAGCCCTCTTCAGGATCTACTCCAGCTTGAGGTGGAGCCTGTGATAGCAGCCTGCACTGGGGTCCTATGGGTGTCTGTATCCTGTGTGGCTTCTGGGGGAACCCAGCATGTCCTCGGCGTTGGACAAGCCTGGCCTGGCTCTGGGGCTGCACTGAGGCATGGGGTCCTGCGGAGAAGGTGACCCTCGGGCTTGGTGACTGCTCTGTACTCACCAGGGATCGCTTGGCTTCGGGCAGGAACTGTCCAAACTCTGAGAGCAGGTCCTCCTGGCCCCGGAAGAGGTTTGCCACCTCGGTGAACACCTCTTCCTCAGACATGCCTCGGAAGGGCCGGCCCTTCGTGTTCAGCTGTTCTTTCTGCCGATTGTTGGAAAGAGGAAAACGAGCCGTTAGTTGAGGAACCAGGTACCTAGGCCGCAACACTCAGGCACCCCACTGTGGAGGAGACAGAAAGACTGCTACTGGGAGAAAGGGCCCACTGTCACCTCGGGGTACACTGTGCTGGGCTTCCTTGTCTGGAGAAGACTCCTGTGTGTATCTCAACCCCGTTCCACAACACAGCCTGGGCCGTGGCCTTGGATAGGGCCTGTGCTAGTAGTTGGGGCACGGTCGTGGAAGGACATGGGCCTCACCCTCCCAAGGGCAAGGGGGCACGTTCTGCTGGGTAGGGGAGTGTGGAGCTAGAGCCAGGCCTTAAGGGAAGAGGGTAAAGAGGAAGGGAAGGCACTTCCAGGACAATGAAACTGTTCGCCCAGTCACCAAGACCTGAGGGTTGAAGAAAGAGCCTGACGTGGAGCTCAAAGCAACAAGATGAAGCCTGGAGGGGACCTGAGTTGGGAGGTCCCAACTCAAGTTGGATATTAGAAATAAGTCCCCATTAACTCTAAAGAGACAGTTGGCAGAGCTAAGATCTGAACTAAGGCCCAAAAGAGAGCGAAACCCTGTAACATGTGGCTAAATTTACCCAGAGCTGCTTGCTTTGAGCCTACAGTCTTTAAAAAAATCCAAGCCAACGCTATAAAATCAGGATAATTCACACAAAAATTCAGACTTCTAGCTCCTCTTGAAAAAACGAATGGCCTGAAGTCTAGGTCTTCAGGGGCTTGTTTAAAATGCTCACGCTGGGCCAGACCTAAGGACTTACAACTGTGGGGTGAGGGCCAGCCACCTGCATTTCCAACCAACTCCCAGTGGCTCTGGTTGGGAGGATACCAAGCTGTATCTTCTCCACTGAGTCTTCTCTGAATAAGTCTGTGGTCCATCAACATGACCTGGGATAAATAAGTCTAACTCCTCTGCCTCAACAGACAGAACGAATACCTCAGCCTTCTCTCTAATGATACTTCCAGCCTCTAAACTGTAATAATTCCATGGAATCTATGAAAGGTCCATAAGCTCCTATGATCCCAAACATCACTGCCCCCTCATCTTACCCCCAGATCGAATGTTCACAGCTGCCACTGCAATTGCTTATCTGTGAGAAGCAAGTTTTCACTGCTGTGCATGCACTGCATACAAACTAGTCTTAAGTCTGAAGGGCCAAACACACTGTCAACATCACCAATAGCAAATTTGTTGCATCAAAACAGCTTCCCTGAACCCTGACCAGTGACTCATTGGATAGAGAGTGTCGGCCTGGAGTATGGACATCTGGATTTGATTCTTGGTCAGGGCACACGGGAGAAGTGACCATCTGCTTCTCCCCTCTTCCCTCTCCCTCTTCTCTCCCTCTTTCCTCTTTCCTTCCCATAGCCAGTGACTTTTGAGAGTGGCCCCGGGTACTGCAGATAGCTCCGTTGGAGCACATCAGCTCCAGATGGTGTTGCTGGGTGGATCCCGGTTGGGGCGAATGCAGGAGTCTGCCTACTGTCCCCCCTCCTCTCACTAAAAACAACAACAAACAGCTCCACTGGATTTACAGGGAGCAAATGCTATCAATTGGCCTTGTACATATATGATAGAGAACCCCTTCTTTATTTCACTTATCAAGGTTGTGCAAAAGACTTCATTTTTAAAAGTGGCTTCTGCTGCTTAGAAGAAGAAAAGGCGCCAGAAACTCCATGTCTGGAGGAGGATGTCAAAACTCTTTGCATGACAGATGTCCCTCGTCAGTGGCCTGCCCATACTTCCTGTCAAGTCCCTTCTGCCCCCTGGGTCTTTGCACCAACAGTCCACCCTTTATCTGCATTTGTCCACGTGATGGTTCTGAGCCATTTGTCAAGATTCAAACTGAACATCTTCTCTCTGACTCCCTGCAGTTAGCAACCATTAACCCTATAGCTTTTGCATTTCCCTTCTTTTCACCCCAGTCATCTTTAAGTTAATCCCACCTCAAGACTGAATTTCTGAGCAGCAGCAACTATTCTTCTCTGCTGCCCCAGTGCCTGCACAGGGCCCAGTTGTAATCAGTAGGAATAAAGGAAGCTGTGTGGTCTAAACAATAACGAAGTCATCTTATAAAGAGTTTCCCCTTAGGTTCTTTTTTCTTTTTTTTTTGTATTTTTCCAAGGTGAGAAGCGGTAGGGGGTGGGGGATACAGACTCCCACATGCGCCTGACCGGGACCCACCTGGCATGCCCACCAGAGGGCGATGCTCCGCTGCAATCGGAACCATTTTAGCACCTGAGGCGGAGGCCATGAAACCATCCTCAGCCCCCGGGCCAACTTTGCTCCAATGGAGCCTTGGCTGCGGGAGGGGAAGATAGAGATAGAGAGAAAGAAGAGGGGGAAAGGTGGAGAAGCAGATAGTTGCTTCTCCTGTGTATCCTGGCTGGGAATCAAACCCAGGACTTCCACACGCCAAGCCAACGCTCTACCACTGAGCCAACCGGCCAGGGCTCCCCTCAGGTTCTTTTTTAATCCCTCCGATGCATGTTTCCCTGGGTGAAGAGCTGCCTCAAGGAGTAAATTAAAATCAAAACCAAACAAATCCAATAGATACTTGTACACCCATGTTCACAGCAGGCAAAATGTGGAAGCAACCCAAGTGTCCATCAACATATGAATGGATAAACAAAATGTGGTCCACCCACAGAATAGAATATCATTCAGCCTTAAAAAGGAAATTCAGACAACTGCTATAATATATGCTGAGTGATATAAGCCAGTCAAAAAGTGACAAATACTGTATAATACTAGATGGTTCTACTTATGTGAAGTCCTTAGAGGAGTCAAAAAATTCACTTAGAAAGTAGAACAGTGGGTGCCAGTGGCTGGGGAAAGGGGGAGGGGAGCCAGTGTGTAATGGAAACAGAGTTTCAGTTGTGCAAGAGGAGTTTTGGTGACGGATAGTGAAGATGTGACTGCATAACAAAGTGAATGCACTTAACCCACTGAACTGGACACTAAAAATGGTTAAAATATTAGGTTTTCCATTATCTACATTTTACCATGGTAAAAGAATTAATGCACACACAAAAAAGCGCTTATAAAAAATTTTTAAATCCTGCCCTAAATCTTATCAGATTTTTACAGGATTCCATGATTCAGACAAGAAAATGCTTCCAATGTATTCTGACACTGGATGATGCCAAGAAGAGCCATAGAGGCCTCTTACCTGGTAAGTGTGCAAAATCTCCAGGAATGACCTATAGATCTCAGGGTGGTCCAGAAAGCGGGTCTTTATCTTATTCACATAGCTGATGGCGTTGTTGAATTCCACAGAATCTGACTCCAAGGGCACCTGGGGTTTGTCCTCCTTGTACAGCAGCTGTTGTTTGAAGTTCTCAGCACAGTCACTGTGGTTGTGCGAATTCTCCTGACAACACGACAGCGAGTTACTGTCAGCCCAATACCAGGAACAGTTTGTGACAAACGCCAGACCAAGCCACTATCTGTATGAAAACAGGCAAAACCTAGCACAGAGCCAAGTGTTTCAATTAGATGCAGAAAAAGATTACTTCTGGGAGCCTGGAGGTAGGAATGTAGCTTGGGAGGACCCACAGAACATGCAGACGGCTCTTGGTGGGTCTGTGCACTCGTGGGTAAGTCTCATGAACTAGCGTCTGCCTGATCCTTCCCAAATAATTCAGAGAACACAAAGGTTTGAGAAACACTCTACCCCAGAAAAATGAGCATTTGTGAGAAATGTACAAAATGTGGATTGTTTAATCCGTTTTGAAGTGACATTTTGGTCTCTTTATAAAAGAAGCCTTCCCACAATTTTGCCACCCCATTTCAGCAAGTTTGTTTTCTGTTGTAAAAGCACCTGCTCTCAGCAGGTATAAAACTGAGAACCCGCAGGTGAGGCAGGCCCACAATTCAAGCTGTCCAGGCTGCCCAGGCCTGGGGAGTTTTGTTAATAAACCTAGGGCAAGTCACCTGAGAAAAGAGGGACCCTAACACCTCAAGTATGACCTTCATTCACCTGTAGGCTTTTGCATCAATACAAATAAACACACACACACACCTGTCTCCTGTGCACTCAGAATCCTAATTCTTGTTGGGACAAGTTATACCCCCAACATAACATTTGTTTCTGAACTGGAATTTTGCATGTGCTTCTGATGACAGCCTCCCTCTGCCACTGACACCAGCTGGGCCATCAGGAGTGACCCCTGGCATCCCACATATCCCCAGCAAACAGGAGCTGGTACTCAGGTAGTCTTTCAGAACCATCCTGTGCCAAATCAAAATGACCCTGTCTCCAAGTGCTCTGAGCCTCTTTTTGCTGTTCTTCTCCTACATGTAACACACTGTACTTATTTTGTAGTCTGTCCACCCTGACCAGATAGCAAACACCATGAGGACAGAGATTCTACTTTGTTCAAAACTGTATCCGCAGTGCCTGGAGCGGAGCTTGGGACACAGCTGGCTTCCTCCACAGCCGGGGAATGACCTGATGAACAGGTGAAGGAATAACTTGAGCTGTTTCCATCACCCAGGCACCCAGAACCCCTCTGCACTGCTGACCAAAAGGCTCTGGTGAAATGGGGACTGCTTGGCACACTGGCTATCACCTGGGTGGGTGTACTAACCTGCTTGGGACACCATAACAAAATACCACAGACTGGGCAGCTTCAACAACAGACACTTACTTTCTCACAGTTCTGGAAACTAGAAATTCTGGAGGCTGGTTTCTCCCGAGGCCTCTTGGCTCACAGAGAGCCCCCTTTCCATAGTGTCCTCACAGGGCTGTCTCTGTGTGCACATCCCTGGGTTTATGTATCCAAATTTCCTCAGGACACCAGTCAGATTGGATTACGAGTCACGCTAAAGGTCTCATTTTACCTGAATTACCTCTGTAAAAACCCTAACTCCAAATATAGTAACATTCTAACACACTGAGGGTTAGGACTTCAATGTAAGAATTTGGGGTGGGATGAAGAGATACAATTCAGCCCATAACAGCGGGTGTAAAAGCAACTCAAGAAAGTCTGAGCTGAGGAAAACAGGACACTAGACATCTAGATCAGTCACAATTCTAAATGCCCTTTCTCCCTGGCAGTGGAATTAATTCTAAGACATTCTGGGGATACTCTTGCTGGTTAGCCATGCGGTAGAAGGGGTGGAAGAAGCAGTCTTGGGGCCAGGGTTTGCTTCAGAGGCAGCTGTGCACTCACCAAAGTCCCCCACCACTCTGAGGGGGCATTTTCAAGCACCACATGCCCGTTCCAACCCCCTGGAGAGGGTTACTGTGACATGACTGAGAACTATCCCTAAAGACCATGACTCTACAAGATGGGCCAGAGTGTAATGGTGCAGCAGCTAAAGCAGACAATCTGGTGTTTCTTTAATAAGTTAAACATAGTTATATGTGACCCAGTAATCCCACTCCCATTTATCATCCCAAAAGAACTGAAAGCAGGTGTTCAAACAAATCCTCGAATATGCATATTCAAAGTGGCACTAGTCAAAATCACCAATAAGTGGAAAGAACCCAACTGTCCATCAGCTGATGAAGGAACAAAATGTGGTCCATCCATTTACTGGAATATTATTGAGCCATTAAAAAGAAAGCCCCAGATTGGATCCCCGGCCAGGGCACACAGGAGAAGTGCCCATCTGTTTCTCCACTCTTCCCCCTCTCCTTTCTCTCTATCTCTCTCTTCCCCTCCCGCAGCCAAGGCTCCATTGGAGCAAAGTTGGCCCGCGAGCTAAGGATGGCTCCATGGTCTTTGCCTCAGGTGCTAGAATGGCTCCAGCTGCAATGGAACAAGGCTCCAGATGGGCAGAGCATCACCCCCTGGTGGGCATGCAGGGTGGATCCCGGTCGGACGCATGTGGTAGTCTGTCTCTCTGCCTCCCCACTTCTCACATCAGAAAAATTAGAAAAAGAAAAATAAATAATAAAAAATAAAAAAAGGAATGACACTCTGATTCATGGAAGCTCTAATACAACATGGATGAACCTTGAAAACCCCATGATGAGTGAAGGAGCCAGGCACAAAAGGTTATATAGTGTGTGATCCCATTTACATGAAATGTCTCAAACAGGCAAATCTAGAGACAGAAAAGCAGATTACCAGTTGCATAGGGAGAATTGGGAGGCAGAGTATCTTTCTGGGGTGACAGAAATTTTCAGGAATCGGTGGCAGTTGCACAATATTTTAAATATACTAAAAACCACTGGGCAATTCAAAATGGTTACAATAATGAATTTTATTCTGTAAAGATTGCCTCAATTAAAAACATTTTAAAAATGTAATCTTTGGAAAATGTAAAAACCACTGGCCATACAAAAACAAGCTGGCTTTGGCCCATGGGTCATAGTTTGCCATTTCCTGGTCTGAAGCTTCTAGAACAATCCAGTCCTTTTCCTGCCTGCCCCAGCAAAGTTAGAAGTGCCTCCTAGACACTGATGAGCCACTCCTCATGGCCAACTAGTCTCTCTGAGCATCCACACACAACCCTGCCTAGATATTTAAGATGCTCATCAAAGAGAGCAGCAGCACCCTACTCCTCCCTGGCCTTGCTCACCTCAGCAGGGGCCTCAACCTTCTCCCAGAGGCTCAGGCATCCAGGATCATCCTGGACTTCTCTCTTTCACTGATATGCATCCCTGGTCCACATCACCATCCACTGTCTGGATAACAATGGACGCCGCCCTGGCCTCACAGAATTTCTCTGCCCCTCACTCCACAGGTGGCATAGCCAGACTGGCTTTTCCAGAAGTCTCCAACTTCCCACACTCCTGGCTCTCTATCCCACCATCTACCCTTCGTGTCCCAACCCCAACAGCTTCTTAGCTACTTCTCAAGCACATCACTCATTCCTACCTCAGGCCTTTACTGCCACCACCAGGATGACCCCTCTCCCCCACCCCAGACACAGGCATGGCTCCAGTTGCCCTCCCCAATCCCTAAACCTGCCACCTTTTGCTTGTAGTGCTGAACTCCTTACAGATTTAATATCTGGCCATCTGTATCTCATGAGTTCCCTTGACTCACGAGCATCCCAAGAACTGGGACTTCCAATAAATCCCAGGGCCTGATGCAGGAGATGGTCTACACTCACTCTGTGGGTGACTCAGGCACAAAGACAACCTACCAGGAACTGAATGAATTTTCAATGACCCTTCCCAGAGTAGACAGCAGGCCTCCTTTTGAATACAAGGGGGCCACTTATCTTATAAGCTGTACCTAAAGGTTTATCTTTTTGACTCTGTTCAAGCTGACTCTTGTCCCAGCCAAGCATAAAAAAGTCAGCTCCCAGATGGCAGGGTCTGCCCTCAAGTAGACCCACTGACATCTAGCACCTTGCTCTGCCAACATGTGCCAAAAGGGGTAAACAGCCATAACAAGACAGACGAGGGTCTTGCCTGATCTGGAGGAGTCACAGTTTTCCAGGGAAGACAAATTAGTAAGAAACAGTGGATTTAAAACTATTCCCCTGACTTTGCTATTTTGAAATATACAAAAAGGTGTGATGTGAAAATTATTTGGGAGGTGGGAATGGGGACTCTCCACAGAGATGAGGTAACAAATGAAGCCAAGATGACCACATCCAAAATGGCGCCGAGTCAGGAGACTGAGGTCCCAACAAGGGGACGTTCTTTCCACCATGGTCCCCTGGCCTTCCTTTGGCCATGCTTCCCTCGTCATGGTACATGTCTGTCAGTCTTCCCCTTTAGACTAGTGTTCTTAGCTGGGATGCTTCTGCCCCACAAACACCAGGCAATGTCTGGAGACATCTTTAAGTGGCCAGACTGGAGGAGGGAGTGCTAGTGTTATCACGTGGGTAAACAACAGAAACAGATGCTGTTCCATGCCTTATGGTGCACAGGACAGCCCACGAGAAAACCCTCCAGCCCCAACGGTAATGTTGACAAGTCTGAGAAACCCTTCATGAAGGGTTCCACAAAGGGTAGGATACCCTATTTCTCTTCCTCATCATCTTAAAGCTATTCCCTCCTTATCTATAGTTGACAGGATTCATAATGAGGTGAGAAATGAAAAGAACAGAGCTGTACTTCAAACCAGTGAGGCTGGAAAAACCAATTTAAAAGAAAAAAGTCACAAGGGTAGGGGATGTTTGGGGAGCCCTGTAAAGAGCTCTAGCTATTGTGGCCTCAAAGGACTCCAGGAAGCCAGGAAGGCATCTCATTAGTGCCTGACATTGAGGACTTCTGAGAAAGGAGGCTAAACACCCTGCTGGTCCTTAGCATTGACTGAGGCTGAGTGGGCTGGTGAGTTCCTAAATGCAACTCTCCAGCAGCAGGAGCAGGTGCTGGATGTGCCTTCTTGCACTACAGCAAGACCATAAGCCCTGTTAAGTGGCTGTTAACTGAGTCCTCTCATACCTTTCTTCAAGTTAATGGACCTCTGCCACCTAAGCCAGCCGGGGGAGACAAGACTGGTCTGTTCTGTTATCTCTAGAAGAGCCCACTATGGAGTATTCAGAATAGCAGGGGCCCGTGGCTATCCCCCAGAGCAGAGTGAGAAAGGCCATGTACACACAGGGAGCAGATCTTGGATTCTGCTCTTTCTCAGAAAGTGATGGCAATGACACCCCAAGTTTACAGGGCACTTCAGAAGCACAAAATGCTCCATGCACGCTGTTGCCAATGAACTTGGTTTCCTCCCCTGGCCATTATTGTTTCAAAGGTTAATCCTGCCAACGCTTTATTGTCTGGAGGCATAAGCCCCACATCTGGATTCTGGAACTCTATTCGCAAGTGTGAAATAGAAGTTCTTTGGAATTCAGGAGTTCCAGGCTTCTAAGCTGCCTTTTAAAACTGAGATGTGGACCCTGGCCAATTGGCTCAGTGGCACAGAGTGTCAGCCTGGTGTGTGGATGTCCCAGGTTCAATTTCTGATCAGGGCACACAGGAGAAGCAACTATCTGCTTCTCCACTCCTCCCCCTCTCCTTCTCTCTCTCTCTCTTCCCCTTCTGCAGCCATGGCTCAGTTGGTTCGAGTGAGCTGGTCCCGGGTGTTGAGGATAGCTCCATGGCTTCACCTCAGGTGCTAAAAATAGCTCACTTGCCAAGCAATGGAGCAACATCCCCAGATGGGCAGAGTATCGCCCAGTAGGGGGCTTGCTGGGTGGATCCTGGTTGGAGAGCATGCGGGAGTCTGTCTCTCTGCTTCCCTGCCTCTCACTCAATAATATTAACAAAAAGTGAGATGTATACTCCAGCTTTAATAAGACAACACCCTGAAAGTAGGGCTTGCCTTGCATAGGCCTCTCACCTTTCTACTTCCAAATCAGATACCTTCATTTGATAGGACACTCTTTCATCAGAGAATAAACCTGCAAAATTCTTCCTGCAGTAGATTTTTACCTTCCCCACTAAAACCCCTGGGGAAGAGATGGAGGAGGGTAAAAGAGTGGGTTCACTTAACCAGTGGTTCTCATCAGGGGTGATTTTACGCCCAGGAGACACCTGGCAATGCCTGGTGTTATTTTTGTCTCCACTGGGTGAGAACCTAGTGGCTAGAGTCAGGGACACTACTAAACACCTCCCAATGCTCTGGACACCTCCTGTCCCCCAAAGCAAAACACTATACCTTAAATGGAAACAGGGCTGAGGTGGAAAAAAACTATAACAACCTTATAAAAGTAAAGCTCAAATAGGCCTTTGGACTGCAGAGAAAGAAGTCAGCAAGCTGTCACTGAGAAGAGACCAAAGCCACAAGCCTGAGCTGCGCCAGTGACCCTGCAGGCAATTATAAAAATGGCCATTCACACCACATCCCAACTGCTTTGTTTTGTAGGTGGCACCAAGGGTGATCAGAGCAACCACATGCCCCAGTCTAAATGCGGCCTGCCTGGTGCACTCACAGGGAACGCCTCAGGATGGGACCTTGGCCCCCAAGGATGCAGTTATTCTGAATAGACATAAAACTGTTAGGAGAACGCCTCCCTGATTGATACGCACAAACATTCATTCTTGATTTAAACCCTCCAAATGGATCAACTGGGGAAGCAGAGGCTACCTGTACAGGTGTTTTGATCTATTTTGACTTTTGCCAGGAGCAATTAGCACATCTACAAAAAGACTGGATTGTCACTGGGTTTTCAGCAATACAATACACAAGACATACTGAACACCGTGTGGGCTGTGTTAAGGCCAAGGTTACTCAAACCCAGTACAGCAGCATACCTGGCTGGACAGAGGTGACTGTATGTTCAACTTGCCATTCTTGGGAATGTCGATTCTGTACCCAAGGGGAAGGAAAGCGTTGAATCCAACAATGAGGTCAGGGTGTTCATGGAAGAGCTGTGAGACTCGTCGGATGACTCCAGGAGTATCGATGCTAGAATAAAGAACATGACTGGGTAAAAGCATCTAGGGGGACAAATGAAAAGTGAAATCTACTCCAGCCTTCCACGACAGTGCCATGTAGCTAGCTACTCACTGACAACAAAGTGCCCGAAAATGGGACTGGGGTGATTCTGCCGACAGTGATCTACTTCCACAGAAGCCAGGCTTGAGTTCCCTGTGCCCCTGGTGAGAAAAGAAGACTCACACGGCACAGCTTCCCAAGGCACTTCAAGCTCATGTACTCAGTGCTGAAAATGTCAGGAGAGCAACTGCAAGTTGCAGGACGCCAAAGGCCTCTAAATGATGAGCTGAGATAAATTCCCTCATTTTATATAAATTAGGAATCAACTCTGACACAGGAGTCGATCCCAGCAACTGGTCACAATGCATAAATACCAAAGGCCCTACAAGTATGGGAATTGCTTAAGAATTCAAGGTGAGGAATGGGGTCTCTCTCATGACTGCAGTCAGGGACAAGGCCTTAGAATTGTACTTGTGGAAGGAAACCAGGTCAGCCTGCCATATTTCCTCAGAGGGAGAAGCAGCATGGTGGGAATGTGAGAGTCTAGAACTAAGAGTTAGAGGACCCAAGTTCTAGTCCTGACTCGGTCCCCTGAGCCGCATTAAGAAACCTGCCACAGAAGGGCATGATTGTGAGGTCCCTTATGGATCGCTAATCCTCCTAATTCTGTGCCTATACAAATACCTAATGTGTTTTATATGCCTTCTAAAATGCCAGGTCCCTAAGCATTTTATGTGGGTAACTTCCTAGCAGGTCTGGCTAGGGTGAGGTGAGTCAGGACAGTGAGGCACTCACCTTGGGGACAAGACAAATGGGGGAGAGGGTGCCAAAACATTCAACAATCAAGATAACATTTTAATGCAGTGCTTTGAAAAATGATTTTTAAAAGTCCTGAATGGACAAAACTCATGTAAAAGTCAACATTTTGAAGAAAGGCTCTTGGCTCGTCAGACTAAGAGTCCCGGTATCTGCCCTCCTTCCAGGAATCCCCATAAACACCTCCACAAGGGGGGATGCTACACTCACTCCCTTCTACAGAGGAAGGAACTGAAAAGCTCCTAGAGGTTCGGCGGCCTGGGCAAGGTCATCGAGCTGGGGGGTTCCCACCTCGCTCAGCCCGAAGGCGGCCCCCGATGGAGCGGAGCCCCACGGTACCTTTGGCTTTTGAACTCCTTCATAATCTCCAGGAAGCCGTTGTAAGTGGCAGGGTCGCTGCCGAAGCGGATTTTCACCTGGTCCAGGTAGGTGAGGGCGTCCTCCACCTGAGGGGCGGGGGAGGGGGAGGATCTCGATGGGCCAGGGTCACCGAAGGGACCGGGGTAGGGGGTCTCTGGCGGGGATGGGGAAGGGCCGGCCTCCGAGAGGGCCGAGGTGAGAGGTGAGAGATCGGAGGTCGGGGGTCTGGGGTCCGGGGCCGCACGGAGGAGAGTCTAAGGTGGGACCAGGCGGGGCCCGGGTTGGAGGCGCAGAACTGTGGGGATCGGATGACACGGTCCCCGAAAGGGGGCTGGGGCGCCACTCACGTGCACGGGTAGCTTCTCGTGGCCCGCGGAGCCCGAGCGACCCCACCGGGGGCCGCTCACCCCTCGGCCAGTGAAGCCGCCGCCGCCGCTGCCAGCGTGCGCCATGTTGGAAGCCGAGCCGCCGTCCGCCCCGCCCCCGCCACGGGCAGGATGCGCATGCGCCGGCTCCGCCCCGGGGGGCGTGCCTAATGATGTCAGCGAGAGCGATCCTCCTCGAGGACCTTGTAGTTTATCTCTCACTCTGAAACTGGAAAACTGAGTACTGTACTGTACTGTACTGTAATGCCTTTTTTAGCACAGATGGATAAACCAACCCCTGCCACCTTTATTGCCCTACTTAGCAAGCAAGTTCAGAATGGTTTTAACATTTTGTAAAAATTGGAAAAAATCCAAAAGAGAAGAGACTATTGGTCACGTGAAAATTCTGAAATTAAAATTTCGGTGTCTGACATGTAACCCTATGTTCATTGCAGCATTGTTCATGGTGGCCAAGACATGGAAACAACCAATAAGCCCTTCAACAATAGAAGATGTGGTACATATATACTGTGGAATACTACTCAGCCATAAGAAATGATGACATAGGGTCATTTACAACAACATGGATGGGCCTTGATAATATTATGCTGAGTGAAATAAGTAAATCAGAACAAAGAACTGTATGATTCCATACATAGGTGGGACACAAAAATGAGACTCAGGGACCTGGACAAGAGCGCGGTGGTTACCGCCGGAGAGGGAGGGAATGGGAGGGGCACAAAGAAAACCAAATAGAAGGTGATGGAAGACAATTTGACTTTGGGTGATGGGTATGCAACATAATCAAATGTCAAAATAACCTGGAGATGTTTTCTCTGAATCTATGTACCCTAATTAATGTCACCCCATTAAAATTAATTTAAAATATTTCAGTATCTGTAAAATAAAGTTTTATTGAAACACCTTACACTTTCCGTCATCTCTGGCTGCTTTTGTGCTACAACAGCAGGGTGAGTAGGTGAGATCCTGAGGTCTGCAGAGCCTGATGTATTAACTAAAAAAGATGTTGGCTTTCTAGGGTTGTTGTGACTTTTGACATAGTCCCTCTCCTCCTACCTTCACTTCCCTAGTCTTGAC
Organism: Rhynchonycteris naso; assembly: GCA_037038555.1. Taxonomy (NCBI): domain Eukaryota; kingdom Metazoa; phylum Chordata; class Mammalia; order Chiroptera; family Emballonuridae; genus Rhynchonycteris; species Rhynchonycteris naso. Next base: position 22,249,257 of record CM073003.1, read on the forward strand.
CCCATCATTTCCCCCCTGGACCAATTCAGGAGATACTTAACCATTTTTCCCAACCCTGGTGCTATCAAGAACTGAAATCATTCCACAGCTGCTTCCAAACCAACAAAGCCTTCCTGTTTTTTGTGAGTTGAAATTTAAGCATCTACATGCAGCATTGGAGGCCATCAGAATCTGGCCCTTACAAAGCTTTTCTTGCAGAATTTTACACCAGCCCCTCTATTTGTGCAGAACCTCCTGCCAATGCCTGCCCAGCATGGCTGCTTCATGGCCCCATGCATTGGCCCATGCCATTTTTCCTGCTAGAAGCTCTGTTCTATCTCTTCATTACACAGAAAACACCTATGCATCATTCAAAGCACAATCCAACTGACCCCTCCTCTGCCCTTCCACAGTCCCTTCGACATCATCTTCTTTCTTTTTATGGGAGACAGAGACAGAAGGACAGAGAGAGGGACAGATAAGGACAGACAGACAGAAAGGGAGGGAGCATCAATTCTTCGTTTTGGCACCTTAGTTTTTCATTGATTGCTTTCTCATATGTGCCATGACCAGTGACTACAGGCAAGCCAGTGACTCCTTGCTCAAACCAATGACCTTGGGCTCAAGCCAGCAACCTTGGGCTTAAGGCAGCAACATTGGGGTCATGTCTATGATCCCCCATTTAAGCCAGTGACTTCGCACTCAAGCTGGTGAGCCCATGCTCAAGCCAGCCACCTCAAGGTTTCGAACCTGGGTCCTCAGCGTCCCAGGGTGATGCTCTATCCATTGGTCTATCCACAGGCAGTAGCCTGCGCCACCACCTGGTCAGGCTAAACATCATTTCTTCATACTTCATCACAAATTCCTGACACAGAGCCACATCAGTGAGCATTTATCAAATGAATGAACATACAATCAATGACCAAATGACATTTCTTTCTATATGTGAAGAGGTACGGGAAAGCTAAGAATACACTGGTAATGAGTGCATCATTTACCAGGCACTATGTGAAGTGTCAGGAATAGAATAGTGAACAAAACTGGCAAAGCTTTTACTCTCCTAGAACTTTTGATGTTTCAAGAAGGATAGGAATCAAATAATTACATGCACACAAATGTAAAGTTTCAACTATTACAGATACTCCAAAGAGAAAATACAAATGTGGCCGTTACTATGTTCCAGTTATGATGGCTATGTAACAAATCACCCCAAGAGTTAAAGACTTAGAATGACAACATTTATTTTGTTCTCCAGTACACAATTTGGGAAGGTTTGGCAGAAACGGCTCATCCACAGCCCCTGGGTGTCAGGTGGGTAGCTGGGAGGCTGGAGCTGGAATCTTCTAACAGTTTCTCACTCACCTGTTCTGCTGCTGTAGGCTGAGACCTGCATTGGGGCTGCTGCCAGGAACACCTACATGTTACCTCTGCATGTAGCCAGAGCTCTCACACATGGCAGCTGGGTTCCAAGAACAGTCCTTCTATGAGAGGAGTGACTTAGCTGGGTGGAATCCATATTTCGCTTTTTCTGATCCAGCCTCTTAAGTCACACAGAGTAATTTCCATTGCAGTTTTTTCATAGTGCCCATGACAAAGTCCCTCCCAAAGTCAAGAAAAGGGCACACAGATTCCAGAAGCTGGGGAGTGGCCAGGATCTGAAATAGCATGGAGGACAGAAAATATTGCCATGACCATTTGGGGAAAATATCCCCTGCCACCGTGAGGACTTAAACCAGTCTAGTAGGGGATGAAGAAGGCTTCCCAAAGGAAGTGGCATGCTAGCTGAGTTCTGAAGGATGTATAGGCATTTACGATGAAGGTCAGGGGAACAGCTGTGCAAAGGGCCTGCAATAGGAAGGAATTTGACACATTTAAACTAAAAAAAGAAAAAGAAAAATACGAGCATTTTGGAGCTGCAGAATAACTGTGGAGAAGCCAGAGAAGGCAGACTACTTATCCTGATGAGATGAGTTAAGAATTTTGGTCTTGGCATTTCACGCTGGTAGAAATTGTGCATGGGTTTTACTCAAGGAGGTGTCTGGGCAGCTTTAAATTTGTAAACGAATTTCTCTGGCTGTTCTGCAGGGAAGTGATTGGAGGGACCCAAGGGTGAGTGCAGGGAGGCTGTTTCATACTTCAGGCAAAGGACGGTGGTGAGTTAGGATGGGAATGGTGAAGGTAGAGAGGAGGGATGGGAGGGAGCAATATTTAGAAGTAAAACAGAGAGGATAAGGTGCTGGGTGGAAGTTGGGGTGAGCACAAATGAAGCAATGAGGATTCATGACTCCTAGCCTAGAAAAGAATTCTGCACAGTTTCATTGCATTCCTGTTAGAATAGCAGCTAAGGCAGATTGAGGCCACCAGATGTCTGGACAGTCCTTTTCACACCTATGCCATCTGGCAATCTATTAGTCACTGTCCTGGAGAACCAACAGCATGTGTAGGTTTCTGACACGCCAACAAAGTTCTCACACAATACTCCCTGTCTCCAAGGAGTGTGATTCTATTCAAATTTTAAAAATTACTTTTAGTTTTTCATTCTTTTCATAGATCTCATAGGGTCAGAGGAAGCCCTCACACATTTGGAGAATAGGCAAACCTCAGGTCAATTACACTATAAGGGTGTGTGTGTGTGTTTGTGCATGCATGCATTCTTCAGAACTCAGCTAGAATGTCACCTCCTCTAAGAAGCCTTCCTCAATCCCTGCTAGACTAGGGTTAGTGCCCTGGAGAGCAGGAGGTATTTTTCCATAATGGTCACAGCAATATTTCCTGTCCCTACTGCTGTTCCAGAACCTGTATGTGAATGCTTATGTATATGTGTCAACATGTGAACAATGATCCACATACATCTGGTCATTTTTATTTTTATTTATTTATTTTTTCTTTTACAGGGACAGAGAGAGAGCCAGAGAGAGAGAGAGAGATAGGGACAGACAGACAGGAACGAAGAGAGATGAGAAGCATCAATCGTTAGTTTTTCGTTGCCATTGCTACACCATAGCTGTTCATTCATTGCTTTCTCACACGTGCCTTGACCATGGGCCTTCAACAGACTGAGCCACCCCTTGCTGGAGCCAGCGACGTTGGGTCCAAGCTGGCGAGCTTTTTACTCAAGCCAGATGGGCCCGTGCTCAAGCTGGTGACCTCGGGGTCTCAAACCTGGGTCTTCCGCATCCCAGTCTGACATTCTATTCACTGTGCCACCGCCTGGTCAGGCTTTTTTAAAAATTATTTATTTATTTATTAATTTTTATTTTTTTATTTACAGGGACAGAGAGAGAGTCAGAGAGAGGGATAGATAGGGACAGACAGACAGGAACGAAGAGAGGTGAGAAGCATCAATCATTAGTTTTTGGTTGCCATCGCAACACCTTAGTTGTTCATTGATTGCTTTCTCACATGTGCCTTGACCGCGGGCCATCAACAGACCGAGCAACCCCTTGCTGGAACCAGTGACCTTGGGTCCAAGCTGATGAGCCCGCGCTCAAGCTGGCAAGCTCGGGGTCTTGAACCTGGGTCTTCTGCATCCCAGTCTGATGCTCTATCCACTGCGCCACCGCCTGGTCAGGCATCATTTTTATTTTTATAAAGCATAAAATATTTGACCCTGGCTAGTTGGCTCAGTGGTAGAGAGTCGGCCCAACATGTGAATGTCCCGGGCTCAATTTCCAGTCAGGGCACAGAGGAGAAGTGACCATCTGCTTCTCCACCCCTCTCTTTCCTCCTTCTCTCTCTCCCTTTCTCTCTCTCTCTCTCCCTCCCCTCCCACAGCCATGGCTCAATTGGTTTGAGTGCATCGGCCTAGGAGCTGAGGGAGGCTCTGTAGAACCTCTGCCTCAGGTGCCAAAAATGCTCGGTTTCAGCATGGCCCCAGAAGGGCAGAGCATCGGCCTAAGATGGGGGTTGCCAGGTGCATCCCAGTCAGGGCTCATGTCGGAGTCTATCTCCCTTCCTCTCACTTGGAAAAAGAAGAAAAAGAGAAAGCATAAAAAGTTTGTAAGCTAAGTTTTTTTCTTTACTATTGTCATTTACACCAATTAAGTTGAAAACATTAGAGTTGACAGTTAGTTAGAGCAGCTTTGGAACACAAATTTTTTACCATTTGTCAAATTTAACATTAAGGTAAGATTCTTAAGTAGGTCTTTAGTTGGACAGTATTTTGGCAAAGTTAAGAAGAGAAGATCAAAAGATTCTGTTTTAATCTAAGTCTTCCCAGGTGGCAAACTTTATGACCAAAATCTCTAAAGTCCAGAAGCATGTGTTGTGGCATAATTTCAAAATGGACACTGAGATTCTCAGCCCTGGTGTGTGCGCACTGTCTAATCTCCCATCCTGAGATTAGACAGTGCGCACACACCAGGGTAGGACCTGGGAGTATAATACATGCCATTCCTGCAATTAGGTTAGACTACATGGCAAAAGTGAAGAGATTTTGCAGGTGTATTTACAGTCCCAAATGAGTTGGTGAGTTCATTGGAAGGAATATTATTCTGGGTGGGTCTGACCTAATCAGGGCACCCTTTAAAAGACCATCTAGAGGTCAGAGTCTTTAAGCAGCAAACAGATGTAATCCTGCTGGCCTTGAAGGAGGAACCTGCTTTGCTTTGTTGTGAAATGCCTAGAAAGAGGGGTAGCCTCTAGGAGCTGAGGTCCCCTGTCTTACAGCTACAAAAAGCTCAAGTCTGCCAACAATCTGAATGAGTGTAGAAGAGAGCTCTGGACCTTTCAGTGATTTCCTAGTCCAGCTGACACCTTGTGGAGCCCTGTACAGAAGAATCAGCCATGATGTGCCTGGATTCCTGACCCACAGAAACTGTGAGGTAATAAATGGTTGTTATTTTCAGTTGCCAAATTTGTGGTAATTGGTTACACAGCTATCTATGAAGTAGCCTTGTCAAAATGTTTACCCCTGGCCCTGGCCAGTTGGCTCAGTGGTAGAGTGTCAGCTTGGTGTGTGGAAGTCCCAGATTCAATTCCCAGTCAGGGCACACAGAAGAAGCGACCATCTGTTTCTCTGCCGCTCCCTCTTCTCTGTCTCTCTTTCTCTTTTCTCCTCCCACAGCTATGGCTCAAATGGTTCAAGCAAGCTGGCCCCAGGCACTGAGTTTGGCTCCATGGTCTCACCTCAGGCACTGAAATAGCTTAGTTGCTGAGCAATGGAGCAGGAGCCGCAGATGGGCAGAGCATCCCCATATAGGGGGCTTACCTGGTGGATCCCAGTCAGGACATATGCAGGAGTCTGTCTCTCTGCCTCCCTGCCTCCCTGATTCTCACTTAACATTAAAAAAAAGTTTACCCTGTGATAATGATAAGTTGTCACCAATAATACCACTCTAGTGTGGGATGTTGATGATGGGGGAAATTATGCATTTGTGGGGGTGGGGCATATAGGAAATCTCTGTACCTTCCAATCAATTTTGCTGTGAATCTAAAACTGCTCTAAAAGATAAAGTCTATTTTAAAAATGTTTACCCTGAATCTAATCAAGCCTTAAGTCCAAGATTGACATACTTTTCTGAAAAGGGTTGAAGACAGTGGTGGAATTCAGCTGATTTGCACCGGTACAGCAGAACCGATACCTAATTTTTTTGTTCAGTTCAGAGAACCAGTTGTTAAAATGGCACTTGTAATCAGGGTTCTCTCTAAGGTGGGCACCTAGGCAACCGCCTAATGTGAAAATCACAAATTACATTTCTTACTCTTTTTTAACATTCATCCATGCAACAATGTATTCTAAGCACCCATAGTAATGTTCATTCTGTTCATAGATGAAAAAAATTTGCAAGTGAGGATGCCAATCAAGAAGCAATATGGAAATATCTTAAATAACAGTTTTATTGTTTTTTATCAGGTATTATTTAATATTTTTTCATTAAAATTTTAAAACTCTTTTTATACCATAATCTAGTTTTGTGTACCTCTTTTGTTGTTTTATTTAAGTATTAAATGCAGGAAATAATAAACTGCCTTTTGGTATATTGTTTTTTTATACTTCAAACAGTCATTAGGGCAAAGAACCAGTTGGTAAATTATTTGAATCCCACCACTGGCCAAAGGATAAATATTTTTTACTTTAGAGTCATATATTCTCTATCACTGAAGCATGAAAGCCACTACAGGCAACATGTAAATGATGCACTTGGCTCTGTTCCAATAAAACTTTATTTACAAAAACAGGCGGCAGGCTCACAGGCTGTGGTTTGCTGACTCCAGCTCTAGAATACAAGACTAAACAGACAAAACAACTAAATACAATGCATGAACTAATCTTGGTTGGGTCCCACTTGGAAAGAAACAGCTATAAAAGATGTTTTAGGGCTATTTGGTAAATTGGGGTGCCTATTAAAAGATATCAAATAACAATTATACTGGGGAACAATTTCTTTTTTCATTTTTTGTTACATGAGGTTTTAGAACTTTTTCTATATATTACTGCACCGTTGATTCCAAATCTGAAATCCTTTTTTTTGGTGCATGCTCTAGTTTTTATGCAATTTTAATTTCTTTTTGTTACAGTTAATGGCATGCATTGGTTTTTAAATTGGAGTTAAAGGGCAATGACTCTTGGATTGAACATAAGCACAAGGCAATTAATGTTTTATAAACATCACTTTTACATAATTGTAGTTGTTTTTAAATGTAAAAAATTATTATTTGATAAAAACACCCTCTTATTTTTTTTTTAAGATTAGATCATGGGTTCTTTCAGTTGGCGTAAATGTAAGAATAGTCCTGACACCTTCTGTTATATATGTGGCTGTTACACACTTCAACGTCAAAGGCACAATATTTCATCATTTGTGACATGTGCATATATTGCCTATTTTTAAGTTCCCCTTGGCAATCAAGACAAGAATTGGGCTCCTCATATTGTGTGTTATAATTGTGAGGAAATGTTTCATGACTGGCCAAAAGGAAAATGCAAAGGAATGCCTTTTGGTATTCCCATGGTTTGGCGTGAACCTAAGGACCACAGCAGTGACTGTTATTTCTGTCTGACCCATACAAAGGGCATCGGCAAGAAAAAATGGCATATGATCGCATATTCTAATATTCCTTCAGCAATATGACCTATCTCACATTCTGAGACACTCCCAGTTCCAGTTTTCAATGGTTTTATTTCTTCTAAGGATGAAGAAAGTGAACATGGTGATCAAGTGTATTTTGATAAGATGCATGAGGAAATGGTTGTAGAATCTGAAGGGTCTTCTTCTGATGCCAAGCAGTCATTAACCCCTCAGCAGTTTAGCCAACCTGAATTGAATGACTTAGTAAAAGATTTGGGCCTATCAAAGAAAGCAACTGAGCTACTAGCCTCCAGGCTTCAAGAAAAGAATGGACTTCACCGGTCACCTAAATATCCCATTTCAGGAAGCGTGAACAAATTTTTGTGGACTTTTTGTCCAAAGACAAACACTTTGTTTACTGTCATAATATCAGTAGTCTTCTCAGTCAGCTAGGTATTACTACTTACAGTCCAACAGAATGGCGGCTATTTCTTGACAGCTCTAAACAAAGTCTGAAATGTGTTCTCCTACACAACAGTAATGTTTATGCAGCAGTTCCAATTGGTTATTCAACTCATCTGTGAGAAGATTATAATGTCATAAAAACTGTCCTCGACTTACTGAAATATGAGGAGCATAACTAGATCATTTGTGTGGATCTTAAAATGGTAAATTTCCTGCTAGGACAACAGAGAGGTTTCATGAAGTATCCTTGCTTTCTGTGTTTGTGGGACAGCCGAGCTCAGGAGAAACACTGGACACAGAAGGAGTGGCCGAATCGTGAAGCTCTGGAAGTAGGGATGCAGAGTATTGTGAATGAACCTGTAGTTAACTGAGATAGGATCATTTTTCTCCCACTTCATATCAAACTTGGCTTAATGAAGCAGTTTGTTCAGGCTTTGAATAAAGAAAGTAAATGCTTTCAACATATTATTTCTGCTTTTCCTGCCTTGTCTTTTTTTTTTTTTTTTTTTTTTTTTTTACAGGGACAAAGAGAGAGTCAGTGAGAGGGATAGATAGAGACAGACAGACAGGAACCGAGAGACAGGAATGAAGAGAAATGAGAAGCATCAGTCATCAGTTTTTCATTGCAACACCTTAGTTGTTCATTGATTGCTTCCTCATATGTGCCTTGACCGCGAGCCTTCAGCGGACCTAGTAACCCCTTTCTGGAGCCAGCGACCTTGGGTCGAAGCTGGTGAGCTTTCTGATCAAGCCAGATGAGCCCACGCTCAAGCTGGTGACCTTGGGGTCTTGAAACTGGGTCCTCCACATCCGAGTTCAATGCTCTATCCACTGTGCCACTGCCTGGTCAGGCCTGCCTTGTCTTTTGAGAAGATAAAAGCAGGTGTATTCAATGGACCTCAAATTTGAACCCTCATACGTGATGAAGAATTTGCCAGGAAGATGAATAAGGAGGAGAAAGCAGCATGGCAGTTTTTTGTGGCAGTTACAAAGAACTTCCTTGGCAACAAAAAAGCAGAAAACTATGAACTTCTGGTTCAAAGCATGCTGTTTGCTTTCCATGACATTCGATGTAACATGAGTGTTAAGATTCACTTCCTGAATGTCACCTTAATAAGTTTCCCGAAAATCTTGGAGCTGTTAGTGATGAGCAGGGAGAACGCTTTCATCAAGATCTGAAGTTGATGGGCTTGGGTGTTTGGGGCTGGTCTGGGGCCGGAAGTGCGTGGGCTGCCTGGCTGTCCTCGCTTGGGTTTTTCAGGAAATATGGAAGCAGCGACGGTATTTGGAACCTAAGCGGTCTTGTGATGGTGTCCCGCTGCCCTCTGAGAAGAAGGGAGAGGATGCCACTGGAATCATCTTCATCTTCAGTGCAGTTATCCTTCCCTTCTCCCTTATTCTCAGTGCCAGACAATTCTACTTACTCTTCGCCTCCCCCAATGTCTTACATTACTTCCCAGGAAATGAAGTGTATTCTTCACTGGTTTGCCAATTGGTCAGGTCCACAGCGTGAACGTTTCCTACAAGACCTGGTTGTTAAAGCAGTGCCAGGAAAATTACAGCCATTACTGGAAAGTCTGGAGCAGCTTAGTGTGTCTGGAGCAAACCGACCACCTTGTATCTTTGAGTGCCAGCTACGTCTTTGGGATCAGTGGTTTCGAGGTTGGGCTGAGGAGGACCGCAATGAATTTGTCAGTCAGCTGGAAGTCAGTGAGCCAGACTTCGTGGCAAAGTTTTACCAAGCAGTGGCTGCTACAGCTGGTAAAGACTGACAGGCATTAAAATTAGAGAAGATAACCATGGTTGATGGAGCTGAAGCCACAACTTTACAACTTCAAACATGTCACTTAACAGTCTGGGGATGGTATCGTGATCCACTTACTGAACTTGGTAACCAGTATAGGCCTAGTTAACAGTACATCTGCTGGACTCCTAGTGTAAATGTTTTCTACCTAAGCAAATCCAGATGGCAGTCTGCCTCTAGTTTACTTCTAAGAGATATCAAACCCTCAATGTAATGGCTTCTTTTGCAACTATAACCAAAAGGCACCTAAACATTATAACTCAAGCTCAGTGCTAGCCCATGGGGATATAAAGTAGAGCTCTTCTACTGTAGAAACAGGAAAGAAGGTCAATAAAAGGTCATATTTTTATATTTAGCTGGATTCAGGTGGTTGGTTTCACCATCCTTAACAGATTTTGGCATAATTATGTGACATCCTAACCACTATCTTTCCTTTGATGATTTAGTAAAATTATGGAAAAATCAGAAGGGGGAGATAGTTACTGCTTTTTCCACATTGATATGTGTTTGAATCCAAATAACAATGGCTTTTTTCAAAAACGTGATAGGCTTGGAGCTGCTAGCAGATATTCTTATTCTCTAAGTTTGCTCTCCAACAGTGTGAAAATAAATGACACTCTTCAGAGGTTGAAGGGTTTATTTTTTGTGTCAAAATAAAGAATGAGCCTGACCAGGCGGTGGTGCAGTGGATAGAGTCGGACTGGGATGCGGAAAACCCTGGTTCAAGACCTCGAGCTCGCCAGCTTGAGCACAGGCCCATCTGGCTTGAGCAAAAGCTCACCAGCTTGGACCCAAGGTCACTGGCTCCAGCAAGGGTTTGCTCGGTCTACTGAAGGCCCACGGTCAAGGCACATGTGAGAAAGCAATCAATGAACTATGGTGTCACAACGGCAATGAAAAACTAATGATTGATGCTTCTCACCTCTCCGTTCCTGTCTGTCTGTCCCTATCTATCCCTCTCTCTGACTCTCTCCCTGACCCTGTAAAAAATAAAAATAAAAAATAAAGAACGAATTGTCAGAACTAAAAAAAAAAAAAAAGATCTGAAGTCGATGGAAGAGCATTATTAGGGGCGATGGGACAGAAATATGATGGGAGACTACTGCTGGAGTATCAAACGAGATTGTCCTCAACAAGTACACAAACGCAAGAGCTACAAATGCAAAATTTTGCCTGAATAGAATTTAAATAAGTTTTGTGCAAATTTTATGATTAAAATAAGTGTTTTAATATGTTCTGTTTCGAAATTGTAGACAAATTCTGATACAATCATATCTTTTAGTGTATTAGTGTATTTACTGCATTATATAAATTATTATATTTCCACAATGATGATGCCCAAGAAGACATTCTACTTCATTATGTTAAACTAAATGTTGAAAATTTTATAAGATGAAAAACTAAAATCTTGAATTGCAAAAAAAACTGTAGCTTACAGAGAAAAACTAATGTCAGATTTGAGATCAGCACACTCGAATTAGGTAAGAACAAGTGTTTTTGTGGATGCAACAAAAATTTTGTTCCCCAGTGTTATTAGTTTTCATAGGTGTGTCTGGTTATATAGGAGAATGATCTTATTCCCAAGAGACTTGTCCTGAAGTATTTATAGATAAGGTGTCTTGATGTCACCAGGGCTGGAATTAGGGTGAGGTGAGTGAGGCAAGTTTGTGCAAATGCGGGGTCAAGTTCCATTTTTATTTAAATTGTTGATATTTTGCCCACAATGCATTTTTTATATCTTTTGATATTTTTAAAATATGGTAATAAAATATCATTTCTCTTGCTTGCTGAAGTATTTTGGTGCCATCTTAAACTTAGTGTCTCAGATGCATGCCTCACTCCCATTTCCCTCGTTCTAGGCCTCATTGAAATGGATTTAACAGAAGATTGAGAGTAATTGAGATATTACTGGATCTCAGAATGGTGAGTTAATGTGTGTTCATTGTCTGTATATTACAACTGTGCTGTAAGTCTAAGCATTTTCAAGTTGAGGTAAGCAAACTGACTTTTAAAATGAAATGAATTTTGCCTGACCAGGCAGTGGTGCAGTGGATAGAGTGTCGGACTGGGATGTGGAAGATCCAGGTTCGAGACTCCAAGGTCACCAACTTGAGCACGGGCTCATCTGGTTTGAGCAAGGCTCACCAGCTTGAGCCCAAGGTCACTGACTTGAGCAAGGGATCACTCACTCTGCTATAGCCCCCTGGTCAAGGCACATATGAGAAATCAATCAATGAACAACTAAGGTGCTGCAACAAAGAATTGATGTTTCTCATCTCTCTCCCTTTCTCATCTCTCTCTCTGACTCTGTCTCTGTCACAAAAAATATAAAAAATAAAATTTAAAAATACTAAACTCATAGATACAGAGAACAGCGTGGTGGTTTCTAAAAGTGAGGGATGAGGGGTGGGTGAAATGGGTAAACATGGTCATAAGCTTCCAGTTATAAAATAAATAAGTCCTGGGGATGTAATATCTAACATGATGACTATAGTTAATGATACTGTGTTGTATATTTGAAAGTTGCTAAGAAAATAGATCTTAAAATTTCTCATCACAAAAAAATTTGTTTCAACTTTGTGTGGTAATAGATGTTAGCTAGACTTATTGTGGTGATAATTTTTCAATATATACCCATATAGATCCATCATGTTGCTCACCTGAAACTAATGTAATGTTATAGGTCAATTATGCCTCAGTAAACAAAACAAAACAAAAACAGTTAAGATAAAGTAGCAACCACAAAAATAAATAAATAAATAAGAAGAAAAGTAATTTCAACTGTGTGATAATGGATAGTAACTAGACATTGCGGTGATCATTTTGTAATATATACACATAATGAATCATACATTGTACACCTGAAACTAATGTCACTTATATCTCAATTTTTAAAAAGTATTTAAAATTTAACAAATTAATTCTTGCTATAGCTAGTGGGGTTATAGATTCCAGTTGTCTTGGGACAGTCCAGTTTATTTCAGTAGTCTGGGAGTAATTGTTAAAAGCATCCATTTTTATTCTCAAAACATGTCCCTGTTTGGATGATATGTTATGGTCCTACTTAGCTTAAGAGAGCAAGCTAAGGATTTCGATAATCGCCCTCGCATTCTGTCTCTGCCATAGCTGGGAGACCTTCGGCAAGACACTCTTCCAAGTACAGGGCTTGTCAAACATTCAGAGCAACCAAATTCTTACTCCAGTGAAAACTCACTGCAAAGCTTCCAATATAAGCAACAATTTGGAGTAGCATTTTATTAGTAACAATTTATTTTCTATGTTCAATTTAATATTTACCCACAAAGCAATTGATTCTTGCTGAGGCTGTTGAGATGGGCACACACATTTTACAGAGAAGAGAGAGAGAGAGAGAGAGAGAGAGAGAAAGAAGGGAGGAGGAGCAGGAAGCATCAACTCCCATATGTGCCTTGACCAGGCAAGCCCAGGGTTTCGAACTGGCGACCTCAGTGTTCCAGGTCAATGCTTTTCCACTGTGCCACCACAGGTCATGGACACACACATTTTAAACCAGAAATTTAATTTTTTTTACAACATTCACTTTGTTCCCTAACTCACAGAGAACTGGTGGCAAAGAGTACCTATGTTTTCAAAGGCTCCCTTGCAATCTAAGTTAAATGCAATAGCAGGAGATTCCTAAGTTAATTATCTATAACACTTTAAAACTTGCTATCCAATGCACCTGAGCATGCAATTTATAATTACAGTTTAAAATATTTTCAAATGGAATTTGACACTATATGCAGAACTGCCAAAGCACTTGTTGGAACCCTGGTTTGGGAAACAACTGAACAAGATAGTAAGGTCAATTCAAGCTTAAAAGTTTGTTTTTCAAGATTTCTTTTTCTGAAACTGATTATCACCGAAGGGAGAAGGCATGGCACCTTGAAGGTCTGGACTCTCCTATTCTTACAATGAAAGCCCTAGAAACAAGTAGGGATTCTAGAAGGCTGCAGGCAAAGAAGCAAAATCTGTTGAAGTGGAAGGGAAGCAGTTGGACCGTGGACCGTGCACAGGGCAGAGATGGTTCAAAGGTACGGAAGGGAGATGTCGGCAGCTCTTTCCATCTGCTTCCAAGAGCCTCTGGTTTTTAAGATTTATAAAAACTCCCACAAAACTTTAGCCTCGAAGTTCAAGAACAAGGCAGTAGAGATGAAAGAACTCTAACAAATTTATTGTTTTGATGCCAGCTGGGTCATGAAGTCAGGTCATGAATTGGACGCACAGGCCAAATATACCTGGAGATGTAAATTTGAGCCAATCACCAACTTTTTAAAATGCCAACAATTTGCCTAAAAGTCTAGATTTCTGGCTTTGCTGAAGACAACAGAAAGCTCTGGCAAAAGTAGGCTGCTTTCCTCATGGAGATTCTGGGGTCGAGTCAAGGTGCCCATGCTCACCCTTGACAGTGCTTGTGTCCCATGTTCCCGTCCCCTCCATCACTCTTGGCTCCTCGCCCAGCTGCCCAATAGTCATCTGAATTTCTCATCAGCCCCTGTGGGCATTTGAGTGTGCCACCTGTGAAATAGATAATTGTGCTTGTGAGACTAAAATCAGAGTGAGGTGGTCCAAGAAGGATCAGGAAGAAAGGCTCCTGGTTCTTGTTTCTCAGAGCTCTTGCACCTAGGGCTGTGACCTTGAGTAAGTCATAGCTACTTCTTCAAGGCTCAGTTACCTCATCTGTAAAGTGGATGCAGAAACTCCTGCCCTCCCTGATGTATGGGCTGTGATAAGGATCAGACCATAGCACCTGGTGCTTTATAAACTGTAAAGCTCTGTGTTGCACATCTCTGGTTTGGCCAGTCTCACCTCCACTTATCCCCGCTTTGCCTAGTTCCAACACCCCCGTTTCTCTCCTGGAAATAGCTTCTCCCATTCTCAGTCCTCATAGTTGGGTGGTGGTGACCCCATCCTCAGCTCAGGTGGACAATTGGGTCATTGGGTCAAGCTGGCTTATCACAGTACTACATTCTCCTAGACAATTGATTGGTTCTATGATAGGCATTTGAGTAGACTGGGACCAATAGAATCAAGGCAAGGAATTAAGTTCAAACTGTTTGGAAAGGGAAGCTCTCTTTTCTGCTGAATTGGCTGCCATGTTGCTAACCAAGGGATGGCAGGTCTGCGAGAAGAGAGGAATGGAAAGATGGTGGGAAGCAAGGTCTGGGTCACATGATCTGAGGCCTTGGGGCCAGATATACATCAACACATAATTATCTTCACTTCAGCCAGCTTGAATAGGGCTAGCTTATGGAGCCCCATGCCACCATAGTTCTACACTATCAGGCAGACTTGTGAGCATTTGTTGGATTTGCACTCATTTTTCTGGGTACTCCTTAATCCTGAGTCCTGCAGTGCCCCTGAAGCAGAAGCCAGCTCTTCTCTCTGCCTTGATTTGACCATCCACACCGCCTTCTTGAAGTTCTTAAGAGGATCCTGTTGTGAGGTTCTTGATGAAGGGCACTGGAATCGTTCACGGATGAGATAACCATGTCTGGTGGGGGCAATGAAGCCATTGGAGGTTGGGATGATTCTGTTCACCATGGCATGGACAAACTGGACAGCAAGTAGGGTGCCTGTAGTGAGGGTGGAGATCAGGACAGCACAAGTGAGAAAACCAGGGCCACAGGGATTCAATTTCACACATTTAAGAGTTGGCTGCATGGGATCAAATCTCTGTTATGCCCTTTACTGGATCAGGTATGACATCTAACCTCTTTCTTCATCTGCAATATGGGAATGAGAACTGAACTTATGTGCTGAGGGGAATTTTGAAGGCTTGAAGAGGTCATGTTTGGTGCATAATATTAATTTCAGCCCAGAGTGAGCTTAGTAAATATTACTATTATTAGAGGAGGAATAGGAAGAGAAGTTGTGAACCTGCCTGGGATGGGCTTTTCTTTCTTTTCTCTTTTCTTTATTAAATGAGAGGCAGGGAGGCAGAGACAGACTCCCACATGCACCCCAACCAGGATCCACCCAGTAAAACCCCTATCAGGTGATGCTCTGCCTGTCTGGGCCATTGCTCCATTGCTTGGCTACTGAGCTATTTTTAGTGCCTGAGGTGAGGCCAAGGAGCCATCTGCAGCACCCGGGGTCAACTTTGCTCAAACCATTCTAGCCATAGCTGTGGGAGGGGAAGAGAGAGGAGAGGAAGGGGTAGAGAAACAGATGGTCGCTTCTCCTGTGTGCCTGACCCGGAATTGAACCCAGAACTTCCACACCCTGGGCTGACGCTCTGCCACTGAGTCAACCAGCCGGAGCCCAGGATGGGCTTTTAAGGCCACAATCCACATCCCTCAGTTTTAGAGCTATCTGTGACATTTTGCCAGGCATCTTTGTTGCATTGTAATAGATTACAATGTACTAGACTACAGTGCATTAGATTACAATGTATTGGATCACCTGTATTGGATTGCAATGTATTCTATTACAATGTATTTGACTCTAGCTGATATTCATTTAGTCACTTACTTGCTTTATGATCTTGGGGAAGTTTTTTAACCTCTCTGAACTTTAGCTTCTTCATTTGTCAAATGGCAATGGCACTTACCCCAACCACTGTCTATAGGAAACAGTGTAGGAGAGTGACAAAGGTGAGTATGGGCACCAGGCAGACCAGCTATAAGCCACAGCCTACCAGTTACTCACTCTGTGACCTTTGCCAAGTCACCTCATCTCTCAGAGTCTCAGTTTTTGCTCTATAAAATAGGGTTGACTATTGAGAGAATTGAATGTCTTAAGGACAGTACCCAGTACACAGAAGTGTTAATTAACTCTTGTTACTATGCCCTCAGTGCAATATTAAACAGACCAAGTGATGTAGGGTTTTCAAAGTGGTCTTACACAGGCTGCCCCTAACTTTTGTGGGACTTGAAGCAAGAGAATGAATCAAGGCCCACATCTTATAAGACACAATATGTAAATACTGTGCTGCAAATTCAGTTAATAAACTATTAAATAAAATATTTTCTAGCCTCCTACCATGATGGATGTACCTTTGGAACCACATGGAAGGTCAGGTTTAGGTTGAGAATTCTTAGTTTCCTCAGTTCCGTGCTGGAATCTAGTAAGTGAGAGAGCCAGCCCCCAGCTGTTTGTGGGCTCTTCTCTTCTCATACCCAGTTCCATCCTACACTCCTAGGGGCCTCATAAATCTGAGCATCATGCTATACTACACAGCTACCCATGGCCACCCCTTGAGTGTAGAGGTATGCACAGTGGGGTCATGGTCTACCCTCAAAAGGATAGACCTGGTGAAGAGGTCTGTGCAGTCCCTAAAGAGGGTTCCAGGCCAGATGGGGAGGGTAATCTGGAGTTCCAAGTAGCCAGAGCATGGGTCTAGAAGAGGAACAATAGCTCCAGGTGAACCTGTCCCCTTGGCCTGTAGAGGCCTGGGACGGAACCAGCTAGAGGAGGCCACAGTAGGGCGTCTAATGCCCAGGACCCAAAACCGGTCCTTCTTCTCCAGAT
This sequence comes from Rhynchonycteris naso, assembly GCA_037038555.1. Classification (NCBI taxonomy): domain Eukaryota; kingdom Metazoa; phylum Chordata; class Mammalia; order Chiroptera; family Emballonuridae; genus Rhynchonycteris; species Rhynchonycteris naso. Next base: position 22,266,006 of record CM073003.1, read on the forward strand.
CTAAGCTCAGTCCTGTTCTCAAAGCAAAATGACTCACCGTCCAGCACACTCCAGACAACTATGGAGCGATCCCTCAGGCCCGCATACACATACTTGTCATCCTTGGAGAAGCAAGCACATTGGACTCCTTGACAGTAAGAGTTCTGTTGAAAAAGACAATGTGATCTTCATTTCAGACTGGAAGACATGTAGGAAACCAGCCCCAAGGCATGTGTGTAGGAAGCACTGCTTGCAAGCATCCCCTGGGGATGGATCTAGTGAAAACCTAGACAGATATCATTGATATTTCCAGGATCAAAACACACCTTTACTAAGACTGGACTGAGAGTCTTAGAGATATTTTGCATTAGAGAGCAGGAATTCTAGGATTTAATTCTTTCTTTCTTTCTTTCTTTCTTTCTTTTTTAATGAAGGAAAGAGAGAGAAAGGGACGACAGGGACAGACAGAAAAGGAGAGAGATGAGAAGCATCAATTCATAGTTGTGTCATTTTAGTTCAGGGGTCCCCAAACTACGGCCCCCTGAGGCCATTTATCCGCCCCCGCCGCACTTCCGGAAGGGGCACCTCTTTCATTGGTGGTCAGTGAGAGGAGCACAGGATGCATCCGCACCCATAGTTCCCATTGAAATACTGGTCAGTTTGTTGATTTAAATTTACTTGTTCTTTATTTTAAATATTGTATTTGTTCCTGTTTTGTTTTTTTACTTTAAAATAAGATATGTGCAGTGTGCATAGGGATTTGTTCATAGTTTTTTTTATAGTCCGGCCCTCCAACGGTCTGAGGGACAATGAACTGGCCCCCTGTGTAAAAAGTTTGGGGACCCCTGTTTTAGTTGTTCATTGATTGCTTTCCCATATGTGCCTTGACTGGAGGGTTACAGCTGAGCCAGTGACCCTTTGCTCAAGCCAGTGACCTTGGGCTTAAAGTCAGCAACCTTTGGGCTTAAGCCAGCAACCATGGGGTCATGTCTATGATCCCACGCTCAAGCTGGCAACCCTGCACTCAAACTGGTGAGCCCGCACTCAAGCCAGCGATCTCAGGGTTTCGAACCTGGGTCGCCAGTGTCTCAGGCTGATGTCTCGTGGTCAGGCTAGAATTTAATTCTTCTTTTTAAATTATTTTTATTTATTTATTCATTTTATAGAGGAGAGACAGAAAGAGAGAAAGAGAAAGAGAGAGAGAGAGAGAGAGAGAGAGAGAGAGAAGAGGGGCAGGAAGAACAGGAAGCATCAATTCCCATATGTGTCTTGACTAGGCAAGCCCAGGGTTTTGAACCGGCAACTTCAGCATTCCAGGTCAACACTTTATCCACTGCACCACCACAGGTCAGGCTAGGATTTAATTCTTAAATGAGCTCAGTTATACAAGCATTAACTATAATTGTCTTTAATTAAAAGCTCTGTGCTAAATGCAATATGGGATCCTGGATTGGATTCTAGAACAGAAAAAGGGAATTTGTCAAAAATGTACAATCCCAATGAAGTTGATAGTTTAGTTAATAATATTGATTCTACATTAATATTTTTATTTAAGTGAAAGGAGGGGAGAGAGAGAGACAGACTCCTGCATGCACCCCAACCAGGATCTACCCAGCAACCCTCGTCTGAGGCCGATGTTCTGCCCATGTGGGGCCCAGGCTCACAACTAAGCTATTTTTAGCAGCTGAGGTGGAGGCTCCATGGAGTCATCCTCAGAGCCCAAGGCCGATGCACTTCAATCAATTGAGCCATTGCTGCAGGAGAAGAAGAGAAGGAGAACGAAGTGGGGAGAAGCAGATGGTCACTTCTCCTGTGTGCCCTGTCCAGGAATTGAACCTGGGACTTCCACAGGTAGGTGGACGCTCTACCACTGAGCCAACCAGTCAAGGTTATTATACATTAATCTTTTAGTTTTGACAAACATACTCTTGTTACATAAGATATTAACATCAGGGGAAACTGGGTGAGGGGTGAGTAAATGGGAACATTTGTACTATCTGTAAATCTAAATTTTTCTGTAATTCTAAAATCATTCCAAAACTAAGTTTATTAAAAAAAAAAACAAAACAGAAAGCTAGGTGTATTTAACTGCAGGGATGACATTTCCCATCTCTATAAGACAAACATTACTTATATCCAGTCTTATAGTGGCTTCATAAAAATAAGTAAGTCAAGTAGAACAAAGGCTTTTTGAAATGAAACTACTCATACTCTGTTCTCTTGTGTTTATTAACAATTTTACATGTTGCAAACTAAGGTACAGCCTTTGTTCCCCATCTGAAAAACTGGAATAAAACCCCTAATGGTAAAGATTGTTGTGAGGGTTAAATTAGAGAGTATTTTAATATGTATATTTCAAGATAATGTATATGTAGTATGAATATATATAATATGGTTCTTAATAATGTTGATACAAAATTTATAATAGCTCTTTGAAACGGGCACTATGGACTCCAAGATAACTTTGTATATAACGGAGTCCCAGTTTTCCTCTTCAGAGCATTTGCAGCTACTGTTCCTCCTCCTAGAATGCTATTCCACAGGACTTTTTCTTAACCTTAAATAGCAGCCCTTGCTCCTCTCTAATCCCCTGACATTGCCCTATTTTTTCAAGTTCTGTTCCCCAGCCCTTCATACATTTGTGGCTTTATATTTATTTCACAGACACTTATTGAGCCCTGAGAATATGTCAGGAGCTCTCCTGAGGATGGGGGCCATCTCAATGTCCAAAACAAAAAATTTTGCCCTCACAGTGTCTCCCCCACTAGAACATAGCTCCAAGCAGTGGGACTGTGGCTGTCTGCCTTGGTCACAGCTGCTTCCTCAGTGCTAGGAAGAAGCCTAGCATAGGCTGTGGGGTCAGAATTGGTGACTGAAAGGAGGACATGGGATTAAATCGGGGGAGTGAAGTAGGGCAGTGCCAGTACAGGATTTGATTCTGTCTTGATTTAAAATGTTGATATTTTTGTTCTTTGTGGATCTTTTGCATATGTTGTGATTTTTTTTTTAAACATTGAATTAAAAAGAAATTATTTCTCTTGATTGAGTTTTTGGACACTCCATTAAACTCTGATCTTGAGGCTAGTGCCTCACTTGTTTTATCCTCGTCCTGACCCTGGTCAATAACACATGGTGTGGGCACTTATTAAATGACTCCTGTTATCAGCTTGCTAACAGCAGGGCCTAGCATGGCTACATACCTTGTAACTCATCTCGAATTTCCACTTGTACACCTGCAGGTCCCAGAGAAACAACAGGGCTTCCGCAGACCCGCTGACTGCCTGCTGCTCTTTGTGGCTGACCTCCACGCAGGTGACCCGGCTTCCATGGCCCTCCAGAGGAAACACTTTGGAATTTGCACACTCATAAAGGAAGAGGTTGCCGTTGGTCATGCCATAAATCACACGGTACTTGGTCAGAATTGCCACGCTAGATATGGTCACAGGCAGCTGGGTATAGAAAGTGTAGGTTGGCCCATCGATGACTGGACAGGGATCCCCGGGGTTGATGTCCATCACCAAGACAATGCTGTCATAGGCGATAGCCAGGTGCTCCTCGCCCTTACTCAGGGCCATGCATTTGACTGCTTTCCGGGCCACTGGAGGGGGGATGCACATCACATCCTGCCTGGAACTCAGGGGGAAGACCAGGACGATGCCGGAAACAAGGCCAGTGAAAAGAAGTTTGGCCTGCTCAGCAACCTCCAGGCACCTGACCTCATTGGATGTGTCCAAGGAATCTTGTTCTTCACCTGCCATGAAAAAAAGACTGCATCAACAATGGGACATAGGGGGCCATGGCCAGTTGGCTCAGCAGTAGAGCATCTGTCTGACTGCCTCCTTGCTTCTAACTTTGGAAAAATACACACACACACAAGAATGGGTCATAGGGATGCTCAGTCCACAGTTTTTCTGATTTTTCAATGTTTTCATTACCCATAAGCTTCAACTTGGCTACTACAAGTTTCCCTGATTCCTCTCCTGCCCCCAAACACATTCAAGATTTTAAAACTGAAAAGTCACATCATCTCACTGCCCTGCATACCACCCCCAGTAACTTCCCATTCCTCTCACATGACCTTTCCGACCTCATCCCAAACGTTTCCTTTATAAACTTCAGTAAAGGCTGAAAAGTAACACTTTTGCCTTGCAGAATATATGCTTTCTGTGCAGCCATTGAACCTGCCTTTGTAGCCCCCTAATAGCCACGGGCAATATATAAACAAATGGGTCTGTCTGGATTTGGCCCACCGGTCAGAGTCTGCAGACTCCCATCTCATCTCCCCCCACACTCTGGTTCTTTTCTTCTTGCTTTGTCCTACAACTAGCAGGTAAACACCTTGAGACTCTGTCTTGCTCACATACCAGATCCTGACACTAAACAAACATCTGTCAGATGAATGAATGAATGAATGAATGAGCTGGAGAATAAATTTCTTCTCTCAAATTATTTTATCATGAATAGAAATTTCTGTATCTCCATTCACCCAATGGGGATTGTAGCATATACTGTTGGTAACACTCCTAAACCCCCTATACTGGCCGGTTCACTCAGACCCATGGCTGCCCATTGCCCCTGGAGAAGGGAACCCTCATCTGGAAATGCCTGGGGGCTATGTCACCCCCACCCCTATGGATGGCACCAGGCCAATCAATGACTGCCTGATAAGGGGTAAAAAAGGCTGGCCCCCTTGAGTTAAGATGAGAAAACTCTGAGGTATAATTTATGCTCTGGAGCTCCTTGTGGGACCAGGCTGTGTCCCGCCCTTGCTCAATCCTTCCCCAGTCCCAATCCCTTTCCTCACTCCCTCTCAGGCTTCTCTTGGGAGTTCCCCTCTGTATACCACTTGGGAAAATATCCCTATCAAATGCCCTGCTTTCTGGGGAACCTGAACTAAAAGACACAGGTAGCCAATTATCAATCATCTTATACCAGAAATTTATAAAATCAAATACTGTTTTCTATTAGCAACTTCCAGTTTGACTGGAGTCATAGGGGAGATATGGACTGAATGTTTGTGTCCCCCCAAATTCATATGTTGAAATTCTACCCCCCAATGTGATGGCATTTGTAGATGGGGCTATTGGGAGGTGATTAGGTCATGAGGGTGGAGCCCTCCTGATGGAATGAGTGCCCTTATCAGAGGAGACATGAGAGCTTGTTCTCTCTGCCATGTGAGGCTGCAATGAGAAGATGGTCATCGGCACCCAGGAAGAGAACCCTTGCCCAATACTGGATCTGCTGACACTTGATCTTGGACTCCCAGCCTCCATAACTATAAGAAATAATTGTCTGTTGTTTAAGCCTCCTAGTTGATGGTATTCTGTTATAGCAATCTGAATAGATGAAGACTGGGGCTTTAATGCTTACACACATAAATGACCATGCTTATATCATACAAACCTTCTGCCAAGTCCCAAATGGTGACTTTGTTTTTGTCCCCAATTTTGGGGAAGTAAATGTAGCTTCCGTTGTGTGACACAGCAGTAAGGCCAGTGCGGTCCAGAAATGGGGCAGATGTCCGCAGTTTCTGAGCATAAGTGAGGTCCCAGACTTTGAAGGATGAGGACTGCTGGGAAGCAGATGCCACCAAGGCCCCACCCTGGGCCAGCAAGCTCACAGGGGCCCCAACACCTTCCAGGATGTCTAGCAGGGTCCCCTGTTCTGATAGACTCCAAACCTGAGGATGGAGAACAGAGGGACAAAATTGGCATTTTCCTAATGCTGTCATAGCTGAAAAATATGTTTAAGTTCACTTGTCCAGCTAAGGTGAATTCTTAGTCTGAGGTTCATAGGCCTTCATGTCTCCCCATCCCCTAAAACATTGCTACATTTCACCATTCCACCACCATGGCAGGTCTCAAAGTATGTTCCAAGAAACCCATGGAAGGTACCTCCGCCAGCCTATTCTGCAAAAGCAAAACTATCTTCATAATTATTCTATGATTTTTATTTGATTTTTCCATTCTCTTCCTCTCACAAGCAAACTGTGGAGTTTCATAGAAGTTATGGGACATATGACATTACAACAGATAGGAGTAGCATGCAGAATCAATAGGAGAATCCAATAGTTTGTAGTAAGCCAGATATAAAATAGATTTGCAAGCCTGACCTGTGGTGGCGCAGTGGATAAAGTGTCGACCTGGGAACACTGAGGTCGCCAGTTCAAAACCCTGCACTGGTCTGGTCAAGGCACATATGGGAGTTGATGCTTCCAGCTCCTCCCCCCCTTTCTCTCTTTCTCTCTCTCTCTCTCTCACTCACTCTGTGTCTCCTTTCTAAAAAGAATAAAGAAAAAATAAAAAGATCCTTTATAAAATAGATTTGCCAAAAGCTGAAACAATGGTACTCTGCTCATAACATTTTTGTTTCAGAGAATGAAGTTATTTTCATAAAGGTGCGTATTATGTTGACGTGACATGTCTTGTTAGTGAATTAATGGAGAAATACTTTTGGATTTCCTCATTTCTAACTTTTAATATGGCTATTATCAATCATATTCTGAATTGGATTCTGGAATAGAAAAGAAGTTCATTTGTGGGAAAGCTGGTGAAATTGAAATAAAACCTGCAGCTCGGTTAAGAGTATTATCCCAGTATTCATATCTTGGTTTTGATAAAGGGACTGAGGTAATATGAAATCTAATCTTGGGGCAAGCTCAGTGAAGAGTAGATATATTTGGGGACTCTTTGTAACTCTTCTAGAAATAGTAAAATTATTCCCAAGTCAATCAGTCGTTAAAAATATATAAATCAAGTTGATATAACCCACATAAATAAAAGCTCTTGAGGGCGGGTGTGTTTCAATAGTTTTTAAGATTGCAAACTTGTCCTGAGACTAGAACGTTGGAGAACCAACCTTGAGAACTTGGAGCTCAACAGAAGTTTTGCTCCCCTCCCCTGACTCTGCTCCACTCCAAAGGTCAAAATCCTCCTAGTTGTTCAGGTTTGGTGGGAATGCTATCTCTTTCATTGAATATTTTGGTACTTCCCTCAGGTCTGTCACTGGGTCCTAAGAGACCCACCCTATCTTCCCAATGACCTACCCCGTTTTGCCTGCACTAGCTTTTGTGGGTTTCTATATTTTGAAGTTCAAAGATCCTTAAAAAGATCATACATTTTATTTCGGAGGCAGAGGTGAGGATGACAGGCCCTAGGTCTCCCCCTCACCTGAATGAGTGCATCCCGGGACCCAGTGACAATTACATTGTTCTCAGGACCAAAAACAGCCGTCTCCACTATATCCTCGTGTTCAAGGTCGGTGGCCATGAATCCGTGAAAACTCTGTGAGTCAGCCAAGAATATCCGCACAGATCTTCCAAAGCCTGAAATGGCAGGGACCATGTTTATGCTTCTCATTCCTGGAGGAGCTTGAATCATTCAATTTAGTCAACAGAGTTTCTTGAGCACCTGCTATGTGGTAGTGGAAGGAATACAATGGTGAAAAAGACAAACATGGCCCTCATCTTCACAGAGCCAGTCACTGGGGGAATGGGGAGGGATGACAGTGATCAATATCTCAGAGAAAAACAATAAAAATTATTTATTATCAGAAGATTGAGTTTTCTGAGGACTGGGACTGCATGTTTAAACATGATCCTAAGGTTTCTGGCTTGAGCCCAAAGGTCAGTGGCTTGAGTAAGGGGTCATGGCTCAGCTTGAGCCCCCCAGTCAAGGAGCTTATGAGAAGCAATCAATGAACAAGTGAAGTAAAGCAACTATGAGTTGATACTTCTCACCTCTCTCCACCCTCTCTCTCTTTCCCTTCCTCTCTTTATCAAATCAATAATGAAAGGAAGGAAGGGAGGAAAGAAGGAAAGAAAGAAAGAAAGAAGAAAAACGAAGGAAGAAAGGAAAGAAGGAAGGAAGGAAGGAAGGGAGGGGGAGGGATGAAGGAAAGAAGGAAGGAAAGAAGGAAGGAAGGAGGGAAGGAAGGAAGGAAGGAAGGAAGGAAGGAAGGAAGGAAGGGGGAGGGAGGAAAGAAAGAAAGAAGGAAATACAGAAAGAAAGAAAAGGAAGAAAAGAAAGAAAGAAAGAAAGAAAGAAAGAAAGAAAGAAAGAAAGAAAGAAAGAAAGAAAGGGCCTGACAGGCGGTGGCGCAGTGGATAGAGCATCAGACTGGGATGCGGAGGACCCAGGTTCGAGACCCTGAGCTCGCCAGCTTGAGCGTGGGCTCATCTGGTTTGAGCAAAAAGCTCACCAGCTTGGACCTAAGGTCGCTGGCTCAAGCAAGGGGTCACTTGGTCTGCTGTAGCCCCGTGGTCAAGGCACATATGAGAAAGCAATCAATTAACAACTAAGGTGTCACAGCAAAAAACTAATGATTGATGCTTCTCATCCCTCTCGGTTCCTGTCTGTCTGTTCCTATCTATCCCTCTTTCTGACTTTCTCTCTGTCCCTGTAAAAAAAAAAAAAAAAAAAAAAAGAGGAAAATTGAAAGAAAGAAAGAAGGGAAAAAAAGAAGGAAATACAGAAAGAAAAAGAAAGAAGAAAATATAAAAAGAAAGAAACAATGAAAGAGAGAAAGAAAGGAGGAAGGGAGGGAGGGAGGGAGGGAGGGAGGGAGGGAGGGAGGGAGGGAGGGAGGAAGATAGAAAGAGAGAGAAGAGAGAGAGAAAGAAAGAAAGAAAGAGCCTAACCAGGCGGTGACGCAGTGTATAGAGCATCGGACTGGGACGCGGAAGACCCAGGTTTGAGACCCTGAGATCGCCAGCTTGAGTGCAGGCTCATCTGGTTTGAGCAAAAAGCTCACCAGCTTGGACCCAAGGTCGCTGGCTCGAGCAAGGGGTTATTCAGTCTGCTGTAGCCCCACGGTCAAGGCACATATGAGAAAGCAATCAATGAACAACTAAGGTGTCACAACAAAAAACTAATGATTGATGCTTCTCATCTCTCTCTGTTCCTGTCTATCCCTCTCTCTGACTCTCTCTCTCTGACTCTCTCTCTCTGTCTCTGTAAATAAGTAAATAAGAAAGGAAGGAAGGAAGAAAGAAAGAAAGAAAGAAAGAAAGAAAGAAAGAAAGAAAAAGATAAGAGAAAGAAAAAGAAAAGAATGGAGGGAAGAGGAGGGAAGAAAAAAAATGGTTAGAATTTGTGATAAGGACAATGAAGTCAGGAACTAGGTACCACGAGAAAAATGGCCCACAGACGCACATAACAGAGAGGACCATGTGAAGACAGAGGCACAAGTCAAGGAATCACAAGGCAGAAATTGAAAGAAGCCAAAAAGGATCCTTCCCTACAGCTTGTGGAAGGGGCCAGGTCTGCCAACACCATGATTTCAGACATTTGGCTTCTAGAGCAGTGAGAGAAGAAATTCCTGTTGTATTAAGCCACCACATTTGTGCAGTCATTTGTTAAGGCAACCCCAGGGCATGTGAACTGACTTGAGAGGGATGAGGAGGTGATGGGCCCTGGAAGAAAGGGGACAGCATGGGACAACCAGGAGACAGGGAAGGCCCGGGGTGTCTGAGGACCAACATGGAGGCCAGTGTGGGACAGCAGAGTAAAGGAGGGGGAGATGAGGAAGTGAAGGAGTTGTCAGAATTTGCAAGTCATCAACAGCTGCACACCCAGTTAAATTTGAATTTCAGGTGAGCAATGAAAAATTGTATTAGTATAAGTATATTCCAATATTGCCTGGAATATACGGTACATATACTAAAATTTTGACTTGTTGTATACCTGAAATTAAACTGGGAGTCCTTTATTTCACCTGGCAACTCTGCTTAAGGGGACTTGCTCCCTTACATTCCAAACATGGTCTGGATGAATGTTGTGTTGTTTTGAACCCCTAGGAAGGAGGTGGGCAAAAAAGGACTACATCTCCTAATCAGCAAGTTTGTTCTCAAACTGTGGAGGGGAAATTGTCCAGGCTCCTGCTTCTCATTGGCTGCTGGAAAGAGCCACACATGAAACCAACCTTAGCAACATTTTTAGGTCACTGAACCCCTCAGTGTCTGTGGCCTCAGTCCTGATTCTATTTTGTGCCTCTAGCTTTGTTTTTCTTTCTTTATTCCTATTTCCTGTGCTACATTTTACACATACTCAAGCCACTTGAAATTCTTTTGGAAAGAGGATAGAGGGTATATATCAATCCATCATCCATCCTTCAATCTTGGAGGATGTGTTCATCTATCGGACCTGCCCTCTCCAATAGGGTCACACGTGGTTACTAACGTGACTGGTCTGAACTGAATGAAATAAGCTGTAGGTATAAAATATACACCAGATTTCAAAATCTTTGCACAAGAATTTAAAAAATAATGTGAAATATACCATTATTGATCTTTTATATTGACTTCGTATTGAATTTTTAAATGTATTTTTAATGAAAGTCACCTGCTTTCTTTTTACCTTTTTAAATAAGGTCATGAGAACGTTTACAATTACAAACATGGCTCACATTTGTGTTTCACATTATTGGACAGTGCTGGTCTATAGTGTCTTTGACCCTTGGAAATGGCTTTGCAAAAATCAGTCTGATTTTAGGGCAGTAAAAATACTCTGTGTGAGACTATAATGGTAGATACATGTCACTCTACATTTTTACAAACCCATATAATGTACAACACCAAGAGTGAAACTTAATGTAAACTGTGGACTTTGGATCATGCATCAATGTAGGATTATTGATTATCAATATGGATCACTCTGGTGGGAGATATTGATAATGTGGGAGATTATGCATGAGTTGGAGGAGGCAGGTATATGGGAAATCTCCATACCTTCTGTTCATTTTGGCTGTGAACCTAAAACTGATCTGAAAAAAAAAAGTTCTTAAAAAAATTCAGACCCTGGCTGGAAGGTCAATGGATAGAGCGTCAGTCCAGTGTATGGATGTCCTGGGTTCGATTCCCAGTCAGGGTATACAGGAGAAGCGACCATCTGCTTCTTGCCTCCTCCCTCTCCCCTTCTCTCCCTTCTTCTGGTCCTGTAGCCAGTGGCTCAATTGGTTTGAGCATGGCCCTGGGCACTGATGATAGCTCTATTGGAGCGCATCAGCCTCAGGTGCTAAAAATATCTCAGTACTCGAGCATCGGCCCTAGATGGGGTTGCCTGGTGGATCCTGGTTGGGGTGCATGCAGAGTCTGCCTCACTGTCGCCCCTCCTCTCACCTAAAAAAAATCAGACTCTAGAGCATATGTTAGTCACCTCTACTAGGAAACCTTTGGACTAAAGAAGGAAACCCTGTCACACACTTTCATCACCCCTGATTGTTTTTCTTGTGCCTACCTATGTGTCCATCTTTCCTCTACCCTTTCAGCCCCTAAAGCAGGGGTAGTGGGGGCTGGCTCATCCTTGAGTGTACCCCATTGCCTTATCCAGTCCCACTCTATCCCTGTGACTATTTAACCACTCCCATTTCAAAGATAATGAACCAGAAACCCAGAAAGGTTTGGAGATTTGCCCAGAACAAGGGTTGGCAAACAATAGCCCATGGGTCAGAACTGGCCGGCCACCTATCTTTTATATGACACATGAGCTAAGAATAGTTTTTACATTTTTCAATGGTTGAAAAAATTCAAAATAAGATATTCATGATACACAAAAATAATATGAAATTCACATTTCAGCATACATAAAGGTTTATTGGCACATTGCCGCACCCACTTGAAATATCATTTGGGTGGCTTTTGCATTACAAGGGCAGGGTTCAGTAGCTGTAACAAAGACCAGCAGGTCCAAAAAGCCAAATAAATGTGTACTATGTGGCCCTTTGCATAGAAGTTTGCTAATGCTGGTCTAAGACTCTGCCTTTTCCACAAGCCCCTCTCCACCTCCAGCCAAATCCAGAGAGAGCTTCCTCCTCATGACTCCCCAGTGTGTGAAACGCTACCTGCGGCGAGAAGGGACTCGTCTTCAGAGACCACTAGGAACCCCACAGCTTCTGGAAGCTTCTCCAGCAGCTTGTCTCCTTCAGAAGAAATCTGCACAAAGTCAAAGATACCCATCAAGCATTTCCATAGGGTTAAGGATTCAGGGTCAAGAGCTTGATGTACAGCTTTGTCACTCACCAATAATGTGATCCTAAGCAATTTCCTTAACCCCTGGGTGCCTTAGTTTCCTCATCTGTTAAAGGGGTGATGATACCAGGACTGTCTCACAGGACTATCATGGGCTAAGAAGTGTGTCTTTCCCTTACCCCCAAGCACATAATCCGCCCTAGCAAAGTGGTAGTTATTATTACTATTGACATTGTTGGTGTAACCAATTCAGGGGCCCAGAGAACATTGTAGCATTTGTTTTCTGCCCGCAGAGGAGGTCTGGCAATGTTAAAATCAAACCACGAAGTGGAGCCAGAGGAAGGCAGCATTGTTCTTCCTATTCCCGAGTTGCAGAAAGGAACCAATTTTGTTTGAATCTAAGAGGAAGATGCATTCAATTAACCCTGATCCTCAGCCTCAGTCCAGCTACTGAGTTTTGAGTACCTGACTGCTTGCCACCAAACCATGTGGCAAAAGCGTTTGTTCATTATCTTTGGGGAGGGGGCATGTGGGCAAGCCAGGAAAGTGAGTCTCTACACAAATTCAAGCCAGGATTTTAAAAATATTTGTTCAACATTTACTTAGCAGGCACAGGAGAAACTGAATTTCTTTATGGATTTTTGTGGTGATGTTTTTTAAACATGGAGTTCTTTTAAACTTAAAAAATTAGCCTGACCAGGGTGTGGCGCAGTGGATAAAGTGTCCGACTAGGAAGCAGAGGACCCAGGTTCAAGACCCTGAGGTCACCAGCTTGAGTGCAGGCTCATTTGGCTTGAGCAAAAAACTCACCAGCTTGAACCCAAGGTCGCTGGCTCGAGCAAGGGGTCACTCACTCTGCTGTAGCCCCTCGGTCAAGGCACATATGAGAAGCAATCAGTGAACAACTAAGGTGCAGCAACAAAGAACTGATGTTTCTCATCTCTCTCCCTTCCTGTTTGTCTTTCCCTATCTGTCCCTCTCTCTGACTCTCTCTGTCTCTGTCACAGAAAAAAAAAAACACCTTAAAAAATTAAACAATAATACTTTATAAAATAGTTTTTTAAAAAGAAGTATTCATTGCACACTATGAATATCTTTTCACCTTCTCTGTTACTCTTCCTTCTGCCCAGATTGGACTGTTGTCCATTTGCATAGATAAATGTTTACACGAGCATCCTTTGTTGCACAATCCATCACAGATGTTTTGCAAGCTGCTTTTTTACTTAATGTGTCTTGAGCAGTGATTCTCAACTGGGGAGCAATTTTGCCTCCCCAGAGGTCAATGGGCAAGGGTCTGGAGAAGTCTTTGTTTGTTAACATCGGGGAGATACCCCATATCTAGTGTGTGGGGACCAGGGGTGCTGCTAAATATCCTGCCCCCCACAGCAGAGAAGGACCTCGCCCCAAATGTCAGTTGTGCCAGGTTAGCGGTAAGCAAAGCAGTTAAGAGCATGAATCCTAGAGCTACACTATTTGAGTTCAAATCCTATCTGTGACACACTCTGTGCCTCAGTTTACCTATCTATAACAAAAAAAATGGCAGCAGCTACATCTTGACATTGATTTGAGGCTTAACTAAGCAAACAAATATGAAGTGCTTGGAATCGTGCTTAGTATGCAGCAAGCATGATCTAAACATTGTTGCAATTTCCGTGAAAGTAACTCAGCCCTGGAGTTGACAAACCTTTCCTGTAATGGGCCAGAGAGTAACTATTTCAGACTTTGTGGCCATATGGTCTCAACTTTGCCATTATAGCACAAACACAGCCATAGATAGCATATAAACAAATAAACAAATGGATGTGGTGTGCCAATAAAACTTCATTTATCGACTCTGAAATATGGATTCCTCAGAATTTTCATGTCACAAGCTATTTGAATAACATTTTTTTTCAACTACTAAAATTAGTTTTGTGTGGCTTGTGGGCTGCACAAAAAACAGGCCATGGGCCTAGCCAGTTAGCTCAGTCAGTTAAGAGCATCATCCCGCCTGACCAGGCAGTGGCACAGTGGATAGAGCATCAGACTGGGATGTGGAAGACCCAGGTTCGAGACCCCGAGGTTGCCAGCTTGAGTGCGGGCCCATCTGGCTTGGGCAAAAGCTCGCCAGCTTGGACCCAAGGTCGCTGGCTCCAGCAAGGGGTTGCTCGGTCTGCTGAAGGCCCGCAGTCAAGGCACATGTGAGAAAGCAATCAATGAACAACTATGGTTGCAACGGCAACGAAAAACTAATGATTGGTGCTCATCTCTCTCCATTCCTGTCTGTGTGTCCCTATAAAAAAAAAAAAAAAGAAAGAAAAAGCATCATCCCAAAATGACAAGGTTGCAGGTGCTATCCCCGGTCAGGGCACACGTGAGAAGCAACCAAGGAAAGCACAAGTGAGTGGAACAGCAAATGAATGCTTCCCTTCCTCCTCCCCTCTCTCTTCCCTCTTCTCTCTGTCTCTCTAAAAATCAACAAAAATTAAGTCCTGGCTGGATAGCTCCATTGGTTAGAGCTTCGTCCCAAAGCTCAAAGGTTGCCAGTTGGATTCCCTGATCAGGGCACGTACAGGAACAGTTTGATGTTCCTGTCTCTCTCTTGCCCTGCTTCTCTTTCAAACCCCTCCCCGCAAAACAGGCCATAAGCCACAGTTTGCTGACTACTGCTCAAGACTATCTGATATTTTTACAGCTACATACCTTCCATAGTATTCCATAGATATTCCTAAATTCTTTTAACCACTTTTCTATAGATGGACTTTTGAGATCATGTCAATGTTTCCTATTACATAGAGTGCTACAATAAATGCCACCTTAAAAATGGTTTCATTTGTAAAAGAATGTACTTGTTTATGGGAAATACATACTGAGATATTTAGGAGTAATGGGGCATTATGTCTGAAACATTCTCCTCTCTCTCTCTCTCTCTCTCTCTCTCTCTTTCTTTCTTCTTTTTTAGAAAGAAAGAGAGGGAGGAGAGAGATGAGAAGCATCAACTTGTAGCTGCTTTCACTTTAGTTGTTTATTGATCACTTATCATATGAGCCTTGACCAGGGCAGGGGCAAAGGGGAGCTCCAGCTGAGCCAGTGACCCCGTTGCTCAAGCCAGCAATCTTGGGCTCAAGCCAGCAATCTTGGGCTCAAGCCAACAACTATGGGATCACATCAGTAATCCTGCACTTAAGCCAGCAACCCTGCACTCAAGCTGGTCTCTTTTTTTTTTTTGACAGGGACAGATAAGGACAGACAGACAGGAAGGGAGAGAGATGAGAATCGTCAACTCATAATTGCGGCACTTTAGTTGTTCATTGATTGCTTTCTCATATGTGCCTTGACCGGGGCGGGGGAAGGCTACAGCAGAGTGACCCCTTGCTCAAGCCAGCAACGTTGGGCTCAAGCCAGCAACCATGGGATCATGTCTCTGATCCCATGTCCAAGTCAGAGACCCTGTGCTCAAGCTGGTGAGCCTGCACTCAAGCCGGATGAACCCGCGCTTAAGCCAGCAACCTCAGGTTTTGAACCTGGTCCTCTGCATCCAGTCCAATGCTCTATCCAATGTGCCACCATCTGGTCAGGCAGGCTGGTCTCATTTTTAAGTGAAGGATAATATTCCTGAAACGTTTAGATAATATAAAACACACTGAATTTGAGAAGGATTTCCCTCTAGGATCCATAAAGGATAGTAGGTGTTTCTGTCTACCTGGTGTTGATACTGACATGAGTTAAACATAGTCTACCACTCATGAAACGCTGAACAAATTTTAAAGTGCTTTTGCATTTTCCCTATTTCAAATTCGCTCATAAAATGAGACTGAATACTTTTATAATCTTATTTCAAATTTACCTAAATCAAACTTCCATAAAATGTAGCCTCGCTGTGTTTACATTCATGCACACACGTGCAAGTATTTAGATTGATTCCTGGAACAGAATTGTTGGGTTCAGCGCAAATCCTTTTTAATCTTGAGACACTGCAAAATTGCTTTCCCAAGGGTTCCCCAATTTATATCCCCACAAAGAAGGTGAAATGGTGCCCAAGAAATAGATTTTCTTTTCATAAAAATATATATGTTAGGTTCAAAATAAGAGCTCTGTTACATACACTTTGCTGAACCAGATAAATCTTGGGAGGTAATTTTTAAAAACATCAACATTTAATAAAATAAAGCTCCCATTCCTGGTATAAGCATCACTCTATGCAGAAGTCAGTTTCAAAGTTTTGTTGAATTGCAATGACCAAAGGCAGGTCACAGCTGGCTTAGTGTTAGTGCCTTTGTCTGGAGTTGCCCTGTGCAACTGGCTTGTGCAACCTTACAGTTGTGCTCATAAGAAGTATGTGTGTTTGATTCTGTTAGAGTAGGATGGGGTCCTACTTACACTTTTAAAATCCTTGCTTAAAGTTTTATGTTATTTCCACACCAAACTCTTGGTTGACATATGCATGATCTTCATTTCCTGGCCTGCAGGTCTAGTGGCTCTGCACCTTGAGTTCCACTTGGACTTAAATATTTCAGGGTATGCTTTGATGAAGAGTGACGGTCAGGTACTACTCAGAAACTTTGGTGCAAGGAGACTGCTTTTCGCAGGGCCAGATAGTTCCAGTCTTTTTGCACCTGGTTGTTCAGGTTCCTTCGCTGTGCTCTGACATTCCTAGGACACTGACAGCTTTGAGTTGAGCTTTCTCTTCTAGTTACTTTATCTTTTTTTTTCTTTTAATTAAAAAATATTTTATTTATTGATTTTAGATAGAGGAGGGAGAGAAAGGTGGATGAGGGAGGAGTGGGAAGTATCAACTCATAGTAATTGCTTCTTTTCATATGTGTCTTGACTAGGCAAGCTCGGGGCTTCAAACTGGAGACCTCAGCATTCCAGGTTGACACTTTACCCACTGTGCCATGACAGGTCAGGCTAGTAACTTTTTCTGATGCTGATCCTTCATTATGTTTCCATCTGGTATTATATCCCTTCAGCCTGGATAATTTCTTCTGAGTATCTCTTACATAGTGCAGATTTGTTGGAGACAAATTTCTCAGCTTTTCCTTATCTGAAAATGTCTTTATTTTGCCTTCAGTGTTCAAGGATATTTTCACTGGATATAGAAATCTAGGTTGAGAGGTTTTGTTTGTTTTTTCTTTTATCAAGTTACAGATGTCTTCTGTACTCATTTCTGATGAGAAATCAAATGTCATTCTTGTTATCTCCCACTAAATGTAATGATTCCTTTCTTTACTATGAATATTTTAAGATTTTTCTCCTTATCTTTGATTTTCAGCAGTTTGATTATGATTGCCAAAATTTAGGTTTTTTTCTTTTGACCCTGCTTGGGGTCCAACAAGCTATTGGACTTTTAGGCTGATGTCTTACATAAATTCTGGAAAATTCTTGATCATTATCTCTTCAAATATTACTTCTGCAGCGTTATTTCTCTCTTCTCTAGTTCAGAGACTCTGTCTTTTAGACATTTGTCATTGTCCCACAATTCTCAGATGCTTTATTCCTTTTCCTCTTATTTATTTTTCTTTATATTTCCATTTGAATAACTTCCATGAACTTGCTCTTAATTCTCTGATCTTTCTCTGCTGTAAATAGTTGGCCCATCAAATGAATTCATTTCTGACATTGCCTTTTTATTCCTAGTATTTCCATTTCATCTTTTTCTCTAGTTTTAATTTTTAAAATTTGAAATTCCCATCTGTTCACACGTTACCCACCTTTTCCACTATTTATTGTATACGTTTAAAGTTTTTTGTCTGATCATTTAACATCTGACTCATTTGTGTGTCTGCTTCTATTGACTGTTTTTGCTCTCAATCATGGTTGCATTTTGCTCTTGATTATGGTCCCATTTTCTTGTTTCTTGGTCATAGTTTTTGTAATATAATGGATATTGTATGTAAAAGGACAGCAGAACCTAAGAAAAGGATATGCTTTTGTTGTTGGGCCTCTAGTGTGGAGGGATCTGAACCTATCTAATCTATATGTCAACTGGATCTGGGGTGATTGGTATTTTAGTTAAATTCATTTATCACTGTCCAAATGTTTTGAGGGTGGCAACAAGACTTTTCATCTAGCAAGACTATTGTCTGAGTGCTGGTGAGTCTCTGCAGACCCCCTATTCCTTACACCCCAGCCATCAGTTTTCCAAATCATGGCATATCTCTCTTTAATTTATAGCCTGACCACCAGCTCTTTGGAGGTGCTAGAGATTACCTTCCAGTCCTGCCTGCAGCTATCTGCTCCAATTTACATTTTTTCTAAGAATCTGGTTTGGATTGCCCCAGAAACAGACATTAAAAACAGTATTTGAAAGACTTCAAAGTGGCTCTACTAGCACTTACCTCTGATTATAGTAATAAAAAAAAAAAAAAAAAAAACAGTATTTGAGTGCAAGCAGTTTATTTGGGAGTCAATCCCAGGAAACACTGGTAGAGAATGAAGAAATAAGACTGGGAAAAGAAGGCAACCAATAAATGTGGCTTGTTAAGCCAGTCAGTCAGGTGGGCCAGTGGAGCTCAGTCTTGCTGAGGATGCTCTGGGAAAGAATGTAGAACACATGTCCATCTTGGGATTTTATCCATCAGCTCCATCAGTGGTTGGGGGAAGGCTGCTCCCAAGAGTATTATTAACACAGTGGCCAAATGTGCTGAGAAAGTGGGAGAGTCAGGAAAAAAAAAAAGCCCAGGTGCAGAGTTGTAGGTGTGCAGTAAGCAGTTGTAGTGTAAGTGCTGGCATTAAGCTTTGATTGCCAAGGCATTTGTTTCAAAAGACATCCATCTTGAATAAATATATTGCCCCTGTATGACACAGCTACTAGCAGAGCAACCAGGTAAGGAGCTAGGCTTCCCCCATCCACAAAGCTCCTGTTTCTCAGAAAGCTCTTAGTTGCCCTGGCCAGATAGCTCAGTTAATTGGAGCATCATCTCAAAGCATAGAGGTTGCCGGTTTGATCTCCAATCAGGGCACATACAGGAACAGATTGATGTTTCTGGCTCTCTCTCCCCCTTCCTCTCTCTCTAAATTCAATAAAATAACCATTAAAATTTTTTTTTTAATGAGAAAGTTCTGAGTTATCTCAATAACTGACCACTTGAGTGATCCCAGGTCTCCCTTTAAATGGAGCGAACCTACAAAACCTGAGATCCCACCCTTGGACCCCTAATAAATGCAGAGCCCCAGGTTCCCCCCCCTCTCTCCTTCTCTTTCTTTCTCTTCAACCTCGCTGTCTGACCTTTGGGTGTGCCACACACTGTCTAGGAGTTATAAGTAGTAGATCTTTTTCCTCAAAGTTTTCTGATGCTTTCTTGCTAAAGTATATCCTGTGATTGTAACAAGAACCACAAGAGTTTCCCCAGCTATAAGTAGGGCCCTGGACAGGGGCATGTTTATGCAGCTCCCTACAAGTGATGTGTGCCCAGGTGAGAACCACAGGCTTTCCTAACCAAGGGAACCAACATCAATAAGTAGGCTTGGGACTAACAGAACAGCAGCCTTCAGGAATAGAAGGGATGGGTCACCTATATAACCAATGAGTTATATAGGGAGAAATCTGAGTTTAACTAGCACCATATTTCCAATTGATGCCAGTGATATCTTACTGGTTGGAAGTCTGAGGAGGTGCCCACTTAGCCATCCCTTCCTGGCTCTGGATGCAGGTGCCATTTCTGCCCCCACCCATTTTACAAATGAGGAAACTGAGACTCAAAGAAGGGGCTGACCTTGCCCAAGAATACAACTAGTTAAAGGCAGAAATGGGATTTTCAAACCTAGTTGTATCTAAACCCCAAGTTCGAGTTCCTTTCTAGGCTGAAGGATATTATTAAAGATAATCTGTAAGTGGAGAAATAACATTAAACAGCCAAGAGATCTGATAAAAAAATCAAAATTCTCTTCCATTATTGTGCTTGCTGCCTTGATTGCTCAGGGAGGCTATGAAGCCATGAAGTACACAAGTATGGAGCTTTGGGATGATTCTCTAGTGGCCATATTCCTCCCCTATTCAAACGCTCACCTCCTCAGCAGAGCATACAAGACCTTCTGTGACCTGTTTCCATGACACCTCTCTTTTCCTTAAAATGCCAAGCATGTCCTACCTTCCCACAATGATATCCTCTATTCCCTCTATCTTTCCCTTTCCATCTTGGAAATCTTTCTTGTTCCAAGCATGCCTCCTTAGGGGAACCTTCCCAGACTGCCTCTTCTAGAAGTATTTGCCCCTTCTCCCAACCAAGAACACACTACCTTTACCTCTACTGAAAACCTAGTCTGTTCCTCTTAGTGCGACGATGTCATTGGTGAACTCCACTCCCTCCCTAAGTGGAGTTACTGAGGGTACAGTTGGACTCCTGTACCTTCTACAGTCCCTCCAGTGGCTGCTGTGGCCCTTGTTTCTCCACCTATGACTTCATACATAACTTGCTGGTGGTGCCCTATCCACAGCCCCTCAAGGTTTTTTTCTATTCCTGAAGGTTGCTTACAGCACATCTGCAACTCTGCATCTGAGTTGGTATTTTTTCTGACTCGCAGACCCCCACCCCACCATCACTCATGGCCCCTTGTGAATGTTCCTGGGAGCATCCAACCACTGAATGAGCTGGAGATAGTACCCCAGCTCTTGGCTGCTCAGTGGGGACAGCTCTAAAGCACATCCTTACACTGTCTCCCACATCATCCCCAGCAGGACTGAGTGCAAAAAGTGCCCACATTGGCCAGCTCCCAGAGACAAGAATAGAGGTTTCCTGAACTACAGTGAATTGTGAATCTCTAGAATTAGGAGTCCAAGTGTCATTAATAAAAGATCAAAGGTTAGATGGTTTCTCCTAATTTCTAGGACATCTGTGTACTTTGGAGCTGAGTGAATGTTGGCATCATATTAAATAAAGTTGCTTACCAAAGAGATGGAGCCCTTGCTGAACCCAATAACCATCTGTCCTGTTTTCTGGACTGAGACCCCACAGGTAGGTGTTTCTTCTTTGATGCTGGACAGGTGTCGCTTCGCCTGTGCTTTTCCTGTGACTGAGCTCCACAGACTGACCACCCTGTCCTCCGACACTGTCAACAGTGTGGCCCGGGAGGCCAGCGCTGCCGTGCATACCCAGGGGTCTAAGGCATTGCCCAGGATATGGAAAATCAGCTCTGCAGTTTCCAGATTCCAAGCACTGACCTAACAGAAGGACGAAAGGAGGAGAAAACTCAGCAGGAGACCTAGGCTGCAAGTTTTCCAGAATCGAATACAAGATTTGTTCTTTTTATAGTTCATGTATTTTATTTTTAACTCTGCTAATTCCAAATGTAAAGGGATCAGAGAGAGGTATCCTGAATAGTATCCTGGAAGAGCAAAAGGACATTTGTGGAAAAATTGATGAAACCCAAATAAAGTCTAGAATTAGGTTGATAAAAATGATCGATATTAATGTCTTCGTTTTGACAAATGTTGTTAGGTAAGACGTTGACCTTAGAGCAGCCTGGATCAAGGGCATGTGGGAACTCTTTTTATTTTTTCATGTGGGAACTCTTTATGATATCTTTATAACTTTTGCATAAATATAAAATTGCTGCAAAATAAAAAGTTTTAAAAATAGAAAAAAAGCCAGCCATATCATATGCACTGACATATATGTCCATTTCAAGTAATTATTGATTAAAGCAGTTTTTCTGTTTAACCTCACCAAAAAAAAAGTATCCTTTTGTCAGCAGAAACCATTTAAAAAGTAAACATTTGCCCATTAATTCTATTTCTGGGGTGTATTCTATTGTATTTTTTCAAAGTTAGAAGTGGGGAGGCAATCAGACAAACTCCTGCATGTGCCCCACCGGGATCCACCCAGCATGCCCACCAGAGGGCAATGCTCTACCCATCTGGGGTGTTGCTCCGTTGTGGCCAAAGCCATTCTAGTGCCTGAGGCGGAGGCCATGGAGCCATCCTCAGTGCCCGGGCCAACTTTGCTCCAGTGGAGCCTTGGCTGCGGGAGGGGAAGATAGAGACAGAGAGAAAGGAGAGGGGGAAGGGGGAAGAAGCAGATGGGCACTTCTCCTGTGTGCCTTGACCCGGAATTGAACCCAGGGTTTCCACATGCCAGGCCAATGCTCTACCGCTGAGCCAACCAGCCAGGGTCCTTTGGGGTTTATTTTAAAGAAATAAGGAGAGGTTCTGACCAGTGGCTCAGTGGATAGAGTGTCAGGCCTGTGTATGGACATCCTGGGTTTGATTCCCAATCAAAGCACATAGAAGTGACCATCTGCTTCTTTCCCCTTCACTCTCCCCCTTTTCTCTCTCTTCTCCTCCCACAACCAGTGGCTCGATTGGTTCGAGTGTGGCCCTGGACACTGAGGATAGCTCTGTTGGTGGTTGGTCCATGTGCGTCAGCCTCAGGTGCTGAATATAGTTTGGTACTCGAGCATTGCCCCCAAGCAGGGTTGCCGGGTGGATCCCAGTTGGGGCGCATGTGGAAACCTGTCTCACTATCTCCCCTCCGCTCACCTAAAAAAGAATAAAAAGAAGAGGTATGCATAAAAATATATGCAAAAGGAAAGTTATCTCAGTTATTTGAAAGCTCAAAGAACTGGACACAACCTATATGCCCAACAGTAAGGGATTATTTAAATAAACTGTAGTGAAGCCATGCAGTGGCATCTTATGAAATCACTAAGTATGCTCTTTTTGAAGAATGTTTAAGATCATGAACCAATAAAAATAGCTTTATAAAGCTGCACCTATGGTTTTATCCCAATTTTGTTTTACACACACACACCACATAAAGTAAAATTATGTAAATTGTAACAGTGGCTATCTTTGAGGTTATCTATTAAAATTCATTATTTCTTTACTGTTGTTTCCAAGGTTTTATAGAAAACAAAGATGATTTCTATAATCAGTTTTGAATTCAACCAACACCTCTCTAATATTTAAGCCTGCAACTGCCTAATA
The DNA here is from genome assembly GCA_037038555.1 of Rhynchonycteris naso. Lineage (NCBI taxonomy): Eukaryota > Metazoa > Chordata > Mammalia > Chiroptera > Emballonuridae > Rhynchonycteris > Rhynchonycteris naso. The sequence continues at coordinate 22,288,856 of CM073003.1, forward strand.
AAAATATAACGCAAGCCACATACAACTAAATGTTTATTAGTCACCTTTGTTACCTTTGTGCTAGATGCTGAATACACAACCTTCTTTGCTTCATCCACATGAAGGCTCCAGATCTGAGGTTTGGTGGGATCTTTGGAGCCTCCATCCTCAATGATGAATTTCTCCTGGCCAGAGAGTAAGTTCCACAAGCGCAGTGTGTGGTCCTTGGCAGCAGAGATGGCCTGCGTCCCTTTAGCAAACACTTTTACACACCTCACCTCTCCTGCAGCAGGCCAGGGTAGGGGAGAGTATATTAGCTGGGCATATTTTAACCTTCCAACTACCAAAGTGCCTATTGGCTTGGAAATTCCCTGGTTTGCCAAAGAAAGGATGAATGGATTTGGACATCTCCAAATTAGGAATAATGCAATGTTTATAGCAACATGTTAAGAAAAATATATGCACAGTGTACATACTTAGATTGCAACGACATGACACTTCTAACATTTTTTGAGATATAATTTACAAATAAAATTCACACATTCAATGAATAATGGTACGATTCACTATATGCTCACAGAGTTGTTCAACCATCACCTCAGGCTAAGTTTGGAATATTTTCATAACATCACAAAACTAACACCCCCTCCCCTTTCTCTCCCTATTAGTTTAGCTGTTGTAAAGTGTCTAATTCAGTGGTACCTAGTACATTCACAACGTTGTTTATCACCTTTCTCTAATTCCAGAATATTTCCCTTACCCCAAGAGGAGACCCCGATCCTCACTAGTAGTCATTCCCCTTTCCTCCCTCTCCCACTAGTAACTGTTAATCTGCTTCCTGTCTCTCTGGATTTTCCTGTTCTGGACATTTCATATAGATATAATCACACACTAATGTGGCCTTTTGTGCCTGGCTTCTTTTATCTGATATAATTCCCTGAGCTCCAGCCTCACTTCCTTGTTGTAAACGTGCCAGCTTCCTCCCCATCTCGGTGCCTTTGCACCGGCTGTTTTCCACGCCCAGATGCTCTTCCCACACCCTAGCCCTTTGCACACCTCTTCCTTCACACCCTTTGTGTCCTGGCTGAAATGTTCTTGCTTAGAGAAATGCCTTCCCTAACACCTTAAGTTGGTCACTTTGGTTACTGTGGCTCAGGGCATGCTGTTTTCCTCATTATACTTATCGCAGTATGTAACAGCTCACCCTCCCAAGCATGTGAGTCTGACTCAGGCCAGGATCAGGGTGAGGCAAGTGAGGCACTCTTCTGGTGCAAAATTTAACAACACACCGAATCACTGAGTTTCTTTTATTGCCTCTGATTCCAATATGGCTTGGCACAGGACTACTGTTAATCCTGTCTTTATTTAAGACAAATTGATATTTATTCATTGTGGTTGTTTTGCATTTATTTCCTTTTTTTTTTTTTTTTTACAGGGACAGAGAGAGAGTCAGAGAGAGGGATAGATAGGGACAGACAGACAGGAACAGAAAGAGGTGAGAAGCATCAATCATTAGTTTTTCGTTGCTGTTGCGACACCATAGTTGTTCATTGATTGCTTTCTCACATGTGCGTTGACCACGGGCCTTCAGCAGACCGAGCAACCCCTTGCTGGAGCCAGCGACCTTGGGTCCAAGCTGACGAGCTTTTGCTCAAGCCAGATGGGCCCGCGCTTAAGCTGGCGAGCTCGGGGTCTCGAACCTGGGTCTTCCGCATCCCAGTCCGACGCTCTATCCACTGCGCCACCGCCTTGTCAAGCTATTTCCATTTTTAAAAAACATGGTTGAAACATTTATCTTGATGACTAAGGTTTGATTAACTTTGGGAGCAGCCCTTTAAATTGTGCACCCAAGGCGTGTGTGCCTTACTACCCTCACCCTAGTCTCAGCCCTGGTCTGTTTCTCTTTAGCCTCTAGAATAGGACTGGTATACACAGGGACTCAAAACCTGAACAAATGAATGAACCATGGTAGTGATGGGACTCTACAGAAATGTAAACTCTAGTGTGCTAGATAAATTGCATAGATGACCACACTTTACCTTCCTTGAAATATACCTTCTGCACTGTGGCTCTAAGACTCTATATCCATCAAGATATAAAGTCTATTTCCCTGCTCATTGATTTTAGACTGTTCTTGTGACTTCCTTTGGCTAACAGAATGTGACAGGGTGCCAGTTCCAGAGACAGTTCCAGGCCTTAAGAGACCTGGTGCATTTCTGCTTGCCCTCTAGAAACTCTGCCTCTGCTCCAGCTAGCCTGCTAGAGGATGAAAGATCATGTGGAGCACAGTTGAGTTGTCTCGCTGAGAACATCCTGGGCCAAACAGCTCCCAGATGCATCACTAACTGATCTCAGATGTATGAGCAAGACTGCTGAGTCCAGAAGAACTGCCCAGTTCTGTTCAGCCTAAATTGCCAATCCACAGAAGGTGAGCTAAATAAACAGGTATTGTCTGAAGCTACAATGTTTGGAGGTGTTTTATTATGCAGCAATAGCTAGCTGATACAGGATCAAAGCCAGGGTTTTGATATGGACAAATGAATTGGTAGTGAAGAGATTCTGGGGACTGACTGATTGATGTGGGACACTAGAAAGAAGGTGATCGTAAACCATGTCCTAAGCCTTACCTCTGTGTCCAGTTAGGATGTGAATCACCTGCTGCTCTTCCATGTCCCACACAGCTATGATGCCATCCTGGGTGCCCACCAGCAGCAGCTTCTCTTCCAGGCTCCACGCCATGGCTGTGATGCCTGTGGCCCACAAGAGACAACAGTGAGGTCATCAGCTCCCATATATGAATGCTCAGCCATGAGGTCCTCTGATGGGCCCCCACTTCACAGAAAGAGCCACTGAGGCATGGACAGATTCAGTCCCTGTCCAGAACCACAAACTTAGGAAGTAGCAGAGCCAGGATTTTGAAGCCAGAGCTGTCAGACACCAGATTCAGATCTTGGCTGTAAGGTTTATGTTGCTCTTTGGGACTAAAGCTTGGTCCTAAGTGTCTCTCCAGTTGAGTGGTTCTCACTCAGGAGCAATTCTGCTCCTCAGGGGACACTGGACTGTTATGTTTTTCATTAAACCAGATTCAGTCTCAGAAGCCTTCTCAAAACAGCATTCTAGAAGCTGTCCCTAAGTCAATTCTTCCATTAATTGTACTTAGTGTCTCTTAGAATTTCTATGTTGGAAGCACTATTCTTTGTGAGTGTACCTTTCCCTACAAGGCAATGTGGCATAGAAATGTCCTAAGTCACAACAACTGACATTTGAACCACAAGCTAATTGTATTCAGTGACTTCCCAATTAATGCAAGAGATTGTGGGTGAGCAGAAAAAGAAATAGATGAATGGAAGTAGATTGGTGGATAAGCAGATCGATGGATGACTGGTTAGATGAGTGGGTCAGTGAATAGATAGATTTTTGATTGGTATATGGATGAGCCAATTAATATATGGGTGAGAAAGCTGAATGACTAAGTGCGTGGATGGGGGGAGGAGTAAGTGAGTGGATGGAAGATGACCACAAGAGAAAAATGAAAAGATAAGTGGTGTGGATAGAGGGATGGAAGGAAGGATAACTAATAGAGGTACGGATGGGGATGTGTGGATGGATGGAAGAAAGAAAGGAATGTAGAAAGGAAGGGTGGATGGATGAATGGATGGACTGACGGATGAATAGATGGATGGAAGGAAGCGAGAAGAAAAGGAAGTCAGAGAAGGAGAGAGGTAAGGAGAGGGAGAGAGGGAAGGAAGAGGAGGAAGGGAGTGAGGAAAGATGGAGGAAGGGAGAAAGGATGGATGGATGGATAGATGGATGGACAGAAGGCCAGATAGATAGAAGGAAGGAAGGAAGGGAGAGAGGAAGGGAGGGAGGGAAGGAAGGAAGGAAGGACAAATGGATGACAAATAAATGGAGAGAATGAAATTCTCTTGCCCCTCTGACATTCTGGTGTCCCAGGGAATCTACAAGCTCCACCAGCATCTCGGGGAACAGATACCAGCCCTTAGCTTCCAGACTTACTAGCATCTACTATAAATTGCAGGAACTCTCAGTAAGATGGGCACTGAACCCTTAGAGACAAGACCCCCGAAGCAGCTTGTATCCTCTCACTCTGGCTCATTAGCAGTCGTCACACTACTAATCCATAGTCCCTGGGGGTCAGAGAGAGTAAATCAGCATAAAACAACAGGGGCAGACCTGATACCTGATGGCACCCTTGGGGCCTCCTGACTGGCAGAGGGAAGCCCCAGAGAGAAGCCTGAAACACCTGACCCGTGTTGTCCCTGGGCAAGAAGGGGTCTGGGAGGACTTTTGCTACACTGGGAAGACTCACCTTTATGACAGCCGGTGAGGGTCACCTGGAGGGATCCTACTGGGGGCCGGAAGAACCCTCCGAGAGGCACCAGCACAGGGTGTGGGCACACCCGGAACCAGCTCTGGGCCTGTTGACACAGCTGTCCCACCAGTGTCGGATGCGTGGTGGCAAAGAAATGAAGTCTGGCCAGGATTTCTGTATACAGGATGCTCCTCTCTGCAACAAAGGGGGCCCCAGTTAAAGGGAGGGGTATTGCTTTCCTGGATCAAGCACCACCCCCCTTTACTCATGCCCCAACTTCCTCTCCTGACTCTTTTATTCAGATACATTTGCCCTGCTTCAAGCGCACTACCTACCACACTAGGTGGTTTCCAGCCTTTGGGCCTCTGCCTGGAATGTTCCCTCCTTTTTCCCTTCTCATGCCAATCATCTCATCCTCATCTTAGCTCAAAGGTCACTTCTGAAAAAAGCATTCTCCAGTTCAACCCTCCAATCCTTACATTTTCCAAGCTCAGGTCTTATCGTAGTTGCAATCTGACATTTCTTTGTGTGTTTGTTCAATGACGCTGCCGCCTCCACTACCCTAGACCTGGAGTTTCCATAAAACAAGAATAATGCTTGTCTTGTTCACTGCTATGTTCTTACTGCCTAGACACCCCACGAGTATCTGCTAGAGAAATACCAATCTTTTCCCCAGAACTTCACAGGTACAGAGTGTATAAATTTCCTGGGGCTGCAGTAACAAATGACCACACGCTGGATGACTCAAAACAACAGAACTTTTTCTCTCCCAGTTCTGAAGATGAGAAGTTGAAAATCAAGGTGTCAACAGTGCCATGCTCCCTCTGAATGCTCTAGTGGGGAATCCTTCCTTGTCTCTTCCAGCTTCTGGGGGCTGCACGTGTCCTTGGCTTGTGGCTGCATCACTCCAATCTCTGCCTCCATCTTCACACAGTCTTCTCATCTGTATGTCTCCATGTTTTTTTCCTTTTCTATTTCAAATCTCTCTCTGCTTCCTTCTGATAAGGATACATGTGACTTCATTGAGGGTCCACCTAATAATCTGGCATGAACTCTCCATCTCAAGATCTTTAACTTAGCCACATCTTTTGTCATATAAGGTGATTGACTGAAACAGTTTCCAGGGATTAGGAAGTGAATATATAATTGGAGAGATTGGCACTTTTTTTCTGCCTACCACACAGAGGTATTATCATTATTATCCCAAGTTTATGAAAGGGAAAATTGGGGAACAGAGAGGTTAAGTACTTTGCGCAAGGTCACCAGCCAGTCAGAGGCAGAAATTTGACCAAGAGCTGAGCAAAGATCAGGGGCACTGAAGGTGGACAGTTTGTTTTGTCCCTGTTGTTGGCACAAACTAATTGTGGGTCCAGGGTAACAGTGGTAATGGCCTGTGCCTTGGTTTGCTGGTGGGTGAACTGAGGGCAAATGTCTCACTAGCCATGTGGGTACAAAACTTAAGGCGGTGCCTATAAGATAAATACTATTTTAATACAATATTTTAAAAATCAAAATTAAAGTACATAAAACCCATGATAAACAAAATACCAGTCTTTTAAATAAAAACAGGGTCAGAAGTGGTACCATGCTCAGTCATCCTAGAGCAGTGGTTCTTAACCTGGGTTCTATCGAACCCTAGGGATTCAATGAGTCGGTCTCAGGGGTTCAGAGAAGCCTCTGCCGCGGAGGCCAGAATAAAGCAATACCGTAATTTGTTGTGAGTTCATGCACTTTGTTGGTTTTGTTCTTTGAGCAAGGTGATGTTCATGCACGGCTCATTTTGTGCACCAGTAAAAAAACATATATACCTATGTCTTGAATTTGGGAAAAAAATCATATTTTACTTATCACTAAAGAAGGGTTCGGTGAATGCGCATATGAAACTGGTGGGTTCAGTACCTCAAAAAAGGTTAAGAACCACTGTCCTGGAGCCTGAGTCAGTAGAAGTCAGGACTATCCACCCATTTTTAGGAGCCCACAGAAAGTGCTGAAATGTGCAGGGAGCACATGGTTGCCCAGCTAAGTCCTCTGGTAGCAACATTTCTTTCTGTAATACCACCTTCTGCTGGGGAATTGATGACAAGTTGTCAATAAAAGATGCTTGCTAAGAACATGCTGTATTTGGGATTCTAATTCTTTCCTTAAACCAGGTAGTTGTACCCAAGGCTGTTTTCCTGGGAGATCACTTCCTGTGAGGTTTTTTATTTTTACAGGGACAGAGAGTGAGTCAGAGAGAGAGAGAGATAGGGACAGACAGACAGAAATGGAGAGAGGTGAGAAGCATCAATCATTAGTTTTTTGTTGCCATTGTGACACCTTAGTTGTTCATTGATTGCTTTCTCACATGTGCCTTGACCGCAGCCTTCAGCAGACCGAGCAACCCCTTGCTGGAGCCAGCAACCTTGGGTGCAAGCTGGCGAGCTTTTGCTCAAGCCAGATGGGCCCGCGCTCAAGCTGGCGACCTCGGAGTCTCGAACCTGGGTCTTTCACATCCCAGTCTGATGCTCTATCCACTGCGCCACCACCTGGTCAGGCACTCCCTGTGAGGTTTACAACTCTGGTGAGCATGGATGTGTGAGAAATGCAAAACTAATGGTGGACACCAGCGCCTTCCACCTGGGTGGGACCTTAGACACACTTTAGTTCCATCCTACAATTCATAGAAGACAGAAGCTGAGGCTCACTACAGAAATGGCTTGTCCAAGGCCATTCACATCTACAATATTGATACAATCATGTGACAATAACAGGACCCTTGATGGCACCATGGGACAGGCTCTGTATGAACTGATTCACCTACCTTTTCAGGCATCCCTAGATGGTAGGGCCAATTCTCATCCCATTTTGCAGATAGGAAAACCAAGAGCAGCAGCAAAGCAGGGCTGGGGGTGGGGAGGATAAGAGACCTGCAAAGTTTCCCACTACCTATAAGTGCCAGAGCCTTGATTTAAATCAACACAGTGGGGCTCAAAACCCATGCTCTTGGCCAGTACTGGTCTATGAGTAGGGGTACAGATTTGGCAGGGAGTGAGTGGATGGCACCCTTATACTCATGAAGCTCAGTCTGGTTGGGCAGATATATGATGTAAACGAAACCCAGCAGAAATAATATCTAAGAGCTAAGACAGATGGAGAGAATGACAGAAAATTCAGGGGCTGGGGAGCAGGGGGTGTCCAGCTTCTGCAATGGCTGGACAAGTTTCTTGGAGGAAAAAGACTTGACTGAGCTCTGAGGGAGACATGGAAGGAATACTGAAATTTAGCACCTTTATAAAACCCTCCAATCAAAATCTGGTGTGGGCCCTGGCCAGTTGGCTCAGTGGATAGAACCTCAACCTGGCATACGGATGTCCAGGTTCGATCCCTGGTCAGGGCACATATTAGAAGCAACCATTTTATTCTCTTTCCATATCTCTACCCCTTCCCTTTCTCTTCCCCTCCCACAGCCAGCAGCTTGATTGGTTCAAGTATCATCACCCTGGGTACTGAGGATAGCTCATTGGTCTGACCATGTCAGCCTCAGGCACTAAAAATGGCTCAGTTGATTCAAGCATCGGCCCCAAACGGGGTTGCTGAGTGGATCCCAGTTGAGGCACATGCCAGAATCTGTCTCACTATCTCCCCTGTTTTCACATAAAAACAAAAACAAAAACAAACAAACCTGGTGAGAATTGTATGATAAAAATCATTCTGCCTACATCACACTCATTAGAATGCATTTTTAAAAAAATCTTAGTTGACTGACCAGGAGGTGGCACAGTGGGTAGAGTGTCAGACTGGGATGCGGAGAACCCACATTTGAAACCCCAAGGTCACCAGCTTGAGCATAGGTTCATCCAGCTTGAGCACAGGCTCATCAGCTTGAGCGCGGGGTCACTGGCTTAAGCAGGAGATCATAGACATGACCCTATGGTTGCTGGCTTAAGCCCAAAGGTCACTGTCTTGATGTTCAAGGTCACTGGTTTGAGCAAGGGGTCACTCACTCTGCTGGAGTCCTCCAGTCAAGGCACATATGAGAAAGCAATCAATGACCAACTATGGTGCTGCAATGAAGAATTGATGCTTCTCATTTTTCTCCCTTCCTGTCTGTCTGTCCCTAGCTGTCTGTCTCTCTGACTCTCTCTCTGTCTCTGTCAAAAAAAAAATTGAATATAACAAGTATTGGTGAGGATGCAGAGAAATAGAAACCTTTGGGTACTGTTGTGGGATTGCAAAATGGTGCAGCTGGAAAACAATATGGAAGTTCCTCAAAAAGTAAAACAGAGACCCTGGTGGGAGAGCTCAGTTGTTTAGAGTGTTGTCCCACTAAGCCAAGGTTGTGGGTTCAATCCCTGGTCAGAACTTATATAAGAATCAACCAATAAATGCATAAATAAATGAAACAACAAATTAGTGTTTCTCTTTCTCTCCCTCCCCTCTTCTCTCTCTCTCTAAAATCAATCAATAAATAAAATTTGGAAAAAAAGTTAAAACATAAAATTACTATATGACTCAGAAATCCCACTTCTGGGTATACGCGCCAAAAGAATTAAAAGTAGTCTTGAAGATATTTGTACAGCTATGCTCATAGCAGCACTGCTTACAACAAAAGTATCCATCAATGGGTGAATGGATAAACAAAATGTAGTCCATCTATACAGTGAAATAGGATTCAACACTAAAAAGGAAGGGAATTCTGACATATGCTATGACATGGATGAACCTTAAGGACATTATGTTGATTGAAATAAGTCAGACACAAAAGGACAAATACTGTATGATTCTACTCATATGATGTCCCTACATTAATCAATTCATAGAGACAGAAAGTGGAAGAGTGAGGGGCCAGGGCCTAGGGGAGGGAAGTTAGTATTCAATGGGGAAAGAGTTTCAGTTTGGGAAGATAAAAAGTTCTGGAGTTGGACAGTGGAGATGGTTACAGAACAATGTGATTGACTTAATGCCACTGAACAGTGTGCTTAAAAATCATTATGATTGGAGCCTGACCTGTGGTGGCGCAGTGGATAAAGCATCGACCTGGGAACACTGAGGTCGCCAGTTCAAAACCCTGCACTGGTCTGGTCAAGGCACATATGGGAGTTGAGCTTCCAGCTCCTCCCTCCTTTCTCTCTTTCTCTCTTTCTCTCTCTCTCTCTCTCTCACTCTGTGTCTCCTCTCTAAAATGAATAAATTAAAAAAAAAATTAAAAAAAAAAAGAAGAAAATTGTACTAAAAAAAAAAAAAAATCATTATGATTGGAAACTTTATGTTACATGTATGTTACCACAATTTTAAAAAACAAAAGCAAATAAAATACTATCCTGGACAAAGCATCAGTATTGGAGAAAAGCCAAAGCACCAAGTGATTTTCTGTTCCCATCCTGAGGAAGTGAAGGTCAAGACCAAGCACTGGTGACTGAAGGCAGCCATGTCCAGAGAAGGCCCAAGGATGTGGATGCTTGGCCCTGCTGGAACTTTCTGCAGGTCAGGAATCAGACAGCAGATGGTGTGGTGTTATGTCTCAGAAAGGGCAAGAGAAATCTAATCAGTTTTGCAAAACTAAATAATATAGTACACTGTATTCTGCTTGTTACTTTCTCACGCATGATGTCATGTTTCTGCTTAATAAATTGGATAGCTGATCTCTTCAAGGCACCTCAATTCTGGAGAGCTTGGGGCCCCTCCACTTGCAGTATTGTTGCTGCATCATTCCTTTCTGGCTTCCCTTCACGAAATCCTGAATACTAACAACACATCAGACTCAGAAATTCTTCAGTCTATAGGGCAGCCCAATGACTTGCCCAGAGAGCTAAGAATGATTTTTACAGATTAATGTTTGCAATCTATGGGATAATAGGAAACACCAGCTTTGAACTACAATTAAGCAAAATGTTATTCCTCAGAATGAGAGTTCCCTTTTCTTTCTCATTAGTGGACCTCAATTACCAAAAAGTCATGCTCAGTTATTATGTTTTGAATTTCATCAGTAAAAAAAATCTGTGGGAATGTGTTTTCTGTCTTGTTATATTAAGTATTGACATAATTTCCTTGATTTTATCTGAAATAACACCTATCTAGTTCTTTTCTAGAAACAGGTGCTGGGCCGGGGTAAAGGAATAGGCACTGCTTTGGTAATTTTCACTTCGAAGCCCTTCCTGGTTCAACTTAAAGTTCTAGAGGCTGGACTGGGAGAAACCCCAAGGATGTAGACAGGAAAGGTGTGTGAACTAATAACAATCTAGCTACTGGCTCAGGGAGGGGAGTGGGCTTCTAGTGCTCAGTACAGAGAGACCCCCGCACCAGGCCAGCCCGACTTACCCATTCCCTGGAACTCCATGGCTGGGCGGCACAGCTGGAGGGCTTCTCGGACCAGACCCACCTCAGGACAGTTCACATGAGGGGCGCACAAGTCAAAGTCATCCAACAGGCTCTCGATGCCCCCAGAGACACCCCGGCAGGAAATCCAGTTCATGTTGCCTGCAGGGAGAAAGGGGTTAGTAGGGAGTACAGTCTCCCTCCAGTTCATCCTGGGAGGAGGGCTCTTACCTCTCCAGTTCTCCCAGAAGTTCTCACTCTTGGCCACTGCTGACATTGGGGCCAGATTATTCTGTGGTGGGTAGTCCTGTGCATTGCAGGGTATTGAGCAGGATCCTTGGTCTCCACCCACCAGATGCCATTAGTACTCCCCAAAGTCACAATAATCAAAAACATGAACTTTGCCAAGAATCACCCCTGATCACCCCAGGTTGAGAATCACAGGAAGATCAGACAAGCAGATGGATAGACAGAAAGATGTCCGAATAGATAGATGATGGATGGATAAACATAAAGATGACTGCTATAGATGACGGAGAGAGACAAAAATGATAGGTAGATAGACAAACAGATGGTAGAGACAGAGATGATGAATAGACAAAAAGAAAGATGGGTGGATAGACAATAGATGGCTAGATATAAAGATGATAGAAATATACAGATGAGAGAGATAGAAATGATAGGAAGACAGGTAAATATGATTGATAGATATGATAGATATAGATGGTGGATAAATAAAGATAGAGACAATTTATGATATATTAATAGACAAATAGAAAAGGGATCTTTCTTGTTCTAAGGTTGACTTTCTGATTCTTTGCATGATCAACTAGTACTCAATGCCAGTAGCACCCCTTCCTCAAGTCTTGACACCAAAATACCTCCAGACACTGCCAAGTGTCCCCTGAGAAGGGGGTGCAGAACCACACCAGGTGAGACCCAGTGCCCGAAGAAGAACCAAGATATTGACTTTGCCCTTTGCCTTCCCAGGTTCTAGAAAGGGCAAGCATAGCGGAAGGTCAAGATCTGCTTAACCTGCTCCAAGGTGGGGTGCAAGAGCTTACCCAGCACCTCTTGCTTCAGCTCCTTGATGCGGCCTGAGTGGAGCAGGTGATAGGGCAACTCCTTCAGCTTCCGCAGGTTTGCAACAGTGTCTGAGAACCACAGGGGCTGGGGAGCCACCTGAAGAGGAGGAGGGAATGACAGCCAGGTTGTTATCACATGAGCTCATTCATTCACTCCACAAATACAGACCAGTCTGGGTACCATGTGATGTTGGAGGGAGTGAGGACACGATTTTGGACAGAGATAACCTATACCCACCACAAGTTGGGCTGGGGCAGGGGAAGGATGTAGGGATCAGGGAATCTAAGGGGCACCCGAGCAGAGGCTCAGAGGTAAGTAGGAGTCTGTCTGGTGAAATGTGTCAGAAAATATGGGATTTCTGGGTAAGGAAATAGCTTGTGCAAAGGTCCAAAGGCAGGAGAGAACATGATGAGAGTTTTAGGAGAGCTGAATTATAAGACAGAGTGGGTAATTATGGAGGGGAATGAGACTAGGGAGTTTGTAGGCAAAAGATCTTGAATATCAGGTTGGGGAGGTTGGACAGGACACAGAGGGCACTGGGGAGGCATGGAGGTATTAGAGGAGAGACAAGGTCAGACTGCATTGTCAGAAACATTTCTTTGGAGGATGGACTGAAGCAAGAGGTCCTAAAGCTGGGACGCCTAGAAGGAGTACAGACCATGACCCAGGAGGAAAGGATGAGATTGAGCCTACAAGGGCTGTGGGTACAAGGGACAACTGTGAGTCATCATAGAGGAGAAAGGGAAGTACCAAGAAGCAATCAGGCCTGGCCCTGCCTCTGGCCTCACCTGTCCATCTGGGAAGAAAAGAAAAAAGAAAAATCTAATGACAACACAAGACTTACAAGTCTATTTGCTAGCTGTAATCAATGTGCTACAGTTATGGAAGACAGTCACCTCAGGGTGACTGAAGACAAATTGACAGAAGAGTCCATGGGAACTCTCTGTACTCGATTTGAAACTCTTCTGTAAATCTAAAATAATTTCAAAGCTAAAAGTTTTTTAAAAACTTATAGGTTTTGTCTCAGAGAGGGGAACACGAAGAACAAGTAATCAAGATAGGAGAAAAACCTGGAAGGCTTCCTGAAGGAACAGGCATTTGAGCTAGGACTTAAGGTTTTTTACTTTGTTTTTTTGTGTGTGTATTGTTTTTCTTTTTACAGAGAGAGAGAGAGAGTCAGAGAGAGAAATAGATAGGGACAGACAGACCGGAATGGAGAGAGATGAGAAGCATCAATCATCAGTTTTTCGTTGCCATTGCGACACCTTAGTTGTTCATTGATTGCTTTCTCACATGTGCCTTGACCGCGAGCCTTCAGCAGACCGAGCCACCCCTTGCTCGAGCCAGCGACCTTGGGTCCAAGATGGTGAGCTTTTTGCTCAAACCAGATGAGCCCATGCTCAAGCTGGCGACCTCGGGGTCTCGAACCTGGGTCCTCCACATCCCAGTCTGACACTCTATCCACTGCGCCACCACCTGGTCAGGCAGGACTTAAGGTTTTTGAAAGGCAAAAAATAGGGGGCAGCACACCAGCTAAGGATGCCAAGTCTTAGCGTTGCTGGGCATAAAAGAAGAAAGACCGGAAGGAAATGTGTGAATAGTGACTTGGTCTTCCTCACACAGCATGGTGGAGGTTGAAGGTGGGGAACAGGAGTGCAGACACCTCACCTTGCGGTCCAAGTTTAAGGGCTTCCCCACCAGTGGCAGGGTGATGAGTTTCTTGGTGCCCTGGCTCCAGGCCCCCAAGAAGAAGTCAGCCAAGATTCCATGCTTCTTGGCATTCTCGGGCTCTGACAAGTAGCGCTCTCGGACCACCTCGGCCAGCTGTCTGCAAAGACAGGACACAGCCTGGTGGGTCTGGGGAACCAGGCAAGCTCAGAGTTGGCCACTGGCCTTCCATGAGGTAGTTCCCAAATGCAGGTCCATCCTAAACCACCATCCGGATGCTCGCTAAGTCTGCTGATCACCTGTCCTATTTGTTGCCTAACATTTATCTCTAAAGTGCCCCCCCAGTACATTTACTTTAAAAAGGAGCCTTTGGGCTTCTCATGTTAAACAAATATAAATCACTGTATGATACAGCAATTCTACTCCTGGAATTGTATACAGTATATATATATCTACTCTGAATATATACCAAAAGAAATGAAAACCTTGTTCACGCAAGTTCAAATCGGCACTATTCACGCTCTCCAAAAGGTGGAAACAGCCTAAAGGTCCATCAGTGGATGAATGAATAACAAAATAGTGATACATTCATACATTTATAAAAAGGAATGGAGCTTTGACACATACTACAAGGTGGATGAATCTTGAAAATATGATGCTGAATGAGAGAAACCAGACACAAAAGACCACGTGTTGTATGATTCTATCTATATGAAATGTCCAGGATGGGCAAACACACAGAGACAGAAAGTGGTTAGTGGTTGCCAGGGACTATGGGGGGGATGGGGAGTGACTGATAATGGGGATGGTGTCTCCTTTGAGATGATAAAAATATTCTAGAATTACTTAGAGGTGATGGTTGCACAACATGGTGAATGCACTAAGTGCCACTGAATTGTACACTTTAAAATGATGAATTTTATATTATGTGAATTTCTCCTCAACTTAAAAAATAAGTTAGTTGGATCCGAGTTGGTTCATGGACACCCTTGAATTCTGTGCTGAGTGGACTTGATTCCCCGGGAATTGGGGGAGGAGAGGATCTGGATCACGGAGGAGCCTGATCGGTGAGCTCTTGCTCTTGGGCACTCAAACAGCATCACCTCCACAGTGGGCCTACCTCTGGGCGATGGCCAGGAGTGTGAAGCCATCCACGGGTCTCCTGGCCAAGCAGTTTCCCAGATCACGACGAAGCCTCACCCAGAGCAGGGGTGGGAAACGCAGCAGCTCCTTGCTGGGTGGGGTCCAGTCCTGGTACACAGCCTGCAGGACCTCATCATCCAGGGACAGGACGTCCTTCAGCTCTGCCTCTGAGAGCCCGTGCCTGGAGGAAGGATGGGAAACATGGCTGTGTCTCCTGCATGTAAAAGACACAGTCACCAAGGCAGGGAGGGAGATGGCCAGCTGCATAGTGTCCTGCCCGTCACAAAAGGGTTTACCCCGAGGATCAGCATTTGGACAGTGCCCAGGCCCAGTGGGCACTGATGCCCGGTTCCAGCTGTACCCAACAAGTGAGACCTTTCCTGATCTTTCATTCTGCATCCACACAGCTACAGAACCTCGAACCATCCCCTCCCTAGGTGAAAATAGGGAGGGAGAGAGAAGGTAACTTAGAAAAATAATGCAGGAACCAACAGTACCTTCCCCAACCCACCTCATGTCTCCTGGCCTGAGAAAGGGGGGAGTGAGAGAAAGGGAGTGGCTTTAAATAGGATGATTGACTGACATTTTGGTGGTGAGCTGAATGGGCTTTCTAACTCCTGAGAGCATAAAATAGGAAAACTGTGGATTTGCCTGTAATTGATAACATTGCAGAGATGGAGAATATCTGAGTTCATTTCAGAGCAATGGGAGAGGGAGGCTGGCTTCAGTTTGCACCTCACTGGGTAGAAACAGCTCGTGTGAATTTTTAAAAATTCTCTGATGTTGAGAAAAGTCCTCATTTTGATCAAGACATTTGCCACATTCTTCACATATACAAAATATCTGCTCATTAGAATTTTTTTTTATTCATTGAGAGGAAGGTAGGCAGAGAGACAGACTCGTGCATATGCCCTGACCCAGGATCCACTGGGCAAGCCCACTAGGGAGTGATGCTCTGCCCATCTGGGGCCTTGCTCCATTGCTAGGTAACTGAGCTCTTCTTAGCGTCTGAGGTGGAGGCCATGGAGCCATCCTCAGCGCCTGGGGCCAACTTACTCCAATCGAGCCATGGCTGCAGTAGGGGAAGGGGGGGAGCGAGAGGGGGAGGGACAGAGACACAGATGGGTGCTTCTCCTGTGTGCCCTGACCGGGAATCGAACCTGGGATATCCATATGCTGGGTCAATGCTCTACCATTTAGCCAACTGGCCAGGGTCTAGAATTTTCTGATGTATGACAAAGTGGGTATCAACATCAGAGAGAGAGAGAGAGAGGCAGCGGACAGGGTCTCTCAGGTTAAGGCCAACTTCCTCACACTCAGCACTGCTGACCCTAGGACTCAATCATTCTCTGTAGGACTGTCCTGTGCACTGCAGGGTGTTTAGTCACATCCCTTATCTCCACCCATTAGATGTCAGTAGCAGCCCCCCTCCAGAGTTATGACAAACAAACTGTCTCTAGACATCACCAAGTGTTCCCTGGGTGGAAAGGAGAATCTCCCCAGCTGAGAACCACTGGCCTAGAACTCAGATCTGCTTCGAGGGCCAGGCTCTCGACCATCACACCACACCGACTCCATCTGCAAACATATTTTCATTGAATTGAGGCACTGAAATCACCTCCCCAATAGACACCATACTTAACCTGCTTTCCCCACCTGGAGGAGGAGTAGTCCTACACTCTGGGATGTTCCCTACCTTAGTAATTGGATCAGAATTGGGCCAAAAGGTCAATGGATTTCTGTGTCCCCAGATTTCACAATCAGGACTCAAGAAGGAGTCAATGGTGGAGTCAAGTCCCTGAAATGGAAGCTCAGGATGCCAACAGAAGCTTGAGGAGGCAAGCTGAACTTCTGGCGAGGAGGAAGGAAGAATCTAGATCAAAAGCTAGTGTGTGGACAGGATCCAGAGGGAGAGGGGTTGAGAAACTGCCCTGATTTCTGTGGCTTGCAGTTTCCATGACAACTCTGCTTCCTCCATAAAGACAGCATCAGAGTGGCCTCATGACCCAACCCCCTTCTTCTGGAATAATTCCCAGTCTATCTTTGTCAAGCCCTTGCCAGGCCCCCCCTCTGGGGTACCATTGGCAAAATCTGGGGTATGCTCCCTGGAGTTGGCTATGAGGGGCTCTGGATTCCTGAGCTCCTCCCTTGACCTTGGCATAAAGCTCTTATTTCTTATGTGGTAGTGTGAGTGGGATTCTGTTCCTGGCAAACAAACCAACCAACCAACAAACAGAAGCCCATCTCACTAATCCCCGCCCATCTTGCCTCACTTGCGGTGAAAGACTAAGGTCAGAAAGAGGAAAACTGCTCCCAAAACTGAGAAGGAGCAAAATTGCATCATTGAGCATTTCTGAGGATGGGCTCAAGTGGTTCTGATTGCTGTTTTTATTAAGGGAAAGCTCTATTGTCTGATGTGTCTGCAAATTGGAACTGGCCTCGATTCACCCTCCCAGGGACGGGAGCTCGGCCGCCAAATGCATCTGATGAGCACATTCTCCTCTCCTGCTGTATTTCGGACTCACTGTCCATATCTGGCATCTCTGGCTCATCAGAGTTTGTAGCCCAGAAACTTTCTCTGGGCTGAGTAACCTCATTTCAACCTTTATTCCCTTAAACTCATCAGACACACTGAAATTGGATTTTCCTATTAGAATTTTGCTGACCCCCATGCTACAAACCTGAAATTAGATGTAGACACAAGTTTGAGGTTGTTTCTTCAGAAAAGTTTTGCTTTAAGGAGATTTATTTCTTGAGATCTCCCCACACATTGTTTATGAATTACAAAGGGGAACGTTGCAAATTTACAGTGAGAAAAGAATTTGGTGCCCGAGAAGGGCTGAGCATCACACAAGTTTAACCTGTATGTGATCACAAGGAAACATCAGACCAAATCAGGAAGATGGAACTACAATCTTCTCCCCTCCCAGGAGGTGTGCTCCCTGGACCAGCAGTCTTGCTTGGGAGAAACACTGGGTCCCAGGACCCACCCCAGACCTGCTGACCTAGAGGTCAAAACTGGATCAAGATACATTACCCATTAAAACTTGAGGAATGTGGCCCACACTTTTCAAAAGGACAAAGACAGCAGAATGTTCCAGATGATGAGAGACCAAAGAGAAAACAACTAAATGCAATATATGATCCTGAATTAGCAGATAAAAAGGACATTTTTGAGACAATTGTCAAATTTTGACTATAAACTATGAATTAAATAATATTATGTCAGTGATACATTTCCTGAGTTTTATAATTGTCTTGTGAAGTTCTGATTGTCCTAGTTCTTGGGAAATATGTAACATATTTAAGGGTAAAGAGGAATGACACCTGTGATGAATTCTCAAGGGTTCAGGGAAAAATTGTGTGTGTGTGTGAACATAGATTTATATATAGAGACAGAGATTAGATAGATAAATAAAAAGAAAGCAAGATAGAATGAATATAAATAAAAAGGATTATAAATAAAAAGAAAAATAGCTAGCTAGAAAAAATAGATGATACATCAGTAAAAAATATATAGAAAGAAAGAAAAATCATAGATAGATAGATAGATAGATAGATAGATAGATAGATAGATAGGAAAATGGAAGGAGGGAATGAAGAAAAAGATTAATAAATGAGAGGGAGAAAGTGGAAGAGAGGGAGAAACAAAGCTAATGTGGCAAATTGGTGATTCTGGAAGAAGTGCATCTGGCAGCAGGTCTCAACAAGAGCCCATTCTGCCTACAGGGGACACTTGGCAACACCCTGAGACATTTTTGGTTGTTGTTATGGGGACTCGTGCTCCTGCTACCTTGTGGGTGGAAGGAAGGGATGCTGTTCACCATCCTACCATGCACAGGAAACCCCCACACACTGCAAAGAATGATCTGGCCCCAAGTGTCAGTAGTGCCAAGACTGAGAAAACCTGGTGTGCGGGAATTCTTTGCACTATATTTTGCACTATGGGAGTCCTTCCCATATATATAATTTAAAAGTACTTGAAAGTAAAAATTTTATAAAATATTCTATTTCTGTCTCCATAGAAACAGAAAGCAGATTAATAGGTGTCAGGAACTGGGGAGCAAGAATAGGGAGGGACTGCTAACATGGATCGGGTCTCCTTTGGGGGTGATGAAATGTTCTAGAGATGGATAGTGGTTGCTCAACACTGGGAATGTACACAATGCCAATGAAATGTACGCTTTAAAAGAATGAATTTAATTTTTTAAAGCTTTCTTTAAAAATTATTAATTTGGAAAGAGAGAGAGACAGGTAGGGAGAGAGATGAGAAGCATCAACTCATAGTTGCATCACCTTAGTTATTCATTGATTACTCCTCATATGTGCCTTGACTGGAGGCTCAAGCCAAGCCAGTGACCCTTTAGTCAAACCAGTGACCTTCGGCTCAAGCCAGCGACCATGGGATCACGTTGATGATCCAGGATCAAGCCAGCAACCCTGCACTCAAGCTGACAAGCCCACACTAAAGTCAGTGACATCAGGATTTCGAATCAGAGACCTCAGTGGCCCAGGTCAACACTCTATCCACTGCACCACCGCTGGTCAGGCAAGAGTGAACTTTATAATACATGAATTGTTGTGGGTTGAATAGTGTTTCCCACAAATTAACGTCCACCTGAAACCTGTGAATGGGACCTTATTTGGAAACAAACTTTGCCATGGCCAGGTAGTTCAGTGAATAAAGTGTCATCACAGTGTGCCAAGGTTGTTGGTTTGATCCCTGGTCAAGGAATGTCCAAGAAGCAATCAATGAGTACACAACTAAATGGAACAACTAAGTGGAACAATGAGTTGATGCTCCTCTCTCTCTCTCTTTCATCTCTCTCTCCCTTCCCTACTCCCTCTCTCAAGTCAATGAAAAAATGAAATAAAACTTTGGTGAATTGATCAAGTTAAAATGAAGTCATCTTGGATTAAGGTTGGCCCTAATCCAATGAGTAGTGTCCTTACAAGAAGAAGGAAATTCAGACAGAGGCATACAAAGGGAGAGGCCATGAGATGACGAGACAGAGATTGGAGTGATGCCTTTACAAGCTAAGGAACACCAAGAAAAGCCTAGAACAGACTTTTCTGGCACCTGAGCATGTCCATCAGGGAATGAATGAATAAAGAATATATATATAATGTGATATTACTCTGCCATAAAAAAGCATGAAATATTGCCATTTGTGACAACTGAAAGAACCTGGGTGAATGAATAGTAAGTGAAATAAGTCAGAGAACAACAACTACCACATGATTTAACTTATATGTGGAATCTAAACACAAAACAAATAAATACACAAAACAAAACAGAAACAGACCTACAGATACAAAGAACAAGCTGATGACTGACAAAGGGATGGAGAACAGGGGATGACTGGAAAAGAAAAAATATACAATCTAGAACAAGGTTAAATTGAAAACAATAATAATAAAGGTCAGATTAATATTATAAACTGTAATATTTTACAGATCCCTCAGATCTGTAAAAGGTTTTCACCTGAGATTTCTGAGAATTTCCTTGTTTGTTCTCAAAAGTAAAAATAATTTTATCTATAGAAATTAGGGCAGAAAGCACCTTGCAAAAAAAAATGCATTGCAACTAATGCTTCTCAGTAATATGTATTAAAACATGAGCTGGCCTGACCTGTGGTGGCGCACTGGATCAAGCGTCGACCTGGAACGCTGAGGTCGCCAGTTCAAAACCCTGGGCTTACCCAGTCAAGGCACACATGGGAGTTGATGCTTCCTGCTCCTCCCCCCTTCTCTCTCTCTCTCTCTCTCTCTCTCTCTCTTTCTGTCTCTCTTTTCTAAAATGAATAAATAAAAAATAATAATAATTTTGTAAAAAAAAAAAAAAAAAAAATGAGCTGGAGGGAAGCAAGATGGCGACGGAGTAGGCGGACGTACCAACTTCCAACTCCCAGAAGCAAAGTGGATTATAACTCAATTTAAAGAACCATCATCTGGATAAACCAACTATGAACTAAACTAAGTGGACTCTTCAACCAAGGAACACAGAAGAAGCCACATTGAGACTGGTAGGAATAGCGAAAACGCGAAGAGGGCTGCCCAGCTCCCCGGAGCAAACGGCAGCCCGGAGAGACCCGCGGGGCAGGAGGAAAGTTTGGCGGAGAGGGAGGGACCTGGGTCCCAGGAACCAAGCCCCATCCTGCAGTCTCAGAGCCTAGAAGAGGCGTTTGGACAGTTTTGAGCTGTGAAACAAGTGAGGGAGCTCCCAGGCCTACAGTGTGGAGTATTAGGTCCCTTCCTACTCTGCTGAGGGCTGCTTAAGGGTTTGGGGCAACAGGACGCTGAAACGCGGTTCTGTCGGCGTGGGCAGAGGCCAAGCCAGTGGGAGCTCGATCTAGCCCAGAGGGTCAGAGGGGACGCGCGAGAGCAGACCGGCAGCTGCGGGCCCGCCTTTAACCCCACTTACGGGGACAAAGCGGGAGGCCAGGAACGGGTAGAAATCTGCTCTATGACCCTGCGCAGGCCGGCCCTGACCGTGGGGACCGGGCTAGGACCAGGGACGGGCAAGGGCTTGTGGCTGAGCTCACGCTGCCAGCCCCCACCCCCACACTGGAGAAACCACAGCTGGCCAGTATACGTGTGCGAGCGGGCTCCGAGCGCGGGAACGGGCTAGACCCCGAGACAAGTGGAGGCTCGCAGCTGAGCCCACACTATTGTCCCCGCCCGGCCGGAGAAAACGCGGATTGCATTCCTACGTGAACGAGCGGGCTCCAAACGCGGGGGCAGGGTAGAGTCCGGGATGAGCGGAAATACGTAGCTGAGCGGAAGCCAGCAAACACGCCCAGCCCAATAAACCTTGGTTTCCGACCCTGTGCAGAAGGGCCCTGGCCTCGAGGGCGGGGCTAAATCTCCAGACGGGCAAACGCTCACAGCTGAGAGCACATCAAAAGCCCCGCCCAACCCGCGAAACTGTGGCGAGTAGGCTCTGACTGAGGGTTCTGGGCGGAAGTCTGGAAATAGGCTGGGTCTGCAGCTGAGCAAAGGTGCTCACCTCTACCCTTGGTGCTAAGACTTGTGGCTTCAGTGACAGCCCCTCCCACGGAGGAGAGACAGAAATCACAGCAAAAGCCACAGTGGGCCAGCGCTGGCAATGCTCATACCCAACCACCCTAGGCACCGGCAGAGGGGGTGGGGGGCCTGCAGACAGACCACACCTAGATAGCACAAAGGCAACACCTACTGGACTCCAGTGGCCACAACTTGCTTATACACAAAAAAAATGGGCAGGCAGAGGAATGTAAACCAAATGAATCAAGAGAAATCCCCAGAGAAGGACCTGAATGAACCAGATATAACCAAATTACCAGAAGCAGAATTTAGAATAATGATAGGATGTTCAAAGAAATTAGAGCAACAATGGATAGTCATTATGAACACCTAAATAAAGATAACAAGTATAAAAAACGAAATTGAAATAATAAAAAAGAATCAGACAGAAATGACAAATACAGTATCAGAAATGAAGACCACAATGGAAGGAATTTAAAGCAGAATGAATCACGCTGAGGATCGAATAAGCGAGTTAGAGGACACAATAAACAAAGGCACAGAAGCAGAGAAGAAAAAGGAAAAGAGACTTAAAAAATGTGAGGAAACTCTAAGGGAGCTTTGTGACAACATGAAGAGAAACAACATTCGCATCATAGGGGTGCCTGAAGAAGAGGAGAGAGGACAGGAAATGGAAACTTTGTTCAATCAAATCATAGCAGAAAACTTTCCTAAATTAAGACTGGGAAACACTCCACACATTCAAGAAGCACACAGAACTCCATTAAAGAGAAACCCAAAAAGATCTACACCAAGACACATCACAGTTAAAATACCAAAGCTAATGGATAAAGAAAAAATTTTAAAAGCTGCTAGAGAAAAAAAGGCTATCACCTACAAAGGAGCCCCCATAAGGATGACATCGGACTTCTCAACAGAAACACTTGAGGCCAGAAGGGAATGGCAAGATATAATTAAAGTAATGCAGAACAAGAACCTACAACCAAGACTACTTTATCCAGCAAGGCTAACATTTAAAATTGAAGGAGAAATAAAGAGCTTCCCAGAAAAAGAAAGCCTGAAGGAATTCATAAAAACCAAACCAATTCTGCAAGAGATACTACGGGGCCTCTTGTGAACAGTTTGAAGGGAGGAATTAATAGAGCAAAAGAAGAATACAGCTTTAAAGAATAAAATGGCAATAAACAACTACATATCAATAATAACCTTAAATGTAAATGGATTAAATGATCTAATCAAAAGACATAGGGTAGCTGCATGGATAAAGAAACAGGACCCATACATATGCTGTCTACAAGAGACACACCTTAAAACAAAAGATGCTCATAGACTGAAGGTAAAAGGATGGAAAAAAATATTTCATGCAAATGGAAATGAAAAAAAAGCAGGGGTAGCAATACTTATATCTGACAAAATGGACTTTAAAACAAAGGCTGTAGTAAGAGATAAAGAAGGACACTATATAATGATAAAGGGAACAATTCAACAGGAAGATATAACTATTATAAATATCTATGCACCAAATACAGGAGCCCCGACATACATAAAGCAGACTTTGATGGATACAAAGGGCGAGATTAACAGCAATACTATCATAGTAGGGGATTTCAATACCCCTCTAACAACACTGGATAGATCCTCAAGAAAGAAAATTAATAAAGAAACAGCAGACTTAAAGGAGACACTAGATCAACTTGATTTAATAGATATCTTCAGAACTTTTCACCCTAAAGCAGTAGAATATACATTCTTCTCAAGCGCTCATGGTACGTTTTCTAGGATAGACCACATGTTAGGACACAAAAATGGTCTCAATAAATTTAAGAAGATTGAAATCATATCAATCATTTTCTCTGATCACAATGGCATGAAACTAGAAATTAACCACAGATGAAAAACTGAAAAATACTCAAACACTTGGAAACTAAATAGCATGTTATTAAATAATGAATGGATTAACAATGAGATCAAAGAAGAAATAAAAAAGTTTCTAGAAACAAATGATAATGAGCATACATCAACTCAAAATTTATGGGACACAGCAAAAGCAGTTCTGAGAGGGAAGTTTATTGC
The DNA here is from genome assembly GCA_037038555.1 of Rhynchonycteris naso. NCBI lineage: Eukaryota > Metazoa > Chordata > Mammalia > Chiroptera > Emballonuridae > Rhynchonycteris > Rhynchonycteris naso. The sequence continues at coordinate 22,312,458 of CM073003.1, forward strand.
ACTACAGGCATATCATAAGAAGCTAGAAAAAGCTCAAATAAGCAACCTGACCCTGCATCTAAAAGAACTAGAAAAACAACAACAAATAAAACCCAAGACAAGTAGAAGGAAGGAAATAATAAAGATCAGAGCAGAAATAAATGACATAGAGGCGAAGGAAACAATACAGAGGATCAATGAAACCAGAAGCTGGTTCTTTGAAAAGGTAAACAAGATTGATGAACCTTTAACTAGACTCACCAAGAAAAAAAGAGAGAGGACTCAAATAAATAAAATTAGAAAAGACAGTGGAGAAATAACAACTGACACAACAGAAATACAAAGCATTGTAAGAAAATACTATGAAGAACTATATGCCAATAAATTAGACAATCTTGGTGAAATGGACAAATTTCTTGAATCATATAACCTTCCAAAAATCAATCTGGAAGAATCAGAACACCTAAACAGACCAATTACAGCAAATGAGATCGAAACAGTTATCAAAAAACTCCCAAAAAAGAAAAGTCCTGGGCCTGATGGCTTCACAAGTGAATTCTATCAAAAATTCAAAGAAGAACTAACTCCTATCCTCCTCAAGCTATTTCAAAAAAATTCAAGAGGAAGGAAGACTTCCAAACTCCTTTTATGAGGCGAGCATAATTCTGATCCCAAAACCGGGTAAAGACAACACAAAGAAAGAAAATTATAGCCCTATATCCCTGATGAATTTAGACGCTAAAATTCTCAACAAAATATTAGCCAACCGGATCCAGCAATATATGAAAAAAATCATACACCATGATCAAGTGGGATTTATTCTGGAGAGGCAAGGCTGGTTCAATATTCGCAAATCAATCAATGTGATTCATCACATAAACAAAAGGAAGGACAAAAATCACATGATAATTTCAATAGATGCAGAAAAGGCATTTGATAAAATCCAGCACCCATTCATGCTCAAAACTCTCAGTAAAGTGGGAATACAGGGATCATTCCTTAACATGATAAAGGCCATCTACGATAAACCGACAGCAAACATCATACTAAATGGACAAAGATTAAAAGCAATCCCCTTAAGATCAGGAACCAGGCAGGGATGCCCCCTTTCACCACTCTTATTCAACATAGTTCTGGAAGTCCTAGCTACAGCAATCAGACAAGAAGAAGAAATAAAAGGCATCCAAATTGGAAAAGAAGAAGTAAAACTGTCACTATTTGCAGATGATATGATATTGTATATTGAAAACCCTAAAGTCTCAGTCAAAAAACTACTGGACCTTATAAATGAATTCAGCAAGGTGGCAGGATATAAAATTAATACTCAGAAATCAGAGGCATTTCTATATACCAACAATGAACTGTCAGCAAAAGAAATTAAGGAAACAATCCCCTTCACTATAGCAGCCAAAAAAATAAAATACCTAGGAGTAAATTTAACCAAGGAGGTTAAGGACTTGTACTCGGAAAATTATAGAACATTGATAAAAGAAATCAAGGAAGATACAAACAAGTGGAAGCATATACCGTGCTCATGGCTAGGAAGAATAAACATCATTAAAATGTCTATATTACCCAAAGCAATTTATAAATTCAATGCAATACCAATTAAGATACCAATGACATACTTCAAAGATATAGAACACATATTCCAAAAATTTATATGGAACCAAAAAAGAACACGAATAGCCTCAGCAATCTTAAAAAGAAAAAATAAAGCAGGAGGTATCAGTCTTCCAGATATCAAGGTTTACTATAAGGCCATTATACTCAGGACAGCCTGGTACTGGCATAAGAACAGGCACATAGATCAATGGAACAGAACAGAGAACCCAGAAATAAACCCACAGCTTTATGGACAACTGATATTTGACAAAGGAGGAAAGAACATACAATGGAGTAAAGACAGCCTCTTTAACAAATGGTGTTGGGAAAATTGGACATCTACCTGCAAAAAAATGAAACTAGACCATCAACTTACACCATTCACAAAAACAAACTCAAAATGGATAAAAGACTTAAATGTAAGCCGTGAAACCATAAGCATCTTAGAAGAAAACATAGGCAGCAGGCTCTCCGACATCTGTAGCAGCAGTATATTTGCCGATTTATCTCCACGGGCAAATGAAATAAAAGGCAAAATAAACAAATGGGACTATATCAAACTAAAAAGTTTTTGCACAGCTAAAGACAATGGGAACAGAATAAAAAGACAAACCACACAATGGGAGAACATATTCGACAGCACATCTGATAAGGGGTTAATAACTAAAATTTATAAAGAACTTATAAAACTCAACACCAGGAAGACAAACAACCCAATCAAAAAATGGGCAAAAGAAATGAATAGAAATTTCTCCAAAGAGGACATACAGATGGCCAATAGGCATATGAAAAAATGCTCAACATCACTAATAATTAGAGAAATGCAAATTAAAACCACAATGAGATATCACCTCACACCAGTCAGAATGGCACTCATCAGCAAAACAACACAGAATAAGTGCTGGTGAGGATGTGGAGAAAAGGGAACCCTTCTGCATTGCTGGTGGGAATGCAGACTGGTGCAGCCACTGTGGAAAACAGTTTGGAGATTCCTCAGAAAATTAAAAATTGAACTGCCTTTTGACCCAGCTATCCCACTTTTAGGAATATACCCTAAGAACACCATAGCACTGTTCGAAAAGAAGAAATGCGCCCCCATGTTCGTGGCAGCATTGTTCACAATAGCGAAGATCTGGAACCAGCCCAAGTGTCCGTCAGAAGACGAGTGGGTTAAAAAGCCATGGTACATATATACTATGGAATACTACTCAGCCATAAGAAATGATGACATCGGATCATTTATAACAAAATGGATGTACCTTGATAACATTATACGGAGTGAAATAAGTAAATCAGAAAAAAAGAAAAACTGAGAACAGCACGATTACATACATAGGTGGGACATAAAAGTGAGACTATGAGACATGGACAAGAGAGTGGTGGTTATGGGATGGGGGGAGGGAGGGAAGAGTGGGATAGGGAGGAGGGGAGGGACACAGGGAAAACCAGATTGAAGGTGACAGAGGACAATTTGACTTTTGGTGATGGGTATGCAACACAATTGAATGATAAGATAACCTGGAGATGTTTTCATTGTACATATGTACCCTGATTTATTGGTGTCACCCCATTAGAATTAATAATAATAAAATATATATAAATAAATAAATAAATAAATAAATAAATAAAATCCATCTCTAGCAATTGCTCTCTCCCAGAGGAATATAGTCCAAAAAAAAAAAAAAAAGCAAAATTCTAGCAAAAGATTGCAAGTTATAAAAAGATAATATAATGTCAATTTTTAAAAAAGTAACCAATAAATCCAATGCAAAACCAAAAAAAAAAAAATAACAAAAAAACAAACATGAGTTGTATATTAGATTGCAACTTAGTCTATTAAATCATTTATTTTTAAGAGAGCGACTTTTCTGTACCATGTTTTATATTGTTCTTGTACATGAGCTCTACTTACTAGCATAAAAAATAAAATTAATCCAAAATTTTTTTTAAATGAGTGAGAAAACAGAGACTTACCGGGAAGACGCAATGTAGCCCAGCACTCGGGCCACCAGGAGCTGCCCGTGGGTCTGCTCCAGACGGGCACACAGCTGGTGCATCATCTCCTTAGCAGTGGAGGCCAGAGGGGCGGGAACAGTGAAGGAGGCCCATTTCCGGGCCTCCTCAAAGGCCAACCTCAGCTGCCCTGGGTGCCCGCACTCTGGGAGGCTGGCCCAGAGCAGATTCCTCTGCCCTGGGCTCAGTGTCCTTCTGGAGGCCGACAGCAGGAGCTGGACCATCTCTTGCCCTTGGTTGCTGGAGAGGGGTTTCACCTCCCAGTAGGATTCAGGGTCCATGAGCGTCTGCTGCAAGGTGCTTAAGATTCCCGGCTGTCCTGAGCAGGCCGAGAGGATGAGATGGACTCTCGGGGGACACTTGGGAGGCAGCCAAGGTACCCTCCGAAAATGGTGGATGGAGTCTACATCATCCAGAGAGTCTAGCAGGATCACTAGGGACTCAAAGTTTCGGCAGGAGACAGTGTGCAGGAGGGTGTAGAAAAACTGGACCACCCTGGTGTGGGCCTCCAGGATCCGGGCAGGAGGCAGGGGCAGCCCGTAGGCCAGGCACACCTGGAAGCAGATGCTCTGGAGCAGACTGCGGGCATCAGAGCTCATCTGTGATGTCCCCAGAAGCCGCAGGATAGTTACCGTCTTGCAGCCCAACAGCCCTGGCATTTGCTCAGCCAGCTTGCACATTAGAGCTGTCTTTCCAATGCCTGGGGGTCCAAAAAGCACCAGGGGAGCGTGGGGGTGGCCATCACTCTGCCGGAGTCGCTGTCCCACCTGGGCCAGGAGATCTTGGCGCCCGCAGAAGGTCCTTGTGGCCTTAGCACTCAGCCCCAGGTGGTGGCGGATCTCCTGGTAGAGCCATGCCAACTCCTGTCGGCCTGCTTCCAGTTCCCAGAGGCGTTCGAGGACCTGGTGGTTAGCCCTGGCCACAAACTGCTCCCCTAGCTCCTTCAGGTATCGAGCATGAGTCTTATTTTTTGGGTTCACGAGGTCACAGCTCCATGACAGTTGGTGGGCCTTGAAGACTCCAGGCTGCCTGTCAGTGATGCGTCCCTTGAGGCTGCTAAGAAGGTTCTGGGCTTCCGTGTCCAGGCAGCCATCTGCAAGCCGGTCCACCATCTTTAGGGCACAGTCTTCCAGGACATGTTTGTTAAGGTCTTGTATCTCTCTCAAGAAGACAGTGGCCCTCTGGTCTGCATCTGTCAAACTCAGTAGGCCCTGTTCTATCTCCCACTCAACGACTGCAAAAATGGAGAAGAGGGAAGAGAATGTGATCATCATTGTGTCATCAACTGGTCTGAGTGGGAACACTTGGGAGATGCAGTTGGGAGGTGGGAATTGATCCTGAAGCTCAACATGTACCTGAATGACATGGCATAACCATAGACAACATGCAAACGGATGCTCTTGAGTATGTTCCAATAAAACTTTATTTACAAAAACAAATGGTGGGCTAGATTTGGCTCTCAGGCCATCCTTTGCCAGACCCTTGTCCCAGAGTTGTAGCTTCCCTGATAACCTGTATTTTCCAGAACCAAAGGCCTACACTGACTTCTTGGAGGCCATTGTTCAGCAATAGCAGTCAGGCTGACCAGGCGGTGGCGCAGTGGATAGAGTCAGACTGGGATGCGGAAAACCCAGGTTCGAGACCCTGAGGTCACCAGCTTGGACCCAAGGTCACTGGCTCCAGCAAGGGGTTGCTCGGTCTGCTGAAGGCCGCGGTCAAGGCACATGTGAGAAAGCAATCAATGAACAACTAAGGTATTGCAACGGGAATGAAAAACTAATGATTGATGCTTCTTACCTCTCTCCGTTCCTGTCTGTCTGTCCCTATCTATCCCTCTCTCTGACACTCTCTGTCTGTCCCTTTAACAAAATAAAAAAATAAAAATAGAAATAGCAGTCAAACCTAAGAAGTTATTTTTGAAGCTTCCCTGCACTCAGCAAAGGCTCCTAGCTCTTTGCAACTATGTGAGCCATGCCCTTAGAGACAGAACTTAGTCTGTGAGCCAAAGACAAGAGCCACTTAAAAGTCCTCCTTGGAGTGACCACACACCCACTTCAGCCTTCTGAATAGAGGTCAGAGGTATAAAGCCAATTAAGAGTCCCAAAAAAGGACCCTTCTTGGACATGAACCAATCCAAGACCATCCTCAAACTGTGTGACCTTGTACAAATCACTGCACCTCTCTGATCTGTTTTCTTTCCTGTAACATAGATATACTAGTTCAATCTTGAAGGGCTACATGAGGATTTTTTATGAACGAATACTTAGGAAAAGCTGACTGTCATGCTGAACACACAAACACAAATGTGTGCCTGTAAAAGTGGAGATCTCTCTAGATCAGGGGTTCTTAACCTTTTTTGAGGTACCGAACCCACCAGTTTCATATGCGCATTCACCAAACCCTTCTTTAGTGATAAATAAAATATGATTTTTTTTTTCCAAATTCAAGACATAGGTATATGTTTTTTTACTGGTGCACAAAATGAGCCGTGCATGAACATTACCTTGCTCAAAGAACAAAACCAACAAAGTGCATGAACTCACAACAAATTACAGTATTACTTTATTCTGGCCTCCGCGGCAGAGGCTTCTCCAAACCCCTGAGACCGACTCACTGAACCCCTAGGTTTCGATAGAACCCAGATTAAGAACAACTGCTCTAGATTGTAACAATGTCCGCTTCTTGGTTGTAATACTGTACTCTAGTTTTGCAAGCTGTTACCTTTGTGTGTGGGGGAGAACTAGATAAAAGATACATGGTTGGTAGTCATAAAATAAGTCACAGGGATGTAAAGTACAGCATAGGGAATATAGTCAATAATATTGTAATAATTATGTATGGTGCCAGATGGGTACTAGACTTATCAGGGGGATTCACTACGTAAATTATATAAATGCTTACCTACCGTGCTGTACACTTGAAACTAATATAAAATAATATTGAATGTCAAAATAAATAAATAAAAAGTAGATCCCCAGGCTCTCCCTCCTCTCTCTCTCACTCCACCTTGCTGAGTGGCCCCTGGCCTGCCTCGATCACTCCAGGGCCTGTAAATAATAAACTCTTTTTTCTTTAAAATAAAAATAATAAAAAAGGATACATGGGATCTCTTCCTACTATTTTGGCAGCTTCCTGTGACTCTCTATTTCAAAATTACAAGTTTTATTAAAAAGTGAGCTGAGCAAGGTGCCTAGAAAACCAGATGTCCCGAGATGCCATTGTTGATATGCACTGTGCTTTCTGCTACTTTCAAGGCATTTCTACCTGTTCTCTCACCCTAATGGACTAGATCTGACATTGCTGCTTAGAGCTCAAATGAGGTCATGGCTGAAATAAGACCCTCTAAATGCCACAATGTCTCCATGATGTACTGATTCTGACTAGTTCCATTTTATAGATGAGAAAACTGATGCTCTAAGCCTGCCAGAAGTCAATACAGCTGGAAAGGGACCGGCTGAGCTGTAAATCCAGCCCCATCCCAAAGCACAAACCCCAGACACTGATTGTGGCCTCAATGGCAGACATGTCATGAAAGCAATTAGTATATTTAGCTTTGTGTCATAGAATAAACAATAGCAACATAGTAAATGTTCAATAAACAGTAGCCATGAATATTATTCACATAGATAGTATATTCAAAATTGATATGTCATTCCTATTTTAACCAAAGGATCAAGGTTAGCATCACCTGTGATGTCAGGTGGGCATCAGGAGTCCCTGATATGGTGGGATGGAGAAGGAATGTCACCTCTGTAATCTTCCTCCCAGAAATCTAGAACCCCAGCCTAATCACAAGAATACATCAGACAAGCCCAGAGTGAAGAACATTCTACAAACCTCCTGGCCAGTACTCCTCAAAAACGGTCAAGGTCATGGAAAACATGAGAAGACTGAGAAACTGTCACAGACCAGAGAAGCCTAAGGAGACATGTCAACTAAATACAGTGTGGGACACTGGATGGGGTCCTGGGACATAGAGAGAATGTTAATGGAAAAACTGAGGAAATCTGAATGAAGTCTGTAGTCTAATTAATCATCATGTGCTGATCTTAAGTACAAGTGTTAATTTATCACTTCCAGCAAACATACTGTGATCACATAAGATGTTAACTTATCTGAGCAAAGAATATATAAGAACTCTGAACTATCTTTGTAACTGTATAACTTTTCTGTTAATCTAAAATGATCCACCCAAAAGTTTATTTTTAAAAATAAATATGTCTTTACTAGAATTAATATACATCTAGCCTGACCTATAGTGGCACAGTGGATAAAAGCATCCACCTGGAATGCTGAGGTGACCAGTTCAAAACACTGTATTTGCCTGGTCAAGGCCTATATGGGAGTTGATGCTTCCTGTTCCTCCCCTCTTCCTTCTCTCTTCTCTAAAAAAATGAATAAATAAAAAATATATCCAATAGATAACAGTTGATATATTAAAATAGTATTAATAACTGATAAATTAAAATAGGATTAATATAAATTAGTACATTTAATATCTTTAAATAGCCGCCTGACCAGGCGGTGGTGCAGTGGATAGAGCATTGGACTGGGATGTGGAGGACCCAGGTTCAAAACCTTGAGGTCACCAGCTTGAGCGCAGGCTCATTTAGTTTGAGCAAGGCTGACCAGCTTGAACCCAAGGTCACCGGCTTGAGCAACAGGTCACTCGGTCTGCTGTAGCCCCCTGATCAAGGCACATATGAGAAAGGAATCAATGAACAACTAAGGAGCCGCAATGAAGAATTGATGTTTCTCATCTCTCTCCCTTCCTGTCTGTCTATCCCTATCTGTCACTCTCTCTCTCTCTGTCCTTGTCACACACACACAAAAATATCCTTAAATACAATAGATTTAATTTATCCACATAGTTAATATGCTCATAGTATAAATTCATACATTTAATGTTGATAAATTCATACATTAATTTTAGAAATATATAACATATGATTGAGATATTTTAATAAAATTAAACTTATATATTTAATGTTTATAAATGAATTTATATTTTAATATTTTAGTAATAATGTAATTAATATATTTTAATAAAATTAAAATACTATTAATATAAATTACTATATCCAATATGTTTAAATAAATCAATACATTTAATGTTTATAATATAATATAAATCCACATATTTAATATGTTCATAATATATTCATATATTCACTAAGTAGATAAATGAATATAGTTAATATTTTTAGTAATATAAATTCATATGTTTAATAGTTTGGGTAACATAAATTCCTATACAGTATTTAATATGCGTGGTAATATAAGTTGACACACTAATAACCCACAAACTGATGTGTTACTAACCCATAAGCAATAATAAGAACCCAAGTGGCAGTCAGTGGTGGAGAAATGCTGCATTTTCAGAAAAGTCATTCTGGTATCTGGAATGGAGGGGCCCTGGCTGGTTGGCTCAGTGGTAGAGCATTGGCCTGGCATGTGAAAGTCCCAGGTTTGATTCCCAGTCAGGGCACACAGGAGAAGCGACCATCTGCTTCTTCACCTTCCCCCTTTCCCCCCCCTCTTTCTCTCTCTCTTCTCATCCCACAGCCATGGCTTGATTGGTGCAAGCAAGTTGGCCCTAGGTGCTGAGGATGGCTCTTTGGCCTTGCCTCAGGCACTAAAATAGCTTGGTTGCTGATCAACAGAGAAGCAGCCCCAGATGAGCAGAGCATCAACCGGTAGGGGGCTTGCTGGGTGGATCCCAGTCTGGGTGCATGCCAGAGTCTGTCTCTCTGCCTCTCATTTAATTTTAAAAATAATAATAAAAAAATAAATAAAAAGAATGGAGGATGACCTAGGTGGAGGGTGGGGTGAGAACCAAGGGACCAAGTGGGAGCTGGGTGATAGCCTCAATAGTCACAGGGTCTAATCCCTACTCTCACCCTTGGGCAGATGAGACTCCGCCTTCCTGGGCCTCAGTTTCCACCTCTGAGGCAGGCACAGCAGGACCAGACAATTGAGTTCTCAATAGAGGCTAACTCAGACTAACACAGGGGAACCCACTCATCCAGCTTTCCAAGAACTGTCCTGAGTTTGGCCCTAACAGTACAGTTCTGCATCTCTCGAGTCTCCCAGTCCAAGGCAAACAGGAGGTTGCTTTAGACAGCCAAAATCAGGACTCTTCCTGAAGGAAGGGATGGAACCAGAGGTGGAGAGGAGAATCCTCAGACACCAAGACTTAACTGCAACAGCGCTAAACTGTTTTCAATCATCTGTAAAATGACCTTCTCAGAACCAGGAGTCTGGAAGATAGGCTGGCTTGGCATTTATAGAAATGTGGACTGTGGCATTTGGACAACACTAGATGTCTATTCTGAACCCATGGGCGTTTCCCATGGATCTTGAAGAAAGTCTCACTACCTCACCTGACCGGTGGTAGCGATGCCACTGCTCCTGGGTGATGAGGCCCAGCCTCCTGGCTTCCTGGGCTCCACAGCGCAGCACAGAGTTCAGGGTGGCCTCCTCAGGCCCATGGATCTCCCCGGAGCCCAGGGCCTGCAGCACATAGGTGGGGGGCACGGCGTTCTCATCTCTCTGGAAGTGGTGATCCACCAGCTCCAGGTCACCTCGCCTGGTGGAGAGCTGGGCCTTCAGTGCCTCCCACTCCTTCTCCTCAATCAGTGTGGGAACTGGACAGGGGCCATACAGGTCACCTAGGAGAGCCTGGCAGAGAGAGGGTAGAGAGGGGACACAGGTTCTAATCTTGGCTCTGGCACTTTGCTCGGTGACCCTTGGTGAGACACACAGAGCTCCTAAAAATGAGTCTGGCTGTAGTGCTATGGTGATAATTACATTAAGGAGTGCAGGCAGAGACAGCACCTGCCTACAGAGGTACCTGAGAGCATGGGAAAGGAGACAGGTAAATTTGGAATCTGATCAAGGACTAAGCATCATAGAATCTTTTGCTTGGGAAACCCTCTGTGGTAATTGAATAGTGCCCCCAAAGATATCTGGTCTCCATCCCTGGGCCCTGTGAATGTACCTTTAACAATTAAAAAAAAGGGGGCGGGGGGCGTTGTGCAGTTGTGCCCTGGCCAAATAGCTCAGTTGGTTAAGAGCATTGTCCCAAAGTGCAGAGGCTGTTAGTTCAATTCCCAGTTAGGGCACAGACAGGAACAGATTGATGTTCCTGTCTTTTTCTCTCTCTCTCCCTCCTTCTAAAAATCCATTTTAAAAAATAAACATTAAAAAAAGATTGTGATGGTTAACTTTTTTTATGTGTGTGTGACAGAGACAGAGAAAGGGACAGACAGGAAGAGAGAGAGAGATGAGAAGCATCAATTCTTTGTTGTGGCACCCTAGTTGTTCATTGATTGCTTTCTCATATGTGCCTTGACTGGGAAGCTACAGCAGAGTGAGTGAGCCCCTTGCTCAAGCCAGTGGCCTTGGGCTCAAGCTGGTGAGCCTTGCTCAAACCAGGTGAGCCCGTGCTCAAGCTGGCGACCTTGGGGTTTCGAACCTGGGTCCTCTGTGCCCCAGTCCAACACTCTGTTCACTGCTCTACCACCTGGTCAGGCTGTGATGGTTAATTTTATGTGTCAACTTGACTGAGCTAAGAAATGCCTGGATAGTTTGGTCAATATGATTTCTGGGTGTGTCCATGTTGGTGTCTCTGGAAGAGATTAGCATTTGAATTGGTGGACTGAGTAAAGTAGGTGGTCCTCATCCAATACATCAAGTCCGGTAGAACAAAAAGGAGGAAGGGCAAATTTCCTCTCTGCTTGAGCTGAGAGACCTGTCTTCTGTCATTGGACATGGTTCTCTGGCAATTATACCATCAGCACCCTGATTCTCAGGCCTTGACACAGGCTGAATTATACCCCCAGGTTTCCTTAATCTCCAGCATGCAGACGGCATGTGGTGGGACTTCTTGGTCTCCACAATGTGAACAAATTTCCTCTTCTCTATATCTCTATCTATTACCTATCTATCTATCTATCTATCATCATCATCTGTCTATTCCATTGGTTCTGGTTCTGGTTCTCTGGAGACTTCTGACTAATACAAGGTTCTTTGCTAATGTGATTAAACTAACAACCTTGAGATGGGGAGATTATCCTGGATTATCCAGATGGACCCTAATTACAATCCTGAGAGTCTTTAATAAGAGACAGGGAGAGGGAGACTTGACACAAACAAAAGAGAAGATAATATGACAATGAAGCCAGAGATTGAAGTGATGCAGCCACAAGCCAAGGAACACCTGGAGCCCATAGGAGCTGGAAGAGACAAGGAAAAATTCTCCCTCAGAAATTTAGGCAGGAGTGTGGCCTGTTAACGCTGTGATTTCAGCCTTCTGGCCTCCAGGCCACAAGAGAATAAATGCTGTTGTTAATAAGCCACAGGTTCTGTAGTGGTCATTTGTTGCAACTCCCCAGGACACTCATATTCCCCTTCATTGTACATAAGAGAAAACTGTAGCTCCTCCTATGTAGGCACTGGGTTGTTCTAGGAATAGAGCTGGGATAAGAGCTACAGCCTCCACTGGCTCTGCCCAAGTCTCATGCTACGAAGATTGCCACCAACAGCAGCCAGGGAGCAGGGCCCAATGAGAGTAAGGTAAATGTTGGTCTCAAAAGTGCAGGATGGGCCCTAGTCATTTGGCTCAGCGGATAGAGTGCTGGCCTGGTGTGCGGACGTCCTGGGTTCAATCCCCGGTCAGGGCGCACAAGAGAAGTGACCATCTGCTTCTCTCCCCATCCCTCTCTCTCGTCCCCTCTCACAGCCAGTGGTTTGGTTGGTCTGAGCATCAGCCTGGGCACTGAGGATAGCTCAGTGGATCCAAGCATCGGCCTGACGGGGGTTGCCAGGTGGATCCCGGTCAGGGCGCATGTGGTAGTCTGTCTCTCTATCTTCCCTCCTCTCACTTACAAAAAATTGCAGGAAGAATTTTGTCTTTATTTAGAATTTTAACATTTTGTCCCTTATGGATTTTTTGAATCAATTTGGATTTTTTGAATCAATTTGGATTTTTTGAATCAATAGAATGTTTTTTAGAAAACATTCTATTAAAGTATTTTATCTTGATAAGTAAGATTTTTGATGACCTCTTAAATTTTGTGCTGGAGGCTGATGTCTCACTCTTTTCTTAGCCTGTCCAGGGAGCATTAGAGCTGCAGCAACCTTCAGAAAACCCGAAGTCCTGCTCCCTCCTTGTTAGATGTAGAAACTGAGGCCCCAGGGAAGGTGCCAAATTGGAATTGATCTGAGATCATGGGTTTAAAAGGGGTCCACTAGGAAGGAGGAGTTAGGTCTTAGTGTATGGAACCTCCGAGTTCTGAACACAGTCATTCCCAAAATATTTACTGGGCCAAGCCCATGACAGCTTCTTAAGAGACAGCAGTGGCCAAGATGGTCTTAGTCCTTGCCTTCCTGGACCTTGGGGTCCTAACAGGATAATTAGGTATCAGTCTGATAATGGCACCAATGTCAAAGGCAGCTGACCTGGTGCTAGGAAGAAAGGATAAACAGGGGCCGCATGTAGGTTGTGGAGTCAGGAAAACTCCCCTGGAGAGATGAGGATTGGGCTGAAGAATAAGATATGAGAAGAGTCCACAGGGCCAAGAGCCTGGCAAGCAGCAAAGACAGTATGTGCAAAAGCCCTGTGGCAAAAAGTGCAGGCATGAGCAAGCAAACAGAGGAAATAGTATGTTCTGGTGCAGGAAAGCCAAGGGTATTGACGGTCCAACAAAGAGGGAGTGGTGGAGGGAGATAAGGCCACCCTGTGGACAAGATTTTGTAGGATGTGGTAAGGCTCAAAGATTTTGGTCCTGGTGCTAAGAACACTAGGAGGCCCTCTGCCTCAACACTTTTGGTAAAAGTACAACCTGGAACGCAAGAGAATTAGGCGTAGGACATTGGGACCAAAGTTATGAGTTTCCTCATAAAATGGAAGCATGCACCCTTCTCATCTTCATTGGTTGTTCCAGCATATCCCAGGAGTGTGCACCCAGGAAACCTGTGTAAATAGAATCTGTGACGACAGGATGTTGAAGAGGATTCTGTTCTCCCAGGGCCTTCCCAGAAGTGACAGCTTCAGAGGAACAAGGCAAGCTGGAAAAGGTTTCACCAGTCAACCACAGACCAGAGATCTTAGGAAGGAGATAGATGGTTAAAAAAAAAAAAAAACTGCTTGGGTCTTTGGTGCCATAGCAAGGGGAGTGGGAAGAGCTGCAAGATGAGGATTTAGGAGTCATCAGAAGCAACTGTCTGGAGACTCTGGAGCTTCTGGTTCCGCAAAATACTGAGCCTTGAGAAGGAAGTGCCTGGGGAGAGGTCCCCTGACATGCTGCCTAATGACTTATTTACCAAAGAGAAGCCTCTCCAAGGGTGCCTGTCACAGCTCTGATTTTCATGGAAAGCCCCCCGAATCAGAGCCACTCAAGGGGAATGAAGCTGTGACTCTCAGGCGACAGAGGGAGATGCCTGGTACAGGAGAAAAGCAGGATGTGGGTAGAGGTCACCCATCCGGTCCACCCAAAGATCCCTTCTGGAAGGACTTGCAAGGTCCCTGGGTTGGTGGGGCCTGGGGGAAGCTTAGCGATCATCCTCCATTCCCCATGTCACCTGGAAGCTGTGTTGTGTTTTTTTGTTTGTTTTGTTTTGTTTTTACAGAGACAGAGGGAGAGTCAGAGAGAGGGATAGATAGGGACAGATAGGGACAGACAGACAGGAATGAAGAGAGATGAGAAGCATCAATTATCAGTTTTTCATTTTGACACCTTAGTTGTTCATTGATTGCTTTCTCATATGTGCCTTGATCGCAGGCCTTGAACAGACCAAATAACCCCTTGCTTGAGCCAGCGACCTTGGACTCAAACTGGTGAGCTTTTGCTCAAACCAGATGAGCCCGCACTCAAGCTGGCGACCTCGGGGTCTCGAACCTGGGTCCCTACGCATCCAAGTCCGACGCTCTAACCACTGCGCCATGGCCTGGTCAGGCTGCGTTGTGTTTTTCACTGCCTGCAATTTGGGTTGCAAAATCGAATTCCTCCTGGAATTCTTTTTCTCTCCATCTCTTTTTTTCCTTTAAGAATTTTTTCTTTTCTTTGAAATGTAACACAATGATCCAACCTCAGGGTCATTTGGAAAACTAAGTGAGAAGACTAAGGGAAACAATCATGTGTCAGAGAGATACAAAAGCAAGAGTACAGAGCCTTCCAAATGTTAGGATGTCCTTTAAAGCAACAATAACTAAAACAGAGAGGTTCAAAGGATACAAACTTCCAGTTACAAGATAAATAAGTCCTGGGGATGCAATGTACAACACGACCGTAGTAAACACCACTGCATGGGACATTTTAAAGTTGATCCCAAGAGTTCTCATCACAAAAATATCCTTGTCTCTCTCTCTCTCTCTCTCTCTCTCTCTCTCTCCCTCTCTCTCTCTTTCTCTCTCTTTCTTTTATATTTATATGAAATGATAGATGTTAACTAAATTTATTGTAGTAATCATTTCACAGTATATGTAAGTAATGCCATGTACTTTAAACATATACAGTGCTGTATGTCAGTTATATCTCAATACAGCTGGAGGAAAATGAGGAAAAGGGGAAAAAAGAGTAGTGCCAACATACCAAGAAAAGTATAGAGTACAAAAATGAACACAGGTCCTAGCCGACTGGCTCAGTGGTAGAGTGTTGGCCTGGCATATGGACATCCCATCCCGGGTTCAATTCCCAGTCAGGGCACACAGGAGAAGTGACAGTCTGCTTCTCCACCCCTCCTCCTCTGCCTTCTCTCTCTCTCTTCCCCTCCCCCAGCCATTACTCAGTAGAAGCAAGCTGGCCCCAGGTGCTGAGGATGTCTTCATGGCCTCGCCTGAGGCACTAAAAATAGTTTGGTTGTCAAGCAATGGAGCAATGGCCCTAGATGGGCAGAGCATCAACCCGTAGGGGCCTTGCCAGGTGGATCCCAGTCAGGGCGTATGCAGGAGCCTGTCTGTCTGTGTCCCCGCTTCTCACTTAAGAAAAAAATAGAAAGAATAAATGCAAGCCCATCATATAGCTAAAACAAATATAATAGTGAAAGCTTCTCTCACACCCTGCCCAGAACTTTGTTTCTTTCAGGGAAGCCTAATCTCTTAGGAAGCATTTCAGCACCACTGGAATTGTTCTCATCTGTGCTGTCCATTATGGTGGCTCTTTGCCATTGCAATGTGAGTAGAGTAGTAGAACCAAGGAACTAAAATTTTAATTTCACTTGATTTTAATTTATTTAACTTTAAATTGCCCCCATGTGATTCATGGCTATTGTGCTACACAGGCAATTTTAAGGCCAAACAGGCCTCACCTCGTTTCTCTTCATTTTCCCCAAAAAGAGCTTTATAATGGGTCCTACATTTTACAGCCTTATATCTCCAGGAGAGGTTCAGAGGACTTTTCTTTATATTAGTAGCTGCTCAAAGCTTCTTTGTGATTAAGATGTGTTGAGCACAGATACTTTCTTGGCTCCCCACCCCACACCCTTTATTTTCTAGGATGTGAGTCAGCAAACATTTTCTGTCGAGGGCCAGATAGCCAATATTTCCAGCTTTTCAGGCCAGACAGCCTCTGACCAGCCACTCAGTCCTGCAGTAGCTAGAAAGCAGCGACGGACCATATATAAATGAGGGATGTGGCTACGTGCCAATAAAGTTTTATTTATGAAAAGAGGTAGTGGGCCAGATTTGTCCCATAAGCTGTAGTTTGCTGACCACTGCTCTGGGATTTCTGAGCCAAAATGTCACACTTGTTGGATGTGTTTGGAAACTTGGCAGTATAATAAATCAGAACTGTAATATCCTTTGCTGATCATAGCCCAATCCGTTAACTGTGAGCTGAGGGTTGTTTTGGTAATGGGGATGTGTGGTTGGGAGAGGAGGAAAGAAGACCCTGTAAAAATTGGCCTCACCTAGGATCTGATGAAGTTTGGCCCTGAAGCAGGCTGCAGGTGTGCCACAGAGCCTGCTCCCAACACTCTGCGGCACTGTGAGACAAAAAAAAAAAGTCCTGAAGTTCCAGAATAAAGTGAGTGAGGTGAGAAAACTGGTGGAAAGGCCAGAGCCAGTTCTAAGATCCCTTTAGATTTCAACACTCTGCTCTCCTGTTGTTTCCGTTTGATTGCTAATGTCTGGATCTCAGCTAGCTCTGCAGAAAAAGTGCTGTGAACTATTAGCAATGTCTGCCACAGACAGGCTATAAAGATTAGGTGTGATAGCAGAAATGCCACCCACATCCCTCCACCACTGGGTTTGGCTAGGAAGCAGAGGCCATATCCTGGGACTAGCGGAGAAGTGACCCCATCCTTCCCAAGAGACTCACAACAAAAGCTGGCCCCAGGGATGTTTCCTGACACCGGTGGAGCTCCTCCAAGCAGAGTTCTGTGGTCATATGGTCAGTGACCTCGCTGTGCCGAAGACCCCACCTCAGATCAACGACCTAGAAATTACAAGTATGGGTTTGTCTGGGACATAGCAGGATGAGTGATTTTTTTCAATTCCCTTTGGCAAAGGCATAAAGTTTGAATAATTTTTGACAGCCTCTCCTCAAAGGGGGATATCTGGATTAAAAGAACTTGTATAAATCCAATAATCCCAGAGTAATCATAAGGAAAATATCAGGCAGATCCAGATCGGGGGCATCCTGCAGGACGCCAGGCCACTCTTCCCAAGACTGCTGAGGTCATGAGCGACAAGGAAAGACCTAGGAGCCCTACCAGACTAGAGAAGACTGGGGAAGCATAACAACTAAATGCACCTGGGTTCCCTGGGCAGGTTTTTAGACCAGAGAGAACTGGTGACATCTGGATAATGTCAGGAGGTCAGTTAATAACAATGTACCAGTGTCAATCTTTTAGGTATACAAATGTACCTGATAATGTGAGATGTTCACATTCCAGAAAAAACTTGGTGCAGGGTATATGGAAACTGTACCATATTCAAGTTTCCTATAAACCGGAATTCCAAAATAAAAGTTCACTTAAAAACATTTTTTAAAATTTTAGATCTTGGGCATTTTTAAACTGTTTCATTTAAAGCAAGGACATGTCCACACTTGTTCGCAGAGCTTTCTTTGCAAAGGAGGGTGTTTAGTTTGGCAAAATCAGATGTGGCAAAGTCTCCTTGGCAACCGCATGCTTGTGGTCCATTTCTGCCTGCTAGCTGGAGGGGGGCCTGGCAGAATAGCTCAATTCAAGTAGCGAGGCTGACCCTGTGAAAGGCTGGGATGAGGAAGGAGGGAGAATGGGACTCAGAATAGTCCCTACCTCCCTAAATTTTTTTGCCCAGAGGGACAGACACATCCATTTCTAAAGAACTACAGCAGAGGGTAAAAAGACCGCAGTACTGAATGTAAAGGGAGTAAGAAAGGGAGAAGGAAACAGGGTCGGCCATCAGCATTGGGCAAGAACCTTCCTCTCTCTGGGCCACTGTGTCCCCATCTGTGAATGAGGACGTTTGCAGTGCGTGTTGCATGGTTAGCACCCATGTGGACATTAAAGGAGGAGCATTAGCGTTTCATCAATTCTCAGCAGGGAGGTTCTCCCTTTTAGTGTCTCTGCTGTAAAGCTGTATCTCAACCCCACAGCAAGCAGAGTGGAATTTCCAGCACTGCTTTTCTCTTAGTAATATATCAATGATGGCACATGTTATAATCCAGGGGCCTTCAAGCTGCTGAATCACTGTCCTAAATGGCAAGGGGGACGCGTCCATGGAAGCTGAGAATCCAAAGATGGTTAGTTGGTTTCTGCATCAAGTGTGCGGGTAGTGACATCCCCACTGAGGTTGGTGTGAGTGGTAGGAGACTGTTTGGGGCCATTGTCAACTGTACTCAGCAGGTACACTATTAGCATTCCAGAAAAAGGTACAACCCACCTCAGCACTCGCCCTGCATAGTCCATAGCCCTCTTAGACTTCCCACTGCAGGGAGGGTCAGGAGGGCAGGAAAATAAAAGAAAACAACATAAAAGTGACATACATGCCCAAGGAACAGGTCTCAAGGTGTCCAGTCCTAGCACTGTGCCATACCACCTGTGCTAACTGTAGTGCTCATAGTCATAATCCCTCCACCTGCTCTTTCAAAAGACTTTTATCTCCCAGCCCATTCCGAGAATTAGCTACAGAATTTGCAGAATCTGCTGCAAAAAGAAAATGTGGGCTCTCGCCAGTGGCACAGTGGATAGAGCATTGGCACAGTGTTTGGACGTCCCAGGTTCGGTTCCTGGTCAGGGCGCACAGGAGAAGCAACCATCTGCTTCTTCCCCCTTCCCTCTCTCCCTTCTCTCCATCTTCCCCTCCCACAGCCAGTGGCTCAATTGTTTGATTGTGGCCCTGGGTGCTGAGGATAGCTCTGCTGAGGATAACTCTGTTGGAGTGCATCAGCCTCAGGCACTAAAAATAACTCAGTACTTGAACATCAGCCCCAGATGGTGTTACTGGTGGATCCTGGTCAGGGCACATGCGGGAGTCTGCTTCACTATCTCCACTCCTCTCACCTAAAAAAGAAAAAGAAAAAAATGTGTATCTCTTTGTCAAAAACCATTATGAATTTTAAGACTCAACACAAAAGCATTAAACTGAGCACAGACCTCTCTGTGACTGCCCAGCTGGCACAACCTCGTCCCTGAATTTCCAGGCAGAGGAAACCGAGGCACCAAGGAGTGGGCAAGTGATTACCTCAAACATCAGGCCGTGCTTTTGGCAGAAGGTCTGAACTTTGGGGTATGCGATGCTCTGCAGCGCTTCTCTCTCCGCATCCATATCTGCAAGGAGAGAAATGGAAGGTATAGATGGAAGAACCCAGAACTCTTCCCTGGTCCATGGCTCTGCTTTTAGCTTCATTGCCCCCGAAACCCAGGCTGGGGCCCTTCTAAGCAAGTCAAAAGATACAAAAACATGAGGTAAACCTAAGGAGACTAAACACACCTGGATTATGGAGGGCTTTTCAGGTGTTAGCACTAAAACTCCCACAGCCTGGGAACCCTGTTGCTCCCAGCTAACTGGGGTGGTTGGTTTTCCTGAGTCAGGGTTGCCAGGTAAACCACGGGCTTCTCACTAAAATTTGCATTTCAGATAAACAGTGAATAACTGGGTAGCATAAGTATATCCTATCCCATTCCACACACTCTTTGGATACATTTCCATTTCTTTTTTTTTTTTTTGCAGGAACAGAGAGAGAGAGTCAGAGAGAGGGATAGATAGGGACAGACAGACAGGAACGGAGAGAGGTGAGAAGCATCAATCATTAGTTTTTCATTGCCGTTGTGACACCTTAGTTGTTCATTGATTGCTTTCTCACATGTGCCTTGACCGCGGGCCTTCAGCAGACCGAGCAACCCCTTGCTGGAGCCAGCGACCTTGGGTCCAAGCTGGTGAGCTTTTGCTCAAGCCAGATGGGCCCGCACTCAATCTGGCGACCTCAGGGTCTCGAACCTGGGTCTTCCGCATCCCAGTCCGACAGTCTATCCACTGTGCCACCGCCTGGTCAGGCTACATTTCCATTTCTAATAAACCCTGTTCAATTTGCACTTCAGATAAACAACAACAAATAATTTGCTAGCATAAGTATGTCCTGTTCCATGCAATATTTGGCTACCTTTGTGTATCTGATAAACGCAGTCCACTTTGCATGTGAGATAAACAACAAATCGTATGTTAGCATCAGTATGTTCCTTTCTTACATTATTTGAAATATACTTACAGGAAAGGGTTCTTTGTTGTTTATCTGAAATGAAATTTAACTGGATGCCCTGGTTTTGTTGTTATGTTGTTTTTTTCTGAATCTGGCAGCCCTACACAGGGTTTGGATTCTAAGACCTTCACCACTAACTTCACTGTGTGGCAAGTGTCAGGCTAGCCTCAGTTTTCTCTTCTATAAAATGGGGAGATACCTCTCCTCTGCAGGGCTATAAGCTCCCCAAAGTAAAAGACCTCTTCTCCTCTCAGCCATTACTTATTTCTCAGCACTTAACACAGGCACTCAACAAATGTTGGTAAAGTCACTGAATCTTTTTTTTTTTTTTTTTTGTAGGGACAGAGAGAGAGTCAGAGAGAGGGATAGATGGGGACAGACAGACAGGAACAGAGAGAGATGAGAAGTATCATTCATCAGTTCTTTGTTGCGACACCTTAGTTGTTCATTGATTGCTTTCTCACATGTGCCTTGACCACGGGCCTTCAGCAGACTGAGTAACCCCTTGCTGGAGCCAGTGACCTTGGGTCCAAGCTGGCGAGCTTTTGCTCAAGCCAGATGGGCCCGCATTCAAGCTGGCAACCTTGGGGTCTTGAACCTGGATCCTCTGCATCCCAGTCCGATGCTCTATCCACTGCGCCACCGCCTGGTCAGGCAAAGTCACTGAATCTTATGAGTAAAAGTACCTAATGTGCCCTAGCCAGGTAGCTCAGTTGGTTGGAGCATTGTTCCAATATGCCAAGGTTGTGTGTTCGATCCCAGATCAGGACATATACAAGAATCAACCAGGGAATGCATAAATAAATGGAACAACAAATTGATGTTTCCCCTCTCGCTTTTTCTCTTTTCCTCCCTCTTTTTCTCTAAAATCAGTCAATGAATCTATTAAAATGTTTTTTAAAAATGCCTAATGCAATGTGGGTTTTGAAGAAACATTTCTTTTCTCCACATGACCAGAAGGACGTCATGTTAGTGTCCTTGAAAGGACTCCCAAAGCCACTGGTACAAAGAAGTTGCCCAGGTCCTGCCACAGAAGCTGACCTGGATGCCAATCTGGGATCTATTCCAACCCACTTCCTCTCCTATGTCTGTCTTATAAACCCCACAGGTTATTTACATTTGTTCCTAAAATATCAATTGGGAAGTTTCTTTACATCTAGACACTGCTTAGATCAAGGGTAAATGAAACATAGAAATAATGTAGTATGCCAGAGTTGGCCCCTACTGGCTTGGGAGAGCTGATGGCTAAATCTCCAGGAATTCTGTGAACCCATCATTAATTCAGTCATTACGAACTTTTAAATGATCTGAATTTACAATGGAATGCACTATAGCAAAAGCAGAGATCACAAATATTCAAAACTCATCACTTCCAAATTGTTCTACGTCATTTGGCCATGAGCTCTGCTTTTGAGTTTGTTTACTACTATTGCTTTTGTAGCAGGAAAATATTAGAGGATGGTGGGCCACTGCACAGGTCTATTCCACTCCATGTTTACGAAGTCAAATTGGCAGGTTGAAATTGACCCTGGTGGGGAGACGTACGCCACGAAAATAGGCAGATAGTACAAATCAGGTGTTTTAAAATTTTTGCGTTTTTTACTTTAAATTTTTTGAAGAATAGTTTATTAAACACTTGCCAGCACACGTACATAGTTTCTGCCCTCACGGAACTTACAGCTTGGCCGTAGGTGCCAGACATTAAACAAACACATAAACTAACTATATCTTTTGGGGTCTAGGATTTCATGGGTTCCAGGATCCGCTGTAGTCCAGTGTGGCTACAATATGTGAGTGAAGAGAGGATTGTACGAGATAATGTTGGGGATGTGAGCAGTCCAGAGGTGCAGGATCTTATAACTGTGGGAAGATTCTGGCACTTTTTAAGCCTAATGCATAGTGCACTCATCATAAATGTCAGTTGCAGTATTGTTTGCTACTCACAGCAACTCTATCAAGTCAGGCTCTCAGCCTGGATTATCAAAGAAGAAACAGAGGGTCTGGATGCTCCCTTTTACCACTTCTTAAGTGGGTCACTGGTCGGGCTGCGTTTACATTCAGAGAATAATGTGAGCCGTGCCATTACCCTGGCACCATTCCCAAGAAGGCCCACTTGCCTCTAAAACCCAAGCCCTACCTTTCCCCTTACCTGAGACAGTGGAGCTGATGAAGATGGCCACACTTCTGGAAGAAGGTTCTGGGAGGGGGCCAGCCTGACCCTGAAGAAGCCGCCGGCGAGTGCCTGGGCTGAGAGGGCCCACATTCATGCTGCTCACCCACCTGGACAATCTTTACCTGGGAAAGGGCCTGGATCTCAGACACCTTACATCAGTGGCTGGGTGGCCTTCCTGGGACGCCAGCTAGGCAGGGCCATTTGGAGGGGGGTGTTTGTCTTACACTCCAAGGCACCCTCAGTGACTTGTAGCCCTGTCACCTCCAGCGTCCCTGGGGAACCGAACCAACTGCTCCCCACTGCTTTGCTTGGTCTGCAAACACTAATGGGCAGACACTGGATTTTGGCCTCCTAGCAAAGGCCCCTGGATGTTGGCTTCTCCAAGCACCGGAGTCTTGTGCCCCTCAACCAAGTAGCTCCTCGCCGTAGGAGCCCAGCAGTTGCCACAGCAACTGTGGTTTCTTGGCACTTGGCACTGGGGCCCAGGGACCAGCCAGCCTCAAACACCTGGGTCCTCTGGGGCTACACAAAAGTTGAGCTTGGGCCCAGGTGTGCAGAGGGAAGCTGTGGGATGCTGGGAGCCGTGTCTAGCACTGGCAGGACAAGTCAGAAGGATGAACACTTAGTGGAACTCCCTACCCCACCCTGTACTCGCGGTTCCCTCCAACAAGGTTCAGGCAACACATTTACTATTTAAACCAACGGTTCTCAACCAGGAACCATTTCCCTCCCCACGGAACACTTGCAATGTCTGGAGACATTTTGGTTGTCATGACTGGGGGAAGGGGAGTTACTGGCATCTAGTGGGAGGAGCCCAGGGTTGTTGCTGAACATCCTACAGTACACACATCCCACCACAGAGAATTATCTGTCTCCAAATGTGAGCTGCTGGGGAAATTGAGAAACCAGCTTTAAGTAAACTCTAGTCAGATCTCCTTGCCTGCAGGAGGCCTAGAGCCTGAGGCCAGCTCTCTTTGATGAGAAGGGAGATTAGCAAGTCTCCAGGGGCAGTTAGAAACCTACCCACATTAAACTGAGATGAGCTCTCTGAAATAAGCAAAAAAATCCACTTGCAATAACATGGATAGACCTTGAGGGCATTACGTTAAGTAAAATAAGTCAGACAGAAAGAGACAAATAACTGTATGATTTCATTGTATGGAGAACCTAATAAAAGCCAAACTCATAGAAACAGAGACTAGAACGGTGGTTACCAGGGGCTGGAGGGCGGGGAGGTCAGGGAAATGGGAAATGTTGGTTGAAAGTTATGAATTTCCAACTATAAGATGAGTAAGTTCTGGAGATCTAAGGTACAGGATAGCAATCATAGTTAACGATACTGTATCATATACTTGAAACTTGCTAAGAGAGTAGATCTTAAATGTTCTTACCACACACAAAAAAAATGGTAATTATGTAATGCTATGGAGGTATTATTATGGTGATAATCATTTTACAATATATAAATGTATCAAATCAACATGTTGTGCACTTTAAATTTACACAATATTACATGTTGATTATATTGCAATAAAGCTGAGGAAAATAATTTTTAAAAACATGAACTGTACAACCAGGAAAAGACCTTCTCATGATTAGACCTTGAAAATGCCCAGGAGATCTAAGTCCTGCCCACCCACCTCTCAATATTAATAAACCACAGACAGAAGGGAGTTATACCTTAACGTCCACGGGTCTGCGGGGAATGCCATCTCCTCCACTGCCTTCCTGGAGGATTCAAGCAAGTGGCCGCTCTCTTGGGACCTCAGTTACATCATCTATGAAATGCGAATGAGAATCACTCAGGAGTGGGCTGGGGTGAGCAAAGTGAGGCATTCACCTCGGATGCAACACATCAGGACACATAATGTGCTTGAAAATCAAGGTGAATGCCAAAATGTCCATGACCAACAAAATGCAAGCAGAAGAGACATGGGGAGATAGGTATGTAGTCCCCACTTTACATGTGAGCAATCAATAGTGGTATCAGTTCAATGAAATATATAGTTTGAGCTTTTTTATACCTTTTTCTTCTCTGCTTCAACTTTCCTTCCCTCCACATCCATTCAGGAAGGATCCTGCTGTTCAGGGGTCCTCAAGACCACCCCCAGTTTCGAAAGTTCACTAGAAGGATTCACAGGATTCAGAGAAGCTATTCTATTCAAAATTATGGTTTGTTACAATGAAAGGCTCCAGATTAACAGTGGTTGGCTTGGGGCAGAAAATTTTAAGGCCTTGATTACAAGGGAAACTTACTTTTCATTATACAGATGCTTCTCGGCTTACAATAATGTTAAATCCCCCCCCCCCGAAAAAAAAACACATTTTAAGTTGAAAATATTTTAAGTCAAAAATGCACTTAGTGCTCGCTTCGGCAGCACATATACTAAAATTGGAATGATACAGAGATTAGCATGGCCCCTGCTCAAGGATGACACGCAAATTCGTGAAGTGTTCCATATTTAAAAAAAAAAAAGACAAAAAAAAATGCACTTACCTGCCTGACCAGTGGTGGCACAGTGGATAGAGAATCAACCTGGAATGCTGAGGTCCCAGGTTCTACCTCCAAGGTTGCTGGCTTGAGCAAGGGGTCACTGGTTTCCAGTCAAGGTATGTATGAGAAGCAGTCAATGAACAACTAAAGTCGTTCTCATCTCTCCTTTCTATTCCTGTCTGTCTGTCTCTTTCACACATACACAGCACTTAATACCACACTAGAGTATCCACTGTCTACCCCCATGATCACATGCTGACTGGGAGCTGGGCCCCCTGCCACTGCCCAATCACCTGCCTGGGAAAAGATCAAAATTCAGAATTCGAAGTACAGTTTCTACTAAATGCATATCACTTTCATACCCTTGTAAAGTCAGAAAATTGTTAAGTCAATTCATTGTAAGTCAGAGACTGTCTGCATAAGTTTCTTTCTTTTTTTTTTTTTTTTTTACAGGGACAGAGAGAGAGTCAGAAAGAGGAATAGATAGGAACAAAGAGAGGTGAGAAGCATCAATCATTAGTTTTTCGTTGCCGTCGCAACACTTCAGTTGTTCATTGATTGCTTTCTCACATGTGCCTTGACCACGGGCCTTCAGCAGACCGAGCCACCCCTTGCTGGAGCCAGCGACCTTGGGTCCAAGCTGGCAAGCTTTGGCTCAAGCCAGATGGGCCCGCGCTCAAGCTGGTGAGCTCCGGTTCTCGAACCTGGGTCTTCCGCATCCCAGTCCGATGGTCTATCCACTGCGCCACCGCCTAGTCAGGCATCTTCTTTTCTTTTTTTAATTCAGTGAGAGGAGGGGAGGCAGAGACAGACTCCCACATGCGTCCTGACAAGGATCCACCTGGCAAGCTCATTAGGGGGCGATGCTCTGCCCATCTGGGGCATTGCTTTGTTGCTCAACAACTGAGCTATTTTAAGCACCTGGGGCAGAGACCAAGAAACCATCCTCAGCACCTGAGGCCAACTCAGTCTAATTGAACCATGGCTGCAGGAGGGGAAGAGAGAGAGAGAAAGAGAGAGAGAAGTGAGAGGGGGAGAGGTGGAGAAGCAGATAGGCACTTCTCCTATGTGCCCTAACTGGGAATTGAACCTGAAACATCCACGTGCCGGGCCGATGCTCTACCACTGAGCCAACCAGCCAGGGCCTGCATAAGTTTTTGTGAGTTTTTTTAGATTTTATTTATTCATTTTAGAGAGGGAGGGGAGATAAAGAGAGAGAGAGAGAGAGAGAGAGAGAGAGAGAAGAGGGGAGAAGCAGGAAGCATCAACTCCCCTATGTGCCTTGACCAGACAAGCCCTGGGTTTTGAACTGGCGACCTTGGCATTCCAGGTCAACGCTTTATCCACTACGCCACCACAGGTCAGGCCTGCATAAGTTTTTATACAACTTAATGTTGACCATTTAAAATAATTGATTTTTGGCCTGACCTGTGGTGGCACAGTGGATAAAGTGTCAACCTGGGAACACTGAGGTCGCCAGTTCAAAACCCTGCACTGGTCTGGTCAAGGCACATATGGGAGTTGATGCTTCCAGCTCCTCCCCTCTTTCTCTCTTTCTCTTTCTCTCTCTTTTTCTCACTCTGTGTCTCTCTAAAATGAATAAAATAAAAAAAAAGAAGTTTAAAAATTGAAATCTTTAAATAAATAAATAAATAAAATAATTGATTTTTGTTTAAATACTCATAAGTAACAAAAAGGATGTGTTCTTGGTAGTCTTTCAGAGCTCCAATGCCTCTTCTACTCAATGTCTCTTTGATGCCCCCTTTCTTTTATAAATGTTTTATTGTTAAAACAGAGTGAGCTGAAAGGAGACCTTAAGTCTTAGATTACTCCAACACTGGTTTCATGAAAGAGATTAACAGGCAGGTTCTGCTTGACATCAGGTAGGGCCTCTTTGAGGAAGCCTCCCCCACCACATACACACACACACAAAGGATATAGATTAAAATGAGCCAAGGAAAGAGGTGCATGAGGTGGCATTCAGAAAAGACCAAGTCTGAACTTCCAATTGTCCCCTCCCAGTGGAGTCATGTGGACAGTGTTTAGTTCTCATAGCAACAATGTATAACAACATGCATGGTGTACTGCCAACCAGGGAGGCTAACCCAAACCTTGGTTTTACTGGGTGTTGGTCATATAGACACTGCTGATCTGTCTTCAACCCCCCCCCCCCACCACCAGAGGTCCAGTTAATTCCACATGGCCCAATGCCCCTGTTAAAAGTCACAGTGTTAGCATAGATTATCTGGCATATCCCAAGGCCCCCAAGTTAACAAAGACTCTCTTATCAGGCAGGTCATTTCCAGGGCTTAAGGGATACCTCCCAGGAGCTGGGCAAAGGCCATAACTTTCATGTGCAGGGTCTGTAAAAACCAGGCTTGCTGAGTTAGTCCTTTCCTGCACAGACCTGATAAATATTATGATATAGAATTGACTGTCACCATTTGATGGATGAGAAAACAAACTCAGAGTGAGAACTTTATCACTAGCCTAGAAGCATAGAGTCAGGGAGCAAATACTCATCTCCCTCTCCTCCAAGGACCCCCCCCCCCGAAAGCCAGCCTGGTCATCCAGCTGCCTTCCTACAATCTAAAGACCCTTTGGCTTAACCACACCCTCCTGACCTCACTTAGGCCCCAGCTCCAGACCCTAGCATCTGTCTAAGCCTTATCAGAGCCCCTCTTCATCAGTCTTCTGACTTTTTAAATTTCATTCTTAGAAAGAGAAAGAGAGAGAGAAGTGGGGGAGGAGCATGAAGCATCAACTCTACTATGTGCTTCAACCAGGCAAGCTTGAGGTTTCGAACTGGTGACCTCAGCATTCCAGGTCGACACTTTATCCACTGTACTACCATAAGTCAGGCAGTCTCCTGACTTTGAATTTGCCTCCCTTGAAATCTCTATTCCATTTCCCATGTCCCTGGGTCCCCAATATGCCTCTTATATGTGACCCATTCCAGCGCATGGCCACATGCCCTTGGTTACCACCACGTGATAGTCACAGGAGGATTGGAAGGTTGGTTTTTTGTTGTTTCTTTTTTTTACAGGGACAGAGAGAGAGAGAGTCAGAGAGAGGAATAGGTAGGGACAGACAGACAGGAACGAAGAGAGGTGAGAATCATCAATCATTAGTGTTTCGTTGCTGTTGCAGCACCTTAGTTGTTCATTGATTGCTTTCTCACATGTGCCTTGACCGCGGGCCTTCAGCAGACCGAGCAACCCCTTGCTGGAGCCAGCGACCTTGGGTCCAAGCTGGTGAGCTTTTGCTCAAGACAGATGGGCCCGCGCTCAAGCTGGCGAGCTCAGGGTCCTGAACCTGGGTCTTCCGCATCCCTGTCCAACGCTTTATCCACTGCGCCACCGCCAGGTCAGGCTGGTTTTTGTTTTGTTTTGCTTTTGTGACAGAGACAGAGGGTGGGACAGATAGGGGCAGACAGACAGGAAGGGAGAGAAATGAGAAGCATTCATTACTGCATCCTAGTTGTTCATTGATTGCTTTCTCAGATGTGCCTTGACCAGGGGACTACAACAAAGTGAGTGACCCCTTGCTCAAGCCAGCAACCTTGGGCTTCAAGCCAGCAACCTTTGGGCTCAAGACAATGACCATGGGGTCATGTCTATGATCCCACGCTCAAGCTAGCAACCCCCCACTTAAGCTGGTGAGCCCGTGCTCAAGTTGGAGACCTCAGGGTTCCAAACCTGGGTCCTCTGTGTTCCAGTCCGATGCTCTATCCACTGCACTACCACCTGGTCAGGCCAAAGGTTTTAACCTTGACATTCACATTAGGTTTTCTTCCTGTCCCCTCTAGTCCAGACTTTTCCATTTACAGCATGACTGACATTTGGGACTGGATCATTCTTTGCAGTGAAGGCTGTCCTGTGCATTATATGATCCTGGGTTTAACCCACTAGATTCCCGTAGCAAGACCCTACGCCCCATCCCAAATTGTGACAATCAAAATTATCTTCAGACATTGTCAATTTTTACTAGGAAAGGCAGAATAGTGCCTGGTTAAGAACTCCTGGTCTAACATGAAATGTAGAAATACCATATCCCTGACCATGGAACGAGTTTTACAAGATTTGCAGATGAGTAAATGAAATGAGTTCTGTAAAGGTCATAAATGTTCCCTGATGTTTAGATTCCGGAAGAGCCCTCAGGAGGCTGCCTTAACAACCTCTGTAAAAGGCCAAGATAACCGAGCACATTCTTTTGCTTTTTGTAAAATGCTTTGCCGAGCACTCTCTCCCTAGATTGTTCCAATGACAAGCCTGTTTTGATTCTGTAAAACTGCTTTGGCTAGGTGTTCACTTCCTCCCCTCGCTTCTTTTTGCCTTTAAAAGAAAACCTCTGAGTTCATTTGGGGCTGCATGATTTGGTAACTATAGTCCCTGTGAGGTCGCCAGCATTTAAATTAAAGAGTCCTTAATTCAGCCACTTAATTGTGTGGCAAAACATTTGTTTCCTTGCTGTTCAGATATAACAACATAGCCAATTTATTTTAGCCTCAGGGTCTTTGCACTTGCCATGAATGCTCTATTCTTCATCTTTTCATGTTTTTCACATTTCAGTTTTACATTTCATTACTTAATGACCTCCCAAGTCACTCTGATGACATCACCCTATTTGAATTCTCTGAATTGTACTTACCACCACTTGATGTCTCTTCTTTGCTTGTTTACTGGTTGTCTCTCCTGGGAGAATGTGACTTCCACAAGTGAAGGCTCCTGCTGCCAAGGCTGGTGTGCCTGGCACATGGTAGGTGCTCCATAAATAATTGTCACAACAGGTTTATCCACAAGTATCCATCTTTTTCAACTCCTGCTTGCCACTGCAGACAATTAAGCAGAACTGGACTTTCCTGGGGAGGACTCAGGCCCCTTATAGTGTCTTCTTTATGATTTTCCTTGGGGGCTCCAGCCTCTCTGTCACTCCTGCTAGTAGTAGAAGGGCCAATTTAGAATCCTTTAGGAAAATTAGTTGGAGAAGAAAGTTTTTTTGGGCTTAACACTGGCCAGAAGGCAAGTCCCAGGCATCCTAGTAACTTTTGTCTTAAGTTCTTCACAGGTCTCTCCTTGCCAATTTCCCCAGCAACTGGGATAATGAAATGAATTGGGTGGTCCTCAGGTCCTGGCTTAGCTGGGCACTTAGCCAAGCGTGGCAGTTAACCATTGTGTGCCAGGCTAATACAGTTAACATAACAGATGCCATTTGTTGAGGGTCCATGAGGTGCCAGCTGCTTGGCCTTTGGCATCGGCAGTCCACATACAACCTTAAAGGCAGATATTATGATCCTGTACCATGGATGAAGAAATGAGGCCCAGAGAGATGAGACCCCTTTTATGGGCCACTCTGAACTCAAGTTTTCTCAACAATCTCCTGAGTTGGTAAGAGAATGAAATGCACATGTAGAGTGAGCCAAGAACCACCCTTGGGTCATGCAAAGACCTAAAAATGTTGGCCATGATCACAGTGAACAGAGCATTGGACTGAGATGCAGAGGACCCAGGTTTGAAACCCTGTTGTCGCCAGCTTAAGCACGGGCTCACCAGCTTAAGTGGGGAGTCGCTGGCTTGAGTGTGGGATCATGGCCATGACCCAATGGTTGCTGGCTTAAGCAAGGGGTCATTTGCTCTGCTGTAGCCCCCCAGTCAAGGCACATATGAGAAAGTAATCAATGAATAACTACGGTGCAGCAACAAATAATTGATGCTCCTCATCTCTCTCCCATTCTGTCTATCTGTCCCTCTCTCTGTCTCTGTCTCTCTCTGTCTGTCAAAAACAATATATTGGACATGATTAATTACTAGTATTACGGGGCTCACTCAACAAGCGGCACAGTCAGGAATAAACACCTCCAGTGTCGATGATCAACAAGCATTAAGAAAATCTAAGTCTCCAGAGCAAGGTTTCCCATCCTTGGCACTGCTGACATTTGAAGCTGGATCATCCTCTGGGGTGGGGCATCCTGTGCACTGGAGAATGTAGAGCAGTGCCCCTGACCTCTCCCCACTAGATGCACGTAGTACTGCCACCCCCAACATAGCCCCCATTCTCTGGGGAGCAGAGTGCCCACCTATACTCTCTGCTCTATCATGTTTTATATTCATATTACTATAATCATGTTGCTATATATTGAGTAACTCTTAAGTTTCAGGTGCAAATATACATACTGCTTCCAATATTCTCAGTGACCTGGGAACTTCAGTTTGCTACCCTAGTTTACCAATAATGAAAATCAGCTTCAGAGAAATTCAATAAGTTTCTCAAGCTGATCTGAGAGTCAAACACCTTGGAACCTACAGGTATTAAAGAATTCCTGACAAAGTTTAAAGTGTGATAATGGTATTGTTAAGTTTTTAAAGAGTCTTTGTCTTTTGGAGACACATAATAAAAATATTTATAGAATGATAAGATATATAGGACGACTGGGGTTTGCTTAGAAATAATAATCCCAGGTGGCGAGGAGGATAGAGTAAGGTTAGCTAAGGGGTGATGGCAGTCAGGGCTGGGGCCGAGGGGCTTATTATATGATTCTGCCTACTTTTGTGTTTGAAATTCTCCACAGTAAAAGTGTAAAATATTCTTCTATCTGTACTCTTAGAGAATAGTCATGATTATTTTGTGTTGTGTAGATGCTGAGACCAAGGCCAGGGAATTTCCATACTTCTTCTACCATCCCCAAATGCCTAACGTTATCATCCTCACCTTACATTAAGAGAAATCCAGGCTGGGAGACGTTAATAAACTCAGATTGGAAGGAGGTGCCCGTGCTGAGCATGACCGGGAAAGCAGCGCCCCCTGGAGGTCACCCTGATTAGATGGGTTGGTGATATTAAAGAACGTGACACAGATATTTAATGATGAAATGTGACAACCTCTGCATAACTCAGTGAACTAATATTTTCCAAATGACCGATGCACGATGTTACAACCATTGTAGGGGTCCATTCAGAGTGCAAGACAGACCAACAAATATTTTTTGTTTGTTTTCAAATGTTCCTCTTTAGCTTTCCTTTCCTTTTCGTCCATTTTCCTAATTGAATGTATTGGGGTGACATTAGTTAATAAAATTATGTAGGCAAACCATACATAGTGTAGTATGTTGAGTAGGGGCTGCTAAAATGATATGTCTATGTCCTAACCCTCAGAACCTGTGAATGTGACCTTATTTGGAAAAAGTATTATGCCTGACCAGGTGGTGGTACAGTGGATAGAGCGTTGGACTGGAATGTGGAGGGCCCACATTCAAAACCCCAAGGTTGCCAGCTTGAGTGTGGGCTTATCCGGCTTGTCCACAGGCTCACCAGCTTGAGCACAGGGTCGCTGGCTTGAGCCCAAAGGTCATTGGCTTAAAACCCAAGGTCACTGGCTTGAGCAAGGGGTCACTCACTCTGCTGTAGTCCCCCAGTCAAGGCACATATAAGAAAGCAATTACTGAACCACTAAGGAGCTGCAATGAAGAAATGATACTTCCCATCTCTCTCCCTTCCTGTCTGTCCCTCTCTCTGACTCTCTGTCTCTGTCAAAAAAAAAAATTTATGATTTTATTTAGCCTGACCAGATGGTGGTGCAGTGAATTGAGCATTGGCCTGGGACGCTGTGGGCCTAGTTGGAAACCCTGAGTTCACCGGCTTGAGTGCAGGTTCACCCGTTTGAGCATGGGTTACTGGCTTGAGTGTGAAATCATAGATATGGCCCCATGGTCACTGGCTTGAGCCCAAGTTTGCTGGCTTGAGCAAGGGGTCCCTGGATTGGCTGAAGCTCCCCATCCCC
The DNA here is from genome assembly GCA_037038555.1 of Rhynchonycteris naso. Taxonomy (NCBI): domain Eukaryota; kingdom Metazoa; phylum Chordata; class Mammalia; order Chiroptera; family Emballonuridae; genus Rhynchonycteris; species Rhynchonycteris naso. Next base: position 22,345,183 of record CM073003.1, read on the forward strand.
CTGACCTCATATATTACTCATGAAGTAATGTGCTACAACTATAAGTTGATGCTTTTCATTTCTGTCCCTGTCTCACTAAAAAAAAAAAAAAAAAGGATAGAGTTCAGAGAGAGGAAGGAGAGAGAGAGAAGGGGGTAGGAATGGGAAGCATCAACTAATTCACAGTTGCCTTTTGCATGCGCCATGGCTGGGCAAACCCTGGTTACAAACCAGTGACTTCAGCATTGCAGATGGACACTTTATCTACTGCGCCACCACAGATCAGGCATAAACTTTTTCTATAAAGGACCAGAAAGTAAATATTTTCAGCTTTTCAGATCAGTGTCTGGCTCAATTATTCAGCTCTCACTTTGGCGCAAAACCAGCCACAGAAAATACATAAACAATGCTGTCTGGGTAGCTTGGTAGGTTGGAGCCTCCTCCTGTTGCAGGTTCGATCCACAGCCAGGGCACATGCAAGAAACAACCAATGCATGCATAAGTAAGTGGGGAAACAAATGATGGTTCTCTCTCTGCCCTCTCCTTCCTCTGTCTCTAACATCAATAAATAATATTTTTTAAAAAAATACATAAGCAGCCTGACCAGGCGGTGGCACAGTGGATAAAGCGTCGGACTGGGATGCCGAAGACCCGGGTTCAAGACCCCGAGCTCACCAGCTTGAGCATGGGGCCCATTTGGCTTAAGCAAAAAGCTCGCCAGCTTGAATCCAAGGTCGCTGGCTCCAGCAAGGGGTGGCTCGGTCTGCTGAAGGCCCGCGGTCAAGGCACATTTGAGAGAGCAATCAATGAACAACTATGGTGTTGCAACGGCAACAAGAAACTAATGATTGATGTTTCTCATCAGTCTCCGTTCCTGTCTGTCTGTCCCTATCTATCCCTCTCTCTGTCCCTGTTAAAAAAAAAAAATACATAAGCAAATGTGTGTGAATATGTACCAATACCACTGAATCTGAATCTGAATTTCATATAATTTTTATGTGTTATGAAACAGGCTTTCTCTTTTAATTTTTTCTCCCAACCATTAAAAAAACGTGAAATCCAGGCCTGACCTGTGGTGGCGCAGTGGATAAAGTGTCGACCTGGGAACGCTGAGGTCGCCAGTTCAAAACCCTGCACTGGTCTGGTCAAGGCACATATGGGAGTTGATGCTTCCAGCTCCTCCCCCCTTTCTCTCTTTCTCTCTCTCTCTCTCTCTCACTCTGTGTCTCCTCTCTAAAATGAATAAAATAAAAATAAAATAAATTAAAAAAAAAAAAACGTGAAATCCATTCTTAGCTCATGGGTCATACAAAACCAGGTGACTCTGATCTAGCTTAAGAAACAGAACATTTCCAATATTTAAAAGCTCTCTGTAGCCCACCCAGTTATGTCTCTCTCTGCCTCCCCACAGAGGGCAGCCATGATCTTGCATTTTGTGTTCATCATTCTTTTGGTTTGTTTGATGGTTTTACTGTATGTCCACTTGTCTTCACAGTTACAGTTTTCACCCCATTCTTATCAACAGTTCTGTTACTTGGAACATCAAATTGAAGGGACTTCACCCATATTTGCAATCTGTAAATATACCATATTTCCCCATGTATAAGACACACCTTTTTTTTTTCAAAAAATTTGGTGTCTAAAAACTGGGTGCATCTTATACAGTGGTTGTAGATTTTTTCATTGCATTTCCTGCTTTTTCATGCTTGGTGTCTTTGCACTCATTGTTTTTGCACTTGTTACTGGTATATTACGGTAGGTTACGTTTTGCCACATTCTGCCCAGAAATGGCTCAGAAAAGATTTCCGTACAGTGCTCAAGTTAAAAGTGATCCAGTTTGCAAAAGTGAATGGAAATCATGCTGCTGAACGTAAGTTTGGTCCTCCTCCAACTGAGAAATCAATCTGAGGCTGGCTACGGGAAGGAGAAACCCTACTTAAAATGCCACAGCAGAAGGAGGTCATAAGAGGCAAGTCAGCAAAATGGCCTGATTTAGAGAGAAAATTGAAGATATGGATTGAAGAGCAAAAGGCAATTGGAATTCCTGTGTCCCTAAAGATGGTTCAGCATGAGGCAAGAAGAATTGCTGATGAAAAAGAAGTTACTGATTTCAAAGGAGGACACAATTGGTGCTTCAGGTTCATGAAACGGGATGGACTAAGCATGCGTACATGCACTAGACTTGCCCGAAATATGCCTGAAAGCTATCAGCAGAAGATCCTTGAATTTCATCATTTTGTCATTTAATGTCGGAAGACACATCAGTTTGAGTTGGGACAGATTGCAAATATGGATGAAGTCCCCCTTCAATTTGATGTCCCAAGTAACAGAACTGTTGATAAGAAGGGGTGAAAACTAACTGTGAAGAAAAGTGGATACAAAAAGAGCCATTATATAGTTGTTCTAGCTTGTTGTGCCAATGGAACCAAGCTGCCTCCTATGCTGATTTCCAAATGCAAAACAATGCCAAAAGAAGATGTTCCTCGAGGAGTGATTGTCCACATTCATGACAAGGGTTGGATGGATCAGGATGGGATGAAGATCTGGTTTGAGGAAGTTTGGAGAAGACCAGGTGGGCTCTTATGCAAACCTGCCCTGTTGGTGCTTGATCAGTTCAGGGCACACACAACAAAAAACACAAAGAAGATTGCTGCAGAGTAGAAAACAAAACTTGCCGTCATACCTGGAGGCTTGACATCCCAGCTGCAACCACTTGATGTCAGCATTAACAAACCCTTCAAAGCAGCCATGAGAGACAAATGGAACCAATGGATGAAGTCTTCTAGGGACAATTTGACACCAGCAGGAAGAGTGGAGAAACCAACTATAGGAAAAGTTTGTACTTGGGTAAAAAGATCCTGGGATAATATCAAGATTGAGATCATTGTCAAGTCATTTAAGAAGTGTGGCATTTCAAATGCCATAGATGAAGCTGAGGACGAGGCAATATATGAAGACAGTGACTCATCATCAGACACAAATGAGGACAAGCTAATGGATGGGAGTTTTGACAGTGATGTAGAGTTGTATGAATTTTATAATGAATAAAACTTGAGTTCAATAACTTTATGTAATACTTTTTTTTTTTAATTGTGGACCCCTCCATGAAAAAGAAGAAAATTTTATCTTTTGCGACAACATGGATGGACGTGGAAACTATTATGTTAAGTAAAATAAGCCAGGCAGAAAAAGAAAAATATCATATGACCTCTCTCATTTGAGGAATCCAGTGACCAATGTGAACTGAGGAACAGATGAGGTAGAGGAGAGATCAAAGGAACCAGAGGAAAAGAGTACAGAGAGAAAGGGGATGATAGGAGGGGATAAACCTGAAGAGAAGGGGGGAGGGCGGTGGGAGGAAGGGGGCAAGGGCGGTACTGAGGGGAATACAGGGGAGGAGAAATGCATTCAGGGCAAAACTAGAATCTATGTAAACACAATAAATTAAAATCAATTAAAAAAAATTGGGGCCTGACCAGGCGGTGGCACAGTGGATAGAGCATCAGACTGGGATGCAGAAGACCCAGGTTCGAGACCCCGAGCTCGCCACTTTGAGCGCGGGCCCATCCGGCTTGAACTAAAGCTCTCCAGCTTGGACCCAAGGTCGCTGGCTCCAGCAAGGGGTGGCTCGGTCTGCTGAAGGCCCGCAGTCAAGGCACACATGAGAAAACAATCAATGAACAACTATGGTGTCACAATGGCAACGAAAAACTGGTGATTGATGCTTCTCATCTCTCTCTGTTCCTGTCTGTCTGTCCCTATCTATCCCTCTCTCTGACTCTGTCCCTATTAAAAAAAAAAAATTGGGCCCCCAAATTAAGGTGCTTCTTATACATGGGGAAATACAGTATATCCCAAAATAATATATTGTTAGCTTTGTATGTTTGGGGCTTTTCAAAAAAGGGTAACTACACTGTAGGTATTCTAATGCAGCTTACTTTTTACACTTAAGGTGGTTGAATATTATTTGCTCATGTTATCACGTATTCATTTTCAATGCTGTATGGTATCTTATTGTATGACTATAGAGCAATTTGTTCATCCTCCTGTCAATGAGCATCATTGTTGCTAATTTTTTTTATTAGAACATTCTGGAGAGATTTTTTTTTAATTTTTTTTATTTATTCATTTTAGAGAAGAGAGAGCACGGAATAGAGAAAGGGAGAGAGGAGAGAGAGAGAGAAGGGGGGAGGAGCAGGAAGCATCAACTCCCATATGTGCCTCAACCAGGCAAGACCAGGGTTTCGAACCGGCGACCTCAGTGTTTCCAGGTCAATGCTTTATCCACTGCGCCACCACAGGTCAGGCATTCTGGAGAGATTTGAAGCCAAAGTTGGAGATGGTCAGACTGATGGATTAGAAAAGGGACCCCTCCCCCAGCTATTTGTTAGGTAGTCCTTAGTTATAATGAGAAGCAGTGGATTGTGGCTCAGATAGAAGCACAGATGGGGAAGCTGAGGCTGAGAGTGGTGATACCAACAGCTACACAATATTCCTGGGTGAGGAAGGGTGCCTCTAAGATGGCCCATGGCGATCTCCACCTCCTATTTCCCAAATATTCACACCTCCCACACTCGGGCCTCCGTTTGGAGTCCTCTCCAAGACATCTAATCCTCCCTGTCTATTTCAAGTCCCGAACAAATCGCTTTCCTCCAGGAAGCCCTTCTTGACCCTCCACAACTCCTCTGAGTCCTTGTGGCACTTCCTTCCCTCTCTCAGGGCACTCCTTGTGAGCAAGGCATAGGACTGTGCATCTCTGTCTCCCTAGAGCACAGCCCAGGAATAAATACAGCAAGCCTCGCAAGTGTTTGTTGAATGAATTCATATTTACTCTGATATCATAGACTCAATAATTGTGTTCCCTCAAATTTACATGTTAAAATCCTAACTCCCAATGCTATAGTATTTGGAGGTGGGCCTTTGGGAAGTGATTGGTGTTATATTATATCATGACAGTGGGGCCCTCATTATGGGTGCAATTATAAAATGAGATGATAAAGGATATCTCTCTGCTCTCTGCCATGTGAGGTTACAAATGTTATGTTTGGGTTCAGGGCTTCTATAAATCCAAAGCCCCTTTATACTCAAACTCCCCACACCTAACCTCCCACTAGGGCAATTTCTTCATTAAGCATCTCCCTCACCCAACCTCCCCCTCCCATTAAGCAACTCCCCCACCCTGGGAAGGTTCTGGGAAATGTCTTTGGGACAAGGCCATTGGGAAGGACCCGAGGGTTGGGAAAGGGAGACAGTCTGTGATCAAAGGCAACAAACTAAGGTATGCTGACCTGAGCATGTCCAGGTGCACCAACCAGATGCCAGCAAAGGCCTGCAGCAACCCTGATACCAGACATCCCTTTCATTCAGCTCTCCACTGATACCACTAGGGTCTCAGCCCGTCTGATTTACAGATGCATAAATCAACTTCTTATAAAACTCAGCAGGTTGGCCTGACCTGTGGTGGCGCAGTGGATAAAGCGTCGACCTGGGAACACTGAGTTCGCCAGTTCAAAACCCTGCACTGGTCTGGTCAAGGCACATATGGGAGTTGATGCTTCCAGCTCCTCCCCCCTTTCTCTCTCTCTCTCACTCTGTGTCTCCTCCCTAAAATGAATAAAATAAAAAATTTAAAAATTTAAATTAAAAAAAAAAAAAACTCAGCAGGTCTAGCCTGACCAGGCGGTGGCACAGTGGATAGAGCGTCGGACTGGGATGCAGAAGACCCAGGTTCGAGACCCCAAGGTCGCCAGCTTGAGCACGGGCCCATCTGGCTTAAGCAAAAGCTCGTCAGCTTGGACCCAAGGTCGCTGGCTCCAGCAAGGGGTTGCTCAGTCTGCTGAAGGCCCGCGGTCAAGGCACGTGTGAGAAAGCAATCAATGAACAACTATGGTGTCGCAACGGCAACGAAAAATTAATGATTGATGCTTCTCATTTCTCTCTGTTCCTGTCTGTCTGTCCCTACCTATCCCTCTCTCTGACTCTCTCTCTCTCTCTGTCCCTGTAATAAATAAATAAATAAATAAAATCTAAAAACTCGCCTGACCTGTGGTGGCACAGTGGATAAAGGGTCAACCTGGAACACTGAGGTCGCTAGTTCAAAACCCTGGGCTTGTTCAGTCAAGGCACATATGGGAGTTGATGCTTCCTGCTCCTCCCCCTTCTCTCTCTCTCTCCTCTAAAATGAATAAGTAAATAAAAATAATTTAAAAAGACTGCAACCGTGAAAAAAAAAAAATCTAAAAACTCAGCAGGTCTGTGTGTCCCTCCTTCGGCCAACCTAACAACAAAGACAAGACCATCATCCACACTCTAGGAAGAAACCCTCACCTGATAATGAATTCTCTGGTGCCTTGATTTTGTACTTCCCAGCCTCCAGAACTCTGAGAAATGTCTGGTGTTTAAGCCACCCAATCTATGGTAATAGCCTAGCAACACGAAGGGACTTAAAGACACCTGACTGATGATGGTCTGGTTTTGTAGAGGAAACATGGACAGTTGAGGCATGGTGAGATGCCTGTTTGTAATGTCACAGAATTGGATACAGCTCTCTTGGCTTTACTTAGCTATTTGGGCTGTTTATTTCTTCTATGAATTATTATGTATTTAGAGTTGGAAAGAGTCTTTAAAATCATCCAGTCAAGGGGTTGGCAAACTTTTTCTACAAAAGCCACAGTCAATAATTTCAGATGTGCAGGCCAGTCTCCATTTCCATGACTCAGTTCTGCTGTTGTAGGTTGAGAGAGAGCACAAACAATATATAAACAAATGCGTGTGGCAGTGTGCCAATACAACTTTATTTACAAACACAGACAGTGGGCCAGATTTGGCCCTGGGGCCATAGTTTACCTATCATTGACCTAGTTCAACATTTTCACTGAACAAGGAGGGGTTCACCCAGGGTCACTTGGCAAGTTAGGAGCAGACCCAGAACTTACTCAGGCCTGCCAACATCCTGGCTTTGTGCCTTCATTTCTATCTCTCAGTTGGCTTCTAAGGGTTCAACTAGGTGTTAATTTCCTCTACTAATTGAGCTGGGACTTTTTCTAGATGCCTCCAGGCAAGTACCAACCAGAAAGTGCAAGGTAAACACAGTTATAACCACCCACGTCTGGTCTGCAGTAACTGTTGAAAGATGGCCTTACCTTTGCTGAGCACCTGCTCAGCATCAGAGACTCTGCTAATCTCTTCCCAAGTATGTGTCTTATGCTCCCTTAAAGAGACTCAGAGACGTGAAGTGTAAGGGAAAAAGCACGGGCTTTGGAATAAGATAGGCCTGGATCTTAATTCCATTGCACCATGAGCTCTCCAAGTTGCTTTGCCACTGAGCCTAATTTTTTCCCCCATAAAATAACCCATCTCAAAGACATGTTGTTTGTAAAATACCTGCTTATGTGCTTGACATGTTGCAAGTGCTTAATAGAAATTTCTAGGTTTAGTCATTGTCTGGATTTGCTAATGAGGCATGGTGGGTACCTTCTAAGATAGTCCCCATAAAACCTCACCCCTGGTACCACGCCTCTGTAACCCCTACCCTGTGAGTGTAGGGGCCCTGGGATTTGTTTTTAAGGAATAGAATACAAAAGTGATGAGATGTGGGTCCTCAAAAAATTAAAGAATTTCCATATGATCCAGAAGTTTCACTTCTTGGTTTATATCCAACAGAACTGTAAGCAGTCTCAAATATTTGCACACCTGTGCTCACAGCAGCACTATTCATAACATCTGGAAGGTGGAAGCAACCCAAATGTCCATCGACAGGCAAATGAAAAAACAGACTGTGCATCCAAACAACATAATACTATTCAGCCTTAAAAAGGAAGGAAATTCTGACACATACCAGGACACGAATGAATGTTGAAGACGTTATGCTGCGTGAAGTAAGTCAATCATAAAAAGACAACTACTGTATAATTCCATTTATATGAGGTCCCTAGAGGAGTCAGGTTCAGAGACAATAAGTGGAAGGGTGAGTGTCAGGGGCTAGGGGAGATGGAGGGGGTGTTAGTGTTTAATGTATGGAGTTTCAGTTTTGCAAGAAGAGTTCTGGGGCTGGACAGTGGAGAACAATGAGAGTGTACTTACCACCACTGAACTGTGTATACTTGGAAAAGGTTAAGATGGTGAATTTTTTTAGGATATCCTCCAGCTATAGTTTCTTATTGTATATGTGTCCATAGATGGAGAATTTTATGTCTATTTTACAATAATAACAAAAGAATCTTTCTCTCAGCTCCTGACCAAAGAAGCTACTACTGAGCATGACTCCTGCAGCTAAAATTAGGTTGGACTTGAGAGTGGCCTTAGAGTCTTCACATCTGTAAGGGACTGCAGGGTCAGCCTGCCCCACTAACCCTCCCCAACCAGCCTGCCAATGGCCTGCCCACCCTTTTCCCAAAATAGCCTCGGAGGCTATTTTGGTACAGTCTGTCCTCTCATAAAATGATCTCAGAACATTTGTGCTGGAAAGCAGGGAGCCGGCTTATCATCAACACCCACCAGGTGCTAGATGAGCCCAAGCAGAAGTGTTTTAGGTACTCACAGAGCTGGCTTTTGTAATCCAATCCAGACCTCCCTCCTGGGCCAAGGGCTTCCTAGCCACTCCCGCTAGTCATCTTAAGACACTGAAGCTTGGAGAAGGGGAGTTACCTGCCCAATGCCACACACCTCACAGCTGAAAAGCCAGGATGTGAACAGGTCTGAAAAACTTCAGTGCCTATTTAGTTTTATCCTTATTTTAAAATAGGATTCTCGCCTGACCAGGTGGTGGCGCAGTGAATAGAGAGTCAGACTGGGACGCAGAAGACCCAGGTTTGAGACCCCGAGCTCGCCAGCTTGAGCGTGGGCCCATCTGGCTTGAGCAAAAAGCCCGTCAGCTTGGACCCAAGGTCGCTGGCTCCAGCAAGGGGTTGCTCGGTCTGCTGAAGGCCCGCAGTCAAGGCACGTGTGAGAAAGCAATCAATGAACAACTAAGGTGTCGTAAGGGCAATGAAAAACTAATGATTGATGCTTCTCCCCTCTCTCCATTCCTGTCTGTCTGTCCCTATCTATCCCTCTCTCTGACTCTCTCTCTGTCCCTGAAAAAAAAAAAACAGAAAAGTAGGATTCTCAGCAAACAGTTCTGTGAGTTTTGACAAAGACATAGTTATGGATTCCCCACCACAATCAAGATAGAGAACAGTTCCATCACCCTTCCCAAATCCCCCTGGCCCTTTTCAGACCATCTCTCCTCCCACCCCTAGCCCCTAGCCCCTGGCACCCACTGACCTGTTTTCTGTGCCTACATTTATTTTTCTTCTTTTCCAAGTAAGAGAAGGGGAGAAAGTAAAACAGACTCCCACATGTGCCCCAACCAGGATCCACCCGGCAACCCCCATCTGAGGCCAATGGGGGGGGGGGAAGATCAGATGGTTGCTTCTCCTGTGTGCCCTGACTGGGGGAATTGAACCTGGGACATCCATACACTGAGCCGACACTCTACCACTGAGCCAAGCAGCCAGGGCTAATTTTGGCTTTCTTAAAATATCCTATAATTGGAGCCCATGGGATGTAGTGAATCTGACTCTTTCACTTAACAAATGAACTTGAGATTCATCCACTTGGCTGTGTGTATCAGAAGTTTGTTCTTTTTAATTTTTTTAAATTTCTTTATTTTAGAGAGGAGACACAGAGAGAGAGAGAGAGAGAGAGAAAGGGGGGAGGAGCTGGAAGCTCAACTCCCATATGTGCCTTGACCAGACCAGTGCAGGGTTTTGAACTGGCGACCTCAGAGTTCCCAGGTTGACGCTTTATCCACTGCGCCACCACAGGTCAGGCCAAGTCTGTTCTTTTTAATCACTGAGCATGATGGGATCATTGTGTGATGTCCATCCACTCACCAGCTGATGGACATCTGGGATGCTTCCATTCAGCTTTTGGCAATTACCATAACCAGATTACTTTAAACATTTCTTGTGTGAACATGAGTTTGTGTATCACTTAGGATGGAATTGCTGTGTTATATGGTAAGTAATGCTTAATTACATAAGAAACTGCCCACCTGCCTGACCTGTGGTGGCGCAGTGGATAAAGCGTCGACCTGAGAACACTGAGGTCGCCAGTTCAAAACCCTGCACTGGTCTGGTCAAGGCACATATGGGAGTTGATGCTTCTATCTCCTCCCCCCTTTCTCTCTCTCTCTCTCTCACTCTGTGTCTCCTCTCTAAAATGAATAAAATAAAAATAAAATTTAAAAAGAAACTGCCCACCTGTTTTCTATCAGCACTATGTGAGCGTTCCATTTGCTCCAAATCCTTAGCAGCACCTGGCATTGTTAGTTACTGCACTTTTCTTTTATCCGTTCTGAGCAGTATTGTATTAGTTTGCTCGGGATGCCATAACAAAACACTGGGTGGCTTAAACAACAGAAATTTATTTTCTGTTTTGGCAGCTACAAGTCCGAGATCTAGGTGTTGACAAGGCTGGTTTCTTCTGCGACCTCTCTACGTCGCCTGTAGACAACCATGTTCTCCCAGTATTCTTCCCTGGTCTTCCCTCTGTGTGTGTCTGTGTCCTGATCTCTTCTTATAAGGACACTAATCATATTGAATTAGGGTCAACCCTAAATATCTCCTTTTAAACTAACCACTTCTTTAAAGACTCTCTCCAAATATGGTTACATTCTGAGGGACTAGCGCTTAGGACTTGAACACATTAAATTCTGCCAGTAACATAATTCACTCATGTCAGATATGCAGTGGCATTTCACTGTGGTTTTAATGTGTATTTCCTGTGATTACTTGCCATTCATATATTTTCCTTGATGAATCATCTGTTCAAATCTTTTGCCTGATTTGTTTTCTTTTTTCTTTAGTGAAGATTCTTTTTACAACTTGACTGAGGTACCATAAACTGTTTATGTTAATAAGTACATAATTTGATAAATTGTGCCATATATAGATCTGTGAAGCCATAACCACAAACAGGATGAAGACCTCCACTGCCCAGTTCCCTTGTGCTCTTTGGCCATCCACCCCACTCACCCCTCCTCCTCTCACCAAACACTCATTAATCAGATGGTACTAGAAATGTTCTGCTTTCTATGTCTAGAATATTATATACAGGGACTCAGACAGTATGCTTTATTTTGAGATGGCTTTTTTTTTTCACCCATCACAATGCCCTTGAGGCTCATTCATGCTGTTGCATTTGGCTCCTTTCCATTGCTGAGCAGTATTCCACTGGACGGGGCAGTTACTCATCCACTCACCTTTTTTGGGCATTTGTTTCCAGTTTGGGGCTATCATAAACAAAACTGCTATGAACTTTTGCACGAATGTCTTTGTGTGGACACATACTTTCATTTCTCTTGGGCAAATACCCAAGAGTGTAATGCTGAGTCATATGGTAAGTGCACATTCAACTTTTTTTTTTCTTCATTTTTTTTTTTATATTTCTTTTTTTTTATTTATTTACTTTAGAGAGGAGACAGAGTGAGAGAGAGAGAGAGGGAGAGAGAGAGAAAAAAGGGGGGAGGAGCTAGAAGCATCAACTCCCATATGTGCCTTGACCAGACCAGTGCAGGGTTTTGAACTGGCGACCTCAGTGTTCCCAGGTCGACGCTTTATCCACTGCGCCACCACAGGTCAGGCACCACATTCAACTTTTTAAGAAACTGCTACACTGTCTTCCAATTAGGCTGCACTGTCTGCAGCATATGAGTCCCTGTCAGCACTTAGCATAGTCAGTCATTTTTATTATTATTATTTTTTAAGATTCTTATTTACTCATTTTAGTGAAGGGGGTATTGAGAAAGAGAGAGAGAGAGAGAGAGAGAGAGAGAGAGAGAGAGAAGGGGGAGGAGCAGGAAGCATCAACTCCCATATGTGCCTTGACCAGGCAAGCCCAGGGTTTCGAACCAGCGACCTCAGTGTTCCAGGTCAATGCTTTATCCACTGCACCACCACAGGTCAGGCAATATAGTCAGTCTTTAATTTTAGCCATCCTCATGGATGTGAAGTGGTACCTTCCCACCAATTTCCCTGATGGCCAAGGATGTTGAGCATCTCTTTGTGTTCTTATTTCTATGCTATTTATATATTCTCTATGGCAAACTGTTCATTCAAATCCTTTGTTCATTTTAGAATTGGGAGGTTTGTTTTCTTATATTTATTGAGTTTTGAAACTTCTTTATATATTCTGGATACAATTCTTTCTCAGATATGTGATTTTCAAAGATTTTCTCCCACTCTGTGGCTTGTCTTTTTCTATTAGCAGAATCTTGCAGACTCTTAGCTACAAATCACAACCACCTCATTAATCACCCCTATCTTTGAAGGACAGTGATAATCATAACCGCCCCCTTTGCCAAGAATCAAACAGGCTTAGAAAAGGGGAGGCCCCATGACCTGTTGGTGGCAGAACAAGGATTTGAACCCAGGTCTGCCTAACCCTAAATCCCACAGACCTCACCCACAGACACTATCTCCCACTGGCTAGAGGGGCTGCCACGAGCCTCATTCCCTGGGAACTCTGAGCATCTCTAAGAAAAAAGCAGGAAGGAATCAGACAAGCCCACAGGGTTCTCTCACAACAGGTTAATTTGCTGAACCTTCATGCTGAGCCTTGATGGACATGCAGGAGGATGAATTCAGGGCCATACGGCCCCAGGACCCACCTCGTTCCCAGGTAACATTGGATTTAGTCACTTTTCCAACAGCTGGGCAACACCTGGGACCCCAAACCAATCTGAAGCAGCCGCACACTAATGCCCTGAGCATACCCTGAGCACCCATGTACAGAGAGCAGCCTCAAGCTGGCCTGGTCTGGGCCCAAACCCCACCTGAACCTAGCCAGACTCAACCCACCCACCCTCTTGGACATCCTGGTGACCTAGGATGAGATGAAGGTAGCTGGCAGGGACCTTCAGTTTTCATTAGCCTTGTTCATCCAGAAGCAAGTTCCCAGCCAGCCCAGCAACAGCACAAGGCTTGGCAGAGTTGGCAGCAGCATGTTTGCTGAGTGACTGAATGAGTGGCAATGAAGGATGCCATTATGAGGAAGGTCTAATGCTTCCAGGGCCCAACAGCAAGCGCTTGGAACCCCTGCCCAGCCAGCTGCATTTCTTTGGTTTAGGGGTAGCCCAAAGCCAAGGATCAGAACAAGCCTTTTCCACCCTCCAACCTCTCAAGTCTGGCCTTGATGTGTCTACTGAAGGCCTCGTTCATGCCAGGTAACTTGTGGGGATCTCTAATCTACAAACACACATGATTTAAAAGGCAAAGCCATTCTTGAGCACAGTGAACACCATCATAGCTTCTCCTCCTGACTACACAGTGCTTCTGAGCTTATAATGCTGGTTCACATCCAGCATCACATCAGCCCTGTGTACAGAGGAGTGCCAGAGAACCCACTATACAGATGGGGAACGCAAGGCTCAGAGAAGGAGGCACCTTGCCCCGGACGCCCAGGAGGAGTCAGCAAGAAGATGGAAATCATAGCAGCTGCCTCACTGGAGGTACTTAGGAATCATCTGTCAAATGAATGAGTCGCAATGCTGCTTAAAATTTGAAGTCAAACATAATTTTAGAGAGGAAATAATAGAGCCAAGAATATAACTGCCAGTGTTTCTGGCTGAAGCCACTGTTAGGATTTGCGTCCCCCTAAAATCTGTGACTCTACAGGGATCTCACAGAAAGGGGACCCCCATTCCTACAAATGCCCTTCACCCCTCTATCTCATCTAACCCCTCACATTAGCCCTGGAGAGTGGGCTAATGACCCAGTTTGAAGACAGGGAAGTTGAGGCCTTGAGAGGGGACAGTTCCCCCCACCCCTGACTCTAAGGGCTCTGGATCTGGGTCTTTTCCCCAGCATCTCGCAGGCTCCTGGATCACCCCCTAATCTGCTTTCTTGGTCTTCTTCTTCCTGGAGCCCTCACTCAGCTCCTCCTTGGACTTGGTGGCCATGGCTGAGTGTGGGGAGCCAGGCCCACTGCCACCGTGGGACCCTCCATGGAACCCACCATGGTTGTTGTGGTGGTGTTCACCCCCCAAGGCCATCCCAAATAGCACGGGACAAATGTAGCCTTCCAGAACATCAAAAGGGGAGCTGTGGGAGTGAGTGGCTGTCAGGAACACCTGAGGAAGGGCAGCAGAAAGAAAGGAAGACAGAGGGAGAAAGCAAAGGGGGAAGGGGAGAGAAGGGAAAAAAGAGAAAAGGTCAGCCAGGTCAAGGTCAGAAGTAGTCCAGACCCAGCCTCCTGGCTGCACATACCCCTCCCCACCCCCAGGAGGGTGACCAGTCCTGGGATGAGGGACTTTTGATACTAAAACCAAGACAGTGCTGGGCTCATCAGTACACATGGGCTCAGGGAGGAGCTGTGCTTGACCTGGAGTTGCTCATTCCCATTGGTTGGCCCAAGGACCCCTCCCAGGGAGCCAGCAGCCAAGCTCCCCAGCTCCACAGGAAGAGAGGAGAATGCAGCCCTTCAAGACCTCTTCTGGAGGGTACAGTGACCCCAACTCAAAGCCTAATGATCATATCAGCACTACTCTTGGTCTAGCCCAAATCCCCAGCATTGTGAAGGTGTCTTTCTTGCATCTATCCCTCTACTTTCCATACCCAAGGCACACAGCCCCAAAGAGACCCTGTATACTCCTGCCCCTCTTGGCCTTTGCCTAGGCTGGGCCTTCTGCTGGGAAGGACTTGGTCCCTCACTCCCATGACCTGCTGGACACTGCTCTTCTCAGCCCCTCCTCCATGCATGGACCTCCGTCCTCACTCAGGACTCTCCTTTCTTGCACACCAGAGGCTGTGAGTCTAAGCCCCCAGCTCAGGAGGTGTGGGTGGGCATGGGTCAGGACAGGAAGGCTTACCTTACAGGACACCATGAACATGGTGAAGATAAAAATGAGACTGGCTTTAGACACAGGGAGCCAACGGGTCTGCTGGAGGGTGAAGAGTATAGCTCCATACAGGCTGGCCTTGGTGGGACTGGAGGAGATAGCCATGGTTACTGGAAGGCATGACACAGCTCAGGCCTCTGTACCTCTGTTCCAGACCCCCTCATCTGCCTGTCCCCAGCCAGCCCCAGCTCCCATTGGCTTCTGAGTATGAAATGGAAAGAGGCTCACATGGCATGGGGGAAGTGGTATCTCTGTGTAGTAAATGGTTAACTTGACTCAAATAGAGATCTGGCCTTTGTCTCAAGCCTGGGAGGTGGTTTGTAAACCCTGGGAATGTCCTGTATGACAAGAGTCTTTGTTTACTTGGGACTTTGGGTCATACCAGATAGTAACAGTATGATTTAGGATGAGGGTGTTGGGCCATGTGGTATCAGCTCAATCTCTGAAGGAGCTGGAAGCTGAGGTCAGTCATACAGGCAGTCAGCCATGTCTGTGTCACTGAGCTCCAATAAAAAGCCTGGACACCACAGCTTGGAGAAGTTTGCTGGTTGGCCATATTCACTGTACAGTCACACACAGATGCTGGGAGAAACAGGCACGGTCCACCCAGCTCCACTGGGAGAGGACAACCAGCATGTCCAGACCATGTCTGGTCTCCCCTGGAAGCCATGTGTTCCATGCATGTCTCACATTTGCTCATTTTAATCTGTATCTGCTCCCTGTAATAAACTGTAACCCTGAGTAATAGGGCTTTGCCGAGTTCTGGAAGTCCTAGAGAATCATCAAATTTGAGGGTGGCCTTAGGGACCCCCAAACAGCATGTTCCCCAGGAAGTGGGATTACAACACACAAGCTTGTTAACTTTTCTTTTCTTCCTTGCAGACTAGGTTTCTAAGATTTTAACTTATTGCAAGAGACAGACCCATGATTTCTGTTTCTGATGTCTGTCACTTGTTGCATGTATTTAACCATGATAATTCTAACTGATATTTTCAAAGCACTCACCAGGTACCTAGACAGGGCGTTATGTCTGTGATTTCATGGGACCCTCACCCTCAGCTGATGAGGCAGAAATAGAATCTGAGAGAAGAAGCCACATGCCTGCTTAGTAGCAGGTGATGCAGCCATCTGGGCCACATTTCTCTGTCAGTAAATGGAGGGTGGGAACAGATTTCTTGTGGAGATAAAACAAGATAAAGCCACATTTTCCAAAGTGTAAAACAGCAGGTAATTTTCATTGATCCACGGGTAAGCCTTTTAATTTTATCATATTTTAATGTCTAGTTTTACTTATTGTAGATTAGGAGAAAATCTAATTAGCCAGAACCTGTAAGGTCTTATAAAAATGTATGAGGCTAAATGCAGCATGGGGTCTGGGTTGGATCCTGGATGCTGCAGTCTGGCCCTGCCCACCATTCTCCAGTTAGCTCCAGCCACATTCCCCACCCACATTCCATGCCCCATGCTCCCCAACCACCTTGGTACTCATTTCCTGCAGAACCAGGCAAAATCATTGTTTTTTCCTGACTTGATAGCTGGCAGAAAACTTCTCTGCCAGAAAACTCCTATTCACTCTTCAAAACCCAAATCAGGTGTCTGATCTCCCTGCATCTCTGCCTGCTCCTGCCTCGTAGGCAGAGCGGTGGTTCCCTCTCGGGGTTCCCCAGACATGTCCTCTGGAAGCGTCTGGAAGGCAGAATCAGGAGACCTCCAAGTTACCAGAAATATCCAACCCAGTGTCAGGCCCAGGGTGCAGAGGAGGAACAGATGGGGATGACAGGGTACTCACAAGGACATGTGCAAGATCTCGTTGGTCTCTGGCTTCCAGACCCCTCGGAGCAGCTGCTCAAAGTTGGACATGAGGGCAACACCAGAGCCTATAAAACAGGGTGCTTCTGAATGAGCCCGCCACCCACAGCCCCCGTCTTGGCTGAATCCCCGTGGACGCAGACTCTGCTCTGGAATCTTGTCCAGAGGGACAGTGAGCCTGGGTGGATAATGAGTTGCAGGTGAGGAAACATGCTCAGAGCAGGCAGTCCTGCCGAAGGTCACACAGGACATTTGGAGCAAAACAAGCATGAAGGAATCGAGCAAATATCCCACCTGAAAGACTTGGACAAAGCTGGGCTGTTTGCTTGCAGGCTCCCAATCCAGGACCCTGAGCTATGCATGAGGCTTCCAGAGTGCCCCCCACCCATGGCCCCTCTACTTAGGGCTCTGAGCTTTCAAGCTTTTTCAAGCCTCTTGAACCCTGGGAGGCATGCTAAACAGGCTTCCTGGAGAGAGAATAAGGAGACCCACGTGGAGACATAATGGTTAAATTTCAAGGAAGAATTTTCCTATTTATCTCAAATGCACTCGCTAAAGAGGCTTGGATGCCCTCCCCAGGAACAGCGCTGTAGAGGGTCCCTGGTATGCACCACCGAACCAGGGCTTCACAGCTGAGGCAACTGCACCTCCCAAGAAAGCATCTAGCAACATCCGAAGACTTTTTTAATTGTCACTACTAGGGAGGGGGGTGAGCTGCTGGTGGGTGGAGGCCAGGGATGCTGCTCAACACCTGACCATTCATAGAATGGCCCCCACCACAAACAACGACCTAGCCCCAAATGTCCGTAGTGCCACAGTTGACTGCTTGAGTTATCAGCTATCATTGTTGTCCAATTTACTTTTGACAGTTATATTTCTGGAAGAATCTTCTCATTTGCTCCAAAGGTGTCAGTTAATGGGGAGTCTGGACTCCTGTAGCAGTCCTGAAACCCCTTAGCCTGGAGCAATGGCTGTGCCAGCTGAGGTGTCCAGTATGTAACACTGAACAGGGGTTCTTAACTGGGGTGATTTTCCAGTGTCATCATCATGGTCCTGTTTACCTTTGACCCAGCCAGTGGCGATCATGACAAACCACCCATGGTGGTAGTGGTGATGTGCATGGTGGATGCCCACAGCGATCTTGCGAACTCTCACCACCTCCTTCATGGCCACAAAGATGAGTTTCACGGGCAGGAAGCAGACACACTTGTAAAAGAGGTCCAGGGGGCAGAAGAAAATCAGGTACCTTCAGGGAGAGAATGCCAAGCATCAGCAGAGAGAAAGATTCTGTGGGCCACCCCTCCTCAAGTGCCTAGCTCAGGAAGAGCTGGGCAACAGAAAGTGGTGCCTTCGGGGCCATCGTGGAGGATGTGCTGCTGGGTCCCAGTCCCTCCGGCCTCCTGCCTCCCTCATGGATGGGTCACGCCTGCCCCCAGCTCTGCTTTCCTACACCCTGCCAGCTTGACAATGCTTACCAGACAGCTGAGGCCAGCAGGACACTGGAGTTGTTGCTGAAGTAGTCGATCAGGGGCTCCCCGAGGAGCAGATCAGCCAGGATGTAACTCCCGAAGCAGTGCAGCATGGCACACAGCCAGGATGCCATCGGGTGGCGCCGGGACAGCTCCACTGCTCCTGGTTGGGTGGGTGGGGGGTGGGTATAAAACCATAAAGTATTTGTCTTTTAGTGACCAGCTTATTTTATGTCCTCAAGGTTCGTCCATGTGGTAGCAGGTGTCAGAATTTCCTTCCTTTTTAAGGCTGAGTAATATTCTAGACAGAGACAGGGAAGGTGTTGTGACTTGAACTGTGGCCTTCAAGAAGATAGATATACTAATGTCCTAACTCCTGTTTCTGTGACTGTGACCCTGTTTGGAAACAGGGTCTTTGTAGATGTAATTCAGTTAAGATGAGGTCAATAGGGGGGCTCTAATCAGGGAAGGTGCTGTGACATGGAGGCAGAGACAAACGTGATGCAGCTATAAGCCATGAAACACCAGGGATGCTAGCCACCTCCAGAAACTAGGAAGAGGCATGGAAAGATCCCTTTCTAGAACCACTGGAGAGAGCATGGCCCCACTGACACCTTGATTTGGGACTTCTGGTCTCTAGAATTGTTAGACAATAAATTTGTTGTTTTAAGCCAGTCAGTTTGTGGTCCTTTGTTACAGGAACCACAAGAAATTCACCTGGAAGGCCACGTGAAGATGGAGTCAGAACCTGACCAGGCTGTGGCGCAGTGGATAGACCATCGGACCGGGATGTGGAGGACCCAGGTTCGAGACCCCGAGCTCGCCAGCTTGAGCGTGGGCCCATCTGGCTTGAGCAAAAGCTTGTCAGCTTGGACCCAAGGTTGCTGGCTCCAGCAAGGGGTTGCTCGGTCTGCTGAAGGCCTGCGGTCAAGGCACATGTGAGAAAGCAATCGATGAACAACTAAGGTGTTGCAACGGCAACGAAAAACTAATAATTGATGCTTCTCACCTCTCCGTTCCTGTCTGTCTGTCCCTATCTATCCCTCTCTCTGACTCTCTCTCTGTCCCTGGGGGGGGAAAAAAAAAAGATGGAGGCAGAGATTGAAATGATGTGTTTACAAGCCAACAATAGCCAGCAACACCCGAAGTCAGAGGCCTGGAAGGATCCTCTCCTACAGCCTCCAGCAAGAACTAATCTGCTGACACCTTGCCTTTGGATGTCTGGCCTCCAGACTGCAAGAGAATAAATTCCTATTTGACCACAGATAACTGAAATGATAGAAAGAAAGACCTTGAATGGGGGAGTGGGGGCCTACCGCAGTTCATAGTTATATGTACAGTGAGGAAAGATTAAGTACAGGGACAGGATCAATATAGGCTGATTTCAGGGTGGTAGTCACATCTAGTGAGGGAGGGAGGGAAAGGGGCAGGGTTGGCTGTGTCTGTTACTATATTTCTTTTAAAAAAACTGTATCTGAAGCAAATCTATGTTGACATCTGTTAAGTCTGAGTGAAGGGGACAGAGATAACTGTGATAATTATTCTGTGTGTTTGAATTATTTAGTCATCTAGAAAAAACAAAAGCCCCGCCCCCCGAAAGCTGGTAAGCAGGAAAGACATGGATTGCTCTACTGCCTCGTTGCACTAGGCTCCACAGACTGTGCTGAGCTACCTGGTGGGGTCCTTACTGCTTGCCCCATTTCTGATAACTGTGGGTGGGGGTCCAGGAACAGAAGGGCTCACTGCCTCAGGTGGGATGGGGTGTTCCATGTTGTTCTATTCACAAGAACCCAACAACAGGTTCCAGAAGACTCTTTAAAATACATACATATATATATATATATATATATACTTTTTAAAATTTTTTTTTTTTACAGGGACAGAGAGAGTCAGAGAGAGGGCTAGACAGACAGTAACGAAGAGAGATAAGAAGCATCAATCATTAGTTTTTTGTTGCCATCGCAGCACCTTAGTTTTTCATTGATTGCTTTCTCACATGTGCCTTGACCGCGGGCCTTCAGCAGACCGAGCCACCCCTTGCTGGAGCCAGTGACCTTGGGTCCAAGCTGATGAGCTTTAGCTCAAGTCAGATGGGCCCGCACTCAAGCTGGCGAGCTCAGGGTCTTGAACCTGGGTCTTCCGCATCCCATTCCGACGCTCTATCCACTGTGCCACCACCTGGTCAGGCTAAAATATTCTTATTGATTTTAGTGAGAGAAGAATGGAAAGAGAAAGAGAGAGGGAGAGAGAGAGAGAGACAGGAACATCGATGTGTTCCTGGGATCAAACCTGCAACTTCTGTGCTTTGGGACGGTGCTCTAACCAACTGAGCCATCCAGCCAGAGCTGAAAAGACTCTTAAAAGTCCATGTTCATAGTTCATAGCAGCACTATTCACAACCACCAAAAGGTGGAAATAACCCCACTGTCCATCAATTGATAAATACAAAATGTGAGACATCCATATAATAGAACATATTCAGTCTTAAAAAGGAATGAAGTCCTTATTGGGGTGATCACCCTGTAAGGTATATAAATGTCTAATCACTACACTGTACAGCTGAAACTATACAGTATAATATAATGTATATGTTAATGGTAATTGGAAAATTAATTTCAAAAAAGGAATGAAGTCTTGATAGATAGTAAAACATGGATGAATCTTGAAAACATGCTAAGTGAAAGAAGCCAGACACAAAAAGCCATATTCTACATGACTGCATTTACATGAAATGTCTAAAACAGGCAAATCCATAGAGACAGAAAGCAGGTTGGTGACTGTCAGGAGCTGGGGGAGGGGGAAAGGGGAGTAACTGTTCATAGTCACGGGTTTTCCTTTAGGGGTGATGAAAATGTCCTAGAACTTATATATCACATGTAGGTGGAATTATATAACATGGTATTTGCATTTGTCTCTATCACTGAGCACAATATTTTTAAGAGTAGTATTCATTTTTACTGTTGTATAGCATTTCATCATAGAAATAGATCACAAGTTATTTACCCATTGTCTTGCATATACATTTTATAATCAGAATGCATGCTGAATAAAAGTTGTTTCAGAGTAAGATATCAATATACTCCCATTTCTTTTCTTTTTTTATTAAGTGAGAGGAGGGGAGGCAGAGACAGACTCCCACTATCACCCTACTGGGACCTAGCAAGCCCCCTACAGGGTGATGCTCTGCCCATCTGGGGTGTTGCTCTGTTGCTCAGCAACGGAGCTATTCTTAGCACCCGAGGAGGAGATCAGGGAGCCATCCTCAGCACCCTGGGCCAACTCTCTCCAATGGAGTCATGGCTGCAGGAGGGGAAGAAAGAGAGAGAGAGGAAGAGATAGAGTGAGAAAGAGAGAGAGAAGTGAAAGGGGGAGGGGTAGAGAAGCAGATGGTTGCTTCTCCTGTGTTCCCTGACCACGAATTGAACCCAGGACATCCACATGCTGGGCAATGCTCTACCACTGAGCCAACCGGTCAGGGCTCACTCCCCTTTCTCTTCACCATCCCTACCCACTAACCATGTGATCTTGGACAAACTATTTTTCTCTCTGCATCTCTTTCCTTCTGTGAGGCACAAACCCTTAATCGCTTCTTTGCTCAACTCCTTTTTTTTTAATTTTTCTTTTTTTTATTTTATTCATTTTAGAGAGGAGACACAGAGTGAGAGAGAGAGGGAGAGAGAGAGAGAGAGAGAGAAAGAGAGAAATATGTGCCTTGACCAGACCAGTGCAGGGTTTTGAACTGGCGACCTCAGTGTTCCCAGGTCGACGCTTTATCCACTGCGCCACCACAGGTCAGGCTCTTTGCCCAACTCTTAACCATGGTTGGAACCGACTTTTCCCTCTTCAATCTCACTATGGGGTTACAAGCGCCATGTGCATTTTCTCCCTGCCCTCAGGTTGTCCTAAAGTCTCAGCATTTACCAAGGTCCTACAGGATTTAAGAAAGCAGAGTACTCTCTTTTCTGGAGTGTCTATTTAAAACGTTGCCAGCTGAGCGTTAATCCTTTAGAGCAGCTGATGGGTCCTGCAGGGACCAGGTCAGGTGAGGCTCCCATGTTTTGCAGAAATTGATATCTCTGTATTTATAAATAACCCCCAGGGGTTGAATTCTTTCCAGGGTCTTTCTTGTGCCCTCTGGGGCTATCACAGGGACTGAGACTGGGGAGTTGGGTGGGGACCTGGGTTTTGCAGGAGTAAAGCAGACTGTGTTTGCATCATGAGTGAGTCCTGATTAAAAAAAAAGAAAAGTCACATGCCTGGGTTTTTGGCTCTGCTGCTCACTCAGATGTGGCCTTGGGCAAATGACTGCTCCCTTCCCAACCTCAGTTTCCTGTGCTGTCAAAAGAGAATGAGAGTACCCTCTTTACTGAATTTTATTGATGACTCAATGCAGTGTGAATTATAATCATTATGCTTATCATTATCAATACCCTCCTGACAATCCTGGAAGGGCAGATAGATTCTCCCCATTGCCACCGATGGGAAGACAAGCTGAAGGAGACAACCTGCCCTGAGGAACCAGAGCAAGGCAGTGGCTGAGAAACTGTCTCCCGATTCCTTCCTTTGCCACACTCCTTAGTTTAGGGGCAGCACCCAGAAGAAGTAGAATACAGGTTTCAACCCCAAGTTTGCCACCAAAGCTCTCTTCTCTCCCAGCTTCAATATGCTCATGTGATAACAGCTGTGCCATCTCTAGAGTGACCAGCCATCCCAGTTTGCCTGGGACCTAGAAGTTCCTGGGATATGGGAACTCTTCAGTTCTTGTTTTGGGTAAATGTGGGTTAGTTCCCCCAGTGCACCTGTGCAAAGGAAAAGAAATTGCTTAGTGCCTAGCAATCATGCCCAAGTTATTTCTGGAACAGAACTGAAATGGAAAGTACTTGTGGGTGGAAATTCTAGTAGACGACTGTATAAAAATCAGCTCTGCCTTAGGAAGAAGGAGGAAACCCCAATCAGGTCCTGAATTCTAGCCTTGATGGGCTCCGTGATATTCCTTGCCATCACAAAGAGTGTGGCTCTTTGTGATGGCAAGGAAGTACTAGAAGGTTGCTCAGGGCATTTCCAGCATTGCCCCTCATTTAGTGCCATTTAACTTGAGGTCTGTACATATGGGGTGCACTGATAGAGTCAGTGACTCTAAATCCACTTTTCCTGAGCCTTCCAGGACAGCTCTCTGCGTCAGTTTCCTTCCCTATAGGAGTTGGTAGTCCCTGACTTGCAAGGTTGTAGGATTAGCAGCTTCTGCCCTCAACAAGCTTGCAGTTCAAACCAGAGATCAAGGAAGTGTTCTGTTAGCCCACACAGAATTTTTTAAATGTTCAAACTGCAGCCAAGATGTCCTTCAATAGTTTAATAACTAAACTGTGGTATATCCATGCCATGGAATATTATTTAACACTAAAAAGAAATGAGCTATCGCCTGACCAGGTGGTGGCGCAGTGGATAGAGCGTCGGACTGGGATGCGGAAGACCCAGGTTAGAGACCCCAAGCTCGCCAGCTTGAGCATGAGCCCGTCTGGCTTAAGCAAGGGCTCGCCAGCTTGCACCCAAGGTCGCTGGCTCCAGCAAGGGGTTGCTCGGTCTGCTGAAGGCCCGCGATCGAGGCACATGTGAGAAAGCAATCAATGAATAACTATGGTGTCGCAACGGCAACGAAAACTAATGATTGATGCTTCTCTCCTCTCTCCGTTCCTGTCTGTCTGTCCCTATCTATCCCTCTCTCTGACTCTCTCTGTCCCTGTTAAAAAAAATAAAAAAATTTTTTTAAAAAAAGAAATGAGCTATCAAGCTACAAAAATACATGGAAGAGCCTTAAGTCCATGTTACTAAGTGAAAGAAATCAGTCTGAAAAGGATATGGACTATATGAGTCCAACTCTATGGCATTCTGGAAAAGGTAGAACTGTGGACACATTAACAAGATCAAGGGTGGTGGGGGTTCAGGGTGGGGAGTAAGGGAGAGGTATGAATAGGTGGAGCACAGGGGATTTTTAGGGCAGATAAACTATTCTGTATGCTACTATAATGATCAATACATGTCATTAAACATTTGTCAAAATTTTTCATTAATGTACAACACCAAAGATTCCCAATGTAAATTATAGACTGGTTGATAATGATGTTGACAATTTATGATAATAATGAGTACCTGCTAACAATGTTGATAATAATATTCGTTCATTGGTCATAACAAACGTATACTCTGGCGGAGAACGTTGTTGGTGGGGAAGGCTATATGTGTGTGGTGGGGGTGATCAGGATCAAAAACGACTCTAAAAACAATTTACTTTGGGCCTGACCTGTGGTGGCGCAGTAGATAAAGCGTCGACCTGGGAACACTGAGGTCGCCAGTTCAAAACCCTGCACTGGTCTGGTCAAGGCACATATGGGAGTTGAGGCTTCCAGCTCCTCCCCCCTTTCTCTCTTTCTCTCTCTCTCTCTCACTCTGTGTCTCCTCTCTAAAATGAATAAAATAAAAAAATAATTAAAAAAAAAAACCTGGAAATATTTTCTCTGAACATATGTGCCCTGATTTATCAATGTCACCCCATTAAAATTGATAAAAATAAATAAATAAATAAAAATCTATTAATTAAAAAAAAAAAAGAAGAAGGAAAAAAAGTGTTCCAAATCACCGTTCCAGCTTCCCTTGAAAAACCAGTTCTGGTGGTTCTGGCCCCAACCAGGTGGAGATGGGCCTGGCTGGATGTCACGTGGCCACCGTCCGCACCTCGCTGGTTTATTGCTTCCCATATATCACCCATTTGGCCCTTGGAAACAACGAACTTTGAGATTCATTCTTGATCAATGGTTTTCAATTGGAAGCAAATATATGGGGCATTGGCAATGTATGGGGACATTTTTGGTTGTTACAATGGGGCGTGCTGCTGGCATCTAGTAGGTGGAGGTCAGGGATACTGCAAAACATCCCGAAATGCACAAGCCTGCCCCCACCACAGAGAATGATCTAGCCCTATCACTAGTGCTGAGACTGGAAAACCCTGGTGCAGAGTCAGACCTTATCTGGGGAAACTTAAAACACCTGAACTAATATAATATTGTATGTCAACTATAATTGAAAAATACATTTTAGAAAATGTTTAAATGGTGTGGTAAGATTAAAGCATTATATAAAACATAATATAAAACGTTGTATTGTATTGGCAAAAGTATAGTAAATAAACATATTTCAATTTTCCCAGTCCAAAAAAAACAAATTAGTAATGTTGGTGCTACCCCCAGCAATTCTAATTTAAATAATGGAGGGGTGCTGCTTGGGCAAGAAGATTTTTAAAAGCTCACAGGTGGGTCTAATTTGAAGACCACTGGTCTGAAAAGTTCTTTGGATAGATCAGGCTTAAAGTAACCAAGATTGTAATTCATTCATTCCTTTAATCATGCAATCAGCACCACTGCTTCCTCCTGTGTTCTTGCATAAACCTAGGGATCCTGGAGGCAATCCAGACCCAAGCCCCCTGCCCCATGAAGCACCTCCTGGTTTAATAAGGAGTTCTAGGCTCTTACAGTTCATCACTTCTCAGACATTAGTGTGCTTATAGGGATCTTATTTAAATGCAGGTCTGGGTGCCCATGGGCCTGGCATTCTGCATTTCTTAACTAGCCCACAGGGGATACAGATGCTGTTTACTTGAAGACCATACTCCAAGCTTCATTCTCATTTTTAGGGAAGCCTGACCAAGAAAATGCCTGTATCCTAGGAAACGCATTTTTTTTTGGCTTAAAAATACTTGGGAAAAGTACTTCTCCCAAGTGCCTTAGACCCAATCATTAACAAAGTTCTCAAAAGATCTTCATAACAACTAGGAAAGGGAGTTCAGGGTTATTTTTACCATTGAGCCCATTTCACAGATGAGCAAACTGAAGCTCATGGAGACTCAGTACTAGCCTGTGCTAGAGCCAGAATCACTCCCAATTTGGAGATTTTTCCTTAAAAGCAACTTGGCTCTCATCTTCTAGAGTACTACTGGCACAGTTGTCCAGGACCCTGGTGCTCAAAAGGCCGCACATTCAGTCTGATGTGCTGCCGTCACTGTCTGGAAATTCTTAATTTCTGAATAAGGGACTCTGCAAATTTTGAAGCTGCTCCTACAACTAGCACATGGATTTTTCTTTTTTAACCTTTATGTATTAATTTTAGAGAGAGAGGACGGAAGGGAGGGAGAGAGAAATTTAAACATTGATCTATTCCTGTATGTGCCCTCATACAGGATTGAAACCCCAACCTTTGTGTCTCAGGAAGACACTCTAACCAACCAAGCTATCCGGCCAGGACAGCACTTGGATTCTGAGAAGAAACCTTTATAGAGGTTCAGCAGGACCACCAAACTGGGGGTAGGGGGAGCAGGTAATGCCTAAGTCCAACAGCTCCCTTTTCTAAGGGGAAGCAAGTAACTTGGAATCCCACAACCAGCATCTATCAGTCTCATTGTGTGCGCGTGCGTGTGTGTGTGTGTGTGTGTGTGTGTGTGTGTGTGTGTATGTGTGTATTGCTCATAAAAATTAGGGGGTACTTCAAAATCAATGTGAAGCAATAAAAAAAAGAAGCATTTGATTTTTTTTAATTAAAGAAGAACATCAGAAAGGCAAATAATGAGTCAAAGAAAGTTGTTTGATTATGCAAAGGAGGTGCAAAACCAACATTTATTTCATCGGTGAAAATGCACTATACAAAAGGCTGAAAGTACTGGAGTATCTGCATGTTCTCTGATCCCCTAATTTTTGTGAGCAGTATATATTAGCTTAGCCTTTGTTTCCATTTCCCCAGTTACAAAAGAAGGGGATTGAATTTGGCAGGGGGTTCTTAACCTTGACAGCAGACAGCAATCAATGGGGGAGAGAACTTCAAACATGAAGATGCCAGAGCCCCAGCCCTGATATTCTGAATCAGTTGGAGGATTTAAGAGTCCCCTCACCTACTCCCCAGGAGGCTAACAAGCAGTTAGGGTTGTAAACTGTTGAACCTTCTCAATCTTTGGGACCCCTCAGGCTCCTGTACTTCTAGTTCAGATGATTTATTCTGTCACTCCAATAGGAAGACCCTGACCCTCCTGCAGACTCCCCACCAGCCTGGAGACCCGTTTCCTGCAGACACCTGTGGAGGTTCCTGCTCTACACTTTGAGATTTTCCCAGATGTGCTGGGTACTGTACTCGCCTTGGGACTATCCTGAGCCACCAGGAATTCATCCCCAGACAGGAAATACAGACCCGTGGTCACACTACAAGACAGAGCTTATTTTGCTTTGCAAAGTAACTACTTTACAGAAAAACTTCTCAAAAAATAGGCTTTGTATTATGCTAAGTGAAATAAGCCAGGCAGAGAAAGACAAATACCATATGATCACACTTATATGTGGAATCTAATGAACAAAGTGAACTGAGGAACGGAATAGAGGCAGAGGAGGGGTCACAGGGAGCAGAGGGACAGCAGTCAGAGGGAAGGGGTATGAGGGGATGGGATCAGAGAAGGTGAAGGGATTAGTGAAATTATATATACATAACACATAGATACAGATAACAGGACAGCAAATCCCAGAGGAAAGCGGGAGGGAGTTAGAAGAAGGGGGGCAAAAGGAGTGTAATGGGGGACACAGGAGTGGGGGTGAGGGTGTTATATTGAGTGGGACACTTGAATCCATGTTAACACAGTAAATTATAATTAATAAAAAAATGAAAAAAACAAAAGGCTCTGCCTGTGGACTGGCAAAAATAAAACAGAACAAAAATACTTGGCAAGCAGAATATGATCCTATTTGCATAAGCTCATGGGTTTACATTCATAACTATGGGTGTATGAATGCAAAGAAGAGAGGTCTGGAAGAGTGGCTACCACATCAATTGTAATTCTCTTCTTTTTCAAACTTTGTGCTTTTTGGTTTGACATTTTTTCAGGGGGGACTTTATTTTAAAATAGGCAGGAACAACTATTCTCATCATCTCAAAAAAAAAGATAATATAGAGGTGATACACATTTAAGTCAGAGAAAGAGTAATAATCTTTTTTCTAAAGGTAAATTCTACTGTCCATTTAGTGTACTAGAATAATTAAAACACTAGGAGAACAAGAACTATTTGGTGAACCTTGTATAAAAATAGAATGCATTCTGTGGAGGCCATTTAACCTCATTTTAAAAATGTGTGTGTGTGTAAATCCTAGAAGCTGAGTATTCCCTTCTGCGATTTTCCATGGCACTCTGGGACTGGTGGGAGAAGGCTGATACCAAATTATCCTTCCCTAAGGCCGGTTCTGCTCAGTAGGTGTAAAGGATGGGAGACGGGTTGGAAGAATTCCGGCAGGGAGCAGAGATCCAGCACAGCCTCGCTGAGGGGAAGGGAGGAGAAGGTAGCCCCACGGCTGCAGCGGGGAGGGGGCACCGGTGTCACTTTCTTTGAACCTGAACCCAGCAAGACCGGCCCTTATATAGACACTCAGCTGCCGCTTCTGCTCCCGAGCCAAGGGCAAGGAGGGAGGTCACTGCTGCCGTCAGCCAAGACATCTGGCCGAGCCGGAATCGCCGACCCCCGCCTGCACCCTCACTACGACCTATGTCTCTTGCCCAACTTCATGCGATCCTCCTCTACTAGGACCCCAGATCTCTCCCTGTACCCTCCCCAACACCTGTTCCCAGCTCTCTGAACTATCACGTTCCTCTCCTCTCCAGCTCCCTTCTGCTTCCCGCTCCCCAGCACTAACATCTCGGGGGGGGGGGGCTTCTCTCCTTCCCTCCCTCACGTCTACCCCCCTGCACATCCCGGTATGGGAGAACCCCAAGATCCCAATAATTGTCTGCTCCCCCGAACCCGTCCCTGGGACGGTCCCCTCCATGATCCAGGGTTTCCCCCTCCTCGCTCTCTGCCCCACAATGCCAGCCCTCTCCAACCTCCGCCTTGGCTCACCTGGCTCATACTTGAGGTAGATGATGGAAACGATGAAGTAGCTGAGGTCGAAGACGGGGAAAAGCGGCACCCGAGAGAAGCTGAGCGCCAGCTCACCCAGGCTCAGCGCGGACAGCAGCTCCATGGCGCGCGCCGGGTCCCACCCCAGCCCCCAGCCCGGTGCGTCCCGCCGCCCGTAGCCCCGCGACTGCGCCCCCGCAGCTGGGCCCGCCCCCGCCCGCCAGGCACCGCCCCCAACCCGGCCTCTGCGCTAGAGGAGGGGCGGCAGCTGTCATGGAGCCATCTGTCCAATGGAGCCCGGCCGGTCAGATGTCCCCTACTTTGTCCCCCCTCTGGGGCATCACAACCCCATTCAGCCCAGCGAGGCGGGGTGCTGACCCCTGTGGAGTGAGTTGAGCAGAGCAGTTCTCCATTGGTGGAGAGGGGGTCCCTCACGCTCGGAACCCACCCAAGTGGGACGGATCAGTCAGGACCGCATCTAGGTGGGGCTTGATAAGGACCTACGTCTTCTGGGGAGTCCTCGGATCGGGACCTCAATACCCCGTGAGGCTTGATCAGTGGAGAACCCTATCCTCCCATACCCCAATGGGTCCCTTCTGTCAGGACCTCGTCCTCCATGCAGCTGTCATGACCCCAATCTTCCGTGTGGCTCCGAAAGTCATGACCTCCGTCCCTCAGGGAGACCTCTGTGCTCCAAAGGGACCGTCGGTAGGGATCCCCCGCCACAGATAGTGGAGATCCCCGCCTCTCATGGGGCCCAGAAGAACCCTCCCCAATCAGTCGGGGCGTCGATGTCCCGCAGAGCCCACTGCATAAGGACTCATTCTCCTCTGCTGCTCAGTGGTTAAAGGCCCCGTTCCTCCGGAAGCCCCATCTGAGACTCCAGTCCAGAAGAAAAAGCTGCTCTACTAACTCGCCTGCAAGCGGATACCTGCTAGTCGGTACCTCACGCCTGCGCGGCACGCCTCCAAGGAGTGACCTAATCCTGCCTTGAGGTGGCCCGCCCATAGGTGATGTCACACACTGGCCAAGTCCTGCTCCAATAATCTTGGCCTCTTCAGCGAATAAGCACGCTTCTTTTGCCCTAAAGGGGTCAGGTCAGCAAAGGGCGAGATCCCCATCTTGGCCTTCGATTGGCTCAGCCCTCGCCAGTGCTGCTTCGCAATTGGTCGGGTTGCGTTCCTCTCCCCTCCCTCCTCAGGGCTTCCGTTTCCGGCTCTGTCGGACGTTTCGGCCGTAAGGATGATCGGAGACATCCTGCTCTTCGGGTAATTAAGGGAATTAGAGGCTGGGCGATAGGGCCCGACCCAATTGAGAGCGACCTAGGTAACCGTATTCTCTCTCCTCAGGACGCTGCTGATGAACGCCGGAGCGGTGCTTAACTTTAAGCTGTGAGTAGGCCTCGAAGTACCGTGGCTCCACCCGGGTACCCGTAGCCCCGCCCCCGCAAGTGTGAGCCAGCCCACTTCGCAGGCCTGACTCCCTAAATCCCAGCCCACCCTCGGGCCCTGCTTGCAGCCTCTGGTTCTTCCCGGTGGGACTCCGCGCCACCGCTACCGGAAATCCTGACTCTTCGTTCCCTGGGTATCCCTCTTTCATACCCCGAAGAGCCTCCTCCCCCGCCCCCCCCCCCCAGAAACTCGTAGATCTAACTTGTATACACGGACTATTTTCTCCACTTTGTTGGTGGCTGTAATTGGTGTGACAGGTGGGCGCCCAAAGAGGGCCATCGAACCCCCGGAGGTCACACAGCAAGACAGCGGTAAGACTGAGTGTCTGTGGCCTT
Source organism: Rhynchonycteris naso (assembly GCA_037038555.1). Lineage (NCBI taxonomy): Eukaryota > Metazoa > Chordata > Mammalia > Chiroptera > Emballonuridae > Rhynchonycteris > Rhynchonycteris naso. Next base: position 22,376,020 of record CM073003.1, read on the forward strand.
TTGAGGCCGAGGAACTGAGCCGTCCGTGTCCTATCAAAAGTGGACACTGATTGCTTCTCTTTTTTTAATTTTTTTATTATATATTTTTTTGTACAGAGAGAGAGAGTCATAGAGAGGGATAGATAGGAACAGACAGACAGGAAAGGAAAGAGGTGAGAAGCATCAATCATTAGTTTTTCATTGCCATTGCGACATCATAGTTGTTCATAGATTGCTTTCTCACATGTGCCTTGACCACGGGCCTTCAGCAGACCGAGCCACCCTATGCTGGAGCCAGCGACCTTGGGTCCAAGCTGGTGAGCTTTTGCTCAAGCCAGATGGGCCCACGCTCAAGCTGGCGAGCTGGGGCTCTTGAGCCTGGGTCTTCCGCATCCCAGTCCGATGCTCTATCCACTGCGCCACGGCCTGGTCAGGCTGATTGCTTCTCTTTGTAGGAAGAAGAAGGACACGCAGGGCTTTGGGGAGGAGTCCAGGGAGCCTGGCACAGGTAAAACCTCCTTTTTTGGACTCTGGAATTGGTACATTTCAGGGAAAGCAGTTTTTTCTCAATTCCTGCCCAAGTTTTCTTTTTATTTGTGTGTGTGTGAGAGAGAGAAAGAGATGGGCATGAAGATGTGATGTTTCCTTCTGCCCCCTCTGTCACCCACTTCTTTATCCTGCCAGACCACACATAGGTCAGCACTCATCCCTTCCTACAGTTATAATTTCTCTTTATGTATGCTATCTGGTTAATGTCTGCCCCTCACATTTGACATTAAGCTCCAGAGTAGTTCATTCCTGCTGTGTGATTGCTTGTTTACTGTTTGTCCCTACTGTGAGTTCCTTAGGGCAGGCATCCCTGTCTCATTTCTCCTTGTGTCCCCCACACTTGGTTCCTGCCTGAAACGATTGACCTTAATCAGCATCTGTTGATGGCAGGAGAGCTGGCTTAGAGAAGGGCCTTACCGAGCAGTGCCTCTTGGACATCCTGGGAACAGACCTGTCTCTGACATTTGAAATACATGTTGGGGCAACACTTACAAAGGCTTTGCCACACACTGTAACTCCATCGGGTGGATAATATTGGACTCATCTAAACGTTGTTCAACAAACCATGTGCTAGCCTGACCTGTGGTGGCGCAGTGGATAAAGCATCGACCTGGGAACACTGAGGTCGCCAGTTCAAAACCCTGCACTGGTCTGGTCAAGGCACATATGGGAGTTGAGCTTCCAGCTCCTCCCCCCTTTCTCTCTCTCTCTTACTGTGTCTCCTCTCTAAAATGAATTAAAAAAAAAACCCAAAAAACAAACCATGTGCTAATCACACACTGGGATGGTGCAGCAGTACCAGGAGGCTGTCATGTTTGTTGCTGTGAAGATTTTTGAGCTCCTGCCCTGTGTTTTGTACTTACTGGACAGCTGTAGTCTCTTGATGACACTTTGGGTAGCACCCTTATAAGTCACCTAATGTGGACTAGTTCATTTCATTCTGGAGGCCTGGGGAAGGGATGTGTGTAGATCAACTCAAAACCCCAAATAAAGGTTCTAGAACACAGGTCTTTGGAGTCTTAACGTACCAGATTGCCTCCTTGGAATGGTTTTTGTTTTTGGCAGCAGAGGGGACCAGAATAAGTTGTCACCAAAGCAGAATTCTGTTTTACTTGCCCAAACTATTATGCTTTTAGTTGTAAACACCAAAATCACAGCTCAAAGTGTTTGAAGCAAATTGAAATATCCAAGGGTAGAATTTGACTCCAGGCACACCTGGATTCAGGGCTCAAAGTAGCCCTCCAGTAAGTGATTATTTCCAACTCTCTTTTTTTTCTTCTAACTTGGTTTTACTATGAGGCTGGCTTGTGTTGGCAAACATGACCCTAGAGGAGGATTTAGCACATTTTTCTGTAAAGGGCCAGATTATATTTTTGACTTTGCAGACCATGCTGTCTCTGGTACAACAATTCAAGTTTGCCATTGTAACTAGAAAGCAGCCATGACAATATGTAAATAAGCGGTCATGGCTGTGTTCCAACAAAACTTTATTTGTGGAAATTGAAATTTGAATTTCATGTAAGTTTTGTATCTCATCAAATACTCTTGAGTTTTTAACCATTAAGAAATATGAAAAACATTTCTAGCTCTCAGGCCACACGGAAACAAGTGTTAGGGGCTGGTATTGGTTCCTGAACTGTACTTTGCTAACCGCTGCCCCAGAGGACTCTGCTTATATCTGCCCAGCCCAGCCTAGCCCAGGAAGCCTAGCAGAAAGCAGTAGTTGGGGCAAAAGTCCTAGGGCTGACTCTCATTGGGCATATTTGGGTCATATGTTCCTCCCTGAGCGAGTCACAGGCTAGGGGCTTGGTACTCTCTCAGGATTGGTCAGTGGTAGCCACAGATTGAGTGTTGAGGGTGGGGGTACAGAAGAGAGCCAAAGGAAAAACCAGGCTGCCACTAGAAAACGGGGGCAGTGGATTTGGGGTGCATAGACACTGCAGACACAGCAGCAATGTTAGCAGTGTTTGTAAACATACTTTCTGACTTTCCAGGTGACAACATACGGGAGTTCTTACTGAGCCTCAGGTACTTCCGAATCTTCATCGCCCTGTGGAACATCTTCATGATGTTCTGCATGATCGTGTAAGTCAGTCCTGCCCGTCTCCTTCATTGTCATCCTCAGTGTCATTCTTCAGAATGACCCAACTGATGGTCATTCTTTCTTTTTTTTTTAATTGAATTTATTAGGGTGACCCTGGTTAACAAAATTATATAGGTTCTAGGTGCCCAAATCTGCAACATATCTCTGTACACCATGTGATGGTTCTGTTTTCTCAGTCTGTACTTTGGTGTCACACTTTCTGCTTTCAAAATAAGAACTCTCCAAGCTTGAGAGGAAATGAGTTTGTAGGGTTTAGCTATGTCACCGCAGTCCAGGCTGGAGCTTGGATTGGAACATGGCATTCTCCAAGTCCTGACTGAACCTGTGGCCCAGTCATCTCTTGCCAGTTCTGCTGTGCTTAGTGTATACTTGGCGTCTGTCAAGGTGAAAATTTATTGGATGGCCGCTGTGCTGTTGGGTCTTCCTCCTACCCTGCTGGAATCCAGCAAAAGTGTATTCAGACCTTATTTCTGTTTTTATGCCCTTTAAAAATATTTTTTGTTTTTATGCCATTTTTTTATTTTCTCACTAGGCTAAAAAAGTCCATTCAGATTGGTTTTGCCTCCATAATGCCAATACTGCTGTTAATGAATCATAAGACTCAGAGTAAACAGACTCAGTAGGATCTGCAGTTCTGGGCCATGCCGAGTCCATCTTGTATGCTTCCCCAAAAAAGGAAAAGAATGAGTAGTTGAGATGCTGAATTTGGAGTTGTTGGGTGGTCCAGCTGGCAGTTTGAGGAGATGTTTCCAGGACTTAAAAGAAGAGTACAGGAAGTGTAGCTAGGACTCACAGGAAGGGTGCTCACCGAGAGGTAGCTTCTCTGGCCTTTGTCTCTAGGTTCCTATCTATCCATTCATTCATTTATTCATCTACAACTATCCATTGTGGGCTGTGCTCTAGAATTACAGAGCTAAAACCAAGACAGCCATAGTCCCTGCCTTTAATGAATGTACAGTTTAACTGGTGGAACACAGACAGAAAACAAATAGGAAAAATCAGTTGTGAGGTACCAAAAGGGAGGGAGTCTCCCAGTTTAGGAGGCAGCAAGAAAGAGGCTCTCTGATGACATGCCATTTAAATCAAGAATGACCGGAAGCCCAATTTGTAGACCTGGAGAGAGGCAAGGTAGCACTGGAAACAGCAAGTGCAAAGGACCTGGGAGCAGGAAAGAACTTGGTTTGTCTTTATCATTCTGTTCTTTTATGTTTATTGGCTTTATTGTCCTTTAGCCTGACTAGCTTCCGTCAGTGCCGATCTTCTGGCTTATAACCAGGATGGTAGCCTCTGGCTCTGTGATCTCTCAGCTGAGTCCTAAGCAAGCTAGTTAATAGCCCAGTGTTCTGATTTTATTTCCCGGGACTAAAGTGTGATTGACCCAGTTAGGTGTCATCCAGTTCTAGTTGGATTGAGAGTTCCTCAATCCAGACTAACCACTGAGGTCAGGGTTCAGCAAGCTACAGCCCAAGGACCCTATCTACTCCCTGTCTGTTTTCATGAATGAATTTTTATCGTCACACAGCCATACCCACAACTGAGACTGTGTTTGCTCTAAAGCAGTTGGGGCATTATGACATAGATGCCTGGACCCACAAAGCCTGAACTCCTTAACTGTGGCCTTTTACAGTGTGCTAATCCCTGACCTATGACAGTTCTTCCTGCAAGGGTCATGAGTGAGGGAATATTCTTGCCAGAAATAGCTGTCAGGAAGACAGTGATTGGTTTTTCCAGGATATTAAAACACTGGAAATCGCCTGACCAGGCGGTGGTGCAGTGGATAGAGCGTCAGACTGGGATGCGGAAGACCTGGGTTCGAGACCCCGAGCTCGCCAGCTTGAGCGCAGGCCCATCTGGCTTGAGCAAAAGCTCACCAGCTTGGACCCAAGGTCGCTGGCTCCAGCAAGGGGTGGCTCGGTTTGCTGAAGGCCCGCGGTCAAGGCACATGTGAGAAAGCAATCAATGAACAACTATGGTGTCGCAATGGCAACGAAAAACTAATGATTGATGCTTCTCACCAATCTCCGTTCCTGTCTGTAAGTCCCTGTCTATCCCTCTCTCTGACTCTCTTTCTGTCCCTGTAAAAAATAAAATATTTTTTAAAAAATTAAAACACTGGAAATCACCTAAATGTCCAAGAACAAGGGAAGAGTCAGGGAACTTAATTATTATTTATTTATTAATTTTAGAGAGGAGAGACAGAGAGAGAAAAAAAGGGGGGAGGAGCAGGAAGCATCAGCTCCCACATGTGCCTTGACCATGGAAGCCCAGGGTTTTGAACCGGTGACCTCAGTGTTCCTGGTGGATGCTTTATCCACTGCGCCACCACAGGGCTGGCCAGAATCCAGAAACTTAAAGGGCACTCATATAGCCAGCTGTCACGACACCAACAGTGATGATGTGCCAGAAGGTTATATCTATACTGGGGAAGGTTCTGAGAATAAAGAACCTGTGTGCAGATTCTGGCTTGTGATTTGAACATAGTAAACATTAAGTAAATTCTGAGTGAGTGCTAAAGTCTGTAATGGAAATACTTCTAGCGTAGGAGTTTGAAGGGTCTACTTCAGACTGTTCCTGGAGGTTACTGTAGCAGGACCTAAAGATTGTTTTGCTATTTCCTGCATCCACTTCTGTATTGTTTGAGCTGGGCTACTTTGGAAATTTTAAAGTCATGAAAAACTGGCCTAAATAATGGTGACTCAGTGGATAGTACATTGACCTGGGATGCTAAGGTCTCAAGTTTGAAACCTTGAGGTTGCTGGCTTGAGTGCAGGCTCCCCAGCTTGAGCATGGGGTCACTAGGTTGAGCGTGGGATCATCACATGAGCCCATGGTCTCAGGCTTGAGCCCAAAGGTTGCTGGCTTGAGCAAGGGGTCACTGGCTCATCTGTAGGCCACTGTCAAGGCATGTATGAGAAGCAATCAATGAACAAGTAAAGTGATGCAACTGCAAGTTGATGCTTCTCATCTCTTCCTTCCTCTGTCTCTAAAAAAAAAAGTCATGAAAAACTTTAAATTACAGAAACATGTCTGAATGTTTAGGACAGTGGTTCTTAACCTGGGTTCTATCAAACCCTAGGGGTTCGATGAGTCGGTCTCAGGGTTCGGAGAAGCCTCTGCCGCGGAGGCCAGAATAAAGTAATACCGTAATTTGTTGTGAGTTCATGCACTTTGTTGGTTTTGTTCTTTGAGCAAGGTGATGTTCATGCATGGCTCATTTTGTGCACTAGTAAAAAAACATATACCTATGTCTTGAATTTGGGGGAAAAAAATCATATTTTATTTATCACTAAAGAAGGGTTCGCCTGACCTGTGGTGGCACAGTGGATAAAGCATCGACCTGGGAACACTGAGGTCACCAGTTCAGAACCCTGCACTGGTCTGGTCAAGGCACATATGGGGGTTGATGCTTCCAGCTCCTCCCCCCTTTCTCTCTCTCTCTCTCTCTCTCTCTCTGTGTCTCCTCTCTAAAATGAATAAAATAAAAAGAATTTAAAAAAAAAAAAAGAAGGTTTCAGTGAATGCGCATATGAAACTGGTGGGTTCGGTACCTCAAAAAAGGTTAAGAACCACTGGTTTACGAACTGGTATCTGCAAGTTACTTTGAAACACATCAGAATTGAGGTAGACAAGCAAGTCAAGCAAGAGGACAATAAGCCAATGAACATAGAAGAACAATGTTAAAAACAAACCAAGCTCTTTCCTTTGCACATTCTGCTTCTGGTGCTGCCTTACCTATCTCAGCTCTGCGAATTGGGGTTCCTGTCATTCTTGATTTAAATGGATAAATGTGCAGTAAAGCAAAGTGCTAGTCGCGTAATATAGGTGCTGTATTAGTGGGTATTTACTGTACTGTTCTCTTAGTCTTCTGTTTGTTGATATTTTTATAGCAAAATATTGAAAAGAAGCTAGGAAGAAAATGAGGGTGTCAAACCACAGAGAAGTATAAATAAGTAAAAAGTGGAAGTTGGTTTCACAATTCAAGATTTTATAGTGTATTCACAGGGTTGTGCCCCAAAGGGAAACCCTCCCTGTACCCATCTAGCAGTCCCTCCCATTTTTTCCTATCTCCAGCCTCTGGTAGCCACTTGTCTACTTTCTGTCACTATGGATTTGTGTATTCTGGTCATTTCATGTAAATGGAATTGAATCATATAATATATGGCCTATTAAATCTGGCTTCTTTCACTAGCTTGTCTTTTAATTTCTTCAGTGTTGCAGCATGAATTGGGACTTCATTCCTTTCTGTGGCTGAATAATTGTCCATGGTATGGATATGCCACAGTTTGTTCATCCACTTGTCAGTTGATGGTTTTTTGGGATGTTTCACCTTTTTTGGCTATTATGAATGATACCGATATGAACATTTGAGTGCAAGTTTTTTGCAGGTTTAAGTTCTCAGTTCTCTCTGGTATATACCCAGGAGTGAAATTGCTGGTCATACAGTAACTCTGTATTCATCCTTTTGAGGAAGTGCCAGACTATTTTATAAAGTAATTGCAACAATTTGCATTCCCATCAGCAGTTGTGATGGTTCTATTTTCCCCACATTCTTGTCAGCACTTGTTATGGTCAGTCTTTCTTTTTTTTTTTAAATGAGAGGAGAGAGAGACAGATTCCCACATGCACCCGACTGGGATCCACCTGGCAACCCCCATATGGGGCCGATGCTCGAATCAACTGATCTATCCTCAAAGCCTGAGGCCAACGCTTGGACCAACCAAGCTATCCTCAGCACCTGGGGCTGATGCTTGAACCAATTGAGTCACTGGCTGCAAGAGAGGAAGAGAAAGAGAAGCAGATGGTTGCTTTTCGTGGGTGCCCTGACCAGGATTGAACCCGGGGGGACATCTGCACACTGCGCCAATGCTCTATCTCAGTGGTTCTTTTTTTTTTTCGATTCTTTTTTATTTATTTACTTATTTATTTTTACAGGGACAGAGAGAGAGTCAGAGAGAGGGATAGATAGGGACAGACAGGAACGGAGAGAGGTGAGAAGCATCAATCATTAGTTTTTCGTTGCCATCGCAACACCTTCGTTGTGCATTGATTGCTTTCTCACATGTGCCTTGACCGCAGGCCTTCAGCAGACCGAGCAACCCCTTGCTGGAGCCAGCGACCTTGGGTCCAAGCTGGCGAGCTTTTGCTCAAGCCAGATGGGCCCATGCTCAAGCTGGCGAGCTCGGGGTCTCGAACCTGGGTCTTGTGCATTGATTGCTTTCTCACATGTGCCTTGACCGCAGGCCTTCAGCAGACCGAGCAACCCCTTGCTGGAGCCAGCGACCTTGGGTCCAAGCTGGCGAGCTTTTGCTCAAGCCAGATGGGCCCATGCTCAAGCTGGTGAGCTCGGGGTCTCGAACCTGGGTCTTCCGCATCCCAGCCCGACGCTCTATCCACTGTGCCACCACCTAGTCAGGCTATCTCAGTGGTTCTTAACCTGGGTTCTACCAAACCCTAGGGGTTCGATGAGTCCGTCTTGGGTTCGGAGAAGCCTCTGCTGCGGAGGCCAGAATAAAGTAATACTGTAATTTGTTGTGAGTTCATGCACTTTGTTGGTTTTGTTCTTTGAGCAAGGTGATGTTCATGCACGGCTCATTTTGTGCACCAGTAAAAAAACATACCTATGTCTTGAGTTTGGAAAAAAAAATCATATTTTATTTATCACTAAAGAAGGGTTCGGTGAATGTGCATATGAAACTGGTGGGTTCGGTACCTCAAAAAAGGTTAAGAACCACTGCTCTATCTGCTGAACCAACCAGCCAGGGCCAGTCAGCCTTTTTTGTAGCCATCCTAGTGGATGTGAAGGTTGATTTGCATTTCTCTGATAGTTACTGATGTTGAGCATCTTTTCATGTGCTTATTGGCCACATGTATATCTTCAGAGAAATGTCTGTTCTGATCCTTTGCCCTTGTTTTTATTTTTCCTTAGCACCCCAGTTTTCCCAAGGAATTTATTTGGGCAGACCAGGGGATAGGGAAGCCCTGCATTTAAAAGAAGGTGTTGGACTTCTTGGTGATGACATGTGGCTTGTGCTGGTGAGCAAGGACCTAGTGGGGCAGAGCTTGTTCTTGGAGTCGTGAAACTCCTTGACTGCAGATAGGCGGCACTTGCTGGCCGAGATCTCCGCCTTTATGAACTGGATTGAATGGGCACCAGCATGGTGTCGGGACTCCATGTCTCTAGCACTAAGTAACAGTGCCCATGGTGATCAGATCCTGTACATTTTGTGGGGTGCCGCTGCAGGCGTCATAGCACAGCCTGATGCCACAGTTCTCCCGAAGGTGGGATTTTTCAAACACCTGCCTACAGTAGACAGTTTCCCCTGTAGATCTCTTCATTTTCTTCAGTAGAGACACAGTACCAGAAGCGCGACTTGGCAATGACATGGGTAGGTGCAAAGATATGCATGTGGTAGAGGGGCTATGTGTGACACCTGGGGGTGCGCAAGCAGCGCCCTACTGCCTTCAACTCATAGTGTGCCCAAGGACTTCATAATGTTCTCTGTGTTTGCTGCTACCCACAAAAGCCCTTTGCCCATTTTATAATTGGTTTATTACTGAAGTGTAAGAGTTCTTTTTATACTCTGGATACCAGTCCTGTTACAGATACATGACTTACAAGTATTTTCTTCCATTCTATGGAATGCTTTCACTTTTTTTTTTCTTCTGCGAAGGGGAGAGAGAGAGATGGAGGGACAGACAGAAAGGGAGAGAGATGAGAAGCATCAGCTTATACTTGGGGCACTTTAGTTATTCATTGATTGCTTTCTCATATGTGCCTTAACTAAGGACTCCAGCTGAGCCAGTGACCCCTTGCTCAAGCCAGCAACCTTTGGGCTCAAGCCAGTGACCATGGGGTCATGTCTATGATCCTATGCTCAAGCTGGTGACCCCTGCGCTCAAACCAGATGAGCCCGCACTCAAGCCAGGGACCTCTTCATTTTGAACCTGGGTCCGCAGTGTCCCAGGTTGATGCTCTATTCACTGCGCCACCACCTGGTCAGGCTGTCTTCACTTTTCTTGATAGTATCATTTGAAGCACAAAATTTTTAACTTTGATGAAGTCCAGTCTTTATTTTTTCTGTTGTCACTAATAATTTTATAGTTTTAATTTTAATAATTAGGTCTATAGTCCATTTTGAGTTACCTTCTGTATATGGTATGAGGTAGAGATCCAACTTCATTCTTTGGCATGTGGTGATCCAATTGTTCCTGCACTAATATTTTTTTAACCTTTTTATTTTGGAAAGAGTTTAGATTTATAGAAAAGTTGCAAAGATAATACAGAGAATTCCTGCATATGTCTTTTTAGCAGCTTTGTGGTTTTCTCAGTAGGCCTGTGTCATAACCTTTGTACCTATTCCCAAATTTAAGGGATATTTATTAATTTTCAAGCCTTTTCTTCTCCAGATTGTCTATAGTGAATAGAGTTCACTATAATCGTTTGTTTTCTCAAAGGTCTTTTGGCCTGACCAGGCGGTGGCGCAGTGGATTGAGTGTCGGACTGGGATGCGGAAGGACCCAGGTTTAAGACCCCAAGGTCATCAGCTTGAGTGCGGGCTCATCTGGTTTGAGCAAAAGCTCACCAGCTTGGACCCAAGGTCGCTGGCTCCAGCAAGGGGTTGCTCGGTCTGCTGAAGGCCCGCTGTCAAGGCACATGTGAGAAAGCAATCAATGAACAACTAAAATTTCAAAACGAAAAATTGGTGCCTGACCTGTGGTGGCGCAGTGGATAAAGCATTGACCTGGGAACATTGAGGTCGCCAGTTCAAAACCCTGCACTGGTCTGGTCAAGGCACATGTGGGAGTTGATGCTTCCAGCTCCTCCCCCCTTTCTCTCTCTCTCTCTCTCTCTCTCTCTCTGTGTGTCTCCTCTCTAAAATGAATAAAATAAAAAAAATAAAATAAATTAAAAAAAAAACCCGAAAAACTGATGATTGATGCTTCTCATCTCTTTCCGTTCCTGTCTGTCTGTCCCTATCTATCCCTTTCTGACTCTCTCTCTGTCTCTGTTTTCAGAGTGACAGCTCCCCATTCTCACTAACATTTCTGCCTTTTGATTTTTCCAGGCTGTTTGGCTCCTGAGCTCCAGATATGGAACCAAGAACACACCTTCCTAGATGTCAAGTCTCCCCTCGTTCCTGACAAATTCAAGAATGTTTTTGACTGGAAAACCGGTGACCATCCCAGAAAGCCGAAGCTTGTGGTGGGTGGGAAAAATATGGTCGCCAAAATGTGCATGGCTTCCAGACCACGTCACTGTTTTCTTTTTAAAGATATTTTCACATTGGTCTCTGCATTGAAACATTGTCTACTTAAGGAGTTTCAGGAGGGTTTATGTAAGGGACTGTGATAACATTGAATAGAGAGTATATCTAGATAGTTCTTTCAGATTGGAATCCCTCTGCCACCAAGCTTTCTTGATTTATTTTTAAAACCATTCCTTTTTTTTTAGAATTACACAGATTTTTACGAATAATTTATTTCAAAGGATCTGAAACAGAAAGGTTGGCTTTTAAGTTTGATAGAGCCTCTTTATTGGACTCTGTGAATAACAAAGTTCATTGTTGCTGGGTCGCAGGTTCCTTCTCTGTCGCAGTAGAGTCTGCGTGGCCGCTCAATGTAGCTGTCATCCCCAGGACTTTACAAGGGAAGTATTATTACTTTTTTCCATAGAAGAAAGGTGCAGAACAGTAGACAGGGCCAGACAGGTGACTTATAAGAATATTTGTCTTACCTTGAAAGCCCTCTATTGAAGGGGCCATTAATTATACGGTTTTTAGAGTGAGAGTGATTTATGTGATCATATTGGGACCTAGTTCTGAAAGCTTGAGGCTTTTGGATCTGTTTTTCAAGTGAGTGGTACCAAAGTTGAAAAAAACAATGAGCCTTATTTGAACATTTTGCACAGAAGCTTCTTTGAAAGAGTCCTGGTTTAATTGCCAAAATGAAATGCTGGTCTGGACCTGGATCCCACAGGCCTTTGATTTGCCTGTTGTGGTTTTGGAAATCCTGACTTGTAGGTAAATCTGGTGGGAAGAACAAGCAAACATGCAGGCTTTTAAAACTAAATAGCATTGAAATTGAAACTCATTTCTCAAAAGGACCTTTTGTTACACATTTTTTAACCAAGAAATTGATATCCAACTTGAGTCATTTTGAAACACTTTGGATTCATTTTGGAGGCTGTCAAAAGGAAATTATGTCTCCTTTGGATTTTGCTCAATAAATGTTGGACAGATATTGGGCAAATATGATTGTGACCTAGCTGTTTCTAGAAGAATTAAAAGAACCTGTGATAATGGTGGGGTTTTGCTAGACCAAGGTCAAGTCCTCTTGTACTGCTGCTCAGCTAATGTCATCCTACTTCATTTCTTCTATTGTTTATTCCCTTGTCAAATCCGGCCAAACATCTCCCCTTGGTTTGTAAGTTGCAGAGAACATGGCTTCTGAATTGAGTTTCGCTCAGGCTTGTGTTCTTGCAGCAAGAATGGACATGCTAGGATCTTGGCTGGTCATTCTTCAGGTTGTGTGAATGGTGCAGGGAAACCTCTGCATTCAGACCTGCAGTGACGTTTGGGGAATATATATTGTCGTCTACTCTACATTTTAATAATCGCGTCTCATGGATATTTAGGAAGTTTTTCAAGAACCCCCACTGGCAACAAAGCTTATCAGAGTTTGAATTTTGGGTGTATAGAATCCCACAACATTGAAGTGCTCATGTTCAAGGTCACTTAGATATGGGTTCAAATGCAGTCTCTGTTACTTGTTGGGGGGACTTAGACTGATTTCTTCCCCTCTCAGCCTCATTTTCCATAGCTAAAATGGGCCTGCAGGTCACGCCTACCTAGGTTTTTTGTAAGGATTGGTGAACTTGAATTTGGGCTCGATGCCTGGTAACCAGTAAGTACTCGATACCCGTGGGTTTCTTCACTGCCATGTTTTCTTTTTTCTCGCCTAGATTCATTCAGTCAGTTTACACCTGCACCATGAAAAGGTGATCACAACAATTTTAAAAATTGGGAACAATTTCCAGCATGGAATATCTTTTCCCATCATCTCATTCCCTTTCCAGTGTTTCCCTTGTATCTGTTGGTATATACCACATAGCAAGGCAGTTCCGGTTCTCCTGTTTGCTTTTTTTGTGTGTGTGACAGAGACAGAGAGAGGGACAGATAGGGATAGACAGACAGGAAGGGAGAGAGATGAGAAACATCAGTTCTTCATTACTGCTCCTTAGTTGTTCATTGACTGTTTTCTCATGTGTGCCTTGACCAGGGGCTATATAGCAGAGCGAGTGACCCCTTGCTCAAGCCAGCTACCTTGGGGTTGTCATGTCTGTGATCCCACGCTCAAGCCGGGTGAGCCTGCACTCAAATCGGTGACCTCGGGGTTTTGAACCTGGGTGCTCTGTGTTTCAGTCTGATGCTCTATTCACTGCACTACCGCCTGGTCAGGCTCTGCTATTTTCATTTTAACGTCACTTCCTTCATATTTTTGGGGCTGCCAGAAAGACTTCATGGTTCTCATTTTGAATGACTGCAGAGTCAATAAATCTCTCTTAGGCCCTCTCACTTGACTCGATTTGTACCTTGTCTGCTGTTATAAATTTTACTGCTGTCACCAGTTAGCCTGTGCTGGCTTCCCTTGCTGGTACTTCGAAAAGCACTCAGGAAGGCTACATCATTATGTATCAGCATTATGGTTTTAGTGGCTTCCACTTATTTTGTTTTCGTTTCTTACTACCAATGCATGTTTATTGGACAGCAATCACAAAATAGAGCTTGTTTCTATATTTTTTTGTACAGTATCATTCTTAATAATTGTAAATTAGCCATTGTGAGGATGTGGTCATTAATACAGCTAAAGGAAACTTGAGCTGTCTCCATTTTTGATCAATTACAGATGAGTGTATCATTCCTAACAGCTTTGAGGTTACTTTTAAAAAGAGATCTACCTTGACAATTTTAGGCTAGAAACCCCAAAGAAAAGTGTGTCTTGGACAGCTTACATTCTTTTATTATTTATTGTTTGTTCATTTTTACATCCTACCTAGTTTACACATACATACATACCAAAGAACTTGGTTCCAAATCCTATCTGCTCTGTCCAGGGTGGGTATTGGGCCACTTCGTTTTGTTTAAGCTGTGAGTAAGGAGGTTTTCAGCTACACCCAGATAACTGATACTTTGCGCAAGAGACAGCAGTTGATGTCACACCAGCTGGCTTTCCACCTTGGCCCAGAAGGAGCCTAGCCACCACTGAAGTAGTAAGTCCCTCTACTACTCAGCTCGGGGTGTGTTACATGGGGTTGCTGCCGAGGTGAGAAGCTGTATGTGCACGGAGAGCAGAGAGAAGGCCTCAGTTTACAGCACCCGCCCTGGCCGCAAACCCTAGGGTTCCTATTGGACAGCCCATCAGGGGTTCGTATGGGAAACCTTTTGCTTCCTCCCTCCTTACCACCTTGTGAATGGAACACGTCCCTCCTTTGCGTGGGCTTCTCACTGCACCTCAGTCCCAGCTGCTCTAGAGCAGATACTGAAACCACCGCGTCCCGCAGTCTGTTTGTAAAGAAAGTTTTATTGGTACCTAGCCATGCCCCTTTGAGAATGTGTTGTGGCTATTTTGGCTGCTTTTCTGCTACAATGGGAGAGTTGCTTACAGAGATTGTCCAGCACACAGAGCTGAAAATATTGCCTGTCCGGCCCATTTACAGGATAACTTTTCCAGCCCCTGAGCAAAGGGATGATAGATAATCTCAAGGTTCTCCTTTCCCACAAAGCCACTCAGGTGGAATCATTGGTGTGCCTTGTCATCTTGATTTTAATGAAGACCTTTGCAAATATTTTTTCAAACTTGCTGAAAATTGAGCCAGATATTTTCAGGTGATGTGGTTAATAGACCAAAACTGGATTTTGTGTTTTTTAGTAGTTAGGGGCGAGGTTCCTCCTGGACACCTGGGATGCTTCTGAGCAGAAGCTTAGTGTGACAGTGGGACTGACTCTCCTCTGAAGTGCTTAGAGCCGCAAAGCCAGCGAGGCTGTCATTAGTGAAGCATTTTCTTTTCATTTCAACTGTTCCATTATTTCCTTCTTATCCAAATTTAAGTTTATGAAATATTGACAGAGCTCCTGATGTTTTCCTGTGTTGATGAAAGACATAAACTGCATAAAGCAAAATGCATCCTATTTTTAAAAATATATAAATTTGGCTTGGTGTGTTTTAACCATTCCCTTAATTTTCATTATGCAGAGGAAAGCACTTGTGTGGCTTCAAGCCCCTCTCTGGCACTTGAACCTTCCTGGAAGTAAAAGTTTGGTGCTAGCCAGTGTTCCTGGGTGAGAAATCATGCAAAAGGGTCTATAGCAATTCAGAAATTCCAAGTCTACCTTTTTCGACAAGTAATGGGAAGAATTCATCATGTGGCTTTTTGTTTTGACTTACACCAGGCGTCAGCAAACTTCTGCCCACGTCTGGTCTACCACCTACCTTATCACAGCCCACAAGAGTGAATGGTTTTTATCTTTGTAAATGGTTGGAAAAGAAATTAAGAAAATGAAAGGAGCCTGACCAGGCGGTGGCACAGTGGATACAGCGTCGGACTGGGATGCGGAAGACCCAGGTTTGAGACCCTGAGCTCGCCAGCTTGAGATCTACCTTGAGCAAAAGCTTGCCAGCTTGGACCCAAGGTCGCTGGCTCCAGCAAGGGGTCTCTCGGTCTGCTGAAGGTCTGCAGTCAAGGCACGTGTGAGAAAGCAATCAATGAACAACTAAGGTGCTGCAACGGCAACGAAAAACTAATGATTGATGCTTCCTCATCTCTCTCCATTCCTGTCTGTTTATCCCTATCTTTCCCTCTCTCTGACTCTCTCTCTCTCTCTGTCCCTTTAAAAAGAAAAATGAAAGGAAATTCAAGTTTCCTTGTTCATAAGTAAAGTTTTATTGGAACACTGCCACGCCCAGTTGTTTATGTATCATTGGGGCTGCTCTCTAGCTGCAAAGACAGAATTGAGTCCTTGCGATTCTTGACGTAAATGTCTAGCCTGTAAGAATTTTTTATGAGTTTATTTGAGCCAAACTGATGACAATTGCTGGGAAACAAAATCTCAATGGATTGAGAAAATGCTCCAGAAAGTGGCAGTTTTGCACCTTCTTTTATACATTAGATTCATATCCATTGGTGATAGATTAAGACAGGTGGGAGAAAGCCGAGTGGGAAAACCTCTGGGATGGATAATGCAAAGGGGATAGATACTTTTACATATGTGGATAAAAGATAGTTAACAAGATAATAACAATGAGGGGCTCTGTGGTATTCTACTCTGGTGGAAGATTGTGCCCTGAAGGCTCTGGAAAAAGGAAATTACCCTGATATCCCAAAGCTATGTTGTCAAGGTAAGAAACACCCAAACCTGTAAAAAATTTTTATGAGTTTATTTGAGCCAAACTGTCAGCAATTGCCGGGAAGCAAAATCTCAATGGATTGAGAAAATGATCTGGAAAATGGCAGTCTCACCACTTATTTAATACATCAGAGTCAAAGGGGAAGATGTAAAAGGGTTGAGGGCTCATTTGTTTTGAGCAAGGCTTACCAGCTTGAGCCCAAGGTCGCTGGCTTGAGCAAACAGTCACTGGTCTGCTGTAACCACCTGCCACCCCCGTCAAGACACATAGGAGAAAATAATGAACAACTAACGTGCTACAATAAAGAATTGATGCTTCTCATACCTCTCCCTGCCTGTCTGTATGTCCCTATCTGTCCCTCTCTCTGTCTCTGTCACCTAAAAAAAAAAAGGTAAATTATTGCAGATACAAAAAGAAACGACACAGACTCAATTAAGGTAAGCATTGACTTTTGTTGGAGAAAAATAATGCCCTAGAACATGACTACCCACCATGAACTCCTTTTAGCTGCAAAGTTTTAATTTTAGACATCCTATGTGGTTACTTTAGGTCTCTGTGTTTGCAAGGCAATCATGCAGACCTCCCCTGAGCTTATCAGGTTTAGTATGTGGCCCCTTTTCATCCATAGGACAGAGACCATCCAGCCTGCAAAACTCAACATATTTACTGTCTGACTTTAGAGAAAGGTTTGCCGACCCCTAGACCAGACAGTTTAAAAGAAAGACATGGTGTATACTGTTTATTTGTGTTTAGTTCATATCACTGTCATGGCTATTAGTGGTAAAGTTGGGCCACCAGAGGATAGACTGCTGAGGGAGTTGTGGAAGGTATTTTAGGGGGAGTAAAACCATTGTATCTGCCTGACCAGGCGGTGGCGCAATAGATAGAGCGTCGGACTGGGATGCAGAAGACCCAGGTTCGAGACCCTGAGGTCGCCAGCTTGAGCGCGGGCCCTTCTGGCTTGAGCAAAAACCTTAGACCCAAGGTCGCTGGCTCCAGCAAGGGGGTGCTCAGTCTGCTGAAGGCCCGTAGTCAAGGCACACGTGAGAAAGTAATCAATGAACAACTAAGGTGTCGCAACGGCAACGGAAAACTACTGATTGATGCTTCTCACCTCTCTCCGTTCCTGTCTGTCTGTCCCTATCTATCCCTTGCTCTGACCCTCTCTGTCCCTGTAAATTTATTATGTGAATTGAGGAAAAGAGGGTTGTATGTGTCTGGCCTAAATTTGGCTCTGTTGCTTAGAGTACAACGCGGGGCACCATTTTGGCCTCTCTGTGCCTTCTTGTTCTCACCTGATATGGGACAGTGAAGGACAAAGTTTTGACATGTCTTTGTCATGGAGCAGGCATTCTATAAATGATGTTATTTTCATCAGTATCATTACGTTTATTAAAAGATACCCTTGACAGGGTTTTATGAGGCTCAGATGAGATAGTGTCTTAGGCAGCTCAGGTGGTCTTAATGAAATGTCAGAGGTTAGGTAGCTTAAACAACAGACGTTTACTTTTCTGGAGGCTGAAAGCCCAAGATCAAGTTGCCTGCAGGGTTAAGGCGAGGCTTCTCTCCTGGGCAAGTAGACAGCCACCTTTCCACTGTGTCCTTATGTGGCCTTTCTTCTGTGTGCATTCCTGGTGCTTCTCTTATGAGGATACCAGTGATACTGGATCAGGAGCCCACCCTTATGACCTCATTTAATCATGGTTACCTCTTTAAAGGCTCTTCCTTCAAATATAGTCACATTGGGGATTAGATCTACAACTTAAGAATTTTGAGAGGACACATTCAGCCTGTAACAGGTGGTCAGGGGTCTGATCTATTCAGCAGCTGTTTGGTATGCTTTGAGGCATTAAACCAGAGGTCCCCAAACTTTTTACACAGGGGGCCAGTTTATTGTCCCTCAGATTGTTGGAGGGCCGGACTATAAAAAAACTGAACAAATCCCTATGTACACTGCACATATCTTTTTTAATCTTTTTTTTTTTTTTTTTTTTTTTTTTACAGGGACGGAGAGAGAATCAGAGAGAGGGATATATAGGGACAGACAGACAGGAACAGAGATAGGTGAGAAGCATCAATCATTAGTTTTTTGTTGCCGTTGCGACACCATAGTTGTTCATTGATTGCTTTCTCACATGTGCCTTGACCGCGGGCCCTCAGCAGACCGAGCCACCCCTTGTTGGAGCCAGCGACCTTGGGTCCAAGCTGGCGAGCTTTTTGCTCAAGCCAGATGGGCCGGTGCTCAAGCTGGCGAGCTCAGGGTCTCGAACCTGGGTCTTCCGCATCCCAGTCCGACGCTCTATCCACTGCGCCACCGCCTGGTCAGTCTTATTTTAAAGTAAAAAACACTAAAACGGGAACAAATACAATATTTAAAATAAAGAACAAATAAATTTAAATCAACGAACTAACCAGTATTTCAATAGGAACTATGGGTGTGGATGCATCCTGTGCTCCTCTCACTGACCACCAATGAAATAGATGCCCCTTCCGGAAGTGCGGCGGGGACCAGATAAATGGCCTCAGGGGGCCGCATGCAGCTTGTGTGTTGTAGTTTGGGGACCCCTGCATTAAACTTTTTATAAAAACTCAATGTGGTCTAGGATAGCTGACCCTGAGAACTGCTACAAAGGGATTTGCCTCCTGATGTTCCATAGGAAAGTATTTGTGTGGAAGTGGATGGTGGCTTCTACCCTGGTGTCTCAGACTTTGATGATCCCATGAATTCCCTGGAGGTCTTGGTGAAGTATGGTCTTGCTGGTTCCTGGACCGTATTTTGAGTAGTGATGGCCTGTGCTGTTCATTAAATAAGCACTAGCCATGTGTGGCTATTTCAGTTTCCATCTCAATTAATTCAAACTCAAACCTCAATCCCTTCGTCAGAGTAGCTATATTTCAAGTGCATTTTATTGCAGAAAGCTCTAACTGGGTAGTGCTGCATGTAAAGGAGGGGTGTAAGCCATTTTTAGTCAAGGGCCTATAATAAATGGCTATCAACTTCATAACTTAAAATAGCATGAATTGATTATTTTACAGATTTGGAGGGCAGAAATCTAAAATGGGTGTCACCGGGCTACAATCAAGGTGTTAAAAGGGTTGGTTCCTTCTGGACACTGTAGGGGAGAATTCGTTTCCTTGCCTTTTCTAGCTATTAAAGACTGCCTGCATACTTGGTTTATGGCCCCTTCCTTCCAGGTCAAGGCCATGTGTTGTGAGCCTGGAACACAGTAGGTCCTTGCTGCTTCAGTCTATCTCAAAGCCTAAGCGTGAGAGCCAGTTCCAAATTCAGAACTCCTCCCACTTTCCAGCCACAAGTCCTGGGTATGTGACAGGACAGCCCAAGGCATATCTGGGATACTCATCAGAGTATATATCTGTTGCAGAACATCCAACATTCACTCAAAGTTGGACAAGCAAAAACTGTAAATGGTCTAAGACAAGCTTTGCCACCCAATAGATGTGCTGCAAACTTAAGGGAAGATGTAAATTTCAGAGCTTTGGGCTTCTGAACTGAATAGTGAGGTGGGGTCATGGCCCTGTGCTGTAAGTCTTTGTCCTTTCTCTCATTAGGGAATCATCCCTCCTTTTGGGGCATCAGTTTCTCTGTGACAGGTATGGCTTGAAACCTGATACACCCCAGGATTTGCCTTTCCCTCTTCTCTGCAGCCTACTGTGTATTTGTAGGAAATACTTTCTGGAGCATGTTCCTTCTCATCATACTGCTTCCTGTTTGGGGGTTCAGTTCCATGCCTGTGTTTCTGAGAAGTTCCATTATTGGTTTGGGGTCTTTTAATGGGACTCCTGTCTGCTTCCGTCTTCCACCCTCTTTACAATCACCCTGTTGATTTTTTTACATCTGCCCCTTAGCCTTAGTCTGCTCCTCAGGGAAATGGCTTGTACCTGATTTGGTTCATGTGTTTTCCTGCAAATCTGGGAACCCTGAGATCTGGGCCAGAGTCATCACCTGTGAAAAACCCAGCCACATGAATTTGGCAAGGTCACTCTGAGGAGGAAGGACCATGTCACTTAGTGGGATAGTTAGGTGACCAGTGTGACAAGAGTGGAGTAAACTTACGGTATTTTTCCATGTATAAGACACACCATTTTTGGAAAAATTTGGGGTCTTAAAACTGTGCGTCTTATACATTGGTTGGTTTTTTTTACTTGAATTTCTCACTTTTTGCACTTATTCGTCATCAGACACAGATGAGGACAAGCTAATGGATAGGAGTTTTGATAGTGATGAGGAGTTGTATGAATTTTATGATGAATAAAACTTGAGTTCAGTAACTTTATATAATACATTTTTTTTCAAATTTCAGGCCCCAAAATTAAGGTGTGTTTTATATGTGGGAATGTCTTATACATGGGGAAATACGGTACTTAAGAAACGGTGAGAAATAAGGCTGGCCAGGAACATGGGCAGCACACATGTATGGCATGTATCGAAGTACAAAATATATGTGGTATGTGTTGTGTGAAAAGACCTTGAAAGTCCAAGGGCTTAAGTGAGATGAAGTGAGAGGCCACTGAGTTTTAGAGCAGGGCACAGATTTAAACCATGTGTCAGAAAGTGCTACCTGCAGCAGAAAAGGCCAATCCTGGTTAAAAGCCACACAAATGTATAGTTTATCCTACAGTTCCTTTACTGAGGGGAAAAAAAAACAGTGATCTTATTTTATTTCTGTAAACATTTAAATGTTTATCAAAATCATATGTTAGAGTACTAAAAAATTTACTGATTTTGTTTCTTTGCTTCATGAGAATTGAGAGAGTATAAAATTGCACTAAGCAAGATGGTAGCCTCTAACAAACAGACCATCACAGCGAAATAATCCAACCACCCAACAGCCCATCAGATAATCCAATTACCCAAACACTACAATCATGTGATTAAATTATTTGAGCAGTTCAAATATTTTATGCAATATTTTAGCAAGTTTTTTGAGATCTTTTAATAAAAGAAAGAAAAATAATATTGTGACTACAAACTAAAAGCAGATAAATCAATTTTATAATTTCCAAAATATATTACCTGGTTTGTCCTATGAAGAATTACATATAAGTTAGAAGGAGGCAGATACAAGTGTTCCTGTAGCTCCTAGAAAAGCAAGGACAGCAGTGGAAAAGTGGAATCAAAAGGGAGATTGAAAAAAAAAAAAAAAAATGGGAGATTGATTTGCCTGGCCAAGCGGTGGCGCAGTAGATAGAGCGTCGGACTGGGATGCGGAAGACCCATGTTCGAGACCCTGAGGTCGCCAGCTTGAGCGTGGGCCTATCTGGCTTGAGCAAAGAGCTTGCCGGCTTGGAACCAAGGTTGCCAGCTCCAGCAAGGGGTGGCTCGGTCTGCTGAAGGCCCGGGGTCAAGGCACATGTGAGAAAGCAATCAATGAACAACTAAGGTGTCGCAACGGAAACGAAAAACTAATGATTGATGCTTCTCACCTCTCTCCGTTCCTGTCTGTCCCTATCTATTCCTCTCTTTGACTCTCTCTGTCCCTGTAAAAAAGAAAAAAAAAAAAAAAAAAAGGGAGATTGATTCCTTATTTCCCTTGTTTTGTATGTATGTGTTCTGTGTTTTTATATATGATGGTCAGTGCAATAGAGATAATTAAAGTCAAAAATAAAAAAGAGTTGCCTGGATGCATGTTTGCAGCAGATTGGAGGAGAGAACAGTCGGCAGGCAAGAGGATTGGGGCAGGGCATGCGTTCAAGAGAGGACAGAAACACAGGAGACACATGGCCAAAGACACATGAGGCAGGAGGGGCACAGAAGTTCAGCAACCCCAGAGGCAGAATAATTCAAAATCAGATTCTACCTGGAGTCCCAGCTGCACCTTTGGAGGCTAAGTGGCTGTGGGTGAGTCTTTTCACTCTTCAACCTCAGGCTCCTCCTTGTGTGTCATTTATGGATTGAATAGCAACTATGTCTTAGCTAGTGTTGTGTAACAAATGACCCGAATACTAAGTGGCTTAAAACATCTATTATTTAGTTATAGTTTTGTGGGTAGGAAATTGGAGAAGGCACAATCCTGGCACCTCAGCCAAGATGGCCCAGCTGTTGGGTTAGGCAAGTGGGGCTCAACATTCTGTCTTCTGGTTCCTCGTTCTCTTCCACGCAGGACCCAGACCTCTCCCTCTTGCCATGTGGCCTTCCAGCATGGTCACCAGATTCTGATATGGAAGCTCAGTCCTTCCAGGACTGCACAGAGCACAGACAGATGCTGCCAGGCTACCACCTCCATTTTTTCCCCAAAATTATAAGAGTTTATATAGAATGTTACAGTTAGTGGAAGGGAATTGGATGGGCTGCGTAGGCTCGGGAAACAAGTTACAGGGGCAGAGGAAGAGCAGTTGGAGCTTAGCAGAGAGAGGCTACGGTCATGTGCCTGGTGAGACCAGACCCTTCTCACTGGTGTCACCTAGGGACGTTTGTGTGAGTGGGTGATTCTGTGTCCAGAAGGCAGGTTTACCTTCCATCTCAGTGTTGATAGTGTTCTTCTATGAATGCTACCAACTCTTTTTATTTATTTATTTATTTATTATTATTTTTAATTTTTATTTTATTCATTTTAGAGAGGAGACACAGAGTGAGAGAAAGAGAGAGAAAGGGGGGAGGAGCTGGAAGCTCAACTCCCATATGTGCCTTGACCAGACCAGTGCAGGGTTTTGAACTGGCGACCTCAGTGTTCCCAGGTCGACGCTTTATCCACTGCGCCACCACAGATCAGGCATCTTTTTAAAGAGCTTTATTGAGAAATAATTCACATACACTTTATCTATTTAAATTATATGGTTCAGTGGTTTTTACTATATTTACAGTTATGCAACCATCACCACAATCTAATTCCAGAACATTTTTATGATCCCAAAGGAAACCCTCTACCCATGAGCGACCAATTTGAATTCTCCTCTCCCATGCACCCTTGGCAACCACCTCTCTATGGATTTGCCTGTTCTTGATGTTTTTATTCTTTTTTTTTTTTTTTTTTTTACAGGGACAGAGAGTCAGAGAGAGGGATAGATAGGGACAGACAGACAGGAACGGAGAGAGGTGAGAAGCATCAATCATTAGTTTTTCGTTGCCGTAGCGACACCTTAGTCGTTCATTGATTGCTTTCTCACATGTGCCTTAACTGCAGGCCTTCAGCAGACCGAGCCACCCCTTGCTGGAGCCAGTGACCTTGGGTCCAAGCTGACGAGCTTTTGCTCAAGCCATATGGGCCCACGCTCAAGCTGGAGAGCTCGGGGTCTCGAACCGGGGTCCTCTACATCCCAGTCTGATATTCTATCTACTGCGCTACCGCCTGGTCAGGCTGTTCTTGATGTTTTATATAAATGGCATCACACACGTGACTGTTTGTGTCTGACATCTCTTACTCGGCATCATGTTTTCATCCACATGGTAATATGTGCCAGTGCTTCATTCCTTTTTATGGCTAAGTAATATTTTGTTGTATAGCCATATACTTCCTTTTTCCACTCATTAGTTGATAGGCATTTGATCTTTGTACCTTGCATCTGTTTTGAGTAGTGCTGCTGTGGACAGTTACCTGGATTAGCCTATTTGTCAGTTTTCTTTTTTTTTGTTACAGGGACAGAGAGAGGGATAGATAGGGACAGACTGACAGGAACGGAGAGAGGTGAGAAGCATCAATCATTAGTTTTTCATTGTCGTTGCAACACCTTAGTTGTTCATTGATTGCTTTCTCACATGTGCCTTGACCGCGGACCTTTAGCAGACCAAGCAACCCCTTGCTGGAGCCAGTGACCTTGGGTCCAAGCTGATGAGCTTTTTGCCCAAGCCAGATGGGCCCACACTCAAGCTGGCGAGCTTGGGGTCTTGAACCTGGGTCTTCCGCATCCCAGTCCGACGCTCTATCCACTGCGCCACTGCCTGGTCAGGCATCTTGTGGGTATTCTCAGGAGTGGAATTCTGGGTGGCGTGGTCAATGCCAGGCCTTCTTAAAGCTTAGCCTTTACCTGGTAGTGTTGTAAAGTACTGTACTCCAGATTCTGAAAAGTACCATACTTCACTTAAGTGGGTTTATGTAGAGACACCAAGTCCAGATGAATTTTAAAAAGTTTTATTAAAGGAGGAGATTTTTTAAATATGCCGGCCACATTTGGCTAATACGGGGCGTTTACAAACCCAAATCATGCATGCCAAGTATATTTCAGAGGCTGGTTATATACCCTTTGACTACAGACAGGTTGGGGGCATGACAGCATGACACAATCATTAACAAGATTATGATATAACATTTGTCTAGAGTATTTACAAAAAACTTTAAAACTTTCAAGGTAATACAATCAAAGACATTCATAAACCTTTTAGTATCTATCCTCCTTTGCCTAGACGTACACGTTAATCTCGGAATTCCAGGAAAGGAGGGAGAGCTAAAATCAGTGGAGGGTGGTACGTAAATATTGTCTCTTATTGAAAGGGAAGGGAGTTCTGCCTGACCAGGCGGTGGCGCAGTGGATAGAGCGTCGGACTGGGATGCGGAAGACCCTGGTTCAAGACCCCAAGCTCGCCAGCTTGAGCGCTTGGCCCATCTGGCTTGAGCAAAAAGCTCGCCAGCTTGGACCCAAGGTCGCTGGCTCCAGCAAGGGGTTGCTCGGTCTGCTGAAGGCCCGCGGTCAGGGCACATGTGAGAGAGCAATCAATGAACAACTATGGTGTCACAACGGCAACGAAAAACTAATGATTGATGCTTCTCATCTCTCTTCGTTCCTGTCTCTCTGTACCTATCTATCCCTCTCTCTGACTCTCTCACTGTCCCTGTGAAAAAGAAAAAAAACCCAAAAAACTTAAAATGGCGTTGCCAATACTAGGTTTTACAGTTCTCTGGCACCTTACCACGAAAAAACTAACAACAAAACAAAAAGCCAATGTTGGGCAGATAAAATATATTATGCTCACTTTGTTAAAGATGGCACTGCCCACGTGGAAGTCTGTTGATATTAATGTGTGTTGGGGGACAGGCTGTGGGCAGGTCGGGATGTTATAGCCTAAGGCTTAGTTTTAAGAGTTAGCTTTTCCCCACACCCTTGACTGATTGGATGATGTGGGGTGGTGCACTCTCATGAGGAATCCCATTATGCCGCAGATAAGTGGCTTTGTATTAGAGAGACTTTCTTGTTTGTAGATTGGACGGATTTCTACTCTCTAAAGTGGGGCAGACCTGGAGCTTGCTCTCTCTTGGTTCCTGAGATTAGCATTAGAGAGGAGAGCAGAGAAAGGCCATGTGGAGGAGGCCAGGATTGCAGCCAAGATGGTGGAGTGCTGAGGGAGAAGCCAGTTTGTGCAGAGAGAAGAAGATGGGAAACAGAGGTGAATATGTCTGGTGAGCTAGAAACCTTTGATTCTAGGAAACTCGGATAAGTCAGTAGTTTTGTGAGCACTGAATGAGTGGGTTTTGGAGCCCAGTGTGTGTATTTACTTGCCTGCTGGGTGCAAGCTAGGATTAAAGCTAATGGCCCACCAGTTCGTGGCTTTGTTGTTTCATTACTGACTGTCCGAGTCAAATGCGAACCTGCATGTGAATGGCCACAATTGTGGCTACTGGCTTTACAGCCAACCAAATGGGTGATGATATTCTCAACAGCTCCCAAAAGGGGTACATACTCAAAATGTATAAAGAATTCATAAAGTTCAACGAAAAACAATTCAATTAAAAAATGGGGAGAGGACCTGAACAAACACTTCTCTCATGAAGACGTACAAACATATATATGAAAAGATGCTCACCTGCACTACTAGAGCACTACTAGAGAAATGCAAATCAGAACTACTATGAGATACCACTGCACACCTGTTAGATTGTCTGTTATCAACAAGACAGGTAATAACAAATGTTGGAGAGGCTGTGGAGAAAAAGGAACTCTCATTTACTGTTGGTAGGAATGTAAACTGGTATAGCACTATGGAAGACAGTATGGTGGGACTCAAAAGTTCAGGAATATGACCCAGCAATCCCACTACTGGATATCTACCCAGAAAACTCGAAAACACTTGTATGCAAATGCACCCCCATGTTCATTGCAGCATTATTCACAGTGGTTTGTTGTAAAGTACTGCACCCCAGATTCTGAAAGGCACTGTACCTCATTTCGAGTTCACATAGACACCCAGTCCAGATGAATTTTGAAGAGTTTTATTCAAGAAGGAGATTTATTAATATGCCAGCCGCATATGGCTGACACAGGGCATCAGACCCAAATCGTGCAGCACCCAAAATAGTTCAGGGGTTGGTTGCTTATATACTGTAAAGCCAATAGTCGAGGCCGCTATCACAGCAGCCTGACCCGTGCAGGTTCACATTGGATTCGAACAGTCGGTAATGAAACAATGGAGCCAAGAACTGATGAGCCATCAGCTTTAATTCTAGCTTGCGCCCGGCGGGCAAGCAAAAACACACACTGGGCTCCAAAACCCACACATTAGTGCTCACAAAGCTACTGACTTATCCGAGTTTCCTAGAATCAAAGGTTTCTAGCTCACCAGACTTATTCACCTCTGTTTCCCATCTCCTCCTGCACAAACTCTTAACAAACTGGCTTCTTCCTCAGCACTCTGCCATCTTGGCTGCTTCCACTCCTCCGTGTGGCCTTAATCTGCTCTCCTCTCTAATACTAACTTCAGGAACTCTGGAACCAAGAGAGAGAGAGAGCAAGCTCCCGGACTGCCCCAGTTTATAGCCTAGAAAATCCAAACCTTTAATCCAATTATACATAAAGAAAGTCTCTGATACAAAGCCACCCATCTGAGGCATAATGGGATTCCTCAGGAGAGTGCACCACCCTACATCATCCAATCAGTTAAGGGTGTGGGGAAGAGCTTACTCTTAAACTAAGCGTTAGGCTATAACAACCTGGCCTGCCCACAGCCTGTTCCAGACACACATTAATATCAATGAACTTCCATGTGGGCAGCGCCATCTTTAACAAAGTTAGCATACTATATTTTATCTGCCCAACATATACCTTTGATCACACATGGGCGGGGGAGAGCATGACATTATGGCACAATCATTAACAAGATTATAACATTTGTTTAGGGGGTACACAGAAACATTAAGACTCTCAAGGTAATACAATCAAAGATACTTACAAATCTTTCAGGGTTCCTCTTCCCTCACCTAGAGGTATTTTACTTTCAAGATTCCAGGAAGGGGAGGAACTACAATCAATGCAAGGTGGTATGTAAATCCTATCTCCCATAGAAAGAGAAGTTTCTCAGTTAACCTTAATCCTTTCAGAGAACTTAAAACCAAATGACCCTAGTCGTCCTTGTAAGTCAGGAGACTTCTACATTCCTTTTCCTCCTTTTTGCAAAGAAAGGACAGGAAAACCTGACCTTTTCTCCCAGAATATTAGTATTAATTTGCAGCTTTTTGGTACCTTACAACAGTTAAGACATGGAAATAAGCACAGTGTCCTTTGATAGAGGGTTGAATAAAGAAGGTGTAGTATATATATATATATATATATATATATATATATATATATATATATACAATGGAATATTATTCAGCCATAAGAAATTATGAAATATTCCCATTTGTGACAACATGGATGAAGGATGAACCTTGAAAATATCATGCTTATAAGGCCAGTAGCCATGGCCACCATCACAGCTGCCTGGCCCATGCAGGTTCACATTTGATTCGGACAGATGGTAATGAAACAACAGGGTCAAGAACTGGTGGGCCATTAGCTTTAATCTTAGCTTGCACCCTGTGGGTGAGAAATACACACAGTGGGAAAACACTTCCCTTTCCATTCAGGGCTCCCAAAGCCACTGACTTATCTGAGTTTCCGAGAATCAAAGGTTTGTACCTCACCAGCTTTATTCACCTCTATTGGGCAGATAAAATATATTATGCTCACTTTGTTAAAGATGGCGCTGCCCACGGGAAGCCCGTTGCCCAGGTGGTATTAGTTGTCCTTATGCTTGGGATGGGCGTAATTATATTATTGTGTGTTGGGGACAGGCTGTAAACCGGCAGAGTCGTTGTAGCCCAAGGCTTGGTTTTAGGAGTAAGCTCTTCTCCGCACCCTTGACTGATTGGATGATGTAGGGTGGTGCACTCTCCTGAGGAATCCCATTATACAGAGACTTCCTTGTTTGTATAAATGGATTAAAGGTTTTGATTCTACGGTATAAAGTGGAAGAGACCAGTAGCTTGATCTCTCGCTTGGTTCCTGAGGAGAGCAGATTAAGGCCACATGGAGGCCAGGAGAAGCAGTCAAGATGGCAGAATGCTGAGGGAGAAGCCAGTTTGTTAAGAGTTTGTGCTGGAGGAGATGGGGAGCAGAGGTGAACAAGTCTGGTGAGCTAGAAACCTTTGATTCTAGGAAACTCAGATAAGTCAGTAGCTTTGTGAGCACTGAATGTGTGGGTTTTAGAGCCCAGTGTATGTTTTTGCTTGCCTGCCGGGTGCAAGCTAGGATTAAAGCTGATGGCTCACCAGTTCTTGGCTCCATTGTTTCATTACTGACTGTACGAATCAAATGCAAACCTGCACTGGCCAGGCGGCTGTGATGGAGGCCATGACTACCGGCTTTACAACTTCTGTTCCCCATCTCCTTCTTTCTGTACAAACTCTGTACAAATGGGCTTCTCCTTCAGCACAACGCCATCTTGGCTGCTTCTCCTGTCCTCCACGTGGCCTTTCTCTGCTCTCCTCTCTTGCATGGTCTCCTCTGCTCCATTTTATAGTGTAGAAATCAAAAACTTTAATCCAATATACAAACAAGGAAGTCTCTGATACAAAGTCACTTATCTGAGGCATAATGGGATTCCTCATGAGAGAGCACCTCCCCCTATCATGCAACAGTCAAGGGTGTGGGGAAAGCTAAGTATTAAAACTAAGCCTTAGGCTATAATGACATGGCCTGCTTACAGCCTGTCCCCCACACCCAATGCAAACTATAAGAGAGCAAACATATATCATATTTATAAACTTATTTGACCAACAATGCTACATGAATGTAATAAGTAAATCAGAAAAAGCCAAGAACTATGATTTTACACAAAGGTGAGATGTAAAACTTAAGATTCATGGACACAGAAGTGAAGTGGTTACAACAGCAGGTGAGGAGAGGAGTAAAGGAGGCCAAATACATAGTGACAGAAAGTGTTTTGACTATGGTCGATGGGCACACAGGTAATGAATAGTTCACATGCTGTGGAGATGTGCACCTGAAACCTATGTGTTCCTGTGGACCAATGTCAATCCCATTAAATTTAACTTTGAAATATAATAAGAAAGATCAGGAAACTGAAGCACAAAGACATTAGGAAATTTTCAAAGAAAAAAGAAAAGTTGGATAGGTGAATTGCAGTATCTATCATGGATCTAAGAAAAGCTGCTAACATTTTCAAGACTCCATTCAGTGGCGATCTTTACCATGACAAGCGTACTTTGAGTATCAGTTAAATCCTCTCTTAATGCTGATAGGTTCTGCAACTTTAAACGAAATGGTGTTATAATAAAACCAATCTTACCATAGGGTAATTGATATAAACAAGAGTTAAGTTCCTATGGCATCTCATCATCGTAACAAAAACATATTCACTTTAACATTTTAGGACCTGCTGTATCTTAAATATGGAATAAAACTATATGTCTGTGTGTCTATGTGCGTCTTCATTTGTATAAATTATTATATTTATAAGGTGACTGTTGGGCAGATAAAATATGATATGCTCACTTTGTTAAAAGATGGCGCTGCCCACATGGAAGTTCGTTGATATTAATGTGTGTTCTGGAACAGGCTGTGGGCAGGCCGGGTCGTTATAGCCTAAGGCTTAGTTTAAGAGTAAGCTCTTCCCCACACCCTTGACTGATTGGATGATGTAGGGTGGTGCACTCTCCTGAAGAATCCCATTATACAGAGACTTCCTTGTTTGTATAATTGGATTAAAGGTTTTGATTCTATGATATAAAGTGGGAGAGAGCAGTAGCTTGATCTCTCTCTCTCTCTCGGTTCCTGGGTTCCTGAGATTAGTATCAGAGAGGAGAGCAGATTAAGGCCATGTGGAGGAGAAGTAGCCAAGATGGCAGAGTGCTGAGGAAGAAGCCAGTTTGTTAAGAGTTTGTGCTGGAGGAGATGGGGAACAGAGGTGAATAAGTCTGGTGAGCTAGAAACCTTTGATTCTAGGAAACTCGGATAAGTCAGTAGGAGCTTTGTGAGCACTGAATGTGTGGGTTTTGGAGCCCAGTGTGTGTTTTTGCTTGCCCGCCGGGTGCAAGCTAGAATTAAAGCTGATGGCTCACCAGTTTATGGTTCCTGTGTTTCATTACCAACTGTTCGAATCTAATGCGAACCTGCATGGGTCAGGCTGCTCTGATGGTGGCCTTGGCCGCGACTATTGGCTTTACAGTGACCAACTGTTTTACAATGAACAGGAGGACAAAAATAAGTTGAAGAAAACAATATCGTTATTAAAAGAAACATTCATTGCAACAATAATACACTATAATGATAAATGCATAAAAACATTTGTAATATTTTATATTGTAATTGTTTACATGCCTATAATTTTTTTTTTTTACAGGGACAGAGAGAGAGTCAGAGAGAGGGATAGATAGGGACAGACAGACAGGAACGAAGAGAGATGAGAAGCATCAATCATTAGTTTTCGTTGCCGTTGCGACACCATAGTTGTTCATTGATTGCTTTCTCACATGTGCCTTGACCGCAGGCCTTCAGCAGACCGAGCCACCCCTTGCTGGAACCAGTGACCTTGGGTCCAAGCTGACGAGCTTTTGCTCAAGCCAGATGGGCCCGCACTCAAGTTGGCGAGCTCGGGGGTCTCGAACCTGGGTCTTCTGCATCCCAGTCCGATGTTCTATCCACTGCACCACCGCCTGGTCAGGCATGCCTATAAATTTTAAAAAATAATTGTAAGAAAAAAGTACTTATTGAATGAGATACAAGTACGTCACATCACACGCAATGGATCAGCTCTGTTTGGATCGAATATGGACACTTACAGATTAGTCTTCCAATATCAAAAAGGAGGACATGTAGGAGGACACTTTATTTATTTATTTATTTTAGAGGAAAGGGAGAGTGAAAAAGAGAGAGAGAGAGAGAGAAGGGGGGAGGAGCAGGAAGCTTCAACTCCCATATGTGCCTTGACCAGGCAAGCCCAGGGTTTTGAACCAGCAACCTCAGCATTCTAGATCAACGCTTTATCCACTGCGCCACCACAGGTCATGCTGTAGGAGGACACTTTTTGTGGGAGGACGGAACTTACAAGAGGACTGTCCTCCCTAAAGGACGATATTAATATTTAATATTTTTTCTTTCATTAAATATGGAGCCCCCACTGGGGGAGGTCTGTGGAACTGAACTGCATAAATATGTCTGGTTGTGTGTATACAGCCTCAGCTGCTGTGTTATCTGATGAGATGTTTGTTCTCTTATTTCATAAATTTTAAGATTTCATTTTACAAAGAGATGAGACAGGGGCGGGGTAGTGAGAAGTACCAATTCATAGCTGCTTCACTTTAGTTCATTGATTGCTTGTTATGTACCTTGACTGGGCAAACCCAAGGCTTTGAACCAGCGACCTCAGCGTTCCAGGTCGACACTTGATCCACTTCTCCACCACAGGCCTGGCCTCAGAAGATTTTAATAGCACTTTTCTATGTACTGGGACATGGAGTTGAGTCAGTGCACTTGAAGAGCTCATAGTCATCTTTTTTTTGATGTTTTTTCTTAGTTTCCAGTTTTCTTAAATAATCTGACCCATGCAAAAACAGTGCTTATGTCGGTATAATACTTGATTTTAAAATATAGTTAGAAATTAAAAGGAGAGGCAGGACTAGATTATACTTCGGGGAGCTTGTTTATTTTACTTATCTGAAGTGAGATAAAGAGTATCTCCAGGAGGGCAGGTTTCCAACTTGGACTATGTACACAGAGCACCTCATTCTAAGGAGAGTAAATGAAAGCGAAGTATTTTGCCCATGTTTATTTTCTCCTAGAAGTGTGATGTAAAACTTTTCACAAGTGCAGAAACAGCCACCACCACGTACTGAAAGAGCCGTTTTTGCAAATAAAAAGCTTCCCAGAAGCATGACAAATGCAAAACTAGCAGGTGTAGTGCAGATAACAGGGCGCGCATGTGGTTCTAATCAGTTGCCTCTCGTTTTAAATCTAGGTCTCTGTGCAAAAACCAAAAACGTTTTTTCTACTTTGGCTGCAGCTAATAATCCACTCAGCCTGCCTTTCCACCTTTTTCCTCATAACCGTATTTTTAACAGCTTCCAGAGAGGAGACAACAATGAAAGAAGGCAGTCAGGTGGCAGGGCGCAGGGTGGGGAGTCCTTAGACTTAACATTAGCAGTTCAGGGTTTGACCTGTACCTCTGGGTGATCTTGGGCCTCAGTTACCTCCTTTGGAAAATGTCTGGTTCAAAATGTGAGGGTTTTAGTTTCCCAGCCTCTATGCCAAGCAGGGTGGAATGGTCGTTGAAACCATTGGTTCTAAAGAGGGGACGATTCTGCGGGCCGGGTGACGTCTCGTAATGACCGGAGACATTTTTGGTTGTCTCCACTAGAGAGGGTGCTACTAGTATCTGCTGGGTAGAGACCAGGGATGCTGCTCAACACTCCACAATGAGCAGGACGGCCCTGCAAAAGAGTGAACCGGTTCCAAATATCACAGGGGCACATGATTACAAACGTGGGTTCGGCTAAAGATGCAGGCTTTGAAGTTTTCCCAGATGAGTTCGCGGCTCCTCGGGGAGACGCTCCTCAGTCTCATGTTTTCGGAACTCCAGCAACGAGATGCTGCAGACCCCGTCCCTCTGGAGTGGACCAGGACGCGAGAGAAGGCGTCCCTCGGCACCCCGTCGTAGACCCTTTTGCGCGAATCACAACGTGAACGTCAATCTCCCTCGCCCCAGGAACGCCGACTGAGGTGGGGAGAAGGGAACCTTAGGCTCGGAAAACTTGGCAGCTTCTTTCGCCCGCTACTTCCGTCATCTCTGTCAGCGCACTGGAAGGTTTTCCTCCCCGAGCAGGGGTCCTGTCGCCGCCCTCCCTGCACCGCGGCACTGAAGCGTCCGCAGCCCTGGGTTCAAGGACTCCGCGCGCACCTCGCGTTTCTGTCCGGAATCTCCGCCTACGAGATGGGTGGAGGCGGGGCCTGTAGGCGGTGCCCGTTGCCCTGCTCAACTGCCTCCCAACGGCTCCCGGGCCGGGGCGGCAGGAGGGGATGTGGTGGAGTGGCGGCGAGTGCACATGCGTGCGCATGCGCGTAGGCGGGGCGTGGCCTGCCCATAGCCCCGCCCAGGTGCTCGTCCCCTCCCGCCCCATCTCCCAACCTCCTCAGCGTGGCGCCGACGCTGCGTGCGGCGCGGGTTACCCAGAGTGCTCCGCGCGGGGGCAGCTCACTGGAGTTTGGTTCTCGAGGCGGCGGCAGCGGTGGCGGCGGCTCCGGCGGCTCCTCCTCCTCCTCCTCCGGTGGTGGCGGCGCCCCGGGCCCGAGCCCCGGCTCTGGCTCCCCTTCCCGTCACCCGCGCGCCCCCTCCTCCCCCGGCGCGGCGGGGAACATGAGGCTCCGCTCTCGGAGTCCGGCGAGTGAGTGACCCCCGTCCCCCACCTCAGCCCGCCCGCCCGCTGGCCCGGCCGCTCCCCCCCCGCTTCGCCCAGGCAATGACAGCGGCTCCGGCGTCTCCGCAGCAGATCAGGGACCGGCTGCTGCAGGCCATCGACCCCCAAAGCAACGTAAGTACTCGTCGCGCT
Organism: Rhynchonycteris naso; assembly: GCA_037038555.1. Taxonomy (NCBI): domain Eukaryota; kingdom Metazoa; phylum Chordata; class Mammalia; order Chiroptera; family Emballonuridae; genus Rhynchonycteris; species Rhynchonycteris naso. The sequence continues at coordinate 22,409,827 of CM073003.1, forward strand.
GGCCGGGACCGAGGCCTCGTGGGCCCGGGACCCTCCCTCTCCCCAGTATCCTTCACTCTCTGGGCTCCCGGGGATCCGTCCGAGACCCACCTCTCCGCGAGGGCCGCTGCCATCCCACCATCTCGCCCCCCGGGCCCGGGCCGGGGGCGCTCGGTACGTGAGGCCGCGGCTTCCGTGCGGCCTGGGCGGAGGGAGCAGATGGGATCTGAGGCAGAGGTTTGCCTCCCATCCCTTTCCAGCCTTAAGGCCATTGCTGTTCCTGACGGAGCTTACCTGCCTCGCCCTTCCCCAGAGACCCGAGCACCCCGGGAAGCCCTCCCGGCGTGGGGGAAGGGAGGGTGATAGGCTGTGGAGCAACTGGTGGCGGGGGTATAATTCGGAGAGCCCGTGCCACCCTTTCTCGGCCTTCTGGATGGTCAGGAGAGTCCTTTCCTCTTCTCCCGTCTGGAAGCACCTTGGCTTCGGAGGGAACCCCCCAACCTGTTTTACCCCTAGCCGGTGGCCCAGGACGCCTCGAGAGGCCCCTTGGTTCTGCGAGTGGCCATGCCTTTGCCGGGTCCCTCTTGGGGTCGCTGTCTACAGAAGATGATCGTGGGGAAGATGGGAATCCTTCATGTTGCCTCTCTGGGCCTAAATGTCCATTGCGTCTCAGACCAAATCGCAGCCCCTGGTTTTGGTAGGGAATTAGAGATGATTCTTTTCTTTATCTCCCACAATCCCTGTTTCAGCTGTCTCTTTCCCCTTTCTGGGGGTCCCAGCATGGTGGTTTGTGACCCAGAAGGTCAGGGTTTAATTTCGTGGTGTACCTTTCTCAGAAGTCTCTCTACTGAGGCTACTCTTTGCTGAGGGATTTCCCTTGCCCCTCTCAGTGTGTGTAGGGGAAGACTCATCCTGTTTTCACATATTCTCCAAGGGGGTGTTGGCGACAAGGGTCATTTCCCCCTGTGGCAGGCGCAGGTTGAGCAATGGGAAGATGGTATCCAGGTATGAAGTGAGCTCCTGGGAGATCAGGAACTGGCCATTGAGATCACTTTTAAATGCTGGGGATGGAAGAAAAATATCATCTTAGGCTTGGCCAGGTAACTCAGGTTTTTCTCACTGTTGGGGTTTTTGCTTTTCCTTTATGTGAGCTTGGTTAATTGCTCTTAGTATGTTCTAGCCTTTTATTTTTTAAAATAACGTTGGATTGTGCAATTTTGGTAGAAATTGAGGGGTTATGATCTGCTCTGGTTTCTTATTACTTAAGGGATAAGTAACTACTTATGGTAATTCTCTTGCTTTTGGTCTTCAGTCCCCAATAAAATTGACTTGGTGGAAATTGCCTTTAACAAATGTTTGTTAGGATTTTGGGGGTGGAGTAGGCACAAGCTATATGAAACCTTGCAGTAACTGGTGCCACAACAATTTTCAAGACTGAAATATTAGAGGATAAAGCAAGCGACCTGAAAAATGTAAGCTTTGATCACTTTCGCATCTTTGGTGGAGTCTGAGTGCAGTTTCTTGAATTCCACGTGCTTGTTTGCCTTTTGGAGAATCTGAGAGTGGCAGAGTTGTTGACACTGAACCTTAATGCCACCTAGGAGAGAGCTTTGGGATCAGAAGGTACTTTGACAGGTGTGATTTTATAGACTAGGTGAGACAGTGACTTCAGGGGTTCCCATGTGTGTAAGGCTCTAATTTAGAGGTACCCTAGGAGTAGGGTAGGCAGAGGGACTGGCCAGAGTTGGAAAAGGGAACAAATCTCAGCTTCATGTATCCTGTTGTGTGAAGGAACATCCATATATGCCAATGGTTAAGTTACGGGTCATAGAATTCACTTTTCACGTATCTTGCTCTGGGGAACTTTAGTGATAGGTGGTTTGTAGAGTCCTACTAACATAAATGTGATGGTTAGAATTGGGAAATTTGGGAAATTTTCTTTTTGAATATGAGTAATGAAGAAACTGCCTCATTTATTTTTTATTTACTTATTCCCCCCCTTTTTTTTCCACAGAGAGAGAGAGGGACAGACAGATAGGAACGGAGAGAGATGAGAAGCATCAATCATCAGTTTTTCGTTTTTGACACCTTAGTTGTTCATTGATTGCTTTCTCATATGTGCCTTGACCGTGGGCCTTCAGCAGACCGAGTAATCCCTTGCTCGAGGCAGTGACCCTGGACTCAAGCTGGTGAGCTTTGCTCAAACCAGATGAGCCTGCGCTCAAGCCAGCGACCTCGGGGTCCCGAACCTGCGCCCCTCCAACATCCCAGTCCGACGCTCCATCCACTGTGCCGCCACCAGGTCAGGCAAAACTGCCTCCTTTAAATGTTTACCATGGTTAGTGTCTGTGAGAGGAGTGCGGCTCGGAGCAAACCGTATACAGAGACTGGGCCGTGGTGGAGTAGGTTGTTACTGGAGAATGTTCAACAGTATGGCCAGGCTGTAGTTGTTCTCTATTGACCAGGCCCAGGTGAGAGAGGTGGCTCCAACAAGGCATCACTGCCATGCAGCTGTGCTTCTCGGTTTTGCCCAATGATGAACTCCACTTCTGGATAGTTAGTTGACACATATTTAAGATGCTCATGGGAAAAAATGGGGACAGAGTTGAAGAGCCAATACTAAAATTAAACCTCTTCTGAGAGAAGCACACAGAATTGTGTCATGTAGCCATGTAATGCTTACCTTTATAGGCAGGCAGTTATGGTTAACAAACAGCTTTTGCTTGAAAAACAATGTCAGGCAGCTAACCTAATATCCACAAGTATCTGAAAAGTTAGGAAAGTAACAAAGTAACCTTTACTGACCATTTCCTTGACAAAGGAGTTCTTAGGAGGAAAGTTGGCTTCTTTGCTCTAAATTCTGGCCTCTGGAGTATTTGAATTTCTATGGCAGCAGGCTCTGAGTTAATTTCTGCGAACTCAGGACTGAAGTAAATCCTCTACATTTTTTCAGAAAGCAACTAAGTTTTTCAGGACAGCCAAAACCTTACTCTTCTGATGGTGTGTCAGCCCAAAATGTTGACAGTCTCTAAAGTGCAGGGTGTGCATTTGTTCAAGCTTAATCTTGCTTCATTATGGATAAAGTTGAGGGCAGTGTCTTCTCCCACCCAGAAATCAGTCAGTCCACTCAGCACATTCTCCTCATTAGGTGATTAGGTTCACGTTTTTATGGGACACTCATTGTTTCACAGAAGTTCAGGCTTTGTCTTTTTGAACAGAATACAGGCTTCATGAACATGGTTAGTTTCTTATCTTCTCTCTTTAGAGCAGAAGCATTAGGTGTACCTTCTAAGTGCCCGTTAAACTGACTGACCTCTAGAATCCTTATTGGATCTTGGACCTATGACTGAGGAGCTACATTTGAGCCCTTTTTTCCAAATAAGCCCTTGTGGCTGCTATAAAACCTAGGGGTTCAGTCATGGACTATTATAATGCAGAACTCTGTAGAAACATAAGGAACATGGATGTTCATCTGGCATCTGAGAGAAAGTCTCTGACTGAGATGATGAAGCTGATACTGCAGGCCCATGACAAGTTGAATAACAACACAAGGCAGGCCTTGTTCAAGGCAGGTGAGTGTCCCTACGTATAGAGCAGAGAGAGATCACAGAAGGAACTTCAAGGAAGAAGGACTTGAACTTGTCCTGGATGCTACTGTGAATGCCTCCCAGCAGTCAGGCATTCCAGCAGGAAACTTAAGCATGACTTTCTTCCTCACAGTTCTGCTGACATCAGGTGCCAAAGGGAGTTTTACCAAGGGGCCTCGGCAGAGAGACACATGCAAGAAGGATAATTTTCCCACCTAGGAATCTGAAGGTTAAGTTGCTGCTTAGCTTCCTTGGGCTGAAGGTTCATCACCTGCAAAGTGGAACTGGGGACTGGAGTACACGCCCCATAAAACTTCTTCCAAATCTGGGGTTCAGGTTATAGAAAGGGCAGCTGAGGCTAATGTGAATTGTTTTAGAAGTTTTTTCTTTTAATACGTGCATTATGTGAACTTTCTAAAATAAAATTCTATACAGATATACACATTTCACATAACTTTCTACAGCACTTTAATAGCATCTCCTTCTTCCCCTAATCAGCCTTGTAAGGGCGGTGGGCTGAGCAATTGGTCTCCTCTTTCTGCATGATGACTGTGTCCTAGTGACTACTTAGTGAGTGTGTCCTGTGTCCAGGGGAGGACAAGATGCTTTTGTTTCTTACTTCATGTGAGATGACTGCCCCAGCATTAGGACCTTACCCAAAGTCACTCAATGATGTACTTCCAACTCCAAATGCCACTGCACTACTCTCAGAGTTGGAGAGGTGATTTTAAAAAGGCCCAACAGAGTAGTTCTGCTCTTGAGCTTATCAGAAAGGATGGAGCTTCTTCTCTCTCAAACAAGTTTATATGTGACTCCCAGTTGGCCTAGGTTTACCAGCGACAAATCTAACAGGTTGATGATATTAGGCAGCCTGTTCCAGAAACATCTTAAGGTTTCTATTAGGGACAGAATCCTAGGCCAGACCACAGCGTGGTGTGGCAACTGCCAGCTGACATGGAATTTTCATGAGTCTTGTTCTAGCTTTGATTTCTGCTTCCAGATTACAGCAGTTTTTTTTTTTGTCTTTTTTTATTTTTATTTTATTCATTTTAGAGAAAAGACACAGTGAGAGAGTGAGAGAGAGAGAGAAATAGAGAAATGGGGGAGGAGCTGGAAGCATCAACTCCCATATGTGCCTTGACCAGACCAGTGCAGGGTTTTGAACTGGCGACCTCAGTGTTCCCAGGTCGACGCTTTATCCACTGCGCCACCACAGGTCAGGCCAGATTACAGCAGCTTTGATGTTAACTTAAACTGCCTTTGATTGGGGTGGGGAGACTGATAAATTATAAAATGGAAGACTGTTCATTCTGATTCTCACCAATGTGTTAGAAGATATGAAATCAAAACATGTCTCTGCCTGGTCATGCTATTGCTCAAATTCAGTGACATTCCGTTTTTGCTTTTTATACTGTATGTAGCCAGGATCGATGAGGAGAGCTGTGTGGTATTTTATGGCTGTGGGAAATAGGCAGGTAACAACTATCTGATATGAAGCAGGTGTGTTTCCTTGTTGTGACTCTCTCTCTCCGCAAAAGAAGGTGGACTTCACATCTTCATGGAAGTCTCTGGGCACTCATCAGAGGTACTTTAATTGGTGCAGGTTGTCCTAAGTGGAGGTTGCAGAGGCCTAGAGGACTGTTCAAGACCAGCCTTTGGGAAAGGATTTTTGTCCTGACTCAGTTTTAAAAAGGTACCGTGGTCACCTGGGCTCCTGGGCTCAAGACGCAGCTGTGTGTGGCAAGACACATATCTTAAGAGATTCAAACTTGGGGTTAGGTGTAGGAGGGGAACCGTGCTCGCCTATACCTTAAGTTTGGTGTCCATGTGGGCATCTTCTCAGATGGAGTTCCAGTTTAACAAGAACCAAGTCCCAGCCTGATCTCTAGGTTACTGCAGTTCAGTGGGTAGGTCTCTTGACCAAACCCCCACTGTAAATTGTCTTCTAGAAGCTGGGGGCTTTGTCTCTGACAGTAGAATGTGCTTTTTCTTTTTGTTCCTGGTGGGGAGCTGTCCTGAGTGCACATGGGCCTTTAGGAGCCCACTAGTTAGTCAAAAAGGGTGACTGAGATTGTGGTTCAGCGGGTAGCAGTGTAGGCAGTGCATTTTCAGTCTGGCTTCTAAAGTGCTCAAGCTCAGAACCCCCTTCTGAAACGGCTCCTTTTCACTCTCAAGGCACATGGGTAGAATGAAGCAAGAATTGACACAGGGATCCCATGAACTGGGTAATGTTTCCTATATAAGGAAGGCCCAGCAGTATTCTGCATGCTGAGTTTAAAAGTACTTGCTGAACCTGACTAGGTGGTGGCACAGTGGATAGAACGTCAGACTGAGATGCGGAGGACCCAGGTTCGAAACCCCAAGGTTGTCAGCTTGAGTGTGTGCTCATCTGGCATGAGCGTGGGATCATAGACAAGATTCCATGATCGCTGGCTTGAAGCCCAAGGTTGTTGGCTTGAGCAAGGGGTCACTTGCTCTGCTGGAGCCCCCCAGTCAAGGTACATATGAGAAAATAATCAATGAACAGCTAAGGTGCTGCAACAAAAAATAGATGCTTCTCATCTCTCTCCCTTCCTGTCTGTCTGTCCCTATCTGCCCTTCTCTCTGACTCTGTCAAAAAAAAAAAAAAAAAAAGGGTACAAAATAAACCCACAACAAATTCTAGGTCTTGGGAGGCAATATACTTACCTCTCAGTCACCAACTAATGCATGCTGTGTGGAGAAATATGGTAAAACTGAAAGCGGTGGCTCAGCAGTTGAAGAAACATTTCTAGCAATTGTGCTTATGTGTTGGGTATCAAGGGTGTAGCCCTGAACATGCCTGGCCATTACCTTCCAGGGACCTAGAGCCTCTCTTGTGGGGAGGTGTGCAGGCATAGAGTATGCACATGGACTATTTGGGGTGGGGGTAGGGATCTGGGTTGAGAAAGCCTTATAGGGCTATAGCTCCTAGGTCCAAATGAAACAGTTCTTCATGTATCTTATTCAAAGATTGTTTAGAATTAAGAGTATAAGTAATGGCTTTCTAGAATAATTATCATCAGAGTCTTTAAAATTTTTATCTATTGATTTGAGACACACACAGAGACATCAGTTTGTTGTACCACTTATTTATGCATTCTTGGTTGATTATTGTCTGTGCTCTGACTGGGGATTGAACCCACAACCTTGAGGTATCAGGGTGCTGCTCTAACCAACTGAGCTACACAGTTTTCAGAATGAAAGTTTTACAGTCAGGTGCAGAAAGTCAGTTCTTGGTTCATCTCTGATCCCAGGGGAACAGAGTTTGGAGGAATAGCTGGCAGGTCTTGAACAGTTGGCCCCCTTAGCAGTGGGATGGGAAGGGGGCAGATGTCATGTTTTGTGAAGGGTCTTGGGCCTGATTTTAAGTATTTGAAGTTCTGTTTTACCTGGGTGTTAGGTTTGTTCTGTGTGGCTTTCCAGGAGGGGGTAGCAGGAATTCCTGAGAGGGAGGCCCTACTGCACTTTGGGGGAACTCTTGATTATTGCCAGAGCTGGCTGGAAACTGGGATTGCCATGCCAGGTTGGGGTGCAGACACACACCCAGACCCTTCGTCTGGACCCTTAGACTCCTGATCTGTGAGTTCCTTGAGGTTTTGTGGCTGCATAAAAAAGGAGATGCCACTGCCAGGGAGATGGGGTTCAAAGCCTTGGAATGTTCCTAGGACTACAACGAAGTTTCCTACCTTCATCCAGTGGTGACTATGATGAGCACTTGCTGTGGGCCAGGGATAGTATGGAGCACTTCACATTCTGGTTGCTTCTCTGAACTTCATTTTAGGGGAGATCTGTCCATTGTTGCAGAGGAGGCTTTTGGAAACTTGGGCCAAAACCCAATACTTGTTGGCTCAGAAGCCAGTGGGCTTAACAACAACTCTCTCCCATGGCCCACACAAGCAGTGTCCAGGGTGAAAGTTTGATTCCAGTGCATCTTCTGAGGTTTAACCTCATAAACACAAAGTATTTTCAGATGTTAAGTTTTGTAGATCCATTTTTATGATCAGAAACATTCGGAAATTTCTACATAAAGACAGGTGTACTTTGATTGGTTTTTTGAGAAAATTCAAGGTCAGAAGCCAATCCAATCATGTTTTGATATGAAGATGTGTCTCATTATCCAAATAGCATCTACTTAAATCTGCAAGCTGACCTTACTTGCTTGTGGATGACACCTAGGGGTGGAACCTTTGCACAGTTTTTGCCACCACCATGCCCCCCACCTCGACTGCTCTCCCTTTTCCAGAAACCTTTCCTGCTTTAATCCAAGACAGTTTCTTTCCTTCAGGCACTGCACATAACTTAAAACTACATTCCTGCTGATAACAGGTCTTATTGATCATGTTCTCCTTGGATTGCAAGCCTCCTGGGAGTGGATCATGAGTTTTTCCTCATGTATTTGGAATTTCCATAGCAACTGGGTGCTCAGATGCTTGTTGATTTTCCTGTGAAAAGAACTGATCTTGAGAACTGGCTGTGAACTTTGAGGAGGTATTAGATGCTATCCTTTTCATTACTACTACTCATGTGTTCAAAAATCATTTAATCTCTACAGCAACTCAGAGAGACAGGAACTATGCCAATTGGAAACTGAAGCTCAATGTGCACACTTCTAGAAGTGATCACACTGGATTGGAACCCACCTCTCAGTCTTCACCCACCTGCCTTCCATTTCACTGTGATAGCACAGTGGGTACAAAGTGGATACTCCGTTCTCCTTGCCTGGATCTGTATCCTTACATAGGATTCCTCTGTGGACATTTTTATTCGGGTTGGGAGGAAATGCTTTGTGCTTGTCTTGAACTGGCTGAGAAAAAGGTATGAGGTGATTCTTTCTTTTTGTTTCTTGGCTGGCATATTTTACTTCTGGCAGAGAAAGGATGGCCTGTGATCTTAGATCCTTGCCTGCCTCAGACACTGTTCATATGTCACCTTGGGGCTTTTTGGCTTTTTTTGGTCATGTAACAAACCAGACCCTTCCTGGACATCCCTCTCCCCTGGGTTTTTATTCATCAATGTCAGAAAGTAGGTGATGCTTTCTCCAGGATACACCTGTGATGGGTCAGCCTCGTGGCTGGTATGGAGACCCTGGTCACTCATCTGCTGTGTGCACAGAGTAATGTTGTAGGTGGCTAGCCTTGATTCTGTAGTGGAGGATTCTGTGGTGCAGGTATCAGCGGTCAAATGAATTACTGATGGAGGACTCAGGTGTTTGTGACTGAGGGCCCAGTAGGTGGCCCCACTGCCCTGCTTGTGTCTTCAGCTCCATGCCCTACCCACATCCCTGGTCACACTTGACTCTCTGGGCGGCAGCAGCCTGACCCACCAAGCTGACTGTAGCTCCGACTGCACACACTGGCGGCTGGGTTCCTCTTATCCCCTCAGTGGCTTATATTGATTGTTACCCCTCCCCCTTCCCAACTTAGCCCTTTTACCCCTTTTGCCATCAGGTCCCTGGCCCAACCCAGGTTGGGCTGAAGGACGGTGGCCATATCCTCTTTCTCCTGGTGATCCCTGAGTAGCTAGGTAACTGCCCTCTTCTTAGGTCAGTCGTCTGAGAAGCCACTTTGCAACTTGATTTACCCCCTTGGTTTATCTTGTGTCTGTGCTGGGCATGCCATTAGCAAGGTAGCTTGCTTTTTCATGCTATCTGTGGAGGTGAATGACGCTGGTATATAGATATATAATATAAGAACAGTTGACCCTTTCTGCTAATTGTTTCACATTGTTTGCCTCTAGTGTTCGGTTAAATAGTTCCCGGCAGAGCACCTGTCTTCTACTTCCTTTACTAATTCTGCTGGCAGGTCTCGCACAGAGGGAGGGTAGCTGGTGTTCATGACAGGAACTTAAAAGCAAAGGGGCTGAATTGACTTGTGGCACTCAAAGGCACAGAAATCTTTCTGTTCCACTTTTTGTGTTTTCTTCAAACAGTGTGGTGGTTTCCCCCCCAGTCTTTGCTTTGCTTTGCTGCTTCAGAATTCACCCTCATGGAACATCATCCAAGGGACGAAAGAGCAGGTGACTGTTTCCCACAAATCCCAGCAGACATTTCCTGGTGTCCTTAGGCTTTGCTGGAATTACCAGGCTATGTTGGTGTTCGCCCAGAATAGAGGGGATGCCTCAGGAGACATCAGAATCCTGTTTGTGGATGAAGGGGGCAGTGGGGTGAGGAGCAAGCTGGCAATGTCCTGCGTATGTGCTGGTTTAATCACCTCTTTGATGTGATAGCACCATCAAATAGTTGCGTGAAATGCTGGAACTGGAAGATTTGGGTTCTGTTGGCAAAATGGGCGTAAGGTTTGGAGTAATCTATGGAGTGGTTTGGAAGGTGAGAGGTTACAGCACTGGATTCTGAGTAACTCTTTCCTTCTGGTTGAACCTGCAGACTCTGACTTGCCTTTAGTCACACTTGGGCACCTTGGTGTTACCTTGTGTATGTGCAGGTGCAGGTTACAGCTTCTGACTCCATCACTGGGTCAAGAGCACTCAGGAGTCCCGGAGAACCTGCCACAGTGCCACTTGTTCTCCTGGTGCTGCAGTAAATGCCTGGACCACGCCTGGCCATGGGAAGTCGTACAATCCAGGAGGCCCCAACCACCCAGGCCTCTTATAATCATGAGAAGGTGATGCCCATGACCCAGGCAAGAGCCATGCTTTTCAGATTTCTGTCCTTTGGGCTAAGAGGCATGGACAGATGCTGGTTGGGGTCTGGTAGGTCTGGTCGGATATCCTTGTTCTGCCCATTTCCTCTTGTCTATCCCCTCTACATAGTTAATCTGGGTAACCAGAAGCTGGTGCCTGCATATCCCAGCCTAGCAGGGTAAGGTCAGGTGACTTGTGTCTTTCTCCCTTTTTCCCACCCAGTGCTCAGCAAGTACCTGAAGTTGGTGATGTGTTTCCCTTTGCTGGATGCTGGCAGCCTGGCAGTCATAGAGGTAGATAGAGCACATGTTAAGTTTTAGGTGCAATTGGGAAAAAGGGTTTATGAATGAATATTTCACTTTCATGTCTTTTTTTCAAGCATTTAAAATTCTCACTTTGAAGGGTGGTAGATGAGCCAGTGCTGCCTTTAATTGCAGGAGCCTAACTTCTCACCAGAGGGCAAAAGCATCACCACAACAACCAAGGTGTTACATGAGTTCATTGTGCCTTTTTTTTTTTTACTTTTTAGATGAGAGGAAGGCGGATAGTGAGGCAGACTTCCACCTGGGCCAATGCTCAAGTACTGACCTATTTTTAGCACCTGAGGCTGATATGCTCCAAGGGAGCCATCCTCAGTGCCCCAGGCAACACTTGAACCCATCGAGCCAGTGGCTGTGGGAGGGAAAAAAGAAGGGGGAGATTAAGAGGGGAAGAAGCAGTTGGTCGCTTCTCCTTTGTGCCCTGACTGAGACTCGAACCTGGGATGTCCATACATCGGGCCAACACTCTATCCACTGAGCCACCGGCCAGGGCCTCATTCCATTTTTGCTTGTAACTTTTCGCCTTCTCTCATAGCTAAGTCAAAGTGCCATTTGGGATTGAAATTGGAGTGGGAAAACTGAGAGGAAAATAGTGTTTTTGTTTTTTGTCCTTGACATTATGCGTGTGTGTGTATGTCTCGTGGACAGACTTCTTCCATGTGGTGGGAAATGCTGCAGCTCCTTGTTTGACCTCTTGAAGGCTAGGCCACTGGAGAAAGGATTCACTCACTTCTAGTTTGAAAACTGAAGAATTATTCTGGATTGGCCTGGGGGTGGGGTAAAGGGAACCTTGTAAGAAAGTGGCAGTGCTTACAGGAAGCCAAGGAGGAGCTGGCAAAAGAAGCAGGGTCTGCTGTGCAGACAGAAACAGTAGATGTCCCTAGCTGCTGTAGCCCTCCCATGTGACAGGTCAAAAGTGATGGGGACGCTTGGTCTAGGGTTAGGGTTTGGGCTGTCTTAGGATTCTGGTGAACTTACCAGCCCTGCTCAGTTAAGGGCGTGAGCATTTGCTTGTGCCCTGAGAATGACACTCCTGTGTTAGTAATAGTGGAATGGTTTTCTATCAGGTTGGTGATGGAGTCCCACAGATGGGGAAATAAGAAGTGATACCTGCTTTATAAGATGAGCCAACCTTGGGTACATGGATGTGCTGTGTTTGTCACTCCAGGCTGTCTTCCTGGGTCACTGTACCATCTTTAGTGCCCACTGCACAGTCTGTGCAGAAGGTACCTCCATGGCATGAATGAGGCCTGAGGCCCAACAGTGAGGAGTTCCTGCTGTCCCATGACACCACTGCAATTTGTTGTGTTTGGTCTTTTTGGTCTCTCCAAACCCCTTGCCCCCACAGTACCTTTTTCCCCCTTGGGCATTTTGGTTTTACCCTGCAATGCTCAGGCCCCTGTATGGCCTTTAAGGCTTTCCCAGGTGCTCTCAACCATAGCTGCCAGCAGCACCTTGACCCTTGCTCCCAGGCTGAATGTGTTAGCAGCCTGTTCCAAAGTGGGTGCACCTTATTCCCTCTTGCCATTGGCATGCTGCGCTGTCACTTGGTGATGCTACAGCTTTTCAGACTTACTCAGAGCTGCCTTGGAGTTCCCCTTTAATGGTGACTTCCTTCCTGCAAATGGGATCTCCAGGGAGGTGTGGTACAGCCGCTTATCAGCCAGTCTCCTGCCTCCTGCTCCCTTTTCCTACCCCTGGTACCAGCTGCAGAGTGACTGCCTGAAAACACAGGCTGGTATGTTTTTATTCCCTCTGTTGGGACCATGTGGCTGACTGTAAAAAATCTGAGTTTAGGTAGCATAGAGTGGAGAAGATAGTCTTTCTCTGGATGGAAACTTGGGCTTTGTCATTGGGCAGAACTGAGTTGGACTCTTGACTCTGCTGTTCACCATGCAGCTTTGGATGAGGTTAGGTTTGCAGCATTAGTTTTCTCAGGGTGATATACTTAGGAGACTTAGGATACTTAGAAAGGCTGTTGAGAATGGGACATTGCCTGGAGCTGACTTGTCCTTTGTGTTGGCCTGCATAGCAGGTAACAGTTCACAGGCTTAATGCATCTAACTGGTATTCCCTTCCTGACCTGCCCTCCCTCTGGTCCCCCAGTGAATGGTTAGGGACTAGCAGATCATGGGGCTGCATCTTTCTGATTAGTGATTGGTTAAAGGATGAGCCTGTGACCCATTTAGACCCTATGAAAGTTTTAGCACTTTGCTGAGATAGTTGTGGAGACCAGAATAGGAAGTTGTGGAGACTAGAATAGGAAAGGATATGAGCAGGTCACTGTTGGGGTTTGGTGCTTAGGAGCAGCTTGCACAGTAGTGAAACCAGCCAGTAGGGGTGGGGAGGACTAAATCCATTGCCCTTGGTGAGCCTTGCCCTGAACTTTTCAGGTAGGTAAGTAAGCCAGTGGCATCTTTTTTTGATGAAGCCCATTTGAGCTGGCTTTTCTGTCACTTAAAACCAATAGAGTCTTACAAACAACAACAACCAAAAAACCCAAGAGAGTCTAGACAGAATCAGTGGAGCACATAGTACCCCAGCCTTTGGCTTAGATGTCCCTTGTGCCCTTCCCCCTAGCCATGCTCAGCTGTTCCATCTGTCAGCTTTGACCTGCTTGGGCACTCCCTCCTTTCTTCCTTCTCTGTTACAGATGAGAAAAAGAGTGAGGAAAAGAAGCCATGCAGCTGGAAGGAGCAGATATGGGATTTTAAAGTTATCAATGGGTCATAGACCTGCAGGTAGAGTTTAGCCTGGATCTCATTCAATCTACTAATCAACCATGCTTAAATCAACTGTTTAGTGTCCTCTGGTGTCATCATCTTCATGATGGCTGTCATTCAGCAGGAACTTTGTTTTTGGGCTATAACAAACATGTAGACCACATCATCAGCTCTTTTTTTTTTTTTTTTTTTTTTTTACAGGGACAGTGAGAGAGAGCCAGAGAGAGGGATAGATAGGGACAGACAGGCAGGAACGGAGAGAGATGAGAAGCATCAATCATCAGTTTTTCGTTGCGACACCTTAGTTTTTCATTGATTGCTTTCTCACATGTGCCTTGACCATGGGCCTTCAGCAGACCGAGTAACCCCTTGCTGGAGCCAGCGACCTTGGGTCCATGCTGGCGAGCTTTTGCTCAAGCCAGGTGGGCCCATCCTCAAGCTGGCGACCTCGGGGTCTTGAACCTGGGTCTTCCGCATCCCAGTTCGATGCTCTATCCACTGCGCCACCGCCTAGTCAGGCAGCATCAGCTCTTAATGTGCTCATTCTGCCCTAAGTGTAACTTCTTTTATAGATGACACTGGGGCTTAGCAAGGTTAAATAGCCCTTATTTAACTGATCCCAGAGCCTTTGTTTTCATCAAGAGGTAACACTGTGCTAATCGCAGACTCAGGAAAGGGATGCAAGAATCCTGCAGAACTCTTTTCTTCCTCCCACAGCATCATGGGCTGGTGAGCTGCTCTCTGTGTCTGCTGTCCAGTGTGGTAGCCGCGAACCACATATGGATAGTGAGCATCTAACATGTGGCCGGTAAGACCAAGGAACTGACTTTTAAATTTCTATTTAATTGTAATGTCCACCTGAATTGGACAGTGCACTTGCAGTGCCACAGACCACTTGTGCTTTTGTTTGGGTGAGAGCCCTGGGTTGTATTGTCTTTTTCCACATGGAAAGTGAGGGAGTAGGTTGTGCCTGGGGTGGCATGAGAATGCAGGATGGGACTCCTCTCCACCCCCAGCCATCCTCTGCTTCCACCCCCTCCCACCAACCCCAACCATTCTCTGCTTTCACTCCCTCCTCCACCCCCAGCCATCCTCTGCTTCCACCCCCTCCCACCACCCCCAGCCATCCTCTGCTTCCACCCCCTCCCACCACCCCCAGCCATTCTCTGCTTTCACTCCCTCCTCCACCCCCAGCCATCCTCTGCTTCCACCCCCTCCCTGGCCAGACAGCCCTGACTTCTCCCTCATATGAGCTGCTAAGCCATGTCAGCTTTATTCATGATTCTGGCCTGTGAAGAAGAAAGCCTTCTTATTTCTCCAATGTTGATTGATGGATGAGGTTAACAGCTAACTAGAAATCCTTTGACCCTCTCCCCCTAATAAAAAAAAAAAAAAGACAGACTGATGGATAGACAAAAAGGAAGAAAAGTATTTAAAATGCAAAGGTTTTTTAGTTAGACCTGGGTTCAAATCTCTACAGCTCTGTCTCTGAGATGTTTGTTCTTGAACAAATCACATCAATTATTTGCTTTCTGTCAGATTTGCTGTCCTCTATAAATGAGGACAAATCCTACCCTACTGAAGGCTGAAGGGTGAATAATGCCTGATGGGAAATTGTTGGGTACATAGTAGGCACTGAACACACATCAGCTCCGTGTACACACATCAGCCCCTTCCCTCCTTTTCTGGGGTGGGGGCGGGGAGGTCATAAATATTGAACTTTGGTTTTCACAGATGACATTTTTTTTCTCAAAAATAGTCTTTCCTTTAATAGCAATGAGCTGTTACTAGACAACATTGCTTAACCTGACACATTTTTTTAAAAAACTTTTTATTTTTTTTAATTTTTTTTTATTTATTCATTTTAGGGGGAGACACACAGAGAGAGAGAGAGAGAGAGAGAAAGGGGGGAGGAGCCGGAAGCATCAACTCCCATATGTGCCCTGACCAGACCAGTGCAGGGTTTTGAACTGGCGACTTCAGTGTCCCCAGGTTGACACTCTATCCACTGCGCCACCACAGGTCATTAACCTGACACATTTCTAAAAGCTCCCTAGAAGGGAAACAGGAAGAAATTGGTTATAGAACAAAATCAAGGCTTGCCGAGGAAAGCAATCATTCTTTGGAAGAGGTGCTTGGGTTGGAACTCCCCTAAACTATTCCAAGTCCTCTATACTGTCGTTGCAGATGGGGTGATTGAAACAAATTTGTGCAAAATTGCCTTTAGAAGCATTATCCTTTCCAAATAGAGAAGATACTCAGAACTAACAATCATAAGATCTCAGACATCACCAGACAGAGAAATCTTGATGTTATTAACAATTAGAAAATACACCTTGTACTCAAACATGTGGAAAGAATGGTATTGGCAGGTAATCAAGACTGAGCCTATCTCCCACCTCACCCCCTTCAACCCACACCACTCTACCTTAATGGCAGGATCCAAGAGCTACTTCATACTTTACCCTTTTGGAAATTATGCAGCAAGAAGTATAGCCATGCTTATGTCTTTTTTTTTTTTTTTTTTTAATATATATATTTTATTATTATTAATTCTAATGGGGTGACACCAATAAATCAGGGTACATATGTACAATGAAAACATCTCCAGGTTATCTTATCATTCAATTGTGTTGCATACCCATCACCAAAAGTCAAATTGTCCTCTGTCACCTTCAATTTTTTTTTTATATATATATATATATTTTATTATTATTAAGCTTATGTCTTTTGATCTAGTCGTTTTACTCTTGAAAATTAATAATGTTAATGGATATATTTACATAATAATTACTTAATGTCATTAATTAAACGGATGTCAGAAGCTTAGGAAGCACAGTGCATCCATAGGGTTGGATAGCATAGAGCTGTGAAGAGTGATTCTGAGGCTCTGTAGAAAAATGGACAAACTTTGCCATGAAATTAAACAGTTTAAAAAAAATAGAGAAGGAAAAGAAAAGTAGACTGCTTTACCATGAAGAGCACTTGGGGACTATTAAGAGCATTCAGGTGTGGAGGGGATCATAGGGCCTCTGTGCTGTAGCCAGTGGAGAGGGAGGAGGAGAGGAGAGGAGAAGGAGAAGAGCATTTCCTCTTGTGTGTTTCTGGGAGGTTCAGAGCAGAGGTGTGCAACACTTTACTCCAGGACAAGTTCTCTAATCGTGGACCCATCTCTTCATGCTCTCAGGACTGGGGTCCAGTCTACTAGGACTGTAAGTCATAGTGGCTATATTGGCAAAATGTAAGTTCTCCATTCATCATCTTTTCTCCAGCTCTAGTCTAAGCCTAGTTATCTCCCTCTGGGAAAACTTCCCTCTTGTCCCTTCCAAACCAGTATCATACTTGTCACTTAAAGTAGACATCTCCACTCCTTATGTCATGATCTGTGGATGCTCTGTGACTGGAGCCTTGCTTTCCTTTCCTATCTCAATTTACACTTCCTTTCCCTCATTCATGACTCTCCAGGCCCCCTCCTCGCATCTGTCACCACCGGACTCCTTCAGGACTCTCCTGGCCACCCACTGTAAAGAGCCCTGTCCCCTCCCTGCTGCCACCCTGACTCAATTCTTTCATGTCATGGCACGCTAGGAGATTATGGTGTCCAGACAGTGCCCTGGGAAAATGCAAATGGGACTGGAGGGAAAGACAGGAACATTGCATTTCTTCAGCATAATTATAAGAAAATCAAAGTGCAAAGTATTAGGGAATGTATTAAATAACTGAACTTGTATTGACTATTAAGTAACATTCCTGTTTTGTACAAAGGGGTGCTGTGTTGGTGAAAAATAATTTTTATATGTTAGGCTAGGTCTTGCTTGATTGGTAATCACTGTGGAAAAATTCTGTTTGCATGTGGAGATGATAAAACTTAGAACCATTTTTAGTAAACATTTAGTAATTTTTAAATGTTGGCATTTCTAAAGAATCCAGGTTCTTTTTTTTTTTTTTTTTTTTTTTTTTACAGGAACAGAGAGAGAGAGAGTCAGAGAGAGGGATAGATAGGGATAGACAGACAGGAATGGAGAGAGGTGAGAAGCATCAATCATTAGTTTTTCATTGCCATTACGACACCTTAGTTGTTCATTGATTGCTTTCTCACATGTGCCTTGACCGTGGGCCTTCAGCAGACCGAGCCACCCCTTGCTGGAGCCAGCAACTTTGGGTCCAAGCTGGTGAGCTTTTGCTCAAGCCAGATGAGCCCGCGCTCAAGCTGGCGAGGTCGGGGTCTCAAACCTGGGTCTTCCTCATCCCAGTCCGACGCTCTATCCACTGCGCCACCGTCTGGCCAGGCCCAGGTTCTTTTATATGTGATATTGAAATACAGTAATGCAAATGGATTCTAGTTTCATTGAAACATTATTTCAAGTACTTTGAAATAATGAAGAACTCTAATTTATTGTATGGTGTGCCAGTAAATGTTTCCAGAGGAAAAAGTATGCATATACATACTTACAAAGTTTATAAATTTTACTGATACAGTTTACAAATAATGAAATGCATGACAGTGTTGTTAATTCCCGGTAGCCAATTGTTTCAGTAGTTTGCTTTTGTTAATTGTTGCTGAACTTCTGTATCTATGTTCAACTTATGAGTAGTTCTGACTTGAAGATCAATTAATATTTTTATGTTATTGAGTTAAGTGATGTCTTTGCTGAATCAGGTAGTAGTTTTCAAATACTAGAAAAATATTTCCTCAGTTATGTTATTCCTAATGCAATGGCTACAGGCTTGACACACTGTTAAGTTTAATCTGCATTAACATTTTCTCTATCATTCTCTTAAATCTAAACCCCAGGGGTTGACGTATAAATAAAAACCTCTATTTCTGTAAAGGTTTAGATAGTATTTTTGGCCATACAGTGTCTGTCATAACTCTGCCTTTATTTATACGACAGAAGCATACGTAGACAATATGAAAATGAATGGATGTGGCTGTGTTCCAATAAAACTTTATTTGCATGGTTGGTTTATTTTATATTATGTGAATTTCACCTCAGTGAAAATATATATAAAATGAGGGGGAACCATCTGTTTACAAAAGTAGGCATTGGTCTGTATAGAGCCCACCAAGCTAACAATAAATCAAGCCCTGATTTGTAGTGTTTGTCGATTTCCATGGTCTAAATCAGGGGTCCCCAAACTTTTTACACAGGGGGCCAGTTCACTGTCTCTCACTCAGACCATTGGAGGCCGGACTATAAAAAATAACCTGTGGCCTGACCAGGTTGTGGTGCAGTGGATAGAGCGTCGGACTGGGATGTGGAAGACCCAGGTTTGAGACCCTGAGGTCGCCAGCTTGAGCGCGGGCCCATCTGGCTTGAGCACAAGCTCGCTAGCTTGGACCCAAGGTCGCTGGCTCCAATAAGGGGTTGCTTGATCTGCTGAAGGCCGGCGGTCAAGGCACATGTGAGAAAGCATTCAATGAACAACTGTGGTGTCTCAGTGGCAACGAAAAACTAATAATTGATGCTTCTCATCTCTCTTCGTTCCTGTCTCTGTCCCTATCTATCCCTCTCTCCCTATCTCTCTCTCTCTCTCTCTCTGTCCCCCGTAAAAAAAAAAAAAAAAAAAAAAAAAAAAAAAAAAAAAGATTCCTATGCACACAGCACATATCTTATTTTAAAGTAAAAAAACAAAATGGAAACAAGTACAATATTTAAAATTAAGAACAAGTAAATTTAAATCAACAAACTGAGCAGTATTTCAATGGGAACTATGTGTGCGGATGCATCCTGTGCTCCTCTCATGGACCACCAATGAAAGAGGTGCCCCTTCCGGAAGCGCTGCGAGGGTCGGATAAATGGCCTCAGGGGGCCGCATGCTGCCATGGGCTGTAGTTTGGGGACCCCTGGTCTAAATACTTCCACCGAGGCTAATTTCAAGCCACTAACAGGATGTCATGAAAAGATTTCTGACAGTTAATTCCTGGGCTTTCGTGGGCTGGTATGACCTGGCTCCAGCACATTCCTGGATGGAGTCTCTAACCTGTACAGTTTGGACCCTGGTGCGGGGGTACAGCAGCCCCAGGAGAGCAGAAGTATTGGTATGTTTTCAGATGGAGATCTGGGCTTCAGGCCACAAGCTCCTTGTCAGAGATGGCCTCAGGGCCTTTGCTGCTGGCTGCTGAAAGGTTCTCCTAGTTAGTATATTTTGGGGGCTGTGCTAAGAACCACTCAAGTGTACATGATGAGCCAGCTGCCCTGGGGCAGGACGACTGTGCTCTAGATTCTTGGCTGCCCATTCTCTATGTGGCTCTGCAGCTGAGGTGACCATCTCTCCTGGGCCAGTGGTTAGGAGGAAGCCTTTCTCTCACATGCCACATATTTTCTTCAAAGCTTTTTGTGTAGTCACTTGTTCTGTTCGCTTGTATTCCTGACTTTCTCCTCAGTATATGTACAATACTTATTTATTTTCCCAGTAACTAAATAGTTGTTAAATGAACTCTTAAGTCTGTTCTCTGCTGGTTGTAGTGTGCTGTCTGGATAGCTTTGGGCTCCCTTGTCCACGGTTTTCCTGATGTTAGAGACAAGTGTTCCCTCTCAGTGAGTGTGTATATGTAAGTATGTATGTGCACATGCCCCCCCTACCCCCAATGGAAACTTGAGCAGCTTCATCTTCTGACTTGCATTCTCCTTACAGATTGAAAAGTCACCATTGCTAACTTCACCACTGGTTCATAAAAATTTCCCCAGAGCGTTGTCCCAATACACCAAGGTTGTGGGTTCAATCCCCAGTCAGGGCATATACCAAAATCAACCAATGAATGCATAAATAAATTGAACAACAAATTGTTTCTTTCTCCCCCGTCTCCCTTCTTCTCTTGCAAACTCAATAAATTTTTTAAGAAATTGCTCTAGATCTCAGCATAGCTAATACCATATTTGTTTCTGCCCTCTCCCCTCAAAAAGGAAAGAATGAAGTCCACACCCATTGCATCTTAAGGCAGCTGTACTGACCATGTGAGCCTTATTCATGGCTGGCCAGACAGTTTGTGGGGAGTCCAGAGTCTCGGTGGCCTCTCCCCTGCCGGCCATGATGTTTAGAATTGCCGCTTTACTTAGAGTCACATTGCTAGTCACTGAGCTGGAAGGACTGGCCAAGCGTGCTTACTTGTTTTATTTCTAATTCGATGAAGGCATTTGTATTTTTTGGGATCCAGTCTGAATGCCATCACATTATGATCTTATAGGGAGCAAGGAAATAGCAGCCTTGGAGAGGCCAACTTTGTAGCCTCCTGAAACGCCAGGGGGGTGGAGCCCCAGTTTTGCTCTGAGCTGCCTAGTCAGCTAGTAACCTAACACCCATTCCTTTACAGGAGGTGGAAGTGAAGAAGTGTGTGAGTGAGTTAGGTGTGGAAGGAAGCAGGAGAGCTGGCCTGTCTGATAGATTTACTGAGAGTCCGGTACAGTAAGACAGAAGTGAAAAGGCACTTTGTCACTAAGTGCTCCATGCAGCCTTCAGATCTTCCTTTCCGAGGGGTTACCATTAATAGGATGAGCACTTGGATAGTGTCAGGTGCCAGTGCCCTCTCTCTGGGCATCTTCCACCTGCCTCTTTCTCACCTATACCTTCAGCATACCTGTGCTTCCTGTCCACCATTTTTCTGAGCTTCTCACCTCCTTCAGCTGTGCCATCTAGCACCAACCTGGAGACCCAACTTCTGGCCTCTGCAACTTAGAGGTGCTCTCGTCTCGTGCTGGTCCCTTCTGCTGTTGCTCTTAATGTTTAGGGAATATGTGAAGATAGCAGCTGTTGTGGGTTGCAAATGGGTGTGGCAAAGGCCACTGGAGTGTCCTGAACCTCCTTCCCATGGGTGTTAATCTGTCTTTATTAACATCCATTTTTCTTTTTTATTCATCTATGTATCCTTGCCTTCATTCTGAATACCCCCCCCCCCAAGGCCTCATTAAAACCCTGTCCAGCCTGACCAGGTGGTGGTGCAGTGAATAGAGTGTCGGACTGGGATGCAGAAGACCCAGGTTCGATACCCCGAGCTCACCAGCTTGAGCGTGGGCCCATCTGGCTTGAGCAAAAGCTCGCCAGCTTGGACCCAAGGTCGCTGGCTCCAGCAAGGGGTGGCTCGGTCTGCTGAAGGCCCACGGTCAAGGCACATGTGAGAAACCAATCAATGAACAACTAAGGTGTCATAATGGCAATGAAAAACTAATGATTGATGCTTCTCACCTCTCTCCATTCCTGTCTGTCTGTCTGTCCCTATCTATCCCTCTCTCTGACTCTCTCTCTGTCCCTATAAAAAAAAACACAACACAACAAAAGCCTGTCCACACTGTTATCTTAAATTCTGTGTGAGCTGTCACTTTGGGCACAATCTAATTTCTGATTATCTGCTTCTTGGCTACGGACTCTATAAAATGGGACAGTGTTCTTACAGTGGTGGTGCAGTGTGTGTGTTGGTCGGGAGTGTCAAGCAATGTAGCTGTAATTCTTTCCTTTTCCTGTCCTCAGAGCCAGAGCAACTTTTTTTTTAGAGATGAGAAGCATCAACTCATAGTTGTGTCACTTTAGTTATTCATTGGTTGCTTCATTTTTTTTTCTACAGGGACAGAGAGAGGGATAGATAGGGACAGACAGACAGAAACGGAGAGAGGTGAGAAGCATCAATCATTAGTTTTCCGTTGCCATTGCGACACCTTAGTTGTTCATTGATTGCTTTCTCACATGTGCCTTGGCCGCGGGCCTTCAGCAGACCGAGCAACCCCTTGCTGGAGCCAGCAACCTTGGGTCCAAGCTGGCGAGCTTTTGCTCAAGCCAGATGGGCCCACGCTCAAGCTGGCGACCTCGGGGTCTCGAACTTGGGTCTTCCGAATCCCAGTTCGATGCTCTATCCACTGCACCACTGCCTGGTCAGGCCGATTGCTTCTTATGCGTGTCTTGTGTCTTTATAGGGGATTCAAGCTGAGCCAGTGACTTTGGCTTCCAGCTGGCGAGCCTGTGCTCAAGCCAGATGAACCTGAGTTCAAGCTGGTGACCTTGGGGTTTTGAACCTGGGACCTCAGTGTCCCAGGTCAACACTCTGTCCACCGTGTCACCACCGGTCAGGCCAGAGCAGCTATTTTGTACTATACTGACCAGGGCCCTTCAAGTGAACAAAATACTGTTAAATATCACATCAACAGCCTGACCAAGGCGGTGGCACAGTGGGTAGAGTGTCGGATTGGGATGCGGAAGACCCAGGTTCGAGACCCTGAGCTCGCCAGTTTGAGCGCGGGCCCATCTGGTTTGAGCAAAAGCTCGTCATATTGGACCCAAGGTCGCTGGCTCCAGCAAGGAGTTGCTTGGTCTGCTGAAGGCCTGCGGCCAAGGCACATGTGAGAAAGCAATCAATGAACAACTAAGGTATCACAATGGCAATGATTGATGCTTCTAACCTCTCTCTATTCCTGTCTGTCTGTCCCTATCTATCTTTCTCTCTGACTCTCTCTCTCTGTCCCTGTAAAAAAAAAAAAAAAAAAAAATCACATCAACAAAAATAGGTGGAAATGTGCGATCTGGCAAACCAGGCCTAGGTTCATACTTCCACACCAGTGTCCCTGAGTGCAGTCCCTTAGATCCTTAGTCCCCTCTGTAGGACTGATTCTAGTGGCTCACTGGCCCCTGTTTTCCCCAGACCCTTGGCCTACCTCAGCCTGCATATCTGGGGCTTCCCTTTGCGCTGTTTCTTCCTAAAATGTTGCATTTTCTTTTTATTCTCATTTTTTTATCAGTACACAAACAGTAAATATACCCTCCTTTAAAACTTGAGATGTTTGCCTGATCAGGAGGTGGTGCAGTGGATAGAGCATTGGACTGAGATGCAGAGGACCCAGGTTCTAAACCCCAAGGTCACCAGCTTGAGCGCGGAGTCGCTGGCTTGAGCATGGGATTATAGACATGACCCCATGGTCGCTGGCTTGAACCTAAGGTTTCTGGCTTGAGCAAGGGGTCACTGGCTCTGCTGTAGCCCCCTGGTCAAGGCACATATGAGAAAGCAATCAATGAACAACTAAGGTGCCACAACGAAGAATTGATGCTTCTCATCTCTCCCTTTCTGTATGTCTGTCCCTGTCTCTGACTCTCTGTCTTTGTAAAAAATCAAAAACCTTTAAATGTTTGACTTACAGCTAAGGCCCTTTGGCCTCTGTCACGATGCAGTTTCTTTTATCCCTCTGGAGAAAATCAGTGTCATAGGTCTGGAGTACATCTCCTTTGCATGTAGAGATACATCCCAGAACTCTACGCATAGTTTTAAAGTAAATTCTGGCACTCATGTCTTACTTTGCAGCCAGTTTATTTCCCTCAGTGTCTCTGTTCTTGTTACAAACAAGTCTAAGTTAGTCCTGAAACTTCAGCATAATGTTCCATGATAGTAGCCGTTTCATTATTGTGGGGCTGGCTTCCAGAATTTTGCTAATACAATGATGCTTTTTAAATAGTTTGCTGATTCTCTGCTTGAGTAGTACGTCTGTCAGTGAAATTGTGGAATGGTGGTTTTTACAGCGGTAGATACGGAGGGCACTTTCATGGGTGCCTCCTGCTCTTCACAACTCTGCTCAGAGCTGGTGCTCGAAAGCTGGGGGGACAAGGAAAGGCAGCCTCACACTCTGACCATGGGGTTCTGCCAGCATTACCTGGAGCTTCACTAGGCAAGAGACCTTTCAGAATGCCTCAGCACTGCCTGTCCCTTCCCTGTCTCAAAAACTGAGTTTAGGTGTGTGAGGGAAAGTGCAGGTGGAGCTGGTTTTGGCTCCAGGGGGTCTGCTGGGCCTAGCTAGACGGCAGAGGACACCGGAGGACACCTTTCCCAGATAGCATAGACCGCCACTGTTAGGTCCTTCCTGCTTACCACTGTAAGCAGGAGACTGCCGAGGTTCATTGCCCTGGAACACTGAGGATCACATCTGCGTTAGCAGGAGCCCTGAGAGACAGCGAGTGCAGTGATTCCCGTTGATAGAGTAGGACCCCCATCTAGCTAGCACTTGACTATGTGCTGGGCAGATTCTTACACAGTCCCAAAGGGAAGCGGTTGCCATCCTTATCTTAGAAACTTAGAAGAGGCCCAGGGTGGTTGGTGACTTGCTCATGACCTCTCAACAGGAGGTTCTGGGCTCCAAGTCCAGCCCCTTTCACCTTTGGCTGCCCCGTTCATTTGCACAGTGGTGCTTCTCAGCCAGAGTGCTGGGTGGGCACAAGCATGGTGACAGGATGACAAGGTACATAGTAGCTCTGTGCAGAAAAGAGAGGGATGCTGGTGGATGAGGTGGGTGGAGCAGCAATAAAGAAGCACCTGAGGGCTGCTTGAGGGAGGGCAGTCTAGGCAGAAGGACCTTCTGGGAGCTCAGGTGTGCAGAGGCTTCTTCTAATAGGACCCCAGAGATATTTTGAATTGAGCTTGGAAAGGATGCTTGTGGAGCTGGGCCTGGGCTGGTCTGGGAGTGTGGCATTCAGGTGTGACTACTGCTGCCCCAGTCTTGGTGAGGGGAGAGAAGCTGGGTGTGCCAATCTTGGGGTCCATAAAGTCATGATAGATAGGAGAGGCTTTTGGGGATAGCGTCTGGTTCAAGACAGGATTGGGTGTGAGGTGTGCCTCTGCCCCCATCTGAGTGCTCAAGATTACTCTGAGGAGGAGCAAGGTGTCCCTTTAATATTTCAGTATCTCTGGGTCAGGCTGAGTCTTCCAGTTGGTACATTTGTCTTTCTTCATGGTCGATGATGTGCTGTTGCCTCTCAAAGTGGGTGAAACACAGTTATCCACGGGAAGTCCCTGCTCAGAACCTTGTGAAGTGAATGAGGTAGGAGGCACACACACATCAGTAAGATAGGGCCAGATGGGCTCCCTGGCATCTCTCCCCACCTTCCCTGTCTCCTCTCCTCTGGCAGGCCTCACTGCCTTCTGACTTCAGTGACCACTCTACCCCTTCGTCCTGCCAATGGCTTCTCAAGTCCAGTGTGGTAGGCTCCACAACCCGAGTCACTGGGTTCTCCCTGCCTCATTATACCCTTTGTCTCACACCCACCCATTCTGCCCCTCACCATCTTGCTCCTTGCAGTTGGCCAGCACTTACACATTTGTCTCTTTGCCTCAGTGGTGAGTTCTCCACTAGACAGTTAGAGCCAGATATTTAAAACTGCAATCTGTGCCATTCCCTGCTCTGAACATGGCCCAGGATCCATTCCATGGTCTGCCATGGCTTCCTCCCACTCTCGTCTGATGTTCTTTGCATTTGCTGTGCCTCCAACCTGGCTTGTCCTCACCATCCTGGTCTGGCTTTCAGATTCTGATCTCTTCAGACCTCCTCAGAGACACCTTTTGTCCCCTTCCTCAGAAGCCCCAGAACACTGAATACCTTTTGGCTTCCCCAGCCTACACTGTTTGAAGTTCCCTCATCACAGCCTGCTCACCCAGCCAAGTCTGTAGCTTCTTCAAGGCTACAGCTGTACCTTATCTACATTTCTGTGTGAGGCAGTTGAGCATAACAGTGTAAGAGCCAGTGCTCAGGAGCAAGGTTGTCTGGGCCCCAGACCCAGCTGTATGGCCTCTGGCAGATTTGGTGACTTCTCTATACCTTACCTTCCTCCCTGTAAAAGAGGGTTGATAGAGCACAATGTGTCAGGTGATCATTTGTGGAGCTATATGTAAGACTTTCTTAACAAATAAACTTGTGCCGATTGACCTTGCTGAAGCCATAAAAAACCCCAGCTCTTTTTTCCTAGTGCATCTTTCAGTCAAGCTTTGAAAGCAGACAGGGCCTGTAAGCATATCACTGGAAGGAAAGTTACTGCCTTGGGAGTGGGGTGGTATCTGCTGTCTTTTCAGTCAACCTAGTCAAAGTCCAGGGTTATGACAAGAGAGGGCAGGAGCAGAGTCAGTGCTTTGACAAGCACTGGTAGTCTCTCTCCAGGCCTCAGCATACCTGTGAGTTGATGGCACTGTCCTTGGGTACAGATAAGGCCTTTGGCTCTGGGGAAGGGAAGTGACTCTCCCCTGCCCACTGCAGGGTGCTGTATTATAACTCCGTTTCCAGCCTGAGACTGGCGGGACAGGAAAGCAGTGCCAGCAATACATGGAGGGGCTTTGGGTAATATGCTTCTGTCAGGGGAATCTGATAAACTCGGGACACTCTTCAGGATGATGGGAACCACAGCCCAACTCAGCCCTCCATTGTTATTTTCCAAGGCATCCTAGATTCCACAAAGTAAACTGAGCCCCCAAACCCATATTGCCAATAGGGGGCCTCTGCATATCTCTTCCTTTTTTCCCTTACAGCCCCTTGACCTCCCTCTGTCCTTTGTTTATGCATGCCCCATTCTTCCCTCCGGAGCACCATTCTTGGACACTCATCTATCTCCACCACCAGGATAGAGCTCTGTGAGCCAGGGCTTGAGGACTTTCCCCTGCCACCCCTTAAGGAGGCTCCAACCAAAGTCCCAGAGGAACAGGTAAGAGCGAGAAGATCCCCTAGTCAGGAAGGAGTTTGCCAGAAGCTAAAATGCTGCAGTCTCTGAGGGGTTCTTCCCTGTCCTCACCTTAATGTGGTGTTTAGGGTAGAAAAAATAGTATTTGGGCTTGATCTGTGGTGGCGCAGTGGATAAAGCTTCGACCTGGGAACACTGAGGTCGCCAGTTCAAAACCCTGCACTGGTCTGGTCAAGGCACATATGGGAGTTGATGCTTCTAGCTCCTCCCCCCTTTCTCTCTCTCTCTCTGTGTGTCTCCTCTCTAAAATGAATAAATAAAAAAAGAATTAAAAAAAAATAGTATTTGGAGCAGTATGGCTTTGCTCTTATCCTACAGTTACAGCCCACACATCTACTTCCTGCAGGCCTGGTGGAGACACCTTGCATCTATTTAGTCTGTCTGTGAGATGAGCGTGGCATCTGTTGGGAGGTGCAGAGATTCATACTCATTTGTGAGTTGAAGAGGCTGCCAGTACATCACATGCAGGCTGTGAGCTAGGGTCTGAATGTTACCTATCATGCAAAAGGCTTTTTACTGGCTTGGAGGGGATTCTATTTCAGTTTGATATCAATGCATTTATTTTAATGGCATCAGAATAAATATAATCTGCTCCTTAAAGCCTGGGCACTGTTGCTTAAGACAAGAGTCTTAAGCTAACTTTCAGCTGGCATTTGGAGCCCTGGCCTGACAACAACCGTCCCCAAGATTCAGGGAGCATCTGGGGTTGTGTGTCCTTCATGTGGGGGAGGAGGGATCAGGAAATTTGAGTGGGACCCAGGATTCGTTATCAGTTTTCCCAGCCAGTGCTGCATTTGTTTTAATTACTTTTGTTTTACTTATTGTAGCTGTTAGATTTATATTCAGTAACATTATTATGGTTACTGGTGAACTTCTTTACTATATTTGATTTGTCATCTTGGCACATTTCCTACCTTCCAGTTAGTCTTAATACCTGTTATAGATGATGGGCATGGCTCAGCAGGCCTGATGGGCCAGTGTCAGAAGTGAGGTTGTCTTTGTCAGTGTTTCAGATACCCCAGGAGCTGTGGACCTGTGGGGTTGCAGGGCAGCAAGTGAGATGCTGAGCTCTGGAGCAGCTCAGGAGACTGGGATTGTTGGCCAATGCCATGCAACTTGAACAGTTCAGTAGCCATCAGAGGGTATGCAGGGGATAATTGTTAATATGGCTTCTTCATGGTAACAGGTTTTGTGGATTTTATTTGCTGTGTTAGAGGAGAGAGAAAAACATGGTTCTGGACCCATGGACAGACCATGCTTCCAGCAGGTCCTGCAGGGTTAATGAGGACGGTAAGGGGTGTGTGTGAAGCAGGCCAGGACATTACCACTGTGTCCCCAGAACCCATTGGGGACCTGACCAAAAGAAATAGTTCATGTTTGGATGGAGCTGAGGCTGGGACAGGACTGGGCCCTAGGAGCTCCAAGGAGGCAGTCTGGAAACAGCCTCGAAAGTAGCAGTGTGGCGATGCTGGGGAATGCGTGGTGGACAATGACTGAGAGGCAGCAAGCAGCCTACAGTTGTGGGCACCTCTCTGTGCCAGTGGGAACCCGGGGCAGGAGAGGGCAGACTCAGGGATGGCACTGAGTGTATTTTCCCTAAGGTTTTTCAGTGTCAGTGTTTGTAATGAGCTTGTCCTAGTGCTTGCTCACATGTGATTTGTCTCAAATGCTTGTTTCAATTTCTAATCTTAGGTATTATGAACGTTAAATAATAGTGGGAGACTGGCTTCTTACCACCAAGCGATGCTGCCAAAATATACTAGTGGAAATGGAGATGTTGGTGACTTTTTTTATTCTGGAATGCAGTTTATAATGGGGCACACGAGACCTGTTAGATTGGGAGTCAGACAGGTGTGCGTTCAGATCCTGCCTCACCTGGTCTGGCCTTGGACAAGTTCCTTTTCTGAATATTTGGAAACACCTAGGCATATCCATGCCAAGTAGGGGATAGATGACAAGGGCAGGATAACAGACACTTCTGCCAGACAGGTGGTTCTATCTATCTTTCTCCTTTTGGTAACACAGGAGTTTAAAAAAGTTGAGATAGTACCAGTAGCCATTAAAAGTGTTTAGAATCTTGTGGCAAATTTTGACATTGGGAATTTGTTCCTAAATATAAAAAGAGGGAGTTGTATGTTTGAAGATACTCATTGCATCACTAGTTGTAGTAAGAGAACTCAGAAGGAAGTGGAATGTCCAGCGTAATGGAGGTCAAGGAAATTATGATACATTGATTGAACATTTAGCTCTTAAACAAGATCATTATGAAGATTATGTAGCAATAGGAAGAGGAAAAGTGTTCACTGAAAAAGAACAGTATCTATAATGTAGTTTCAACTACATAATTTTTGCAGCCTCTGAACAAGGCTGGGAAAGTCACACAGGGAAACATTATCATGGCTCAGGCTGGTGGGGGTGCAAGGGACTTAGAAGAGACAGTTCCTCAGGGCTTCGCCTTTGGGGTCAGACCTGAGCTGTGAAGTTCCCATTGGCATGCTTCCTGGGGCTGTTGGAGTTCAGGAGATCACATATGTAGCAACAATAGTAACTCAGTAAATGCCCTCAGAGGAAGATAGGGCAGTGCTCCACATGGTCAGGGATGGGAGCCTGGGCACGACCAAGCCCTGGCTCCCCCTTGGTGTACCCACTGAGTGCCATGTTACACTGCATTAAATTAAGAAGTTAGTATGTAGGCATGTACTGTCTGAGCACTCGGGTGAGAGTTGAGCTGAGGCCCACTGAATCGAGTGTTTGAAATCAGGGTCCAAAGAAGAGACACCTAGTGGGGTTAGTGTGAGCGGGTTATTTGGAGGTGCAGTATCTGCGTAAGGTGAGAGAAAAGGGGGTTCGCTCAGACTTAGGCTCATCTGCTCCAAGGGTGCTGCTGCTGTTCCTGGGGCAGAAGCCTTATAGAATCAAAGTCAGGGGAGTTGGCCATTGGTCTGGGACACCCCAAGTGCCTTTGAGATTTCAAGAACCACCAAGTGGGCAGTGGGGACCAGAGGCCGTACCTGGGCCTGTGATGCAGACATGGCACTGCCCGAGGTAGAACTATGGAGTAATAGTGGAGAAGTGGAGGGAGAAAAGGAAAGGATCTGGAGTTGGGGCTCCAGGAGGATGGAGCAGTCCTGGGGCCTAGGAGCTGCTCTGAGAGATAGGGCTGAGGTGTCTGGGCCGAGCTCTTCTGATGGGATGACAGGTAGAGATTTGCAGCCAGCTTAACCTTCTCTTTTTCACATTGATGTAGGTTTTCCCTCCTGGTTACACTGCCGCTTTTCTCTTGTGTTTGGTATCATCTATATACTGTAGTAAGGATCAGAAGGAAAAAATAGCAACTCAGTAAAACACATTTTGCCTGATCAGGTGGTAGCACAGTGGATAGAGGGTCAGCCTGGGATGCTGCGGACCCAGCTTCGAAACCCTGAGGTCACTGGCGTAAGTGTGGGATGATAGACATGACCCCATGGTCGCTGGCTTGAGCAAGGGGGTCACTAGCTCAGCTGGATCCCCCTGGTCAAGGAACATAACAAGAAAGCAATCAGTGAACAACTAAGGTGCCGCAACCACGAGCTGATGCTTCTCCTCTCTGCCTTCCTTCTCTCTGTCCCTATCTGTTCTTTGCCCCTGCCCTCCCCAATTAAGTCTGCCAAATTCAAGAGCACTAAGATTTTCCTGCTGTTTTCTTGTAGATGTTCTATAGCTTTAACTCTTATTTATTTTTCATTTAAGTGAGAGGAGGGAGACAGAGAGACAGACTCTGGCATGCGCCCCAACTGGGATCCACCTGGCAGCCCCCATCTGGGGCTGATACTCTGCCCATCTAGAGAAATGCTTGCAACCAAGCAATTCTAGCACCTGAGATGGAGCCATCCTCAGCGCCCAACATGCTCTAATTGAGCTGTGGGTGTGGGAGGTGGGGAGAGGGAGTGGAGAAGGGAGAAAGGGAAAGGGGAGGAGAGGAAATGAGATACAGATGGTGGCTTCTCCTATGTGCCCTGAGTGGGAATCGAACCTGGGGCTTGCACACACCGGACCAACACTACCACTGAGCCAACCAGCCAAGGCCAGTTTTAATTCTTATATTCAGGTTTATGATCCATTTTGTGTTAATGTTTATTTATCTTGTGATGTAGGAGTCAAAGGTTATTTTGTTGTGTTTTTTTTGCATATGGCAATCTAATTACTCCAACACTATGTGTTGAAATTTATTTTCCTGATTGAATTGCCTTAACACATTTGTTAAAAATCAGCTGACCACTTATGTGTGGGTCTGCTAATGGACTGTTTCATTGATCTATCTTTTCTCTAATATTATGCTGTCTTGATTATATAATCTTAAAGTCAGATAATGTGCATCTTCCAATTTTCTTTTTTCAAAATTTTGCTATTCTAGGAT
This sequence comes from Rhynchonycteris naso, assembly GCA_037038555.1. NCBI lineage: Eukaryota > Metazoa > Chordata > Mammalia > Chiroptera > Emballonuridae > Rhynchonycteris > Rhynchonycteris naso. The sequence continues at coordinate 22,440,965 of CM073003.1, forward strand.
CTTTGTGTTTCCATATAAAATCTTGTCAGTTTCTTCTAAAGACCCTGATGGAAATTTGATTGGGATTGCATTGAATCTATAGATCAGTTTGGGGGAAAATTAACAATTTAAAGATATTGACACATTCAGTCTATTAATTAGCTATATCTCTCATTAATTGAGGCCTCTTTTAATTTCTCTTAGCCATATTTTGTACTTATAGATTCTGTAAGATTTTGCATATAAACTATTGTTATTTGTGAATAAAGACAGTTTTACTTTCTCTTTCTAAGCTGGATGTTCTTTTTTATTTTTTTGTCTTTTTTGAGAGAGATCTGAGAAACATCATCTCTTAGTTGTGTCACGTTAGTTGCTCATTGGCTGCTTCTCATACATGACTTTATGGGAGGGGGGATGCTCAAGCCAAACTAGTGACCCCTTGTCCAAGCCAGCAAGCAAAATTGGGCTTCAAGCCAGTGACCTTTGGCCTTAAGACAGTGACCGTGGGATCATTTCAATGATCCCATGCTCCGGCTGGCGACATCGGGGTTATGAGTCTGGGACCTCAGCATCCCAGGTTGACACTCTCTCCACTGCACCACCACCAGTCAGGCTCACTTTTTTTTCTTTCCTTCTTTCCCTCCCTCCCTACCTTCTTCCCTTCCTTCCTTTCTCTTTATTTTTTCTTTTTCTTCCTCCTTCCCTTCCTTCCCTTCCCTTCCTTCCTTCCCTTCCCTTCCCTTCCCTTCCCTTCCCTTCCCTTCCCTTCCCTTCCCTTCCCTTCCCTTCCCTTCCCTTCCCTTCCCTTCCCTTCCCTTCCCTTTCCTTCCCTTCCCTTCCCTTCTTTTCTTTCCTTTCTTTCTTTGGTACTGGCTGGACCCTCCTGACAAGACTGAATAGGAGTGATGAGTTGACAGCCTTGTCTTGTACCTGTTCTTAGAGAGAAAACATTCAGCCTCTCACCATCAGATATGGCATTAGCTGTGGGCACTTTATCAGGCTGAGGAATTTTTCTTCTATTCCTAGTTTGCTCAGAGTTGTTTTTTGTCAGAGGGGGTTGTTTTTTATTTTTATATTTTGTATTTTTCCAAAGTGAGAAGTGGGGTCGGGGGGTGCGGCGGCAGCAGACAGACATGTGCCCGACTGAGATCCATCTGGCATGCCCACCCCAGGCATTGCTCTGCTGCAACTGGAGCCAGTCTAGTACCTGAGGCGGAGGCCATGGAGCCATCCTCAGCACCTGGGCCAACTTTGCTCTAGTGGAGCCTTGGCTGTGGGAGGGGAAGAGCGAGAGAGAAATGAGAGGGGGAAGGGTAGAGAAGCGGATGGGCACTTCTCCTGTGTGGCCTGGCCGAGAATCGAACCTCAGACTTCCACATGGCTGGGCCAACTCTCTACCACTGAACCAAATGGCTAGAGCCTCTGTATTGATTTTTTTTTTTTTTTAACAGGGACAGAGAGAGAGTCAGAGAGAGGGATAGATAGGGACAGACAGACAGGAACGGAGAGAGGTGAGAAGCATCAATCATTAGTTTTTCGTTGCTGTCGCAACACCTTAGTTGTTCATTGATTGCTTTCTCACATGTGCCTTGACCGCAGGCCTTCAGCAGACCCAGCCACCCCTTGTTGGAGCCAGCGACCTTGGGTCCAAGCTGATGAGCTTTTGCTCAAGCCAGATGGGCCCGCACTCAAGCTGGTGAGCTTGGTGACTCGAACCTGGGTCTTCTGCATCCCAGTCCGACGCTCTATCCACTGCGCCACTGCCTGGTCAGGCTGTATTGATTTTTATTAATGCAAATTACATTGACTTTTAAATATTGTCTGTCTCCCCACTTTAATTTCTGGTCTCCCTTTTCTGTCTCTTTCCTAGTGTAGGCATGTAGAGACTCCTTATCCTAATTGTCCCATTACCTTCCCTTAAGCCAGCTGTCCATTCTACCCGGGTCACCGGTGCAACTTGCTAATGGCCTGTTGCATGGAACTAGGCCTGGGCTGACTGCACAGGTTAGGTCAGAAATGAACCTGTGGCCAGGAATGTAACAAGAATCCTGGCTTCCTTTTGGTGCCAGTGGCATAATACTGTACAGATCTTCGTCTTAGAGGAGGCCACCATGTGGTAGGAAGACATGTTTGGCATGATGCTTGCAGGCAATACCCAGGCAGTGGGTGCTGCCTGCCTGCCTGCCTGCTTCACTCCAGTAACCTTAGACTTGCTGTTCCTGGGAACACTGAGCTACATACTGAGTGTGCTTCACCTTCCCAGACTGACACCTTCCAAGTACAGGAGCCTGTGGATATGTTTCTGTGTTAGCTGTGAAGCATAGTGCACAGCACGTGTCTCAGAGATAGCCTGCGTTCATGGTGCAGCAGGTCTCAGACCTTGTATAGGACTCTCAGAGGCTCTGTGCCTCTTTCGGCATGGAGGGGTGAAGGGCTGGCTTGCCAGTGTCTCCCCCTCTTCTCAATCCCAGCACCTCTGGCATTTGTTTCTAGGACAGGGTGACCTTCAATTCAAGTATGGCATACATCCAGGAAAGTGCTTGAGTCATAAATTTTACATTTCAGTGGAAGTATATGAAGTGATCGCACCCAAGTAACCCCCATCCAGGTCAGGGCAGGAAACAGAGTATTTCTTTAGAAGCCATTCTTGTTCCATTTCCTGTTCACTCCCTATCTCCCACTTCCCTGGGTTTTGTCACCATCAGGTTGTCTTGCAATACAGCATGTATTTTGTATCTGAATTTTCACTTAACAGTTATGAGATTTATCTTTGATGTTGTATGTAGCAGTAGTTTTTTCATTCTGTGTTGAGTGGTTAGACCATGATTTAGTCATTGCTTATATTTTGGCCATGGACATGCAAGATTTTCATTTGGGGCTGTTCTGAATATGGCTGCCCCACCATTGTTGGTACTCAGGTTTCTGCTGGTACGTACTGGATGTATGTTGGTACATTCTGTTGGTACTGCTGGATTATGGAGTATGTGTCCATCCTTACATGATATCTGACACAGAATGCCTAGGTTTGCCATCCTATTCCCTGGGTAATGGTGTCCTTGGTTCTCTCCATGGTGACCCCCCTTGCAGAAATACCCACTGAGAAGGTCCTTTTGCTTACTGCCATTACTCCAGCCCCACACTTAGCCCCGGAGTATGAGGAAATGGGTGGCCTCCTGGCACTACACTAGGGCCGTGGAGCAGGTTAGCAGTGACTGTGATGGGCATGCCTATCCTGGGTCCTGAGGTCACAGTGACTGTAGTCAGTGCACCACTTTAGTCTAAATGACTAAATTACTTTAGTCATTCAGACTAAAGTATTTTGGAAGCCGGCTCCCCAGTTCAAGGAGAATCAGGGCTCAGGTTAGTGACTAATCTTGCTTGCGTTGAAGTTGGGCCCCGCTGTGCCTCTACCCAGCCCCATTGCCAGGCAATTTCAGTTGGCAGCACAGGGGTGTACTGTTCTCACTTTACTGTTTTACTTACAGTCTCTTGGAGGTTGGCCCCCATCAGTTCCTAAAAAGCTGGCTGATTCTCGTTTTGCATTACCCATTTTCCACACACATGTGGTTTGAGCACTCTGTGTGCCCCTTCCACGAGCATCATATCATTCCATCTTGAACAGCTGTTCTTACTGGCTGTTCCTACAGGAGCAAGGCTGGAAAGGAGAAACCTCCACCCAAGTGCTGTCATCAGATATACTGCCAAATGGACCCTTCTGTAAGCATGTCTGGCAGAAATAAATGCTCTGCTTGGCTTTCACACTTTCCAGTTGTGTCAGTGTAAGAATGTACCAATTCACAGATGACGTGTTGAGAGCTTTTAAAAAGGTCTGAATTACAACCAGAATTGTACATCCTGTTGACCTGATTGAGAGGTCAGGAGAATTTAGTTCGTAGTTATGTTGGGAAGAGCTGCTGAGATAAAAAGGAGGGAGAGAGGTACAACTTGGGGACCAGGATTGTGGAGAGGAATGCTGCCTCCCCTGCCCTCTTTGCCCCTTTTGAAGAGGTCCCATGGATGGCAGCCACTATTGATGTTTGCATGTTGATGGGGAGCTCCAGTGGCTGCCCTGGATCTTGGGCCTCCTATTCTTGAGCTGCTCATTGGCTGCAGGAAGTTCTCTGTGCTCAGAATGGAGTTGTCCTCCCCTCGTCCAAGGTCCAACTGCAGTTGCACACTCTGTCCATGGGTGCTCTGCAGACAGGCCACTCAGACAGTGGGCATGCTCCAGCTATGGACGGACACTCCTGGGGAGCAGATGGGCCCAACTGATAAGGAAGTGCTTATTGTGCTTTAGCAAGTGGTGAGCTTTGTGGCTATATCTGGGACACTCCCCCCCACACACACTCCAGTGTCATTCTTCCTTTGTGAGACTGCTCCTATGGCTGTGAGGCTTCCACAGGGTCCGTGTGGAGGTTGGCACTGTCACCAGCCGGAGTGCTGGCATGGCTCACCTTGCTCCTGTCTGGCTGTGGAACCAGGCAAGGCAGAGCAGGGTCAAGGAAGCTGCACCCTCCAGCACCAAGAAGGAGGATCAAGCTGCACTGACTTCTTTTTCTCCTTCAGATAGACTGGGTGAGACAAGGGCCTGGTAGATCCTGGCCCTCTAGGGGTGGAGGTGCCATTTCTTGCACCAAATTGTGACAGAGGCTGTTTGAGTCACAGAAGAGCATCCACCAGGGAACATATATGGAGTTATCAGAAGCAGGAAGACTTGCTGTGGCTGAAAATACTACCACTGGGACAAAATCACAGATACACAGTCGTCCAGCAAAGCCCTGTTTCATTCACCCGGTGCACAAACCCTCAGCAGACACAACTTGCGCCTGCTGTGTGTCTGACGGGGAACAGTGACTCAGCCAGGGATGGCATTAGAATGCTCAGCACATTGAGAGGCTCAGTCTGGTTGCTTCTGTGTGCCATCTGTGGTATGTTTTTGTTTGGAAGGACAGCTTGCTTGCTGCTAAACACTTCCGAAGTCTTTTGAGCTAAGTGGTTTTTGTAAGTTGTTGTCTAGACCAGTGGTTTTCAACCTTTTTACACTTGGGATTGGTGAAAATAGAATTATTTCAGGGGCCTGACCTGTGGTGGTGCAGTGGATAAAGCATCAACCTGGAATACTGAGGTCGCTGGTTCGAAACTTGGGCTTGCCTGGTCAAGGCACATATGGGAGTTGATGCTTCCTGCTCCTCCCTCTTTTCTCTCTCTCTCTCTCCTCTCTAAAATGAATAAATGAAATCTTAAAAAAAAAAATTTATTTGCCTGACCTGTGGTGGCGCAGTGGATAAAGCGTCGACCTGGGAACACTGAGGTCGCCAGTTCAAAACCTGCACTGGTCTGGTCAAGGCACATATGGGAGTTGATGCTTCTAGGTCCTCCCCCCTTTCTCTTTCTCTCTCTCTCACTCTTCTCTCTCTCTCTCTCTCTCACTCTCACTCTGTGTCTCCTCTCTACAATGAATAAAATAAAATTTAACAAAAAAAGCAAAAAAAAAAAAATCTATTTCAGGGACCCGGAAGGCAGAAAATCACCCTGAACATAAATTAATTCGACTAAGATCATTGAGTCTGTAATCTTCATTCAACATCAGAGTGATTAACTCTTTCATGGACTGACATAAAATTTCTGGTGGACCATTCCACAGACCCGTGCTTGAAAAACACTGGTTAAGACCATTCTGCATTTAAAAAGAAAAAAAATAGATGACTTTTACATTGTGGGTTTTTTAATTGAACTAGTTTTTGCTGCTGACCTGTCTTGCTTTGAGTGCACTGAACAAGTTGGTGTGGGCTGTGCTGCACAGATGCCTAGCACAGGTGGTTGGGGGACTGGCCAAACAGTGAGGCAGGGTGAGTCCACTCTTAGTATGTGCCCTTAAGGCCTGGAAGGGAATAGGCTCCAGTGCCATCATTGTTTACTAAGTGGCTTGCAGCTCAGAGTGAGCCTTGGGGGTGGGCTGAAGCCTCTGCTTAGGTGGGAGAGTGTGGGTCTCCCTAGTTGTCAGGAAGAAGGCAGAGGCAGCCTGGAGGCCATCTGAAAGTGCTGCTGGGCACAAAGCTGCTGGCTCCGTGTGGCTTCAAGAAGCTCTTTGTAACCTATGCATTTATTTCCCTGCGGTAGCAGGTTGGGGAGAGAGAGTAAATGGGTGGGAGGCTGATGTAAGGCCACAGTCCACTACCTTCTAACTGAAGATTAAGCCCTGGATTCTAAGTTTCCTTATCTATAATGTGGGGTTTCAAGGATGAAAAGCTGGAGTTTGGCCCCTGGATGAGCCCAACAATTGGTGGTCCTGTGAGAGTCAGGCCAGGTGGTCCAACTGGTGCTCAGACCTTGGGGATTGCAGGGTTTCCCCATTTTCACCACAACTGCACATGTACAGCTTCATTAATTAGCAAGAGGTTGGGTATCTCCAGTGGAGTGGGACCCCTTGATGCATGGAGAAACAACCGTGAACCAGGAGCCTTACAAACTCTGAAGTTTGGTGTCTCGGTTCCTTGTTTCACAATGGAGTGGAAATCCCCCCCGCCCCCTGTGGTAGTTACTCAGGCCTTAGGGTTTACCTACACATCCCCTGAAATAGAGCAGTGGTGTCCAAATAGGGCTTTGGTGGGGGTTGTGATCAGCTGTAACATCAAAAGCCAGGGTCCCTTCTTACCAACCCATCCTTCTCTGGAGAGCCCTTGTGGACCCTATAGCGCCTTCCACATGTGATGGTTGACTGCAGATACACCTCTCCTGCATGAAGAAGCTAGCTGCACGGCCAGGTTCTGGCTTTCTGGGTCCTTTTAACAGGGAGACCCAGAACCCAGACCCTTTTCCACCTTGGAATGCTGGCTGTACTGGCACTATGTGCCTGATAACTGCAATCCGAGGTTAAGGAGCTGGAGACGCTCACTGTGGAACCACTCAGCCCTTGGCCCCCTCCCCACACAGGACCAGGTGGTGCAGCACAGCCACTATAAGCAATTGGAAAATAGGTATCTGCTCGCTTCACCTCCACAGGGCTGCCCAGTCACTCCAGGGCCAGTGAAGTGCCCCATCCAAATGTAAGGAAATAGGTGTATTCAGTAACCTTTTTAAGATTGTGGTAAATTTCAAACATAAAATTAGAATAATGTAACCATTTTGGCATTAGTAGACACCAAATTAAAACTGTACTTACCAGATAAACATTGTTTCCTCTACCCTGTCACCCTCCACAGCCACCCAAGTGGGTTATTTTGTAGCAAGTTCTAGGTTGTATAATTTCTTAGTAAATAGTCTAAAACTAGTCATTAGCCCTGGCCGGTTGGCTCAGTGGTAGAGCGTCGGCCCGGCATGTGGAAGTCCCGGGTTCGATTCCCATCTAGGGCACACAGGAGAATCGCCCATCTGCTTCTCCACCCTTCCCCCTCTCCTTTCTCTCTATCTCTCTCTTCCCCTCCTGCTGCCAAGCCTCTATTGGAGCAGTTGGCCCAGGCACTGAGGATGGCTCCATGGCCTCTGCCTCAGGCGCTAGAATGGCTCCAGTTGCAATGGAACAAGGCCCCAGATGGGCAGAGCATCGCCCCATAGTGGGCATGCTGGGTGGATCCCGGTTGGGCACATGCGGGAGTCTGTCTCTCTGCCTCTCCTCTTCTCACTTTAGAAAAAAAAAGTCATTAAAGATTAGGATGAGCAGTGTACCTTTAATGTTCACATGGACCATGGCATGCTGTGGAGATTTGTACAGGTTCTGTTATTGCTCCCATGTGACCGGGGTGTGGGAGGATAGGGATGTCATCTGAACAGGCTTGGTGGCACCCTCTGCACTGCCATGGTTCAGACTCTTGCCCAGACTGTTGCTTGTGTGCCCGATTCCCTTCTTCCTATTTACTGCGAGTCAAGCACAAATGTCTCCAGTTTGGCTGGCTGGAGTGGTGACTTAGGTGCTGGGGGGCTTTCTGAGAACGAAGGCTGTTTTGTTTCCTTTGTGCCACTGTTGGTTTTCATGTAGTGGAAAGACCCAGTAAGAGCCCCGTGGACTGGGTCAGCAGTGAGGAGCCTGTCCTTCCTGGCCTCTAGTGAGGAGTTGTTTGTGTGTTTGATGCTGGAGACACTGGCTGCCTGAATGGACATCCATGTTCAAGCTGACTACCTGTTGTGTATCTGATTGTGCTCCATGAATCTTAAGCATAAGAACCATCAGCAAGATGGTTCTGGAGGTTATGGAGTTATTTCCACCAGTAGTCATGGTTGACTTCGCAGATACTTGTGTCATACTTGGAGTGACTTCTTGCCCTGCCTTTGCATTGGACACCTCAGGGTCCTATCTTTAGTGTTCACCATTGCCTGGCCAGCCTTGCCACCTCTCTGCTTTTCCAGAGTAGCTCTGTCCCATCTTGCACCTCCCCTGAGGACATTTAGGTATCCTCCATGTGTGGGGGGCAAATGCCACCATGCTGGGGACTCCATGGCTAAGCAATATTTATTTCTAATAAAGAGGCCAAATACTGAAAATAGTGGATTGAATGAATGGGCTGGGGTGGTGAGCAGTTCACACAGGAAGTCATTATTGGCAGAGAAGTGAGGTGATATTTCACTAATTGTTCGGGGAAATGCAAATTAATCCACACCTATTGAAGGAGCCCTAAGGAGGAAGTAAGAGGCTGCAGGTGCTCAGACTCCCCGATGTGCGTATTCTGTCCCTTTTGGGAATGCTAAGTGGCAGGTAGTTTTAAGGTGTTTTCTTCTTTTTTTACAGGGACAGAGAGAGAGAGAGTCAGAGAGAGGGATAGATAGGGACAGACAGAAACGGAGAGAGGAGAGAAGGATCAATCGTTAGTTTTTCGTTGCCATTCCGACACCTTAGTTCATTGATTTCTTTCTCACATGTGCCTTGACCACGGGCCTTCAGCAGACTGAGCAACCCCTTGCTGGAGCCAGCAACCTTGGGTTGAAGCTGGCGAGCTTTTGCTCAAGCCAGATGGGCCCATGCTGAAGCTGGCGAGCTCGGGTCGGGGTCTCGAACCTGGGTCTTCCGCATCCCAGTCCGACGCTCTATCCACTGTGCCACCGCCTGGTCAGGCTTAAGCTGTTTTCTTACTCTTAAGAATCCCAAGGCAGACATCCAAAGGAGAGGTGAGTCATGGATGCGCCGGGCTATTTCTGACAGCAAGAGGCTGCATGTGGCCCTCAGCCCTGGCCTGCAGATTTGGCCCAAAGCGCCTCTGAGGCTTCCTCCCCATATAGGATGGAGCAGTGTGTGTGCTGTGGTAATGGGAACATGGTGTTTTTCTACATACAGGTAGGTGATCTATTGGGGTGGTGGTAGCAGTCAGCTCCCACTGGAGCTGGAGTTTACAGAAGGCAGGTTACATTTTCCTGCCATCCTGGCTCATGTCATTGTCTTTACTCTGGGACTCGGCTGTCCATCCTGAGAGACCTCACTCAGGAGATGCCCTCACCACAAGCATGCTTGGCAGCCTTTCAGTTGAAACCCACCATCTTGCTCTGAGGACCGTGCTGGGCTTTGCAGTCCTAGAACCTGGATGGGAACCTCCCCTTTGCCATATCACCTTGGCCTCTCTATTATGCATAGGTTCTCTCATCCAGGGTGGGAGGCCTGTCTCTCCTGAGTGGGTGGGTGGCTGGGTTAGTAAGGCAGGTTCAGGAGACTTGTCTGGGTTCAGGGCCACTGCCTCCCAACAGGCTGGCCGGAGTTACACTGCCTCTTGGGTCTGAGGCCTGGTCTGACACTGCACACCCCCCAGGACTCCTGCCTATCTGATGTGGTAAGGCCAGGGCTTGGGGCCAGACTCTTGGTAGCATTTCTCAAGGTCTACTGACTGACTATCTAGAATGCCCAGGTGCTGCTTCCCACACAATGGTCTCAATGCCCTCTTCATCATGGCATTAGAGGGGGATAGACAGGGAACAAGCCCCCCAGGGTGGTCCCAAACTTCCATGCACCTGGAGCAGAAGGAGGGTGGCAGTGGACACCATTTCTACAGGGCTGAGGGCTTCTCTGCACGTCATTCAGTCATGACAGAGCCCACAGGTCTGACCTCTTGCTCCTGTGCAGCTTCCAAGGAGGGTCCTGGCTGTGGGGTATCTGCAGCACCCGCTGGCTGCCAGCCCTGGGCAGCCCAGGTGTTCCGTCTCTCCTTCACTGTCTGTCATTGGGACAGCATCTGGTGTCCGAGGACAAGGACACTCTGTGCTGCTGGCTTGCTCTGCAGGGACTGCTGGTTCAGGAGTGTGTGGGAACCCAGGGCTCTAAATATATCGAGTGAGGCCGCTGGGTTGGAGATGGGCCATGTGGCAAGCTGGGGACCCTGTTGGTACAGAATCCCAACACCAGGGAGCTGGTGGCCTTTCTCTCCATGTGGGACTGGCCTGTTCACTGCATTCTCCTCTTGTACTGCATCCCTGGCCACAATCCGGTAGTGGTATGGAGGGGTTGATTGTATTTCCTCTTGGACCTCCTCCCTCAGCTTGGAGTAGCATTTTAGAGACAGCTGCTGTATTCATGGCTACAGCCCCAAATGAAAACATCATGAGACGAGGCCATAGTTGCCAGGGTGAAAGTTGGACCCTAGCAGAGGGGCACCTATGTGAGAACTCTGTCAGGCACACTGAAGGGCCGCTATCGTTGTTCTGTGGTCACTGCAGTTTACATCCAGGCTGCCTATAGCTGGAAATGGGGCAGAAAAGAAAAGCCAGGATTACACAAGGCCAGCAGAGTAACAGCCCCCAAGGATGTCCATATCCTAGTCCTTAGAGCAGTGGTTCTTAACCTTTTTTGAGGTACCAAACCCACCAGTTTCATATGCACATTCACCGAACCCTTCTTTAGTGATAATTAAAATATGATTTTCTTTTCCAAATTCAAGACATAGGTATATGTTTTTTTACTGGTGCGCAAAATGAGCCATGCGTGAACGTCACCTTGCTCAAAGAACAAAACCAACAAAGTGCATGAACTCACAACAAATTACGGTATTACTTTATTCTGGCCTCCGCGGCAGAGGCTTCTCCGAACCCCTGAGACCGACTCATCGAACCCCTAGGGTTCGATAGAACCCAGGTTAAGAACCACTGCCTTAGAACCTGGACAAATGGTACCTTACATGACAGAAGGGACTGTAGTGACTAAGGGAGCAGACCTGGATTATCTAGGTAGGCCCAGCCTGATGTAATCTTTACAGGCAGAGACCATTTCCTGGCTGGTCAGAGGGGCAATGTGCTCTGCATATTGCTGACTTTGAAGCTGGCGGGAGCAAGGGGGTGGTGGCAAGGGCAAACCAGGGAATGCAGTGCCTCCCAGAAGCTGAGAATGGCCTTCAGATAACAGCCACAAAGAGAATGGGGACTCCAGTTCTGCGGTACTGAGGAACTGAATTCTGCCAACACCTGGAAGAACAGTAAACGGACTCTTGACGGCCCCTGAAATGGAGGGCAGTCTGCCAACACCTGGACAACAGCCCAGGATGACCTGTACATTTCGTTAAAGCTACTCAGTTGTGATCATGTATGAACACTTGGGCAGCAAGAGGAAACCTATACGCCATGGTGCTGGCAAGAAGGTGGAAAACAGGCTTCCTCACCTTCCAATGGGAGCAGCCTCCCTGGGGCTAATTACAGTAGTTTGTGGCCTTGGAGCCCACACCCCCTCTGGCCGCTTTTAGCTCAAAGGTGGTGAATTGCAGCTTTGTAATAGCCAGTGGAAACACCTAAGTGTCCCTCAATAGACACTGCTTAGTGGGGCTCCTCTCAGTGGAAGGGTGAGCAGAAGGAGTCTGTGCCCCTGGATATCTCACATGTTAATGAGAAAGAGCAAGGCATAAAACCATGTTTTTTTGTGTTGTTTTTAGTAAGCGATGAGTGTTCATAGGCTTGTGTATGTGAGTATTTCTGGGAAGGCTACCAGGAGATGCTACAGTGGCTAGGTGGGAAGTGTACCTTTCCTTACTGTAGCATGCCTACATAATTCTGCTCTAGTGTGTGTGTTTGTGTGATAGAGTGATGTGCTCACTGTGTGATTTTGGAGGGGAGAAAGGCTTACCTGTGGAGTGAGCTGGAAACCTACAGCTTCTGGGTTTGTGGAGCTGCATTCTTTTCTTGTTCTCTATCTAAATCCTCCTGCAGGATGTTTTTATCAGTATGTACTCCCTGGCCAAGGCTTGCCTCTTCATCAATGCTGTCTTTGAGTAAGCCCAAGTTCTTAATTTTGATAAAGCCATTTTCCAGTATGTCCAGGTTTTTTTGGATGGTTAGTGCTTTAGGGCTCCTAAGAAATGTTTGTCTACCCCAGGGTGGCCAGTCTTCCTTTTTTCTAGAAGCCTGAGAGTTCTGCTTTCACATTTAGGTCTGGGGTTCATTTTAAATTAATTTTGAGTTTGCTGTGTGGTGCTTGGTGCAAGTGGAATCCGCCTTATATATTTTATGTGACACTTCCCTTCCCATGGTTTGAGCTTCACCTTGTTGGTGCACAAAAGTACAGTTTGCTCATTTCTGCGGCTCTTGAATTTCTTGCTCTGTTCATTCAACTCTTAGAGGTCACCAGTGTCATAACATTTGAACACATGACCCACAACTTTCTGTGTCATCTCCTATCTGGAAAATGTGATGATAATAGTACCTATTTTAGGATTGTTGTGACAACTAAACAAGGTAGTGACATATGGAAACGTATTAGTAGGATAGGGCCAGTCTTGCATCAAGTATCATAAAGAGACATAATTGCTTGGTTGAGATATACGCAGAAGCTTGCACCAGACAAAACCTATCACTCCCAGTCAGCTGGGCCAGGAACTGCCTGGCATTGTCAGGTACCATTTCTGCTAAGTAGGCATGTGCAGCATGTCCACTCGAGGGTCCAGTTGGTACTCCTGATTACTAGGAGACCAGAACACTGGTGCTGCCCTGTTTTGTCCAGTGTGTCTGAATGTTCCAGATTGGAATCCTCGGGGCTCTGTAACATTTGTATTCTGCCATTTTGCGACTTTTTTGCTCTCGTTTTGGTAACTTTGGATGAATTGTAAAGGTCTTACTAATATAGCCAAATCTATTGGATTATTATGTATTGATCTTTCTCTTTAACACCTAGTGCATTTAAGCCTCTTACCCCATCAGATGTCAGAGTGCTTCTTCTGGATCAAGAGCAGATCTTGTTTCATAAATGTCATGAGTTTTGGTTGTGTGACAGCCCCTCAGACATGTGGGCATGTATGTGGGTGGGAGAGTGAGTGCTGGGTGCCATGTTGGCCCCTGAAACAGGTGTAGGAAAGGGTCTTCAATGCTGCTGACTCCACTGGCTCTTGGTGTGAGAAAGGTAGAGTGGGCTGGGATAGGGAGTAGGACAGAGACGTGATGGGTGGCTCTTGTCTTGCAGATCCAGAACATGGTGGCGGTGCTGGAAGTCATCTCCAGCCTGGAGAAATACCCCATTACCAAAGAGGCACTGGAGGTGAGTGTCTCCAGCTCACAGCATGTGTTTGAGAGTGTCATCTTTCCATGGGCACTGCAGGAACGGAGTTGGGGTTGGCGGTTCAGTCCCACAGCTGGGGCTCCATCATCTTCAGGATGACCTGCACACTTGGGGGTGAGGGAGGTAGCAAGGGGTGGCTGCAGTGGATGACACTGGCCCTGGAATCCTAGGATCTAAGGACTGTATTTGAAAATTTAGATGTCACAAATTTCCCTTAAGTTTTGTGTCCAATAGGCCAGTGGTTTAGGGGTCATAGGGAACTCCTTGTTTCAAAGTGTGTCATAGTCTCACTCTGGTTGTAGGAGACGCGACTTGGGAAGCTCATCAACGATGTCCGCAAGAAGACTAAGAACGAGGAGCTTGCCAAGCGGGCCAAGAAGCTGCTGCGGAGCTGGCAGAAGCTCATCGAGCCCGTGCATCAGAGTGAGGCAGCGCTGCGGGGGCTGGCAGGGACCCCTGGCTCTGCTAACGGGGGCGCTCACAACTGCCGGCCAGAGGCAGGGGGGGCCAGCACACCCAAAAGTATCCATGACCTGAAGAACCGCAATGACATCCAGAGACTGCCCGGGCAGCGGCTGGACAGGCTGGGCAGTCGCAAGCGCCGGGGGGACCAGCGTGACTTAGGCCACCCTGGGCCACCTCCCAAGGTCTCCAAAGCAAGCCATGACGCCCTGGTTCCCAACTCATCACCTCTCCCCACCAATGGGATAGGTGGGAGCCCTGAGAGCTTCCCAGGCCCCCTGGACAGTGGCAGGCATGTGGGCCCAGAGGGCAGCCACCTAGAGCAGAGTGAGAATGACAAGCACAGCGGCAAGATCCCCATCAATGCCGTAAGGCCACACACCAGCTCCCCAGGCCTTGGGAAACCACCTGGGCTCTGCTTGCAGAGCAAGGCTGCAGTGCTGCAGCAACTGGACAGAGTGGATGAGACCCCAGGACCTCCCCACCCCAAGGGGCCACCTCGTTGCTCCTTTAGTCCCCGGAACTCACGGCATGAGGGTTCCTTGGCCCGGCAGCGGAGTCCATATACACCCAAGGGCTCTGTGCCCAGCCCCTTGCCTCGGTCCCAATCGCTGGATGTCATGCAGGTGCCGTCACCACTGCCACTGGCACAGCCATCCACACCCCCCATGCGGCGGCTCGAGCTTTTGCCCAGTGCCGAGAGCCCAGTGCATTGGCTGGAGCAGCCTGAGGGCCACCAGCGGCTGGTGGGGCCAGCCTGTAAGGCGGGACTGCCACCGACTGAGTCCTTCCTGCCCCGGCCTGGCTTCTCCCCAGACTCCTCCAGGGTGGACAGTGATGCAGCCTCCTCCAGTGGCTTGGACAGCAGAAAGAAGAAGAGGTATCGGCCTCGTGACTATACCGTGAACTTGGATGGCCAAGTGGCCGAGGTGGGTGTCAAGCCTGTCCGGTTAAAAGAGCGGAAGCTCACCTTTGACCCCATGACAAGACAAATCAAACCTCTTACCCAGAAAGAGCCAGTGCAGGCAGACAGCCCTGTGCACATGGAGCAGCCCAGGACAGAGCTGGACAAACCCGAGGCCAAGGCCAGCGTCCAAAGCCCTTTTGAGCAGACGAACTGGAAGGAGCTGTCACGCAATGAGATCATTCAGTCCTACCTAACCCGGCAGAGCAGTCTGCTCTCATCATCGGGTGCACAAACCCCAGGGGCCCACCACTTCATGTCTGAGTACCTGAAGCAGGAGGAGAGCACCCGGCGTGGGGCCAGGACACCACATGTGCTACTGCCTCCAGACCTACCCACCGACCTCCCAGGGCTGAGCCGCCAGGTCACGCAGGACGATCTGGACCGAATCCAGGCCCACCAGTGGCCAGGGGTGAACGGGTGTCAGGACACACAGGGTAACTGGTATGACTGGACACAGTGCATATCACTTGACCCGCACGGTGACGACGGGCGTTTGAACATTCTGCCTTATGTCTGCTTAGACTGACTGGCCCCTCAGCCTCTAAGTGCATTCCCACCTTGCAGTTAGCAGGAGGGTGGCCAGGCCTGGAAGCCTCCAGTGGTTTAGAGCCCGTCCGAGGTAGAAGGGAGTGGCGGGGGTCTAGAGGTCTCTCTGAGCTCTTTCCTCAAATTCTCCTTTTGTGAAATGCTGCTACCAGTTTACTAACAAAATTACAAAGGAAGGACCACATGGAAGGAAGGCCGGCAAAATGAGTTCAGAACTCTATAGCAAACTAGCTATAAAAAGCGTCAGTCCCCCACCCCAGAAGAGGTGTGGGCACTTCCCAGTACCCATGAGCTGGGACCTCAGTGGCAGGCAGGCCCAGAAAACCTGTGGGAGAAGTTACCTTTAACACAGCAACAGAAGCACGCATCTCATCTATCTGCGTTTTCTGTTCTTTAATTTGGCCCTGAGTGTCTGAGGCAGGGCAACCCCATGGCCTCTATTTGCATACCACCTGGACAGTGTTTCCGTTGTGGTGCCAGAAGCATCTCTGATATAGTGAGCTGCTGGCATCACGTGGGCCACTGGGCCAGCCAGTTTGACCCACACTCCATGGGCATCCACACGTTAGTATTTGGTTTCAGTAAAAACCCAGTTTTTAAAGAAATGCTGCAAAATTTTAAGTTTTCTTAGTTTACTTTATTCCCCTCTTCCATCACCACCAGCCAAATAATTTTCATTTTTCCTTTCCTGCATATTATCTAGAAAACTTCACATTTCTAGAGTTCCATTCTCAAAACATGTTCCTGCAGGTGCTACTGGTGTGTAAAGCTGTACTGTTGTTGAGGATACCTGTCTGTGTGCTGGAAACACTCATGACCATTCCTTTAGATTCGTTTGCCTTATGGTTATTGTCATAACGCGATTTGCAAAAAACAAGGAGCCTTAGTGAATGTACAGTACCTAGACTTCTGTGTTCTCAGGATGCAGAAGGGAGCAACTTTGCTATTGGTCCAGTAAGTGGACATCTTGTGATATATATGTGGAAATAAAACAAAAACCATTTGCACAAACCGGTCTGAGAATCATTTCTAATTTAGTCTATTATAGCCAAATAAGCCCCTTGTGGATTCTGGATGAGGCAGGAAAACCTGGACCCAGTGTCCAAGATTTGGGCCCCACAGCGAAAGTGCAGGGAGGCAGGCAGGCAAGGTGACCAAGTCAGCCTACTAGCTTTTTATTTTTCTTTTTTCAGTGAGAGACACAGAAACGAGGTGTTCTGTATATACTGTGACCAGGGATCAAACCTCTAACCTTCACATATTGTGACAATGCTCTAACCAAATGAGCTCTGTGGCCAGAGCCAGCCTGTTAGCATTTTTGGACACTGACCTTCACCTGCTGGCTTTGGGTGACAGAGACTAAGGATCCACGTCAAGGAATGTTACCCTGTTTCCATCCAGGCCTCACCAGCCACAGAGAGAAGCCCTCCCAAGCAGGCTGTGTGACCTTGTGTTACCCCTAAAACATCTGTATTTTTTCAAATGGCATGGTGCAGAGCTGTGTCTGGCAGCACACCTCTTGCCCCTGGCCCCACGTTGCCAACTGCCCATGCAGGCCTGGAGTTTAGATCTGGCTGGTGCTGATTTCTTTAAAAATAACTTCTCCTTTGACTATAAAGTGATAATCATTTAATTCTCCATCCTTGTCTTTGGAACCATAAGCTGACTTTGGTTTTTTATTTTTCACTCCAGAATAGATCATCTTGGACATATCTGCTTAATTTCACAAATGAGGAAGCAGCTACTCCTTAAGAGGGGTAACCCCACAGGGTGACCTAAGAGGTCCAGGCACCGTTAGCCAATCCAGAACCACAGTTCCAGAGCCAGTGGGGATATCTGGCTAGCCTGGTGCAGGACACACCCAACCTAAGAGGGCAATAGGTGAAGTGGCTTTAAGGGCAATCTGAGTTTGAACTCCAACCCTACCATCTACCAGATATGTGGCCCACTTCACTCCTGTGTACATGTCCCCATTTGGGAAATGCAAGTGTTTATTCCAGAGTTAATGAAGTCTAAGTTAAATAATCAGTTCTGTTTTTGTTTCTTTTTACAAGGACAGAGAGTCAGAGAGAGGGACAGACAGGAACAGAGAGGTGAGAAGCATCAATCATTAGTTTCTCATTGCCATTGCAACACCATAGTTGTTCATTGATTGCTTTCTCACATGTGCCTTGACCGCGGGCCTTTAGCAGACTGAGTCACCCCTTGCTGGAGCCAGCGACCTTGGGTCCAAGCTGGCGAGCTTTTTGCTCAAGCCAGATGGGCCCGCGCTCAAGCTGGCAAGCTCGGGGTCTCTAACCTGGGTCTTCCGCATCCCAGTCCAACACTATCCACTGCGCCACCGCCTGGTCAGGCAATATAATCAGTTTTTTAAAAAGCAGCTCAGTGGAACCATCTGTGCCGTAGAATAGTTACTTTTTTAACTCCATTGTACATTATTTTCTAACCCTTAATGTAGGCAGCCCTGCTGCCCTGCCAATGTCTGAGAAAGTGACAATAACTATTCTGTGACAAAGGGTGGTCTGTGCAGCTGGAGATACTAGGGTGCAAATTGGTGTTCTATCAGTATCTCCTTTCCTCAGGCCTGTTAAGCTGACATTTTGGAGATCAATGGATTGCCACTTTCTAATTTGCCAAATACGGATACTGTAAAAGAATTTTAACACTGTCTTAATTTCCCCCGCTGGGGCGTCAGCTTGAGGGCGCGGCACCTCCCTCTCCCACAGTCCTGGAAACAGCCATGTCTGGGCTTCCGTCTGCGCCTGTGAAATGGAGAGTCAACACCTACCGCACAGAGCACGTCGCGACGGTTCCCAGGACGTTGTCCCGAGGACCGACCACAGGAGTCCACTCCCGGTTTGCCAAAAGGATTTATCTTCTCACAATTTGGTCTTTCACCCTGTGTCCGCCGCCGCTCGCCCATCAGAAATCTGTTTGAGGGCGCTGGTTTAGCGCGATGTCGAGGTGTGGGTCACGAGTTCAACGGCCGGCTCATACACGCAGGTGCGGCGAGGTTCTTGCAAGCCCACCTGTCCCGCTCCAGCTCTCGGTCCCGGGCCAGCCCGCTTTCCTACAACCCCGCGCGGTTCATAGCCTTGTCTTCTCTTTCCGCTTCCGGAATAGGTCCAGCTCGTTTCCGGAAGCCCACCAGCTGGAGGCGGGGCCTGTGCTCATTACGTGGTAGCGGGCGCGGCGGTGACGTGAGGCAACGACCAATGGGGAGCAGGGTTGGCTGGCGCGCCCGCCCCTCCGACCCTGTCCCAGCCCTGCGTCCGACCGTCCAACGGGCGGGAAGGGGTGGTCGCTTAGGTAGGATGGCGGCGGCCCCGGGCGCAGGGGCTCCGAGCGCGACGGGCGGCGGCGGTGGGGCGCGTGAGGGCGCGCGGGTGGCGGCGCTGTGCCTGCTGTGGTACGCGCTGAGCGCGGGCGGCAACGTAATCAACAAGGTGATATTGAGCGCCTTCCCGTTTCCCGTGACCGTGTCGCTGTGCCACATCCTGGCTCTGTGCGCGGGACTCCCACCGCTGCTGCGCGCTTGGCGCGTGCCCCCTGCGCCGCCCGTCTCGGGCTCTGGGCCCGACCCGCATCTGTCGCCCGGTCCGCTGCTGCCTCCGCGCTTCTACCCGCGCTACGTGCTGCCGCTCGCCTTCGGCAAGTACTTCGCGTCCGTGTCGGCTCACGTCAGCATCTGGAAGGTGCCGGTGTCCTACGCGCACACCGGTGGGTGCCGCGACCAGTAGTGGGATGTTGACCCACCTGGAATGCTGGGCTGGGGGCCGCCAAAGCTGTTAGCACGGGAGGGACAAAGCACGGGGTCTTAGGGAGCGGAAGGGCTGAAAAGGGAGCTGAGAGCCGAACAGGACGGACCACAACCGTTGGGTTGGGGGTAAGTCTCACATAATGAGGGCTGACGAGGTTTAAAGGACTAAGCTGTCCGCGGGATACTTGGAACAGACTCCCAGAGTGGACCCCAGTTATGGGTGGACACTTGACTGACCCTTACTTCTTTTTGCAGTCAAGGCCACCATGCCTATCTGGGTGGTGCTCCTGTCCCGGATCATCATGAAGGAGAAGCAAAGCACAAAGGTAACCCAAGAGGGCTCTGGGCAAGTGGGGACTCCCAAGGGCTTTCAGGAAGTTGCCCAGCTGGTGACGTGGTCCATGCTCCTGGCATGCAAACTGCCAGGCTTCCTGTCATAAGAGGAAGTCAGTTTAGATACCTCTTGAGGCTTTTTTGCTGCTAATTTTTTTTAATCACCCTGAGGGCAGTAGAGTGTGTATCCCTAAATTGTCTCGTGGACAGTGCTCTCTCTCTCTCTGGTGACCACATTCCTTCCTGTTCTGATTCCCTACTTTGAGTATCTGGTGTATGATGACATGGTCCCATTTGGGCCAGGCATCTATTTTCCTCCATTGGGGTCCAGGATGCTGACTTTGTGCCGAAATGGAATAGTTTCACTTCTTTGAAGAATGGTTGGCTTTCCGGGGTCAGAAGTGAGATGCTAGTCAAAGGAGTATGATTTTGGCAAAATTCATCAAAGTATTCCAAATAAAAGCAGCCAAGAATTAGGAATGTCCAAGAACAGAAGTTAAAATAACACACAGAACCCAGGACTGTGTAAGGAAGATGCTTTGGGCACAATCCAGGGTCTGTTCAATATGCCAAGCCATGGTATTTCCTGGCTTAGGCTGAGCAAAGCTGTGGATTTAGCCAGACACAGCCTTGCTCATGTCCTTAAGTGGAAGTAGGACTCCTGTTGTCCCAGCTGGGATCCATTTCATGCTGGGCAGAGCACCTCTTTTCTATGTGGTTGCTTTCTGGCATCCTGTATTTTACATAACTCCGAGCAGTGCCCTGGATCAGCTTATAGAAATTGGGCCACCTCTGGTGAATATTTTAATTCAGCCTATGTTTTCTCCTGCAAGACCTGGGTATGTTTTGCTGCCTGCCTCCAGGGTAAAGTCAGATGTGACTGGTCTGAGTCAGAGTTGCCCGTGTAGCCGCATCATCAGTTGATATCATAGCATGTTTATCAGGTTTCCCTGTTGTACGGGACATTGGACCTGGCTTGGGCAAGGAGCTGGAAACTTCACCCAGTGAGGAAACAGTAGGGAATGACTTGGGCAGGAGTCTGATTATGATGGAGTAAGTATGAATCCATCCTATGAGGAAGATAAGGCAGGTCATTCTAGATCTCAAGGGAGGATATGGGACTTGTAAGGGGAGAGGCACATGCCTGAGGCCCATAGCCAGTATGGGAAGCTGGAATTCAGAGCCTTTGCATGCTGGGGAAGGGAATAAGGGTTTGGGAGGGCCTCACCACCCTCTCTAAAATCTCCACAGTACTTATAACAATATCCTTTGTAGGAGAGAGATGAGCTGGGAGTCAGAAGAGCTAAATGTCAGGAATGGGTTACATTTCTCTGGAAATTGGTAACCTTTTCGCCAGCAGAGTTCAGGAGTCATTCCATGCACCAGGCCCTGGAAAGCTTAGACCTTGTGGAAGGCCTCTCTTATCACTGCACATTATTCGTTCAGCCAGCAGTTCCTGGGTGCCTGATGTGAGCAGTGAACAAAGGGCCTGCCCTAAAGCAGTGCAGGGACACAGATGATG
Organism: Rhynchonycteris naso; assembly: GCA_037038555.1. Classification (NCBI taxonomy): domain Eukaryota; kingdom Metazoa; phylum Chordata; class Mammalia; order Chiroptera; family Emballonuridae; genus Rhynchonycteris; species Rhynchonycteris naso. The sequence goes on from CM073003.1 coordinate 22,461,984, forward strand.
TAATTTATACACTTATAATGGGTGGAGATCTCTGTGCCCAGGAAAACTCAGCAGAGGAACCTGATGGGATGGGGTAGGGGGCTGCAGGATGGTGGTGGTGGGGTTCTCTTGAATTGTGTGTGAACTGAGGCTTGGGGGCAAAGGAGCTCTTCAGCTAGTGAAGGCTTTGGGAAAGTGTTGTGGAAAAGGGACCTTCCCAGGAGTATGAGGGTTTCAGACCCTGGTGTTTGGTGGTAACAGCTGGATAGATGTTAGGAGCAGCCCTAGTTTGTGGCCCTGAGCAAGGGTTCTTAATGGGGGTGATGGTATAAGGACTGGGTCTGCCCACAGGGAGACAGCCCTGTCCCAGGTACTCTGATAACCATTTGCCTTCTCCCAACCCCCCGAGCATTCCTGTCACAGCTAACACTGTTGTCCAAAAGGATAGGTCTTGTCCCTTTGGTGAGGGAGGAGAGAACAGCTGTGCCATCTCCCCAACTGTGTCGTGCAGCCCAGCTCAACTCCAGCCGTCAGCCCTTCCTGCCCTCCTCCCACAGGTGTACTTGTCACTCATCCCCATCATCAGCGGCGTCCTGCTGGCCACTGTCACCGAGTTGTCGTTTGACATGTGGGGGCTCATCAGTGCTCTCGCAGCAACACTGTGCTTCTCACTTCAGAATATTTTCTCCAAAAAGGTATTTAGGCACCATTGGTAGTATGCTTGGTGATTTGGGGGTACGCGGGTTGCATTTGAAAAACTAGCCAAGTATAGCTTTCTTTGGTGTTGGAGAGAAAAATGACATATTGTTCTGCTGGTTTTCTTTTATTTTTAAGAGACTATATTTTTACCCTGGCCAGATGGCTCAGTTTAGAGCATCATTACAAAGTACAGAGGTTGCTGGTTCAATCCCTGTCAGGGCACATACAGGAACAGATTGATATTCCAGTCTCTCTCTTCTCCTTCCTCTCTCACTATAATCAATAAATAAAAATTGAAAAAAAATAAAAGAGACTATGTTTTTTATTTTTCTAATTAATTTATTTTCAAATACAAGCAAAAGTTTATTTAGAAAGTCACAGAGGTAAAGCTTGACCTGTGGTGGCACAGTGCATTGAATGTTGATTAGGACACTGAAGTTACTGGTTTAAAACTCCGGACTTGCCTAGTCAAGGCATGTGAGAAACAACTACAAGTTGATGCTTTCTGCTCCTCCCCCACCACCTTCTTCTCTAAAATCTTTTTTTAAAAAAGGAAGAAAGGCACAGAGGTAGACAAAGTGAGCCAGCTGGGCTGTGTGGGCTCAGGAAACAAGTTCCAGAGGCATAAGAAGGGCCCTTGGAGCTTAGGAGAAAAAATAAAGGTACACAGCTTGAGGGAAGAAGAGGGGGAAACTGTGGGTAAGCTCCAGAGGGAGAGAGAGGCCCATCCTCTAAAAAGAAGGGGTTGGGAAAAGGCAGGAGAGAGAGTTTGCTGATTGTTTTTTATTATACAATTAGCATATGCTCAATGTGAAAAGATAGAGCTCAATGGAAAAATTAGAATTAAGCACCTACTATGTGCCAGGCACTGTAGTCAGTAGGTGCTAGTGATTAGAGATGAAGAATCAAGAGACCTGCCTCCCTGCCCAGGGCTTTTCACGCTATTGAATGAAGTCACAGTACTGCCCTCTAAAGAGAACTACTAAGGCTAGGGGTATTTTCTGTATAATTTTTAGAGTTGTAATATAGATACATTTCAGAATTTTGCTCTGCTCTTAATTCCGGTAATAATCACGCTTTTTTCGGGTACCACAATTAATGCAGTTCTATTGCAAGTGCAGTTTATTTCCAACTATTCATTGTTAACTAATGCAGTAATTTACAGTGTTTATCTCTCAGGTTATTTCCTTATGACTGGCTATAGTTCTTGGGGTAGAATATATGAGATGTTTATGGCTCTTGATGTACTTTACCTGGTTATATTCTGAAACAGCAATATATCAATTTAGTGGGATTTCAGAGTACATGTTTCACTGTAGCTCTACTAGCATTGAGTGTTGTAGGTTTTTTGTTTTTCTTTTTGTGGTCCTCTGGGTATAAAACATTGTGCTTTGGGGCATGAGCTGTGTGTCTCACCATAGGTACAGGTTTGGCAGTCAAGGTCAGATGTCAGGATTAATGTATAGCCGCAGTGTTTGGAGTCTGAGTAATTAGAGTCCTTCTTGCCACTTACAGTGTCGATTGGCCTTTAAAGAGATTTTCTCTCTTCAGGTATTGAGAGACTCACGGATCCACCATCTCCGGCTGCTGAACATCTTGGGCTGCCACGCCATCTTCTTTATGATCCCCACGTGGGTCCTGGTGGACCTCTCAGCTTTCCTGGTCAGCAGTGACCTGGTGAGTTGACCAACACTGAGAACACACCCTTTTCTTTTTTTCTTTTTTTTGTGATGGAGACAGAGAGTCAGAGAGAGGGACAGATATGGACAGACAGGAAGGGAGAGATGAGAAACATCAATTCTTTTGTTGCGGCTCCTTAGTTGTTCATTGATTGCTTTCTCACATGTGCCTTGACCGTGGGCCTTCAGCAGACCGAGTAACCCCTTGCTGGAGCCAGCGACCTTGGGTCCAAGCTAGCGAGCTTTTGCTCAAGCCAGATGGGCCCGCGCTCACGCTGGCGACCTCGGGGTCTCGAACCTGGGTCTTCCGCATCCTAGTCCGGCGCTCTATCCACTGCACCACTGCTTGGTCAGGCAACACACCCTTTTCTTGACTGGTTTCAAAGTAGATGCTTTGTCACAGAGTTATGCCTGTGTTCACTCTGGGACATTTGGGGCCTCTGACAGCTTGTTCTTTGACTACTCAGCGCTGTCATGACAGGTGTCTAGTGGAAGTCGGTTTCCTTTGCATTTCCTTCTCCAGCGCGCTAGACCCCAGCCACTGACAGCAGTTGCCTTTGCACCACGGTATGAAAGAGGAAAAAACTGCCAGCATAGGGACTTTTCTGTCCTGATAATCTGATTCAAATCTTACTGGCTTTAAAACTGTGCTCAATTCCTTTCTTGGTATCATCTCCGTAAACATTTCCATGTACTCTGGTTGTAGCTGTAGCTTCCTGAGCACAGGAAGTAGCGTCTTCCCACCACCTGTGCCAGGCCAGCCTCCAGAGTGTGCTAAAAACTAATGCAGATGACAGTGATAAGAAGGAGGTGTGCATAGAGTAAAGATTTATTAGGGCTTAATGAGGTCTGACTGGTTTCTTGACATTGGTCTTTAATTCTTAGCACCACCTGTTGATGTTGTGGAGCTTATTTCTGGTTACCGGGTAAGAAAACTGGCTCCTTATTCTAACTTCCCTTCCACATTGATTAGCTGTGATTTTTGTTTCATCATTAACCAGGACTAGTTGTACCTTGAAGTACAGTGCATGAGAGGCAATCAATGCTCCTCTTTGAGTTACCGTTTTCAGTCGAGAGTTAGATCTGACTACAAATATTAACCAGTGAGTTGAGGGTTTTTTTTTTTCCTTTTTGTGGGGTGGAGGGGGGTTCTTTAATTTTTTTTATTTTTTTAATATCATTATGAAGTTGTGTTAGTTGTATTATTTTCATATGCAAATTAACCTGTCTTAGCCAATGGAATCCTTCCTATTGGCTCCCTGTCCTTCTGACAGCACGTCAGTCTTTGGCAGTTTCTAGTCCAGAACGATTTCCTCCTTTATCTGTGCACCTCCAATCTCAGACCTGCCATCAGCCACTCCTTTGGTAACCCAGGTTGCATTTAATGGAAAGTGGTAGTTAGAAACGCAGTGAGTGCCGTGTGTGTTCACTGCTGTTGGGCTGTCATTGCTTTTAAGTCTTTGCAGTGAAACAGGAAAGAAGTATTTGGGGCAGAAGGGAGATTCATACCAATTCTTTCCCATTTAACATCACAGAATTTATTACTGCTTTGGTTTTTTTGTTTCTTTTTTAAATTTCTATCTTTTCTGGAACACTTAGTTTTTTGCAACATTTCCTGTTCACTTATACTACAGTTATTCACATACATGATTCTACTATACACACATATAATTGCTTCAGAGTGAGAATCCCCAGGGAAAACTGCAGGTCAAGCAGTGAGAAAAATTTAGGATTTCTACGCAGCTCTACTTATCCTTAGAATGTGCTCCATTAAAAATGTGCAGCAGGTCCTTGAATAATGTTTTGTTATAGCGTTGATGAGATGCTGTAGGAACTTAACCCTAGTTCATGTCAATTAGCCAATGGTAAAACTAGTTTTGTTAATATGTCCTTTTGCTTAAAGTCTTAGAACCTGATGACATTGAAGACTTAATATATGATTGAAATACTGTGTTCCAAGGGCACTTGAAATAATTTTTTTCACAGTGTGCCTGTGTCAACAACTTGTGCTGTTGGGTTGTGTTTTTCTTTTAGCATTGCTTCCCCCCACACCAATGAATATGTCAAGTCTTCATTCCAAATCAAAATACGACAAGATTTATTCAAAGATACATATAGTCATAATTTCCCTCACCCTTACATAATAGTTAGAAAAGAGCAACTTGCTTTTATTACTCAATATGTCCTTGAGATCACACCATATTGAGGTAGTTAGGTCCTACTCATCTCTTTCATTGGCTGCATTATATTGTTGCTAGGTTTGGTATCAGTTCTCTTATACTGTCCTATGTTATAGCTCTTTGGTGTCTCAGTATACACACACAAACAAACGTGCATGTGTGTGTATGTATACAGGCTTTGTTCTGATCTTTCTGCTTTACTTTTTGATAGTATTTTTTCAGTTTTCTTCTAGATACCACTTCTTTTTGGGTTACTTTTTTTCTCATACATGTTTAATCTTGAAGGAGTCCTTTACATTCTAACAGCAGTCCTAGAGGCACATTATTTGACAATGCCTTACAAAGACTGTTACCTCCAATTAGGAGCTAAAGTCTAGGTGACCTTATGCAGGTTACCTAAATGTGTCTTGCTCATCTTTTCAGAGGACCACATGGTCCCTCCCTCTCAGAAGATGGTAGAGATGGATTCAAGCAGCCATCCTAAGATTGGTCTAGCTCCTGTCCTAGCAGGACATGGAGTGGTGGAGTCCTCATCAGTGGGATCAGAGCGGGCCCTACAGGTACCCCAGAGTGTGTCCTCACCTCTTCCACCACTTGAGGACACAAGAAAACACCATCTATGAACCAAGAAGCCCATATCAGACACAGAATTTCCTTGATCTTGGATTTCCAGTCTCTAAAACTAAGAAAGAAATGTCTGTTGTTTGTAAGCTCCCAGCCTATGGTATCTGTTACAGGAGCCCAATCAGATTGAGAGGATGTCCAGTAAGCAGACCTTATCCTACTAACCCCACACCCTTGGCCCTCACTGCCCAGGTTCACGCCATGTTCTGTAACCTTAGGAAATCTGACTTCTCTTCTCCAAGCCTCCACTTTCTCGGCACAAGGGGGCGGTCGTGGCAATGATGATGACTGCTGTGGTGATGATAATGGTGGCGATTGTGATGGTGACAATGAAGGTAGTGATGGTGGTGATATTGATGATTATTGTGCCACGCAGAGTGTTCTGAGGGTTACAGGTTGTGTATAAAGCACCAGGTATCACACTAGGACCCAGCTGGGTCTACTCCACACTGGCTGAGCCCAGTAAGCCACTCTGCGCCCCTCCTCCAACCTCTGCTAAGCGTGTGACCATGGTGCTGTGTTGCTCCTACTTGTAGACCTACGTGTCCCAGTGGCCCTGGACACTCCTGCTTCTGGCTATCAGTGGCTTCTGTAACTTTGCCCAGAACGTCATTGCCTTCAGTATCCTTAACCTCATCAGCCCTCTGAGCTACTCGGTTGCCAATGCCACCAAGAGAATCATGGTCATCACAGTATCCCTCATCATGTTGCGGAACCCAGTCACGAGCACTAATGTCCTAGGCATGATGACAGCTATCCTGGGGGTCTTCTTGTACAACAAGGTGAGTCTGGGGTGAAGAAAAAGCTACTTGTCCTATCAACACCCAGGGAGGCACCATGAGTTGGTGGAAAGGGATAAAAGGAGGGGCCTCACCAGAAGCTAAGAGGCCCAGCTTCCAACTTTGCCAGACTGGTTTATGGTCTTGGCACAACCCTTCCTGTCCTGGCCTTCCTTTTTCCACATGCATGACCCCAACCCTTGTCTTGCTCCAGTCATGGTTCTCAGTCCCACTAAGGCTTTGTCAGGATTTCACTCTCGTCACATAAGCTCTGTTAGTTATATGTAAGTTAAGATGGCTAACAGGGAGGGCCAGTTCACTAACCATTCATTGGCCATATCTAGCCCTGCTTGGGTCAACACTTGTGTTGGCCTTGAAGGGCTTGCTTGGCTGTGAATCTTGAGCTCCCCACTGTCTTGTTTGCATGTCCTGGGGAAGGAGCTGAGTGTCCCACTCACTGTTCTCTTGACCCTGCAGACCAAGTACGATGCAAATCAGCAGGCGCAGAAGCACCTCCTCCCTATCACAACAGGGGACCGGAGCCCCCTGAAGAAGCCCCACAATGGTGTCCTCTTTCCCCAGCATGGGGACTATCAATATGGCCGCAACAACATCTTGACAGACCACTTCCAGTACAACCGGCCGAGCTACCCAAACTCATACAGTTTGAACCGCTATGACGTGTGAAGCCTTGAGGATAGGGTGGGCAATTCTGCAACTTCCTGCCACCCACCCATCCACAGCAGTACCAGAAACCTCTGACAACCAGTGAATGTAAGCCAGCCAAGGGGACGGTGTACAATTATCTGTGGACCCTGAGGTTCCCAGCCCCCTGGGGCAGCAGGATACTCTCCCACTGAGGACTACTGTCCTCAATCTCTGGTATTTCATGCCCTTCCTTCCTGGAGTCTGTCATCTGAGGGCTGTGGCACTTCGGAGATCTTGGCTAGAATTTACTTTTCTGTATGGACTTATTCCCCCAAGTTGTGTATTTCAGAGTTCTTGTTCTCCTTTCCAGATAGCGTTTCCAGATAACTCTCTGGGAAGGCAGAATTGTTGTGGATACAGTCCTAGAGTGGGCAAGGAGATCGACTCAGTTTCCCCATCAGCCCCATGGCTGTTTGTGGTTACTGGTAAACGCTCCCAAGTGAACAGCTATTGCAATTAGCACTGAATTCTTAGAGGCTGATTCCTTGACCTGCAAGTCAGAGTTGTGTTGGAATCCACAGGAAGAGTGGCGCAGGGCATTGCTTCTCTCGGGGCAGTAAGGAGGAAGACTGCAGGGCTGGGAGAGGGGTCATTAGGAAATCATGGTCAGTGTTCCAAGCTCTATTTCTGTGATGACTTAGCAGGATGTGGGGAGGTGTTAATTTCTTGAGGATCTCACATTTTTGTAGGCAATGTCTTATAGTTGTGTATATTTATGCCTTGATCCCCAGGAGGGGATGCAGTAAGGACTGGCTTATAGATTAAAAACCCTTTTGTTTTTAAATGTTTAAAAACAAGAAAAGGTCCCATTGCCTGACCAAGCAGTGGCGCAGTGGATAGAACGTTGAACTGGGATGCAGAAGACCCAGGTTCGAGACCCCGAGGTTGCTGGCTTGAGCAAAAGCTCACCAGCTTGGACCCAAGGTCGCTGGCTCCAGCAAGGGGTGGCTCGGTCTGCTGAAGGCCCGCGGTCAAGGCACATGTGAGAAAGCAATCAATGAACAACTACGGTGTTGCAACGGCAACGAGAAAGTAATGATTGATGCTTCTCACCTCTTTCCGTTCCTGTCTGTCTGTCCTTATCTAGCCCTCTCTCTGACTCTCTCTCTGTCCCTGTAAAAAAAAAAAGAAGAAGAAGAAAAGGTCCCACTGCTGATGCCTGTCATGACACATACCAGCATTCAATAGGAAACAGGGAGGTGTTGAGAATAACCTGTCACATGACCACAATTGCTAAAAACAATGAATTAAGAATACCATCTTGATGTTTTGTGTGACGAACAAGACCTGTTCTTGTGGTGTTTACTTGGAATCTGAATCATGTCCTGGCAAGGGGGAACAGAGGGTGAGCACCAAGCTAGGGTCTGGTTTGTCCAATCAGATGCTTTGGTCAAGAAAATGTTGGTTTTGGCAGGTTCACATCATGATGACATGTGCACCAAGGTCCAGGTGGGGTCTCCATTTTTTCCCTGGCATCATGAAAGACTGTGTCCTCCCTCCTGGAAGAGACCATTCGGTGGGCTACTAGGTTCTATGGTGATGTCTGCTTTCTTCCTTTAGCACTGTAGCCAACAGATGGGACAGAGGTCATCTTTTACTTTACATCCTGGTGAGACACCTTTCCTGCTCAGAGAATAAGTAACATTACTTATGCTTGACTCTTGGTTTGTTTTCATAATTGGAATTTTGTATTTACAAGGTTGTTTTGTCAACTCACACTGGGCCACTACTGGAGAGGTCTCGGATGCCTTCTGGCCTGAGTTTACAAACCACCAGCCTCATGAGTCCGTTTATTGTCTGTTGTTTGCCTGCTTTCTAATTACTTTGGTCCCATGTTTTGAGGTGATTGCTATGTGAAATCTAAAAGGCAATCGTAAAGGGAGTTACTGGTGTTGAGCTCGCTGAGTGCCTTTACCATAGGCAGTCAAGTCTACAGTTGAATTTTTCTCGCTGCTGAATAACAAATGGGGATAATTTTGCACTGCAGAGACATTACAGTGGTTTTCTTTATGACTAGAGTAACTGACTCCTTGAACATATAATTGAACTCCAAAATGAATTATGCCTCCATTCAGTTTTAATGAAATTTCTGATGTTGCTGAAATTTGTATATTAGTTTGTTTTCCTTTTCCAGTGCAAGATATGCTGATGAGATAAAATGACTGGTCTTATTAGTTTATAAATAAAAGGGATATTTAATTCTGTAAATTTACAATAAGTACATACACTGGAATGAATGAGACGATATTAGATCAAAAGACAAAGACATACTTTTGAGACTTGACAGTTCAGAGCTGACAGTGCCCCCTAGAAGGCTGGTTTTCCAGCCACTTAATGACCTGGTCTACCACCCACCCCTACTCCCACATTCACATCTGCAGCTGCTCCCCTCACTCCTCACCAGTGGGATTTGTGGCAGCAAGTCCGGCTTATTCATTTGTGATATGGTCTGGCCTGCAACACTAACCCAATTCCATTTTACAGAGGGAACTGAGGCTCAGGGCATTTCTGAATAGTGGTTGGATCACTGTGTTGAGACTTGGTGTAGGATTTTTAAGCACTACATTTTAAGTCATCATAAGGAAAATCAAACCCCTGTTACAAAGACGAGAAACCAGACTACGTTTCAGTGAAGCAGCACTTGGAATTTCTGAATTTTGCTGTCTAGTTGACATCTATCGTGCAACAGGGCTTTTATCACTGCTGGGACATAACCAGACCTGATTTGTTCAGGGTCTAACAGCCTTAAGGACAGAGAACATTAAAATATTAAAGGATCTTAAAATTGTAAACATTTTTAAATTGTCATCTGTTTTCAAGACAAATGCTATAAACTGTTCTGTAGGAATGACACTGTATAGTCATTGATGGCATTTACCAAAAATAAACAATGGTCTAGCCTGACCTGTGGTGGCACAGTGGATAAAGCATTGACCTGGAATGCTGAGGTCACCTATTCGGACCCTTGGCTTGCCCAGTCAAGGTACATACAAGAAGCAACTACAAGTTGATGCTTCCTGCTTCTACCCTTCTCCATCTTTCTCTCTCTCAACCTAAAAATCAATAAATAAAGTCTTAAAAAAATAAAAAAAAAGATGGTCTCCAGGGAATTGAGATAGACTGGTCCCAGTTCGTCAGTGAGGGTCTCTTTCTGAGTGACCGTGTCTTCAGTGTGCCCAACAAGACAAACAAGAGGTAGAAAGAGTAACTGACCTGATTCTCATATTCGAGGGTATTGCGAACTATTTTTTCCTGAGCCAAAATTAGGACCTGTGATTTGTGAATTTATGAGATGGTAGAATAAAACTATAGAAATCACAGCTTATCAATTTATGATATGCCTTTATTGAACAGAACACCATGCAAAACCCAAGAATGTTGTGGCAGCTTGTGCCTATGGAGTATATTTGAGGTGTAATACCTGCTACATGCCCGACGCAATGGTGGATTTTCACATACAATTCTTAGGATCCTTTGTTGTTTTCATTACTTTATAGATGAGAATGAGGCCCAGAGGGATTATTAAATCACTTTTCTGGGATCATACAGCTACTTAAATCTGCCTCCAAAGCCCAGTTCCGCTTATATGACTTATAAACCATTCCCTTCAATTTTCTTTGGTCCCAGTTGAAGTTATCAACTGAACACAAAAGTGAGGAGGCTTCAGTTACAGACAAACGACAATGATCTGTAGGGTGTTAGGGTTTGCAAATCAGAAACACAACTAGGCACTAACCACAGTGTTCCAAAAAAAGAGAAAAACATGGTTCTTAGAGTAAAGTGTACATTCTTGAATTGGTCCTGCATTCTGAGCCTCTGGACTGGTCTGTGGTGGTAATCTTGTAGAAGACCTGTGGTCTGGATAATGCATGTAAGTTTTCCTAAGTGCTTCATTCTTTCCTAAGTCCTTCAGAATTATCTATGGGAATTTATCTCCTGGCTCAACTGAAGTCCAATTCACCTAACAGAAACATTAACAATTGTTTCCACATGCCTCAGCCTACTTGATTTTAGTAATGTAGCAGCTTGAGTACACCGACTCATTTTATTTCTTAACTCTTTCCTCAAAGGGTATGTTTCTGCTAAAACAGCTGCCCACATCTTCTTAATTCATAAACCCTTGTTTAGTGATTTACTGAGCATTTATTTTGTGCCAAGTACAGGAAGCTGAGATCCATAAGCCTCCTATCCTCGCAGCACTCAGCTTAATTTATAGATAGATGTATAACTAAAACACAGGTGCTATGTTGCAGGTACATGAAAAAGTGCTACAGAAAAGCGCAGGGTAATTCAGGGTTATATGGAAATGTGACTTGCATTATAACTCACAAGGTATTATTTTGCACATTTTATATTACATGTGCTTCATTTAACCATCTTAGCCCAGGTAAGATAATTAGCCCCATTTTATAGAGGGAAACAGAAACAGAGGAAGTCGGCTTGACCCGTACAGCAGGCCTGGAACATCTGACTCCAAGCCTAGGGCCCTCTGGCCAGCACAGCAGCCATAATAGTGAGCTTTTTTTCTTCACCTTGAGGAGTTGGTGCGATCAAAGGTGTCTCCTGTCATTTCACTTGCCTAGACCACACCGCTACAAGACCCTGAAGGAGCCCTCAAGTCTGGATGGCCCAAGAGACTGGTCTCCCACTAATTCCAGCAGGGCCTATAGTACCTCTGACCCAGAATGGGTTCACTGTCTTACAATTAAGGGCCAGCTTTAGTGATGGCCCCATTTTTTAAACAACAGAGTCTGAACTCCTACTCAGGAATGCCCTCTTCCAGAAACAAATACCTGTTGGTCTCAGAGCAACTAACTCCTCTGTGACCAGAGGTTTGCTTGGTGACGTGAGCAGGCCCAAGGAATACATGCTATGTACTGTGGCAAAGGACAGGGCCTTCTCTGTTTCCAAGTCATTTCTCCCACTGTAGCTTCAGCTAGTTGACCATACAGGGTTCAGTTACTGCAGGAGACCAGGTGATAGCCATACCGAGCTCTGGCTTTATTGAGACTAGATGTCTGGATATGGGCCTGAATTTCTTCAGTCGCCCCTAAATTTTTTTATTTTTGATGGAGAGAAAGAAGTATCAAGTCAGTGCTCCACTTAGTTGCTTCTCGTAAGTGCCTTGGACTGGTGACCTTGGGCTAAAGTTGAGCCAGTGGCTCTTTGCTCAAGCTGGTGACCTTGGGCTAAGCCAGCAACCTCAGGATCATGTCCATAACCCTGCACGCAAGTCAGCGACACTAGGTTTTGAACCCGTGACCTCAGTGTTCTGGGTCAACGCTCTATCCACTGCTCCACCACTGGTCAGGTTACCACCCCTAACCTACCTACTTATTTTTAAATAACAACTCTTATTGTCTGTTAAAGTTACAATGTCAAAAAGAATGAGAAAGATCTATGTATAGAGGAAACAATTTCCAAAACATTGAGATACATAAGTGTGTATGTGAACACAGTTTATCTCTGAAGATACATAAAAAACTAGACAGTACAGCTGCATAAGGTGGAGGGGGGAAGGTATACACATGTATTTTTATAACTTTTTTTTTTTAGAGGGATAGAGAGAGAGAGTATTTAGATAGGAACGGAGAGAGATGAGAAGCATCGATCATCAGTTTTTCATTACAACACCTTAGTTGTTCATTGATTGCTTTCTCACATGTGCCTTGACCGTGGGCCTTCAGCAGACCGAGCAACCCCTCACTTGACCCAGTGACCTTGGGTCCAAGCTGGCGAGCTTTTGCTCAAACCAGATGGGCCCGCACTCAAGCTGGTGACCTTGGGTCTCGAACCTGGGTATTCCGCATCCCAGTCCGACGCTTTATCCACTGCGCCACTGCCTGGTCAGGCTACACATATTTTTAAAACTAGCATACTATGCATATCATTTCATAATACACTTTTAAAAACATGCTAGAAATATTTCCCCATGTTATTAAAATTCTTCATTGAGTTGGCTCCTGAGATGGCTCGGCTGGTTAGAGCATTGTCCTGAAGCACAGAGGCTGCTGGTTTTATCCCCAATCAGGGCACATACAAGAACAGATGGATGTTCCTCTCTCCCTCTCTCTCAAATCTATAAAATAAACATTAAAAAAATTGCTAGAGGTAAGAAAAGTTTTAAAAAATCCAGATGAACTTGTTTTGATTTACAGATCCTGTTACTCTGATAAATGCTGTGTATCTTCAATTCACAAAAATGTGTATATATGTGCTACCTCTGAAGTCCATCCATGGCAGATCACAAGTTAAAACTTGATATAGAACTTTACTGGCATGGGAAAATGTCCATACCACCCAGATTACTGAGCATCATACTAAATAGAAAAATCCCACAATGTGACCCTCTGGCCGGAGTGTTCACAGGGCTAGCTCTTGACTGGGATCTGTTTACTGGATAACCTTATCAGTATAGGCCCTGCCCTCCTTCCTTATCAAGGTCTCAGCACCCTGTTATTTTCCTTAATAACACCTTTGTTGTATGCTTACCGATTTATGGGTCTCTGCTGCCCTCCTACCCCATAGACTGCTGTCTCACCCCACAGACTGAGGGCTCCTGAGAGCTGAGCTTGGGTCTGACTTGTTCCTTGATAAGCTACATCCAGCCCCCATTTTTGTGAACCAAAACCAGTCTTTACAGGTGACATCTGCAATCAATTGATGAATGGAAAGACTAACCTGGAACCCCAAAAAGCATACCATTCTTCTCGTTAATAGACCTGAATTTTAAAAACTGTACTCAATGATTACATTTTGAAGTCCACCAATAAATAATGTTATGGACCTTTATCTCTTGGGTTATGAAAGTACCTACACAGTAACCTTGATTTTGCCTCCTGGCCCACAGAGCCTAAAATATTTGCTATCTGGCCCTTTATAGAAGTTTGCCAATCCCTGGTCTAAAGCAGTATCTGGCACACAGGAGGCAATCCCTAAGAGCCAAAAGGAAAAATTATGTAACAATGAAAAAGGATATCTAAAATACATGTGTATCAATTTCCATAGAAGAAAATGGCCAATTAAGCATCCCCTTACCTTTTAACAGTCAGGTAACATCCCCTGTCTGCATTAGTTTGTTGCTTCTTATCTTTTCCCCCACAATTACCATGCATTAACTCCATCCTCCTGAAGATGAAAACGGGGTCACATACTAAAACTGGCAAGTTCGGAGGAGGCATGAACAGCAGTACTTACAAACTCAAAAGACTGAAAGTAACCTCACAGGATGGTCAAAACATAAACATTCCTGCCTGACCGGGCAGTGGGGCAGTGGATAGAGTGTCGGACTGGGATGCGGAATACCCAGGTTCGAGACCCCAAGGTCGCCAGCTTGAGCGCAGGCTAATCTGGCTTGAGCAAAAGCTCACCAGCTTGTACCCAAGATCGCTGGCTCCAGCAAGGGGTTACTCGGTCTGCTGAAGGCCCACGGTCAAGGCACATATGAGAAAGCAATCAATGAACAACCAAGGTGTTGCAACTGCAACGAAAAACTGATGATTGATGCTTCTCATCTCTCTTCGTCCCTGTCTGTCTGTCCCTCTTTCTGACTGTCTCTGTAAAAAAAACCAACATAAACATTCCTAACGAAAGGCAGGGTCCAGGTGCTAGTGGTAGTTATGTCCCAGGCCTGTAGTTTCCTTGTTAAAGGTTAATCTTTACCTTCTTAAATGATCCTCTCTATTGTCTTTTTGCATCTAAGATAGCATATCTTTGAAATGTCAGAAAAATCTTTTCCTGACCCCAAAGGGCAAGACCACAAGACCACAGAAACCCTCATTACCTTGTTCCCTGCCTACCATCTCTATGTTAACTATCCTGTACCCACCATTGTAAAAGTATGTGTTTCTCTATTTTGCTTTCTTATCAAATCCTAGATACTATCCCACTTTCTCCTGTTTCCTTCATCTGTGACTGATAGGTTTCATATAACCCTCCTTAATTCTCAGTATAAAATACACTGCAAAACTATCATTCCCCAGAGGTTTTTTTTTTTCAGTCCCTTGAGATTTTACTTCACCGCCATTGTCAGTTTGGTTCAAATAAACTGATAAAACTTCTCTACAGATGTGGACGTTTCTTAGATCCACACTCGTTTAGAAAGGCTGTCATTGTTCCTTTCAGGAAGGCAGGCAGTCTTGCAGGCGAGCACCGAAAGTCGTAACTGCTACACTGAGCGATAACTACACAAACCCCACAGGGTCGCAGTCTGAGCCCAGCGGGTGTAGGAAGTCCCCACTCGAAAAGTTTTCCTTACCAAAGCGCCGAGTCCAGCGAAAGAAACCTAGCGGATGGGTCTGTGAAACCTCACTAAAGCCCAGTTCCATCCTCGCCAAGCCCAGCCCTGTATGGGGGACAGGTCTGGGAGCGTGTGGACTCACCTCACTCACTTCGCAGTCTCATCACTGCAGCTCTCCCTAGAATGAAACAGAGGCTCTGACCCGGACAACACTTCCCAGTCCCCATGCCCCGCGAAGAACGCAGCGCACCAAGCATCCGGCTGCAACGTAGGGATGGGAGGAGCCCCGGTCACAGATAACGGCCTTCCAAACAGTTGCAACTATTCCGGGGCGGCACGCGACAGGGACCCAGCCCCCCGCATGCGCAAAAAAAGCCTTGCGCCTGCGCATCGCTACTCCTCCTGCGCGCTTGGCCTCGCGCGGCTTCTTCGCGCCTGCCTCCTCCCCTCACTTCCGAGATTTCACGGCGACGGCCGTAAGTGGCGGGCGAATGCCGCCCACGAGGCCCGCCGTAAACGGCTCCCTCGCGCCACTTCCGGCCGGCTTCCGCAGGCGGCGCTGGTGGGGATCGAGAGGCGCCGGAGGTCGTTCCTGGCGGCAGAAGCCATGGAGATACCTCTGCCACCCGATGGTGAGGTGTAACCCGTGTTTAGGGACTGTTTCTCTCTCTCCAGAATCCCCTGTTGGCCTACCCCGCCTCCCCGGGTTCCCGGACCTAGGAGGAGGCGGGGCTCGGCCTCCCGGGCCCACTCGCGGCCTCTCCCGCGGGTCCCCGCTTTCCCAGCGCGCTTGTGGCCCCTATCAGGACCCGTACAAGGGCGGCCTCTGTGGGGCCCACCCTTAGGGATCCCGACCTAGCGGACGACGGCGGATAAGCCAGGGCCCCCGGATTTGGGCGGTCCTCGCTGACGCCTCGCGCGGCCTTTTCTCCGTTCCCCAGACCAGGAGCTTCGAAATGTCATCGACAAGCTGGCCCAGTTCGTGGCTCGCAACGGGCCAGAGTTTGAGAAGATGACGATGGAGAAGCAGAAGGACAACCCGAAATTCTCGTTTCTCTTTGGAGGCGAGTTCTACAGTTACTACAAGTGCAAGCTGGCACTGGAACAGCAGCAGCGTGAGTCCTCTAGCTCTCTGGCCGCACCCTGTAGCGATTCCTTTCTCTAATTCCAGTGCGAGTTCTGCCACAAACCGCCTTCTTTTGGGTCGCGTGTACTTTCTCTGAAAATGGGGCAGCTTGGCCTTCTAGATCTTGTCCGTTGTTTCCAGGCTTGCGACGAGCGGTTGCTGCGTCTGAGTGTAATGGTGAACAAGGTTATCGATCCTCCTTCTGGGCTCAGGATCAGGGATTTATCTGTTATTTTGCAGACGTGATGACTGAGGTCAGCAGTCGAGTTAGGGCTTCGGTGTTTTTCTTAAGGAAGTGATAGAGGCTAGATTCGGACTTTTTCTTTTTCTTCAGACACTGCCTAGCCCCCTTAGTGGGCTCTTCGTGGGTCCAGCGAGGTTTTTGTGCAGTCTGAATCAAAAAGAATTGTCCCTTGGTAGATGTTTATTGAGGTTCACTGAGTTGGGTGTCAGGATTCTGGTTCTCTCAGAGAGTTCAAAATGAAGTTAGGAATCACAACTGGCCATTGACTAATAAATAGCCCCCAGGTGGTAAGATTCCACGTCTGTCTCATTCACTATCAAATCTCTATCTTCTAAATACATTGTTTAAATGAATAGGGGATTACCAGGTTGATGGGTGTTGAAAGCTGAATGTTTCCTGGACCACAAGCACTAGATCTTCTTTTTAGTTTTTGTTGTGACTTAATGTGTAGTACATGGTAGATGTTCAATAAAGAATTTGTAAGAACTTGCGAGGCACAGTGGCTTGAAGAAGGCTGGTGTGTTTAGGCAGCCATGAGAGAAACCATGAGAGGCTCAGCATGGCTGGAGCCTAGAACACATGTAGAGGAGGAAAGTGTTTGGTCTGGAGTGGAAATGCCAGGGGAATGTTTGGGTTTTCTCCCTCATTTCAGGGGTTCTTGTTTCTAGTGTGTCCATAAAGTCATGGTGCACTTTTGACCGGTCACAGGAAAGCAACAAAAGACGATAGAAATCTGCACCAAATAAAAGGAAAACTCTCCCAGTTTCATACCTACTCAGTGTAGTTCGATGTGGGCTCCATTTGTTGCCCTACACACATCCAAACGATAGTGAAGTTCTTGCCACACACGGGTAAAGACATCTGGTATAACAGTGAATAACATCTATGATTCTCTGTTTTAAGTGATTAATGTCATTGATACGTTCAGTGTACACATGTTGCTTCACATAACCCCAAAAGTAAAAGTCTAGGGGCATCAGATCCGGGGATCGTGGTGGCCATGGCTTGACAGAACCCCTGCCTATCCACTGCCAGGGGAATGTTCTATCCAGAAACTCACGAACAATGGTGGCATAGTTGGAGGAGCACCGTCCTGTTGAAAGATGACACCTTCTGGAAATTGTGGCACTGCATACAATTCCAACATGTCAAGATAGGTGTTTGCCGTCACAGACTGCTCCACGAAAATAAATGGGCCTATCACCTTATCATGCATCAGGCCACACCACACGTTCACTTTAGGGGTGTTACGTTCGTAACTCAACGTAGGCATGAGGATGTTCAGCAACCCATATTTGGACGTTATGGCGATGAAAATGTCCACAGATATGGAAGGTCGCCTCATTGCTAAACACAGTCTTCTGCAAAAATCTTGCATCATTTTTGATCTCATGAAGCATATCTGTAGCAAACGCGCATCGTGTGGGTCTATCCGCCGGTTTGATAGCGTGCAACAGCCGCAATTTGTACCTGTAAAACAGAGACGTTTCTTTAACACCTTATGAACTGTAGTCTTGCTTAGGTGTAATTGTTGAGCACACGCATGCAGATTTTTTAGGGCTCCTTAGGTAGCTATCCTGTATAGCCTTTACAGACTCGTCACTGACTGATGGCCTATGAAAACGGGGTTTCTCCACCAAACTGTCGGTTTCCTTCAACTGCTTGTCCCACCGAGTAATGTTATTCCTATGTGGTGGCGCTTAGTTATAAACGCGCTGATATTCACATTGCACTTTGGTCACGGATTCGAATTTAGCAAGCCACAGAACACACTGAACTTTCCTCTGTACTGTCCACATCTCGACTGGCGTAGCCATGGGTTGCTCCTCTGTATATATGATGTTACGTCATCATCTGCACGTGCGCACATGCTGCCACATCATCCTACAGAAACTGGGAGGGTTTTCCTTTTATTTGGTGCAGATTTCACATTTCTATCGTCTTGTTGCTTTCCTGCGACCAGTCAAAAGTGCACCGTGACTTTACGGACACACTGTATTTGAGAAGGGGGTGGGGGCGATCAGCTTCCTGAAATTGTAGGCAAAATGTTGTATGTGCGTACGTGTCTCTGGAAAGATCACTCCTTAACCCTGATACACCAAGTTTAAAATCCCTGTACAAGCATTGTGAAGCTATGAGAGTTTGAACGAAGGGAGAGATAAGTCAGCTTTATGTGGCCCATGTGGCAAGGTTGGAGGGAGCAGGAGTGGATGCTGGAACCAGCAAGGCTCTCAGGGGAATGAACAAGTCATTAGGTGAGTGGGTTGAGTCTGAGGGACTGGCCCTGGGGGCAGGTGGAGTTAAGGGGTTAAGCCTATGAATTGGGGTACCAGGTGGATATTGTTCATAACCAGATAGGGGAAGACAGTGCTTTGGCTGAAGTGACCAGGAGGTGAGAGCTGCTTCCCTTGCAAGAGGACCCCAGTCACTACCTTGCAGGGTCAGAAACCCAGGGCTGCTTGGGACTTGGTGCCATGTCCCAGTAAGGATAGGGTACGTCTAGCAGGAGAAGATTGGGGCTCATGAAGTGCTTTTTGCATGTAACAATATATGCCTGGAATTAAAGAATGTGTCAGAGTTAGTCAAATGGAAACTGAGGAGAGAAAAGTGTTCAGGCGAAGGAAAGCATATTAAGAGGGGCTGGGAATGGAGGAGACAAAAGCTCAGTGGCTGAGTTCCAGAGAAGGAGGGCTTCTTAGAGGTGCAGAGTAGGGAGGCTGGCTTGCCAAGAGGAATTCTCTTGGGAGCTTTGGAGGTCCCTTGAAGGTTTGGTTTCAGGTCTGGTTCTAGAGCAGGGTTAGCCACTATAAAGACTGAGATCCAGGACTAGTGTAGAATGGCATTTTGCAAACTAGTGAAGGACCAGTTTTTATTTTTTAAAATTTACACTCTGCTGTTGAAAGTATACTTTGCAAAAGTACAGTAAAAATGTGATCCATGAAATGTCAAGTTATTTTAAAAGTTTCAAACGCTCCCTCACCGTTATTGTATTTGTCTAGTCTTGGTATCATCTGTTTGGTCCTCAGACCACACTTTCAGCAGCAGCACTATAATTGCCGTTATATAAAGGAGAAGGAACAGAGGGGGCAGGACTGGACACAGGGAGACCATTTTCAAGGGTGATACAGGTGACAAAAGAATGGTAGCAGAGACACAGACAAGAAGCTGACTTGACAACACAGTTTGACTTGTTCATATGAGGTACAAGGGAAAGAGGAGGGTATGTGCCTTCAGACTTCAGGCTTGTTTTATGTGGGCATGTCCACACCAGCCACATAGATTAAGAGTGGGCATGCTGGTGGTAGAAGATGGGACAAGAGGAAACTCATGCCTGTGTGAGGTGCCCTTGGAAAGCTATGGGCTGTTCGAGTTATAATTAGGTCCAAAGCTCAAAGAATTGAGGATGGACATAATCGATTTAGAAATCATGTTATGCGGATTATGATTGCTGCCTCAGATGCCTCCGAAGGCTTCAGAGAGAAGACAGTCCTGGCATCCCAGCATTTAAGGACAGAGAGAAAGAGGAAGGGGTTGACGAGCTAGCCACGCAGGTTGAGTGAAACGGGCCTGAGACAAGGCCACCAGGCTGAATAAGATGTGCCTAGGAGCCGTAGAGGTAGGGATGGAGATAGGTGTGCAGAGCCGGACTTGCCCTGGGCTGAGGTAAAGGAGAGATGAATTGAAGCAGAACCTTGGCTATAAAATTGTTGAGAGGGGGGCATGAGATTAAGGGAATTTTTTTTTAAGACAGAAGAGAGGTGTGTTTAAATTCTGCTGGGGTGGAGTGAGTAAAGAGGGAGAAAATGAAGAAATTATAGCAAGAAAACAAATTTGCTGAAAAAGTGTTTCTGGGAGAGTAGAAGGTATCCAGAGACAAGTCAAGGAGATCACCCCAGAGGGTGTCCTAGGGTACAACCACCAGAAGGCTCAACCAGACTTAAGTGACTAGATGCCCCATGATGGGCACTGAAGGACACCCTCTGCGCCATCTGCCTGTCTGTATCCA
Source organism: Rhynchonycteris naso (assembly GCA_037038555.1). Lineage (NCBI taxonomy): Eukaryota > Metazoa > Chordata > Mammalia > Chiroptera > Emballonuridae > Rhynchonycteris > Rhynchonycteris naso. Next base: position 22,482,247 of record CM073003.1, read on the forward strand.
AAGGCCCGGTCCCCTTGGGGTGGCACTCAGGAGGACTCCAGCAGTGCATGGTCAATTTCAGACCAGACAAGGCCCAGTGGCTGATGGGGAGACTATTTTATCCAGTGACCCTTCCCATCAGAACCCTCTCCTCACCACCATCCAAATTTTTATCCCTTCTCATCGGCCAGATTTGGAGCACTCACCCACCTGACCCAATCTCCTACCAGCAGGATAAGTGTCCCACGCTGGCTCAATCCGGATTGGCTCAGGAATGCCAAGGAGTCCCTTTCCCCAACCAGACTGAGAGTAAGGAAAGCAAGAGGCAGGTGGTGGTGGGCCACAGCATGTGCTCAGTGGTGCTGGCCTGCTCCTGCAGTGGGCACATTTATGAACTTGCTGGCTAGAGGTTTTTTTAAAGACTTTATTTATTGATTTTTATAGAGAGTAGAGAAAGGAGGGGAGGAACGGGAAGCATGAACTCGTAGTAGTTGCTTCTTGTATGTGCCTTGACCAGGCAAGCCCAGGGTTTCGAACCGGCAACCTCAGCATTCCAGGTAGATGCTTTATCCACTGCACCACCACAGGTCAGACATAAGGTAACATGTCTTTGTTGTCTTGAAAATGAAGAGTAGATTAGGGGGTGGTGGCAGAGGAGGCTGGGGGACTAGGAGAGACACTGATGGGGGCAGGGCTGTGGTCTGGATTTAGCATCAATTCAGGCCAAGGTGAGGGGGATGGGCTCAGGCTTGATCTGTGGTAACGGACACTGGACAAGACATCTGGTATTGGCAAGAGTGGCAAGGTTACAGCCTGAGATTTCCAAGGAGAGGACTGGTACAAAGGCAGAAGGTGGTGGGTGGGACATGGGAAGGGGGCTGGGTCTAGGCTCTGGGGGGTTGGGAGGGCCAGGCTGAGAGTGAGGGGAACTTGGCAGACTTTAGTGCGGGTGGCAGAAGTGGGGTGTGTGGCTACAACACAGCGCAGAAATCCTCTTATGGATGGTGAGTGAAGGGAGGGACGCCCCTATGGTTTAAAACTGCTCAAGAAGCAGCCAGAGGAACACCTAGACCCCAGCCACCTTCTTATGGGGCCACCTTTTCTCCTCTCCTGCCAGTCATCTGCAAGCAGCAGGCCCCAGAGCTGGAACCGGCAGCAGCCCTGCCACCCCTCACACAGCCCCCGCTAGCCCCTGCTGCCCCCATCCCACCTGCCCAGGGAGCCCCGTCCATGGATGAGCTCATCCAGCAGAGCCAATGGAACCTGCAGCAGCAGGAGCAGCACCTGCTGGCCCTCAGACAGGTACGTGGCCTGCTCCTCCTCTTCCCTCCCTCTCCCCCAACCCTGAGACAGGTGCCCTGAGTAAGCCTAGGTCCCTTCCCTCCCCCTCTTCGTCCTAAGGTAGGTACCTGGAGCTCACCCTTGTGCTTCAGTGTTCACATCTGCACGTTGGGACTCACAGTAGCTGTTAGGACCCATTATCAGTTGTTGATGCGAAGGACAGTGCTGCCACACCCACAGCTTGTTTAGCCCAGCCCCTGACACTGGACAGAGGTTGCTTCTTGCTTTTCATTACATTGAAATCATCGCAGAAGCTCTTTGCTGGAGTGGACACCTATGAGTAGGACTGCATGTTAGAAATTGTGTTAGCAGAAAACGGCAAGAGGCCTTTGGTGCCATTGCTACCAGTACTTGCTAGCTAAGTCATGCCAACTTGTGGGGAAGGACCCTTCTGTCCTGATCCATTATAGTTCTAATACTTTGGCTGAACTCAATGAGATGAATCACCAGGAAAACGAGATATATTAAAAGGTATCTGAAACACCAGACCCAGTTTTATTACTAGATTTAGGGTTACTGTCAATATTGCTGATAACACATGCCATGTCATTCTCTTTCAACTCTGGATGGAGCTCTTCATAGAATGGGTGTCTGGCCTTGGCCAGCCCTGCGCAGACTTGCCTGGCCCCACAGCAGCACTAGGTCTCAGTGCTCTCTCAGTTTGCCAGTCTAATGGGTGAAACTGGCATCCTCTTTTTAATTTTCAATTCCCTGGTTGGTAGTGAGGTTGCTTATTGTTCTCCCAACTGGTGACCATTTATACGTCCTCTCTGTACTGTCTGTTCACATTGTTGCTCACTTTTCTGTTCGTGTTGAATTTGCCTGCAGAGGTTCCTTGTTCCTCTGGGTCTTTATTGTTCCATCTGTCACCTGCAGAACGGGGAGCTGACATTGTCTCCCCTGTGTCTTGTCTTGCTCTGTTCTCTGCGTACTCTGTCTGCCATGGCTGTGAGTGCCCAGGAGCAAGTCTGAGGCTGCCGACATCAGGGACAGGGTCTCCTGGTGCTGTGGTGGGCACTGACAGGCAGTCTTGGTCCCACCTGACCTCCCAGGAGCAGGTGACAGCGGCTGTGGCCCATGCGGTAGAGCAGCAGATGCAGAAACTCCTGGAGGAGACCCAGCTGGATATGAACGAGTTTGACAACCTGCTGCAGCCTATCATTGACACATGCACCAAAGACGCCATCTCGGTAAGGGCTGGTGGAGTTGGGTGGGTTCGGTGCTCCCAGAACCTGGTGCTCCTGACAGGTGGGAGCCCACCAATGCCTGTTTGGGCCGGGGCTGGTGACGGGGTACTTCATCTACTCCTATCCTTCCCTCTTGATCTTGAGCACCTCCCAAGAGGGAGAGGGAAAGCAGACAGAGGCAGTAGCACATGACCAAGCCCTTGGGTATCACACCCATGGCTGTGCCCTGACCTCCCTGGGTACCTGTCCACTCTCTGGCTAAGGGAGCTCAGCCCTGCTCACCTGTTGCTCTGGCTTTTGCAGGCCGGGAAGAACTGGATGTTCAGCAATGCTAAGTCCCCTCCGCACTGTGAGCTGATGGCAGGCCATCTCCGGAACCGTATCACAGCTGATGGGGCACACTTTGAGCTGCGGCTGCACCTCATCTACCTGATCAATGACGTGCTGCACCACTGGTAAGGGCCCTTCAAGCCCTGTTCGCCTTCCCTCTCCTCGCCCTCTCTTGGCAACTGCTCTTCACTCAGTAGCTTGGTCGGTCCCAGGACAGGCATCACCTGTCCAGAGACTCTGGGGGAGGGTCAGTCTGTGCCACAAGCCCCCACACACACACACCCCTCAGCCCATCACCAGACACCTCACTACACCTAGGACCACCATTTCTTTGCTCCTTACTCTCTTGGGGCAGCTTCTGGTGTGTTGCAGCATCTCTGTTGGCTGCCAGCTCCTCCTCAGTGACACACCTACTTATCCCAGTCACCAGACTCTGCCCTGCTTCAGAGTCCTCAATGCTGGGTTTCCCTTGCTGATCCTCTGCTCTACCCCATTGAGACCAGTCCCCCACCCCCACAGGCCAGGCCTGTGTTTATGTTTGCACTGCCTCTTTGGGGCCTTATGACAAACAAAGGTTAACTTAAGGAACCAGATGCCTATGCCAAGGCAGGCTCCAGGAGGAGATGGGGAAGGAACCAGTGTTAGTGAGGCTGGTGTGGGGCTACCATGTTTGGCTTTGAGCTTGACCAGCTGAAGGGGATGGTGCCTGTAAGAGCAGCAACAGCTGACCTGCCCGCTAGGTCCTTTACCTTGCCTTGTGTTCCACTGCACATGCATCCTGGGTCCCTGTTCCCCCACACCACTCTCTGCACCATCAGTCCCTTATTTTTTGGATGAAAATGGCTGCCCAGAACTCTCCCTGCCTTCCTGCTTTACCCACTGCTCTTTTACCTCCAGGGCGCTCTGCAGGACAGCCCTGTCTTACCTGTTCTGCCTGGACTGTCCTTTCCCTGACCAACTTTCCCACCCCAGGCGCTCGCTCCTGTCTGAGAGCTCCCTCTGGTGAGCTCGGTGTTGGAAGGGGTTCCCGTCACTCACTTCCTGTCCTGTGTCCTCCCCCAGGAGGCGGCAGATAGACCATCTGGGCCCTGTCACCACCACAGTTGGGAGCCTTGTCACCTCAGTGTACAGCCGCAGGGACCTCCGCACCCGTTTATGCTCGGAGTACTCCCCTGAAGGGTGTGGGGCAGGCACACCCGGCACACTCCTGTTTCTTGACACGTGGGACCCAAGTTGGGGATATTTTATGTGCAGGGGATCAGGGGATGACTGTTGCACAGGCCTCATGATGAGGCCCTGGCTGTCCTGTCCTGTGTGAACACTGGAGCTCTCATGGCCTTTTGTCAGTCCTCATGCCACCGGGGAGAGAAGGCTTATTTCACTAATGAGACCAGGGTGTTAGGTAGGCTTTGTTCTGAAGGTCCCCAACCTGCGTTTGTTTTCATTCTTCCACGCTGTCTGCTTGTCAGTTGGGCCCAAGTGCCAGCACAGGTCTTGTGGGGAGCCCAGCCCTCATCCCAGCCGGGTTGGGGGCCCGCTCCCTGAGAAGGCAGAGGGTGCTATGGCTGGAGCCATGATGGTAACGGGCGCGTGGCCGGGTCCCGCCCCAGGGCCCTGACGCGGGGAAGGTCTCTCCCTCACAGCCAGCGCAAGCAGGCCAGGGAGCTGCTGGCCGCCCTGCAGAAGGTCGTGGTGCCCATCTACTGCACCAGCTTCTTGGCTGTGGAGGAGGACAAGCAGCAAAAGATCGCCCGGGTATGTGGCGCAGCCTGGAGGGGTAGGGGAAGACGGGCAGGGGCTGGGATGTGCTCCTTCCTCTGACATGGCCTTTCCTCCTCACACCAGCTCCTGCAGCTGTGGGAGAAGAATGGCTACTTTGACGACTCCATCATCCAGCAGTTGCAGAGTCCAGCCCTGGGGCTTGGCCAGTACCAGGTGAATGCTGCCACCTCCCAAACCACCTTCTGGGGCCAGGGAAGACACCATCCCAGCAGCTTCCAGAAGTCATGGGGCCTGCCTTTCTCACCTGGCCTGGGAATGGCACTTCAAAACCCAGGTGGCATTTTCTGTACTAGACTCACGGGTATGCCTCTGGTTGAGGGGTGGCGTCTGAGCCGCAGCCCTGAGCCTCCGTCCCATGCATGTGACTGGCGAACTCTCCCAGTTGAGACTTCCTGGTGCACTTATGACCCAGTTTCCCAGTTTAGAGCCTTCTCTCAGTGTCATGGGCCTGTTTGTGCTGGTCCCCAGGCACGCCTTTACATGATGGGAGTGTGAGGGGAAGACCCCACTGTGGTCTAGGCTGCAGTGGCCATTACCTTTTGCAGTCAGTGGTTTCCATGCATGTGTCTGTCTTTGCCCAGAGAACAGGAACTGGACAGGGCTGGGTAGGTCTTCTTGGCCCCTCTGTCATGGCACCAGTGTCACTGCCTCATGTGCAGGTGTTGGAATAAAAATCACAGCTCACACTCCCTCTCAGGCTGAATGCCTGGCTCAATATCAGGAGCTTTGTGAGGCTGCTACCCTCAGTGAGGGCCTGAAGGCCATCCTTCCCACCGGGGACAGGGCCTCATGCTCAGAAACAGACAAGGAAAGTGCCTTTCATACTGTCTCTAAATTTTACCCACCTTTTTTATGTTAAATAGAATAAATTCGGACTACCATTGAACAATTAACGCTTACTGCTTTTTTCCCTTCAGTTTGTGATAGCAGCTCGTGTTTACTGAGTGCCCATAGTACTAGTCTCTTTCCATATACATATTATTCACTGATTTCTCCCTGAAGTCCTCGGAAGTTGGTTCCAATGTCGTTCCATTTTTCAAATGAGAAAAATTGAGGCTCAGAGAGGTGACTTGTTCAAAGCAAGGCAGCAAGTAAGCACAGCCCATGAGCATGTCCCAAAATGTTCATCAGTGACACATGTTTAAAGTCTGTGGCCATCTAGGGTACAGCCATCATTGCCTGATTCCGTTAAAGTGCACTGCACATCACCAAGGCTTTGGCTAGATTCAGAAGCCCTGGTTGTCAAGACCAAATTGATTGTTTTACATGACAGTGACATGCCTGCCTACTCCAGGTCCCTGGACTTCGCTGTCCGTGGCAGCACCCCTACTTCCCAGTGCTTTCCCAGCATTTGTCCCCTTGTTGCTCCAGAAGGGGTGGGCCCTGAGACTGGAGCACTGAGTGCCGGCTGTCCTCTCTGCCAGGCAACGCTCATCAACGAGTACTCCTCAGTAGTCCAGCCAGTGCAGTTGGCCTTCCAGCAGCAGATCCAGACCCTCAAGACGCAGCACGAGGAGTTTGTCAACAGCCTGACCCAGCAGCAGCAGCAGCAGCAGCAGCAGCAACAGCAGCAGATCCAGATGCCGCAAATGGAAGCCGAAGTCAAGGCCACACCACCACCGCCTGCCCCGCCACCGGCCCCCACACCCGCCCCAACCATCCCGCCAACCACCCAGCCCGGTATGTAGCCTCCTCAGTGTCTGCTCTTGGGGACCAGCCCCAGAAAGCAGCTTCTCCCAGAGGAGGGCTCTGGTTTCATAGTCGCAGGCCAGATTCTAATTGGTTTAACGCACCAGGCTGAGGGATTTCACGCTTAAACGTAACAATTTTTACAACTGAGACAGTTCTGTATAAACTGTCCGAGAGAGTAGGCAGAGAGGAAGCTGCCCAGATCATTTTCCAAGATCAAGATAACTTTTATACCAGGTGGACAAAGATAGGTCAAGAATTAAAAACCCAGGCCTGGCTGGCTGGCCTAGTGTATGAAGTGTCACCCCAGCCAGCTGAGACTGTGGATTTAGTCCCAGATCCGGGCACGTACAGGAAGCAGCCAATAGAGCACAACAAATGGAACAAGTTGATGCTTTCCCCTCCGACCTTTTTTCCTCTGTCTCAGATTAATGGGGAAAATATTTTAAAAGAATTAAAAATACAGTTCGGTGTCACTTCTGATTAAAGATGCAAAAATACTAAACAAAATTTGAGCAAATTAAGTCCAGCAGAGTATTTTAAAAATATATTATGACCAAAAACCACATGCCCCAGGAACTTCTAAGGCTGGTCTAACACTAAAAAAATCTAGTAAAATAACTGATCAAGTGGGAGGAAGTGGTTTTTCAAGTTGATAGAGAAAAGGTAAAGTTTAGTGATGAAAAGTTTTCAGCTAACTACAACCAACATGGCCGAATAAAGCTTTCAGAAAAGTGGTGTGCGTCTCGTATGAGGGCAGCCTGCCCCTTCCCAGTGGTGACTAGTTTCCAGTGGGCTCGTGAAGCAAGGATTTATGGGAAGTAAAGCCTCGCCTGGGCTGCCCGGGGTTCACTGAAAACGTTTTGGGTGGTGCCTCCTGTTGCTGGGGCCTCTGCTAACTGCTTGCTTGCTTGCCTGCCTCCAGATGACAACAAGCCTCCCATCCAAATGCCCGGCTCTTCAGAGTACGATGCCTCGGGAGGGGTCCAGGACCCTGCAGCCTCTGGCCCCCGGGGCCCTGGGCCTCACGACCAGATCCCGCCTAACAAACCCCCATGGTTTGACCAACCTCACCCCGTTGCTCCATGGGGTCAACAGCAGGTATTCTTACTTGGGGCAAGTGGGCATGGTTGGTCCTAACGGGGTTGGAGAGGAGGGCACTTGGCAGCCTCTGCAGGTTGGGGGTTTTCAGTGGTTTAGGAGATTTTAGGCTCTGCAGCGGGGTCCAGGCTCAGGGAAAGAATGTGATAGCCCCATTTTCCCAAGGTATAGGGATGGGGTGGAGCAAAAAAGTCAAGCCTTCGTCTCCTTCTCTGGTGCTTTAATCATTTGGGATTCTTAGTAACAGGTCCCCATTTTCCTGAGTGCTGGGAAATTCCATATAGTTAAGTATAGGAGGGTGTTCCCTTTTCCCTATTTTTGATTGGTTTGTCTAGCACATTTGTCAACATTTTTGTTACCCTGGAAAGGACGTCGTGCTTTTATAAAGAAAGGGAAGATCACAAGTGGTAGCGCCATCATATTCTGGGCTGAGATACTCTCCTTTGCTAGGGGTTAGAAACTTCTAGGCTAGGGCAGGGATCATCTCACCCAGTATAGCATGCCTCGGAGGGTCAGGATAGCAGGCTTCCTTCACCGTATCTCTGCCCTGCGTCGGAGGTCCACATTCAGAACCCATAGCCTGGCAATGCATTTTGTCTGACATACACATGTGGTGTCTTACATATTTTGAAATAGTTGCCATATTTAAAATTAGGTTTCCAGAGATTATGACGACCTAGGCCAGCCTCCCAGTGGTCGTAGCCAGTGGAGCTAACCAACCATAACCCTAGAGATGGGCCCTCTGGTCGGCTTCATCTGGGTACTTCCCTCCATGGCTCTGAGTTTGGGTTGCAGTCCAACTTTAAGTCTCTAAGCAGCAGCTGGGTGAAATCAGCTTATTTTGCCGTCAGTCTACAGAAGCAGTTTCCCAGGGCGGACGCAGGAACAGACCCTGCGACAGAATTTGAGGGCAGGTAGTTTATGTGGGAGATGACCCAGGAGACAGGATAGAGGGAAGGTTATAAAAGGGAGCATCTTCAAGATAGGTGGCCACCATGGACCCCTGGGGCTCAATTGGTCCATACACTCTGAATGTAGTGGGGAAGGTACCTGTGTACTGTCTACCGGGGGCGCAGGGGTAAAGGGTGCCAAGGTCCCCTGAACAAGGGGTCTGCATGCTGACCCAGAGGAAGTCCTCATAGATGCAGCAGTTGGGAATTGGGTTATCTGTATGGACGTGAGGGGTCAGTGGTTAGGCAGGCACCACAGCATCCACCGCATGTAAATGGGGCACTATGGCCTGTCCAGGGCAGCATCCAGAGGACCATCAGTGTGCAGCACTGGGCAGTGTGGAGACCAGATGTCTGTGGGTACCAAATGGCCTCGTGATTGGCTCATGTCTGCTCTTTGTCTTGCAGCCTCCAGAGCAACCCCCTTACCCACACCACCAGGGTGGGCCACCGCACTGCCCACCTTGGAATAACAGCCACGAGGGCATGTGGGGTGAGCAGCGTGGGGACCCAGGCTGGAATGGCCAGCGCGACGCACCCTGGAACAACCAGCCGGACCCCAATTGGAACAGCCAGTTCGAGGGCCCCTGGAACAACCAGCATGAGCAGCCGCCTTGGGGTGGTGGCCAGCGAGAGCCGCCCTTCCGCATGCAGCGGCCACCACACTTCCGTGGGCCCTTCCCCCCACATCAGCAGCACCCACAGTTCAACCAGCCACCACACCCCCACAACTTCAACCGCTTCCCGCCCCGCTTCATGCAGGATGACTTTCCCCCAAGGCACCCCTTCGAGCGACCACCCTATCCTCACCGCTTCGACTATCCCCAGGGGGATTTTCCTGCTGGTGAGTGTTGTGTGTGTTCAGAGGCCCAGTACACCCAGCCCTCTTCTACCTCTGGTTCTTGGAGAAGTCTAGTTTGCCTGCCTGGGGGAGGCACCTGACAGATTGGCCTCCTGAGTTGGCTGATGGCTCTGCTCTTAGTCCTTGGTATGTACCTGCAGTGTCCTGAGTCTAGGTCACAGGCAGAGGGTAAGGGGATGACAGAAGAACAGGCTGGTGATTCAAGTGTCAGCACTACCAGACACCAGGCTACAGAGGTTTGACAGCCTGCTCCTCTTTCACACACCCAGGAATAAGACCATGTCTCTGTCCTGCAGAAGAGGGAAGGCAGAGGCCAAAAGGAAAAGTTGTCTGCAAGGCCCACACAGCAGGCAGTTGGCAGGCGCTGAGGCCAAGTCTTGCGCCTTTGTCACGGGGCTGGCTTTCCAGTCCTTGTCTCAGTTTTCATTAGCTTCTCTCCTTTATTGTTTTTTTTTTTTAAGGAATCTTTATTTTCATTAATTTGTTTTAAGTAATTTTATTTTTACTGTATTACTGCTTTTATATTTAAATCTATCCCTCTTCATAAATTCAGCTGAGAGATCACTTAGCGCATTTATTGCTTGTGTTAAAGTCTTGGTGTGGCCTAACAAGAGTCCCACAGACTGGGCAGCTCCAGCAACAGACACTTACTTTCTCCCAGTCTGGAGGGAGGGATAGTGTCTTTAAGGCCTCTCCTTGGCTTGTCGACAACCACTTTCTCCTTGTGTCTATGCATGGTCGTCCCTCTTTGCCTGCCTGTGTTCTAATCTTATAAGTCGTATTGGATTAGGGCCTCCTAGTATCACTTTAAGTCACTCACCTCTGTAAAGATCCCACCTCCAGTCTGACCAGGCGGTGGCGCAATGGATAGAGTGTCGAACTGATATGTGGAGGACCCAGGTTCGAGACCCCGAGGTCGCCAGCTTAAGCGCGGGCCCATCTGGCTTGAGCAAAAGCTCACCAGCTTGATCCCAAGGTCACTGGCTTGAGGAACGGGTTACTCGGTCTGCTCTAGCCCTCCGGTCAAGGCACATATGAGAAATCAATCAGTGAAAAACTAAGGAGCCGCAAAGAAGAATTGTTCCTGTCTGTCCCTCTCTCTGACTCTGTCTCTGCCACAAAAAAAGAAAGAAAAAAGATTTCACCTCCAAATGCAGTTCCGTTCTGAGATACAGAGGTTTAAGACTGGTGGTGAATTGGCTGGGGTGATCCGGCTTAGCCCGTGATGTTGCTGTTGGAAGGTTCCCTGTTTCTCTTTAGCCTATAAGGTCCGTCATGTGGTGCTGTGAGTGAGGACAGGCCCCACTGGGCCTCGGCTCCTCCCGCCCCCTCTTGCTGCATTTCCTGGACAGTGAGTGAGCAGTGAGAGAAGATGCCAGGCAGAGCTGCCCAGAAAGCAGGTGTTGGCATCCTTGCCCTCTCGGAGCCCCTTTTCGCTGGTACCGGGTAGACTGTGCCTGAGCCCTTGGTGCCACCTAGCTCATAACTTCCCTGGAAGCCTAAGACATTTTTCTTTTAAGATTTTAGTTATTGATCTTACAGAGAGAGATGTGGGGAACAAGAAGTATCGATAATTGCTTCACTTTAATTGTTTAATTGTTCATCGGTTGTTTGTCATGTGTGCCTTGACCAGGGAAGCCCAGAGTTTTGAACCAGCAACCTCAGTGTTCCAGGTCAGTGATCTCCACTGTGCTACCACAGGTCAGGCCTAAGACAAGTTTCTGTTTTGCAGAGATGGGACCCCCTCACCACCACCCTGGCCACCGCATGCCACATCCTGGGATCAATGAGCATCCACCCTGGGGGGGTCCTCAGCACCCTGACTTTGGCCCTCCTCCCCACGGTTTCAACGGGCAGCCCCCCCACATGCGGCGACAGGGCCCTCCCCACATCAACCATGACGACCCCAGTCTGGTCCCCAACGTTCCCTACTTCGATCTCCCCGCTGGGCTGATGGCCCCCCTTGTGAAGGTAAGGTCTGTCTGTGATGGGTGCCCGTGTTAGCCGTACACGCTCAAGCCAGTGCCTCTACCCCCACACGAAAAGTTCACAGAGGGAACTCGTTACCTGTAGGCTGTACAGCAACGCTTCCCTAGGCCGTTTCCCCTCTCGGTTCCCATTCCCCAGTGAACTTGACCAAGTGTCAGTGAGAATGTCTGAGCCAGTGAGGCCTCTGTCTTCTTGCTCTCTGCATCTCCCTCCTGGTGCTGTGAGTTTGGTGCCACTTGGGGCAGCTTGGGTTGGGTGTGAGGAAGGGTTCCTCTCACTTCCGGCCCTTGGAAGCTACCTTGTCTAGAGCCTGACGCCAGAAGAATTTTTCAGGAGTGGAGCAGTCTCTGAGGTGTGCCTTCAGGGGATTTGGAATCTGCAGGGACTTGGGGCTGGGAGTGTGTTAGGTGAGCAGGGGCTGGGGCTCTAGGAGCCCTGCTGGTCACTGCCTCTTCCCAGGCCCTTTATCCACCACCGATTGGAACTAGAGCAGGGTCCTCCAGGGCACAGGGAGATCCAGAGGCAAGAGGGGCCCACAGATGAGCTGGTTGCTAGGAAGCGGCTCCTGGGTTGGACTCAGACTGCTGTTGATTGTGTGAGAGGCCCTGCCCACAAGGGAGATGACAGAGCCCTTAGTAGGAAGTCAGGGTCACAGGTGGCATCTGCATATACGGCGTCTGGAATTCCTAGCATGTCTACGAAGGAACCAGGGTCTCTTCGATCTCTTTAGCTTGGAGACCACATCTTCTGTATACATTTTCTGGAGAAAGAATTCTGTAGCTTTTATCAGCCTCAAAGAAGCCCTCAACCACCTCGTTTAAGATGTGGCTGAAGCCCTGTAAGAGGGTGGGCCTTCCAGGAAGGGCAGAATGAGCACTCTGGTGCCTGGGTGTGTTCACCTGAACACCAAACCAAGGCTGTCTCCTGTTCCCTGTGCCTTCAACCCTCTGAATGGGCCTGATGGGGTTCCATCAGGGTGTGGTGACAGCTGTGTTCTCCACTACAGCTAGAAGATCACGAGTACAAGCCTTTGGACCCTAAAGACATCCGCCTTCCACCCCCCATGCCACCCAGTGAGAGGCTGCTGGCGGCTGTCGAGGCCTTTTACAGCCCTCCTTCCCATGACAGGCCCAGGAACAGGTAGGGGTTTGGGGAGACCCAGCAAGTGAGGCTGGTGGTGGGAGGGGTGTGTCTGTTCTATATTCCAGCCTATCTTCCCCCAGCTTTGCTTCATGAGAAAGACCCTACCAGTCATACCTTCTGCCTAGTGAGGTATGGGGTCCAGGTAAAGAGAGTGGTGTCTCTAAGAGAAACTGCCAGTTGAGTTAAAGGGTCCAGTTCTTCCCTGGCTGTGGGTGATGTGTGCCACCCATAGTGGCCCTTGGTGAAAGGCTTTTCTACTTGGTACACATTAGAACAAGAACTTCTACACAGCACATTTCAGTAGCACTCACTGCTGTATACCCAGGCTTTGTCACAGGTCCCTTTCTGGATACTCTCCCCGCAACAGCCTTATTGCCAGCCCAGCTGAAATGGCTTCCTGTCCTGTGCCAGGCACTGGTGTGCCCATCTATGAATCAGAACCTTTGGTCCCCAGTTATGATGACCACAGGCCCTAAGACCCTCCTCAGCTTGCTCATTATTTTTGTTATTTAAGATTTTATTTATTGACTTAGAGAAAGGAAGGAGAGAGAGAAAAATAAGTGCAGTGGGTGGAGCATCAACTCGTAGTAGTTGCTTCTTGTATGTGCCTTCACTTGGGCAGGCTGGAGTTTTGAACTGGCGACCTCAGCATTCCAGGTAAACACTTTGTCCACTGCGCCACCACAGGTCAGGTCTCAGCTCTTCCCTGATATGGTGGTGCAGAAAGATCAAGAGCTGGGTGGAGCCAGGTATATGACCCAATCTCCCCACTTCCCAGCAAGTGTCCTGACTTCAGCCTGCTTTCTCATCCAGGGAGGAGTGTCTTTATTGAAATGACCACCGGAGTGTCCTCTGGTGGCCAGCACTCAGCATCCTGCGTGAATGCTGGGATGCTCTGCACCTCTGAAAACTTGTTGGGGGTGGGGGGCTCCTGACCCTGACGAGCTTCCCCAGTGCCCTGCAGGAGGAAAGCTGTCGTGGTCACGTGGGGATTGTTCTTGTCTTACAGCGAAGGTTGGGAGCAGAATGGTCTCTATGAGTTCTTCCGAGCAAAGATGCGGGCCCGACGACGGAAAGGCCAGGAAAAGAGGAACAGGTAAGTGCATCCCCACTGACTTCTGTGGAGTCGTGTCTTCCTGGCTGTGTCTTGCCATGAATTAGCTTAGAATGAACCAGACACACTAGATACACTGTTCTGTCCCGTCCTAATATGCTGTATCATGCCCAAATGAGTGATGTAATGCTCCAACATATGACTCCCCCACCCCCAAACACAGGCAGAGAAGTCAAGTGTAACCTCTGCCTGGATCTTGGGTCTGGGACCCTATGATAAAGGCATTAGGAGCTGCCTGACCAGGCGGTGGCACAGTGAATAGAGCGTTGGACTAGGATGTGGAAGACCCAGGTTCAAGACCCCGAGCTCGCCAGCTTGAATGCGGGCCCACCTGGCTTGAGCAAAAAGCTCGTCAGCTTGGACCCAAGGTCGCTGGCTCCAGCAAGGGGTTGCTCGGTCTGCTGAAGGCCCGTGGTCAAGGCACATGTGAGAAAGCAATCAATGAACAATTAAGGTGTCACAAAGGCAACGGAAAAACTAATGATTGATGCTTCTCACCTCTCTCCGTTCTTGTCTGTCTGTCCCTATCTCTGACTCTCTGTCCCTGTTTAAAAAAAAAAAAAAAAGGCGTTAGGAGCTATTTACACAAGCCTAAGTTAAAATTGAAAACAGCAACACAAGAGAAGTTTGTTGTGGTCTGTATTCACCAAGCTGTTGGGGAACACGACACCGGGTGTGAATGGTGTGTCCATGCCCTGACATGCACCCCTGGGGTCTCCCCGGAGTCAGGTGGGATGGCAGGCTTAGCCTGTGTGGGAGCCAGGAGCTGCCAGCTCCAGCTCACCAGTCTCTCCCCACAGCGGACCCTCACGGTCTCGAAGCAGATCCAAAAGCCGAGGGCGCTCCTCCTCTCGATCCAATTCGAGGTCCTCCAAGTCATCCGGTTCATACTCAAGATCACGGTCACGCTCCTGCTCCCGTTCCCGCTCTTACTCCCGTTCCCGCTCCAGGTAGGCAGGTGTCAACCACCTTGTGGGGATTTGGGCCTGAGGCTCTCTGTGGCTGCTTGGCTGCCGTGCAAGGCTCTCTCTTCTCCCCCAACAGGAGCCGTAGCCGATCTCGTTCCTCAAGAAGCCGCTCAAGATCCCGCTCCCGCTCAAGGTCCAAATCATACTCCCCAGGGAGAAGACGTCGGTCCCGATCCAGGAGCCCCACTCCGCCGTAAGATTTTTGTTTTAACTATCCAGTGACCCACTGGTAGCGCTGGAACTTCTGAGGCTTTGCTGTGAATGTTGAAACATGTCATTAGAGACATGCAGTAGTCTGTGCTGGGGTGGCGCCTCAGGGACAGCCAAACACAGTGACAGTGGCACTTCCTCATCTTACACCATGGTCTTTTTGTCACATTGTAAAGCCTGAGGCTGTGGCTGGGCTCTGTGTTTCTAACCGTTTTAGAGGTTTGGTGTGACCCCACCCTTGCTGCAGTGTGGGGCAGGGGCCATCATCTTAGGGAGCCCCCTTATCTGGCTGGCGAAGAGGATGAAGAATGGTAGAGAAACTGTGTGTTCATCCTGTGCTGTGATTATTCACATAAGCCACAACCTGTAATGTTCTAGGAGTTCTCATTCCAATAAATGGACCAGCTCTTTCTTATAAGACGTAACCTGTCTTAATTTTAGTTCCTCGGCTGGTCTGGGTTCTAATTCAGCACCTCCTATACCTGACTCCAGGCTTGGGGAAGAAAACAAAGGACATCAGATGCTGGTGAAAATGGGTAAGGCTCTGGGGAAGGTGAACGGCCTGCTCTGGGCTTTTGGGATTGGGGAGGACAGAATCAGAGGAAGTTCAACTGAGCACTGAATCTTCAAAGAAGGGCAAGCCTGCAGAGTTCTGCTGGGCGTTCTCACTTTTATCAGTTTTGCATTTATGTACGTTATCTCCTTAAATGCATTGCTGTTTTTGTGTCAGGGTAAAGACGCCAGATTAGTTTGTGTGGGTTGTAACCACTCACCCCTCTTTCTTCCCAAGGCTGGAGTGGATCTGGTGGCCTCGGCGTGAAAGAGCAAGGGATCCAGGACCCCATCAAGGGGGGGGACGTGCGGGATAAGTGGGACCAGTATAAGGGTGTGGGTGTGGCCCTGGATGACCCCTATGAGAACTACCGCAGGAACAAGAGTTACTCCTTCATCGCCCGCATGAAGGCCAGGGACGAGTGCAAGTAGGTGTGTAGAGCCACACCAGCCACTGGCAGCGTGGCCATTGGGACCTTCCTGGTTTATTGGCTGTGGAAGATGGTAGGGATAGCTTGGTTCTCATACAGCCTCCCTCCTTGAGAAGCAACAGAAGAAAAGGACAAGCACAGCATGCCTAGTGACCAGTGCCATGCTTGACCGCAGGGAGGCACAGACCCCACCTGCAAGCCAGTTCTAATGCAGAACCGAGATTCACATGAGAAGACACCCTGAACTCATTCCTTGGACAGTGAAGCAGGAAACACATGCCCCTCACCCCCTGGACAAGAATCCTTGACACCTGAAGGAATGGATGTTTCACATCTTCCCCACAGTCAGATATGAGTCTCCTCTGAAATCAGCAGGTGTGTGTGGAGGCCGCCCTGGGCAAGCACGCCAGTCACCTGAACCACGGGTACAGTGGGCCAGCTCTGTGGCCTGTACCTACCGTATATGCCATGACGAGGCTCAGGCCAGGCACCAGTGCTGCTCACTCTTTAAAAATGGAAAAATGAAACCTTGATTTGCAAAGTTAAACAGGGTCTTCACTTGTACTCCGGTTTTTTAAACAAAATACTGATTAGGATGTTCCCCAGTGAGATGATTTGGAACTTGACTCTTCTAAGCCATATGGGCCCTTAGTTATTTTAGTTAAATTGAGTTTTTCTTTTTTGTTCTTTTTTTTTTGTTTTGAAAATTAGCCATTTGCTGTTATCTCCAGAAACAAAAGGATCTAAGGGGACAGATCTGAGGCATCTTCAGGTTACAGATGATGCCCGTGGAGGATCTGTGGCCTCAGTATCTACTTGTGTTTTTCACTGAAAGGAACCCCAACACCAGCACTTCTGTGCAATAGCCCATTCAGACCCAGTGTGGGGAGCAGCCACTGGCTATATGCCTCCTGCTCTGTCCCTTGCTTTCTTACCCACCCCACTGCCAGCCACAAGGAGGTGAGGCCTGCAGGGAGCCACAGGGTGACGACGCTGGGATCGGCTGCACTTGGCATCCTCAAGCAGCAGGGTGTGGTGCTGTTTATTTGTACAGAAACATTTTTGAAAAATTCTTTTCAATAAGATGCAAAATCCTCTCCAACTTTTCAACTTGATGTGATAAAATATTTGATTTTATTCTAGGTTTCCTGTAGCTGTGACTTGTTTAAATGCGTCTGATTCAGGATAAAACGTGCTGTTAACGATTTCTTGTGGGTTTTACTGTTTCGCCTTCAAATAAAGACTTTTTCATAAAGACCTTTTTCTGTGTGTGTTGATCTTAGAAATGTGCTCAGACCCAGTAGGGAGGAGGTTTGTCTTAGTGTGGACTTTTGTCAGGTCAAAAGCTCTGCCTGGCATCTCATACCAGGGTCCCCCGCGTGCACCCCTATACCTGCATCCTTTTTAGTGAGTGGAACTTATCACCCCATCTACGGTAGCTCATGCAGAAGCCAGCACCTGGCCAAGTAGAGCTATTCTGTGGGTCTCCAGAGAGGCTGGCTTCCTCTCTCTTGCCATAAGTGGTAACAGCTCAACCCAGGTTCCATTCTGAGAGGAGGCTGGAGCTGGGATTGCATTCATGAGGCCTAGGTGCCACCTGTCTTCCTACATTGAATGTCCCCTGGACACTAGTGTGTCACAGCTAGAGCTGGAGCAGCTAATTAGATCCGACCCACAAGTCTAGCCTTACCTGGTGCTCACAGCTCCTCCTTCACCTCCTTCAGAGCATCCTCCATGGTCAGCAGGGCAGGTCTGTGGTGCCTGATGTACTGTGGGGCAGAGGACAGACAAGGATGTGTCACCAGCACCACCTCTGGGGCTCGGGTACTAAAGATAGCCCCAGCAGTTCCTGGTCAGGCAGACAGAAGAAAAATGATGGGTGCCATGTGACAGTGCTGTGGAAACAAGTCTGAAGGGATGAGTAGCCAGTTGGGAAGGAGGTTCTGGGGCCTCAGGATGTGGGCCCAGAACAGGCAACAAGGAGCCATGATGTCTATAGCAGGCAGTGTGGTCAGATCACTTCAGCCTCTGTCTAGTCCACTGATGGACATCCAACAGAGGAACAAAAAGGACCCTTCAGGGTACAATTGGCAAAGTCCCTATCTATCCCTCTCTCTAACTCTCTCTGTCCCTGTAAAAAAAAAAAAAAGTATATTGTGACTTAATTTTTAACAGATAGGAACAGAGAAAAGTGAGAAGCATCAATCATTAGTTTTTCGTTGTTGCTGCGACACCTTAGTTGTTCTTTGATTGCTTTCTCACATGTGCCTTGACCGCGGGCCTTCAGCAGACCGAGCCACCCTTTGCTGGAGCCAGCGACCTTTGGCCCCGTGCTCAAGCTGGCGACCTCGGGGTCTCGAACCTGGGTCTTCCGCATGTTAGTCTATCTACTGTGCCACTGCCTGGTCAGGCTTGTGACTTTTTTTAAAAAGTCGTTTTTTGGAAATAAGTACTGAACTATTGGGTGATAAAATGCTAAAAAATCATGGCAAACAGTTCATATAGTATGATGCCATTTCTACAAAGAAATATACCTATTGTATTGTGATATGTTTTACATATTGTGTAATATAATACATAATATATTACACAAGCCCTGGCCGGATAGCTCTACTGGTCAGAGCATTGTCCTGATATGCAAAGGTTGTGGGTTTGGTCCCCAGTCAGGGCACATACAGCACCAGACTGATGTTTCTGCCTCTTTTACCCTTCCTCTCTCTAAAAGCAGTAAATAAATTGAAAATACAATAGTAACAATAATATATATTACACATACATACTATGGTTCATATTTTACATAAGAAAAATATAAAGAATACATGAAGCTGGTAATGTCTAAAATTACAGAGGACTCTGTAAGTTACGTATCTCCGTAACAGCGGTTATAAAATAACATTCTGTGTAATGAGACAAAAATTAAAGTTTTGGAAGGAAAAAGAGGTGAGCGTGACATCCCTTGAGCTTCAGCCCATGCAACTGAGAAGAGGCCCCAGCTGGATGGAGCCGGGTAAGTCTGAAGGGACAGCTTCCCTTACCGAGGTCACCTTTGGTCCCAGGTCACCCCAAGCTGTGCCAGCTTTAGCATGTGCTGGGCTGGCTGGCAGCAACAGCATCCCACGCCGGCTCTCACTGGGGACAGGTTCCTTCCCACAGGACAAAAGGTGACTGGGCCCAAGCATTCCTGCCTCCCTGGGCTGAGCGCTGTCCCCAGTCAGAAGCCTGCCTGCCCTCCCTCACCCAGGAAGGGGTAGCCGCAGCAGTCACCTCTTTGGTTTCCTCCAGGGTGTGGTAGTGGAACGAGTCTTGGTCCAGGGACTGCAGGAGGGACCCATGCAGGTGCCGGCTGGTCTCGATGAACTGCTGCGTCAGACTCAGCTGCTGCTTCAGCATGTCATTGAGTGCGAACACCGCGGGGCTGTAAGCTGTCAGGGCTGACCCGGCACCAAGTTACTGAGCAGCCCCTGGGCCCCTGACCCCGCCAGTACCCTCATCCTGTCAGCATCGGCTGCTTTGGACCCAGGTACTCTACAGCCACCACCCCCTTGTCTGTGTCTTTCCAGACTCCAGAAGCGATGCCACCTTGGGATCAAGTGAAGGCTTCACCTATTCAGTATCTGTCTAGTAAATGAACTGCCTTCTATTGACATGCCTGAACCTCAGGGCTGCAGGTGTATAATGCTCGGCTCTTAGGCAGAAACGAAATCTTCACCTCCACATCCAACCCCAAGAAAGCTTAGTAAATTGACACCCAAAATGTGCAACTGCACAACGTGCATTATTTTAACACTACAGAACTGTCCACCTAAAAACTGGAAAGTCGTAAAAATTTTAAAAATAAAAATTGATAAAGGTAAATTAAGCATTCTTAAAAACATAATTAAAATTTTTAATTAAAATTGTAACCAAAACAATTAGAAATAAAAACTGCAAAGTATTAAAAATGGTCATTATTAAACTACATAATAACATCGGAAAATCTTTGAGGTTGTCTTTATTTTTTTAAACATATAAATGTTTTGTTACAATCAGTATATATATATTTTTTAATTTGTTTATTGATTTCAGCGAGAGGGGAAGGGGAGGGAAAGAGAGACAGAAACATCGAGCTGCTCCTGTATGTGCCCTGACCAGGGATTGAACCAGCAACTTCTGTGCTTTGGGACGATGCTCTAACCAACTGAGCTATCCAGCCAGGGCTACAATCAGTATATTTTAATACCTTCATCTTTTAAGAAAGCTACGGAAACAAAAATGGGCAAAAAAATAGCAGGTACTAGACCGATCCTTGCTGGTGTCATTTAAGCCATCCATCAGTAGCCCCATGGGGAGCTGGCAGTCTGGGCTCTGTAATGAAAAGGTTTTTGGGTGACAAGTGCCTTCCTCCCACACCAGGCAGGGTTGGGCCTCTCCAGACCCCATGAGTCCGCCAGACTCAGCAAGGAGGCCAGGGTCCTGTCCACCTGGCTGGCTGACCAGCATGGACTGAGTGTCTTCAGAGAAAAAACAAATATGAATTCTGGATAAAAAGGCTGAAAGGGGAACACACAAAAATAGCCCAGTTGGGGCTTAGAGGTGTGTTACTTATAACCTTCCTCTTTTGTCCACCATTGTTTTCTTTTGTCAAGGCAGACTGAAGGTTTTTGGACACTTGATCTGTCACCTAGGATCCTAGAAACTGGTAGCTACCCATGGCTGTGACAACCTCTGCCAATGGATTCCCCAAACCCAGTGCTAAAGGGGGCTCCACACTTCCAAAGGTAGGCGTGAATTTGCAGGTAAAAATGCATTCACTTCATCGCATGGACCCCGGAGTTGGGCTGTTACCTTCTATTGCATCTGCGCTTATGACATGACTGGCGATGGGTGCAGGATCCACGTAAGCACCTCCCAGGGCTGGCCCGATTGTCGCCATGCCAGCTGCTGTCCCAAGGACAAAGAGGGTGGGGTGAGTGGCTGGATTTGGAGCAATGGCTGCTGTACAGTTACCCTCCAATCTAAATGAACCGGCTGGGGAGAATTACCTCCCCTTGCCCAGTCCAGGAACAAGCTCTATGTTGTGGGTATTGTCTCAACGAGACAAGGGAACAAGACCATGTTTAAAGAAAGGGAACTTTCTATCCATAAGGGCCAAAGCTGACACTGGGGAGAAGAGAAATGTCTGGAAAGTCACACTGGGCATGATGAGAAAGGCCCCCTGCACCAAAGAAGAGAATCCATCCAAACACACCAAACTGAGATGACTGGCAATGTGTCAGCCCTTGGGGACCCTGCACTAGACCCCATAAGTCACTTGGAGATGCACTGACCCAGCTCACCCTGGGCACCACTGACTTTGGGGTCACATCACTTTTTTTTTTTTTTTTTTTTTTTTTTTTTAGTGAGGGAGGGGGACAGAAAGGAGGGGAGAGAGATAAGAAGCATCAACTTGTAGTTGTGGCGCCTTAGTTGTTCATTGATTGCTTTCCCATACATGCCTTGACCAGGGGGCTCCAGCTGAACCAGTGAGGCCTTGCTCAAGTCAGCAGACTTGGGCTTCAAGTCAGCGACCTTGGGGCTTTAAACCTGGGTCCCGAGCATCCCAGGCTGATGCTCTATCCACTGCGCCACTGCCCGCTCAAGATCGCCACACTCTGTTGGGGCCATCCTGAGCACTGCAGGATGGCAAGCAGTGTTCCTGGCCTCCACTCACTATAGTGTTACCCTGTTGTCATAGCCAAAAAATGGTTCCAGACCTTGCCAATGTCCCCAGGGGACAGAATCACCCCACTTGAGAACTGCTGCCTTAGTCTGCCCCCACAACTGTGGAAAAGGAAACCAGGACATTAAGGTCCCCCCAGCTAGTTAATGACGACAGGCAGACCTCCACACCCTGACTGCCTGTCACTGTCACCATGGCCTGCACCTCCCTCTTCCGACCTTTAGGCCACATGCTTACCCTGCGCCCACTGGTAGGTGAAGGGAAGGTCAAGGGTCTGCACAGCCTTCTCCTTCACCACGATCCGGGTAACATCCTGGGCCCACTTTTCCTGAGATGCACATGTTAGTGGGGGATGGTCTGTCTTCAAGCTTACAGGGAGTTCAGAAAAAGTGGCCAACGTCCTATCCAGGGACTCCTCAGAACGGGTCATTGGCTCTGATGTTGTCAGACCTGAGGATTTCTCAAAATCTTCTGAATAAGCCAAGCTCACCATGCTGACCACAGGCTCCTCAGACATCGGCCTTAAGCTGGAAGTACAATGGAGCCCAGCAGAGAAGGCCAATGGCTCACTTAGGTGCTCTGAGACCTCGCTTCCAGTTGGGGGGCCCCTGGTCCAGAGGTTTTTGCTGGATACCTTGTTCCTCTGACCTCCTTTCTGAAACAAAGGACAGCAGAGATAACTAGAAAATATTTTCAGATGATAATCATGCTCCAAATACCACTGTCTTAGAGTGAGGCGCAGGGTACCCAGGGCCCAGCAGGCAAGGGTCCACACTGGTCCTCGTTAGATATGAACAGGCGGAATAGTTGAGAGGGACTTTTGAAATGCTTCAGCACAAAGCTGCTGCACTTTGCACTGGTCTGAATGTGTGAGGGGAGCACATGAGTGACATCTATAAAAGTGTTATTATTGTGCATTATTGAAACATGCCTGCCTGGCTTGTGGTGGTGCAGTAGATAAAGTGTCCATCTGGAATAATAAGGTCAGCTGGGCTTGCCTGGTCAAGACACATAAGACAAGTCTGACCAGGCAGTAGCGCAGTGGATAGAGCATTGTCCTGGAACACTAAGGACCCAGGTTCAAAAGCCCAAGCTCACCAGCTTGAGCACAGGGTCACCAGCTTAAGCATGGAATCATAGACATGGCACCATGATCTCCAGCTTGAAGCCCAAGGTCATGGGCTTGAGCAAGGAGTCACTGGCTCAGCTGGAGCCCCCGGATCAAGGCACATATGGGAAAGCAAACAATGGTCTATGGTCATACCACCCTGAATGCACCGGATCTCCTCTGATCTCGGAAGCTAAGCAGGGTCGGCCTGGTTAGTACTTGGATGGGAGAAAGCAATCAATGAACAACTAAGGTGCTGCACCTATGAGTTGATGCTGCTTATCTCTCTCCCCATCTGTCTGTCCCTGTCGGTTTCTCTGCCTGTCTCGCTACAAAAAAAAAGAAGACATAAGCAAGCAATGAACAACTAAAGTGAAGCAACTATGAGTTGATACTTCTTGCTTCCCCTCCTCTGAAAAATCAATCAATAAAATATTTTTAAAATGCCTTTGATAATGAGGTGGTCACTAATGGCAAGAATCACAAAAGGGCACTAAAACAAGTCAGGTGTTGCCATGGGGTGGTTAAAATGCGACCTGCTTTAATTGTCATATGTATTAAGCAACTTCATCCTGTTATCACCTAAGTCAGGGTCTCCCCTGTGGTACTCGACATTTGAGGCCCCAAAACTCTCTGCTGTGCGGGCCATCTTGTGCCTTTGCAGGGCACTGAGGAGCATCCCGCCCAAGCGCCACTGACTCAACACCAATAGCACATCCCACCCCAGTCATGACAAGCAAAAAATGTCTCCAGATATTGCCAAGTGTCCCCTGGGGGCACAGTCACCCCCAGTGCAGAACAGCTGACCTAAATGAAGAGTAACAATTGCAAGCCTCTCTATGCAATGACCTATCATGGAAAATCAGATAGTTGTACTTACTTTCTGTTCCGAGTCCAATTTCTCACTGACAGCTGAAGCCAGATCATCAAGGGATAAAATATTTATTCTAAAATCTGTAATAAAAAATGTAACATGACAATATTTACTCATTTATTTACTCCATAGATGTTTACCATCTATGCACTAGGAAGTGGAGGACGGGAAAACGTAGTTCCTGTCTGTGGTCAGTAAGCTAGTCCCCTAAAGAGTGAGATGGAAAATATTGAGCTCTGTCCTTCTGGTGTGAAAGCCACCTCAGTCCAGGTGTAAACAACTGGGCATGGCTCTGTTGTATAAAAACAGACGCTGGGCCCTACCCAGTTGGCTCAGCAATAGAGCGTCGGCCTGGCGTATGGAAGTCCCGGGTTCGATTCCCAGTCAGGGCACACAGGAGAAGCGCCCATCGGCTTCTCCAGCCTTTCCCCTCTCCTTCCTCTCTGTCTCTCTCTTCCCTTCCTGCTGCCAAGGCTCCATTGGAGCAAAGTTGGTATGGGAACTGAGGATGGCTCCGTGGCCTCCACTCAAGAACTAGAATGCCTTCAGTCGCATTGAAGCAACAGCCCAGATGGGCAGAGTATTGCCCCCTGGTGGGCATGCCGGGTGGATCCCGGTCAGGTACACAGGCACAAGAGGGAGTCTCTCTGTCTGCCTCCCCACTACTCACTTCAGAATACAAAAAACAAACAAACAAAAACAGATGCTGGGCCTCCTGGGCCCCGGTTTAGACAGATGAGTAGATGGTTTAGACCAGTGGTTCTTAACCTGGGTTCTATCGAACCCTAGGGGTTCGATGAGTCGGTCTCAGGGGTTTGGAGAAGCCTCTGCCGCGGAGGCCAGAATAAAGTAATACCGTAATTTGTTGTGAGTTCATGCACTTTGTTGGTTTTGTTCTTTGAGCAAGGTGATGTTCATGCACAGCTCATTTTGTGCACCAGTAAAGAAACATATACCTATGTCTTGAATTTGGAAAAAAAAATCATATTTTATTTATCACTAAAGAAGGGTTCAGTGAATGCGCATATGAAACTGGTGGGTTCGGTACCTCAAAAAAAGGTTAAGAACCACTGGTTTAGACAGATGAGTAGAAGATCACAATGCTATGAACGATACAAGTTGACAAGTATGTTAGATGTATGAGGGTGCGGAGGGGCACCCCAGCCTTTGGGGGGGGTGGGAAGAAGGTTACAGGGCCCAAAAAGTGGCACCTCAGGAAGATGTGAGACTGGGCCCGAAGCATCCTACATTCTCATTTAAAGCAATTTAAGGACATGGGAGCTGACACTGAATGAGCATTTTGACGTGCCAACTGGCCAATCGCCAAGGCCCAATAATGTGGGTGCTAAAGACTATTATCAGGAACAAATGGCAGCAGGACCCCCTGGGCAGGAAGCAGGAGCTGGGGTGGGAGGGAGAAGAAGAGCAAGCTGCCCTTTTTTTCTGGGAAGATCTGCCGAGGGGCTATGCCCTATGCCCTCGACCCACCCATCACTCCTCTAAACCCGATCCAAACATGCACTCATGAACAAAACCTCTGAACTAAGCCCTCTCAGCTGGCCCAGGACAAAGGCCCCAAGGGAGATGATGGACTTGAGCACTGGGAACAGCAGTCACTGGTTGGGAAGTATCATTATCATTACATCAGCCGACCCTACAATGCACATACTTACTGAGAGGCAAGGTCATCGGAGGCACTTCACAGGCATTAGCTCCCTGACTTGGCTCTGCCCCACTTTACAGATGAGGAAACTGATGCACAGAAAGGCCAAGACTGCATAACCCATAGCCAGCATGGCCAGGATGTCCGCCCAGATATGTCAGACCCCAAACTCAGACCTGTATTCACCACTCCCAGCTGCTCCCTCCTTGGAGGCTAAATCTGGATGTGGAAGGGTAGGTCTGGCCACCAGGAGAGGCCCCTCCAGGCCAGTAGTGGACACCCACTAGTGAGGACACCACTTATCAGCCCCTCAGGACCAAGGATCCTAACTAGTGCCGCAGATACCTAGTGACATTTGACAGATGGCAGCCCCTGAAAGCGCTCAAAGTGGTCTTCTCATATCTACAACCTAAACCCTGTCCCAATGCATCCTCTGACCCTAACCTGGCAGGTGGGAGGGGGGACCTTTGTTGGCAGCGATTCTACCGCCCCCACCCCGAGGTGGCACCTCGGTGTACTGAATATTTCAAAATGACGGAATCTGAGAAATGGCAGGTGCTGCAAGGACTCTGACCTTCTCCCTGAAGCAGGTCAGAAGACCCTTCTGTGAGAGGAAGAGAGCAGCACCCTTGTGGCCAAGACAGAGGGACACTGAGAGGAATTCCAATAGGCAGGCCTTGCTCAGTAGCCCCCTGCCTTAGCTCACTTCCTTTCGTCCTGTCACATTTTCCCAGGCCTTTCCACTCCTCATCAAACCTAGGACGCACAGACTCAGGTCTGACTGTTTCCTCAGGTATTCATTTCCTCATGAGGGCCCCTGCCTCATGTAAAACTTACACTAAATACTCATTGACCATCCACATGCTCTTCTCCCGTTCACATGCAGAGCCCCAGTGGAGAACATAAAAGAGCAAAAGGAAAAATGAGTTACATGGATTCACGAGTTCCAGTCACCTGGCGCCTGGCGGGGCGGGCCTGGCGGCTGTCTGTCCTCACAGAAACAGTGCAGGCTCTGAAGTCACGGTTGTTTAGTTTAGATTTGAGGAGAAAGCTCCCCAGAGGGAAGGATTCCATGTTGGCAGCACATCTCTTTCCTTTCTCCTCTTTCTTTAATACATATAAATTTAAAATAAAAATGTTCAACAATGTGAAAATATTAGATATTGACTGTGATTGGTTAGAGATTTGTTTCTTTTTCCAAATTTAAAAAGGAGGCAAATTTCTCTTTTATAAAAAGAAAACCTGAGTTGCCATTCTTTTTCACTTGGTTCTAGGATTTCTAGAATTTCAGGTTATTGCTCTGTAACAAGTCAGAGTTACTGGGCGAAGACATTAAAGACAGAACAACAATCTGACTTGGCCCCTCAACCAGGAAAGGAGGTCAGGGAGTTGAGGGTGTGACAGGCTCACCATACACTCCCTGTGACAATAGCCTGTGACCACCACACTGGGGACCTAATGATGGCCTTGCCCTTTCAGCCCAGGTGGCAGCTTTGCACAGGGTCATGGGTTACCATTTAGGCTGTTGTCGGAGGCTTCGGAGAGCAACTCCTCCCCAGGTCCAGCCTTGCTCCTTCCCTGAGAAGGTGAGAGCCTGCTGTGTGCCATGGTCACGGGCACTGACTTGGACACAGTGCTGGTGATAGAAAATGATGACGCCATGTTGGACGCTGTGTCCCCCGGAATGTGAGTCTGTGGGGAGCAATCTTGGGAGTGCCTGCTGTGGGGGGTCTGGTCTACTGACTGGAAGGCTGGCAGATGTGATATCCCAAGTGGCTTTGGGCTGGAAAGTTCCTCGCGGGGTGGTGAAAGGAGTTCTGGTTGAGTTGGGATCTGATCCTATTTTGGCAGAAAGAAAAGAAACAATATCACCACAGCTGTGATAAATAGATCATAATCACTCCACAACGTGGCCAGTAGGGTTCAGCTAAACCACACACATATCCCTCCGCGATCCTTTCCCTCCTCCCTCTAATTTCCGGAAGTCAAGGTACAACAGTTAGACAAGATAACGCTAAAATTAGAAATACACCACAGATAATCAGAAATATCACTTTGTTTTCAAATACATATTGTTAATTACATTTTTCTAAACAAAGGCCCCTGAGTACATGATCTGTGACAGCTTGGACCTTTGACAGAACTGAAATGAATATGCAGAGGGTTTCACCATAAAATACAGCCTTCCCAATACTTAGTGCCCACGAGAATAGCTATAATCAAAAAACAGAAAATACGTATTGGCAAGAATATGGAGAAATTGGAACTTATACACTGCTGGTGGGAATGTAAAATGGTGCAGCCTCTGTGAAAAATAGTTTGACTGGTGATCAATAAGTTACACATAAAGATACTCTAGGATCCATTAATTCCACTTGGAGATATATACCCAAAAGAACTGAAAACAGAGACTCAGCAACTTGTACACAAATGCTGATAGCAGTAGAATTCACAGTGCCAAAAGGGTAGAAACAACCCAAATGCTCATCAGTGGATTAATGGATAAATAAGATATGGTTCATCCACACAGTGGAATTATTTGGCCATTAAAAGAAGTAAAGGACTGCCTGGCCAGGTGGTGGAGCAGTGGATAGAGTGTCAGAACTGGGATGCAGAGGACCCACGTTCGAAACCCCGAGGTAACTAGCTTGAGTGTGGGATCATAGACATGACCCCATGGTCGCTGGCTTGAGCCCAAAGGTTGCTGACTTGAAGTCCAAGGTCACTGGCTTAAGCAAGGGGACACTCACTCTGCTGTAGCCCCCCTCCCCCATCAAGGCACATATGAGGAAGCATCAGTGAACAACTAAGAAGACTAAGGAACTGCAATGAAGAATTGATGCTTCTCATCTCTCTCCCTTCCTGTCTGTCTGTCCCTATCTGTGTCCCACTCTCTGTCTCTCTCTCTCTGTCTCTATCACACACACACACACACACACACACACACACACACACACACACACACACAGAAGTGAAGCACTGCCTGACCAGGCGGTGGCGCAGTGAATAGAGCGTCAGACTGGGATGCGGAATACCCAGTTTCAAGACCCTGAGCTCGCCAGCTTGAGCGCGGGCCCATCTGGCTTGAGCAAAAGCTCACCAGCTTGGACCCAAGGTCGCTGGCTCCAGCAAGGGGTTGCACCGTCTGCTGAAGGCCCGCGGTCAAGGCACATGTGAGAAAGCAATCAATGAACAACTAAGGTGTCACAATGGCAACGAAAAACTAATGATTGATGCTTCTCACCTCTCTACGTTCCTATCTGTCTGTCCCTATCTATCCCTCTCTCTGACTCTCTCTCTGTCCCTGTAACAAAATAACAACAACAACAAAAAACCCCGAGGTCACCAGGTTGAGTGCTGGCTTTTGAAGTCCAAGGTCACTGGCTTGGATTGCAGCCCCCAGGTCAAGGTACATCTGAGAAAGCAATCGATGAACAACTAAAGGGCCGCAACTACAAGCTGATGCATCTCATCTCTCTCCCTTCCTGTCTGTCTCTCTCTTACTCTTACTAAAAAAAGAAGTGAAGCACTAGCACACAATACAACATGGAGACAAACATGATACTGAGTGAGATAAGCCAGAAACAAAAGACCACATGTTGTACGATTTATTTTATAAGAAATGCCCAGAACAGCCCTGACCAGGCGGTGGCGCAGTGAATAGAGCGTCTGACCGGGATGCAGAAGACCCAGGTTCGATACCCCAAGCACACCAGCTTAAACGCGGGCCCATCTGGCTTGAGCAAAAGCTCGCCAGCTTGGACCCAAGGTCGCTGGCTCCAGCAACAGGTTGCTCGGTCTGCTGAAGGCTCGCAGTCAAGGCACATGTGAGAAAGCAATCAATGAACAACTATGGTGTCGCAACGGCAACGAAAGACTAATGATTGATGCTTCTCATCTCTCTTCACTCCTGTCTGTCTGTCCCTATCTATCCCTCTCTCTGACTCTCTCTCTGTGTCCCTGTAAAAAAAAAAAAAAAAAAAATGCCTAGAACAGGCAGATCCAGAGACAGAAAGCAGATTAGTGGCTGTCAGGGACTCGGGGGAGGGAGAAATGGGAGCTATTATTTAATGGGTACCGGGTCTCCTTTGGGGGTAATAAAAATGTTCTGGGGCTAAATAAAGGTGGTACAGTGGTACCTCGAGATATGAACAGACCAATATACAATTTTTTTTTAAGATATGAACTGCGACTCGGTCCGTATTTTTGTTTGAGATCCGAGTGAAATTCCGAGATACGAGTCATGATTAGGGAAACTGCCGCTAGTTGGCACACGGGTCCAGTATCTGCAGTTTGATATACGAGTTGACTGACTTACGAGCTCAGTTACAGAACGAATTAAATTCCTATCTCAAGGTACCACTGTAGTTGCAAAATATCGTGAAAGTACTAAATGCCACTGAATTGTTCGTATGAAAATAGTTAATTTTATGTAAATTTCACCTCAATAAAAAAATAGAAATACAGCCCTGTCTGGGTAGCTCAGTTGGGGCAGTGGTTGGCAAAGTCATTAGTCAACAGAGCCAAATATCAACAGTACAACGATTGAAATTTCATTTGAGAGCCAAATATTTTAAACTTAAACTATATAGGTAGGTACATTCCTTATTGAGGTAGCGCCCGCATGTGGAATTTTGTGGAAGAGCCACACTCAAGGGGCCAAAGAGCCGCACGTGGCTCGCGAGCTGCAGTTTGCTGACCAGGGAGTTAGAGTATCAACCCAATATGCCAGGGTTGTGGGTTAGATCCTTGGCCAGGACACATAAATTAGTCAACCAATGAGTACATGAATACGTAGAATTACAAATCAATGTTTCTCGCCCCCCTCCCCATTCTTCTCTCTCTAAAATCAATTAAAAAAAATTTTTTAATGGCAATACAGCCTTCCTGAGTTAATGATTCCTGTGTGGTACAAATAACAAGTAAGTATGGATTGCCTGGCATTAATCACCTCTGGTGTTCAGTCAGTCACACAGAGTGCTCTCCTGCGGTGTACACAACTACAAGTTACTGCAAAACTGCCTACTGTAGCCCAAATCCCATCCCCTGCAGAGCAGCCCTCAGTCGGTAGCTGTGACAGTCTGAAACCCAGCCTTTTCTTGTCAGACCCTTTACTCAGGTAGCTTCTGGGTGATGGCTGCTGTCAAGTCTCTCACTCTATGACATAAAGGTACAAAGGCAAAGGCTTTGTTGAAAATAATATGGGCAAATCTTACCGAAAATACTTCGATTTGTTCTTTCTCACTGACTCTGGTCCTGGTGAAATCCCGATTCATGCGTGTTTCTTTTTCTCTAAAAGATTCCATCAAGCTTCCCAGCAATTCTTTCATTTCCTCTTCATCACTGTCTGGAGAATCCAATTTTCTAGTAGGTTCTTTCTCTTTGTGTATCGAAAAATTCCTCTCTTTCCCAAAAGGGACTTCAGGGGATAGCTTTTCAACAGTTGGCTCTCTCTTCTTTAGAAACCTACTGACCTTGCTGCTGGGTGTGTTGCTCTTGGCAACAGGAATTTCACAGGCCTGCTTTTGGGAGGTTTTGTCTGTCTTCTGTGAAGGAAGTTCAACTGTACTCCTGGGGGAAATTTCGTCTGCTCTCCTTAGAAGAGTGTCCTCGGAGGGCTTCTGGTCGGATTCCATGTCAGACAAGTTCATCTGTATCTTCCTATTCATGATCTTGGATTCAATCTGGGCCAGCTTCCTGAGCGCAGTGCTGGTCCTGAGCTTTGAGGCAGTGGTCAGGCGTCGACCCGAAGACAACCAGAGCCCACTTCCCAGGCCAGCATCCTCTTTCTGGAATAAGTGCTTTTCACCCATAGTTTGGCTTCTTTTTAGAAATCTGCTATGACCGGGAGCTCTTTGGGTAAGATCCTTACTGATTTCCAAGTTTCTGATTTTTTCCATCTTTGAATCTTCTAAGGAAATATTATTGAAATCACCAAAGATATCATGCATAGGATGGCTGGTTTTTCTTGTTGAAGCCATTCTAGGGAGAAAGAAACAAAACAATACTTGGTATTCATATCATGCATTCAAATCTCTCAGTGTCCCCGCCACCCCAGGAGAGATCAAATCCCCCCTTGCAGTCTAGCCAGACAGAGCCTTCTCTTCAAGCCTGACATTGACAAGGGAAATGATCAGACACTTGGTACCACTTAATAAATTACCGTCCAATGCCAGGTCTTCTTTCTTTTTCAGAATTTTTTAAAAAATTTTATTTATTTACTCATTTTTATTAGAAAGAGAGAGGACAGAGAGATAGAGAGGAAAGAGACAGAGAGAACAGGGGAAAGAGCAGGAAGCATCAACTCCCATGTGTGCCTTGACCAGGCAAGCCCGGTGTTTTGAACCTGTGACCTCACCATTCCAGGTCGATGCTTTATCCACTGTGCCACCACAGGTCAGACCCAATGCCAGGTCTTAAGAGAGATGTTACATATGTTAGAGATGAAATAAAGCAAGACTCATGGAGACAAAATACCTCGGCAAGGCAACTTTAATAACTTCTACAGAAGGATGTGCTGCCTCTTTTGAGAGCCAGCCAGCAAGCACACGGGCAGAGGGCAAATTCTGTTTTTATCCCTAACGCAGGCCCTAGGATGCTGCGTCTTGCTCCACTGGCTGGAGTGTTGACCGTACAATCTTATTTTTTCTCAACTGGCTAGTTTAAATGGCCGCACCAAGGTGGAAGGAGGAGACGGGGATATCATTAACTGGTAGGAGTGTTCAGGAATGCACAGAAACAAGCAGTTGACCGGACAAAGAGGGTGAGGATTGGTAAACAAATTAGCTATTTTTCATTCTATTCCCTGGTCGGAGGAATTCAAATGAAGGGGATTGGGAATTAGTTGAAGAAAAGAACATGAGTTAAACATTTCCTTCACATATAAAACACAAGAGCCAGAACTTCTCAGCCTCCAACAGTGTGCCTGGCACTCTGCTCAGAGATACATTATCTCATTTAATCCTCATGCAACCCCGTGAGTCAGTTATTTATGGTCAACTCCCTTTCACACAGGAGTTGGAGGAAATAAAAGCCCCCCAGATTAGGTCGCGGGCCAAGGTCATGTGGCCCATAAGCACCTGAACCAAATTCAAAGCTCAAGTCCAATTTCAAAGACCCCACTGCCTAACTGGGCTTCGCTGCCTCACCAGTTATTCCCCTCTACTGTGAGTGAGTCCTGCTCCCCAGCTACACTCAGGTTGGGGCTTGTCTTTTATGCAGTTGTCCCCAATTCTCTAACAAAGACCTGTTAAAACACAATCTGTGTATTTGAGCTTCCTAGAAAAATCCTGTTTCACTTAAAGTGTAAGAACTGCTGCCATGGAAGGAGGGAGAAGCTATGAACAGACACAGCACCCCCCACCAAATGTCAGCCATAGGCTGTATGCACATGCTTGTGGACATTTTTCTGGGGGGAAGGCCCAGAACTTTCAGCATATCTGAGTTCCTGTGTGCTCATGAAGAATAGAAATGAACTGCTGAAAGATTTACAATGGTTTCTTGCCCTGGCCAGATATCTCAGTTGGTTAGAGAGTCATCCCAATACCCCAAGGTTGTGGGTTCAACCCCAATCAAGGCACATACAAGAATCAATCAACGGCCTGATCAGGTGGTGGCACAGTGGATAGAGCGTCAGCCTGGGACACTGAGGACCTGATAGAGTTGCAGGCAGAGGCCATGACCCCCTCCTCTGTTAAGTAGACGAAGGGACATTTAAAAAAACCTGGACATTTCAGATCACCTTCCCCCAGGCATCCGGATTGACTCACCCAGGTGTGGAAGGTCCCCTAGTTTACTTACAGTTAATCCCTCACCGCCCCCTAACAACTCCCAACCTCCATCCTCGAATACCCTATTTAACCCTACCTGTTAGAGAACCAATTGCTGACCTCCGCCTTAGGAGTCAGCCCCGCATGTGACCCCCTAATAAACTTTTCTTGCCTGAACTCAGGTGTCCTCCTTCAGTTGACCTCACACTTTTGTGCTGAAACCCGGGAGGGGCGCCTGTGGGGACCTGCTGGGTCGCCCTTCTCTCCCGCTTCCCTTCTCCTGGGCGTGCATGACCCGCCTCCTGACTGCCCCTGCCGAACCTGCCGAGAGAACGCCCTTCTCCGGGGCTTTCCACCATGGCCACTGCTGACCCTGCGACCATCAGTGGCGATTCCTCCTGTCACGGGTAAGTAACGAGTTCTCCTGGCTCTTGGGTCTCTTGCCTCTCTCTCTCTCTCTCTCTCCCTCTATCAGCTCCCAGCCTCTCGAAAGTCCTAGCACTAAGCCAGAAGACCCTCTCAGCCTTCGGGCCTGATCCTCACAGATCTGGGGACGCCCAATTTGTGAGTGATCCCCGCTTTCGCTCTCAGAAACAGGCCAGGGAACAGGAACACCTCTTCCCTTGGCCCTTCCTCCTTCTAGGATTTCTCGCACTCACCCGTCATAGCTGCTACCTGCATATCATAGGAGCCTCACAACTGCAGTACTGCACAGCCCCAATATCAACTAGATAACAGGTCTCAATGGCCTGAAAATGGCCCTTTTGATTTTTTTAAATTTTATTTACTTATTTATTTTGTGACAGAGACAGAGAGAGTCAGAAAGAGGGACAGACAGGAAGGGAGAGAGATCATCAATTCTTTGTATGGCACCTTAGTTGTTTGTTGATTGCTTTCTCATATGTGCCTTGACTGGGGGCCACAGCAGACTGAGGGAGCAAGCGGCTCAGAACGACTGCCGGCCCCGCCCTCGAATCCCCTATGTAACTCTACCTGACCTCCGCCTTAGGAGTCAGCCTGGCAGATGACCCCCTAATAAACTTTTCTTGCCTGAACTCGGGTGTCCTGCTTCAGCCGACCTTGCAAGACCCAGGTTTAAAATCCTGAGGCTGCTGGCTTGAGCGCCGACTCACCAGCTTGAGCGTGCGGTCACTGGGTGATTTTTTGAGGGTGGAATGATAGACATGACCCCATTCATGGTTGCTGGCTTGAACACAAAGGTCTCTGGCTTCAAGCCCAAGGTCGCTGGCTTGAGCAAGGGCTCACTGGCTTGACTGGAGCCCCCCAATCAAGGCACATATGGGAAAGCAATCAATGAACAACTAAAGTGCTACCAACTATAATAAGGTGACCAGATTTAAAATTGGTAAAGCAGGACACCACTGACGGGGGAGGTAGGGGTTCTTGATTAAAAATTTGGTCTATATGGAGCAAAAAATTTTTTCATAGAATGCAAAATTAGTATTGTAATATACTTTTTAAAATTCCAACATAAGTACAATTTACAAATATAATACATTTAAAAAATTAGGTATAGTGCCTGACCTGTGGTGGCGCAGTAGATAAAGCGATAACCTGGAATGCTGAGGTCGCTGGTTCAAAGCCCTGTACTTGTCTGGTCAAGGCACATATGGGAGTTGATGCTTCCTGCTCCTCCCGCATTTCTCTCTGTCTCTCTTTCTCTCTCTCTCCTCTCTAAAATAAATAAATAATTAAAGTTAAAAATATAACTCTTTAAAAAATTATTATGTATAAGTATTATTTTATTCTTTGGCATATTTCTCATTTCAGTGCATTTTTTTTTTAATTCATTTTAGAGAGGAGACACAGAGTGAGAGAAAGAAAGAGAAAGGGGGCAGGAGCTGGAAGCATCAACTCCCATATGTGCCTTGACCAGACCAGTGCAGGGTTTTGAATTGGCGACCTCAGTGTTCCCAGGTTGACGCTTTATCCACTGCGCCACCACAGGTCAGGCTCAGTGCATTTTTTTTTAGTAGATTGCTGTCGTTGTTTAAAAGGTCATGAAATTTTTCACAAGAATTTGTTAAATTATATTTCAAAGTCTCAGCACTTAATTGTGATATTTCTGATGTCCACAGTTTATTTACCGTAGAAAAAAACGAGTTCAGTTGCAGCATTAGTTCCTGGTAAAGACTGCGTATTCCACAATTTTTAGTGTATTGTATGGAACATGGTTTGTTTCAAAATGATGAAATATTTCTAACCACTTGTTCTCTATTGTGATTTTTGCTGATGCCCAAGATTTAACCTTTTCCTTATCAATCTATTCTTTTAATAATGATACCTCATTAAAAAGATCATTTTCGGAAATATTACTATATGGGAAATTTTGAGTAAGTCAAAGGGATCGGGTTACACAGTCCTGAAACTGATGCCAGAGCTGCATAAGTGGGCGGGAGCAGGCAGGGCAGCGCCACTGGCATGCCCCGCGGCCCACTGGAGCCCAGAGCCGCACACCTGTGTCCAGGAGGCAGGCCTATGGGTAGTTAGGGACTTGACAGCCGCTGCCCCAGCAGGTATGTCCCGCCCGAAAGTTCTTTGTTTTGGGGCCGCATGGGGCAGCCAGCTTTTGCGGCAGTGTGGGCGCTTTCAGGTCGTGGCGGGGTCTCCCCGCCGAAAACCGTATATTCCCTTCCCGTTTTCCTGCCATTCCCTAGCTTTTTGTGCATTCTTTCCAAAAATTGGGACTTTTTTTTTACAGGGACAGAGAGAGTCAGAGAGAGGGATAGATAGGGACAGACAGACAGGAATGGAGAGAGGTGAGAACCATCAATCATTAGTTTTTCATTGCCGTCGCAACACCATAGTTGTTCACTGATTGCTTTCTCACATGTGCCTTGACCGCGGGCCTTCAGCAGACCGAGCAACCCCTTGCTGGAGCCAGTGACCTTGGGTCCAAGCTGACAAGCTTTTTGTTCAAGCCAGATGGGCCCGCACTCAAGCTGGCGAGCTTGGGGTCTCGAACCTGGGTCTTCGGCATCCCAGTCCGATGCTCTATCTACTGTGCCACCGCCTGGTCAGGCAAAATCGGGACTTTTTTAAAACGCCGCGAGATGCAGGACAAATTGTTAAAAATCAGGACTGTCCCGCCAAAAGCGGGACGTCTGGTCACCTTAA
Organism: Rhynchonycteris naso; assembly: GCA_037038555.1. NCBI lineage: Eukaryota > Metazoa > Chordata > Mammalia > Chiroptera > Emballonuridae > Rhynchonycteris > Rhynchonycteris naso. Next base: position 22,518,125 of record CM073003.1, read on the forward strand.
ACTATAAGCTGATGCTTCTCATCTCTCTCCCTTCCTGTCTGTCTGACCCTATCTGTCCCTTTCTCTCTAAAACACAATGCAAAAGTGGAACAGCTGAAGGAAATGTTTAACTCATGTTCTTTTCTTCAACTAATTCCCAAACCCCTTCATCTGGATTCCTCTGACCAGGAGAATATGATGAGAAATAGCTAACTTGTTTACCAATCCTCCAGCCCACTTTGTCCAGTCATGGTTGTTTCCACCCATTCCTCACCCCCCAACCCTTACCCAGTGAATAATATCCCCACATCTCCCTTCCACCTTGGTGCGGCCATTTAAACTAGCCAATCAAGAAAAAACAAGATTATATGGCCAACACTCCAGCCAGTGGAGCAAGACCCAGCATCCTAGCCTGACCAGGCAGTGGCGCAGTGGATAGAGCATCGGACTGGGATGTGGAGGACCCAGGTTCAAGACCCCGAACTCGCCAGCTTGAGCGCGGGCCCATCTGGCTTGAGCAAAAGCTCATCAGCTTGGACCCAAGGTCGCTGGCTCCAGCAAGGGGTTGCTCGGTCTGCTGAAGGCCCGCGGTCAAGGCACATGTGAGAAAGCAATCAATGAACAACTAAGGTGTTGCAACGGCAATGAAAAACTAATGATTGATGCTTCTCATCTCTCTCCATTCCTGTCTGTCTGTCCCTATCTATCCCTCTCTCTGACTCTCTCTCTGTCTCTGTAAAAAAAAGAAAAAAGACCCAGCATCCTAGGGCCTGCGTTAGGGATAAAAACAGAATTTGCCCTCTGCCCGGGCACTTGCTGGCTGGCTTTGCGGAGCAGCAGCACGCCCTTCTGCGGAAGTCATTAAAGTTGCCTTGCCGAGGTATTTTGCCTCCATGAGTCTTGCTTCATTTCATCTCTAACAATCTGAGGGCTCGTCTGGGTCCCCCATTCACCTCAGAAGGCGTCCCAGGACTTTTGCCGAGAGACCCATCCCGCTGCTCCATTGCGGTGGCCCTCGGCTAAGGGGCAGGGCTCAGCCCAGGCAGCAAACAAACCCCGACTCTGGGCAACACAGGGGAGGGGCCCTAAAAGAAGTTACCACGGCAACCAGGGAACTCCATGCACGGACCAAGTTAAGAAAAGCCACGGGGCAGTGTAGTACTCCTTAGTCAGGAACGAGAATGCAAGAAATCTACAGTAAGGGGGTTTGAGCCTCCCTTGGGAGCCACACAGTTAGGATGAGAAATTGTACCTCTAAGATAACTAGAGACAAAGATGGTACCAGACAAAAAGAAAAAATACCTCCCCATGTTTCACCGGGCCGAATGCCCACTTATTGGGATGATAATCCCTGAATGACTGGGAAAAAGAAGCAATGAATGAAATCAACCTAGGAGAGCCTAGGTGGCTCTTTTTTTTTTACAGGGACAGAGAGAGAGTCAGAGAGAGGGATAGATGGGGAAAGACAGACAGGAACAGAGAGAGGTGAGATGCATCAATCATTAGTTTTTCATTGCCGTTGCAACACCTTAGTTGTTCATTGATTGCTTTCTCAGATGTGCCTTGACCACAGGCCTTCAGCAGACCGAGCCACCCCTTGCTGGAGCCAGCGACCTTGGGTCCAAGCTGGCGAGCTCTTTGCTCAAGCCAGATGGGCCCGCGCTCAAGCTGGAGACCTTGGGGTCTTGAACCTGGGTCTTCCGCCTCCCAGTCCGACGCTCTATCCACTGTGCCACCGCCTGGTCAGGCTAGGTGGCTCTTTCAACACCTAAATTAAGTTCTTACATGCAAAATTGGAAATGCCGGCTCTAATATTGAACTAAATAAAATGGTTTCCTTCCCGTGTTCAAATACTCTGGGCATTGTTGCTTTAAAATGAGAATATGTAAGAAGCGCTCATTTAAACTTACATAGAATGGAATTTTGGATTCTAAACTTGTTGCTTGGTCTGGACCAGTGGTTCTTAACCTTTTTTGAAGTACTGAACCCACCAGTTTCATATGCGCATTCACCGAACCCTTCTTTAGTGATAAATAAAATATGATTTATTTCCCTCAAATTCAAGACATAGGTATATGTTTTTTTACTGGTGCACAAAATGAGCCGTGCATGAACATCACCTTGCTCAAAGAACAAAACCAACAAAGTGCAGGAACTCACAACAAATTACGGTATTACTTTATTCTGGCCTCCACGGCAGAGGCTTCTCCGAACCCCTGAGACCGACTCATCGAACCCCTAAGATTCGATAGAACCCAGGTTAAGAACCACTGGTCTGAACTCTGGAAGGTCTTGCTGCACTAATTACTGTTCTGTGTTCTTTGTCTTCAGAGTTAAGGGCCAAGTAGCAATATCCTTTAAGATATGATGCATTAGTAGCTGGAATTAAGACCATTATATTATATTACTTAAGAGGAGGATTTATAATTCTATGTACAAGCCCTTGTAATTCTAGTTTCTCAGTAAAATAAATTTATACAGAATCTCAAAGCTTTAATGAGATACTTATTCTCAGATATCCTGTGGTTCCAAAACCACATAATCTCTTACCAGCTATTCCTGTGGATTGACAATATTTTTCCATGATAATAAAGTCATGTAGTACCTGTTTGAGCATGTCTGAAAAATAAAAGGACAGGAACACCTCTTTGCTTTCACCTGGGAAGGTTATAAGTTTAGTTGGACAATAATGCTCCAGGGGTATATGAAGAGTCCCACCTATTAGGACTTGAATAGTGCAGAATTTTCCAGAGATTTCACTTCAACCCAATATGTAGATAATACACTTTATGCTCTGGGACAAATTCTGAATCTCTTTACCAACAAGGAAATACTTGGGTTATCTCACATTTAAAAATAGGATTAGGTAAAAAGTAAAGTATATATGCTGAAATTTCTTTACATGGGGAGGAACAAGACTGTCAACAGTTAATGGTTCACATAGCGATAACAATGGGGGTCTCTTGGCTCCTGCTCTGGTGGGATGTACGGCCTAGTGGGGGAAAAACTGACCCTCACATTTCAAACGCACGTTATCAGGTACATTATCTTAGATGCAGAGGACAACAAACAGGCTTGAGTGGAGGTGAGCATTGACCTGGTTGAGAGGGAACACCTCTCTAGAAAATGACAGTCTGCCATAAACTGCTTTTGGCTAGAAGGGTTTGATTTAGACCACCCTGAGTGTTTACTTTGGGTCTCTGAGTTTGCAAGGCCGTTGTGCAGGGCTCACCTGAGCTTATCAGTTTTAGGTCATGGCCTGGTCTTTTATTTTTTTTCCACAGTTCATAAAAGTATCAATCTAAAATTGCTAATTACTAACAGTCCTCACTAAAAATTAAGGGTTTTAGAAAGAGAATCCTGATTAATTGGAAAGAAATTGTATGGTTTTAATGATAGAAGGTATAAGATATGGAGATACTTTTGAAAGGAAAAAATAAAAGGCAAGTCAACAAGGACAAGGAGGAGGGAAGGGAGAGAACAAATACTTTAAATGTAGAAAGTCTGGTCATTTTAAGAGAGAGTCCCAGAATGGGATAAAGAGAAAAATCTTTTTCCCCTCCTGACCTTCTATGAAGAACAGGGGGTCTGGGGCTCTTCTACTCCCATGGGTGCCACCCATAGCCCCTTGTGAACCTACAGGTAGGACCAGTTTATTAGGAAGAGATTTACGTAAGAATAGGACTAAGACTCCAAATTGAAAAGGGGGCTGGGGGAGGGGGGCTCCAGGCCTCCCTCTATATAGTAACCATGTTAGAAGTGAAGAATTTAAAACAAACCCTAGCAATAGAAACAGGATACCAAGATGTAAATGCCTGGGTAGAATGGATCAAATATTCTGTCAGCACTCTAAACAAAAGCAACTGTTATGCTTGTGCTACAGGAAGATTGGAGGCTCAGAAAGACCCATTTCCACTTGGGTGGTTCCTCGGACCCTGATGGGATAAACTGCATGGTAGCCCTGTTCCAAAGTGCCACTGCCTGGCAAAACAAGTCATGTTGGTAGTTATCACTGCTATTTCCCGAGAACAAAGGCCCTGTGGGTCAGCCCCCCCGCCCCGGGCTATCAGAATGCCTATTCATAGAACTACCATATGACCCAGCAATCTCTCTACTGGGTATATAGCCCCAAAATTCAAAAACACTGGTACGTAAAGACACATGCAGCCCCATGTTCATTGCAGCATTGTTCACAGTGGCCAAGACATGGAAACAACCAAAAAGCCCTCCAATAGATGACTGGATAAAGAAAATATGGTACATATATACTATGGAATACTACTCAGCCATAAGAAATGATGACATAGAATCATTTACAACAACGTGGATGGACCTTGATAACGTTATACTGAGTGAAATAAGTAAATCAGAAAAAACTAAGAACTGTATAATTCCACACATAGGTGGGACACAAAATTGAGACTTAAGGACATGAACAAGAGTATGGTGGTTACCAGGGGGAATAGAGGGGGGAAAGGATGAGAGGGATAGGGTGAGGGGAGGCGTGGGGTATAAAGAAAACCGAATGAAGGGTGACAAGGACGATTTGACTTTGGGTGATGGGTATACAACATAATCGAATGTCAAAATGATCTGGAGATGTTTTCTCTAAATCTATGTGCTCTAGTTGACCAATGTCACCATGTTAAAATTAACTGTCTAAAAATAACTATAAAAATTTTAAAAAATAAAAAGAAAGAGTGCCTATTCCTATGGTCAATTTCTCTTTGTGCCTCTCAAGGTGGGGGGCAATTGTCCTTTGCAGGATATCTAACTCAGTACAGTAAATGATGACTGCTCACAGGGCTGACAAACCAATCTGTCATTATCGTCCCTAGAGCTGAAGTCTGGTAATACTGTGGGACAAAATCTATGAGACTCTACCCATCAACTAGGGCGGCATTTGCTCCCTAATACGATTGGCCATCCCTTTTTTCCTGGTATTCACTTCCCCTGTCTGCCCTCCTTACTTGTTACAAAATAGGTGAAGTAAAAGGAGTACAATAACTCCCAGAGGGTCAAATGCAGTTCTATGGGGGGGGGGGGTCCCCAATGAGTTTAAGGCACAGAATCGAATTGCAGCTGGATTTGAATCAGCCTTATTCTGGTAGGTAACTATAAACAAGAATGTTGACTGAATACACTGTATATATTATAATCAACAAAGATTTGTCAATTACATTAGAGATGAGATTAAGGGAAGAGCACAACTTGGCCCTACCAGCCAAATGGCCTGGGAAAATAGACTAGCTTTAGATATGATGCTAGCAGAGAAGGGAGGGATATGTGTTATGATAAAACCACATGTTGTACCTACATCCCCAATAACACAGTCCCAGACAGCCAAAGCCTTACACGGACTGACCATCGTAGCAGATGAGTTAGCCAAAATCTCAGGTATAACCTGACCAGGTGGTGGTGCAGTAGATAGAGCGTTGGACTGGGATTCAGAGGACCGAGGTTCAAAACTCTGAGGTCGCCGGCTTGCGTGTTGGCTCATCTGGTTTGAGCAAAGCTTTGAACCTAAGGTCACTGGCTTGAGCAAGGGGTCACTCGGTCTGCTGTAGCCCCCCCGCCACCCCAGTCAAGGCACATATGAAAAAGAAATCAATGAACAACTGAGGTGCCACAACAAAGAATTGAAGTTTCTCATCTCTTCCTTCCTGTCAGTCTTTCCCTGTCTCTTCCCTCTGTCACAAAAAAAAAAAAGGAAAGAAAACTCAGGTATAAATGACCCCTTCACTGATTTAAAGAACAGTGGTTTGGAAAATGGAAAGGATTAATGACCTCTGTATTTACTTCCCTGATAACTGTTGGAGTTTTGATTCTTACAGGATGTTGCATCGTCCCGTGTGTTTGAGGCCTAATTCAGAGACTGACTGAGACAGCCATAACCAAGCAGAGCCCTCCCCCTTACACAACCAGATGCTAGTAATGAACGCTGATGTTCGGAGCCAACGTCTGCTCACCGAATTTGAAAAGAATGAAGACATACAAAGAATAGGGGGGACTGAAGGAAATGATTAACTCATGTTCTTTTCTTCAACTAATTCCCAACCCCCTTCATCTGGATTCCTCTGACCAGGGAATAGAATGAGAAATAGCTAACTTGTTTACCAATCCTCCAGCCCCCTTTATCCAGGCAAATGGTTGTTTCGGACCCAACCCCCTTACCTAGTTAATGACATCCCCATCTCTCCTGTCCACCTTGGTGCGGCCATTTAAACTAGCCAATCAAGAATAAATAAGATTGTACGGTCAACACTCCAGCCAGTAGAGCAAGACCCAGCATCCTAGGGCCTGCGTTAGGGATAGAATTTGCCTCTGCCCCGTGCACTTGCTGGCTGGCTCTCAAAAGCAGCAGCACGTCCTTCTGCAGAAGTCATTAAAGTTGCCTTGCCGAGGTATTTTGTCTCCATGAGTCTTGCTTAATTTCATCTCTAACACAACAGATCGCCATTTCTCTCTCTCTTCCTCTCTCTAAAATCAATAAAATTTTTTAAAAAGGACATTTACAAGGATTTCAAAAGATTTTAAAGACTTATAAAGATGGAGAAATATGGCATGGGTGGGTATGCATTTGCAATTAGCAAGAAAGTCAACAAGAGCAATGAAAACGTAAACTATGTTGACTCGTGACCCAGAATTCCATGTCTGGGAATTTACCTACAATTACATTTTCAAATGTGCACAGAGACGTATGTTCAGGTACTGTCACAGAAGCATTGTTTGTACTCATCAAAAACCCAAACGCATCCATAGAGACCAGTAAAGCCCAGGAGATGGCATTCAGATAATGGAATACCATACAGCCATTAAAAGGAATGGTGGGAAGGAATGAGGAAGATCTATGTGCATAATAACGTCTGCAGCATAATACATGAGGAAGAGACAAGATGCAGAACTGTGCATCACCTCCATACTATGCTGAAACGTCACAGCTAACTTTATTAACATTTTTTAAGCTTTTTTTTTTTCCATTTGAAAGAGGAGAGAAAGAGAAAAAGAGTAGGTGCAGAGGAACAGGAAGCATCAACTCCCATATGTGCCTTGAGCAGGCAAGCCTGGGGTTTCGAACCGGCAACCTCAGTGTTCCCGGTCAACGCTTTATCTACTGCACCTCCACAGGTCAGGTGTTTTATTAACATTTTTGTACCTGAGGCTCAGGAGGTGACTCAGTCCTGGCCATTCTATGGGTCAGCGGGGAGGCCCCGCCACCAGGCCAGGTTTTCCAGCATGTAGTTTTGAAATTTTCCCTAGGTATAAAAACAAATCAATGTAGCCTGGCCAGGCGGTGGCGCAGTGGATGGGGCGTCGGACTGGGATGTAGAGGGCCTGGACTCTGAGGTTGCCAGCTTAAGCGCGGGTTCATCTGGTTTGGGCGGGGCTCGCCAGCTTGGGGCAGGGGTTGCTCCGTCTGCTGTGCCCCCCCCCCCCGGTACGTGTGAGAAATCAGTGAATAGCTGGGGAACTGCAGCAAGGAATTGGTGTTTCTCATCTTTCTCCCTTCCTGTCTGTCTGTCCCTATCTGTCCCTCTCTCTGACTATGTCTGTCTCTGCCACAAGGGATAAAAAATGCAACAAATCAATGTAGGCCCTGGCCTGTTGGCTCAGTGGTAAAGTGTTGGCCCATGTGGAAGTCCCAGGTTTTATTCCCGGTCAGTGCACACAGGTGAAGCGCCCATCTGCTTCTCCACCCTTCCCTCTCTCCTTCCTCTCTGTCTCTTTCTTCCCCTCCCGCAGCCAAGGTTCTACTGGAGCAAGGTTAGCCCAAGGTTGGGCCGGGGGCTGAGGACAGCTCCATGGCCTTTGCCTCAGGGACTAGAATGGCTCTGGCCATAGAGGAGCAATGCCCAGATGGGCAGAGCATCACCTCCTGGTGGACATGCCTGGTGAATCCTTGTCAGGTGCATGCAGGAATCTGTCTGACTGCCTCCCCACTTCTAAGCTTTGGAAAAATACAAATAAATAAATAAATAAATGTAAAAATGATTAAAATGACAACTTTTACATTATATACATGTTACCATAACTAAAAAAACCCCACTTAAATACAATTTAAATAAATTAAATTAATAGGCAAAGATCATAAACAGGCATTTCATCAAATGAGGATACACAAATTGTCAATAAGCCCATGAAAAGATGTTCAATATCATTAGCCTTTAGGGAAATGTAAATAAAAACCACGAGATCCCACTTCACAACCACTAGTACGGCTATAACCAAAAAATACAAATAAAAGCATGCACTGGGGAAGATGTGAAGAAATTGAAACCCTCACACACTGTTGGGAGGGAGGGCTTATAAAATGCACTCGCCAATTTAGAATATAGTCTGGTAGTTCCTCAAAAGGTTAACCATGTTACCAAATGATCCAGCAATTCTATTCCACGTGGTCCAAGATAAATACAATAAATGCAAATACTCATAAGTTATTATTAATAATAGATAAGAAGTGAAAACAATCAAATGTCCATTAATTAGAACATGGATGAGAAATTAGATCTATTCATACAATGAAATGCTATGCAGCAGTAAGAAAGAACAAATATCAATGCACGTAATATACACATCTCAAACACATTACAGTAAGTGAAAATAGCTAGACATAAAATACCACATAATTTATAATTCCAATTATAAGGATTGTCCAGAAAAGGCAAATCTATAGATTCAGAAAGCACAGTAGTGGTTGCCTGGGGCAGTGAGTGGGAGGGATCCATCTCTTTGGAATGATGCAAAGTTCTACAGCTGGATCGTGGTGATGGCTACACCACTTGGTAAGTTTACTAAAAATAATGTAATTGTACACTTAAAAGGCATTAACTGTATGGTATGTAAATGAATCCTCAATAAAACTTTGAAAACCCTTATTAAGCCCCTCAGACCACCTAAGTCTTTCCCCAGTCCTGGAGCGACCCACATCGGACCACACTCCTGAGTGGAACGAGACAGAAAACTAGGGCATGAGGCGCGGACGAGAGGCTGCCCTCCCGCCGCGCTTCCGGAGCGCGCCTTGTTCCCCCGCAACTTTTCTCCTAAGCCCGCCGCCTCCCAGTCAGGCCTGCCAACCTCCTCTCACTTTGTCCATTCACGCAGGTGGACGCTGCTCTCCGTTGGGTGCTCAGACCTCCAAGGACGGTTGCCCCCAGCAACCGCTCCAGACCGGATGAGACTACCTCTCCCGGCGCGCCCCGCGCCCCAGAGGACCAATAGTGTCTCAGGTCACAATCGCGGGGCGTCTTCGGTGTGACACAATCGCGCAAGGGAGACCAGTGACTCCTCAGATCACAAGCGCGAGGTGTGACGGTAGTTGTAGTCCCGGTACGGCCTCGACCTACCGCAGATGCTGCTGGGAGCAAAGGGGCATTTAAAGAGTCTCGGAGCGCTTTCCATGGTCGCAACGAGGGTCCTGGTGTGGGGCGTCTGCGTGTGGCGGGTGGCGATAGCCACCGTCTACTTCCAGGAGCAGTTTCTAGATGGAGGTGAAGAGGCGACGCCCATGTTGGCGGGGCCGTAATTTCCTCCATTCCCTGCTGCCCAACGGATGGCCCACGTCGCGTTTGTCCCCGGCGCATCGCCGAGGAGTGGGCTGTGGCGAAGACTCAAAACCCTCCCCCTCTCCCATGACCCAGGTTGTTTTCAGCCCTAACCGATGTTGTTTCCCCCCGACAGAGCGCTGGAGGAACCGATGGGTGCAATCCACTAATGACTCCCAATTTGGACATTTTAGACTTTCTTCGGGGAAATTTTATGGCCATAAGGAGAAAGACAAAGGTTAGTTTAGGATTCCTGAGAAAATCAACTATATGTTAAAGCCCCATAGCAGTCTTTCAAGGTATGTGTGACTCACACCCCTAACACCTCTTACTTCCCTTCACAGGAGGGTAATTAAGGCTGGGTCTGGCGGTATTTTCTCTCTCTCTCCTTTTTTTTTTACAGCGACAGAGAGAGTCAGTGAGAGGGATAGATAGGGACAGACAGACAGGAGCGGAGAGAGGTGAGAAGCATCAATCATTAGTTTCTCGTTGCCGTTGAGACACCATAGTTGTTCATTGATTGCTTTCTTATATGTGCCTTGACTGGGGGCCTTCAGCAGACGGAGCAACCCCTTGCTGGAGCCAGCGACCTTGGGTCCAAGCTGGCGAGCTTTGCTCAAGCCAGATGGGCCCGCGCTCAAGCTGGTGAGCTTGGGGTCTTGAACCTTGGTCTTCCACATCCCAGTCCAACGCTCTATCCACTGCACCACCGCCTGGTCAGGCTCTCTCTCTTTTTTTTATTTTTTAATTTTTTTTTAATTTATTCATTTTTTAGAGAGGAGAGAGAGTGACAGAGAGAGAGAGAGAGAGAAAGAAAGGGGGGAGGAGCAGGAAGCATCAACTCCCATATGTGCCTTGACCAGACAAGTGCAGGGTCTTGAACTGGCAACCTCAAGCATCTCAAGCATTGCAGGTCCACACTTCATACACCGCCACCACAGGTCAGGTTCTCTCTCTTTTTTTTACAGAGACAGAGATAGGGACAGACAGGAACGGAGAGAGATGAGAAGCATCAATCATCAGTTTTTCGTTGTGACACCTTAGTTGTTCATTGATTGCTTTCTCATATGTGCCTTGACGGCGGGCCTTCAGCAGACCGAGCAACCCTTTGCTTGGAGCTAGCGACCTTGGACAGCCAGCGACCTTGGACTCAAGCTGGTGAGCTTTTGCTCAAACCAGATGAGCCTGCGCCCAAGCTGGTGACCTCAGGGTCTCGAACCTGGGACCTCCGCATCCCAGTCGGACGCTCTATCCACTGCGCCACCGCCTGGTCAGGCTCGCTCTCTCTCTTTCTCTCTCTCTTTTTACTTGCCCAGAACACCCTGCTTTGTATGTACTAGGGAGAGCCAAGGGCCTTTTCACTGTAGAGGAAAAAAAACCAAAAACTTCTCATTTTTATTTTAAGAAGGAAGGAAATGAGGTAAGAGTTAAATGCTGTCTTAAGGGGTACAACAGGATGAATGTTTACATTTGTACAAAAAGATCAAGCTAGGGAACTTTTTTAGCCCCTGGGGCTTTCCTTTTATCCCTACCCTCCAAGTCCTGATTCCAGGGATAACCTCTACCCTGTCTTCTCATTCCTGATGATCAAAGGTGGGCAAAATACAGCTCATCTACTATCTGGGTTTTTTTTCTTTTCTTTTCTTTTTTTTGTACTGGGAATAGTTTTTATCCTTTTTAGTTGTTGGGGGGAAATCAAAAGGGAAATAGTATTTAGTGGCACATAAAAATGATATAAAAATTCAGTGAAATTTCAGTGTCCATAAATAAAGTTTTCATGGAACACAACCATGTTTGTTTGCATATGATCTGTAGCTGGTTTCATACTGCAAGCCAGAATTGAATAGTTGGGACATAGAGCAAATGGCCAACAAAGTCTAAAATATTTATTCTCTGGCCATACAGAAAAAGTCTTCAACCCCTGATTTAGAGGAAAAACTTGCCTCTTCACCACCTTCATTCAACCTTTGTCTTCACCCTGCTCCAATGTTGCCCTGTCCAGCAGCCTCTGATTTTTAACTGTACTGTATATGCATTGTTTTATAAGTTATATGTTGATCCGAAGAGTTGATCAAAATTCAGCTATATGACAAAAATAGATTGAAAACAAATAGGTGATTCTACGAAGCTTGTCCAAGGACAGGGATTCCCATTTAGAGTCACTTGGGTATTTTTCCACAGTGGTTTTCCTTCCTCCAATCCAGAATCCTGAGATTCTGTGCATTTCATCATTTCAGCACATGTCTACTGAGTACAGACATGGACAAGACACACTGAGCGTAGCAATTAATTTGACTCCTCCTGTTGTGGTCTCCCGAGACCATGACATGGAAGCCATTGCTGGAAAAAGAAATAGAATTTAGTCAGAAATGGAAGGTGATGAGAGACCATGAGGCTGGCTGAGGAGAGTGGTGGTAAGATATAAAAGGAGATGGTAAATCATATGGCCTTCAGAATTGCCTAATGGAAGGGGCCGTGGGAGGTGGGGGAGCTACAAATCCCCTGAGAAAAGGAAAGGTGACCCTAGCCAATTGGCTCAGTGGTAGAACATCAGCCCAGCATGTGGTTGTCCCAGGTTCGATTCCCAGTCAGGGCACACAGGAGAAACAACTATCTGCTTCTCCACCCCTTTCCTTCTTTCCCTCCCAGAGCCATGGCCTGGTTGGAGAAGGTTGGCCCTGGGCACTGAGGATGGCTCCATGGCCTCCCTTCAGGCACTAAAATAGCTTGGTTGCCAAGCAATGGAGCAGCGGCCCCAAATGGGCAGAGCATAGCTCCATAGGGGATTGCTGGGTGGGTCCCAGTCAGGGCGCGTGAGGGAGTCTGTATCTCTGCCTCCTTGTTTCTCACTTTAAAAAGAAAAAAAAGAAAGGGAAAGGTAAGGAAAGAATGAAGAACACAATGAGAGGTGTGGTAGTAGAGACTTCAGCCATGAGTTCAGGACCCATTGATACAAATGCCAAGTTCATTTATGATGACTCAGCATAGTCAGCTAGGGAGCCAGAGTATGGAGCAAGGAAGGGTAGGTTATAATAAGACTGGCTCTGTTTTCAGTATAAAGATTTGGTACAGGACCTCGTGGCTTCTGAAAAGAGGGTTTTGGTCTCAAGGTGCACACCTAAATTTATAAAGCAGATAGGAGATGATTTACACGACAAAGGATGGTATCTTCATAAAAAGAGCCATCACGCACATAGAGGACGCCCACAAGTCAGCTCACCCAGTGCAGTGAAGCACTTTTTTACAGATTGGCACTCTGTCCTCCATTTGTTATGTTTTATCTCTTAAATCACTGTTTTAAGATGAGAATTAAGGGAAAAGAATGCTTTGTTTTTTTAATTTAGTTGTATACAACCTTCCTTGTATATTCTCACCCCTTGAAAGATGAATAGAAATAAAATTAACCTATTATTTAAAATTAGAATGCATAAGTGTCTTTCAGAGCTGAAGTGTTTTTATTACAAGACATAGCAGTGGTATATTAAGTACAAAAACGCCCGAGTTATGTGGCATCAGAGACCTGTTAGTGGTATGCCCATTATTTATTATTGTACAAATGGGTAAATGCTGAGGTTTATTGGGAGTAGGGGAAAGACAATCATTTAATTCCCCGTATCACTGAGTACCATGTCATTTCTAATCTTTCATGAGTGTTTTTTGTTTGAAGGTCTGCAAACCACTCAAAATGGCCGATTCTATGCCATCTCTGCACGGTTCAAACCATTTGGCAATAAAGGGAAGACGCTGGTCATTCAGTACACAGTGAAACATGAGCAGAAGATGGACTGTGGAGGGGGCTACATTAAGGTCTTCCCTGCGGATATAGATCAGAAGAACCTGAGTGGAAAATCCCAGTACTATATTATGTTTGGTGAGTTCAGGTAGTACAGTGCAACCATTCCTGGTAACTTTGAAACCCCTTCCTTGTCTGACCAGTGACAGACATGGAAGATAGAGAATTGACCTGGGATTTTCAGGTTTGAAACCCCAAGGTTGTCGGCTTGAGCACAGGCTCACTAGCTTGAGTACAGGCTTGCTGGCTTGAGTATGGGATCATAAACATGATCACATGGTCACTGGCTTGAAGCCCAAGGTTGCTGGCTTGAGCAAGGAGTCACTGGCTTGGCTGGAGCCCTCTGGTCAAGGTATGTATGAGAAGTAATCAGTGAACAACTAAACTGCCGCAGCTATGAGTTGATGCTTCTCATCTCTTCGTTCCTCTCTGTCTTTCTCCCCACTTAAAAAAAAGAAAACCGTTCCATTGTGTAGGAACCTTAGACTAAGACTACTAAAATACTAGCATTATGTTATCTGACCAAAGGTTTTTGGTACTGTGAAATATATTTCATAATATAAAAAGGCAATTGTGCCATTCTATTATGCTTTTGAGAAAGTTACTTATTTAGTGTTAATGTAGACCCATTCATAAAGTATTATGAATATATCAGGAGTCAGAAAACCTTGCCCCTAGACCAAATCAACCCATGAGCTGAGAATGGGTTTTAACATTTTTGAATAATTGAAAAAATCCTAAGAAGGATAATATTTTTTACATGAAAATGATAGGAAACTCAAATTTCAGTTCCACAAATGGAGTTACTGGAAAACAGCCTCACTCAGTTCATTTGCATTTTGTCTAGAGCTGCTTTCTAGCGGCAATGGCAGATTTGAGTCATTGTAACAAAGACAAGATGGTCCCCAAAGCCAAAAACATTTATTGTTTTGCCCCTTACAGAAAAGGCTTGCTAACCCTGGAGTATATTACATGTCTCCTGGCACAAAGAGAACTTGATTAAAATTTGTGCTGAAATGGGAAGCAACCACATTGGGCCACATGAACTAGACATAACTAAAATGTGTGAATCAAAAGCTTTTGGAATTGCCTGACCTGTGGTGGCACAGTGGATAAAGCATCGAACTGGAATGCTGAAGTTGCTGTTTCAAAACCCTGGGCTTGCTCAGGCGGTGGCGCAGTAGATAGAGCATCGGACTGGGATGCGGAAGACCCAGGTTCGAGACCCCAAGCTCGCCAGCTTGATCGTGGGCCCATCTGGCTTGAGCAAAAGCTCGCCAGCTTGGACCCAAGGTCGCTGGCTCCAGCAAGGGGTTACTCGGTCTGCTGAAGGCCCGCGGTCAATGCACATGTGAGAAAGCAACCAGTGATCAACTAAGGTGTCGCAACGGCAATGAAAAACTAATGATTGATGCTTCTCACCTCTCTTCATTCCTGTCTGTCTATCCTTCTCTCTGACTCTGTCCCTGTAAAAAAAAACCCAAAAAACCCTGGGCTTGTCTGGTCAAGGCGCATATGGGAGTTGATGCTTCCTGCTCTTCCCCATCTTCTCTCTGTCTCTCTTTTCTCTCCCCCCTCTCTAAAAAATAAATAAAATCTCAAAAATAAAGCTTGAGGAAGATGGCGAAGTAGGAATAGACAATAATTGTATTGGCAAAATCTGCCGGATTTAAAAATTTTAGTACTCCGTAATCTGTGGAAGGATTGCAACTTCCAGGAGAAGACTGGGAAGGTTAATTTTAATCCATTTCAGCACAGGAGCACCCACCTTACCTATCTTCCACCTCTAGCCACTAACAGCTGTCCAGTGTTCCCGGAGCATTTTACAGCTTGCAGGAGCGAGGGTGAGCATAAAGGACTCTATCCTCCAAATATCAGGGTTCTGAGCTCTGATCACTGATTGCTGCTTCTGATTGCAAAGGTGCAGACAAAGAGATGGGCAGCCGTTTCTGTTGTGTCTTCCCTCACTGTTGGAAGGCTTCAACATATTAAAAGAATTATATATACACCATGATCTACCTGCATTTATTCCTGGACTGCACGGATGGTTCAACTAAAATTGGTCAAGCTGTTGTCTAATATACCACATCAACAAAACAAAGAGGGGAAAAACATGATGCTCACGTTTGATGCAGAAAAAGCATTTGATAAATTCAACACCATTTTATGATGAAACACTCAACAAATTAGGAATAATAGGAAACTATCTCAACACCATAAAAGTTACGTGGGAAAAAAAACCCACAGCAAATGTACTCAATGGTGAAAGAGTGAAAACTTGCCTGACCAGGTGGTGGCGCAGTGGATAGGGCATTGGACTAGGATGCGGAAGACCCAGGTTCGAGACCCTGAGCTCTCCAGCTTGAGCGCGGGCTAATCTGGCTTGAGCAAAAGCTCGCCAGCTTGGACCCAAGGTCGCTGGCTCCAGCAAGGGGTTGCTTGGTCTGCTGAAGGCCCGCGGTCAAGGCACACGTGAGAAAGCAATCAATGAACAACTAAGGTGTCGCAACAGCAATGAAAAACTAATGATTGATGCTTCTCACCTCTCTCCATTCCTGTCTGTCTGTCCCTCTCTACCCTCTCTTTGACTCTGTGTCCCTGTAAAAAAAAAAAAAAAAGAAAAAGAGTGAGACAAAGTAAGGATGTTCTCTTTCAACACTTTTATTCAACAGAGTACTGGAAGTTGTAGTCAGAGCATTTAGGCAAGAAAAAGAAAGCCATCCAATCTGGAAAGGAAAAAGTAAAATTATGTTTGTTTGCAAATGACATATATATATATATAGGGGCGGGGGGAAGGCAAGGAGAAAGACAGGAACATGAGCCATTTCTGTGTGTCCTGACCGGAATCAAAATGGCAACCTCTGCACTGTGGTGATGCCCCAACCAACAGAGCTGTTTAGCCAGGGCTTGATATTTTTAAATTTATTGATTAACTTTTAGATGAAGAGAAAGGAAGAGAGGGGGGAGGAGAAACATTCATTTGTTTTTCCACTCACGTCATGCATTCACTGGTCGCTTCCTGTATGTGCCCTGACCAGGGATCAAACCTACAACCTTGTCGTTTCGGGATGACGTGCAAACCAAAAAACAGCTAACAAACCAGGGTCCAGATGATATAATCTTACACATAAAAAAACAGTTAAGATTGCACTGAAATGCCTGACCAGGCGGTGGCGCAGAGTGTCGAACTGGGATGCGGAAGACCCCGGTTCGAGACCCCGAGCTCGCCAGCTTGAGTGCGGGCTCATCTGGCTTGAGCAAAAACTCTCCAGCTTGGACCCAAGGTCACTGGCTCCAGCAAGGGGTGGCTTGGTCTGCTGAGGGCCCGCGGTCAAGGCATATGTGAGAAAGCAATCAATGAACAACTATGGTGTCACACTGGCAACAAAAAACTAATGATTGATGTTTCTCATTTCTCTCTGTTCCTCTCTGGCTGTCCCTATCTATCCCTCTCTCTGACTCTCTCTCTGTCCCTGTAAAAAAAGAAAAAAAAGTTGCTCTGAAATATAATAAAACTATTAGAACTAGTGAATGAATTCAGCAAGGTAGGATACAAAGTCAACATGCAAAAAAAAAAGTTGCATTTCTACAAAGTCAACATGCAAAAAAAAAAAAGCAGTTGCATTTCCTTTTTTTTTTTGGCGACAGAGAGAGGGACAAATAGGCACAGACAGGAAGTAAAAAGATGAGAAGCACCAAGTCTTCATCGTGACACCTTAGTTGTTCATTGATCATTGATTACTTTCTCATATGTGCCTTGACCAGGGGGCTCCAGCAGAGCAAATGACACCTTGTTCAAACCAGCGACTTTGGGCTTCAAGCCAGCAACCATGGGAACATGCCTATGATCCTACACTCAAGCTAGCGACCTGGCGCTCAAGCTGGTGAGTTCACGCTCAAGCCCGATGAGCCCGTGTTCAAACAGCCACCTCTGGATTTTGAACCTGGGTCCTCCACGTCCCACCTGGCGCTCTATCCACTGTGCAACCACCTGGTCAGGCCAGTTGCATTTCTATATACAATGAATCTGAAAAGGAAGTTACAAAAACAGTTCCACTTACAATAGCATTCATAAGAATAAAATACTTAGGAATTAAAAAAAATACTTAGGAATTAACTAAGGAGGCAAAGATTTGAACAATGAAAACTAAAAAATATTACTGAAATGAATTAAATAGATGGAAATACATCCCACTTTTATAGATTAGAAGACCTAATATTGTTAAAATGTCAATACTACCCAAAGTGATCTACAGATTCAATCCAATCCCTGTCAAAATTCCAAAAACATTTTTTTTTGCAGAAATAGGAAAACCTATGCCTGACTGCTGGTGGTACATGGATAGAGCATCAACCTGGGATGTTGAGATCCCAGGTTCAAAACCCCAAAGTTGCCAGCTTGAGTGTGGGGTCGCTGGCTTGAAGCCCAAGGTCCTTGGCTTGAGCCCAAGGTCACTGGCTCAGCTTGAGCCCTCCTCCCCAACCCCTGGTCAAGGCACGTATGAGAAGCAGTCAGTGAACAATTAAAGTGATGTAACTACGAGTTGATGCTTTTCATATCTGTCCCTTTCTGTCTTCATCTCTCTTTCTTGCTTAAAAAAAAAGAAATAGGAAAACCTATTTTTAAATTTATATGGAATCTCAAGGGACAAGTAGCCAAAACAACCTTGAAAAAGAAGAACAAAACTGGAGGACTAAGCCCATGTCCATGGATGGCTGAATGATTAATCAAAATGTGTTATATTCTTACAATGGAATCTTATTCAGCCTTAAAAAAAATGAATTTTGATACATGCTATTCCATGAATAAACTTTGAAGACATTATTCTTTGTGAAAGAAGTCAGTCACAAAAGACCACTTATTTTATGATTGCACTTATATAAATTACCCAGATTAGTCAAGTCATGGAGATAGAATGTAGAAAGATTGTTGCCAGAGACTAGGGAGAAGGGAGAATGCTTTCGTCCAGGGGTGCCCACACTTTTTCAGCTTGCGAGCTACTTATAAGATGACCAAGTCAAAATGATCTACCTACAATAAAAATGCAAAACATAAATTTATTTCTTCTATATTATTATTTAAGTTACTATTATTACTATTTAATATTGTGTATTCTTCTTTTACCTTTCTCCTTCTCAGCTCTCTTTTCGGAGGAAAGTCAATGTCATAGTTTTATGAACAGTCCAAAAAAGCCGCTCCACATTTCCCTTCTTTGGAATAGCAATGGCACACAGACAGATGAGGCAAACGCACTTAGAATATGACATAGTGGAAAAAATCCCCTCCCATTCTGTATGAAAGTGGTAGGTTTTAGGCTTCTTACTCGGACCAGCTACGGCACTCATTTTTATACCCTTTGTTGTATTTAGTTTAAATAAATTGACGGCTAACTACACGGCAATGTAACTGAACAAGTTAGCGCGGTTTAACGCGCATGTGTAGGGTGTCAAAAGTTCAGATGTCAGATTGGCTACCATGTATGCCAATCAAAAGACAAATGTCTTTTTGTCTGTTTGTTTGTTTGTTTACAGGGACAGAGAGAGGGATAGATGGGGACAGACAGACAGGAATGGAGAGAGGTGAGAAGAATCATCAGTTTTTCGTTTTGACACCTTAGTTGTTCATTGATTGCTTTCTCACATGTGCCTTGACCATGGGCCTTCAGCAGACCAAGCAACCCCTTGCTGGAGCCAGCGACCTTGGGTCCAAGCTGGTGAGCTTTTTGCTCAAGCCAGATGGGCCCGTGCTCAAGCTGGAGACCTTGGGGTCTCTAACCTGGGTCTTCCCCATCCCAGTCTGATGCTCTGTCCACTGCGCCACCGCCTGGTCAGGCAAGACAAATGTCTTTTTAATGTCATGCGATCTATCCATACTTCCTTATCGACCAGTACACCGTGATCGACGTATTGAGCACCTCTGCTTTAAGTCTTTTGTTTTAAATTTTTAATTATTTATTCATTTTAGAGAAGAGAGACAGAGAGAGAGAGAGAGATGGGGGGAGGAGCAGGAAGCATCAACTCCCATATGTGCCTTGACCGGGCAAGCCCAGGGTTTTGAACTGGTGACCTCAGCGTTCCAAGTCGACACTTGATCCACTGCACCACCACAGATCAGGCAACCCTGCTTTAAGTCTTTAATGGGAGTTAGTGTAATATAGAATTTCAGTTTTACAAGATGAAGAGTGTGGAGATAGAATAGTGGTGACGGTTGTACAACAATGTGAATATGTTTAATACCAGTGGTAATAAAAAAGTGGGGGGAAAAGCTTTAAAAATGATCATGTATTTTTTCTTTTGGTATTTTTCTGAAGTTAGAAGAGGGGAGGCAGGCAGACAGACTCCCACATGCACCTGACCGGGATCCACCCAGCATGCCCGCCAGGGGCATGCCTATCTGGGGCATTGCTCCATTTCTGCTGGAGCCATTCTAGTGCCTGAGGTGGAGGCCATAGAGCCGTCCTCATCGCCAAGGTAAACTTTGCTCCAATGGAGCCTTGGCTGCGGAAGGTGAAGAGAGAGATTGGAAGGAGGGGGGGAAGGGTGGAGAAGCAGATGGGCGCTTCTTCTGTGTGCCTTGGCCGGAAATCGAACCCAAGACTTCCGGGACTTTCACACGCCGGGCCAATGCTCTACCCCTGAGCAAACCAGCCAGGGCAATAATATATTTTTAAAATAACCATCCACCAGCCTGACCAGGTGGTGATGCAGTGGATAGAGCATCAGACTGGGATGCAGAAGACCCAGGTTCAAAACCCTGAGGCTGCCAGCTTGAGTGCAGGCTCATCTGGTTTGAGCATAGCTCACCAGCTTGAACCCAAGGTAGCTGGCTTGAGCAAGGGGCACCTGGTCTGCTGTAGCCCCCTGGTCAAGGCACATGTGAGAAAGCAATCAATGAAAAACTAAGGTGCCACAATGAAAAATTGATGCTTCTCATCTCTCTCCCTTCCTGTCTGTCTGTCCCTCTCTCTGTCTCTGTCACAAAAAATAAAATAACAATAAAATAATCACCCACCATCCAAATTTGGGAACTTATTCTTTAAAATTCTTTTTTCTCATCTGCCATGTTTGTCTTGCAGAATTTATCATGTTTGGCCAAGATAAGCTTGGCCGCACTTATCTCTAAATTTATCATGATCAGCATCAGTCTTCAGAAACTTGTTTATGCTGGTCTTACATACTGCTCACAAATATTAGAGGATATTTTATATTCATTTTGAAATATCCTCTAATTTTTGTGAGCAGTATATATGTACATACAACTGGTCATAGTATCATTGTAGAAGTGAAAAGAATATAATATTCTTTATGTTTTATTAGATATTAGATTATTGGATATAGATATAACTCTGTTCTGTCATTTTGGAGGGCAGTGTGACTTCTCCAAGGCCATAACATTAGATAGATTCAAAGTTTCCTCAAACTTGCAGAGTCTCCATCTCCCCTCCCAGAATTCTCTCTATTCTGCCATGCCTTGCATTTACTCTTGAATTTAAAATGTAGAATGGAGCACTAACTGGGAAGCTCAGTTGGTTAGAGCATTCTCCTGATATGCCAAAGTTGTGTGTTCAGTTCTGGTCAAGGCTTATACTATAGCCAGCCAGTGAAATGCATGCTTCAGCAGCACATATACTAAGACTGAAACAAAACAGAGAAGATGAGAGAGTCCCCTGTGCAAGGATGACATGTATTTGTGATGCATTCCATATTTTTTTAAAAAGCCAGTATAGCCTGACCTGTGGTGGCGCAGTGGATAAAGCGTCGACCTGGGAACACTGAGGTCGCCAGTTCAAAACCCTGCACTGGTCTGGTCAAGGCACATATGGGAGTTGATGCTTCCAGCTCCTCCCCCCTTTCTCTCTCTCTCTCTCTCTCTCTCTCTCTCACTCTGTGTCTCCTCTCTAAAATGAATAAAATAAAAAAAAAGAATCATTTTAAAAAAAGCCAGTATATGCATAAATAAATGAAACAGGTTGATGTTTCTGTCCCCTTCCTCTCTATAATCAATCAATAAATTTTAAAATTTATTTTATTTTTATTTTATTCATTTTAGAGAGGAGACACAGAGTGAGAGAGAGAGAGAAAGAGAGAAAGGGGGGAGGAGCTGGAAGCATCAACTCCCATATGTGCCTTGACCGAACCAGTGCAGGGTTTTGAACCGGCGACCTCAGTGTTCCCAGGTCGACGCTTTATCCACTGCGCCACCACAGGTCAGGCAATCAATAAATTTTAAAAATAATAAAATAAAGTGTAGAATGGAGCCCTGGCTGGGTAGCTCAGTTAAGAGTGTTGTCCTGAAATGCCAAGCTTGCAGGGTTTTTTTGTTTTGTTTTTTTTAAATTTTATTCATTTTAGAGAGGAGACACAGAGTGAGAGAGAGAGAGAGAGAAAGAAAGAGAGAAAAGGGGGAGGAGCTGGAAGCATCAACTCCCATATATGCCTTGACCAGACCAGTGCAGGGTTTTGAACTGGCGACCTCAGTGTTCCCAGGTCGATGCTTTATCCACTGCGCCACCATAGGTCAGGTCAAGCTTGCAGTTTTGATCCCCAGTCAGGGCACATATAAGAATCAACCAGTGAATGCATAAATAAGTGGAACAACAAATTTATGTTTCTATTTCTCTCTGTCAATAAAACAAACCAAAAATCCTGTAGAATGGAAAAAGTATTTTGATGATGAAAAAGGAAATTGAAGTGTGTGGGGTTTGGTTATTGTTATTCTCTTAAAAATGGATGGCAAGTGCTCGCTTTGGCAGCACATATACTAAAATTGGAATGATACAGAGGAGATTAGCATGGCCCCTGCGCAAGGATGACACGCAAATTCGTGAAGCGTTCCATATTTTTTTGTAACCTAAAAAAAAAAAAATTGGATGGCAGACATAGCTGGCAAAAAAATATATATGTATGTATGTATATGTATTACCTGTTGAATTAGAGCTGATTTAACAAAATATCCACCAAAATACTACTTTTAAATATCTACAGCAGAAAATACAAAAAGAATAGAAAAAATATATATAGCATATCTGACTTGTGACGCAGTATACTTTGGAGTTATAAAAATAATTTTTCTGTATTATTTTTGCTTTTAACTCCAAATCAGTTTCATTTTGTTCAAACTCCACTGTGTCACTGTTAGAACACTTCTCTGTAATGTCTCAGCTCCAGCCTTTGGTAAGAGAGCAGTTTACTGAAGCTTGTCATATTGAAGAGGAAGAGAAAAGCCTGCTTTACTGGGCCCTTGACAAGGGCCTTACACATGCAGTCTTAGATTATGTGTAAAACCCTAGCAAGCAGGAAATACAGCCCCCACTTTGCAAATAAAACTGATGCTTGGAAACATTACACTACTTGCCCAAAGTCAGATCAGCCTGACTTCCAAGCTCATCTGTCTACCCTACTTCCTCAAAAAATCCATATGTGTGTAAATATTTTATGATTGCTGTTAACAGAAAATGCCCATATTTTTAGGGTGTGTTCTGAAGCTTATTTTTGTGTGTGTGTGACAGAAACAGAGACAGAGAAAGGGACCGATAGGGACAGACAGGCAAGAAGGGAGAGAGATGAGAAGCATCAATTCTTCGTTACGGCACCTTAGTTCATTGATTGCTTTCTCATATGTGCCTTGACCTGGGGGCTACAGCCGAGCGAGTGACCCCTTGCTCAAGTCAGCGACCTTGGGTTCAAGGGCTGGTGAGCTGTGCTCAAACGAGATGAGCCTGCATTCAGGATGGCGACCTCTGGATTTTGAACCTGGGTCCTCTGCATCCCAGTCTGATGCTCTATTCACTGCACCACCACCTGGTCAGGCCTGAAGCTTAATTTAATAGTAAAAGCTTGTAGGTGCTTAGGAATAGAGAGGGAATTTTGAAGGAAAATAAATTTTATGTGTCAATCCTGAGATAGTAGACTTTCGTACAAATAGTTCACATAGCTTTTGTTTAAACATTGAACTGGTATGTTTTCCAGTGAAAACAAAAAAAAAGGAAATTACATAAACACATCCTTGGCCTGACCTGTGGTGGTGCAGTGGATAAAGCGTCAACCTGGAATGCTGAGGTCACCGGTTCAAACCCCTGGGCTTGCCTGGTCCAGGCACATATGGGAGTTGATGCTTCCTGCTCTTCCCCTCTTTTCCCTCTCTCTCCCTCTTTCTCTCTCTGTCCTCTCTAAAATGAATAAATAAAGTCTTTTAAAAAAAACCTTAAAAAAAAAGCACATCCTCTGAGAACTCCGTTGGGAGATAGACACGGTGTTCTTTGTCAGTCTCATGATGTCACTTCCAACTTCATTGTCACATCTCTGGCAAATTGATTATATATTTTTAAGTAATTACATGCAGCCTTGATCTCTTTTATTTTGGAGGTTCATCACTGCATGTTTAGATGAGAGAGCAGTGATCTGCTTATGTTTCAACAGGGTTTGCCTCACAGAATTCCTAGGGGCAGTTGCAGGCCAGGGTCAGGAGTAAAACTCAGTCTAAGACACAGACAGCTGGATGCTTTAGTACCTTGCTAAGGCGTAAGGTCAGTAAACCGTAGTAATATAATTCCCTCAGAAGTTTTGATGGATTTTCTAGATTACTTCTGCAAACCATGTTTAGTATACTCAGAACTTCTTAGTCTCCATTTGGAAAATAGAATTTTTCAACCTCCTGTCCACAGACAGGTCTTTCAGAAATTTTGTGCCCATCTGCAAAAGAGTTAGCCACCCTGATGTATGAAGATTATAGACCCATGATCTTAGTTGAATTCGTTTATACTTGGTAATTTCGGCCTTAGTGGTCCCTGAAATAATTCTATTTTCACCAGTTCCCAAGTGTAAAAAAGATTGAAAATCACTGTCCTACAACATTTCATTTCTTGAGTGACTGAAATTGAACTCTATGCCAATTTAGAAGTCAATAACTTTTTTTTTAAGTGAGAGAGATGGACAGGGACAGAGACCGGAAGAGAGAGATGAGAACATCAACTCGTAGTTGTGGCACTTTAGTTGTTCATTGATTTCTTTCTCACATGTGCCTTGACCAGGGGGCTCCAGCTGAGCCAGTGACCCCTTACTCAAACCAGCGACCTTGGCCTTCAAGCCAGCAATCTTTGGGCTCAAGCCAATGACCATAGGATCATGTTTACAATCCCATGATCAAGCCGGTGACCCCGTGCTCACGCTGGTGAGCCTATGCTCAAGTTGGCAACCTTGGGGTTTTGATACTGGATCCTCAGCATCCCAGGTTGACACTCTATCCACTGCACTTCCACCTGGTCAGGCTAAAATCAGTAACTTTTGAATAGGATTTTGATTTTGAATAGATTTTATATTTCATAAGAACCTACCAACTGATCACAATTTCTCTTTTGCTTACAATTTGGGGTTATCATTAAGAACATGTGTTGTCTTTGGGCAAAATAGTAACAGCAACAAGCATTGAGTTTTAAATGAATTCTCCTATTTATGTAATTGGCAAAAACAGCTTTGTGAAGTCAAGACTAACACCCAAGCAGGGGGAGGCTGCATAGTTGTAACTATGTCCCAACTCTCTGAATGAGAGCTGGGGTCAGAGCCAGTCAGTCTCTGAAGCTCTCTCCCCTGGGTACAACTACATGGTCAGAGCTTCTGAGCAAGGGCCCCAGACTCAGTCAGCATGTCAGGCAAGCTTGTTAGACTGCTAAACCTTCCTTTTCTTTCTTACATGCTGGTTTACAGTTGAGTCCAAAAATGGCTGCAGGAAACAGAGAAGTGACCTGAACTGGGGAGGGTATCACCAGCCACTTAAATATCTCCATGTACATGTCTGATTCTTCCTGGACACTTAAGCTTCCTCTGCCTTGAGAATGGCTGGGGATAACTGTGGTGAAATTGATAGCAGCTGATTTTCTTTTTCTTTTTTTGTAGGACCTGATATTTGCGGATTTGATATCAAGAAAGTTCACGTCATTTTACATTTCAAGAATCAGTATCACTCAAATAAGAAACCAATCAGGTGTAAGGTACAGTAAATGATTTTATATTCAAATAAGTGATTGTGTTAACTCTTGACATATGACAATGTAAGTTTAGAGAAAATAATTTTGATCTTAAAATATTTAAGTAAGCCAGGGATGGGTCTTAGCAAACATACCCCCCTATCCTTGCTTCCCAGTTTAGCAGGCTATTAGTGACACTTGTCCACTACCTTGGTTCCCCATCAGGAGGGCACATTCACTTTTACTGTGAGCTATGACATTGATTTATAATTTGCCCCATCAGGGTTACAACAGGATGGTCACATTTTAGCTATCCCCACCATCATTAAGGAATGAAGTATTGCTGATTCCATTCCTTTATTTCCGAACATTCATCTGGAGGAATTATTCTTCAAAATGCCAACATCACATTTAAAACTAGGAATATTTCTAAAATGAAAGCACATACTCTTACCCTTTGACCCTGGGGATCTGTGAAAATGACTCATTAGGTCTTAGAGCTCACTTTATAACTCAATGGCCTGGCCTGGGGCTTCTACAGAGAGGCAGATTGTGTTAAATCCCTAGCATATAAGCCTGTGGAGTGGAAGTATGTTCCCCCCCTCATTTGGATGTAAGCACCAGGAAGCAGGGACCTGTCCCTTGAGGCAACCTCAGATCCCACAGCTTTAACATTGGAGGCTTCTGTGAATCTGGATGAATCTGGGCAGGGGCCCCAGTGTGTTTTAAGGTCATTGACAGTGTGGAGCCTGACCAGAGGTGGTGCAGTGGATAAAGCATTGACCTGGGACTCTGAGGTCCCAAGTCGAAACCCTGAGGTCACCAGCTTGAGCACAGGCTCTTTAACTTGAGTGCAGGCTCACCAATTTGAGTGTGGGATCATCAAGATGATTTTGTGGTCACTGGCTTGAACCCAAGGTCACTGGCTTGAGCAAGGGGTCACTGGTTTGGCTTGAGCCCCCTGGTCAAGGTACATCTGAGAAGCAATCAGAGAACAACTAAAGTGACTCAACTATGAGTTGATGCTCTTCTCATCTCTCTCCCTTTCTGTCTCTCTCTAAAAAGAAAAAATCATTGACAGTGTGGTATGGAAGCATCTATAACTGTCCCTTATTCAGTCCTAACCCAAGCAGGGGGCAATAGACCTCTTTGCAAAACCCCAGTGAGTCTACATTGGTAGCATAGTCCCTCTTGGGGTCCCACCTACTGATGTTGTGGTTCACTTGGATTGTGAGCTCCTCCACATCCTCCTGTGGGGCAGCAGGAAGCTCACGATCCAAGCCTTCCTTGCTCCACTCAGTATTTGGACCAAACGGCAGGTCTTTACAATTATTTTCCAAGAAGTTGTTCAGTTGCACATCAGGTGTGTGGGAGAGACACTATGGAGGTTGTGAGATCCAGCCCAGAACATGCCTGGGAGGCCAAAGCATGACCACCTGGGGTCAACAAGCCTACAGGGCCTGGGAAGGCACCCACAGGCTAATGACTTCCTCAGATGTCTGCTGCTGTTTCTGCAACCTGTTAGAAAAGTAAGACACAAAACCCTGACCAGATAGCTCAATTGGTTAGAGCGCCATCACAAAATACAGAGGTTGCCAGTTCTATTCCTCGGTCAGGGCACATTCAGGAACAGCTTGATGTCCTGTCTGTCTCTCTCCTTTCCTCTCTCAAGAACAGGAAAGAACCTGACCAGGCGGTGGCGCAGCGGATAGAGCATCGGACTGGGATGCGGAAGACCCTGGTTCGAGACCCCGAGGTCGCCAGCTTGAGCATGGGCCTATCTGGCTTGAGCAAAAGCTCATCAGCTTGGACCCAAGGTCTCTGGCTCCAGCAAGGGGTTGCTCGGTCTGCTGAAGGCCCGTGGTCAAGGCACATGTGAGAAAGCAATCAATGAATAACTATGGTGTTGCAACGGCAACAAAAGACTAATGATTGATGCTTCTCCTCTCTCTCCATTCCTATCTCTCTGTCCCTATCTATCCCTCTCTCTGACTCTCTCTCTGTCCCTGTAAAAAGAAAAGGAAAAAGAAGAAAAGGAAAGAAAAAATAAGACACATCTATTGAAGAAGCACTAATTCACAGCAGGTAGTCAGCATTCTGGTCTTCCTGGTGAGGAGTACCAGTATTCTTTTTATAAAAAAAAAAACCTATGTTATTTATTTACTTAATTTTTGATTAATTGATTTTAAGGGGGGGGTGGGATACAGGAACATTAATCTGTTCCTGTATATGCCCTGATCGGGGATTTTACTGGTGACCTCTGTGTGTCCAGATGATGCTCTAACCTACTGAGCTATCTGGCCAGGGCTGAGTACCAGTATTCTCTTGGGTATTCTTATTCATTCTGTGATGCTGGAAAGGAAAGGGTGAGAACCTCTCCTTCAGGTAGTGGTCAGCCCTCAAGGGGTCTGAGCTACACGTTAGAAATATAGCTCAAGTGTTCTGGAGAGGGTAGGTAGAGGGACAGGGTGATCAACAGTCAGGGAGACGGGTAAGATTGTCAGGCCAAGGTTGAAATGGTTGTGTTTTGAAAGATACCTCAGGCTCAGGATCTGAAGGACTTTGTGATGTTTGGAATGTGTGTACCAAGGATGTGGACAAAGATTCCCAACACCATTCCTGTTCATCAGGAAGGGAAACAAAGACCAAGGAGGGGACCAGGACAGACTGGGAAGTTGTGTTTGAAGGGTTGGCTGTGACATCCAGACAGAGTTGTCAGTAAATTGCTGGAAACTGGGATCTGAAGCTCAGGCTGCTGGTTAGGATTAAAGATGCCTTTTGGAGCCATTTGCATAGTGTGGGAGAGGATGTGATCTACAGGAGGCTCTTCTCTGGCAGCCAAATTCTGGGGGCCCCAGCATCGGGACCAGGGAGCCCAAAGTCTAAATTGGGAAAGGGGGTTGAGAGAAAGGCCAGTGGCAAGCAGTGGGAGAGCACTAGCAAAGTGGGTACTCAACTGTCACACCAAGCAGACTGTAGTGTCTGTCCTGGACAGAGCCATTTGCCACTGCGTGGACAGCAGTGGCCTGTTTAGCAGCGCAGAATAGACAGGAACTGAAGAGGCCCTTAGCTTTGGCTATTGGCCAGGAGAGAATCCTGACACAGACTCTTTAAGATGCTGGGGCAACAGCTCCTAAACCTAAGCGTGTCAGTGTCCCTGGAAGGCCTGTGAGAATGACTGGAAGGTCCACCAGGTTTTGATACAGCAGGCTGGGCCTAGCTGGGCACATGCATTTCCCAGTGACTCTGATGCTGGGGCTGCACTTTGAAAAGCCCTGCTGGAGTACATGGTGCAGGAGTCCCCTCTGTTGCTGACAGGCGGGCATGTCCTGAGCACCTCAGCCTCCCCAGACACCCACCACCCAACTTCCACATCTCCTTAATTGCATGTTTGTTGAATGCTTTCTTTGTGTCTGACCCAGGGTTTTAACCGTGACCTAAAGAGACACTGGGCCTGCCCTCGTGAAGCTTCAATTACTGGACAGCTCAGAACATCAGAAAGTTCTCTCCTATGTTAGAAATAGAGTGGACTGCATTTGGAATCTTTCAGAATATAGGACAGAAAGTGGTTTTGCATATAACTTTTTATAAACAGCATTGTTGTCCTATGGCTTACACCAACCATTGCATCATAACTGTCTGCGGGATTATAGAGGGAGCTAGAACTTTGCACAGAGGGAATCAACCCAAGAAAACGCTGTTAGTCCTGGCCGGATAGTTTCGTTGGTAGTTATGCATCAGCCTGAAGCACAGAGGTTACCAGTTTGATCCCAGTCAGGGCACATACAGGAACAAATTGATGTTCCTATGTCTCTCTCTCTCTTCCTCTCTGGCTAAAATTAATAAACAACATTTTTTAAAAAAGAAAAAGAATGCTGCTAGTAGCAGTGTTCTACAAAGGGGTGATTCTTCTGTAGGATACCCTGTTATATATAGTCCAGTCAACCCCTATTCCTAGAATCTTTCTTCTTGCTGTGTATAACAAGTCTTTGATTGATGATAACTTCAACAGCACGTTTAGGCCTGCCTTGAAACATCTTCTTGTCATCCTTTTCTTGCCTAAATGTATAGGTTGATGGCTTTACACATCTCTACACTCTGATCTTAAGACCAGATCTCACTTATGAAGTGAAAATTGATGGCCTAACGATCGAATCCGGCAGCATTGAATATGACTGGAACTTAACATCACTGAAGAAGATGGAGAAGTCTTCAGCAGCGTCCAAGGACTGGAAGCAAGAGGAAGAGCACAAATCCCAGGTGTGGATTTTTCCCAAACAACTAGAATTTGTGCAAGTGAAGTTTGTAAGTACCAGGTTCTAAAAGATTGCTGCATGGCTGGTAATCATGCTGACAATATCATAATGATCAAAATGCTCTCTCCAGCACGTTTGTGCTGAAACTGGCCATAGATCTGTATGCCTCAAGAAATTGTCTAAGAGTTTTATAATATTTGAGATCAAAGCAAATAGCCTTTGTTCTTTTAAACCAAGGCTAAATGTATCAGCAACCTTTTTTAAATGATTTTTTTTTGTTGTTATTCAGTATTTGAACATAAAATATTTTGGGGGCCTCACACATATGACTGGTGACCAAGATCAGTTAACATAACAACTGTATGAATTCCCTAAGGGTGCTGTAAATAAGCACCATGGAGTGGATGGCTTAAAGGACAGAAATGGATTGTCTTATAGATCTTGAAGCCAGAGTGGGACATCAGTATGTCGGCAGGGCCACATTCCCCCTGAAGGTTCTAGAGCAGTAGTTCTTAACCTTTTTTGAGGTACTGAACCCACCAGTTTCATATGTGCATTCACCAAACCCTTCTTTAGTGATAAATAAAATATGATTTTTTTTTCCCAAATTCAAGACATAGGTATATGTTTTTACTGGTGCACAAAATGAGCCGTGCATGAACATTACCTTGCTCAAAGAACAAAACCAACAAAGTGCATGAACTCACAACAAATTACGGTATTACTTTATTCTGGCCTCCGCGGCAGAGGCTTCTCTGAACCCCTGAGACCGACTCATCGAACCCCTAGGATTCGATAGAACCCAGGTTAAGAACCACTGTTCTAGAGGAGGATCCTTCCTTCCTTCTTCCAGCGTCTGTTGCCTTTATGCATTCCTTGACTGATAGACCCATCACTTAAATCTCTGGCTTCAATGCCACATAGCCTTTCGCTTCTTGTTTCTTCTATCTCTTATAAAGATATTTATCATTGGACTCAGGGTCCACCTGAATAATCCAGTTGATCTGCCTTGAGATCCTTACATTAATTACATCTGCAAAGATATTTTTTTCGAGCTTCCCAGATTTATTTATTTATTTTTAAGATTTTATTAATTGATTTTACAGAGAGAGGAGGGGTGGGGAGCAAGAAGTATCAACTCATAGCTGCTTCACTTGAGTTGTTCATTGCTTGATTGTGATGTGTGCCTTGACCGGGCAAGCCCAGGGCCCCAAACCAGAGACCTCAGTGTTCTAGGTTGCCACTCTATCCATTGTGCCACCACAGGCCAGGCCATATTTATTTATTTATTTTAAATTCTTTTATTTATTAATTTTAGAGAGAAAAGGAGAGAAAGAGAGAGCGAGCAAAACATCAATTGTTGTTCTACTTATTCATGTAGTCATTGGTTGATTCCTATAAGTACCCTGACCAGGGATCAAACCCACAACCTTGGTGAATCGGGATGACACTCTAACCAACTAAGCTATGCAGCCAGGGATACAAACTCCCAAATTTAGGATGTGAGCAAATGCTTTTAGGAGCTATCACTAGAGCAACTTTGTTTTTCAGTCTATGTTACTTTGTTGTAACATTTTGTTTTGAACATCAAACACTGCACCAAAACCTGAGCCATTTATTTGAAGACAGTCATCTTTGTGGTAACTAAGAGTACTGGGTTGATGTTCACAATTAATTTCTGACACATAACTTATTAGTGGCATTGCTATCTAATAATTAAATACTTTATCATAAACCCAATATAATTATTAAGTCAAAATGGCATCTTATTTAGACTATTAAATTATTTGGGCCCTGGCTAGTTGGCTCAGTAGTAGAAGGTCAGCCTGGTGTGTGGATGTCCTGGGTTTGGTTCCTGGTCAGGGCACACAGAAGTGACCATCAGCCTCTCTACTCTCTCCCTCTCCCTTCTCTCTTTCTCTCTTTTCCTTTTACAGCCATAGCTTGATTGGTTTGAGCTCATCTGCCCCAGGCGCTGAGGATGGCTCCTTGGAGACTCCCTCTCAGGTGCTAATAATAGCTTGGTTGCCAGCATGACCCCAGATGGGCAGAGCATTGGCCCCAGTCAGGGGTTGCTGGGTGGATCCTGGTTGGGGCACATGCAGGAGTATGTCTCTCAATCTCCCCTCCTCTCACTTGGAAAAGATGAAAAAAAATAAATTATTTGGCTATTCTTTTTTTCCGTAAGTAATCAAAAGTTAAATTCCATGAATTTGGAATCAATGGAGTTAAATCAATGAGCATGCCTTCAGATTAGGGTAAATCCCCAATCATATAACGTTTTTTTTATAATTTCTCAAGAAAAATAATAAATGAAGCAGTTTCCCTTTCCCTTTTTACCTTAAAAAGAAACCAAAAATGTTTTCACCTGGAAAGAGCACTTACTTTAAACAAGGCACAGAATGGCAAAGAAACCCTGCAACCTCCCCTTCTCCAGCAGTTTGGGTGGAATCAGTCCCCACAGGGGGCTAATCAAGCTTTCAGAAGCTCCTTTTTGAACTGTGTTTTATCCTGTGCTCAGTTCCCTGTGAGATCCAAAAGAAATTAGTTCATTATGGTGGTAGGATCTGATAATTCAGGATTCTTTCTCTGAGGGAGTCCACAATTCAGATTGAATTGTAACCATTTTCTGAATCCCACCACAACAGTGGCTCACCCTTGCCATCTGGGCTCTGGGCACAAAGCAATAGTAGAGGTGACTAACTTCCATGTATCGATTGTTGAGAAGTTACAGAGTATCATAAAAAAGTGGCTAAGTGAAAAGCATTTACAGTTTTGTAGGTCTAAAAGAGAAAACACCATTGTTCATGACTTTTATGCCTTTATATGTTTATTTTTTATTTTTTTTATTGATTGATTTTTAGAGAGAAAGAGAGAGAGAAACATTGATTTGTTATTCCACTCATTTATACTCTTCATTGGTTGATTCTTGTATGTGTCCTGACTGAGAATTGAACCTATAACCTTACCATGCTAGGATGCCACTCTAATCAACTGAGCTACCAGGCAGGGCATGCCTTTATATGTTTATCTGAATATTAATTCAGAACATTTTGTCATCCATTAATTTTTTCAACAACTATTTATTCAATACCTACTAAGCCATATACATAGGCATGTAGACATGTGTATGTATGTATCTGTGTACAAATGTGTATGTATGTTTACCTATATATATTTATACATTACACATAAATATGTATATATAAGTGTGTGTGTGTGAATATATATATATATATTTGTGTTTATATATCTATAAAAGGATTCAATAATAATTGCTTTTCTCCTGCTACCCAGGTAAATCTTGGGACATTTCTTAGTTGCCCAGCCTCTCTCTGGAATAGTGCATGTGTGACTGTGACTTAGGACAGACTTAACCTAACCATAAGTGAATGTGTGTCCCCCTCTCCCACCATCATTTTTTGCCCATCCTTTTCCCTTTAGCCATTATTTCAGGTTTTCCGCATTGCTGTTCCTCTCAACAGTGTGAGGAAAGGGTTGCAGTCACATGGGTCGGCGTGGGGGCTTAGGGAGAATGGCTCAGCCCTCAGTGGGATCTGGACGCTGAGCTCTCAGCCCTAAGCTATAAAATTGAGAAGGAGGTGAGGCAATAGCGACCTGGGACACAGGCCTGTCCCTGTGTTCTGATAGCTAAGAATTTTCTTTATTAAATCTGAGAATCTATTTTTTTTCTTACACATATTATAAGGACTGGGAGAAGCATTTTCTGGATGCCAGTGCCAGCAAGCCAAGCGACTGGAACAGTGAACTGGATGGGGACTGGCAAGCGTCAGTGCTGCAGAAGCCTCCCTACCAGGTGCGTAGTGTCCTCTTCCTGTGACACCCTCAGGCTCCCCCTCACCCGCAGCATCACCTGGACCACTATATGTGGCTTGTTATTACAGGATGGCCTGAAACCAGAAGGTATTGATAAAGACGTTTGGCTCCATCAAAAGATGAAAAACACCAACTATTTCACAGAATACGACCTCTCAGAATTTGAGAATATTGGTGCAATTGGGCTGGAGCTTTGGCAGGTTGCTTTATTGTTGTTGTTTGTTTGTTTGTTTATTTGTTTTAATTGATTTAGGGGGAGAGAGAAAGAGAGGAGCACAGGAGCATAGATCTGTTCCTGTATGTGCCCTGATCAGGGATCAAACTGGCAACCTCTTTGCTTTGGGACAGTGCTTTACACAACCAAGCTATCTGGCCAGGGCATGGTCACTGGCTTTAAACTTGCTTTAGCCTAAACTCCTTAATTCATACAGCTGGCATTCCTTGAACTTCTTGTGTGCCTGGGACCCATACGTGGACCCGAGACATATAGCTATGGCCAAAACAGATGAACTTCCCATCTTTGAACACTTCCTGTCTGCCTTCCTGCCCCCTGGGAACTGGTTACTCATCTGCTTTGAGCTGATCTGTAGGTCCATCAGTTTTAGAATGAGATTGGAGATTCTAGTGCAGCAGGTCCAGGGTGTAGCTTGAGATTTTGCATTCCTACCAAGCTCCCAGGTGGTGCTGATGCTGCCGGTCAGTGGCCCACCTGTTGCACAGTATGGTTCTCAAGCTGAAGTTTTCAAACATCACTGAGTGCTCGAGGCATTGGGGCAGCTCCCAGACCAATTAAATCAGCATCTCTGAGGCTAAGCTCAGTCATCAGGAGTTTCAAAATATTCTTGGTGATCCCAATAGGCAGCCAAGTTTGAGAACCAGTGCTCTGGAGAGAAGGGGCATTCTAGAAATGGGTTTAAGCATGTGCTGCTTTGAGAGCTAATCATGGTGATAGTACTGAACAGAATACAATTGTCTCTTGGTGGAAACTTGTTACATTTCTCATATCATCTGCAGGTGAGATCCGGAACCATCTTTGATAACTTCCTGATCACAGATGATGAAGAGTATGCTGAGAATTTTGGCAAGGCCACCTGGGGTGAAACCAAGGTACAATGAACATAATGAACTTTTTTTTCATTATTTATT
The DNA here is from genome assembly GCA_037038555.1 of Rhynchonycteris naso. Classification (NCBI taxonomy): domain Eukaryota; kingdom Metazoa; phylum Chordata; class Mammalia; order Chiroptera; family Emballonuridae; genus Rhynchonycteris; species Rhynchonycteris naso. The sequence continues at coordinate 22,552,641 of CM073003.1, forward strand.
TATTTCTGTACTTGAGTTTTAATTTATAAAAGGGCTTGATGAATTTTTACTAATAAACATCCCACCCAGATCAAGACAGGGAATGCTACCAGAGTTCCAGGGTCCTCCTCCCAGCCCCTCCCTGCCAGCATCCACCCTCAGACTGGTGGGTTCGGTACCTCAAAAAAGGTTAAGGACCACTGATCTAGGATAATCTCAATACACATAATTTTTTCTTTTTTTTTTTTTTACAAAGACAGAGAGGGAGTCAGAGAGAGGGATAGATAGGGACAGACAGACAGGAACAAAGAGAGATGAGAAGCATCAATCATTAGTTTTTTGTTGCGACACCTTAGTTGTTCATTGATTGCTTTCTTATATATGCCTTGACCGTGGGGCTACAGCAGACCTTGCTCAAGCCAGCAACCTTGGGTTCAAGATGGTGATCTTTGCTCAAACCAGATGAGCTCGCGCTCAAGCTGGCAACCTTGGGGTCTCGAACCTGGGTCCTCCGCCTCCCAGTCTGACGCTCTATCCACTGCGCCACCGCCTGGTCAGGCTAATTTTTTCTTTTATAAGCAAGAGAGAGAGAGGGAGGAACAGACAGACAGGAGTGGAGAGAGATGAGAAACATCAACTTGTAGTTGCAACACCTTAGTTGTTCATTGATTGCTTCTTGATGGGGGGGGTTCTCCAACCGACCCAGTGACCCCTTGCTCAAGTCAACGACCTTTGGGCTCAAGCCAGCGAGACCATAGGGTCATGTCTATGATCCTACGCTCAATCTGGTGAGCGTGTGCTCAAGCAGACAACCTTGGGATTTCAAATCTGGGTCCTCATCATCCCAGGCTGACCCTGTGTCCACTGTGCCACCAGGTGGTCAGGCTCAATGCATGTAATTTAATCCCATTTGCAAAGACCTTTTCCCCATATAAGGTCACATTGATAAATTCCAGGGCTTAAGACCTGATAGCCTTGGGGGCAGCCTCTTTTTTTTTTTTTTTTTTTTGTATTTTTCTGAAGTGAAAAGCAGAAAGGCAGTCAGACAGACTCCCGCATGTGCCTGTCTGGGATCCACCCGGCATGCCCACCAGGGGGCGATGCTCTGCCCCTCTGGATCATTGCTACATTTCAGCAGGAGCCATTCTACGGCCTGTGGCGGAGGCCATGGAGCCATCCTCAGTGCCCGGGCCAACTTTGCTCCAGTGGAGCCTTGGCTGCGGGAGGGGAAGAGAGAAATAGAGAAGAAGAAGAGGGGGAAAAGTGGAGAAGCAGATGGGCACTGCTCCTATGTACCTTGGCCGGGAATTGAACCCAGGACTTCCACACACTACACTAGGCCGACGCTCTACCACTGAGCCAACTGGCCAGGGCTGGGGGCAGCCTCTTCTTTAGCTGCCCTGAGCTGGAGTGGAGGCTTTTAGAAGGCAGGGGCAGATTGCACACTAACAGCCCCAAGGAAGCTGAATCCTTGACCATCCAGGTCTTTGTTTCTTCTCTTTTCTTTTCTTCTTTTTTGTGATAGACAGAAAGAGGGACAGATACAGACAGACAAACAGGAAAGGAGAATACAGACAAACAGGAAAGGAGAGAGATGAGAAGCATCAATTCTTCGTTGTGGCCCCTTAGTTGTTCATTGGTTGCTTTCTCATATGTGCCTTGACCAGGGCAAGTGACCCCTTGTTCAAGCCAGTGACCTAGAGCTCAAGCCAATGACTTTGGGCTTTGAGCCTGCTAGCGACCTTTGGGCTTAAGCCAGCGGCCATGGGGTCATGTCTATGATCCCACGCTCAAGCCAGTGACCTCGGGGTTTTGAACTTGGGTCCCCCATGTTTCAGTCCGACGCTCCATCCACTGCGCTATCACCTGATCAGGCTAGGTCTTTGTTTCTTTCCATAGAACCCAGAAAGAGAGATGGATGCCATTCAGGCTAAAGAGGAAATGAAGAAGGCCCAAGAGGAAGACGAGGAGGAACTGCTGATGGGCAAGTTTAATGAGAAAGAAAATAAATTCAGGAGATCTCACAGGAGGGATGAACTTTAGTCATCCCCACCCCTGATAAAGATGACCGGTAAACCTTGTTTTCACTTTAATCTACATTTAAAAGCTCAAAAGTCTACACATGTGGTAATTTGTCCAATTTGTTCTTATGCTTCTTGGGGGTTTCTCAAGCCCTGCCCCTGTGCATGAGCTGTTTCCTCTGGACAAACCTGAGTGCTGGAAGCCAGAGGCCGGTGAGAGTCTGCCCAAAAACCTGATGCTCTTTTCTTAACCCCCAAATGTTTTATAAATAAAAGTTGGTAGAACCTATTTTGAAAAAGGGCAAATGATGCCTTATTTCTTTGGTTTGTAAATTACTAATAACATATGAGAAAATTTTCTAATATGAAATCTTTACACAACATCTTCAGCATGGCTCTGCGTGCTCTATTGGCATCCCGATCAATTTGGAGAAGTCCGGCCTCAAGCATAGACATCTGACGTGCCATGAAGAAGTTGATGCTTCCCATACTCTGTGACTCATTCTTGATTGTTTTTATTTATTTATTTATTTATTTATTTATTTATTTATTATTTTAGAGAGGAGAGACAGAGAGAGAGAGAGAGAGAGAAAGAGAAGGGGGGTGGAGCAAGAAGCATCAACTCCCATATGTGCCTTAACCAGCCAAGCCCAGGGTTTTGAATCGACAACCTCAGCATTCCAGGTCGATACTTTATCCACTGCACCACCACAGGTCAGGTACTCTATGACCCATTCTGTGGCCATAGTTCTCTGTATTGCAAAGGAATGAAATTCATTTTTTTAAGTGGAAATAACGATTACTTCTCATTTAATATTTTTCTTTCAAATAAAATAGCGGTCTTCTGTTTCAAAGAGATCTGTTTTCCTGCAGAAACTAGTGTTAGAAATAATTAAATTTAGGACACTAGAAATTTTTAATCCAGTGTTATTACAAATAAGCTGAGTAAATTGGAAATTATATATGGTATATCGATAGATGATCAGTGTGAAAAGTCCACGCAGAAAGTGAAATTCTGGCAAGTTTTGTTTTCACTTTGGCCAAAGCTGGCAGACCTTCAAACTTGGACTTTTTTAGCTGATGGCTGCATTGGTCTTCACGGTTCATCAGGGATTGATGATCAGTCTGAGAAACTAAATACTCCCTTGCTGTGCAGGGGTGGATTCGAACACTACCTACCTCTTTCACCTCTGAGTAATAACAAAGAAGGAGAGCCAGACCTATGAAAAAATGCCAGAAACAGTTGTACACAGATGGGTGAGACCAGTGCAGATGCTCTGAGCTGATCTCTTGAAGCAGCACTGTCCTAGAGAAATTTCTATGAAGATGGAGACAGTCCCTACCTAAGCTGGCCAATACAGTAGCCACTGGCTGTATGTGAACCCTTGGGATGTGGCTGGTGGGACTGAGGAGTAATTTTTTAAAAACTAATAAATGTTTTTCAGAGTAGTTTTAGGTTCACAGCAAAACTGAGTGAAAAGTAGAGAGTTCCCATATGCTCCCTGTCCCCACATCCATACAATTCCCCCTACCAATGACATTCCCCACTACAGTGGTACACTTGTCTCAGTTAATGAACTGACATGTCATTATCACCAAGAGTGGATAGTTTGCATTGGGATTCACTCCTGGTGTTGTACATTCCATAAAGAAATGGATTTTTAATCTTATGTCATTGTAATTAATTAAAATTTACATAGCCACACATGGTGAGTGGCCACCATGTTGGGCAACTTTAGTGAGAGAGTCCTTGTGTCAGTTGATCACTGCCAAGCATGGTGACCAAGCCGTAAGTGGAATCCTAGGCCATTCAGGCTATCCATGTGGGGCTTACCCCACCAAGTCTCTTCAGCCAAGCACCTGCAGGAGAGTCTGCTGCCGTTGCTCTTCTGGACTGTCACATGTAGACTGGAAGCCACACCCATTTCCCAGGCACCCTGCCCACCAGTTTCCCATGTTCTGTAAAAAGGAAGTCTGAAGGCAGGTTGAGAAAAGCCATTATTTCCAGGCTTCTGCCAATACCTTAGGCAGTGGGGACAACAGCAGTGACTTCAATAACAATGGCAGAAACAGCCAGGACTGGTGAGGGAGCCCAGTGATTATTGGTTTTGGGTAATACTTTTTCCCTTTGACATTTAGCCCTGAAGAGGCTAGCAGCTTTCCACAGTAACTAATCTTCAGTAACCTCACACACCCCTTCTGCTTTCCTGATACTTTTGAACTCAAGCTCATGTATCTAATGTCCTCTGTTTGAAATATCTAGAATAACTTCTCTTTTCCTCATGGAACATGGACCTGAAAAAGTGCTCAAGGTAGCTCAAAACCTCCATTACCTCCACCTGGACCACTGTTACATCTTTCCAGGCGGCCCACTTGCTTCCATCCCTCTCCTCTCAGTCCACTTTGCCCACTGCATCCAGGCTCACTGTTCTAGAACACAGATCTAATTGTGTTCAGAACCCTCTGGCAGATGCATTCTCCCTCCTGGGAGCACACCCGGGCCTTTACCTTTCCCCTCTTCTTCACCCATGGGCATGCATCTCCTAAACTCTGAGGGATCCCAAAAGACTTGCAACCAGGAGAGCAATGAGCAGGGGCAGCTTGTCTGAGGCTAACCCCTTAAACCTGTCTCCAAGACCCCCTTTTCTTTGACTTCCCAGTGAGCTGACAGCAGCCCCACATTGACTGACTTCTTTCACTGTGACTTTTATTTCTTGGTGAGCCATAGCACCCCCACCTAGGCTCTCTCCTGCTGCTTCTCTGTTCTAAGCCCTTCCTTGTTTTATTGTCCCCAACTTTAATAAATGTGTTCTCAAAATCAAAACAAAAACAAACCCTCTGGTGTTGTATTTGAACAGCAGGAACAGACTTTTTGCCACACAATTAAGTCGCCAAGTTAAGGAGTCTTTATTTTAAAGCCGACGACTGCACAGAGACCTAAGTCATTAAAATCATGCGGCCCTGAACACAGTTTGGGTCTAGCTTTTTTTTTTTCTTTTTCTTTTTTTAAATTTTATTCATTTTAGAGAGGAGACAGAGAGAGAGAGAGAGAGAGAGAGAGAGAGAGAGAGAGAGAGGAAAGAGAGAAACGGGGAGGAGCTGGAAGCATCAACTCCCATATGTGCCTTGACCAGACCAGTGCAGGGTTTTGAACTGGCAACCTCAGCGTTCCCAGGTCGTCGCTTTATCCACTGAGCCACCACAGGCCAGGCTTGGGTCTAGCTTTTAAAGACAAAATCACATACTGATTGGGGTATGGGGAGGAGGGGGAGCTCAGCAAAGCATGGTACAAAAGCAGTAAAACATATTCATGAATCTTGCTAATAAGCTCATTAAATCTTACTGTCTTGTTACAATGTTTATCTATAGGATCAATGTAAAGAAAAAAATATTTTTACACACTAAGACCATAAGCTCTGAAGATATAACACAGTAGTGATAAATGTTTTGCATGCTTAACAAAGACATTTCTAAACATTTCAGGATTTACCACCTACCCCTGACACATCTGCAATTTGGTGAAACTAACTTCAAGGCCTGGGGTAGGGAGTTTTAGGCCTAAGTAAGTTCTGGGGTTACTTAGAGTTTAAGATGGAAGAGAAGCTAAATGAAGTTATTTATGCTAAGTGCCTTTTTAAAGTTACCTATTGCTAAAAGCCTTTTTTTCTATATTTCACTGGCAGCTTTCCATTGCTCTTTGCACAGGGCCATAGACGCACAGTGAGACTGAGAACTCGGAGCTCAGAGAGCAAGGCAGTCTCAAGATAAGGCTTAATCATGGGTGGTCTTGCCTTGTCTTGAGACTTTCTTGCTGTCTGAGCTCCAGAGCCTACAATCACTGTAATTCTTAGTTCCTCAGCTCCCTGTTTGCCGTGGTCCTCAGCTCCTACCTCACCAAATGCATGGTCCACCTTTAAGTGACATACCCTTAGAATACTTGGTAGAACCTCTCCTATCACTGTTTATAATGGTCTATTTCTTCATGAGATTATCTGATGCCTTTTTATCTTCCATTACATCAGCAGCTCTCACAGTGGGGCTCTGGGACCAGCTGCTTCAGCATCTCCTGGAGATTTGTAGGAAATGCACAAATCTCAGGCCCTGCTCAGATCTATAAATCAGAATTAGAAATCCAGTCTGTTTGACAAGCCTTTTGAGTCATTCTGACACATCTCCAGGGCTAGATCCTCCCACCCTTGGCTGTGGAGGTGGGTAGAGCTTGTGTCTGCCTGCTTCAACATTGGAGCACCGCTGCTGAGACTAGGAATACTCAAGGAATATTTGATGGGTGAATGGTTGTTGAGAGTTACAAAGCATGCTATACTCATCTGAATGCCATGAGGCATACTAAGTCACTGAAGACATTACAGCAAGCAGTTCTTGAAACTCCAGAATGGAGCAGGTGGACAGGAAGTTGTGCCCCACCTCTGAGATCACATGGACTTCTTCTAGCTTACCTGCTTAAGAAACAGTGACCAAGCATCATCACAGGGGACCAGGTAAGTGAGAGGTGGCCAACCTGCCACCTCTCCCCGAAGAAACCTTGGGCCACTGTGGTCAGCTGCCTGACTGGTCCTTCCTTCGATCCTGTTAATAGAAACCCACCACAGATGAGTGGGTGTCCATAACCATTGGAAGGTAAAACGAGTTAAAACTTTTAACATCCATGGATGAAAGTCTAAACCACCAGCAGCAGTGACAGGTGGAAAAGGCAAAATAACACGTCTACTGTCCTGTAGTTGGACAGGTCTTTTTCACATATCAAGTAGCGGGGAGAAAATGTAAGTTGTTTTGAAAGAATTTATGTTGGCTATAGATAAAGGAGGTGGGAAAAGGTGAGTCAAGCTAATTCTGGGACAGGGACAGAGTCCCTAAGTAGTAGTGGGCAAGTCCAAAAGTTCCTGTGTAAAGAAGCAGCAGAGACTCCTGGGGTTTGAAGTTGCCTAGCTATTCTTTTCAGAGGTCTCCAAACTACAGCCCGCGGTCCAAATTGCGGCCACCTGAGGCCATTTATCTGGCCCCCGCCACACTTCCGGAAGGGACATCTCTTTCATTGGTGGTCAGTGTATGGAGTACTGTATGTGGCGGCCCTCCAACGGTCTGAGGGACAGTGAATTAGCCCCCTGTGTAAAAAGTTTGGGGACCCCTGCTTTAGATAATTGTGAAAATACTCAGGCGGGTAAACAGTCTTCTTAACTGGCCCCCAGCTGTTAACAGCCTAACTATGCTGTTTCTTTTCTCTCACTCTCACTGTAATTTAATTTAGAACACCTCAGAAATTTTCTCTTATTAGTGTCTAAATAAATAAATGCCTCTCCAGGAATGATACTTGTAAAGCCAGTAGCCACGGCCACCATCACAGCCGCCTGGCCCGTGCAGGTTCACATTTGATTTGGACAGATGGTAATGAAACAATGGAGCCAAGAACTGGTGGGCCATTAGCTTTAATACTAGCTTGCACCCGGTGGGTGAGAAATACACACAGTGGGAAAACACTTCCCTTTCCATTCAGGGTTCCCAAAGCTGCTGACTTATCCAAATTTCTTAGAATCAAAGGTTTCTAGCTCACCAGCCTTATTCATGTCTGTTCCCCATCTCCTTCTCTCTGCACAAACTGGCTTCTTCCTCAGCACTCCGCCATCTTGGCTGTCTCTCCTCTCCTCCACGTGGCCTTTTTCTGCTCTCTTACAGCATGGGCTCCCCTGCCCCATTTTATGGTATAGAAATCAAAAACTTTAATCCAATATACAAACAAGAAAGTCTCTGATGCAAAGTCACTTATCTGAGGCATAATGGGATCCTCATGAGAGTGCACCACCCCACATCATGCAACAGTCAAGGGTGTGGGGAAAAGCTTAGTCTTAAAACTAAGCTTTCGGCTATAATGACCCTGCCTGCTTACAACCTGTCCCCCACACCCCATGCAAACTATAAGTGAGCAAACATATATATCATATTTACAAACATTTAACCAACAGTACTCCAGCAAACATCGGGTGCTTGCTCTGTGCTGGGCACAGTGTGAGGCGTAGAGGTAGAACAGCAAACACAACCATTCCCTCTTTTCAAGAGCAGCCGAGGAGCTAGAGAGGCTACTTAAGTGACTTGCCAAGGTCACACATCTAGAATGTGGAGGGTGGGAACTGCCCCTAGGCGTGGTTGTGTCGCAACCCAGTTTAGCCAAAGCACTAAGGGGCCAGACCCAGATTCATACATAGACACACAGCTATCCTAGGAACAGGGCACCACGTGGGGCAGGGCGCGGTCCTGATCCTCTCCTGGGTGGGCAATGGCCTCCTCATAATGCACTTGCCAGTTGCACTTTGAATGGAAAGGGGAATGGAATCCCTAGATGAGGGCTCAGCATTGGCAAGGACATGCAGAACTGTAAGGTGACCAACATTTTTATGATGAAAAGGAGGACAAAAATAAACTGAAGAAAACAATATCTTAAAGAAACATTTTATTCATTGCTACAATAATACACTATAATGTGATAAATGCATAAAACATTCGTAATAGTTTATATTGCAATTATGCTTACATGCCTATTAATTTTTAATAATAATTGTAAGAAAAAAGTACTCATTGACGTCACATCACATGCAATGGATCGACTTTGCATGGATCCAATATGGACATTTACAGATTAATCTTCCAATATCAGGAGGACAAGTAGGAAGACACTTTTCGAGGGAGGATGGAACTTACAAAAGAAGGATTGTCCTCCCTAAAGGAGGGCAATTGGTCACCTTATGAACTGAAGCATGGCAAAGTCTGGGACCCGGCCAGGGGCTGTGAGGCGCTGGACACTCACTCAGCCTTAGGGTTCACAGACCTTGCCAACTTCTCGGGTCCCCTTCCGGCTTGGCAAGGCGCGTGTGACCCCGCCCCTGTAGATTCGGCTAGGCGTGGGCAGCCTTGCTTTGGCCTTGCCCACTCCTGGGCCCGGTTGCGCGCGCACCTTCCCGCTCAGAACTGCGCACGCGCGGCACCGCCCCCCTCCCCGGCGCTCGAACCCGAGTCCGTGGGAAGATGGCGGCGCCGCTCCTCCCGCTTTCTCAGCAGGTATGGGCTGGGCGGATAGGCGGAGGCGCGACGCTGGGGCTCGAAGTGGGCGCCACCGGTAGGCCGAGGGGCCGGGAGGTCTGGGTGATCGGCAGCGGCTCGCGCTGAGGTGCCCCGGAGGAGGACGCCCGTGGGGACTGGTTGTTCTGAAGGTGACAGGCCGGTCCGGGGCCTCCCGCGCCCAAGCGACCCTCGGCGGGGTCGACCAAGCAGGGCTGCGGCTCTTTATATGCTTGGCCTGGGGCCCAGACCCAGCCGCCTTTCGTCGCAGCTCCCAGGCCGGGCGAGGCACAGTGGTGTTGGACTCCCTCCTGCGGAGATGGGCTAGGGGAGCGAGCATCTCTGCCAGTGCCGCGGCCCCGCGTATCTTTGTCTCTTGCTCTCTCGGTGCTTTGGTGGACGGTGTTCCCGGCGGTGTGGAGGGTAGAGCCCCTCTGGAGCCGGGACCCGTAAGCAGCGGGATCCTGGACTTATCTCTCCCTACCTTGGGAGCTGCTTCGGCCACCCCAGACCCATGAAAGGGGGCGGGGAGTGTCGCAAAGTCTCCAGGCGCCTTTCTGTGACCTCAAGTCCGTCCGATGATCTTTATAAGGGACCATAACTGTGGCGCAACGGAGACGTGCAAAAAAAAAAAAAAAAAAAAAGGAGCTATGTATGCGCAAGCGGCCTTGCTTTCTGGGAGGAGAGGGACGTTCATTCATTTATCCATACGTTCGATGTGCGTTGGGGCAGGTGCTGCGAGCGCAGCAATCGCTCAGGCCGACAGGGTCGCTGCTCTCCTGGAGGTGACACTGTCGTAGGAACTAAAAACTACCTGTGTCTTGCTAATACCAGATGCCTTTATTTGCTGAATACCTGTGTTGTGTTTGGTGTAATACCATATTATTGATACTTCGGCAGAATTACCTAGCACAGCACCGGGATTAAGAGCAAGAACACAGGGTCACATCATTTTGTGTTCAGATCTTGGCTCCAGCACTCAGATTTCCTCTGAGTGTCTGACTCTCCAGTCCTCAGTTACCTCATTTGGAAAATAGGAATAAAAAAGTTGAGAAAATGTGAAGATTAAGCACATAAAGCCTTAAGTTAGAAGCATTCAGTGATATTCTCTGGCAGAGTTGGACATGTGGAAATAGAGACCACGGCAATAAAAAGGCCAAATCCTAGGAGGGCTGATAAGCAGGTTGACATGCATGGTCAACTGTTCCACGAGACAGACATACGTGGAGACATACTTGCCAATTCTGCAGGAACTAGCCAATTTTAACTCACTAAATTTAGTCTAGGGTGTCTGAGTTGAAACTTGCTTAGGCTCATTTAATGAGAAAGAATTTTTGTGGGTTTTTCTTTTTTTTTTGGTTTTGGTAGGGGAATCTTTTTAAACTTCCTGTCAAATTTTGCCACTAGCCTTAACTTGAACTTTGATGACAGTAGCTAATGTTTATTGAGTGCTTTAGTGTTTATTAAGGGCTATCTAACATGTTGACATTCATCAGCACTACAAAGAGAAGATTCTTATTTTACTGCTAAAGGATTAGCATTAGGGGAAGGCAGGAACTTGCTGCTGTGAGATAAGATATGAAAACCTGAATCAGATCCATTAGGTCATGTGATTCACCTGCTTAGAACCTTTTAGAATAAAACCCCAGTTTCTCCCCCGGAAGCCCTGCTGGCCAGGTGTCGCCTGCTCTCTGGCACCCATGCTGCATGCAGTCATACTTCATGCTTGCTGCTTTTCTGTTCTTCTCATAGTCCAGGTTCTCTTTCCTCAGGGTGTCCCCCCAGGTAGTTCCTTCTCCCTGAAGCACCCTTCCCTACTTCTTCCTTTGATTTTCCAGTGCCTGGCTTATTGCCTTCCTTTAGGTGGCAGCTCAAATGTCATTCTTCCCAGAGACCTTTGCTGGTCACCTGTCATTAGACTTCTTGATCTGGGTGTTTGGCATGGGTTTGGGGGCATGGGATCAAGAAGCCTATGCCTGCTGTTATGGGTGCACAGATTACTGGGGAACAGATTGCAAACAGACTCATAGACACCTGTGGACTGTGATCGATGCTGAGGGGCGGTGTGTGGAAGACACTCCTGGGGAGGACAGGGTCTGCTTATGACAGGTGCCATGAGGTGGGGACCAGCTACTTGTACTGCCCAAAAGTACTCGTAGGAGGCTTTCTTCTCTGTGGCATGGGGGCTGGGGGTGGGAGCAAAATTGAACAAGGAGTTGTAAGAGACAGACAGCCTGGATCCTCTGACATCTGACAAGTTCAGGTCACTGACTTTCTGTGCTTTTTCCTATTTCTTATTTGTTCATTGAATGAAGGCATAGCCAGGTTTTCTTCCTTTAGGTAATTATGTCAACATTTCTCTAAACCTGTTCTTAAATTGAAGCGTTGAACTAGGTGTTCCTCTTGACCCAGGTGTGGGGCTCAGCCCTTCCAGGCACTTCCAGTTTGGCTGAGGGGATTACTGGTTCACAGATAATTATAGGGGAAGGATGGAAATGATTCCAGGATAATTTCTGATTGGGGCAGTGGGGAGCCCTGGAGTTGGAGGCTGTCATCTGATTGGCTTGAGGTGTAGGGCACACTTGGAATGTGGGTGGCCATTTGAAGGTAAGGTGGTTTAGCTAGTGGTTTTATAGAGGGGCAGAGAGAGTGTTTTCCCTCTATCCAGGTACTACCTGTGCATTTTCTGTCAGCAACTTTCCTGGTCTGCTCCCTACTCTCTGACATCTTTATGACATCTCCTTTCCTATAGCCTGAAGATAAACCTTGTCAGTTCGTCAGTTCTTCCTCTAGGAGCGGTTCTCCCCCACCCCCCCACCCCCATCGGCATCTCATTGATTTATGTTTGTTTCTGCACAGCTCTCCTTTGCCTTACCCACACCAGAAACAGCCGTGTTACATCTTTGGACCATGTACTCTCACAGGTTACTGGCGACTTGGCCATTCTTAACTCCAGCGCCGTTGTTGGGACTGGTCCTCCTCCAAACACTTGTCACTGTAGCCCCATCCATGAGCCTTCACACACTCTTCTGCCTCCAAGTGTCAGCCTTCTCTGCCGCATACGTACTGTGTGGTCCGTCTTTGGCATATTCATGCACCACACTCGAAATCTGCCTTCCCTCATTTCTTCTGGAGTCCAGCCACCTGTTTCTCCTTTGCCTGCTGTACTCTGGAACCAGCCACCTCCTTACCACGCCCACAACTTCATGGGCTGGGGCTGTCCCACTTCCTGCTGAGGCTCTTCCTCCCAGTTCATCCCACATCACTGTGGAATTCTAAAACGCATCCTTACCCACCTGCCTGCTCCAGAAACCTCTAGGGGTTCCCATACCCCTCCCTGCTGTATGTCCAGCTTGACTGCTCCTGGCCTGGCATTCCCACACCTCCTGTTCCTGCTCCACCTGACCTTCTGGGCTTGCTTTCCCACTCACTCTTCCATCATCTCTATGCAAACCCTTGCTGTACCCAGTGCTCCTCCCAACCCCCATGGCTCTATAGCTGGAACCTCATACTGTGATCTCCTGCTGCGTTCTGCCTGCTCAGCTGCTCTTAGAGGCCTCTTTGGTGGTGTCTTCTCTCAGCCCCACATGATGGGAGCTCTCCCTCCTATCTCTACTCTGGGTCCCTTGTGTGGCCCCTGGACCTAGTGAGCAAGCGCATGGTAACTGGAGGAAAGCATTGGGCTCCTTGGTAAGGAGAGCCTTTCCTGGGCCCAAGGAGTTCCATCTCTCCGCCCCCACCCAGCCACTGGTGTCCTCCACCCTTTGTCATGTGCTTCCTTTCCCATTTTGCAAATGGGAAACAGACTCAGAGATTGCAATAACTTGCTAAAGTCCCATAGCTGGTGGGTGCACAGCTGGGGTTTTACCCACATCCACATGCCTGCAAAATCCTGTTCTTTCTACTCTTCCAGGCAGCCTGCTGGGCACGCTGCCCAGACAACACCCGGCCAGTGTGTCTGGAATGAATGCCCAGTGCTTGGGACACTTGTTTGTCCATTTGCCCCTTGCTTTTTTCTCCACAATACCGTAATTGCTAGTTTCTCTATCTTACTAGAATGCTAATGGTAATGCAAAATAAATTGATGGCCAGAGAGCCAGGTTTGAGAGTAAAGTGTGGATGCAGAATTTCTTGTCTGTCTGTCTGATTGACCTGCATTGGCCTGTTTTTTGTTGACTAAGTAGCTCCCAATCAAGAAAGAACCTGTAAGTTTTGCCTCCTCTGCCCTAATTTTAAACTTTAAAGCAACTTTCCCATGTCTGGTTCTTAACCCCAGTCAGCTGATCTGGGAATTGGAGTCACTGTCTTCGATCAGATGGTACCCTAGAGCGAAGTGTTCACTCCCTAATGCCTCAGGTTGTGTCGCCATGTTACTGTCTGACAGACAGACACACTGCCACCATCCAAGTGAGAGGCACCTGGATCAAGCCCTACTCCTGGGGGTGCTCTTAGATTCTCCCTGCCTTGGCCAGATCTGAGTGTCCTTGCAGAAATCTACTACATATTTCTCCTCAAAGAAGACTCTAAGCCCCATTATCATTTGAGGTCTCTTCAAGTGCCTGTATTTCAGTGTTAGGTTCCCCAGGTAGTTTTTCAGTGCCCTTAGTTGTGTAGTCTTTTCTTTCTTTTTATTTTCTGTGACAGAGCCAGAGAGAGGGACAGATAGGGACAGACAGTAGGGGAGAGAGTTGAGAAGCATCAATTCTTAGTTGCAGCACCTTAGTTGTTCATTATTGCTTTTCATATGTCCCTTGACCGGGGGTAGGGGGCTCCAGCAGAGGGAGTGACGCCTTGCTCAAGCCAGTGACCTTGGCTCAAGCCAGAGACCTTGGGTTTCAAGCCAGCGACCTTTGGGCTCAAGCCAGCGACCATAGGGTCATGATCCCACGTTCAAGCCAGTGACCCTGCACTCAAGCTGGTGAGCCTGCACTCAAGCCAAATGAGCCAGTGCTCAAGCCAGCAACCTCGGGATTTCGAATCTGTCTCCTCTGCATCCCAGTCTGATGCTCCATCCACTGTGCCACTGCCTGGTCAGGCAGTTGTGTAGTATTTTCTGCACCTCAGTTTTCCCATCTGCAAATTGGGAATAACTCAGTTTTATATATTTGCCTCACAGCAGTGGAGTGTCTGGATCCTACAGGGTGATGGATGTGCTGTCACTGTGTTTGTGTGCCCTTCTTTCAGCAAGTATTTACTGGGCATCTTCTCTTTGCTGTGTGCTTTCTGGGCAGTGGGATGTAGCAGTGATCCTGAACCCAACCATACCCCATAGAGCTACGACTCTAAGGAAATGAGCAGGTGTCTTCCTAGTCGGTCTTGTGTCAGTGGGATTGTGCTGTGAGAATTGTGAAGTGAGAACCCAAATGTGAGGTCCAGGAAGGTCTCACCACGAAGGTGCCAAGGACTGAGCAGAAAAGGCATTTTGGATTACTTGGTTTATTCTATCAGTCACTCTGGTTGGTCTTATCGTCACTTTATAAAATGTAAACTGAGGCCTATAGACGTTATGGTACTTGCAAGAAGGTCGTATTTAGCAAACTGTGTTTATAGGGCTCTTTCTGACAGATCTGGGCTCTGCGTTGCGTTGTAGTTTCCTGTTTTTGAAATTGTTTTTTAACTGCTAAGCGTTACAACATTGTGAGATCTCATTTGTTTTTGAACATTGGTTGTGCTGCGTAAGCATTAGATGCTGTGGAGTCTGGTGGGGAGAAGGTCACCTGTTTTAAATTTTATTTTATTGTTTTGATTTCATCTCATTGAAAGGCGGAGGGAGAAGTGGGAAGATCTCATCATCTTTACAAGGGATCGTCAGGTTTCCCTGCTGGAGTGGATGCTTAATGCTTTAAGACTGATGTACAAGGAGTGGGCCACGCCTGGCTCACAAGGAGGGTCAGGCCACAAGTGGTCCAAACTGGGGGAGGGGTGGATAACTTGCTTGCTTCCACTTGGTATATTGGAAGTGGGGTATTTCAACTGGCAACTCTGGGAAGGGAGGAAGGAATGGCCTCTTAGGGGCAAAGCAGAACGAGCAGAGCCAAAAGCCAGAATTCCATCTCAAAGGGCCAAATGTGAGGCTGGGGCTGGGACTCTGGGGTCTGTATTCTTCTTTTAATTAGGGTGACTTAGGATGAAGGGTTGGTAAATGAGAAACAGGAGTCTGTGCCTGGCCTACAAATTGGCCTGAGACAAAAAGTTTCTGCTTGTCCAGAGAGTGGCTGATGACGGACGTGGGGGAGGGAGACCTTATAAAGGCTGCTCCTGTGTAGGAGACTTTGTCC
Organism: Rhynchonycteris naso; assembly: GCA_037038555.1. NCBI lineage: Eukaryota > Metazoa > Chordata > Mammalia > Chiroptera > Emballonuridae > Rhynchonycteris > Rhynchonycteris naso. The sequence continues at coordinate 22,567,987 of CM073003.1, forward strand.
ACCATGGTATTGCCAGTTCTTAGTGCCACAGCCACTGGAGAGAAGTAGATGCACAAATGACCACAAACAGCCTTCTCCTGATTTCCATCTGGCTGCCTGCTGGGTGGGATTCTTGTAGTCTTGATTGCAGAATCCTTTTACTGATCACATTTCAGACTAGCTGATAAAATGTCACTTTTCCTTTTCTACACACTGGTTGAAAGCAGGGAGAGAAAACCTGGCCGCCACTGTCTATGCACTGGATCGGGCCTCTGTCCAGAATCAGCACGTGTTTCCTGCAGCTCCCAGATCTGCCTTCCCTGTTCACTCTGCCTGTGTGGCCCCTTGGCCCTTCTTTTTCTCTTTTCTTCTGTTCTTTAGATTTTATTTATTCATTTTAGAGAAGAGAGAGAGAAAGAAGTGGGGAGAAGCAGGAAGCATCAACTCCCATATGTGCCTTGACCAGGCAAGCCAAGGGTTTCAAGACAGCGACCTCAGTGTTCCAGGTCAATGCTTTATCCACTGCACCACCACAGGTCAGGTCTTGGCCCTTCTTTCAGTTACTTGCACAGTCAACATCCCCTTTTGCCTCGGCCTCAGCATGTGCTTTTTATTGCTTCTCATGGGATGTTCTTTCCCCTTTCCTCTCTGTGTTAATCCCTACTCTTCATATCTCAGCTGGCACATCAGTTCCTCAGATGAAGCCTTCCCTGACAGACTGGCCCTGCTGCTGTTACTCCCTGTAGGGATGCCCTGTACTTTTAGAAATACCAGTTTGTAATTTTCTTTTGAGATTGTTTTACTAATGGTCTTTCTTCCCCACCACCTAGATTAGGTCTACAAAGGGAGGGATGTACCTGTTTTAACTCATTCTTGTACTAATACTTAGTACTTGTCGGTGAATGAATGGCTAAATGGAAGGGCAGGTCCACATATGGGAGGCAGTGAGGAGCAATGGCAGGTTCTTGAGGAGTGAAGTTGTCGCAATGACAAAAACTACTCGGAGACCAGATGAAATGCTCTGAGGAGCTGAGGGAAGGCAACAGTCCTGGTCAGCAGATCAAAGGACTGAAGCCCCATTCCCAGCCTTACTCATATATTTATTAGCAAGTACAAATAACTCAAGGAAGCAGAAAGAAGTTTTCAGGGGGTGAAATAAAGGGCAAGGAGCATGCTGACTCCTAATCTCAGTTCTGAGAGCCTAAACATTTTTTTTTTAAAAGACATGAAACATGGTCTCTTTTTTACTTTATTTTATTCATTTTAGAGAGGAGACACAGAGTGAGAGAGAGAGAGAGAGAAAGAGAGAAAGGGGGGAGGAGCTGGAAGCATCAACTTCCATATGTACCTTGACCAGACCAGTGCAGGGTTTTGAACTGGCAACCTCAGTGTTCCCAGGTTGACACTTTATCCACTGCGCCACCACAGGTCAGTCAAGCCTAAACATTTTTTGTTGCTAAATCTTATCCTGCTCGCCTGACCAGGTGGTGGCGCAGTGGATGGAGCAACAGCCTGGGATACGGAAGACCCAGGTTCGAGACCCCAAGCTCGCCAGCTTGAGCATGGGCCCATCTGGCTTGAGCAAAAAGCTCGCCAGCTTGGATTCAAGGTTGTTGGCTCCAGCAAGGGGTTGCTCGGTCTGCTGAAGGCCCACGGTCAGGGCACATGTGGGGAAGCAATCAATAAACAACTAAGGTGTCGCAACAAAAAACTGATGATTGATGCTTCTCATCTCTCTCTGTTCCTGTCTGTCTGTCCCTATCTATCCCGCTCTCTGACTCTCTCTCTGTCCCTGTAAAAAAAAAACAACAAAAATCTTATCCTGCTCCTCTGCTGTTTCTAAATTTCTTTTTATTTATTCATTTTAGAGAGGAGACACAGAGTGAGAGAGAGAGAGAGAAAGAGAGAAAGGGGGGAGGAGCTGGAAGCATCAACTCCCATATGTGCCTTGACCAGACCAGTGCAGGATTTTGAACTGGCGACCTCAGTTCCTCTACTGTTTCTAGCATACAGTTTTCAGTATGGGGTCAGAGAGGCCCCTGGACTCTTGTCCACTCAGGGCTAGGGCTCCTTGCTGTCTCTAATTGTTATCCTTACTCTGCATCTTTTTACAGCATGTTCCCACATGAAGTTATATGTTTAGACCAGTGATGGGCAATCTTTTGAGCTTGGTGTGTCACTTCAAGAAAAACGGCCTAACCGGAAGTCCCAGAACTAGATGATTTGTGCCGGAGTTCTGTTGTTTTGGCCTATAGACCTCCGGCACAGAGTGTCTACACTACAGCAAATGTTTTATCCTTGGCTACTGCACCTGGCTGTGCAGGAGCCGAGGATGAAATGTCCTTCTAGGTATGCGACCCCATACTTCTCTGGTGTCATTGAAAATGGCTATGCATGTCAATGCTGACACACGTGTCATAGGTTCACCATCACGGGTTTAGACTGTCTGATTACTTATGCACAGAATGCCCAGAGCTTGCTGTGATATGGGCATGAAGTGATAAAGAGCATTCTGGCCTGAGATTGTTTCTGGAAGAGCAGAGGGGTTTGATGGAAGGAATACGCAGGATTGCTATTTGTCCAGGGGCCCTCAAAATGGGGAGAGGAAACAGGAGAAGGAAGTTGGTATGGCCCAACCAGGCGGTGGTGCAGTGGATAGAGGAGCCAGGTTCAAAATCCCAATGTCGCCGGCTTGAGCGCAGGCTCATCAACTTGAGCACGGGGTTGCTGGCTTGAGCTTAGGATCATGGACATGACCCGATGGTCGCTGGCTTGAGCCCAAAGGTTGCTGGCTTGAGCCCAAAGGTTGTTGACTTGAGCCCAGAGGTCGCTGACTTGAAGCCCAAGGTTGCTGGCTTGAGCAAGGGGTCAATTGCTCTGCTGTAGTCCCCCCTCACCACCCTCCACCCCCCGTCAAGGCACATAGGAGAAAGCAATCCATAAACAACTAAGATGCCACAACAAAGAATTGATGCTTCTCATTTCTCTCCCTTCCTGTCGCCTGTCCCTATCTGTCACTCTCTCTGTCTCTGTCACAGAAAAACAAAAAAGTTGGTGTGTAGCAGGCAAAATAAGACAAGCCTGTTGGGTAATGCCAGGTGGGTGGCTTGGTTAGCTGAGACAAGACCCACCACTTTGCAGCGTGCCCTCCAGGCTGGTGAGATCCCCCTCTATTCAGGCACAGTTGAGAAGCAGCCCAACTCCTTGGGGAGACTATCATATTTTGTTTGCTGAGCACCTGCCGCCTGACAGATAAACAAAACTGAGCCCCTCCTTTCAGATGGCTCCTCTCAGCTAGACACAGTGTGGCAAACTCCCTCAGCCTGATCCTTAAGAGGTGGGATGAATCCTTCCACCAGGCTGGCTGTAAAGGAGAGGGAGAGGGTCCTGCATCTTCCTTCCTGTTCCCTCTTCGGTTCCAGCTGGACTGGAGAGGCAGACACGTGTAGCCTCTCAGACCTCCCCACCATCTGTACAACTTCTTCTGCCCAGTCCCCCTTCCCTCACTCTGGTAACCCAGGGTCCCCTAGAACAGTGTTGGGAGAGATTTGGGGCACAGGTCTTGAATGGAAATAAGGAAGTGTGGTTGGATACCCAATTTGTGCCTTTTTATCATCGACCTCCCTGGGTGTCACTGTCATTGTCTTTGTGTTCTGAACAAGAAAACTAAGAATGCAAGAGGTAAAATGACTGGTTCAGGCCTTTGGGGAGGCGGGGTGCCTGGATCATTCTCTCCTGTTGATGCCACACCATGGGCTCCTGGGGACATTATGGGTAGGTTAATCCCTGCTGTATCCCCAGTTCCTCAAGCAAGCAAGCAATATTAGCAGGGGATTGGGTTTGGGAGACAGTCCATCTCTCTGGCTGCCATTTTTTTTTTTTTTGAGAGAGAGGAGAGACTGGAAGGGAAAGAGATGAGAAGCATCAACTCGTAGTTGCATCACTTTAGTTGTTTGTTGATTGCTTCTCATGCGTGCCTTGACCAGGGGACTCAAGCTGAGCCAGTGACCTTTGGATCACCTAGGCCAGTGACCAGGGGATCATGTCTACGATCCCACGTTCAAGCCGGTGACCTGTGCTCAAGCTGGATGAGCCTGCTCTCAAGCTGGTGACCTCGGGGGTTCAAACCTGGGCCCTCCATCTCCCAGGTTGACACTCTGTCTACTGTGCCACCACTAGTCAGGCTCTCTGGCTGTCTTTGATGGGGATGTTTTATTTCTTGGGTGAAGAAATGGGCACAGGGTAGCGTTCTTCTTGCCTAGGCCCATTTCCCTAGTCCCTTTCACCCAGTGTCCTGGTGCCATGCCCCCATATCCCCTGGGGTTCCTGCTGCCTCTTCACTTCTTCGCTGAAAAGGAGAGATAAGAGGTTCTCTCTCTCTTTTTTTTTTTTCCAGGGACAGAGAGAGAGTCAGAGAGAGGGCTAGATAAGGATAGACAGGAACGGAAAGAGGTGAGAAGCAGCAATCATTAGTTTTTTGTTGCCGTTGCGACACCATAGTTGTTCATTGATTGCTTTCTCACACGTGCCTTGACCGCGGGCCTTCAGCAGACCGAGCAACCCCTTGCTGGAGCCAGCGACCTTGGGTCCAAGCTGATGAGCTTTTGCTCAAGCCAGATGGGCCCGTGCTCAAGCTGGCGACCTCGGGGTCTCGAACCTGAGTCTTCCGCATCCCAGTCCGACACTCTATCCACTGTGCCACCAGCTATTCAGGCTTTTTTTTTTTTTTTTTTTTGAGACACAGTCTGACAGAGACAGACAGGAAGGGAGAGAGATGAGAAGCATCATCATTGATTGCTTTCTCATATGTGCCTTGACTGGAGGGCAACAGACAAGACAATGACCTTTTGCTCAAGCCATGATCATGAGATGATCTCTGTGTTCCCACTCTCAAGCTGGTGAGCCCGTGCTCAAGCTAGATGAGCCTGTGCTCAGGCCAACAACATTGTGGTTTCGAACCTGGATCCTCAGCATCCCAGGCTGATGCTCTTTCTACTGCGCCACTGCCTGGTCATGCAAGGTTCTGTTTCTGCTCGTGATTTACTAGTGACAGTAAAAATCATGCCTGTTGATTATTATGTGGATCAATAGAAAATTGGCTTTTCTTAATCTGTATAGAATTTACTTTTCAATTTTACATTTTCTAGTGGGAAAGAAAATGCTTTTATAAAGGGAAAAAATTGAACAGGACAAAAATTGTTGCTGATGAGGCCCTCATATTGAGAATGCTTAAATTAATCAGGACTGTAAAGTTGAAGGGATGGGCCAGCCCTCTCCATTCCTCCCAACCTGGAAAGGGCACAATTTGTGGTAGGGGTCCAAGACACCCCTAGACCCAGGCGTGTTTGGTTGCACACATTTCTCCCTTTGTGTTTTCCTGGGTAAGGATTAGAACTGCCTCTGTGCAGTGGTGCACCCCTACGTCTATTTGAACACTTTCTCCATTGAGAAGAAGATGCCACATAGGCTCAGCTAATACCCATGGTTGCTTAGTGGGTCAGGTGAGGCTGCTGGTTGCCATGGTGCAAGTCATTGCTGTTATTTTGCTCTCTCACACACCACGCTGTGGAATCAGCCTTTCCTTTCAGGCCAGGCTCTTAGTGTTGGCATTTGACTCTGTGGATTTAATTTTTTTGGTTGATTTTTAGCCTCTGGAAACTATCCTTTAACAACCACATAAGTGGGTTTTTATAGGTATGTAGTTAACCTATTGTGTGTGAAATTGTACCTTTTACAAAATTGGCGACTGAGAACTGGTAACAGACTGTTCAGTCCTGGATGTTGGGCACAGCTCAGCCAACTAGTTGAAAGAAAATGAAAACAATATGTGCTATAGTGTTCAATATTGGATGAAATATTTTATTTCATTGTTTGGCAAAGATCATTTGGTGTGGCAGGTGTGAGGACTGTATATAACTTGACACCTGCAGCCCAGTCCCAATTATTTGCCTTGCCTGACATCCCTCCTCACCCCCTTGAATCTTTATAAATAAAGCCTGTTCCTCTGTCTCAATAGTAATAATAATAAGTCACCATAATAATAGATGTATAATGGCTTCCCTGTTGTAGAGTGTGCTTTGCCTAGTAGTCTAATTTGAAGCTTACAGTAATTCTCAGGGTGGCACTGTATTGCAGTAGTCCTCCCTTATCCCTGAGGGATATGTTCTAAGACCTGTACCAAACCTTATATACACTACGTTTTTCCCCTGATACATACACATCTCTTAAAGTAAGCACTTTATGGTTTCTCTTTGTCATATACAACCTAAAAGCATCACTACTCCTGCACTTTGGAGCCATAATTTATTTATTTTTTTTGAGAATTATCCTGGCCCTGGCTGGTTGGCTCAGTGGTAGAGCCTTCGCCCAGCATGTGGATGTCCTGGGTTTGATTCCCAGTCAGGGCACACAGGAGAAGTGACCATCAGCTTCTTCCCTCTCCCCCCTCTCTCTCCCTCCCTCTCTCCCCCCCTCTCTCCCCCTCTCTCCTTCTCCTCCTCTCTCCCTCTCACCTTTCTCTCCCCCTCTCCCCTCCTCTCTACCCCTCCTCTTCCTCTTCTCATCCTCTCCTCCCTCTCTTTTCCCCTCTTCCCACCTCTCTTTTCCCCTCCTCCCACCTCTCTCTCCCTTCCCCCTCTCTCCCCCTCTTCTCCCTTCTCTCCCCACTCTTCCTCCTTCTCTCCCCCTCTCTTCATTCTCCCCCTCTCTCCCCCTCTTCTCTTCTCCCTCCCTCCCTCCCCCTTCTCCCTCTCTCCCCTCCCCCTTCCCCCTCTCCCTCTGCCCCTCTCTCCCTCTCCCCCGTCCCCCTTCCCCCTCTCCCTCTGCCCCTCTCTTCCTCTCCCCTCCTCTCCCTCCATTGCCCCCTCCCTCCGTTTCCCCCTCTCTCCCTCCCCTCTTTTCTCTCCTACTTTCCCCCTTGTACTTCTCCCTTCCCCTCTCTCTCTCCCTTCTCCCTCCATCTTTCCTCCCCCTCTCCCCCTCACTCCCCTCCACCTCTCTCCTCCTCTCCTCTTTTCCTCCTCTCTCCATCCTCCTCCTCCCTCCCTCTCTCTCCCCGCTTTCTTTCCCCTTTCTCCTCCGCTTCCCTCTCCCCCTCCCACAGCCATGGATTGATTCCAGTGAGTTGGCCCTGGGAGCCTCGGCTCTGTGGCCTCTGCCTCAGGCAATAAAAATAACTCAGTTGTTGAGGAACAGAGCAATGCTCCAGATGGGCTATTGCCCCCTAGTGGACATGCCAGGCAGATCCCGGTCGGGCATATGCCAGTCTGTAATTCTTTTTTTTTTTTTTTAATTAAGTAAGAGCAGGGGAGGCAGAGAGACTCACATGTGCCTGACTGGGATCTGCCTGTCCTGTCCACTAGGGGGCGATGCTCCATTGCAACTGGAGCCATTCTAGTGCCTGAGGCAGAGGGCATGGAGCCATCTTAAGTGCCTGGGCCAGCTTTGCCTTAATGGAGCCTTGGCTGTGGGAGGGGAAGAGGCAGAGAGAAAGGAGAGGGGGAAGGGTGGAGAAGCAGATGGATGCTTCTCCTGTGTGCCCTGGCCTGGAATCGAATGCGGGACTTCCACACGCTGGACCGATGCTCTACCGCCGAGCCAACCGGCCAGGGCAGAATTATCCTATTTCTTAAAAAAATTGATTTGAGAAAGAGGGTAATAACAATTCATTGTCCCACTTATTCATGCACTCATTGTTCGGTTTTTTAAAAATTTCATTAATTTTGAGAGAGACAGAAACATTGATCTGTTTCTGCATGTTCCCTAACTGGGGATTGAACTGGGAACCTGTGCACTTCGGGATGATGCTCTAACCAACTAAGCTGTCAGGCTAGGGCATTGGTCAGTTCTTGTATGTGCCCTGACCAGGGATCAATCCTGCAACCTTGGAATATCAGGATATTCTAACCAACTGAACCGTCCAGCCAGGATTGGGGCCATTATAGGTAAAGTAAGGATGACTTGAACACAAGCACTGCAAACCTGGAACAGTTCGCCTGGTAACTGAGACGGCTAAGTGACTAAGGGGAGGGTAGCGTGTACAGCATGGAGACACTGGACAAAGTGATGATTCATGTCCCAGCTGGGACAGCAAGGCTAGCACGAGACTTCATCAAGCTACTCAAAGTGGCACAAAATTTAGAATGTATGCATTGCTTATTTCTGGAATTTTCAGTGTAACATATTTGGACCATGATTGACTGCAAGTAACTGAAACCACAGAAAGTAAAGGAATATATATTGCTCACAAAAATTAGGGGATATTTCAAAATGAATATGAAGTGATTAAAAAGCAGCATTTTATTTTATTTATTTCTTACTGGGACAGAGAGAGAGTCAGAGAGAGGGATAGATAGGACAGACAGACAGGAACGGAGAGAGGTGAGAAGCATCAATCACCAGTTTTTTGTTGCGGCACCTTAGTTGTTCATTGATTGCTTTCTCATATGTGCCTTGACCGCGGGCCTTCAGCAGACGGAGTAACCCCTTGCTCGAACCAGTGACCTTGGGTCCAAGCTGGTGAGTTTTTTGCTCAAGCCAAATGAGCCCGCGCTCAAGCTGGTGACCTTGGGGTCTTGAACCTGTGTCCTCCGTATCCCAGTCCAATGCTCTATCCACTGCGTCACTGCCTGGTCAGGCTGATTTATTATTTTTTTTAATGTGTTTATTTTATTTTATTTTTATTTATTCATTTTAGAGAGGAGACAGAGAGAGAGAGAGAGAGAGAGAGAGAGAGAGAGAAAGGGTGGAGGAGCCAGAAGCATCAACTCCCATATATGCCTTGACCAGTGCAGGGTTTTGAACTGGCGACCTCAGTGTTCCCAGGCCGACGCTTCATCCACTGCGCCACCACAGGTCAGGCTGATTTATTTTTATTAAGCAATAACATCAGAAAAGCAAACAACAAGTCAAAGAAAGTTGTTTGATTATGCAAATGAGATGCAAAACCAACTTTTATTTCATTGGTGAAAATGCACTATACAAAAGACTAAAAGTACTGGTGTATCTGCATATTTCCTGATCCCCAAATTTTTGTGAGAGGTGTAACATAAGAGGGATGACTGTATTTCCACTTTATGAATGGGGAACCCAAGGCTCAGTGAGGCTTTGTGGCCTGTCCACACTGCTACTGAGTAGTGGAGCTGTGTCTGCTGGGGCACTGACCACTCTGTACCCCTCTCACTCTCTCCCTCTTGGGTATTCACCTAAATCTTACCATTTCCACGAGCAAACGTTTCCAAAGGCCTGTTAGGGGTCCTGTAGTGCACAAGGTGAAATAAATGTGAAACCTCCACCCCTTCAGGAATTGAAAATGTAGGGAGAAGCGCCTGACCAGGCGGTGGCGCAGTGGATAGAATGTCGGACTGGGATGCGGAAGACCCGGGTTCGGGACCCCGAGGTCGCCAGCTTGAGCGTGGGCCAATCTGACTTGAGCAAGGCTCACCAGCTTGGACCCAAGGTCGCTGACTCCAGCAAGGGGTGGCTTGGTCTGCTGAAGGCCCGCGGTCAAGGCACACGTGAGAAAGCAATCAATGAACAACTAAGGTGTTGCGACGGCAATGAAAAACTAATGATTGATGCTTTCACTTATCTCCGCTCCTGTCTGTCTGTTCCTATCTATCCCTCTCTCTGACTCTCTTTCTGTCCCTGTAAAAAAATAAAAAAAATAAAAAATAAATGTAAAAAAAATAGAAAATATAGGGAGAGGCCATGTTTATAGTCCCTTTCCAAGTTCAGGGCTATGGGAGTGTGGGGGAGAGAGACTTGTTTCAGCTGGGGGGACTTTGGGAGGCTTCTTAGAGCATGGGTGCTGGAAGGTAATTGGTGTTCAGCAGGCAGAGGCTCCTCCCTCCATGCATAGGGAATAAGCTGTGCTAAGACAAGAGGGCAAAAGGTGCATACTATGTTCAGTAGTAGAGTGGGAAGGAAGGTGGGGATTGAGGGCTGTGTGTGAAAGTGTCTGTGAGTGTATGGGTGAACGGGTGCATGTGGAGTGAGGTCTGCTTGGCAGGGGCAAGAGATGGCCATGGAGTGCATTGAGGACCAAGGCTGAGGTCAGGACTTTTTGCTCCTAAAGTAGCCACGGAGGATCTTTTGAGGTAAGGGAGTGACTGGGTGCTAGTGGAATGGAGAGGGGAACCTGCGAGGAAGGTGGGGTCTAGTTGTGAGGCTGGGGCTGGGCCAAGGTGTGTGCAGTGTAAGGAGAGGATTGGAAGGCCAGTTCTCACTGCTGCCTGCCAGATCCCTCCCCCACCTCCCCAACAAGACAAACCTCCATTCCTTTTCCTGTCCCCCACCAGCGCCTTTGTTCTTTTGTTTGTGTGTTTGTTCCTTGACCAGAGCATGATGCTCCACTCTGTGGCAGCAGGGACTGGCTTTTAGCTCACCTGGAAATCTGTGAGCCTAGCTTGGTGCCTGGGGCCTGGAGGACCTGCAAGCTCTACAGGAGTGCAGTGGGTGCTGCAAGACTGAGGATTCTATCCACAGTGGGTAGCGGAGGGGAGGGGGGGTTGGCAGCAAGCTGACCCAGTCTGGCTTGGGGGCACCTGGGAGTCGTTGGCATGGAACTGCCTCGTGGCCAGGAGCACATATGTCCTGGCTGTGTGCTCTGTTAAGGGATGGTGTAATATAGGGCCAGGGGTCAGAAGGTAGCAGGGACATTGGAACCCTGGGGCGGGTAGTGTAGGAAAAGAATTTTGGGAAGGTTTAGGGCAGGGGTAGTCAACCTTTTTATACCTACCACCCACATTTGTGTCTCTGTTAGTAGTAAAATTTTCTAACCGCCCACCAGTTCCACCGGTGATTTATAAAGTAGGAAAGTAACTTTACTTTATAAAATTTATAAAGCAGAGTTACAGCAAGTTAAAGCAGATAATAATAATTACTTACCAAGTACTTTATGTCGGATTTTCGCTAAGTTTGGCAGAATAAATCTTTATAATACAACTTACTATAGTTAAATCTATCTTTTTATTTATACTTTGGTTGCTCCACTACTGCCCATCATGAAAGCTGGAACGCCCACTAGTGGGCGGTAGGGACCAGGTTTACTACCACTGGTTTAGGGCATACTTGTTAAAAGTTGGGAGCATTGTGGGTACTCGGTGCCTTGCTGTGTAGAGGCCCTTACTACTGAGCCACTGCCCACCTGAGTCTCTCCAGGGCCTTGCTTAGGGATTTGCTTGGGGCCTGTACTGGAGAAAGGGCTGTTCCCTTCTCTGCCTGTGTTGCCTGGCAAGGTCCTGGGAGCTCCTCATTGCCTGCCTTTCTCAGTGCCATCCACATGCTTTGTGCACAACTGCACTTGACTTTGCTACTGCCCCCCTTACACCTGTCCCTCTAGGACCCCCACTTTCCCTGGTGCCAGTGGTGCTGCCTTCCACGTCTCCTGTGAGAGGAACATGGTGCTCCTCCCTTGGTGTCTCGTGTCCCCTTGAGTAGGCTCAGCTGAGGCAGTAGCTACCCTTGCCCTTGTATGTATGTGTCTGACCTCATCCTGTCTTTTTCTTACAGCACTTACAGCCCTGTGTGCATTGTCATTGCCAACGGATATTTTTCTGGCAGACAAAGAGCTCCGCGGGGCTTGTTGGGGGCAGGGTCCCCTTAGTCACTGATGCACCTCCACTGAGGCCAGTGCCAGGACTGGGCAGGTGCTCAATTAATACTGCTTGAATGGCAATGAGATTTCTACCTCGGTGACCCATGGGGACTCCCCCAAAAACACATTTAAAGGTGAATTGTCATTCCCCTCCCTTTCTCTTTGTTTCCACACAGTGAATTACTGCATTCTCTCGGCCTCATCCTCCTGGAGGACTTTAGCCATCTCTTCCTGATCACTTTCTTCTTGGTCTGCCTGCCTGTCCTCCCTTTTGTGTAGCTGAGTATGTTTTAGGTCATCTTCTCATGTGCACATTTGGCCAGGTTGCCCCCAGGATGAGGTTCCTGGCTTCTCAGCAAGGCATGGATAGACCCTGTCATCTTACAGTGTCTGCCCTTCCTGCCTGGTGAAACTGCGCTGAATGACCTAGAGTCCATTGCTTCCCCCCTGCCCCAGAGTTTGGCTTACCCTGACCGTTGCTCTGGAGGCCCTGCCTGTATCTTGGCACCCTGTGCTGTGGTGGTGGGCTCACTCTACCCCGTCTTCTCTTCCTGAGTCCCAGAGTGCTGCCCCACATACTTTTTGTGTCCTTCATGCCTCCTCATAGTGTGAACCCAGTGTATTTGTTGAATGAGAGAATGAATGAATTCATAATTCCACATGGTGAGAACTGGTGAATCCAAGGACAGACAACCCTTTGAGGAAGTTTTCTGTGAATGGTAGGGGGAGACAGTAGCTTGAGGTAGAACTGGGATGGGGGACATTTCTGGGTCTAGCATATGTTTTCACATGGAGCTGGTGGAAGGAGCGTGACCAGGGAGAGAACAAGGAGAACAGGACTCAAAACAGCTAGCGTTTGACCAGTGCTTAACCTTGTGTCAGTCTCTGGTGATGAAGATGCTCATCCTCATTTTCCAAATGAAGAAACCAAGACACCAAGAGGCTATTCACCCTCCCCAGGGTCAGGCTTGCATAGTGTTTGATTCATGGGGTAGGACTGAAGTCCACATCTGTCTTTTGGTGCTGATGACTTCTATGTCCTGCTTCCTGAATTAGGGCAGTGTGTCGGGGTGACCTCTGTTTCTCTCTCATTTCCTTTTCTGATAAATAGGGCTGAGAGCGATGATTCCCCAGGAGCATTGAGGCTTTCACACTTTGATTCTGTGTTTCTGTTCCTTCCTGGCCTTTCCATCCCCTCCTCATGGCTCCTAGCCCTGAACTTTTTCCGGCTGTTCTGTTTATCATGACATTTCATTGCTCATCTAAACTTTCAGCTGTGGTTCTCTTGCTCATTGGTTCTCCTTGGGGAACTGCAGGTCTTACTACCCCACCATGTTACGTCCTTGTCACAGGGCCTGAATTCTGCATTGGTTGAATTAAGTCCTGTGCTGAATGGCGAGCACATGTCTTCAGCTGGTCCCTTGTCATGGGGTCATTTGGGTCCCCAGGGAGAACAGTGTGTCTTTCTTCAGATCCCTCTCGTGCTTCTCTCTTTTCTTTTTCTGTCCTATTTACAAAAGCAGCAATTGCTAATGTAGAACCCCAGAGAGCTCAGAAAGCCACGAGAAGGCAGAGGTTTACCCGTTGGAATTCCTGGCAGTACGTGGTGTCCCTCTAGCTGCATTTAGATTCATGTAAATTTGATCACCTTGTGCTTACCAGCGAGGTCATAACTGTGGGAGCTGGCTTGGGCCTTCCTTCTCACTTAGCAGATAGCTGATGATTGTACCCAACTCATAAATGTTCTGCCCATCCTGTTTTTACTGCTGTGTGGTTTTCTGTTCAGTGGAGACACAACTCATTATTGGCTTTACCAGTCCTCAAAAGTTTTCAGCCCTTCACTGTCCTCTGCAGTCATACCCTCCAACTGGGTGAACTGATGAAACCCTCTTGCCTTTCTCTCTCCTGCACAGCCGATCACTTTCACAGGAGGAGACCTTACAGTACTGGGAGAACATACATACACACATGTGTGTGCATGCACGTGTGTATGTGTTTTGAAAAAATGCTAGTTTTTATTTGATAGAAACATGATCGTGATAAAGCTGCTTTTTGTTTATCATACTTGACTCTGAAGAAGCTTGTACCTTAGGATCCTTGCCAGTGCAGAAACACAGCAGATGTTGGTCTTTAATTATGTAGAAGTTTAACATGGTAAAAGTCACAGGAAGGAAGAATTTAATGAACTCCCATGTACCCACCACCCATTTACCATAGAGGCCAAAGTTTTGCACATCTCTTTGCACCAATTTACCGTTTCCTGACCTCCCCATATTAATTTTTATTTCCAAGTTTGTTTTGTTCTTTTCCAAGTGAGAAGAGTGGGTAGATAGAGAGACTCCCACATGTGCCTCCACCAGGAACAAACTAGCAATGCCTGTCTGGGGCTGATGCTCTGCCCATCTGGGGTCATGTTCGCACCTGAGTTACTTTAGGGCCTGAGGCAGAGGCTCCACAGAGCCATCCTCAGGGCCTGGGGCTAATGCCCTCAAGGCAATTTAACCTTTGCTGTGGGAGGGGAAGAGAGAGAGTGGGGAGTGGGGAGAAAGAAAGGAGAGGGAGGGAGAAGACAATGGTTACTTCTCCTGTGTGCCTTGACTGGAAATCAAACCTGGGACATCCACATGCCAGGCTCTACCATTGAGCCAAGCAGCCAGGGCTTTCCAAGTTTTTTTAACTCTTAGAAATTGTGTTTGTAGGTGCATTTCTAACAGTAAGACCATTTTCTTTACATAACCACATTGCTATATCACAAATTAATATTCCTTAGTACTGTCCAAATCCCAATCCATGTTCCAATTTTCCTGATTATCTAAAAATATCACTTTGCATTTGGTTGGGAGGTCTCAATAAGGGTTTTGTTTTTTCATAGTTTTGAAATTTTGAGATGATTGTAGATTCACATACAATTGCAAAAAATAATGCAGAGACATTCAGTGTATTCTTTACCCACTTTCCTCTAGTGGTTATGTCTTAGAGATTGTGGTACACCATCACAACCAAAACATGGACATTACGACAGCCAGATGGTAATGTTGATCATATGCTATCACAACCAAAATATTGACATTGCTACAATCAGATGCAGGGATCCTGCAGTTGCCCTTCCATCCACCCCACCTCTCCCTTAACCTCTGGCAATCATCAATCTGTTCTTTCTATCATTTCAGCATTTTAATAATGTTATATAATGGAATTATAAAATACATAACCCTGGGAGAATAGCCTTTTCTTTTCTTTTTTTTTTTTTTTTTACAGGGACAGAGAGAGTCAGAGAGAGGGATAGATAGGGACAGACAGACAGGAATGGATAGAGGTGAGAAGCATCAATCAAATCATTAGTTTTTCGTTGCCATCGCAACACCTCCTTAATTGTTCATTGATTGCTTTCTCACATGTGCCTTGACTGCAGACCTTCAGCAGACTGAGCAACCCCTTGCTGGAACCAGTGACCTTGGGTCCAAGCTGACCGGCTTTTTGCTCAAGTCAGATGGGCCCACGCTCAAGCTGGCGAGCTCGGGGTCTTGAACCTGGGTCTTCTACACCCCAGTCTGACGCTCTATCCACTGCGCCACCGCCTGGTCAGGCGAGAATAGCCTTTTCAATCAGCATGATCCTCTGGAGATACTTCTAGATTGTTGCCTGTATCGGTAGTTTGTTCCCTTTTCTTTGCCAAGCAGTATTTTGTGGGACCACAGTTTGTTCAACCAATCCCACTGAAGGACATCTGGGGTGTTTCCAGTTTTGGGTGATGATGAATACAGCTGCACTAAACATTTGAGTACAGCATATTATGTAAATCCAAGTCTTCATGCTCTGGATGACTACCTTAGAGTTGCTGCGTTATGTGATAGTTGTGTGTTTAGTTTTTGTTTGTTTTGTTTTAAGAAACTGCAAAGTTGTTTTTCAGAGTAGTTGTACCTTTTCCATTTCCTCCAGCACTGTAAGAGCAATCCAGTTTTTCTCCCTGTTCACCAGTGTTGCTATTTTAGGCATTCTGATAGATGTGTGCTGGCATCACTCTGGTTTTCTTTGTTTATTTTAATGTTTATTTTACTGATTTTAGGGAGAGGAAGGGAGAGAGCAGGAGAGAGACAAGAACATCTGTTCCTGTATGTGTCCTGACCGGGAATTGAACCGTCTGCCTCTGTGCTTCATGATGATGTTCTAACCAACCGAACTATCTGGCCAGGGCTCACTATGGTTTTAATTTGCATTTCCCTGATGGCTGACAATATCGTGGCCATCTTTTCTGTGCTTATTTGCCTTCTATATATTCTGTTTAGTGATCTGTCCCTCATGTGTTTTGCCCCTGTTCTCATTGGACTGTTTATATTTTTGTTTTTGGGTCTTAGAGTTGTTTGTATATTCCAGATTCTAGTCCTATGTCAGGTGATTTGCAAGCATTTTCTCCCAGTCCTTAGCTTGTCTTTTCATCCTCTTATCTTTTTTTAAAAAATATTTTATTTTTTATTTTTTTTACAGGGACAGAAAGAGAGTCAGAGAGAGGGATAGATAGGGACAGACAGACAGGAATGGAGAGAGGTGAGAAGCATCAATCATTAGTTTTTCATTGCCGTTGCGACACCATAGTTGTTCATTGATTGCTTTCTCACACGTGCCTTGACCGCGGACTTTCAGCAGACTGAGCAACCCCTTGCTGGAGCCAGCGACCTTGGGTCCAAGCTGGCAAGCTTTTGCTCAAGCCAGATGGGCCCGCGCTCAAGCTGGCAAGCTCGGGATCTCGAACCTGGGTCTTCTGCATCCCAGTCCGACGCTCTATCCACTGCGCCACCGCCTGGTCAGGCCCTCTTATCTTTTGCAGAGCAAACATTTTTAATTTTTTTTTTTGTTGTTGTTGTTACAGGGATAGAGAGAGAGTCAGAGAAAGGGATAGATAGGGACAGACAGACAGGAATGGAGAGAGGTGAGAAGCATCATTCATTAGTTTTTCATTGCTGTTGCGACACCATAGTTGTTCATTGATTGCTTTCTCACATGTGCCTTGACCGCGGACTTTCAGCAGACTGAGCCACCCCTTGCTGGAGCCAGCGACGTTGGGTCCAAGCTGGCGAGCTTTTTGCTCAAGCCAGATGGGCCCGCGCTCAAGCTGGCAAGCTTGGGGTCTCGAACGTGGGTCTTCCGCATCTCAGTTTGACACTCTATCCACTGCGCCACCGCCTGGTCAGGCACATTTTTAATTTTTTTTTCTCTTTAAATTTCTTTTTATTTATTCATTTTAGAGAGGAGACACAGAGAGAGAGAGTGAGAGAGAGAGAGAGAGAAAGGGGGGAGGAGCTAGAAGCATCAACTCTCATATGTGCCTTGACCAGACCAGAGCAGGGTTTTGAACTGGCGGCCTCAGTGTTCCCAGGTTGACGCTTGATCCACTGTGCCACCACAGGTCAGGCACATTTTTAATTTTGATGAGACTAAATTTACCAAATTTTTCTCTGATGAATTAGGCTTTTGGTGTCAAGTATAAGAACTCTTGGTCCTGGCCAGTTAGCTCAGTGGTAGAATGTCGACCCAGCGTGTAGATATCCCGGGTTCAATTCCTTGGTCAGGGTACACAAGAGAAGTGACCATCTGCTTCTCCACCCCTCACTGTCCCCTTTCTCTCTTCTCTCTCTCTCTCTCTCTCTCTCTCCCACTCTCCCTCTCCCCCCTCTTCCCCTGTCCCACTGCAGCCATGGCTCAATTGAGTCCAGCACATTGGCACCTGGGCTCTGAGGATGGCTCTGTGGAGCTCCTGCCTCAGGAACTAAAAATAGCTGGGTTGCGAGCATGGCCCCAGATGGGCAGAGCATAGGCCACTGAGGGGATTGTCATGTAGATTCCAGTCACGGTGCATACGGGAGTCTGTTTCTCTATCTCCCCTTCTCTAACTTAGAAAAGAAGAAAAAATAAATATAAAAACTCTCTGCTCAGCCCCTAATCCTGAATATCTTCACCTATATTTTTCCTTAAAGGTTTTATAGTTTTACATTTAAGTCTCTGATCCATTTGGAGTTAATTTTTGTATAAAGTATGAGAGTTATTTCAAGTCTTATTTTCTTCTTCTGGCTGGATGTCTAGTTACTCCACCACCATTTGTCAAACAGGCCTCTTTCCTCCTGAATGGCTTTTACATCTTTCTCAGAAGTCAGTTGGCACATTTCTGTGGGTTTGTTTCTGGGCTTTCTATTCTGTTCTCTGTGTGTCTTTCTCTCCATCAGTGCCACACTATCTTGATTATTGTAGCTTTATAGCAAACCTTGGAATCAGAGTGATCCCTCCAACTTTATTCTTTTTTAAAAATTTTTTAAAAATTTATTTATTTACTATTTATTCATTTTAGAGAGGAGAGAGAGAATGAGAGAGAAAGGGGGGAGGAGCAGGAAGTATCAACTCCCATATGCGCCTTGACCAGACAAGTCCTGGGTCTTGAACCGGCGACTTCAGTGTTCCCAGATCGACGCTTTATCCACTGCGCCACCAGTGGTCAGGCAACTTTATTATTTTTTTCTTAAGATTTTTAAAAATTATTATTTATTGATTGATTTTTGAGAGACAGAGAGAGGAAGAGAGAGAAGCATTCATTTGTTGTTCCACTTAGTTGTGTATTCATTGGTTGCTTCCCCTATGTAACCTGACTGGGAATTGAACCTGCAACCTTGGTGTTTCAGGATAACACTCCAACCACGTGAACTCACTGGGCAGATTATTTATTTATTTATTTATTTTAGTGAAGGAGGGGAGAGAGAGAGAGAGAGAGAGAAAGGGGGGAGGAGCAGGAAGCATCAACTTCCATATGTACCTTGACCGAGCAAGCTTGAGGTTTCAAACCAGCCACCTCCGCATTCGAGATCAACACTTTATCCTCTGCAGCACCACAGGACAGTCCAAGGCTGTTCTTTTTCAGAATTGTTTTATCCATCTTAGTTTTTTTGCCTTTCTTTTTACATTTTAGAATAATCCTTTGGGGTGATGGATGCACGATGCAGTATGCAAATGATGTTTTGTTGTTAAGTTGTACCCGTGAAACCTGTATGATTTTGTGAATCAATGTCATCCCAATAAATTCAATTAAAAAATAACATTATTGATGTCTACAGAGAAGCTTTCGGGTAGTAATTGAGTTAAATCTACATATCAGGATTGTATACATTTTCTGCACATTGTTGCATTGACCTTCAGAAAGTCTGGTAGGTTTATCTTCTCACAGGCAGGGTACAAGGTGTGTGTTTCTGCCTTGACCAGCCCTGCAGAGAACTCCTCTGTGACTTTGCCAACCTGATGGTGAACACTAGCATTTCGTTCTATTTTTGCAATACATAAATTGAACGTCTCCCCCTAACTTTGCTGCATCTCTTATTTCTGAATAACCTTCCTCTTAGCCTTTACTCTTTTTTTTTTTTTTTTTTACAGGGGTAGAGAAAGAGTCAGAGAGAGGGATAGATAGGGACAGACAGACAGGAGCGGAGAGAGGTGAGAAGCATCAATCATTAGTTTTTCATTGCCGTTGCGACACCATAGTTGTTCATTGATTGCTTTCTCACATGTGCCTTGACCACGGGCCTTCAGCAGACCAAGCCACCCCTTGCTGGAGACAGCGACCTTGGGTCCAAGCTGGTGAGCTTTTTGCTCAAGCCAGATGGGCCCGCGCTGGCGAGCTTGGGCTCTTGAACCTGAGTCTTTCGCATCCCAGTCCGACACTCTATCCACTGCGCCACCGCCTGGTCAGGCCCTTTACTCATTTTTTAAAATAGTTTTTAGACAGTTAATTTTAACGGGATGACATTGGTCAAATAGAGCACATAGATTTAGAGAAAACATCTCCAGATCATTTTGACATTCGATTATGCTGTATACCCATCACCCAAAGTCAAATCGTCCTCCCTCACCCTTCATTTGGTTTTCTTTATGCCCCTCCCCTCCCACCACCCCTCCCTCTCCTCCCTTCCCCCTCCTTTCCCCCTGGTAACCACTGCACTCTTATCTATGTCCATGCCTTTACTTATTTTTTAACTGGGATATCTGTTTGTTTGTTTTTTAATTTATTCATTGATTGACTTTAGAGAGAGAGACAGAAACATCAATCTGTTTCTGTATGTGTTCTGACCAGGAATTGAACCGACAAGCTCTGTGTATCAGGATGACACTCTGACCAACCCAGCTATCTGGCCAGGGCGGGATGTCTGTCTTTTTCCATGAGCTTTATAAAAGTTCTTTCTCACATTCACTTATTTTGCTTCTCTCAGTAATGCTTACTTTAGCTGTGGTTTAGGAACCTCTGATTGGGCAATCAGAGAGAGCTTCAGTTCCAGGAAGGTTCGGGATGTCCCAGTATTTCCTGATGATTTTTGAGTGGTAGTGAGTTTAAGCCCCAGTTTTCTTACCTGCAGAATGTGGCTGGGCACACAGCTTAGATCTGTTATGGCAAACCTATGACACGTGTAGCCATTTTCGATGACATACAGCCACATACCGGAGAAGTATGGGGTCGCATGCCAAGAAGGACGTTTCATCCTCGGCTCCTGTACGGCTAGGTGCTGTAGCCGAGGATAAAACATTTGCTGTAGTGTAGATACTCTGTGCCAGAGGTCTGTAGGCCAAAACATTTTTGTTATTTAAACTATAAATATGGCGAAATTATGTTTTTTCTCGAAGTAACATACCACCTGAGTTATGCTTGGTTTTTTGGTGAATTTTGACATACCAAGCTCAAAAGATTGCCCATCACTGGCCTAGATAATGGTTGTACAAGCAGCAAGGGTAACTATCTCTAAGTGGAAGGCAAAAATTCAAAGATTATCAAGCAAGCACTTCTCCTGGCCCTGTTTTTGCATCAGTATCTGGTTTCCCACATAGCAACTCAGACCAGCATGTCTTTTGGTGTTACGGACCTAACATCCTCCAGAACTTGACATCAGCATTGAAAAACACAGCCGTTATGAGGTCTCCGTTTTCTTGGGGAAATGGTAGGCTCTGCTGGTTTTCAAGTTAGTGCATATGCTTAAGTTGTGTCTTGCACTTTGACCGTGTCTATTGAGTAAAATGCACCAGTATGTGATCAGGTGTGCAGTTCCCCAGGTGAGCATTGTGGGGTCCCATGCTATGGCCCAGTGCTTGGCTTTGTCATACCTGGACCTTTTTTGCAGGGGACTCAGTAGCTTAGGGCCACATGGCCTGGGTGTTCCTCTGGCTCTGTGACCCTCAGTCTCCCCACCTGTAAGTAGAGGCTACAATACTACCTGCCCATAGCATTTTTGGGAGAACTAAATGAGATTCAGGATAGAAAAATGTGAGCACTCAATAAATGTGATCCACTATTTATCAGAACAAAGAATTATAAATAGTTTTATAAAAATTTTATGATGAAAACTAATTTGCTTCAAAAATGTCATTTTGAATCGAGCAAGGTCAGCGATCTTTCAAGGCCAGCAATCATTGCTTTGTTTTGCATGACAGAACATACTTCTGGCAGGCTGGGGATTCTCCTGGTTCCAGGAATAAAGATTTAGGAGTCCTGCCATAGACTCAAGTGAGAATCAGAGCTGGGTGGACACAGTTCTTGGGCATTAGGGGTGGTTAGAACCCTGACTGTCAGAGGGTCTTTCCTCATAAATAGTTCTGTTGTGCCCCATCTCAAGTTGGTCTATTTGGCATTAAAACCACAGGCATTCTCCTAACTGTGTTGTTGTAAAGCCCTCCCAACAAAAAGATGTGAGCTTGTTCTCTAATGCGCTACCTATTGTTGCCTCACTAGTAAATTGCAGTTGAGCTGGAGGAACTTCTCATGTTCTCTCTCTTAGTATTTTATTTTATTTTATTTTTTATTAAGTGAGAGGTGGGAAGGCAGAGAGACAGATCCCGCATGCGCCCTGACTGGATCCACCCAGCAAGCTCCCTGCCAGGCGATACTCTGCCCTTCTGGGGCCGTTGCTTTGTTGTTTGGCAGCCGAGCTATTTTAGTGCCTGAGGGGAGGTCATGGAGCCATCCTCAGCACCTGGGGCCAACTTGCTCAAACTAATCTAGTCATGGCTGTGGGAGGAGAAGAGAGAGAGAGAAAGGGGGAGGGGGAGGAGTGGACAAGCATATGGTCACTTCTCCTATGTGCCCTGACCAGTAATCCAACCCAGTATATCCACATACTGGCCAACACTACTGCTGAGCCAACCCTCCAGGGCCTCTCTAAGTATTTTAAAACATGAAGGGAACATCTGGTTAAGATGGCAAAGGTAAATGCAGTACTTTGAACCTCCCACAACCACATCAAAATTACAACTAAGCTACAGAACAGTCATCATTCAGAACTACTTGAAATCTAGCTGCATAGAGGGTCTATAACTAAGGATATAAAGAAGAAGCCACACTGAGACTGGTAGGAGGGGAAGAGACGAGGATTTGGCTGGTTCCACTCTTATGTGTGGTGGTTAGAAATCAGGAGTCATGTCTTGTCTTTAGAGCCCCCCCCCCGACCCCCAGGAATGAGGGAGTCCCAGCGCCACACCAGGCTCCCTCAACCCAGGGTTCCAGTGTTGGGAAGAGAAGTTCCCATGATTTCTGGCTGTAAAAACCAGTGGAGATTGTGATGAGTGGGATGGAGGGCTCCTGGAGTCCCAGGTGGTTCCTTTTGAAGGGTCCACACAAACTTACTTGGACTCACTTGCTCTGAGCTCCAGTGCTGGGTCAGGAGCTCAAAAGGTGCCAGAGACGTACAGAGAAGAACTGAATTTTTTGACAACAAGGCAAGAGCTGGAGGGGCAGCTTTTTCTCAGACAGAAGTACTAGCAGAGACTATTGTCCCTTTACTGAGCCCTCCCCTGACAGAGCTGGTTGGAGTCTCTGTATCTGAGACTCCATCAACCTGGCTAATACTGTTTGCCCTGCCCTGGTGATTTCCTGAGACCCCCACCACACCCCACTGTGGACCCACCCTAGCCCTTTTCAGTGGCTTTTCCATATAAATGACCTGTCTTGGCTCATGCTGCCAACCTTCCTAAAGTCCCTCAACAAGCAGCATCAGACCTCTGTGTGCTCTGTACCTCTTGCTAAGTGGCCTCAGGCCTGGCATTAGTGGCAGCCAGCCTTGGTTCACAGCCTGGCCTCTTCTGGGCACCTCCAAGCCCAGCATAAGTAGCAGCCATCAGCAGATTGCTTTGTAGGTCATGCCACGTTACTCTGGGCAGGGCCATGGCAGTGGCTGACCTTCGCCTGAACTTCCCAGGAGGCCCCAGAGCCAGTGCACGCAGTGTACAGCTTTAGACCACACCAAAGCACTACCCAACCACCTCCACAAGCAGCAAACTCAAGGAGTGGACTTGGCAGGTACCTTTGCCCCTCAGAAGTGTGTTATACTCCATGTGTATCCTCTGCACTGAAGATGCTCATTGGTGGTTGTGGTCAGTCCTCACAGCTGATTGGTCTGGAGTTAAATCACCCTTGTTGATGTGCCAGTAGCAATCAAGGCTCAATTACAACAGTAGGTTGCACATAGCCCACACGAGGGTGTGGGGTGCATTTGGGTGACTGTGCCCTAAAGGACACCTATAATATAAAGCTGCTGTGCCAAGACTAAGAGATATTGCAGCTCTACCTAATACTGAGAAACAAATACAGGAAGACAGCCAAAATGAGGAGACAATGAAATGTCCTAAATGAAAGAACAGAACAAAACTCTAGAAAAAAAGAACTAAACAAAATGGAGACAAGCAACTTACCAGATGCAGAGTTCAAAACACTGGTTATAAGGATGCTTAATGGACTTAGGGAAAGACTAGAAGAACTTAGAACTTAAAGATATAAGAAACATAAAAATGGAGATAGAAAACTTAACCAGAAATGAAGAATACACTAAAATGAGGAATGCATTACAGGGAATCAACAGTGAAGTAGAAGAAGCAGAGGTTCAAATCAGTGATTTGTAAAATAAGGAACCAGAAAACTCTCAATCAGAACAGCAAAAAGAAAAAAGAATCCAAAAATATGAGGATAGTATAAAGATCCTCTGGGAGAACTTCATTTTATTTATTTTTATTTTATTTTTTTGTCAGAGACAGAGAGAGGGACAGATAGGGACAGACAGACAGGAAGGGAGATAGATAAGAAACATCAATTCTTCATTGCGGCTCCTTAGTTGTTCATTGATTGATTTCTCATATGTGTCTTGACCTGGGGGCTACAGCAGACCGAGTGATCCCTTGCTCAAGCCAGAGACCTTGGGTCCAAGCTGGTGAGCCTTGTGCAAACCAGATGAGCCTGCACTCAAGCTGGTGACCTCGGGGTCTCGAACCTGGGTATTTCACATCCTAGTCTGACGCTCTATCCACTGCGCCACCGCCTGGTCAGGCTATTTTTACTTTATTTTTTATTATTTTTATTCATTTTTTTAGAGAGGAAAGAGAGTGAGAGAAAAAGAGAGAGAGAGAAGTGGGGAGGAACAGGAAGCATGAACTCCCATATGTGGCTTGACCAGACAAGTGCAAGGTTTTGAACTGGCAACCTCAGCGTTCCAGGTCAACGCTTTATCTACTGTGCCACCACAGGTCAGGCTGGGAGAACTTTAAATGTATCAACATTCACACTGTGATGGTGCCAGAAGGAGAAGAGTAAGAGCAAGGGATTGAAACCTATTTGAGAAAATGATGGAAAACTTCTCTAACCTGGTGAAAGAAACAGAAATACAAGTCCAGGAAGTGCAGAGAGTCCCAATCAAGATGAACTCAAAGAGTCCCATACCAAGACACATCATAATTAAAATGCCAAAGTTTCAAGACAAAGAATCTTGGCTAGGTAGCTCAGTTAGTTAGAGCATTATCCCAGTATGCCAAGGTTATAGGTTTAATCTCCAGTCAGGGCACATATAAGAATCAACCAATGAAAACATAAAAAAGTGGAACAACAAATAGATGTTTCTCTCTATATAAAATAATTTTTTTTTAAAAGAGACAAACTTAAAAGCAGCAAGAGAAAAGCAATTAGTTACAAGGGAGCTTTCATAAGATTCTCAGCTGATTTCTCAACAGAAACTACAGGCTAGAAGGGATTGGCAAGAAATATTTTATGTGATGAAATATTAGTCAAGGGCCTATAACCAAGAAGACTACCCAGCACAGCTATCATTTAGAATCGAAGGGACAGGTAAAGCGCTTCCCAGACAAGAAAAAGCTAAAGGAGTTCATCACTACCAAATCAGTATTAACCAGAAATGTTAAAGAGTCTTCTTTAAGAAAAAAGAAAAAAAGGTGAAAAATGTGGGGGGAAAAAGGTGAATAATAAACTGGCAATAAATACATATAGATCAATAATTACTTTAAATGCAAATGGATTAAATTCACCAATCAAGACAAACAGGCTGAATGGATAACAAAACAAGACCCTTACATGTGCTATCTACAGGAGACTTCCTTCAGGTCTAAAGATACATACAGACTGAAAGTAAAGGAATGAAAAAGACATTCCATGAAAATAGAAACAAACACAAAATCTGGGTTGGCAGTACTTATACCACATAAAATAGACTTTAAAACAAAGGCTTTAACAGAGAAGGACCCAGCAATTCCACTTCTGGGCATTTATCCATAGAAACCCAAAACACCGAATCAAAAGATATATACATCCATAAGTTTATTGCAGGTTTATTTACAATAGCCAAGATAATGGAAGCAGCCTAAATGTCCATCAGTAGATGAATGGATAAAGAAAAAGTGGTGCATATATACAACGGAATATGACTCAGCAATAAAAATGAAATCTTGCCATCTGCAACCACATAGATGGACCTATGGGGTATTGTGCTGAGTAAAGTAAGACAAAGCCAAATGCTGGATGATTTCATTTGTATGTGAAACCTAAAAAACAAATGGGCAAGCAGAGCAGAAACAGACTTATAGATACAGAGAACATTTTAACAGTTGCTGGATGAGAGGGGCGTTGAAGGAGTTGGTGAAAAAGATGAAGGGATTTAGAAGTATAAATTGGTAGTTACAGACTAGTCATGTGGGTGTAAAAAGGGAATATAGTCAATAATATGATAACTATGGTATCAGATGGTACTAGATTTCTCAGGCTGATCACTTTTTAAGTTATATAAATTTATAATCATGGGATTGTACACCTGAAATAGAATATTGTATGTCAACTAATTAAAATAAAAATTATTTAAAAAGACACATGAAGAGCAACTAAAAGCTCAAATTGAAACTAACTGAACTTCATCAATAATTCAGTCACTGCCTAGGCCCTGGCTTGGTGGCTCAGCAGTAGATAGAGCAACGGCCCATTGTGCCCAGGTTGCGGGTTCAGTCCTTGGTCAGGGCACATTCGAGAAGCAATCTATGAGTGTACAACTAAATGGAACAACTAAGTGGAACAATGAATTGATGCTTTTTTTTCTCTCTCTCTTCCCCCTTTTTTCCTCCCCCCTCCCACCTACCTCTCTTTCTTCATTCATTTCTCTTCTCTCTCTCTCTTTCTCTCTTTCAAATCAATGGAAACATTTTTAAAAATTAAAAAAAGTACTTTAGACTCTACCACGTTGAAGATGGCATTTTATTTATTGATTTTAGGGAGAAAGGAAGAGAGAGAGAAACATCAAATTTTTGCTCCACTTATTTATACATTCATTGGTTGATTCTTGTATGTGCCCTGCTTGGGAATTGAACCTGCAACCCTGGCAAGTTAGTATGACGCTAACTGAGCTGTTTGGCCAGGGCAGAGACAGCATTTTAGTACAGAGCGCTGGTGAAAATCAGCTTACTTGGCTGGCTCTGTCTTGCTTCCATTCTTGAAGTCATCACGAGGCCCTCTGCAGGCTCTTAAACTGAAAGCCTTGTCCCCTGGCCTATTCAATTTCTGCCTTTGCCCTGGGCTTGGCGCTGGGCTTACCTTAGGGTTAGACATGGACTTGCAGCTCAGAGGGCTTTGGCCCAGTAGCTTTGATACATCCTGTGGGAACTGCTGCCCAGCGGCCAGCTGGTTGTGACCAAAGTCTCTGTGCAGGAACCAGCCACACAGACTGCTCATCATTTGACAGAATCTTGACATCAGCAGCATGAGTCTTTGGCTTTGTTGTAGCGACATTTTTGGCAGCTTGCAGATGTGACAACTGTCCCTGTGAGAAAGTAGTGTGTTAAGGGGAGGTACCAGTTAGATCTAGTGTTTTCCCTCCCCCCCCTTCCTGCTTTTCTTTTCTTTTTCTTTTATTTTTTTTCTGAAGTGAGCTGCGAGGAGGCAGAGAGACAGACTTCTGCATCTCTTGCATGCACCCTACCGGGATCCACCCGACATGCCCACCAGGGGGCGATGCTCTGCTCATCTAGGGCGTTGCTCGGTTGCAATACGAACTATTCTAGCTCCTGAGGCAGAGGACATGGAGCCATCCTCAGTGCCCGGGCCAACTTTGCTCCAGTGGAACCTTGGCTGCAAGAGGGGAAGAGAGAGACAGAGAGAAAGGAGATGGGGGAGGGTGGAAAAGCAGATGAGCACATCTCCTATGTGCCCTAACCTGGAATTGAACCCGGAACTTATCACACGCCAGGCCGACGCTCTACCGCTGAGCCAACTAGCCAGGGCCCACCTTCCCCCCTTTCTGCTTTTGCAGTATCTGAAGTATGTGTAGTTAAAATCCAAACCTCTTTTGCTTCATTGCCCCAGTTTACCCAAGTTAATACCCGTAGTTAGAGAGGAGTGACAGTGGCACACTCTAGTTTTTCGTTAGTTGAGATGATTTGGGATTGATGCCTGGATGGGGTAAGCCCTCAAGCAGAGATGAGCAGAGCTTTAGATCTGGTGCTTTGGACACTTATGGACCATTCAGGATCTTATTCCTCTTGATCATGGATCTTGGGAAGTTTGAGACAGTTGTTAATCCTGTCTGCCCCACTGGACTCATGGTAGCTTGGAAACTTGCTTGCCATGAGATCTTTAAAAAAAAAAAAACAAAACCATGGGAAATGCACTTTAGACCTGCACCTCCCTGACTTTTGGTGGAAAGGGGACCTTTGTTGTCATAGTGGGGAATTGGGGTCTGTGCAGTCCACTTTGGGGAGTCAGTGGCACATGATATACTGTATTTGTCCAGCCACTGTCACCTTGACTGAGAGATGGCAAACAGCCTGTCTGACTTTGCTTCTTCTGTTGGCCTTACTCCTCTGGGGAGATTGAGAGTGTTTGAAAACAGGCAGTTTTAAACCTAGGAGGTCACACAGGGAGTCCTGGTGGACACTGTCACCTAAGGTCATAGGAGCTAAGGGTGACATTGTCAATCAATGATGGTATCAGGCAAGGGCTCTGGGTAAGGAACTGATGTAGCAGCATACTTCTTTTTTTTTTTTTTTCTTTTTCTTACAGAGACAGAGAGAGAGAGAGAGGGATAGATAGGGACAGACAGACACGAAGAGAGATGAGAAGCATCAATCATCAGTTTTTTTGGTTGAGACACCTTAGTTATTCATTGATTGCTTTCTCATATGTGCCTTGACCGTGGACCTTCAGCAGACCAAGCAACCCCTTGCTGAAGCCAGTAACCTTGGGTCCAAGTTGAGGAGCTTTTGCTCAAACCAGATGAGCCCACGCTCAAGCTGGCGACCTCGGGGTCTGGAACCTGGGTCTTCAGCATCCCAATCCGACGCTCTATCCACTGCGCCACCACCTGGTCAGGCGCAGCATACTTCTTAATCTTTATTAATACTATTATCTTTTTGTGTGTGTGTGACAGACAGAGAGAAGAGCAGATAGGGACAGACAGACAGGAAGGGAGAGAGATGAGAAACATCAATTCTTCGTTGCGACACCTTAGTTGTTCATTGATTGCTTTCTTATATGTGCCTTGACCGGGGAGCTACAGCAGACCGAGTGATCCCTTGCTCAAGCCAGTGACCTTGGGTCCAAGCTGGTGACCCCTTGCTCAAACCAGATGAGCCTGCGCTCAAGCTGGCAACCTCGGGGTCTCAAACCTGGGTCCTCCACATCCCAGTCTGACGCTCTATCCACTGTGCCACCGCCTGGTCAGGCTATTATCTTTTCTTAAGTCACTCACCTTCCAGCCTTTCTTGCTTAGTTTTTGTTTAGTGTTTTCTGTCTTTTCAGGATTTCCCCCTTTTTCATCCCTTTTTCTTTGTGTTTTGACTTTCTTTCAGACCTATATGCTCTTTGTCTTCTGTTTTCATTCTGTAGTGATATTATTCTCGGTACTTTCACTTCCTTATGTGGTGGCAGGTGCTGATATGCAGCCCCCTCCCCCCGAAAAGCTGAACATAATCTGGGAATTTATTTTTAACCTGAAATGAATGATTCTTTACATATGGCACAGTATATGCAAGTGTTGGGCTGGTTCAAATCCAGGAATTTTAACCTCCCCCTAGTCTTACTCTTTTTGAAAAATCACACAACAGCATTCAAAAGACTTTAATAAACACTGTAATTCCACCCCACGTCCAGTCCTCACTTTTTCCACTTGCTCTCTTTGGCTGTGTTCATAGCTGTGGTGTCATCTTCACGGTTTTTTGTTCACTAAATCCAAAGTAGGTTTGCACATTTTCTTCCCTTTATGCAATGAAATACCAATACGTGTCAGCCTTTATAGCCCGCATTTATTTATTTATTTATTTATTTTGTGACAGAGACAGAGAAACAGAGAGAGGGACAGATAGGAACAGACAGACTGGAAGGGAGAGGGATGAGAGCATTAATTCTTCTTTGTGGCTCCTTAGTCTCTTTAGTTGTTCATTAATTGCTTTCTCATATGTGCCTTGATGGGGGGAGGGCTCCAGCAGAGCGAGTGACCCCTTGCTCTAGCCAGCAACCTTGAACTCAAGCCAGTGACCTTGGACTTCAAGCCAGCGACCCCGCGTTCAAGCCAGCGACCCGGCACTCAAGCTGGTGAGCTCATGCTCAAACCAGATGAGCCCGCACTCAAGCCAACGACCTTGGGATTTTGAACCTGGGTCCTCTGTGTCCCAGTCCGACACTCTATCCACTGGGCCACTGCCTGGTCAGGCTATAGCCCACATCTTAATGGCTGCTTAATTCCTTCCAGCTACCATCATCCCCCCACCATCCCCCACCCTCGCGTATTACCTTTCCTCCCCACTGTTGCCGGGGCTGGGGTAAGGCTTACTGGAAGAGAGGTCCTGGACATGGTGGGAAATGCAAGGGCTCAGCGACAACCAGGCTGGGTCCAGGTGTGGCCTTGACTTGCTAGATGACACTGGACAAGTCAGTTAACAGCAATGTCTTGGGGATCTGATGGCCTGAATGTGAAGTATCATATGCTGAGCTGAGGACTTTGAACTTCCTGCCTACCACAGGGGGAGTGGTCACTGACCAGCTATTTTCCAGCAGGGACAGTGTGCATTTCTTTATTTTATTTTTCTTCTTTTGTGTGTGTGTGTGTGCTCTTTGTTGTTTAAACATTTTTTTTAATTGATTGATTTTAGAGAGATAGAAAAGGGGAAAGAGAGAGGCAGAAAGAGACAGGAATATCAATCTGTTTCTCTTTGTGCCCTGACCAGGGATCGAGCCAGCAACCTTTGTGCTCAGGCCAACACTATCAACTGAGCTATCCGGCCAGGGCAATCTGTACATTTCTGTGTAGTCCCTTGGTGGCGGGTAGAGATGAAAACTGGGTCTGGGAAACCAGTCTGAAGCTTGCATGTGTGTCTGGTGATTCATGATGACGTGCAGAGACTCCTGTTCTGATTCTGGATCCAGAGAACAGTCTCAAAGGGAAAGGGTGTCTTTCTCTGAGCTCTGACACATTGAATCCCATCATTCAATACATGGGAATTGACTTTGGGCTGTCACTCCTGCCTGAACAACAATGTTGTTGGCACAGAAATTGGGACTTATTAAAAAATATTAGCATTTTCTTTTTCTTTTTTTTTAATTAAATTTATTCATTTAGAGAAAGGGGGAGAGAGAGAGAGAGAGAGAGAGAAGGTGGGGAGGAGCAGGAAGCATCAACTCCCATATGTGCCTTGACCAGGTAAGCCCGGGGCTTTGAACCTGCAACCTCAGCATTCCAGGTCAACACTTTATCCACTGCGCCACCACAGGTCAGGCAGCATTTTCTTTTTCTAAATTGAGTAAGTTTAGTATCTGTGTC
Source organism: Rhynchonycteris naso (assembly GCA_037038555.1). Classification (NCBI taxonomy): domain Eukaryota; kingdom Metazoa; phylum Chordata; class Mammalia; order Chiroptera; family Emballonuridae; genus Rhynchonycteris; species Rhynchonycteris naso. The sequence goes on from CM073003.1 coordinate 22,598,653, forward strand.
TGAAAATAAATTGCAGTCTGTGTATAGAGGACATGTAAAGTATATATATTTTGTTTTTCATTATTACGGTATATATTTTGGCAATGACAAAATTGAGGAGTGTGTCCGCTTTTAACTGGTATCTGGTTTCGTTTACAGATTCCCACTGGAAATCCATTATATGAATCTTATTACAAGCAGGTAAGTTCCGTTGGTATCTTTTTGGGTGGAATTAGAGAATAAGTAATCCGGAAAGCACACAGCTGTATTGAAGCCTGGTGTGGCCTCTGGTCCCTCTGTTTTCTGGATTACTAACCCCAGTTTGTGTGGTGGATGCTGCCTTACCTGTTGTTCTGCTTCCAGAAGCCGCACCTCAGTGTTGCTTCCCCATTGCAGGTAGACCCGGCATATACAGGGAGAGTTGGAGCCAGTGAAGCTGCACTTTTTCTAAAGAAGTCTGGGCTTTCAGACATTATCCTTGGGAAGGTATGTCAAGACTGAGGGTGATTTCTGCAGCAACCCTTGGGGTTCCCCCCTCCGACAGGTGGAAGGCTGCCTTCTGAGACCCCTCTTCTTGGGGACAGGCCTCCTTGGGAGTGGGCAGGCTACTGCCAGCCTTTCAGGGCTATAATTGGTGGGTCCATGTGCTCTGATGGCAGCTGCCACCTGTTGGTTAGGTAGCAGACAAGAGGCCTGAGTGTTGTATTTTTTATTTTTCTGTATTTTCTAAAGTTAGAAGTAGGGAGGCAGTCAGACAGACTCCCGCATGTGCCTGACTGGGATCCACCTGGCATGTCCACCAAGGGGCAATGCTCTGCCCACTTGGGGCGTTGCTCTGTTGTGGCCGGAGCCAGGAGCCTTTCTAGTGCCTGAGGCCATGGAGCCATCCTCAGCGCCCAGGCCAACTTTGTTCCAATGGAGCCTTGGCTGCAGGAGGGGAAGAGAGATATAGAGAGGAAGGAGGGGGGAAGGGTGGAGAAGCAGATGGGTGCTTCTTCTGTGTGCCCTGACAGGTAACCAAACCTGGGACTTCCACACGCTGGGCTGATGCTCTACCACTGAGCCAACTGGCCAGGGCAAGAGACCTGAGTGTTTTAAGCGTCTTGACAACTTACGGATTTATGTCAGCCTGGGAACTGAGTAGGCTGGGTGTTCTCTGGGCCTGAGTGTTCTTGGGGCTCTGCCACAGACTGGCGGAGGGAGGAGTACAGGTCAATCACCTGCTCCGAGTTGAGGATTGTTCTAGCTGTGATATAGTGGTGATGGTTCCTATTTTGTGAATAAATAGGCAGTGGTCGGCAGTTGTACTCATGAAAATTTCTGTGTTTCCACAGATATGGGACTTGGCCGATCCAGAAGGTAAAGGGTTCTTGGACAAACAGGTATATACACATGTGCTCAGAGCAAGTGGAGGGGCTAGGCCAGAGTCCCCAGGCTGGCCACCTCTAACTTCCTTCCTGTTTTCAACACTGACATGTCACTAGAAAAATGTGCAGTTGTCAAATTGTTAAAATGGGAAGGCTTTCTTTCTAAATAAAGGCCTTTTGTTGAATACTTGGAGCCATCTTTAATGGTTAGTGTATGTTTTCATTTTTTGTGTGCTTACAAGTGACTTAAAGCCGTTCCAAACATTTTATTTTGAAATAACTTCAGTCTCTTGTGGAAGCTGCAGTAATAGTTAAGAGTTCCTGTGTCTCATTCCTCAGCAGCCCCTCAACCACCCCGTGACAGCAGCTTATGTCATTATAGCACAATTTTTCAGAGCCAGGGCAGCACAAAACCAGAGGCTGTATTCAGAGCTGGCTAGTTGTACATGCACTTCTATGTGGGGTTTTTTTTTTTTTTTTGTGTGTGTGTGTGTGTGTGTGTGTGTGTGTGTGTAGTTCTGTGGCATTACTCAGGACTTACACCTGACCCAGCACCACAGAGGGTCTGCCTCCTGCTGCCCTCCGTAGTCACACTGTAGCCTCTGGCAACTACTGGGCCCCTCTTCATTATAATTTTATCATTTTGAGCATGTTCTATAAATGAAAATTTATAGTACTTACAAATGATTTTAAATGGTCATATTAATTTTGTTCAGCTTTTTCCTAAACTACATTGGAAGGGATTTTGTTCCTGGTGTCCCATAGTCTATGATCTGATCGGTTGGGGAAGCACCATACCCTGTTCCTCTCTTCCTTAGTGCGTAGTGTGATAAGAGTCACACTGCATCAGCCTGTATGAGGTTCTGAGGATTCTCATGAGAAAGAAGCCTGTTACCTTTGCCTAATTTAGTCCCCCTGAACTATGTCCCCTTCACTCTATACTTTAGTGGGCATTCTGTGAACAGCCTGAAGAAGACTTGGTCTATTTCTTATCTTTTTGAAGATCTTTTTAAAATCTGTAGGTTTAAAACATTTCATGTTCTTGGTCCAGTTGATCAACATAAAAAAAATTAGGTGATGCTGTGTGAGTCCCCTAAGCCTATAGTGTGGCTGGTTCAGGGTTAGGAGGTGCCCAGGGAGGAGCCAAGAGTGCTGATGGCCTAGTTCAGGTCCTTTGTCCCTGCATGGGAGGTAGAAGCCACCTCAGGCCATGGTGGGAGGAGATGCCTTATTCAGTGAGACCAGCCAAGGAGATCACAGTAAATAATAAATGTAAATTCCCAAACAGCAGTGTCTGTTTCAAATCATTTTTAAAAAGTCATGAATATGATGCCTGACCTGTGGTGGCGCAGTGGATAAAGCGTCGAACTGGGAACACTGAGGTCGCCAGTTTAAAACCCTGCACTGGTCTGGTCAAGGCACATATGGGAGTTGATGCTTCCAGCTCCTCCCCCCTTTCTTTCTCTCTCTCTCTCTCACTCTGTGTCTCCTCTCTAAAATGAATAAAATAAAAAGAAATTTTAAAAAAAAGTCATGAATATGAATCATAATTCATAGTCTTAAACATGTTAAGCTTGCTACTTATATAATCTAGCATTTTCTAAGTGTTGGGAGCTCACTATTTTTTTAAAATACATTTATTTGAAATATTACAGCATTCAGAAAACAAATGGGCTAAGTCTGTCTTAGCATATTCATTTAAACAATGCTCCCAGGGTGAGACCAGTTCAACTCGACACTGTATGTGACTTTTGCACATACAGTCCTCCTTGTCGAAGCGAACTGAAATCCCCTTTTCCCTGAAGCCTGCTGCTGCAGACAGCTCTTTCTCTGCCACCGCCACCATCTGGGTAGGATTTACACCTCCTTTTTTTTTTGGATTTGCAGGGTTTCTATGTTGCACTGAGACTAGTGGCCTGTGCACAGAGTGGCCACGAAGTTACCTTGAGCAATCTGAATTTGAACATGCCACCACCTAAATTTGTAAGTGTCAAAATCCCCAGTTCACCTTGTAATAATCACTCATCTATCTGTCTGTCTCTCCCCCTCCATGTTTTCTCTCTCCCTTCCTCTTTTCTTTCTCCCTTTTTGTATTGAGATGAAATTCACATAATCTAAAACTAACCATTTTAAAATGATCAGTTCTGTGATATTTAGTGTATTCATAATATTTTGCAACCATTACCTCTATCTAGTTCTAGAACATTTTTATCACCCCAAAAGGAAACCCTCTACCCCTTAAATAGTCATTTCCCATTTCCCCTTACCCCAGCCACTGGCAGCCACTAATCTGCTTCTGTCTCTGGATTTGCCCATTCTAGACATTTTATGGAATTACACATCTGGCTTTTTCCACTCAGCATAATGTTGTCACGGTTCAGTCACATTGTAGTGTGTGTGTGTCAATGCTTCATTCCTTTTCATGACTGAAGAAGTGCATTGTATGGCCCACCTATTTTGTTTGTTTACCTGCTGGTGAACATAAAAATTCATGTACAAGATTTGTTTGCACACCTTTTCACTTTTTCTTTTTTGTGTGTGACAGAGACAGACGGAGGGACAGAAAGGAAGGGAGAGAGATGAGAAGCATCAATTTTTGCATCACCTTTGTTGTTCATTGATTGTTTTCTCATACGTGCCTTGACGGGTGGAGGGGGCTACAGCAGAGCAAGTGACCCCTTGTTCAAGCCAGCGACCTTGGACTCAAGCTAATGACCTTGGGCTTCAAGCCAGTGACTGTGGGGTCATATCTATGATCCCACGCCCAAGCTAGTGACCCTCTGCTCAAGCTGGTGACATTGGGGTTTTGAACCTGGGTCCTCTGCGTCCCAATTTGATGTTCTATCCACTGTGCCATCACCTGGTCAGTCCCTTTTCACTTCTTTTGGGTGTATACCTAGCAGTGGAATTATTACTGAGTCCTATGGTCATTGTGTTTAACTTTTTGACGTCTTCCCATTGTTTTATTTTATTTTATATTTTTATTTATTGATTTCAGTTAGAGAGGCGGAGAGAGAGAGAGAGAGAGGCAGGAACATTGAGCTGTTCCTGTATGTGCCCTGACTGGGGATTGAACTAGCAACCCCTGCTCTTTGGTATGATGCTCTAACCAACAGAGCTATCTGGCCAAGGCCCCATTGTTTTGTTTTTGAGAGTATGTTTATTAAAGTTGGAGACAGTGAAACAAGGAAGGGCCTAGAATGGAAGAAGCAACAGGAGAGAACTTAGGTGGGGTTGCTCTCTAGAAACATTTTGGGAAAGAAATGAGCTTAACTTGGGCTGCTGTCAGCTCACTTGAAAGTCAGAGAAAGGAGGGCCTTGAAGACAGGTTTAGGGGATTAGCCCAGGATGAGCTGCCCCTGCCCACCGCTCCCCTGGTTGCCAGTCTAGTGTATTCTCTTAGAGTTTAGGAAATGCACGCCTATGGGGGAAGGAAAGGCACATGCATGCTCCTGGGATGGGGAGCGTGCCAGGTCTTCTCCCATTTTGAAAACATTTTGAAATGTAAATTTTTTCTATAAACACATCCTCCTGTAACTCTCTGCCAGCCACAGCAGAATGTTTCTCTTTTTTCCCCAGCATGACACCAGCAGCCCTTTGATGGTCACGGCACCTTCTGCAGAGGCCCATTGGGCTGTGAGGGTAAGTGACGGGTGGCAGCCCTTGGCTGTCCTTCATGTGCAGTTGTTTTAGCCATTTGTGAGGTCGATTCAGATGTTTTATAGGACAATTGTAATAGCTTCTCAGTTTCAGACTGAGTGTAACCGAATTTGGATGAAATACTTTTTCAAATGAAAGTTTTTGAAACAGGTATGTCCTTTTACTATAATTGTGTGTTGCCTACAAAGGCAGTCAGCGAAGTTTCAGGTGTTGGATTCTGAAAATTTTAGCTTAAATCATGCATTTCTATGTCGTGTCCTTTGGTTTCTGCTGCTTGGGTTGGTTAATCAGGGTTGAGGGGAAATGCTGAGAACTTGCAGGCATGAGGACCTCCAGCATGTCTTTGCATCCCTATCATTTCCAGCTAGCTATGTGTTAACATTCTTCCTTCTCTGATGCTCTTGTTGCTTTTTGAAAAGCTCCTGTCAGCACGTAAACTTTTTAAGAAAGAGATGTTATGGCTGGAAAGCTGTTACTGCTTCTAGAAAGAAGAAAATGAGTGATATCTTCTAGTAAGAGCAGAATTACTCCTGAAGGAAATACACATGGGGATGCAGAGATGGTCCCCCAGATGATGAGATCCTCTCACTCCCAGGCACTGTAAGAGGATTGTCACATTTCCTCACATATATTTGGCTCCAGTACTAACATTAATAACAGTCTTGCTATAAAATAAAGACCACTCTACCCTGACCAGATAGCTTGGTTGGTTAGAGCACCATCCCGAAGCTCAGAGGTTGCTGGTTTGATCTCTGGTCAGGGCACACACAGGAACAGATCAATGTTCCTGTCTGTTTGTCTCCCTCTCTCTCCCCCTTCCTCTCTCTTGCTAAAATCAAAACGAAAGAAAAAGAGACTACCCTCCTTCCCCCCAAGTGCTTCTTTCCTATTTTTATGTAGTTGGTCTGTTCTTTTCTTGGAAAGGTTTGGATGGAGGGAGGTCTTAGGAGGAGGCCTTGTGTGACCAAGGAGTTGTGAAATAGCCTCTGTGAGCAACTGAGTAGTTTTTTGGTGGCTATCACAGTAACAAAGGACTTTTTCTTTGTCCGTTGTCCAGTTGCATGGTGCCTACTTGTCTTTTTAAATTTTTATTTATAAAATTAAATTTAATGGGGTTACATTGATTAATAAGAGTACATAGGTTTCAGGTAAATATTTTTGTAGCATTTAAACTGTTGATTGTGTTGGGTGCCCATCACCCAAAATCTAATCATTTTCCATCATTGTATATTTGTCCTCTTTACTTCCTCTTGCCCCCACCTTCTCCCCCACATCTGTCCCCTTCTGGTAACCATTTCACTTTTATCTATGTCCATAAGTCTCAGTTTTATATCCCACCTATGTGTGAAATCATATAGTTCTTAGCTTTTTCTGATTTACTTATTTCAGTTAGTATAGTGTTCTCAAAGTCCATTTATGTTGTCATAAATGTCACTGTCATCGTTTCTTATGACTGAGTAGTATTCCATTGTATATATGTACCACATCTTCTTTATTCAATCCTTTTGAAAAAGGGTTGCTTTGTCATAAGAAAAGGCACCAGAGAGGTCTTGTTCCTTGCACATTGCTAGCTCCTTTCTGGTGGGGACCGTGTGGAAGCTCAGGAGGAGGCTGGCCGCGCAGTCTTACAGAGGCCAGCAGTTGGGCAGGCGTGTGCTGGAATGGGGTTGGCTGATTTCAAGAGAGATTCCATTCAGAGGAACAGTGATAAACCTGAAGTTCCAGGTGTTCTTTCTTTCTTTCTTTTTTTTGTGACAGGTTGAGAGAGAAATAGAGAGAGGGACAGATAGGAACAGACAGACAGGAAGGGAGAGAGATGAGAAGCATCAGTTCTTTGTTGCGGTTCCTTAGTTGTTCATTGATTGCTTTCTCCTATGTGCTCAAGTTGGCGACCTCTGAGTTTCAAACCTGGGTCCTCTGCGTCTCAGTCCAACGCTCTATCCACTGTGCCACCACCTGGACAGGTGCCAGATGTACTTTTTTGTTGTGAAAGTTTCTGGACTTGAAACACTGAGTCAGCGAGCCTGACAGATCCGTGGGAGAAGCCTAGACGCTCAGGGCAGCCATAAGGTGCTTGGCTTCTTTTTTTTTTTTTTTTAAGTTTTTTATTTTTATTTTTTATTCATTTTAGAGAGAAGACACAGAGTGAGAGAGAGAGAGAAAGAGAGAAAGGGGGGAGGAGCTGGAAGCATCAACTCCCATATGTGCCTTGACCGAACCAGTGCAGGGTTTTGAACTGGCGACCTCAGTGTTCCCAGTTCGACGCTTTATCCACTGCGCCACCACAGGTCAGGCGGGTGCTTGGCTTCTTACCACTCACAGTAACTTGTGTGCAGTGTCTGGTCATCTTATTTCTGTTTTTATTTTTTTTAATTATGATAAAATATATATAACACGAAGTTTACGTTCTTAATGATTTTTTTAAAACATGTATCCTCTCTTGCTTTATTTTTTTATTATTTTTTTTTTACAGGGACAGAGAGAGAGTCAGAGAGAGGGATAGATAGGGACAGACAGACAGGAGTGAAGAGAGGTGAGAAGCATCAATCATTAGTTTTTCGTTGCCATTGTAACACCTTAGTTGTTCATTGATTGCTTTCTCACATGTACCTTGACCGTGGGCCTTCAGCAGACCGAGCAACTCCCTTGCTGGAGCCAGCGACCTTGGGTCCAAGCTGACGAGCTTTTGCTCAAGCCAGATGGGCCCACGCTCAAACTGGTGAGCTTGGGGTCTCGAACCTGGGTCTTCCGCATCCCAGTCCGACGCTCTATCCACTGCGCCACCTCCTGGTCAGGCACGTTCTTAATTATTTTTAAGTGTACAGTTCTGTAGTGTTAAGTACAGACCTGTTGTTCTGCAACCATTATTACCATCCATCTGTAGAACTTATCTTCCCAAACACTAACTCTGTCCGCATTAAATACTAACTCCCCAACCCCCTTCCTCAGGCTCAGGCCCCAGCATCCACTGTTCTACTTTCTGTCTCTGTGAATTTGACCAGTCTGTGGACCTCATAATAGTGGAATTATGCAGTATTTGTCCTTGCTGTCTAGCTTATTTCACTTAGCATCAGGTCCTCCAGGTTGATGTATGCTGAGCATGTGTCAGAATTCCCTCTTTAAGTTTGAATGATACTCCATTATATGCATGGGCCACATTTTGCTTCTCTTTTAAGTGAACACTTAAGGCTATTTTCCTAGGGCCCGCAGTGGCTTCAGCTTATGGTCAGAGTGGGTGATGAGAGGTCTGCCATCCCTTGGTTTCAGTTGATACAGGCTCTTAATTCTGCAAGAGGCAGATTGGAGTCCCCTGCCCAGACTTTCTTCACCAATTGCCAGCCCCCTTTATACTCTGTCCTCGTGTCATATTTCATAATAGCAGTAGACGCTGCACTGCCCAGACCTTCGTTCTGTTAATGAGGAACTTTTATTATTTATTCCTTTACTGTTAGACCCAGGGACTTCCTAGTTTAAAGCTGATTTGGATAGTCATTGGTTTACTTTTATATTTGGTTCTTTAGTTCTATTAGTTTGGTAGATTGGTAACCAGACTTAGTTGTTTGTCTTAAAGAACTAAAACCTGTGCTCGCCCTTGCCCTAGCCCAGTGATGGGCAATCTTTTGAGCTTGGTGTGTCAAAATTCACCAAAAAACCAAGCATGACTCGGGTGATGTGTCACTTCAAGAAAAACGGCCTAACCGGAAGTCCCAGAACTAGACGCTCTGCCAGAGTTCTGTTGTTTTGGCCTACAGACCTCCGGCACAGAGTGTCTACACTACAGCAAATGCTTTATCCTTGGCTACTGCACCTGGCCGTGCAGGAGCTGGGGATGAAACGTCCTCCTCGGCATACGGCCCCATACTTCTCTGGTATGAGGCCACATATCATCGAAAATGGCTATGTGTGTCATAGGTTCGCCATCACGGCCCTAGGACATATGTAGAGTAACCTTTGTCTCTCAGGCAGCCCCTGGGTTCAGATCCTCTCTGTCCCCTTGATCTTGACTTCCAGATCCATGGGTGCCAGAGAGAGGTTTTCTTTAGGGTGTCATTTCATTTTGGAACTGCTGTGAGACTGCCCTGGGCATGTAGGTGAGGCTAGGGGTGAGTCCTCGCCCTTTTCACTGAGCTTCCAGCTTGCTTTGGACTCTCCCACAGACCCACTTTTTCACTCATTCAGGCTATTTCTTTCCAACTAGGTGGAAGAAAAGGCAAAATTTGATGGAATTTTTGAAAGTCTTTTACCTATAAATGGCTTGCTCTCTGGAGATAAAGTTAAGCCAGTCCTCATGAACTCAAAGCTGCCTCTTGATGTCCTGGGCAGGGTAAGTGGTTCTCTCACCTCCTGAAACGCCTGTGAATTCTGCTGGACCCCTTTTCACGCATCACGGACACTCTTTAGGCTTCACGCATGGCTCCATCAGGGGCCTTTGTAAAAGCTCATGTGGATGAAGCACTTGCCACTGGCTCCCACTGGCTCGGAGCCTCAAGGGTGTGATGCTGGCAGCGCCCACTGTACACGTGGGGAGATAGCCTCAGAAATGAACTTGCTGCCTGGAGCTCAAGGATGGGCAGAGCTGGGACTCAAACCCAGACCTGGGATTTTCCCCCACAGTTTTGCTTCCACGAAGTGTGGGAGTGTATGTCTGTATCTTATTTATTTTCTGTTTTTAATTCCTTTTTTGTCTAACGGTAAAGAAAGGTACTTTCAATTCTCCAAGTTTAGAAAAGAAACTTATGTATTTCCTTTTTTTAAAAAAAAATGCCTCAATTTTGTTCTAAGTAAAAATATAAGTTTTTGAAGTACAGTTTTCTATCCCAGACTTATTCCCCCTACCAAAGTTTGTGCTATGGCCCCAGTATTTGCTTTGTGCACAGAGGCTGGTTCCATGTAGCTGTTTCTCTGCTCAGCTTCCTACTCTGGACTCAGGACGGTCATTGTTTTGTCTGTCTGGATGGGATTGCTGTGATTTGGCAGGCGCAGGCCCAGAGTACGAAGATCAAGTGTGGCCCCTGCAGGTGCTGCCTCTAGACCAGGCCTTGTGCTGAGCACTGAGAAGATGGGGATGAAATTAGAAAAAGTCCAGGAGGTCAAATAAATAAATGATGGTTAAGATCCTCACATTATATTTATTGATGGCTTAGTATAGGCCAGGCCCTGTTCTAGTATGTTGCATGAATAAAATAACTGAGTACTTACAGTCACCTATTTTGCATGTTGTTTACCCTGTTTTATAGATGAGGAAACAGGGGCTTTCAAGTAAATTGCCTAGGGTTAGAGAAGGGAATGAAGTCCCCCGTGGTCCCCAGAGCTGCTACTCTTCTCTGGTGCCCCTTACCCCTCACTGCCTCCCTGATAATTTTATACAGGTATTGATCGACTTACGACCTATGTAACTTATGACCATTTGACTTTACGACCACAGTCGCTAGCCATGACTGCTTTGCATCTGGAGCAGTTTTTGTATACATCTGTATTTTGTAATTTTGTATGTTTTGCAAATATTAAACTAGTTGTACTGGTAATGCAGTATTTTACTTAAGCCTGACGAATGTAAAATAAACAAAATGGTATAGAGATGATACAAATGGCATAAAATGAACAAAGAAAATTATGATATATAACAATAATGAAAGAAAGTTATGATAAAATATGACTTAAAGATTTTTATAACATCATTTCACAGTACTGTACATATAGCCTACTCAACTTACGACCAAATTGTATTACAACTGATCTGTCGGAACCAGTCGTGGTCGTAAGTCGAGCACTAGCTGTAGTTCTGCCTAGTGAGGACAGGAGTAGAGGGAGGTACCTGACTTAACTGAGCAGAGGGATATAGGGCATGCAGGGAAGTCTTCCTAAAGGAGGTGCCCCTGTGATGTCCTCCGGAGTGAAGAGATGGGTGGCAGACTGGCAGACTATGGGTTGAGAAGGCCAGGCATGTGACGTCATGATCAGAGGCATCCTGCCATGCTGGGTTGGGCAGTTCTGCCCCCAGGGGACATCAAGCAATGTCTGGAGACATTTTTTGTTGTCCCACCTGGGTTGGGTCTGTTGGCATCAGGTGGGTGGAGGCCAGAGATGCTGCACAACACCCAAAAGTGCCCAGGATGCCTCACAAAAAATGATCTGGCCCCAGATCATTGGGGAAGCCTGAACATGGGGGGACTGTAGAGGCAGGAAGGCCCATTCCTATCCTGGTTCCCCTACATATACTGTATCTTTGGGAAAGTTACTTTTCTGGTGCCTCTGCTTCCTAAATTGAAAAGGCATAAAGCATTTAGCCCACTACTGAACACCTTTTTATTTTTATTTTTTTTGCTAACATTTAGAAATTCTATCAAGTCATCATCAGCATTGGCTATAGTGAAGCTTTAAAATTAGCTCACATCATATGAGAATGGTTTCATTATTAAAATTTTTTATAGCAATTTTCAGGGACCTTAATGACTTCAGTGTCTTCAAGGCTCCTAACATGGCTTTCTATTGCCAGCTCAGCTTTCCTGAGTACCTTTAAGAGAGCATCCATACTTTTGAGAAGACTATGAATACTTTGGAGTTTCTAGAGGTCTAGGTGGAGTTCCAGGAGGCTGAACTGAGGTGCAGGACCTGTTAAATGTACTGGAGGCTCCATGTGCGAGGCTAAGGAGCTGTCAGCAGGGTAGGGTAGGGCCAGAGTTTATTCTAGAGCAGTCTTTGTAGTAGTCCTGGGGACAGGACTAGAGGCAGGGAGACAGCTGTAGGCTTTACTTCTGGAATGTTTGAGAGGCCGGAGCTAAGGACTAAGCAGGCTGGAGAAGAGGACTCACACGTGAGAAAAGTCCCTGGGTTGAAGTAACTTAATGATTGATGGGGATGGGGAAGGGGTACCAGCACATGAAGCATCTCAGATGGACCCTTGGGTATCCACATAGCTCTGGGCACTGGTGTTATGCCCAGTGTTATTCAGGTCAGGCAGGCTTGCTGGTCTGGGGGAGCTGATGTGGGTCAGGAAACTAGTGCCTCAGTTGTGCTTTAGAAAATCTGCCATATGGCCTTTTTCTAGAAACCCATACCTGTTTGCATGGTCTTCAGGCCTTAGGTGGGCCTGGCACATTCCTCAGTACCCGACTCACCATCTGCTTATGGAAGAGGAGTTGAGACACCATAGACCTGCTCAACTGCGTGCCCACAACTTGTTTTTGGAGAAAGGGCGTGGGGGCTGGTTTCTGTGTGTGAGTATGTGTGTGGGATGTCCGTTTAGAGCAACACCTGTGCCAGAACAAAACTATTTTTTGATCTAAGACTTCTTTGTAAGGTGACAGAAAAATCAGGAGGATGTGTTTATAATCATGATCATTTGTTAGAGAAAATGAACATAATAGGATGGGATGATTCTTGAAAACCATCATACTTCAGTGGGTGATGGTTTTTCAGAGAACCCGCCATTGGTTCTTTGTGCGTTTTGGTCGCCTTGTTTGACTGGTATGCACTCAGGATCCGCGTTCTGGTGAGCTCACTTACTGCACACCAGGCCTTTCTAGTAAGCCTTGGTGCTCCCCACCCCCAGTAAGCCTTGCTGCTTTTTCCCTTGCAGGTCTGGGACCTCAGTGACATTGACAAGGATGGACACCTGGACAGAGATGAGTTTGCTGTGGTAGGCCCCTGCGGTGGCTCCTCTTCCCCACTCTGCTGGGTCTCTCATGGGGGAGAGGAGGGTTCAGGACCATTTTTTCCTTCTTTAATTTTAAAAATGTTTATTTTGACATAATTTAGATTAAAAAAAACTTTATAGTAGTGCAGAGAATTCTTCTGAATACCATTAACTCAGAATCCTGTTACTATTTTACCACATTTATATTTTTCCTGCACACCCATGAATTTTCCCTGTGAACCATTTTGGAGTAGGTTGCAGGTGTGATCCCTTTTAAACCCAAAACACTTTAGTGTGTGTTTCCTAAAACCAGGCTGTTCTCTTATATCACCACTTCCCATTTCAAAATCAAGAAATGAACTTTGACATTATTTAATTTATTATAGTATATATTATTATAGGTTATATTTTATGTATTACTATATCTATTATATTACCTGTTCTCTAATCTAAGGATATTATTCAGATTTTGTCAATTGTCCCCAAATGTCCTTTGTTCTGAAAGAAACTCCAGGCTGGTGTGTTACATTCTATAGCCTTGTCTCTTTTGTGTTCTCTAATCTGGGGCAGCACTGTCTGTCTTCGTGTCTTGTCACATGGGCATTTGAAGAGTATGTTTTGTAGTGTCCCTCGGTGTGGACTTGTTTGCTGTTTCCTGTGATGACTCAGGCCCTGCACTTTCATGGGGCTGGACTCCTGGGTCATCCATAGGACATTTAATGTCTTATTACATGTCATTATGAAGGTGTCAATTCTTGACTGAAGTCAGTGTGATATCCCTCCAATTCTCACCTGCTAGTTCTCCTATCTTCCCAGAATTCTCGCCTGCATCAGTTAGGATTCTGGTGGTTGCAGGTGGTAATTTTATAATTCCATCACTTGCACATTTTTGAGCTGTCCCTCTACCGTCAGGAATTTATTTATATCAGCGTGGACTAATGGATACGCCCTCTTCTCCACGGTTTATAATCCTTTCCTGGCGTGAGTTATTTTGCCCATTGGGAGCTCCTAGCTGGCACCTTTGTCCTTTGGTCACATCCCATCATTCTCTGAACATTGCTTCCTCATGGCTTGATCAGTCACCCCTGGCTCCCCTGTATCAGCCCCTTTTCCAGGGAGCCCCAGTCCTTATAGTGGAGAATGGTGTTGGAAACCAGGATCTGGGCACTGGGGTGCTCCTGTTCCCCAGTCTTTCCAGCAGATAGCTGGGAAGTAGGTGTGCATGTAGACATGCCCACCAGGTGCCCCAGCACAGCCACATGTGCTCTACATCTGCTTTGTCCAAGCCTACGCTCAGGTGCTCCCATCCTCTTCTCCTTTTAGTGACAACGTTGGAGCTGTGTGTAGATAGGACTCTGTCCTAGAGGCCATCTTCCTATGTAGCTGCCCTCCTTCCACACCCCTGCAGCAACTCCTTCACCTCTGCAGCTGCCCAGTGGGCTGTTCTGACCTCCCCTTGAGTCTGCCCTCCTCATCCTGTGCACCTATCAGTCTGTCTCCTCTTCCTCTCTTCCTTTCATCTCACTCCCATGTTGAACCTTTTTCTCCTACTTATGGGATTTATTCAGTCACCTCATTAAATCTCAAACAAAGAATAAAGTAACTCCTTGTAGTTAAGGGCAAGGCTTTAATCAGTAATTATGTTCACCCCCCCCCCAAAAAAAAAAAACCCACCAGTTGTGATTTATCTGGGAGTGCCCATATTCCTAAAATACATCTTCTGTTCTAGGAATTAAAAAAAAAAACATCTTTAAGATGTGATTTTTACAACATATACATGAATTAAAGGTTCTTATTATTTTTACAGTGCTATGTGTGTAAAGTCTTTGAGATTTTAAACGTCTAGGTTAAATCTAAACCATTTTGCAAGATTAGAGATTTCTCTTACCGTTCCTTGATAATCTCTTACTCCGAACAAGTGCTTGGTTATATTTTCCCCACATGTCAACTCTGTTCTGCCTTCTCACTTTGAGCATTTTCTGTGTTTCTCCATCATCCTGTTGTTTTCACTGGTTGTTCATTATTATTTTGTGTGTGTGTGTATAGTGAAATAAACATAACATAAAATTTACCATCTTAACCTTTTTTTTTTTAAATGAGAGGGGAGATAAACAAACTCTTGCAGGCTTTCTGACAGGGATCCATTTGGCAACCTCCGATTGGGTCCTTTGCTCAAATCAACTGCACAATCCTCAGTGCCTGAGGCCCATGCTCAGACCAATCAAGCCACTGACTGAGGGGGAGAGAGAAGGTGGAGTGGGGATCAAATCTGGGACATCTGCACGTCCGGCTAACACTCTATCCACTGAGCCAACTGGCCAGGGCCCATCTTAACCACTTTTAAATGTCCAGTTCAGTGGCATTAAATGTATTCACTTTGTTTTGCAGCCATCATCACCATCTATCTCTAGAACTCTACATCTTGCCAACTGCAACTGTCTCTATTAAACATTAATTCTCCAACCTCCTCCCGTAGCCCCTCATTATTTATTTATTTATATTTCTTTTGACTGCATTTGACTTAAAGTGCTCATATCATTGAAGTGCCCTAGGGCTGGCTGGTCCTCAAGAATGGGATGACTGGCCAGAGTGAACCTGGGGTGGGCCTCTCTCTTCTTACAGCTTCCGGATTCCCAGGTTTCCCTTTTGGTTTGCTTTTAGCATGTCTCATCACGTCAGCCAAGATTTATGTTCTTTTATAAATGGGTCGTAGAATTTGTCATTTTGTATTTCTTTTCTTTACTAGCTGGGTGTAACATTTTGTAGAGTTTTTTAGTGCCCTACACCTGTGTTAAGGATATATTCTCTATGCAAGTAGCAACTTAAAGAGTATTTTGAAGTGAGTAGAGTTGTGCTTGTAGTTTGGTTTTGTTAAATTTTAAAATAAACTTCTAATCCTTGTTTTAGACAAAGTTCCCTCTCCCTACAGGCCTCAAACAGAGGAGCCCCCTGTTCTGTCCTTGGTGTAGTTTTCCGTGTCTCAAGAATAGCTTGAGGTACACAGAGCTCTTGTGGTGTGTCTTTAGACTTCCAAATTCCAGTACTTTGGGAGCCATCGACCCTTCTTGTGTAGTTAAGGAACATGTGTAGAGTCTGGCATGATCACTTTTGTGCTCATTCAGTCTCACATGATTAAACAAATGCCATGGAAATTTTTGCCTTAGAAGTATAGATCATTAGAAGAGGTTCATTTTTACTCTTTTCAGCTTAGAAGCAATGCTAATACAACAATCTTTGTCTTGTGACTGCAACCTCTGATAGAGCTGCCCTCTGTCTGCCCTTGGCCTAGCCACTAGAATGTGATTCTCTTTTGTGCTTACAGGCAATGCACTTGGTGTACCGAGCTCTTGAGAAGGAGCCTGTGCCCTCCGTCCTGCCCCCATCCCTCATCCCACCCTCTAAGAGAAAGAAGACGGTGTTCCCGGGTGCTGTGCCCGTCCTGCCTGCCAGCCCCCCACCCAAAGACAGCCTGCGCTCCACGCCTTCCCATGGCAGCGTCAGCAGCCTGAATAGCACAGGAAGTTTGTCTCCTAAACACAGTATCAAGCAAACACAGGTATTGTGCCCTCGGTGTGGGGGGCCACTTCTCAACACAGCACTTTTTCATGTGTAGAGCTTCAGCAAGATGTTTCTTGGAAGCAAGTACTTTGTGACCTCAAAAAGGCAATATTTTGAAGAAGAAAAGAAAAGGCAATATTTTGATTAAATTAAAAACATTTGTGGCCTGACCAGGTGGTGGCGCAGTGGATAGAGTATCGGACTGGAAGACTCAGGTTTGAGACCCCGAGCTCGCCAGCTTGAGCGCGGGCCCATCTGGCTTGAGCAAAAGCTCGCCAGCTTGGACCCAAGGTCTCTGGCTCCAGCAAAGGGCTGCTCGGTCTGCTGAAGGCCCACGGTCAAGGCACATGTGAGAAAGCAATCAATGAACAACTAAGGTGTTGCGACGGCAACGAAATACTAATGATTGATGCTTCTTACCTCTCTCCGTTCCTGTCTGTCTATCCTTCTCTCTGTCCCTGTAAAAAAAAAAAACAACGACAACATTTGTGATAGGTATTTTAGTCCACTTGGGCCGCTATAACAGAATTCCATAGACTGGGTGGCTTATAAAGAACAGACATTTATATCTTAGAGTTTTGGAGGCTGGAAGTTCAAGCTCAAGGCATGGGCAAACAGGGCAACTGGAAAGGGCTTTCTGGTTCATAGGCAGTCGTCTTTTTACTGTGTCCTCACGTGGTGGAAAGGGTGAGGTAACTCTCAGGGGTTCCTTTTATAAGGGCACTAGTCCTATTTATGAGGGTTCTACTCTCATGACCTAATTTCCTCCCAAATGCCCCACATTCTAACACCATCACATTGGGGGTTAGGATTTCAACGTACAAGTTTGGGGGGACACAACATTCAGTCCATAGCAGCAGAGATTCAGAATTAACTTTCTCATTCACTTGAACATATAAATACTACCCTTCCTCAGACACACCCACCAAGTTCCCACTTCCCAGGCAGGCCCTTTTCTCATGTCTATGCCCCTCCTGCTTCAGACAGTTCCTCTGCTGGGAGGAGTTTCCTCAGATTGCACTGTGGCACCTTGCTTACTTAGTAGCCATCCACTCACGGGCATGTCATCAGGGAACCTGGCACGACCACACCAATTACCCAGCTGTCCCAAAGTCCTGCCACTTGGCCATTCTCTGTTCCACATCCTTCAAGATTCCCACATCTGGTCTGTTAAATAGTGAATTATGTCTGGTTTATTTACACACACCCCTTGTAGCTTCATGAGAGCAGAGTTAGACCTTGGTTATAATTTTACTCTCTAGAATAGTTTCTGGTATTTTGATGCTCAGTGAATACATATTGAATGATTAGGTAAGTGAGAGGCATCCGTTTCAATTTAGAAAGACACATGGTTTAGGCTAACTGCATGCATGGTAGGTTGCATCTTATATATCAAAAGACGTTTTTGTTCTGGTAAATGCAGCATCTTATAAAAGGATACCTTTGAGATTATCTAACTCTAAAACATGCAAGAATGTGAACATGAGGTACATCTGGAATCATTCTTTGCTTTCTTCTTCATTTGTGGTTTCAAAGGCAAAGCAATGGATATGACAAGGGCAGTCAGTACTGCCATGCAGCTTCAGAATGTGATGGAAGTGAAAATGATGAGTGCATAATCAGACAGTGATTTCTCTTTCTCAGGAGCTCTTTGTAAAGTTAAACCTCTGACTCAGAAGGCTCATTTTAGACCATAGCATTGCACCCTATAGTAAAAAGAGATCAGAGAGGGTCAGGTTGCTTGGTCAGGAAGCTAGCATATTTCCCATAAGTGCCCTCACTGGGTGGAGGGTATAGCCCATAGCTATTAACCTCTTGTTGGTGAGTTTTACATGGGTGTTTGCTAAGAAGCACAGGGTTTAGACAGCCCAGCCAGGAATCTTCTGTAGCTCTCTAGCCATGCCTGGCATGTGTTGGAGGTCCTGGGAAGTGTCACAGTAACTGTAGGACAGGCCCCTGCCCGTATGGGAAAGCAAATGATGAGTAAATCAATAAACTAAGGAAGGTCCAACAGCCATGAGATACCAGGACAGGACCTGGTCTAGAAGTGTCGGGTGAATAGGAGGTCATTATCCTGCAGATGGGGCCAGCTGGACAATCACTGATGAGGTGATGTCTGAGCTAAAATATGCATGACAGGAAGCCATCAGAGGACTAGTCTGTGCCAGGGCTCTGAAGAGAAAGCACTTTGTATGTTCTACAAACAGGGAGAAGGCCAGGGCAGTGTGAGTAAAGGGGCAGTAGGGTGGGGACAGAGAGGGGTGAGGCTCGTCATTTAGACCTGCACATGCTATTGTTTTCAAAGACAACCCAGCACCTCCTTAAGTCTGTAGATTTTTATTTTATTTTTTTGGTGACAGAAATAGAGAGAGGGACAGACAGATAGGAAAGGAGAGAGATGAGAAGCATTAATTCTTTGCTGCAGCACCTTAGTTGTTCATTGATTGATTTCTCATATATGCCTTGCCTGGGGGCTACAGCAAACAGATTGACCCATTGCTTGAGCCAGTGACCTTGGACTCAAGCTGGTGAGCTTTGCTTAAACCAGATGGGCCCGCGCTCAAGCTGGCGACCTCCAGGTTTCAAACCTGGGTTCTCTGCGTCCCAGTCCGACGTTCTATCCACTGTGCCACTGCCTGATCAGGCAAGCCTGTAGATTTTTATTTTATTTTTATTCAGTGAGAGGAGAGGAGGCAGAGAGACAGAGTCCCGCATGCACCTCTGACCGGGATGCACCCGGCAAGCCCACTAGGGGGTGATGCTCTGCCCATCTGGGGTGTTGCTTCGTTGCTCAGCAACTGAGCTCTTAGTGTCTGTGGTAGAGGCCATGGAGCCATCCTCAGTGCCCAGGGCCAACTTCTCCTGTTGATCCATGGCTGCAGTAGAGGAAGAGAGAGAGAGAGAGAAGAGAGAGGGGTGGAGAAGCAGATGGGCGCTTCTCCTGTGTGCCCTGACTGGGAGTCAAACCTGGGACTTCCACATATCAGGCTAACGCTCTACCACTGAGCCAGCCGACCAGGGCTGAGTCTGTAGAATTTTTGCCAAGAGTTCTTATTAAGTACTATAGGCTAGGTTTATTGGTGATGCTTTTTCCTGTTAAGTGGGGCTGAAGTTGCTGACGGGCTCAGGTCAGCCAGCCTCATAACTCCCTCACTTGTGATCTGGTGGATCTTCCCAGGTCCCAGGAGCATGCTGCCAGCTCTTCCCCACCCTTCCCCCACAACTAGACTGATTTTACCTCTGGCCACTGTTAGTGTCAGAGGTGGATTTGGGAAGGTGTATCCCCTTCAGGAATAGGGGCAACTGAAAGGATTCACAGATATATAAGAATGGGCATATCTGGGACCCATAGTCACTTTCTTTTTCTCCCCCAGTTCTCTCATCTCCAAGTCAGCAATGTCCTGTCTGGGGTTCCCCCAAGGGCCACCTGGTCCTGCCTTCATGGCCAGGTGGGGTGTGAAGCTCCTTCCTGCCACCAGGGTCTGTTTGAATTCAATAAGGGACAGCAGCTACTGAGCTGACTTTAAACCCATCACTAAGGGAGGGCTATCCTGTGTGGGTTTATAGCCAGGCAGGTATTGGGATTCTGCTGTTTACATACCTGATACCCTAGAAATCAGGCAGCAAGGTCATTCTGTTTGTGCCGCAAAATGGTTTGTCTGGGACTCTTGTTGTCCCAGACAAACCATTTTCCCCCTTAGTTCAGCCTGTCTGACCCGCTATTACTTCTCCCTTGGGTTTCTCGGTGTCTGCTGTTTAGCTTGCTCAGCCACTTTACTAAGACAGCAAGCCTCTTCATTGGAGCTCCTGTGTGTGCATCTCCTCCGACCCTGTTCTGCAGCAGATGGGAAGCAGTTTGGAAAAATCATATAATGTGACAAATAAAATGTAGGTCTGTCTCGCTGCCTGAAATCTTACTCCTGGAGGCCTTGCTTTTTGAATTTGGGCCATAGATTTTGATAAGTTTTCTGATCAGTTCCTTGCTATACTGTTATCTTATTCCCTGTCCGAAACCCCACACTGGAACAATCTGGGTGACATGGTTCCCTGGCTTGCCAACCTTACTGTCTAGATTCCTGGTGCTCACCTCAGAACCCTGCTGGATTTTGGTAATGAAGGAGACCTGTTTAGAGAAAACAGATGGGGAGAACCTTCTCTAGAAAAAGCAGAGGTGCTGTGAAACTTGGTACCATGAAAGTACCGAAGGTCAGAGTTGACAGATCCAGAATTAGCCATTGAAGGGGCTTATCCCCAAGTTTCCGAGGGGCCTTGAAGCCTCTAAAGTAGGAGGTACATGGGCTCCAGTGGACCCTTGTTGTCATTTACTCTTCTTGAGTAAACTTGAACAGGTGGTATAAGAGGCCAAGGTCCATATACACTAGAGTCACACTGTGTCAGTCTACCACAGCAGCTCCCCTCCTCGAGAGTCCTGGACGTGCTCAGCAGAGGCTTCCTGTCAGTGCTGTGCACACGCTGACACCTTATAGGGGAACTGCTGTGTCACGTAGAGTCAGGGCAGGGACAAAGGATGGAATACAGGAGGCACTGGGCATCAGGACACCCCTAGAAGCTACAGAGAAGTGTTTGCAGACAGAATATGGCAGACAAAGGAAGGCTGGCATGAGAGCTGGGCCGGCCCTTGGGAGCTGGACCTTCCAAAATGGGTGGTCAGGAGGGTCTAAGCCCCTTTTGGAACGTCACTGGCTTGTCCCTGGCAGAGGGGGTGGAAGGGCTGTTGGTGGAAGCACATGCTGGGTCTTGACCTCCCTCTCAGCACGAGGAGAGCAGGGTGCTGTGATAGGGTGCAGAGAAGTGTAGGCTGGCCACTAGTGACATTGATCGAGTGGGTATTAACCTCTTTCAGCCTCAGTTTTCCCTCTTTATAGAACAGAGATCTTGTCTGTCTTCTCAGCCCATGGAGCCCTGAGGAGGGTTTTCAGCTAAAATGCACAGGAAAGCACTTTAATAGTGTATATTCATAGGTGATGAAAAGCTTGAGGATTAACTGTTTAAAAAAATACCTTTTAGCCAACAGTGAACTGGGTGGTGCCGGTGGCTGACAAGATGCGCTTTGATGAGATATTCCTTAAGACCGACCTAGACCTGGATGGCTATGTGAGTGGCCAGGAGGTGAAGGAGATCTTCATGCACTCTGGCCTCAACCAGAACCTTCTAGCACACATATGGTAAGGACAAATAGACAGAGATCTGCTTCTCGGTATTCGGGCCTTGCTGTGTGGAATGGCTGTGGGAGGTTCAGAGGGGCCCCATGGAAATGAGGCTGTGCTGTGTGAAGGGCCAGAGAGATGAGCAGGACAGGAGAGTGTGGCAGTAGGGGCCTGGGTGGTCAGGGTGCCTCCTGATCCCTGTAAAGGCCTCTGGGTGTGTCCTTACTTTATTCTCATCAGGCTGATGGGGGCCAAGAAGGTGTAAAGTCCCCTACCCTGTGTTCTTGCACGTCAGGTCACTTCCTCCAGCAGGAGGATCTCTTGTCTCATGCTCCACAGAGCTCTGGGGTGACCTGCTTGAATGCCTGGAACCAATTCTAGCAGGCAGTCCAAGCTTCTTCACAGTCAGTTGAGGAGGAGGCACTTGCCCTGCTACCTCTGGGGGAATGTGCAGTAGGGACCCCAAAGGCTTTAGGGGTTGTGGCCACTTGCCCTAGCAGCCTTGCCCTATGCAGGCCCGTGACTGGGCTCCCAGAGGAGCGCGTGCTGTTGATGAGCCTCATCTGCACCTCTGGCCTGGGTTGAGGAGCAGACCTCACCCCCACTTCCCTCTGGGGCAGGTGGAACAGTGTCACACCATAGGGTGGCTCCTTTTGTAACTGGCCAGTAATAAAAGTCACTTCCTAGCTTTGTTCTCAGAGCCCAGGGCTTCACTTGGGAGTTATAAGGAGAGAATTTCCATGCAATTCTGAAGAGATGAGCCCTCCAAGTAGAGCAGTATTTCCATGTTGTAAAGTGAGGTTCCTTGCCCTAGGATGTGGGTCATGCTATCCTAAGGAACCCATGACACCCAAAGTCAGACACAGAACAACTGGGGAGGCCCAGCTGCAGCCTCTTCTTTTAGAAACCGATAAACACAGTCCTCTTTATCACTTGAAATGGATGTACATAGGATTTAAAGGTAGTGACATGACACCCTGATTTTTTTTTCCCATCAATTTGATGGCAGGGAAGGAAAAATGGAGGGGTAAGGGTGAGAGAGAGAGAATCATCAAGTCATTTTACTTAATTCTTCTGTTTAGTTGTGTGCTCATTGATTGCTTCTTGTGCATGCCTGACCAGGGTTGAACCCACAACCTCTGGCACCAGGATGGTGCTTTATCTGAGCCAGCTGGCCAGGGCTGCCCTAATCACTTATTTTTTCAATTTTTTTTTAAAAAAAGTTTTATTCTAAGTGAGAGGAGGGGAGGCATAGACAGACTCCTGCATGTGCGCCAACCAGGATCCACCCAGCGAGACCACTACAGGGCGGTGCTCTGCCCATTTGAGGCATTGTTCCGTTGCTCTGTTGCAACCAGAGCCATTTTTTTAGTGCCTGAGGTGGAGGCCATGGAGCCATCCTCAGCACCTGGGGCCAGCTCGCTATAATTGAGCCGTGGCTGCAGGAGGGGAGGAGAAGAGAGAGAGAGAAGTGAGAGGGGAAGGGTGGAAAAGCAGATGGACACTTCTCCTGTGTGCCCTGATCGGGAGTCGAAGCGGGGATACCCACAAGCCGGGCCTACGCTCTACCACTGACCCAACCAGCCAGGGCCCGCCCTAATCATTCTTAAAGGGACAGTGCAAGGGAAAAATTTATAACATATACCCCAACCTGTGAGTGGTGTAACAACATGTAAATGACACAGTGAAGTCACAAATACTCTTGGATTAAAGAAGGAGCACAGAGGATTGCACAGGGAGTCGAGGGAAAGGACATACTGTGTGAGCTCCAGAGTCATTACTAGGAAAGTGAAGGGACAGTCTCGGTTAGTGTGCAGGTGGTCCAGGGAAGAGGACGTAACTGAAGGGTGAGAACAGGACAGGGTGGCGTCGGGGAAAATGGACTAGGCCTTTTCCCAGACAGTGCCTGCTCCTGGTTAATCAGTGTGGTGTCAGGACCAGCATGGGCCCTGCCAAAGCGCCTGCATATGGCCTTGGGGCCTGGAATCCTTGAGAGACGGAGAGCAGGGAAGGTGCTGGAGAGGAGCAGTCTGAGCTGCTGTGGGCTGGGTGCAGCAAGACTGGTTCTCAGGCAAGACCAAGAAGTAGTAGCAGTGTGAAATTGTGTCCTTGAACTGTGATAAGAATGAAGACTTTAGAGCAGTGGTCCTTAACCTTTTTTGAGGTACCGCACCCACCAGTTACATATGCGCATTCACCGAACCCTTCTTTAGTGATAAATACGATTTTTTTCCCCAAATTCAAGACATAGGTATATGTTTTTACTGGTGCACAAAATGAGCCGTGCATGAATATCACCTTGCTCAAAGAACAAAACCAACAAAGTGCATGAACTCACAACAAATTACGGTATTACTTTATTCTGGCCTCTGCGGCAGAGGCTTCTCCGAACCCCTGAGACCGACTCATCGAACCCCTAGGGTTCGATAGAACCCAGGTTAAGAACCACTGCTTTAGAACCAGACTTGATTAGTGACGTTCAGTGGGTCTCCATGCTCCCTGTGGCCCTATTCACTGATAGTGTTTGGGCCTGAGTTTGTTCAGCATTCCCAGTTTTTCTTGCTGTGTATCAGAAAACAGTTTCATTTCATGACTGTGCAGTGGGACAAAGGCTATGTGTTGAGTGGTCAGGGATTGAGTGAAGGGAAGACATTTCTCAAGGACATTCAGGCTGCATCATTACTGTGCAAGGCTTCTCTTTCCATAGCAACCAGCTCCTGGTTCCTGAGGGTGTCATGGAGCTTATGTGCTGCCTTCCTGTCTCCAAGATACCAGAAGGCCACCAGGCAGTGACACCTCAGCAGGGAGGGACTGACTGTCCAGTGCAGCACAACCTTGCTTGGCTCTCTAGGCCCCAACTCCTCATGATGACAACCCAAAATGCTGCTGTCATTATCTCCATTGAAAACCAGTGGCCCAGGACATTAAGATAATCCAGGAATCAATTGCTAAAGATCTGAGTGTGCACTTGGCCCAGCTTCCATTTCCATGTGAAAGGCTGCTCTGTCTTAAACCATTGTGTCTGCCACCCACATACAATAAATAGCCAGGAGAGAACGCCCTTCTGCCCGACGGTCCCTCCTTGACCTTGGCAGGAAGCTTGGGTAGGAGGCCAGGACTGAGTCCCAGAATGGATGTTTAGTAGAAAAGGTGTTGCACTGTGGTGTTGTTATCATTGTCATCCATTTTTTTTTTAAAGCACGGGTTCCATGACTGCTACTCATTGCTCCAGGTGAATCTTGAATCCTAAGTCTGTGATGTGTAATTAGCGTCCCCACGTTTCTCCCAGGGCCCTGGCCGATACGAGGCAAACGGGGAAGTTAAGCAAAGACCAATTCGCATTAGCTATGTATTTCATTCAGCAGAAGGTCAGTAAAGGCATCGACCCCCCTCAGGTTCTCTCGCCGGACATGATCCCACCTTCAGAGAGAGGCACCCCTATCCCGGTGAGTAGACTCTGGTGCACCCCTGGGGTGTTTTACTCTCTTCCACAGCCCGCCACCAGGTGGCGCCGGTAGCCTGTGAGCCTTCCCCAGGGACCTTTGGGGTATCTGGAACCTCAGCTAGTTCCCAGACTGAGGGTTGAGGGAGGGGGAGAAATAGATGATTTTATCCCTTGTTCTAAGACCTACTAGTCCTTGTTATGTGGGGAGGTCAGTGTGGTAATACAGAATCCTATGTCTGAATTTGGTTCCAGGACAGCTCCAGTTCTCTTGGATCGGGGGAGTTCACTGGTGTGAAGGAACTTGATGATATCAGCCAAGAGATCGCCCAGCTACAAAGGTATGTGAGTGTCTCCTTGCCCTCAGATTTCGAATCTCACAAAGCCCTACCCCAAATTGCTAGCAGAAATATTAGAGCAGTGGTTCTTTTTTTTTTTTTTAATTTTTTAAAATTTATTTATTTACTATTTATTCATTTTAGAGAGGAGAGAGAGAAAGGGGGGAGGAGCAGGAAGTATCAACTCCCATATACGCCTTGACCAGACAAGTCCTGGGTCTTGAACCGGCGACCTCAGTGTTCCCAGGTCGACGCTTTATCCACTGCGCCACCACAGTTCAGGCAGAGCAGTAGTTCTTAACCTGGTTCTATTGAACCCTAGGGGTTCGATGAGTCGGTCTCAGGGGTTCGGAGAAGCCTCTGCCACGGAGGCCAGAATAAAGTAGTACCGTAATTTGTTGTGAGTTCATGCACTTTGTTGGTTCTGTTCTTTGAGCAAGGTGATGTTCATGCACGGCTCATTTTGTGCACCAGTAAAAAAACATATACCTATATCTTGAATTTGGAAAAAAAATCATATTTTATTTATCATTAAAGAAGGGTTCGGTGAATGCGCATATGAAACTGGTGGGTTCAATACCTCAAAAAAGGTTAAGGACCACTGTATTAGAGAGAGGCCTCACAAACACCTGGGAAGTTGACCATCATTAGTTTCTTCAGCAAAAGCAAAGGGACAGTCATTCTCCTGAGTTTCTGAAGCGGCTTAATGAGCTGGAGTATATAAGTCTTCATCGGACCAGTGTGGAGTAGGGGGTCTCCAGCAGTTAGCACCAGCACCTTCCTCCTTCCTCAAAGACGTTTTTATTTCTGAGCCTGAAAGCAGCGGAGTCTCGAGTGGCAAGCTAATGGCTTAGAAATGACAGCTAAACTGTGAGAGCCCTCACGTCCCACTCTCCAGCTCCGTTTTCTATGCTCACTGCCTCACTTTCTCCAGTGTGATCAAGGGCTTTGGACCAGGTGTTTGCACTCTCAAAGTCAGTCAAAAGAAATAAGCCCACTTTCTCTATTCCACTATGATCCTCTTCAGAACTGCATCCTCTTTAGTTAATTCTGGAGAAAGGCACACTCCTTATTTTGGGGCAGTGAGCAGAAGAACTGAGGCATTTTGCCCTCCACGGGAAAAAGAGCACTTATTTGCTCAAAAATGAAAATCGCAGTACTTTGCCAGAGTGGACTGGATCCAGCTCACACTGGGGGCCCTCGGTGTAGCATTGCCCTGAGAAGCAAGGCAGGTCAGACGTCAGGTGGGACCGGTTAGGTGGATTACAAAGCGTCAGCCTGGGTCACCTACAGAAGCCAGACTCCTCCTTTCATGCTCAGTCCAGAGAATGGCTCCCAATGGTTCGCCAGCTCCAGGGGCCGTGTCTTCCAAACCAGAGATCAATAAGGGCTGCATCGCAAGGCTGAGGGGGTCTGTGGAGCAGAGGTCAGTGTCCTTGAGCTGGTGGGCTGTTAATCAGGACTGCAGCTGGAGCAGGATAGGGGCCCTATAATGCAAGGTTGGGGTCTTGAAGGGTCACCAGTTCCCGAGTCAGGCCAGGGGAATGTCTGCAGCAGTGCAGCCAGTGTGTGCAAAGCAGCCCCAGCTGGCAACTTTGACGGGAACTCAGCAAGCTGTTGCTGGTGGAGGTATGGTGACCTAGGCTGCCTCTCCTTTTGCAATGTGGTCCAATCACAATGGGTTCGTGGTCCAATCATAATGGGTTGAGCCTTGAAAGGACATTGTTAGTTCTTAAGCTTGTGGAAATGATTATCGAGATTGTTGTGGTTATTGCATCTCTGGCAGTATGTCCTAAAGAAAGCCTTGTGCAAGTGCTGGGTTCTGGTAGAGGAGTGTAGTATATTGGCCAGGGTGTTCCTGCCATTGAAGCAGTCCTTTTGGGAACAAAAGGAGTGTCTCAGTGCATTTGGGGCTACTATAACCAACTGCCATAGCCTGGGGCTTAAACAACAGACATTTACTTGAGATTTGGAGGCTGGAAGGCCAAGATCAAGGTACCCGCAGATCTGGTGTCTGGTGAGGCTGCCTCCTGGTTCGTAGATGGCTGTCTTCTTGCTGTGCCACATGGCACAGAGGATGAGGGAGCTTTCTGTGTCTTCTTTTAGTATATATTTTTTAATTGGTTGTAGAGAGAAATGAAGGGGGTGAGAGAGAAACATTGATTTGTTGTTCCACTTATTTTTGCATTCATTGGCTGATTCTTGTATGTGCCCTGACCTGGGATCAATCCCGTAACCTTGGTGTATCAGGATGATGCTCTAACCAACTGAGCTATCTGGCCAGGGCTCTGGGTTTTGTTTTGGTTTGTTTGTTTGTTTGTTATGAGGGGGAGAGGAAGGGAGAGAGATGGGAAATAATCAATTCATAATTGTGTCACTTTAGTCGTTCATTGATTGCTTCTCATGTGTGCCTTGACCAGGGAGCTCAAGTCAAGCTACTGTCCCTTTGTTCAAGCCAGTGGCCTTTGGACTCAAGCCAGTGACCACGGGATCATGTTGATGATCCCATACTCAACTGGCTACCCTGTGTTCAAGCCAGTGATCTTGGGATTTTGAACCTGTGTCCTCAGCATCCCAGGTTGCTGCTCTATTCACTGCACCACCATCAGTCAGGCTCTGGGGTCGTTTTTTTAGGGCACTAATCCTGTTCATGAGGGCTTCATCTACCCTCATGGCCAGATCACCCCACAAAGACCCCACTTCCTAATACTGTCAATTTGAGGGTTAGGGTTTCAGCATATGAAATTGGGGGGGCACAAATGTTCAGTACATGAGGAGGAGAGTGAAGCTGGTTTCTGCCACCAGGGGTGAGGGTAGCTGTCTGCAGTTGAGGAGATAGGCAGGGCCCTGTCAAGCACCTGGTATGCACAGTGCCCAACCCTAGCTCCTCTGAGGGCTTACCTGGGGGCAGCCCCGAGGACCAGAGAGCCTCACTAGGACTTTTTGCTGCCAGCCCTCCGGATTTCCCTACCGCACTTGCATCTTTAAACTTCCCACCATGGCTCCCATTCACAGGCCACCTCCCCAGAGAGCCATTCCCTTTCCTTATTCTGTTAGATTTTCCTCTGTGGCCCTTAGGTTGTATTCATTCGTGCATTGATTGTGTCGCCTGTCTTCTCCACTGGACTATGAGCTCCATGAGAGAAGGGGCCTTTTGTAATATGCCCTGTGTCCTCAGCATTCAGGGCTTCTGAGCCATAGATGCTCACTATTCAGTGAGTGAATATTGGATTTGGAGGGTATTACTATTCTCTTTTTACATAACAAATTGCCACAAATGTACCAGCTTCAAACATCATATATTTATTAGCATACAGCTGTTTAGACCAGAAGTCCCAGTGGATTTGACTGGGCTCCCTGGTCAGGGTCTCACAGGGCCAAGGTCATAGTGTCATAAGACAGAGAAGGTTGGAGGGGGAGAAAGAGGGGAGAAAGCAGAGGAAAGCAGTGAGAAACGGGGAGAAGTGGGGAGAGAGAGAGATAGAAGCAAAGAGAGGAGGAGAGAGGGAAAGAGAAAAAGAGATATTTAAATCCAGTTCATAGAAGTTTTCTTTCCCACTGGGTATGGCTGAGGGCTTGCTTGTTCTGCTCCTTCCCTTGTGAAACCCCAGTCTTTACAGTCCATCTCACCATGGGCACTTTGACTCCTTCTATGAAAGTCTGTTTTTTGTTTTTTTTTTTTATGAAAGTCTGCTTTAAAGAACTCTCATGGCCACAGTGGGAATGACGTCTCATCACATCCACAGATTTCACCCATGTTCTTACATAGGGCAAACGGTTTCTGGGGTTATTCTTAGACTCCTGCCCCCCACTAAAAGGGGTCAGCTAGGGTGGGTTTCCATAGGGATGGATGGAATTGGGTCTTGAGAGGTCAGGTGGAGACTTGACTTACTCATTCTGTGCTTTTATGAAATGTCTTTAAACACTCAGGGAGAAGTACTCACTGGAACAAGACATTAGAGAAAAGGAAGAGGCCATCAGACAGAAAACGAACGAGGTGCAGGTAAGCACTGTGCTCCTGGTCAGGGTGACCTGTATCAGAGGCAGTGCAGGGAGTTTCCAGCAGCAGCAGCGTGGGGGCAGGGAAAGCGGCCTGCGCTCCCCGGGAACTGGCGCTCTGTGCGGGCTTCCACATGAATTTTCTTAAGTTCCCTATAATCATAGGGACTTTTCTCTTTATTGATATATATAATTTACAATGTAAAAATCACTATTTTGGAGTAATTCAGTGGTTTTTAGCATATTATGTTGCTTAACCATTGTCTTTAATCCCAGAACATTTGATCAGCCCAGAAAGATACCTCAAAACCATTAGTAGTCACCCCTTATTTCCCCTTCCCCAGAAAGCACTACTCTGTTTTCTGTCTTTATGAATTTGTCTTTTCTGGACATTTTATATAAATGGGATCATACAGTATGTGGCATTTTGTGCCTGATTTCTTTCACTCAGCCTGATTCTGTGAGGTTCACATAGTGGCCTCTAACCTGTCCTCAGGATGTTCCTGCTTGGTTGGAGTGTTTCCTTGTGGGTGGTGGTGATGGCAGGGACTGGGGTTGTCTAACTGCCTGGGCTCGAACTCTATTCTCCTTAGCATCTGTGTGACTTCGGGCAAGTTATTTGATATCCCTGGGCCTTGTATTACATTGGTAATGAGTGTTTTATTTTTCTGGGTTGTGGAGCTGGAGCATGGAGTCTGGCACGTGCTTAGCACTCACTTAGGGCCGACTCAGTTATTCAGTGAGCAGAGGGGAGGCTGTACCAGGAGCAAAATAGTCACACACTGTAAGCTACACTCTGGAAGAAACGCAAATCCCTGCAGTGTCTCATGTAGAGAAAGAAGGTACTGTCACTTGGAGAGGACTTGAGTTGGCCATGGGGCCCTGAGAGTGAGAATGAGCTGGGACTGGCTGTGCTCGGAGGCCTGGAGTGCTCTGAACTCAGAGCTGGGAGGAAGAGGGGCACAGCTGAGCGGTCAGGGCGCCAGTTTACCACGTCCCATCTGGGTGACCATGGATGGGTGGCTTAGCCTCCCAGCCTTCATCCTAAGCTGGGGTGGCAGTGAAGCTTAATGTATGGACTGCTCTGCATAGAGACAAGAGGAGCGTCTGGCCACAGTGTGTGCCAGATGAGCGGCTGGTTCATTATGGACTGCCTCCTAGAGCGGGGACCCGAGATGAGGTAGGGTACGCCACGTCAGGTTCATAGGGTATGGGGCAACCCTCCTGCCTGTTCCCCGTGTTTACCCACAAGGGGCTAAAGGACTGTATAAGACATGGGGTAGAAGACACTCAGTGACTGTCAGCTGGCCCTGTGGGAAATGTCCTCTGTCATAGCTGCAGTCTGCAGATGGGGTGGGGTGGGTGTGGCTACCCAGCTTTGGCGCTCTCATTGGTTCACGCCATGCTGTGTCTGCATGTCTGGATCCTTCTTCATCGGTTTCTCACTCTCTGCACATTGGCAGTAAGGATTGAGCTTTAGATGGTCTCCTGGAATGTTCTGGGTCAGAAGGCAGAGGTTGGCCTGCCTCTGATATGCAGTGCTTTTTTAAGACCACCACCTCACAGGAGAAGTGACTTTATTTTTCTACATGTTTGTACCTTATCCAGTCATTTTATTCTTACCACACCCTTTGCTTTTCATCCATGTTCTTGAACTGACTAACCCTTCAGACACAGCGCCTCTGTCACCCACACCACATCATCTCTGTCCTTTCATTCTCTGGTGTGGAAGAGCTGGCCTCACCTTCCCTCATTTCTAAGCCCAGCCCCACCACACAGTTGCCTGGGTGGTTCTCCCTTCCCACTGTGTTGCCTAAGCCAGCTGTGGTTTGCATTCTGATCACCAAGGATCTGGGTGCTATAATGTCATTTAACTACCAAGGAAAACAGTCCCCAGGTTTCTGACACTTGCTCCCAGGTGATTCTGAGAAAGCTGTTGGGTCTTTGCAGAGGTACTTCAGAGCATCTCTGTCCGCTCTGGTCTGTGACAGTGACCGTGAGACCACCCTAAGCCCTGGCTGGTGGGCTCCAGCAGTGTGCCCCTGCCATCTTTGTGCCACTGGGATACATATGCAGCTCCATAGACCCCCCTAGCTTGGAGGAAGCCCAGTGCCAGCCAGGCCAGCCCCTGTTCAGTAGAGGCCTCATTTGTAAGCTGAACAGAATAGGGCTCTACTGTAGTGTTTGGTGGTATTTTCTTGGTCACAAACATATATATATATATATTATTTTAATATATTATTGATTTTAGAGAGAAAGGGAGAAAGAGCAAGAAACAGAAACATCCATCAGTTCCTATGTGTGCCTGACCAGGGATTAAACTGGCTACCTCTGCATATTAGGACAACACTCCTACTGAGCTCTCCGGCTAGGGCAGAGCAATAGATTTTTTGAAAGTTCCTCCTATGGGCTGACTGGTGGTTGCACAGTGGATAGAGCATCAACCTGGGACGCTGAGGTCCCATGTTTGAAACCCTGAGGTTGCTGGCTTGAGTGTGGGCTCATCCAACTTGAGTGTAGGCTTGCTGGCTTGAGTGTGGATCACTGGCTTGAGTGCAGGATCATCAGCATGATCCCAAAGTCACTGGCTTCAAGTGCAGGGTCAATGACTTGAGCCCAAGGTCGCTGGCTCAGCTTGAACACCCCTTTAATTAAGGCAAGTATGAGAAGCAATCAGTAACAACTAAAGTGATGCAAACTAGGAACTATGAGTTGATGCTTCTCATCTCTCTCCCTTTCTGTCTGTTTCTGTCTCTCTCTCTCTCTCAAAAAAAAGTTCCCCCTATGAAAACAAATTTGTTTGCCTCTGGTTCTTGCTGCCTTTTCCCAGATGGGACAGGCCAGGAGATCATGTGCCACACCTGCTGGCACAGGTGTGGGCCAGGGCACAGTGTGGAGTGGGAACTCTTTGTTCCACTCAGGTCAGTTTATGTTTGGTTTTAAGAAATAGAAGCTCAGCCTTAGCCTCCATGTGGCATTTTCCGTCTTCACTACTATTCTGGTGAGGGCCTGTGGTGTCTTTTCACTTTGTTTTTGTAACAACAGTTTTACTGAGATATAATTCACATATTATATAATTTACCCATATAAAGAGTATATAATTCAGTGGTTTTTAGTATATGCACACCATTATACAACCATCACTACAGTCAGTCAATTATAGAATGTTTTCATCACTCAAAAAGAAACTTTGTTGCCATTAGCAATCACTGCCCATTCCTCCTCCCTCAGGCGGTGAGAACTACTATTCTATCTGCTTTCTGTTTCTGTGAATTTGCCTGTTTGATATAAATGGGATTGTACAGCATGTGCCCTTTTGTGTCTGGCTCCTTTTGCTCAGCAAGGTGTTTTCAGGTTCATTCATGTTATAGCCTGTGTCAGTGCTTCATTTATTTTTATGGCTAAATAATAATCTGTTGTGTGGCTGGGCCACATTTCTTTCATTCATTCATTCATTTACCAGTTAATGGATATTTGGGTTTTTCCACCTTTTGGGTATTATGAATAGTGCTGCTATGAGCATTAATATGCAAGTTTTGGGGTGGATTATGATTTCACTTCTCTTGGGTGTAGATTTAAGAGTGAAGTTACTAGATTATATGATAACTCTTATGTTTAACTTCTTGAAGGGCCTTCAGATTCTTTTCCAAAGTGGCTGCATCATTTTACATTCAGTAATGCATGAGGGCTCCAGGTTCTTTGAATCCTTGGCAACACTTGCTATTGCCCGTTTTTTCTTGTAGCCTTTCTGTTGGGTGTAGAGTGGTGTTCCATTGCCTCAAACTCTTTCCCTAATGACACTGGGCATCTCTTCACATGCTCATTAGCTGTTTGTAGATCTTCTTTCAAGAAAATTCAGTTCACATCTTTCCCCATATTTTTAATTGGGTATTTGTCTTTTTATTACTAAGCTAGAAGAGTTCTTCATGTTCTTAGATATACATTCTCTATGACTTACAAATATTGTTTCCTATCTGTGGGTTGTCTTTTCACTTTCTTGATGCTGTCCTTTGAAGCAGAAAATTTTTAAATTTTGGTGAAGTCCAGTTTATTGATCCTTTTAATTTGGCTCTTGCTTTTGGTTTTATATCCCAAAACCCATTGCCACGCTATAGGCCGCTAAGATTTATCCCATATTTTCTTCTAAGAATTTTATAATTTTAGCTCTTAGATTTAGGTCTTTGATTTATTTTGAGTTAATTTTTATATATGGTATGAGGTAAGGGTCCAGCTTCATTCACTCTTTTGCATGTGAAGATCCATTTGTCCCAGTGCCTTTTTAGTTGAAGAAACTATTCTTTTCCCCAACTGAGTGGTCTTGGCACTCTTGTCCAAAATTCAGTTGGCCATAGATGTGTGGGTTTGTTTCTGGACTCAGTGGCTTCTATCCCACTGACCTTTATGATTCCTTATGCCAGTACCACACTGGCTTGATGACTGTAGCTTTGTAGTAAGTTTTGAAACCAGAAAGTATGAGTCTGTCAGCTTTGTTCTTTTTTTTTTGAGGTTGTATTGGTTAGTCTGAATCCCTTGAATTCCTTATGAATTTTGGAATCTGCTTGTCAGTTTCTGCACAGAAGCCAGCTGGGGTTGTAGCAGGAACTGTGTGGAGTCTCTGGATTATCCGGATTATTTCTGTCCTCTCTTTGCTCAGATGCCTCCCCTACTCTGACCCTAGCACTCTTCCTAGACATGAGCTGGTGGGCATCGTCTCTAGTGCTCTTCAGTGGCTCCTTGTTCATTACAGATCGAGGCCCAGACTCCGTGACAGGCCCTGGCTGTTAGCCATCTGCTGTCGCAACCTGCCACATTGAGCTGGACCCTCCTCCCTCCTTCATATCCCGCTCTCTGGTCACCTGTCCCTCCCTCAGATGCGGAAACCCATACCCTGGACTGCCACCATAACCCCCTTGCGGGCATTCTGTGTTATCTCCCAAACTCGTCATGCTTGAGATGTGTTTCTTGAATTAAAAGTCAAGGGCAGGGCCGCTGGGGAGCAGAGAACTGAGCTCCCCAAAATAACTCAGAGATGCATTTTGCCTGTTCAGAGAAGAGAGAGCTGTGATGTTCCTGTCCTCAGAGCAGGGAGAGGGAGACTATTTCTTCTTCAGGTTTTGTCCTGCAAAGGCACCAGCCACATGCAGGCTCAGGGCAGCCCTGGGGATTGGCCTTAGCATTTGTCTTCCCTCACCCTCCTAGGGACCCTCAAATCTACCCCTTCCTTTGATTCTATAGCTACAACCTTGCCCAGGCCACTATCACATCTCCTTGGTCCCAGCCTGAACCTTGTCCCCACTGTCCTGGCTCCCTCTGTCAGCCCCTCAATCTATACTCTTCCTCCACCCTAATTCATATAGATAAGACATTTCATAGGCAGCTGTCTGGTTGAAAATCAAAGATGAGAAGCCTCCCATCCTCCCCTTGGCCCTCAGAAGTGCACTGAATTCGGTCCCAGGAGGCTTTTTCCCTTGTGCACGTGTAAGAGAGACAT
This sequence comes from Rhynchonycteris naso, assembly GCA_037038555.1. NCBI lineage: Eukaryota > Metazoa > Chordata > Mammalia > Chiroptera > Emballonuridae > Rhynchonycteris > Rhynchonycteris naso. Next base: position 22,633,291 of record CM073003.1, read on the forward strand.
CTATGCATATTCTCCTCTTCCTGTTCACAGGAATGCCAGGGTGCATCACATGCTCTGTCACATACCTTGTTCATGTCACATTGTAACTTGGAGCTTGAGGTGCAGCGTCCCTGATCCCTCAGTGGGCTGTACCATAAGTTATCAGCCATCCCTACCTGGTTGAATTTTCATTGTTGATGAATTTGCTGTTACAGATGTTTATGTTTTCACATACTCTACACGTTTAGGATGCTTTTCCTAGGTGTCTGATTTTTGGAGCCAAGGATTCTTGCGCTGGCCATCTCTCTCTATAGGTACAGCTGACTTGGAGGGGCTTTAGTAATGGAGAATCAGCAGGTCCCACTCCCACACTTGAATATCCTGCAGGGGCTTCATGCTGCAGAAGCCAGTGCAGCCTCTGTCACCCTCATCCTGCTTCCTTTTGCTCCAGCTGGAGTGGATACCCCTTGCCCCTCAGAACCCTCTGTGGCCTCTTCCACCAGACTTCTCTGGTGGATCTTTGAATTTACTTGAGATGGATGAATACAGGGCACATCTGAGATAACACAGTCACATTCTTGCGTTTTTTTCTTGTCTGCTGTCTGTTCATTCTTTGGGTCCGTCCTAAGTGATGCTTCCACTGGGGTCTTCTTCACCCACATAGTGTCAGCCTGGTCTCCCCATGCCCCCCATGACTCTGACAGTGCCTGTGCTGTCTCCTTGTGCCTTTTATCGCAGCTCATTTGTGCTCAGGTGACACTTTTCCCCTGTCCACCCCCAGCCACAGGCTATTGGAGAGCTGTTCTTGCGAGGGACCCAACCCCACTCCTGGTACCTAGACTTTCTTAAGCAATTAGTAAATATTTGCTGAGGGATTTAATGAGAGATTGAGCCAGTTCACCCAGCCAAGATGCACACATTTACAGTGGGTGTGTATAGAGTGCCACCCTGAGCACAGATGTCCAGGGGGCTCTAGCCCAGGCTGTGATGGCACACTTTCACCAGTGTCATGTAAATTCACAAACCCTTCCCTAGGAATTACAAAATGACTTGGACCGTGAAACAAGCAGTTTACAAGAACTGGAAGCTCAGAAACAGGATGCCCAGGACCGCCTGGATGAAATGGACCAGCAGAAGGCTAAGCTCCGAGACATGCTGAGTGACGTCAGGCAGAAGTGTCAGGATGAGACTCAGATGGTGAGTTCTCTGTACCCAGCACACAGAGGGAGCATCCTGAGGGCTTCTCTGTACTCATGATGACCTTGAAATGTGATGTGGAGAAACCTGCTGGTTTAAAAGACTAGTTGGACATGTCATTTGGGAAAGTGTCCATGCATTTGGGGCCCAACCTCAGTCTTACCTGCTAGGTCATAGGAGTGAACAGCCTTGATTCCCATGAACCCATGAGTGTGGACAAACCATCTTGGCCAGTGCCCGGCAGCATGGAGCTCCAGCACACCTCTCCTCTGCTGTCTTCACTGCTCGTTACAGACCAGGGAGGCTGTAGCCTCAGCAGATTGTAAAAACCCCTGAGGCCTCATATAGGCATGTTCAGCACCTAGGAATAGACAGGTTGTCTGTTCTTGTTCCCACTTGAGCTTGAGTTCCTCTTTATCCCAAAGTGACTTTCTGTCAGTCACATGGAGTGAGCATGTCTGCCTTGTTTCTGTCTTTGTTTTGGGTATGGAGAGAAGGCCATTCAGGAAGCCAGGCATCTGGTCTCTCTGGGTTAGCTCGTTACAGGACCATGAACTAAGAATTCTCTCTTGGAGCCATATTTCATTTTGTTTTCAGATTTCTTCCTTGAAGACCCAGATCCAGTCACAGGAATCCGACCTGAAGTCTCAGGAGGATGACCTGAACAGAGCCAAATCGGAGCTGAACCGGCTGCAGCAGGAAGAGACCCAGCTGGAACAGAGCATTCAGGCTGGGAAGGTTCAACTGGAAACCATTATCAAGTCCCTGAAGTCCACACAAGATGAAATCAACCAGGTACCTCCCTGAGTGGGCACTGCCCAAGCTGGCTCTGGCCTGGGGTCTTCTGCCAAGCAGAGCAGCTGCCATGAGTTCTCATGTTGATGGGTAACTGGTGGGGCCAAGTGTCTGCTCTGAGGCCTCTTATTCCCTTTGCTCTCACTCACCTTACTTGTGTTAGATTCTCTTCTTGGAAACTGTCCTGCTGGCCTGGAGGTTAAGCGCCGAGAACTTCTAGCGTCTGTTCTAGCATCATGTTGACTTTGGCCTCTCTGGCTTTCCCCTTCCTTGCCTGAGTGCACCTCATTTTCAGCGAGTGCCTGGGGCAGGCAGAACGGCATTAAATTAACGGCTCACCAAGAGAGAACCTTGGGTCCAGGAAATGGACTCTCTAGCCTGTGCCTTGTACAGCAAGAGTAGGATCAGAGACATGTCCCAGAGTTTCTCCGTCTCCATGCAGTGCAAAGACTATTACAGGTATTGATCGACTTAACGACCTATGCAACTTACGACCATTTGACTTTACGACCACAATCGCTAGCCACCACTGCTCCACGTCTGGACCAGTTTTTGTATGCACCTGTATTTTGTAATTTTGTATGTTTTGCAAATATTAAACCAGTTGTACTGGTAATGCAGTGTTTTACTTAAACCTGACGAATGTAAAAATAAGAAACAAAACGGTGTAGAGATAATACAAACGGCATAAAATGAACAAAGAAAATTATGATATATAACAATAATGAAAGAAAATTATGATAAAATGTGACTTAAAGATTTTTATAATATCATTTCACAGGACTATACATATAGCCTACTCAGCTTACGACCAAATCGTGTTATGACCGGTCTGTCAGAACCAATCGTGGTCGTAAGTCGAGCACTAGCTGTATGTTGGGAGGCCCCACACTATAATGAACATTGCTAAATCAGCGCCCTTGTCCAATTCTTCAAGTTGCCTGGGCGTCCCTGCCCCATTCTGCTCCAGTACGAAGGCCATGTGGCCTACAGCACTGCGTAACAGCGGAGGGAGATCTCTTTCCCTGCTCCCCTATATGTGACAACCATGGGACTCACTGCTGGCTTCTGGGTATCCCATCTAGAGTGGGGGTGACATGTGCCCTTGGCAATATTGAAATGGCTATTTGTGCTTCCTTTCTTGACTACATAGAGCTCTTTGTTCTCCTTGCCAGTTTAGACAAAAGTTGGTCACAGACATGTACGAGGGGGAGATTTCATACCCAAATTGTGCTTTGTTGTTAACATCTGTAGGATTATTTTAAGTCTTTTTAGAATTTGTAGAATTGGATAGGAGCCAAGACGTAAGTGGATGTTATTAATAATAGTGATGATGATAATAACAATAGCTGCTCCTGCCTGACCAGGCAGTGGCGCAGTGAATAGAGCGTCAGACTGGGATGCAGAGGACCCAGGTTTGAGACCCCAGGGTCGCCAGCCTGAGCGCAGACTCATCTGGTTTGAGCAAAAAGTTCACCAGCTTGGACCCAAGGTCGCTGGCTTGAGCAAGGGGTTACTCAGTCTACTGTAGCCCCATGGTCAAGGCACCTATGCGAAAGCAATCAATGAACAACTAAAGTGCCACACGAAAAACTGGTAATTGATGCTTCTCATCTCTCTGTTCCTGTCTGTCTGTCCCTATCTATCCCTCTCTCTGACTCTCTCTCTCTGTCTCTGTAAGAGAAAACAACAACAAAACAATAGCTGCTCCTTATTAATGCACACCCTGCCAGACTCTGTTTTAACCATCATTTCCAATGGTCCATTTTGGAGAAGAGGTTAAGTCACCAGCCTGAGGTTATACCGTGTGTATGAGACATTTAAAGTACATGCCGAGGTCTGTCTGACCTTATAGACTGTCTTCCTTTCCTGGGCCTCACATGACTCTTCCAGGCTAAGGAGGAGCAAATGGGGTAATAAAAACCCCATGAAAGAGAATGACTATGAAATACCACTTTGAACAGATTGTGAATCTGGGTTTTGTTCAATTTCAGTTTGTTCTGAATCAACAGGTATTTGTTTGAACTCATGCCTCTCTCAGGGGCTTGGGAGACAAAAGTGATCTCTTGGGGCCATGAGGAGGGCCTCACCCCGATTTATGAGTAGTGTCTTGTAAACGTGGCAATGGGTCGCCTACTCCTTGAATGAGTAACTTAGTTACCCACGTGAATCACTTGGGGTTGGATGGTAGGGAAAAAAATCTTGCTTGAACCTTTTTCTCTAAACCCCACGTGATGCAAGTGATGTCTTTGTTATGCAGGCAAGAAGCAAACTTGCCCAGCTGCACGAAAGCCAGCAGGAAGCTCACAGGAGCCTGGAGCAATACAACGAGGTGCTCGATGGGACCCATGGCGCCAGCCTGACCAGCTTAGCCGACCTGAGCGAGGGCATCTCCCTGACAGAAAGGGGCGGTTTTGGAACCATGGTAAAGGTTGAATAAGCGTACTCTAGTCCTGGGATTAGGTCCCACACTGGGATCTGAGAGTGCCCCTCCCACTTGGTCCAACACTTGCCAGCCTTGTTCTATCCTAGTGCCGGGTGTTTCTCATTTTCATTGCTGCTTTGAAAGGACCCAGCAGCCCTGCAGCCTGGCATGTGTGACCATGCTCCATCTGGGACAAAGCATGGAATAGGCCTGAATCTTCTGTAAAATCGCTTTTTAAAGACTTCCATCTCCATGGGCCAACCACCCAAATGTGGAAGGCTTTCCAAACTTAACTAAACTTGAATCAGTCTCCCAAATTGTGAAATCCACACCCTAGTAATGGAGGGGCTGAGGCAATGTGTGAGTTTGTTTCCACAAGGAGCACCTTGAAAATCAAATATGTTGATATAGTCAAGAAAATGATGACCCTCCTGGGACATTGCTGTCTCACTTACAAATTGACCTCAGTTCTGATACTTTGGTTACTTTTGAAACCTTGGCACTTGAATCCAAACCTCATGACCCTCAGGGTCCTGATGAAGGCCCAGAGGGCTGTTGAGCCATTAGGTTGCTGTGGGCTCTCAGGCTGCTGGCATCCAGCAGGTGTTATTTTTTCCTCAGATTATCCATCTTACTGTTCCCACCTGAGTCTGCCTTTGTAGCCCTGAGCCCTGGTGTGTGTATTTCCAGTTTAGTCTGGCTGAAGAGAACGTCTCTGTGCTCTTGAGGGCGCCAGTGGGACTTGGTTGGTCTCAATGGTTTTGTTGTGCTTTGCTCCAGAGTCTAGCAGCTCACCCTGCACTGCACCTCTCTCTTCAGGGCTCCCCTCCGACCCCTCCTTTGCTCCCAGCCCTGTTTGCTTCCTGCTTTCCTTTCCTCCTTGTAATAATACGGCCTTTCTCTCTCTAAACTCAAGACTCTTTGTGTTCATTCCTTGACATGTTTCTTTTCTCAGTAGCCAAATACTCAGTTCTAAGAATTTATGGGAAAGCTTAGCGTCCTTCCACACATTACGTAGAATATGCTGGCAGTATTCTCACTTATCTCCTGTCTCTGGCCATCACTGCCTGCCTCAGCCATTCAGAGTCCTCATTCTCATGGAATTGTAAATGGGTGATACTGCTCTATCTGCTCGTGGGCCCATTGTCATCTTGAAAGGGGACTACAAGCATCCATTCTTCATGAACTGCGTGGGGTGGCATTTCCCGCTTGGTGGCTCCCTCAAGTGTGCATTTCAACTGTGCGGCCCTGCTCTTACTTGTCACTGGTCCCTTGCACGACTTTTGGCTTGTCTGGTTCTGTTCTAGTTCAGGGAACTCCTTGCTCTTAAATCCTTTGTTAGGTTTTGATAAAATTGGTTTCCTTGGATAAAAGTTGGCACTAAAGTGGCAGTTTGCAAGTGGCCAGTGATTTCTTCCCTCCCCCACAGATGTTTTACCTTTCTTTATTTTTGTTCTAAGCAGAACAGCGTTTACATGACGGCCAGTTCATCTTGGAATGTTGATGTCAGATATGTTACATAGAAACGCAACCAGTGTCCAAAAGAAAAACTATTTATCTTGTACAAATACAGTTATTAAAGCATTTTTTTTGTTTGTTTGCATTTTTTAATAAATACTTTAAAGAGGGTTTTTTTCTTACTCCTGAACATTTTAAGACTGCTCCAGGGGAGAGAGTTCTTAGTTCTCTTCAAGGGTGTAGAAGTGAGGGGTGTAGTCCCAAGATTAGGGTAACTACAGAGCTGCATCTAGAACTTTATAAGCCTGGGCACCTTATCTAAAATTACTAAGTTTAGTGTTAGGCTTACACTATGTTACTTTGCCAAGAGACACAGGATTCTTAAAGCCATACTTACGGTGTATGTTTTCTCTCATTGGATGAAGAGTGTACTGGCCTTTTGCCCTGACATCAATACCCGACCAGCCTGTCCAGTAGACTGTAGGTTATAAATCACCCCAGGTTTAAGTAAGACTTGCTGAGAACTCCTCCTGCAAAGGCTGGGTTGTCTGTCACGTCCAGTGCCTGCAGCACACAGGAGCCAGTGTTACACTCCAGAGCTGATTATTAATTAAGAATTTGGTAAGCTGGTTGTTTAACTTTTGGTAACTTGAAGTTGGCCACAGTGTGAATATTTACATCATGGGAATTGGTAGAAGCTGCCTATCAGGACTTTTTTTAGGGTTGGTCCACTAGCACCCTGTTGCCCATCCCAGTCTAAAGAGAAGGAATGTCACAAACCCATTTGATACCCTCATGGCAAAAAATTTGAGACTGGTCACTGAACTTACTGTTGAAGGTATTTTACCAAGGGACATATCACTCAGCCCATGCTGGTCTGCTACACTCGCATCTCCCAAGTTGGCAGATGGCTCAGTTCTCATGGCTGGGGGAGGTTGTGTCTCTACACCAGGGGAAATCTAGTTGTCTGCTCTGAGTCTGTGAGATGGACTCCTAAATCCCTTATGGTTACCCTAAACACATTAATCCTCCTGGGGAGCGAGCAGGGGCCGCCTCAGGGTACAGAGTGTCTGCTTCTGAGACAGAGTGCAGACCTGACTTTCAGTTCAGGGTGCTCATGGCCCGAGTCCCCAAAATCAGCCTTTTCTCTGCCATTGTACACTGGTACTTGACAGTCTTCCAAATGAGGGAAAACGTTACAAAAAAATAAAAAAGACTAAACCAAAACAAGAAACCCAACTGACTTGTAAATCAGTGCCAATTAAAAATGAAATACTTCATCCATGTTGTCATCCCTCTTGAGCCTTCTGGAGCAGGTATGTTGTCGCATGGTACAATTCGAGAGGCTTGTTTTTCCCCCTGGCCTCCTGGCTTTCTTAGATTAGGACTCTATCATACATTCTGTGTCTAAGAGCCCCAATAGGTGCTCCTTGGGCAGCATCTTGCGATCATTAGCACCACAATGTCCTTAGGAACTGCAGTGTGCCATCAGAAGTGGTGCTCGCAGACTTCTCTATTTACTTGCCTAAGAACCTGGCATGGTTTCCTCATCTTGGGAAGGTTTCTTCACCCGGGATGGAGGCTCCAGAAAATCTTTCCCAGGTAAGAAAAATTGCTTCATATTCATCAGAGGCCAGGGATGTTGTTGGTTCATTTTTCCAAAGCCCCTGGCTTCCTGTTAGCCTGGCACCTCTGAAGACCTGTCCTGTCCCCCAGGTGGACTGGCCCATGTGATAAAAAGCCTTCTCAGAAATCTTCTTTTGGCATCTTCAATGTCTTTTCTCCGTAACCACTGTTCTTATTTTGACTGATGCTCCAGCTCTTTTGTTTGGTTTTGGTTGGTTGGAATGATGGACCCATGTGCCCTCCGTAGATGTCCACACACTCCCCAGAGTCAGTGAGGATGTTGTGCTTTTTGAAATCACAGTGGAACCTTGATGTTTCCACTGATGATGTGTTTATAGTAACCAAAATACTCAGTATATCTAAATCAAGTGCATTGTTCTTGTATATATTGCACACACTCCCTTTCAGACCAGTTTCACTATAAAAATGTGCTCTTCAAAAGCAAGTCTTTTTTCCTTCTGATTTAAATATGCATGCTTGTTTCTAGAAATAAGCACTTAAAAAAAAATTCAAAGTAGTGTATATGCTCTAGTAGCTCTAACTGCATAAGTGCTCACTTCCTCTCAGGATGTAAATAGCCAGCATGTTTCTCAGTGTGGAACCAGCATGTGTTAAATGCCCACACTCTGAGGATGACTGAGGGAGAGCACACCTTTGAAGAGTCTTGTGCTGCAGTTGAGTGACTTATTATGTTTTCTCTTTTTTGAGATTTCTAAAAATATGACTTTTATCTGTCTCAGATTTATTTTTTTTATTCTAATTATGGTAAAATACACAAAACAAAAAATTTATCATCTTAACCATTATAAGTGTCTAGCTCAGTGGCTATAAGTACATTCACACACATTCACAGTGTTGTGCAGCCGTCACCACCATCCATCTCCAGAACTTTTTCTCTTTCAAAACTGGAACTCTGTCCCCTTTAAACTAACTTCCCATCTCCCTTTTCCCCAGCTCCTGGCACCCACTGTTCTACTTTCTGTCTCTGAATCTGACTACTATAGGGACCTTGTATAAGTGGACATGCAATTTGTGTCCTTTTTTACTGGCTTATTTCACTCAGCATAATATGCTCAAGGTTCATCCATGTTATAGCAGGTTTCAGAATTTCTTTCCTTTCTAAGGCTGAATAATATTTTATTGTATGTACATACCACATTTTGTTATTCACTCATCCATCAGTGGATCTTTGGAATGCTTCCACACAATGATTTTCAAATAAACTTATTTTAGAAAAGTGTTAGGTTTACAGAATAATTGGGTGGTACAGAGGGTTCCCATATACCCCACACCCAGCTTCCCCTGTTATTAACATCCTGTATAGTACATTTGTAATAACTAATAAATCATTGTAGACACAGTGTTATTTTTAATGTTTTATTTATTTATTTATTTTACAGGGACAGAGAGAGAGTCAGAGAGAGGGATAGCTAGGGACAGACAGACAGGAACAGAGAGAGGTGAGAAGCATCAATCATTAGTTTTTCGTTGCCGTTGCGACACCATAGTTGTTCATTGATTGCTTTCTCACATGTGCCTTGACTGCAGGCCTTCAGCAGACTGAGCAACCCCTTGCTGGAGCCAGCGATCTTGGGTCCAAGCTGGCGAGCTCGGGGTCTCAAACCTGGGTCTTCCGCATTCCAGTCCAACGCTCTATCCACCGCACCACCGCCTGGTCAGGCGACACAGTGTTATTATTATTTAATTTTTATTTATTGATTTTAGTGAGGAAGGGGAAGAGAGAGAGAGACAGGAACATCAATCAGACTGTTCTTATATGTGCCTTGATTGGGGGATTGAACTGGCAACCTCGGTGCTTCAGGACAGTGCTCTAACCAACCAAGCTATCTGGCCAGGGCTCGGCACAATATTATTAACAGAAGTCTATCTTCAGTGATTTTTTCTTAAATTTTTTTTAGAGTCATAGCACCTAAAGGAAAAATTATGAGTTAGATCTGGAATTCTGTACTTTGCTTTAAATCTGAAATAAAATTCCTGTCCTGTTTTTTCACAAAATTTTAGGATGATCCTTTCAAAAACAAAGCCTTGTTATTTAGCAACAACGCCCAAGAATTGCATCCGGATCCTTTCCAGGCAGAAGACCCCTTCAAATCCGACCCGTTTAAAGGAGCTGATCCCTTCAAAGGTACCTCTCCTGGCTCCCACTCTCTCACTGAAAGGCTATTCAGTTTGTGCCATTTAGGGTTGTTCAGTGACTAGAATAGTTGGGGGATATCATCCTCTGAATTGGAGGAGGAAGAAGATTCTCTGAGCCTCCTGGGCCTGAGTTTTCACCTTACCCAGATAACTAAAAATCTGAGGCGTCCAGGGTGTGTCGGGAAGAGCTCGTGGCTTGCTCGGCCCTTAGACATTTTGCACTTCAGTTTCCTTGGAGTGGAGTGGGTGGCTTCCTCACTCCACTCCAAGGATTGGTAAAATAATCAGATACAGTAATGATTACCTAATGACTTATCCCCATGTAAATCTAAGGTCTTAACCGGTGAGTTTAACCCAGAGCCATACATGAGTCAAAAATAACAAAAATTTCTAGAAACAAGATATCCTCTAAATTTCTCCATTTTTATTTTCCAGAGCAAACAGTATTTCCAGGAAGGCTATCTACATTATTGAGAAAAATACCGAGGCAGGGAGTGGCATTGGGAGCCTTTCCAGTCTCAGGTTTCGGGTGAAGCATATTAGATCCAGGGCGGACCACGCGCTTGAGGACTGGGGCAGCCTGGCGCCCTGTTCTTGTAGCCAAGGAGTGTGAGGGGGAGATAAGACACAGGAATGACACATGGTGTAAAAGCAGAAGAGTGAATCCTGGCTTGTACGTTTTCTCTGACTACCCCATGTTGAGCAACCAAAAACACCTTTCATTTTTTTAAATGTCCTAGCCATGAGAAACTGCCTCAGCCAGCGGCCTTCCCTGCACTCCCACTTTGATATGCAAAAGTCATTTTTACCGTAGAACTAAGCATTCCTCTCTCCCTTAATCTAGGTGACCCATTCCAGAACGACCCCTTTGCAGAACAGCAGACAGCTTCCACAGGTAAACGCCTTTGTTAAAATATACATTTTGTGGACGCGTCCTTAGAATAGTCCCCTTCCTAGTGCAAGTTGAGGGCAGTGGAGAATACCTTCCGGTCTCCTCCACCAGGTCCCCCACCACATGGCAGCAGGTTGGTTCATTTCTGAAGAAAACCGGCAGCAATGTTGTCCCTTTGTTTCACAGTCTGCCAACAGAACTAGAAAAGGAGCTTCTGGTGCCAGGTGATTGTTGCACACAGCTACTCAGGCCCTTGTGCCTGCTTGTGTCACCCATGGCAGCTTCAGGGGGTCCTGTGTAGTATCTGCACCAGGCAAGACATCTGTCTACACATCCCAGGAGTGGTGGCAATGTGTATTGGAAAGGATGGACAGCCATCTGCATTGCAGGAAAGCCTAGCGCAGTGGTGGTCAACCTGGTCCCTATCGCCCACTAGTGGGCATTCCAGCTTTCATGGTGGGTGGTAGCGGAGCAACCAAAGTATAAATAAAAAGATAGATTTAACTATAGTAAGTTGTCTTATAAAGATTTATTCTGCCAAACTTAGCGGAAATCTGACATAAAGTACTTGGTAAGTAATTATTATTATATGCTTTAACTTGCTGTAACTCTGCTTTATAAATTTTATAAAGTAATTTCCCTACTTTATAAATCACCATTACTGTGGAACCGGTGGGTGGTTGGAAAATTTTACTACTAACAGGGATACAAAAGTGGGCGATAGGTATAAAAAGGTTGACTACCCCTGGCCTAGCGTCTTATTCCCTCCTGGTGATGTGGCTTTCCTCCTTCTCCAGCCACCATGCCTGCACCCCACATTTGCAGGGCATGAACACACTGTGGTTGGTATGTTGGGATCACTCTGCCCTTTTTATTTTTTATTATTGGTTTTTTTTCTAAGTGAAAGGAGGGGAGATAGTCTCCCTCATGCGCGCCAACTGGGATCCACCTGGCAGCCCCCATCCGGGGCCCGTACTCAAATCAACCAAGCTATCCTCAGCACCTGGGGCCAGTGCTCAAACCAGTTGTACCACTGGTTACAAGAGGAGAGAAGGGAGAGAGGGAGGCGAAGAGAAGCAGATGGTTGCCCCTCATGTGTGCCCTGACCGGGGATCAAACCTTGGATGTCTGCACACTGGGCTGATGTTCTATCCACTGAGCAACCCAGCCAGGGCCTCTGCCTATTTTTTTGTTGTTGTTTAAATTTTTACTGGTGTAAAAGTCACATAACACATAATTAACAATTTTAAAGTGAACAATATATTGGCATTTAGTACATTCCCAATGTTCTGTAACTACTACCTCTATCTAGTCTCAGAATATTCCCATCACCCCACAATGAGACCCCTTTCCCATTAGCAGTCACTCCCCATTTTGTTTCCCCGGGTCCTGGCAGCCACCCATCTGCTTTTCCATTGCTATGGATTTGCCCACATTGTTTTTATTACTTAAAGTTGGCTTTATTGAGAGGTATAATTTATACACAGTGTAATTGACCAATTTTAAGTGTATGACAAGATGAGTTTTGACAAATGAGTATAGTCATGTGGAATGACAAACATCTCCATCATCCGAAAGGTTCCTTTGTGCCACCCACGCCAGCCCCCCCGGACCCCTGGTAACCACTGATCTGCTCTTGTCCCTACGGTTTTTACCTTTTCTGTAGAATTTCATCTAAATGGCATTGGCTTGTTCTGTATTCTTTCACATTTAGCTTCTTTACTAAGCAATGTTTATTCATGGCGCATTCTCTTCTCCATTTTTAAAAACACTTTCTAGATCCATTTGGAGGAGATCCTTTTAAAGAGAGCGACCCATTCCATGGCTCTGCCTCTGATGACTTCTTTAAGAAACAGACAAAAAATGACCCATTTACCTCAGACCCATTCACGAAAAACCCTTCCTTACCCTCGAAGGTGAGTGACGCGGGGAGGCGGAGGTGCTGCCTGTGTGCACCGTGCTGTGTGAGGGCGGCCACCTTTATCTCTCCCTGTGGGCTGGGTCAGGGCCCGCCCTTGGAACTGTGCTTGCTGAGCCTGACAACCTTTGAACATGTGAGGCTGGGCGGTTGGTTCTCTAGGAGCTAGGACATGGGCCAAGTCTCATTGTTAGACAGCAGGGGGTCCCATGGGTCCCTGCAAGCTTCGTCTCATGAAGCAGGATGTCACATCCAGTGGTCCAGGGAGCCCAGGTCAGGCAAAAGAAGTGTCCTGAACAGCTCTCATTGCTCTATCCCTTTCTGTGCCCCTTGGCTTTAGCTCCGGCTCCCCTGCCCGGCTCTCTGCTTTGCCTCTGCCCCTGCCCCCACTGCTGCTCCGTCTCGCAACAAAGGCAAAACACACTCTACACACCAGCCCCGCCTCTGCACGACCGCCCCTGCTGTCTTCTTAGTGCGCAGCTCTGATACAGTGGAATCAGACTGCCTTAGTGGGGCCCAGTCATGGCAGGAGGAAGTCCAGCCCTGCAGCCTGGCCACACATAGTGTAGGAGGCAGACGTGTGCCCCACCGCCCTCCACCTCCCCAGCGTCTCCTAAACCATGTGTTTAGCGCAGCATTCAGACTGCGTTAAATTGGGTCAATTAGGACTTAAAAAGCAGAAGTGATTTTTTGTGACTGACTAGAGAATTTCTGTGACTATGTGAGGGTGGTCTGTAGCGCCCCCGCAGTGTTCTAGACTCATCTTTGTCCCCACCTTATACATCCCCAGGGTTTCCTCTTCTCCGTGACCATCAGTCTGCACCACCAGACCTGGAGTTCCCTGCGGGCAGGGGTTCATTTGTAACATTTTGTCTACAGGGCCTTTCGTGGAATCCTTTTTTTATTCCTGGCTTTGACCATTTGTCCTCTCCTTATCAATGTTGTTATCTTTCCCACAAACCAACTTTTGGCTTTGTTAGTTTTTTCTTGTTTTCTGTTTCACTGGTTTTTGCTCTTTATTATTTCCTTCCTGCTACTAACTTTGGGTTAGAACTTTGCTTTTCTGTTTCTAACATTTTAAGATTCAACGTTAGGCCATTGACTTCAGACCTTCTTTTCTAATGTGTTTAAAGCGACAAGTTTCCTCTGCTTTAGCTTGCATTCCACACATTTTGATATGTTGTATCTTAATTCTTGTTCAGTTTAATATATTTTCTAGTTTCTCTGTAGAACCATGAATGATTTAAAATGCATTGTTTTATTTTCAGATTCTTGGCTTTTCTTGTTAGGTGTCTTATGATACTGATTTCTAATTAATATTTGTTGTCATTAGAGAATATATTTGTATGCCTTTCTGATAGCTGCTCCCCTATATATAATATGTTGTTTTCTCTGGCTGCTTTAAGGAGCCTCTCTTTATCTTTGCTTCTCATTAGTTTGATTGTGAAGTGACTAGATGTGGTTTTCTTTGTGTGTGTGCTGATTAGGGTTTGCTGAGTTTCTTAAATCTATAAATTAAGTCTTTCATCAAATTTGGCAAGTTTTCAGCCATTATTTCTTTGAGCATTTTTTTTTTCCTATCCTACTGCCTTTCCTTCCTTTCTTTATGGCTTTATGGTTACATATGTGTTAGACCTTTTGCTAATGATCCCACAAGTTCCTGAAGCCCTATTTTCTTTTCATTATTTTTTTCAGACTGGGAATTTCTACTGAACTGTCTTCAACTTCACTCACATTTTCTCTATCACTTATTGTTTAGTTAACCTAGTGAAGTTATTTCAGATATAATCCTATTCAGTTTTAGAATTGGAACTTGTTTCTTTTTTATAGTTTCCCATTCTCTTCTAAGATCTCCCTATCTTTTATCCAAATGTATTTTTCTTTAACTCATTGAGCACAGTTATTGATGCTTTAAAGTTGTCATCCTCTGAGAATTCCAACATCTAGGTCACCTTGGGATTGGCTCCATTGATTGTCTTTTCCCTTGAGAATTGGGCAGGACATTGTGTCTCTGTGGTTCTCATATGTTGAATCATTTAGAAATGTACCCTGTGCGTTGTGAGTGCTTTGTTGTGGACACTGGATTCTGTTACACTCCTCCAAAGAGTTTGAGTGGTTTTGTTTCACTAAGCCATTAACTTGGTGAAACTTACACTTCAAACTCTGGCTCTTACCTGCAGTTCCATTCCCATGGCCCTAGCTGTAGGCAGCTTTCAGTCTGCAGGAATAAGTCTGAGACTTGGGCAGAGCCAATCATGGAATTTGGGGCTTCCATTCTCTTTCTCCTTTCTGGATCCTCGTCCCTTCCCCACGGGTGTGGTCATCCCAGGCCTCCATTCTGTGGTCTTCAGGCAGAAAGATGGCAGTTTTTTCATTGAAGTCTTAGTCTCCCTCAGACTATTAACTGTCAAAACAGAAAACTCAACCTTGTACAGTATGTGAGTTTGAACTATATGGGTCCACTTATTCCACTTTTATGTTTGTTGTTCATGGGTCATCTGTAATTTTGATCTGTGGTTTGAAGTCAGCATATGCAGAGAGTGGACTGTATTTACACACTGATTTTCAACTGTGTGGGGAGTCAGTGCCCTCTAACACTTATGTTATACAAGGGTCAACTGTACTATTTTTTCTGCCAAGTTTCAATTTTCTTCCAAAGCCTTTCTGCTTTGGTTCATTTCCTAAGCCTTCAGGTGGTTGGTGTTTTATTGTTGTTGTGTATTATTCAGAGTTTATAGGTGTTATCCACAGGAGGGGGTCAGTCTGTTGAGGTTTTACTGTGCGGGGGTTTAGTTTTAATGGTTTTATCCTCCGTGAGGCCCAGCACCAGATATACTGCATGTAGATGTCAAGAAAATTTGTGGTTGAATGAATGGAGGGTGCAACAAACAAACTGCTTTTCACTCTTCCCTTTCTTCTTTCACTCAGCTTGACCCCTTTGAATCCAGTGATCCCTTTTCATCCTCCAGTGTCTCCTCAAAAGGATCAGGTGAGACTCATGGCTTATTTCTATGACTCTTCCTCAGGCAGTAGAAGGGGCCCATCCAGCTAATGATTTCATTTCCGAAACGGGTGTATCCCCAGCTAGTATGTCATTAGTTACTGGTACCCAGACCTTCATCTGAGGCAGTTCAGTCAGAGTGGGCCCACCCCTTCACCACCCACCACCTGGCTGCTCATCTTCACAAGGAGGTGCCTGCATCTTTCTAGAAGGGAAGCTGTGGAGTGGGAATTAATTCAATAACAACACCAACATTATTAGTTTCTCTTTATTTATTCCTCTGTATGAATCTTTGGTTTGTGCCTTGGGATTTTTTCCAAAAAGAATCTAAAGTTTGAGGGTACTGGTTTGTGCATCAAGGGAGGGGAACATTTGCAGACTCCTCGCTTTTAGGAATAGACCTCTGCCTGGTCCTGCTGCCTTGCTTGGCAGGTGGCTTGTTGTTTATAGAGTTTAATATCAGGTGGGCATGGGGTTATTACTCTAGGCAAATCACCCTACCAAAGAGAAAGCTCAGCAAAAATCTCTACCCACAGGTGACCACCCCCATATCAGTTGTGTGGGTGGGGTCACTGTTGAATGGCTCTTCTCTTACACCCCCTCCTGAACCAGTGGGTCAGCAGGCACCACCCCATCCAGATGCATGACCCCAGCAAACAGATGTGACCTGGATTTCTTGCTTCCAGGGTTGTTGAGTGCCGAGAGGCAACACTTCCCTTGACCCCAGGAGGTATGTCATAGATGCCCTGTAACTCTGCCTCTCTTGGTGCTGCTTGCAGGTTTCTTTGGAAGTTTAGACCCCTTTGGAAGTGGGTCCTTCAATAGTACTGAGGGCTTTGCTGACTTCAGCCAGATGTCCAAGGTAAAGCCCCTCCCATGTAGTACCCATACCTCTACCAGAGTCCTTGTGCCTCTTGTTGTGGTCTTGTCATGAATGCTAGGTGTAGTTGTTAATGCCATGTATGTATTTCCTCTGTACTTGTCAAACTCTGAAATGCATCCTCACACAAGGCCATGCTCAGCAGATAGGGTCTAGAAAGTGCCTATAACTGTGATCAGACCCATTTCCCTTCCTCTGAGCTAAACTGCCTGGGCCCCCAATCTCTTCTAAGGCTGGAACCATGGGCCATAGGCTGTTAGGTGGGAGGTGTCCAAAGGAAGTGGTCTGGGTGTCTGGAGCTATCTGTGGACAGAACCCCAGAAGGGTTTGGAAAGTGAGAGCTTAGTGACTAAATCCACATTTGAAAAACAAATTATTCAAGACAAACCACATTCCTGCCATTGTTGGGCCGGACATTGTGTCTCTGTGAATCTAGGTAAGTTAACTTAAGATGGATATAGCACCGGATGGTGTCGGAGTGCTGTCAAGAGGGCCTTGGGGGAGAGATGTGGTTAGAGCTGAATATAGCAAGAAGTCAGTCAGTAGATCATTTCCAAAATGGACAGATCCAGAGCTAACAGTAGAAGTCTATGATTACTGAGATAAATTCCAGAAGAAACTGCTAAGAAGTTGAAAATGTTGACCTTGGCAAATGGGAAAGGCAATAGTCTGAGGGTCTTCTGTTCTTTTTTATAATCTTTAGAGCCCCCTGTATTTTACTATGAGCATGTGTTTCTTTAATAAGAATTAAGAAGGGCTTTCGGCATACTCTGTCTTGGCCGCTAATCCTGTGTCCAGTACATACGTGTGTTCTGCTCTTTGGCAGCCCCCACCCCCACAGGTGACGGGGATCTCACAGATAAAGAGCTTCACACGATATAGTCTGCAGCCACAGAGCAATAGAACCCTGCTTTCTTTGTTCATTCTTTCTGCCTCCTGCCCAAGGACATCCCTGGGTGGGGGTGGGGATGGAGGTGGCCACAAACGGAATACATTGCTGTTCTCCTGTTTTATATCCTCTTTGGGGAAGGCTCACATACAGATGATTCAGAGGGGACTTGGGAGGGAGCCCCTGGAGGATGTGGGAACCATGTACCCTCATTGAGGAGCACTCTGCTCATCCTTGCCACTATCCCCACCATGCCAGCTCCTGGGGGTGTCCTGCTTGCTGCTTGCTCCGTGTTCATTCAGCCCTAGGAGCACACAATTGTCTGGGTGCGGAGCACTTATGGTTAGCACCGTGTGATTGTGGTGTGTGGCTTCTGAGAAGCATTTGAGATTCTGTTTAGGTTTTCAAAGAAGCACATGAGCATAACTGTCAAGGTAGCAAATGCCAATTCTGGAAGAGGCAGAGTGTCTGTATGCCCATCAGCCACCACAGGAGGGAGCTCAGAGGTGCTAGCCTTGTGTCCTCTCTTCTCTAGTGCCTGGAGGGAATGGGCCCCCATCCTTCATATCGCTCATATCCCTCATATGGAAACTCTGACCCTGACAGCTGGGATGCTGTCTGGGATTGGCCAGAAGGCACCAGGTGAGATGGTCTCTCACATTTGCTTTTTGCTTTAGTGGCTGTGACATGTGCCCAGAACTCCTTACGTGGAGCTGTGTGCCCTTAGCTTCTGTCCCTGCTTAGTAGCATGGATGAGAAATCATCCCCTGAAATCAGAAAACTTCTGCCACATGGTGGCAGCAATCCCCAAGGCAGGGTTTGTACTGGATTCTCAAGCTGTCACAGGGGTTATCTCTCTGCAGGGGGCTGGCTCCACAAGCAGGGGTAATGAAAGCTAGCAGTCTTCCAAGTAGAACAAGGATTTCAAGAAGTATCTGAGTATCTAATAGAGGCTGTATGGATTCTAAGGGCCAAGGCACGATGGCCAGTCTGGGGAACCTGATGTCAGAATAGCCACCCCTCCCTCCTCCAGGCAGATGCTGCAGAGACCCCCCAGATCCAGGCAGTTTCGAGTCTGGACCGTTTGGTCTTTCTTCCTGTTCTAACCTAAAGTTGCACTTTCCCCTCCTTGTTCTTATGTCCCCATCAAGCCGCACACACACGCGCACTTAATGTCTCCATTGCCAGTGTCCCTTCCTGTTGGCAGCTCCGTGTGGGACAGAGCTGGATGGGCCGTGGAAACTCTGTCTCCAGGACCCCAATGTTTTGTTTCCACGATCCAATCCACCCCAATCTCATGCCACTGGTCCTGCTAAATGCAAGCCCTAACCTTGTAGGTCTGTTTTCTTTTTGGTTCCCTTTCTGTTTTTCAAGAATATCATGTGTATATAAATAAAGTGCTGAAGGAAACGAAAGTAAAGTGGCAGGAGGGTGTGTGTATGTGTTTGGCTTCTGTTGTTTTCCTTTTACATTGCTGTCTTCTCCCCATCTGAGCACAGCTGTGCACCCCTGCGTGGCTGAGTAATGAGACTCCAGTGGATGCTTTTGGGGGCTTCTTCAGGCTGGCATTCCTGGCTGAGACCCCCCAGACACTGAGAGGTTTTCCTAGATAGCATCAAGCCTGTGTTACCTTGCTTTCATAACATTCCCCCAAATAGATTTCAGGGAGCAGCTGAGCAAAACAAGACCCTCAGCTTAATTTGCCTCTCTTCTTGAGGAAAGGCCATCTATGAGATATTTTGGTGGTGGTTAGCCCATTTTCAGTTGTTTTTCTTTCTTTCCTTTTTCTTTAAGCTGGGCATTTCTATTTAGGACTGTGTTTTTATGTTTGTTTATTTTAACCCAAAACACATTTCTTCTAGAACTGCTTTTCTTTTCATAGTAGTTACTTTGTCTTTTTTTTTTTTAAAGCACACTTCACTCTGGGCTAGCCCAGAGAGTCCCTACCAGCTTTACTGAAACCCTTCTAAAAATAGCAACTTTCCCTGAAGTCACAGCCTGGGGAGGAATGAGTCGGTTCCAAAGGAGGCTTTTTGGGAAACTTGAAGTTGTGAAAATTGGGATTCGGAAATAACAGGCTTTTTGGTGTTGGAAATGATATAATTCACTAGTATGGGTGGACCAGGCATTTACGGTTGGAACCCTTTTACGTGGGACTAAGCCTCCTGGCTCCGTGTGTTTAAACAGAAACAGAAGAGGGAGCGGAGAGTTGGCTTACCTGGTGGTGTCCCAGCCAGCCAAGAGAGTCATTGCAGCACACAGATCAGGTGGGCAAGAGTGCTCTGCACCCAGATACTTGGGGGGGTGTCTGAAGGGCTCCAGGTGTCCCTTTGTGCCCCTTCCCAAGAACTGATGCATTGCCCTAGAACAGGACTAGGACTAGGGTCCATATGGGGACCTAGGGCACATCATGCTCTCTATTTGCTAAGAAAATGGTCTTGATTCCTGCTTGTCTGTCTCAGGTTGTGGTGAAGGTGTGTGAGCCCCAGGCCTGGGGCTCACTGTGAACAGCAGAGGCAGAAGCACTAATGTTCCCTCCCTCTCTCTCCTTTGCCCCTACCCCAAACTTCTTTCCCAGACAACAGACCCTAAATCATCCATTTTAAAGGCCCTGGCTGGTTGGCTCAGTAGCCAGAGTGTCGGCTCAGAGTATAGACATCCCGGGTTTGATCCCTGGTCAGGGCACACATGAGAAGCAACCATCTGCTTCTGTTCCCCTCCTTCTCCTCCCTCTCCCCCTTCTCTCTCTCTTTTAATCTTGCAGCCAGTGGCTCAGTTGGTTCGAACATTAACTCCAAGTGCTGAGGATAGCTCGGTTGATTTGAGTATTGGACCCAGACAGGGATTGCTGTATGGATGTTGGGAGTCTGTCTCACTATTTCCCTTCCTCTCACTTAAAAGAAAAGAGCTAAGCTTTAGGGCAACATTGCATCCCAGTTCTCATGCTGGCTCTCCCCTGGAAAGACTCAGATAACAGGGAGCAACAGATATAAAGTGTCAGAAACTTATGGGGTGTTTGCAGATTCTTGTGCATCAAAAAGAATTGTAATCATGTTCACATCTTTGGCATGATAATAACCATGCTGTCTTGGTGCCAACTTTGTCTGGTAGCAGCTGGAACGAGTTACGTACGACCTTCTTGTGTTCTGGCTGCAGCCCTATGAGCTAGGGCCTTTCATTATTGTCAACTTCACAGATGTGACGGCTGAGGCACTGAGGCTGTTGGTGGCAGGGCTGGGCTTCTAGATTCTACCCCTGACCACCATGCTCTGCAACCTGTCCAGGCAGAAGTTCCAGAAACTTGAGCATCAGATTTTGCCAGGAGACTCCTTTGCATCTAAAAGAACAAGTAATCATAGCTCCTGGGAGAAGGGAGCAGCAGCTGTGGAGGAAGGCACCTCCTTGCCCTGCCACAGCCCTGGCACCCCTGCTCACTCGGAACGAGGGTGGTCTTGGAGAGAAATGAGTCTGTCTGGGGGAGTTGCAGATCCCTATCTTCCTCAGGGCCTTCTAATCACTGACCCCTTGGTCTCCTCTATCTATATCTGCATGACTTCTTCACAGGACTGAGGACAGGGATGCTTTGCCCAGAATGTGGCCTGACACCTACCATGGGGAGAAAGGCCACCAGTAGCCTAGGGCAGGGCCCAGGAGCCCTGGCCCAGGTGGTGGACATCCGGGTTCCCACCATGATTCTGCCACTGAGGGGCTATGTGACTGGCAGGCTGCGTCGTCTTTCTGTGCCTCAGTTTCCTATATATAAAATGGAAGTGATGATAGGGTTCTCTCCTAAGGTCATAGGGAAGACGTGGTGAGAGGATCAGCATAGGGTCAGCATCTCCTACACAGGCAGCATCAGAACGCTGGCAGTAGGAACCCAGGGGTCAGCTGAGTGTGCAGAGCCTCTCTGTGCCCCTTCTCCTTGTGGCCTAACTGCCTCTCCCCCAACTGAGAATACTGTCTACGACTAGATACCAGAGGCAGAGGAGGCTAAATCCCTGTCACTATGACTGGATCCCAGAGCAGGGCTGCCGCACAGTACAGTCCTGGTGACTGGAGACAGGCACTTCTCCCAACTTCTCCAGCCATTTGCTGGTTCTACCTAACTGAGCAAGTCTCACCGTTGTGCCTGTGCCTGCTGTGTTTTCTGTCCCTAGGCCTGCCCCAGTGGGGGAGAGCTAAAAGTGCCCCTCGCTGCCCTGCCTTCATCTCCTGCCTTGCCCAACGTCTCTTTGCTTTTGCTCTTTAAAGAAAATGCTAGTGTTCCTCCCCCCCCCATTTCCACTAATTCCTTTTGTTTCTACTACAGTAATTCCCCCTTACCATGGGGGATACTTTCCAAGACCCAGTGGATGCCTGAAACCGTGGACAGTACTAAACCCCTATAGATACTATGGTTATTGCTATGCATGCATACCTTTTCACTTAAGAAAAGAAATCACTTTACAGCTTCTGTTTGACAAGTCCAAATTGCCAGCATCAATACTCTTGTGCTTTGGGGTCATTATTAAGTAAAATAAAGTTGACTTGAGCACAAGCCTTGCGGTACGGTGAAAGTCCATCTCATTGCCCAGACGGCTACTAAGTGACTAACGGGCAGGGAGCATCTACAGCATGGAAACGCTATTCAGAAAGGTGCACAATTTAAAAGTTAAGAATTGTTTTACCTCCCTGGCTGGGTGTCTTGGTGGATAAAGCATCCTTCTGCTGCACCAAGGTTGCAAATTTGATCCCCAGTCAGGGCACGCATGAGAAGCAATGAATGAGCGCACAACGAAATGGAACAACTAGTTAAATGGGTTGATATTTCTCTCTTTCTCTCTCTCTCTCTCTCTCTTTCTCTCTCTCTCTCTCTCTCAATGGGGGAAAAAGAATTGTTTATTTCTGGAATTTTCCATTTAGTATTTTCAGACTGCAGTTGACCAGGGCTAACTACAACCGTGGAAAGCAAAACGGTAGCTATGTATCATCTTCCTCTACTTTTTTCTAATTATTTTCTATTCTAGTAGAAGTGGTCATTCACACCCATAGAAAGTGATCTCCCTTTGGGAGATCTGCCCATCATGTGAAATGAGCTGGCCTGTCTGTGGCTCTTCCTTCTGTCAGTAGCGCTGTGTTGTTTCTGGCGCTGTGCTGGTGCTCAGGGTGGGGTTGTATGTAGATAGTCACTACTGCTATAGGCTAGATGCCTGCTGGCCACCTGGGCTCACTCGCAGCAGACAGGGAGGAGAGGAGGGGAACTTGAGCTTGCCCTCCAGGCCACCCAGTTAGGTGGGATGGATCTGGAAACCTGTTAGTGTGGTGTGGTGACACGAGTCCTATGGGACATCTACAGGCATAGCTGGCAGGAAGAAGTGTCAGGGAGAACTCTGGGGGAGGCAGTGAGGTCCAGCCAGTCTCCAAGGAAGTAGCGGGGCTCCAGTGGACAGGACAGGCCAAGCTCCTCAGCTGAAGACCCAATGTGCATAGGGGCCCAAGGGATTCCAGGGACCTGGGAGTCTCAGGAGGGGACGGGGGGTTGGGAGTCAGCAGGGATGAGGCGAAAGAATTAGGCAGTGGGGTGTGATGAAAAGTGCTTGGAGTTCCCTGTAGGCACTGGGCTAGGCAGTGCTACCTGCCTACCCATCTCCCTGTCATCTTTCCCTGCCACTTCCTACCCACCCACCTGTCATCCCTACCTACCTGCTACTTGTCATCTCTACCTACCTATCCACCTACCTGTCATTTGTACCTACTACCTACCTACCTACCTCCTACCTGTCTGTCATCTCTACCTGCCACCTTCCCATTCACTTATCCACCCACCCACCCACCCTCCAAGCATGTGTTTTGCTGGGGAGATGAGTTCTGATTTGGGTTTGAGGTGGTGGGATGGTTTGCTGATGGGAAAGGGCTGGCAGAGACTGGGGGAGAGTCCAGGCAAGAGGTGATAAGAAGCCCTCAGAGGCCATCTTGGCCTGCAGATGGGTGAGGGGAACAGGTATTCAAGGGTGGGCTCTGACCTGAGTCAGGGCACAGAGGGGGTCTTGTGTGGTTCTGAGCCTTGCCTGGAGCTACCTGTCACTGAATGAGGAGGGTAAAAGTGAGACACATCTCTGAATCATGAGTAGAAGACCCAGGGGACCCCGGAGTCAAGAAAGATGTCCCCGTGCAGACGGAACAGTGTGTGTGGCAGGGAGCACCCTCCCGTGACCTGATCCTGTCGGAGCACAGGGCCGCTCTCACCTGCTCTGTGTTCTTGCACGCTTGTCCCTAACAAGCCAGGGACCCTGGCATTTGAGGATGGAGGAAACTGGGGGCTTGTGAGAGACCCCAGGTCCTAGTGGGGGCTTAGTTGCAGAGCCCAGAGGATGGGGGCCTCACTAGGCTATCGGTATTCAAGTGCTGGCTTGGTGAATATCCGCTGCTTCATGTTAACAGTTATTTTTGCCTCTCTTTCGTGTCCTCTCTTACAGCCCCCACCTTCTGGTCCTTTCACCTCCTCCTTTGGAGGGGCAGGATTCTCCGATGACCCCTTTAAAAGTAAACAGGACACTCCTGCTCTGCCTCCGAAGAAACCTGCTCCTCCACGGCCTAAACCGCCCAGTGGTCAGTACGATTTGTTCTCTCCCCACCGCCCACCCACCCACTGTCGCAGGACAGTGGGACACTAAGGGCCCCTTTGTTCACCAGCTCGGAGTACAGCTCTCTCTGAGATCTGCACATGGAAAAAGAGGGTCTCTCCTCTGCCCACTCACCTCGGTCCGTTCACGGTGTGTGCCTGGAGCACAGCTCCTGTCCTGTCCTGTGGGCTGGACTCCGTTCAGGGCCTGGCATAGTCTCCTAAAGACCCAGGGCTCAGGGCCCTCCTCGGGACCAGGAGATATGCCACACAGTCCCTGGCTGAGCATGTGGTCAGGGCTTTGCAGTCTCTCTGGCCTCCCCACCCCATGGAGCTTTTCCCAGGTTGGCTCAAGATGGCCCAGGGGTGGTGACAGCAGCTGAGCCTGCCCCCTTGGTTCAGTACCTCCAGACTGGTTAAGGACTCAGGGTAGGGCAGGAAGGGTGGTGGTCTTCTTTGGCTGTGTTCAACATGAGAGGAGGCAGAATGCTCCCCACTCCCACCCAAGCATCTTAGATGGTTCCTAGCAAAGGGTTTTCCGCAGACTCCACCTTTCCTGGCTGTGGCTGTCACTGCGATTTCACTCAGCATTGGCCCTGGTTCCCTCTATAGATTCTGGGGACTTTTAAGTCAGGTGTGGGGTCTCTGTGTGATAGTGACTGGCCCACATGCTAGATCCCAGACTCAAAAGCAGCGGAGGGTCTCACTGCCATTTCTCAGTCCTGTGTCCTCAGCACCCTGGCCAGCACATGTGTTCCATTCACTTGTCTGGAGGCAGTCTCACCTACATTGTCTCTGGGCTGTGGGCACTCCCTCGGTCCTGCCTTCTGTTCCTCTCCTTCCCTCCTGAGCCTGCTCCTTCCCTTCCGTCTGTGCCAGGGGCTCTACTTTTGTGTCATCATTACAGGTCCCTAAGTTTATAGTCATAAGTGGTCATTGGTCCAAGGCTGGCAAGTCTTCCTACATGAGATACACTTGTCATTAGAGACAATGAATTATTTTAAAAACGCTGCTTCTCCCCTCTGTCACTAGGGCCAGGGCTTTCTCTCAGGGGGACAGGTACCCTGTGTGCAGAGCCCTCCTTGCAGATAAGTTGTGAGAGAAAGACTGACCATGGGTTGGGTGGGTTTATGACAGACTTGCTGTGAGCTGTGAGCAGTAACAGATGCATGAAGAGATCCCTTCTGTCAGCCACACATCAAAGGCATTTACCATAAAATGAGAAAAAAGCAAAACAACAGAGGAATTCCCTTCTATCTGTGAGAGGCTGTGTCTCTTAGAGGCAGCGGCTCTCACGGGACCCTTGACGGTCTCCTGATGGAACAGCATTGAGTCTCCTCACTCTGTCTGAAAGAGGAGCCTACGTGCATGCCAGCACACACGTGCACAGTCATATACACCCACCCTTGCACACACATTCTCACTGTGCTTGCATACATCTGCACGTGTACTGCACAGGTTCACGCGCTCATGTGAATGTACATGCACATACCCACAGAGCAGTTCAGCAGTTGTTGGGCCTTGAGAAAGAACTGCTCCCCTCACCTGCTGGCAAATGCAGAGCATCACTGTCAGGGTCCCTTGGAGATCCTTACCCCAGCCTCCTTCCTTTCCCTGAATCAGTGCTGTCTCTGTTTGAACTTGCCCTTGCTGTGCCCTCCCTCGGTTCTCTCTCTCTCAGCCTACCTGCCCCATTTCAGCTGCTTTTTTCAGTGTGCCATGGACTTAGATATCAGGGGCCTGGTGACCTCCTTGAAACTGGTTTCAGAGCTTGGCTTTTTAGAGAGCTGTCCACATCTTGGGAGGTTTGGGCCTATATCCCAGGGTCTTAGGCTGCCTGTGTTCATGGCTTTGGGCTGCCTCACCCATACTCTCTGTCTTGGCCTGTAAGGTGCCTCAAATATCCTGTTCTCATCAATATACCTTTAGAGGGCATTCACTGGATTGGTATCTCCCTAGACCCTAGCAAGACCTGCAAGCAAATCAGGGCAGGCATTGGGAAATGAGAGAGGTCGTATGGGCCACCCAAAGTCATGCATCAAGGAGGCAGCAAGGCCAGCCCTGGGGACCCAGTGACCTGCACCAACCTGGGCATCCCATCCCCATAGACAGCTATAATGAGAATCAAACTGTGAGGTCTGAGGTGCTTTGGAAAACTGTGAATGCATGTGCAGTTGTAACCTGTGACTGGCCATGGCGTATCTGTGTAGAGGCCTAAATGTCTCATCTGATTCTCTTACCTAGAAGCGATGGCTGAACAGAAAAGCTCTGCACTGTATACACTCCTGGGTGGTAGGTACATACGTGTGGTGGTGGTTGTATGAGCGCGTCCAGTGATGTTTTGCTGAGATTTCATACTAACATTTAACACTAGCCGTGGAGACTGTAAGCTCTGTGACCTGTTTGCACTCAACACTGACCCAGCAGTTGACTTTTTAATTAGTTGTATTTGAGGACAAGCATTTGGCCATCTGGGGATGCAGAGGAAGGTGTCTGCCCCACGCTGCTTCTCCAGTCAAGAGAATTAAGGCTCAACTGTGTGCAGTGCCCTCCCCTTTTCCTACCCACACTGCACGGAGCAAGGCTGCTTAAACCAGGAGCAGCCTGAGAGTTACCTGATTCTTAGCAGGACAGGTCGGCAGATGAGTGAAGGAGGAAGTCCTGCTCACAGTCTGGTTACCGAACACCAGGAATGCCTCTTGTTCTCTTGGCTGCTTTGGAGGGGAGGCAGCCAACAGTATGTCTTGAGTGTTGGGCATTTTTTTCCCTTTTCTTTCTTTCTTCTTTTAAAAAATGAATATTTAGAATCCAGTAGGTTGAAAATGAGGGACTAGAATGTGCTTTTCTGCTCTTCTTGCTGACCTGGCCTTTTTCAACTTAGGTCACGTGGCCAGCAGGAGGAGGTGGCCGCTTTCATCTAGGAGTGCTGTGTGATTGCATTCAAGGGCCTTTCTGACACATGGGGTGGGGGGATCCCAGCATGGCTCAGTGGGGAGGAGTTGTGGTGGGCACCCTGCTCTCAGGGACCCTGGTTGAGCTGTGATCCTATAGACACAGACATAGTGGATAATCTCTAGACTCCCCAGTGATAGGGGTTTTTCTTGTAAACCGAACATGCAACTTCATACCTACACTCACAGAAACTATGGTTACAGAACGTGCTTTTCCAGATCTTGCCACCCTGCCTCTGACATGGGTCTGAGGTTGCCACTTTCTTACCTGGGGCTTGTTTGTCCTAGGGAGATCAGGGTTTCTAGCACCTGCCAGGTCTCCGTGCCTGGAGTTGGTGCCACATGTGAAGCTAGGGCAGGCGAATCTGACGCTGTTCCTCTCGGCCACGGAGCTGCCCGTGCCACTAGGACCCAAGGAGCCTGTGGGATCGGGCTAGTTTCCTATGTTCATTTTCTGCCCCTGCTGCCCATCTCCCTCAGGGTCTCTGGGCAGTTGTCTTAATCTTGCTGAGCCTCAGTTTCCTGCCTGAGCATAGAACTGACTCAGGTGTAGCAAGTGCTCGTGTGGGTAGAGTTCCTGCACAGTGATCACCTACCTCACCTTGGGGTGCAGGACCAGGACACAGGACCCTCCTTCACTAAGTAAGCTCCTTTCCTGGGGAAAGTCGGGATGGGCTGTATGCACACAGGGCTTATCAGGGATCCTTTTTCCCACCAGGTTGCAGTTTAGCAGATATCTTTGCAGTTGGGTAAAGTCAGAGAGCATGGTTAACTGAACTGTGATGGGCTCCAGGAGGCTCCCTGACAAAGCTTAACATTGCCGCCCATGCAGGACCAAAAGCACGTTTGGACCTTGAGCCATGCATGGTATTTTGCATGCGCTAGAAGCTGCAGTGTTCACTTTCTGGGGTAGCTGTTTTTTACTTGTTCTTTAGCCTGATTGAGACTTAACTGACATGCAGTAAATACACGTGTTTAAATGGCAGCCTATGCAGTCACAGTGGGGGACCTTCCCCCTGGGAGCCTTGTGGAGGTTCCTACTGTTCTGGTTTACATTCATGTGGAACAGCCTGTAGCTGGCCATCTCTTCTCAACTCCAAATCCTTAATTCTCTCTTGACCTCAGCCTGAAAGTTTGCCCTCGGGGACTATCATGCCACCCTCTGGGGCATTTGTGGGGCTTTGGCACTGAATTCTCTGTGCCTGGAGGTCTTTTCTAGAAAGGTCTGTCATGGTATTAACCAGCAGGTGTCTTTTTGGGGTAGAGAGAATGGTTTCTTCCAGGCAGATGCAAATCAACTACCTCTGAAACCTGTCAGTTGGAATCCATGCACACGCCTCCCCAGGTAAACAGTGTATTTTCTGCAACAGCGAGATCGAGATCAGTCAGAATTCACCGCTGAAGAGTTTCTAGGTAAAAGTTGTTGATTTGCAAAGAGAGAAACAGATTTTTTTTTCAAGTGCAGGAAATGGCTGTGTGGGTGTCAGTGATTGGGCCTCCTGCCCCACAGCGGCAGATAGTGGGACACTGCGCCCGGCCCCACCCTTGCCACTTCCTGCAAGTGTAGCCCTGCTTTGCGGTTCCTGCAGCTCCTGGTGACACCAGCTAGCGTGCCTTCACCACTAACCAGCCAGTCACCTTTAACCTCTCCACAATTTAATTGTCCTTTTATTACTCTTAATGACCTTTTCACCCCCAGAATAAAGCTATGTACACACTTATGAGGTCTTTTAGCCCCTTTTGGCCTTCCCATAATCCTTCTGACAAACACAGGCAAATGAGATAGATGCCATTTAACCTGCGTCCTGTGTGATTCAAATGATTCTTAAAAAACAAAAGAGAAAAAAATAATTTTTTCTTATACTCCACACAGGGTTTCTTTTTTGGGGATGGTTTTATGGTTACCCTCACCTTTGGGGGAACCCGCTTGCTTGGCGGTCACCTTGACCACTGGGGGAGCTGGCACGCAGAACATGATCATGGAGGAAGCCCTGAGCTCCTAACTAGGACCAGCTAAGTGTGTGTTTGGCACTCCCCCTGTTCTGAGAGGCTATGCTGGGGCAAAACCAGGGTGGTCATCCCTCACGCATGTGGGTCCCAACCTCAGGTTTATCACACAAGATCCACTTTTAAAATGGCTTCTCCATTTGAGCCGTGCGGTTAGCACCTCAGTCTTGAACTTAACTACTTTAATTCCGTTCCCACGATGATTTCAAAGAGATAATCAGTGGGTATATATGAAATTCTAGAACGGGACAAGCAGTTCACCACCAGCTCAAGAAGCCTGGAAAATTTTGGCACTGTCGGCCAGCCATGGAACCCACCTTCCTGCACAATGGCAGGGTCTGTGCCAGGCTGGGTGTGACCACTGAGAACGAGTACTCAAGAGATGGTGGAACCGTACTTGCAGCAGAGGTAGAAATGTCATTTTCCTCTCAGCGTCTTACAAGTAAAATGCCTAGATATGGGTGTTCTTTGGGTGAATTTGTTCTGCAAAGTCGGCTGAGTTTGAAAATAGAAGCATTTGCCTATCTTAGCACACACCCACCCTCCTGCACCCAGAAGGGCGGATTGAGTGGGAGTTAAGTAACAAAGTTGCCACCGGTTGTTCAGTGGAGTACAAATGCCCAAGCTTGGGGTCCTAGAACACAGATATCAGGGTTCGGCTGGCTCAGCCAGCTGGAGTCCTGGCAGGTTGTGGGGTGGGGTACAGAGAGCCCAAACTCCTAACCTGTATCTGAGTATAGGTGTGAACAGACAGGAGCCATTGCCCTGCCACTGGCCCCTCCCCAACTGCCGCGGGGCCTTGTGTACCTGCCGCTAGCCCTCACCTACAGGAAGGTTCTCCCTGTGCTGCCCTGCTTATTTTGATGGGGTGAACATGGTTGTTCATTTCTTCTTGCCTTTCTCACATTCAAAGCACTGAATCAGCCCCTCCTCCCTCCACCATTGTCAATTGAAAACAGCACATGTGTGATTGATGGGGGGATGGTCATAAAGAAAATGAGAGTGGGGGGTACCCCCATTCTGCTACAGGCTCACCCAACTCCTGAGCTGCCTCCACAGCAGGAGGGAGTTCCTGGTGGGCTCTTCACTTTGCCCTCCAGTGCACACATGCCTTCTAACCGCTTCTAGACCTGCTGCGTGGCACCCTGGTGATTTCCTTAAATGTGGGCACGGCACCTCTACCTGAGCAGAAGTGGCATTCTGGCAGCATCAGCGCTCTGTAGGGAGGAACAAAGGCAGTCGCCCTGTGGTGCAGACCCAGGGCCCCATACCTGGCTGCTGTGTAGCTGGCGTCTCCCAGTGTCCCCAAAGGCACCTGAGCCCATGGAGGGTGAGGGCAGGCCGGCAGAGTGTGTTGAAGGTACAACTCAAAGAACAAATGTGATTTTTCAAAAAGCAGAACTGTGAGACCTGCAATCTGTATTCTTTTTGTTGTGAAGAGGAGTTGGGATTTGCAAATTCACTTGTGAATCATGTAACCCTCCTCATTTTTGCTACAGAACTAATGTATCCCTCATCAGGTTTCTTATGAATGTCATAGTAACCTTTCATGGAAACCTTGAAACTTGTATTTCTCACTCCAAAGGGGATTTGTCTTTGGAGGACCCAGAACACGTGGCTACTTTTCCTCATTTTCCCATTTTCCTTCTGATGCTGGGTGACCCCACATCTGCTGGGCTTCTTACCCAGTGAGTTTTCCATGACCTCTGACCACTCCAGACACCTCCCAGAGGATGGAAAACACACCAGTTATGGGGGAACCCAGTGGATAATAGTAAATATTTGTTCAGCTTTTCTCAACAATTCAAAACCAAACCTCATCCTGTTCCCTTCAGTGCATTAAGCAGATTTTCTTAAAATTCAGTAAATATTTTTGGTGGAAAATCTCAACGCTGTGATGGTGGGACCTCAGATTTTATCTGTGGGGCTGTGCTACTTGGCATGGCTTTGATCTGCGCTCGCCTTCTCGTTGGTGCGCAGCAGTGAACGCAGGGCTGTCTGTGTAGGACTCCGCACTGCAGGCCCATGAGATGGTCCTGTGCATCCTCACCTTCTGAAGCCCACTGTAGTCGGCCAGAGGAAGCATGGATATGTGTTTGTGAAAAGCAGTTGTTTTCTGTAAGAAGTTTCCAAGTGATTATGAATGTGAAGAATTGGCTCTGCAGAGCCTGTTTGTCCTTTCTTTCCATTCCCCCAATTCAACTGTTTTGCTGGGACTTTGGGGGTGGGAAAGGAGGAGCCAAGGGAAGGAGCAGTGCCCCCGCCCCTGCCCCAGCCCCAGCTCCTGCGTGCTGTGAAGCCTGGTGTTTGGATGTCCCATGCTGTATAGAATGACAGTTGTGTGAGGCTCTCCTGTGGGACGATAGTCATGTGGGAGTCCCAAGTTATGTAGGGTGACTGATAGATAGCTGTCTGGACATCCCTTGTTGGGATAAATGGCAGTTGTGAGAATGTCCTGTGTGGTGTAGGGTAATAGCTGAGGCGGGGCAGCTGTCCTGACCACAAACCTTTGTTTCTTCTTTTTTTTTATTTTGCTCTGCTGTTTTTGTGTTTATCTCTCATCTACAGAACTGCATTTTTCAACTATAGCCCTGAACTTTATAAGTAGAACCCAGCAAGTGTCTGGTTGGAATGAATATACATTCACACATATGTATTTGGTATTTTTATTAATCAGATATGATGAGACCCTAAATCCAATCCAAAATCTCTCATTCTCTTCTTAAGAATTTCGAACAAGTGAATAATCCTCGTTCTCTCAGAGTTCTCAGTGCTCATAGTTTTTGAAGTATGGTTGGTGGGGGATGTATATTTGTGTTCCATTGTTTTCCGTGCGCCAGCTCTCAGGGACCCTCTGGCCAGGGTTTCCTGAAAAGCATGTTGGGAAAAGCAGAACCAGGAGCTTTGCTGCCAACAGCTTGCTCAGGAGTCACTGCCCTGGTCCTGGCCAATCCCAGCCGTGGGGGCTCTCAGGCCTCGAGAAGTTAAGAAATAGGAGAATTAAAGACAGTGCTACTAGGGTGGAGCCGGCCACCAAGTTTTTTTTAACAGCACACATTGTGGTAAACCATCGGGCTCATATTGTTTTTGCTAAAGGCAGTCCTGTGTGTGGTTTCGGTGCACCGCTTGGGTAACTGCTGAAACTGCTGCGGTTTGAAATAAGCCCTATTTTGCCTTCTCTTCAATCTTGCGTCCCTCTCCTCTTGTTCGTGAAAACTACTCGTGAGTGTTAGAGAATCACTGTGGTGCCAAGTCAACAGCCTGCAGCCCCTGGAGGGGTCTCTATTTCGTTTGACATTGGTCACCACCGTCTTCTACACTAAGGAGGGTGGTGGGTCCCTGTAAGTCTAAGAATGTGACACCAGACTGTGTACACGCATCCTCCTGGTTAGCTCTTATACCGGTTTTCAAAAGATATTTTGTTCTCTTCTCTGAAACATGCCTCGATCATGATCCTTCCTTTCTCGTGATACCTGGAACCATGAAAAGGCATAAAACTGTGCAGTGGGTTTGCTCAGGGACACGGAAACAAATTAAAGTTACTCTGTCACGTTTGAGATTGGCTACACCTCAGAAAATCGGCAAAACAATTAAGGAGTTAGGAGAAGTGGTTATGTAAAAGCAGGAACTTGACCCAGATTGTTTTAAAAGTGTAGCTGCTAAAAATAAGTGGGGATGCAGAGAGGGAAGTGTGGGCTCAGGGCTGTCCTGCGTGTGTGATCGCAGAAAGCCTCTCTGGTCGCAAGCGGAGTGTCAACCGAACTGGGAACACCCCCAGTTTTGCAAGTGTCATGTACAATAATAATTCATCCTCATGCTGAAGCATAAAAACAGACAACCGAGAAAAAACCGTTGTTTTTTTCCCCCCTCTGAAAACAAGAGCAGTTGATGTGCCCTGGTTTCATATGAACAGTCATGATTTCTAAATAACAACGGTTTCGGCAACAGCAAAACCGGGCTTGGGCAATTCTTGATGTGAATGACACTTTTCATCTCCCATCATCTCTTTGCTTGTCAGAAACCTCAGCTTCAAATCCCAGCAGGCTGGATTCTTAACCCTCTTGTCCCCCCAAAAAGCAATTAAAGAAACAACAGACCAGGGGAGGAAGTTGTTAATTGAAAAGATGACAAACACAGAAGTGTGGGTGCTGTGCTTGAACACTCGGAACCCAGGCTCAGGTTGGCTGACCTCTTTTTCCCACTCAGACATCTGCCCTTTGTGAACCCTGCAAGGAATGCTTCAGTCACGTAGTTGACCCCCCGCCCCCCGACTTGCTGCTGGAACTGGGGGCTGTGCCCTGCCTGGGCTCTCAGCCTGTCCCAGCAGCTCTTACTTTTACCCATGTTAAAATTCTGCTGTTCTGTCCATTGTCACTTTAGTTTTGGGTAAAAAATTACCCTGAGAATGCACCAGAGAATATTGCTCTTTCTTGCAAAGGAGGGAAGCCAGATGTCCTTTATTCCCTCTTAGCTTCTCAGAGTGGTTCCTCCAATGGCCTTGAATCCCTCGGGAGGGTCCATGGAGCCTTTAAGGTGGTGCCTGGCCCACATGTACCCCTGGAGGGCTGGCTGGCAGGCACCAGGGATAGGGCAGGATTTACTGGCATCTACAGTGTTCTGTGCTGAGCTTCACTGCCCACGTGGAGCTGACCCTCAGGGATCCTCAAGTGTGCTAGAGGCTAGCCCAGGATAGAAGTCAGTGCCATACCAAGTGGCCTAGGCAGTGTGGGGGCCTGTAGGGGAGGAGTGAGCCATAAGGAGGGGGATGGAGGAGCTGTGAGAGACTAGCAGGGCTGCACAGCTCAGGGCAGTCAGGCCACACAGCAGTTCCCTGTGTGACCAAGCCTGCGCCCCCATCCCTCTGGATGCTCTCTCTCAGGGCAATCTTGCCTGTGGATTTGGGGTCCTCATTCCCACTGGAGCAATGTGCAAATGAGAGCCAGTCTCCCTGGGCCCAGAAGTGGCTGCAGGTGTTCCAGGACACATACACACCCAACCTCCACTGTGCTGTTTTCTGCACAAGAACTCATGTGTGTGTCCATGATTAAGCCTCGGCTTGTGCCACCGCCTGGGGGCTTGTTGCTCTCCTCAGGACAACTGTTCCAGGGCTTTAGAGCCTCTGAGTCAGCTGCCTCACAAGAGGACCTGCTGTGTGTCCTCTCTGGGGGGTGACACTTGCCACCCTCACATGTGGCGCTGCTCTGCAGTGGGAAAGGGGTGCAGAGGGATAGGATCCAGGACAGGGAACTGCAGACACTGGGTGGGGGCCTGTGGAGTGCCCTGAGGGGAGGGTGCCCATGTGCAGCTGAGCACCTCTGGCAGAGCAGAAGTGGTCCTCAGTTTCCTTTTTATTTCCAGACAGTAAAGCTGCATTGACCTGGCCCCAGCTCCCGGGGCCTGGAGCATCCTTAGTCTCTCAGAAGGGCCTGACCTCATAGGGCTTGCCTGTGCCTGCCAGGCATCAGAGGTAAACATCCTCTCCATGCCAGGGGATGCAGTTTTTTTGTCAAGGGTCAGATCAACGTTTTTGGCTTTGGAGGCCTTATGTTCTTGATCCCAAGTGCCCAGTTCTGTTGTCTTGATGAAAGCAGCGCAGAGGACCGTGAGCAAATCAGTACACTGTTGGCATTGGTTACCATTCAGATGTGACGTGTGGGCTGCCTCCTGCTCTGAGCTGCTGCTCAGATGTCACAGGGCAGACCCTCGGTACCCTGTGTGAGTCTGCGGCTGCCCTGATTCAGTACTGGAGGCTGGAACTTGGAAGTCAGCATGTCAGCAGGCTTGCTTTCTCCTGAGGCCTCTCTCCTTGGCACTGCCACCTTCATTCACCCTTGTCCTCACATAAGCTACCCATTGTGTGTCTGTGTCTTGATCTTCTTTCTCTTCTTATAAGGACACTGGATTGATTAGGGCCCTGGGGTTGAACTCATGTTAACTTAATTATCTCTTTAAAGGCCCTCTCCAAATACAGCTACATTTTGAGGCCCTGGGGTTGAGGATCTCAACATGAGTTTGGAAGGGCGCAGATCATCCCACAACTCCATTGTGGGGATTAAGAACTTGAGACTGAGAAAGCAGGGCCCACAGCGTGGTTGACGTGCTCCTCACTGACTTTCAGGGTACACATGTGGGACCTGCCTCACTTACTGCCTCAGGGCTGGGCTGGAAGGCTTGAACACAGGTCCCAGGGGAATGGGGGTGTCACAAAGGGCTCCCCCAAGGAGTTGACAGCATTTGAGGGGGGAGTGCATTATGGGCAGAGGAATTGTCTCAAAAGAAGCCCTGGATTTGAGGGTTCAGGGGGAAGGAGGTGCTGCTCAGGCCCTGGAGAGCCTTCAGGGTGAGATGAGGCCAAGTCTGGTGTGAGCTATGAGGGCCTTCGGGATTTGTCACAGTGCAGGGGCTGGGAGATATGAATGGAGCTGCATTTACTGTGGTCCTGGTATTTGGAGTAACCTGGCTTGCGGTCGGGCAGATCCCAGAACCTCATCAAGTGGGGCCTCCCATTGCTAAACAGGCCTGGGAGGTGTCTGATTCCTCATGGAACTCTCTAACTTGTTGGCAGAAGCCACCGGTCCTCAGACCACCACCCAGCCGTTGTCTCACATCCTTGTTTCCCTCTAGTTCTAAATACCTCTCTCTCTCTGCCCTGTTGAGATCGGCCTTGCTGGGACCCAGGCATCCTAGAATCACCCTCTTGGCAAGAGCCCAGAAAGGCCCAAACCCTGTCCTTTGGAGCCACCAGCACCAAAGGGACAGAAAGCAGGAGCTGAAAAAGAATTTACATCCCAGGACAGCAGAGCTGGGTCTCTCTGGTGAGCTGCCTCCAGACCCTCATAGTGAACATGGTTAATTCCACACCAAAGTGTGAAGCAACACCCCCTTTTAATTGCAGATACCCCCACCTTTTTGTTGTTGAAAGCTTGCGATGTATTTTTGTGCTCAGTCGTGATTTTGTTTCTACTCAGCATGATAATAAAATTGCTACACTGAAAGGAATCTCTGGATCATGCCTGCATGCAGACTTTGTAAAGACGACCATGAATTTTAGCTGCAGTGGGCTAGGAGGGCAGGCATCTAAAGTGGTTTTCTGGTAGCACCCACATACTGTTAATCCTGGATGAAGCAAGACCCAGCCATTCCCCCACCCCTGGGGTTCATCCCATGAGCCGCATTCCAGCTCTTTCCAAAGAAGGGAGAAGATGTCCCAGTGGGCGTTTACCCCCCAGCCTCCTCAGTCAGGACTGTTCTGTCCGTGGTCAGTAACTTGTATTTCTTTTTTTCTCCTTTTTTTTTCTTTCTCCTAAACTTTCCAGGTAAAAGTACACCCGTAAGCCAGCTCGGTTCTGCAGACTTTCCTGACTCCTCCGATCCATTCCAGCCACTTGGGGCTGACAGCAGCGACCCGTTCCAAAATAAAAGGGGGTTTGGGGACCCGTTTAGTGGAAAAGATCCATTTGCTCCCTCCTCTTCAGCTAAGCCTTCTAAAGCCTCTTCCCTGGGCTTTGCAGACTTCACTTCTGTAAGTTGAGTTCTCTGCCTTCGTGACACTCCCTACCCCTCCGCTTGTAGCTTCCTCGGGCTGTTTTTTGGCTTACGTCTCCTGGTACCTCATGCCGTCGCCTGTGTTATTTATTCTGTACTGCTTTCTGTAAGAAAAACACGTTTCTCAATAAAAAAATACGCTATGGTTTGGATACTCTGTGATGAGGGCACCTGTCTTTCCAGCCTGGTGGCTGAATCTGGAGACTGTATCTGTCTGTCACTATCTTTCCTGGTGGATTCTTTATTATTTCTGTCGCCCACAGGCTGTTGATTTCATTGATTTTTGGAAGCCAAGATGTCAGAAACTGCCAAAGTATGAAAACAAGATTGCAAAAGTTACATTAGGATCTCCCTGTCCCCAAAAGTTCTCTGTGCAAGAGTTGTAACTGTCCGACCTCAGTGCAGTTTATGCAGCAAGTACGAATTGAGGGACCCAGGCAAGGTACATGAAGGAAGAGCAGTTTGGTTTTTTTAAAAGCTTTTATTTCAGCTACCAGCTCTGGTGAAACAACAGGTCCAACCTAGAACAACCACTCTGTAGCTCTGCCCTTTTGCCACCCCCCCACCCCACAACCCCTCAGAAAGCCATTTAGCAAATTCAGGTGCCTTTTAAGAAGCTCATCCTGGTATTTTGAAAGTCTAGCTTTGTTTTTGGTGTGAAAAAAGATTCCAGATTATAAAATGCTATCACTTTAGGGTGTTTTCAGCTCCCCTGTCAGGACCCAAATACCTTGTTCTCAGATAGCTTTGGTTTGCCTTCCCAGAATCGGCCTCACTGTGTTGTGTACCCATGTTTTCTTTTTTTTTTTCTTTAAGTTTTCTTTATTCAGACTTGCCAAGTACCTTGTTTCCTGGGTAGGTGTGACATGCATTATTTATAATAAGATGCTTTGACTCCTAGAATATCCTTCCTAAAACAATCTCTGCCATCCATAACCGTGCCCTGTGAACGCCTGATTCATTCCAGATCCACCTCATGCCCAGCTATCCTGTGGCTTAGTGCAGCCACCCAATATGCTGCTATGTTCCTGGCTCTTGGTGACCTGTAAATATTTTACAACTGCAGTTAGCTCAGTTTTGTTGACAGCCTGTACACACTGGATGTGTACAAATGGAGACATTGTTAATAAAAGCCAGAAACAAAACTCGCTTTATCTACAGTTTCTTGAATAGCACCGCGTTTGTTTTTTGGTAGGAAAAATATTGAATGCCAATGAAAAAAATAGTCATTCACGCATGACTCAGGTCCTCTGTTTTGGGCAGGGCAGTGGGGTGAGTGGATTTGAACAGCAATTTGAAGAAATGACTGTTCTCTTCCTGAAGTGCATACTTCTATTTCCTGTGGCACCCTACTGCCCTCCAGACGGCTGGTTTTTGGAAAACATTTAAAAAAACACACCAAAGTTTTAAGCTATCATTTGGTTAAACATTTCTGGTCGTTCCAGAACAGTTGTTAACTTTGATTTTAAGACACCTCCGGTATTTAATGGCTCTCATTTCCAGGAGGGAAATCTGATTCTGTCCAGTCAATTTTGCAGCCCTGCTTTCTTTTTTGTTGTTGTGTTGTTGTTGTTGTTGTTGTTGTTGTTGTTTTTACAGAGACAGAGAGAGAGAGTCAGAGAGAGGGACAGATAAGAACAGACAGACAGGAAGGGAGAGATGAGAAGCATCAATTCTTTGTTGCAGCACCTTAGTTGTTCATTGACTGCTTTCTCATATGTGCCTTGACTAGGAGGCTACAGCAGACCGAGTGACCCCTTGCTCGAGCCAGCGACCTTGGGCTTTAAGTTAGCGACCATGGGGTCATATCTATGATCACACACTCAAGCGCTACGAGCCCGTGCTCAAGCCGGTGACCTCGGGATTTCGAACCTGAGTCTTCCACGTCCTGGTCAGACGTTCCAT
The DNA here is from genome assembly GCA_037038555.1 of Rhynchonycteris naso. Classification (NCBI taxonomy): domain Eukaryota; kingdom Metazoa; phylum Chordata; class Mammalia; order Chiroptera; family Emballonuridae; genus Rhynchonycteris; species Rhynchonycteris naso. The sequence continues at coordinate 22,671,517 of CM073003.1, forward strand.
CCACTGCGCCACCACCTGGTCAGGCCCTGTTTTCTGTTTAAAATCACCTTTCCTGCTTTGAATGTCTCCATTTTTCCAGTGGAAATCAATGAGATTCAGCCCCGTCGTATGGGATAGGGTGGAGGAGAGAGACAGGGCACCTGACTGCTTTGGTTTGTCCCTCTTGGTCATACTTAGTCCAAAAACATGGTTAAAACCTGTTCCCCTCTGTGACTCAGCATGTCTTTGCATCTTCACAGCATCTGAGGTTGCAGGTCATTAGCCAGTGGTTTCAGGGTTCACTGGACTTTGATTTGTGTTAACTCTACAAGGCCACAGTTGGTTCCTCTGGTTTGTGTATTTTAGCTCCCCCATTAACACTGAGGCAGCATGGCTTCAGGTCGGGTGTTCTGAATGCTGCTAAGACATGGCATTACCTGTGCAAAAGCAGCTTGGTCCATGTTGGAGTTCAGATGCCAGTGTCACACATGTACACGGTCCCCCTTTTGCACCCCAGCTCTGCTGCCCTGGAACCCTCTAATTTACAGCCCTGAGTTTTTATCAATGGATTATTTGTGTTTGTTCACCAGAAGCCTCTCTGGGATTCCTTTAAAAACTAGCTTTTCTGTTTCAGGCAAATATGTTTATTAGGAAGTAGTCTTTATAGGTGAGCAAAATGACCATTTTTTTCCAGAGCAGAGCAGATGTCAGATGGGATAAACTGCGTCATAGAGTGAGTTGGATGCAATTTCAATATCAGAATAAGTGAGTTAATAGGAGGTGGTTAGAAGTGTCACTGCAGGAGAAGGGGTAGTGCCGTTAGATGTCTTGGGTGCAGGTGTCAGTTCCCAGTGAGGAAGGGTACCCGGTCCTCATGTAAGGAGTCATCTGAATCGTGGATCAATAAACCTGCCCCGCGTTTATGCTGAGCAGGTGCCCTCGGGTGGGAGTCTCAGAGGGCAGCATCCTCACGCTCCGCTGTGTCTCAGTTGCGTGGTAGCACAAGAGTGACGCAGATCAGAGCTGCCCACAGGCATCCCAGACTCTGGCCAGGTTAGAGGACGAGAGTAGCCTTGTCCAGGTATCTCCACCGGGTCCCAGAAAGGAGTGTCAGCTGATCTGAGAAACAGAGATCCCCCTTCTTCCAGTTTTCTCTCAGACATCACAGCCCACAGTGCTTCTCCAGTGCATGTAAACCATATGCCTGATGCAAGTCTTCACACTGGGGCCTAGGCTGGACCTGAACCAGTTCACTCAGAGGCTTCTGGAACATTGCTGTCAGCATGTTTCATTTGAAAATTCAGGCCCATGAGCAGGCGGTTATGCCGAGACCCTTGGGCTGAGCAGGGGCCATGGCATGGCAGCAGCCTATCTCTTGACCCCTCTGGGCCTTGGTTCCAGGCTTTGATTGGAATACCCCATGTCATTCCCCGCCAGCTCCCGCCACCGCTTCTTCAGGCAGGCAGAGGGCAGGCTCCCTGTCAGCAGCACCCTGGAGTCATTTCCACCAGCAGTTATTTTTTCCTTGTTTTTCTTCTGTTGGGGTTTTGGAAAATACCCCACAGAGTGCAGGCAGCGATGGGGCTCACTTGTGACCAGTGCTGGAAACATAAGGGGTGGGGCCATTTTTCAGGGAGATCCATTTGACCCCTGAGTATTTTGCTGGGCAGTTTCTCTAAGAAACAAAACCTCAAAACCTTTCCTTCCAGGACAGTGCTTCATTCTGATTCCTGAGCCCAGGTGAGGAGAGCCCCTGGGCTGCCCCTACCTCTTCCTCCAGGCCACCTCTTCTCTGGACTAGACTCCCTCTAGCCACCCCTCCCTGCTCCCCTGCCCGGGTCCCCACCATCAGGCCCCTTGCCACTCCCATATTGGCCATAAAACATTCAAAACTGCCAATTCAATTATCCCACTCACTGGCCCAGGGAACTTCTGAGGGGGACTCTTAGCTCCTTTCCGGGACCCACAGCGTGTCTCAGTCCAGCCCCTCCACCGCATCTTCTGTTCCGGCAGTGCCGAGGTTAAGTGCTCAGTCCTGTCTCACTCCAGTCCATCTGTACCCCAGCTCTTCCTGCAGTGACAGCTGACAGCCCCCCCCCCCCAACGCAGGGAGAGTCCAGGATTCTGAGGATTTGGGCTCTGTAGCTACCTCCCCCACCCCAGGTCTTGGTGTCCTCACCTGTTTCAGGATCCCACCCCCTGGGTTGTCGCTCAGACTCAGTGTGCAGTCTGTGTGTGAAGAAGTAGCTGTGAATTCCTGTCTCACTGCCTTTTCCCAGCACTCTGGTTGGACCTGCAGGGGCTCCACAGTAGCCTGTGTTGGATTGGGATTGTCTATCGGTCTGCTCCTGTGGGCATCTGTCAGAAGACCAGACTGCCTCTTTACCACTGGTGTCACTCAGTGCTTAGCAGAGTCAGTGCCAAGAACAGAGATGCTAGCTGAGGGAGGCCAAGGACCCAAACAGGCCACAGCTTTGCTCAGAGCAGAGTGACTGGGGACCCCAAGGGACCCTGCAACCCACTCTGGGAGAAGAGCATGTGAGATCTGGCTCTTCTGTTCTTTCTGTAGAGCTAAGGGACTTCAAATGGTTTGAAATTACCCATCTCAGGATCAAAACTGTTTTCTCCCTTTTTTGAAAAATAAAATATATATACTTTAAAATTTAAACCTTTTGGATAAGGACGCCAACAATGAAAATCTCATGGACTGAATGACAGTGTGAATTCCAGGACCCCATCCAGAGCGAGTCGGGGTGAGGCTGGGTGGGAGGAGACGCCACGTTTCAAGACTGTTGTCTTCACACTTTTGGCCTTCAGACCCCTTTACACATTTGAAATCAGAAATCTGTTCAAGCCAGACTTGCAGTTCCAGCGCCTGTAGCCCACCAGCGTCAGGAGCCTGCCATCGAGGCCCAGGATTTGCAGGCTCTCTGTCCTAGCCCCTTGGGGTTCAGCTGACCTCTGCTCCCCGGCTGCTTCAGAGACGCCCCACCAACCTTGAGAGGAGGCTGAGAAGGGCTTCTCTCACGCTCATGAAGCCTGATAGACTCAGTCCTGGGGGATCACTGGAGTTGTCTCATTGTCCCCACACTAATGCGTCATGTTGCCTGCTTCAGTTCCCTGCAAGGGGCAAGGGGCTAGTAGCTCTGAGGTCCAAGGTGGTGGTTAAGGTCAGACTCAGCCCTGCTTCTCCGTGCATGTGATCCCTTCTAGACTGGGTGTCAGGACTGAGGTGTACGTGTCCCATCCCCAACCAGGATACAAGCTTTTGGCTTTTTCTGATTGTTTACCCCTCCCCAGCCTTCCATGCATCCCAGCATTGCCTGTGGTCCTCTGTATCCTGCCCACCTTTGACAGGCCTTTTCTGACTCCCCCCACTCTGTTCCTCACCCCCACTGGGTAAGCTCCCAGGCCATGTAACCCAACCTTTGTCTTTCCTTTGCAGTTTGGCAATGAGGAACAGCAGCTGGCGTGGGCCAAGCGGGAAAGTGAGAAGGCGGAGCAAGAGAGGCTGGCGCGGCTGCGGCGGCAGGAGCAGGAGGACCTGGAGCTGGCCATCGCGCTGAGCAAGGCTGATATGCCGGCAGCCTAGGCCAGGGCCAGCACGCACATGCGCAGCGGCAGGACTGCCATGGGGGCGGGTTCTCAGGAGGAAAAAACTCCAAAGTCTATATACACACACACATTCTCAGTGGTCCCATTTCATGTCGTGACATGTCCCAGCCTCTATAGGTCAAGAACTCGCTGGTCAGAGGGCCTCAGGCTCTGGGTGGCTTGTCCCAGGTGAGGAAATGTCCCTCACCTTGCAGAAAGGCCTGGAAAGGCACAAGCCACTACCGCCATCATCTCCACTGTGACATCCCTGCCTGGTTGCAGTGTCCTGCGTGGAGTGAGCAGAAGTACGCAGCATCTCGGCCTGCCGTGCCCAGCTCACAGCTGCTCTGAGCACCAGTGCTAGGGCGCACCCACCCTGCCACCTCCCTGGTCTAAGGCGGACACTGGCGATGTATGCACTCGTTGTATAAAAATTAAGTTTGAATGATTAATATAAAATATTTTAATATAAAACACAAGAATCTCTTTCTGTTTTATTTCAACATTATTTTCCTTGCATTGATGTTTACATATGATGCCACAGAGGCAGACCAGCCCCACAGTGACATGGAAAACCAAGCTGAGTGTGTTTAAATTCTGTTTGAGTAGATTCTAGGACCATAGAGAAAGCCAATTTTGGAAGTTTTCATGGGTCGCCCTGTCTCCTCGGGATGCAGCCCTTTGTCACCTCGCTGCTGTTTGAAGATTCCTGCACATAGTTCACTGAGACCTGATCTACACGAGGGACAAGGCCATGGGGCAGTCTTCACTCCATGGGCTCAGAGTCTGGAGACAGGGAGAGCTTTCCAGTAGGACACAGCTGAATTTCCCTAGACCAGTGATGGGCAATCTTTTGAGCTTGGTGTGTCAAAGTTAGCCAAAAAAACAAGCATAACTCAGGTGGTGTGTCACTTGGAGAAAAACGGCCTAACCGGAAGTCCCAGAACTAGACGCTCTGTGCCGGAGTTCTGTTGTTTTGGCCTACAGACCCCCGGCACAGAGTGTCTACACTACAGCGAATGTTTTATCCTCGGCTACTGCACCTGGCCATGCAGGTGCCGAGGATGAAACGTCCTTCTCGGCATGCGGCCCCATACTTCTCTGGTATGCGACCGTGGGTCATCGAAAATGGCTACGTGTGTCAGTGCTGACACACGTGTCATAGGTTCACCATCACGGCCCTAGAACATTCCAGAAGCTTGGATATAACTTTTGGGATGACCTCAGGACACGCTGAAGACATTGCAGACTTGCCCTGCTTTGCTTTTCACTGTCCCCAGCCAGATAAGACACCTAGGCTAACTTATCTCAGATGAAGGTGCTCGGGAATTATTTTTTGTAGAGAGAGGGACGGACAGACAGGAAGGGAGAGATGAGAAACATCAATTTGTTGCTGTACTTTAGTTCATCGATTGCTTTCTCATATGTGTCTTGACCAGGTGGATCCAGCTGAGCCAGTGACCCCTTGTTCAAGCCAGCGACCTTTGGGCTCAAGCCAGCAACTGTGGGGTCATGTCTATGATCCCATGCTCAAGCCAGCGAACCCATGCTCAAGCTGGATAAGCCCGCGCTCAAGCTGGTGACTTCGGGATTTCGAACATGGGTCCTCAGTGTTCCAGGCCGACTCTACTGCACCACTGCCTGGTCAGGCAAAGATGGTCATGATTTGAGTCTGAGTAGCTCCAAGGACACAGCCTTGGAGCAGCCTTTATCCTTAAAAACCTGACCTCAAAACCATACAAGAAGGGGGCGATATGCCAACACAGGACTAAACAGGCCTGGAATGTTCCACAATCAACCCTTACTAGAAATCATAGGGCACACACAGCCCTAGCCCCATTTGATCGAATTAGATCTAGAAGCCCTTTTGAAAAAACTTCCTTCTCAGTGTGTTCTGTGTGTCTGGGTCTCAGTCTCTGCTCTCTCTCCCTCCTTCCCCAGCTAGCATAGGGTTGTTGATGACTTGACCCACTGTACACTGGCTCTCAGCTGCCACATTCCAAATGCTTTATCCCAGCCAGGAGATCATTCTGACAGAGGTCCCAGGCAACCCTCCATGTCTGCACAGTCTGCATCCATGGATTCAATCAACAGTGAATAGAAAATACTGGGGGTGGGGGAAGTTACATTGTTGCTGATGTATCATCTGTGGTGAACATGCACTTTTTTTCCTGTCATTATTCTCTAAACGATAGTATGACAACTATCTACATACTATTTACATTGTATTAGATATTATAAGTCAGTGGTTTTCAACCACCGGTCTGCAAACTGCTGCCAGTCCCCCAGAAATTTCGTGCTAGTCTGCAAAAGAGTTAACCACCTTGATGTATGAAGATCAGACCGGAGATTGAAAAACACTATTGTAATGTAGGTAATCTATATTTACATAGATTGCCCCAGAGCTGATTAATTTAAAGCGTATGGGGGGATAATGCATAGGGTACATGTAAATACTACATATTTGTGGAGGTTCTAGAACCAATCCCCTGTGGATAACAAAGGATAACTTTATTTATTTGCTTGTTTTGCACTTTTAATTTTACTTTTCAGACCCAGTTTTAGATTTGCAGAAAAATCAGATACTACTATAAGGAATTCCCATAAGGCCTTCACACAATTTCTAAAGTCTTACTTACATTTGTGTGATTTATTTGTTACAATTAAGGAGCCAATATTGAGACGTTATTACTAACTAAAGACCAGACATTATTCCAATTTCCTGCTTTCCCCTAATGTCCTTTTTCTGTCCCCGGATCCCACGTTACATTTAGTCATCACATCTCCTTAGGGGCCTCTGGGCTGAGACGGTTTCTGAGACTCTTGGTTTTGATGACCTTGACAGTTTTGAGAACTGGTCAGGTGTGTCGTTTGTCCCTCACTGGGATCTGTCTAATATTTTTCTTGTGGTCATCCTGGGTGATAGGTGTAGGGAGGACAACAGAGGGGAAGCACCCTTCTTGTCAGGAGTCAGTGTCACCAGCATAATTTGTCACTGATGATGTTGACCTTCATCACCTGGAGATAGATTTTAAAAGACAACTTTTTAGAGTAGACCCAAGCATTTTATTACATAGGTTCGTCTCAGAGTGTTAACTCATGACATTGAAAGAAACCATAAATTGCGGTTTATGATAGATCTAGGCAGAGGCGGATTAAGGTCCATTGAGGCCCCGGGTGCAGAAGAAAATATTGGGCCCCTTATAAAAAGAGAGGAAAAATCACAATACATGTTAACCATATTTTTTTTTCCCCAAGGTCAGAGAGAGAATCAGAGAGAGGGACAGACAGGGACAGAGAGAAGTGAGAAGCATCAATCATTAGTTTTTTGTTGCCATTGCGACACCTTAGTTGTTCATTGGTTGCTTTCTCACATGTGCCTTGACCGCGGGCCTTCAGCAGACCGAGCAACCCCTTGCTGGAGCCAGCGACCTTGGGTCCAAGCTGGCAAGCTTTTGCTCAAGCCAGATGGGCCCGCGCTCAAGCTGGCGAGCTTGACGTCTCGAACCTGGGTCCTCCGCATCCCAGTCTGACACTCTATCCACTGCGCCACCGCCTGGTCAGCTGTTAACCATATTTTTAAGTAAATAAAAAAATATTATGTACTACTAATGTTAAAATTGCACATGTGGCCTGACCTGTGGTGGCGCAGTGGATAAACACATTGACCTGGAATGCTGAGGTTACCAGTTCAAAACCCTGGGCTTGCCTGGTCAAGGCACATATGGGAGTTGATGCTTCCTGCTCCTCCCCTCTTCTCTCTCTCTTTCCTCTCTAAAATGAGTAAATAAAATCTTTAGATTAAAAAAAAAAATTGCACATGTGAAACCAAACAGTGTCATTAGAACAGAGTATATAGGTGGGGTTTTGCAGAGACCTCAGAAGTCGGGGCCCAGGGCCAGCATCTGGTGCGCCTGCAGTTAAATCCACCTCTGGATCTAGGGGGATGTGGAGATCAATGGGACAGACAGCCCTGGGTAATCGCTTTTCCAAGTTATAGGTGAGGGGCTTCTGAGAGTCTGGAGAGAATGGGGTTCCCTGGTGCCTATGAGACATCAGTGCAGTGACATGGGTCTGGGACCTGGTATGAAGCTTAAGGGCTTCCTAACCTGTGAGGTGCCCCTGATCCTCTCTGGGAGAGTGAGCAGCTTCCAGGATGTGACTGGAGGTGATTCCTAAGGCTTACTTTTCACTGTTAGGTGTGACCCTGGCACAGCGGTTATGGGGGAAGGGCCACTTTTCTTAGAGACACGTACTGTGTCTCTAAGACACAGTTACGCCTGTGGTAGAACCACCAGAATAAATCTGAAATCTCTGTGCCACGTGCCCGTACATCATCGCCCTTTAGGGAAGGCACCACAGCACCTCTCCAAGGTGGTTACAGTTCCCAACATGAGACCAACACTGTCTGTTTGGCAAAAACTTCAGTTTTCAGAGAAATTCAACCTCTATCATTTTGTTCTAACCTCAGAGCTGCATTGTAGGTGAGGAGGGTGGGTGTTAGCCCATTTTCCTGACAGGAAAACCAAGGCTCAACATCTGTAGTCATTTGCTCAGAGACCCAAAGCCAGCAGTGACACTGGCTCAGCATTGGGCTGGTCTTAGAAAAACTTTTTTCTTGTTGCGGGCTGCTTCTTTACATATCCACTGTACCAGAAAGAGGCAAAGAGGCTCTTTATGTCTTAGAAGTGGGAGGCTGTACAATGAATTGAAGCCCATGCAGTGACTTGAAGGAGTTCATAGCCAGGGGAATGGGATGGGCTTCAGGGAACCTGTCCATTCCTGAACGCACATTTCTATATTTTCATTGTTTGTTTTTGTCCTTGACTTTTTCATCCCATTCTTAGAGGTTCCCAGATGCCCCCAAAATGGTTATGAACCAGTTTCAAATCTTGTTTTCTTCCCTAGCCATACATACACACAGACATGCACACACACATCTGCTGTGTAATCAGCCCCCGATCAACCAATCTATCCCCGCCCCCACATGCTCTGCTCTGCCTCTTCCTTGGCAGAGAACACTCACACCCTTTCCTGAAAAACACAGTATCCAGTTTGAAAAAAATGTATTCTGAGAATCTCCAAACAACAGTAGCCAGAAGAGCACACTAAAGCCGCACATTCATTGCCTAGCATCAGCTGTCCCGATCTCGCTTCCCCAACCCCTTTCTTTCTTTCCTCCTCTTGGCAGATGTGCCTTGAAGCAGCGTTCTTGTGACATCATTTTACCCACCCACGTTCAAGTACGTGTCTCTAAGAAAAGTGGCCCTTCCCCCATAACCACTGTGCCATGGTCACACCTAACAGTGAAAAGTAACGCCTTGTCAGGCACACCTTCAGATGCGCAGCAACTTCTGATTTTGTGCTATCATTGACTTACTGCCCTAGTGCCCTCTGAGGGGATACCTGCGACGCCCAGCTTCCACCTGTGGCAGCTGGCTACCCGCCCCCTCGAGGCCCAATGATCCAGCTTCAGCAGCAGTTGGACCAGAACCCAAGGGCTCGAGATCCCTGGTATTAACATCATTTTGGAAAAAGAATGGTGATTGGCAACTTGCTCCAAAAAAAAATTAAGTCACATCTTCAAAGTCAATTTTATTTAAAAGTACATTCAAGTCCTGGAATAGTTGTGGAAAGCTATTTTTAAAACAGGAAGTGTCTAAGAAACAAAGAAACTGCCTCTTGAAATAATGGAGTAAATATTTCTGCCCCCTTATCAGATCTGATGCCTTTGAAACATGGTCCTTTTTTTTTTTTTCTTCCTAAAATTTTCCCTAACCCCAGCCATCAGGAGCTGTACAAATTGTATCAGGCACTGTTGTTGGAAAAATATAAAGGGGAATGGAAACGTGATCCTTATCACAAGCTTATTCCAAAGCAATTACGTGATGTGGGCTCGCCTAGTTCGAGCTGTGTTTATGTTTAGTGGGTCTTTAAATACCGCTTTGATTTGGTTTGTGGTAGCCATGCTTTGTGCGCACTCCGATTCATGACCTTGAAGACACTACCTGACCTCTCGGGGCCTCCGTTTACTCATTGGGCCACGGAAGTTAGACCGGACCACCAGTGAAGCTTTTAAAGTTCTTAGAGTATTATACAAGTTTCTAGAAAGTCACATATTTTAGGATTTGGGGTAGCATAGCAGAAGAAATGGAATGGATGTCATCCATGCTAGCCTCATCTTTAACAAACTTGTTCCACATATAGGTGACACAATTGTATTAGAATCATCAAACTTGCTAAGAAATTGGAACTCAAGTATTCCAACCATTTATAAGAACTGATAATATGTAATATGATAGAGGTGCTAATTATCATTACAATGGCAATCATATATACATACAATACATAAATATATCAATTTAACATGTTTACCTTAAATTTACCTCATGTTACATGTCAAGTATATTTCTTTTTTTTTTTTACAGGGACAGAGAGAGAGTCAGAGAGAGGGACAGGCAGGGACAGACAGGAACAGAGAGAAATGAGAAGCATCAATAATCAGTTTTTTGTTGCCATTGCAACACCATAGCTGTTCATTGATTGCTCTCTCACATGTGCCTTGACCACGGGCCTTCAGCAGACCGAGCAACACCTTGCTGGAGCCAGTGACCTTGGGTCCAAGCTGGCAAGCTTTTGCTCAAACCGGATGGACCCGAGCTCAAGCTGGCGACCTCGGGGTCTCGAACCTGGGTCTTCCGGCATCCCAGTTTGACGCTCTATCCACTGCGCCACCTCCTGGTTAGGCTGTCAAATATATTTCATTAAAAAATATCTTGCTCACTCAATAGCCATTTGATAGCTAAGGGAGAAATCTGCAGTTTAAATAAATATATAATACTATATAATAAATATATTCATAATATAATATAAATTATGTCAATGTTAATATATAATACATCAATATAATATATTTATATAAACTTAAAAAATCTTATCTAAGAAATGCTAGTTTAATAAATGAACAAATCTGTGACCTTCCAATGGTTTTCCTACACTAACCTTCAACTAAAGAGGGAGTCCTCTCCGAGGACCAGAAGCAGGCCTGCAGAGATAGTGGTCTGCAATGAATATTGTTTCTTTGTACTAAAGACAAAGAGCAGAGTTTCCACTCCAGGAGCCAAAAAATGACCCAAGACAAGATGTAGCCGTTGTTGAACTATAAACACGCTTTTTAAAGGATCCTGATTCTAAGAGAACAATGTGGTAGACCAGCACTCTGATTCCTCTCTGGTTCTAGATCCTGGGATAAGAGATAAAGGGCTTTCCTCTCTTGAGGGTGACCAGAGGAGTCACAGAGCTATGAAGAGACTATGGGTGGGCTGGAAAGGGCAGAGCCCTGGAGTCAGACAAACTGGGTGGAGGCCCAGCTCCCCTTCTGTAAGGACTGACTTCTGGGAGCTCACTCTACCTATTGGAGTCATACTTCCTCATCTGTCAAGTGGAGGTAACAGCATCTCTCAGGGCTGTCGTGTGGGTCCGCAGCAGGCTTCCCAGCATATTCCAAACACTCAAGCCAGGTACTGAGAACAGTAGTCATTTCTCTTTTTTCTTTAATTGCTAATTGTGGTTTTAAAGAACACATAACATAAAATTTACGATCTTAATAATTTTAAGTGTGCAGTTTAGTTTTGTCAAGTATATTCATATTGTGCAATAATAGCTCTCTAGAATTTTTTGTCTTGCAAAACCGAAACTCTATACCCAACAACTCCCAATCCCCGCCCCCCGCCCCGCCCAGCCAGTAGTAGTGGCTGCTATCAGTGAATGCTTCACGCTTTGATAGTAAGGTTGATATATTCTAGTTCTACTACCCAGGAACAAGCTGATGGGTGGCTCTGTCTATATTAGCTAAATGACTACGTTATTCCTCATTATGGAATCTTTTCCCAAAGAAAACTGGTGTAGGGTACAGGGGAGGCAGGAGGCCAAGGCCCAACACTAACTTTCTGTGCTATCGTATAAAGATATTGGAGGGAAGGCGCTCAGTAGACCATGTTCATGATTGGCCACCATCTGGAAAATGGCTGTCATGCCCCCAAACCAAGATGTTACCTTTAATTCAGAGGTTTGGTCAGGGACTTTCCACTTGAGGGGACAGATGCCATTGCCCTTCTGTGGCACTGCTGGACTGTATCATGGGTCTGTCAGCATGTCCACGGCAGTTATTTTTATAGCTGATGATGAAACTTACTGGAAATGGCTTGGCATTCATGTGTAGAAACTGCCTGCATTTAAACTTGAGGTGTTGGAGTGTGTGAGCGCTGGGACGTGGGTCACTCTTCAGGCCTTGGCTGAGGCCTTCCCAAAGACTACATCCCTTCCATTAGAAGAAATTTCAGGGGCTCTCAGGCTCTCTGAGAACCTGTTCTCTTAGAACATCTGTTTGAGGCCAGAGTCATCGACCTCTATTAATTATATCATGGTCCTCTGACTCTCAAGGCATACCTCAGCCAATCCGGTTGCTGCCCCACGCTGGCCCTCCCAGGGAAAGCCAACAGGCAGAGAAAATTCTCTCATTTTCAATTTTTCATTTCACTTTCTTGAGTTGTATGAGCTTCCCAGTTGCATTCTCGTTCTCGCTCTCTCTCAAGCATCACCTGGGCCAAGGACAGAGGTGGATTTAACGGCGGGTGCACTGGGTATGTGCAGTTTTAACATTAATAGCACATAATATTTTTTATTTATTTAAAAATATGGTTCACGTGTATTTTTATTTTTCCTGTCTCCTTTTTTTTCTAAAGGCCTAATATTTTCTTCTGCTCCCGGGACCTCAACCGACCTTAATCCGCCTCTGGCCAAGGAAGATGGTGTAGTTGATAGAGGAGGTGACAGGACCCTGATTTTGGCTGTGGGACTCCTTTCAGACATAGAGCATGTCCCTCTCATTGCAGACACCTCTCTGTTCCCACGTCCATGTCCCAGCTTGAAAAGAACCCTGTGTGTGACATTTTTCAATATTTTGTCCTTAGGGCACTGGCCACATTTCTAGCAACTCTTTCTCTGTCCTCCACAGCCTCTCTCATGCCCACACCAAGCCCCGTGAACCCCATTTCTGCACGTGTGCTGTTGCTGACAGTACACCCCAATACCTTTGTCAGTGCCATGTGTATTCCCTGAACTAAACTTCTTTGGCAGTGTGGTTGACCTACTAAGCAGGCATTTTCCATCAGTCATGGGCTAGGCCACCACCCTGTGAAACATACTGTGGGTCCCCCACTGCTGCTGTGTACTTTCTTGGGGGACCTGGGGCAGACGGGACACTTTGGCAAGGTGCCTCTAAGGCACTGAAACTGTGGAAGCCATCTTTATCTGGCCTTCACAGAGGGCCTGTGGTGGCTGTGAAACTTGATCTAAAAAATTCTTCCCACTTTAAGTCAGCTAAACCGCAGCGGAGCCCATTCTCCCCAAGTCACCTCCGTCCGATGACCTAAGAGGCTGGGAGTGCTCCGACCAAGCCCTGGGGCCTGGGGCTGTTGCCTACTGTCTGTCACTTACGACTTTCTCCCAGGAAAGAGAAACTGTGATAGTTCAAACTCTTCCATTTTCTTTAGGTAATAGTATAGAGAGCGCTAGTAATGTGCATAACTGGCTACAAGAGTGATTTTTAGAAAAACAATAGGCCTTGGCCGGTTGGCTCAGAGATTCTCTCAGAGAATCATACAAGGTGCAATTCCTGTGTTTCTTCAAGAACCAGATGCCCTCCGATGCAGTTGTGTTTACAGAAACCGTAGATGCTGTAAGCAGCCGATTCCACTTTGAATCAGAGTGTATTAAGCGAACTTTTAGTGACACTCACTTTGTCCTAAACCAGGTTCTGTATGGGGCCGCAGAGTAAATATTATTGGCTTTTAGGGCCACGTGGTATCTGTAACAATTATTCAAGTCTGCCACTGTAGCGCAAAAACAGCCAGAAAATCTGTCAATGAAATCATGTGGCTATGTCCAATAAAACTTTATTTACAAACAGTTGAGAGAGCAGTGCGCATTTGAACCTTAGGCCATAGTTTGCCATGCCAGGTCTAGGTCCTGAGCTGGGTACTTGGGAGGTGGTGATGAGCCAGATCTTTTGTTCTGCCCTTGAAAGGGCCAGTTGAATTTACTTTTTCATTAGGACTGAATCATTTCTGATTTCTGTGTAACTTGATTTCTATCTTTCTCTTGGGTGCAGGTGGTATTACTCCAAAGAATGAAAATTACTTGCTACATTGTTCTCAACACCATTAAACCAGAGATTCCCTTCCTGTTTTCCCATAAGTTTAGAGTGTTTTAAGAAAAAATTACGTGAGCTCTGGCCAATTGGCTCAGCGCTTGAGCATCAGCTGGGTGTGTGAAAGTCCCAGGTTCGATTCCCTGTCAGGGCACAGAGAAAAAGCACCCATGTGCTTCTACACTCCTCCCCCTTTTGCTTCTCTCTCTCTCTCTACCCTTCCTGCAGCCATGGTTCGATTGGAGGCTCCATGGCCTCCACCTCAGGTACTAAGAAGAGCTTGGTTGCTGAGCAATGGAGCAATGCCTCAGATGGGCAGAGCATTGAGCCCTAATGGGCTTGCTGGGTGGATCCCAGTTGGGACACATGTAGGAGTCTGTCTCTGCCTCCCTTCCTCTTGCTAAAATAAAAAAAATTTAATAAAAAAGAAATTTTGTGAAATAGGAGCAGCTCCTTCTATGAATCTGAAAATAATTTTAACATCATTGCATTTAAAAAAATTTTTTATTGATTGATTTGAGAGAGACAGAAACATTGACAACCTGTTGTTCTACATATTCATGTATTCATTGGTTGATTCTTACATGTGCCCTCACTGTGGATCAAATCTTCAACCTTGGCCTATTGGGATGATGCTCCAACCAACTAAGCTGCCCAACCAGGCTTCACTGCATTTTTTTTATTCCCCACTCTCCATATTAGGTCCTCTCTTTCCCATCTTGACTTAAGGTTGACAAATGTATAGGATGAAAAGATTTTTTTTAAACCATAAAATGGGAAGTCCATTGTTGTTTTTTCTTTCTTTTTTCTTATTTTCCAAGTGAAAGGAGGGGAGATAGAGAGACAGACTGTCAAATGCACCTTGACCAGGATCCACCGGGCAACCCCATCTGGGGCCAGTGCTTTGCTCATCTAGGGCCATGTTCACAACAGAGCTATTTTCAGTACCTGAGGCAGAGACTCCATGGAGCCATCCTCAGCGTCTGGGGCTAACGTGCTCGAAACACTTGAACTATGGCTGCAGGAGGGGAAGAGAGAGAGAGAAAAAAAAAGGGGGGGGGGGAGGTAAAGGGATGGAGAAGCAGATGGTTTCTTTTCCTGTGTGCCCTGACTGGGAATCGAACCTGGGACATCCACACACACTCCAAGTCGATGTTATACCACTGAGCCAACCAGCCAAGGCCTATTATTTTTCTAAAAATCACTCATGTAGCCAGTTATGCACACTACTAGTGCTCTCTATACTATTACCTAAAGAAAATGGAAGGTTTTGAACTATCACAGTTTCTCTGTGTATCTGGTGTTACTATAATGAGCAAATGTTACTGACAGCCTAGCCAATGCACAATTACTGTTTGGGAGTCTGAGAAGCTGCAGGTTAGCTCCTTGGTCATTATGTCTGATTTTTCAAGTTTTCTTTACCTTCCTTCCTTCCTTCCTCCCTCTCAACCTCCTTCCCTTTATTCCTTCCTCTCTTCCTATTTATTTATAAAATTGTGGTAAAATACACAGAAAATAAAAGTCACCACTATAACTATTTTTTTAATGTTTTTTTTATTTTATTCATTTTAGAGAGGAGACACAGAGTGAGACAGAGAGAGAGAAAGAGAGAGAGAGAGAGAGAGAGAGAGAGAGAGAGAGAGAAGCTGGAAGCATCAACTCCCATATGTGCCTTGACCAAACCAGTGCAGGGTTTTGAACTGGCGACCTCAGTGTTCCCAGGTCGACGGCTTTATCCACTGCGCCACCACAGGTCAGGCACCACCATAACCATTTTTAAGTGTCCAGTTCAGTGGCATTAAGTACATTCACACTGTTCAATAACCAGGCTCAGCTTGACCAGGTCATGGTACAGTGGACAGAGCGTCAGACTGGGACACAGAAGACCCAGGTTCAAAACCCCAAGTCACCAGCTTGAGTGCTGGCTCATCTAGCCTGAACACGGGGTCGCTGGCTTGAGTATGGGGTCATAGATATGACCCCATGGTCAATGGCTTGAGCCCAAAGGTCGCTGGCTTGAAGCCCAAGGTTTCTGGCTTGAGCAAGGGGTCACTCGCTCTGCTGTAGTCCGTGGTCAAGGCATATATAAAAAAGCAATCAGCCTGACAAGGAGGTGGCACAGTGAATAGAGCGTCGGACTGGGATGCCGGAAGACCCAGGTTTGAGACCCCAAGGTCGCCAGCTTGAACGCGGGCCCATCTGATTTGAGCAAAAGTTCGCCAGCTTGGACCCAAAGTCGCTGGCTCCAGCAAGAGGTGGCTCGGTCTGCTGAAGGCCCGCGGTCAAGGCACATGTGAGAAAGCAATCAATGAACAACTATGGTGTCGCAACGGCAATGAGAAACTAATGATTGACCTTCTCACCTCTCTCTGTTCCTGTCTGTCTGTCCCTATCTATCCCTCTCTCTGACTCTCTCTCTGTCCTTGTAAAAATAAAAAAATATATATAAAATGTCTAAAAAAAAAAAGCAATCAATGAACAACTAAGGAGCCGTAACGAAGAATTGGTGCTTCTCATCTCTTCCCTTTCTGTCTGTCCCCATCTGTCCCTCTCTCTGTCTCTGTCAAAAAAAAGAATAATCATGTCCACCATCCATCTCTAGAACTGCTTTTTACCCTACACAACTGAAACTCTTGACTCTATTCCCCACCCACCCGCAAGCCCGGGTTCCTGTCATTCTACTTTCTGTCTATGAAGCTGACTACTCTAGGGAGATCATATAAGTGGAGTCACATAGTATTTGTCCTTTTGTGACTGGCTTATTTCACTGAGCATAATGTCCTCAAAGTTCATCCTTGTAGCAGGTGTCAGGATTTTCTTCCTTTTTAAGACTAAGTAGTATGCTCTTATACATGTGTCTATATATTGTGTACATTGTATACACATTGTGTATATATTTATACAATGTTTTGTTATCTATGCTTCCCACCATGACTTTTATTTTACAATCACATTCACATAAATAATTTCATTAAAAAAGTATAAAGTTTTACAATTGAAGCTCCTATTCCCAATTGCTTCTTTTTATTTTATTTTATTTTATTTTTACAGGGACAGAATCAGAGAGAGGTATAGATAGGGACAGACAGACAGGAATGCAGAGAGGTGAGAAACATCAATCATTAGTTTTTCATTGCCTTCACAACATAGTTGTTCATTGATTGCTTTCTCACATGTGCCTTGACCGCCGGCCTTCAGCAGACCGAGCCACCTCTTGCTGGAGCCAGCGACCTTGGGTCCAAGCTGACGAGCTTTTTTGCTCAAGCCAGATGGCACTCAAGCTGGCAAGCTCGGGGTCTCGAACCTGGGTCTTCCGCATCCCAGTCCGATGCTCTATCCACTGCGCCACCGCCTGGTCAGGCGCAAATGCTTCTTTTTAAAAAAATTTTTTTAAAGAGGCAGGGGAAGGGAGAGAGAGACATTGATTTGTTGTTCCACTTATTTATGCATTTATTGGCTGATTTTTTATGTGCCCTGACCCAGGATACAACCTACAACCTTTGAGTATTGGGATAACGCTCTAACCAACTGAGCTACCCTGCTAGAGCAAAACAATTTTGTTTTTTGAGATGAAATTCACATAACATAAAATGAACCATTTAAAGTGTACAGCTTGGCACTGGATGATTGGCTCAGTGGTAGAACGTCAGCTGGGCATGAGGATGTCCCAGGTCAATTCCCAGTTAGGGCACATAGGAAAAGCGACCATCTGCTTCTCCACCCCTCCCCCTTCTCTCTCTCTCTCTCTCTCTCTCTCTCTCTGTCTCTCTCTCTCTCTGTCTACCCGCTCCTACAACCATGGTTCAATTGACTCCAGTGAGTTGGCCCCTGGAGGTGTGGTTGGCTCCATGACCTCCACCTCAGGTACTAAAAATAGCTCAGTTGTGGAGCAACAGAGCAATGCCCCAGACAGGCAGAGCATTGCCCCATAGGGGGTTTGCAAGAGTCTGTCTCTCTGGATCCCCTGCTCTAACTTATTAAAAAAAAAAGTGTACAACTCTGTGGCATTTAGTATGTTCACAGTGTTGCATGACCACCACTTCTCTCTAGTTCCAGAACATTTTCATCACCCCATAAAGAAACTCCATACCCATTTGCACCTCCATCAGCCCCTAGAACCATGAGTCTGCTTCTTGTCTCTATGAATTTTCCTGTTCTGGACATTTCATATAAATGGAATCAGACAACATGTGGCCTTTTGTGTCTGGTTTCTCTCAGTCCCTATTCAAGGTTCATCCCTGTTGCAGCGTGTGTCAGTGCTTTATTCTTTTTTATGGCCGGGTAATATTTCACTGTGTGGATGGACCACATTGTGTTTGTTTATTCATTCTTTGATGGACACTTGAGTTCTCTCTACTTTTTGGCTACTATGAATAGTGCTGCAACAAACATTCCAGTTGTTATTTAACCAAACAAACCATCAATAGCAATAACAATAGTAAAGCAATTACAAAAAAATTCCTCTAAGCAAGAATATTTCAGGGTTCCTCCCACTTAAAAAGGCACCCACGAAATGCTCATTTACACTTGAGAAAGGCTCAACACAAGGTCAGGTCCTACAGTGACACTGTCCCTGAGTAGAAATCAGCTCAGGGCAGACAGTTGCTGGTGATATTGAGATTGTCATGCCAGTATCCTACCTCCAGTCTCACTTTCCAGTTACCAGCAGAATTAAGTAGAATGAGTGGGCTTGCTCCTTTAGGGTTCTACCTACCATTTTTCTCTTAATAACGGCCACCATTCATTCACTGAGAGCCTACTATATGCAAGGCATAGTACAGACCTGTCCATCAGAGAGTGCCTCACCAATACAGCTGCTAACCACCACTTTTTGCAGGGGAGGAAATGGGAGCCAAGAACACAGGTTGATCGTGGTGAACTCAGAAGCTCAGCTCAGACCTGTCAGTGCCCCCAGCCACCTGCCCTGTCACTAGGGCTGCTCCACTGACACTGAGGGCTCAGATCCTGGCAGGCAGGGCAAAGTCAGCCCGTGGGCTCCTGCAGCAAGTCCCACAGAAGCAGGCGAGGGTTGGTGGGAACCGACTATGCTTGATGAAACAGCCACTTACTTCTGAGATGAGAAACCCTTCCTTCAACAAACCACCCTATGACTCAAAATGAACAGATGAACCTCCACAAGCTGGCCTAAGTCACCCAGCTGCATTGAGGAAATGAGACATCAGGATGTGTTTGAGGTTTGGGGTTCAACGGAAACACACCGGGAATGTGGAGAATTCTGCTTGGAGAGTCAGGATTGGCGTTTCTGGGCAGGTTTTAAAGCCCAGCGGAGGGAAGGGGCTGGCTGGATTCCTCATTCCTGCTTTCCTCCTCACTTTGGAACATCACAGAACCCCGAGGCCCCAGACAAGGGGTTTGGCCCAGGAGTGTGTCTTTCAATCTTGGGATAGTCCCCAGAAGGCCAACTTGGGGTCAAGGTTGAAATCACGGGTGATTGAGGTGGAGACAATCAGGTTGTACCAAAGAAGGCAGGACGGCAGCCTATAGAACAGCATCTGATGTTTGCCGGGTACAGAACTATTTCCTGAATGACTGTGACAATTTAGAGCCAAGTGTCTCAAAGTGTGGCCCACAGACGACTGAGCTAGTGCCCTGAGATCACTGCACACATGCCAACTTTTGAGTCCTGCTCAAGGCCCCCAGATGGGATTCCTCCACTTACACTGGAGGACAGGGCAGAGGTGAGGAAAGGGGGAGGGTGACAGCAGGGGCTGAGCACACAGTGTGGAAACGTGACTTTCTGATTGACTTTTCCTTTTAATTGAGTTAACATTGTTTTATAACATTACATAAGGCCCTGGCCGGTTGGCTTAGTGGTAGAGCATCGGCCTAGCTTGTGGATGTCGATGGAATCAATTCCTCATCAGGGCGCACAGGAGAAGCAACTATCTGCTTCTCCACCCTTCCTCCTCTCCCTTCTCTCTCTCTGTCTCTCTCTTCTCCTCCCACGACCATGGCTCCATTGAAGAAAGTTGGCCCTGGGTGCTGAGGGTGGCTTCATGGCTTCATCTCAGGCACTAAAATAGCTCGGTTGCCAAGCAACAGTGCAACAGACCCCAGATGGGCAGAGCATTGCCCCATTAGTGGGCTTACTGTGTGGATCCCAGTCTGGGTGCATGTGGGAGTCTGTCTCTCTGCCTCCTCGCTTCTCAATTCTTTTTTTTTTAAATTTTATTTATTTTAGAGAGGAGACACAGAGTGAGAGAGAGAGAGAGAGAGAGAGAGAGAGAGAAAGGGGGGAGGAGCTGGAAGCATCAACTCCCATATGTGCCTTGACCAGACCAGTGCAGGGTTTTGAACTGGCGACCTCAGTGTTCCCAGGTCGATGCGTTATCCACTGCGCCACCACAGGTCAGGCTCGCTTCTCAATTAAGAAAAAAAGTTACATAAATTTCAGGTGTTCAACATTATAATTCAATATCTATATACACTATAGTGTGCTCACCCTAAAAAGTCTAGGTTTCTTCCCCATTTACCCGTGCCACTCTCCCCCCACTAGCCGTCCCAGTCTGTTGTCCTATCTGTCAGTTTGTTTTATTTTGTTTGTTTTATTCTTATTTGTTTGTTTTATAAACCACATATGAGTGAAATTATACAATTTTTTCACTTTCATTTTGACTTATTTCACTTAGCATAATACCTCTATACCTCTATGTTCATGCATGTTGTAGCAAATGGCAAGATTTCAGCTTTTTACATTTTATTTATTTATTTATTTATTTATTTATTTATTTATTTATTTATTTATTTTTGAGAGTGGAAAGGGGGAGGAGAGAGAGAAAGAAAAGCATCAACTCGTTGTTCCACTTAGTTGTGTACCCATTGATTGCTTCTCCTATGTGCCCTGACTGGGGCTTCAACCGGCAACCTTGAGATTGAGCTGGCACACTCGGTGTTGAGCTGGCACCCTTGGGAACCAGCTGGTGGTTCAAGCCAGCAACCTCAGGATCAAGCCAGCAACACCAGGATTGAGCCAGCAACCTCAGTGTTCTGGAACAATGCTCTATTTACTGAGCTACTGGCAAGGGCAAGATTTCATCTTTTTATGGCAGAATAATATTTCACTTTACATATATATATATAATCACATAAAAGGATATTCGACATCACTAATTATTAGGGAAATGCACATCAAACCACAATGAGATATCACTTCACATCTGTCAGAATGGCTGTTATCAAAAAGACGATATGTGTTAGCAAGGATGTGAAGGAAAGAGAACCCTCCTGCACTGCTGGTGGGAATGCAGATTGGTGCAACCACTGTGGAAGGCAGTACAGAGGTTCCTCAAAAAATTAAAAATAGAACTATTATATGACCCAGCAGTTTTATTCTGGATTAGATTATCCAGAGAAATCTGAAACACTAATTAGAAGAGATATATGCACCTTCACGCTTACTGCATGCAGCATTCTTTACAATAACCAAGACATGGAAGCTACCTAGGTGCCCATTGCTGAATGAATGGATAAAGATGTTTTTACTTTCCTGACCTCCCCAAGGGGAAGTTCTGGCTCAGGGGGACTGGCAGTTGCCCAGGGCTCTGACTAGGAGGTGAACATCAGAGCTGGGGCTGACCTGGGCCCATGGACACTGCACACTAGACAGCATCACTGGATGAATCTGGTCCTATGGACTCTAGATCCTGTCTACACTGCACACTCTATTCAGGATCATTTTGGAGTCTCTTGGAGTCAATAAAAAATCCTGCATTTTGAATTTAGTTTCTTATGGGAACCAGGGAACAAAGCCATATGCCAGTTCACAGGGCTACCAGATACCCATACCAATGCCTCTACCTGGTGAATTTGAGTCACATGGCAGAGACCAAGAGTTCTGCTTGGTGAGTCTTAGCAGGCTTCCTGTAGTAGGGGACATAAGCTAGGCTTGAAAGAATGGATTAGGGTTTGTCCTATGGACACATGGGAAGGGCTTTTTGACACCAGGAACAGCATGTGTAAAGATATGGGTTTGGGGACGAGTAAGGGTGAGTTGGAACTGAGGTGGGGGTACTCAGAGAATAGGATGGGGGTGGGGCAGCATGGTAGGAGTAGAGGCTCAGAGGCAGGGGAGTGCTGGTCATAAAGGGCCAGTATGCTGGATGAAGGAGTTGTAGCATGTTCTCAAAGAGCAAGGGAAGAGTATAGCTGGATAGCTGGCACAGGCTCTTGGAAGCAGACCCCCTCCCCAGTGGGGTCCCCAGTGTCAGCCTCAGAGCCATGGGGAGTGCTCTCAGGGCCCCAGCAGCTGACTAGCCCATTCTGGGGACTACAACCTCACAGGAGCCCTGGAAAATGCTTGGTGGCACCAGCGACCTCTCAGATTCCCCAAATCTACAGACAAGTCCTGAGTGCACCCAGGTTCCCACACCTATGCCACTGCTTCAAAGTCAGATCTCCCTCCCACCCCACCCAGAGCTCAGGCGCTCAGGCCCCAGCATTTGCTCCCAGGATTTGCTGGTCAAGTCTCAGAGAAGGTTTTCCTGCACTATTGTTACTCCCTTTCCACAGATTTCTACATTTGCCAAATTTCCTTCCATTTGGATTTCTATTTTCATCTCAATCTTTTCCAGTTGACTGTGGTTGATTTTGTGGTCTAGCCTGGGAATGTTCCCTGCGCACTCGAGAAGAATGTGTCTTCTGCTGCTGTTTGGTGGTCTATTAAATCTAGTTGCTTTATAGACTCCCCATATTAAAAAAGAAGAAGAAAGTGGGGAAGAGAGTGAAGAAAGGCTTGTCAATAAAATATTGTGTTCACATTGTTTTAGGTTAAAATGGAGTCAATTCTGGCAAGCAGTGTGTCTTGGCAGGAGCTAGGCTGGTGTGCTCAGGTCCTGTGGGTATCAGTACTGTGGCTCAGGAGGGCTGAGGGACCTATAGGCTGGGCTGCCTGTCCTCCTGAGTGGCCTCTGGAATGAGGGCAGATGGTATCAGCCTATACGAGGACCTCGATTTCTGGCCTCGGCCCAGCTTAGGCTCTACCTGGTGGAGGGTCTCAGGGTCTAGTATCAGGAGGCATCCATGTCCCCTCTCTGGGAGGCTATCCTGGGATGCTTGGGGCCTGGTGGGGCAGGGTGCTCGCTGCACACAGCATCCTGCTGGCTGAGCAGGCGGTGGGTGTGCCAGGTGTGAGTGGCACCTCGACCGCAGGCCTGTCCAGCTCCTGGTGATGTTCTGCCCTGGCTGCTACAAAACCCAGACTTCCGGCCAGCCCCAAAGCCGGGTCGCTGTCAGTGCTCACCTCCTCTCCTGCTGTTGCTCCCATTTTACAGAGGAGCAAACCAAGGCCCAGAGAGTGTCTGGTTGAAGCTGACACCGCAGTGAGCCGGGTGAGAACTGAACACAGTGGGGTGTTAGCAGGGGCCTGGTCTTGGCCAGCGGCTCCTGGGTAAGCTGCCCAGAAAAGGAAAATACTTCTGAGTGTCCAAGCAGCAAGGAATGATGCTTTAAAGAGAAAATGCTTTAAAGGGATCCAGCAGCTCTACTTCTCAGTAAGTTTCCAAAAGGACCAAAAGCAGAGCATTGAAGAGATACTTGCACACCCATGTTCATAGCAGCATTATTTACAACTGCCAAAAGGTGGAAGCAACCTGAGCATCCACTGAAGAATAAAAGGATAAACAAAATATGGCCCATCCATACAATGGAATATCACTCAGTCTTGAAAAGGAGGGGCATTCTGACACCTGTATAGCATGATGAACATTGAAAACATTACACTTGTGAAATAAGCCAGACACAGCAGGACAAATACTGGGTGATCCCACTTATATAAGGCCCCTAGAGTGGTCAGATCCATAGAGACAGAGAGTATAATGATAAATGTTAGGGGCTGGGGGAAGGGGAACAGGGAATTAGTGTTTAATGGGAACAGAAACTCAGTTTTGTAAGATGGAAAAAAAGTCCTGGAGAGAAGATGGGTGGTGGGGGTGGCTGCACACAGTGTGAATGTACTTAATGCACTTAATGTTCATTGAAAAATAGTTAAAGTGGTTCATTTTAAGTTATGTGTATTTTATAACAATAATAGAAGAAGAAAACAAAGGCTGGAAGGGAAGAGAACACGCTGATGGGGAAGCTGGAGGCTGGAGACAGAGGTCAGGCTGGGAGAGGGTCATGGGGCTGAGGGATCGGCCTCTTCCCTCTGACTCCCTCATGAACTGGGGAAAACCTGGCCTTTGGGCTGAATAGCGAAGGGAAAACCCCTACCTTCAGAGTGGGAGTCCTAGCACTAGTGTTTGACTCTGGGAAACACTTTGGGGGCCTCAGTTTCTCTTTCTGTAAGATAGTAAGATGATACCTCTAAGGGGCTTTCCCCAGGCTGTGCCTACAAAGGGAATGGTGTAATGAGGGTCAGCAAGGGCCCACTTGCCCGCAGGTGCAGAGCAGGAAGCAGGGGGATTGGGAACTGAGACTCCAGGGCCAGCTTCTTCCAGCACCTGCCTGGAAAGGGCCCCCCGGATCCCTGACCTTTGTCCAGCAGCCTCCTGTTCTCACTTGAGGATCTGGTTTCTGGTTTCAATGTTACAGAGATGGCCCCAAGACAGCTTGGGTTAGCTGCTACCAGTGCTTTGGGAAGAATGCAGGGAACCGCATTCCAGGCCCTGGGAACAGCAAGTGGAAGGCCCAGAGGCAGGACTAAAGGGGAGTGGGTTTGGTGGGCAGCAGGACACCAGAGGGACTAAGTGAGCACGGGAGAGTGAGAGGGGAGGCACTGAATTGAGGTCTTTAGATTTATTCTAGAATGATGAGGACACCATCTGATTTTACTAAGGAGGCAAAATTGTCCCCATATGGGGTCCATGTACAGGAACCATCAGGTCCAATGCCCTTGTGATTCAGATGGGGAAACTGAGGCCTGGAGAGACCCAGTGACTGCCCATTGCTAAGGTGTTTCAGTGGGAGAATCTTTCTCTTCGGGCAGATTCAGGTTCAAACCTCAGCTTCATCATGTGCATGATGGCCTTGCCCCCCACCCCCATTTCCAACCTAGACAATTGGCATTGACACCAAAATATACCCCGTCCAGGGTCAGACTCACGGAAACCTCACCCTCCATTTGGAGACTCCCAAGCCTTTTTAAAAAATTGTGGTAAGAAAGACATAACATAAAATTTACCTTTTTTTTTTTTTTTTTTTACAGGGACAGAGAGAGAGAGAGTCAGAGAGAGGGGTAGATAGGGACAGACAGACAGGAACGGAGAGAGGTGAGAAGCATCAATCATCAGTTTTTCATTGCGACACACACCTTAGTTGTTCATTGATTGCTTTCTCACATGTGCCTTGGCCACGGGCCTTCATCAGACCGAGCAACCCCTTGCTGGAGCCAGCGACCTTGGGTCCAAGCTGGTGAGCTTTTGCTCAAGCCAGATGGGCCCCACGCTCAAGTTGGCGATCTCAGGGTCTCAAACCTGGGTCGTCCACATCCCAGTCCGACGCTCTATCCACTGTGCCACTGCCTGGTCAGGCAAATTTACCATTTTTAATATTCAATTTAGTTCTATTCATTAGATTCATACTGTTATGCAACCATCCCCATTATCTGTTTTCAAAGCTTTTTCTTCACTTCCAACAGAAACTCTGTCCCCATAAAACACTAACTGCCCCTCCCCTCCCCCACCACCTGGCACCCAACAAGTATTTTCTTTCCTTTTTTAAATAAATAGAAGATTATTTATTATTATTATTATTATTATTATTAGCTATTGATTTTAGCAAGAGAGGAAGGGGGCGAGTAGGTGGGGGAGGAAAATTGGTCTGTTCCTGTATGTGCCCTGACCAGGGATCGATCTGGCAGCGTCTGTGTTTTGGGACAGTGCTCTAACCAGCCAAGCCATCGGGCCAGGGCCAACACCTACTTTCTGTGGGTTTGCCTGTTCTGGACATTTCATATAAATGGAATCATACAGCATGTGTCCTTTGTGTCTGGCTCCTCTCACTCAGCATGTGTTTGGGCTTATCCACGCTGCAGTGCCTCACTCCTTTTTATGGCTTAACAGTCACCTTGTGAATAGACCACAGTTTGTTTATCTGTTCATCTGTTGATGAGCATTTGAGCTTTTTCCACCTTTGGCTGTTGTGAACCCTGCTGTTGAGACCATGATGGACAGGCATCTGTCTGAGTCCTTGTTTTCAGTTCCTAGAGGAGGCGAGGGCTGGATCACCTGAAAGCTCTGTTTAGCCTTTTGGGGAACTGCCGCCCCAGGCATCCTTTGCTTCCTATTGCAGCCTCTCAGGGAACTCCCTTTGCTCAGCCAGGCTCCCTGAACACCTGTTCCTTCCAGTTCACAATTTTATTGGAAAATGAGCTTTCCAAAGTATTCAGATGGAGGCCTCAAGGGGACTCACTGGGGCTTCCAGGAACCCTGAGATCATGTACGTGGAGGAGAGCTGGGCCAGCTTGATGCGGTTCAGTGTGTGGACATCTTTCGGCTTGAGTAGGAGCTGTGAGACCAGGACTGGGCCAACCTGGGTTCCAGTCCCAGCTCTTCCACCTGCACCAGCTTCAGGACCAGGGCAACCTTCCCTCCTCGGAGCCCCACTTTCTGCCTCTGAAAAACAGGGCTGGCCATCCTGCCACTACCCCAGTTTGTTGGGAGGGTCCAAAGCAAGAATGTGTGAAAGTGTCTGGGGTGAAGGCACCTGCTCTGGCCCCAGAGCTCAACTCAAGTCAGCGCCAGACTAGTCAACAAACACCAACTGGCTCTGGGGCCGGGCTGAGGCTAAGTCACTTGTGAGTTACTTCTGTTTCCCTCAAACTCCACTTGCGGCTGAGGCATTGGGGTCACAAATGAATGGGAGGGATATATATATATATATATATATATATATATATAGAGAGAGAGAGAGAGAGAGAGAGAGAGAGAGAAGAGGGCAAGGAGGAGTGGGGGAGACAGTGAGACAGGCAGGGAGAGAAGGAGAGAAAGGTTGAGAGAGAAACAGAAAGAAAGGGAGGAGAGAAGGAGAAATTGAGAAATGACAAAAAAAAGAGAGGAGGATTGAAAGATTATCTATGATCTCTATCTTATCTATCTATCTATCTATCTATCTATCTATCTATCTATCTATCTATCTATCTATCTAAAGAGACAGAGACAGAGACATACAGAAAGATGGTGGGGGGCAGGGAGACTTAAAATGCAAGCACACCAACCTCATCGGGGACACATGGTGCTGGCCACACCAGTGTTGGCACTGGCCCCATACTGTTATTGTATTCTGGCTACAGTATCCTTGCCTTCAGATGAGGAAACAGGCCCACACAGCAGACCTGAGGGCTTCCATGGGAAGAATAGTTTTGCCTAAGCACTGTTTATCACTGCAGGTGATTCTGTCCCCTCCCTCTACAGGGAACACGGTGATGTCTAGAGACACTTAGTTCCAATGGGTCAAGACCTGCTCAACACCCTACAGTCCACAGAAGAGCCCCCACCCTATAGAATGATCTGACCCCAGATGTCAGCAATGTCAAGGTTGACAAATGTTGCTAATTATTTAGCAAATAAATTGCTTTAGGTCCCTAGTTCACACTACAAACTAAAATAAATTCCTGAAGGGTTTGAAGGTATTCACTACAGTGATTCCCAGCATCTGTGAGTCACCTCCTCTCTCCCTTTCACTCAGTTTGTATATTTACGTGTGTGCAGCAGCAACCTGGGCCCTCAGTAAGTCAGACGATTGCAGATGCGAAGTCTCTTCAGTATCCACAGAGCCCCTAACTCAGTGGTTATCAGTCTGGGCTGATTCTGCCTCCAGGGGACACTTGGTGGTATCTAGAAATATTTTTGGTTGTCACAAGTTGGGGGATGGGTGCTGTTGACATCAAGGATGTTGCTCAACATCCTATAGTGCACAGGACAGCCCCCACCCCAGAGAATGATCTGGACCCAAATGGCACACCCCAGCTCTCAGTGTGGGTCCAGGACTGGCTCTGGTGCCTTTACAAGCCATCTCTGGCCTGGTGCCTTCCAACTCCCCAGGGTGCTGGAGGGCCTGGGTGCTAACTCAGCTTTGCTGGTGGGGCAGGGTGCTGAGTCAGGCAGGTACTGGGGCTCACCTTTCCCCCTCATAGCTCTCTTTTCCCCCCTTCATACCACACCATCCTGTAGGATGCCAGGGCATTCTAACATACACGAAACTCCAGCAGAGAAACAGCTTCTGTATCCAACTCCCATCACTGGAGTCACTGTTGGGAGATCATTTTGGTGTTGCCCAAAGAACACCCCCCCAAGAAAGAACATCATCCCTTCCAATCCTTCACTGCCCCTGCCCTTGCCCCAGGAAAATCTGAAACATGGCCAAGTGTATATATATATATTCAGTGCTTATTTGTATAAGCAATTCCTGGCACATCTAAATGGAATATTATGCAGCCTTTTAAAAGGATAATAAAAACATATCATGGAGGGGGGAACAAAGCATGGAAAATTGTTATAACCTTGCCTGGAAAAAAGGGGGATACATTAATAATCACAGCCATGTGGAACAATCCCTCCCTCCCAAAAACCATGATTGGATTGGGTTGTAGAATGCAGGATGAATATTTTTTCTTTTTTGATTTTAACATTTTCTCAGATGGACCCCAGGACTCCATTCCTGGGAACGAGAAGTCTTTGGGCTGTGTCTTCTCACAGAGATCTGAGACTGGGCCCAGCAGGGAGGCGTCCTCTCCTCAACACCTCTCTTCAGGCAAAATCTGCCATGGAAGCTTGCTTCTTGGGACAGGGCCATCTCCTTGGTCATAAAAGCAATGACTGATGATGATCTTTTAAGAACCAGAGCAGATTTCTCAACCTTGGCACTGTTGACTGTTTTCTGTGGTGGGGATCTCCCTGTGCATTCGAGAACGTTTTTGCGTATCCCGGGCCGTCGCCCACTAGATGCCAGTAGCACCCCCAGTTAACCAAAAATGTCTCCAGATTGGGTCGCCCCTGGCTTGGAACCTCCCATCCAGAAGTTATTAGATGGAAATTGACACTTGGGCTTCGGACATAGGCAGCTGAAATGAGGATTCGCTCTGTCTCAGTCAGCGTTAGCGGACGCTTTGCCTGGTGGAGTCCCTGCTGAAAGGGACAGCTGGCTGGAGGATGACATTTTCTACTCTAGGTGGAGGCACCAAGGAAACAGAAACTCAACAGTCCGGTTGCAACTGGCCTCTCAATGGACTCACAGGCCAGGGTGCAAGGGACAAGTTTGTTTCCAAGTAAGCAAAAAATAAATAAATAAAAGGCTTTCTGGGTGAGTTTAAATGGCAACAGGGAAGACTGGAGACCCTCCCGAAACTGACTGAAAATTTGTCTTTCTTTTGCCCCCAGTGCCTCCGAAACCAGCTCTGAGCAAGGAGAGGCATTCCTGTAGGTTGAGGGGCCACTGTCTTGCTCTGGAAAGTTTTTGCAAAAGCTGCGGAGAAAGAGGGTATGAGAGGCTCATGTTCATACACACTCACTCACTCACACGTCCTTCCTTACCAGCGGAAGTGGGGCCAGGTTATTTACTTGAGAAGAATGAATCAGACTGTCATCTCCCATTTCTGCTTTTTTGGATTACCTAACACTCTCAGCTGTTTCCAGGGCTGCCCTGCAGGGTAGCAGGGGTGGGGGGAAGACAGAGGGAGGAAGGAAATCCCAGCCTCTGTCGCAATGGGCGAGAGTGTTTTAAAACAAGCGCTGCTCATGAGCTATTTTCACTTTCTGGAAAACACTTGAGCAATTGTTGGTGACCATGGTTACCCACCCAAGGCCCTGAGAAGGGGGAAGATGAGGGATGGCAGGGCAATCTGTCAGAGAGACACACCTCCTTGCTCAAGTGAGACCTTCAGGGTGGAAGGCAGGGGTTGCCCCTTGCTAACAAGGCCAGTTTCTGGCATGGCCATCTCTATCCACTAAGGCTCTGATGTGACCCCTTCACACAAGGCACCTGCAGGGGGTAACTCATGCCCCTCTAATGCCAGCAACAGGTGGATTACTTCAAAAATCTCCTGATTTCCTCTAGTGGGGTTTGGCAACCCCCGGGAACCAGCCAGATCAGGCTAGCACCTGAATGCCATCACTCCACAGCTACCTCTCTGGGCCTGTTTCCCCATCTGGAAAAAGAACACCCACCACACACTTGGCCTTCAAATGTGTATTTCTTTTTTTCCTAACAAGACGGGGAACTCACTCCTTAAAAATAATCCTGCTAAAAGACAAGACTAGTAAAAGGCAAAGCATGTCAGAGACTTAACATTTTGTCCCTTCAACCCCCGAGAAAAGGCCTGCACACTCCGGGTGTTTGGCTAAAACCTCAGAAGCTTCAGAAGTAGGTTGACTTTTTTTCAGCCCAGAGGAGGCCACGTTGGTGGGACCATAACTTTCTCCAGCCCTGGGGAAAAGGAGGCAATTTATGGCTCAGGGAACAACCTTAAAATAGCTCTCCCTCAGTCCTAAAATGCAGTGTTTAAATTTATAGAAAAACCCACAGGTTCCTGGCAGCTGGGCGCTGCAGCTGGCAAGTTGAATGCTGGCCGGGCGGTACCCACTTTCACTCCCCCCACCCCTGTGCCAGGCTGCCCTCCATCAAAGCCACCCATTTTCCCAGCCCTTTCCAAAAATGCCTAGCCCCCAGCTCCCAAACAGCCAGACTAGTGCCATGATTTTTTAAAAAGATGCAAAATGTTTTTAATTAAAAAACCAGCAAAAGTCTTATAAAAATGAACCAGGCAGCCAATGCCCACCCGTCTCCTTATTTACAGTAATACAATATCTGTCACAGTCACTATGTACAATATTATAAAAAAAAAGTTGCAGACAGTACAAATGAAGGCTGTATTTTTTCACAAGGCATCAAGCCTCGATCCTCTAGTGTAGACCCGGTGGGGAAAAGACGACACTTAATTATTGCACCATTTTGAAAACAAAACTCGTCGAGGATCGTGGTCTTCTTCCACCGGGCCTTCAGTCTCTGATGAGGGCCAGGGCGGCGGCATCGTCGTCAGGGGTCGGGGAAGTCTCTTCGGTGGCCACGCTGTGCCCAGCCCGGTCTTTAGGCCCAATAAATACCAGTCACAATTTGGGAGGAGTCTGCGCCCGGCGCATGGGACCTGCCACGGCCGGTGTGCTAGTGGGCGGGTCATCCAGGCTACATGTGCCGCTTCATGTGCAGCGCCAGGTGATCAGAGCGCGAGAAGGCACGGTCACATAGGTGGCACTGGAAAGGCCGGTGGCCCGTGTGCTTGCGGTAGTGGCGCGTGAGTTCGTCTGAGCGCGCGAACTTCCAGCCGCAGCCGTCCCAGTTGCAGTGGTAGGGCTTCTCGCCTGCAGAGAAGGGCGAGAACGGGTCTCAGTTTCCCTCTCAGTGACTCGGCTGCCCAGCTGTGGCCCCAGTGCTCTAACACTGACCCGCATAGTGTCTACTTTGGAGCCGCAACCTACCCTATACCAGCTCCCTGAGGCGATCCCCCCTACGTTTTGAACCTTTAAGGATCTTAGGCATTTGTCCCGCCCCCACTCCTTATTCTTGCCCTCAGGGCTCCGAATCCCACACTGTCCGCTCCCCAGTGTTTGGAACCACGCCCCCTAAGCTCGCATGCTTTCCCCAACATTCTGAGACAGTCTCCTTAGGGCTCCTAAGTGCGCACCCCCTCCCCAAAGTTCTGAGCCCCACTCCCAGGAGGGTCCTAAGCGTGTGCCTCCTCAGCATTCTGCGATAAAGTTCCCCTAAGGTTCCTAAAAGTATACCTCTTCCCCAACCTCCCGAGCTATGCGCCACCGACAGTCCTGAAAGTGTGCGCCCCCTGCCCAATCTCTTGGACCACGCCTTCTGTGGGGTTTCTGACCGTGCCCCTCCTCCTGCACCGTAGCCTTCGCCCACTCTCGCCTCTCACCTGTGTGCGTGCGAAGGTGCGCCTTGAGGTGCGAGCTCTTGGTGTAGGTCTTGCCGCAGCCGGTGTAGCTGCAGGTGTGTGTGGCGGTGCGCTTGCGGGGCCAGGAGCGGCGGCCGCGCTTAGGCTTGGCCTCCAGCAGCTCCAGCGGGGACGCGGGCGGCGTGAGGAGACCTCGGGCGGAGGGCGGCGCCAAACCCAGAGCTGCAGCGGCCGCAGCAGCCGCGTCGTCGAAGAGACCGAAGGCTGCGGGCGCGGGCGGCGCGTAATGCAGGCCCGGCCCGGGAGCGCCGAAGCCGGGGCCGCCGAAAGGCGGCGGGTAGGGGGCGCGCGGACCAGTGGCAGGCAGGCGCGCGGGGCCGTCGGGGCTGAGCGGCGGCGTGTCGGGCGGCGGCGGAGGGCGGCCCCCGGGGCCTCGCATGCATGAGGCTGCCTGGCCCGGGGCGCCCTCGCGCTTGAGGCCTCGCGGCCCGCGGGCCAGACCGGTTGCGCAGCCGTAGCCTCCGCCACCTTCCGCCTCGGGGGGCTCGGCTTTCACTAGGCGGCCAGGAGGCGCCAGAAGGAAACGGCCGTGCAGCGCGGGCCCCGGCGGCACGTCTAGGTCCGGCGGCAGCAACTCTGACACCAAGCCGCCCCCCGGGGCACCGTACGGCGGCGGCGCGCCGGGCTCGGGGTAGTAGAATGCAGGCGGAGGCGGCGGTGGCGGCTCCGGGGCGGCTTCAGCGCCCAAGCCATCTAGCCCCATGGACAGGATGAAGTCCAGTACACTGTTGAGGTCGTCGTCTGTGCCGCCTGCCTCGGGCTCTGTGCGCGACCAGCGCTGCGGGTGACAGGGCGATGGAGCACGGGCGTGAGCGCGCGGCGGGACCCGGGGACCGCCTCCCGCCGCCTTCGTTCTAGTATCCTGAGTCTGCAGTCCCCACCACCTGCTTTCTACCGATACTACCCTGAACTTGCCGTTTTCGCCTCCAAGATTCTACTACCCTATGCCCGCCATCCCCGCCGCCTGCGTTCTACTACCCTGAGCCGGCCGCCCCCGCCGTCCCTGCCGCCCTCACCTCCTGCAGGCCGCGCTCGCGACACGGGCTGGCGAAAGTGGAGAAGGACGGCAGGATGGGCTCGCTCAGCGCCATGGCCGGGACCCGGGGCTGACGCGGTTTCGGACACCGGTGAACGACTGGTGGGGCGCAGGCGGGCGGGGACAGATCTGCGGGCCGTGGCCGGGCCCGCCCAAGCCTTATAGATGCGGCGCGCGGGGGCCGGGCCAAGGCGGCGGCGGCGGCGGAAACGCGTCCCGGATGGGGACGAACTCCGGGCGCAGCCTAAATTTAGCCGCGGTATATAAGCCGGCGGGCGGCGGCGGCCCTGGCCACTGCGGCCGCCAGAGCCCTGCTCTGCTAGCCGGCCCCTCGGGTGAGGACAGGCCGCGCCCCCAGCCTGGGCCCGCCCCCGCGTGTTTCCTTGACGACGGCATCAACACTCACTCCACAACAGCCTTGGGACGCCCGGGATCCCCGGGGCACCCCGTGGGCTCCCGCCCTCGCGCGGACGGGGAGAACCTGGAGCGGGGGTGGCATCCGGGACCTGGGACTCTGAGTTGGGCCCCGCGGGCTCCCGGGATCTTTGATAGATAGGGTGAATGGGCCCTAACGCCTCAAAGGATTCCCCAGAACCCCTGATGGGTGACACGGTTGACCACAGCCTCAGAGAAGTTCCCAGAATTCTAGATGAATGGGAAGACTGGGTCCAACAACCCCAGGATGGGGTTCCGCAGAAACCCCGATGGATGGGGATATTGGGGTTCCCAGGACTCATGATGGATGAAGAGACTCAGCCCCTCATTTTCTGGGGGTCCACCTAGCCTGACCCACTGTTACGCCCATCACCCTGAAAAAATTCTGCATGATGTCATCAGGAAATGCTCACTCTTGGAGACACTGTCCCTCAAGGAAGCCCTTCAGAGAAAGGAAACAGACTCTGGCGGCACAGGAGAGGCTTTGGCAGGTCTGGTAACTCCTGACTTATATGAGTGAAGAGACTCAAGACAAGATGACAGTCTGCTCCAGCACAGATGTAGCACTGGGTGGGGACACAGGGAACAAGATGCCTGCTGGGCATCTTAAATA
This sequence comes from Rhynchonycteris naso, assembly GCA_037038555.1. NCBI lineage: Eukaryota > Metazoa > Chordata > Mammalia > Chiroptera > Emballonuridae > Rhynchonycteris > Rhynchonycteris naso. The sequence continues at coordinate 22,705,301 of CM073003.1, forward strand.
TACCACCTCAGTCCCCCACACCACAGCCCTGCCAGCAAGGGACTGTCACTCCCTTTGTCACTGTATGGGCACAGCTAACAGACAGATAAAGGCCCCTGTCCTTGGAGTCTTCCACTCTAGTTGGGAGAGGTGTAAAATAAACAGGTATATTGGAGATAGGGGCCTTTTGGAAAAATAAAGCAGGAGAGGGAGATAAAGTGAGTGATGGGGGAGAGACAGGATGGTAAGGCTTGGAACATCACCCAGGAGGAGTTGTGTGAGTCAAGACCTGAGAAAAGAGAAGCCAAGTGGATATTGGAAACATAGCATCTCATGATAGGACCGTGTCCAGCCTTGGTCTCTTGATGCCAGGACCCACATTCAGGCCTGGATCAATGACCAGGATTAGCAGTCGTCAGTCCCATGCACCAGCTCCTGTCCTGGAAGCCTTCCTTGGGAGCCAGAGGGCTTTGTCACCGGCAGCAGCTGGAATGCCACAGGCCAGGGCCAATACAGGGGGGTGGCCTTTGCACCACACAGGTGCCAAGGAACACCTTTTGGACCCACAATCCTGGGCCCTCCCAGCTGCAAGGAGCCTTAGAGGTGAGCCACCTCACTGTGATTCATCCAACTGTAGATTAGACAAATACTTGCTGATAAGCCCTATTTGCCAGGCATTACGGACCCAGAGGTGCCTCAGTGCTGGGCACAATTTCTGGAGGAGGCAGAGAGCTTTACCAGGCTGCTGGGGGCTTCAGATTGAACTCAGATGTGGCTTCCACTGTGCTGGTTGAGAGCCTTAGCCTCTGACCCCTTGCTGGGTGACATGGAGCAGATGGCTTTGCCCCTCTAGACTTGCTTCCCCATCTGTGAAATGCAGACAGTAACAGTACCTTACCCCAAAGGGATATCGTGAAGGTCTAAGTGGGCTCTTTCTTTTTTGTGGAAGTGTTGATGACATCCCAGGAACTCTCTTCAAGTGTTTTTCTTGTTGCCTTTCTCTGAGCATCAATTTCCATGTTTGATAACAAGGGGAAATTTTAGGGAATTGAATCTGGTCCCTAAGATGCGTGATTCTCAGGCAGTTGCAGGCTTTGGATCTCTCTGCCTCCTCCAGCCCTGCAGCTCACTCCAGCCCGTCCCTGTCACACTCTGTTTCCTAACAGGACCTAGAACACACCAAGTACCTTTCCCCTTTCAGGCCTTTGTACTTGCTCTGCCTTCCACCAGGACTGCCTTCCTCTCACTTTCCAGTTGCTTGGCCCTGCTCATCCTCCCCAAGCCCCTAATTAATGAACTTTTTAAAATTAATTTTAATGGGGTGACACCAATAAATCAGGGTACATATGTACAATGAAAACACCTCCAGGTTATCTTATCATTCAATTATGTTGTACACCCATCACCCAAAGTCAATTGTCCTCTGTCACCTTCTGTCTGGTTTTCCCTGTGCCCCTCCCCTCCTCCCTATCCCACCCTGTCTTCCCTCCCCCACCCTGAACATTTTTTAAGAGCAGTGTTAGGTTTATAGAAAAAAAAAAAGCAGATAGTACAGTTCTCATATAACCCCACACCCTTACACACACAGTTTTTCTTATTAATAACATCTCTCATTAGAGTTGTACATTTGTTACAATTGAAGAAACACTGTTGATTCATTATTCTTAACTAAAACCTGCCGTGTAGTTTAGGGTTCATTCTTTGCATTGTGCATTCTATAGGTTTAGAAGAACGCACAATGTTTATATATCTACTGTTACGCTATCATATAGAATCATTGCACTGTCCTTTAAAAGTCTCTTGTGCTCTACCTCTCCACCCCTCTCTCCCTGGTTGGGTTCTACAGTTTTGCCTTTTCCAGAATGTTATCTAGTTGGACTCATACAGGATATAGCTTTTTCAGACTGGCTTCTTGCACATGGCAATATGCATTTAATGTTCCTCCATGTATGTTTGTGGCTTGGTAGCTTATGTCTTTTTATCACTGAGTAAGATTCTGTGGTCTGCATGTAACACAGTTTATCTGTTCAGCTACTGAAGGACATCTTGGTTGCTTTCAGTTTTGGGCAATAGTTGCTATATTGAATATGACTGCTATACACAAGATTCTTGCCTGGACATAAGGTTTCAAATTAATTGGATAAATACCTAGGAATGCAATTGATGGATCATAAGATAGACTATGTATTGGTTTGTAAGAAACTGCCCAAAGTCTTCCTAAGTAGCTGTACCATTTGCATTCCTGTCAGCAATGAATAAATCAGTGTTCTGGTTGCTCCACATCCTTGATAGCATTTGGTGTCAGTTTTTCCTATTTTAGCCATTCAAATAGGTGTGCAGTGGTGCCTCAGTGCTGTTTTAATTTGCAGTCTCCCTATGACATCTGATATGGAGCGTGTTTTCATATGCTTATTTGCCATCTGTGTATCTTCTTTGATGAGGTAGGTGTCTCTTCAGATATTTGGCCCAGTTTTTAATTGGGTTGTTTTACACAGTATTAAGAGTTGTTTGTATATTTTGGACACCAGGCCTTTATCTGATAGGCATTTTGCAAAGATTTTCTCCCAGTCTGTGGCTTGTCTTTTGCAGAGCAGAAGTCTTTCATTTTAATGAAGGCCAGCTCGTCAATTTTCCCTTTCACAAATTGTGTTCTTGGTGTTGTATCTAAAATGTCACTGCCAAACCCAGTCATCTGCATTTCTCCCTATGTCATTGTCTAGACAATTTATTGGTTTGCATGTGTATACCTGGTGGTTCCAAGACCGTTTGTTGAAAAGACTGTTCTCACCCTTGCCAGGTAACTCAGTTGGTTAGAGCATCATTTCCATAAGCTGAGGTTGAGGGTTCAATCCCTAGTCAAAGTACATACAAGAATCAAACAATGAATGCATAAATAAGTGGAACAGCAAATTGATATTTCTCTCTCTCTCTCTTTTTACAGGGACAGAGAGAGAGTCAGAGAGAGGGATAGATAGGGACAAACAGACAGGAACGGAGAGAGGTGAAAAGCATCAATCATTAGTTTTTCGTTGCCGTTGCGACACCATAGTTGTTCATTGATTGCTTTCTCACATGTGCCTTGGCCGCGGGCCTTCAGCAGACTGAGCAACCCCTTGCTGGAGCCAGCGACCTTGGGTCCAAGCTGGTGAACTTTTGCTCAAGCCAGATGGGCCCGCACTCAAGCTGGCGAGCTCGAGGTCTCGAACCTGGGTCTTCTGCATCCCAGTCCGACGCTCTATCCACTGCACCACCGCCTGGTCAGGCTTTTATCTCTTTTTCTTCCTTCCTTTCTCTCTAAAATATTTTTTTTTCCTGTCCTCTCTCTCTGCCTTTGTCTTTCTCTTTAAAATCAATCAATAAATTAAATAATAATAATAATAATAATAATAATAATAAAAAGATGTTCTCAGCTCATCTATGTGAGTGTGGGCTTTCCAGCTCCCCAGCCCCACCCAGCCAGCTCCTCCCCAGGCTGTATCGCTCCTTTCTCCAACTCCTTCTTTTGTTTGTTCTGCAGCACTTTTCACCATTAGTCATTAAAAAAAATTTTTTTTAAATTGATTTTAGAGAAAGAGAGAAACATTGATTTGTTGTTGCACCTGCAACCTTCGTATATTGGGAGGACATTCTAACCAATTGAGCTACCCAGCCAGTGCCACCATTGGTCATTATTTTTACTGACTTCTCAGCAAGTAGTGTGTGAGCTCTGGAGAGGGTGGAAGCTAGGTCTGTATTGGATATACTGTGCTCTTCAAGCCCAGCCCAGCACACAGTAGGCACTCAGTAGACATTCATTGATAAACAGACAAACCAGTAAAAGGATCTATCTCTTGTGGTTTCTCAGAACTCCTGAGAGTGCCTCTCCACTCCTGCAGGATTATCCATACTTTCTCCTTTTCAGCCCAGCCTTCTGTGGACTTTTTCTGTCACCATGGTAATAGGTTGAATATATTCCCCAAATTAAGATATGTCCAAGTCCTAACCCACAGTACCTGTGAATGTGACACAGAAACACAGGCACAGAGAAGACAGCCATGTGAAGACAGGGACAGGGATTGGAGTAAGGTAGTTAATGCCAAGGAACACCAAAGAGTGCCTAGGGCCATTGAAAGCGGGAGAGAGGCCTCAGATGGATTCTCGCCCAGACCTCATCAGAAGGAACCATACTTGTCGACACCTTGATTTTAGACTTCTAGCCCATAGAAACTGACACAAACCGGGTGGTTTTAAGCCACCCGGTTTGTGTCTGTTGTGGCTGCCTCAGAAAGCTCATATATCATAGTAACTAGCTGCTTTGCCTCACTTCCTCTCCAGACAGGGAGCCCCGTAAGTCAGGGACCTCCCTGGATTCATCTCTGTGTCTCTCAGGCCCAGCTATGGACCTGCTGTTGAAACAAACACGATACGAGAACGCTGGCTACCCACCAGGACCTCTCAGGGTAGTATGGACACTTCAGAGTGCCCAGTGAATGGAACCAACACACAGAGTCACCAATGAATGGAAAGAGCACAGACATTAGTTGCCATTTTTGCTGTGTGACCATAGGCATGTCCTTTAACTTCTCTGAGCCTCAGATTCATTGTGAAATATGAGATGACATGAGTATTTGCTCAAGTGTGCTTTCTGCCTAATTAAGGGCATGAACCAATGAGCCAGACGGGAACAGGCCCCAATGGAAGAGGCTCAGTGATGGGGCAGGGTTGTTTGGAGCATGGCCCCTTTATGCTGCAATTCTATCACCCTGCTATACAGGCCAAACCTACCTGTGTGGGTGTATGTCCCAGTGACATCTCTGGTGATAGTGCTGTTGAAGACAGTCTCTAGAGTTTAAGTCAAGTTCCCAGAGCTGCCATTTACTAGGTGGGTGAATTATTCTTGTCAAAGATTTGAAGACTGAGTAGCCTGTCTTACCAGCTGCTGGAGGGCAGAACAGGAGGGAGGGTATAAGGCACATCTCCAGGGATTTTGTGGTAAGTGAATTGATGATACTGAGACAAAGGTGGGTGCTAAGTGTCATGAGTAAGTTCTGAAAAGGTAGGAAAAGGCTGTGTCTGTGCCTCGCTGTCCCCATCTCCCGTTAGGGTCTAATCCATTATTATGTTTTGAGTACTGTGCTGGCACAGATTTCTAAAATTACATCCAAGTTCAATGCTGGGAAACACTATTGTGATTGATTAATGATGTCTGTGATTGATTGGTGATGCCTGTCACTGGTGGAGGCTTGTATGAATAGTATGTATATTTTTGCATTTACTATCTGCTGGCAGGCTGCCTATAATGGCTCAGGAAACTTGCGAATCAAAAGTTTTCCATTTGAGCAATAAATAAACATTAAGCTCTCCATGATCTGCTGGACATGGAGAGGAAACTAAAAAAAAAAAATACACTGTCCATTTCTCCTTACAGAGAGCTTATAATCTTGACCTGGGCCCTGGCCATTCCTTTTTTCCTTTATTTCTTTCTACTTTTCTTCTAGAGTTTAGCCTTCCTCTCCCTTAACCAGCTGTTCCACCCCAAACAGCTATTGTGTATACTTGGCCCACCTCCCAAGAGCAAACACTCAGGAATTCTACAGAAAACACGTCACCTAAAATACAGCTGAGCTTCCAAGACAAGTTATGAACATTCTAGAGGAATTACAGTCACATGATAGCGCCAACTGGACAATGACTCCCAGCTGGGTTGATTGGGGTGTTTCTGTTTAGGTTTGCGCAACTCTTTCACAGTGTCTTGCCAAACTGGGCTCCCCATGCTGCAAAGATGTTTGGCAGCTCAGCATTTCTTGAGAATGGGAAGTACTGCAGCCAGGGACACCCCTGAAAGTGGGCTTCTTATTGAGGTCATCACCTCGCTGCTGCCATGCTCAGAGCCAAGGCTCAGTGAGACAGGGCATTTTCCCATTTGTCTTGCTGTTTCTGGGGCTTTCTTATTTATTTTTATTTATTCATTTTAAATTTATTTTATTTTTACTTTATTCATTTTAGAGAGGAGACACAGTGAGAGAGAGAGAGAGAGAAAGAGAGAAGGGGGGAGGAGCTAGTAGCATCAACTCCCATATGTGCCTTGACCAGACCAGTGCAGGGTTTTGAACTGGCGACCTCAGTGTTACCAGGTCGACGCTTTATCCACTGCGCCACCACAGGTCAGGCTATTTATTCATTTTAGAGAGGAGACACAGAGTGAGAGAGAGAGAGAGAGAGAGAGAGAGAGAGAGAGAAAGGGGGGAGGAGCTGGAAGCATCAACTCCCATATGTGCCCTGACCAGACCAGTGCAGGGTTTTGAACCGGCGACCTCAGTGTTCCCAGGTCAACGCTTCATCCACTGCGCCACCACAGGTCAGGCTCTGGGGCTTTCTTATTGTTTATGAACAAGTAATGCAGTGCTGGGATTCAAATAATTTAACAACTGGTTCCTCTGCACTAATGACCATTTTAAGTATAAAAAATGATATCCCAATAGGTAGCTTATTATTTCATGCATTTAATACTTAAATAAGAACAGTATAAAAAGAGGTACACAAAACTAGGTTATGTTATGAGTTTTAAAATATTAATAAAAATATTAAATAATACCTGACAAAAACAATTAAACTGGTATTTAAGATATTTACATATTGATTCTTGATTGGCATCCTCACTTGCAATTTTTTTTCACCTATGGATGGAATAAACATTACTACGGGCGCTTAGAATACACTGTTGCATGGATGAATGTTAAAAAAGAGTAAGGAATGGGCCTGACCTGTGGTGGCACAGTGGATAAAGCGTCGACCTGGGAACACTGAGGTTGCCAGTTCAAAACCCTGCACTGGTCTGGTCAAGGCACATATGGGAGTTGAGCTTCCAGCTCCTCCCCCCTTTCTCTCTCTTTCTCTCTCTCTCTCTCACTCTGTGTCTCCTCTCTAAAATGAATAAAATTAAAAAAAAAAAAGAGTAAGGAATGTAATTTGTGATTTTCACATTAGGCGGTTGCCTAGGTGCCCACCTTAGAGAGAACCCTGATTACAAGTGCCATTTTAACAACTGGTTCTCTGAACTGAACAAAAAAATTAGGTATCAGTTCTACTGACCTGGTGCGAACCAGCTGAATCCCAGCACTGAAGTAGTGACTATGTGGGGAAGGGACAAGGTTTATCTAGTTGATGGCTGATGCTCTCCATGAAAACTCAGCATCCCACTAGCCAGACATGACTACTTTAGTCTCTAGTCCAACAGAGGACAGGAGAAGGGGAGGGAGCAGCATTGATTAAGCACCTATTGCATGTCAAGCCCTACATTGTGTTTTTTCATTTAATTCTCAAAACAGGTCTGTTCAGCATAGTAAGTGATGGCTAGAACCAGAGGCTCAGCCAGGAGCCCCAGGTCATTTTTCTGACCTTGGCACTTGCCGCTCAGTGACTTTGAATGAATGGCTTTCTTATTTTGGATTTTAGTCTCTTATCCATCAATGAGGCATGAGAATGCCTGCCTTCTCATGTGAATTAGAAGGAGAAACCACGTATAAAGGACTTTTCCTAGAAGAGGCCCTTCATTCCTGGTAGCAATTTTTATTGACCTAAATCAAGGGCTGACCCACCCTGGCTTGCAGCTTTAAAAAAAAGTCAAAATATCAATAGTATTATTCTTTAGATTTCATGTATATTCTAATGTTAATTATGTACATGTGTATGTGTTTTATAATTATGTATTAAGGTGAAATTTATATAATATAAAATTCATTTTAATGTAAAAAATTCGGTGTCATTTAGGATATTTACAATGTTGTACAACTGTCACATCTATCTAATTCCAGAATAATTTCATTACCCCATTCGCAGGCGCTCCCCATTCCTGCTCCCCTAGTCCCTGACAGCCACGAATCTGCTTTCTCTCTATGGATTTGCCTGTTCTGGACATTTCATATATATACTGCTCCCAAAACTTAGGGGATATTTCAAAAGGAATATGAAGCTATAAAATATCCCCTGATTTTTGGGAGCAGTTATATATACTGAATCCTAAAATATGTGACTGCAGCAGCTTTTGTTTGGCCAATAGCTGAGCAAAATTTTAACATTTATGATCCTTGAAAAAAGTTAAAAGAAGACATTTGATGATACACGAACAGTTTGTAAAAGTCAAATTTCAGTGTCAGTAAATACATTGGCACACAGCCATGCCCTTTCATGGGTGTATCGATACTACGTACAGAGAGAGACTACATGGTCCGCAAGCAGAAAAGATTGAATCTCCGGTCTGAAGCTTAGAGAAGTTGACTCCATGGAGAGAAGCTAGCCAGCTTCCTTTAGACTTGAGTCTGAGCTGTCCTCCACAAACTACTGCAGCCTCTCAGTATGCATCTAATAGACATTCATGCAATACTTCTTATTGGGCAGGTGCCGTAGAGAGCTGTCAGCCAGAGTGAGCTGGTCTCCCAGGTATTAAACCAATAACTAGCCAAATAAAGATGGTGATGAATTTGAAGGCATCCTTTCTGTCAGTGGTTGGACATCCACCATCAAGCACCTGGTTGTAAAGGTACAATTTTTTAGTGGTGACCAACTGAAAGTGACTTTATTTTTTCAATTTCTTTTTCTTGTTGTTGTTACCTGTTGGCCATAACATCTAGGGGCTGCTTTTTTGTCTTATTTTTACTTTATTGAATTTTTTGTTTTAGTCAGATTTTTTCATTTCTCTTTTTATAAATTTTCCATTGATTTGAGAGAGAGAGAGAGAGAGGGAGAGAGAGGAAGGGAAAGGGAGATAAGTATTATCACGCCATTCCAGCTTAGTTGTTCCATTTAGTTGTGTACTCATTGTTTGCTTCTATGTGCCTTGACCCGGAATTGAACCTGTGACCTCGGTGCAGCAGGACGATGTTTTATCTACTGTACCACCCATCCAGGGCCACATTTTAAAATGTCTATTTTTTAGATTTATTTATATTTTATTTAAACATTTTTTTATTTAGATAACATTTTTTATTTATTTAAAAATTAAAATTTTTTGTCTAACCAGGCAGTGGTGCAGTAGATGGAGCATTGGATTGGGATGCAGAGCACCCAGGTTTGAAAGCCCGAGGTCACTTGGCTTGAGCGCAGCTGTTCCGGCTTGAGCTCGGGCTCATCATCTTGAGTGCGGGGGTCGCTGGCTTGAGCGTGGGATCATAGACATGATCCTATGATCACTGGCTTGAACCCAAAGGTCGCTGACTTGAGCAAGGGGTCTGCTGTAGCTCCCCGGTCAAGGCACATATGAGAAATCAATCAATGAACAACTAAGGTGCCACAACAAAGACTTGATGCTTTTTATCTCTCCCTTCCTGTTTGTCTGTCCCTCTCTTTGTCTCTCTGTCTCTGTAAAAAAAAAATTAAAATTTTGACCTTGACCAGTTAGCTCAGTCAGTAAGAACATTATCCTGAAACTACTAGGGTGCAGGTTCAATTCCTGGTCAAGGAACATATGGAAGTGGCCAATGAATACAGAACTAAGTGGAACAACAAATGAATGCTTTTCCCTCTCTCTTCCTCTTTCTGTCTCTCTAAAATCAATCAATAAATAATAAAAATTAAATTTTATTTAGATTTATTTTTATTAATTTTTTAACTTTATTGATTTTAGAGTGAGAACAAGGGAGAGAGGAGAGACAGAAGCATTGATCTGTTCCTGTATGTGCCCTGACCAGGGATTGAACTTAGAACCTTTGCATATCAGGACGACACTCTGACCAAACAAGCTATATGGCCAGGGCTTCATTTAAAAATTTAAAATTTTATTTAGATTAAACTTTTTTTTTAGATTAAAATCTTTATTTATCTATTGACTTTAGAGCAGTGGTTCTTAACCTTTTTTTGACGTACGGAACCCACCAGTTTCATATGCGCATTCACCGAACCCTTCTTTAGTGATAAATAAAATATGATTTTTCTTTCCAAATTCAAGACATAGGTATATGTTTTTTTACTGGTGCACAAAATGAGCCGTGCATAAACATCACCTTGCTCAAAGAACAAAACCAACAAAGTGCATGAACTCACAACAAATTACGGTATTACTTTATTCTGGCCTCTGCGGCAGAGGCTTCTCCGAACCCCTGAGACCGACTCATTGAACCCCTAGGGTTCGATAGAACCCAGGTTAAGAACCACTGCTTTAGAGGGTGGAAGGGGGAGAGAGAGAAACATCGATTTGTTGCATTTATTTATGCATTATTAAAGCACTTATTTATATATTCATTGGTGATTCTTATATGTGCCCTGACCAGGAATCGAACCTTAATGTATCACGACAATGCTCTAAGCAATTAGGTTACCTGGCCAGGGCCTAGATTTTAAAATTTTTGATTTCACTAAAAATTTTTACATTTATTTAAATTTATATTTTTATTTAAAATTTTATTTCTATTTATTGCTATATCATCAATATACTTTAAAAATTTACCAAGTGTTGCAACCCTCACTGTGATCAGCTTTAGAATTTTCCATCACCCCAAGGAGATCCTCCTGCCCTTTGCAGTCCATCTATCTAGCTCCCACCCCGAGCCCCAGGCAACCACTGATGTGCTTTCTGAGTCTGTAGATTTGTCCTTTCGGGACATTTCATAGAAATGCGATCATACAGTGTGGTCTTTTGGTTCTGGCTTCTTTCACTCAGCATAATTGAAGTTGGGTCATTCTGCTGTGTGTTCATTCCTTTTCATGGCTGAATAGTATTTCATGTTGGATGGATCATAGCTTGTCTGCACCATCACCTGTTGACAGATGAAGGCTTCCTCTAAGGGTGCAATAGTTCTGTGTTCTCCCCGTCACTTCTTGGAACCCAGGGATAACCTCATACCTATAGCTTAGAAATGTACTGTGCTGTCCTTTCCACCTCAGGTGTCCTGGCCTCTTTTCCTCTTATTGGCCTGGGGCTCCAGTGCTGTTGCCTGTGAAGTCACCCCTTTGCACACCTGGTCAGACCTATTGGGCTCCCTGGCACACCTTGCCAGGAGGACCTGTCCTGCTCTCCTGGCCACCCATGTGTTCTAGACTTGCCCACACAGCCATGTGTTTGACGTGACAGGAACAGCACAGGAGGCCTGGAGAATGAGGGGACGGAGGCTGAGTTTGAGCCCCACACATTTTTGGCACCTGGGGTCCCTCTTCCTGGGAGACTGGCATAGTTCCCTGACCTGCCTCTGACTTCAAGAAGGTTTGCTACTGGCTGCTATGGCTAACCAGCCTGCACAGAGCCTCCCCTTTCCAGGGAACATCACCTGCACCCAAGCAGCTTTCCCTGGTTCCCTGTCATCGGCCAGGGGAACTGGCTCTTAGTCTATCTCTGCTCAGCCCCTTCCGTGGTGAACAGCCTTGAGCACATTGCTCCACCTGCTGATCTGCAGTGCCTTCATTGGGGTGGAAGATAATGATGTTATTATGTCATTTTATCATGACCACATATTAATAATGACAGGACCACAACAGGCTGGCCAGCATTCTGTGATGGGTGAATTTCCTACGAAGTCCATTTAACATTATTCAAGTTTATTTGTAAAGTTCTTCATCTTCTGGGACAGGCAACTGGTTATTTCTGGCTGCCTGGAACAATTTTTTGGAAAGCAAAGGAGTATAAATACCTTTCAGATCAATTTTCTTTAACTTTCAAATTTCTTAAATTAAAGTGAAATTCACATAATATAAAGTTAACCATTTTAAAGTGAACAACTCAGTGGCATTAAGTACACTCACAATGTTGTGCAACCATCACTTCTATCTCATCCATTAATATTCTAGAACATTCGCATTTCCCCAAAAGGAGACCCTGTCCCCATTAGCAATCACTCCCCATTCCCCTCCCTGAGCCCCTGCTAATCACTAAATTGCTTCCTGTCTCTATGGATTTGCTTGTCCTGTCCACTTCATCCAAATGGGATCATACATGCGGTCTTTCGGTGTTTGGCTTCCTTCACATGGTGTCATGTTTTCAAAATTTACTGTGTTGTTGCATGTGTCTGTGCTTCATTCATTGTTTTTCTTTCTTCCTTCCTTTTATTTTTAACGAGAGAGATACAGAGAGAGGGACAGATAGGGACAGACAGACAGGAAGGAGAGAGATGAGAAGCATCAGTTCTTCGTTGTGGCACCTTAGTTGTTCATTGATTGCTTTTTCTTTCTTTTTTTTTTTTTTTTACAGGGACAGAGAGAGAGTCAGAGAGAGGGACAGACAGGGACAGACAGACAGGAACGGAGAGAGGTGAGAAGCATCAATCATTAGTTTTTCTGTTGCCGTTGCGACACCATAGTTGTTCATTGATTGCTTTCTCATATGTGCCTTGACCGCGGGCCTTCAGCAGACTGAGCAACCCCTTGCTGGAGCCAGCAACCTTGGGTCCAAGCTGGCGAGCTTTTTGCTCAAGCCAGATGGGCCTGCACTCAAGCTGGCGAGCTTATGGTCTCAAACCTGGGTCTTCCACATCTCAGTCCGACGCTCTATCCACTGCGCCAACGCCTGGTCAGGCTGATTGCTTTCTCATATGTGCCTTAACTGGGGGGCTACAGCAGAGCAAGGACCCCTTGCTCAAGCCAGTGTCCTTGGGCTCATGCCAGTGACCTTTGGGATCATGTTGATCCCACATGCAAGCCAGCAGCCCCCGTGCTCGAGTCAACAAGCCTGTCCTCAAGCCCACAACCTCGGGGTTTCAGACCAGTGTCCTCAGTTCCTAGATTAATGCTCTACCCACTGTGTCACCACCAGGCCAGCATCACCAGTATTAATAAGAGTCATTATTAACCTTCGTAAAACAGGGACTCAGTATCTCCCCCCCAGCCCAGCCCCTATTTTCTACCCAGTTAATGGAGCCCCTTCTTCTACCTAAACTAAAGCTGCCAGATCAAACGCGGGATACCCAGTTAAATTTGAATTTCAGATAGACCAGGAATGACGTTTATGCCTGAGCATGTCCACTATGAGTTTTTCCTTCCCAGTTTTAGCTTAGAGTCATCGTTGTTTTTACAAATAACCTTTATAAAATTTTGGAGTAACACATCTAATTGCATAAAACCTGCAAAGATAAGCCAAAGGGTTCCCGTATCCCTTCCACCCAGTGTCCCCAGAAGTTAACACCTCACAGGACCGCCACACATTTGAGGAAACTGAGAAATTAACGTTGGGATGATGCTGTTGACTAACTCCCAACTTTATTAGGATGTCCCCAGATTTTCCACAGGTGTCCCCTTTCAGTTCAGGATTCCACATTGTACCGAGTCATCCTGTCACCCCGGTCTCTCCTGGTCTGTGATGGTTTGTCTCAGACTTGCCTTGTTTTTCTCATGTCTGTGGCAGAATTGCAACACGCTGGCCAGTACCCCCCGGAATAGCTGAATGTCCCCCAGTTGGGGTTTGTGTGATGTTTTCTTGTGATTAGATAGGAGTAGTAGGTTTAGTGGGAAGACCACAAAAACAAGGTGTCCTCCGTGTCACGTCATACCAGGGGCACCTGCTCTCTGCATGGCTAATTAATCTTGTGCTTTATGGCTGGGGCGCTGAAGGAACCTTACTCAAGTATCTTCAGAACCAGAGGAAGGTCTGGTTCCTTAAAACCAGATATGAGAACAGCCTGTGCCAGGCACTGGGCCAGGTGTCAAGTTGTGCCCCCTTTGTGGTGCTGCTCTGCTGGAAGGTGAATTTTAACAGGAGAGTCTGGAAACCGAAAACAGTCCTCTTATTGTCTCCCTGCATGGTTTTCTGACATGGACACTTCCCAGACTCAGACATAGGATAAGAGGCAGGTGCCTCTGGGTGGCGTGCCTGAGGTGTGCTTCTCCAGCTTCCTAAAGCTATTTTAATGCTCAGAGTTTATTTCATCTACACAGTAACTCTGTGAGGTTAACTGAATTATCTGAGGACAATGGAGGCCCACAGAGGCTGAGATACCTACAGAAGCTCACATGGTAACTTGAGTCTGCTCACACCTGCCAACTATAGTCCCTATCTATTGCAAGAAAAAGGCTCTGTGGTGAGGGTGCATCCCCCAGAATATGTTCTCAAAAGTGGGGGGTGGTTGTGAGCAGGTCAGGAAAAGAACTGGTTTACAGGATTTTCCAACCTTGACACTGCTGACATTTGGGGCTGAATCAATGCACAGTGAGGCATCCTGTGCATTGTAGGATGTTGGGCAGCATCCCTGGTCTCCAGCTACAGATGTCAGTAACATCCCCTCCTTTTGTGATAAACATGTCCAAGTTTCCCCTGGCATAAGTGGGGAGACCCTCCGTCTAACCTTGAGGAGCCAGGCTGCTTCTCAAATCTGTGGTTTGCATTTCTTACAATCTCCTGGACACTGCTGGGTGGTTGGCCCTGCCCAGCTCTGGGAAGGGAACCTCCTTCTGCTGTCCCCAGCCAGCATGAATGATGTTGGACACTTGCACTTCAATAAGAAAACTCTGGGCTCCTCTGACCCTGGGGAACCATGTGCTCAGTGATCTGTACTGTTTACCCCAAACAGTGACTTACCAGCTGCAGAAGGAAGGCCCATCACACACTGTAATGTACAGAGCAAGAGAAACCAGAGGTGCAGTCACCTCCCGGCCTGACTCATACATCGTCCGGCTGGGAGCTCTGCCAAGGTCTGACTCATGGCCTATGATGTCACACCTGTGCCCATGCCCCCTGAGAAAATATTGGGTGGGGAGAGGTGGGGGACCCGTGTTGGCTTTGCACACTTGGGGGCCCCGGCTGTTTGTAGGAGGGAGGCTGAGTCATCTGGGGTGCTGCCGGACAATACCTCCGAGGAAAGAATGAGGGGAGTGGGATTTTGGATATGTACCTTTTGGTCCTGTGCATTCATTCTTGTTTTTAATTTTTCTTTTTTAATAGTTAAGGTAAAATTCATATAACTTAATATTAGCCTGGTTTAGTCTGTTTGGGCTGCTCTAACAAGCCACCAACAATGTGAGGGTGGAGTGCTTATGAATGACGGGGATTCATTTCTCAAAGTTCTAGAGGCTGGACATCCAAGATCAAGGTGCTGGCAGATTCAGTTTCTGGTGAGGGCCCCTTTCTGGTTTGTAGATGACATCTTCTTACTGTGTCTTCACATGGTCACACGGTGGAAGGGTGACAGCACACTCTGGGTTCCCTTTTATAAGGGGACTAATCACATTTATGAGGGCTCTACCCTTATGACCTAATCACCTCCCCAAAGTCTCAACTCCTACTGCCATCACTTTGGGGGTTCAACATATGAATTGGGGGGGCACACAAGCATTTGGTCTATAACATAACCATTAACCTTTTTTTTTTTTTTAATTGGGAGAAAGAGAGACGGAGAGACAGACTCCCACATGTGCCCTGACCAGGATCCACCCGGCAACCCCTCTCTGGAGCCGATGCTTGGACCAACCAAGCCACTGACTGCGAGAGGGGAAGAGAGAAAGAAGGGGAGAGTGAGGGGAGAGAAGCAGGTGGTTGTTTCTCATGTGTGCCCTGACCAGCAATTGAACCCAGTATATTCTCACGCTAGGCTGACGCTTTATCCACTGAGCCAACTGGCCAGGGCTCATTAACTATTTTTAAGTGAACAATTCAGTACATTTAGTAAATTCACAGTGTTGTGCAACCATCACAACCATCTAGTTACAGAACATTTTTATTACCCCCTCCAAAAGCCCCATCCCCATGAGCAGTTTCTCCCATCCTCCTTTCCAGCCCCTAACAAACACTGACCCACTTCCTGTCTCTGCGAACTTGCCTGTCCTGGACATTTCATCTAAATAGAATCAATACATCATGTGGCCTTTGTGTCCACTTCTCCCTCGGCATCCTGTTTCCAGGGCTCATCCATGTTATAGTGTGTGTGTCAGTACACCACTCCTTTTCATGGCTGAATAATGTTCCACTGCATGGTGGGACTACATTTTGTTTACCCCCTCTTCCAATGATGAATATGTTATTTTCTGGCAATTATAAATAGTGATGCTACAAACATGTATGTATAAGTATTTGTCTGAACATCTGTTTTCAACTATTTTTGGTCTATACTTAGAAGTGTAATTGCTGGGTGACAG
This sequence comes from Rhynchonycteris naso, assembly GCA_037038555.1. Lineage (NCBI taxonomy): Eukaryota > Metazoa > Chordata > Mammalia > Chiroptera > Emballonuridae > Rhynchonycteris > Rhynchonycteris naso. The sequence goes on from CM073003.1 coordinate 22,721,306, forward strand.
TGGTAATTCTATGTTAAACCTTTTGAAGAACTGCCAAAGTGATTTCCATAGTGATGCATCATTTTTACATTCCCACCAGAAACGCATGAGGGTTGCAATTTCTTCACACCAACTTGTTATTCCCCTCCACCCCCTTTTTGGCCAACCTAGTGGGTTTGATTTTCATCAATTTTTAAACATTTGCTGGGTGGAGGCTCTGTCCCAAACATTGGTAGTGGTACTGAGGGGGTTCCACTGGCCTAGAAGAATTTGCTGCCTAGGGTGACAGTTCTTAACTTGGGACAATGGGAGTATATGTAACTTTATAAGACCAGGAGGGGTATCCAGGAAGACTTCCTGGAGGGGGTGATGGGTATAAATTGATTAGGTCAAGGATCTCAAAGTATGGCCAGTGGATGGCACAAGTCCCTACCTTGTTCCCTGCTGTTACCCATGGGTGGTTATGGAAGGACTGCTGATGTGCCCATGGGTAGAATTGGGATGGGGGTCCTTTGTTTCCTGTTATAAACACAGTCCAATGCCAATTTTCCAGATAAAGACAATGAGCATGGAGAAGGTGAAAGCTCATTGCTCTCTGGGAGGTGAGTCTCAATACCCCTGGATGACAGGAGCTCCCCGAGACAAGAATGGAGGGATCGCATCCATGTTGACAGTCCTCTATCCCCATGTGCGGAAGAGGCATCTATTCGCTTCTGAGGACTTTTGGAGGTGACTGACCATCGGCTTTTCTCCTCATCAGATCCAAAGTAGGCAATTTAGAAAGCTTTCTTGAGGGCTTGCCCAACAACTGCCAGGGCTTCTTACCAAGCTGATTGATTTGTGGCCAAAGGGCCTCGTTGCAGACAACCTGAGGGCCATGTCCCCATGACTCACTGTGTCCCCACCGCCCAAAGGCTGTATGCTAAAGGTGGTGGCGACAGGGGGAGGCTGCGTGCATGTGGACAGCTCTCAGACACACCTTGTCCTGGTGTGTGCTGAGTCACCAGGGAAACCAGCCAGCAGTGGGGACCCTGACATCTTTGGATCCAGTTTGAGGACCTCAGGCAAGTCCGTTGACACTCCTGCCAAGTAGGACTCACAAGATGCGTGGCACATAGGTGAGCACATACCCACAGTGGCCATCAGCATAGATGACAGCTCAGCCTGGCAGGGAGATGGCCCCAGTGAGCACAGGTTCCTTCAAACCTTCTCTCTACCACCACCACCCTCCTCGGCCTGCAAGGCTTGTCCCTTCTCTGTAGAGTCCCTCTTCTCCCCTGCCCCAAGTCAGAACCAAGTGCTTTTTCTTCCCAGGTAGAGCAGGGGCTCACTGAGCTTGGTGTGGCAGGCTTCCGAGTGCCTGTGCTGGCAGTGTGTGGAAGGTGGTACTGAACCCTCCTCTCTACCCTCCACCTGCTGCTTCTAGCTGTGGGCTGCCTGACACCTGAGCTGACAAGAGGGATGAGGTCTTTCTCATCACTGCCTCTTCATTCTTGCACTAGGCTCTCAACAAATGCCTGCCTGGTCTTTTCACATGAAAGTATAACTTGCATGTAGCTGAGTGTGCACATCTGAAGTGTATGGTCAAAGGATTTTGCTGATGTGACCATCACCCAGATCAAAACGTGGGCACATAGAGCTTCCCGGAAGGCGCCCTCTGCTGGCAAGGGAGGCCGCACCTCAACCTCTGTCATCAGAAATGAGTTTGCCTGCTGTTGATTTCATTGATGTAGAATCAAATTGTGCCCTCTTTCATACTTACCTTCTTTTCTCAGCATTGTGCCCGCTGGGTTCCTCCACAGCAAGCAGGTGCCTGTTCCTTTTCACTGGTGTGTACTATTCCATTAAATGAATACACTGTATAGTTAATTCATTGAACACATTAAGGTTGTTTCCTTTTGGGGGGGCATTTTGAATAATGTGGCAACATTTCTTTTGTGCCAACACATAAATTTATTTCTCTAGGGGTGGAATTGCTGGGTCTTTGCTTTAGCAGATACTGACAAATGCATTTCCAAAATGGTTATATCAATTTATTACTTGTGAAAACAAAATTACCACCCAGGGATAGAGCAGATCATGGCCCATCAAGTCTAGAAGGAAAAAATAACAAAAACCCAAACCCTGAACACGAAACCTGCACCATATTTGACAGCGTCTTCCAACTGCCTTTGGAGACCAGACTGGGAGGCAGCAGGTGGTAAATAACGCTCAGGTTTGAATTTTGTGGAATGAGACATCCCTGCCACATCTGAGCTGCAAGACAGTTGTCATCCCCACTTTAAAAAGTCCTCAGGTTCTGATTCCATCAACCACACCCCCGGGTTGTTGGGAGCTGGCTGGTCTTTACAGAAAATATAAAAAACACTGACTATGGCACTGAGTACTGAATCTAGCTTAAAGGCTCCTGTGCTGTGTGTGACTTTCCTGGGGCAAGTTGCCTCCCTCTCTGCACTTTGGAAGGGTGTTCTGGGTGCGGGGGAAGCCCAAGGGTGCTCGGAGGGACAGAAGAGAAAGTGACAACGGAAGCCTAGACTGCTGTGGGACACATGTGCTTGTGCCTGGGTCGTCCCTGTTCACGGCTGTTAGAGTCGTTTCCATGGAAGATTTGTGACAGTTTACAAGAACTCGGCCTTGCCAACATATTTCAAATATGCACTTGGCCTCCCAGTCGCACCCACATTCCCCTTATCACTTCACGGAGGAGTGAGGATCCTTGCCAGAACTTTCCTTCCCTCCCCCCTGTCTCCCCGCTGCCAGCGCAGCTCCCGCCCGCACTCATGGCCTTGGTAGCTGCAACAGTCGCTAGATCTGTGTTCAGGGGCCAGTTGCACAAACTCAGTGTTACGTAAGTCTTGAGCTGCATTTTGGAAAACTTCCCTTTTTTTTTTTTTTCTCTCTCCAGAAGATTTTCCAGTGTCACCTGAACAGCCAGCTGTGGGGGCAGTGCTTGTTTACACTTCTTGGTTAGAACAGCATGTCTGAAGGCCAGGGCAAGATCTGTGTGAGCGCTTTCAATTGTGGAAAAACAAATGTGATTTGAAAAAGGAAAAAAAATAAAAAAAGAGGGAAAATGAAATGGAAAACAACGGTTCACAGGGCTTAGAAATTTGAGGCAGCCCCCGGCTGTATGATTTCTGATTACCTGAGGAAGAATGTTCCAGAATATTCTAAAGGATTCCTTGTGCTCCTGGCAAGCTGACAGCTTGTGTCCCTCTCCCTCCACACCACATCACAGGAGCCACTTCGATGTGCATGGAGGACACATGGCTTCTTTTCATGGGTTGCAGGCCTGTGTCTCCCTGGATGGCTACGTGCTTATTGTAGACAAGTTGAATAATTGTTCTTAAATTGTAAAAACTTTTCCACCCAAAGGGAAGATTTTAAGAATATGTGTAATATGAGGGGTTTTTTCCTTTTCCTTTTTTCCCCAGGAGTAGATGGAAATGTCTCAAGTTTAAAACAGTCAGTCCAGTGTCTGTGCATGCACGCACGTGTGAGTTGGTGAGAAAACAAGGCCGAGGGAGGGCTGTAAAAAAGCAATGTTATGTGAATACCTATTATGTGTCAGTCCCTGCATGGAGCCTTCTTGGTCCTCGGGACTTGGAGAGCCAGTAATATTTCCATGACTTTATTGTAAGGGAGGGTAAAGTGAGGGACAACTGATTTTCTGTTGAGCCAGGAGCCCAAGTGTCTGATTTGGAAGTCCTGACCCAGGCTTGTTCCTCTGTATGAGCCTCAGCGGGTCTATGGACCTGCTGAAACGAAACCCAAGATACTGGGACATTTTTCCCTATAATGACGTATCTACAACTTTCATCATGGGGGTGGGGGTGAGTGAGGAGGGGGCACGACATCAAAGATATACAAAATCATCTCTTTGATGAGGTTTTTAAGAAAGCCACAGCCTGGAGCTTGGTCAAATTGCTTCTCTTTCCAAATCTAAGTTTTGTCATCTAAGAAATGGGTTGTATCTCGAGGTACCTCCCCACATTTACACATGTGGAGTGGATATAGATATGTTCAGAGGCGAGGGGTCCTTTCCCTGCTTTCATAGTGCAAACATTGAACAAGTCATCTTGGCCTTTGTGGAAGAGGCTCAGGCCTGCAATATGACTTAGGAGGCGTGGGAGGGGCGGGCGCGTCTGCTGGGCCTTAGGTTTCTGCCTGGCTGTGAGAGCCAGCTGTCACAGAAAGGCCAGGTTGCCAGATTTAGCAAATAAAACACTGTGGCCCAGTACATTTGAATTTCAAATAAACAACACATGCTTTTAAGCATAAATACGTACCAAATAGTTCACGGAATGGGATATACTCCGTTCATTTTTAAAAAGTTAAAATAATTGAGTAGATTTTCATAGGACCTAAATAGTTCATTTACCACCCCCCAGAGGCAAGAACTAAAATGTTTTTCTGCATTAAAAGTTTTTTTATTCTGATTTGAAAAGAAATTAAGAAAAAATTTTAAGGAATTTTGTATCTGTTAACTTTGATTTGATTTTCATGCTGGTATTTTTCCCAATCACCAAAATAAAATAAATATTAAAAAGAAGAAGAAATTCTTGTGGGATCCTAAAAGTCCTAGGGCCCTGGACCTCGTGTCCTTGTATCACCCCCCCCCCCCGCCCCCGGAAAAGGAGCCTTCCTTCAAACCATGTCTTGTGATGGACGGTGGTGGCAATGGTTTCCTCATGTGGTACTCTTTAACATCTCCCAAGCCTCATGTGTGTGCAGGGCCTGAAGCCAGTTTCTTGGAAAATTCGAGGGAGAGAAGTGTCACCTATGCAAGCCAACCTGCCCCTCTCATAGATGCTTCCGGCCCCAGTGGACTCTGTGAATACAAGGAAGCGTGAATCAGACCCCAGTGCCACGGGAGGCAGGCCTGTGTGAGGTGCCTTTCATGGGGCCACCCTGTTCCCTCACCCCTTTGCTCACTGGCCTTCCGGCAGCCTGGGTTGGGAACCAATTTAGATCATTTGTCATCTGATTGAAACGGACCTCAAAGAATTCCTAGGGTCTTAACAAAGTCTTTGTCACCAGACCTTACTCCAAGGACCCCTGGTGAAGTGGGGACATCTCGGTGGCTCAGGCCCGGGAGGGGGTTTCCTGAAGCAAGGCAGGTGGGCCAGATGGTAGGGGCCAGAGAGGCAATGGTGCCTCCACCTTCTGCCTGGCAGTGATTTCTGTGAGTTCTGGGGCTTCCATCTGGCTTTGAGAAGCAATGGTCACAAATGCCAATCTCCAGATTTAGCAAATAAAATATAGGACACACAATTAAATTAGAATTTAAGATAAACAATTTTTTTTTAGCACAAATATATCACAAAGTTTGCACAGAACGGGAAAATTTTCTTGTGTCTATGAAATTCAAATTTCTCTGGTCATTCTGTGATTTTCTTTCTGGCAATACTACACAGAAGAGATAAAAGCTCAAGAAAGTGTGTGGGGAGTGAGGGAGCAACCATCTTGGTTTAAGGTCCTAGTTGATGCCAGGCCACTGCACGGGCTTTTCTTTCTTTCTTTCTTTCTTTCTTTCTTTCTTTCTTTCTTTCTTTCTTTCTTTCTTTCTTTCTTTCTTTCTTTCTTTCCTTCCTTCCTTCCTTCCTTCCTTCCTTCCTTCCTTCCTTCCTTCCTTCTTTCTTTCTTTCTTTCTTTCTTTCTTTCTTTCTTTCTTTCTTTCTTTCTTTTTTGGTGACAGAGACTGAGAGAGTCAGAGAGAGGGACAGACAGGGACAGACAGACAGGAAGGGAGAGAGATGAGAAGCATCAATTCTTCGTTGCAGCTCCTTAGTTGTTCATTTATTGCTTTCTCATAAGTGCCTTGACCAGGGGTCTACAGCAGAGTGAGTGACCTGTTGCTCAAGCCAGCAACCTTGGGCTTTAAGCCAGTGACCATGGGGTCATGTCTGTGATCCCACGCTCAAGCCGGCCACCCCACACTCAAGCCGGATAAGCCAGCACTCAAGCTGGTGACCTCAAGATTTCAAACCTGGGTCCTCTGCATACCAGTTTGATGTTCTATCCACTGCGCCACCACCTGGTCAGGCCAGGGGCTTTTCTTACTCTTATCTTCTTAAGTCATCGCCATGACCAGTGCACAGAGAAGGAAGATGAGGGCTGAGAGAAGCCAGTGCATGTGAAGGTGTTTCCTGGTGGGCAGCTCGGGGTGCTGTGGACAGCAGATGTGTCTAAGGGGGCACAAAGAGTTCAAGCTTAGTTCGATCAGGGTCAAAACAGAGCAGAATTTCTCAAAATGTTAAACATAGAATTACCATGTGACACAGCTATTCCGCTCCTGAGTACCAGCCCCAAAGAATTAAAAACAGATGTTCAAACAAATCCTTGTACACACATGTGCATAGCAGCACTGTTCATAATTGCCAAAAGGTAGCGACAACCCAAAGTCCATCAACGGCAGAATGAACGGATGAACAAAACCTGGTTCATCCACACAGTGGAATATTACTCAGCTATAAAAAGATATGAAGTACTGACATACACTACAATGTAGATAAATCTTGAAAACATTTGCTGAGTGAGAGAAGCCAGACACAAAAGACCACATAGTATATGATTCAGTGTATATGAAATGTCTGGAACAGGCAAATCCATAGAGAGAGAAAGCAGATTAGTGGTTGCCAGAGGCTGGGGGAGTGGGAATCGGGAGTGACTGCTCATGGGGACAGGGTTTCCTTTTGGGCTGATGGAAACATTCTGGAACTAGATAGAACTAACTGATGGTTGAACAAACTGAATGCTTCTGAATTGCACACTTGAAACTGATTCAAATGGCACCAGTTTTATGTTATGTACATTGCACCACAGTTTTTTGAAAGATCAAGCAGGGGCTTGAGGTCTCTTCAGGCCCATAGCCACAGTCCCAGAAGAGTAGCGAGCGGGGAACAGGAGCCCTCTCTGGTTGGATAGCTGCTTCCAGGAGATATGCTGGATGCATTTCAGTTGCACTTGAAATTCAATTGCATCTGAAATTCAGGTGCATTTTAGAAACAGGCATCGTAGATGTGTTCCTTTAATAGAAGTGGAAACTGAGGCCCAGGAGGTCAGCTAGCTTGCCCGGTGACTCAACATGACCAGCTAGGATTCTAATGTGGGTCTGTGAACCCCACAAGTCTAGAGATTTCTTCCAGGGAAATGTCATTTACAGTCTGAGGGTGCTCAAGTCACGACTGAGGGTGGGCCCACAGGAGAGCCACCATGGGACAGATCCTCACTTGAACGTAGGGGTATTAAAGAAGGAGGGGACTTAGGACAGGCAGCCTCACAGGCTGTGACCCCCCCATCCCAGGCAGGAGTCAAGCCCCCAGCACAGACTCCATATGCAGGGGCCAATTAATGGCCAGCAAAGAGCTTGAATTTCAACAATCAGGAGATACTTTGGTGAATAGCCTAGTTTCTGGTGCCAAGCAGCTGTCCTAGTTGGGCAAGGGGAGGTACTTCACCTCTTTGTGCCTCAGTTTCTCCTCTGTTCCTCTCCCTATGCCCCAGTGGGTCGGTGAAGCATTAGCAGAAGGTGTTCTGTACATGGGCTTGTGCGCAATTAAGCATCACTCCTTGGGAGTTCGAGGTCTTTCAGGACATCTCAGCAGGAATGGGAAATTCCTTCCCAGAGGGGCCTGGATATCAGCTTATTTAATGGAAAAACTTGAATCACAGAGAGAACACAGGTTTGTTCTGAAATGTTTAAGACAGAAGTCAGCCGACCCTGATGAAACGTGGGGACGAGTGGTGGCTACACACAGAGCTCAACCTGGCACACGGACTCTGGACCAGGGTTTCGGAATAATTCACCAATCAGTCAGTCAATGATATTTTCTCTGAATAATGAAAAGGGTGCAGCAGAACGTGTCTTGTTCTTGGAGTACGGAGCGGCCCCTGTGCAGAGATGCGTGCATCCCGCGGAAGAGATACTGAGAGTGAGAGAAGAGGGGGGACAGGTGAGCAGAAACACTGAGACAGAGAGAGGTGAGAGAGCAGGGCCTTTGAGATTGGCTAGTGATGGAATTTGGCCCTCATGTTACTTTGGAATTAAAGCCCCTGATGAAATTCAAACCTTCACTTGACAGATGAGGAAACTGAGGCCTGGAGCATGACTGGGTGTGGGATGCTTCCAGCACCCAAGCCCGTGGGTCCTGCCCCACATGGAGCCCCAGCTGGTTTGCCACAACTCTCTGTCTCACAGACGTCCCTCTATCTACTCTCACCGTGGCCCCCAGTCCGTAACAAGTCCCCTTTGGCCAGTTAAAAATAGCTGGTGGAGGATGCGGGCAACTTCTGAAAGAGGCCTCAGAGCCCAGGCAGCCACGATCTGCAGGCCCCTGCCAGGGATGGTGCTAATTGTGGCAACACTCCGGGTACAAAGGCGCTGTTCAAGAGACTGGCACGTCTGGATCCGATTTCTGGAGAGCAAATGTTTCTTTCATTTCCCCAAGTCCGGAGGGGATCTGCCCTAACAGCAGAAGAAAACATCCCCTTGAAGGGAACATGATCTTTTATGGGGTAAAGGGGTATGGGGCCCCACTGCTCTACTGAACAGTATACTCCATAGCAGCCCCCCATTTAGAATGAGTTGCCAAGCCTTCCTTCCTCTCCAGTTTTATGAAAGCATCTGTGTAAATCTGGCATTATTTCTTCCCTAAATGTGTGGGGAGATTGACCAGGGACGCCATCCCGACATGGAGGTTTCTTGGTGGGAAGTTTTCAACTGCACTGTCAATTTCTTCCATGGATACAGGGCTATCCTGGTGTTCTGTTTCTTCTTGAGTGAGCATTGGGAATTGGTGTCTTTAAGGAAATTTGTCCATGTCATCAGAGCCATTGATTGGCATCAAAATGTTTATAAATTGTGAGCCTTTCAATATGTGTACAAACTGTCATGAGGTCATCTCTCTCTTTCCTGACATTGGTCATTTGTGTCTTCTTTTATTTTCCTCATCTGTTGGCTCAGTCTAGGATGAGATGCCCCAAACCCTGGTGCTGGGTTTGTCCCCAAATACGGGCAGTACCCAGGTTTTGTTCTAGCTGTTCTGAAGGCAAAGACAATCTTACGGGAAGGTAGCCTCCACCTAACCCCGAGCACAGAAAACCTGCCTACATAAAGGGTGATGGTCGTCCACCTCCCCATGGCACCCTCCTAACTTCCAAATTTTAACTTCTATGGCTAGAGCAGAAAGAACATGGGCCCTAAAGTCAGAAAGACTCTGACTCAAATCTCTGCTACTTTCCATCAGGGCCAGATAGGGTGAGGCAAGTGAGGACTCCTGGTGCAAAATGTGAGGTAGTGCTCTGTTGGCTCATGGAAGGCAAGGCTGAAAAACACTCCTCAGACAACTTGGCCATGTGTTCTTGGGTCACAATGACAGCAATGATGCCAATCCTCACTTGCTATACCTGGGAGGTACGGGATGATACTGGAACTGACACCCAGAATAAATGAAGTAACATATGAGCACACCTTGCCGGGGAAGTAAAGATATTGGAGATAATCCTAAGAATTCATAGTAATTACTCAGCCCTGTATAGCACCCATTCTAGGGTCTCTGAGTGTTCACTGCTTACAACAATATAAAAGCTCTTTGTTAGTCCTATTTTTACAGACGGGGAAATGGAGAGCCAGAGTTAAGGGGCAGAGCCAGGATTTGAACCCTGGCTGACAGCCCCTGTGCCTGTGAGCACACACCGCTGAAATCACAGCTCAGTTCTCTCTCCCCTGATTGCCCCTGGAGGTTGAATTCTTTGCTGGAGAAAAAGGATTTAAAGCGGGAACACCCACAATGTCCCTAACTGTGCATTAGTTCTGAAAGTGAGGCAGCCTTGGGACTCTGAACTTGGCTGTTTTTCCTGGTCCCAGGGCCCAGGGACAGGAGATTGGCCCCACTGAGACCCCAAACCACCTGCTCTGCCCGGCGTCCAGCCGGCCTCCGCGAGAGTGAGGGAGAGAGGGGACCCTCCGCTTTCCTTATATACCGGAGTTATTTTTAACCCGGCCTTCCAGAACATTACAGCGCTTCCTCTCTCCGACGCGCAGGAAGCCCTAGTTGGCTGTGTTTCCTGCTAACACGCGGCCGAGATTGCTGAGAACAACAGGCCCAAGACTGCTCGGCTCCGGGGGAAAAATCTGGCCGCCTTTCAAAGCCCTGACAGAAAACCTTTGAGAACCCTGCACTCCTGCCAGCCCGAGGACGGCCCCCAGAGCGCTGACAAATTGGCAGAGACTATGCCCAGGGCTCCCAGGCCAGGGTCCCCGACTCCATGGTCATTTCCCAACATGGATAAAAAGTATGTGCCCACCCCTCCAACCGGATAGACAAATACTTGCATTGGTGGGTATTTTTAATGCTTCTGTTTTTAAAAGTTCTTTTATTCGTGTATTTTTATTGAGGTGAAATTCACATAACATAAAATTAGCTGTTTTAAGGTGAAAAATTCAGTGGCATTGCATACATTCACAGTGTTGTGCAACCACTGCCTCTATCTAGTTCCAGAACATGTTCATCTCTCCAAAATAAAACCCTGTCCCGTGAGCAGTCTTTCCATCTCCCACTCCCCAGTCCCTGGCAGCCTCTGCTCTGCTTTCTGTTTTTATGGATTTGCCTGTTCTGGACATTCTGTATAAATGGGATCATTCCCTCTGTAGCTGTTTGTGTCTGGCTTCTCTCACTCAGCATCATGTTTAGAGGTCCATCCATGTTGTAGCATGTGTCAGTGCTTCACTCCTTTTTTCTTTTCTTTTCTTTTTCTTTTTCTTTTGTGACAAAAACAGACAGAGAGAGGGTCAGATATGGACAGACAGACAAGAAGGGAGAGAGATGAGAAGTATCAATTCTTTGTTGCGGCAACTTAGTTATTCGTTGATTGGTTTCTCGTATGTGCCTAGACCAGGGAAGGGACTACAGCAGACTGAGTGACCCCTTGCTGGAGCCAGCAACCTTGGGCTCAAGCTGGTAAGCTTTTGCTCAAACCAGATGGGCCCACATTCAAGCTGGCAACCTTGAGGTCTCGAACCTGGGTCCTCTGTATCCTAGTCCGACTCTCTACCCACTTCGCCACCACCTGGTCAGGCAAAGATTGGGTTTGAAAAAAATTATTTTTATGAATGATTTTCTTCTTGGAAATGTTGCTATTTGCAGAAGAGCAATTCACAGATGCTTGTCTGCCAGTTGGCTGGCAGAAGGCTCAGAGAGGTGCTCTGAGACAAAGCCCTCTCAACACTTCCATCCTGCTGTGATGTGTCTTTCTTCCTGCATCCTCTATGTGCAGAAATGGTTTCTCTCAGGGAAGCAGTGGGTGCAGTGGGAAACCAAAAACTGGTTCAAATCCAGCCTCCTTCACTTACCAGCATGGATGCTGGACTAAGTCCGTGGGTTCTCTTTGAGCCTATAACCAACTCTTGTGCCCTGACACTGGCCCCCAGTATCCAGAGGAACTTTCTGCACAGGGATGCCCTTGCTTTGGCAGATGGGGAAACTAAGGCTTGGAGACAGTACGTGACTGGCTTGGATTGTATTGGTATAAGATTAGTAGGGATGCAGCCCTAGCCTCCACTTAAGTGGGCTCCTTTCCTGGGGTTGGGGGTGGGGATTGCCAGAAGCCACGCCATCTGGGTTTCACACACTTTTATTCCCAGAGCCAAACTGTATGGGATGGCCCAGCGGTCTGCAAACTAGGGCTCGGGACCAAATCTGGTTCACTGTGTGGTTTTGTACAGCCTGTGAGCTCACAATGTTTGTTTTCTTTTTCTTCCTTTTTTTTTGTGTGTGTGATAGAGACAGAGAGAGGGACAGATAGATACAGACAGAATGGGAGAGAGATGAGAAGCTTCAATTCTTCATTGCTGCCCCTTAGTTGTTCATTGATTGCTTTGTCACATGTGCCTTGACTGGGGGCTACAGCAGACCGAGTGACCCCTTGCTCAAGCCAGCGACCTTGGGTTCAAGCTGGTGAGCCTTGCTCAAAACCGATGAGCCCACGCTCAAGCTGGCAACCTCGGGGTTTCAAACCTGGGTCTTCTGCGTCCCAGTTTGATGCTCTATCTACTGCGCCACTGCCTGGTCAGCCCCCCCCCCCTTTTCTTTAATTGGGATAAAATACACATAACATAAAAGTCACCATCATTATCATTTTTAAGTATATATTTCAGTGACGTTAGGTACATTCACACTGTGGTGCAGCAGTCACCACCATTCGTCTCCAGAACTTGTTCATCCTCCCAAACGGAAACTCTGTCTCCATTAAACACTGACTCCCCATCCCCCACCCCAGCCCCTGGCACCCACCATCTACTTTCTGTCTCTATGAATCTGACTCCTCTAGGGACCTTATATAAATGGGACCACACATTATTTGACCTTTTCTGTCTGACTCCTTTCATTCAGCATAATGTTTGCAAGGTGCATACATGTAGCATGTGTCAAAATATCATTCCTTTTTGTGGCTGCTAGTTTCCATTGTGTGGATGGACCATATTTTTCTTATCCATTTTTTCAATGAACAATTTGTGTTGTTTCCACCTTGGCTATTATATGCTTTCCTTTTATAACAGTATTTTAAAGATATAATTCACATGCCTGACCAGGCGGTGGCACAGTGGATAGAGCATCAGACTGGGATGCAAAAGACCCAGGTTTGAGACCCCGAGCTTGCCAGCTTGAGCGTGGGCCCATCTGGCTTGAGCAAAAGCTCGCCAGCTTGGACCCAAGGTCGCTGGCTCCAGCAAGGGGTTACTTGGTCTGCTGAAGGACCCGCGGTCAAGGCACATGTGAGAAAGCAATCAATGAACAACTATGGTGTCGCAACGCAACGAAAAACTAATGATTGATGCATCTCACCTCTCTCCGTTCCTGTCTGTCCCTATCTATTCCTCTCTCTGACTCTCTCTCTGTCCCTGTAAAAAAAAAAAAAAAAGATATAATCCACATACCATACAATTTCACCCAATTAAAGTATACAATTTGATGACTTTGAGCACATTCACAGACTGTACATCCAACACTGCAATCAATTTAGAATATTTCAATGCACTGCAAAGAAACCCTGCACCTCTTAGCTGTCATCCTCATCCCTGGTAAGAATGCTGTTTACACTTTAACAGTTGAAAAATATATTAAAACAAGAATAATATTTAAAGACCCTGGGCAGTTAGTTGCTCAGTGGATAGAGCATTCACCTGGCATGCAGACGTCCTGAGTTCGATCCCTGGTCAGGGCACACAGGAGAAGTGACCATCTTTTCCTCTTCCCCTGCCTCTCTTCTTTCCCTCTCTCTTCTCCCTTCATAGCCAGTGCTTCCATTGATTCAGCATTGGCTTGGGGAGCTGAGGATAGCTCAGTTGATTTGAGCATTGGCCCCAGATGGGAGTTGCTGGGTGGATTCTGGTTGGGGTGCATGCAGGAGTCTGTTTCTCCTCTCCTCTCACACTAAAAAAAAAAAAGCGCAAGACTGACCAGGCAGTGGCACAGTGGACAGAGCATCGGATTGGGATGCAGAGCACCCAGGTTTGAAACTCTAAGGTCGCCGGCTTGAACATGGGATCACCAGCTTGAGCATGAGTTCCTGGCTTCAGCATGGGATCATAGACATGACCGCATGGTCATTGGCTTGAGCCTAAAGGTCACTGGCTTGAAGCTCAAGCTTGCTGGCTTGAGCAAGGGGTCACTGGCTCTGCTGGTCAAGGCACATGTAAGAAAGCAATCAATGAACAACTGAGATGCTGCAATGAAGAATTGATGCTTCTCATCTCTCCTCCTTTCTGTCTGTCTGTCTGTCCCTGTCTGTCCCACCCCTTCTCTCTCGTTTTAAAAAAAATGATGTGACAATTCTATGAATTCAAAATTTGGTGTCCATCAATAAAGTTTTACTGGCATGAAGCCTTACCCAGTTATGCACATCTTGTCTGTGGCTGCTTTTGAGCTACAAGGCAGGGTTGAGTCATTGGGACAAACTGTGGCCACAGAGCTACCTCCATCTTGCCCAGGGATGCCAATGCCGGCCTTCTGCTTTCTCCCTTGCTGAGCCCTAGTGTGTGAGTGTCCACTGTACCCTCTGCCTGAGCCTGCAAATATCACTTAGGGTAGCGTGCTCAGATCTCAGCTCAAAGGCTCCCTTCGACTGGCTCCCAGGTTCAGGAATTTGCACTCTTGGCGCCAGTGACCTCTGGGCCCGCATTCTTCTCTGCAGCGGGGCACCCTGTGCACTCGGGGGTGTTGAGCAGCGTCTTTGGTCCCGACCTACTAGATGCTAGCAGTACTCTTCTCCTCTCAGGTGTGACAATAAAAAATGTTCCTACATTGCCTGACCTGTGGTGGCGCAGTGGATAAAGCGTCGACCTGGGAACACTGAGGTCGCCAGTTCAAAACCCTGCACTGGTCTGGTCAAGGCACATATGGGAGTTGATGCTTCCAGCTCCTCCCCCCTTTCTCTCTTTCTCTCTCTCTCTCTCTCTCTCACTCTGTGTCTCCTCTCTAAAATGAATAAAATAAAATAAAAAAATTAAAAAAAAAATGTTCCTACATTGCCAAAGGCCTCTGGGGGCAAAACCACCCTTGAGTGAAAACCATGGCCATAAGGCCCCCTTCATTTTTTATCTAATCAACTTAATAGTCAATTTTATGAATATATGAAGTTTGTGTTTAGCTGTTTTCCCACTGATAGATGCCTCAGCTTCCTCCAATTTTTCACCATTATTAGGAATAATGTAACATACATCCTTACATGTAACACTGAGCTATATTTAAATCTCAGTCACCTACATGAAGGTCATCTGGATACATGACAGTTCTCACCCTCAGCACTGCTGACACGAGGGCAGGGTCATTCTCTGTGGTTGGGTGTCCTGTGCACGGGGGGCATTGAGCAACGTCCCTGGTCTCCATCCACTTGATGCCAACAGCACTGCTCCCCAGCTGTGACAATCCAGAATACTGTGTCCCCTGGAGGTTAAAATCACCACTCTGCCCCTGCCTGCCCTGGCTGGTGATGTGTACAAGGGAAGCATGCAGACAGACAGACAGACTACACCCGACAGAGGCCTGACTCTACAGCGGGCTTTTACATCCAGCACCATTCCCAGCTTTTATCGCCCTCCTCCAAGGTGTGTATTACTTGCCCCTTTAGCAGATGGGTAAACTGAGGTTCTGTGAGGAAAGCCAGTAATCGTCCGCCTGCTCCCCACCTCCCAGGTGTTCTCAGAGCAGCAAAAATTACAGCCCTCAGAACCCAAAATAGCTCCCCTTGCTCCTCTCTCTCCCTCTACGGCAGCCACCAGACTCTAAAGCAGCAGGGATAAAATAAGAGATTGAAATTCCATGCCCTGGATGTCATAAACTTTAAATAAGTCAAGGTGGTCCGGTTCCTGGTGATGAGGACCTGAGCATGTTTACATGCTGCACTGGGAACCTGACACAAATGTCTGACGTGGGGAGTCAAAACAAGCCCCTGGCTGGGTGAGCTGGGAAGGAGGCTCCTTCAGAATGTTTGGTGAGAACCTAAGACTCCAGGATGGCATTGGGTCCATCCTGTTTGCATTCATGGCTTAGAGGTCACCTCTAGAAAGCCTCCAGGAATGCACCCCATCTATCTTCACATGGTCCCTTTTACCCCTGGGCCCTGTTTGTTCTTTCCGGCCTGACCCGATAAGACATTGGGGTGAGGGACCCAGAGACGGATGTAGATGGCAAGCAGAGGTTTTTTATTTTGTTTTGTTTTTATTTAGTGAAATGAGGGGAAGCAGAGACAGAATTTGGCATGCGCCTAACCAGGATCCACCTGGCAAGCCCCCTAGGGGTGATGCTCTGCCCATCTGGGGCCCTTGCTCTGTTGCAACCAGAGCCATTTTTTAGCATCTGAGGTGGAGACTATGGAGCCATCCTCATTGCCCGGGGCCAACTTGCTCCAATCAAGCCATGGCTGCAGAAGGGGAGGAGAAAAATGAAAGAGGGAGAGAGAGAGAGACAGAAGCGAGAGGAGGAGGAAGGGTGGAGAAACAGATGGGAGCTTCTTCTTTGTCCCCTGACTGGGAATTAAATCCAGGCCGAGTATGAAGCTCTACCACTGAGTCAACTGGCCAGGGCCGCAAGCAGAAGTTTGAGAGTTTCCAGCTGTGCCTAAACATTAAATATTCGGGGGAGAATTTAAAACATATGATTCCACCACCTAAACCAAGAGAGCACAGTTTTAACATGACCAGCGGTGGAGCCAGACAGTGACAGGCTCCTCCCGAGACAATACACCGGGAAGGACCAACACGACTTCTGTGGATCCTGCCTCAAGATGCACCCTGAACCCAGTTAGAGGAGCCAGCAGTCCAGGCCACTGGCCTCGTCCTACTAAACAACTGCCTGGGCTCACTCACCATGTCCACACCTTGGAAAATACTGAAAGCCTGCTCCTGATTAAGGGTAGGTCAAAGAGAAATGAAAACAAAAGACAGCAGGTGAGTCTGGATTAGATCCTAATTGAGAAAAGAAAATGTTGCCATAAAGTATATCCTCTTAATCCATTAGGGCTACTGTATCAGAATACCACAGACTGGGCGGCTTATAAATACAAACTGATTTCTCACAGTCTGGAGGATGGAAGTTCAAGATCAAGGTACCAGCAGATTCAGTGTCTGGAGAGGGCCCACCTCCTGGTTCATAGATGGCACGTTCTTACTCTTTTCTCATGGCAGAAGGGACAAGGAAGCTTTCTGACATTTCTTATATAAGGGCACTAATCCTATTCATGAGGGTGCCACCCTCATAACCTAATCACCTTCCAAAGGTCCCACCTCCTAACACTATTAAATTGGGGGTTAGGTTTAAATATATGACTTTTAGGAGGACAAGAACATTTAGACCATAGCAGATCTAACTAGGGCAGTTGTTCTCATTTGACTACAGAACGACTAGATAATGGTATTTCTCAATGTGAAACTTGAGGAGTGTGACACTTTTCCTGGGTCTGTGAGGGAGAACTTCCTGGTTCTTAGGAAATGCAGGTACAGGGATATAGGGGTCATGGAGCATGATGTCTGCAGTGTACTCTCAAGTGGTTGAAAATTATATATTATATTGCTAAGGACTAAATATTTGTGTTCCCCACCTACAAGTCATATGTTGAAATCCTATCCTCCCCCCCAAGTACTTCAGAATGTGACTGTATTTAGAAGTAGGGCCTTTAAAGAGGTGACTAAGTTAAAATGAAGCTGCAGAGTGAGCCCTGATTCAATCTGACTGATGTCCTTATAAGAAGAGAAATTTGATACAAAGAAACAGGGCTGTGCATGCACTCAGAGGAAAGAACTTTTGAAGAGGCAGCAAGAAGGAGGCTATACATCAAGGAGAAAAGCCTCAGGAGAAACAGACCCTGCTGATACCTTCATCTGGGACTTCCAGCCTCAAGAACTGTGTGACAAGAATTTCTGTTAAGTCACCCAGTCCGTGGTATTAATACAATATATAAATATAGGAATTATTGCCTGACCAGGCTATGGCACAGTGAATAGAGCATTGGACTGGGATGCGGAAGACCCAGGTTCAAGACCCCGAGCTCGTCAGCTTGAGCGCGGGCTCATCTGGCTTGAGCAAAAGCTTGTCAGCTTGGACCCAAGGTCGCTGGCTCCAGCAAGGGGTGGCTCGATCTGCTGAAGGCCCACGGTCAAGGCACATGTGACAAAGCAATCAATGAACAACTATGGTGTCGCAACAGCAACGAAAAACTAATGATTGATGCTTCCCATCTTTCTCTGTTCCTGTCTGTCTGTCCCTATCTATCCCTCTCTCTGACTCTCTCTCTGTCCCTGTAAAAACAAAAATATATATATATATATATATGAATTATTTACTGTGTACATATCGCTTATATCAATTGTATTATAGATACATACATATGTACATATATGCACATAGTTGCATATATGAAGAGAGAGAGGATATGGGTAAATCGTTGGCAATGTGTGAGTCTGGGTGCAAGGTATGTGCATGTTCATTGCATTATTTTAGCCACTTTTCTGAGGTTGCACATTTTTCAAAATAAAATGCTGCAAAACACAAAACAGAGCCTTGGTTCCCTGGCCCCACTGAGCCCAATTAAGTCAGACCTCTGAGCATGAGGTGGGCACGAGGAGTTTTGGAAGCAGCACACCAACTTCAGAGTAGGGATTTGAGAAAATGTAGAGGCACCCACAGTCACAGCAGAGGGAGCAGGGCAGGAGTCCTTGTCCAAAGGCCAGCGATAGGGTTTGGGGGCATAGGGTGCAGGAGCGGGCAGAGGTCTGGGCTTCCCCTTCTCCACACCCTTGCTCATCTTGGGGAGCTCGCATCCACTTCACTGTCTGCTCTCCTGAGTGACCCTGCCTGGCATGAGAACAGTGTTGCTTCCATTTTTCAGAAATGAAAGACAACGGGTCTGCTGCCCGAGGACAGCGAAACTCATTCCCATGAGGAGTCACTCCCAGTTCCCTCTCCCCAGCCCTGGTAAGCACCAAACCGCTCTCTGTCTATGCATTTGCCTGCTCTGAACATTTCAGATAAATGGAATCATACAACACGTGGCCTTTGGGGCCTGGCTTCTCTTACTCAGTGTAACAATTATAAGGTTCGTCCCCGTTATAGCATGAATCAGGGCTCCATTCCTTTGTATGGCTGACCAAGTACATTATTTTTTTACAATCAGGGCTTTGCTCATAGAAAAGCAAAATACTATATTTGGCAAACATCAAACAGTGTTTGGTTTTATTTTATTTTTTATCCCCTCCACAAATAGCTCAAAATTGACTCAAGCTGCCAAACACCACACAGTCAGAGTGCCCAGTCCCAAGCCCCTGGGTCTCCTGTGTGAGGGATCCTAAGCTCAGGCAGCCTTGGACAGCCCCCGCAGGAATAACATTTTAATTAAAAAGTCTTATAATTACAGACTCCAAATGTAAACTGCAGTGAGAGGAGCCCCGGCCTGGCAGGGCACAGACCATGCCTAACATTCCAGGTTGGCCTCCTTGCAGCCCCAGCAGCCGCAGAAGTCCCTCAGCCCAGCCAGGAATAGTTCTGCCTTTTATTTGGAAAGAGAATTACAGGGCACACAGCCCAGTCCGAGCTTGCTGCTCCGAAGCCGTATTTCTGAATCCGACCTTGACCGCACACTTGCCTCAGATCGTCTGTGCCAGGCTTACCGCTGCCAGCTGCCTAGACGCTCGGCCTGCGGCTCTAAACACAGGTTCTTCTTTATTCCCGTTTTAAAGTCTATCTGACTGTTCTGTGCAAAAACAGATTTAAAACTTTGCTGGCTCAGGAGCCCCTGGCAGCCGCCAAAGCTGCCCTCTTCTCTCTGCTCTCCTCAAGTGGGTCTTGAATCTATGTTGTCCATAGGGATTTTCTTAACTAGAGGAGCTGTCTCGGTTCCCCAAATCCCTCTGCCCCCAGACCAGGGAGTGTGGGGCTCTGGGATCAACAGGCCCACTGGCCAGGATGAGATGGGTGATTCCTGGAAGGAGAACTAGGTGTTAGCAGAGAAGCAGGATGGATGATGGGGATCATGTGATCACAGTGGTTGAGCCAAGATTTGAACTTGGGTCCAACTTAGGTGAAAGGCACAAAGATTTTAAAATCTTGAGCACTTGCTGGGGAGAATGTACAATGATGCTGTTGTTGAAGTTTATCAGTTCCTCAAAAACTTAAACATAGAATTACCATATGACCCAGCAAGTCCACTCCTAGAATATAGCCCCCAAAATCAAACACAGGTGTTCAAACAAACACTCGTATGTGAAAGTTCATAGCAGCACTATTCACAATTGCCAAATGGTGAAATCAATCAAAATGTCTATCAACGGATGAACGGATAAACAAAATATGGTCCATCCACACAATGGAGTATTACCCAGCCATTAAGAAGGAAGGAAGCCCCCTGGTTGTGTAGCTCAGTTGGTTAGAGTATTGTCCCAATATGCCAAGATTTGGTCCACAGTCAGGGCACATATAAGAATCAACCAATGAATGCATAAATAAGTGGAACAACAAATCGATGTTTTTCTCTCCCTCTCTCCTTTCCTCTCTCTCTAAAATCAATCAATCAATAAAATTTTATAAGCTGGCTTGAGCAAGAGGTCAGTGGCTCAGCTGGAACCCCCACCCTCAAGGCACATATGAGAAAGCAATGAATGAACAACTAAAGCGCAGCAACTATGAGTTGATGCTTCTCATCTCTTTCCGTTCCTGTCTGTCTCTCTCACAAAATAAAATAAAATAATAAAGTAAAAAAGAAGGAATGAAACATCAACACACACCACAGTGTGGATGAACCCTTAAAACATGATACTGTGTGACGGAGGCCAAACACAAAAGGCCACATAATCTATGAATCTCATCTATATGAAATGTTCAAGACGGACCAATCCAGACAGGAAGTAGGTTAGCGGTTGCCAGGGGCTGGCGGAAGGGTTAGGGAGCGGTGCTGATGGGGATGGGATCTCCTTTCGGGCAATGAAATGTTCTGGACCTGATAGGGACGGTGGTTGCACAACACTTGGAATGCACTACATGCAGCTGACTCGCTTACTTTAAAATGGTAAACTTTTGTGTTATGTGAATTTCACTACAATTTTTTTAAATAGTTCAGCCCTGCCCTTGAATTCAAGGAAAGGAAGTGTCCAGGAGCAGGTGGGGGAAATACTGGCATGTCAGCAGCACCTGTGAGAAAAACTTCAGATTCCGTTGGGTTGATATGACTCAGCAGGGGTGGGGGTGGGGCCTAGGATGCGGAGAGTCTCTGCCACATCAACAGAGGTATAGGGTCCAGATAGAGGGAGGGGGGTTCCCTGGCCAAACCACAACTGATGAGTTGGGATCAAATCTAGGGAGGAAGGTCAAGGACAAAGTGGGACTTTGGGCAGGGTCTCAGCAGGGCTGAGAAAGTTTGAAAGTCCATGTCTGTGGGGAGAAATAGAGCAGTGTGAACTCCAGAGCTGGACTGACTGTGTTGAAATCCCAGCCATGTGACCTTGTGCAAGCTACTTCACCTCTCTGAGCCTCAGTTTCCTCATCTGTTCAATGGCATAACAATAGTATCTGTTTCACAGCATGGAAAGTTGGTCAGAATGTTCGCTTCTCTGGGGCTTAGACCTGGTCACCCTG
Source organism: Rhynchonycteris naso (assembly GCA_037038555.1). Taxonomy (NCBI): domain Eukaryota; kingdom Metazoa; phylum Chordata; class Mammalia; order Chiroptera; family Emballonuridae; genus Rhynchonycteris; species Rhynchonycteris naso. Next base: position 22,742,407 of record CM073003.1, read on the forward strand.
GGCCAAATGAACTGGGGAGAGCAGCAGTCCTGTTGAAAGGGGTCTGGACTCTCAGAGACATGAGGGTCCACCCCTTTCCCTCTCGCTTCTCTCTCTCTCTCTCTCTCTCTCTTTTCTCCTCCTTCAGCCATGGTTTGATTGGAGCAAGCTGGCCCTGGGCACTGAGGATGGCTCCATGGCCTTCGCCTCAGACACTAAGAAAAGCTTGGTTGCTGAGCAACTGAGCAACGCTCCAGCAGGGAAGAGCATCACCCTCTAGTGGGCTTGCCAGGTGGATCTTGGTCGGGGCACATGTGGGAGTCTGTCTCTCTGCCTCTCACTGAATTAAAAAAAGAGAAAGAGAGAGAGACGTGAGCAACAACATCCATCCCCTTCTCCTCCCTTGCCCCCTTGTCCAGGCCATGGAATCCCCAAATCAATCTGCAGACAAATGCAGAATGGCGAAATGTTTGAGTCACTGACATCCACCTTCTCAGCTGAGGTGGATGCTGTGCCCTCCTGTTCCAGCTTTCAAACTGTATACAAGTGTCTTTTTTTTCAAGTGTCTAGTGCCACATTTATCTCATTTCTATGCTGTTTGTTGGTGATTATGCTGTTCAAAATGGCCCCAACCATTGCGCTGAAGTGCTGTCTGATGTCTCCAAGCACAGGAAGGCTGCCTCATGCTTTCTGGAAAAATACGTGCTGGATGAGCTTCATTCAGGCATGGTTATAGTGCTGTCAGCCGTGAGTTCAATGTAAGCACATCAACAATATATACTAAACAGGTGTCTTTAAACAGAAACACACAAAAACAAGGTTACAGTGCCCCAGTGATATTAATGTGGCCAGAGGCTCACAGGAACCTAACCTTGTACTTGCTGCAGGAGCGATGGTCCAGCATTCGCCAATTCAGTGTTTTCAGTGACACAATTTTTATATATGTATACACATACATATACACATTTACATACCATATGTAAGTATGTTATATATGCAAAATGTTATATATGTAAATATATATAAATATATACTTACATTTATTTATTAGAGGACTGGATGATAGAAGGTGAAGAGATTAAGCAAAAACAATACATATATATGTCACACGTAGACACAGGCAACAGTATGGTGATAGCCAGAGGGAAGGGGTGGAGGTTAGGTGAAGGAGGGCCGAAGGGGGGTGGTGATGAGAGACTTTGCTTGGGGCGATGGGCGTATAACGCAGTGTGCAGCTGGTGTTTTACTGAGTTGCACACCTGAACCTCTACCCCAATAAAGTCAATTAAAAAATATATATTACATACTATGTATCTTTCTTTTTTTTCAGTTTGTTTAAATTCTATTTCAAGCAGTGTGGCATTGGGTTAAAATGTGTTATATCTCTTTAACTTACAGTTTCTCCTCTCTCCTTTTTTCCCCCCTTGCTCTTTATTTGTTGAGGAACCGGGTCCCTCGTCCTGCATTTACCCCTAGTCTGGATCTTGCTGCTGGTGCTTCCTCCCTCCTTTGCCCCCCAGAATCGCTTATGGACTCAGCATTGATTTTAAAGCGTGTGCTCACTTTGGCTAACCTCCCTGACACACTCAGTGGGCCACTGGGCTCTGGGACATTGGCAGGATCCCAATCATCACTTTCCATTGGCACAGCCTCCCAGGATCTCCACCTGGAACTAGTCAGGGGTCTTCATTTGGGGCTGGACAGCTGTCTCTCTATGGCTGGGTTCCCCTGGGACTGGGGTGAGGACAGTGAGGGGACCCTGCCTATGTTAGGTTGGACTCATCTTTATTTAGAATGTCGGTAGTTTCTTCAGCATGAAAGTTTTTGCATTTGTTTTGAATCATACACATATTACATTACATGTTCTTCTTCTTGCAGATGGACTTATTTTGGAGCACCCTTGGCCACCCTCCTTCCGTCTCTGGGCCCCTGTCTTTGTTTCTTATCAGCCCAGGGGAAAAATAACAAACTCTTCCCCTGCAGGGTTGGGGTGAGGCCTGAAGGAACTCCCAGGGTGAAACACTCTCCTGAGTGTCTTTTACCCCCTCCCCCTCTGGACGAGGTGCCCTGGAGGGGAAGTGGCTCGAGTGGGGAAATTGAGAAAGAAGAAGGTCAGCAGGGCAGTGGGGCACCACGGGTGAGGGTGTGGTGGGGACAGAGGACTTGGGCATATTCCTGCTGCTCATGGCCCTGTTGCTGTGCCTGCGGCATGAGGTTGCAGCACTGTTTTCTGCCTCCCTCTCTGTCTACAGACCTCAGGCTTCCAAAATCCAACATCCCTTGGTTCTCTGAGTTTACTAAGCACCTACTATGGATCAGGCTTTGTCCCCAACCCAGGGGAAACAGTAGTGAACAGGACAGACCCAGTCCTACTTCATGAAGCTGATATTCCAGGGGGAGGGACTCCAATAACTATAAGTCATGTTAGAGACAAGAAATTATATCAACAGGGCAGTGAGAGAGGGTTAGTCATGGGGGTGGGCTGGGTGCTAAGGAGCCCTCTCTGAAGAAGTGATATTTGAGCTGAGGCCTGAAGAGGTGAGGAAATGCTCTGTGTGAGGATCTGGGGGAAAGGCACTCCAGCAGAGGAAACAGCACGTGCAAATGTCCTGGGGTGGGAACAAACTGGGTTTCCAAGGAGCCACAAGGCTGAAGAGTGTGTGGCCCAGGCAGAGAAGGGAGGAGGGGGGCAGAGGTTTGCCAGAAACTTTGCGGAACTAGGAGATCAGTTCAGAGGAAAGCATGGTAACCTGGCTTCCAGGCATAACTTCTCATAACATTTGCCTTTCTGGGGCCCATTGGCTGTCTTGTGTCTCTGAAACTCCCCTCCCCAAAGGGCTGGCCTCCCTCTGAAGAGAGAGCATCTAACATAGAATAGCAATAGTGATAACAACAATATGATTGCACAATTGGAGCAGAGGCAAGGTTTGAACCCAGGTCTTAACCGTTGGCAATAAGCATTTATTTGAGGTCAAAAGAATAGCTATTCAAGACCCACTGATGCAGGCAGAAGCCCAAATAGTGTCTGATTAGGCAACAAAGGTAAAAGGTATTTATGAGAAAAGGAACAACGACATCAATAGAAGGAAGGCATTTCTGTTGGTGCAGATAATATGGCATAGTGATGTTAATGTTTTTAATTTTCAGTCTTGCAGTCACCATATCTGCTTTCTTGTCACCCTTGCAAGTCGTTCTTTGCTTAGGGGTACAAGTTTGTTTAGGCCCAGTCCAATTGTTCAAGGGGGGTATTTTGCCTTATTCCAAGGTTTGAGATATAAGATGTGCAAGGCAGTTCCTCTGGCGTTGCAGTTCCGACTCCATTTTAAAGAGGTTCCGTTTGTTATTTTCCTGGACACATTGCTTTAGACTGTCCCGGGATCCCATCCCCTGGGGGCCCTGCTCCTCCAGACTCCCGTGTTCTCTCACCCTAGACTGGAAAAAGGCCTGCACGCTTCCTTACCTTGGAGCCGTGGTCCCCACTGACCTGGGATCCAATTGTAAATGCTAAGGGGTGGGGGCAGGGGAGGCAGTGATCTTTATGATACCAGGTTCCCCCAGGTTTCAGGTGTGTGGGGATGTAGGAATGTGGAAGAGCCCCAGGAACCCCAACATGGCCCCGGATAGACATAGGTATCCCGGAGGCCTTCTCAGAGGTAGCATCCAAACTGAAGCCTTTGCCCAAGCAGTCGTACTGGGAGGGATCTTGCTAAACTCTATATCCCAGGCCCAGGATGCCGCTGTGGTCAGCCTTGAGAAGGCCCACTGATTTTATATCTCCCTGCCCCTCCTCACAGGTGATTTCTCTGATCAGGCCCCGGGCTCAGAGTGATGGTCTCTGAACCACAGGAACAGATCCTGGCCTAGAGGAATGGGTCTTTTTCATTTTTTCTTCTGATTTTGAAACAATCTGAAGGCAAGAGGAGGTAGGTAATGGAACTGGGGACCTGGACAGGACTTGGGGTCCCCAGGGTCCCACTTCTCAAGCTTTGCCTCTTGGGGGTGGGGCTGGACCCAACCCGACACCTCCCAAGCCCAAAATTCTCTTGAGGTTTTCAGGGTTTATTGTGAAAACTCACCTGAATTGTTCCCTTGACAACTTGACATTTTCTTGTTAACTTTACTATAAAACCACATGGAATTTCCCCCTAGAATTTGTGGGCACAGTTCCCCCAGAATTACTTCCTTAATCATTTAATAAATAGTTACTGAGCCCCTACTGAGGGCCAGGGACAGTCAAAGCCACTTTCCTATGGGGCTCTCAGGCCAGTGGGAGGTGGGTTCCTGTAAGTAGACACAAAATATTGTTCCAGGTACTAGGGAGAAAAAATGAAGTAAAATGAAGAGGGGATAGAGTACATTTGTGCATGTGGGTGCTGGAGTTAGGGAGGGCTTTTCCCAGGGAATGAGAGAGAACAGCAGGAAATGTATCAACAGAGAGAACAACCAGTGCAAAGGCCCTGTGCCTTACAGCCTTTCTGCGTGGTTGGCAATTTTAGCGCCATTGCTCGCATGAGGATCCTGCTATTCTGGAGAACCCCCTTGGGAAAAAAAGCAAAGCTGCTCATGGCCAGGCTGTGCCAGGACCATAGGGAAGCCAGACAGACAGACTGACAAGCAGGCAACAGCCCTCAGAGGAAGTGGCTTAGCAGGTAGACAGGTAGTAAATTTGCGGAAACCCCAGGCTGGGACAGGCATTGTGAGCAGGCGGGGGGCCTGGTGCTTGATGCCACATCTGAAGGGCAGCCCCTGGCACCTGTCACGTTGGAGGAGGGGGAGAAACAGCTGGGGAGGTTGGGTTTGAAATGGAGGCTCACCTGGCCCTGGGTTAGGTGGCAGGGAGCTCACTACCTCACTCCCTTTAGCTCCACAGGATGCCGCCTCTTACTGGGAGGTTGGAGCCGCCTCCTGCGCTTTCCAGTTCCAAAGAAGAAAAGGTCTCTTTTATTTTAAAGTTTTATTGTGATATAAATATATGTACCATATCATTCACCCATTTAAAGTGTCCAAGTCAATGGTTTTTAGAATATTCAGAGTTGGGCAACATCACCAGGGTCCAGTTTAGGACATTTTCATCCCCTGTAGCCTCTAGCTATCGCCTTCTCTTCCCCCCTCCCATCCCTAAGCAACCACTAATCTGCCTCCCATCCCTGTCGATTGCCTATTTCTCCATGCTGTCACCAGTTCAGCGCCACCCTGCTCGTCCCTGTGTCCCATGCCCATCTCTGAATAGTCTTACTTAATTCTCAGATGACTCCATGGAGTGATTGCTCCCATCATCCCTCACAGATGAGGAAACCAGGCTCAGAGAGTGCAAACAGCGTGTCCCATTGCAGGGTCCAGGCAGAGAGCTGAGGCTAGAATCTTATCCTTGCATTAAATCTACAAAGTTCCCACTGCCCGTGACATGACCCCACTCATTAACCTGAACCTGCCAAGTTGTCTCACCTCCCAGCCTTTGCCCTCTTCTGCCTGGCATGCCTTCCCTGTGTTCAGCAACTAACGCTCACTCATGCCCAAGACCCTCTTCTGGTGTTCCTACCTCCAGGAAACCTCTGGAAGCCCCCAGCTCAGCCCTCCTCCCCTCTCCATAATCCTGACCCCTTGACTGTGAGACCAAGAGGCATCTGGCCAAAAATCTTAAAAAGAAGTCCTGTAAACAAGTCATCAGGTGCATGGAGGGCTCTAATCGGCCAGAGTTGCGATGAGGGGACCTGATAACCCGCCTGTTTTCCACCAACTACCCTGTGATGACACGGGCCAGCTCTTCTGAGAAGCACATGCAAAGAGAGGCCCCAAAACCACCCTCAGCCGCCACTGATAACAGATAACAGTCCCCATGCTGTGGTTTTCACAGCGATCAAACTTGTGGCACCAGGTCGACCAAATAGGGAGAGATCAAAACAGTACCTGGGCCCTGCCGTGGTCAGGAGCTGAGGGCAGTGTGGGGTGTTCAGGAATACTGGGGGGCGGGGGGGGACAGGCCTCCAGTGCTTGATGGTAGCATTGGGTTGGGAGCTTTTTTTTTGTCCATTTCACTGATGGCGAAACTGAGGTCCCGTCGGCCCTCATGCCTCCTCTCCTGGGTCTGGCTTGATCAAGTGGCATCATTGTCATGAGTATGAAACACCCTCTGCTTCATAGATGGGGTTTGGTAGTGGTGAAATAAACCCCCATCAGGCCTGAAACTGTGCAGGGAAAATGTGTGGGTTGTTGGGGACACAGCTCAGGTCCCTTTGTCCAGGACAGTGTCCTCTTTCCTTTGTTCTTCCTGGGTTTAAGCTTGAGGCTGGCAGGAGTTGGCTGGGGACTCCAGCCCGGGATAGGATGACTGAGCTCCGTCTTGCTGGAAACAAAACCTTGGTTCCAGAATACATTCATGTTGTTCCATGAAGTTTCACAGTGTTCCAATTTCCTTGGGAAGGTACTCACAGGCCTGAATTCCCTGCACCCTGGGGCCTCCAAGGGCAGATACAAAGGCCCTGAAACCCCAAAGGCAAAGCTGGGTGTACATTATGCCATCTAGCTTTCAGCAGATATTTTCTGAGCAGCTCTAGCATGCTGGGCCCTGTCCTGGGAAAGTTCACAGGCTGTTTGGAATAAGATCTGAACCCCTCACTGAGGCTCTCAAGGCCCAGTGGTCTGGCCCTGGCCACCCTGTGGCCTCATCTTTTCCCATTCCTAACACACCAGCCTCCTCTTTGTTCTGTAATCACACCGAGCACAGTCCTGCCTCAGGTCCTTTGCATTGGCTGTTTCTTCTACCAAGAATGGCTGTTTTCTTGATTCATTCCCTCACCTCCCATAGGTCTCAGTTTAAATGAGGGCTTCTTGACCTTCCCAGGTACAACAACATTTCTTCTCCCACACATTTTTCTGATCCTGATCCAATTTTCTATATCACAAAGATTTTACCTAATGTTATTTTAAATATCTATACATGTATTCTTATTCTCCACATTGACAATAATTCTTGTCCATCTTGCCCACTGCTATACCCCAGGTGAGCACACAGCAGCTGCATAAGTATTTGTCAATAGCCTGACCAATGATGGCATGGTGGGTAGAGCACTAACCCAGAACACTGAGCTCCCTGGCTTGAGTGCGGTCTTGTTGGCTTGAAAGCGGGCTTGCCAGCTTAAGCCCAGGGTCACCAACTTGAGTGTTGGATTATTAACAAAATTGCCAGCTTGAGCCTGAAGATTGCCGGCTTGAAAGCCCAGGGTTGCTAGCTTGAGCAAGGAGTCACTGGCTCAGTTGGTACCCCCTCTCCCCTCCCCCCACCCCCGGTCAAGGCACATATGAGAAAGCAATCAATGAACAACTAAGGTGCTGCAACAAAGAATTGATGCTTCTCATCTCTTTCCCTTCCTGTCTCTCTCTCTTTCAAAAAAAGAGATGTATAGAGTCTGATGGATGTGTGTGCAGTGGGGTGGAGACTGATTTGGGTTGGGGAGGTCAGGGGGGGCCTCTGAGTGACACTGAAGACAAGGTGTGAAGAGCTTCCTCCCTGGAGTGCTTGGACAGGTATGGCTCAGACCTGGGACACAGCCCTCAGAAATAGCAAGGTGAGGGAGTCCCCAGTGTCTCCAGGCCTCTTGGGTCCTGTGTGTGTTCTGAGATTCTTTTTCTTTTCTTCCATTGACTTGTATGCGCGTGTGCGCGCACACACGAGAGAGAGAGAGAGAGAGAGAGAGAGAGAGAGAAGCATCAACTCATTCCATTTAGTTGTGCACTCATTGGTTGCTTCCCTTATGTGCCTTAAATAGAGATCGAACCCACAACCTCAATGCACCGGATCAACACTATCCACTGAGCAACCCAGCCAGGTCCTGAGATTATTCTTTTTCTGTTTGCCACCATGGGATTTTGGGAGTTGATGTGTGTTTATGTCCAGGTAATTTTAAATAAATGTTTTATTTTGGAATGATTTTAGGCTTCTCGACAAGTCACACAGATGTTCAGGGATCCCTGTATACTCTCCCTGCAGCTGTGAAAAAGAGAACTTTTCATGGCATGTTTGCCAGGTCTCAGGAACCAATTCTGGGGCATTTGCATTACTATTAATGGAACACCAGATGCTATTGAACATCGCCAGCTTTCCCATGGATGTCCTTCTTGTGCCCCAGGGTCCCACACTGTGTTAGGCTCTTTTTAAAATAATGGATTTTATGTATTAGAAACCTGGTTGTGAAGCCAGAAAAGGCTTGAGTGGGAGCTGGGTGTGTCTGTGGACCTCTGTGAGGTTGCCCTTGGGCAAGGAGTCCTCAAGGGCAGGGCAGGCAGACAGGCGTTCAGGGGATAGTTAAGGTCCCATATGAAAAAGAATCTCCTAACCCTGAGAACTGTCTGGGATGAGGGCCGCAGCAGGCTGCCCTGTAGGTAGTGAGCACCTTGTCATGAGGGCATGTAAGGAGGTTGTGTCTGGGATCCTAAAGGAGATTCTATGGGGTCCTCAGCCTGCCAAGGGAGAATGCCCTCTGACCCAAAATCTCTAATTCAGGTCCCTGATTCTCACTTGGGGAGAATTCCTTGAAGCTGACCTGCCCCATTTTTCCAGCGATCCCCCCACACCCCTCTCTGCCTTTGAGCCCAAGGAGCTCAGTTTTCACACTTAGCAAGTGGTCCCTCTCACTGAGCCTCAGTGTTCCTGTCTGTAAGACAAAAGCTTCCAAAAGGATGGCTGTCATCAAAAAGACAAAAATGAATAAGTGTTGGCAAGGATGTGGAATTGGAGCCCGCATCTGTTGCCAGTAAGAATGTAAAATGGTTCAGTAGCAGCGGGAAAGAGTTCGGCAATTCCTCAAAAGATTAAACATAGAGTCACCATATGACCCAGTGACTTCACTCCTAAGTACAGACACAAGAGAAGTGAAAACAGGCACTTACACAAAAACTTGCACACAGTGTTTATAGTAGCGCTGGTCACAATCGCCCAAAAGTGAAGGAAACCAATTATCCTGTTGTGAATGAATGGATCAACACAATGTGGCCCGATCCATTCAAGAGAATATTAGCCATGCAAAGGAAGGAGCCCTGACTCGCTACAATATGAATGAATGATCCCGAAAACATCATGCTGAGTGAGAGAAGGCAGACGCAAAGGACCACATTTTATTTGTATGAAATGTCCCGAACAGGCAAATCCACAAAGACAGAAAGCAGATTAGTGGTTGGCAGGGGCTGGGGGAGAGGACTGGGGAGCGACTGCTCATGGAGCAAGGTTTCCTTTTGGGATGATGAAAATGTTCTGGACCTCAGTGGAGGCAATGGCCGCACAACATTGCGAATAGACTAAACCCCACTGAGCTGTATACTTTACAGTGGTGAAAATGGTCAATTTCATGTTATGTGAATTTTATCTCAGTTAAAAATCTCAGAGATAACCTCGGTGATCCCCCCGAAAGCAGAGGACTGGAGGTCCCTTCCCCGTCCCTCTGGCCCAGCAAACAGGGCTGATCTGGGGCCCCAGGCCCTCACAGCAGGTTGGGAACAGGGTAGGTGCTGCAAGCCAGTCCAGTCAGGGCAACTGGGGGTCCCTCTGCCTTCCTACCCACCAACCCTACGCGTCTGCCACCCAGGCTGGGGTGATAAAGGGGGAAGTGCGGCCTTTCATGGTTCCTAGGCCCCTGGATTTGCATCGACCACTTTTACATAAAAATCTTTCCAGGCTGTGCCCAGCGGGCCCTGAAGCCGCCCAGAGGGTGGGGCTGTGCACAAAGGTGTGGGTGGCCTTGCAGGAGGGTTCTGCAACACCCGGCCCAACACACTGCTTCCCTTTTTAGAGGAATGTCATCACTGCTGGCTTCTTAGAAAGAACCCAGGTGGGGGAACCTGCCAGTCCCTGTCAAATCCTGGAGGCAGCCTCTGCCCTCTCTTCTCCTTGTGGGGGGGTACAGACTAGAGCCCCATCTCAGCGGTGCAGGCCAAGGGCGGGCAGTGGGGGGGTAGCGGTGACCATCTATTGAGTGTGTTCTGTGTTCCTGGTTTCCTATGTGCCGTGGGTTATCTCCCGGGACAGCCTTAAGAGTCCCATAACAGAGCACTGGGGTTCATGTGAAGTCCGGATGGAGGCCAGGCTAGGGTTGAGCCCCTGCTGATAAAGCCCCCTTGAGATAAGAGGGGTGAGCAACCTGCCGTTAATTATTCAGGCAAAAAAAATGCAGTGAGCCCTTCTTGGTGCCGGGGTGGAGGCTGGGAACAAGAAATTCAGTAGGGTGACAGGGTGGGGTGGCAGCAAGGTCCCAGATCCACAGTGAGGGACCAAGCCAGGGAGGCAGGCAGGGGAGGCCAGCAGTGACCAGCCCTGCTTTGCGTGAGTTGGGTGTCCCTGACAGGCATCTCTTCCATCACGCTCTCTTTTCTGATTCAGTTTCACCCCAGTGGCCTTGAATTTGCATTACTGGGACATCGTTTTCTTTTTTAAACTTCCACCTTCTGCCCTCTCTGCAGTCTCTTTTGGTACCAATTGGGGGGGGGGGGGCACCCTTACCTCATGATCCCCCACAGGCAAAGGATTTCCTCCTTGGCTTCAGGCTTCTCAGAAGAGCCAGCTCTGTGGTCCCTGGTTATGATATTGTCCCCTGGGCTGCTCAGGTGCCCCTGAGCTGGAGGACCTTACTGGACCCATGGCCTGTTGAGCACCCTGCTGCAGGTCTGGTGAGGATCGCTCTCAGCCTTCAGGCCAGGCTCATGTGGCTTCTCCACCACCACCTGTGGCCAAGCAGCAGCCTCGCTGGGTCTTAGTCTTCCCCTCTGGCAAATAGGCTGAGCACTCTTCATAAACATTCCTGTTTGTGGCTTCAGTGGCCTTTGCATGTGTCCACCCCACATTGTCAGCCTCCACTTGATGGCATTGCTTTTGATGTTCTAGGTGACCAGTCCCTGTGCCTCCTACCATGACCACACAGGCCTCTGCCAGATCTTCAAACACATTGGGCTCAGCCTGATGTCAAACTGCTCCTTTCCTTTTCTTCTTTTTAAGCATTTTATTCAAATATAATGATTAAAAATAATTCACATACAGGCATAAAGTTGCATAAATCCTAAATCTACAGCTTGATAAATTTTTGCAAAGTGAATGTACCCATGTACCCAGCACTCAGATAAAAAATATATATATATTCCCATCCTGACCCCTCCCACCAAAGCTTCCATGTGGATTCAATATTTTGAGTGATTAAGCTGCCCAACAAGTTTCTGGGACCATGGGTTGCATTAATAAAGGTATGAACTCCAGAATAAGAGAGATGATTTCCTTCTCTGTTCTGGGCTTGTCAGAGTAGGCAAGCAACTATCCCTGCCACTTTGAAACGAAGCAGGCAGATGGCAGCAGGTTTTGAGAAGACCACTATGGTCTTCCATAACACTACCAGAATGGTTATGTGATTGTGTGTGTGCGTGGATGTGTGCACTTTCAAGTGGTACCCTGGAAGAAGGCACTGGTGGCTTTACAGTGTTTAACCTAGAGGAGGACAGATGCAGGTCCCTGCCACCTGTTCCAGATGGCCAGGTGGCAGAGCACAGCAGGATGGGCCCAGAGACAGGCACTAACTTTCACCAGGCAGTTTGTAAACCACAGACCAAGCTGCTTAGAATGGTAGTGAGCATCCTGTCAAGCGAGATATGCCAACCTGATGTCCCCCTGGCAGCTAGCTGAGCAGAGCCCATGACTGCAGGCTGTTTAAGACATGGTAGTCTTGCTCCTTACCCCCTACCTGGCCTTGCAGAAAGGCAGGTGGGGACGAGGGCTACAGGGGACATGTGGCTATGCTGAGACCTTTCTCAGGGGGATGATGAAAGCCTAGAACTGTACAGTGATCTGCCCAAGGTCATTCAGCCAAAACCAGCTTTCCAGGCTGAGGCCTGGCTTGGAGCTCTGGCTTTGGGTGGAGTTAAGGTCAGGTTATATCTGGCACGGCCGTTCCCTCTGGCCGGCTGCAGCTGCCCGGGGTGGGGACTGCTGAGCATGCTCCATCACCCGCATTGGCAAGTGGCCCGCAGGTGCTGGGCCTGCCATTTACATAGCCACGCTTGGCCTCACCGCTTGCCCTGCTGTCCTGCCCCTCACCTCTCCCCAGGAAAAGGCCAAGGGGCTGAGAGAGGGAGCTGACTCCGAGCCCCAGTGAGCTCTTGAGTATTTTTATTTCACTTCTGCGTTTCACTTTTACTGGTCCTGAGTGAAATGTGCCCATTAGTTAGTCCCGATAATTCGTTATTAGGCCCTGATGGCTACATTCTGTGGTGACCAGGGCTAGGGCCAGGGGAGCAGGCAGACCTGGTTTTAATCAGAAACCCACTACTAGCTGGCCTTGCGATATCTGAAGCCACATAGCCCCTCGGGAGGGTACCCCGGGCCTGGGTTTTAATGTGACCCTGCTTCTGGGCCTCAGTTTCCTCCTCTGTAAACTGGGAATAACCACAGCCACATTTTTATAACATTATCTCTCTGATCTAACACTTGTGTAGGGTCTGGCAAGGTGTTGGTCCAGGGGGCTTTGTTGGGCTGGGGAGGTGAGGAGTCCTGCGGAGGCCTGAACCAGTTGTATGTCCTTGAATTTGAGAAACTTGGGCTTGTATAATACCTCATCATGAGGTTGGTTTAAAATTCTGATTCCTGGGCCCTTCCCAGGGTTGGAGGAAGGGGTGGGTGGACCCCTACATGTCAGCAGGTACTACATCAGACCCAGAAACTTCAGGAAAGGCTCTGGGACCCTTGGGACAGGACCAGGTAGAGGGTGGGCTGTGAGGAGGAGAGAACTGAGGCAGAGAGGTAAAGCCCTGTGTCTCTCAGCAAGTGAGTGACTGCAGAGAGATGGAATGGGGGCCAGCTTGAGCCCACTCTGGCACCCCTGCCCCTCTGCCTGGCTCTGAGCTCCCAAGTTCCCCATCCCAGCAGCCACAGGGCCAGCAGGGCTGCCGGGGAACATGGAGCCTAGGGCTTCCCTCTGGGAACAACTGGAGTTGAGTTGGGGTTTATATAGTGGCTCCCAAAATATCTGACCATGGATTGGCCAAAGCTGGGGAGGGCGCGGCTGGCCAATGCTGTGGCTTCCTGTCCTGCCAAGCTGTTTCCTGCTGATAGCCCGGCCCGGTGGCCTTATCTGTGACCCTAGGACTACTGGGAGAACAGCCCCCCCCCAACAGGGAACAGGCTGTTCTGGCATGGGCAGGGGCTGCAGGGACCCAGGAGGGGGTCAGGGTGAGCAGCCTGAGGTGGGTGGTGGGTCATTCAATGAACATAGAAGTTTTGGAAAGGAGTCAAGCTGCCCCAGAGCTGACTCTGGAGTTAAATGGCTGGGTGATCCCGGGAGTTATGCCCCTCTCAAAGTCATCCTCATTCATCAAGTGGGGATACTGGTGTCTCCATTTTCCTTCAAGTCCTTCACCACTGGTCCCCAACTTTGGGAGAGACAGAGCTGGACACAGATGGTCTCTTTAATGCTTTTCAAAGGATGTGAGCAAAATGTGAAACTTTTTTCAATAAATCAGTGCTACCCCTATTGGGCCCAAGACACTTGAATCTCCTGATCAGAAGACACAAAAATGTATAGAGAGGGACAAATACACGGCCTCTGTATTCTCCGCAGAATGATCCCCAGTAGCCGGAGAGTGGAAACAGCTTGTGTGCCCACCGACGGATGGAGGATGAACACGACACGGCTCAGCCACACGGTGGGGTTATCACTCAGCCATAAAGAGGATGAGCTCGGCCACATCCCAGAACGCGGGCTCAACGACAGTGACCAGACACAAAGGGCCACATCTTGTAAGATTCTGTGAAATGCCAGGACAAGCAAATACTCGGGGACAGAAAGCAGATTAGTGGCTGTCAGAGGCGGGGGACTTGGGAGTGACTGCTAATAGGGGTGGGGTCTCCTTTTAGGATGATAAAAATCTTCTAGAATTAGATATTGGTAGTGGTCACACAACCTTGTGAATGCACAAAATGTCCCTGAGTTGTTCGTTTTAAGATGTTTCCTATTTGTTTTATGTTATGTGAATTAAATATAATTTCTTTTTACATGTGTGGCAGTTTCTTGGAGGTGGTGTTTACATTTTTACGTGATGAACTTGCACTATCTGTATCCTGGTTTCCTTGGCTGTAGGGGGGATTGCATCCCCCGCCCCCCACCTCCAGCTGCCTCACAGCAGTCAGCACTGAGTAGGAAGAAACCCACAGCAGGAGCTAAAGGCCCGCCCCCACTGTAATGATGACTATGCTGACTGATGTCTACAAGCATGTTAGCTCTCCCAGCCTATCGAACCCCATCCTGCACATGTCCCCCAAGTCCACTCATGGAATCCTTCCTGAGAGGCAAGGGCCATTGGGAGCCCATTTCCCAGATGATGGACTAAGGCTCAGCCACCCAGCAGGCAAGCAGCTGAACCCAGGGTACACTTGGATCTGGCTGGCTCATGCTGCCTGTGCTGAGTCTCCCAGGCTCCCCCTGTTGGGTCTGGAATATGTGGCCCCTCCCTTCCCGAGCGGTGGTATGGTAGGGACTGCCACGTGACCACAGGCCCCCACACACACCCACTCACGTGGCTGGGTTCCTGTTGCTCATGGCCTTCTGGGAAGCAGTGCCAGGTGCAACCTGTTTCTCTTGGAAGGGAGCAGAGCCAGGAACGGGATGGGAAATGCTCTCAGCATCGGAGCACAGGCGGGGCAGGGGATGGGCTGTGTAGGAACTGCCGAGGGGCTGGGAACATTCTAGGTGGGAAGGGGGCCAAGGGAGAACTGCCAGTCTGTAGTCTCAAGAGCTGGGACATACCAGTCCATGTGGGGCAACAATGGGCATGTCACTTCTGCTTTCCAACCTCAGTTTTCTTCTGTGAAATGGGCTTTATAACAATCACTGCCTCTCAGAGCAAATCTGATGGATGAATGAAATGATTGACGGGTTCAGCTAAGGGGGGGTCCCCCTTTGTCAGACAGAAATTAGGACAGGGAGGACTGTCTGGGTCCTAGATGCAGCAAATGAGAAACACTCTGGGTGTAAAAGCAAACAACCAACAGTATGGAAAGTCCTCAAAAAATTGAAAATAGAATCACAACAGATGAAAGAAATATACAAAATGGGGTCCATCCATAGAGTGGAATATTATTCAGTCTTAAAAAGAAAGGAGATTCTGACACCTGCTACATGTATGAACATTGAAGACACTATGCTAAACGAAACAAGCCAGATGCAAAAGGACAAATACTGTGTGATTCCACTTACCTGAGGTCCCTATAGTAGTCAGATTCATAGAGACAGAAAGTACACAGTGGTGCCGGGGGTGGGGGAGGGGGAACCATGGCTTAGTGTTTAATAGAGACAGTTTCATTTGGAAGATGAAAAGGTTCTAGAGGTGGATGGTGGGGATGACTGTACAACATTGTGAATGTACTTAATGCCACTGAAGTGTCCATTTAAAAATGGTTAAAAAGGTGCCTGACCTGTGGTGGCGCAGTGGATAAAGCGTCGATCTGGAAACACTGAGGTCACCAGTTCAAATCCCTGCACTGGTCTGGTCAAGGCACATATGGGAGTTGATGCTTCTAGCTCCTCCCCCCTTTCTCTCTCTCTCTCTCTCTCTCTCTCTCTGTGTGTGTGTGTGTGTGTGTCTCCACTCTAAAATGAATAAAAGAAAATAAAAAGAAAAAAAATGGTTAAAAAGGTAAATTCTGTTATGCATATTTTGCTGCAATTAAAAAAAAAGCATCACTTCTCAGCCTTTTGGCTAAGATCAATTGTAAAATAATTCAAACAACCTGATGACCCCCCCCCCATTGGAGCTGCTCTGGATTCAGACTACACTAGAGGGGCCCTCCCCACCTGCCTGCAGGCTCCAGCCTGTCCTATAAAACCCAGGTCTGATGCCCCTCCTTCAAGCAGCCGTCTCTGATCTACAGGATAGACCTTAGCTCTGCCATTGGGCCCCTTGGCCCTTCCTCAAGCTTGTCTCTGACACTGTGGAGCTGGGGTGTCTGTGCCTGGCCCCATCACAGGGTGAGGCTGAGCCGGGATGAGGCTCAGGCGTGGAGAGCCCTGCTTTGAGGGTTGGGCAATGGGACAGCAGAGGGGAAAGGGGGCTTAAGAGACCAGGACCCCTTTTTGGGGAGGCACTGTTGACTCCCCCTCCCACACCCACATGTGCAGAACACATGTCGTCATGTGTTCAGGACCGGGCAGAGGCTAAGGGGCAGAAAGGGACATATGGCCCTGGCTCAGTGACACCAGAACTGGCCCTAGGAGGGAATTAGGAGTTCTGGGGGGAGCAGGAGGAGGGACAGAAAAGATTGTCCCTTCAACAGCCAGATTGGAGAGCAAGCATGAGTCTGGAGTTGCATATGCACCTCTGTGTGTTCTGTGAGCATGCTGTACCCGTGTGCATGCACGCATGTATGAGGCAATTTTGAGGAACCGAATCCCCTGGTTGGATGTGTTTGTTGCTCAGAGGGTGTGGGAGGTCCCTCCACACTGCCCTCACCACCATGACCTCCTCACCCACAGCCTCGCTGTCCTCAAGCCTTCTCAACTCTCTCTGGGTACCCTCAAAACCTGACCTCTTCTCTCCATCACTTTTCCCCATCTCCCAACTGCCCTTCTGCCCAGTTCACTCCTGTCCCACCCACAGGGGAAGCTGTGAAAACCCAAAACCCTCCATGGCTCCCCACCTCCTTCTGGGGGGCCTAGACGTGTGTGTGTGTGTGTGTGTGTGTGTGTGTGTGTGTGTGTGTGTGTGACAGAGACAGAGATAGAAAGAGGGATAGATAGGGACAGACAGACAGAAAGGGAGAGAGATGAGAAGCATCTATTCTTTGTTGTGACACCTTAGTTGTTCATTGATTGCTTTCTCACATGTACCTTGACCGGGGGGCTACAGCAGACCGAGTGACCCCTTGCTCAAGCCAGTGACCTTGGGCTCAAGCTAGTTTGAGCCTTGCTCAAACCAGATGAGCCTGCGCTCAACCTGGCGACCTCAGGGTTTTGAACCTGGGTCCTCCACATCCCAGTCTGACACTCTATTCACTGTGCCACCACCTGGTCAGGCGGGCCCAGATCTTTATCCTCCTCTGCCACCCTGGGCTGGCTTTGCCCTTCCTATCCCTGTCAAGAACTCCACATGCCATGAGCATGGGGATCACTTGTCAACCCTACCCCACTGTCCCCAAAGAGAGAGGCTTAGTTGATTGGTTCAGTTGTCTTTCTGCATTGAGAATAGGACCCTGTACACAGCAGGTGCATAATAAATACTCAAATGAATAAATGAATGAGGACATGAAAGAGGCTGGAGAGGTCAAAGGAGCCAGACTGGGCAGGGACCCACTTGCTGGCCTGGTCAGGAAATAAATGCTGGGAGGTCACCCAAAACCATAAGCTGGCACTGGTGGTCACAGGAGCATCCCTTTGGTATGAGTTGGATGGAGGGGCACACACCACATGGGGAGTGGGACCTGGCAAGAGCCAGGCCTGTCCAATGCAGTGGATAAAATGGCTTAGGTTATGTGGGTGCAGAGGGGAGATAAGAATTAGTGGGAGGTAAGATTCAGAAGTTGGAAAGGGCAGGAACATCACTCACTGATCGATGTGTAGGAGGGGAAGCTTCTATTTCCCTTTTGTGCTGTGGAACAGCTGGATTGTGCTCACCAAGGCAGGAGAGGACAGTGTCTGGTCTGTTGGGGCCTCTGGACTCTATGGTCATCTCTTGGAAGGCGGGAGAACCTGGACACAGCCTCAGTTCAAGATCAAGCTGAGAAAGAGGATTCAGCTGAGGGGATAAAGTGGGAGGAAAACATAAAAGGAGATGATGGTCCAAAGCCAAAGACAGAAGGCAGGGGCTTAAGAAGGTAAGCGTGGTCGCACTTGGGACCCTGGCAGGGAGCTTGGCAGTGGGCACAGGGTCTGAATTACAGTGGGGTAGGAACATGCATGAATTGCAGCACCATGCAGAAGGGCTAGTGAGGAAGTCTCACAAGCTGCTATGGGAGCCAACATGGTACCACTGCTTTGGAAGACTGTGAGGTAGTATCTGCTGAAGCTGAACACAGACATCCCTTCTCCTGCAACCAGACATCCTGCGCCTGGGTATTTACCCAAGAAAGATGAAAACATGCAGCAGCATGAGACCTCAGAGCAGCTTTCTCCCTAATACCTCTGGACACATGACAAATGTGCATCAACAGAACAGGGCCAACAATCGCACTAAAGTCACACTGAAATAGTATACAGCAAGGAGAAAGGATGAAGACCATGGTGAATCTTAAAGGCGTGATGCTGAGCAAAAGCAGCCATATCTTAACCAGAACCCACCCTGATTCTATTTACCTGAAGTCCAAGGACAAGGGAAATGAACCAGTACTGTTAGCCAACAAGATTCTGGCTCTCTCTGGGAGGTGACACAAGGGAGCTGCCTGGGGGACCGAGTGCTGTGATATGTTGATCTGAGCACATACAGTGAAAAGAAACAAAAAAACAAAAATGCATCAGGCTGCACACTTCAGAGCTGAGTATTTGACACATTTTGTTGCATGTTATAATCAACCCCAGAGTGAATCTATAGCCACTAAAACAAACAAACAAAAAATGGGTAGCACTTTAAATACCTGAACTATGTAGCATTCCAAATGTGTGGGTGATAAGGATGTAAATAGTGTAGATGCTGCTCTGAGGTGCCGTGGGGCAGGGAAGGGGAGCTGGGTGGCTGGGGTGTCTGTGGGGAGGGTGTCTGGGGTTGGTCAGGGTGGAGCAGGGCTCATGCCAGAGGCAAGTTGGCAGAGGAAAGTACTCATTGAAAAGGATGTTCCAGAAATTTCCAAGCACAGTGTTCTGTTTGGCCAGGCACTGTAGTCTTTTAGTCTTATAAAAATTGGTGAAATGCCTCAAAAAAGTTAAACATGGAGTTACCATTTGATCCAGTGATTCTCCCCTGGGTATAGACCCAAAAGAATTGAAGGCAGGGACTCACACAGCCATTTTTACATTCATGTTCATAGCAGCACTATTCACAACAGCCTAAAGGTGAAAACAGCCTAGATGTCTATCAATGGAGGATGACCCAACAGAATGGTAATTCCACACAATGAATTAATTACTACATTACTCATCCATGAAAAGGAACAGAGCACTGACACACTACAATGTGGACGAAGTGAGAAAACATGATGCCGAGTGAGTAGCCAGACAGAAGAAGCCATATGTCATATGCCCCATTTATATGAAATGTCCAGAACAAGCAAATCTAGAGACAGGAAGCAGACTGGTCATTGCCAGGGGGCTGGGGTGGGGAGCGGCTGCTCATGGGTGCGAGTTTCCTGTGTGTGATGAAATGTTCTGGAATTAAATAGAAGTTGTGGTTACACAATTTGTGAAAACTCTAAATGCCATGGCTCACTTCAGAAAGGTCAACTAGGCCCTGGCTTGTTGGCTCAGCGGTAGAGCAGTAGAGCATTGGCTCAGCGTGTGAAAGTCCCGGGTTCAATTCCTAGTCAGGACACACAGGAGAAGCGGCTATCTATTTCTCCACCCCTCCCACTTCTCTCTCTCTCTCACTCTCACTCTCGCACCTCTCTCTCTCTCTCTCCTGTAGCCATGTCTCAAACAGTTTGAGCAAATTGGCCCTGAGCACTGAGGATGGATGGCTCCATGGCCTCGCCTCAGGTGCTAAAATAGCTGGTTGCCGAGCAATGGAGCAGTGGCCCCAGATGGGCAGATCATAGCCTGGTATGGGACTTGCCAGGTGCATCACGGTTGGGGCATATGCGGAAGTTTGTCTCTGCCTCCCTGCCTCTTACTTGAAAAAAAAATAGAAAAGCCTGACCAGGCGGTGGTGCAGTGGATAGAGTGTCAGACTGGAGTGCAGAGGACCCAGGTTCGAAACCCCAAGGTCGCCAGCTTGAGCACAAGTTCATCCGGCTTGAGCGTGGGTTCACCACTTGAGTGCAGGGTCGCTGGCTTGAGCGTGGGATCATAGACATGACCCCATGGACACTGGCTTGAGCCCAAAGGTTGCTGGCTTGAAGCCCAAAGTCACAGGCTTGAGCCCAAGGTCGCTGGGTTGAGCAAGGGGTCACTTGCTCTGCTGTAGCCCCCTGGTCAAGGCACATATGAGAAAGCAATCAATGAACAACTAAGCAGACTAAGGAGCCTCAATGAAGAATTGGTTCTTCTCATCTTTCTCTTCCTGTCTGTACCTCTCTCTGTCTCTATCACCAAAAAAAAAAAAAAAAAAAAAAAAAAAGGTCAACTATATGCTATGCTATACATTCGACTTTACGACCACAATCGCTAGCCACGACTGCTCTGCGTCTGGCAGCACAAGCGTTGCCCAGCTGGGCGTACAACAGTGTGGTCCAGCTTCCGACAGCACTACCATCTCCGCGTGCACCATTTCAACTGTACAGCAATTTGTGTTTTGTGTCTTGAATATTTTTCATCAATCCCCTCCCAAGATGTCTACCAAGAGGAAATTGTCTTTGTCTATAGCCTACTCAACTTACGAACAAATCGTGTTACGACCAGTCGGTTGGAACCAGTCATGGTCATAAGTCGAGCTCTAGCTGTATAAATTTTACTTGATTTAAAAAACAACAGTGAATTGGCAACATCAGGGCCTTTGCATCTTTTAAAAGGATCTCAGCCCCTAAAGATGACAACTAGTTGACAACAACCTAGAACTTCCTTCTTCAAGAGACTTTTTCTTCTAACAAAATGGCATGCAGAACCCCATGTGGTCATAGAAATAGGCCCAGAGAGGGCAAGGGACCTGCACAAGGTCACACAGCAAGGGGAGGCATTCTGTGGGGTTCAGCTTTGGACAGGGGCTCCCAGGTGATCTTGGGAGGGGACAAACCCACTTCCCTGTCTATTAACTAGGGAGCTAGAAGGAAGTGGGTGAGGGGTGCCCTGCTTTCCCTCCCCCACTAGGCCCCCAACCTCATGCCAGAGGGCAGCTGGAGAGGATTGGGTGGGCAGCAGGAGGCATGGGGGTCTTGTCTGATCCTGGTGCCCTGAGGACTGGTCCAGCCTGTCTTTGGGCCTCAGTTTCCCTGTGTGTACAATGTGGGTGCTGTGGGCTTAGGCAGAGACTCGGTAGCCTGCCATGAGCTGAGGTTCCTGAATTTGGGAGTAAGAGCCTGACCCTGACTCGATGGGGATCACAGGCATCACCCTGAGACCAGGGTCCCCAGTGCCTCTGCCCATCCTTCACCTATAGCTTCCCTAGCTTCCTCCACAGGGCTGAGAGGACAACTGGGTGTTCAAAACCTATGACCTTTCTAAGCCCTTTCCAAGCATCAGTTTCCACATCTTTCAGGGCAGGCGGCAGTGAGAGCCCCCAGGAGCAATAGCAGGGGTCTGGAGTGCTCTTGTGCTTAAAAGAGGGCCCAAGCCCCAGCTACTCTGGCCTGTCTGGCCCATCCTTCCCTGTGGTCTTGGTCTATGCATGCAGTGATCCCCAAACTTTGATTTCTGACCCATGGTCACCCCCTGGTGGCCACAAATGGCAAAGCTTCAAGGGTGAATCCCCAGGTCCCAGTCCCAACATGACACTGTTCTGGACCCTGTGGACACAGCAATGACAAACCAGAGGGCAGGTGTGTGTGCTAGGAAGGTGAGCCACTTCCTGCCCATGCACCTGCCATATTCCCCTGTAGACCAATGACAAACCAGGGGACCATGCCTTTAGGGGGCTTCTAGGCAGACGGGCACAGGAAAATGTGGAACCAAGGGCAATTGCTTATAGTGACAAGCTGCAGTGGCCAGTGGAAGGTGACATTTGAGTTGAGCTCAGTGGGTGCCAAGGAGGTGGCAGACAAGAGAAGGGTGCACCAGGCAGAGGGACCTGCAAGTGCAAAGTGCCCGAGGCGAGAAGCAGTTGGGGGGCGGGGGGGGGGAGGGAAGAGGCAGAGTGGCTGAAACAGAGTGAAGGAGGGCAAGAACGGAGGCCAGACAGCGGCTGGGCCCAGACCACAGGGCAAGAAGTGAGGGTTTTACTCTGAGGGCACTGGGGAGCCATGGGAGGACTTTGAGTAGGATAGATACATGATCTGAATTATAATATTAAGGACAGTGTTACAGCATCACAAAAACATTGGTGATTATTGAACAAATGTCCAAGTATGCACACAGACCAGAAATGTACTTACCAGATGCAACTGAAGCCCATGGTCCAGAACAGGCTCGTTCCTCTCCTATCCCAGAGGGTACCACTCTCTAAATCTGTAGTCCTTTGCTTATATTATTTTATATTTTATTATATTATATACTATGTGACCATAATCAATAAGAAGTATCCCTGGCTGGTTTGTTCAGTGGATAGAGCATCAATCCAGCATATGAACATCTTGGGTTCTATCCCTAGTCAGGGCACAAAGGAGAAGTGACTATCTTCTTCTTTCCCCTTCCTACTCCCCCTTCTCTCTTTCCCCCTCACAGCCAGTGGCTCGACTGTTTTGAGTGTTGGCCCAGGTGCTGAGGATAGCTCAGTTGGTCCCAACATCAGCCTCAGGCACTAAAAATAGGTCCATTGATTTGAGAATCGATCCCAGACAGGTGTTGCCAGGGCATATGTGGGAATCTCACTATCTCCCCGTCTCTCACTTAAACAAAACAAACAATATGAAGTATTGTTTTATGTGATTTAAACTTTGTATAAATAACAGGAAAACATCCCCGTGCAATTTGCTCATTTCATTAACATGGTTTCTATTTTATTTTTAGCTCTTAGTACTTCTATATTTAAGCTTTGAGAGCCGAGATGTAACACACAAAGTGTGTAAAGTACGTCATCAGCATGCAGCATTACCCTGTGTACACACGAGCCCGGGCAGCATTTTTTATGTAGCCTTGCCAATTTTGAAAAGTGATTACATCAATTTACACAACTGCTAGATCAGTGGTTCTTAACCTGGGTTCTATCGAACCCTAGGGGTTCGATGAGTCGGTCTCAGGGGTTTGAAGAAGCCTCTGCAGCGGAGGCCAGAATAAAGTAATACCGTAATTTGTTGTGAGTTCATGCACTTTGTTGGTTTTGTTCTTTGAGCAAGGTGATGTTCATGCATGGCTCATTTTGTGCACCAGTAACAAAAACATATACCTATGTCTTGAATTTGGAAAAAAAATCATATTTTATTTATCATTAAAGAAGAGTTCGGTGAATGCGCATATGAAACTGGTGGGTTGGGTACCTCAGAAAAGGTTAAGAACCACTGTGCTAGAAGCATAAACATGTCCAGAAACCCCACTTTTTCACTGCCATCTGGTTTTTCATGTTAGCTTTCCCTGCCAGTCTGATCTGTGGAATAGCATCTAACTGTGGTCTTTGTTTCCTTCATTATGACAAGGTTGAACATCTTCTCATGTTTGCCATTCGTATTTCCTCTTCTCAGAATTGTTTGCTGACATTCTGTTCATTTTTCTATTGGGTTCTTTTTCTGATTTGTGTAAGTTATCTATATACAGATCCTGTCTTAACGGCATTTCATCCTTTTCCAAACTGGAGTCCTGCCTGACCAGGCGATGGGGCGCTGGATAGAGCATTGGCCTGACATGCTGAGGACCCAGGTTCTAAACCTCAAGGTCACCAGTTTGAGCAGTCTCATCCAGCTTGAGTGAGGGCTCATCAGCTTGAGCACGAGGTTGCCGGCTTGAGCGTGGAATCACAGACATGACCTCATGGTCACTGGCTGGAAGCTCAAGACTGCTGGCTTGAGCCCAAATCGGCTTGAGCAAGGGGTCACTGGCTCAGCTGGAGCCCACTGGTCAAGGTATATAAAGCAATCAATTAACTAAGGTGCTGCAATGAAGAACTGATGATTCCAATCTCTCTTTTCATCTCTGTCCCTCTCTGTCTCAAAAAAAAAAAAAAAAAAATTAAACTTGAGTCCTTTTGTCTGCAATCAAATCTTAGGGTATATTACTGCTAACAGCATTGGTTGACTCTCACCATGTATGTTAATTTTCCGGATGTACACTCACGTAGGGTGGCTCTGGCTCGGCGTGAGAACCTTGGAGTCACCCCTCCAGTCTGCTCCATAACGACTTGGCTGGAGTGTCTCCCTTCTGGGCAGTGTACATTTCAGTGCTAAACTGATCTTTACAAGACTTCAAGGGAGGCCTTTTCTCCACCCTCTTCAGCCAAGAGCACTTCCTGTCTCCCAGGGCCAGAGGGCAGGCAGCTTTTCCAATCAGGCAATCTTCCTCCTATGAGTGTAACCATGCAGGGGTCTCCACGGCATCTCACCAATCTTCACACACCCAAAATACCACCCACAGCCTGGCCCTCAAATCCAAACTCTCACGCTGCCAAGAGCACCAGCTCATGCTATTTCCTCGGTGCCTGGTTCCTTTGTTTTAGGCTCATACAGATTTCCCCTTTCTTGTGGGCTCAGCTGCACATGTTCACTTTATGCTTTTGTGTATTATAGTGGGCTTGCCAGTAACACTATGTCCAACTACGCTGGTAGTAGAGGGTCCGCTCTGCACTAAGGATGACCACTCTCTGTCCCTTGGGGACTCTGTAACCTCCAGGAATGGCAGTGAGAATGGAAAATGAGATCAGACTTAGGGACCTTGGGAGGCCATCAGGCTTGCTGTGATGGCTGCCTCCAAATGCTGTGGCCTGAGCCCTGGGTTGGGGCAGTATTCTTTATTCCAAGTAGGTGGAATGCTAAGATTCCATTTGGGCCGATGTTCACTAGATCGGCAAGGGGGAGCTGGGTGATATGGGAGGAGCACAGCCCTTAAAGACAAGGGGGTGGCACGTGGGGTGATCATGGTTAGAGCAGCGAGCAGGAGGGCAGGTGCCTATGCTGGGAAGACAAGCCACTTCCTGCCCATGCACCTGCCATATTCCCCTCTGTGGATCAGGCATCAGTTCTCAAGCTCCAGTGTGAGTGTATGAATCCCATGCAGGGTCTGTTAACTGGTCTCCTGGGCCACCCCAAGACTCTACCTTGGCGGGTCGGGTTGGCCCATGGATCTGCATTTCTAATGAGTTCCCAGGGAATGCTGAAGCTGCTGGTCTGAGGACCACACTCTGAGAAAGACCATCAGGTTGAGGAGGGAGGGAAGCAAGCTGCTGGCAATCTGAGTTGAGGGTTGCCAAGTCACCTCGGGTGAGAGGGATAGAATTTTTTGGCACGCCCCAGGGGTCCAGTGCAATGGTTCTGCTGTCCACTGACTGCTTATTCTGCCCTTCATTTTGGGGGCAGGTTAGAGGTGACACAGGTTGGTGTGAACCCTGCACCTGCCCCTGGTCACCCAGGTGGCATCTGCACCAGTCATCTGAGGGAAGGCAGGCAGAGGATTTAATTAACGAAATTTAATCTAATCATGACACGAACAGAGACGAGGGAGGGTGACCAAGCACAGATGCAGATGACCTGTGCCTTCTGAGGCCAGCGGCCCTCACTGCACCTGCCTCCCTTGGTGGGACAAACACTGGTGTGGCTGAGGGACAGCAGTGTGGCACAAGTTGGTCCCAGGGAAGCACCTTATCGAAGCCTGTGGGTCGAGGTGGGAGCCCCCAAGGGGCCAAAGTGCTGGATGGCCCACTGTGGAAGGAGGCCGAAAAGGGGTCCTGTCCTCATTAAGTGCTGCTTGAGTGCCAGGACGGGGAGCAGGAGGAGCGGACAGCAGGTTCATGTAAACAGCAACGAAGGAAGAAGACAAAACCCCAGACATTCGTGAAACACATGGTCAGAACGAGCCGGCCGCGGCCCTGCAGTTGCTGAGTGTGTTCCCATCTATTTGGTGCCTGGGGCTCCACAGCCTGGAGGCTGCAATGTGACCTCTGGGAGGAAGACTGCACTTTCTTCCCCTCAGACTGACTCGCGGGCAGAGACAGCACATCTGGAAGATGAGACTTCCGGGAGAAGGGGCTTTGAGGACAGAGTGGCGACGGCAGAGCAGGTGTGCCTGGAGGAGGGATCTCCTGGCAGAGCCAGGACGGTGGCCAGTGTCGGGTGTACTCCTCCTTCCAGCAGGCTTGGCAGGCCTTTTGGTGCTTCCACCAGGAGCCATGCCCCACGGCAGGGGCACTGACCCCTCACTGGGTCCGGAGCTGGTAATCTAGGAGACAGGAAGGAGGTATCCATGAGTGCACCCAGGTGACAGTCACCTTGGAGGCAGCAGCTTGGCCACTGGGGACCCTCTAGAACGCCCTACCCCCGCCCCACAGGTGGGCTGCACGCACCTCCATTCTGAGTGATGTAACGCACCCACGGCAGGGCCTGGTAGCCGCTCTTCTCAATGATCTTCAGGTAGCGCACCTGGGGCATAGGTACCAGGGCCCTGAGCACACATGCTGTCCCCCCCCCCCCCGGTGGTCCCCATAATCATCCCCCTGAGGCTGGTGGGGAGGCTGTGATGAGGGAGTGACAGGCGACAGGACGAGGTGAAGGGTAGCGTCTCTCCGTTCCACACAGAGGCTGTGGGAAGGTGGAGCTGCTTCTAGATCAGTGGTTCTTAACCTTTTTTGAGGTACCAAACCCACCAGTTTCATATGCGCATTCACCGAACCCTTCTTTAGTGATAAATAAAATATGATTTTTTTCCCAAATTCAAGACATAGGTATATGTTTTTTTACTGGTGCACAAAATGAGCCGTGCATGAACATCACCTTGCTCAAAGAACAAAACCAACAAAGTGCATGAACTCACAACAAATTACGGTATTACTTTATTCTGGCCTCCGCAGCAGAGGCTTCTCTGAACCCCTGAGACTGACTCATCGAAGCCCTAGGGTTCGATAGAACCCAGGTTAAGAACCACTGTTCTAGAAGGTGCACCAAAGAGCCAGGCTGTGTGCTCACAGATGGAGCCTCTAGAAGATTGCTGGAGAGGTCTGGGGTTTTCTTCCCCTTGAAGGTTTCCCGTGGAGGTGCCCAGGGAGATGGGCCCCAGAGAGACAAGTTTGTGGACACTAGAGACTCAGACTCTAGTTCTGGGGGTGAGTGCACCGCCAGGCTTAGAGCTGAAGCACAGGTCCAGGTTTGAGAGGAGTACGGGCCTCTTTCTGCCAGCTGCCCGTGGAGAGGCAGAGCCGCGGCGAGTGGTGCGAGCCCTTTCTAGGCTGGCTGTGTTGCTGTGTGTCACCTGCAATGCCTTGGGCCCGGACGGACCAGAGTTAGCTGTCCCTGCTGTCCACATCTGTCGTGGGCCCTGGCAGCCCGGGGCACGTACCTGGATGCCAGAGGTAGTGAAGTAGGGGATCTCAAACTTGACGCTGATCGGGGGCTTGCCCTCCTTGTCCTCAGCCTCCACACTGGGCAGGCCGAAGTGGGCCCGCATCAGGTACTCCTTGCCACCCTGGGGAACAGCAGACAAGGATGAGAACGGTCAGGCTGAGGCTCTGGCATGGGCTAACCAACAGTTATCCCTGGAGAACAGGCGCTGCCAACCTGGCCACCGAGTCCTTTCCCGTGTGGCTGGCAGATACCCAGCGGCACAGCTCCGCTAACACATGCACGATTACCCTCCAGGCCTCCAGTACTGCCCCTACCAGCCCTACTGCGCAGACTGGAGGCCACGATGGGCAAAACTGTTGAATTCCAAGGATCAACAGAAAGTTTCACAAGCTCAGGACTCTGACAGCAGGAGTGGCTGCTTCTGTCCCAGAGTAGGGCCATCCTTACACCTCAGACAGAGCCAGGGCTCCTGGCGCTGGGCTCATGCTTCCCTCCCTGGGATAGAGTAGTCACTCTCTGTTTATAGTTGCTGGGGCCAATCTGAGAGCAGAGACTGTGTCTGATTTGGTGACGTGTCCTGAGTAAAGACTCTGAGACAATGAGGGAAGAATAATATGGTCTTGGCAACAGATAAAGCAGGCAACAAAGAAATAAAATCAGTTCCATCAGCTGAAACAATAACCAAATCACAAATCTGAGCCTTAGAAAGACAAGGAAATATCAAAGCCAAAGAATGTGCAGAGAGGCCCTTCCATGGGGGGTGAGGGGGGAGCATCTCAACACCCACCTCAAATTGCTCATGCCAACATATGTGAGCTTCAGTCTTCTATTAATGGGAAAAACTTAGAGTTTGGCCCACAGACCAAAACCTAACTCTGTGCTGCCAGAGCCTCCGAGCAAGGGCTGCTGCCACAGGGAGCGTTCAGGGCAAGACTTTAGGCCACAATCCTAGAGACTACCCCACAGGAAGACATAATAATTACGAGCATCTATAAGCAACTTTTGATGAATAGGAACTGGAGGAGGCAGAGCTGGCCCGGCTCTCAGCCCAGTGGGTACTGTACCGTCACGGCGCAATGGCAGACCTCGTGGGCGCACATGTGAACCTCCTAACCTGGTAACAGCCTCACCTTCTCAAGTGCATATAGGATGAGATATTTATAAACTCTGACCTTATATTGGCCTACAACAAACACTTCAATAAATTCTAAAAGTAGGAACAACATGATTAATATTCTCTGACCTCAAGGTACGAACTGGAAATGGAAAACAAAAGGTCCTTCTATCAGGAAATTAAAAACCAACCAACCAAACAAACAAAATAATACAACTTAACTCTAATTACAGAATTTCTGGATGATGGTAATATCAAATATAGCAAGTCAGTTGCTATGGCTTACACAGTGAAGGCAGAGCTCAGAGGGACATCTATGGCTTAAATATTTGTATCAATGCAAATTCAATAACAAGAAATAATTGAATTAAAATATCTAACTCAAAAGTTAGAATTAGGGCAAAAAAGACTAAAAAATTAAAATAAAAGACTTACAAAGTGAGAAAATACTACAAGTAAATTAAAAAGCAAATCTGAAAAAAATAAACAAACTACTATATAATCTTACTAGGGAAAAAGAACACAAAAATATACAAAATAAAAAATAGGCCCTGGCTGGTTGGTTCAACAGTAGAGCGTTGGTCCTGTGTGTGGAAGTTACCAGTTCGATTCCTGGTCAGGGCACACAGGAGAAGCAACCATCTACTTCTCCACCCCGCCCCCCTTCATCTCCTCCTGCAGCCATAGCTCAAATGAGCAAGTTGGCCTGGGTGCTAAGGATGGCTCGCTCCATGGCCTCACCTCAGGCACTAAAAAAGCTCAACTGCTGAGCAACAGAGCAGATGGGAAGAGCATCAGCCCCAAATGGGGGTTGCTGGGTGGATCCTGGTCGGGGCTCATGTGGGGTCTCTCTGCCTTCCCGCCTCTCACTTAATAAAAAAAAAAAAAAAAAAGGAAGAAGGGAGGAAGGGAAGGAGGCAGAGAGAGAGGGAGAGAGGAAGGCACTAATGCTGAAGGAGAAGATGGTGAGGCACCCACAAGGCTGAGCCAGCCTCTGCTTTCCCAGAGGCTCCAGCTTTTCTTCCTTGCTCAGCCAGCTCCTCAGCTATCCACCCTCCCTCCTGACCCTCCCAGAAGCCCAGGTGCGGATGCTAGCCCTGTGCCGTCTCAAGGCTTGGGGGATATCCTGCAGCTGCCAGGCCACAGCGCAATGTGGGGCACAGGGAGCACATGAAATGTGGGCAGAAGTCTGGAGGGGACGCCCTACTGAGAATGGTGCTTACTGGGAAGGACTTGATAGACCACACGATCTCGCTGTTTTCAGGGACCCACTTGACACTCCCCACTGTCGTCTTAAACTTGGGCGAGTCAGCATCATTGGGCACGGGGATGTGGATCTCCACATTGTTGGCTGTTGATCGCCGCTTGAATTGACTCTTGGCCTGAAGAAGAGGCCCATGTGGTCAGGACTGTAAAGGGGAAAAGAGACAGCCCAGCCCCCACCCACCCAGCCTGCTCCCACAAAGACCCTGTGCCCCTTGGCCTGGCCCTGAGGACCCACCACCAAGCTGATCCCACATTCTCAGGTACTACCCATGCCCTCTCTTACCACCTGAGATTCTGCCTAAGCTTGAATCTGATTTTCATTTCTGCTTTCCTGTTCCTTGGCCTTTGGGGCTTTCCATCCCTCCCTCCGGCCCAGCCTGGCCTCCTGGGACAAGGTCTATGTCCCCACAGCTGGCATGGGCTAGATACATTTCACTGAGTGGCAGCAGTGCCAGCCTTCCTGGTTGTCAGACCACACTGCGTGTCCCCAGCCCACTCTTGAATCTGAGCTCCTAGTGAGGAAGCAAGGATGACAGCCACAGGCCTCATCGCCCAGGACAGGAATCTGAGCTGCACAGCGGCCCCAGCCTTGTGTTAGAACTCTTTGCCAAAGGCCCCAGAAAGGCCAGACACACAGAAACACCCTCACCAGGAAGAACTGTCCCATGCCCCAGGTACATAGGACAAACACGCACCTTAATCATGTACTCGATGCGGCTGTGGGAATGCTTCTCAATCACCGACTCAATCCAGATCAAAGGCTTGACCTACCGGGGAGAGTGGAACCAGCACTCACACCTGGCTATTTCACAAAGTGCTGTTTCACAAAGGGGAGACAAGGGACCAGGGCAGGGGACTGTTCAGCCAGGTGTGAGCTTGGCACACTGCTGCCTGGGCTCTTGGGAGTCCATAGCTGCACTAGGTAAGACCAGAATGCAGACACCGGGGCAGCAGGAAGATGCCAAGGGCCTTCATGGAAATGCAGAGAACATCATGAGCCACACTGGACAGGAAGGGGCAGTGGTGCCAAAAGGGCCTGGTACCTCACAGAGTTTGGGTCTTCAAACACAGGTTCCTTGGAGCCAGGGCAGCCTCATAGATTTGAGACTCATTCTGGATAGGGACTGTCCCAACCACGGGAAGGAGGCAGGAACCCCACCCTATATCCCAGAGCCTCCATGGTCGCTGGCCACGGTGAGAGCCAGCCCTGGGGGAGAGGACCCCGGCGTACTCACGTGGGTGTTGAGGCGGTAGGACATGAGCTCGAACTCGCCATCGGGGGGGATAAAGGAGATGGTGCGGTCGTTCTCGAAGCGGGAGAGCCGCACGCACTGGTGGAACTTCACGTCCTCCAGCTCCACTGACTTGCTTTTGCCACCTGAGGGGAGGGGCAGTTAAGGGCAGGACAGACCCGAGGCCTCCAGGTCACTCTCAGCAATGCTCCCACTGCTTGGGGCCCACCCTGGCAGAACAGAGTCCACCCAAATCTGAGAGTATCTTGGGCAGTGAACAAAGGGGCCTGGTTCTAAGACGACCCTCCCCACCTGTCCCTCCTTACCCTCCTGGAAGCCTCCCCTTCATGTCCAGACATTGAGCTCGTGCTGAGGGCAGGGCTGGTTAGCCTGGTTCACACCAAGTCACCAGGCAGGGTAGCTACTCGGAAACATTTGTTGAATAACTAACAAACCCAGCTGTGGGTGTGTGGTGATGGCTTGGGGCTCCTGAGGGCCCTGGCCCCATTGTTTTTTGGGTCCTGGGGTCCTGTTCCACAGAGGGCTGTGTGGGTTGAACCCAGCCCTGGAGGGGAGCCGCTCTGATGGGCTAATGCCTGAGAGGTCCTGATTCTTGCCGCTGCAGATGTAACTGGGACCAGGCTGGACATGATTCCCACTATGTTGGGCCTGGGGCAGGCTGGGAGGTCTGTGATCAGCTTGTAAACACAAAGTCCCAACAATCTGGACCCCTGAGGCTGCTCTGGCCCTGCCCTATCACAGGAAGTTCTACTCCCAGGCCGGGTCCCTCCTACTAATTTATTACATATTAGTTTTAGGTATCACTAATTTTCACAGTTGTCTTGTAAACAATGTGAAAATACTTCTCAACCATGTGCCTGAGATCAATGTGCTCCTTCACTCAGGTGAATATTCCCTCAGCTTAAACTTGGGCCCAGGATAAAGCCCCGGAGAGTGATACCTGCTCTATGCCCAGGGCCCCCGTGGGTACTCACGGCCCGTGTTGTCGAAGAGGACCTTGTCGTTGAGGCCCAGGCGCAGCTCGGGCATGCCTGAGAGGAAAACCCGCATCTTGATGGAACCCACAATCTCACTGCGTAGGACGTTGCCGTTGGCACTGACCTGCGGGTGTGAGGGGAGGCTCCAGCTCGTCAGCTCCTGTGCTCCACCACGCGGCATGACTCTCCTCACCACCCCCATCCTCAACATCCTTCTCACTGTCCTGAGCTGGGGAAGCCTCACCAGTTTCATCCAGCCTTCATGCCAGGGTCAGTGAGGCAGACACTTGTGGGGCCCACTCTCCAGGCCTTGGGCCACATGAGCTTCTCTTTCATGGACAAGCCTGGTGACCTGGGCCTGGAATACTGTCTGAAGGCTCTCCCATGCGTCATGCCTTATGAGGAGCCCTGAACACTCCAAGGTAGACCTGGCAGCACAAGGTAGTCCATGTGGCGCCTGGGGAGGTCACTGAGCGCACATCCCCAAGGGCTTGTTAAAGATGGAGCTTCCTACGTGACCAGTGGATAGAGCATCGGCCTGGGATGCTCTGGTCCCAGGTTCGAAACCCTGAGGTCACCAGCCTGAGTGCAGGCTCACCAGCTTGAACACAGGATCACTGGCTCAGCTGGAGCCCTCCCCCCATCAAGACAAAATATGAAAAAAAAAAGTAGACATATATATGAAGCATTCAGTGACCCAAAGTGCTGCTACTATGAGTTGATGCTTCTCATCTCTCTCCCTTCCTGTCACCTCTCTCTCTCTCTCTCTTTCTTGCTAAAGAAAAAAAAAAAAGGAGGAAAAAAAAATAAAAAGGATGGAGCTTCTTAAGCCCTGACCCCAAGGCTGCCCTGAAGTCTGATAACCATGGATCCACAGTAACAATGCACTTTAAACAGAGAGAACCACAGCGTTCGTATGGACCAAAAAGTTACTCTGCTCCAGGTACCCCTTGGCACCCCTCAACAGTCAGTGAGGCGGGGCTGTGACTTGAGCAACTCTACCACTCCTGCCAACCAGGAGGCATCAAGAGAGTGCTTAAAGCTAAAGGCCATGGGAACCTGAGATGCCCAGGGTCCTTGAGTCCATTTTAGAGAAAAGGACACAGACAAAGAGGGGGAGCCATGTGCTAAGGGAACAGAGCAGCTGGCAGGTGCTAGGGCCACAGCCCTGACCACCACCCCAGAGCGACACTCGGCATAAGGCCATATCCACACCAGCGGGCGGGTCTGGGCCACTGGGCTACCCAGAGGCACAGCCACACTAACATGGTGGAGAAGCAGGACAGTCTGTCTAGTCTTTAACTTGGTGGTTTCAACAATACCTTAAGCCCACACAAAAGCCCTTTGCCTCTGATGGGAGCAGAGAACTAACGCTGAGTGGATGATGGCTCTGAGAGGCACAAAGAACAGGCCTGAAGGCCCTGCAGATCCTGGCTCCGCCACCTCCTCACTATACCCTGGGCACACTGGCTTCTCCGTCCTTATCCCAACAGGCAGTTCCTAACCTCAGAGTAGCCGCAGCAGCCTCTGTCTCTGCCTGTTTCATCCCCTCCTAGTGAGGGGCTATGCCAAACTGCTTCCTGCTGGGTCTGCAGGGGGACAGTGCTTGGGGACAGGAGGCACTTAGCAAGCACCGTAGTTGTAGACATGTGTCCTCACTGTCTGCTTGCATCTGGGTCAGCACGGGAGGCCTCATAGATGGGGACCCTCACTTTCCAGGCTCTGGCTGGCTGCTACTCCCATTTGCCTTAGTCCATGGGGCCTCGCCCTGTGACTACCTACCCCTAATATCTTCCTCGGGGGAGCTGTTTCCTCCTTGGAGAGTTGGGACTGCATGGCTTTCTGCAACTAAACCCATGAAGTTTCTAAGGCTGGGAAGGAGGGTCCAGGAAGTGGAGACAAAAAGCCACACAGCCCATCTTGGGCCTGTAGGCAGCAATCAGGACAAGCTTGCCTTCCCAGCTGAGACATAATAGGTGCCCAAAGCTGGTGATCTCTGCCCAGGGATTGGCTGCTTAGGTCCACCACTCTGTCCAGACTTCCAGACTCTGAAGGCGATGTTGACTCAGCTGCCAGCTCTGCAAACACACCCAGGCATGAGTGTTCTAACGTGCCCACATGTTCACACCTGCCTTGTGCTGCTGCCTCTGTGTACGGAGAACAGGGTTCTTCCGGCACAGCCAACACATGCCCCCAAACCCTTTCAACTCTCCACACTTTCCCACATAGCAGTTTATAAGTTGATCTCGGGATTTGCTTTCCCACCCAGGACACCACAGAGAGATGGACTACATTTGGGGCTCAACAAACAATTTAGACCAAGATCCTAAGGTAGGAGGGGAGCATAGTTAACTAGTGAGGCCACCATCTTGCTCTTTGGCTTAAAAAGTCCGTAGGAAAATACAGTTACGTTAAGTCCACTGGGCGCATCTCTTTGGGAAGCGTTCTCAATAATGCTGCATCTGGGAACTCAGCCTCCAAAAATCCCGCCCAGGTAAGGGAGATGTCCAAAATGCATGTCTGAGGATGCATAAGCATGCTCATTTCGCACCATCTGTCACAATCGGAACAGGCCCACCTGAGCCGCCCCAACAGTCAAGTCAGGGCAATTACCAGTGTGGAGACAGGCAGGGTGCAGGTGAGGTGGAGTTGGCTTGCATTCATTCTCAGCCACCAAATTCAACTGCAAAACCTGGGCAGGAGGCTCAGGCAAGTACGGGAAGACTGAGACGTTCAGCAGGGGAAGCCAAGGAGCCCCACCCCGCCCTCATGTGAAAGTGCAGAGGAATCCGGAAGTAGAAGTGAACTCCTGAGGGCAGACCAGGCTCTCTCAAAACCTCTGGCACCGGCTCCAGAAGCAGATCTCCTGCTGCTCAGGGGAGTACATAAGCCCTCTGCTTCCCCCACTTCTCCGCTCTCAAGTCCCAGGCCCCAGGTATTCTAGTTGCTGTTCTGAGGAGGTGGGGCACACCCAGGATTCAGGCTCAAGTGCTGGCAAGGGCTACACAGTGGGGAGCTAGAGCCCCAGAACCAAAAAGAGAAGCCCAGGCAGCTAGAAAGTACCAGGCAGATAGCAGAGAGCGTAGATTTCAGGAAGGCAACCCCATCAAGTTGTTCATGTCTCTAGACCAGGGGTTCCCAAACTTTTTACACAGGGGGACAGTTCACTGTCCCTCAGACCATTGGAGGGCCGCCACATACAGTACTCTATACACTGACCACCAATGAAAGAGGTGCCCCTTCCGGGAGTGCGGCAGGGGCCAGATAAATGGCCTCAGGTGGCCGCAATTTGACCGCGAGCTGTAGTTTGAGGACCTCTGCTCTAGACATATCTTCGGAGAATCACATTACCTAATTTTCAGACTTACTCTAAAATTACAGTTACCAAGACAGTGAGGTATCGGCGAAGCAATAAATACACAGATCAATGGAACAGAATAGTCTAGAAATAGTCTTGCACAAATACAGCCGATCGAATCTTGACAAGAATGCAGAATTCAATGCAGAAAGGATAGTCTTTTCAAAAAATGCTAGAACTGCAAAACACTGTGCTACATGCAGAAAAAAAAAGGATCTGAACCTCATACCTTATGTAAAATTTAACTCAAAACTGATCCCAGATTCAAATGTAAAACTATAAAGAAAATTTAGAATCAATTTTTAAAAATCAGTAATTGGACTTTCTAAAAACATTTCCTCTGTGAAAGACACTGCCAAGAGGATGAAGAGACAAGTGACAGACTGGGAGGGGACATCTGTAAACCACATAACCAACAAAAAAATTATATCCGTAAGATATAAAGAACTCTCAAAACTCAATAATCAGAAATAAAACGACCTAGTTTAAAAGTGCTCAGAAGACATTAAGAGACGCTTCTCCAAAGAGTCTATGTGGGTGACAGAGAAACACATAACAAGATGTTCAGCAGCATAAGCCACTGGGGAAATGCAAATTAAAGCCATGACGAGATCCCACCACATTCATATTACGATGACCGAAATAAAAATATTGCTTAAGGATGTGAAACCACCAGGACTCTCACATGTTTACTGGTGGGGATGCAAACTGGTGCAGCCACTCTGGAAAACAGTTTGGCAGTTTCTTATAAAATCAAACATACACTTAGCATATGACCCAGCGATCCTGCCCCTTAGTATTTGCCCTGGAGAAATGACAAGTTCTGCCTACATGTAAATCTGTGCACGAAATGTTTATAGCAACTCTGCACAAATGCCAGACATTGAAAACACCACAATGTTCTTCAGTGGGCGAATGGATAAACAAATATTAGAAGAAACAAACTTTGAATAATCACAGCAACATGGAGGAATCTCAAAGGCAATATGCTGAGTGAAAGAAGCCAGGCTCAACATGACAATCTCAAAAAGACAGAACTATAGTGACGAGGACCATATCAGTTTGCCATGGGTTGGAGAGGCAGGAGGGTGATGGAGCTGTTTGGTGCCCTGATAATGATAATAGGTACACAGAGATGTACATATTCTAAAATTCATAGGTCAATTTTACCTAATGATAATTTAAAAATAAAATTAAAGAAAAAAACCCAAAGATATATAAAACAGCAAAACAATAACCCTCTCCTCCAAAAAAACAAGTTGTAGCACACCTTACGCTGTTTTATAGAAAAACAATGTTTGTATACCTACAGAATGAAGTCCCAAGGATGACAATGAATTCTTAAGTGAGGTGGGCTTTCTGATTATGAAGCCTTTCACTTTCTAACTTAATACACTTCTTTTTTTTCTAATGTTCACATATTGATTCTAAGTAAGAACAAAAGCTCACAAAGACAAAACAAGCTCATGTTCAAACCGAATCCCAATGATCTATCACACGGAACCAAAATATTTCTCAGGGCTTTGCTAGTTTTTTTTTTTTTTTTTCATTTACAGGGACAGAGAGAGTCAGAGAGAGGGATAGATAGGGACAGATAGGAAGGGAGAGAGATGAGAAGCATCAATCATTAGTTTTTCGTTGCCATTGCAACACCATAGTTGTTCACTGATTGCTTTCTCACATGTGCCTTGACCGCGGGCTCTCAGTAGACCGAGCTACCCCTCGTTGGAGCCAGCGACCTTGGGTCCAAGCTGGCGAGATATTTTTGCTCTAGCCAGATGGGCCCGCGCTCAAGCTGGCGACCTCGGGGGTCTCAAACCGGGGTCCTCTGCATCCCAGTCCGACACTGGCCACTGGCCACCACCTGCTCAGGCAGGCTTTGCTAGTTTTGAAAGCCTAAATGCTTTTACAACAATCATGGAGAATACAAAATTAAAAAAAAAGAGCCCTGGCTGGTTGGCTCAGTGGTAGAGTGTCAGCCCAGTGTATGGATGTCCTGGGTTTGATTCCCGGTCAGGGCACACAGGTGAAGCAACCATCTGCTTCTCCACCCCTTTTCTCTGTCTCTCTCTTCCCCTCCTGCAGCCATGGCTTGATTGACTTGAGTGAGTTGGCCCCAGGTGCTGAGGATGGCTCCACCGCCACTGCCTCAGACGCTAAAAAATGGCTCTGGTTGCAACGGAGCAACAGCCCCAGATGGGCAGAGCATCGCTCCCTGGTGGGCTTGATGAGTGGATCCCAGTAGGGGTGCATGTGGGAGTCTGTCTCTGCCTCCCCTCCTCTCACTAAAAATAAAAATAAATACATAACTAATTAAAATTTTAAAAAGAAAGAAAAGAAAGGAAGTCTACCAAGAGGTTGACAGACTCGATGACGTCCAAGAACACCTCGTTTTTCCGGTACTTGATGCCCTCAGACCGCCAGGACACTGCGTTGGTGACAGTGGCTGGGGGGCGTGGCGCCCCTGTTTCCAGCTTGTGGCCTTCCTGAGTGATGTACCTGTGGGACCATGCTCAAAGTTAAGCGGTCAGTCACTGACAGTCTTGAAGACAGCCCCTCACTGCAGCAGGCTCCAGAAATGGCAGGCTCTGGTTCCACCTATGGCTATTTAACTCAAGAATATCTTACAATTCCAAAAAACCCAGCAAACTCATTGGGGGGTGGGGGTCCAAGGAGATAGCGGCAGTGAGGAAAACCACTACTCGCATGCAGAAGGGGACTGATCCCTGGGAAGTAACCTGGTGAGCCCACTCCCACTTGGGGAACAACAGGTACAAGACGTGGGCAATTTACATGGCTTCTCTGAGAGTCCCTTTGCTCCCCTGTATAATGAGACAGCGCCTCAGATTGTGAATCAAGTGGATATAAAGTGCTTACGCAAGGCCCAGCTCACAAAAAAGTGCTTAATCCATGTGGCCATTATTTGAAGGGCAGGATTCCAGAAAAAAGATATTTTATCACATCCTCCTTTATGAGGGTAAAAAAAAGTTGGGGACTGACTCCCTAACAACCATACATTTAGTGCATGTTTGTGGATGAAAAATAAAGACCTAGTAATGGGAAAATGCTCATGATATGCAGGGCTGCTGCAGGGGAAGGGTCTCCAACTGCCCACTGCTGGGAGCCCTGGCCCCCACCCTGACTACTCACTCCTGTAGAATCTTGCTGTCTGTGGTCTGGGGGTAGCCGAAATCCATGAGCTCATCCAGCAGCTCGTAGATGATGACGAAGTTGTCGCGGATGCTCTCCTCCTCCAGCTCCTTGAAGTACTCTGAAAACACCTGTGGGTTGCAGCAGGGCAGGCAGGGGCTGAGAGGAAGGGTGGAGGAGGGAGCCACCTGCACAAAGCCATGTCCTTCACTCCCCGAGGCCCAGAGACAACAGCCCATTTGCCCCAGTGGCATTTGCACATTTTCCAGGCTAGGGGGCATACTACAGACTAGACCTTTGACTCAGGAAATGAGGGCTGCAGTGTGGCTAACAGGTGGGAAGCAAGGTAGGCGTCATAGGTGTCCTCTGAGGCCTGGTCAGAAGCCCCACAGTCCCATTCCTATGTCCCACCCTCCTCCCCTCCCTGAGAGATAGCCCAGGCCTGCGGCCCCTTCCCGGCTTCTCTTTAATCCCCACTCTAACTGTCACTCTTGGTCTCTGGCCAGAGCCACTGGGGACAGAAGTGGTGCTTCTGAGTCTTCTGGCCTCCCTGAGTTGCCAGTGTGCATAGCTGTGTCTGCATGGTCTCCATTTCAGCAGGACATTAAAAGGCTCAAGGAAAGAATGCCAAGGGAGAAATGCTTCATTAACACTAACACCAAAGAAGGTCACCAAAGCAGAGAGAATTGTCCGGCACTGCAGGGAGAACCTCCCCCTTCCCACTTCCCCACCCCCAGGCCCCACCTGCCACAGCACCAGCACTCCACAATGGAGCCTACTCGCTGCTCTCCTTCCCTGTACCCTCACTGCCAGATCAGCCCATTCCTCCAAGTTCAGCATAGGTGCCTCCTGAGCTAGCTGCCCACTGCCCACTGGAGGTATGCAAGTTCTCCTGGGCCCACCTGGGTTTCATTCAACAGTCTTCAACCCCACACCCAGCGTCAGCCAGGCCCCTCCATTTCTCTTCTAGAAGCTGCAACTACCTCATCACTGGCCTCCCTGCTGCCCTCCCATTTTTTCTGCACTCAGCAGCCAGATACTGTATTAACTCAGATAAGGTGGACACTCCTTGCTTAAAGCCCTCCATAACCTCTCATCACATTTGGAATGAAATCTAATCTCACTAAGCCTTATATGCCTCCTCAAACCCCTAACCATGGTTCAGTCCCGCCAACCTTGTTGACCTCAGCCCAAACTTTGTTCCTCGCTCCTATGTCCTGGACACACTAGCCTGTCTGATGTTCCCTGACTGTATCATGTACTCCTGCCCCAGGGCATTTGCAGCTGCCAGCTCTCTCCATGGTGGGCCTCTACTTTGAGTGCCCCCTAAGAGATTCTGAGCCTGGCTCTACCCTTCTCTGGGTTACCTCATCTCTCCAATCCCTGACTCTTAGCTGGCCAGCCTCCGCCCTTCCAAACCAGCTGGGGGCATACTTGTCCCTCGTGGAGTCAGGGGCATCCCTATCCTGAGCCCCACCATCTCCTATTCATGTTCTTCTCCTCAGTGGGCAGGGGAGGGCAGAAGGGAAGTATAAGGAAGGCTGTTGAATCCCATACACTGGGCAGCTGGAGCTCCCCTATTCCACTTCCTGGGATTTCAGCCCCAGAACTCCTTGGAGATGCTACAGCTCTTGGGTGGTTGTATGGGGGCACACAACAACCAGAGCCAGGTGACCAACACTTTCTGGGGCCCCTGTGGCTTGACTCACCTGCACCACCTTGTAGAGGAAAGAGAACACTAGTGACACACACGCGTTCTTCTTGGAGGTGGCAACCACTGCATAGCAGCTGCAGTTAAGGAGTGTTCAGAGGCCTGGGCTGCCACCTCACTGACCCCACGGCTCAAAGCCTCCCCCAGCCCTAACATAGCTGTTCATTTCCCATCTCATTTAAGGTGATGTCCTATGAAACACTGCAGTATGCACTCTGCTAACAGTGTGTCACCTCCTCAGGGAAGCCTTTCTGTATCCTCATACCAGGTGAGGACCCCACACACCCCTTTTCTAAAACTCATCACCCTTGTTGTCATGTGTTCTCTGCCCATCTCCTCAGGCAGCAGTGAGCTCCTGGAGGGCGGGGCGGGGCTGTGCCTTGTGGCCTTGCTGTGCCTGGGCCAGCTCTGGGCCAAGCCAGGAGAGGTGCTGACAGCTCTTGGCTGTACGTGGGGATGCACACATGCGTGTCCACAAGAGTCCCCCGGGAGCTCCTGCAAAGGGATACGATACAGGTTGTTGTGCTTGATCCACATGAAGCGGACACCTCCGTGGGCCAGTATGGGTGACAGCATCCCCTCCTCCTCCTTCTCCATCAGGATGGGCATGAAGTGCTCCACTTCTGACATGTCCACGTCACCTCGGTAGTTCCGGCAGATGAGTACCTGGGCGGGGCGGAAGGGAGGGAAAACACTTTCATTTTGAATGCCTGGGGCAGGGGCTGAGCCACGCCAGCTTCTGTCCCTTAGGGGATCCCAGTCACATTTCTGTCCATCAAAGGGCATAGACTGGAGGCCATATGATTGCTACCCTCTCCCCCCTCGTGGACTTCTTCAAGGAGTGTTTCCCAAGTGAACTTCTAAAGGGGCCAGCAGAGTTCTTTGCAGGGGAGAGTGGCAGG
This sequence comes from Rhynchonycteris naso, assembly GCA_037038555.1. NCBI lineage: Eukaryota > Metazoa > Chordata > Mammalia > Chiroptera > Emballonuridae > Rhynchonycteris > Rhynchonycteris naso. The sequence continues at coordinate 22,783,289 of CM073003.1, forward strand.
ATCCAAGACTGAATTGCTTGGGAGACACCAGGTGCAACAATGTCCCACAGGCTCACACTGCAGATGTTCTCAGAGCCTTCCCTGTGCTAACCCACCCTGCTCTTCTTTCTGTGTCAGGGCACCTGTTTGGGGAATGCTGCTGAGTGATCACATATCTCAGAACCACCCCCTGTCCGGTGGCCCTTATCCTGGTCTTTCTCTTCCACAGACTGTGGGTCTGGATACACAGCATCTGGAACCCTCGTCCACTGTCAATGGGAACAAAGAATGGGACAACCACTTTGGTAAAGTTTGGTAGGTTCTCACAAGGCTACACCAGCTTATGAACCAGCCATTCCTCTCTTAGGTATTTCCACAAGGGAAATGAAACCATACTGTTCATTATGAAGGATCAGACATGAATGTTCATGAAAAGGAGTGACCACTGATACATGCAACAGCATGATGGAATCTCAGGATGACTGGGCCATGTGAAAGAAACCAGACAACAGGTGACATATCCCACATGATTCCACTTCTATAACATCTGGGAAATGGTGACAGAAAACACATATGGCTGCCTGGGGACAGGCTGGACAGACATCTGGACAAAAGGGGTGTGAGGAATCTTTCGGGGGTGACAGAATGTGTTCTTATGGCTTCCTTGGTATAGAGGGGTGGGCAAAAATAGGTTTACAGTGTTCATATGAAACAAAGCATGCAGTTTTGTATTACAACAGCTTTATCAAGACTCTATGCTTCATGTACTTACAACTGTAAATCTACTTTTGTCCATCCTGTATACAATGACCGACTCATCAACCTTTAGGCTTTAAATAAGCCAGTTTGTTACACATCCCTTAAGCAATAAAAAGGAGGTCTGAGGCTTTGCCAGCCTGAGCAAGACTCTATTTGGAGATGCTGCCTAGAGCTGCTGCTGCTGCCGCCTTTGTGGGCCCATGAGGACAACCAGCTGCAAGACTCAGAATCGCACTGAGATCATCACGGAGCTGACCAACCTGGGAACTGCCTGCCTCAGAACCTGTAGGTTATAAAAGACATCATTGTCTTTATCGTTTAAGTGTGTATGGGGGGGGGGGGGAAATGGAGAAAGAACACCTTCATTTCCTAGTTTCTCTTTCCTGGCCTGCGGGCAAGGTACTCTGTCCCATTTCTGCTGAGGCTTAGGCCTCTTAGGGACCCAGGACCCAGTGAGTGAGCTTGTGGGTACCAGGACCAGCTAAGGGACTCCCACATACTCCCTCATCTACTCCTTGCCAACAATATACACCGCCTCATACACTGCCCCAGCCATGAGGCAGGACTATTATTTTACAGAAATGAATGGTGATGCCTGGAGAGGTGGTGTTACCTCCCTGAGGTTACACAACAAGCAAAGCTGGGTAAGGGTTCTAGCCCAGCTTTCACTCCCCGCAGGGCTGCTTATGCTTGCTAACACATTGCTTTCTTGAGCTTCCCATGGCCTACTTTCTTCCCCAGGTAGCCAATTGTGGGGGCGGGAACTAGGGCTGGCATGGAGTCCCAGGGGCCCCCAGAGTGCTCACGGAAAGAGCAGGAGGCAATTTGCTCTCACCAGAGATGCACAGAGGCCTGCTCACTCAACAAGCACACACCACTTGTCCCTCTATGGTGGCACTGTTTTGGGCCTGATGACACACAGGTCACCAAGACAAATAGGGTCCCTACACTGGCATACTTGCTTGAGGGAACTGAAGGTATCCCTGAGGATATGACCTTCAAACTGAGGCCTGAGGGGACAAAAGCAGAGGGACCAGTGTGCCTGAGGCCATTGGTGTGGGGGTCAAAGCCCATGGGGGACCTGGGAGCAGTGGTTAAGGGGAGTGAGGACAGTCTCTAAGCAGGGTCCCAGATGAGACTGCTGTCTACTCCAGCCTCTGTTCGCACAGAACAAACTGTAAATCTGTTCCCATGGCTATCTGCCTCTTCAGTCCCTCCAGCGCCTCCCGCCCATGCTCCTCTGGCTCACTGCATTCTAGCCATCCAGGCCCCCTTGCTGGTCTCTGAGCAGCACATCTGCTCCTGCCTTGGGGACTTTGCAATTCTCTCTGCCCAGAGTGCCCTGACCTGGCTCTTCTCATTTCTCAAGCCTTGGCTCAGATGGCACCTTCTCCAAGAAATCCTTCCTGCTTGCTCTGGCTGAGAGATCACATGCCATCACTTTCTACCCCCAACCCGAGTTTACCTCACTGCCCACATCACGGCAGTCACTTCGCCTGTCACTTCTGCCGGAGTTTAACACTCCCTGAGAACAGTGACCACTTTCAACTCATCCATGGCCATGTTCCACCATCCAGAACTGGACTGTGGTAGCTGCCTAGTAAATGTCTGTACATTGAAATTGAATGTGGGGGCGAGAAAAAAGAGGTCAGGGTAATACCCAGGTTTCCAATGTGGGAAGTCCCATGGATGGCGTCACTCACTGAGATGGAGAGAGAGAGCAGGTCTGGGGGGCAGGGGGGGTGGCAGTTTATTTTGGGAAATGCCAAGTTTGCAGTTGCTGTGAGACCTCCATGGTGCCCTGCATGCCAGTGGGTCTCCAAATAAGTGCTCTGGACTACAGTATATTTGAGAGTCACTGACACACTGACATGAATTAAAGCCAGCCTGAAAATAAGGACAGTATGGGAGGCACACCTAGTCCTGAGTCTGAGGAGCTGACATCCAAGGGGACCAGCAGCCAGTGAGAGAAATGAGGGCAACAGTGCAGTAACCTGGAGGCCAGAAGCTGCCAAGGAGTGGAGTGAGTGGCATCGAGAAGCAAAAAAGATAAGGGCAAAGAAGTGTCATGGAGGGCTTTCCATCAGCTAAGTACGGCCATGCAAGTTTCCTTGGCGATCAGAGGCTCTGGTTGGCAGACAGATATGTGGTTGCGAATTTCTTGGTGTGCCATAATCTTATTTTGGATTAAATAGAGTCATTGCAGGAGGCAAACTTTCAAAACACGCAGTAATGGGGAGTGGAATAATAAATGACATGATGGCTGTCCAGACGGCTGCCTCAGGGGCTTCCTGCCAGGCAGGGCTGACCATGGTGCTCCTGGGCTACAAGCTCCTTGTAGTGGCTCCTCCTTCCCGAGATCAAAATGGCTCCCTCTGGCTCTTCTTCCTGTCTGGACAGCCTTAACACCTACGGCCCTCCTCAAGTCATCCTCCACGTTCCAGCGTTATCTAAAATTTTTGGCTGCTCCTCACCACTTGAGCCCATTGCAACACCTTCTTGTCCACTTTACTGCCACCTGGTCACCTTTCTAGCTCTTCCAGGAAGCACTGTAACCAACTCTCCCGCCAAAATGGAGGTTGCATAATTGCATTACGTGGGGGTCTTGTCCATGCCCTTATGGCTAACTTGGATCTGACCATCTGGATCCGTGTGTTTCCCCTGCCAGACCTCCAGGCCCATGGGGGCTAGTACAAACTGTGGACCCAGAGTGGTGAAGGCCTAGGCCCAAGGACCCAATGGTGAGCAGCAAAGATGACTTTTGACTTCAACCCTAACTCCACAGTCATGGTGAAATGGTCAGCACAGGCCTGGTACTTGTTAGATGCTGCTGAAATGTTTGCTGAAGGAACAAGTGAGCTGCAACAGGCAGCCTGTGGGACCTCTCTGAGGACACATGGTGGCCAAGGTGGAAGAAAGAAGATATACCAGGACTTAGAAACCCACCTAGTATCCACCTAGCCTTGGTGTGCCCTGTGTCTTTCTTTCCTTGCCGCTAAGACGGCTGGGGAAGGAAGCCCAACACTGGGAATCACTGGCTATTGACCCTGGGTGGCATCTAATGCAGGCAACCCACTCAAGGAACTCTGGGAAAGTGCTCGGGTGGGGAGTAGGTTAGGAAGAAGCAGCACTTGAACTTCACTTCCCCAAGCTTCTGGGCTAATGCCTGCTCACACCACCTAGGCTGGACACCCACAGTTCTCTAACTGATCAATGTAAGACTTCAAGTTTAGCCTGACCAGGTGGTGGCGCAGTGGATACAGCGTCGGACTGGGATGTGGAGGACCCAGGTTCGAGACCTTGAGGTCGCCAGCTTGAACGCGGGCTCATCTGGCTTGAGCAAAAGTTCACCAGCTTAGACCCAAGGTTGCTGGCTCCAGCAAGGGGTTACTCGGTATGCTGAATTTCCGCGGTCAGGGCACATGTGAGAAAGCACTCAATGAACAACTCCAGCAAGGGGTTACTCGGTCTGCTGAATTTCCGTGGTCAGGGCACATGTGAGAAAGCACTCAATGAACAACTCCAGCAAGGGGTTACTCGGTCTGCTGAATTTCCGCAGTCAAGGCACATGTGAGAAATCAATCAATGAACAACTAAGATGTTGCAACGAAAAACTGATGATTGATGCTTCTCATCTCTCTCCGTTCCTGTCAGTTTGTCCCTATCTATCTACTATGTCTCTCTCTGCCCCCCCCCCAAAAAAAGACTTCAAGTTTAATGTTGTTGGACCTGTTCTTATTGCTCCCAGATGCAAGGGCCTGATATTCACTTGCTTTCCATCCAGCAGGATGGACTAGGTCAGTGGTTCTCAACCTGGGTTCTATCGAACCCTAGGGGTTCGATGAGTTGGTCTCAGGGGTTCGGAGAAGCCTCTGCCGCGGAGGTAAAGACACACTTGTGTAAAGTCGTGATGACAAGCCCCGCTTGGCCATCACTTGCTGCAGAGGATCACGTTACATTGCTTGGCCAACCAGTGCTGCGGGGAATTTAGTGCGAGCAGTAGTCAATGGCTGTAGTAGTTGTACGTCGTGTGGTTTCTTTCTTAATATTTTAATCCATACTAAATATGTCAAGCAAAAAAAGAAAGTGGTCGGATAAATATGTACAACATGGATTCACATGTATCACGGAATGGGATGAGAGTCAGTGTCCTATCTGCATGATATGCAATGCCAAGATGAGCAACTCTAGTCTCTCACCGGCAAAACAAAATTTGGAAAAAAAAATCGTATTTTATTTATCACTAAAGAAGGGTTCGGTGAATGCGCATATGAAACTGGTGGGTTCGGTACCTCAAAAAAGGTTAAGAACCACTGGACTAGGTGCAGGGCAGCAGACCACTTCTAAATGGATTCGAGAGCCCTCTTTTAAGCAGCTTTCTTAGATATCCCTGGAAAAGGCTCCTGGGTCCTAATTATGTCCAACTTCTTCTCCTTCACGTCCCAGCTAGATTTGTCACTCACACTGGGAAGTCCTCCTGACCCCCAGGCAAGATTGAGCCTCCCTGTTACATCCTCATTGCAGCTCTATTACAATTTACATTTATATGTATTTTTTGAGACTGTGAGCTCCAGAAGGACAGCACCTGACTGATTTTGCTCCCGCAAGGTGGCCCAAGATTAACATCCTGCCTGGCACCTAGGAGGTGCTCCTCACATTATCAGCTCAATGAACAAATGGTTCTGGGTTCAACTTCTAAACCTGCCACTTCTATAACCAGTGTGGCCTCGGGTGGTGGAATCTCTCTATGCCTCATTTTCTCCCTTCTGTAAAGTGGCTCTCCCACCACTCACCACACCTAACCCTTGTAACTTAATGTCACAACGAACGTTAATACATTCATACAGAGAATGGCACAGAGAAACAGCCTGCCAAACAAGCTGCTGCACTTACAGAGGGCGGCGCGGGCCCGAGGGCACACTGGTCCCGACTTGCCCCGCCACCTCCGGCCAAGGGTCGCGCCGCCGCTCGGCTCTAGGCCTGGGTCCAAAGCCGGCTGCGGCTCTCTCTCATGCGGCCCTCACAGAGGCCTAAGCCCTCTGCCCACAGAAAGAGCGGGGTCATGCAGATCGGTTACCTAGCAACAGGGTGAGAACTATCGGTTTCTTTGCTTAGGACCAGGGTGGGTCCCATTTGCCGGTTACCCAGCAACAGGGTGGGTCCCCAGGGGCGAGGTCCTCGCTGGTTGTATGGCAACGGGGAGGGTGGGGAGCCCTCCGTACCTTGCCCTTCAGGTCCAACACGTAGACGGCACTGGCGGACATGGCGGCTGCGGGAACCTCGGCGGTGGCCGAGGGCGGAGGCAACGGCAGGAACTGCCGGGCGTTGAGTAGGGCCAGGAACTCCCGGCGACGGTTAGCCTCCACTTCCGGTCCAGGGAGCCGCGCGGGGACCGTTATGTCCGGTCGGGGGTGGAGCTACCAGAAATGCGCAGGCGCAGGACGCCCGATGGGACCTTATTTCTCACTCCCACCTACAGGATCCCGGAAAAAAGACCCAGAGGGGCCCGTTCGGGAAGAGCGGACTGATACAGGACTATCTCTAGCTGTCCAGTCGGGTGACGAATACTCGGCAACTGGAAACTCCGTCCTGTGGGCTAATTTGGAGAGAGATTACACCTCGTGGATCCACCCGGGGTCTAGCCCTATGGAATTTAAGGTGTTGGTTACTTAGAAAGGGTGCAAACAATCCCTGAATGGCGATGAAGACTAATCAACAGCTACTACCTGTCACCTGTACATGTCAACATTCCTCAGTGAACAAACGTGCCAGTTGATAGCCTGGAATGACCTAAAAGTCACGCCCCACTGAACCTGGGCAAAAAGCACGTGTTTCATTTCTGTAGTTAGTGGCCACTGATGGGTCATGCAATTGATTAGTCAATTGAATTATATCTCATTTGCTTTTATGAACTTTAGCCTAGGGAGAAATGCCTGCGTTCTGTGCCATGGAAACATCAGTGCCTTGGGGATCCCAACTTTGCAGTATCAGAACCATTTACTCGTGATGCCTGCTTCTCACTTTTCATCTTCCTCCTATCTCTGGGGTTTTTGAAAGATGGCTTTTACAATATATCTTCTGCTTATGATAGATATGTAATTGTAGGATAATCCAGAGAAAAACACTGGAATGTTTTAGGAATGCTAAGTAAATCCTGGTCTGGTATCCTTCTAGCACAAAACAGCCCAGAAAGGCTTTGACAATTTTCTTGTAAGAAACCCTATTGTAGCTAGTGTCATACTTTGCCAGCCTTAGAAAAACACGTCTTTTTTAAAATTTCAAAACTACATCTTACTGAAGAAAAACCGAGGAAATGCCAAAAAGTGTAAGATAAAAAAACCAGCCGGGAGAGGTGACCTCTCTCATTATGGAATATTTCCTTTCAGGCTTGCTCTGGGCATCTTAGATATTTAGTACAGTATCATGGCCCTGGCCAGTTGGCTCAGTGAATAGAGCATTGGCCCAGTGTATGGACGTCCCGGGTTCAATCCCTGGTCAGGGCACAACGAGAAGCAACTGTCTGCATTTCTATCCCTCCCTCTTCCCCTTCTCTCTCCCTTCGCCTCTCGCAGTCAGTGGCTTGGTTTGAGTGTCAATCCTGGGCACTGAGAATAGCTCAGTTGATTCAAGCATCAGCCAGTCTGGGTGCATGAGGGAGTCTATCTCCCCTCCAATCACTTATAAAAAAAAACCCCACAATATTATAGGGGATGGGAGGACAAACATCTTTTAAAGAAACTGACTCCCAAGTGCCAAGAGGATCGTTACAGTAAACACTTAACACAAATTACTTGTAACCTCTTCTCATGTGGTGAAGTTTAGGTCACATCTATATTTCATCCTTGGCCTTTATATTAATGTGTAAGCCAAATTTAGCTGCAACATCTCAGAAAAGACTATTTATTGTGGTAGACCAGGGTTTCTCAAAATTTGCTGCATATTAGGGCCACCTGGGGAGCTCTGAAAAATCTCAATGCTCGACCCTGGGAAATATCAGTGGTTTCTAATAGCTAACACTCAGCAGAACTGGAGAGCCACTGTAATACAGTTATGGCTACCGATAGATAAATCATGTCTTCTTATGTTCACGCCCTTGTGTAGTTCCCTCCCAGATGGGGTTATGGCTTGTATTGGCCAATGAAATCTCGAGGATGAGATGCCATCTTGGATTCTCTGGCTCCAGGCAAGTCAATGCAGCCATTTAAGGGAATGAAACAACACCGTGTGGAGCAGAACTACCTGGCTGAGCACAATCAACCAACAGAATGGGGAGAGAAATCCTACGGTTTTAAGCCACACTTTTGGGGTGGTTTGCTGGGCAGAGAGAATTAGAATGTTTATCTTCCACTTACTTTTTTTTTTTGGTGACAGACAGGGAGAGACAGAGGACAGGTAAGGGCAGACAGGAAGGGGGAAGAGATAAAAAGCACCAATTCTTCATTGCAGCACCTTAGTTGTTCATTAACTGCTTTCTTATATGTGCTTTGAGTGGGGGCAGACTCAGCAGAGCTAGTGACCCCTTGCTCAAACCAGCGACCTTGGGCTCAAGCCAGGGACCTTTGGGCTTAAGCCAGCGACCGCGGGGTCCTGTCTATGATCCCTTACTCAAACTGGATGAACCCGCACTCAAGCTGGCGACCTCAGGGTTTTGAACCTGAGTCCTCTGTGTCCCAGTCTGATGCTGTATCCACTGCACCACTGCCTGGTCAGGCTCCACATACTGACTTTTCATAGTACATCAAGCCCACACCCAGCTGCTGGATTGTGGGTAAAAAAGACCTGCAATGCCTTTCCACCCAGCAGTTGGGAGGCTGCCCAAAGGAGCCAGTGATAATTAAAGCATGTCACTTCTCTTAGGTGTGTTGGGAATCACAGGTCAAAACACATCAACTAGTTTTCTCCAAATTGAGAGCAAGTAGTCACTTTGCAGTATACATTCTTCATGTGCAATAAATCCAAAAGGCAGTTTCTAGTGATGAACACAGTACCTAATGATAAACAGCCTATAAATTAAAACACTCAGACTTATGTTTAATAACTGGTTTGCTTTATTCTGCAGTTCTCATGAGAGTCCCAAAGGAGCAAAGGGCCTGACAAGTAGGAGCTTAAGAAGATTTTCTCATCTGAATTTGTTTCATCAGACTTATGACAACAGAAACTGTTTCTCCCAGTAGCATATGCAGTCTGAGCCTTGTGCAGTGGGTACACACAGGCCCCCAAAGACCCTGGTTCTACAGCCCTAAAACCTGGGTCCTCCCCTCAGACTGCATGCTTATCTGTGCTGAGGCTCTGCCCTGGTCCCATCACCCTGAGGTGTCCCTAGGCTAGGAATGCCAAACAGGTTCCATGTATGTGGCAACTCTGAACAAACATTGGGGGCTGCCTGGAGCCCAGGGGTGAGGATAATCAGGCAGGAGATGGCTGGGTTCCATCACAAAGAACACTGCTTGACTGACAAGTCTGCCATGGCAATATCCACTCAACGTGTAAGGAATGGGGATACTGGGGGAATAGGCTGCATGCCGGTCACCGGCTCAGCTAAGAAAGGGGCAAGGCGTTCATTCCATCCTTCCCTTGAGTGGCTACTCTCCCTGGCCAGGTGGCTGAGGAGGCAGTTTGAAGACCCCAAAGCTGCAAGTGGCTTCCCCAGGCTCCAGATGGAACAGCGTTAAGCCCCAAGCTAGAGGGAGCTTGGAGGGCAGCCCATACAGGGCCCCAGGGAGGTCTGCATGTTGCATCTTCTCCTCTGGAGTCAGTTTCATCCAGGCAAAGACATCTGGCTGGCTGTCAAAATGAGTTAGATGCAACTTGGGTGTAAAACACTTCCATGGCATGTACACAGAAATAACCTTATTCTCTGGATGAACTCTCAATAATTCCCAGTCCAAACTAAAAAGGTTCACCTTCAATGAGCTACTGAAAAACCATAGTAAACAGATAGTTTTACTTTAATCAAGTTCCAGAATGAGGGCATACTGATTTGAAAAACATTTGTGTCAGCAGAATGCAAGGGTGTGTATAAAAGAAAGTTTCTAGAAAATACCAAAGGCATCAAATATAACCCCGGTTTGGCTTTCCATTTTCCTTTGGTGATACTCCATATCCCAGGTGGAAAGGCTACTTTGTCCAGCTGACTTTGGGAATGTCGTAGTGCTCCGTGAGTGTATCTAGGTGTCTGTTGAAGTCCTGGAGAAGAGGGAAAAAAAGCCCATGTCATCACAGCACCAAGCAGTACTATACCCCCATTTTCTACATCCTGCTTCCCTTCAGTGAGCCCCCTCCTCTTGGCAAGCCACCCTTGCCAAGCCTTATAGCTGCCTGAACCCTGGCCTCTCCCTTCAGTGACCGTAGGGAGGCTGGGTAAATCCCTTCCCCACCAACATTCCAATGGCTCCTGCCAGGTTCCAAGTCTCTGGGCTCAGCCAGGACCTACATGGCTCAGTCTCCCCCACTGGGCACAAGACTGACCTCCACTCTTTGCTTGTGGGTTTTGGAGGCTTTCTTCAGGATCCTTTCCATTTTCTAAAGAGAAGAAAGAAAGCAGGTGAGTCACATGCTCGATCAACATAGCCTGGCCAGCACAGGATGGAATATGGGAGCCTAGGTTTAGGTTGGCCTGGCTCTCTATCTAAAACAGCTACAGGTCCCAGGTCCCTCAACTCCACTCAGGCTGGTCTAACAGGGACACTTGGCTACAATACATCCCGGTAGAAACCCTGGTCAGCTGCCCTTTGGGTCTGAGTACCAGGAAATGCACTAGCACTGATTTGGGCAGACTCCGCTGGGAGCTGTGCAAGCGCTTCCTGCCTTCTTGGCCAATTGACAGAATTCCCATTTTGCAGAAAAGGAAAGATGGGGTTTGAAAAAGGATGAGAATGGAGCAAAGAGCTTGACACATAGTAAGAGTTTAAGTGACAGTATCCATCATGATGCTCACAGTGCCAGGAGGGCTACAAGATCCAGATGAGTGATTCTAGATTATGTATCCAGCACAACCATAACCTTCCCAGGACTCATTCCCAGTACCCAATGGTACCTGGTAAAAGCTAAGAATGTGGGACACAGAGTCAGACAGACCTGTGGCTGCACCTGGCTTTCCATTTACTAGCTAGGTGCCTGTGGCTGACTCGCTCTGGTGGCCCACCCCAACCCCTTTACATCCTGGAACTGCACTGCCTGGTACTCACGGCCTTGTGCAGTTGTCCACCACACTGATTCTGACTGGCCCCATGATTCAGTTTATTTAACAGAATGTACCATCAGTACTAGACTGAGAAGACCCAGCATCTTTTGCTTTGTGCTCTTGTAAGCCGCCTATCCTGTAGGAAGCCTGATGACCTAACTGGAAAGAAAGGACCTGATAGATGAAATGACATGTAGGGAGACAGGCCATGGAAAGAGCACAGAGGCACTGGACATGTGATAGCAAAGCCACCTTGGATATTCCAGCCAGCTGGGCCTCTAGCCCCAGCTACCATCCGACAGCACCAGACCCTAAGCAAGGTCAGCAGAAACACCCAGCTAAGCCCAAACAATCCATGAACCCATAAGATAATACTGTCAGCTGCCACCTGGCTGTTGTTTCCTGTCCTTCCTCTTCTCCTTTGCTACCTTATTTCCCTCTGATTCCAGTCAGCTTAGCTAGAGTGTCTGCCCTGTTCATCCCCACCTTCCTTCCTGCTGCTGTGAGCCCATGTGAGGCCCGTGTCTCCTCATAAAAGGCTGAATTAGCCTGAGCAAGCCGTGGCACAGTGGATAGAGCGTCAGATTGGGATGCAGAGGACCCAGGTTCGAGACCCCAAGGTTGCCAGCTTGAGCGTGGGCTCATCTGGCTTGAGCAAAAGAAAAAGCTCACCAGCTTGGACCCAAGGTCGCTGGCTCCAGCAAGGGGTTACTCGGTCTGTTGAAGGCCCACGGTCAAGGCACATATGAGAAAGCAATGAACAACTAAGGTGTCACAACAAAAAACTGATGATTGATGCTTCTCATCTCTCTCCGTTCCTGTCTGTCTGTCCCTATCTATCCCTCTCTCTGACTCTCTGTCCCTGTAAAAAAATAATAATAATTAATTTTTTTAAAAAATAAAAGGCTGAACTAACTTGACCAGCTGTCCCCAATGCCAGGCCCTTGGCCAGGATCTGCCTTCTCTCTCCCTACTCCATGCCCCAAGTTCACAGGATGTCTTGGATGCTGTCACCTCCACTTCACAGAGAAAATAAGGACCAGAGTGTATAGCGGGTGATGGGCCTGGAGATACCAAGCCCTGACCCCTTCTAATAGGCAGGGGCCCACCGCAAGGGCCCCGCACCCAGGAGCCAGATGTCCAGCCCTGGTGCTCCCTGTGCTCAATCAAGCAACCTCCACAAGGGAATCTGTGTTGCCCAACTGCATCTAGCCTTGCCCACTTCCCTCTCTCATCTACCTCACCCCTCTCCTGGGTCAGACAAAACCGGCAATAGTACTTCCGAATTTAAGTGCCAACAACAAAAATTTCCTCTTGACCTTCCACCACCTCCAGCTACAGGCCTGTTTTTCTGTTCCCCTTGACAGTAAATCTCCCAAAAGCCGTTCCTCGTCGCCACTTCTGCCTTTCCCCTCTTTCTCTTGGATCCACTCTAACCCACCTTTATTTTTAAATTTATTTTTAATTACAGTTGACATACAATATTATATCTAATAGTCTTTCTTCTCATTCCAAATGCCAACTATGGGCTCTCAGTGTTCACCCCATGAGACCTTTGGCAGCATAGACACAGCTGATCACTTCCTCGTCCTCAAAACACTCTCCACTTGGCCCCTAAAAACACACACTGTAACCACCAGCAGTCAGACCTTAGACCTCTTCCCTGTCACTGTCCACCAAACTGCAGATTTAGATGACAAACCCTCCACAAGAATTCTCCACTTGGATCTCTAACAGGTACCTCAAATTTGACTTTTCCAAAATCAAGGTCTTGATACCTTCCTTTAGAAACTTGTTTTACCTGCAATCCTTTGTGTCTTAGTAAATGGTACCTTCATTCATCCAGCTTCTCCAGCCAAAAATCTTGGTCATCCTTGATTCTTCTTTCCCACCCCCTACCCAATCCTCTGCTGTTCCTACTGTTTTTCCTTCAAAATCTACTCCAAACCTGGTACCTTCCATAGCTTCCACTATTACCACCTGATTTTGTAGGCTGCATTAGCTTTTCCCCTACCCTCCCCCTGCTCCAGGAGTAACTTCCCAGCCCACCTCTGATGATAATCTTAGGGCAGGTACTTAAGTGCATTCACTTGTTAAATCCTCACCACAAACCAATGTGGTAGGGACTTCAGCTCCACTTTCCAGATGAGGAAACTGAAGTGTGGGAGGTTAGCCAACTTGCCCAGCATTACACCATCAACAAACAGTAGACAGAGTGGCACCCAGGTCTATCTTGCCAAAGCCAGTACATCTCACTTTTCTTTTGTACAACTGAATTAGACCTGGGAGAAGTAAGTAAACTTTTCCCTAATGCCACTGGACCAAATCACCAACCAGTTAGTTTCTCAGCCTGGGCACTGACATTTTGGGTCAGATAATTCTTTCCTGTTGGGGGCACTGTCACAAGCAATGTAGGATGCCATCCACTCACTAGATACAAGTAGCACCCAACCTGAATTATGACCGATAAAAATGTCTCCAAATACTGCCAAACTGACTTCTTGTGAATATAAGTAGGGGGACAAAACAGCCCTCAGTTGAGAACCACTGACCTAGACCTACTATCAGGGCCATCCAGCATAAAAGGCCAACCTTATCTAAGGCTGATTCCTTTTATCCCCTGCTGCCCACATTTAAGTGTTTAATATTAAAACAAGTAATTTAACAGAGCCTTAAAAAACAACATATTTGAATCGACCAACAAAGTTGTCATGGAAACAGACTTTGTGGTGACTTACAGCAGGGAGTATGGCCATTTAATATTAACAGCCAACATCAACTGAGCATCGACTTTATCTAGAATTAGTGACAAATGATATACTTGCATTTCAAAGGCCCCATCTCTCTTAGGAAAGAGTGCTATCTGGCCCCCTGTATATGAGAAAACAGGAAAGGGGAGAAGAGTTCCTGGCCCAGTGTTATAGAGCAAAATAAGGGGCAGCACTGGAATCCAAACCGGGGTCTCCAGCTCTGGTTCCTTTCTTCGCCACCTCTAGCTCTTCCTTCCGCTGTGCTCTCGGGCCTAAGGGTTCTCCCGTCCTCTGAGCTCCCCCAGCATGGACTCTTCCTTACTCACAAAGCGTCTTCTCCCCAGAACTAAGGTTCTCTCTGACCGCTCGCCTCCTCCAAGCGTCCCCGCTCTTCCTAAGCAACCACTCCGGGAGACACAGGCCCACGCAGCGTGGCATCCCTAACCTACGCACCCGCTTCTCCTGCATCTTCTCGAAGGCTGCCTGGGCCGGGGTCCGCTTGTCCAGGCCGCGCCGCTTCTCCTCTTCGTTCTTTTTGTTTGTTCCCATGGCTTCCAGGAGTTTTGCCTTGTCCTTGTCCTTCTTTTTCTTCTTCCTATGAAGGGAGACGAGTAAGGGCGGGCCAAAAGAACAACAGCTCGAGCTCTCAGAAAAAGGGTTAGGGGCAGAAGATGGGTTCTGGTGGGCTCCTAATACTCACCGCTTGGTCACGCCGAGCTCTGCAACACCTTTCAGCTTCAAGGTCCCCCTCTGCACCTGTTCATAGGCCTCCATGGTGACTGGCCGCAGTTCGGTAGGTAAACTGCTACACTTCCTGTTTGAGAACACTACATCCGGCCCAACGCCCGCCTCACTTCGTCTTGATTGGCCGAGCTAAGCGGGGCTCCTGTGCCTTAATTATCTGACTCGGGTCACACCTTCGGGTTTCGGTCAGAGCCTAGAGAGTCGGGATCTAAGGCTTCTTTCTCATCCCCTCTCCAGACTAACTTCCGGTTTGGGCGCTCACTTCCGGCTTCTCTGCCCCTTGGCACACCCACCCCACAAAGGAAACCAATTTGACAATCTTGTTTCTTAAAGTCAACGTCTTTTTGAGGGTTTTACATTTGGATGTCTTGTTTTCTTTTATTGCCATATTTGAAGGGTTCAGTGTGTAATAAGCGCTTTAATTTCTACTATTGTTGCCCAAATTGTGCCAGGGACTTTGGGCAGGAGGAAGTTAGAGGATGAAGGAGGGAGAAAAGGGCAAGCATCCCCAAATCTAAACGACAAATCTAAATGGCTCTGGACAAAGGAAGTCTCAGTGCCTGTATTTCCAAGTTCTACCTGAAGGGGGAAGCAAGCGACTGCCCAATTCTCCAGTCCAGTTCACCCCTTGGTATTCCAGAATTGGATGTCAGTGCCAAAAAGAGGGATGGGGCCTGACCTGTGGTGACGCAGTAGATAAAGTGTCCACCTGGAATGCTGAGGTTACCAGTGCGAAACCCCCTGCTTGCCTGGTCAAGGCACATATGGGAGTTGATGATTCCTGCTCCTCCCCCTGTTCTCTCTATCTCTTTCCTCTCTCTCTCTCTCTCTCCTCAGTAAAAATAAATAAAATCTGAAAAAATAATGAAGCATATAACAACTGAAATGAAGAATACATTTAAAGAATACATTATTTTTTAAAAAAGAGGGATGGGGCCCGCCAGCTTTACCAGCTGCCTCTAGGGACAAGAATCAGCCCCTCAGAGAGGGACAGGACAGACTTAACTGGAGAAACCTGTTCTCCTCGAGCCAACCCAGCATCTGTGGAGCTCCTCTCTGGCACTTCCAAGGCTGTGTGCCCTGGAACAAGTGTCTTGATATCTCTGTCCTTCCTTTTCCCCATAAAATGGGGATGGTGATAACAACAACGGCTAATACTTTAGATGAATTTATATGGATCATCTCATTTACTCTCACAGTCGCTCTATTACATAAACTATCTTGATTTTGTAGGTAGGGAAACTAAGGCAAACTATAATCCAGCCTATGCTGAGTGTTCCATTCTTGCTTTTGTCATCAAACTATGATACCCTCCATTGTAAATGCAGGCAAATACTGTCAAGACAGTATTCCTCAACCCTTTTTCCTCATTATTACCCCCTAAAAAAGAACACCTGAACTTAATTTAAATTTAATTTAATGAGAGAAGTTAAATATTGATGAGTAAAATTATGTCAGGGAGCGTAGACTTTGGAGGGCCACAAACCATCAAAATATCTAAAGCTTTTTGGCTCTACCCCAAACCAATTTTTGTCCATTTGTGATTATTGCCCCTATGGATAATTTACCGTTTTTCCTCATGTATAAGATGCACCTTTTCCCGAAAAATTTGGGGTCTAAGAACTGGGTGCATCTTTTTTTTTTTTCTTACAGGGACAGAGAGAGGGACAGACAGGGACAGACAGACAGGAACGGAGAGAGGCGAGGAGCACCAACCATCAGCTTCCCACCGCCGCTGCTACACCACAGCTGCTACACCACAGCTGCTCACCCTCCCACATGTGCCCCAACTGCGGGCCCCCAGCAGACTGAGCAACACCCCTCTGGAGCCAGCGACCCTGGGTCCAAGCCGGCGAGCCTTCCACTCAAACCAGACGGGCCCACACTCAAGCCGGCGACCCCGGGGTCCCAGCCTGACGCTCCATCCACTGCGCCACCGCCCGGCCAGGCCTGGGTGCATCTTATACAGTGGTTGTATACCTTTTTACTTGCATTTCCCACTTTTTCCACACTTGTTTTTGCACTCATTGTTGAAGACAGTGATTTGTCATCAGACACAGATGAGGACAGGGTAATGGATGGGAGTTTTGACAGTGATGAGGAAGTTGAATGAATATTATGGTGAATAAAACTTGAGTTCAGCCTGACCAGGCGGTGGCGCAGTGGATAGTGTCAGACTGGGATGCGGAAGACCCAGGCTCAATACCCCGAGGTCGCCAGCTTGAGCGAGGGCCCCAGCTTGAGCGAGGGCCCATCTGGCTTGAGCAAAAGCTCGCCAGCTTGGACCCAAGGTCGCTGGCTCCAGCAAGGGGTTGCTCGGTCTGCTGAAGGCCCGCCGTCAAAGGCACATGTGAGAAAACAATCAATTAACAACTAAGGTGTCGCAATGGCAACGAAAAACTAATGAATGATGCTTCTCACCTCTCTCCATTCCTGTCTGTCTGTCCCTATCTATCCCTCTCTCTGATTCTCTCTCTCTGTCTCTGAAAAAAATAAAATAAAATAAAAAAGTTAAAAAAAAAACTTGAGTTCAATAACTTTATATAATACATTTTTTTTTCAAATTTTGGGCCTCAAGATTGAGGTGCGTCTTATACATGGGCTCGCCTTATACATGGGGAAAGACGGTATGTTCTAAGGGGAAAGGACACATGGGGTGTTTCCCCGTTTGGGGATATTATGAGTAAGACATCCATTACAGATTTTTGTGTGGACATAAGTTTTCATTTTGCTAGGCCTGACCAAGAGCACAAGTGCTGGGTCATATGATAGTTGAATGTTTTTATTATTTTACTTTTTGTGATAAGAACAGTTAACATGAGATCTAGCTTCTTAAGTGCACAATACATTAATGTAGACTATAGGTACAATGTTGTGCAGCAAATCTTAGTGCTTATATCTTGTATGCCTATTGATCAGTTAAGTCCTATTTTTTGTTTGCATTAATGACCATTAGACCTTCAGAACAACTTTAGTACCACATGGTAGGTAGTAATTTCTATCTTATAAAACAAAGCTCAGAGAGGTCACGTGACATGCCTGAGGCCACATAGGAAGTGGGCAAAGAACTAATATTTGAGTTGGGTATGTTTGCAGCTTCTCCACCACCCTGCCTGGTTCTGGAAGGTATCCCCTTGGTGGTGGCAGATGTGGTCTGAGGCTCTGTGCCCTCCAACAGCTTTTTTCTTTGCCCTGGTGTCTGTGGACATACTCAGGCTGTTGGCCAAAGAGCTTGGCTGTAACTTGAGTCTCACCCAGTCTGGGGGTGAAGGGGCGGGTGGGCAGGTGACAGCCAGGGCAGGGAGATTTTCCCAGACACTAGTGTGTGGCAGTCTGGCAACTGCGTGGCTATGAGGACATTGTGGGCTCTGGAGTCTGTTCCTGGAGGTGATCTTCACCATGGGCAACAAGCAGACAGTCTTCACTCATGAGCAGCTGGAAGCATATCAGGTTGGAGTGGTGGTTGGGGTTCTCAGTGGGTTTGGCTGCCTTAGATTCCTGGTCAGATCAATGGGGAAAGCACCTTTCGGTCCTGGGTGTACAGTCAGCAAGGGTTCCTGTGTGCAGCATTGACAGAGATGAGCATGGGGTGATGGGGAGAGGAAGGAGACCCCCCCCCGGGGCAGAGTCTGGGACAAGCCAACATCTCTCTCTGCAGGACTGCACCTTCTTCACGAGGAAAGAAATCATGAGGTCAGTCTGGGGAGGAAGGGAGGAAGACCTGGAAACAATTTTCTATACGTTGCTGGAGGATGTTTGCAATTTGACAGGACTCAATGCTTCATGGAAGAGTGCTAATGGTCAGTAGATGGAGGCAGTCATAGAGAGACCGAGAAGTCACATCTTGTCATATTGTCACACCTCTAGGCTGACAAGCTTGGGGTTTTTTCCCAAAGGTGTCAGGGAGCCTTGGAGAGCATGTGAACAGGGGAGAGACAGATCAGCAAGTTAGAAGGTCTCCCCTGAGGCCAATGTGAAGAGGCTGGGAGTGCAGGGGCAGAGGCCACAGCCAGTCCTGGGCTATTGGGTTGGCATTAATGTGAGGGTAGGGGTAGGCACCTTGGGGCTGCTGCAAGGGTCTGGTATGAGCGATACAGGAATAGATGGCTATCCCACAGCATTGCTCGGCCCAGGTGCCATTGTCCAGAGGCCCTGACCCAAGAACTTGGAGCTGTGAAACCCAAGCTGACCAGGGTTTGGCTGTAGAGTGATCAGGGCCAAGGGCCTAATTGTGTGGGCATGGGACATCCATTATTGATAGGCACACCTTTCACAAGTGAGCCCCATTGTCTGGATGAGGACAGTTTACAGGGTCACCCTGACCATGATGATCAAATTTCTGATGGGGAAACTGAGGCTTAAACTGGGGAGGCTGACCCTGGCTTTGAAGATAGGCCGAATCCCAAGGAGTTTGAAGACTGAAATTTTGTCTGTCCCAAGCTTCTCACTTGTTAGACAGACTAACCAAGGCTCACAGGGAAAAAAGGACTTGCTCAAATCCATACAGAAACTCAGGTTGTTCCCTCACAGAACCCAAATAAGGAACTGGTCATTGCTGAATTCCATATACTCCTTCTTTAAGTCCTAATCATCATATGACCCTGGGGCTCCTGTCCCCTTCTGAAACAGTCCCTAGAAACTTGGGGATCTATAACTCATCAAGGATGGTCTCTACAAGGCTGCTGCTCAGCGTGCTCTGGTGAAGGTGTGGCATCACCAGGTGAGGTCGTCAGAGTGGAGAGCTGCCATCCCCAACTAGCTAGTGTGTGTGGCATTTGGTGTTCTCCAAAATGCGTTTCAGCCACCCTTTTGAAAAACTTGACTATTAGCCTTTGTCTCTGTTCTTCCCAGTTGAGAAAACCTGGCTTCCCATTATGGAAGAAAAGAAGAAAAATGTGAGGATGCGGGTCTTTAGAGGCATGGTCTTACCAATAATTTGATGATGTCCAGAAATTCATAGGGTGGCTTAGATTCTCTATATGCTTGCTGTAAAAATCACCTTGCCTTAGGTACTCTTCTGCCAACCCCATCTACCTGCTGAGCTCCTCCTCGTGCTTCAAAGCCTAGCACAGTGCCTCCTTCAGGAAGTCTGTCCTCCTTCCTGGCTTGCTTTCCACATTCTGGTCTCCCTGAACTCTGGGGCCCTCTCTTTACCTTGGTTGTGACCCCAGAGAGACAGAGGTGCCTATGTGCCTGAAGACTGGGCCCATGGCTGATGGCTCTTAGGAACTCTGCATCTTTCAGTATGGAGGGAACAAGTCCCCTCCCTCCCATCATCTCCTAACCCTTCATCGCATTTTCGTCCGTGCATCAGGCTCTTCTACCGCTATCAGGACCTGGCCCCCCAGCTTGTCCCACTTGACTACACCAGCTGCCCTGACGTGAAGGTGCCGTATGAGCTCATCGGCAGCATGCCTGAGCTGAAGGTACGCTTGGGCAAGGGGACAGGCAGGGCAGAAACAGGAGTGATGTTCTTTGCTGCATTCCTATGAGATGAGTGTTGCAATTATTCACATGTTTTAAAATTAATTTATTTTTTCCAAGGACAGAGAGAGAGAGTCAGAGAGAGGGATAGATAGGGACAGACAGACAGGAACAGGGAAAGGTGAGAAGCATCAATCATTAGTTTCTCATTGCCCTTGCGACACCATAGTTGTTCATTGATTGCTTTCTCACATGTGCCTTGACTGCGGGCCTCCAGCAGACGGAGCCACCCCTTGCTGGAGCCAGTGACCTTGGGTCCAAGCTGGCGAGCTTTTGCTCAAGCCAGATGGGCCCGTGCTTAAGCTGGCGAGCTCGGGGTCTCGAACCTGGGTCTTCTGCATCCCAGTCCGATGCTCTATCCACTGCGCCACCGCC
Source organism: Rhynchonycteris naso (assembly GCA_037038555.1). Lineage (NCBI taxonomy): Eukaryota > Metazoa > Chordata > Mammalia > Chiroptera > Emballonuridae > Rhynchonycteris > Rhynchonycteris naso. The sequence goes on from CM073003.1 coordinate 22,803,563, forward strand.
TGGTCAGGCGCAATTATTCACATTTTATGGATAAAAAAACAAGTTCAGAGGAGTAAAGACACTTGTTCATGGTTACAGAGCCAGGATGTGATGGAGACAGGATTCAAACCTGGGGTAGTTGGGAGGATGAGCGGATAATGCAGGTAGAGGGCTTAGCACAAAGCCTGTTCATGGCAATTACCCAGGGATCATTAGTCCATTTCATAGTAGGAGCAGCTAAATGCAGGTTCTTCTCAGCTGGATATTGAACAAATGTTTTGTGCCTCTGAAGTCAGTGTGCATAGAAATATTGTATCACAAGGGACAAAAACCTCATTCAAGAGGGAAGGTTGGGGACCGGTGAAAATAGAATTATTTCGAGGACCGCTAAAGCAGAAACCACACAGAGCATAAGCAAATTTGATTAAGATCATTAATTCTATAATCTTCATACAACATCAGGGTGGTTAACTCTTTCGTGAACCAGCACAGTTTCTGGCAGATGGTCCACAGGCCAGCAGTTGAAAAACACTAGACTAGATCACATGAGCAAACAAGGCTAGTGTCAGGTACAGCTGGACCCAGGGTCTCTGAGGATGGGCACAGAAAACTCCTTCCAGCTCTTAGCTCCTTCCAGGAAGCAGCTTCTGTCTCAATCAGCCCCTTCTCTTGAGGTAGTGGAGGGAATCCCTGGCGCCCAGATTTCTTCCTGTCAGCTCTGCACCCAACAGAAAGCAGGTCTCTTTTTCCCATTTTTTCAAAAAACATTCCAGGGGAGCCACTGGTTGGCCAGTTTAAGTCATATGCCTATCCCAGAGCCAATCACAGCTGCCAGGTAAATGGAAATCTCTCATTATCATCACCTGGTCATGTGGTTGCCTCTATAGCTGGAACAGCACTCAGTTGACAAGGGCAGAGAATGGAGGTGCCTGAAGTACTGTCCAGGGACCATGTGAGGAAGGGAGTTTTGGTGGGAGGTACTTGGAGGTTCCAAGAAAGGTGGGTGCTGAGAATGAAAGCACGTGGAACCTGAGACCCTAGTCAGGAATGGCTTCCCTGCTTCCTGACCCCAGGACAACCCATTCCGTCAGAGGATTGCCCAGGTCTTTTCTGAGGATGGGGACGGCCACATGACCTTTGACAACTTCCTGGACATGTTTTCTGTGATGAGTGAAATGGCTCCCCGTGACCTCAAAGCCTACTATGCTTTTAAAATCTATGGTGCGTGCAGGGTCCAGTGTTGGGGGTGGGGTGGGGTGCTGTGCGGTGGGGAGTGGAAACAAGATCCATCCCAGGACCAGGGTGCCCTGCTGTCCCAGTGTCTCTCCAAGGCTTTTGGAGCCCAGGTTGGCCCTGTCTTACACCCACCTTGTACCTCGCGACCTCATTTCCTTGCTCACTCCATTTCAGCCACATTGGTCACGCTCTTCCTCCAGGACACTCAACTCTTTCTGCCTCTGCTGTATCCTCTGCCCAAAACACCTTCCCCCTGGCTTCTCTTTATTTTGAAATCTTGATCAAAAGTTGCCCCTTCCAGTCATTCTCCACCCCCATTTTTTTCCTAGTATGGAGTAATGCTGCTCAATTTCTTGTTCATTGATCTGTTCATTTCTTATTGACTTTCTTCTCTCTGAGTAGACCCAGGACAGCAACAGTGTCTGCTTGGTTCATTGTCTGTCTCCCATGCCTGGCACATAGTACATAGTAGGTGCTCAATAAATACTTGTTGGATGAATGAGTGAATGAATGAATGACAGAAAATGTATCAGTGCCTGGCACACAGTGGGCACTTAATGAATACTTGCTGAGTAAGTGAATGAATGAATGGAAAACATTTATCATGGTGTCTGGCACAAAGTAGGTGCTCCAAAAAATGCCTGTTTTGGGCCTGACCAGTGGTGGTGCAGTGGATAAAGCGTCGACCTGGGAACCCTGAGGTCGCCAGTTTAAAACCCTGCACTGGTCTGGTCAAGGCACATATGGGAGTTGATGCTTCCAGCTCCTCCCCCCTTTCTCTCTCTCTCTCTCTCTCTGTGTCTCCTCTCTAAAATGAATAAATAAAATTAAAAAAAAAGTTAAAAAAAATGCCTGTTTTGTTGTTGTTATTGTTGTTTTTTTTAATTCTTTATTTATTCATTTTAGAGAGGAGACACAGGGTGAGAGAGAGAGAGAGATAGAGAAAGAGAGAAAGGGGGGAGGAGCTGGAAGCATCAACTCCCATATGTGCCTTGACCAGACCAGTACAGGGTTTTGAACTGGCGACCTCAGTGTTCCCAGGTCGACGCTTTATCCACTGCGCCACCACAGGTCAGGCTGTTATTGTTGTTTTTAGAGAGACAGACAGACAGATACGGACAGATAGACAGGAAGGGAGAGAGATGAGACACATCAAGTTGTTGTATCATCACTTTAGTTGTTCATTGATTGCTTTCCCACCTTGACTGGGGGGCTCCATCTGAGCTAGTGACCCCTTGCTCAAGCCCATGACCTTTGGGCTCAAGCCCGCCACCATGGCGTTATGTCTATGATCGCACGTTCAAGCCAGCAACCCTGTGCTCAAGCCAACGCCATTGGGGTTTCAAACCTGGGTCTCAGCATTTCAGTTAGATGCTCTACTTGTGCCACCACCAGGTCAGGCATAATACTCGTTGAATGTATGAATGAATGAACTTGTCCCTGCCTAATTCAAAGCAAGACCCAGCTTTTCTCTGGGGGGGGGGGTCTTTGTTCTCCTTCAGTACCTCAGTTTCCTCTTCTGTAGCATGGGAATAAGGTTTGCCCATGCTGCTCCAGCCTGCCTGCCCCTTGCTGTCTGCCTACCCTACATCCCTATCCATCCTACTGCACAGACTTTAACAATGATGACTACATCTGTATGTGGGACCTGGAGCAGACAGTGACCAAGCTGACGCGGGGGGAGCTGAGCACTGAGGAGGTGAGTCTGGTGTGTGAGAAGGTGCTGGATGAAGCCGATGGGGACCATGATGGGCGTCTGTCCCTGGAAGACTTCCAGAACATGATCCTGCGGGCGCCCGACTTCCTCAGGTGATACTTCTTGCTGCCACACACAGCCCATTTCCACATATGGGAAAGGATCTTATGGGAGTAGTTCATAGACTCTGCAATAGTTCCTTCCTTTCTTCTTCATTCATTTGTGACCCGGGGAGAACTTTCTGAACCTCCCTGGCCTCAGTCCCGCATCTTTAAAATAGGGATAATTAGGGAATCCATGGGCACCTTCTCTGGGTGGCCACAGGTCTTTGGGTGAGTGGAACATAAATGGATTTCAGCCCTCACTTGCCTAACATTTTTCAATGAACAGACTGTACAACTATACTTGGCAGCCCTGGGAAGAATCTGAGTCTACCACCTTTTTTCTGTACCTCCAATGAGCCAAGAGTGGTTTTTTAATAGCATTTTAATTTTTAAATTTCATTATTATTTTTATTGAGAGAGAAAGAGTGAGAGAAAGAGAGACAGGAAGGGAGAGAGGGTGAGAAGCATCAACTCGTAGTTGCTTTCACTTTAGTTCATTGATTGCTTCTCATACGTGTCTTGACTGGGGCCGTGACAGTGCTCCCTTGCTCAAGCCAGGAACCATGGGTTTTTCATGCCAGTGACCTTTAGGCTCAAAATGGCAAGCTTTGGGATTGTGTGAATGACCCCTCCCTCAAGCCAGTGATCCTGCTGATGAGCTTGTGACATCGGGGCTTTGAACTGGCAACCTCAATGTTCCAGAATGACGTTTTATCCACTGAGCTACCACCAGTCAGGCTAAATTGCATTTTTAAATGGTTGGGAAATATCAAAGAATAATAAAACTCCACAACACACAAAAGATGAAATTTAAATTTCCAGGTCCATCAATAGCTACGCTGGTACACAGTCATGTCCTTTTGTGTACACGTCTATGGCTACTTTCACGTTACAAGGCAGTTTAGTTAGGCAAAGTTGGAAATATCAACTATGTGGCCCTTTCGAGAAAAAGGTGTTAGTAATGGAAGGAATTTAGAGCATACCTAGCACAGAGTAGGTGCTCAGTAACTGTGTACCATGTTGCTGGTGTGGCCGTTATTATTGCTGGTGTCCTTACATGCACAGAGGGCCTCCTTTCTCTACCCTGGATAAGCAAGGCTGGCCTCCTGGCAGATGGACACGTGAATAATGACAGTGGGATGACAAAGCACCTTCTGTGTCCCACTCTCAGCCCTGAACACAACCTTATTAAGGAGGGACAGCTATTATCCCCATTTCACAGGGGAGTAAACTGAGGGCCATAGAGGGGCAGCCACTCACCCAGAGTCCCACAGCAAGTTGGAATGTAAACTGATTCAAAGAGATGTGCTCTTAACCCCTGAGGGGAGGGAGACAGGAGCGTCATAGCCAGGGGCTTCCTGAGGGTGGAGATCCATCTTCCCACAGGACTCCTGGTCTGCCTAGCAGACTCCCAGCAGGAGTGCTGAGGGGAAGATGCAGGAGGACTGCTCTCTGCCTAATGACACTGACTCTTTTCTCCTCTGCACACAGCACCTTCCATATCCGCATCTGAGGACCCAGTGGCAGAGGAGCTGAGCCAGAGGGGGCAGGGTGACCCTCACCCACTGTGGAATTTAGGTTCTGGGAATAAACATGTCACTGAGTCACATTTGCTGGAACGACACATTTTCTACCTTAAACCTGGTGGATGGGAGGGAGGAGAATTGGGCTCTCATCTCTGCTTTTCCTGTGTGAGCCTGGATGTGGCTGCACTCTCTCTGGGCTGCCATCTCCCTGACTGTACAAGGAAGTCTGACTTCTAGATCCCTCTCCATGGTGCAGGCTGAAGTGCCTTGTGGTGGATATTAGTGTATAGAAACTGGGTGTGCAGATGAAGCATGCTGTCCCCACCCCAGAGGCCCCCAAGGCCAAATTCTATGGCAACTGCTCACGTCCACTGAATTTCTCTAAAGGACTGAAGGTTTAACTCCTTGCTTATTTATTCAAGCTGCCAGGGGAGGCCTCTGGGGGGCTGGCAGGTCTTAGGTTTTATTTCTTTAACCCTGCCAGTAAGTCTCATTTTAGGGCTTGCAGCAGATGACCAACCCCAAAGGAATGTCTGATGTCACAGTCCTTTGTCCAGCAGCCAATTAGATGATGCCCACAACCCTTCTCACTCCCCCCTCTCAAAAAAGACCCTTAAAACCCAGTTCACCCTGTACTAAGCGCGACTCCCTTTGTGAGCCAGCCCGGCAGGTTTCCTTTCATAAAAGCCTGTACGCTGGTCTTTTTGGACTCCATGGATTCTAACAGCAGGATGTCACTCACTGAGATGGGCACAGTACTTTACAGTTTATGAAGCACCTGCCTCTCTGTTATTACATTAGATGCCTGTGACATCCCAGCAGGGTTGGCTAAGGAACAGTCACACTTCATCCCAAGGGAACAGAGTGACTTGCCCAAGACCATACCTCAAGTCATCTACAGAGGCAGATTTGACCTCGGTCCCAGCTCACTCCAGATCCCCAACCTATACACTTTGTGGATTTGGGATGCCCCGCACCCACTCTACCAGCAGTTACCCCAGGGGCCCATCTATGGCCCCAATCAGTTCAAAGAGTGGCCATTTTGAATGGGGCAACTGAGAGCAGCTTCAGGGATATTCCCAGATACCCCCACTGTGTAGCATTCCTAGAGAGCCCATTACCACCCTAAACCCCTGCTGTGCACCAAAGCCCCAGGGTTTATGCACATCCTGCTGCTTCATCCCTAACAACAGGGACTGTGCTTCTCCCCATTTTCCAGATAAGGCCCAGAGAGGTATAATGACTCACCAAAGGTCACACAGCCTTGTAGCTCAGGATCCCCACCCCTCAAATCCATCCCAACCACGGCCTTGGGCTGCCTCTCCCGTTTTAAAGCAAAGGACACATTTGCTTCTCCTAAAGCTGACATTGGTGTCCGGAGTACTGACTGTGCATCAAGCTCTCTAAGTCTCATCTGATCTGTGTGAGGACCCAGGAGGAAGGGGTGTCCATGACTGAGAGCTGAGCCTGGGTGCCAGGGATATGGGGATAAGGACTCCAAATAATGTGACTTCCAATTATGGCACTGACACCCAGTGGCTTGGTGACTTTGACCATGCTTCTCCTCTTCTCTGAACGTCTATCTCTTTAAAATGTGCAGAAGGTGCCTACCTGACAGGCCTGCTTAGAGGCATAAAAGAAATAACAAACACAGAGGGTCTGATATAAGGCTGACACACAGTAGGTGCCCCAGACCTCTTCTGTAATTAACTAATTATTATTCAAATAACCCGGTCAAGCCATTGGCAATTGCAGGACCTGCCCTAAGCAATGTCTTTATTATGTTTCTCAGGTTCCAGAGGGCTGGTGGGTAGAAAGCAAGGGGTCCAGGTGTAAGCAGCCCCTGGCAGCAGAGGTCCCAGCGCCAGGGTGAACCTCTTCCCTAGTAGTAGCCAGGGGCAAAGGGTGGCGGTGGGTGGTACTCCTCAGGCAGACAGTCCTCCTGGGGCTCCACCAAGACCTTCGACTCCTGTTTGGACACCTGTGAGGACAGGGCCCTGACTATGGCTTGGTGCCATCCCCTGGTCCTTGATGTCACTTCGCTCCAGCTGGCTGACCTTGAGGCCTCCTTGGAGGAGTTATCTCTGTCTCTTGGAGCCTGAGGCTGTGAGGAGCTTGCGAGTGATGTGGACACAAAGGGGTCTGTGTATCTGTTATTGTCCCAGACCATACTGTGTGCCCTGGCCCCTGAGCTGTGACAGACCACACTGTGTGCTCTGGCCCCTGAGCTGTGAGTCACCTTTGATAGCTCAGAATCCTGGAGTGGTGACAAGCTCCTGGCTTCCAGGTGGGATTTCAACTTCTGCTGGACCTTCTTGCCTGTCTGGGGGAGTATCTTGAGGTTCCTCCAGAGTTTCTGGCAGGCCTCCTCAAGAGGGGCTCTCTGCGGGCAGAAGGAAGCAGCTTCCTCCAAGGGCACTCTGTCCATTTGTTCGGAAGGCTTCCTTTCCTTTAGCTGATGGAATAGGACTGGCGTTGCTGAGGCCTGAAACAGAGAGCAGGTGAGACTGTGGCCGAAACTCTAAATCTGCCCCAGAAATTGGGATCTGGGTTTCACCAGATGCGCTGGGGCAGAGAAACATCCTTGGGTAGACCCCTAACCTAATCTCATGCCCCATCCTTCCCATTTCAGTAAATGACCTTACCAGCTCCCTCAGGAGTCAGCAAACCTTTTCTGCAAAAGGCCAGGGAGCAAGACTTCCCACTTTGCAGGCTGTACAGTCTGTCTCATTATTCAGCTCTGCTGTTGTTGAGATGGTGGGTCTGGGTTCCAATAAAATTTTATGGACACAAAAATCTGAATTTCATCTGATTTTCATGAGCCATGACAGATATATATATAAAGTGAGAGGCAGGGAGGCAGAGACAGATAGACTCCCACATGCACCCCAACCTGGATCCACCCAGCTAGTCCCCTACCTGTTGTTTGGCAACCGAACTATTTTAGCATCTGAGGCAAGGCCATGGAGCCATCCTCAGCACCCGAGGCCAACTCTGCTTGACCAGTCAAGCCATGGCTATGGGAGGGGAAGAGAGAGACAGAGAGAGAGAGAGAAAGAGAAAGATAGAGGTGGGGAGAGGTGGAGAAGCAGATGGGCGCTTCTCCTGTGTGCCCTGAATGGGAATTGAACCTAGGACTTCTACATATCGGGCTGACACTCTACCATTGAGCCAGCCAGCCAGGGCATGAGCCATGAAATCTTATTTTTCTCAATCATTCAAAAGTATAAACGTGCCCTGGTCAGGTAGCTAAATTGGTTAGAGTATCATCCCCATATGCCAAGGTTGAAGGTTCAATCCCTGATCAGGGCACGTACAAGAATCAACCAACGAATGCATGATAAGAGGAACAACAAATCGATGCTTCTTTCTCTCTCCTATCCTCTCTCTAAAATGCAAAATCAATCAGTCAATAAATAAACACTATGCTTAGCTATAGGCCATATAGAAACCGGCACAGAACTAGACGTGGCCCTCAGGCCATAGTTTGCTGACCCCTCATCTACCATTGTTGAGGTCAAGTGTGTAACATGTAGCAGATGCTGTTGATGGCCCACCCAGATCCTCTTTGTCCCCAGCACCAGGGGGCCTTCTGCCTGGGGGCCTTCTCTGGCCACCAGTACCCACTGTGTCCACATGGCAGACCAGAAGTGCCAGACAATCAAAATTTCCCAGGAACAGTGCTGGGCCAATGGCTGATGGAATTTGGATAAATACCCCAGCTCCCTCACCCCTAAGTGGTGATAACTGAGCAGGGAGGCAGACAGGAAACATGAAAACCCAAGAATAAACAAGATTTTTCAAATTTCGAGAGTGCTCTGTTACAAATAAACAGGATGATGTGATGGGGAAAGCGGGGTGGGGGAAGTGCTTTAAGTCTGGAGATGGGAGGGAGACACTTGAAGAACTGATGGAAGAAGCCAGATATGGGAAATCTGGGGCACAGCATACAGCACAGCATGGGCAAAGGCCCTGCAGTTAGCTTGATGTGGTGTAGAGGGGCTGAAGCTGGGCTGGTGACGGGCAGAAGGAGGAACTGACGTCACAGTCTAGATTTTAATCTTGGTCTGATCTTCATTCTAGGAAGTTGCCACTGGCAGCTCTTGGCCATCCTGCTTCTGGCCCTCCCTCAGGTTGGAGGTGCCAGCTTTCTGCCACATACCTTCTTGGGTGCAGCTACTGGGTGGAAGGAAGTGTTCTGATGTTCACTGGGGCCTGGGCTGAGGCTGGCAGCTTCCTCAGCCAATGTGTTGTAGTAAAGAAAAAGGTCTTCATAATCCACATTCTCTGGATCCTCCTGCAGGGCAGAGAGTCCTGCAGCTGAGCTCCACGGAGGTGCATAGATATTGGGCTGGGACCCTGGACACTGGTAGTTGGGGTTCAGGAGCTGCTCCACCCACAAACCTTGAAATGAAGCTGCCCCTCTGACAGTATGGGGGAGGAGAAGGGGGGGTCTAGGCCCCGCCCACAGCAATTTGTATGGGTCTAGGACACACTGTAGCCCTTATAAGGAGGTCTCCCCCTCTGAGGCGCCACCCATTAAGGATTATCAGAAAATATGCTGTTCTTACAGATCAGGGGTCAGGAACCTATGGCTCGCGAGCCAGATGTGGCTCTTTTGATGGCTGCATCTGGCTTGCAGACAATTTTTTTTTTTTTACAGGGACAGAGAGAGAGAATCAGAGAGAGGGATAGATAAGGACAGACAGACAAGAACGGAGACAGGTGAGAAGCATTAATCATTAGTTTTTCATTGCCGTCGCGATACCATAGTTGTTCATTGATTGCTTTCTCACATGTGCCTTGACCGCGGGCCTTCAGCAGACCGAGCAACCCCTTGCTGGAGCCAGCGACCTTGGGTCCAAGCTGATGAGCTTTTGCTCAAGCCAGATGGGTTCGCACTCAAGCTGGCGAGCTCGGGGTCTTGAGCCTGGGTCTTCTGCATCCCATTCTGACGCTCTATCCACTGAGCCAAGCACATTATTATTATTATTTTATTAAAGATTTGTCTGGCCTGACCAGGCTTGGACCTAAGGTCCAGCAAGGGGTGGCTTGGTATGCTGAAGGCCCGCAGTCAAGGCACATGTGAGAAAGCAATCAATGAACAACTATGGTATCGCGACGGCAACGAAAAACTAATGATTGATGCTTCTCACCTGTCTCCATTCTTGTCTGTTTGTCCTTATCATATCTCTCTCTGACTCTCTCTCTCTCTCTGTCCCTGTAAAAAATAATAATAATAATAATGTTAAAATTATAAAACATTCTCATGTATTATAATCCATTCATTTCCTACTGCTCATTTTCATGGTTGCGGATGGCTGGAGCCAATCACAGCTGTCCTCCGGGACAACACCAAATTTTTATTGGATAATGCTTAATGAACACGGGTCGTTGTATGGCTCTCACGGAATTACACTTTAAAATATGTGGCGTTCATGGCTCTCTCAGCCAAAATGTTTCCCGATCCCTGTTATAGATCAAGGTTATACCTGGTACATGAAACCTTTTGAAAAATCAGCCTGGGGGAAACTAGAACCAGGAGGAGTGGGGCCATGGCAGGACAAGGACCATGAAAGGACAGAATCACGAGACTGAAGGTGATTGGTGAGATTAAAATGAGTCTGGAGGGCTTGGCCCCTGGGAGAACAGCTACAGCTCACCTGGGTCAAACCCTCACCTGCTGGCAGGGCTGCTTCAACAACTCCCCATGTGGCCGCATCGGCTGCTGCTGGTGGAAGGTGACCAGGGCATCCAGAGAGGCGTGGGTGCTCTCCTCCCCAGGGATTACAAAGCTCCCATCATCCAAGAGCTTCACCATAAAGTGGCGGCAGCAGGTTTGGGCCCTGCAGAGACACTGCCAGGGCTGGGATACCCAACTCTCCTCATCCCGTCCCCACCCCGTCCCCACCCCCCAGCCCTGGAAGTGGCAGCGTTACAGCTACAACCCAACTGCCTGGGTTCCTATGTAAGCTTCTCCACTCATCAGCTATGTGACACTGGGTAGGTGACTAACAGCACTGTGCCTCAGTTTCCCCACCTATAACAGGGGGCTATGAAGACTGACATCAGGAGTTCTTGTGAAGATTAAATAAATGACTGCAGGAGAAATGATAGTGAAATTTGAGTCAGGCTGTATGCCTAGCACATTATGCCAATAATGAATAGGTGCATTTATTAATCGACTACTATGTGCCAACTATATGTTTCAATCCTCATATCAAACAATTAATTTTAACATATTCCTATGTTAGAGAGGAGGACTTTGAGGGAGGCACAGAAAAGCTGAGTAACCTGTCCAAGGTCACACAGCATGTAAATAAGAGAACCAAGCCTTGGAGTGTGTGACTCAGGTCCTAAGGATTTTCCACTGTGTATAATTCTGTAGTGGAGCCATTGGATTATTTTATTTTATTATTCTGTTGGCTTGGAATCCTTCGGAAAAGTAGTTTGTGCTGCTAAATCCTCTACCTGGGAAGCCAGATCAGGCTCTGAGGCCTCCAGCAGCTGGACTGCCCTGAGTTTTCTATACATCCTCCTGAGTGGAGTCAGAGTTGCAAAGTAGTTGGTGAAAAGGACGTGGGTGGTTTGGGAAAGGGCAGTAGCCACTCTCAGGCCCCGGCAGCCCCTGTTCTCAGACACATCATCTTTGTTACTACTGGACCCAAGTCTGCTGGTTACAGCCAGACCTGCAGCTGCTCACTTTTCAGCCAAATCTGTCCAGAACTTCATACTGGTTGCTCTCTGAAACCTGTGGTATGAAGCACCCCTTTCCCCCTCCAAGGAAGCATGAAGCCCTCCTGCCCCTGCCCTGTCCCTTAGCCCAGGCCTTACTTGTAGGAGAGTGTGTAGCCCACGTGACTGTGACTGACCCTGATGAGAAAGGATCCCACTGGCTGTGACTCCAGCAAGTTCTCTGCATCCCTGGAAGGGAACACACAGGAGGGAGATGGTAAGGTCCTTCAGCACACTGCCCATACCCTTGGTGTATCAGTCATACCAGGACTGAATAAATAACCTCAAACAAGTTTTTTCTTGGTTGTTTCAGACCTCGAGATATTCAGGGACATGATGTTCCCCCAGAGGCGGTGGAAGACCTCGAATGACTTTGACCCCAGGGAGACCTCCCGCCTCCCACAGTCCCTGCTTGCCTTCCCAATCCTTGGAATTCTCCCAGGAAGGCACCTTTGGGTGGATCCAGGTATGACAGGTAATACCCATTCCCAGATGCATTTGAGATCAAAACCCAACTCTGCTGTTCATTCACTGTGTGACCCCTGGCAAGGGCCAGTCCCTTTCTGACCTCAGCTTCCTCAAGGGGACAGAAAACCCCCCTTCCCAGCACCAACATGAGGACAGACGAAATGCGTGCAATATGAGAACTTCCACCTGGTATGCACCTTCAAAATATTCCCTATTAGTACGGCTGTCCCTTGAAGAGTACTGGTTTGAACTGCCAGGTCTAAGTGAATTTTTATAAATAAATACACAAATTAGCTCTCTATTGGATCTAAGGTAGGAATCTGTGGATGTGGAAAGCCACCTGTATACATGGAACTGCACCATTTTATAGAGGGGACTTGAGCATCTGCAGGTTTTGATACCCATTGGGGGTCCTGGAACCAATCCTCACTGATACCAAAGAATGACTGTAGTTCAGTTTTTGAGAAGTGAAAAGTTATACAAGAATTTAGATTCGGTGCCCCTAAACTCTGCACTGTTCAAGGGCCAGCTGTATTACTTACCAATTACTATCATTATTTCTACAGTGTGTCCGTAAAGTCATGGTGCACTTTTGACCGGTGATTCATCAAAAGCGCACCATGACTTTACAGACACACTGTACTATTTTCTGGGGTTTGCACTGAGTAATCTAGTCTTCTATGGGGAGCCTTTGGGCCTTTGTTCAGTACTGAGGCCACTGACCACATGTGGCTACTGAGTACTTAAAATGTGGCTGGTCTGGCCTGACCTGTGGTGGGGCAGTGGATAAAGTGTCGACCTGGGAACACTGAGGTCGCCAGTTCAAAACCCTGCACTGGTCTGGTCGAGGCACATATGGGAGTTGATGCTTCCAGCTCCTCCCCCCTTTCTCTCTTTCTCTCTCTCTCTCTCTCTCTCTCTCTCACTCTGTGTCTCCTTTCTAAAATGAATAAAATAAAAAATAAAAATAATAAAGTTACTATCAAAATGTGGCTGGTCTGAATCAAGGCATGTTTTTTAGCATACAATACACATCAGATTTTAAAGACTCCGTATACAGTATAGGAATATAGTCAACAATATTGTAATAACTATGTATGGTGTCATATGTGTACTAGACTTATTGGGGTAATCACTTCGTAAGTTATGTAAATGTCTAATCACTATGTTGTGCACCTGAAACTAATATAACAATTGTATATACATAATTGAAAAAAGTTTCATTATAAAAGAAAATATATAAATACTTAGTACAAATAGAGGAATATAAATACTGTATCATGAATGATTTTTTAGTAGTAATTACTTGTTGAAATGATAATATCATGGATATACTGGATTAAATAAATGATGTAATTAAAATGAATTCTATATGTTTCTTTTTGCTTCTTTTAATATAGCTACTAAACAATTTAAAATTGCAATGTATGGCTCATGTTATATTTTACTGGTACACCCCAGAACTCAGAAACCATATCCAATCCTGCCTCTTTGTGGCTTTTGCAATGTTCTCTCAATTTCCTGAATGCCCAGGGTGGCAATAAGTGTCCTTTTTTCCTTTTTTTTTTTTTTTTTTTGAGACCCTGGAGTGACTAGGTGAGTTTATTCATCTCCTCAGAGCTCAGTCTGATGTAGAAAGGGCATATTAGCTATATACCTGTGGGCTAAGAGCAGCTGTTTGGAGCACTGTGTTAAGGATTTTGAGACTGCATCCTGCCATCATTGGCTGGTGATACCTGGCCTGTCAGGGGCAGGGGTGGGGGCTCTGCCAGGCCCCTGACAGTTCTGGTCTGGTGGCCACTTGGATAGAGAAAGATAAGGTCCAGAGAGGAAAAATAATTTGCCCAAGTGCACAAAGCAAGTCCACAGGAGACAAGATTCAAGCCCAAAACTCCAAAGCTCTTCTCATCCTCTTAACACACTTAGGTGAGATGAGCCCAGAATTTGACAGTGAAAGCCTGCCCAGGGTGGGGGCAGAAAAAGAGGGTGCAAGGCATGGGGGAAGGCATGGGTGTGTCCTTACAGTCTGGATATGGCGCCATGGAACCACAAAGGGACTCCTCCTTGGACCAGCTGGTCCACCTGCGTCTGCACAAACCAGCCCAGTCGTGGGGGCAGCGGTGGGGGCAGCTTTCTGGCCTCTGTCATGACCTCCTGAGGGGCAAGGCGTCACCTGGGGGCAGGAAGGTGAGAGAGTCAAGCCTGGTCCACCTCCCATCTTTCTCCTATTCTTGCAGCTCATGGTGCCTTCTCTTTGAAGAAGTCCTCCAGGCTGAACAGAGCAACAAGCTTGAAACTGGCTAGTGTTCCATGAACACCTACTATGTGCTGGCACTTTAGGTACATTCACTTATTGACTCCTCCCAAAAATCCTCCAAGGATGATGATAATAATAAAATAATAAAAGGAAATACTAAGAATAAAAGGAAAAAGAAAAAATCTGAGAATCTGAGGATTTTTTCTTTTTCCTTTTATTCTTATTTCATTACTGCAAGTGTTGGAAAGTTCTCTTTATAGATACATGTATTTAAGTTTAAGAACTGAATTTATTTAAATACTAAGTAACTACCAATGTCTCTGGAGGCATGTGGAGATGGCAAAATGATAAGTGAGTGAATAAAATAGTAGACACTCAGTAGATGCCATAAAGGGTTGCCACAATTGCATTAAACACCACAGAGATATGGCCCAAACAGTTGCCTCCTGCCACCAATGTCGCCAGGCATGGTGGCCACAGATGACACACCTATAAGAGGTCAGGTGCAAGATTAATTCACACTTTTTTTTTTTAGCACACACGTACACACGTGAGAGAGACAGACAGGAAAGGAGATAGATGAGAAGCATCAACTTGTAGTTGTGGCACTTTAGTTGTTCATTGATTGTTTCTCATATGTGCCTTGACTTGGGGGCTCCAGCTGAGCCAGTGACCCCTTACTCAAGCAGCGACCTTGGGCTCAAGCCAGTGCCCTTGGGCTTCAAGTCAGTGCCCTTGGGATCATGTCTATGATTCCACACTCAAGCCAGCGACCCCGTGCTCAGGCCGGTGAGCCCGCACTCAAGCTACCGAGCCTGCACTCAAGCCAGTGACCTCGTGGTTTCGAACACGGGTCTACGTTCTATCCACTGGGCCACCACTGGTCAGGCAACTCACACTCATTCTCAACAATTTTAAGCTCAGGTGCCACTGGACTTCATGAGCTAACGACACAGAACTAGAAAACATAGGGAAAAAACAGTGCCAATTTGCAAAACAGTATGAAGTCAGAGTAAAGCCAAAAAGAGGGTTGACACAGCACACTCATCCTAATTCTGTCCCCAAACTGCCCCTCCCCCTACCACTGGCCAGATCTAATTTTTCAGTACTGCGGAAGATCATTGTTATCAGGCCATTTCCACAGAGAGGGACCCTGTTGACCAACCCAGTCAATATTTACTTTCTCCTTCCAGAAGACAGATGGCAAGCACACCCTCTAGGGAGCGGCCCAAAGGAATTCTAGGGCAAGTGAAATTAAATCTATTAAGAAACATTTAAAAGGCAGGTGACAAAGTGGTTAAGAGTCTGGAATCAGATCCTGGGTTCAAACCCCATTTTCCCCACTTAGCTGTTGTGTGATTTTGGGCAAATCAACCTAATCTCTCTCTCTCTCTCTCTCTCTCTCTCTCTCTCTTTTTTTTTTTTTTAGTGAAAGAAAGAGACAGACAGTCAGACAGGGACATACAGGAAGGGAGAGAGATGAGAAGCATCAACTCATAGTTGTGGCACCTTAGTTGTTCATTGATTGCTTTCTCATACATGCCTTGACCAGGGGCTCCAGCTGAGCCAATGACTCCTTGCTCGAGTCAGAGACTTTGAGCTTCAAGCCAGCGGCCTTGGGCTTCAAACCAAGCAACCACGGAGTGATGTCTATGATTCCACGCTCAAGTCAGTGACCCCATGCTCAAGCCGGTGACCTCGGGGTTTTGAACCTGGGTCCTCAGCATGCCAGGGCAACACTCTAGCCACTATGCCACTGTCCGGTTAGGCTCAACTTAACATCTTTGTGCCTGTATTTTCAACTGCAATTTGGAGGTAATGATAATACAGTGTGTCCGTAAAGTCATGGTGCACTTTTGACCGTGTGACCGGTGTAGTGGAATTCCTGACAGAGTATGTGTGTGTATGTTTTCCTTTTCTGTAATGCTGAGTGTCTGACTTAAACTTTGATTGCTGAGGCACCCGTTTCAACAATAGCTATCTCTAAAAAACATTGCAGGCCACACGGCTAAAGGGCCAAGCTACCTTCCCCCACGGAGGAGCCTTTGTTTTAGAACTCTTGGTTGATTCCAATGATTGGGCCATTTGGGATACTTGCCTGTGTGCACGCTTGCTCTCTCCCTTCAACTTCACTGTGAGGTCCCAGGTATGCTATATACATTCCATGTCCTTAAGAATAAATATACCTTAATTTTCTTAAAGTTTCCTGATGAAATCATCAGAAGAATCACAAGGGCTGGTTCAGTCACAACATTGTTATTGATTGGCAGAGCCCAGCACAAAACACCTGTATGTATAACAAATATTCATGAGTCCCTTAGTGACCCACTATGAGGTAATGTTTATAGACTTGTTCTTTCTAATACCTGGAAGACCTCCTTATATTTCAAGATGCAGCAAAAATATCCCCATCTCCATGCAGCTTCCCTTCCTCTTCCCCTATACAAAAATCTGGCACCCTTCTATGTCCCCAACCTTCCCACAGTTCTCGCTTCTGGCCTGGGAAGGCTTGTGGAGCTGCAGGGGTCTCTGTGGCTGGTTCTATCTCCCCCATATTAGGGGTCCCCAGGGTCTGGGTGCAGGGATAATTCTTTTGGGTTTTCTGGGTCCCCAGCATCACCTGGAGCTGGGTGGGCACAGAGGAAGGTAACGGATGTTGCTAAGGAATAGATAGTTTGTCAATGAACAAAGCCATACTAAGTTTCATATTTCTAACCCTGACGTTGGGGCCTCCCCCATGTCCTCATCCCCACTCCCAGCCCTAACAGTAACCCTGCTTTCTCCAAAACTGATCAAGTTCTTTTTCCCCTCCATACCTTTGCACATGCTGTTCTTTGCCAGGAATGCAATTTCCCCAACTCTAGCTCTATTTTCCAGTGGTCACCTCCTGGTGCCTCCAGAAAATTCCTCATGCATCTCTGGTTCCCGCCAGCCCCATCCATCCCTCTGGTCCAGCCTGCATTGTCTCTGACTTCCAGAGGCCTGGGATGGAGCTGAGACTCTCAGGAGCCCCAGCCTCACTCAGCATGGGGCAGGCAGAGAGGTGGGCATGTGAATGACTGAGAAGTCCCCATCCGGAGAACATACCTGGCAGACCCTGGATGGCTGAGGCCTTCACTCTGGCTGTACCCGAGCCTGTGCCCGTTAAGAGACTGGGTTTCAGTTCAGAGTCTACACGTCAGCAGGGCGGGGTAATTGCCCCTGGGTGGTTTCTGTTTCCTTAAGCAAGTGAGCCCTGGGGCGGGACCAGGAGAAACCCAGTTGCCCTCTGCCTCCAACAAAGCTGCAGGTGGAGGGGCACCCCTGCCCTACCCAGACCTGAACAAATCTTTCTTGGGCACAGAGAGGAGACCCCAAGACAGGCACAGGACCCATCCTCCCAGCATCTACAATCTAGTAACCAATGAAGAGGAGTTAAGAAACTATGAATGTTACTCCAAAGCAAACAGTAGGTCAGGAAGTGGGGAGTGGAGTTGCAAAGATTCCCAGAGGGGGCCTAATCTGTAGGAAGGGACATCTGGGGGCAGGTAGGAGTCAATTTGATTGGGAGGGTGTTGCAGAGAGAGTGCTCTAGGTAGAGGGAGCCGAACAAAGGGCCGAAGGCAGGTTGGAGCCTGGACAGGATGAGCTTCCCTGAGCACAAAGGGACATGTTGTGACTTCTGTAAAAAAAAAATATATATACACACACACACACACACACACACACCCAAACCATTTAACACTATATTTTATGACTGCATTGACATCATTATTACATATTCATCATTATTGTATTATTTTCTGATTAAGAAAAACTAAAACATTTTGGGGACCCCTACACATATCGTGGGCCCTAATCATGGGAACCTAAGCCTAATGAATCAGCCAGGCCCAGATGTGTGCTGGCCACCCCCACTCCCCACCCCCTCCAAGCACCGGGGTAAAACCACTTCCTCATCCTCTTTCAGTCAGAAATGGCCCCCATCCTCCTGGTGGAGCCGAGAGCCTCCCGCAGGCTTTATCACCCTGGCCCAGCTGGTTTAGATAGTCTCATTGCAGGCCCTGGCTCACGCTGGGTGCCCCTGCCACTCTCTGCTCTATGGAGGGGGTGTTGTCTGGAGTCTGGGGGGGTCAACAACCTTGTAAAGCCAATAGTCGAGGCCATTATCACAGCCACCTGGCCCATGGAGGTTCGTATTTGATTCGGACAGTCGGTAATGAAACAACGGAGTCAAGAACTGGTAAGCCATCAGCTTTAATCCTAGCTTGCACCCAGTGGGCAAGTAAAAACACACACTGGGTTCCAAAACCCACTCATTCAGTGCTCACAAAGCTACTGACTTATTCGAGTTTCCTAGAATCAAAGGTTTCTAACTCACCAGACTCATTCACGTCTGTTCCCCATCTCCTCCTGCACAAACTCTGCACAAACTGGCTTCTCTCTCAGCACTCCGCCATCTTGGCTGCTTCTCCTGACCTCTTCCATGTGGCCTTAATCTGCTCTCCTCTCTAATGCTAACCTCAGGAACCGAGAGAGAGCAAGCTTCCGGTCTGCCCCACTTTATAGTATAGAAATCCAAATCTTTAATTCAATCTACAAACAAGAAAGTCTCTGATACAAAGCCACCCATCTGAGGCATAATGGGAGGATTCCTCATGAGAGTGCACCACCCCACATCATCCAATCAGTCAAGGGTGTGGGGAAAAGCTTACTCTTAAAACTAAAGGTGACCAGATTTAAAATTGGTAAAGCGGGATACCATTGACTGAGGGGGCAGTGGGGGTTCTTGATTAAAAATTTGGTCTATATGGAGCAAAAAAAAATTTTCATAGAATGCAAAAATAGTATTGTAATATATATTTTTAAATCGGGACTTTTTTAAAATACCGCAGGATGCAGGACAAATTGTTAAAAATTGGGACTGTCCTGCCAAAAGCGGGATGTCTGGTCACCTTAAAAGCCTTAGGCTATAACGTCCTGGCCTGCCCACAGCCTGTCCCTCAACACACATTAATGTCAATGGACTTCCACGTGAGCAGCGCCATCTTCAACAAAGTGAGCATAATATATTTTATCTGCCCTCAAGTAGAAACCACAAGGAACACATTTCTCACTCACCCACTGTGTGGCCTTGGGTGAATTGCTCAACCTCCCCAGGTCTCAGTTTCCTCATCTGTGAAGTCACATGACAATAGTCCTTAGATAGGAAAGACAACCTTCAGGCAGGTGGCAGGGGGTTCAGTTAAGAGTAATGATAACAGGACTCTTCACTGTGACAATCTGATGCCTTTGTGTCTGGCTGGAAAGATGCAGGCTTGGGTTCCAGACCCCCCAGGCTGGGCAACCTTGGGCAACTCACTTCATCTCTCTGGTCCTCCATGCCTTCCATAGCCCAATGGGCTGGCTCTGAGCATTGATGAGGAGCAGTGCTGTTGGGGAGGGAATCAGAAATGCTCAAGCAAATCTTGTCATTTAGAAAGCCTGGCCATTGGGGTAGCATTTGCATGGAGTTCAGCTTCTAGAAACATGGGCTTGTCAGTCCACCTCTGGCCCAGCCCTGAGGCCCCACCACAGAGGGCTCCACCCTGACTGCCCAGACCCGCTTGGCAGATGTGGTCTCCCATAAACTAATGTCCTCCCCAGAGAATGCCACAACAGAACCACCCCTACCCTGTGCTTCCGTGACCAGTCCTGGAACCAGTGAATGGACAGGTGGTCCCCAGAACTGCTGGAAGGGGACCAGTTGGGAGATCTGGGGTTTGGACTCTGAAGCCCTTTCCCCTCTAACTCCAGGTCTGGACTTCTCACTGAAAGTCTCAGCTGGTGGTTGGGATCTCTAATGGCCCCATGTGGGGTGGATGGTCCTTGAGGTGACCATTTATTTCACTGGGGATATCAGGGGTGGGGAAATCAGGGTCGGGTAGCTCCCACACTGAGGGGAAGACAAGGGTTGGGTGTTACAATAATGAGGTGGGAGGAGAGAGGGAAATGGGGGGCTCTCTGCAGAAGCTGTGCTGGATGGTCATGACTTGATGGGTACGTGGGCTTAGCAGATCCTGGAGGACTGCCAGTTCAAGGGTGTGGCCGGTGCAAAGGCACCGGGGCAGGGCATGGGATAAAGGAGAGTAAGGTAGTACAGGGCCTGGGGTGAGGTGAATAGGGGAGGAGGGCAGAGAAAGGAAGAGGTAGGCAGGGCCACAGTATGCCGGAACTTGTGACCCATGGTGGAATGAGTTGTATCTATGAGCTGGGGGTGACACTATATGATTTTTTTTTTTTTAAAGAGAGAGAGGGGCATACAAGAAGGGAGATGAGAAGCATCAACTCATAGTTGTGGCATCTTAGTTATTCATTGCTTGCCTGTTCATACATGCCTTGACTGGGGGGCTTCAGCCAAACCAGCAACCTTGGGCTTCAAGTCAGAGACCATGGGGTAGGACCTATGATCCTACACTCAAGCTGGAGATCCCGCGCTCAAGCTAGCAATCTTGGGGTTTCAAATCTGGGTCCTCAGCATCCCAGGCTGACGCTCTATCCACTGTGCCACCGCCTGGTCAGGCTAACTTCTATTTTTTTTTTTTGTAACAGAGACAGAGGGACAGATAGGAACAGAGACAGGAAAGAGATGAGAAGCATCAATTCTTCATTGAGGCACCTTAGTTGTTCATTGATTGCTTGCTCATATGTACCTTAACTGGCGGGCTACAGCAGACGGAGTGACCCCTTGATCAAGCCAGCAACCTTAGGCTCAAGCTGGTGAGCCTTGCTCAAATCAGATGATCTCGCGCTCAAGCTGGGGACCTCAGGGTCTCAAACCTGGGTCCTCCACATCCCAGTCCCCCGCTCTATCCACTGTGCCACTGCCAGTTCAGGCTAACTTCCGTTTCTTAAGGATACTTTGAAAACAGACTGAAGAACAAAGGGAAGGTTGAGACAGAGGTCTAGGGTGACATGGATCCACTGGGAAGAGGGGCAATAGAGCATGATGGAGGATGGAGACCAAAGTAAGAGCTCTGTCTTGGCTGTTAAATTTACGATGCTGATCAGATATCTGAATTGAATAGAAAGCAGGCAGGTGAACACTGGAGCCTAGAGCTCAGGCTGGGGTCTGGGCTGGATTTGCAGTGCAGATGTCACTGCCATGTCTAAAGCCCTATTGGTCAGGCTGGCACTCATGAACCAGGCTGGTAAAGTTCCCTTTGCTGAAATAAAACCTTGCCCACAGGAAAAGTCGCTCAACTATGCCTAAACATTGGTACTATGTGGTTTATGATAAACCCCTGCTTTCTTTGTAGGCTGCTGGAATTTGGGTACATGCCAGGCGAGGGGCCTGTGTGACCAGCCCCAATAAAACCCTGGGTACCGAGTCTCGAAGGGGCACCATGGCAGACATCATACGATTTGTTGCAGCTTGGCAATGAAGGAATTGTGACCCCATGTGGAAGCCTCCTGGAAGCTTTTGCCTGGCGTCCCCTGGATGTGGCCCCATGCCATGTCTTTCTCTTTGTATCCTGTGGCTGGAATACATTAGCTATATGCCAAGTCCCAGTGAAGCACTCACCTGGGGTGGTTTTGGGGACCGTACAGAATAAAAGAAACTCACTGGGGCCAGTCTGGAGAAGAGGCAAATGGTGGCCAAGCCACGTGCTAGAACCCCAGGGAAGCAGGATCTCAGGGATGGGGGTGGGGTGCACCCAAGAGGTGAGAAAGAGATCTCAGAGCCGAGTGTGCAATGTGGCACATAGATACCAACAGAGACCAAGGTGAGAGAATCTTGTGGCATTGAGGGATCTGATGTTGACCAAGCAGGTTTAGTGTGGGACGTGGTAAACTCAAGTGGTGCTGAAAGTAGACTTCCTGTTTTCCTGTGAGGTGGGGGTAGGAGGTTTAATTTTCCAAGTCAGTATTATGGCAACAGTATCATCTCCTCTTGGCTGTGCTACATTCATGGTGCTGATCAGATATCTGAATTAGGATAGCAAGCAGGTCAACATAGGGGTCTAGAACTCAGACTGGGGGCGGGGCTGGATCTGCAGTGTAGACCTCACTGGCATGTCTAAAGGCCTGCTGCTACATGCTTCCTCTAGTGTGTCCATAAAGTCATGGTGCACTTTTGACCGGTCACATGGTCAAAAGTGCACCATGACTTTCCGGACACACTGTACTTTGATCCTGCCCAGATCTGAGGCCCCTGCCGGCCCGGGCTCTTTTATATAACAGGCGTTATATGAACCCTCCACCCAATATTGGGCCACATTTGTCTACCTACAGATAACTGTGGATATAAAAACCGATGAACTTTAACATGAGCTTTAATTTGTTGTTTTCCTTAACCGCATTTATTGATGTAAACAGAGCATGTTAAGAGATTCCAGGGAACAGCAGACTACGGCTGGTACCTTGGTTTTAATTCAAAAAGGAAATTATGACACCAATGGCTTGGGGTGGGGGTAAGAAAAAATATATAAAGGCTTCCTGGTGACACCCCCTGGACCTGGTGACCTGGTTTCAACTGCACACCATCTATGGAAAGGCAGAGCTGTCAAAACAGAATCAATAACAGCAGTTAAAAACCAGCCTGGCTCTTGCTCAGGCTGTCGCCATGGACGCTTCATGCTCTTGACGACATGCAGTCATAGGTACACAAGTGTCCCTGGTCACCTGGGTCTGCCGCTGGAAATCAAAGACGGAATCACTTCATGGCACTACAGATCTGGAAAAATAAAAATCTCAGCTAGAAAGAATGTCGGATTTGGAGACTGGGAGGACAAGGAGGAGTGGGGGCTGTTTAGTGGGTGAGAGGAGGACACCCTAATTGCAGGTGAATGGTGTGTGGCTGCACTTTTGGGGTCACCATGGGATGCATGGAGTCCCCTCAGGGATCAGACAGGGACCACTGGGGCCCGCTGACCACACCCACGGCTGGCTGTGAACAGGAAAGGCCCTCCACTCCTCTTTCCTGCTGAACGCTTACACAGGATTTCCTTAATTTGTGCTTCCCTTTGGTTTGAGAGTCAAAAAGAGTGAAGGGGGGAAAAGAAACAAAATGGTTTTGTCACTTGTCCAAAACTGAGAGAAAAGGTGTGAGTGGGCATCAGACGTGTCGGCGAACACTTCCTGGGCTTGGCGTGGGTCACCTCACTGAGGGTGCGAGCTCAGCACTCCTGGGACCAGTACTGGCTTTCGGGGACCTCGCTCCTATGGTGGGAGATGCAGACAGGCTTTGCAGTGGAATTTTAGTGATGTCACGCCCCAGAGATGGGGCCCACCATGTTGGTCACTGTTGATGGTTAGTTGTCTGCATCTTTCTCTCCAGGTACACAATGCATGGGCCAGTTCAGCAGACAGCAAAGGAAAAATAGCAAATCCTTAACTTATTCCATCTCCAAAGTTGAAAAAGATCAGACAGTTACTAAAATAAACAATTTCTCAGTTGTGTTCTGGTGGCCCTGGGCCCGGTGGCCACGGCAGGGGCATCGAGAGGGGAGGGCCCCAGCTGAGCGAGGGGCTCACTCAGGACAGGCACAGTCAGCTCGGCTGAGCAAGGCTCAGAGTAAGGCGGCGTTCCTCACAGAAGAACACATCGGAAAAAGCTGGTCTTCTTCTGCTGGTCTGGTGTGATTTTGACTCCCTGGTTGCTTCCCTGGGGGCTGTTGCCTTCCTGAAGTCACAAGAGGTTTCTGAGGTTATGGCTGAGCATCAGCACTGTGTCTCTTAACCAACCAGCCAGTCAACCAAGCAAACAGCCAACCATCCATCTGCAAGTCTATTTATTCATCCCCTCCTGTCCATCATCCAACCATCCATCCATTCATTCATCCCCTTCCACCCAATAATCCAACTGCAAATCTATCCATCATCCATCTATCCAACCAAACACCCATCACCTCCAACCAAATACCAATGAATCCATCCCCTTCCAACTACCAACAATTTATACATCCCCTTCCAAACCATCCATCCATCCATCTTCTTTCTTCCTTTTCAAACTAACCATATATTTATTGTCTCTTCTTTTCCTTCTATCCATCCATGTCCTTTCATCCACCATCCACCCTCTTCCTATCACCCGTACATCTGTGCTTTCCCTTTCATCCATCTACCCGCCCAACCATCCCTTTCCATCCAACTGACGGGTCCTCTTTCACAAACCCAGACACACGTTTTCCGCTGCCCACCAGCCTTCCAAGCACTACTCAATGACTCTTCACCTACTCGCCCTCCTTTCCACTCATCTCCTCAGCACCTTTCCATGTGTTCCCCCATCTTACTCTTTCCCCTGTTTCCTCCTCACTCACCCACCCTTCCCTCCTTTCTATGCCTACCAGTGAAGGCAGCCAAGCGGCAGTAGGCTCTGTCCCTTGGAATTTGGGGGTTAGAAGACTCAATTTAAGGTCCCAGTGCCACTGACACCTGGATGGTGTGTCTCTGTGCTAAGCCTCAGGCTTACCACTCCCCCTGGTCCCCCTTCCGCTCTGCTGCGGGGACATGAACCAGAAACCCTGACCTTGTCCACTCAAGTCCTATTGAAAACACACCAAAGGCCCCACTGTTTTCAGAGGGCTGCCCCCAATCTGTCACCCAGCATTTGGAGCCTCTGTAATCTGGTCCCTACCAACTCTGATAATGTAAATCCTGTTTTCTCCCATGTCACCCTGTTTGGAAAGGTTTAGTCCCCTTTTCTTTGACTAATTATTTCTCATCTTTCAGCTCTTAGGTATAACCTGAATTCACTTAACAATAACTCTTGAATGCCTTTGCTGTGTCTGACACTTGTGTGGGCCCTGGGCATGTGGTGGCTGGCAAACAAGTGCCCCTGCCTTGGGAAGCTCACACTGTGAGGGGAGACAGAAATTATGCCAGAAAACAAAAGGGCGGTGATTTCCCACCATGGTGAGGAATGAGAGGAAAGGCAGGGCAAGGGGTGGAGGTATGCTTTGATGGTGATGTCAGAGACCGCAGGGCATGAAGAAGTGAAACCTGGGACAGTCCAGGTGTGTGGTAAGCACAGTAACAGCCCCCAAAGCCATCTGTCTGCACCTTAATCCCTGGAACCTGTGCACATGGTACCTGACGTGGCAACAGGGATTCTGCAACTGTGGCCGAGGTGAGACAAGAGAGCATCCGGGCAAGCCCTATCTTACCCTATGAATCCTCAAAAGCAAAGTACTTCTCAGCTGCGGTCCCAGAGAGGTGAGATGGACACAGGGTTGGGAGGTGTGGGGCAGCTGGCTCTGAGGATGAAGGGAGTGGCTCTAAGGTAAGGGAGGCAGTGCCCTCTAGAAGCTGACAGGCAAGGACATGGCTCCTTTCCAGAGCCTCCAGAAATGAATTTGGCCCTGCCGACAACTTTGATCTGAACCCAGTGAGACACTTCAGAATCCTGACCTCCAGGAGATCAAGGTAATGACTGTGTGTGGTGTAAGCTGTGCAGTCTGTCATGAGAACTTGTCATGGCAGCCCTAGGAAACTAATGAGGGGGGAGCACCCCAGGTGGAGGGGAAGGAAAGCCCAAAGAAACATAGGGCGCGCCAAGAACAAAGGTCAGGCCAGCATTGGCATGAGGACATGCCGGCTGGAGCACAGGGGGTGACAGGGAACGGCAAGGTGGCAAGGTGAAGCGGGCGGCAGCAGTCAGAGCTCGAGGCCCAGGCGAGGCTAGTACAGCGTGTGCAGTCTGCTCAGCACAGTGAGAAGCACTGGGCCACATTGAGGGGAGAATGCCTGAGGTCTTGGGAGTGGGGTGGGCACCCGCAGAGCCCAGCTTTCTGTGACACTTTCAAGACAACACGCGGGTGGGTTAAACTGGCTGTATCAGTGATGATAAACATGAACTTGCAGCTGGTAGATAAACAAGTCCTAGGGAATCTAATGAAAAGCACTGTAGTTAGAGTCAACAATAGTACATTTTAAACTTCCAAGTTGCTAAAAGACTAGACTTTAATTGTTCTCAACACAAAAGCAGTAATAATTACATAAAGTGACAGAGGTGTCAGTCAGCTAATGCTACCATGGTCACCGCATTGCAACATATTAATGTATCAAACTACCACTGTACACCGCAAACTTACACAATGTTGTATGACATATAATAAAAATGGCAGAGGGCTACAACACTAAATATAAACACAATGATGGCAGGAAACGAGTAGGAATTTAGCCTTCAGTGATTTGCAATTCCAGTAAGAAAAAGAGAAATCACAAGGATTATGGCTGCACATCAGCGCTTCGTGATCTGTGCCCCTAACAGGATATGGCACGTGCTGGAGGCAATCAACAGACCAGGACCAGGACAGGCAGTGTTACTGTTATGCTCAGTGTGACTGCCAGTGGGCAAAAGTGAGTCAGAGGATCATCAAGAATCAAAATTTTGCCATTACACTCGAGAGAAAAGAAAATCACAGTTGTAAAAAATCGGGTGACCTACTAAACAGTATTTTGTGTCATACATACTCTCATATGAAGAGACCTAAATGGGCCATGCAGAGTGCCAGGGAGCACTACCCTCCTGGATAGAGTGGCCACTGGAATGAGGCTCCCAGGCAACTCTCACAACAGCTTTTGGGTGCTAAGCACACCCGAAGGACAACTGAGCTTTCAGACTCAACCAAGTAAACACTAACTGCTGAGTGTTAAGGTCTGTGAGATGCTTGTGTAGAGAGCAAAAAAGCCAGCAATAAATGAAAGAGATAGAGATTCAGGGAGGATCGCCTGGAGGTCTCAGAGCCATCACAACCTGCAGAACTGCAGCTGGTGGGAAGGAAAAATGGCTATCAACCAAGTGATGCTGGAGGCTGCTGCCTCCAGAGCAGAACTGAGGCAAGTGTCCCCTGCCAGCCAATGAGCTCAGCAGGCAGGGCCTTCTCTGTTTGGACACAGCCTGGAGCTGAGCAGCTCTGGGCCAGAGAAAGAACAGAGTAGATGAGCATGTCCGGGAGCTGATGCCATGACCACATCTGCTATTCCTCCCCCTTCCTAGCCATGCCCAACTGGGTCCGGCTGCCCCAAAATGCAGGATATGCCTGAGTGTGAGTCACACCACTGAGGCAGAAAACAGCAGGCTCCAACTGGGGAACCATTCAGGGATAGGAAAGGACACACACTCACCAATTTTTTGTCCATTTTTGCTTTGATGTCTCTGGCGAGAGTGAAAAACGCCTGTGGAATAAGCACGTTGTCAGTGCCCTGGCAGCAGAAAGCAGATGGGGGCTTGCTGGTCCCTGGATGCCACTGGGATGGTGGGACAGCGGGGCAGGGGCCTCACCTGTCCAGCCCCATCTCCTACTCCACTGCGAAGACCACCACCTTCCCTTGATTGGTCAGGGAGAAAAATGAGGCTTGAAGTGACCAAGTCACTTGTCTCAAGTCATCCAGAGATTAACTGACCATTCTGAAAGGATCCAGGAGGAGAACCGGTCCTTGACACCTGGGCTCTGCTTGCCTGCTTTGCCCCTTTTCTGATTGTTAGGGGCAGGGCAGAGAAAGATAAGCAGCTCTTTGGCCAAACAGGTTTAATTCTGGGTCCTTGCCTGGGAGAGAGGTTTGGAAGGGCTGCGATGGGATGAAAGGATTGTCTTCTAGGAACAATGAATACTTGAGTTGGCCTGAGCCCAGGCTGCTGCCTCTGTTGCAGCCTCCTAACCCTTTCTTCCCTTCCCTCGTCTGCTTTTGTGACAAACATTTATAAACCACATTCTCCCCAAGGCCTCACACAGGAGGGACTCAGCCTCAGCCGTTGCACTTGAGAGGCTCCTGGTTTGGTGGGAGGGGCAGTCTCAGCAAACACCCATGTGATGTGAGAAGTTCTGTCATGGAGAGGGGATAGGGTGCTGGGAACCCACAGTGGTAGACCTGAGTGGGGATGGTGGAGGCTGCCCTGAGAAGGGCCACTTGGGGAAGGCCCTGATGGAAAAGGGTGTGTGAGGGAAGGGACCATAAGCAAAGGCTCAGAGGTGGCCCAGGATGGACAGCAGTGGGCAAGGCCTGATCTATGGGCTGCACACACAGCTGGGACCTGCTGGGGAGGGTTTCTCATGCCAGGGGTAGGGGGTGAGGTTGGGAGTGACGCAGATGATGTTTTGGAAAGATCACTGGGGTGGTGGGACAAACAGGAAGGCATGTCAGCTGCAAGGCTGGCACTGCCTGTGGAGAGGAAAGGGTGGCCTCGGTCATGGCTTGGCCAGGGCTCCCTACTCCATCTGGGCTTACAACTGGGACCCGTCTGTGTGGGTGGCATGGCCCAGAGTACCTACCAAAGCTGGGCCTGGGTGCCAGCCAGTTGAGACTCTGAGCCTCAGTTTCCCCATCTGTGAAACGCTGTCTGCTTCTCAGGGCTCCCTAAGAGCCTGTGAGATAATGTCCTAGGTGCTCAGCCAGCACAATGTGCCTGCTGACATCAGAACACAAGTGGGGGGTGGGGAGAGACGGAAGGGGTAATACCCTGGGGCCAGCTGTGCTTTTTAAGGGGACTGGCACATGATCTTGCCCAGAAAGTGTCTCTTGGATGGATAACCAACAGGGCAACACATAGCCTGTGGCCAAACCCTGTGTCAGAGCCACCCTGAAGGGTGTGACCTGACCCTAAGCCTGAAGGGGCTGGTGCTGTGGGTCTGGGACTCACATTCTCCACGTTGATGTTGGCCTTTGCGCTGGTCTCCATGAACTTGATTCCATAGTCCAGGGCCAGCTGTGAGGGAGGGAGACATATACCGGCACACATGTCAAATGCCAGCTGTCCTGACCCCCAGGAAGCACCCTTAGGGGAGGGGGACAGTGATGAGGGGATGGATGGTCTGGAGGCTGTGGTTTTGCTTCCTGGAGTCACCAGGCAGTGACTGTCCCTGGAAGGAGGGTGGAGGGGGCCTTGCTCTAACTATGGCCTATCCTCTGCTCACTGGGGCCTCTACAGGTTCCCATGAGACACCATGCAGGAACATGCACAGCACAGCCTAGAAGCCCTCTGTGCTTGCAGTTGTTAGACTGAAACCCAGCTGGGTGTGTCTCCCTCTCTTCTCATGGCATGTGCCCCACTGGGGCAACAGACTCAGCCCCTTTGGCCCAGTAAAGTCCCACATCCTGGGGCTCCCAGCCTTGGACAAACTAGGGTGGTAAGTCACCACAGGCTCAACACGATTCTGAGGGGTTTAGTAAGCAATCAGGGAACCCTGTGGGGCACCAAAATCCTGAGGTTGCTCTGTCCCAAGGAGCCTAGCAGTGCCAGGCACAAGAAGGCCACCAGGCCCACCTTCTCTCCCCGTTCCTTGGACACTTGTCTCTTTTCGTTCACATCACACTTGTTTCCAAGTATCATCTTTTCAACGTCCGCAGAGGCGTGCTGGGGAGAGGACAGATGGGGAGGTAAGAGGCACAGTTAGACTGGGCCACCTTGTGGCCTAACCTCAGAAATCAGTGTGGTAGAGTCAGGACTGCTAGACACACCCTTGTGCAGATGACAAGCTGAAACTCAGAGAACCCGAGGGAACTGTCCCGTGTCACACAGACAATGCCAGGGCCAAGTTCAGGTTTTAGACTATTTCTCTAGCCAAGTGCATGCTTTCTGGCTGCTGAAGATGGCTTCTGTGTGGGCTGTATAAACAAGGCTCCTGTGTCTGTCCCTGGATTCCAGGTGGGTCTATGGGAGGTACCCCTCCCTGCTCACCTCCCTCTTTCCCTCCCAGGTTCCTTTGCTGGGGGTCCCAGATGCTTCTGCCTTGCTCCAGCTCACTCTTTGGGCTCTGGAAATGAGCCATGATGCGGGTGGGGGCAGCCGTGGGTGCTTTGCCATCACCTGGCATTCCCTTAACTCTGCCCTCACACCTGAAAATGGCATCTCTGTCCCACCCACCCCCTTCCTCAGTGCCATGACCCTGGATTCCTGAAGGCCTGAGGCACTGGACAGGACCTTCTTGCTGTAGGTCAGAACTGATCTCACTAAAATGCCCTGTGAGGGTCGCTGTCTAACTTCCGGTCAACTGAAAGGCCCTCTTCTCTGCTGCCCAGAAACAGAGCTTTCACAAAGACCCCCATGAGTGGGGCGATTCTTTCTCCTCAGCCAGGCACAGTCTACTGACAGCAAACGAAGTCACAGCGGAGGCAGCACCTGCTCACAGACTGGGCCAGCAACGAGGAACCTTTTGCTGTGGCTGTCCAGGAGGGGAAAGTCCTCTGGCCACACCTCAGACCTGATGCCCCACCTGCTGAATCATTAAAAGCTGAAGTGTCTTTGTCCAGGAAGGCTTTGGAATGGCATAAACTCTTTGGGGAGCAGGAAGGTGACACTAGTTTTGGGATAGGC
Source organism: Rhynchonycteris naso (assembly GCA_037038555.1). Taxonomy (NCBI): domain Eukaryota; kingdom Metazoa; phylum Chordata; class Mammalia; order Chiroptera; family Emballonuridae; genus Rhynchonycteris; species Rhynchonycteris naso. The sequence goes on from CM073003.1 coordinate 22,833,840, forward strand.
AGCTGGGGCTGGCTACCTTCCTCTCCGGTCATGGTCCAAGGTCTCCCTTTGAGCTAGCTGAGGTCTGTTCTGCAGGCCTGAACACGGGAGCTCACACTAGCTCACACCCCACTCTGCTGTGGCTCAAAGTATACCTGATACAGCTTCTCATCACACTCTCCAAAGACAAGGGTCATGCTAATTCTAGAATCTTCCTTTTTTTTTTTTTTTAATTTCTTTTTATTTATTTATTTTAGAGAGGAGACACAGAGTGAGAGAGAGAGAGAGAGAGAGAGAGAAAGCAGGGAGGAGCTAGAAGCATCAACTCCCATATGTGCCTTGACCAGACCAGTGCAGGGTTTTGAACTGGCGACCTCAGTGTTCCCAGGTCGACGCTTTATCCACTGCGCCACCACAGGTCAGGCATAGAATCTTCCTTTTTTAGAAAACATCAAATGTTCACAGTGACTGAGAGCTTGGGTATCACCTCTCTTACGACCAAGACATCGCCAAACCAAACAGCCCAGATGGGAAATGGGCTCTCAGAGCCATGTTGACTAGACTAGGCCAGTGTGGCGTCCAGTGCCAACTGCCTGGGTTCCAGTCCCTGTTTGGCTACGTCCCTAGCTATGGGGCTCTGGACTAGTTCTTTGTGGGTGTCTTTGTGCCTCAGTGATCTCATCTGTAAACCAGGGGACTTCAGGGTGAGAACCCAGGACAGGACAGGTGGGAAGTTTCCATCTGCGGATGGGGCCCTCAAGCCTTACCTCCTCAATGTTTCGAATCCAGTTCCGGATGTTGTCAAAGGACTTCTCATTGGTAATGTCGTAGACCAGCATGATGCCCTGAGCAGAGGGAGACAGAGATGCATTCTAGACAAGCTGCAAGTGCTCTGAGGGGAAGAACATCAGGGACCTGATATGACGCCCTCCCACAACTCCCTGCTGGGCTCTAGCACCAGTGTTTCCCTGGTCTCCCAGGCTCCAGTCCTGCCCCCTCAGCCACCACACTGACCCTTCACCCCATAGACCAGACCCTAGCATCCCCATGTTCACAAACAACCTTGCTGGCTCCCCATTGTAGGCAGGGTAAGTACAGCCCCCATGCCCCAGCAGCCCCCGAGGTTCTGCCAACCTCTCAGCCTCATGTCCTGCAGTCCCCCACCCAACAGTGTTTCCCCCCGGCCAACCCTCTGCTGTGCATGGCTTCCTCCACATACTCACTCATCTCCCTGCCCTGGCCCAAGTTACCTCCTGGATTCAGCTAATACCACCTCCTCTGGGTACAGTGCCCATCATCAGGCACCTGTGTGCCAGGCACTGTAGTGGGGTCTCCCTAAAGCCTCACAGGCCCCTGTCAGGTAGTCTAACCACCCCTACTCTGGATGAGAGCCTAAGGCTATGGGGTGGCAGGGCTAGGTCTGTCTCTCATCCCATGAGACAGTAAAGGGCACAACTGGGGTCTGAACCCTCGTGGCCTGATCCTGAGATCCCTGTGCCTTGCCCAGGTACCCCACCAAAGTCGGGGGTGGGGGCGGGTTTCAAGCACAGGGCTGGGCAGCACCAAAGCCGAGTGGTTCCATAACCAATGCGTGAGTGTCTGGGTTCAGTCCATGGGTCCCCAAAAAGCTGCAAAGTGAGCCTGCTTCCACCTGAGCCCATGGTCTCACCATCACTGTGAGGGGGAAATACCGTTTGTTAGAGGGGAAACAAAGGTACAGAGAAAAGTGACCTTTAACATCGAGCCTAGGTGGAGCTAACTGTGAAGGAGCTGACGACACTGGCTCCAGGGAGGAACCTCTCTGGGCCATCCTCAGGACCAAGCAACGCTCAGGGCCACCCTTGGTTGGTTCTCGTGCTACCCCAGACACCTTGAGGGTGGCCATGGCAAATGAGCCCAGTGTGCCATCGCAAGCCCCCTGTGCAGCCCAGCACCTGGACTCTGAGGCACACAGTCTTGGCTGTCTTGCCTCCATACCCACTCCCAGGGGCCAGCCCTGAGTCCACAACCTCTGTGTGGTCAAGACCTTGTCTTAGAGGCTGGCCACCTGAGCTTGTGGAGAGCCTTGGCGAGGGGTGACATCATGAAGGCAGAATGAGAAAGCCCCAAAACTGCCAAATCCTCACTGTGATCTTAAGGATATGCACAGTGGCCTTACACCTTGCCACGACCACGACCTCTCAAAACTACCCTTTGGGGCTCTCCTTCAACGCCCTCCTGGGGAACAGAATGGAGACTGCTGACGGGAGGCCATAGAGGTTTCAGTGGACCTCATGCCTGCCTCGCCCGGCCAAAGCCTGCACGAACAGAAGACAGAGAGTATGTTCGTGGATTGTTACCAATATTTGGCGGTTGTGGACGGGGGCAGGGTGGGGGAGGCAGAGGGTAGAGCTATCAGGGAACAGCAGAAGTACCTGAAAAACATGGTGTCACCCTATTCCAGATACTGACATTCCCTTGCTGCTCCCAGTGATCATTTTCCTGGCCTGTCTGGGCAGTTCCCCATAGGTGTTTGTAAGCTGACGATAGGACACCAGACATCCACTGTCCCCATTTTTGAGACCCCATGGTTTAGTACCACACAGAGAGGATGATGGGGCAGCAATGTTCTCTGCACTATGCTGTGAGGTTGCTGCTGGCCTTATATGGCTCCAGGACACCTGAAATGTGGTCAGACTATGGAACTCAATTCCCTATTTTAACTGATTTAAATTCAAATAGCCACACATGGCTAGTGGCTTCTATATGGATTAGTGCAGGTCTAGAAGGATCACAAGCCATAGTCATCTTGGGGCTGGACAGTGTCTTATTGATGGCTCAGTCCAGCCTGGTCAGGGGTGGGCTAAAGATGGGGGCACTGGAAAGAACCTGCTAGGACTGACCCAGCCACATACTCTCTGCATGAACTTAAGCTGGGCATGCAATGGTGCCAAGCCTCAGCTTCCTTATCTGTGTAATGAGGATAATCGTGGCACCCACACTCAAGGGAGTCAGGGAATTAGGGCTGAGATCTGTGCCCAGTGCCTGACACAGGGAAGGGCTTGGTGAAGGAGGCGGGGCGGGGGCCATAATTTCAGCCTAGAGAAGGAAGGGCCTATCTGTGGCCACAGAGCAAAAGCTCCCCCGGGACCCTGGTGTCCTGAGGTCTCCACTCCACCAGAGCACAGCAAGGTGAGGGGGAAATTAGTAAATTAATTTTAATGAGGACAGCTAAGATTGCAATCCTTGTGACTGAGTTTCTATTATGTTTCAGATGCTGTGTGGGACACTCTAAATATTTAATGCCTCCATTCATTGCTGCAGTACGTCAGCATCTCCTGAGCTCCCAGTGTACACTCAGCAGTCCAGACACAGGGTGTATGGCAGGGACTGAGACCTGGCCCTGCCCTCACAGAGCTTGTGGCCCACTGGAGGAAAGAGGTGTCTCTGCAGTTAAATAACAGGGCACACCATGGAAAGGGCAGGGTGTGGTGGGGTCTGGAAATGGGGAGATGGCTATTTTTCCTCCCAGTGGCCTAGGACATAAACCTATTCTCTGTTCTACTTTGTAAGTATGGAGACAGAGCTCAGAGGATGACCAGGTGCTGAGCCCATCCTGGGGGTCTGTGGCCCGAGCATGTGGACATACCTCACACATGCATGGTAAGCTCAGCGCCCTCATGGATGGGCAAGTCCCTGGCCCATTCCAGGTCTCCCCCTGCATCCAGTTCAAGCCTCGCCTGCAGAAGGTGCTTACTAAAAATATTTGAGAGATGACAAACCAGTCTTCTGATCTTGTCACCCTGCCTCCGGCCCAGGCAACGATTATAACGGCCAGCAACCCAGAGCAAGTCAGCTCCTGGACCATCTTCAAGTTTTCGGCAGCAAATTCCATAGAGACTGATGCAGGGCGAGTGAACGCTCCTAAGTTTTAGGGCATGCCGTCTCCAATTTCACGGACCTCACCTGGAAGAACCGGCTTCCTGTGTCCTCCTTCATTCCTAAAGAATTAGGATCCCTTAAACACTGCATTGTCTCTGAAGCCAGAAAGGGAGATACGTTTATAAGAGAGGGACACATAGTCTTTCCCTTAAACTAACCTGGGACCAAGACCTCCCAAGGAGCCAGAGCTTGGGGCTCCTCAGAAACGACCAGGTTTTGATATCCAAGCAGTAAGTTTCGCTTTGACTTGAAAACAAAATACACCAATCCAGCCTGACCAGGTGGTAACACAGTGGATAGAGGATCAGACTGGGACGCAGAGGACCCAGGTTCAAAACCCTGAGGTCGTCGGCTTGAGCGTGGGGTCGCTGACTTGAGTGTGGGATCATAGACATGACCCCCTGGTTGCTGGCTTGAGCCCAAAGGTCGCTGGCTTGAGCCAAAGGTCACCAGCTTGAGCAAGGGGTCACTCACTCTGCTGTAGTATGCAGTCAAGGCACATATCAGAAAGCAATCAATGAACTAAAAAGCCGCAATGAAGAATTGATGCTTCTTACTTGTCTGTCTGTCTCCCTCTGTCACCAAAAAAATAAAAACAAAACACCAATCCATACCATTGCACCCCTATAGTAGGCTGTTGTGATCGTCCGAAACCGTTCCTGGCCAGCTGTGTCCCTAAAGACAAGAAGGAGAAGGAATAATAGCGACATTGTCACAGTGGGAACAAGGGGCATCTACCAAGGATGGACGCCTGGCTTTCTCATGGGTCAACCCTGACTCACTGTCCTGCTGTGGGCAGTGCCCTCTATTCTCCCTATTCTTACAAAGAAGGAAACTGTGGCTTAGACAGGTTAAGAACTTGGTGATGTTTCTGAGCTGGGGACAAGGCAGAGCCTCCTCTTCTGCACCTCTGCTTATTGGGGCTTTACCCTGGAGTTTCTGGGTCACAGAAGACACACAGTCAGATGTTATTATTTGCAAAAATCTGGGACCACAGCATGGAAGGGGTTAGTCATGTGGCATGGGAACACAGACATCACTGGTGGGCTTAGCCAGGTGACCTCAGTGGGTACTCAGGAAGCACTTTCACACCATCTTGGTGGAGGCCAGGGAGAAAGTCCTTCCTCATTGGTATGAAGGCAATACCCAGGGAAGACAAGACTGTGCCCAGCCCAGCTCCTGGCATGGAGGGTATTCAGTGCTTAGCTTAAAGGTGACTTAAAAAAAAAAGGTCAATGGTAGAGCCAGGGCTGTGTCCTTATTCTTTGAGCCCAGGGCTCCTCCTGTGGCTGTGCATGCCTAAATTTAGCCTTACGTGGGGCTAACCTGACTTTCTGTTGCCAATAGCAGGCGACATTCATGGTTGATCGCTTTATTCAAACATGGCCTAGTCTAGAAGTTTTAAAAGCAGTAAGCCCGCTGAGACTGCTAAGAGCAAAGGCAGGAAGATAGGAGGAAAGGAAAGCAAAGCTCTGCTTACTAGTATAGTCTCACTTGAACCTGGGCACCAAGGCTTTGGGGAGCACAAGTTGGAAGTGGAGAAGTATGGCTTGTAACTTACAAGGCTGCCAGAGCTAACAGACTCGGTGCTTTGCAGGATGGGCAAGGCTTTAGGTCTCATCCAGCTTTTGTTTCTGAAATCAGATTCAGAGGTGAACACCACCGAAGTTGAGGGGCCTATGAAGCAAGCTGGACTGATGCTCAAACTCTGAGATTGGGGGTGGGGGGACTGAGCTGTAGGAGGGAGGGGCAGCTTTACAGCCCATCTCATAGCACTCCCTCCCACCCAAAGGCACTCTCCTGGACTGAAGAGATATTGTCACCTTACAAAAAATGACTTTTATTTTGTGCAGGACTCATATTTCCCTGCAAGCAATGTTGCTGCAAGATGGGGCTTCCAGCTGAGGTCAACCTGCTCCTAGAGCTGTGGGCTGCAGACCAGCAGCAGTACTGGGGACTCACACTTCTCCAATTTTATGTGGCACACAAATCAGCACCAGGTGAGCAGAATGGAAAAAAGCCTCAGCATTGGGCCTGGCCTTAGCTTATTTTTGGTTCTGGGGTTTCAGATCTACGTGTTAGAAAGTGAGGCTTAGGCTGCTCACGGAGAGAAAAGAGGAAGCGATGTAGGCCTTCCTCGGTGAGCTGACAGGCTCAGAAAGAAATGCCAGCTGGGGCATCCTGCCTTCCTGGCGGCCTCCACTACCACCAGGTCCAGAGGGCTCTCTTCAAGTTCAACGGGAGTAGGCCACTCCGAAGCTCAGACCCAGGCTGTGTCCACATTGAGACACTGAGCTAACAGGGACTTGTAGCTCAATCCCCAGAAATGCTGACAAAGACTCTAGGCACCAGCAGACAGCAGAGCATAAAGAGGCTTCTTTAGAAAGAGTCTAGGCTAGGCACAAAGAGATGGAGACTATGGTCACAAGGAGTGGGAGGGGACACCAGGGGCTTCTGCTTCAAGCGTCCTGTGGGTGAAGGCCCTGAAAGATGACAACTTACCATATCTGTAGTTTAATTCTCTTGCCATCGAGCTCTATGGTCCTAATTTTAAAGTCAATTCCTGAAAGAAAATGGAAAAAGTACCATCACTGTCAGTTCATTTCCCCAGTTGTGACTAAGGTGGGTGCCTCCAACCTGTGCAGGTGAAAGCTGCCATGGCTAGTGCAGGGCATATGGGATCTGGGGCTGTTCAAACAAATCAGTAGGTACCTTGAGAACTTTCTCATCTCAGGGAAGGGGAAGCTGAGGCTCAGAGGGCGATCAGGAGCTATCCAGAGTGAATCTGGCAGCTGGCAGAGCTGGCAGAGCAACCTAAGTGGCTCAGGTGCCAAAGCCTTGCTCTCTTCCCTCCCACAGAGGGCAGCCTTGAGGAGCGGGCCCAGCAGAGCCCTTTGTAGGCCAGAGACCCACACTCCCCACCACCCCACCCCAGGCCCTCCAAGCACTGTTCCTTCTCTGTAGTGGTCCCCACTCTGCCTACCTATCAGCCTGGCACATTTCTCTCTCCCTTAACAACCACTTTCAGGTCACCTTCTAAGAAATCTTCCTGACCCTGTCCTCCTCACTCCTACCCATCTGGGCTTTCGTTCCTTTCCCCAGGATCACTCAGCCTCCTTGGCTGCACCCCAGGCTCCCACTGTTGCTACCTCAGTCCCTGCCCCAGCCTCCAAAAACACAAACTCACCCACATCACAACCTAACCTCTGCTCCAAGCTTTTGAGTGGATTTAAAATGGATGAATAGATAAATAAATAAAATGTGGTCTGTTCACATAATGGAAATTACTCAGCCATGAAAAAAAATGAAGCACTGACACATGCTATAGCATAGATAAGTCTTAAAAACATGATGCAGAGTGAAAGAAATCAGACACAAACTGCCACACAGTGTATGAACCCATTTATATGAAATGTTTAGAAAAGGCATATCCAGAGAGGCAGAAAGTCCAGGGGCTGTAAGAAAAATTAGGAGATGGGACCCTAGGAGTGGGGGTAGGGTGGTGATGTGACTAAGGGGTTTGGACTTTTGGGCATAATGAAAATGTCCTAGTTGATGGTGGCGGTGGTTGCATAACTCTGTGAATAGAGTGAAAGCCACCAAATCGTACACTTTAAATGGGTAACTTGTATGGTTCGTGAATTTTATCTCAATAAAACTGTTACAAAAACCCAGAACACCTACCCATTGCTTCCCACCATGCCCTCGGCCCAAAAATAAAGTGAAAACAGTTGCCTATCTAATGGGGTCCCCTTTCAGTACCCATAGCTCCTGCCCTCTCTCCAGTCACACCTTGGCCATACCACCCATGTGGCTGTTTCCTAACCATCCCGAGCTTTTACACTTGCTCTTCCTTCCCTGGGAATGATCTTTCCTTCTATAGCCACCTGGCTCGCACTCCTTCAATTCACTCAGGTCCGCGTTCAAGTCACCCCCTCTGAGGAACCTTCTTGACCATTTTCATTTCTCTCCCTCACCTGATTTTCCTCCTTTATGTACTTATCCCTGATGGTGTCTGTTTGGTTATTTGCTTCGTGAACATAAGGAGCAAAACCGGCAGATTTGAATGGCCTGTGTGAGGCATGACAGACAAATCCAGTTTCTGCCTCCGGGAGTTTGTTCTAAATCTCTGCCTGTGAAGGAAGCCATAAGGCTCAGGCGTGAATTCAACCCACGACTCAGGACCCACAACTGCGATGCTAATTCTGTCCTGGGGACCACACAGACTATAAGCCTACACCTGAATTGTGCCCATCAGGCAGACCAAGCTCCAGGAGGGCAGGCGCTCAAAAGTTTTATGGCTGCACGTCCAGTGACGGCGTGGCAGGGGCTGAATATGTACTTTCTAGAAGCCAACTGTCCAGTCCTGTACACAGACCTTGACTATAGGCCTTGTTACAGTTCTGCTTCCATCTGATTCATCGAGTCATCTCTCTAGCCCCCATACCAAGGCGGATGCCTGGCATACAGCGGGCGTGAGGGAAAGATGGCTGTGTGAAAGAATTAAGAGCAACAGGATCTACATGGTGCTTCATGGTTTACACAGCACTTTCCCCTAAGCCATCCGTCTCCCTTAAGAAAAGAATTAATGGGTCCCAGCCAGTTGGCTCAATGGTAGAGCATTGGCCCAGGGTGTGGAAGTCTCGGGTTCAATTCCTGGTCAGGGCATCCCGAAGAAGCGCCCATCTGCTTCACCACCCCTTCCCCTCTCACCCACCCCCCCTGGGGCAGCCATAGCTTGATTGGAGCACGTTGGCCCAGGGCACTGAGGAAGGCTCCTCAGGCACCAGGAAGAGCTTGGTTGCTGAGCAACACTCCAGATGGGCAGGGCATCGTCCCCTAGTGGGCTTGCTGGGTGGATCCTGGTTGGGGCACATGCAGGAGTCTGTCTCTGCCTCCCCTCCTCTCATTGAATTAAGAAACAAAAAGGAAGAAAAAAAATGAATGGGGTTCACAGGAGGTGGTAGAGGCTGAGCCAGGCTGGGGAGAACCAATTCTGGTAGCCACAGGGCCAAGTTCACACCACAATCGATGGAGCTTACGAGAACAGGCTTTGGCAAAGTGTAATCTGGGCAGAAAATGAACAGCCACTTAATCCCTGATCTATAAAGAAAACTCAGAGGTATATTCAGTGCCAATGAAGAATCCGTTATGCATTAAGTTGCATTTCAGGACTAAGCAGCCAAGTAACACCCCCCCCTTTTTTTTTCCAGGGACAGAGAGACAGTCAGAGAGAGGGATAGATAGGGACAGACAGACAGGAAAGGAAAGAGGTGAGAAGCATCAATCATCCGTTGCCGTTGCGACACCATAGTTGTTCATTGATTGTTTTCTCACATGTGCCTTGACCGCGGGCCTTCAGCAGACCGAGCATGCCCCTGCTGGAGCCAGTGACCTTGGGTCCAAGCTGCCAAACTTTTGTTCAAGCCAGATGGGCCCGCGCTCAAGCTGGCAACCTCAGTGTCTCGAACCCGGATCTTCCGCATCCCAGTCTGATGCTGGTCAGGCTCTAACACCCCTTTCTATCCCTGCCCCAATCACAGATGTACTGGAATGTATGAAATCAAGAAGCATCATTCCATCAGCAGAGCCCCACAACAACACTCTGCCCTATTCTCCTGGGTTTTCTTAACACACCAAATTGAATTAGGAAATGTAACTTTACAAGGCTAAGAATAATGAGGCTATAACTTTCAGGTCAGATTATATTAAACTTTCCTAAAAGACACAGACCAACAGGAAGGTTACAAGTGTCATCATATGGAAACAGAGCAGGAGGGAGAGATCCTAGGTTCAAGTGCCACCTCTACCTTCCTAGATGACTTTGCCCAAGTCATGGTTTCCTCTTTAAGTGGAGGCCAGCCTCCTCAGAGCCTTAAAGTGCCAGCCTGAATTTCCTGGTCAAGAATCAGAAACCAAACAAAATCCAACCCCTGAATTGGTATTACTAGTGTTTGTGCTGAAGAGGAAGTATCTGATACTGGGAAACTGAGCTCTGAATTGAGAGTGGCCCACAGCCTCCCAGGTGTTAACAGCACTTTCTGAATGGTAGGGGCACAAGGGTTATCCCAAAGTTTGACCTTGGGTGAATGAGGGGAGGAATCAGAAACACCTGTGCCCTGAGAAGGAATACTTCCCCTAGACAGCCTCAGGTAGTGGAGAGAACCTCCTATTCATGGTACAGTTTTGATCTTTAACCACCCAGTGCATGAAGCAAGGCACAAAGAAAGCATCACTGCTAAACTGAGGTAACAGGGTTCAGAAAGCTGAAGTGATTGTTCAAGAGAGAACAGCTGGAAATCAGGTATGATGATCCCTCTACCTTGCACTTGACACCTAATTACTTTGCAAAGTGCATCTCCTGGAGAAGAGCAATCAGCAGCTCATTGTGGGGTTCAGGAGATAAACTGATTGGGTTCAAGTTACACAGGCGTATGGCAGAGACTGTTCCCTAGGTTTTCTCCATTCGAAAACAACTCCTGGGCTTGGCAACTGTTCTTGTACTTCCCCACTACAAAGCAAGATAGATGTGACTCCCAAGTCAAAACTTTTCTCGTGGGCAATAGCTGCTTTTGTGGAATGGGGAGAAGTAAGCTCCACTTTTGTGGCTATCAGAACTGAAAAGCAACAAACCATTTCTGTTAAACCACAATGGGGCTGGCCTTGCAGGAAGTGCTGTTCTGCAAAGTGATAACCCATGTCCTGGACCTGGTGATAGGGAAGTCAGGGCTGTCTGTGGCAGCGGCTGATTTTGGTTTCTCACCGAAGCTTTTACCTAGCAGCTCCTCAGAGAATGACATGTCCTGGGGAAGACAGTTGTCACTTGCCATTGCTGTGACCCTCAAGTGGGACAGAAGTCAGGGCAAGGAAAGGCTCTGGATTCCCTCTCACCATTCCTTCTAAAAAAAAATTCACCCATGGGAGACACGGGGCTTAACTCTGAATATTCCAGAAGAGAGAGCAGAAGAGAGCTGGGTTACAGTTCTGGTTCCCAGGTGGATCAACTGTGCCTGTCTTGTCTCTCCTGGGATGGCTGAGCCTTTAGTTTTGAAGTCAGCCGTACATGGATTCAAATCCCACCTCTGCCACCTACAGACTATGACCTTGGGACCTTGGGTGAGTCCCATGCCGCCCTGAGCCTCAAATTCTTCACCTGTGAGATTGGGCTCAGACCCAACACAGAGGACTGGAGAGTGTGATAATGAATATATAGCTCCTGTCACAAAGTAAATTCTTAATAAGGTCAGATGTCATGGGCCCATTCCTACAGCCAAGTCCCCATTCCTCAGTTTTAATTCTGCAAGACGGGAATCCTGAGAACAGCTTCAAGGGCTGCTGCAAGGACCCAACGAGAAGACAGGCGCCAAGATCCCAGCCCAGAGTATATATTCCCTGAAGAGCGGGCTGAGGGTTGGCGCCCTAGTCGCCTCATCTGCAAAATGGGCACTTGGTTCTCCCCACCATGACCCAGGAACACCTGAACAGCGGCAGAGGCGGCTTCTCTTCCCTCCTCCGAACCACTCAACCCTCTCAGATCCCTGGATCCGTTCGGCCCGGCCGCTCCCTCAGCCCCAGGCTCTCATGGGCACCCAGCCCCGGCCTCCGGCGACCCCAGCCGCCCCCCGGCCCCACTACCTATGGTGGAGATGAAAGTGGAGTTGAAGGCGTCCTCGGAGAAGCGGAACAGGACACAGGTCTTCCCCACCCCCGAGTCCCCGATCAGCAGCAGCTTGAACAGGTAATCGTAGGTCTTCGCCATATTACACTCTCTCCCCGACGGGAAGTGCGGACAGCGCCTCGCCACTGGCCGCTGGCCCTGTCCATCAACGCCCAGTCCGCTTCTTATTGGCTCCTAGCCTACCGCAGCCGACGCCCGCCCCCGCGCCGCGCCCGTCGCGGGGAGCCCTGGGGAAGGGGTAAAAGGGGGCGCGGAGCAGGAAGCGGCCCAAGAGCGCCGCTCATTGGCCGACGCTCAGGACAGGGCGGGTTGCGATTGGCCAGCGGTGAGGAGTCAGGGGGCTTCAAATGATGACCAGGCCAAGGGGCGTGGCATCTGTGTCCCCGCTTTCTTTCCCCGAGTCTAGCGAGGCCCCGCCTCTCCGCCTGAGGAAAGGGGTACCCTGGGAGCGGCGCCAACGGATCTGGGTCCCCACAGCCTTGGGGCGTGGTCTGGGGAGCTTGCGCACGCGCGCTGTGGAAAACGTTAGACGCCAGCAGAGGGAGCACGCGCATGGGATCTTTGGCTCCCGCCTTCTCGGCCCGCGCAGGCTCAATAGGCACCTCGCCGGAGGGAGAGTGGGAAGGCGTGGTGGCTTTAGAAATGTCGTGTGGAGTCCTCCGCGTCAGGCCGTGTGAAAACGAAGATGAAGGGGATGTAGTGGGCTTGTCACAGTCGAAGCGGAACCCCCTCTGGGGGTGGGGGGGCATGCTTCGTAATCTCGGCTCAGGACAGGAGACTTATTTAAAGATACCCAGGCCTTCGCCATCTGATCGCCTCGACAATTCAGGACCGCCCGTGGACCTAATTAGAGGTTGTTTAGGGCACTCTGCCTGCAGTTTTTACCCTGGAGCTTCACCCGCCTCAACCTGGTCTGGTGGGTTAGGATACTGAGAATTACAGATAATATTTAGGAATGTTGGTTTTGTGCCCGCCAATCGTGGAAAGTTATTAAAAAGCATAAAATGTTTAATCCCCAACCCACTGAGGTAGGTATTACTGTTTAACCACGTTTTATGGTGAGAAGACTGAGGCCAGAGAGGATAAGTGACTTTCCCAAGCCCCAAAGTGGAAAGTTGGGTTTTGAATTCAGACCCACAAACTTTAGAGGCCAATTTTTTTTTTAGTTGATTTTTTAGAGAGGAAGAGAAAGACAGACAACATCAATCTATTCCTGTATGTGCCCTGGCCCGGGATCTAACCGGCAACCTCCACGCTTCTGGATGATGCTCTAACCAACGGAGCTATCTGGCCAAGGTTTTTATTTGTTTTTTTATTTTATTCATTTTAGACAGGAGACACAGAGTGAGAGAGAGAGAGATAAAGGGGGGAGGAGCTGGAAGCATCAACTCCCATGTGTGCCTCGACCAGACCAGTGCAGGGTTTTGAACTGACGACCTCAGTATTCCCAGGTCGACGCTTTACCACTGCGCCACCACAGGTCAGGCCTGGCCAAGGTTTTTAAAGGTGTTTTTTTTTTTTTCTTGCCAAGGTCTTGTCTTGATCATTAGGGTTTCCTGCTTTAGAGATGGACCAAATTTTCTGCGTGGCCTCCATGCTTTGTTACTGTGAGGCATCAAAGAGGCATCCAGCCTGGCTAGATCTTTCAAGAGCTGGCCTCTGTCTGACTGGGGGTGGAGCAGTGGATAGTGCACTAACCCAGAATGCTGAGATCCCTGGTTCGAAATGCCCAGGTTGCCAGCTTGAGTGCAGGGTCATGATATGAGCCCAGGGTTGCTGGCTTGAGTCCCCTGGACAAGGCATAAATGAGAAGAAGCAGTGTTCTTTTTTTAATTCAGTAAGAGGGAAGGCAGACTCCTACATGTGCCCCCACTGGAATCCACCAGGCAAGCCCCACTAAGGGGTGATGCTCTGCCCATCTAGGGCGTTGTTCCATTGCTCAGCAACTGAGCTCTTCTTAGTGCCTGAGGTGGAGGGCATGGAGCCATCCTCAGCACCCAGGGCCAACTTGCTCCAATTGAGCCATGGCTGCAGGAGGGGGAGAGCAAGAGAGGGAGAACTGAGAGAGTGGGGTAGAGAAGTAGATGGGTGCTTCTCCTATGTGCCCTGACTAGGAATTGAACCCAGGATATCACATGCTGGGCCAATGCTTTACCACTGAACCTACTGGCCAGGGCCAAAAAGCAATTAATGAACAACTAAAGTGAAGCATCTCTCTCCTACCTCTGTTCCTTGCTTTTTTAAAAAACAAAAGGCCTGGGGTTCCTCCCCCCACATGTTAGTCCATTCTGTTAATCTGATTTAGGAAAAGCTTCAACTAGAGCCATAGACCACTTTCAATCCCCATGGTACACTGCTCACAAAAATTGGGGGATATTTTATTGCTTCATATTCATTTTGAAACATCCCCTACTTTTTGTGAGCAGTATATTTGATACTATTGACTACCTACTCTGGCAATTCTTTTTCTTGGCACTTTTCCCATTTTATTTACCTGTTTCTTCACATGCCACCTCCTCCTCCCCTTCTCTGGGTGCTACTTCTTAGATTCCCTTGCAGTCTTTAGGGGGTTCTACTTGTCTCCTAGATTTCTGTGTGCCTCATGGTTCTTCCTATCTGTTTGTACTTTCTGGGTGAATCTCAATCCCCCCCCCCCCCCGTGGCTTCTCATATCTCTCTACACTGGTGATTCTCACTTCTTAGAGAATCCATCTCCCAGTAATCTATGTCCAATGGCTTGCTTTTTCAGCATCTGCCTTTGAATTTGCCAAAGATCTTTCAAATTCAGCACGTCCACAGCTGACCTCATCATCTTCCACTCATACAGGCTTGTCCTGAATTACCTTCGAGCTGAAACCTACATTGTCTAAGACCTTTCTTCCACCCTGCACATCCTGGTTTGCAAGGTTCTAAGTAGCTCTTGAATCTTGCTCTTCTGTTTCTATCACCCCTCAGATCATTACATCTCCCACTGGTCTCCCTGATCATTCTCTAATCCAGATTCTATCTTGCAGTGTGGTAATTCTAAAACACCCAATATCCATCCATGGTCTGTGGGCATAAAATCCTCACAACCTAGTGCTAACCTCACCCTGTGTTATACCCACACTTCGTGAGACTGGGAACTTCCCCAGAGTTGGCACAGGTCAGTTCTATAAACATTGCACACTTGTCCTTGTGTTAAGTGCCGAGGCACAAGGATGTCTAGATTAGATTACAACCCAAGGGGGTAGGAAGGAGGGAAGAGGTGGTACAATCTAGTACCATCGTTACAATCTAGTAATGGTGAGGCATTTAGAGAAGAGGACCATAGTTTATTGACATTCTCATCTACTACCTAAAGTGGCTGAGTGTCAGCTAAATGTTGAATAGCAGGAAGTGTTTTCAGTTGTACTTGCTAACAAAACATTGTTTGCATACTGCATCAATGTTTTAAAAGTTTTCACTTCATTTTTTGTTTCCCTATCCCGAGTTCATGACCAGATCTTGAGGCAAATACCAAAACAATTTAGGAGATTGTACTGCAGTCATCTTAAGTCACTTAAGTTCCCTGCCAACCAGTCAGCTAAATCTTAAGGTTATTTCCTTCAGATCACTTCTTCCTTGTTATTCTATGGCAAGCACTAGACCAGATTAACCAAAACATCTAACTGGTCTTCCCGCTGCTAGAGTATCTCCATTTTAGTCCTCCTGAAAATGAATATTAAGTGGATTTTCCTAATGTCAGTGGCTCTCCACTCCTGACCAAATTAAGTTCTGGCTTTTATCAAGGTGGATCCAGCCTCCTTTCCAGCTTTCCTATTTCTTCCCTTCAT
Source organism: Rhynchonycteris naso (assembly GCA_037038555.1). Lineage (NCBI taxonomy): Eukaryota > Metazoa > Chordata > Mammalia > Chiroptera > Emballonuridae > Rhynchonycteris > Rhynchonycteris naso. The sequence goes on from CM073003.1 coordinate 22,849,233, forward strand.
ATATACAACATACAGAAAACCTTTCCCAGGCAGGCCTGTGCTTTCCTAACTAAGACAACAGGGACCATCTTTTTTGCTCCTATCTCATCTATTACAATCCTACTCATTCTTCAGAGCCTAGCTCAGGAGGGTTGGGGATAACAAAGGACAGGAGCTTCGGAGTTACTGAGGCAAAGTGCTCTCACTGTAGTAGAGACCTTAACCCGTACATCATGAAGTCACGGTATAAAGCCAAGAAACAAAATACCATTGCTATGTTCCTGGCACAATTATCTCATTCACATTTGTTGAGTCAAAATGCCTTACATGTCCCCATACATTCTAAAATTCACACAGATGGTAGTTTATGTAAAAATTTATTTGACCAAAATGTAGAAAAAGTGATACCGTTACATATGATACAGTTGCAAGAATCTAAATGAAAAGGGTGGGTTTTATTTAATTGCACAATTTGCTAGTGTATCTCCTGGGTAGTGTGATGCCTAATAAATAGGAGTGAGGGGCAGAGGAGTTGGGTAAGCTAGAAGCAGGGTGGTTTTTAGTCAACTGTAAACTTAAGTTGCCCCCCACACTGCTGGGGAATATGGAATGTTTCAGCTGAGATGTTAACCAAGAAAGCAAAAAATATAGCAAAGCCAAAATGTGCAGCTGTCTACAAAATGCTCCACATCCAGTTGAATCAGGAGTTTCCTGGTCTTTTATTAACTTGGTCCTGATGAAGGAATTAAAAGTCTCAGATAAGTAAATCTTCAATTTACCATTCCCTAAAGTACAGAGGAGATGAAGTTAGGCCAGTTACTTATCTCTGCCGCCAGAGAGGCTCTTTCTGCCCAATATTAAATAGAAAAGTGCTCTTGCTCAATTATTGATGGCCAGCAGTCATTCTGATACGGCTTCCAGAACAGGACTGAATTGTACCATATGCATTCCTGCTGAGTGAATGGCCTCATATCAGAGTAAATGTTATGACTATTTCTCAAGCATTCTCATGCTGACTGCTCAGAGGATGTTTGTTATGCACAGTAAAGTGTGGAAAAGAGCCAGAATGATTAGGTTAATCTATCTGTGTTTTATGACTTCACATAATAGCCTCCCCACCCCAGCTTTTTCACTCTGGATGGAAAACCCCATCCATTTTAATGTGATAGTCCTTGGCCTCCTATAGTGTGTCTAACAGTGGCCCAGAGGTTTTATTGTCAACCTTTTAAATTGACCAAGGACTAGATATTAGAGTTTGTGTTTTTAAAGTGTGGGGTTGTCTAATTCTAGAAACCAAATGCCCTCTTAAGAGACTAATGTTCATTAGGAAACACCCTGCCTAGCTTAGAAATAAATGCAATTTAAGGATAAAAACAGAGTTGAAAAATCTGGTGCCATTTGGAAACAAAGGGAGGAAATTAGATTTAACTGGTGCTCAAAGCTTTTCTGATACAAAATATTTGGTCACATAGTCATAATTTGCGCAGATGCAGTAACAAAAGAAACTTCTTACGAGAGAAGAGAAAGACAAAGATCTGGAGGTCTGGAGCTTCTGTTGGAACAAGACTCTTCAGTTGGGATTATATACAGTTAAGTTCATTTAGTGTCTGATCCAGTGTCTGATGTAAGCCCACGTTCTCTTCTTTTGCCTGGGCAAGTTTTTCTGGTGAGGATTAAGAGTGGAAGACAAATAAATTAATAAGCATCTTCGTTAAAGTGGGGGAGGGTTTCCTAGAATCCATATTGCTAGAGCAAAAGTCATAGCAGAGATTTGTATTTTAATTATATTAGGACACCATGGAATAATAGAGATCAAGTACCAAACTTGGGAGTCAGATGGGATTGCAGGATAAAATATAGGATGTTCAGATAAATTTGAATTTCAGATAAACTTTTTAGTATAAGTATATCCCAAATGTTGCAAGTGATATACTTATGCCAAAAAATTAGTCATTGCCTATCTTAAATTCAATTTTTTCTTTTTAAAGACAGGTTTTGGTATTTTCTTTTTTTTTTTTTAGATTTTATTTATTCATTTTAGAGAGAGGGGACAGAGTGAGAGAGAGAGAGAGAGAGAGGCAGAGTGAGAAGGGGGGGAAGGAGCAGAAAGCATCAACTCCCATATGTGCCTTGACCAGGCAAGCCTGGGGTTTCGAACCAGCAACCTCAGCGTACCAGGTTGATGCTTTACCACTGCGCCACCGCAGATCAGGCCGAAATTCAAATTTAACTCGGTGTCCTCTATTTTAATCTGCTATGTTTGGCAATCCTAAAGTCAGACTACTGTACCTGAATTTACAGCTATGTCACTGAAGTAAGCCATTTAACCTTTCTAGCTCTGCTTCCCCATCTGTCAAATGGGGATAACAATACCCCCGTGTGCTATGTGGGTTATTATGAGAAAGAAATGAGAAACATTTCAGAATTTATGAAGTGCTACACAAACACAAGATTTTAGTCCTATGTATGGGTACTTAATACATTTGCCCCCTATGGCCCTAGCTGGTTGGCTCAGTGGTAGAGTGTCAGCCTGGCCTGTGGAAGTCCCAGGTTTGATTCCCGGTCAGGGCACATAGGAGAGGCAACTATCTGCTTCCCCACGCCTCCCCCTCTCCCTTCTCATTCTCTCTCTCTCTCTTCCCCTCCCGCAGCCATGACTTGAATGGTTCAAGCAAGTTGGCCGTGGTGCTGAAGATGGCTCCAGGCCTTACCTCAGGAGCTAAAATAGCTTGGTTGCCTGAGCAATGAACCAGTGGCCCCAAATTAGTAGAGCATCACCCCCATAGGGGGCTTGCCAGGTGGATCCCAGTTGGGGCACATGTGGGAGTTTGTCTGTCTGCCTCCCTGCCTCTCAATTAAAAAAAAAAAAGAAAAAAGAAACATTTGCCCCCTAAATGCCAACTAATTAGTCTTTGAGCTTTTGGGAGGAAAATATAACCCTGTAATCCATCTTTCCTTTGGAGGTTCTGGGAATGGCTGTTGAAATTCCAGTCATAATTGTGTTATTGTGCCTATGTGTCCATAGCAATGTAGTTAAACCCAGGTAAACCTAACATGCTTGAAATTAAAGCCAGACTACAGGCATGTTAAGTGATTGAGCTGAAAAAACAAATTTTTTTTTTTTTAAACTAAGATGCCATTTAGATCTCTGCGTGACAGAACATGAGGGAGAACTGGTTTGCCATGAGTGACAGCTGATAAGGGACTAGGCCAGTACTCATTAAAATACTGAAGGGAAGTAAAATGACTCATAAAATGTGATAGGATCAGCTTGGAAAATTTCAGAAAGAAAAAAAGTGCACAAGATGTCAGCCTTTAAAATGCAACTATGGAACCTTTCATTTGACAAGGCACTTAAAACCCCAAGCCATTCTGATCTGGGAGGAGTTCATCAGACACAGAACAGTGACTCAGGCCTATCCAGCCTGGAAGGACACATGGTAATTGAATATCTACTACTGTGTGAGCCAATTTCTCCATTATCTCATTTAATCCTCACAATAAATAAGATAGCACTTATTTTGCAGAAAAGCTAAGTAGCTTATTCACGGTCACACAGCTAATGTGGTAGAGCTAAATTCTAAACTTGGATATTCCAACTACAAATCCTGACCTCACTTTACCTTGCCACGATTCTTGGAGTCTACTCTGTTATTAGGTCTGAGATACAGTAACTCCCTGGAAGTGTTAATTGTCCTTGAGAATCATGACAGGCCCATAGACAGCCAACAGGTAGTAGATCTCCATAGCCCCAATCCCTGTCAATGAAGTTCCACTGGAGAGGCAGGGCTGCAACTATTTCAAAGGGTGGAGGTTACAAATGTCTGGAAAAATTCCAGGAACAAATAAATAGAGCAACAGAATACAAATCTCTACAGTCTGTAACCTTCCTAGGGGTGGATGTAGTTGATGTGTGAGGGAAGGTTCATACAGAAGTTCCTGGTGGATGGCAGTTAGACACAGGTACATGTTGGGGCGGAAGGGTGTGGATCGTTTAGGAGGAATGTATTTTGGAGCAATGCAAATAAAGAAAAATTGGGACGAGTGGGACACTTGAAACCATGTCAATGGAATTAAAAAAAAAAAAGGAAAAGAAAAATCAGGACAGAGGTTCCCACCTGAATCAAACAGGATAAGGAATAACAAGCTATAGGACAAAAAATTGATTTGATGCTAATTGGAGATTTTCATGTCATTTCAGGTTTGAGGGACAGTCTAGAAGATGTGGCTTGGACATCAACATGTCTTGAGTTATGGGTACAATCAGAGGTGGTGGTGGTAGTGGAGTGCAGGGGAGGGCTGAATAGACTATGAAATTTGGATTCTCTTGGAAAAAAATCAATGAGCTTTGGTCACTATAAACGTGTCCTTTTAATATCCACAGGCTAACTTTATGAGATTTTCCTCAACCAAGACAGCATTCCTGGTTCTAATTAAATATGAGAGGAGGTAAATGTTAGCATGTCAGGCAACTTTGTTTGGAACTTGGGAAAGAATCACCTCACTTCCTTTGGCATTCCAGCAGCTTCCATTCCCTTTCCCTGCTAATGGGATACTCTTTCATTCCTTGTAGGATAGTTTCCTAAGGGCAAGGTATAGAGGTGAGCTTCTTCTCAGGACCAAGAGCTGGACAAATGTTCCATAAAAAGTGAAAACATAGCCTGACTGGTGGTGACACAGTGGGTAGAGTGTTGACCTGGGACACTGAGGTCCCAGGTTTGAAATCCCGAGGTTGCTGGCTTAAGTGTGGGATCATTGACATGGTCCCATGGTTGGTTGCTGGCTCAAGCCCAAAGGTTGCTGGCTTGAGCAAGGGGTCACTGGCATGGCTGGAGCCCACCAGTCATGGCACATATGAGAAGCAATTAATGAACAACTAAAATGCCCCAACTATGAGTTTATGCTTATCATCTCTAGCCCTTCTTATCACTCTCTTTCTCTAGCGCAAAAAAAATTAAAAAAAAAGAAAGAAAGAAAAGAAAACAGGGAACCCCAGGCAACATTCTCAGAGTATAACACAGAAACAAATGCAATAAGGAGTGAAGAGACCAAAATGCCATTGCCGCTGTTTGTATCCGTAGAGCAGACCCCAATCAAGGGTAGGCTCTTTTCAGACACAAGCCTGCTGGTTTCTGCAATTACTGATGACTACAGAGCTGTTTAAGAGGGTGGATGAATCTCCACTCAAAATAAGTTCCGTTTAAGGAAAAATAGCTGCTGGCATGCAGATACAGTTAGCTAACTCCAAGTCTGAGAGCTCCTGCTAAATTGGCTTTTGTTTTCACATCATCAGAAAATAATCACATGGGCATAATTTTCTTTTTGAAATGAGCTCTTCATTTGAACGACCACTTACTGTTGCAGCCACAGCCAAGGGCATCACAGCTACTACGGCTCAAAAGCGGCAAGTGGAGAAATGAAAAGAGGGCATACGATGAGGACACCTGTCTTTATTTCAGTCACAGTCACAGACACAGCAGAAGGTGAATTGAAGGATCAAACCAGGAGACAGGAAATGGGAGCTTCTAGAAGCCCACAGGTGTAGGCACCACAGTGAGAAGGCAGACTTCAGTAAGGCTAGAACAGTAAGGCTGCCTCTCAGAGAGAGGTCATGTCGTTGAGAGCATGGTCCAGCTCCTCGCTGATAGCTTTGTACTTGAGCTTCTGAGCGTAGAGCTCATCTACAAGGTGGATGTTCCCAAGGAGAGAGTTCAGAGAACAGGGGACAGAACACGAGGGTCGGGATGGTGTGCCACAGATGAGCAATGAGGAAGAAAAAAAGTGAGAAAACAAAGCATGAACTAGATGAAAGTTATTTCCTATGGAAAACAAACAAGAAAACAAAAGACTGACAGAGTGATTTCTAAGTAGTTGGAGGTTCTACAGGGGATTACTCATAATGAACCTTTAAAAGAGTGGGGACCAGAAATGTATCACCAGTCTCCTGCCCTGGTTGTTTCTGATTTTCAACTATGTCACCTGGTTCAAAAGTCGTACTTTGGAATGGGAGCATTCCCCTTATATGGAAATCTCACTTCCAAACCAAATTCCAGACACGTGTTCTGGAAAATGAGTTTTGCACTCATTCTGGGTAAGAGAGGCATCTTGGGAGATTCTATCTGAACCCCAAGATCTGGAATGCATAAATTATTTCATGAAGAACATAGGAAAGATTTCTTTCTAAAGTTGGAACTCTACAAGAAATTCTGGGATGTGTGGGCACCAGGCTTACAGACTGGAGTCTTTATTTAGTCTCTACATTCTCTTTATTTGCATTTTCTCATATAGTGATAAGCTCTGAGCTTTCTGGGAGAGAGCTTCTGTAAAAATGCAAGGCATCTAAAAAATGCAAGGCATCGCTCAGAAATGAGGAAATGGAAGGAAATTCTAAAAACTTTTTTTTTTACATCTGCCATATTCGGGTCTTTGTACTCACATGTGGAGCTAATTAACCAGAGATGTTATTTCTTGAAAAATGGCAGCGCAAGTCTGAATTTGATTTGCACTATCCAATTCCTGTGCTCCAGACTTCAGATGTGACATCACTCTGCACTTTACTATCTCTAAATTGAACAAAGCCCACTCAGTCCCTGCACAGACTTTCCCCAGCTCTCTGTGAGTATGTCAGGTAGGGGAAGGCAGAGCAAACATAATTAGATGGTAATTTCATACCTTCCAGGTCATCTATGGTCTTTTCCAGTTTTGCAACTGTTCTCTCTGCAAATTCAGCACGGGTCTCAGCCTAAGGAAAAAGACAGCAGTTACTGTGAATACTTCAAGGCCAGTCCCTGTAGAAACTTGACTTGCTGGGTATGATCACTCACCTCTTTCAGTTTGTCGGATAGGAGTTTAATTTCTTCCTCATACTTATCCTCCTTTTCAGAATACTGTGGGAGAAACCAAAACATGTTTTTATAAAAAGGAAAGAAAAAAGGCATAAAAGAACACCGGCTTCCTGCTCCTTGGAGTAAAGTGTATGCTTGAACATGCCTAAAAAGCAAAGTAGAGGCAGGCACCTTTCCAGGCAAAGGAAATGGGTACAAAACTCAGAGAATCTGTGAGAAACCCCTCTGGGATGGTACTGAGCTGATAACTTGAGACGAAATTGTGCAATGACTGAATGGAAATATATGCTATTCAAGGCCCTTCACGTCTGTATTTCCAACCCATTTCCCACCAACTTCCCCAAAGTGCTGTCTGCTTCAACAGATTTTGTGTACTCTCTGGTCTCCCAGCTCTAGTCTCTGACAGAGTTCCCAAGGATGGACTGTTTCTTTTCTCATTACCACCTGCTAGAAATCATGTGTCTTTCAAGGCTCAACTCAGATTAATATTAGCTAATATTTATCAACTGCTTGATGTTGCTAGATAGCCTCAATCCCATTTTACAGATGAGTAAAGAGTCAGGTAATTTGTCTAGGGTCACATAGTTATCAAATGAATAAGCCAAGACTAGAACCCAACTCTGGAATTTAAGCTTCTGGCCATCACCATGCTCTATAGTCTTTTTAAAGGTCACTTCCTTGTGATGCCTTTCCCAACTTCCCAAGGTGCCTGTGTTAAAGTCTCAAAGTACCTTGTTATCTTATCGATCTTTTCCACTCAACCTGACTGAGCTCTCATAAATGCAGAGGCCATATTGTCATGAAACATCCATCTCTGTGGCCTTGCAGCACTTCACATGCACAGCTGGACTGTATTTATTCCTCAAAATCCTAGTATTAAATATATGCCAAGCATAAAGCTAGGACTAATGATATAGCTCTAAACAAGTCAGATTTGGACCCTGTCTTTAAGTTTACAATCCAGTAAGGAAGGCATGCAATTAATTGAGTTTTAATAATGATAAATGAGATCAACCATCATGATAAGAAAAGATGTAGATGGGGCTATGAAGCCAAGAAACACTTAACCTAGATGAGCAATCAGGGCAGGCTACCCAGAAGAAGTGCTATTTAAACAGAGGCCTAAAGGATGAATAGGAGGTTATCAAGCATAGAGAAAAAGAAAGCTCGCTCCTGGATGAATGGACAGGAGGTTCAAAGAACTGGAGGTGACAAGAGAACATGTAATGTATACTTAAACTGAAGTTCAATGCTACTGAAGGACAGGAGGGACGGTAAGGAGAGGAGGATGGGGAACTCAGCAGGGTGACCTAAGGAAGACTAGACGTTGCTCCCAGGGTGATTCTATCCTGTTGTGTTTACTCTGGGTATAGTTTCTACCTAAAAAGCCCAATTCCACCTCTGATATCTGCTGCTCAATCTTCAAAAAGGTATTTCTGGAAGAACCAAGGGCTTCAGGTGAGAATGGGACTCTTTATTAATAGGATTATGCTCAGATCTCCCCATGAGGAGCCTGAACCTGACCAGGCATCAACCTCACATTCCATCTCCACCCTCCTAAGAAGTAGAGAGAAAAAATGATGCTAAGACCCCATGGAGGAGGCAAATCCAGCCTCAGGGTGCTACTGCTGCTGTCAGCAAATATAGTTCAGATCCCTGATACCATGGCACACCTTGGCGGAAGACATAAGTCCAGCCAATCACCCTCCAACTGAAGCCAAACACCAACCTTTTCAGAGGCAGCCTCCAGTGACTTGAGGTTATTGGTGACATTCTTGAGTTCTTCTTCCAGGTCACCACATTTTCTGCACAAAGACAAAGGATTTTGTGTCTCACCCTCCCTCGCAGCAGGCAATTCTCCTAAAGGCAGTTTCCCACAGAAGGAATCCACACTGCCTGCCTGGAGTCCCCACAAGGAATGCAGGAAAAGACGGATGGCTTTTTCTGAGCTGGAGCACTGTGTACTCCTCAAAGCCCTCTCATGCCAGGCGAAGGCGTGGCAGGCAGGCTGAGTATTTGGAAGGTTTGTAGAGTGCTCCTGGCCTCCTGCCAAGGCTGAGGCAACAGGGATTTGTGGAATCTATGATTGATGAGGCTGACTCCAGAGGAGTAAGAACGAGATGGAGAGCGGAGGCTGGGAGACAGCAACCAGAGTTTACACTGGTCACTCCAGGAAGCAAGCCCAGAACGGATTTGCGAAACCAGACCCCTCTCAGGGCTGCAGGAGGCTCTGTCAAGCTGGGGAGCCTAAGCAAGAATTTTTGTTGTTTTTTGGAGCTTTCAGGATTCTGTTTAAGCTTCTCACCACCAACATCCCACCACCCGCTAGCAATGTGGCATGGCCAAATAATGACTTCAGGAGCAAAGCCTGTAAACACGTGGCAGGGGTTAGGGGGTTGCTTTCTATAGGTCAGCTTTCTGTTAAAAAGTCACGGCCTACTGAGATACCCTCTCTGGAAGAATGACTTCTGGGCTTCTCTGCTACCAGCTGTCTCACTCCTACTTCAAAACTCCTTTGTAGGAATAGTCAAGACATGGGCAGCAAAGTCAAACAGTTGCCTCCTCTTTGTCATCTACTGAGGCAAAGAGGAAGGACTGAGCAATGAGTTCCAGACACCCATCCTCTTGACCAGAGGCCCTGGTTGGTGTCAACCAGCTCCCTCCAGTTCTGACCGAAAAGTTGAGCTGGGCTCCCCTCAGTCCAGCTCTGCCACTCACAGTTCAGACACCTCAGCACGCTCCTCTGCCCTCTCCAGCTCGCCCTCCAGGATGACCAACTTACGAGCTACCTGCAGAGACAGAAAGGATCATCAGAGACTGACCCCCTAGAGCCACATCCAGTAGGATGCCCTCTCAGTGCAGACAGCGAGGCCATGCCCAGACTGTCTGCCAACATGGGGCCTTCTGCTGCTGCTTTTTTTTTTTTCTTTTTTTGGAGAGAGGAGAGTGAGACAGGAAGGTTGAGAAAGGGTGAGAAGCATCAACTTGTAGTTTCATCACTTTAGTTGTGCATTGATTACTTCTAAGAGAGGGAGGAGAGAGAGTGAGAAGCATCAAATTGTAGTTGCTTTCACTTTAGTTGTACATTAAGCTTCTTGTACATGTTTTGACTGGGTCATGCCAGTGTCCCGTTGCTCAGCAAGTGACCTTGGACTTTCCATGCCAGCAACTTTTTGATCTCAAGAAGAGCAGAACAGAGGTGGTCAGGACTGCCACATGGGGATTTTGGGATCATGTGGATGATGCCCCCACTCAAGCCAGTGATCCCACATTGACAAGCCTGTGCTCAGGGCTCAGCAACCTCGGAGTTTCAAACTGACAACCTCAGTCTTCTGGGTTGACACTTTATCCATTGTACCACCACTGCTCAGGTTCTGCTGCTTCTTTAACTCAGTCCTGGAGACCATCAAAATTCTCTCCCGCAGGTCCCAGGAGTGAGGCAGATAGGAGAAGGAAGAGATGAGAACATAGAGGCAGGCAGAGAGGGAACTGAGCTTTCACTGTCTGAAGACCCATGATAAGGGACCACAATTCTAAAATTTAGCCAAACTGTGCAGAAATACCCAGCTGCAGGACAAAAAGTGATCTGATCAGTTGGTTTCCCCACCAAGTCAGACAAGCGTCATACAATTCCCCAGGACCTTTTGGCACTGTGGAAGATACAGTTCCCAGACAAGTGATGTCTCTGGAAAAACAGATGTGGACACAGATGGACAGCTGACCTAACTGAGAGCTTCCTTTGGGCGGACCCAGGGTCTCCCTATCACACATCCATTTCCTCCCCACTTCCTGTTGCAGCCACCATCTGCCAGCCCCACTCACCTCCTCATATTTGCGGTCAGCCTCCTCGGCAATGTGCTTGGCTTCTTTGAGCTGCAACTCCTGGATCTCCATCTTCTCCTCATCTTTCATGGCCCGGTTTTCTATCACCTTCATTCCTCTGCAAGGAGCAACCTTGTCATTACCGCCACATACACAGTACTGCCCCATCACAGACCTCCATGCACCTGCTCAACCGAACACTGCTCAGACATCTGCCAGGAACCAGGCTTCAAAGAGGAAATTAGGGAGCTAATCACAGGCACTTTTCACCTTTACTGAATGCTGGGCAGTGCTCTAAGTACCTTAAACTTCAAAACTGCCCCACGAAGTAATAGGTACATTGTCTTATTTTCACAAGGAAGAAACCAAGGCACAGAGAGGCTAACTGACTTGCTCAAGGTTATATAGCTAGTGAATGCAGAGCTGGGACCCAAACCTGATGATCTGGCTCCGGAGCTCCAGAGTAAGTGTTCCCATTCTATATCACCTCTAACTACATAGTAACAGGGTGTACTTGTATCCAACAGTTACTACACTGTGGTCAGAGGTCTGGGCCGGCCTGGCTACAGGAAAGATGAAGTCCACTGCAGTGGGGGAGGTGGTGCGCATGTGTCACAGACAACTTTCCAGAAGAAAGTCCTCAAGTGACGAGGGTGGCGGGGAGTTACTTTCTAGTGAGGGAGCTGTACAAGAAAGCCCCAGAGGAATGATATAACACAGCAGGAGGTCAGGGTGGCCGGAACATAGACTAGACACTTACGACACGCTAAAGGTTTTATGCTGAGGGCACAGAAAGCCACTGAAAGGTTTCAAAAATAGGAATGAGGAGAAAACCAGAATGATTAATGGATTGTACGGGAAAGCCAAGGTAAGAGCTAGGTACCAATAGGGTGAGGGATGAGGAGGGCCAGTTGAAAGTCTCCCATAATTCAGCTGGTTGACCAAAAAATAAGCTCACTCTGGCCTGCACTGCTTGGAGTGATCCGGGTAAGATCAGCATCTCCAAAGAAGCTGACCCAGGATAACAATGCGGTGCCTGCCCAGAGCAGAGGTGCATGTACTTCTGCTGTCCAATTAATACTTTCCTTTGGGCTGCCACTACCATTCTCAGTTAACTGTCACAACACCCTGCAAACCAATACAAGGCCTCAAGATCAGCAGGTGAGCAAGCTTGAAAACCCTCAGCAGTCCTGGAGAGATGATCAAAGTGACCTTGCCTTTCCTAGGTCACGGAGCAAGTGGCAGTAGGACTTGAACTTAGATTCTTCAGCTCCTGAGTAGAGGATTCCTTTTACCAAAAAACATCAGTCTCTAACAACAGTATCACCAAATGCTTCTGGTGACATGATAAAAGCGAGGGGCAATCCCAGGCCTTCTGGGTTTGCCCTGGGGGCATCTTGAAAGTGTGACAATCAGCCAGGTTGGTCTGACAGTGTGCACATGGCCAGCAGCTAATCCAGCCCCTGCCCCAGCCATAGGACTTTGTGACGGGATCCCTCATACTTCCCATGGTGGCCTCCCCTCTAAGTGGCTGAAGCAGAGCCTGCCCTGGGTCTGGACCCTCAGCACAGGCCGTTTCACTACATGAGAAGAAATTTCCTGTTGGAGAGACTCCCAGAGTCAATTCCAAGATTCCTCAGTTGGTTTTTATCTCCAGTTTATGGGCACAATGGCACAGTCAGGAATGACTCCTTTGGAGAAATTCATCCTGAAGAACCATAGTAGGTGGGTCAAGCGAGAATCCTGGTGGGATCGTGCAATAGATTTGCACACCGTTGCCACCCAAGTAACCCATTTATACCACGGAGAGGGGTTCTGTGAATCACACAATCCAAGAAACTGCCATACTGTGGAAGATGAAGCACCCTGCTGGAAGCCCAAATGCCACAGAGGTGAGGAGCACTGCCAGCTGCAAGTTTGTGCATGTGCCTGACATGCTGTAGCCATCTAGTAGCCCAAGCCTGCCTAACAGCATTGTTATCAATCATCTACTCATGGTTTGTTCCAAGTTTTTACCTGCCCCCTTCTCACATCACCCTGGAAATTGATGTCTTGAAAATGTGGATAGTGGCTTTCAGACTCTGTAACCTGATCCCATTGCTGTAATACTTGCAGTGATATCTGCCCTTTTTTCCTTCCTCTGCCTGGTGGGAGTTTTTGTCCTTCACTACCACAAACACAAACACATCTATTTTCAAGGCACTGTCATGCACTGTACACATGTTCACATCATGAGATCGCACTCACTTTCAGCCCAGTTCTGTGAGGTCAGCCATCCATTCACATCTCCATTTCTGAAAAGCCATTACCAGTGCTACGGGGTTCAAAGCATCCTTACCTCTCGCTCTCATCGGCAGCCTTTTCTGCTTCCTCCAGCTTCTGCAGGGCCGTAGCCAGTCGTTCTTGAGCCCTGTCCAACTCCTCTTCAACGAGCTGGATGCGTCGATTAAGAGCTGCCACATCCCCTTCAGCCTGGGAAGGTCAGAGGTGCAGCCAGGTTAGTAGGTAACTGGCCAGCAGGAAGCCCTCTACTCACACAGTGACTTTCCCTCAGCTAGCACGATTCCTCCAGCCAGAAGCAGGAAGAAATTTACACTCTGGTCTAGAGAATATGAATTTTCTGTATGACCTTCCCCAAAAATGTCAGGCAACACTCGCCACTCAACAATGAAGGTGTGTGTCCCAGTATAGGATGGGTGGCCGAGTAAACACAGAAGAAAAACAAATATACCGTATGCTGGGAGAGAACAGTGCTGGCCTTTCCATGCGTTGGATTCCTAGAGAACAAGGTCACTGGGGACCCAGCTCACACTGCATGATCAGGTCTGTTCCCAGTCACCTCAATGACAAGATAAATGCAAGAATATGGAGCCCTCAGGCCTGACCAGGCGGTGGCGCAGTGGATAGAGCGTCGGACTGGGATGCGGAAGACCCAGGTTCGAGTCCCCGAGCTCAGTTGCTTGAGCGCTGGCCCATCAGGCTTGAGCAAAAGCTCGCCAGCTTGGACCCAAGGTCGGTGGCTCTAGCAAGGGGTTTCTCAGTCTGCTGAAGGCCTGGGGTCAAGGCACATGTGAGAAAGCAATCAATGAACAACTAAGGTGTTGCGATGGCAATGAAAAACTAATGATTGATGCTTCTCATCTCTCTCCATTCCTGTCTGTCTGTCCCTATCTATCCCTCTCTCTGACTCTCTGTCCCTGTAAAAAAAAAAAAAAGAATATGGAGCCCTCAGTTAAAACGTGGCCATACATTGAGGCAGGGGTAGTCAACCTTTTTATACCTACCGCTCACTTTTGTATCTGTTAGTAGTAAAATTTTCTAACCACCCACCGGTTCCACAGTAGTGGTGATTTATAAAATAGGGAAGTAACTTTATAAAATTTATAAAACAGAGTCATAGCAAGTTAAAGCATATAATAATTATTACTTACCAAGTACTTTATGTCAGATTTTCACTAAGTTTGGCAGAATAAATCTTTATAAAACAACTTACTATAGTTAAATCTATCTTATTTATACTTTGGTTGCTCCGCTACTGCCCACCATGAAAGCTGGAATGCCCACTAGTGGGCGGTAGGGACCAGGCTGACTACCACTGCAAGGGAAGAAGGCAACCCAGACCTAACACCATCCTTTACTAAGTCTGGCCAAGAGATGACGGGACAAGATATAGAAGAAAGGAAAGACATCTTGGTTACAGGCATGAAGAGACGTCTGAGCAGTGTTACTGGCTTTTCAAGGTGTTCTCCCCCACAAGGAGAGTAATGGAGTGAGGGATGCATAAAAGCATGAACTGCAGATCAAAGTGTTGGTTCACAGTGTGTAGCCATATGGCATTAGGCTGGTTGCTTCATGGCTCTGAGCCTTCCCATCGTATCCCTCCCTGTACAGTGTCACAGAATTGGTAAAGAATGGCCTCTTGTGCGCCAGTCCAGGGCTCTTCCCTTGCTGAACCTGCATCCTGAATTTCAAAGTTTTGTGAGGGCTTCGAGGCCAGCCACATTCAGGAAAGGATATTAAGAGTGGGTGCAGCCTGACCAGGTGGTGGCGCAGTGAATAGAGCATCGGACTGGGATGGGGAAGACCCAGGTTCGAGACCCCGAGATCGCCAACTTGAGCGTGGGCCCATCTGGCTTGAGCAAAAGCTCACCAGGTTGGACCCAAGGTTGCTGGCTCCAGCAAGGGGTTGCTCGGTCTGCTGAAGGCCCACAGTCAAGGCACATGTGAGAAAGCAATCAATAAACAACTAAGGTGTTGCTATGGCAACGAAAAATTAATGATTGATGCTTCTCACCTCTCTCCGTTCCTTTCTGTCTGTCCCTCCCTATCTCTCCCTTTCTCTGTCCCTGTAAAAAAAAAAAGAGTGGGTGCAAACAGGGCTCAATCAAGGGGAGATGTGAAGCCCCAGGTAAAGCTACAATGCCATCTTTAGGAAAAAAAAAAAATCTTTGAATTGGGGTAGGCTGTAAAAATGAGTGGGAAACTACTCCTTCCCCTGCTCCTTTAAACAGCAAAAACAGAGTCATAGAACAAGGCCAGAGTCCTGCAAAACTCAGAGAACCAGGCAACTTTTCTCTGCTCCGGAGTTCTAGACAGATGGGTAGTTCTCACAGGTGTTTCTGGGTGAGGGCAGCCTCCTCTCTGACATAGCAGTTTGGAGAACCCATTAAAAACCACGAATTAACTCTGAAGAAATATCATCCGATCCTTCCGATGACTGCCTTTTATTCTTTTTAAATTACATGAATCATAACCTCTTCAATAACTGGAGAAGGAACTGAATTTCCCCCCAATGTTTTATAAGTACATTCACAAAATTATGCAACACACTAATTCCAGTAGTTTCATCACCCCAACAAGAAATTCTATACACATTAGCAGTCAAAGAATTGATTTTTAAGATCAGAGGTGCTTGATTTAGAGGAGTTATTTCAAAAAAAAAAAAAAAGTGAGCAGCTCCTTATGTAGGAGATTATGAATCCTGACAACCCCAGTTTGGGCAAATTTTTATCTATCTGGAATTAAAAGAGTTTTGAGATGCATTAATCTATATGGACACATACATATTATATATTTTTGAAAAACTGCTAGTCACTGCTAAGTCATTTGAGGCTCCACCCCTTCCTGCAATCAAAGCTTCTACACTCTACAAAGGATTTCCCTTATAAGGTAAAAGAGCCTTGCTAGATACATGTGGCCAAGGAACAGGAAGATGTCGATTAATCACACAAAAATCTAAATGAAACCAGCTGTTGGAGGCAGCCCCAGAAGTCTGCCGCACGCCGGCGGCTCTTTGCTTTCTCTTCGGGCGATTGAGAAAGAGTTTCTTTTTCCCCCTCTGGGCCTCATTCCTTTGCCTAGGAACCTTTTTCAGGCTTTCCACCTCCAGACCTAGAGAAGCGCTCTTTAAAAAGCGATCTTTTAAGATGTCTGCAACTTTCCAGAAACATCTCTCCTCCCAAATGGACTGTCCCACTCCTGTCTTGGCTTGCAGCTAAGAGCCATTTTTAGGCAGAAGTAATTGTCCTCCAGTGAGATGACTTGGGATGAGTTCAGAGGGAGGATTACACTGGTTCCGTGTGCGAAAGAGGCCAAACCAGCTACTGTTGGAGGCTTACAAGGGGGTCAGAGCAGCCCATAAAGGATTAAAGGCTGAACCTCAGGCCAACTCCTAAGCAATCTGGGGCTCAATACCCATGGCAATTCCCTCTGGCCGGGCACCTGCACTTCTGGGGTCCCCACCCTGAGAATCTCAACATTCCAGCTTGCAGGATCCCTCAGCTTCCGCCACCTCTCCCAACATTTTGGTTTTGAGTCTTTACACAGGTGTCCTGTCCCCGGAAATTCTAATTTATTATATAAGACTCTGCTCAACCTCCATTTTGAAGCCCCACAGGATGGCCTCTTGTGCCCCATTCTGGTACAGCACAGAGACCCCTGGAATGCAAATTAGCCTACATGTCTGTCCCCCTACCTCCATTAGATCGAATTCTTTTGGGTATACAGGGAGAAGAGAGAGAAAAAAAAGTGGAGCACCTACTATATGCCAGAGGCATGCAGGTAAGTTTTACTCCTGGACACCTCCCAATTACCCTTGGGAGTCGGTATTACTATCATCACTACTTTACAGATGGGGAGACTCTCTCCTAGGGATTAAGTATCTAGTGGTAGGAAATAAAATTAGAATCCAAATCTCTCCCCCGCCCCAGGGGTTGCTACCATCTGTCTCATTAGGAGGGACGGTCAGGGGATGGAGAGAAGGCAGAAAGGCCTCTTCCTCATTCAGCCCCATTATCTGCCTCAGGCCCCATGACCCGCAGCAGAAAGATCGAGGATCTGGGGCCCCATACTAACTTTACAAGCGTCTCCCGGAGGAAGGTGAGGTCCCTCCAGCGGTCCTGGTTCCCGCTGGGACCAGCTAGGGAGTGAAAGGCCGACAACTCGGGACTGAACTTCCGCCCCTTGCCGGGAGCAGACACGTCGCAGCCGCGCCCCTAGGAACAGCTGGGAAAGTTCAGCTGGAGCCGGGAAGCCTCAGAAGAGGCGAGAAAGTGCGACGCAACTTCCCCCACCCCAGTCCAACTCCAGACAATGGAGCTCGTTTCCACTCTCACTTCCCGCTCCTAGATGCCGGGCGCGTCCCCCGCCCCCATCTCCGGACCCGGGTACCAGCGGGAGTCGGATGGCTGCACGGTGCCCATACCCCACTCTAGGATCGCACAAGCCCTTGGCCCCATCCTCCTCCCCCCCACACCCCGCCCGCCCATTTCCCGCTTGGCCGGCCCATCCCGACCCGGTTGCAGCTCTCCCTCCCAGTCTCAGGTCGGGAAAGGAGGGCGGCGGAGGAAAGGGTCTTTGCAGCCAGTCCCGGCCGCTGGGGGTGGGAAATATTTGCGGATCCACGATCCCGGGCGGCCGGGCCGAGGGCGCGAAGGCGGGCTATTAGGGGGAGTGGGATGGACAGCAGCTGCCGTGGCTGGCGGGAGCGCGGGAAGCGAGGCGCGGGGAGGAGGGAAGATAGAAAGATGCGCCGGGCGAGCCGTGGAGCACTGAACCGGAGAGCATGCCGTGCCGGGGGGGGCGCGGGACCGGGGAGGGGGCCCCTGCGCGGCTCTCACTTTCTCGCGCCGCTCGCGCTCGCCGTCCAGCTCGCGCTGCAGGCCCTGCGCGCGGTCCTCCGCCTCGTCCGCCTGCTGCTGCAGCGCCTGAATCTTGCGTTTCACCGCCTCCAGGGAGTTGAGGCCGGCCATGGCGCGGAGGCGCGGGGGCGCACGCAGCGGGCGCTCTGCTTGGCAGGAGTCAGCTTCGGCGAAAGCTGCAGCAGCCGCGCCCCAGCCCCCGAGCCTTTGCCTGCGCCGGTACCGCCCCCGCCCTGCTCCTCCTCTCCCCTCCTCTCCCCTCCCCTAGCCTGGCCGCTGTCGGGCGATGAGGTCACCCGGCCCGGCAGCTGACGTCAGCACCGCTGGGGGAGGGCCTGACGTCGGCACCGCTGGCCGCAGCTGCTGGAAAGTGCCCCTTTTCTGGACTTATTTGGAGAAAGCGCGTTGAAGCACCGCCTCCTCTTCCTCCTTCTCCTCCTTTTTCTCCCTCCCTGCCCCGGGCTCCTGCGCGGCCCCGCCTCGGGCGGCCGCATTCCTGCACACATACGTCCGAGGCCTTCTTCTCCGTCAGCTCCAGCTTCTCTTGTGCGTCCTTAAGGTTCTCTGAGTACTTGTCCAGTTCGTCCTCCGTCCCCTTCAATTTCTTCTGGAGATGCGTCAGCTCTTCCTCCACCTGGTGAAAGAGGGGAAACGTGTCAGTCTGGGGGCCATGTTCCCCTGAGCGCAAGGGCTTCCTCACATTCACAAGAGTCCTCTATCTCTCTCTACCTGTTACCTCATCTTAAAAACGGGATAACAATACTATGAATCACTGAGTAAGTGCTACCCGTGAATATGATTTTCACATCCTTTCCTTGTCCTGGAGCAGCTGTGCTTATCTTTTTGAGGGTCCCCCAATATTCTTGGAGAATGGAGTACAGCTTTGGGGAAACATGAGTCCTGATTCATTTCCCAGAAACACACTCAGTTTTGTATCCCAGTTTCAGGGGTAGAGTCTCCCCTTGATCTGGGTTTAACTGAAAGAGGGAGTCTCACACTAGGCCTGGATGACCGGTACCACTGGTAAGCAGTTAGATGGACATGAGCGGAGCGAGGACTATTGCCCAGACACAGAAGGTCACCAGGGCAGAGAGCCCCAGGTGCCTAGCAATGGGGAAACTAGGGAAACAAGGACCTTGCCCCCAAGGTAACATTTTCTCAGCCCTGTTGACTTAGGCCCCCTGTTTTTGTATTGATGATCATGAGGTTCGGACCCTCTCCTGACCTTTTCTTCCCTGGCATGTTGCTGGTCATGCAGGTTAGATCCCCTTAGCTAGGGAGTGAAGAAGAGGTCCAGAGAATAGCCCTTAAGCATTAAGCCCCCAGGATAATGAAGTTCTGACCCACATCAAATACATCTAGGCCTCAGCTGTACTTCAGCCACAGGCCCAGTAAAGCAGCAAAAGCAGACAAGCAGTACCGAGGCTGACAGACCCGCTCCATTGACTAATGGCGCCCTGCTCTGGAGCAGATCAATCCGTGGAGATCAGGACCCTAAAAGGACACACCTGGTTAGTGGATGGATATCGTCTGAGATCCTCCCTTGGGATCTCCCCTAAACTCCCTACCCTTAAAACCCCTTGGGACTGAGAACCTGGACTGCTTTCCCTCTTGGGAGCATGTGCCTGCTTTTCCTTTCCCCACAGGCGTGTAAACTTTAAGGGCCCTCACAAGACTTGCAGCCAGGGGAGCAATGGCCAGTGGCATCTTGCCTCAGGCTAAGCCCCTGAGCCTGTCTCCAACGCCCCCTCTTCTCTGAATTGCCAGTGTAGGCTCCCACAGGCTTTCTAGAGAGCCAGGGCAGCCCTGCCTAGGCTCTTCTGTTACTTCTGCTATTCCAGGCCCTCCCTTGTTTCACTGTCCCCAACTTCAATAAACTTACTTTCAAAATCACTTGGACTTGTGTTATGAAATTTTTCCAGCACCAAGTCAAGAACCCACACTCTACTGGCTGGTCTTAGGCAGACCCAAAGGGCCAGGTTCCCTGTCTGGTAACAGCTCCAGCTGAGCCCCCTCTAGTTCTGCACATGTCTCCCCCACCCCCACCCCAGTCAAAGAATCTTCCTAAGTCTATGTTTGTCTTGCCCCCTGCCTAGAACCTGTCATGGTTCCTGATTGCACAGGAGAGTAGTTCTCACACTCTCACAAAAATACCCTGAAGAGTTGAAGGGCTCCGATAGATGCCCCTCCATACTTCTGGATTTTGGGGGCTTGGTTAGAAGAGAGCTACCCTTCAAAGACCACTTTCTTCTGAGGCTCAAGTTAAATTCTTGCGCATTTGGCTTGTGTTCATTTTAATAAAAATGTCCCCTACATTTTCGAAATTTTGAGTCATCTTTGTTTATCCTGAGAGTTTGGGCCCCCTCCCAGCACCCCTAGTTTGAGAAGGTCAGGACTATGGGATACAAACTACACACTCCTTCACCCTTCCATCTCAATTGCTCCCCAGCACACCAGTCAGGTTGCACCGCCCCTGCCCCTAATTCTGGGCTGGGGTGGTTAGTCCAACTCATACTTAGATCCAGCTTTTGTCTTCAGTAATTTGATCCCTGATTCTGTCCATGCTCCCAGGAAGCCCCCCCCCACCCCGGGTCCCTGGTTCATCCTCCTGCTTCCTCTTCACAGCCAGAAGCCCAGAGTGGTAGCTAACCTCCCCCAGGTCACACAGCACAGGAATTGAAACAGGTCTGCATGCTAGGCCTGCTCTCCTTCATCCCTCCCTGGCTTCCTTCTCTTCCTTCCTGAAGAGGGTATGTTATAAAAGCTGCTGTGCCTGCAACTTTTAGATCAAGCTTAGAATCTGATCTGGGTTACATGTTCACCCCTGAGATGTGCAAAATGTGGGAATGCGTGTGCACGCATGCTGTCCCCAGGTGCCGTCACCCAGCCACCCATCCTGGTACCCCTGAGCTGGGGAATGGGGAGGAGGTAGAAGATCAGAGCGGGTGGTAGCAGCAAATCAGGGGACCTGATCTTGACTTCCAGGAAAGGAACCCAGAAGCCTGACTCCAAGCCCCAGCTGTTTAACCCCTGCCCCTTTTCTAACCTCAATTCCTCTTCTGCAAAATGGAAACCTTGACATGGTGGTCTCTGTGCGCCCCATCCAGCTACAAAGATAATTGGAGTTGTGATGACTTTTTCCAGCAAAGTTTGGACAATAGGTGGGGACTATGATGAAGTGGGCAGAGGGCTATGAAGAATTTAGAATGTGCCAGGCCCGTTACTGAAGGTCCATGTTATAGAAGGGTAAACCAAGGCCCCAATGAGGAAGAGACTTATGCCAGGCCATACAGATAGGGAATTTGAACCCTTGTCAGACTGGCTCCAAGCTTGTTTGCTTGACCACTAGGCTATGCTGTGCCCACTGCCCAGCATACCTTCTTCCCACAGACCTTCTGTACCCAGCACCAAAGCCCCCTCCCCTTGATTGTTTGCCCTGCTGCTCTGGGCAGAGCCCTTGCTACCCCCTTGGACTCTCCAGTCCCTGATCCTCCTAGCCTAGCCCTAACCCGGAGGCCGGGACATCCCTCTATGTTTGACTCCATCTCCCCTAGCTTGGGGCTCCAAGGTCACTTTGGGCCCCAGCATCACCCAGCATGGGGCTAGGCATTCATCATGGAGCCCTGAAGGAGGTTCTTGGAATGAATCAATGTCAAACCCTAAATCAGTTCCTTTTCCTCTGAATTTCACAAAGTGTGCGGTGGTATGTGGCACCTTGTTGGGTGAGCAGAGCCTTGCCCTGCCTCTGGGAGGTCTAGGACAAGTCACTTTCTTCTCTGGGACTCAGTTTCCCTGCCTGTAAAAAAGATAGGCGGCTCATGGGCTACATACCGTAGTCCCCATAAATAAGGGCATTGGGCAGGGCTGAGGCAGGATGTGAGGGCAAAGGCCAGTTGTGGCGGATGTCACTGCCCTGGGAGAGGAGTGAGCAGGAAGCAGGCGGGTTGAACCTTTTGGTCCCATTCCCACACTCACAGAACAATAGAAGGAGGGTGACCTGGAATCTGGACTTTGCTGCAGGGTCCCTGAGTGTCAGCCTGGTCTTGAGATCCATGCTCTCTGGCCTCCTCTGAATCATAAGGCACTATGGGTGAGTTTTAGTCACCTCCCACCTCTGTTTCTGGGCCGGACTAACCATTGACTTTTGCTTTGTACCTCTGGAGTCTTGGGTTTCATACCTGGTCATTGGAAGCATCATTTGCCCCATTACTCAGATGAGGGGTGGGAGGGGGCAGAAATGTGCCTTGAGTCACAAAGCTAGATGATCCAGCCTGAACTTAAACAAAAGTCTACTCCAGTGGGAGACTTTGAGAGGAAAAAAGAATAGAATGAAAATCCAGCTGGAGGCCAGAGAAATTATCCCTGCCTCCTTAGCCACACAGCTGCCTGGAGGTTTTGAGGAGCAATCCCTTTTGACCTTGTGTCTGCCTTGATATAGCATGCTATATCAGTCACTCACACCTTAGTAAAAATTAGAGCCATCAAGTTGCTTTTTTTCTGCTAAACACCTCATGGTGAGGGCTGATTCATGGATGGAAGCAGGCAGCTCAGGGCCAGCACATGATGAATGTCTGTGTTTGTTGGGGTGGGGAATGGGAGAGTGGGAGGAGCATGTATGGAAGGGAGGGCTATGGCGAAGCTGACCTGCGCTGATATGTCACAGACCCAGGAGAAGGCCGGGAGCCCAAAGGGAAAGTAGGGAGGAGCAGGAAGCAACCCTGCATTTATTGAGGGCTTACTTTGTACCAGGTGTGGTGATGAGAAATCTATCTGTATAGTCACCTCTAATCCTCTGGCTGCAAGGGAGTTACCACAGTCACTTCCCCATTTCACACATGAGGCCACTAAGCACACAGAGAGGTAAAGGCATTTGCTCCAGGGTGCTCAGTGACTAAGCTGTGAACAGAGCCAGTCTGAGCTCAGAGCCTGTGCTTTTACCTGCCAAGCTGGCCTGGTGCCCAGGTTGGGTAGGCCAGGCACTTGGTGTCACTGTCCTGGGCAGCTCCTGAGGCTTATTTGAGACCCCAGCACTCCTGAGAGCTTGGTAATTGACACTGGGGGTGTGGATAGGCCCCCTTCCCTCTCCTCTTTGGCTGCTCTGGCCACTTAGACCCTGACTTCTGCTCTGTCCCAAGCCATGGCCTTTGGGACTGCCTAGCCCAGACCTCTGCTATTGCCCATTTATTAGCTCCCTGATGTACCCTTATTGCCAGAGGCTTCCCTTATCTTCAAAGCTCTGGGTGTCAGGCCCTCTGTCTTCCACAGGCAGCCCTGCCTTGCCCTGCCAGATTCATAGCAAGGACAGCAGGGGCATCCCAACTAGGCAGAGCCTCATCGAGTCTCTTATCTCCACTCACCCTGGTCTGCAAGACCTTCCCAACCACAGATGAGGAAACTGACCTCTGGGGATGTGAGCTCCATAACCAGCCATTAGAAGGCATCCTTGGCCTCACCAAACTGCCCCTGCAGCCAGTCATGCCAGCCCTGCCTCACACCCACACTTGGCCACCCTCCCAGGACAGTCACCCATGTGGACTCACAGGCTCACAGTCATGCGGGCACAAGGACACCCTCCCAACAAACACACAGCTTTGCCCTGCCACCCTCACCTCAACGGGTACACACACCGACAGAAACAGTAACCCCGGTAAGCACACACAGGCCAGTCCCACGATAGTCACCTCAACACACACACTAACCCTGACCCTTGCACATTTCATTAGCCATGCCAGCTTTTGCACAAGCACACACACAGAGCCAGCCTCACCTTCATATATGCAACACTGATACCACCATTCACACACAGACTCACAAACACACCCATGCTCTTTCACACCCACTTTCCAACAGCCATACACTCATATCTCTCTGGACACACTCATTATCGCAGCCACCATCATCCCTGCACATTCTCCAGCTGAAACACACACACACACACACACACACACACACACACACACACGACATGTGCACACAGAAAAGCTCCAACACACACAAATACACTTAAACACATACACACAGAGTTCCACAACCACCCCATCCAGTACACCCACCCACACTGATACACTCATCCCAACACACCTACACACACACCCAGCACACACACGCCCCTTCTCTCTCTTACTGACTCGGCTCCCACTAACCCTGTCGGGTGGGTCCTGTCATCCCTCTTTTTCCCAGCTCAGAACCCCTTCAGGGAAGACAATGACCCCTCTCACTCCTTTTCGGCTGGAGCATCACCCCCTGACCCCTTCCTAACCTTTAGGTACCAAGGTTTCTGAGAATCCCCCTCAGCCCGGAGCTTCGCCAGCTCAGACAGGGCACTGGCTAACCTGGTACAGCCCAGCAGCCAGCCCCTCACCTGCTTGCACTTCTCCTCAGCAGCTTTCTTATCTGACTCGGCCTGCTCAGCCCGGTCGATGGCATTCTCCTTGTCCAGTTTCAGCATTTGCATCTTCTTCTTGATGGCCTCCATGGCTGGGTGGTGAGGGGTGTGGGTGGTGGGGTCTACGGCAGGATCTGTGGCTGGGCTGAGTGAACAGCAGGGTGGAGTGGAGGCCCTTATAGCCTCCCCAGGGTGTGCCACCCTGCTAGGGCGAGTCTTGGAGGAGGCCCAAGCCCAGGCTGGCCGGGCCAGCCACCACTCGCTTGCTCAGGAGGACTTGGCCAGCTCATCAGCTGCCCGCAGCTCGTACCTTATTTGGGCTTAGGATTTTCTCAAAGGGAAAAAAATAAAAAAAGGCCTGACCCGTTTCCATTTTTAACCTGGTGACACAGGTCCCGTGTGAGCTTGGGGGCACAGTGCTGGCCCAGGAGGACCCCCTGTGGCCTCAATTTCTCCATCTGAGGTTCGGAGGGCTGAAGAGGGCTTGTAGGTGGGTGTGGAGTGGGCCAGGAAGGCTCCTCTCCTCCCTTCTCCCCTCTGGGTACTGCCTCCAAGAATTTGGGTCAGGCCTCCATTCTACCACCAGCTGCTTCCCCAGGGGGTCCTCCCTGGGTCACTCCCCCCTCTTTCTGGAGAGTCTCTGTCTCATCTTCTGCCTGCCTCTGTTTCTCTCTGTCTCTGCTTCCATCTCCATCTCTCCTTTTGTCTCTGTGTCTTTCTCCATTTCCCTCCATCTCTCTATCTCTTTTTCTCTTTCATTCTCTCTGTATCTCTCTCTCTCTCCTTCTTAGCAAGAGGGAGAGAGATGGACAGGGACAGACAGACAGGAAGGGAGATGAGAAGCATCAACTTATAGTTGTGGCTCCTTAGTTGTTCATTGATTGCCTTTCATATGTGCCTGGATCAGTGAGCTCCAGCTGAGTCAGTGACCCCATGCTTAAGCCAGTGACCTAGGGCTTCAAGCTGGTGACCTTTGGGCTTAAGGCAGTGACCACAGGGTCATGTCGATGATCCCATGCTCAAGCCGGTAACCTGGTGCTCAAGCTGTAACCTCGGAGTTTCCAACCTGGGACCTCAGCATCCCAGGTTTACAGTCTATCCACCTGCGCCACCACCTGGTCACAGGATTCTCTGTATCTCTTTGTCTCTCTCCTTCTATCTCATTAGTTTCTTCTCTCTCTCTCTCTCTCTCTCTCTCTGTCATCTCCCCTGTCCCCTGTAGATTGGCTCACCAGGGTAAGATTGACCTGGGCAGGCCCAGACCAGACTCTGGTGCCCTCCCGCCCCAGCTCAGAGCCAGCTATGGCTCTGCATCACCCACAGGAACAGGGTGCCTTAGCCCCTCAGCCTCTCACTCAAGACTTCTGTCCCAACCTCACCCCACTGCTACCTGCCCCAATTCTCCTCAGCTCAGAGCTCAGAGCTCCCAGGCAGGGCTGCCATCTCCTCCTTCCAGGCCGTGCGGCTGCAGTGCCCTCTGCCCGTGTGTCTGCCCTCTCTCCTCCAGCAACTGGGGCAGGATTTGCTGCCTTTAGAAAGATTTGTTTGCTCATTCATTCACTTGACAAACACAGAGTGCCTCTCACAGGCTGAGCCCCAGCGGCACATGCTCAGAATGTAGGAGTTATTACTCTTATTGTTATTATTTGATAATCACATTTGGACTGAGCTGCTTTGGGGAAGCACTGTGCCACCGTAGGTCAGGCCTGCCCTGCAGTTTGAGACTGGCCTCATGGATACCCCCGGAGTCCTGGCCAGGCCGGAAAGGTCATCTTGGGTTCCTGGCCCAGCTGTCTAGGCTGTGTGGGCTGGAGTATCAGTCAGGTAGAGCCTCCCTTGGTCTCATCGGTGAGCTCCCGAGTGCCTGGCACTCAGATGATCAGAAAACCCTGTCAATGAAAATGAACAGTCCCTTCCAGATGCTCACACACTCTCTCTCACACACATACTTCTTTAACTATGAAACTTCTATTCATCCTTTGAAACCCAGATCAGGTGGTTTCTTCTTCAGGAAGCCTTCCTGAACAGAGCCCTAAAATCCCAGCCTAGTATCAAGACTTCTATGTGGGGTGGAGGCTTCTGTGTTTCCTGACCAAGGCCACAGAGAAAGACTGGGCAGTAGTGAGAACTCCTGGGGAGCTTGGGGGTCAAGCCAAGAGCCAGAGTTCTCAGCTCCCCTCTGCCCTGCCCTGATTCTTTCACTGCCTTAAGCTAGCTTTCTTTTCTCTGACATGGTTAGAATCTACCTCCAAAGATATTGGGGCCAAAATTGTAGCAAACCTTCTGAAACTCTTCCATGCTCTGCCCATGTTGGAAGGCCAAGGATCCTTCCTCAACTCTGTCCTCCAGTCCCCTCTCCATGTCCTGGCTGTGCCAAGTGCAGAGACAGACCGGGAATACTGTTCTCTGAGGGCCCACCATGTGCCAAACACAGTTCTGAGCACTCGACCCGCAGCACGTCAGTTCAGCCTCCTTGAACCCTGAGCCAGAAGACTATCTTAATCTCATTTTATAGAGGAGTAAGCTGAGGTCCAGAGTGGCCCACTTAGGGACACCCAGCTAGTGACTGACCCAGCTACTCTAGAACAGAGATGGACAGAGGTACTAACAACTCCCCTGTTCCATGATGCCTCAGGCTGAGTCATCAGAGGTCAGTTCCCTCCACCTCTGCTGCCCCTGGGAGACCCTGGACTGGTGTCACCACAGGTGGCATGGCTAATTCCAGGTCTGACACCACCAGCTTGAAAAGGGATCCCTCCCCCAGGAAATACCTTCTCACTCTGTGGCCTTGTAGGGCAGACCCTTGTTTCTGGACAGGCCTCTTGCTCAGGGAGCTCCCGGAGGTGGAATCTGATGCCTGGGAGGGGCAAGAGGAGCTCGGAATGGTCTTAGAGGTGAGCTGTGCCATCCCCACTCCTGCACTGCAGTATTTTAAAATTTATATTTTATTTATTCATTTTTAGAGATTGAGGAGAGAGAGAGAGAGTGAAGCGGGGAGGAGAGAAGCAGAAAGAAACTCCCATATGTACCTTGACCAGGCAAGCCTGGGGTTTTAAACCAGTGACCTCAGCGTCTTAGGTCAACAGGTCCACGCTTTATCCACTGCGCCACCGTAGGTCAGGCCTGCCCTGCAGTTTTGAGACTGGCCTCATGGATACCCCAGGAGTCCTGGCCAGGCCTGAAAGGTCATCTGGGGTTTCTGACCCAGCTGTCTAGGCTGTGTGGGCTGGAGTATCAGTCAGGTAGAGCCTGCCTTACTCCTGGATGGAATAAGCTCCCCTCTTGCACCCTAGCACTCCAACCAGGGTTTCTGAGGACCTGAGTGGGGGCAGAGTTCCCCAGTTACCCATCCTGACCACTTCACAGCTGAGAGACTTAGGGTCATTTGTTGAGCATCTACTACATGCCAGGCACTGGGCAGGCTTTGAAGAGACAGGTATATGTCTGAGGTTAGGCTCCCCCAGACGCAAACCCTGAGACAAGAATTCCAGGGCAAGTAATTTATTTCGGAGGTAGCGCAAGGAGACGCGGGTAGGGAGTGGGAGATGAGACAGAGAAGGGAATGGCGTGTAACTGCAGTAATGAAGCCGGTTGTTTCCACCCTGGACAACTGGGACGCTGTCCCGCCAGCGCCTCTGGGCGGCAGCAGAGAGCACCATGTTTAGAGTCGTCAGAGCGGGGTGCGTGGGAGCTGGGGTGCTTATCCTCCAATCCTCATCCTCGTTCCTTGAAGGCTGCTCCCTGGTTGGGCTGCAGGGGAGGGGACGGTTGCTTACTCGCCAGCACTTCTGCCCTGCCTTTTTCCAATTCCTGCCAGCTTCATTCAACAATTAGGGAAAGACTGCCACCCCAAACGTGCAGTTGCTGGAAGAAGGAATCGCTGGTGGGAGTGGGGTGGCGTGGGGGGAGGGGGCAGTGGGGAACGTCGAATAAAAACGTTAATGGCATGTCTAACACGGAGACCTGATGACCCTTGGGTGGAAGTCAGGGAAAGCTTCCGTGAAGAGGTAGCAATTGAGGTGAGCTCTGAAGGAAGACCGAAAGGTGTGATGGGGTGATGGAGATGGGTGTTACATATTCGAAGACCACAGGTGGGAAGGGTTGAGGCTCCAAGGATCAGATGACAGAGGAGTATGGGGTGCCCTCCCACGTCTCTCCTGGAATTTGAAGCATGCAGAGAGACAGCATTTACCTTGGAAGGTAAAGATAGCTTTTACCTGTGGAGCAGAGGGCACAGCCAGAATGAATTTACTGAATACTGGAGGAAAAGAGCAAAGATGTTCTCAGCTGCACCCTGTGTTGTCTTGCTCACTGACTAATAATATGGCAATGACAATCAAAGTGGCTAAGGATGTCCCAGAGTGTGTGATGGGCTGGTCACAGGAGTGCGAGTTGGAGGATGGGATGGGGGGGTTCACTCTTCCTTCACCCAGACCCTTGTGCAGTAAGTACTTAGAGATCCCCAGTTGGGAAGTTGCTGGCCAAAGTCACACAGCAGGCACATGGCAAAGGAAGGATTTGAACCTGAGTCTGTTTGACTCCCTGGAACCTGAAACCACCCCCGCTCCAGCCCTGCAGTCCCACTCATTAAGTCAGTGCAGGGAGGAGGGAGCAAAGAACCCTGGTGTTCTACCGGAATTCTCTGAGACAGGTTCCAAGGGAACTGTGTGGGTTACACAGCTTGCCCAGAAATGTGGAAGAACAAGCATGACCACAGCTTTGCAGCATCGTCATGATAATTAATAATAATTATAGTTAGCCCTGACATGGCCCTAAATCTGATTGTGCTGTTCAAATGCTTCACATATATAAGCTCATATATTAATTTTCACAATAACCCTATAAAATTGGGGCTATTATTAATCTTATTTTACAGGAGAAACTGGAGCAGAGAGTTTAAGTACCTTGTTCAAGGTCACACAGTTATAAAGTGGCAGAATCAGGACTTGAACTCAGGCTGTCGACTCCACAATCTGCATACTGAGCCACACTATACAATATCCTGAACAGCCTCATATGCTTGACTTCCAGCCAAATTAACCTCACAGATAATAGCCACCGCCCTTTGATCTTAGTGCCACCACTATTGGAACACAATTCTCCCTGAGCTTCTTGTGTTTTTGTATAACTCACAGGCAGGGGTGTGGACAACTTCTTGTTCCAGCTATATTTTAATAATAGCTTAACATTTAACAATGCTAAGTACTTTTTTTTAATTTTATTTTTATTTTATTCATTTTAGAGAGAAGATACAGAGTGAGAGACAGAGAGAGAAAGAGAGAGAGAGAAAGGGGGGAGGAGCTGGAAGCATCAACTCAATATGTGCCTTGACCAGACCAGTGCAGGGTTTTAAACTGGCGACCTCAGTGTTCCCAGGTCGACACTTTATCCACTGCGCCACCACGGGTCAGGCGTTCCAGCTATATTTTAAAAAATGTTTGTATAGCAAACAGACTTGGAAGGTAAAGAGAGTTTTTACCTGTGGAGCAGAGGGCAGGTTTGTTTACTGTTTATATTATAAAGATTAATACCTCCCTGAGATAAAGGGAGAGTGGGTTTGTTTGCAGTCTACTTGAAAAGACTGGGGTTTCTAAGCTTGGAGTTCCTCAATTGTGATGCAAACCCAGTGTCCATCCAATGCCAATCTAGGTTTACCTGTATTATCCATGTGGGACTTGGGAGAAACAGGCAAATCCAAAGTTCATGCTGCCGCTGTGCTGTGAGTAATTAAGTCCTTTGTCTCTGACCCTTGAGTCTTGTATTTTCTGCCAGCGTCAGTGAAACCATGGCAGGTTATCAACTTGAAAGCAGGGAAACTCCTGGACCCTTTATAGTTCTTGATACCTATTTGCTCTCCCTGTAATGCCACCTGTCACTAAGGTGTTTCTTTTGGGATTCTGGATTTAACCTGTTTAGGTCCCACCTCAACTGCTGTCTTTCTGAGCTAGTGCAAGTTGGGGCAGTGAATAGTCACACTGCAGCCTAAATAGCACATCATGATTATTCTCATTTTAACCAGAAACACCACAGTTATTTTCATTTGGAAACCGGAAACACCAGGATTCAAGCCCCTCTTTGGGGTAAGGTTCAGGTTAAACTCGTGTAACAAAAAGACCCAAAACGCAAAGGCTCAAAGTCATGCTCTCTTGCAAACCAAGCTCATTATTTCTTTAGCAATGTAGTTCCTTTGAAAAGCTTAGTAGGCATCTAGCCCGACCAGGGGGTGGCACAGTGGATAGAGCGTCAGACTGGGATGCGGAGGACCTAGGTTCGAGACCCTGAGATCACCAGCTTGAGCGTGGGCTCATCTGGCTTGAGCAAAAGCTCGCCAGCTTGGACCTAAGGTCGCTGGCTCGAGTAAGGGATTGCTCGGTCTGCTGAAGGCCCACGGTCAAGGCACATATGAGAAAGCAATCAATGAACAACTAAGGTGTCGCAACGAAAAACTGATGCTTCTCATCTCTCTCTGTTCCTGTCTGTCTTTCCTTATCTATCCCACCCTCTGACTCTCTCTCTCTGTCCCTATAAAAAAATAAAAATAAAATAAAAAAAAAGCTCAGTAGGCATTCAGCCTAGGTGCTTCTAGTTAGTTTCATTGCCAGGAACCATATCCAATGTTCTTTTCTAGGCAGAATTCTTCTGTCTATTTAATTTGTAACATTTGTTTCTTTGAACTACTTGCATCATTGTCACACTCAGTTAATGGGCATCTGAAACAATAGCCTTGGATGAGAGGCAAGATTTCTATTTATACTCTTTTGGGGAATAGGAAACTATTGGCTCTTCTAATCTTGTGACATTTCTGATTCTAAAAAGTGGCCTATTCTTGTCTAAGATAATATTATTTTTACAATTTCTTGCTACAAGCAGCAAGGAGCAAACAGCCCACAGTGACATTCTTGCTCTTTCCAATCACTTTTAGAAACACAGGCTGAATAGACACACGATCTACCTCTCAGGTTATCACAGATCATGGTATTATCAAATGTTCTTTGGCACAAGGGTCACTAGCTTTCCAGCCTGCAATATATGTGTTCTTACCACCAGACAACTAAACTGATGCAACCAATATTTCATTTTTGTGATGGCAGCACCCACTTCTGGTTCCAATTTCTGTATTAGGATAAAGAGCTTACTTGCTGTATTATTTCTTTAGGACTTCTGTAGCAAACTACCACAGACCGGTGGCTTAAATAATGGAAATTTACTCTCACGGTTCTGGAGACCAGAAGTCTGAAATCAAGGTGTTGGCAGGTTGGTTCCTGCTGAGGCAGGGATTTTGTTCATTTCCTGCTGGACCTTCAGCCCTTAAAAGAGTGCCTGAAATGCAATAGTCACTCACTCAGTAGATGTTGGAAGGATGAAGTAATAAATGAACCAAGAACAATATGAAAGAAATATCTTAGATTAGGACTGAGCAGGGAAATCCAGGACAGATGAGTATTCTGTGTAGACACTCATACGTCCTAATGCTGTGGTCACTAAGTAAAGCTGACTTCCTGCTGAGGAGGACCCCCAAAGCACCTTTCATGTCACTGTTGTGTAGTCTGTAAATGAAGGGGTTCAGCATGAGAGTGACCACAGTGTACATCCCTGCAGCAGCCATGTACTTCTGGGCCATGTGGGAAGACATGGGGCTGAAATAAACCCAAAGAGCGCCCCACAGAACAGCAACACCACAGAGAGATGAGAACCTCACGTGGAGAAAGCCTTCTGCTCACCCTCCGTGGGTGGATCCTCAGGACAGCAGCAAAGATGTGTGTGTAGGAGACCAATATGCTTACCAAGGAGGTCATGATGGGTAGGGTGCCCACACTGTGCACCATTGCATCATTGAGAAAAGTGTTGGAGCGGGCCAGCTTCAGCAGAGGGCTGGGGTTGCAGAAATAGGAGATCGGTTGAAGGTGCAGAAGGAGAGGCAATAAGCAATACCGTGTGGGTCAGGACATTTTTGAAGGCTAAAGTCCAGGATGCCACAACCAGGAGGCCACATGGCTGCGGTGTTACAGACATAGCATAATGCAGAGGGTGAGAGAAGACTCCATAGCAGTGTTGGGCATGGTGGTCGGCAGGAAGCGTTCAATGCCAGTGAATCCAATGAAGAACATTTGGGTCAGGCAGCCAGAGTAAGGGACCCCTTTGTGTCCTGACACGTGGCTGGCCAGCATATTGGGGATGGTGGTGGAGGTGAAGTACATCTTCACAAAGGTCAGGCTGGCCAGGAGGAAGCACATGGGTGTGCAGAGCTGGGATCAGTGGTAAGGGCCAGGATGATGAGCAGGTTCCCAGCCTCATAACAAGGTACATGCTCAGGAACAGTATACACAGCAGCTGCTGTTGCTCGGGATCTTCTGAGAGGCCCATGAGAAGGAACTCAAAGAGCCAGAGGAGGTTTGCCCTTCCACTGCCATCCTGGTCAGAGAGAAAATGGAGGAGCTGTCCGTGGTCCTGACCAAGGCCAACCCCTCCATTGCACCCTGGATCTCACCCCCTCTCATTAGTTCACTCATTAATTCTTCCCACTTTCTCCTGCAGCAGGACCCCTCCACCAATTTGCTGCATCGTTTCCATCAGTGAACACACCGCTCATTGCCCACAGCCCACCTGCAGGATGTTCCCTGCAGCTTGGTGCACAGTTCCCAGGTACACTGACCATTTCTCACCTCCACCACCTGTCTCTCGATGCCCCAGGGATTTACTGGCCACAGGAATGAGCTCAGCTCACAAATGGGATAACAAGGAAGTGCTGGGAGTTGACACTTCCAAGAGTGAACTTTGGACAGCAATGAACAGGTCTTATTGTGTGACTCTCCTGGCTTCATCACTCGTGAGTAAGGCAGTTCTGGGCTGTGTTCTACAATCTCTCAGAGACCCCTAGAGGGATCACACGTCCATTGACCAGAGCAAGAACCTGCCCAATTCACACCTTTCTTTCCCAAGTGTTCATTGGGTCACCTGGGATTATCTCCTAAATAAACCATTCAAATCCTTGATTCAGACCCTGCTTTGTAGAGAATCCAAATAAGACACAAGATTCCAAAATTTCTTCCATCTCCAAGAGAATCCTTTCTTTGTCCCAAAATCCCCTCTGGCTACTGCTCCTTGCTCTGCTTCATTGGATCCCAACATGCCTCAAAACATTGGCTGTCCTTGCCTGTCAAGAGCAACTGTGACCTTCTATTGTTAATTCAAAGCCAGCATATATATATATATATACAGTATGCACCAGTACAATTGTTCCATTGCTAAACTCTAGAAATATTAGGCACAGGCTAGAAAATGCCTTCCCAAAGGGTAGTAAAATTAATAAACTAAGAATTATAATGTAAACTCGGTATTTCAAAGTAATTGTTGTTGAATATTGTAATAAGCTTTGATACACTGGCAACATCTTGAGAAACAATTGCAAAACTTTTTCCCGACTTGACTCATCACTGTGAGCAGCATGGCTGTGTGTGTACAAGTTGCTCTGGCTTACAGAGGAGGTTCTAGTCTGTCATTATCCTCAAATATCCAGGTTGGTTCTGGTTTTAAATAGTTAAGATTTATTTATTTTTTATTCTTCATGCATTGTAATTTTTGTGTAAGTTGCAAATGTACAATGTTTTCATAAATATAAAATCAAAAGTTTATAATAAAACATTAAAGAAAGCATCCAGAATAAAGAGGAAACAAAGCTTGGGTAAGCTTTTGTTTGTTTGTTTGTTTGTTTAGCAAGAGAGAGACAGAGACAGAGAGAAGGACAGATAGGGACAGACAGACAAGAAGGGAGAGAGATGAGAAGCATCAATTCCTCCTTGCGACACCGTGTTGTTCATTGATTGCTTTCCCATTTGTGCCTTGACCTGGGGCTCCAACCAGCAACTTTAGGTTTCAAGCCAGTGATCTCTGGGCTCAAGCCAGGGACCATGGAGTCATGTCTATGATCCCACACTCAAGCCAGTGACCTCGTGCCCAAGCTGGCAAGCCTGCAACTGTTAGAGATGAAATTAAGCAAGACTCATGGAGACAAAATACCTCGGCAAGGAAACTTTAATAACTTCTGCAGAAGGATGTGCTGCCTCTTTTGAGAGCCAGCCAGCAAGCACACAGGCAGAGGGCAAATTCTGTTTTTATCCCTAACGCAGGCCCTAGGATGCTGGGTCTTGCTCCACTGGCTGGAGTGTTGACTGTACAATCTTATTTTTTCCCAGTTGGCTAGTTTAAATGGCCGCACCAAGGTGGAAGGGAGGAGATATGGGGATATCATTAACTAGGTAAGGGGGTTGAGGAATGGTCAGAAACAACTATGACAAGACCGGATGAAGTGGGTTGGGGGATTGGTAAACAAGTTAGCTATTAATCATTCTATTCCCCCAGTTGGTGGAGTCCAAGTGAAGGGGGTTGGGAATTAGTTGAAGAAAAGAACATGAATTAATCATTTCCTTCAGTCCTCCCTATTCTTTATACGTTTTCATTCTTTTCTTCAAATTCAGTGAGCAGACGTTGGCTCTGATCATTGATATTCATTACTAGCATATGGTTGTGTAAGGAGGAGGGCTCTGCTTGGTTATGGCCGTCTCAGTCAGTCTCTGAATTAGGCCTCAAACACATGGGACAATGCAACATCCTGTAAGAAATAAAATTCCAACAATTATCAGGAAGGAAAATACAGAGGTCATTAATCCTTTCCATTTTCCAAACCACTGTTCCTTTAAATCAGTGAAGGGTCATTTATACCTGAGTTTTCTTTCTTTCTTTTTTTTTGTGACAGAGAAACAGATAGGGACAGACTGACAGGAAGGAAGAGATGAGAAGCTTCAATTCTTTGTTGCGGCTCCTTAGTTGTTTATTGATTTTCTTTTTCATATGTGCCTTGACCGGGGAGGCTACAGCAGATTGAGTGACCCCTTGCTTAAGTCAGCAACCTTGGGTTCAAGCTGTTGAGCTGTGCTCAATCCAGATGAGCCCATGCTCAAGCCGGTGACCTCGGGGTTTCTGAACCTAGGTCCTCTGCATCCCAGCCCAGTGCTCTATTCATTGCACCACTGCCTGGTCAGGCTGTACCTGAGTTTTCGGCTAACTCATCTGCTGGGATAGTCAGTCCATGTAAGGCTTTGGCTGTCTGGGACTGTGTTATTGGGGATGTAGGTACAACATCGAGTTTCATCATAACACATACCCCGCCCTTCTCTCCTAGCATCATATCTAAAGCTAGTCTATTTTCCCAGGTCATTCGGCTGGTAGGGCCAAATTGCTGTGCTATTCCCTCAATCTCATCTTGTAATGTAATGTAATCAGCAAGTTCCACAGAGACAGCAAGGTAGGTTACAGAAGAAATTTTAGGAGTTTTATTATTAAGTGCGAGGCGCATGAGGCATAATCCCAAATCATGCAGCCAGGAATACAGTTCTGAGGCTGATTTTCTTTTTTAAAATTTTTTTATTTATTCATTTTATAGAGGAGATGGTGGGGGGGAGGAGGAGGAGGAAGCATCAACTCCCATATGTGCCTTGAGCAGACAAGTGCAGGGTTTTGAACCGGCAACCTCAGTGTTCCCAGGTCGACGCTTTGTCCACTGTGCCAACACAGGTTGGGTCTGAGGCTGCTTTTAAAGACAAAACTCACATACTGGTTGGGGAGGAAAAGAGGGGGAGCATGGTACAAAAGTCATTAATCTTACTAACAAACTCATTGAA
This sequence comes from Rhynchonycteris naso, assembly GCA_037038555.1. Taxonomy (NCBI): domain Eukaryota; kingdom Metazoa; phylum Chordata; class Mammalia; order Chiroptera; family Emballonuridae; genus Rhynchonycteris; species Rhynchonycteris naso. The sequence goes on from CM073003.1 coordinate 22,885,081, forward strand.
TGTTGCTGTCTTGTTATAACGTTTATCTATAGGATCTATTAAAAGGCAAAAACATTCCTACACACTGTAAGGTATTTTTCCCCGCCAAGAAAGAAGGAAGGGGCCGAAGCCACGAAGTGTGGCTTTATTTAGTACTGCACTGCCTGGATGATGTTATCTGGGGGGGGGGGCAGGGGTCAGAGAAGTCACATGGGATGTTCCCGCGTGGGAGATATTTAAAGGGTCTGTAGGATGGACGAGCTAATATGACGAGGCGAAATCTCACTGGCTGACAGTCGCTCTTTTCCCAAGGACTCCTGGGAAGTTTCCTTTGGTGCGCTTGGTTGTGGGCAGCTCTAGCCAAAGTTCCCTGGTCTGAGTTCCTCACCTGACGTTCCCCCATTATCCACCGACCTTACACACACTAAGACCATAAGATAACACAGTAGTGATGAATATTTTACATATCTGTAAAAGACATTTCCAAACATTCTAGGATTTACAACCTACCCCTGTCACCACAATAGTTGGGAATGTTTAGTTTAGGATAAGGAGAGAAGCTAAATGAAGTTACTTTTGCTAAGAGCGTTGGAGTTAGCTTATTAGGAAGTCTAAAGCTAGTCCCTGCTTGCTTTGTTGTAAAGTACCCAATCCACAATTCCGCGGGTTTTCATAGAAGCATGTAGTTCAAATAGGTTTGTTTTTGCTTTGTTTTGATTTTACAGGGAATGAGAGAGAGCCAGAGAGAGGTGTAAGGTATTTTGCCCTGCCGAGAAAGAAGGAAGGGGCAGGCCGAAAGCCACAAAGTGTGGAATAACAAACGGTTTTATTAAGTACCATGCATCCCGCCCGACGATGTCCTCCGGTCCCGGGGTTCAGAGGCCGTAGGAGTTGCAAGAATTAAACTGCGTGAGAGGTATTTAAAGGGGTCCTCTAGGGTGGGCGAGCATTATTACGTGGTGAAATCTCACTGGCTGATGGACAGTCAATCTTCTTCCAAGGTCCTCTGGAAACTTCCTTTTGGCGTGCAAGAATGTGGGTGGCCCTACCCAAAGTCCAGGGTCTGAGTTCCTCACATGACTGTTCCCCATTGCTAACCACCTTACATTCCAGCCTTTCTTGTTAAATAGAATTGGGGCACCAGGTATTCATCTGGCTGCTTCCTGCTGATTAGGGGCATTGTGGGCAGGGGAGGTTGGCTGGTGGTGGCTTTGAGGGGAGTCGGAAGGAACATCTGTTTGGCCGTGAGTTGAGAAACTTCGCAGATCCAGTTCTGTAAGAATTTAAAAAAGAGCCTGACCTGTGGTGGCACAGTGGATAAAGTGTCAACCTGGGAACACTGAGGTCGCCAGTTCAAAACCCTGCACTGGTCTGGTCAAGGCACATATGGGAGTTGATGCTTCCAGCTCCTCCCCCCTCTCTCTCTCTCTCTCTCTGTGTCTCCTCTCTAAAATGAATAAAATAAAAAGAATTTTAAAAAGAGAAGAGCACATATGAGCTATACGTTGATAATTAGAAGATTTAGGATAGGTACAGCCCAGGTAAGAAAGGGTGGCTGCCATTAGGAGTTAAGCGGGTTGTAGGAGGAGAGATTCTTGCTTTGTTTTCTCGCAGACGGTTGAGGAGATTGACGCTTCCTTCATCAGGCCAGTCTTACTGAACAGCATTGCTCCTGCTTCAGCCCACTCCGGCGGCAGGTTCCTGGTGGGAGGGACAGGAGCAGCAGGAGGGTCTGTAGGGCCCATCCTTTTGGTGAGCCGCAGACGAGTAGGGCCCAGTGGTTCCAAACTGCCAACGATCCTGCATGGGAGCAAGCTTGAGGTGAGAGACATGGTTAGAAATGAGGGTAGCACTGATTATGGGGAAGCCCTTGGTAGTGAGGAATGGCAGGAGTAAGTGGGAAGATGCTGTCAGCTGGACAGTGGCTTCGAGACTGTGTAGAATGTCTCGACCCAGAAGGGGTACAGGGTACGATGGCATAACTAAGAAGGGGTGCATAAAAGGGGATTACACCCAAACTGCATGTCAGGGGTGATGTGCGAAGGGGAAAGAAAGGGGTCCCATCCATTCCCATAACCAAGGCCTGTGAGGGAATTAGAGGTCTAGAGTGTGATGGCAAAACAGAGAAGGTAGCTTCCATGTCCACAAGAAATGAGATGGACTTACCCAATAGTTGTAGCATATCCTGGGTTCTCCAAGTCCAGGCCGTGTTCTAGGAGTTTGAGCGATGTGCCAATGTTGCTGCCTTGTCCTCCACATGGAGGCATTGAGGATGAGCCTGCTGCCCAAAGGGGCAATCTCTCTGCAAGTGACTGGGTTGCTTGCAGTTAGGGCAGGGCTCAGTGGTCCTGCTTGCCACACTTAAAGCAAGCTGCCGGTGGAATTCCTCTTTGTGGTCCAGACTTGGGCTGAGTACTTCCTGTGCCTGGGTTTGGACTGTCACCTTCTGCTGCATGTGGGCCTGGCGAATAGCCTTGGCCATTTCTACTAGCTGCAACCATTGAAAACTTTAAATGCCATGTTCACAGGTCCCGAATAGGGATCTGGGGGTTGAGAATAAGAGAAGGAGGAGGGCTCATAGGGAGTCCGGCCCTCAGATCCAGCTGGAAATGCTGGATCCAGTGACAGGACAGGGTCAGAACTTCCTGCAAGCAGGTTGGGGTTGGGCGTCCTGCAAACCAGTGTAAGAGCCAATGATAGGCGGGGAATGACCTGATGGAGGAGGGACTTAAGAACACAATGGAGATGGGAGGGGCCCCTGGCCAGCAGGGGAAGAGAGAGAGAGACTAGTATTTGCAAGTGAATGAGAAACAGGATTTAGAGAAGGGAGGAGGGGGCTCTCTGGAGAGAAGAGACCAGAGCAAAGAGGTCCACAGAGAGACCAGAGAGTGGGGTGCCCTCAGGGGTCAGGCAGGAGAGAGAGAAACTTGGGAGTTTGCGGAGAAGGAAAGATTACGAGCGGAGGGTTTTCTCTGGCCAAAGAAAGGCCTGCGTGGTGTAACAGACGGCACAAAGAGTAAGGACAGGCACGCGAATAATTAGAGGCCCTGAATCTAAAGGGATCTCCAAGCTCCCAGCCTCCTTGGCGATAGTTAAATTGGTGAGGGTGTTAAAACCGAAAGTCCCTTCAGGAGGCTACCTGGTTCGATTATCCAGTGGGTTCTGTGGCCTGGCCACAGCAGAATAAAGGAACAGTTTCCTCTTCTTTAGGGAGGGAGAGATTTTGGATAAGGCAACTCCCGGAGTGTTTTAGGATTCCTGTGCTCCCACGGCCGTCCTCAGTTCTTGGAGTGGTCAGAGATTAGAACTGGCGTCCCAAAACTCAAGCTCTGGCCACGGACAGATATGGAAAGTGGATGTGCTCGGAAGTCTCCAGGGCACATCTCTGACGTAGCTACGGTTTCGGACAGGGAGCCTCAGTGGAAAGAACTGAGGAAAGTTTGGAGGCAGGAGACTTATTGCACCATGTGCCGAAGCGGGTGGTTGGTCGGAGATCCTGAGATCCTGCTTTCTTCTTGGAGGGGACGGGGAGAGGAGCAGCCCCAGCAGGCTTCTAACTCCTTCCCGGGTCCTGGGTTTCGGCACCAAAATGTAAGGTAATTTTCCCAGCTGAGAAAGAAGGAAGAGAGGGCCAAGAGCCACAAAGTGTGGAAATAATAAGAGGCTTTATTAAGTACCATGCATCCTGCCCGACGATGTCCCCCAGCCCCAGGGTTCAGAGGCTAGGTGAGTCACAAGAATTAAACTGTGTGAGAGGTATTTAAAGGGGTCCTTTAGGGTGGGTGAGCAGTTATGATGTGGTGAAATCTCACTGGTTGACGGGCAGTCAATCTTTTCCCAAGGTCCTCTGGGTGGGTGGCCCTAGCCAAAGTCTGGGGTCTGAGTTCCGCACATGACCATCCCCCATTGATAACCACCCTACAAGAGGGACAGACAGGGACAGACAGACAGGAACAAAGAGAGATGACAGGCATTAATCATCAGTATTTTGTTGCGACGCCTTAGTTGTTCATTGATTGCTTTCTCATATGTGCATTGACTGCAGACCTTCAGCAGACTGAGCAACCCATTGCTCAAGCCAGCGACCTTGGGTCCAAGCTGGTGAGCTTTGCTCAAGTCAGATGGGCCCGCACTCAAGCTGGCGACCTTGGGGTCTCGAACCTGGGTCCTCCGCATCCCAATCTGATGCTCTATCCACTGCGCCACCACCCGGTCAGGTCAAATAGGTTTTTGAAAAGTTTTATTAAAGGAGGAAATTTATTAAATATGCCAGCCGCATATGGCTGACACAGCGCAACAGACCCAAATTGTGCAGTCCCCAAAAATAGTTTAGGGGCTGTTTATATACTCTTAATTATACATGGGAGGGAAAATAACCTGACATCATGGTGTAAGCCTATACCTTTTGTTTTCTTCTATATAGGTTTGGGAAAAGAATGAAGGGAGGGGGGATGGGACACAATTCATTAGCAAGTTTATAACATCCGTCTATAGGATTCATAAAAAGTGCTTCTACATTAAAACTTACAAGGCAACACAATGGCAAAAATGTCACTTTACAATCCTATAATCGTTTTGGTTTTTTTTTTTACAGGGACAGAGAGAGAGTCAGAGAGAGGGATAGATAGGGACAGACAGACAGGAACGAAGAGAGATGAGAGGCATCAATCATTAGTTTTTCGTTGCCGTTGCGACACTGTAGTTTAGTGGTTCTTAACCTGGGTTCTATCGAACCCTAGGGGTTTGATGAGTTGGTCTCAGGGGTTCGGAGAAGCCTCTGCCTTGGAGGCCAGAATAAAGTAATACCATCATTTGTTGTGAGTTCATGCACTTTGTTGGTTTTGTTCTTTGAGCAAAGTGATGTTCATGCACGGCTCATTTTGTGCACCAGTGAAAAAACATATACCTATGTCTTGAATTTGGAAAAAAAAATTATATTTTATTTATCACTAAAGAAGGGTTCGGTACCTCAGAAAAGGTTAAGAACCACTGCTATAGTTGCTCATTGATTGCTTTCTCACATGTGCCTTGACCATGGGCCTTCAGCAGACCGAGCAACCCCTTGCTGGAGCCAGCGACCTTGGGTCCAAGCTGGCGAACTTTTGCTCAAGCCAGATGGGCCCGCGCTTAAGCTGGCGAGCTCGGGGTCTCGAACCTGGGTCTTCCGCATCCCAGTCCAATGCTCTATCCATTGCGCCACCACCTGGTCAGACTCCTATAATCTTTTAGTGTTCATTTGCTATTCCTTTGTCTAGAGATACATACATTAACTACATGCTTTCAGGAGGGGAGGGGTAGTTTCCATGGGGACAAATGCCTGTAAATGGTCCATTAGTATAAAAAAAGATTTAATTTAATCTTTTCTCCCTATATCTGGCTGGCTATTCACCCTTTCCCCATAGGTATGGGGGAAGGTCAGAGAATCCAAGTCTCCTTCCTCTTCTGCATTTACAACACAATGCCATCAGCCATCTTGATTTTATGTTAATCACACAAGTACAGAGAGGTCATCCACAAAAATCTCTCTTTGCACGCCTAGCCCAAACCAATAAAATGTTATTTAAACTTCCTAAAATATTAATATTAATTCTGTAGCTTTTGACACCTTACAACAGCTTAGTTTACAAGTTTTGAACATACTAAGAATTTCAAAATGATTATTAGAAAGCATGACAGAATACAGGTTTTCATGAAGGGGTGGGGGTTTGTGATCCCTTTGTCTAGAGGTATATGTCATTCTCATGACTCCAGGATGGGAGGGTGAGTCAGGCTTAGTGTAGGAATTCTTTACTAAGGTACGTAAACATTGGTTCCTAAAGGCCTTTAAGAAAGGAGAAGAGGAAGGGGTTTTAGATAGGTTCTATCTTCTTTGCTCTGTCTAGCAAGTGGAGTCAATCCTTCCAGAGAACTACAGAAAATAGTGAAACTATGACTAGCTGATTTTTGCCCCTGCAAGCTCTTCTTGCATTCTTTTTATTTTTTTCTTCCTCAGAAAGAAGGGGTAAGGGGGGCCTGACTCTTCCTTTTAAAATACTAATGTTAACAATTTTGCAGTTCCTTGGCATCTTATCATAATCTCTAATGTAATTGACAAAGCTTTGTTGATTATAATATATATAGTTTATTCAATCTACTTCCTTGTTTATAGTTAGTTACCTACCAGAATGAGGCTGATTCAAATCCAGCTGCTGTTTGATCCATGCCTTAAGCTCATTGGGACCCCACCCCCACCCCACCCCATAAAACTGCAATAGAATTTATATATATATATATAAATGACCGCTGGGAATTATTGTACTCTTTTTACTTCACCTATTTTGTGACAAGTAAGGAGGGCAAGCAGGGGAAGTGAATGCCAGAATAAAAGGAGTGGCCAATTGTATTAGGGAGCAAATGCTGCCCGGCTGACCAGTAGTTTCATAGATTTTTGCCCCACAATATTACCAGACATCAGCTCTGGGGATGACAAGAACAGATTGGTTTGTCAGCCGTGTGAGCAATCACCTTTTACTGTACTGAGTTAGATTTCTTACAAAGGTCAAATTGTTCCCCCACCTTGAGAGGCATGAAGAGAAATTAACCATAAGAATAGGCATTCTGATAACCCACAGGGCCTTTGTCCTTGGGGAAATAGCAGTGATAATGACCAACACGACTTGTTTTGCCAGGCAGTGGCACATTGGAACAGGGCTACCATGCAGTTCACCCCATCAGGGTCCGAGGACCACCCAAGTAGAAATGGGACTATCAGAGCCTCCAGTCTTCCTGTAGCACAAGCAAAACAGTTGCTTTTGTTTAGGGTGCTGACAGAATATTTGATCCATTCTAACCAGGCATTTACATCTTGGTATCTGTTGGGCAGATGAGGTATATTATGCTCACTTTGTTAAAGATGGCGCTGCCCACATGCAGGTTTTAAGAGTAAGCTTTTCCCCACATCCTTGACTGATTGGATGATGTGGGTGGTGCACTCTCATGAGGAATCCTCCCATTATGCCTCAGATAAGTGACTTTGTATCAGAGACTTCCTTGTTTGTAGATTGGATTAAAGGTTTGGATTTCTACACTATAAAGTGGGGCAGACCAGGAGCTTGCTCTCTCTCTGTTCCTGATATTAGCATTAGAGAGGAGAGCAGATTAAGGCCACGTGGAGGAGAGGAGAAGCAGCCAAGATGGCGGAGTGCTGAAGGAGAAGAGAGTTAGTGCAGAGTTTGTGCTGGAGAAGGAGATGGGGAACAGAGGTGAATAAGTCTGGTGAGCTAGAAGCCTTTGATTCTAGGAAACTCGAATAAGTCAGTAGCTTTGTGAGCACTGAATGAGTGGGTTTTGGAGCCCAGTGTGTGTTTTTACTTGCCCGCCGGGTGCAAGCTAGGATTAAAGATAATGGCCCACCAGTTCTTGGCTCCATTGTTTTATTATCAACTGTCCGAATCAAATGTGAACCTGCATGGGCCAGGCGGCTGTGATTGTGGCTGTGGGCACTGGCTTTACATTTGGCATAGTCTGCGGCAGGATTCGATACAGATCGGTATGGAGCCTCCACCACCTTTGAGTGGTGGAGTAGAGGACTGGCTGCTGTTATGGTTCCCTATGGCTTTCCTTCTTGGGACTGTAGGATGGCTGACTTTTACAGCCATGTATGAGGAAACCGAGAGCTCTATGGAAGAGGCTGCCCGGGACTTGCAAACCAAGCAGTGGAAGGAGCTGGAGGAAACGTGGGAGAAAGAGATGCTGACCCTGAAGCTGGAGGAAGTGCTGGAGGAGGAGGCCGACCAGGTTGGCAAGATTCGCCTGGAAATGGAGCAGATGCTAGAGAAGGAATCACAGGTTTGTGAGTTGTAGATTACCCTGGATGTTATGGAGATTTCCAAGAGCCAGCTCCAGCAGGAGACTGGGGCTGAGGCTGGGACTGAGGCAGCAAGGCCCATGGCAGCGGCAGCCCGGGGCTCAAGCCTGGCAGCGGGAGCTGGCATTTTCAGCTCCTATCCAGAAGATGAGGAGAATTGGGCTGGAGTTCTGATTCGCAGACTCCAAAAGGTAAACGGTGGCAGCTGCAGCGGGAGGATGAACAGACATCCCGGGAGCCAGACATGCATCGCCGAGTGGCCACTGGAAAGGCAGGGAGTGCCTGCTAAGCTACTGATAGGTCTGCGATTTTGGGACATAGGGGTGGATGCCATCATGTTCCCCAGAGCAGAGATGGAAATGCTGACTGCCATTGCCACATGCTTCTTTTTAGGACAGTGTGAGACCTGCCATGATGGCAGGAATAAGGGGGGAGGCTAACACCCCATGTGCGTGGACTGATTTCCTGGACTACGACCAGAGTGAGCACTGGCTCCTTTGTTGAATGGACTTATGGATTTTGGACAATGTGAAATACCCTGATGGGAGTGGGGGACGGCTTTAATGGAGATCCTCCTCCTGCCCTGGGAAGCCTTTCAAATGGCAAGAGAGAAGGCCGAGGAAATTTTGCACTTTTGGCAAAGTGCTCAGAGACTGGTGAAATGTACCTTTGTAATTGTTGAAATTGTACGATTTGTCATGTTGTTGTAATTTGTGTAATGCACCTAATTTCCTTGTACAGGGATGCAGGTGGTGTAGATTGTGGGTAGTAAAGTGAGCATAGGGGTGGATTGTTGGGCAGATGAGGTATATTATGCTCACTTTGTTAAAGATGGTACTGCCCAAGTTCAAGTTTTAAGAGTAAGCTTTTCCCCACACTCTTGACTGGATGATGTGGGGTGGTGCACTCTCATGAGAAATCCCATTATGCCTCAGATAAGTGACTTTGTATCAGAGACTTCCTTGTTTGTAGATTGGATTAAAGGTTTGAATTTCTACACTATAAAGTGGGGCAGACTGGGAGCTTGCTCTCTCTCGGTTCCTGAGATTAGTATTAGAAAGGAGAGCAGAGAAAGAAGAGCAGATAAAGGCCATATGGAGGTCAGGAGAAGCAGCCAAGATGGCGGAGTGCTGAGGGAGAAGCCAGTTTGTGCAGAGTTTATGCAGGGAGAAAGAAGGAGATGGGGAACAGAGGTGAATAAGGCTGGTGAGCTAGAAGCCTTTGATTCTAGGAAACTTGGATAAGTCAGTAGCTTTGTGAGCACTGAATGAGTGGGTTTTGGAGCCCAGTCTATGTTTTTACTTGCCCACTGGGTGCAAGCTAGAATTAAAGCTGATGGCTCACCAGTTCTTGGCTCCGTTGTTCTATTACTGACTGTCTGAATCTAATGCGAACCTGCACTGGCCAGGATGCTGTGATGGTGGCCGCGAATACTGCCTTTACAGTATCCTGTTTCTATTGCTAGGGTTTGTTTTAAATTCTTCACTTCTAACATGGTTACTATATAGAGGGAGGCCTGGAGCCCCCCCCCCCCCAGCCCCCTTTTCAATTTGGAGTCTTAGTCCTATTCTTACGTAAATCTCTTCCTAATAAACTGGTCCTACCTGTAGGTTCACAAGGGGCTATGGGTGGCACCCATGGGAGTAGAAGAGCCCCAGACCTCCTGTTCTTCATTGAAGTCCAGGAGGGGAAACAGGTTTTTCTCTTTATCCCATTCTGGGACTCTCTCTTAAAATGACCCAACTTTCTACATTTAAAGTATTTGTTCTCTCCCTTCCCTCCTCCTTGTCCCTGTCAACTTGCTTTTTTTTTTTCCTTTCAAAAGTATGTTCATATCTTACACCTTTTATCATTAAAACCATACAATTTCTTTCCAATTAATCAGAATTCTCTTTCTAAAACCCTTAATTTTCAATGAGGACTGTTAGTAATTAGCAATTTTAGATTGATACTTTTATGAACTGTGGAAAAAATAAGACCAGGCCATGACCTAAAACTGGTAAGCTCAGATGAGCCCTGCGCAACGGCCTTGCAAACTCAGAGACCCCAAGTAAACACTCAGGGTGGTCTAAATCAAACCCTTTTAGCCATAGGTAGTTTATGGCAAGCTGTCCTTTTCTAGGGAGGTGTTCCCTCTCAACCAGGTCAATGCTCACCTCCACTCAAGCCTGTTTGTTGTCCTCTGCATCTAAGATAATGTACCTGATAACGTGCCTTTGAAATGTGAGGGTCAGTTTTTCCCCCACTAGGCCGTACATCCCACCAGAGCAGGAGCCAAGAGACCCCCATTGTTATCGCTATGTGAACCATTAACTGTTGACTGTCTTGTTCCTCCCCATGTAAAAGAAATTTCAGCATATATACTTTACTTTTTACCTAATCCTATTTTTAAATGTGAGATAACCCAAGTATTTCCTTGTTGGTAAAGAGATTCAGAATTTGTCTCAGAGCATAAAGTATATTATCTACATATTGGGTTGGAATGAAATCTCTGGAAAATTCTGCACTATTCAAGTCCTAATAGGTGGGACTCTTCATATACCTCTGGAGCATTATTGTCCAACTAAACTTATAACCTTCCCAGGTGAAAGCAAAGAGGTGTTCCTGTCCTTTTATTTTTCAGACATGCTCAAACAGGCACTACATGACTTTATTATCATTGAGAAATATTGTCAATCCACAGGAATAGCTGGTAAGAGATTATGTGGATTTGGAACCAGAGGATGTCTGAGAAGTATCTTATTTATAGCTTTGAGATTCTGTATAAATTTATTTTACTGAGAAGCTAGAATTACAAGGGCTTGTACATAGAATTATAAATCCTCCTTTTAAGTAATCTTTTTTAAAAAATATTTTTAATTTATTTTATTTTTTAATTGTATTCATTTTAGAGAGGAGACACAGAGTGAGAGAGAGAAAGAGAGAAAGAGAGAAAGGGGGGAGGAGGAGCTGGAAGCATCAACTCCCATATGTGCCTTGACCAGACCAGTGCAGGGTTTTGAACTGGTGACCTCAGTGTTCCCAGGTCGACACTTTATCCACTGCGCCACCACAGGTCAGGCCTAAGTAATCTTATATAATGGTCTTAATTCCAGCTACTAATGCATCAGATCATAAAGGATATTGGCAAATCTTGCCAATATCTGTACTGAAAAAGGCCTAAAGTTGCTTTGGAATGTCCTGCAACAAACCTTCAGTCTCAAGATTATTTTCCTTTCATGGAAATTCCTTTAAAATTATTGTTGTAGTAATATAATGTTATAGTAATTAAATATATAGAAATATAAAAAACAAAAATATGGAAGATATATAAAAGTAATTAAGATATAATATTAAAAATAATTAAGGAAATTAAATAAAGTTATGCCATCTGGATAGGAATTAATATAGTGGGTGCAGATGTGATAAACAGACTCTGACTTTTGAGCAGGGCCCAGTTAGTGTGTGTGTGAAGTTATACATAGATAACAAGTGGCTTGATGTCATAACTTTGTAATGTGATAAACAGATTCTGACTTTCAAGCAGGGCCCAGTTAGTATGTGTATGAGGTTATACATAGATAAGAAGTGGCCTGATGTCATAACTTTGTAAGTTAACATAAATAAGAAGCTTCCCTGGGAACATCTTAAAAAGTGGTTTGATGTAACATTTTAGTAAATTAACATAAAATGGCTTCCCTGCGAGGAACTCCCAAAAAGGTGATTTGAGGTGATAATCCTGTGATTGACACCTGTTGGAAGGCATTGGCCAGAAAAGGTACTAAAGCTGAGGGGCCCCCTGCTGCGGTAGTCGCCCAGACTCCAACATGAATGTGGACTGTCTCCACCCTGCTCTGAGCTCTGACCAAAGACAGCCGAGAGGTGCACACCAACAGGGTCCCCTTAAGCTGTACCCAGGCACACCAAAAGGATTTGTGAGTAATAAATGGCCTGTGTGATTCTTGCAACTAATTTGTGTGTCAGTTGTGTTTTTCCTCTGATGGCAGTTAGTGTCGGCACTTATCAGTAGCATCCTCATAGCCACCTCAAGAGTAGTCTCGAAGAGGCTGCCAGCCCTGCTATAAGCAGGAGTGTCCCACTGCATGGGGAAGTTGAATCAGGGACACCTGATGGACGTAGAGCTTGGGCTCTACCGGGACATATTATTTTCCCAATTGGTGTAGTTTTTGACTTACTTCTAAATACATTTTACCCTATTAGGTAAACTGGGACAAACCTAATTAATAAAATATATATCACCCCTTGATATTCCCTAATTGAAGGGACAGATTTTGATTTAACAGTCATTGGTTGATTACATACATATTCCTACCATTCGCACATAAGCTTTACTCTGAAGTAACAAATAGATGAAATTTTTTCTCAAAGAATTTATCTGTTCTCCCAGAAGCTTCTATTTCCAATCCATGTCTGCTTTATGTTCATTTAATATTAGCTTTACAGCTGGCATTTTCTAATTGAGTGCAGAAAAATAATCACTTCAGAGGGATCACAAGGTCCCCACTTTGGGCACTTCAAGCTGAAATTTTCCATTTCAGTGGATACTTGCAAGTTCACCTGGAGGATTATTAATGGAGGGCTGGTGTCCTTGGGGCTTGTTGACCTTAGAGGTATGATTTCCCATTTTAATTTTAGTTTTCTTTGTATATCTGACCAAATTTCTAGGGATATTGTGTAGTGGGTTCAACTGCACTGCTTGTGGGTTGAGCTCCAAGGGGATTTCACCTCCTAAATCATCTCAACCCTCTTACGTGTCTCAGTTTCTCTCCCCGGCTGCCTAATACAGCTGTGAAGACTCAGAGAGCTAGGTAACCACCCTTCATGTGCACATCCCCAGATGAGTCAATTATTCAATTACAGGTTAATTTGATAGTCCCTATGGAGCAGCCTACATGTCATGAGGGATGCCCTCTCGACACCTCCACAGAGATTCTTAGTCACCTAGGAATCTTCGGAGCTGAACAAGTTCAGGCTCTCATTTATTCAGCAAAGATTTTCTTTGGTCAGCCTCACAGTTAAGAATTCCAATCAAAAAATGCTAAAATTAAAACCAGCCATCCATTATTTATCCCCCTGTCCTGCCTTAACCTAGATCAGTGGTTCTTAACCTGGGTTCTATTGAACCCTAGGGGTTCGATGAGTCCGTCTCAGGGGTTCGGAGAAGCCTCTGCCGCGGAGGCCAGAATAAAGTAATACCGCAATTTATTGTGGGTTCATGCACTTTGCTGGTTTTGTTCTTTGAGCAAGGTGATGTTCATGCACGGCTCATTTTGTGCACCAGTATAAAAACATATAACTATGTCTTGAATTTGGAAAATAAAATCATATTTTATTTATCACTAAAGAAGGGTTCGGTGAATGCGCATATGAAACTGGTGGGTTCGGTACCTCAAAAAAGGTTAAGAACCATTGACCTAGATCCTCAAACTTTAACCTTTAAGTTCACTTTGAGGATTTCCAGAAACAGCTCAAATAAACTTATAAAAAAATTCTTATAGGTTTAGAAGCTGTTTTTTTTTTTTTTACAGGGATAGAGAGAGAGTCAGAGAGAGGGATAGATAGGGACAGACAGACAGGAACGGAGAGAGGTGAGAAGCATCAATCATTAGTTTTTCATTGCCGTTGCGACACCATAGTTGTTCATTGATTGCTTTCTCACATGTGCCTTGACCGCGGGCTTTCAGCAGACCGAGCCACCCTTGCTGGAGCCAGTGACCTTGGGTCCAAGCCCGCGAGCTTTTTTTTGCTCAAGCCAGATGGGCCCGCGCTCAAGCTGGCGAGCTTGGGGTCTCGAACCTGGGTCTTCCACATCCCAATCCAACGCTCTATCCACTGCGCCACCGCCTGGTCAGGCTAGAAGCTGTTTTACATTGACAGAACATATTTGATTAGCTAACAAACTTATATTTTCAAAAGATATTAAGAAAGAAAGCCCACTCCCGCCCTGAACCAAGAAGGTTCAAGGACATTTTATGTTTTAGGCCAAGTGTTCAGAGAGATTTTGTAAAGGACACCTGTGTAATTGTTGAAATTGTATGACTTGTACTGTTACTGTAATATACTTCATTCCCAGCATTGGAATGCCTGTAGTGTCCCAAGCAAAAGAATAGCATGTTGGCCAAATAAGTTTGTAAAATATGATTTTTATACTTGTGTGTGATTTACAATGAGGGCCAGGCAACACCAGCTAAAAATGGTCTGTGAAGTTACAGATTGCCTTCCTGCTTGGGAAGGGCTATTATTTTGCTAATGGAGAGGTTTTCATACTAGAAAGTTTGAAAGAAAGAAGGAAGGAGAAATCAGAACCCCCCTCCTCTTCACTAAGGAGGAAGAGAAGCAATGAGGAATGCAGGGGGGAAGGAAGCCCACAGGAGATTATCTGAATAACCCCTTCCTTTCTCCTTTTCTTGAAAGTTTTTAAGACTGTAATGGGTAAATTTCAATGCTTATTCTCTGACCTCACCTAAACCTCCTCCCATCCTGAAGTCGTGTGATTGATGTGTGCCTCTAGACAAAGGGATCACAAGCCCCTGGCACGTGAACCTGTGTTCTGTAAAGGTATATAGGATGTAAGAAATCTAACTTTGGGGAGCACATGTCTTTGGAGCCACTAGCCCCGAGTGCTCTGCCGGCTTTTTAATAAATTCTCTTTTCCTCTTATAAAGTTATCTGAGTGTCTATCCTCTATTGGATCGCTCTCTTGCAACAATATAACAGAGATTACAGGAACTTTTTGTAAACCCAAGCAAAACAAACATATTTTCTGTTAAGAACTTTAGAAGGCGCCTGACCAGGCGGTGGCGCAGTGGATAGAGCATTGGACTGGGATGTGGAGGACCCAGGTTCGAGACCCCGAGCTCGCCAGCTTGAGTGCGGGCCCATCTGGCTTGAGCAAAGCTCACCAGCTTGGACCCAAGGTCTCTGGCTCCAGCAAGGGGTTGCTCGGTCTGTTGAAGGCCCACGGTCAAGGCACATGTGAGAAAGCAATCAATGAACAACTATGGAGTCGCAACAGCAACGAGAAACTAATGATTGATGCTTCTCACCTCTCTCCGTTCCTGTCTGTCTGTCCCTATCTATCCCTCTGTCTGACTCTCTCTGTCCTGTTTAAAAAAAAAAAAAAAGAACTTTAGAAGGCATTAATTAAATTAAACTAGTAGTAGTGTTTTTTTTTAGACCACCTGGTTAAAAAAACATTCAAAATAATTTATATTTTACAGTGTTATTAATCGTTGCAGAGGAGGCAAAACTTCTTACCTGTTCTTGGTGGCCTCCTGAGCCTCAACTTGGATTTTATTATTTTTTACTTTTTTACAGATACAGAGAGAGCATCAGAGAGAGGGATAGACAGGGACAGACAGACAGGAAGGGAGAGAGATGAGAAGCATCAATCATCAGTTTTTTGTTGCGACACCTTAGTTGTTCATTGACTGCTTTCTCATATGTGCCTTGACTGCGGGCCTTCAGCAGACCGAGCAACCCCTTGCTGGAGCCAGCGACCTTGGGTCCAAGCTGGTGAGCTTTTGCTCAAGCCAGATGAGCCCGTGCTCAAGCTGGCGACCTCAGGGTCTCGAACTTGGGTCTTCCGGGTCTTCCGCATCCCAATCTGACGCTCTAGCCACTGCGCCACCGCCTGGTCAGGCTCAGCTTGGATTTTAAAAGTGCCCTTTTTTTTACTTTACACTGAGGTCCTGGCATGACCCCTCCCATTTTCACAGATGTTAATTCCCCTGTTCTCTCTTTAGACCTCCAGGAAGACGCTTTAAGATATTTAAATAGGCTGAGGTTTCTTTTCTTCTGAATTTTACTGAATGGAAAGGGGGTTGAGATCTCTCCCCTACTTTGAATTACTAACTTATTTATTTTCCACAGAGAATAGTAAGAATTTCAGAAAGACAGACAGATGAGACAGAGGAGGACCTGCAAACTGAAATTGATTTCTCCTGGTTCACAGACCTGAGTAGTTTTACATACAAACAAGACAATTACAGTACAGAGACACGAGCATGACACATAAATAAATCTGATTAATCCTAATAGAGTTGCTACTTGGCCCTTAACTCTGAAGACAAAGAACACAGAACAGTAATTAGTGCAGCAAGACCTTCCAGAGTCCAGACCAAGAAACAAGTTTAGGATCCAAAATTCCATTCTATGTAAGTTTAAACGAGCGCTTCTTACATATTCTCATTTTAAAGCAACAATGCCAGAGTATTTGAATACAGGAATGAAACTATTTTATTTAGTTCAATATTAGAGCTGGCATTTCCAATTTTGCATGCAAGAACTTAATTTAGGTGTCAAAAGAGCCACCTAGGCTCTCCTAGGTTGATTTCATTCATTGCTTCTTTTTCCCAGTCCTTTGGGGATTATCATCCCAATAAGTGGCCATTTGGCCTGGTGATACATTGGTGTCCGGTAGCACCCCCGGGGCAGGGGCTGGAAAAATCCCTCATGCCTTTGGCATTTCTGCAATTATTAACCTTTAGCACACACACCCTGTCCGAAAACACAATAGAAATTCTTCAACCATTAGCGTCCCTAGTTACACAAACCAAATTCCCCAGCCAGCCTGAAGGGGTATAAAAATCTGGAGCCCCACCAGTTGGGCGCGGCTTCTCTGGCTCACTACTCTCCGAGTCACTGAACCCGCCCGAAGATTCCAATAAAGTTGGACTTTTAAACTATTTGGTACTTTGTCTCATTTCATGCGGGTCGGACCTTACAATTGGGAGGTATTTTTTCTTTTTGTCTGGTACCATCTTTGTTTCTTGTTGATATATTAGAGATAGGATTTCCCATCCTAACTGTGTGTGTGGCTCCCGAGGGAGGCTCAAACCCCCTTACTGTAGATTTCTTGCATTCTCGTTCCTGACTAAGGAGTACTACACCGCCCGGTGGCTTTTCTTAACTTGGTCCGTGCATGGAGTTCCCTGGTTGCCTTGGTAACTTCTTTTAGGGCCCCTTCCCTGTGTTGCCCAGAGTCCGGGTTTGTTCGCTGCCTGGGCTGAGCCCTGCCCCTTAGCCGAGGGCCACCGCAATGGAGCAGCGGGATGGGTCTCTCGGCAAAAGTCCTGGGACGCCTTCTGAGGTGAATGGGGGACCCAGACGAGCCCTCAGATTGTTAGAGATGAAATTAAGCAAGACTCATGGAGGCAAAATACCTCGGCAAGGCAACTTTAATGACTTCCGCAGAAGGACGTGCTGCTGCTCCGCAAAGCCAGCCAGCGAGCGCCCGGGCAGAGGGCAAATTCTGTTTTTATCCCTAACGCAGGCCCTAGGATGCTGGGTCTTGCTCCACTGGCTGGAGTGTTGGCGGTACAATATTATTTTTTCTCGACTGGCTAGTTTAAATGGCCGCACCAAGGTGGAAGGGAGATGTGGGGATATTATTCACTAGGTAAGGGTGTAAGGAATGGGCGGAACAACCACATGACCGGTTGAAGGGGACTGGATGGAGGATTGATAAACAAGTCAGCTATTTCTCATCATATTCTCCTGGTCGGAGGAATCCAGATGAAGGGTGTTGAGAATTTGTTGAAGAAAAGAACAGGGAGTTAAACCAGTGGTAGTCAACCTGGTCCCTACCGCCCACTAGTGGGCTTTCCGGCTTTCATGGTGGACGGTAGAGGAGCAACCAAAGTATAAATAAAAAGATAGATTTAACTATAGTAAGTTGTTTTATAAAGATTTATTCTGCCAAACTTAGCAAAAATCTGACATAAAGTACTTGATAAGTAATTATTATTATATGCTTTAACTTGTAACTCTGCTTTATAAATTTTATAAAGTAAAGTTACTTCCCTACTTTATAAATCACCATTACTGTGGAACTGGTGGGCGGTTAGAAAATTTTACTACTAACAGAGATACAAAAGTGGGTGGTAGGTATAAAAAGGTTGACTAGCCTGACCTGTGGTGGCGCAGTGGATAAAGCGTCGACCTGGGAACACTGAGGTTGCCAGTTCAAAACCCTGCACTGGTCTGGTCAAGGCACATATGGGAGTTGATGCTTCCTGCTCCTCCCCCCTTTCTCTCTCTCTCTCTCTCTCTCTCTCTGTGTCTCCTCTCTAAAATGAATAAAATAAAAATTAAAAAAAAAAAAAGGTTGACTACACCTGAGTTAAACATTTTCTTCATGCTCAAGCCAGATGAGCCCACACTCAAACTGGCAGTGTTGGGCTTTCGAGCCTGGGTCATCTGTATCCCAGGCTGACGTTCTATCCACTGCACCAGTGCCTGGGCAGGCTGGATAAGCTTTTTAATTAAATATCACGAACAATATTCTGTTTTATTTATGGGAGGACAGATACATTTTATGTTTTGGGATTAAAAAAAAGTTTAAATAAAAATATGGGTAGTTTATTGTTACAGTAATATAACATTATAGTAAATATATAGAAATAGAAAAATATAGAAAACATACAGAAATAAGTTAGGATATAATATTAAAAGCCATTAAGGCAAGTGAATAAGGTTATGCCATCTGGGCAAGACCTAATCTAGTGTGTAGAGATGTGATAGGCAAGGCCATGACCTCTGTGCAGGGCCCAGTAGGTGTGTGTGTGAAATGATATGTAGATAAAAGGAGCTCCCTTTGAGGAATGCCCTAAAAGTGGCTTGATGTGACAATTCTGTAGATTAACAAAAAAAGAGCTCCCTGCAAGGAACTCCCCAAAGGTGGCTTGATGTAATAATCCTGTAGATTAACACCTATTAGAAGGCGTATGCCAGAAAGGGTACTTAAGCCAAGGAAGCCCCAGCTCCAGTCAGTCATCCAGACTCCAATGTGAACGTGGACTGTCTCCACGCTGCTCTGACCAAGGACAGCTGAGAGGAGCACGCCAATGGGGCCCCCTTAAGCTGTACCCAGGCACGCCATAGGATTTGTGAGTAATAAACTGCCTGTGTGATTCTTGCAACTAACTTGTGTGTTGGTCGTGTCTTTCCTCCAGTGGCGATCGGTCTTGGTACCAATAAGTAGAATCCTCATAGCCTCCTCAAGAGTAGTCTCAAAGGGGCTGCCAGTCCTGCTGATAAGGAGTGTCCCACTGCACAGGGAAGTCGAATCGGCGATGCCTGATTGATGTAGAGCTCGGGTTCTACTGGGACAGCTATACACTTAGCACAAAGTACAAGTAAGTAAACTCAGATAGTCTGAGTGCCCTACCTACTGGAGTCTTAGGAATTAAATACTCTTAGCTTCAAGGCTTTGTTTCCCTGTTACCAGGGCGAATGGACAGGGTTTCAAGGTTTCCTTTTGTAGTTTTTCTTTAACTATTGGGGACACCTCATTATCTTGTTTTGTCCAAACTATTGATTCCCTTATTCAGTGGGTGAGATAAGCCCCCTTGTTTCCCTTTCCCTTTTCCTGCCATGATAATTGTCTATCCTGCCTAACAGTGAGCCAGCTCTTGCTATGAGAGCATCCTGGGCCAAGTGCAACATGGAGGCAGGTCTGGGGCCCTGCAGGAGGGAGCACAAGTTTACCCTCCATCTTTGCAGTTCAGGTTCAGCCTCTTACGTCTTGTTAGGGCACCTGCTAATTGTCCATCCCACGCTCTATCCTGCTGAGCCTGCATCTTTAGGGAAGAAACGACCAGAGCTTGTTCTGGGCTCTTTCTTCCACTCCTGAGCCTGGGGTGGTGGGAGCTATAAGCCTCTTTGCAGAACCCCCTGTGGGGTCTGGACCCAGTGGAAGTCCCCCAGCTCTGCTGGACCTGCCAACCACTGGGCTTATATTCACGGCTCCTCAATGCTGGAGTAATGGCCTCCTAACATTCATTTTTTAAAAAATTGAGATGAGATTCACACAGCATAAATTAACCAGTTTAAAGTGAGCAATTTGGTGGCATTTAGTATATTTACAATAATGTGCAACCATTACCTCTATCCAGTTCCAAAATATTTTCATCACCCCAAAATAAAACTGTCCCCATTAGCAGCCACTCCCATGTTCTCTTTTTCCCCAGCCCCTGGCAGCCACCCTTCTGCTTTCTGTCTCTATGGACTTGCCTGTTCCAGACATTTCATATATATGGAAATGTACAATGTGTAACCTTTTGTGTCTGGCTTCTTTCACTCAGCGTAGTGTTTTCAAAATTCACCCACATTGTGGCCTGTGTCAGAGCTCCATTCCATTGCTTGGACAGATCCCATTTTGTTTATCTGTTTATCCATTCTTTGATGGGCATTTGGGTTGTTTCCACCTTTTGGTGATTGTGAATAGTGCTGCTATGAACATTAGTGTACAAATTTCTCTTAGTCCCTGTTTTTCAGTTCTTTTGGGTATATTCCTAGGAGAAGAATTGCTGGACCATATATATACTTTCTGGTGAGGTGTTCAAATGTTCAAGTATTTTGTCCATTCTGTAATTCTTCTTCTTCTTCTTCTTCTTCTTCTTCTTCTTCTTCTTCTTCTTCTTCTTCTTCTTTTACAGGAACAGAGAGTCAGAGAGAGGGATAGATAAGGGATAGATAGGGACAGACAGACAGGAACGGAGAGAGGTGAGAAGCATCAATCATTAGTTTTTTGTTGCCATTGCAACACCATAGTTGTTCGTTGATTGCTTTCTCATATGTGCCTTGACTGCGGGCCTTCAGCAGACCGAGCAACCCCTTGCTGGAGCCAGCGACCTTGGGTCCAAGCTAGTAAGCTTTTGCTCAAGCCAGATGGGCCTGCACTCAAGCTGGCAAGCTCGGGGTCTCAACCTGGGTCCTCCACATCCCAGTCCGACGCTCTATCCCCTGCGCCACTGCTGGGTCAGGCTGTAATTATTATTCTTTTAACAGTTTTTAGAACAGCTCAATACGTCGATCGCGATCTACTGGCCAATGGCGAAGGAAGTGTGGGTAGATCGCATGACATTTAAATGACATTTGTCTTTTGATTGGCATACAGGGTAGCCAATCTGACATCTGAACTTTAGACACCCTACGCATGTGCGTTAAACTGCACTAACTTGTTCAGTTACATTGCTGCGTAGTTAGCCTTCAATTTATTTAAAATAAATACAACAAAGGGTATAAAAACGAGTGCCGTAGCTGGTCCGAGTAAAAAGCCTAAAACCTACCACTTTCATACAGAATGGGAGGAGATTTTTTTCACTATGTCATATTCTGAGTGCGTTTGCCTCATCTGTCTGTGTGCCATTGCTATTCCAAAGAAGGGAAATGTGGAGCGGCTTTTTTGGACTGTTCATAAAAACTATGACATTGACTTTCCTCCGAAAAGAGAGCTGAGAAGGAGAAAGGTGAAAGAAGAATATACAATATTAAATAGTAATAATAGTAACTTAAATAATGATAATATAAAATAAATAAATTTATGTTTTGCATTTTTATTGTAGGTAGATCATTTTGACTTGGTCATCTTATAAGTAGCTCGCAAGCTGAAAAAGTGTGGGCACCCCTGTTTTAGAAGATAAAAATGAACATGAATGTGAGTTCTTCAGTTTTTTTTTTACCTGAAGTGCCCTTTATGGCATAGTTCCTGTGTGTGTATGTGTGTGTGTGCATGCCTGCATGTGTGTGCAAGCATGCACCACCCTTCCCATTGCAGTCTGTGTGAACGGAATCCGTCTGAGGTGAGTGCAGTGTACAACCTGCTCCACTGTTTTCCAGCAGCCCTGTATGATTCTCATTGCAACAGCTTGCCTGCCTTGCCTGCTCTACTTTGACAACAGCTGATGCTGGTCTATTCTCCTGCTGTGAGATGTAGTCCTACTTCACCTGGTTGGCATCAGGGTCATTTACAACATAGCTTCAGTTGACCTTGTCAGTCTCCTCTACAGTTAGTTCCCATCCCCTCTCTCTCCTAAAATCATGCTTTCTCAAGGCCCAGGACCTTTGTATATTCAGTCCCTCTGCTAGGACTACTGCCATTCTTCCAGACTAATGATTCCTCATATTCTGCTCTCCAGGACAAGTCCAAGGCTCTTCTTTTCTCCAAGACATTTGGCCTTCTCTCCTGACCAACCCCAGAACCCTAATTTTGACCCATCCTTAAACATCTGGGCTGGGAGTGTCTGTGTCCAGCTTCATGCTACCACCCTGACTAGAACTTCTCAAGGGTAAAATCTTTTTTCTTTCCTTTTTTTACAGGGACAGAGAGAGTCAGAGAGAGAGAGAGAGAGGGACAGACATACAGGAATGGAGAGAGATGAGAAGCATCAATCATCAGTTTTTTGTTGCGACACCTTAGTTGTTCATTGATTGCAGACCTTCAGCAGACCAAGCAACCCCTTGCTGGAGCCAGCGACCTTGGGTCCAAGCTGGCGAGCTTTTGCTCAAGTCAGATGGGCCCGCGCTCAAGCTGGTGACCTCGGGGTCTTGAACCTGGGTCCTCCGCATCTCAGTCCGATGCTCTATCCACTGCGCTACCACCTGGCTCAAGGATAAGGTCTTGAATGGAGCTTTCTCTGCTTTCCCAACACTACTCAGCATGGGGCTGGATACAGATGGCTGGCAGGAGGACAGGAACTGTTGTTGAAACAATAAGCATGGGTTTCAAAAAGGACCATGTGAGTCAGTAGTCATGTTTTTGTGATGCGATCATATGAATTTTGAATTGAATGGAAAGACTCCACAAGAACAGGTCTACATGCTCAGGCAGGAACCTGTTTCTTCATTCATTTACTCATTCAATTATTATTGAGCATCTACTATGTGCCAAGCCCTGGGTCAAATGAAGAAAATATCTTGTCCCTCACCCAGCTCAGAGTTGAGTGGATAAGACAGACAGAAATCCAGATTTGTACAAATCATATAATTATGATTATAATGTGACCAGGGTTGTGAATATGTAATGCTAAGAGACAGGGTAATGGTGGCCCAATTTGTGGTCAGAGAAGGTTTTACTGAAAATGTGATACTGAGATGAGACACGAAGAATGAGCGGGAGTTTAGAGGGGCAAAGTGGCAAGGGAAGTGAAGTGATTCAGGTCAAAGGAACAGTATTTGCGAAGGCAGGGGGCTGGGTGGGGCATCCCTGGGCACCTGCACTCTTGGGAGCCCTGTCCTGCCTCATAGAAATCATATTAAAAAGCACCCACATTATATCTATTTCTTCCTCTGTTTACAAAGAGTAGAAAGAATAGTTATACTCTTTCTTTTGCAATTATGTTGGTGCCGTGAAAACCTCATTTACTTATTGCACATCTACAGGAGTTCTTGCAAATGGAGAATGTCCACAGATAACTTTTCGAAGTAATAACCTTTTGGGAAAATGTTTATTTTAAAATTTTTTATTGAATTTATTGGGGTGACATTGGCTAGTAAAATTGTACAAGTTTCAGGTGCACAATTCTACAGTATATCATCTGTAGAATCGTCTTTTTTTATTTATTCATCTTTAGAGAGAGAGATGAGAGAAGGAGAGAGGTGGGGGTGGGGAGGAGCAGGAAGCATCAACTCCCGCATGTGCCCTGATCAGGAAAGCCCAGGGTTTTAAAGGGGTGACCTCAGCATTCCAGGTCAATGCTCTACCCACTGCGCCACCACAGGTCAGGGTACAGTATATCACCTGTATATTGCAGTGTGACCACCTCTCTAAGTTAAGTCTCCCTCCATCATTATCCTCCCACGACCCTCTTTCACCCCCCTCACCTTTTCCTCTCGCAATTTTGGGAAATGTTCAAGTCAACAATGAATGAAGTTGACATCATGTTAGCTAAAGAAGAGATTTCATTCAAACGTTTGCTTTTGATTTATCAGCCTTGTTTTTATATTTTCAAGCGTCACACTGTTGTTTTAAATTATTTCCTGGTCTTGAATAATTTTAGAATATGTATTGGAAAACCTACTGGTGCCGCGATATAACAGCGCCCCACAGCGTCCAAACTGGGAAATGCACCCTGCGAAGCTTAGATCAAACCCAACTTGGGGCTGCAGAGAAATCAACTTAAAGCTATTGATAGATACCCAACTCCCCCCTCCTTTTTACTCATAGTTGTCCCATTTCCACCAAACTCGACTTCAAATTAAAAGAAAGTGCCTTTCTCCCCTGACACCCACTTCTCTGCAGTGGAGGGATTCAAATAATTTAACAACTGGTTCCTCTGCCCTAATGACCGTTTTAAGTATAAAAAAAGACACACTGGAAGGTAGTTTATTATTTCATGCATTTACTACTTAAATAATAACAATAAAAGAGGTACACAAAATTATGTTATAAGAAAGAGTTTTAAAATATTAATTGAAAAATATTAAATAATACCTGAAAGAAAACAATAAAACTGTTAGAGATATTTCCATATTGCTTCTTGATTGGTGTCCTCACTTGCAATTTTTTTCACCTTTGGACAGAATGAACATGACTACGGGTGCTTAGAATACACTGTTGCACAGATGAATGTTAAAAAAGAGTAAAGGAGCCTGACCTGTGGTGGCGCAGTGGATAAAGTATTGACCTGGAACGCTAAGGTCGCTGGTTTGAAACCCTGGGCTTGTCTGGTCAAGGAACATATGGGAGTTGATGCTCCTCTCCACTTCTCGCTCTCTGTCTCTGTCTCTCCTCTCTAAAATGAATAAATAAATAAAAATTTTAAGAAAGAGTAAGGGATGTAAATTTGTGATTTCCACATTAGGCAGCTGCCCAGGTGCCCACCTTAGAGAGAACCCTGATTCCAAGTGTCATTTTAACAACTGGGTCGCTGAACTCAACAAAAAATTAGGTATCAGTTCTGCTGAACTGGTGTGAACTGGCTGAATCCCACCACTGCTTCTCTGCCTTTGCACCCAGAGTTCCCTCACCATTCTTTTATTTTTTATTTTTGTTGATTTTAGACAGAGGAAGGGAGAGAGTGAGAGAGAGAGACAGGAACATCGATCTGTGTCTGCATGTGCCCTGACCTGGGATTGAACAGGCAACCTCTGTGCTTCGGAACAATCCTCTAACTAACCAACAGAGCTATCTGGTCAGGGCTCACTATTCTCTTTATTTATTTTGCCATTACTCTTATTGTTTAGAGGAAGACTTAGAAGCACAAAGAAGTGAAATCACTCAAGTCTTTTTTGTTTTAAAGCCCACTCTTATCAAACATTATGATATTGGAACCAACATGGCCTACATATATGAAGACTTTCTGATCCCATTTATACAATATATAGACTAATTAGTCAGGGTTCAGAGAGGCAAAGTCACTTGTCCAAGGTCACACAGCAGGTCTGGTTGACTCCAGAGCTCCTGCTCTTTCTTTTAGCTTCCACCTGTTTACCTCTCTCCCCACTTATCTGACAGGTGGGCTATGATGTCAGGCACTAAGCCCACGGTGGCAAATGTATTGATAGTTCTCCTTTCTGGGTCTGGAGATATCTGTTGAGTGGTGAGTGGGGTTCCATGGAGAATGGAGTCTGGGGCTTTGAATGATAGGAAGGTACGTCTCTTGTCCCTCAGGAATGAGGACAAGCCTATGCTCTGGGCTTGGTCCTGAGTGCCTTGTTTGAGATCCAAATGCCAAATAATTATCTGCCCTAGAGGAAACCACTGCTAGATATGGTGGAAAGCAAGCAACACTCATCAGTTCTTTTTCTTTTTGCTCCACTTCTGCTGATTCTGGGGTGGTGAAAGACCCTGGTCTCTGAGGCACTTATCCTGGGGAGAACTTTCCTTGAGAGCCCTAGAAATGGCAGAATTCCCAGTGGCAAAATATGCCTCTGGAGAGTCTTAGAATCAACTTACTTGATTTTGAAACGCTAGCGCCCCCTAGCTGTTATTGGTTTGGAATACTTGCCAGAGAAGAGTCAGGGATTGAAGAATGAATTCATCTACATTTATATCTTCTTGATGAATTGACCTTTTTATCATTATGAAATGTTCTTTTTTAAAAAAAAATATTTATTTTTGTATTTTTCCGATGCTAGAAGTGGGGAAGCAGTCAGAGAGACTCCCATACGCGCCCAACTGGGATCCACCCAGCATGCCCACCAGGGGGTGATGCTCTATCCATCTAGGGTGTTATAGCTGGAGCCATCCTCAGCACCCGGGGCCAAGTTTTTTGCTTCAATGGAACCTTGGCTGTGGGAAAAGAAGAGAGAGAGAGAGAGAGAGAGAGAGAGAGAGGAAGGAGAGGGGGAAGGGTGGAGAAACAGATGAGTGCTTCTCCTGTGTGCCCTGGCTGGGAATTGAACCCAGGATTTCCACATGCCAGGCCAATGCTCTACCGCTGAGCCAACTGACCAGGGCAAAATGTTCTTTTTTAACTCGGATAATTACTGTTACTTTCTTTTTAAAATTATTATTATTGATTTTAATTTATTGTGTTTACATAGATTCAAGTGTCCCATTGAATATATCTCCCTCTCTCCACACCCCTGTGTTCCCCTTGATACCCACTTTCCCCCCTCCCCTAATGCTCTCCCCCCTTCCCTCCAGGATTTGTTGTCCTGCTCTCTTTGTCTCTGTTATGTATACATCAGGGGTCAGGAACCTATGGCTCACGAGCCAGATGTGGCTCTTTTGATGGCTGCATCTGGCTCGCAGACAATCTTAAATAAAAATAACGTTAAAAATATAAAACATTCTCATGTATTACAATCCATTCATTTCCTACTACTTATGTCATGGTTGCAGGTGGCTGGAGCCAATCATAGCTGTCCTGCGGGACAACACCAAATTTTTATTGGATAATGTGTAATGTACACAGGTCGTTGTGAGGTCAGGAAGTAAACTTCCCTCCTTTTCATCAAGTAGTCAGCTAGCTAATTGCAGAAACCCTTTTGATGAAGAAGATGGCTAAAAGAAAAAAAGATGAGGAGTATCGTACTTTTCAGCAGGAACGGACAGAGGAATTTGCCTTTGTGGAGAGAGCAGGTTCTGCAGTGTGTCTAATATGCAATGATAAAATTGCATCGATGAAACGGTCATATATAAAGTGGCACTTCTACACATGCCATACTACATTTGCATAGAAATATCCAGCGGGGGACAGCAGGAAGAAAGTATGTCAAGAGCTACTGTGCAGAGTGCAAGCTAGTTAGCAGCAATTCTGTGTTTGGACCCAACAAGGTGACTGGAATTTGGCTAGCTTTGCTGGTGCTTCAGCAATTGTGAGAAACGGAAAGCCATTCACATATGGGGAGTATGCCAAAACATTCATGCTTGATGTTGCCAATGAACTTTTTGACGACTTTTCAGATAAAGACAAGATAATTAAACGAATAAAAGACATGCCTCTGTCGGCAAGAACTGTTCACGATTGTACCATCATGATGGCAAATCAAATTGAAGCAACACAAGTAAAGGACATAAATGCAGCACCATTCTTTTCTCTCGCTTTGGATGAGTCAACAGATGTAAGCCATTTATCCCAGTTCAGCGTGATTGCAAGGTATGCTGTCGGTGACACAGTATGTGAGGAAAGTCTTGCTATTTTGCCTATAAAAGAGACAACAAGAGGGGAAGATTTATTCAAGTCTTTCACTGAGTTCGCTAAAGAAAAAAATCTACCGATGGATAAACTTATTTCAGTGTGTACTGATGGTGCTCCGTGCATGGTGGGGAAAAACAGAGGATTCATAGTGCTTCTTCGTGAACATGAAAAGAGACCCATCCTAAGTTTCCACTGCATCCTACATCAGGAGGTGCTTTGTGCTCAGATGTGTGGCAAGCAGCTTGGTGAGGAGACGTCACTGGTCATTCGGGTGGTCAACTTTATTGTTGCCCGAGCTTTAAATGATCGCCAGTTTAAAACACTGCTGGATGAAGTTGGGAATAATTATCCTGGTCTGCTTCTGCACAGCAATGTGCATTGGTTGTCAAGAGAGAAGGTGCTCAGTCATTTCGCAGCTTGTCTGAGCAAAATCCGAACTTTTCTTGAAATGAAAAGCGTTGAGCATCCTGAGTAGCTAACACTGAGTGGCTCCCGAAGTTCTACTATCTCGTGGACATGACTGAACATCTGAACCAGCTCAATGTGAAAATGCAAGGTGTTGGAAATAGAGTCTTGTCCCTTCAACAAGCAGTGTTTGCATTTGAAAACAAGCTGGAACTCTTCATCAATGACTTTGAAACAGGTTGTTTACTACACTTTGAAAAAACTGGGAGAGTTTAAAGATGCATGCACAGCAAGTGACCTGGCTCAACATCTTGATCTCCAACAGCTAGCGGGTTTCACATCTAATCTCCTGCAGTCATTCAAAGTGCGCTTTGGAGAATTTTGTGAGCTCACTCATCTTGTTAAGTTCATCACCTATCCACACGAGTGTGCAGTGGACAGCACTGACCTGAGTTACATCCCTGGTGTCAGAGATTTTGAGCTACAAGCTGCTGACCTGAAGGCCTCAGACATGTGGGTGAATAAGTTCAAGTCACTGAATGAAGATTTGGAAAGACTTGCACGACAGCAAGCAGAGTTGGCGAGCAAACACAAGTGGGGAGAAATGAAAAAACTTCAACCTGAGGACCAGCTGATTGTCAAAACTTGGAACGCGCTTCCCGTCACATACCACACACTGTAGCGTGTGAGTATTGCTGTACTGACAATGTTTGGCTCTATATATGCATGTGAGCAGTCTTTCTCACATCTAAAGAACGTTAAGATCAACCTACGATCACATTTAATGGATGGAAGTCTCAATGCCTGCATGAAGCTTAACCTCACCACATATCAACCAGACTACAAAGCCATCAGCAAAACCATGCAGCACCAGAAGTCGCATTAATGGTAAGAAGTACTTTATTCATCATTGGTTAGCAACAGTATAACAACGTTATTAAAAAGAATTCAGCCTGACCTGTGGTGGCGCAGTGGGTAAAGCATCAACCTGGAACGCTGAGGTCGCTGGTTCAAAACCCTGCACTGGTCTGGTCAAGGCACATATGGGAGTTGATGCCTCCTGCTCCTCCCCTCTTCTCTCTCTCTCTCTTCACTAAAATAAATAAATAAATAAAATTAAAAAGAATTCAGAGACTTATTGTACTTTAAAAGTATTGGTCTTACATAAAATGCACACATTTACTTGTATTTAGTGTTAAACATTGTATGGCTCTTATGGAATTACATATTAAAATATGTGGCATTCATGGCTTTCTCAGCCAAAAAGATTCCCAACTCCTGGTATACATGATTTCACTAATACCTTTCCCCTCTCTGATCTTATCCTCTCTTCCCTTTCCCCTCTGGTCCCTTTGACCCTGCCTCTGCCTCTATTCCATTCCTTAGTTCACATTGTTTATTAGATTCCTCATATGAGTAAAGTCATATGATATTTTTCTTTCTGTGCCTGGCTTATTTCATTAGCATAATAATCTCCACATCCATTCATGTTGTTGTAAAAGGTAAGGTTTCCTTCTTTTTCTTGGCTGTGTAGTATTCCATTGTGTATATGTACGACAGCTTTTTAATCCACTCATCAACTGATGGGCACTTGGGCTGTTTCTAGATCTTGGCTATTGTAAACAATGCTGCAATAAACATGGGGGTGCATGTACTCTTTTGAATCAGTCATTTGGTGTTCTTAGGATATATTCCTAAAAGTGGGATAGCTGGGTCAAATGGCAGATCCATTTTTAATTTTTTGAGGAATCTCCATACTGTTTTCCGTAGTGGCTGCACCAGTCTGCATTCCCACCAGCAGTGCAGGAGGGTTCCCTTTTCTCCACACTCTCACCAGCACTTATTGTATGTTATTTTGTTAATGAGCACCATTCTGACAGGTATGAGGTGATATCTCATTTTGGTTTTAATTTGCATTTCTCTGATGATTAGTGATGTTGAACATTTTTTCATATGCATATTGGCATCTGTATGTCCTCTTTGGAGAAGTGTCTATTCAGTTCTTTGCCCATTTTTTGGTTGGATTATTTACCTTCCTGGTGTTGAGTTTTATAAGTTCTTTATAAATTTTGGTTATTAACCCCTTATCAGATGTGCTGTCGAATATGTTCTCCCATTGTGTGGTTTGTCTTTTTATTCTGTTCTTATTGTCTTTAGCTGTGCAAAAGCTTTTTAGTTTGATATAGTCCCATTTGTTCATCCTGTCCTTTATTTCACTTGCCATTTGAGATAAATCAGCAAATATATTACTGCAAGGGATGTCAGAGAGCTTACTGCCTGTTTTCTTCCAAGATGTTTATGGTTTCACGACTTACATTTAAGTCTTTTATCCATTTTGAGTTTATTTTTGTGAATGGTGTAAGTTGGTGGTTTAGTTTCATGGTTTTGCATGTACCTGTCCAATTTTCTCAACACCATTTGTTAAAGAGACTGTCTTAACTCCACTGTATGCTTTTACCTCCTTTGTCGAATATCAATTGACCATAAAGGCATGGGTTTATTTCTGGGCTCTCTGTTCTGTTCCATTGATCTGTATGCCTGTTCTTATGCCAGTACCAGGCTGTTATTGAGTACAATGGCCTTGAGTATAACTTGGTATCAGGAAGTGTAATACTCCCCACTTTATTCTTCTTTTTCAAGATTGCTAAGGCTATTCATATTCTTTTTTGGTTCCATATAAATTTTTGGAATATTTATTCTATATCTTTGAAGTATGCCATTGGTATTTTAATAGGAATTGCATTGAATTTATAAATTGCTTTGGGTAGTATAGACATTTTAATGATGTCTATTCTTTTTATCCATGAACACAGTGTATGCTTCCACTTGTTTGTATCTTCCTTGATTTGTTTTATCATTGTTTTATAATTTTCTGAGTACAAGTCTTTAACCTCCTTGGTTAAATTTACTCCTAGATACTTTGTGGGGTTTTTTTTGTTGCAGTAGTGAAGGGGATTGTTTCCTTAATTTCTCTTTCAGACAGTTCATTGTTGGTGTATAAAAATACCACTGATTTCTGAATATTGATTTTATATCCTGCCACCTTGCTGAATTCATTTATCAGGTCCAGTAGTTTTTTGACTGAGACTTTAGGGTTTTCTGTGTATAGTATCATGTCATCAGCAAATTATGATAATTTTACTTCTTCTTTTCCAATTTGGATGCCTTTTATTTCTTCTTGTTTCTGCTGGGTCAGTTGTTACTTTTCCACTCTCATTTCTAATTTTATTTATTTGAGTTCTCTCTCTTTTTTTTCTTGGTGAGCCTGGTTAAAGGTTCATCAATCTTGTTTACCCTTTCAAAGAACCAGCTCTTGGTTTCATTAATATTCTGTATTTTTTTTTAGCCTCTATGTCATTTATTTCTGCTCTGATCTTTATTATTTCATTCCTTCTACTTCCGATGGGCTTTATTTGCTGTTCTTTTTCTAGTTCTTTTAGATGCAGGGTTGTTTATTTGAGCTTTTTCTTGCTTCTTAAAGTATGCCTGTAGTGTTATGAACATCCCTCTCAGGACTGCTTTAGTTGTGTCCCATAAATTTTGAGTTGTTGTATGTTTATTTTCATTTATTTCAAGGAAACGTTTTATTTCTTCCTTGATCTCATTGTTAATTCATTTGTTATTTAATAACATGCTATTTAGTCTCCAAGTGTTTGCATGTTTTCCAGATATTCTGTTGTAGTGGATTTCTAGTTTCATGCCATTGTGATCAAAGAAGATGCTTGATATGATTTCAATCTTCTTAAATTTCTTGAGACTTGTTTTGTGTCCTAACATGCGGTCTATCCTAGAGAATGTACCATGAACACTTGAAAAGAATGTATATTCTGCTGCTTTAGGGTGAAAGGTTCTGAAGATATCTATTAAATCCAGTTGATCTAATGCAGTGGTAGTCAACCTGGTCCCTACCGCCCACTAGTGGCATTCCAGCTTTCATGGTGGGCGGTAGCGGAGCGGCCAAACGGCACCGTGATTACATACTAATTGACTAACTGTTGACCAGTCAAGATCGGGACAGTGGTCAGACTCTGTTACAGGGCATTTGTATTGGGACCGCACCCAACCTCTTTTGTGACCACCTGGCCCGCATTCGCGAGCGGCCAGGTACCTGACCCCGGGTCCACACCCGCCGCCCAATCCGGCAGGCAGTTTATGACTGCTATTCTTGCCCAAAAGCTAGTAGTTCATCGTTTTATTACCCCCTAGACAAAGAACTCCATGGTTCAACGCTTCTTTTTATGACAGAAACTGCCGGACAATGGAGACATCAATTAACTCATATTTTCATCTTGATTCTTGGATTTTAGGATAATAGGGTGACATTCTAGGAACCCCCCCTTGAACTGCCAAAACTAGCTGATGTCTCGCTACTTTGCCCCGGTTGCAAAGAAGTGATGCCATTGGCCAACACCCACTACATAAAATTTTATAAAACGCACAACCACGGATACGCACTAACTTAGTCTTGTCTCAACAAACTCTTGCTCAACCACGACACTTGTAATGTCGCGACCATGCAACAGACTTCAAGCGCATAAGTTTTGTTCACGTTATGTAAGTGAAGATAAATCGTTACATAATTGAAACTAAAGTCAGTATGTAGTTAGATTTCTGAGAGCAAGCACGTGCTTATAGCTTCAAACAAAATATTGTGAAATATCATGAGCCCATCTCAAAAAAAAATACGCACACGGCTATTCACCAGAGTATCTGAAGATGGGTTTCATAGAATCTGTTGCAAATAAACAACATCCAATGTGTTTATTGTGCCATAAAACATTATCCAATGAGGCGATGAAGCCAAGTTGATTGTGAGAACATCTTTCTACAAAGCGTCCAAATGACAAGGACAGGCCCATTGAATATTTTCAGGAAATATATAAAAAATTTCAAAATTGTTCAACTATCGTTGCATCATTTAAGAAACAACATACAACAAATGAAGATAGATTAATTGCCACTTACCACATTTCACAAATAATTGCAAAAAGTGGTAAAAGCTATAATATTGAAGAAACTGTAATAATACCATCTATCAAAGAATTTATCTCAACAGTAATGCATCAGGATATACCTCAAATTTTAAAAACGCCCCTAAGTGATAGCATAGTAAAGCAACAAATTGATAAAATGGCAGTTAATGTTGAAAAAAACTCCTAAGTATTCTCCAAAACTCTTTATTTTCCATGCAATTGGACGAATCTACCATTGCAGATAATGATGCTTTATTGATGGCATATGTACGCTATTATGATGAAAACAATATATTACAAGAAGAAATGCTATTCACAATAAATCTCATCACAGATTAAAAGGATTATCTATATTTAATACTGTGAGAACATACTTTACAAAAAATAATATTCCTTTGAATAATATTGTTGCATGCACTGCTGATGGAGCATCATCAATGGTAGATCGCTATCGTGGATTTGTTGCTTATTTGAAGCAGGAAGTGCCAAATGTTTTATGTATTCATTGTGTGGTGCAGAGACAACATCTTGTAGGAAAACATCTAAGTAAAAGTCTCCATTCATCATTAACTATAATAATTTGAGTCATAAACAAGATCAAATCCAATGCAAAGAATGATAGAATGTTTTGGCAACTCTGCCAGAACAATAATGAAGATTTTATTAAGTTACTTTTGCACACAGAAGTTCGGTGGCTGTCAAAGGGTACATCTTTGGCTACATTTGTAGCATTATATGATAGTGTCATACAATTTTTTTAAAGTAATAATGAGACCGATCTGTGTCAACAGTTAAAAACAGTAAAGAATGATGCCTTTTACTTGGCAGATATTTTCAAGAGATTTAATGATGTCAATTTGCAGCTTCAAGGAGCTAATAAAACTCTTATAGGTTGCCAAAGTATTATGCTAGTATTTATTGACAAACTTGAACTACTTTGTCATAATCTATTGAAGAGAGAATTTCATCAGTTTTCTCAATTATCATCTATAAAAATGATGTAACTCCAGAGGATATTGACAGATTCAGTAGCCACCTCAATGAACTTAAATTGGACATGGAAAAACGATTTGAAGATATTTTGAAATTGAAGGTATATGACCGGATGAAAAATCCTTTTACTGCAAATATTGAAGAGGTTGATACAACTTGCCAAGACGAACTGTTAGAAATTAGATATGATGAAGAAAGTAAACATAAATTCAATAGTGGTGGATATGAAGACCTATGGCAAAATAAAAAAATGCCGGTCTTATATCCAAATATGTGGAAAATGGTATTCAGTTTATTGATACCTTTCCCTACCTCATATTTTGTGGAATCAGGACTTAGTGCTGTTAATCATATTATGATGAAAGAAAGAAACCGCCTGAATATTTCCAAAAGGGGAGACCTTTGTTTGTTCCTCACAAAAATTGAACCAGATATTCAATATTTAGTTTCCCAGCATCAGCCTCAGGGATCCCACTAATAATTCAATTAACTAATGTAATTTCTATGTATGCAAAGTATAAATAAAAAGATAGATTTAACTATAGTAAGTTGTTTTATAAAGATTTATTCTGCCAAACAGCGAAAATTTGACATAAAGAACTTGGTAAGTAATTATTATTGTATGCTTTAACTTGCTGTAACTCTGCTTTATAAATTTCATAAAGTAAAGTTACTTCCCTACTTTATAAATCACCATTACTGTGGAACTGGTGGGCGGTTAGAAAATTTTACTACTAACAGAGATACAAAAGTGGGCGGTAGGTAATAAAAGGTTGACTACCCCTGATCTAATGTGTCATTTAAGGCTGCTGTTTCTTTGTTAATTTTCTTTTTTGAGAATCTATTCATTGATGTTAGTGGAGTATTAAAATATCCTGTTATTATAGTATTGCTTTGATCTCGCCCTTTATGTCAGTCAAAATCTGCTTTATATATTTAGGTGCTCCTATCTTAGGCATATAGATATTTATAAATGTTATATCCTCCTGTTGGATTGCTCCCTTTATTATTATGTAGTGACCTTCTTTATTCCTTCTTTTAAAGTCTATTTTCTCGGATATAAGTATTGCTACCCCAGCTCTTTT
Source organism: Rhynchonycteris naso (assembly GCA_037038555.1). Taxonomy (NCBI): domain Eukaryota; kingdom Metazoa; phylum Chordata; class Mammalia; order Chiroptera; family Emballonuridae; genus Rhynchonycteris; species Rhynchonycteris naso. Next base: position 22,919,732 of record CM073003.1, read on the forward strand.
TTCCTTTCTGTTTGTGTGAAATACTTTTTCCATCCCTTCACTCTCAGACTAGGTATATCTTTTGTTTTGAGGTGAGTCTCTTGTAGGTAGCATATGCACGGGTCCTGTTTTCTTATCCATGCAGCTACCCTATGTCTTTTGATTGGAGTATTTAACCATTTACATTTAAGGTTATTATTGATATGTAGTTGTTTATTGCCATTTTATTCTTTAAATCTACAGTCCTCTTTTTCTATATATTTTTTCTTTTCTTTGCTGTTTACAGCGGACCCCTTAACATTTCTTGCAGCATTGGTTTAGTTGTAATGAATTCCTTTAATTTTTCTTTTGTCTGGGAAGCTTTTTATTTCTCCTACAATTTTAAACAATAACCTTGATGGATAAAGAAGTCTTGGTTGTAGGCTCTTGTTTTGCATTACTTTGAATATTTCTTGCCATTCCCTTCTGGCCTCAAGTGTTTCTGTTGAAAAGTCGAATGTCATCCTTATGGGGGCTCCTCTGTAGGTAATTGACTACTTTTCTCTTGCAGCTTTTAGTATTCTTTCTTTATCTCTTAATTTTGGTATTTTAATTATGATGTGTCTTGGTATAGGTCTCTTTGAGTTCCTCTTTAATGGGACTCTCTGTGCTTCTTGAACTGGTGTGACTTTTTCCTTCATCAATTTAGGAAAGTTTTTGGCCTGGCCTGTGGTGGCGCAGTGGATAAAGCGTCGACCTGGGAACACTGAGGTCGCCAGTTCAAAACCCTGCACTGGTCTGGTCAAGGCACACATGGGAGTTGATGCTTCCAGCTCCTCCCCCCTTTCTTTCTCTCTCTCTCCCTCTCTCTCTCTCTCACTCTGTGTCTCCTCTCTAAAATGAATAAAATAAAATAAAAATTAAAAAAAAAATTTAGGAATGTTTTCAGCTATGATTTTTTTCAATCAGGTTCTTTATCCCTTGTTCTTTCTCTTCTCTTTCAGGAACCCCTCTGATGCGAATATTGTTTCTCTTCATGTTGTAACAGATCTCACTTAGAGTTTCCTGAGACATTTTGAGCCCCTTTTTTTCTTCTTTTTTTGCTGCTCTGCTTCCATGCTTTCATTTATCTTGTCCTCTAAATCGCTGATTCAATCCTCTACTTTACTCAGCCTGCTGTTAATTCCTTTGTTGGGCAGATAAAATATATTATGCTCACTTTGTTAAAGATGGTGCTGCCCACATAGAAGTTCGTTGATATTAATGTGTGTTCTGAAACAGGCTGTGGGCAGGCCGGGTCATTATAGCCTAAGGCCTAGTTTAAGAGTAAGCTCTTCTCCACACCCTTGACTGATTGGATGATGTAGGGCGGTGATGTAGGGAGTAATCCCATTATGCCTCAGATGGGTGGCTTTGTATCAGAGACTTTCTTGTATGTATAATTGGATTAAAGGTTTGGATTTTCTAGGCTATAAACTGGGGCAGTCTGGGAGCTTGATCTCTCTCTCTCTCTCTTGGTTCCTGAGTTCCTGAGGTTAGTATTAGAGAGCAGAGCAGATTAAGGCCATGTGGAGGAGAAGTAGCCGAGATGCAGAGTGCTGAGGAAGAAGCCAGTTTGTTAAGAGTTTGTGCAGGAGGAGATGGGAAACAGAGGTGAATAAGTCTGGTGAGCTAGAAACCTTTGATTCTAGGAAACTCAGATAAGTCAGTAGCTTTGTGAGCACTGAATGTGTGGGTGTTGGAGCCCAGTGTGTGTTTTGGCTTGCCCGCCAGGTGCAAGTTAGAATTAAAGCTGACGGCTCACCAGTTCTTGGCTTCTGTGTTTCATTACCGACTGTTCGAATCTAATGCGAACCTGTGTGGGTCGGGCTGCTGTGATGGCGGCCTCGACTACTGGCTTTACATTTGGCATAGTCTGTGGCAGGATTCGATACAGATCGGCATGGAACCACCACCACCTTTGAGTGGTGGAGTAGAGGACTGGCTGCTGTTATGGTTTCCCATAGCTGTTTTTTTGGGGACTGTTGGATGGCTGACTTTTACAGCCATACATGAGGAAACTGAGAGCTCTATGAAAGAGGCTTCCCAGGACCTGCAAACCGAGCAGTGGAAGGAGCTGGAGGAAACGTGGGAGAAAGAGATGCCGACCCTGGAATTGGAGGAAGCACTGGAGGAGGCTGACCAGGTTCATGAGATTCACCTGGAAATGGAGCAGACGCTGGAGAAGGAATCACAGGTTCGTGAGTTGGAGATTGCTCTGGATGTTGTGGAGAGCCAGCAGCGGCATGAGGCCGGGCCTGAGGCCGGGGCCGGAGCTGAGGCCAGGACCGGGGCTGAGGCCGGGGTTGGAGCTGCAAGGCCTGTTGAGCAGAAGGCAGCGGTGGCTCAAAGATCAAGCCCAGCAGCAGGAGCTGGTGTTTTCAGTTCCTCTTTGGAGGATGAGGACAATCTGGATGGAGTTGCAATCCACAGTTTCCAGAAGGTGAGAGCCCAGCAGCAAGGAGTAGCTACGCTGCTGGTAGGTCTGTGATTTTGGGACATAGGGGTGGATGCCATCATACTCCCCAGAGGAGAGATGGAAATGCTGACTGGCATTGCCACATGCTTCTCTTTAGGACAGTGTGAGAACTGCCATGATGGTAGGAATGAGGGCGGAGGCTAAAGCCCCATGTGTGTGGACTGATTTCCTGGACTATGACCGGATGGGCACAAGCTCCTTTGTTGAATGGACTTACAGATTTTGGATAATGTGAAATACCCTGATGGGGGTGGGGGTGGCTTTGCTGGAGGCCCTCCTGCCCCGGGAAGCTTTTCCCATGGCTAGAGAAAAGGCCTAGGACATTTTGCACTTTTGGCAAAGTGCTTAGAGACTGGTGAAATGTCTGTACCTTTGTAATTGTTGAAATTGTATGATTTGTCATGTTGTAATTTGTGTAATGTGCCTAATTTCCTTGTACAGGGATGCCAGTGGTGTAGATTGTGGGTAGTAAAGTGAGCATAAGGGTGGATTGTTGGGCAGATAAAATATATTATGCTCACTTTGTTAAAGATGGTGCTGCCCACATAGAAGTTCGTTGATATTAATGTGTGTTCTGAAACAGGCTGTGGGCAGGCCGGGTCGTTATAGCCTAAGGCCTAGTTTAAGAGTAAGCTCTTCTCCACACCCTTGACTGATTGGATGATGTAGGGTGGTGATGTAGGGAGTAATCCCATTATGCCTCAGATGGGTGGCTTTGTATCAGAGACTTTCTTGTATGTATAATTGGATTAAAGGTTTGGATTTTCTAGGCTATAAACTGGGGCAGTCTGGGAGCTTGATCTCTCTCTCTCTCTCTTGGTTCCTGAGTTCCTGAGGTTAGTATTAGAGAGCAGAGCAGATTAAGGCCATGTGGAGGAGAAGTAGCCGAGATGCAGAGTGCTGAGGAAGAAGCCAGTTTGTTAAGAGTTTGTGCAGGAGGAGATGGGAAACAGAGGTGAATAAGTCTGGTGAGCTAGAAACCTTTGATTCTAGGAAACTCAGATAAGTCAGTAGCTTTGTGAGCACTGAATGTGTGGGTGTTGGAGCCCAGTGTGTGTTTTGGCTTGCCCGCCAGGTGCAAGCTAGAATTAAAGCTGATGGCTCACCAGTTCTTGGCTCCTGTGTTTCATTACCGACTGTTCAAATCTAATGCGAACCTGTGTGGGTCGGGCTGCTGTGATGGCGGCCTCGACTACTGGCTTTACATCCTTCTAGTGTAGTCTTTATTTCTGATATTGTATTTGTCATTTCTGACTGATCCTTTTTTATGATTTCAATGTCCTTTTTGATGCTTGCTATCTCTTTATTTAGGTGTTCATTATGTCCATCAATTGTTGCTCTAAGGTCTTTGAGCATCCTAACAATCATTATTTTAAACTCTGCATCTGGTAATTTGGTTACTTCCATCTCATTCAATTCATTTTCTGGGGATTTCTCTTGTTGATTTATTTGGATTGCATTTCTCTGTCTTCTGATTTTTTCTGTGTATACATTCCTCCTTTGGGTGTACTGCTTGAATGGCTAGCTGAGTCTAGGGTTTAAGTTGTCTGCTTCCAGTTCTCAGTTGTGTTGATTCTAAATTTTCTTGGGTTGGCATAATCTGTTGTTTGTAATCCACTGTGGGATACTTGTCATCAGCTACTGCTCTTTTTGTTGTTTGTGTGGGTGGTTTCTGTGCCTGGGTAGTACGGGAGGGGCAAACCTGTCTATAAGGATCAATTTCCTCCGGCTTAGAGCTGTCAGCAGCTCCATACAAGCTGCAAGCTTTGAAAGATTTGCCTCTGCTTTTTAGCTTTTCCACCTCCTCTTGCAGCTAACTCATCTTTCCAGAGTCTTCTATTGAAAGACTGTAGTGTGGGCTCGACTGACCTCACCTAATTTACCCCTGTGCAGATTGCAAACTTGTTGGGTTAGGGAAGCTGAGGTTGGGAATACAACGTTAGTGGGACCCCCTACTTCAAGGGTCTCTTGGGCAGTAGCTCAGTACAGGGAATGTGGCCCCTATTCCAGGGCCTAATCCCTCAGCCTCTGCTGGATACTTGAATTTTATTTCTCCCCAACAAGGTAAGCCGCAGGAAAGTCTGAATTCCTCTGAGTTTCTCTTTCTGCTGCCTCTTTGCTGGGCCCAGCAGGGAACTCCAGGGATTAGGGCAGAGTAGTGGGTGTGGCTTGCTCTTTGGTCCCAGTTGTCACTCTATATCTCAGTAGGCTGTGAGTGTGGTGAGTGTGGCCTCTGAGTTCCAGAGGTGTGGCCTTCCTACCAGCTCTCAGCAGTGGAGGGGGGAGGTGTATCTCGGTCTCACCAGAAACCTGAGTCACTGACCCCACCCCCCCACTCCCCCCCCACCCCGCTTATTTACCTTTGGCCTTTGCCTTTTGAAATGACCCTTTCCTCTGGCTGGATATGGAGAGATTTCTGGGGGTGGGGCAGCTGCCTTTTCCCAGACTGGTGCGGAGAAAGGGATTGCTCCTCCCATGTAAATGTCCACTTTAGCCCTGGAGAATGACCCAGTGCAGGTGTTCCAGTCACTATCACCATGTCTCTCCCTGTGCCTCCAACTTTACACTTTCCTCATGCACTTTCCAGTCCTCTCAGCTCTCCTGCCCCTGGAGCCCCAGGCAAGTGGCTATGAGTGAGATTTTCTGTGTGGCCCGACTCTCCCCCCTACCCCCCCAGACAGAAACCCTGCTCTTTTCACCACTCAATGCTGTCTGGTTGCCTCTTCCAGTCACTGGGGCTCCAGGCTGGGGCTCTGGGCAGGCTGAGGCTCCTCACCTCTCAGGGTCCCTTTCCCTGCAGTGAGAGTCCTTTCGGTTGCTCCACCGCCCCTTGCTCCTGGGAGCGGGGCAGCCCCCACTCAATGGGGTAGGAACAGGGTCTCCGCAGTTCCTACCAGACTCAATGTGGCTTCTTCTGTGATCCTTGGTTATAGAATCCTCTTCATTTTGTCCAAAGTTCACTTTTCATGATCGTTGTTCTTAAATTAAGTTGTAATCCACTTTGGTCCTGGGAGGTGGCTGCTGTAACATCTGCCTACTCCATGGCCATCTTGGAATCTCCCTAATTACCCTTACTTTCAACAGTGCTTGTCTGACATTAATATAGTAGTCCCCTTTATCCATGGTTTCCCTTTCTGTGGTTTTAGTTACCTTTGGTCAACTGCACTCTAAAACTATTAAATAGAAAATTCCAGAAATAAACAATTCATAAATTTTAAATTATGTACCATTCTGAGTAGCGTGAGTGATGAAATCTCTTACTGTCCCACCCCATCCCTCCAGGACATGAATCATCCCTTTGTCAAGCATATCTACTCTGTATATGCTACACACCAATTTTCTTATGATTAATATTTTCATGATTTGCTCTCCATACTTTTACAAGAAATCTATAGTCAAGTGTAAAGCCAGTAGCCAGGGCCACCATCACAGCAGCCTGGCTCATGCAGGTTCACATTAGATTCGGACAGTCGGTAATGAAACAATGGAGCCAAAAACTGGTGAGCCATCAGCTTTAATTCTAGCTTGCACCTGGTAGGCAAGCAAAAACACACATTGGGCTCCAAAACCCACTCATTTAGTGCTCACAAAGCTACTGACTTATCCGAGTTTCCTAGAATCAAAGGTTCCTAGCTCACCAGATTTATACATCTCTGTTCCCCATCTCCTCCTGCACAAACTCTGCACAAACTGGCTTCTCACTCAGCACTCCACCATCTTGGCTGCTTCTCCTCTCCTCCATGTGGCCTTAATCTGCTCTCCTCTCTAATACCTCAGGAACCAAGAAAGCAAGCTACTGGTCTGTCCTACTTTATAGTGTAGAAATCCAAACCCTTAATCCAATCTACAAACAAGAAAGTCTCTGATACAAAGTCACCTATCTGAGGCATAATGGAATTCTGCAGGAGAGTGCACCACCCCACATCATCCAATCAGTCAAGGGTGTGGGGAAAAGCTTACTCTTAAAACTAAGCCTTAGGCTATAACGGCCCCAGCCTGCTTACATTACAGCCTTTCCCCCACACCCATCCCACGCATAAGGGCAAATAATATCACCTGGGTGATGGGCTTCCATGTGGGCAGCGCCATCTCTAACAAAGTGAGCATATTATATTTTATCTGCCCAACAATCCAACCCTATGCTCACTTTACTACCCACAATCTGCACCACTGACATCCCTGTACAAGGATATTAGGTACATTACACAAATTACAACAGCATGACAAGTCATACAATTTCAACAATTACAAAGGTACACACCAGTCTCTGAGCACTTCAAAGGATAATACACTTCCACCTTAGGTGGCCAGGTGCTGGTTGCCCAAGGAGTTAACTGGAGGTCCACCTCTAGCCCCTTTCCTCATGGTGCCAACAAGGCCACCCATCTTAAATGGGGGGCCTGGACAGTCCAGGGCCAAGTCTATTGAAGCCGTTGGCCTTTAAGAAGGGCTGTTGGGGCAGGCAAGAGCACGTTGCCCTGCTGTCCAAAGCCTGGCTTGAGTAAAATGTCCTTGGTGCGTATCTGCAACTGAATGGGGAAAGCTGCCCGATGTAGGAGGGCATCCACTGGAGCTGGGCTCCCACGTCGAGGTCTCTCATTCAAAATCCAGAGTACTGTCCATAAGCGGCGTGTCCATCCAGTAAGGGAGCTGGTGCCCTCCTCCTATCGCAGTCCCTGCTTATACCCCTCAATGATACCAGCAGCCTGGGGGTGGTAGGGAGCATGGTACTTCCAGTCCACCCCAGATCTTGAGCCCATTGCCTCACCATTGAACCAGTGAAGTGGGTACCATTGTCACTTTTAAGGACCAGCAGTCGCCCATATGCAGCACTCAGGCGGTCCAAAGCCTGTGTGACTGCCCTCTGGTCAGGATTACGGGCGGGATAAGCAGCAAGCAGACCTGTGGCAGTATCTACACAAGTGACTGCATACTGGTACCCTTCTGACTTTGGTAAGGGTCCAATGATGTCTATCTGCCATCGTGTCAGTGGAACATGACCCCTCTGGATCTGTCCAGGTGACACCAGTGGTCTCCAAGGGTGCTCCTTGGAACACACTGCACATTGCCCACAAGCTGCAAGTACCTCTGTATAGGACACAGGCAAGTTCCACGCCTTAACCGTAGCCCACAGCCTGTCCCAGAACACACATTAATACCAACGAACTTCCATGTACTGCCCAACATCAAGGAACTTTGAATGTCCAATAAATTTATGAAAAGATGTGTGACCTCACTAGAAATCAGGGATATATTAAAAGTAATACAACCAAGAAATATAATTTTCCTCCAGGAAACTGGGGAAAATGTGAAGTTTTATCATTGAAAGTGTTGATGACATATTTGGGGAAGTGAGTCTAGGAGGAGGAAGGGAACTGGCCACAGTACACATTGCACCACAGGAACTGCAAATGCAAGAAGGGTCTTAGATGTGAGGGAGGGTCCCTGGAACAATTCAGTACCCCCCATGAGGTCTTCTCTTTGATCTGAAACCAGTTCTGCAAAGGACTTTGACCAAAGCCACTTGAAATCTTGGTTCCTCAGGCTACAGATGAGGGGGTTGAGTGTGGAGGTGATGAGACTGTAGAAGAGGGAGACCATGTTGTCCTGCTGTGCGCTGTGGTATATTCCTGGCACCATGTGCATGAACACAGCTGCCCCATAAGAAAGCCCCACCACAGTGATGTGGGAGGAGCAGGTAGTGAAGGCCTTGTGGCAGGCCTCAGCTGAGCGTATGTGGAGAATGGCCCCCAATACGTGGCTGTAAGAGGTGGCAATGAGGGACAGGGCAGCAGCAGGATCAGCACCCCCAAGATCAACAATGCTAACTCACACACAGAGGTATCTGCACGAGAGAGCTTCAGCAGAGCTGGCAGCTCACAGAAGAAGTGGTCCACAGCACATGAGGCACAATAAGAGAAATCAAAGATGATGGAGGTCTGGATGGAGGCCACTAGCACAGCTGATGACCAGGAGGTGCCCACCATGAGAAGGCAGACCTGACGTCTCATGAACACAGGATAATGTAGGGGGTGGCACACAGCAACATAGTGGTCATAAGACCTAAGGGATAGCAGGACACCTTCAGAGATACCCAACGCCGTCAGGAAGAACATCTGAGCTGCACAACCCCCAAAAGAGATGAAACCCTCTCCCTAGAGGAAGTCAGCTGCCATCTTGGGGATGGTGACCAGTGGAAAGCCAACATTCAATAGGGAGAGTTGGCTGAGCAGAAAGTACATGGGTGTGTGGAGCCTGGAGCTTGTGTGGATCAAGTAGAGCAGGATGGCATTGCCCAGTAGGGCCATGGTGAATATTGCAACCACAAGGGAAAACAGGACCAGGTGTGGTCCTGAGTGGCTAAAGAGCCCCATGAGAGTAAAGTCTGAGGTCACTGATTGGAGTTTCCCATTCTCTGCAAGGCATCATTCATTTTCAGAAAGAACTGGATATTTGGCAAGAAGTCTCAGTGAGGAGTAGTTTCATCTTACGTGCTAACTGCAATTGTTTGATAGTGGCTGCTGGAGTCTCTTGAGAAGGACGGCGAGTACATTCAGTCTCAGTAGGAAAAAAAAATCTGGATTGATTTGTGATGTCTGATCTAGTCAGGATACAGAGAACAGAAAAATGATGCCCTGCTCTTGCTATTTCTTTGTAAAATTCTTGCCTTCACCCTCCAGCAAGCACTACTCATCAATACTTGCAGTTAAACTGTCTGTTCCCAAGCTAGTAGAGTGCAAATCAGCCCCAGGGGAATATTGGAATAAACATCATTCCAGATATCCTGGGGACAAAGCAGAGGTAGAATTCTGAATATGCTAGAATATTGCTAAAATATGAAGTATGTCAAAATGATAGAAGGTGATGAGTATGGATCAAAAATTAAGTCAAAATCCATGAGGAAATTCTCATTTCTGAATTCATCGAGCGGACTAATGTCTGGAAAGAGTCATGGGTGGGATGACATTTAGAATGTGGACTCAAGGCATCTACACTGTAAAGGAACATATGAGTGACAGAAGTCGGAACTAAATGGTCTGGAGTGCTGGGTGACAAGTTGTCCAGAGTATCAGACATCATTTTGAGGATTAATTTTATAAAGATTAATTTCACAGTGTAGGAGTGGAGAACACTCTGTGTACTAAGTAGTCAACCAAAATCTGAATGAATGCAATGGACAAGGAAGATGAAGGCTCAGGCGGGGCTGCCCCCACCTAACTGAGAATACTTGTTCTTGACCTCCTTACCATCAACATCACCTTGCAGGGAAGTTTAGATTACCCTGGAATATTGTTCACACATATCACCTCCAACTTTGAGAACTGGGCCAAAGTGGTATCTGCTGTCATCACCAATGGGGAAGAACAGAGAGATGTATAAAAAAAGTATAGAAAAGCCAGCATTTTAGGACCAGAAGGGTTCAACTTTGCATAGATCTTTGCAGAGGTCTGCTTTACCAGATGTCCAAAGGAGGCGGGCTGCTTAGGGACCAGGAAGGGTCAGTGTTGGGTGAGTGTCTACTTAAGACCCTCTGGCGCCCAAATTATTGGTTACACTTACCTTGGATATCTTTCATTTTTCTGACTTGATTTCTTCTAATCATGAAACTTCGTCAAGTGTTTTCCCATTGCCTAACTGTCAACTGTCCCCTTCTCTCTATCTCTATCTCTGTTTCACCCATGTCAATGCCACATGAAAGCTGGCATTTAAGTCCTTTTTACATTACTGCCTATTCTAATATTCCATCACACAAAGGCTTTTACTATCCCTTCCCCAACTATTTATTTGTTCCTTTTTTCGTATAAGTACCACATGCTAACCAATTGCATCACTGGAGCCCTTGTTCCTTTTTTTCAATAGAAATTATTTCAGCTCTTCCTACGGGCCAATCACTCAAGGAACCATAAGCCACACAGAGGTGAAAAAGATGGACAAAGTCCCCACTCTCATGAGAGACATAAGAAACAGAGAAACAAGTAAGCTATATACTTTTTAATAGAAATAAATGTAAAGAAATATAAGCAGGGTGATCTTTTAGGAACTAGGGAAAACATCTTTGGATGATGTGTTTGGTTAAGGACAGCTGCTCTGGACAGGAGAGAGCTGCCCTTAAAATCTAACCATTATAAGAAAGAGATGGAAGACCCAACTATCTGATTCTACCTGTGGATAGAAACCAGACAGGTCAATTATGGTTCTAACAAGAAATACCCCCAAATTGAATGGAGAGCTTCATGTCTTATTCAAGCTATGCTGTATGAACCAGAGATAAAAAGACTTCTTAGTATCACCCTCAAAGAACTTAGAGTTTGACTAGAAGTGCAAGATCACTTAAGAACAAATCACTTAAGAACAGTACGAAGGCTGACCAGGCTGTGGCGCAGTGGATAGATTGTTGGATTGGGATGTGGAGGACCCTGGTTGAAACCCTGAGGTCGCCAACTTGAGCGTGGGCTCACCAGCTTGAGCATGGTGTTGCTGGCTTGAGTGTGGGATCATAGACATGACCCCATGGTTGCTGGCTTGAGCAAGGGGTCACTAGCTCTGCTGTAGCCCCCTGGTCAAGGCACATATGAGAAAGAAATCAATGAACAACTAAGGAGCCTCAACAAAGAATTGAAGCTTCTCATCTCTCTCCCTTCCTGTCTGTCTGTCCCTACCTGTCCCTCTCTCTATCTCAGTCACAAAAAAAAAAAAAAAAAAAAAAAAAAAAAAAAAAAAGAAGAAAAAAGATAACTCTAGCTAACCAGGAGTATAGATGTCTTTATATCAACAAGCTAAAAAATTAACTTTTTTTTTTTTTTTTTATGGTCACAGAAGTTTATAGAACCAGTGCCTTTGGCCTATTCCTGATGCACTGCACCCAGCTGTTCCCTCTCCTGACTAGTCCGGTCATCAAACTAGTTTGTGACTTGAGAGTCCAGTTCACAAAGCACTTTTGCTTTTATTGTCTATTCAACCCTCACTCCCAACCACACAGTTCACCAGGCTTAAAGCAAGCAAGTCATAAGCATTTTCTGAATGAATAAAATCTGTGAGGAAAATACTTAGTGCAATCATGTGTCTAAGGTGATAAAGGGATTGACTGGCAGAGCTGAGAGCTGAACCCATTTTGACCAATTCCAAGTCATGTGTTCTCTCTCCTCTGATGGTTTGACAGAGGCTTGGTGCTTTCAGCTTTGGCTCTCCAAGCTAATCTTTTACTTCTGAAACTGCTTCAGAGTGTCAGTGTTGTAGACTGTCCCTGGAAGGGAGCTGAGAGTATCTCTGGGCTGTGCCAAGGAGCATGTCCTAAGTCCAGTCTCTCAGCAGTGATCAAGAGCTACTGGTCTTCCCAGCTTGGCAGCTTCTATGCAAATTCAAGTATGGACTTTAACATAGATGACCTCCCGCCTGACCAGGCAGTGGCACACAGAATAGAGCATTAGACTGGGATGCGGAGGACCCAGGTTCGAGACCCCAAGGTCACTAGCTTGAGCGCGGGCTCATATGGCTTGAGCAAAAAGCTCATCAGCTTGGACCCAAGGTTGCTGGCTCGAGCAAGAGGTTACTTGGTCTGCTGAAGGCCCGCGGTCAAGGCCCATATGAGAAAACAATCAATGAATAACTAAGGTGTCACAACAAAAAACTGATGATTGATGCTTCTCATCTCTCTCCATTCTTGTCTGTCTGTACCTATCTATCCCTTTCTCTGACTCTCTCTCTGTTCCTGTAAAAAAAAAACAAAAACAAAAAAACTAAATAGATGACTTCCCCTGGCATGCTCAGACTTGTGGCAATGCTGATCAACTGAGATAAAACAAATGGTCAGAAGAATAAAAACAATCTATAAATGTTCTCCCTCCAAATGCCTGCATATAGTCAAGCTCAGTGTAATTATGAAAATGAATGATAAAACTATCAATTCCTGGCGTTTTCTTCCACCAATACCTTCCCTCTAATCATGCCCAGAACCCAGGAAGCCCCATAGGCAGTGGGATTCCAGACTTTCACCTCTATTGGCCAGGGTCTGAGAGAACACCTCTGAGCCCATACTCACATTTTAATTCTTATTTTTTTTAAGCAAGAGAGAGAGAGAGACAGACAGACAGACAGAGGAACAGATAGGGACAGTCAAGAAGGGAGAGATGAGAAGTTTCAATTCTTTGTTGCGGCACCTTAGTTGTTCATTGATTGCTTTCTCATATGTGCCTTGGCCAGGGGGTACAAGTCAGTGACCCCTTGCTCAAGCTAGAGACCTTAGGGTTCAAGCTAGTGACCATGGGGTCATGTCTAGGATCCCAATCTTAAGCCAGTAACCCCGTGCTCAAGCTGGCAACCTCGGGGTTTCAAACCTGGGTCCTCTGCATCCCAAGCCAACAGTTTATCTGCTGCACCACTGCCTGGTCAGAGTCACATTTCAATTTATCCTGGGACATCTTGATAAAACCTCCCTGGAATCCAGCACCTTCGGTGAATGACTCTTGCCTTGGTCTCTGGGGTGAGGTAAAACTGTCTGTGGATAGAGGAGGCTCTGGGGGACAGTGCTGCATCAGAAAGCTTCTCTTTTATCTCCCCATTTTTGTCTGAGAGAAAATTAACAACTATGGGAGCGAGGGCCCTTGAGATTGGAATAACAGTGGAGACACAGTTTTCAACAATCAGCCGAAAAAGTGGGAAGCACTGTGGTGGATAATTAAACTTTTCAGAGAATCTAAACTTAAACAATTGTGTCAGGTAATTCAAAAGTCCTTCTTTCTCTTTTGGGAAAAGGGGTTGTGTGAGATATATTCTTTTCTTTTTTAGCATGGACACACATGCACACCCCCAAAATTTAACATTATTGTCTTCAGAGAATCTCTCCTAAATGAAATGAAGCTGTGATGTTGGAATAGCCATAAATGGGCCAGATTCCTGATGTTGCCTATTATGAGTAATTCCCTTCTCAAATCTATATTCTCTGAGGTGCTCACAGAACTCACACACAAGAGAAAGTGGTAAACACCAAAAGTACTCGTGCCCATGAGGACCTTTACAAGGTCACTAAAGAAATGGAAGGGGGCCTGACCAGGCGGTGGCGCAGTGAATAGAGCGTCGGACTGGGATGCGGAAGACCCAGGAAGACCCAGGTTCGAGACCCCGAGGTCACCAGCTTGAGCGTGGGCCCATCTGGCTTGAGCAAAAGCTCGCCAGCTTGGACTCAAGGTCGCTGGCTCCAGCAAGGGGTTGCTCGGTCTGCTGAAGGCCCGCGGTCAAGGCACATGTGAGAAAGCAATCAATGAACAACTAAGGTGTTGCGATGGCAACGAAAAGCTAATGATTGATGCTTCTCACCTCTCTCCGTTCCTGTCTGTCTGTCCCTATCTATCCCTCTGACTCTCTCTCTTGAAAAAAAATAAATAAAAAGAAATGGAAGGGGTCTTAGTGTGTATCTCTAGAAGGCACATCATCAAGTAAAATGGTGGGGAGAAAAGCCAGGCATCTGGCGCTGAAGAATGTGAGCCATAGCCTCATCAAACATGACCATCTCTCCAAGGTTGTGGACATACACCTACCACCTAGATTGCTTCCAGCACACAGGGTACATCTAAGTTCTGATCAGCGTAGCCTTTGATTTGTAAAAATACATCTGTGAAACCCCGTAAAATCATATGCCTGTATGTATGAAGGTCAGTACTATTTGCAGTTTCAGACATCCACTGGGGGTCTTGGGGGTCTTGGAACATATGCCCTTGGGTAATGGGTGACCACTGTATTTGTTTTTATGGTTCCACGAACTTGCCTGTGCCTCACAGGAGACAACACCAAGTATATCGAGAGATGTTGGTCCTTATGCTGAACAAGGAGGAAAGAGTGATTGATGTAGGGAGTTTCCTTTCAAGGGCTGGGGAAGAAACTGCCAGTGGGGACGGCTCAGAGCAGAGCTGGCTGCAGCCTGGTCAGAAGGCAGGTGTGTGGCTGGAGGACTGCACAGAAGCTCCAGGTCCTGGGGTCCAACTTCCACTCAGATTGCAGCAGGCAGGTGGGACAAGGAGTTGGGCAAGGAAGACCTTTCATCCCCTCACCAGGCTGGCCTCTGGCCTGGTGCTCTGACTGCAGAAGGGGAGCGGTCTACTCCTTTCATCCCATTAGCCTCCATGCCCAACAGAAAAGAAAGTTTGTAAAGTATTTTAAATTCTCAACATAAATGATGCTTCAACCTAAAATCCCTCTAGAGTCCAGGCCGGGGATAGTTGTGGGAAACGGCTTTCTCCTCTGGTCCTATAGGGAGAGACCCAGAATCAGACTATTCAACTCTGTGGGGAACTGAATGGAATCTGACTTCACTGAGGAACATCTTAAGATGTGACGATGCATTGTCAGGGGGAACAGTAGGAGGTACTGATGAAGAATAATGAAGAGACGATGTGTGAGTGAGTTTCATGTAAATATGTGTTATGTGAACCTGGGACTTTTTAAAATTGAGGTATAACTGACATGTAACATTATATCACACTGCTCATAAAAATTAGGGGATATTTTATTGCTTCATATTTATTTTGAAATATCCCCTAATTTTTGTGAGCAGTATAGTTTCAAGTGTATAACATCATTCAATATATATTGTAAAATGATCACCACAATAAGTCTAGTTAACATAAGTCACTATATATAGATACAGAATTTATTCTTGTGTTTTTTTGTGTGTGTTTTTTTAGTGAGAGGAGAGAAGATAGTGAGACAGACCCCCACATGTGCCCCAACCAGCATACAGCTGGCAACCTTGTCTGGGGCCAATGCTCTAGTACTGAGTTATCCTCAGCACTTGAAGCTGACACTCAGACCAACTGACCTATCCTCAGCGTCCAGAGCTGAAGCTCAAACCAATCAAGTCACTGGTTGAGGGATGGAAAGAGGGAAAGAACAGGAAGAGGGAGGGGGGAGAAGCAGATGGTTGCTTCTTTTGTGTGCCCTGATGGGGGATTGAACCTGGGACGTCCATACATCTGGCTGACGCTCTATCCACTGAACAAAACAGCTGGAGCCCAGAATTTTTTCTTGTGATGAGGATTTTTAAGATTTACTCTCTTAGCAACTCTCAAATATGTAATAGAGTATTATTCACTATAGTCACCATGCTGTACTTTATATCCCATGACTTCTTTATTTTATGACTGGACCTGGACTTGTTTTAATCAGGTAGGGTAAGGCACACAGACAGGGAAATGACTGTTATCAAGGAGGATTTTACTCACAGTTTCTTAGAAGCAGGAGGCAAGGCATGCCATGCAGGGCCACATGGGGAAGTGCCAGGGTCACTCAGGAGGCAGAGGAAGAGAGAGTTAACAGGGGCAAAAGCCTTTCACATGGTCTCTGTGGGAAGGTACAGGCAAGGTAGGGTGAACAGGCTTAGCGTTGGCTAATTGGAATAATTTTGGTAGGCTCTGGGGCAATTGTTCCTAGTTGTCTATCACCTGCCCTAGACAGTGGATGACAAACTCATTAGTCAACAGAGCCAAATAGCAACAGTACAACGATTGAAATTTCTTTTGAGAGCCAAAATTTTTAAATAGAGGTACGTACATTGTTATTAATTTAATTAGGGTACTCACCCGCACGTGGTATTTTGTGGAAGAGCCACACTCAAGGGGCCAAAGAGCCACATGTGGCTCGTGAGCAATGGTTTGCTGACCACTGCCCTAGGATGATTCAGGCAGGTGGATAGTGGCCCAAAGTATAAGGTCCCTTAGAACAGGTGGTTGGGGTTATAGGATGATTTGCATATGAAAGATATGCTCCTAGGTGAGTTTGGGCTAGCCTCTAGAAATTGATTAATTTCTCCAAAATTCATAATAGATGTCAAAACATAAGGAAATAAAGAAAATGAAAAGGCATGACTAATATAAAATACCAATGCAAATTCAATAACTGCTGATAGCCCTTGTCGGGTAGCCCAGTTGGTTAGATCATTGTCTTGATATGACAAGGTTGTGGGTTTGATCCCTGGTCAGGGCACATGTAAGTATCAACTGATGAATGCACAATAATTAGACAACAGGACAACAGATTGATGTTTCTCTCTTTATATCTCCCCCCTTCCTCTCTCTCTAAAATCAATCAATAAAAATTTTTAAAAAGTAACTGCTGACTGTTTGCTAAAAGGAGGAGGATGTGTATTAGCTGGAGCTTTAATTTTATATACATAAAGCTGAAAATCTACTATAGCTTTGTACCCACTTGCAGGCTACATGTGTGTATTCTGGATTTTTTTATTTTTTAATTATAAATTTAGCTAATTCTCTATTTATAAATTAGCATGTTCTTTGGGTCTTGGTTTATATTCCCTAACTTTTCTAGGTGGCCAGACAGTGAGTCGGGGTACATGAAGTCTTTGTCTTTACCGCTAATATTCCTTGTAATTTCTCCCTATGTTGGTGGAAACCACATTGATAGGAATTATTTAGAAGTCCATATTACCCGGTATCAGCCTGAAAAAGATTCTGAATTTGTAGTTACATAAAAGCCAACTGTGTTGTGTCAAAATAAGATGACATTGTTATTATGCTGGCCTCAAAAATAGACCCCTAGAAAATGCTGTTTTATAGATAGAGCTCAAGTAGGTCATCCAAATTGAACAACTCATCTGTTTTCACATTTGATCACAAAAAGCAAAAGAGGGTACCCTGGCCAGCTGACTCAGTGGTAGAGCATTGGTCCAGTGTGTGGATGTACTGGGTTCGATTCCTAGTCAGGGCACACAGGAGAAGCGACCATCTGCTTCTCCACCCTTTCACCTTCCCCTTTCTCTCTCTCTCTCTTCTCTTCCAGCAGTCGTGGCTTGAATGGTTCCAGCAAGTTGGCCCCACGGAATTAAGGATGGCTCCATGACCTCGCCTCAAGTGCTGAAATAGCTCAGTTGCTGAGCAACAGAGCAGTGGCCCCAGATGAGCAGAGAATCACCCTGTAGGGGGTTTGTTAGGTGGATCCCAGTCAGGGTGCATGCCGGAGTCTGTTTCTCTGCCTCCCCGCCTCCCCGCCTCTCAGTTAATTAAAACAAAAGAGGGCAATGAAAACCCTTACCCCATTAGTATATATACTAATGTGTATATATCTATGTTGATCTATATCCATATACATCCATATATATTATGTACATAATGCTTAGCAATTATATAGCAGTTCAACTTTGCAAAGAATTTTTATATCTCTTAGAACATTTTTCTTTTTATTGTGAAATATAATGCACATGCAAAAACATATAAACTTATGTTTATAGATAAGTATATAATTATAATAATATATGGGTAATTATTATATAATTATAATAATGGATAATTATTATATAATTATAATAATGGATAATTGTAGAATGAATGTTCACACACCTACAACCCAGGAACACACAGCAAAAGATGTTTGTCAGACCCAGAAACACTCCTATGTATCTCTCTCCCATCATGTGGGTTAATTCTCCAGACTTCTTTATCATCCTGAAAGTCTGATAATCATTTCCATGCTCTCTCTGGTGCGCCATCCTCCCATCATCTTGATGCAATTTAGGAGCTCTCCAAATTCTGTTGTTTAGAGAGTTTTATGCAGGTTTCATCATCTATGCTTGACTGATCAAATCATTAGCCAATCATTGCTGACCAACCACATCTTCCCTGAGGTCATGGGTGTGTGGCACTGAAAGTTGTAACTCTCTAACTGTGCCTGGGTCTTTACGGTGCCAGTCCCATTCTGAGCCACCTAGGGACCCCAGCCACCAACCATGTCACCAATATGCAAAAACATTCGTCACTCTGGAGATTCTATTTTAGGAGTTGAGTGTCAAGAGCCAGGGACACGATGAGATATCATCTCTCACCTGTCAGAATGTCACCTGTCTCTCACCTTATTATCAAAAAAAGGACAAACAAGAAATAACCAGTATTGGAGATATGGAGAAAAGGGAACCCTTGAGTATGGTTAAGAGAATGAATTGGTACAGCCACTATGAAAAACAGTATGGAAGTTTCTCAAAGAATTAAAAGAATTACCATATGATCCAGCAATTCCACTTCTGGGTATTTATACAAAGAAAACAAAAACACTACTTTGAAAAATACATATATATATATGTACCCTGATGTTCATTGCTGCATTATTTACAATAGCTAAGATATGGAAACAACTTAAATGTTTATCAATGAATGAATGGATAAAGAAGATACGGTACATGTATACAATATTACACAGAAATAAAAAAGAATGAAACCTTGCCATTGTAACAACATGGATGGACCCTGAGGATATTGTGCTGAGTGAAGTAAATCAGACAGAGAAAGACAAATACCTTATGCTTTCACATATATGTGGAATCTAAACACAATACAACACAAAACAAGTGAACAAACAAGACAAAACCAAACCAAACTGATAGCTACAGTGAAGTCTAGTGTTTGCCAGAGGGCAGTGGGGTTGAAGGACACATGGACTGGGTGAAGGGGAATAACTGGTAAAAAATTCCCGATAGAGTAAATAAGTCATGGGGCTGTAACATAAATACGGTCACTATAATCAATAACAATATATTGCAAATTTGAAAATTGTTAAGAAAGTAAACCTTTTTTTTTTAGGGACAGAGAGAGAGTCAGAGAGAGGGATAGATAGGGACAGACAGACAGGAATGGAGAGAGGTGAGAAGTATCAATCATCAGTTTTTCGTTTTGACACCTTAGTAGTTCATTGATTGCTTTCTCATATGTGCCTAGACCGCAGGCCTTCAGCAGACCGAGCCACACCTTGCTGGAGCCAGCGACCTTGGGTCCAAGCTGGCGAGCTTTTGCTCAAGCCAGATGGGCCCGCACTCAAGCTGGTGACCTCGGGGTCTCAAACCTGGGTCTTCCGCATCCCAGTCCGACATTCTATCCACTGCGCCACCACCTGGTCAGTATACACATGTTGAATCACTGTGTTGTGTATGCAAAACTGATAAAATGTTGTATGTCAATTATATTTCTTTTTTTTTTTTTTTACAGGGACAAGGAGAAAATCAGAGAGAGGGACAGATAGGGACAGACAGGAAGGAGAGAGAGGTGAGAAGAATCAATCATTAGTTTTTCATTGCCGTCACAACACCTTAGTTGTTCATTGATTGCTTTCTCACATGTGCCTTGACCGCGAGCCTTCAGCAGACTAGCAAGCAACCCCTTGCTGGAGCCAGCGACCTTGAGTCCAAGCTGATGAGCTTTTGCTCAAGCCAGATGGGCCCGCGCTCAAGCTGGCGAGCTCGGGGTCTCAAACCTGGGTCTTCCGCATCCCAGTCCAATGCTCTATCCACTGTGCCACCGCCTGGTCAGGCTATATTTCCTTTTTTAAAAGATTTTATTTATTCATTTTAGAGAGGAGATAGAAACAGAGAGAAAGAGAGAGAGAAAGAGAGAGAGAGAGAGAGAGAGAGAAGGGGAAGGAGCAGGAAGGATCAACTCCCATATGTGCCTTGACCAGGGAAGCCACGGTTTTGAACTGGCGACTTCAGTGTTCCAGGTTGATGCTTTATCCACTGCGACACCACAGGTCAGGCAATGTCAATTATATTTCAATTAAAAAGAAGAACCAGGAACAAAGACAAAAAAACCCAAATATTTATGTTTTATTATACCACAGGGAGGAATATGCTAATATTAGACATTCTGACTTGCATCATCGGGTGACGGGGAAAGGATAGAACTTGAGTGAGAAGAGAAGTGGGACTATCCAATTCAGCTGGAAGACACTGGACACATCCACTGCCCCAAAGAAACCACTCTCTAAGACCCACTCCAGTTTACCTTCTTCTGGGAAGCCTCCAGCTGCCCTCAACCTAGGCCACGTCCCTGGATTCTCACTCTGGGCTCCTCCAGCTCCCTCATCACTCTGAAAGTCCCTTGACCCCAAGGGGTTGAGGGATCTGTATCCAGCCTGTGCAGGGGGTGGGGCCTCCCTAGGCAAAGAAAGACAGGCTGCAGGGAGCTTTGTTATGTGTATATAGTTGGAACAAATAGTGGAGCCTGTAGATCACCAGTGCCCTTAGAGCAAACTTTACAGGTTGGTTTCGGGGTGGGATGGGGTGGGGGGGCACCAGGAACAGACTGCTGGGAAGCTGCCCAGGGATAAAAGAGAGAGGGTAGGCAGCCAGAAGTGGACAGCATGGGTGATATTGCCCAGTCTGGGGATGAAGTCAGGCTGGGGAGAAGATCAGAGCCTCGCAAGGGGTCTTCTCAGGCAGCCCATTCTAGGCCCTGGGTTCTTCACCTGCCTAGGTGCCCTTAGCTGCTTCCAGGGCAGGGTTCCTCAGCCTGGGGTCGTTGGAGATATTGCATGTTTGGGGTTAATTCCTAGCTATTTTGTAACAGAGGTTTTCAAAGTGTGATATGAGAACCCCTCAGTGTTCTGAAGACCCTTTCTATGTGTCCATGAGGTCCTTACTCTTCCAATGACATGTGAGAATTGATTTTGTCGTCTATTTCAATTTAAACAATGTATTGTCACAGATTGAAGAAGCGCACAGAACTCCAGCATGTCTGTTATCAAGGCAGACATTACATGTATTTGCAAAAATGTAAAACAAAGACTTTTTTGAAAATGTACCTTTCTAAAAATATGTAACTTATGTTAACATGTAACAGGTTGTGTTTTTTTTTCCTTTTACAGAGACAGCGTCAGAGGGATAGATAGACAGGAGCGGAGAGAGGTGAGAAGCATCAATCATTAGCTTTTCGTTGTTGTTGCGACACCTTAGTTGTTCATCAATTGCCCTCTCACATGTGCCTTGACCGCAGGCCTTCAGCAGACCGAGCCACCCCTTTCTGGAGCCA
Source organism: Rhynchonycteris naso (assembly GCA_037038555.1). Taxonomy (NCBI): domain Eukaryota; kingdom Metazoa; phylum Chordata; class Mammalia; order Chiroptera; family Emballonuridae; genus Rhynchonycteris; species Rhynchonycteris naso. Next base: position 22,941,005 of record CM073003.1, read on the forward strand.
GCGACCTTGGGTCCAAGCTGGCGAGCCTTTGCTCAAGCCAGATGGGCTCGCGCTCAAGCTGGTGACCTCGGGGTCTCAAACCTGGGTCTTCCGCATCCCAGTCCGAAGCTCTATCCACTGCGCCACCGCCTGGTCAGGCTGTAACAGGTTTATTATTGTTCTTTTAAATGTATTAGTAACTACATATTTTTAAAGATTCTCAGTTTCAATTTCTGACCTGGTAAAAACAAATAGTTATAGCCTCAATAACTTTTTAACAGAAAGGGATTCTGAGATCAAAATACTTGAAAGCCATATGTGTCCCTTTTGGAAACATTAAACATACATTTTCCTTAAATTTTGTATTTTCAATGATTGCTACAAGAAATAGGCGTTTGGTAAGATGATTTGCCTTCTGCAGTATTGTGTTGTCTTGTTATTCTGACATATTGCATCTTGGTTCCTTTACCTTTTCTAGGTAGTGACCCTGTTTCATGCCTTGTGACCCTTATATTTCTTCTTTCTCTCTTCTAATAGCCGGCTCACGGCTTCCGGTTCCGTGCTGCGGAGCAGTAGAGACAGTGAGGAACCTTGGCTTGTTCTTGGTCCAGAAACAATGCATCTAAAATTTTCCAACTAGTGTCCTATTTGCTAGTTCTGTAGTGTATATTCTTTATCTAGCTAGGAAAGCCCCCTTCCTATAACACGTTGCAAAGAGACCCTTTTAAGTCATAAGTAAATCTACATGTATCAAATCATTGCTGTACACCTAAAACAAACACAGTGTTAAATGTTAATTATAGCTCTCTAAAAAGCATAAATAGGACTTAAATTTTAGAAAACAGTGAGGATAGCTTGGTTGATTTGAGCATTGGCCCTAAAGGGGGGCTACCGGGTAGATTGCTGTCGGGGCACATGTGGGAGTCTGTGCATCTCCCCTCCTCTCACTTAAAATAAAAGGAAACAAAATATATTACTGTTCTGATTGAAATAATTTTATAATTTTTTTTTTTAGTTTACTCATGTGGTCACATGATAGGCTTTCTGATGCTGAACCAGCCTTGTCACTCATGGCATAAGCCAATACCTCTTGATTGTAATAAACTATTTTAAATAAACCACTGGATTTGACTAGGCTATGTCTTATAATGGCTTTTAAAATCTGCATGGATAGGTGAACCATGATTATCTTTTCTTGTAAAAATGCTATCTGGTTTTAGAATTAAGATTGCATCACCCAGTGATTTTCAACCTTTTTCATATCATGGCACATACAAACTAATTACTAAAATTCTGCGGCACACCAAAAATATATTTTTTTGCTGATCAACAAAAAAATAGATATAATTTTGATTCATTCACACCGGACTACGTAGGCTCTTTAGGAATCATTTTTGCTATTGTTTTGTTGGCTATTGTCACTTTTTAAAAATTTGACAACCTAAGGGAAGAGTGGTCAGTGCCCGTGACTAAATAAATAGTCAGGTATTGCATGTTCTTTTTGTTTTTTTGTTTTTGTTTTTTACAGGGACAGAGAGAGAGTCAGAGAGAGGGATAGACAGGGACAGACAGACAGGAATAAAGAGAAGTGAGAAGCATCAACCATTAGTTTTTCATTGCTGTCGCAACACCTTAGTTGTTCATTGATTACTTTCTCACACGTGCCCTGACCGCAGGCCTTCAGCAGACAGAGCAACCCCTTGCTGGAGCCAGCGACCTTGGGTCCAAGCTGGTGAGCTTTTGTTCAAGCCAGATGGGCCCGCGCTCAAGCTGGCGACCTCGGGGTATCGAACCTGGGTCTTCCGCATCCAAGTCGGATGCTGTATCCACTGCGCCACCACCTGGTCAGGCAGGTATTGCATGTTTTAAAAATTCTTGCCGCGCACCAGTTGAAAATTGCTGTATAAACCTGATGAAATGAATTTAGAGGATTTCATATACTTCCTGGGTTAAAAAAAATTTTTTTAAATAATGTTTATAAGATGCTCATCAACTGTCCCTTAAAAGTTTAGGAGAACTAACTGGGGGGCCATACCATCACTGAGCCAAAGCTATTAGGGAGGGATGGTCCTTGACTAAACTTTTCATTGTCTTTAAAATTTATTTGAGTATCCAGGGTTCCTATTTTTGCTTGTACCAATTTGGAAGTTTATATTTTTCTAAGAATTTATTTCATCTACTGTTTCAAATTTGTTAACTTATATACCTTTTTTTTTTTTTTTACTATTTTTATTAATTTAATAATACCCATTATTAGTCATAGTCATTTTCCAATTTTAATTTTGTGTTTTGTTATTGGCATCTTTTTGCTTCTCTCTATCCTATTAATTTTTTCCAATAACCTGAAGAACCTGTTTCCAAATAAGGTCACATTCTGAGGTCCCAGTGGACATGAGTTTTTTGAGGGGATTTTATTCAACCCACCACAGGACCCTTGCTTTTGCGTTCCTGGCTTATCTTAGTCCCAGACCAGCTCCAGGCAGCTGGGAAGCACTCAGTAGACATGTGCAGAAAGAGTCTCTGTTTCTGACTAAGGGTTTCCTGGGTGTCACTGTCGCTGTGTGTTTCAGAACCCATGAACCTGTGTGCCAGTCCTCAGCTCCGTCCATTCTGTGAGCACGGTCTTATGTCTGACACAGGAGCATAAGCAGAGAAGCAGAGAGAGTTGAGTAGCTTGAAGATTGTTCCCTTAAGGAGAAAGGGCTCAGGAGCAGGATCTGGGAGCCCTGGCTTGGGGCTCTGGCTAGGAGTCCAGAGAGGAGATGAGGGCACCAGTCCTTCCCTTCCCTTAAGTCTAGACTTGTGCAGGTGAGTTGGAAAGCCTTCTTAAGAGTTCTACTGAACCTAAAACCTATATAATTATGTTAACCAGTATCATCCCAATAAATTCAAATTTTGAAATAAGTCCTGTCCTGGGAAAGAGTGACACAGGCAAGCCCCAAAGGGAGACAGGAAGCTGAGAAAGCCCATACACATACATATATACGTACTCAGGGTTCCTATTTTTTTGTTATGCGGGCTCTCTGTGGATCATACACATATATTTACAGTCGTTCCTTGCCATAGCACAGTTCACTTTTTGTGGCCTCACTGTATCGCGGATTTTATAATTGTATATATCTAATTTTTATTGCGAATTTTTCACTATATTGTGGGATTTTGCAGTATATAGGTATTTTTATATATTTATTATTTTAATTATTTTTGCAGTAAAATAAGCAAAATAAGTGTGAAAAGGTTAATAACAGTGTGGGAAAGGTTTATAAAAGTGTGGGAGGGTTTATAAAGCCTTAAAATATACATATATAAATAATAAAATAAATACAGTGTGTCTGTAAAGTCATGGTGCACTTTTGACTGGTCAAAAGTGCACCATGAGCCTGACCAGGTGGTGGCGCAGTGGATAGAGCATCAGACTGGGATGCGGAAGACCCAGGTTCGAGACCCCAAGGTTGCCAGCTTGAGCGCGGGCCCATCTGGCTTGAGCAAAAGCTCACCAGCTTGGACCCAAGGTTGCTGGCTCCAGCATGGGGTGGCTCGGTCTGCTGAAGGCCCGCAGTCAAGGCACATGTGAGAAAGCAATCAATGAACAACTATGGTGTCGCAAAGGCAACAAAAAACTAATGATTGATGCTTCTCATCTCTCTCCATTCCTGTCTGTCTATCCCTATCTATCCCTCTCTCTGACTTTCTCTTTGTCCCTGTAAGAAAAAAAACAAACAAAAAAACCTCTTTAAAAAAAAAAGTGCACCATGACTTTACGGACACACTGTATAAGGTTGCTACTTCGCTGATTTTTGCCTATTGTGGGGGGTTCTGGTATTTAACCCCCGTGATAGACAAGAGACCACTCGTGTGTGTGTGTGTGTGTGTGTGTGTGTGTGTGTAACATTTGGACACTTAGAAGCTGGCACCCTGGAGCCCTTTTGTAGCCAGAAGAGAGGAGAAGGTGGGCTGCCCCAGGGATCAGGGGTTGGGGCCAAGGGGCATTTAAGAGTCAGAGGAGCCCTGGCTAGGTAGTTCAGACAGTTAAAGCATCATCCTGATATGCCAAGTTTGTGAGCTCAATCCCTGGTCAGGGCACATACAAGAATCAACCAATAAACAAACGTATAAGTGGAACAATAAATTGGTGTTTCTTGCACTTCCTTCCTCTCTCTCCAAAATCAATTAAAAAAAAAGTCAGAGGAAAGATTAGCCTGAAACTGGGGTGGAAACCCTGGATTGTCATGGCATCAATATGTGTCATCTGGTGAATAAAGATGAGTGACAACCAGCCAACAGTGACAATAAAAGATGACAAAAATGCCAGCTAGCATTCCTTGAGAACTTTCTCTGTGTTGAGCACTTGGCATCCAATTCCCATAGCGAACCTCTGAGGGCAGTTCCCTGGTTGTCCCAGCACACAGTGAGGGTCGGGATTTGAACCTTGGGTTGGCGTGACTCCACCACCTGTGTGTGTCTCAGAACACAGACTCTAGTAGCAGGAGGGGTGGAGCAGAGGAAGGGAGAAAGGCAGGCACAGTGCTCCAGGAGACAGGGCATGAGGCCAGAGCCACAGCTGGGGCCATGGGATGGAGAGGCCGAGTGGGGCATGAAAGTGGTGGTTAAGGGATGAGGAAGAGGAGGGAGATGAGACTGGCACCCCAGTTATTCTCTGGGTTGCTTAGGTCCCCTCTAGCTGAACCAACACATACAACTGCTACTTTCATGATGAGGACCCCATCCTGACACTCTAGTCAAATGTCCATTTTCCAAATGGGATTCTGGGTTCTTCTCTAAGCATTGGTTGGCAGTGGCTATGAGGGAACAGTAAGTGACAGTCTTCTAGGGGGAAATAAAAGGGACTTTGTAATATTGGAGTAAACCTTGTCTGAGGGTATTTGAAAATGTTACCAAATATATATAGTATATAAGATTGATATATGTATCATTGATACATATGTAAGTATGAATATATATATTCACAAATTTTTGTTGGATTCAAACTTAAGAGATTTGAGTTCATTATGATTTGCACAATGATCCTGTTTTTTTATTTTTTTTACAGGGACAGAGAAAGAGTCAGAGAGAAGGATAGATAGGGACAGACAGACAGGAACGGAGAGAGATGAGAAGCATCAATCATTAGTTTTTCGTTGCCGTTGCGACACCTTAGTTGTTCATTGATTGCTTTCTCACATGTGCCTTGACCGCGGGCCTTCAGCAGACCGAGCAACCCCTTGCTGGAGCCAGCGACCTTGGGTCCATACTGGTGAGCTTTTGCTCAAGCCAGATGGGCCCGCACTCAAGCTGGCAACCTCGGGGTCTCGAACTGGGTCTTCCGCATCCCAGTCCGATGTTCTATCCACTGCGCCACCGCCTGGTCAGGCCACAATAATTCTGTTTTATTTATTCCCATTCATTGTTACATTTCACTTCTTTTCCCCACCCCCAACAGGCAGTTGTTCTAATTTGTTCCGTGTGTGCCCTTCTGTTTGCATGAATTCCTATAAAGTGTATATTGTTGCACATACGTGTTTGAGTGTAGTGCATTGCACTGTGCTGAAAGTCTCCTTAAATATACATTTAAGTTTTCTCAATGTCTTTTTATGGCTTCACAGCCCGTTTCTTTCGAGCACTGAATAATATCCCATTGTGTAGTTGTGTTGCACTCTATCCACTCACCTACTCGAAGGTATTTTGGTTTCTTCAAGTTTTGGTAATTATGAATAAAGCTGTTTTAAACATTCCAAGTGCAGGTTTTTGTGTGGATCTAAGTTTTTACCTACTTTGGGTAAATAAATACCAAGGAGCACAGTTGCTGGATTGTATGGTAACAGTTTGTTCAGTTTTGTAAAACACCACTGTCTTCCAAAGTGGCTATACCCTTCTGCACTCCCACCAGCAATGAAGCAAAGCTCCTGTTGCTCCACATCCTTGCCAGCATTTGCTGTTGTTAATGTTCTGGATTTTAGCCATTCTAATAGTAGATGTGTTGTGGGAAAACTTATTTTTTAATGGCTAACTAATTGTTCCAACATGATTTAATAGGTCACTGATTTGAAATGTCACCTTTTTTATATAATGTTTATTTATACATGGATATGAAAGAGATTTGGGAACAGCAAGAAGGAAAACCATTACCCAGGGGACCTAGAAGATAAGTGGGCAGTTCTGGCATACTGTTTGTTTTCCAAAGTCCAGTAAGATAATAACAACAAAACACCAGCAGATGAAGTTGAACTTGTTGAAAGGACTACCTCACACATAAAAATAGTTTCCTGTAGCAATAATTACATTCAATGAGTTTGGGCTTTCTTTACTACTTTTTTCTCTAAGCCCTTTTTTTAATGTCTGAGCAGCTGGTGGCGCAGTGGATACAGTGTTGGCCTGGGGCGCTGAGGTTCAAAACCCCGGGGTCACTGGTTTGATCCCTGGCTTATCAGCTTGATCATGAGGTCGCCAGCTTCAGCATAGGATCACAGACATGACCCCGTGGTTGAGCAAGGGGTCACTAGCTCAGCTGGAGCCCCCTGGTCAAGGCACGTATGAGAAAGAAATCAATGAACAACTAAGGTGCCGCAACTATGAGTTGATGTTTCTCATCTCTCTCTCTCCCCCATCCTGCCCTGTCTCTCTCTCCAAAAATAGTAAAAATAATAATAATTATATCTCCAGTTGGCACAAAGGTGGGCGTTCATTCTCAAAAGCACTATACAATCTCTGTTTTTTTCTTTCCTTTTTTAAAAAGTTCATTTTTTACATTTGTTCATTTCTCAATTTCTTTTATTATTATTTTTTAGATTTTATTCATTAATTTTTAGAAAGGAGAGAGGGGGTGGGGGGTTGGGGAGTGGGAAGCATCAACTCGTAGTAGTTGCTTTCTGTATGTGCCTTGACTGGCAAGCCTGGCATTTTCAACTGGCAACCTCAGCATTCCAGGTCAACGCTCTATCCACTGTGCCACCACCTGGTCAGGCCCAAGTTTGTCAGAATTTAAAGCCAGTGCCTTCAAACCGTCATGGAAGTCCAGTACTTTTTGTTCTTAACTCAGCTCGGACAATCTCTTTGGTCAAGTATCCTCATTCCTCAGGCTACGTCTGAGTACCAGCAATGCCAGTATTTACTCAGTAACTTTCTTTCACCTGAACGTCTTTAAACCTATAAAGTTTTTCACTATAAATGAATAGATCACTGCTGTAAGTGGAAGGCCAAAACTGCTTGGTAAGTTTGCCAACCAGAGCCTATTTTCCCACTTGAACCCCAAGACTCACCTTCTCTCTTTTTTTTAAATGGGGGGGAGAGATAATGATACAGACTACCACATGTGCTTGGACTGGGATCTACCATGCAACCCCTGTCTTGGGTCAATGCTCAAATCAACCGAGCTATTTTGAGTGGCTGAGTTTAATCCTTGGATCAACTGACCTATTCTAAGTACCGGGGCCAATGCTAGAAACAGTCAAGCCACTGGCTGTGAGAGAGGAAGAAAGAGAGAAGGGGGAGAGGGAGAGGAAGAGAAGCAGATGGTCACTTCTCTTGTGTGCCATGACCAGGAATCGAACCTGGGATGTCTATTCGCCTGGCCTATGCACTATCCACTGAGTCAACCAGACAGGGCTCCACCTTCTCATTTTCTAAAAGGATGTTATGTAAAAAATATTAAAGTCACTTGTAATGCTGGTGACCAAGGCCAGGCAGGTTCACATTGGATTCAGGCAGACGATAGAGGAACTGCAGAGCCAGAAAGTGCTGGGCCATTCTAGTTTATTAAAGTCTTGCAATGTCAAATGAGCAAACAGGCAGAGAAAAACCAGTTCTCATGGCAGCATGCAAATGAACAGCAAAATGGCCCCTCACAGTAGTGGGCAGGCAATCCGCAATCCCCACTGAGGGCAAGCAGCTGTGGCCTTACATAGATTATGCACACGTGGCTCTTCCACATGCTCACGCACTAATCATGCTAGGTGCAAGTGAGCAAGCCTAACACAGCTGTTTCCATTTGTGAGTTATTTTATGTGTCCATAGGCTAAGAAAAATCACCCTGAAAACCTTTCAATTTCAACTAGTATGTATGCAACAAGGGATCCAAAAACACGCAGTGGAGAAAAGACCAGTCTCTTCAAAAATGGTGCTTGAGCCTGACCTGTGGTGGCACAGTGGATAAAGCGTCGACCTGGGAACACTGAGGTCGCCAGTTCAAAACCCTGCACTGGTCTGGTCAAGGCACATATGGGAGTTGATGCTTCCAGCTCCTCCCCCCTTTCTTCCTCTCTCTCTCTCACTCTGTGTCTCCTCTCTAAAATGAATAAATAAAAAGAAATAAAAAAAACTTCTAAATCAAAGTTTAAAAAAAATGGTGCTTGAAACACTGAATAATCACATGCAGAACAATGAAAGTAGACCCCCTATCTCACACCACTCACCAAAATTAACTCAGAATGGATCAAAGACTTAAATATAAAACCAGATACAATAAAACTGAGAAGAAAACATAGGAAGAAACTTCTGGGTATTTGTCTGGGCAATAATTTTCTGGACATAATACCAAAGATACAAACAACAAAAACAAAAATCAACAAATGGAACTACATCAAATTCAAAAGCTTCTGCACAGCAAAAGAAACAACAAAATGAAAAGAAAACCTAAAAAATGGGAGAAAATTTTGCAAACCATATATTGGATAAGGTGTTAATATCCAAAATATATTTTAAAAAACTTATATGGTGGCCTGACCTGTGGTGGTGCAGTGGATAAAGTGTTGACTTGGAATGCTGAGGTCGCTGGTTCAAAACCCTAGACTTACCTGGTCAAGGCACATATGGGAGTTGATGCTTTCTGCTCCTCCTCCCTTCTCTCTCTCAAAAAAAAAATGAATTAAAAAAAAACTTATACAGCCTGACCAGGCGGTGGCGCAGTGGGTAGAGCATCGGACTGGGATGCGGAAGACCCAGGTTCAAGACCCCAAGCTCGCCAGCTTGAGTGCGGGCCCATCTGGCTTGAGCAAAAGCTTGCCAGGTTGGACCCAAGGTCGCTGGCTCCAGCAAGGGGTTGCTCGGTCTGCTGAAGGCCCGCTGTCAAGGCACATGTGAGAAAGCAATCAATGAACAACTAAGGTGTCGTAACGAAAAACTGATGATTTAGCCTGACCAGGCAGTGGCGCAGTGGATAGAGCATCGGATTGGGATGCGGAAGACCCAGGTTCAAGACCCCGAGGTCACCAGCTTGAGTGAGGGTTCATCTGGTTTGAGCAAAAAGCTCGCCAGCTTGGACCCAAGGTCGCTGGCTCGAGCAGGAGTTACTCGATCTGCTGAAGGCCCGCGGTCAAGGCACGTGTGAGAAAGCAATCAATGAACAACTAAGGTGTCGCAACAAAAAAAACCTGATGATTGATGCTTCTCATCTCTTTCCGTTCCTGTCTGTCTGTCCCTGTCTATCCCTCTCTCTGGCTCTCTCTCTCTGTCCCTGTAAAAAAAAAAAGATAAAATAAAAAAAAAAAAACAACAAAAAAAAACTGATGATTGATGCTTCTCATTTCTCTCCGTTCCTGTCTGTCTGTCCCTATCTATCCCTCTCTCTGACTCTCTCTCTGTCCTTGTAAAAACAAAAAAACAAAAAACCTTATACAACTAAATAACAAAAACCCAAACAATTTGATTAGAAATTGGTAAAACTTGGCCCCAGCTAGTTGGTTCAGTGGATGGAGCATCAGCCGGCCTGTGGATGTCATGGATTCTTTGATCCCTGTTCAGGGCACACTTGAGAAGCAACCATATGCTTCTCTTCACCTCCCTCTCCTCCTTCTTTCTCTCTTTTCCTCTCCCAGTTGCTCAAGTGGTTCAAGTGTCGGCCCTGGGTACTGAGGGTGGCTCAGTTGGTCTGAGCATCAGCCTCAGGTGCTGAGAATAGCTGGTTGATTCAAGCATTGGTCACAGATGGAGGTTGCCAGGTGGATCCTAGTCAGGGCGCATATGGGAGTCTGTCTCTCTCCCTTCCTCACATTAAAAAAAAAAAAATTGGTATAACAAAACAGAAATATTTCCAAAGAGGATATCAAAATGGCCAACAGACATATGGAGTGATGTTCAACATCACTAATTATCAGGGAAATGCAATCAAAACCACAGTGAGATATCACTTCACACCTGTTAGAATTACTATCATCAAGAAGATAAAAGAAAACAGGTGTTGCCAAGGATATAGTAAAAAGATATATACCAACAGTATATAAAGATTTTGAGGAAAACTATGAATTTTACTCAAAAAATTAAAAATAGATTATAGGGAAAAACAGCTGTAGTTAGGCTTGCTCGCTTGTTTTCTGCCTGCAAGCACTTTGCATGATTAGTATGTGAGCACATGGCAGAAAGCCACGTGTGTGAACAGCCTGTATAAGCCTGTGAGTACTTTTCCTCAGTGCAGAGCATTTGCCTGCCACTGCTAGGGGTGGGGATCCCTGATCACTTGCCCACCACTGTAAGGGACAGTTTTCCTGATTGCTGGACTGCCACCAGGAGAAGTGGTTTTTCCCTGCCTATTTGCTCTCCCACCTCTGCGTGAATCCAATCAGTGGAAATCACTCATCGCCTTTCAACTCCGCAGTCCTTCTGTGGTCTGCCCGAATCCAGTGTTAAACTACCTGGCCTCGAAATCCCGTATTACATTGATCTACCATACAATCCAGCAATTTCACTTCTGGATATCTACCCAAAGAAAATGAAAACAGGATTTTGAAGACATATAAGCACTCCTATGTTTATTGTAACATTATTCATAATAGCCAAGATATGTAAACAACCTAAATGCCCACTAATGAATGAATAGATAGTATTGTGCTACAATCATTCAGCTTGCTAAGAGAATAAACCTTAATAATCTCAACCACTAAAAAGACAGTACAATTACGTAATGTGATAAGTACTAAATATCCCTACACCAGCAATCATATTGCAATATGTAAGTGCATCAAATTAACATTTTGCGTAGCTTAAATTACACAATGTTATATGTCAAATATATTCAAAATATGTATTTTTAAAAAGTACTTACGTGAGGCCCTGGCCTGTAGAGTCACTGCATCTGCATGCGTCTGGCCTATGTGCAGCTGAGAGCAGAGGAAGGGCCCTGCTCGGCCTTGAGTGACCTGGCAGGGGATGGTCCCTAAAATGACTTAAAGGCTGTTCGTGGCATTGTTGCCAAAAGCAGGGCTGCAAGCACACAGCGCTACACAGGCTCAGGATGTCCTGATACACTCCTAGGATAGAGCGTTACATAGTTATCACCTCCACCCCCAGCACAATACCCTCTTGTTTAAGCATATAAAATAAACGGGCTTTCCAGGCTCAATGTCATTGTGTCTCCATCAGAGCAGTGTCCAACCTGGCCCAAACTTTTTCTATGTCTTTGTGTTTTCCTTAATCCTCTGTTGCCCCCACTCAGGTCTTCACTTCCCTGCACTGGTCGCAGCACCGGCCAGTTTACTCAGTGGACAGAGTGTCAGCCTGGCGTGCAGATGTCCTGGGCTCAATCTCTGATCAGGGCACACATGAGAAGTGTGGGGCAGCTGTGTTAGGATTGCTCACGGGGTTACCAGCAGCAAACACTGCCTGGTTAGTGTGTGAGTGCGTGGCTGTGCTACGTGTGAATGGCCTATATAAGGCTGTGGGCGCTTGTGCTTGAGAGAGATTGGGGGGTTGCAGGTGGTGGAGTGCGTGCTCACCTGCTACTGGGAGGGTACATTCTTGCTGTTTGTTTGCCTGAGAAGCAGTTTCCTCCTGCCTTTGTGCTTTTCCGCTGTTGTGAGGCTTTATTAAATGAGATGGCCTAATGCTTTTTGGCTCTGCAGTTTCTTTACCATCTGTCCAAATCCAATATGGAACTGCCTGGCCTCAGCCACTAGCATTACAAAAGGCAACTAACTGCTTCTCTTCTCTTCCCTCTCCCATTCTCTCTCTCTTCCCCTCCTGCAGCCAGTGGCTTGATTGGTTTGAGTGTTGACCTCAGGCACTGAGGATAGCTTGGTTGATTCAAGCATCTGCCCCAGACAGGGGGCAGTGGATCCTGGTCAGGGTATATGTGGGAGTCTATCTCCCCTTCTCTCACTTAAAAATAATAATAAAATAAAAAGAAAGTACTTATATGAATAATAATTTTGTTTCCACCGTTAAAAAAGAAAAGAAAAGCCACTCTGAGTTCCAACATTGGGAAGCATTCATTTATTTCAAAAGCAATTGGGTATAACAAGAGTCTTCACAGAGGCTTTGCAAAGTGGTTCTCGCTGAGAAGTCTCCTGAACGCACTCTTCAGGTCTTGGTCCCGCAGGCTGTAGATAGGGGGTTCAGCATGGGGGTCACCATGGTATACATCATGGTGGCTGGCATGTCCCTCTGGATGGTGTGTGTGGATACGGGGTTGAAATAGATCCAGTGATAATCCCATAGAAGATAGAGACAACACAAAGGTGACAGCCACAGGTGGAGAATGCTTTCCACTTCCCCTGAGCTGAGGACACCTTCCACTCAGCCATGGAGACAGATATGTAAGAGGCCATGTTGCACACAAAAGGAACCAGAACCGCTGAGCCCCCAAGCACCAACACCAGCATCTCATTGACTTATGTGTCAGACCAGGAGAGCTTGATTAAGACGCTGATGTCGCAGAAGTGTGGAATCCTATTGGTCCAAAAGGACAAGAAGGTTATCAGAATAGTGTGGACCATAGAGATGAGGTTGGCCAAGACCCAGAGTACTGTCACCAGCAAGGCACACTGAAAGGTGCTCATGATGATCATGTAGTACAGTGGATGGTCAGGTAGTGGTCATAAGCCATGGCCGAGGGAAGGATACTCTCAGCTGCCCCGAAGGCGATGAAGAGACACATCTGGACCAGGCAAGCAGAGGAGGAGATGGTGGTGTACCTGCACAGGTGGTCTAGCAGCATCTTGGGGATGGTAGCGGAGGTAAAGCAAATGTCAAGAAGAGACAAGTTGCTGAGGAAGAAGTACATGGGGCTGTGGAGCTAAGGGTCTGAGGTGATGGCCAGGATGGTGAGCAGGTTCCCCGGGCGCCCAATCAGATCCAGACTGCAGGACAGCGCAAGGAGCACCTGCTGCCGCAGGGGCTTCTCAGAAAGGCCAAGGAGGATGAATTCAGAGACGGGTTTGATTGTCCATGTTTGGGCAGTTCTTAACCCAGAAGCAAGGGCATTAACAGTGGGTGGACTCTCGGAAGAAAATGAGTCACCTTATTGCTGTCCGTCCCACTCATCTTTCCAGGTATTTCTCAGCCTCTCTGAGCCTGTTTTCTCATTTGTTACATGGGATTTATAATTCTTACTTCTCAGGATTGTTATCAGGATTAAGTGAGAAAAATACGTCGAAGGGGCTTAAATTCATACCAGACATGTTATATGGATAGTTATTTTTATTTTTGGGAACTCTCAGTGGTGCTGTAAATAGTGACACTGATTAGCTGTGTGAGCCAATGACAGAGAAGCTCAAAGCCTCAGTTTCCTGAGAGAATTAAATGAGATGAAGAGTGTGGAGCTCTCTAAAAAGATGCTTTTTTAAAAGACAACTCTCGGTTGACCAGTTGGTGGCACAGTGGATAGAGCGTCAGACTGGGACAACAGAGGACCCAGGTTTGAAACCCCAAGGTCGCTGGCTTGAGCAAGGGGTCACTTGCTCTGCTGTAGCCCCCCAGTCAAGATGCTTATGAGAAAGCAATCAATGAACAACTAAAGTACCTTAACGAAGAACTGATGCTTCTCCTCTCTCCCTTTCTGTCTGTCTGTCCCTATCTGTCTCTCTCTGTGACACACACACACACACACACACACACACACACACACACACACACACAAGGCACCTCTCTAAAATATTGCAGTGATGTATCTTTTACACCAATGATGCATCGCTCCTTGATTGGGCCATGAGAGCTTGTAGAGTCATATTTTGGGGTAGACTGTTTCCCAAAGGAACAATGTCACTCATTTTTGATGTTTAACATCAATCTAAGAGACAAATGGTCTTAATTTGTCCACTAATTCTGACCCTATGTGCTGGCTGAGCCTTGCATGGCCCTGTGCCTGGCCTCCACTGGACAGCCCATTGGCTCTGTATCTGTCAGTTTAAGCTAAATTATGCTTCAGTAACATACATCACCAAATCTCAGTGGCTAACAGCAATGAAGGCTTATTTCTCATGCAGGCCACATGTCTATGACAGGGTGCTAGGTTGTGGTCTGTGATGAATTCACTCCAGGGCTCAGGAAGGTGAAAAAATCTTTGTCTGGGACCCTACCAGTTATCGCAGCAGTGGGGAAGTGAATTGTATGCTGGCCCTGAGAGTTTCTACTAGGAAACTCCTTCCTCTCACCTACACTCATATTTCAAGGGCCAAGCCTGTTGTCACAGGGATAGAGAGGTAGAGATCTCTCCTAGGGAGCAGCAGCAAATATGTGTGAAAAATAATAGACTCTCCAAAGCTTTACAGTGACCATCCTCTTACACTGAAGGCTAGGGAGAGAAGTGAATGCATTTCTCTGGGAGACATGTCTGGTGTCCACTCTCTTGACCAGTTTCCAATAGTGCTGCCCACCCATGAGGCTCTGACACAGAGCACGTTAAGTCCTGGTGGGTGAAACTAAGCAGAGAGCACCCCAACCTGAAGGGGAAGTTCCAGGGTGGTAAGACCATTCCCCTGCAACTCGTCTACCTGCCACACTTACTTGGCCAATGACTACCGTACCTCCATCAAATCCCAGGACGTCTCAACTCCCAGGTATTTATTGTGTGTCCATGGGATTGGGACCACTGCTGCCTCAAGTTTGTCTTGTGGCTTTCTCTGGGAGCACCTAGGAGAACCACTACATCAGGTTTATATCAGACTCTTTGTCCCTGGGGGTATGAGGCCCCAAGAACCTTGTCAGAATGAATACAATTAACTCATCTTCCCTAGGAGGGTCTTTGACCTAGCAACCCCCCCCAAAAAAATTTTTGACTCAAGAGCATTGTCTTTTTTCAGACCTGTCTCTCTTGGTTGACAGGATAGAATGTACCTAATTGTTGCGAACCAGCGTGACTAGTAATTCAGGTCCTGAGTGGGAATGATGCGAAATTAAGAAAATACGCTTAAAGAATTAAAGAATGGGTTCAGTAGGGCTCTGCAAAGCTGATAGCAGAAACAGAGAGTGCTCACAAACCGCATCTTGCTTTACTTATAGGACAAAGTGGGCCATTAGCAAATCAATGAGATCTCTGATCACATTTCCAAGGCAACCCAAAATTTTTTACCAAATGCAGAAAACCCCCACCATACATAATATCTTAACTTTACACAAAACAAAAGATAGGGGGGTAGGATGAGTATCAGCTAACATGGAGGTGTGGGAAGGGCTTAGCCTTTTGCAAGTTAATCAGGCAAGTGAGGTGGGGGGTTGGGCAGACTGTCAGCTTACAGCTAGTTCCCCACACCTCTGTCCCCCAAAAATCTAAACTGCAAAAACCGTGTTGGCTTTTGGTCCCCAACACCTAATTTTCCCTATAAAAATGTTTTCAGGCTCTAGCTGGTTGACTCAGCAGTAGAGCATTGGCCTGGCATGTGGAATTCCCAAGTTTGATTCCCAGTCAGGGCTCAAAGGAAAAGCGATCATCTGCTTCTCCACCCCTCCCCCTTCTCACTCGCTTTCTCCCTTCTCCCACAGCCATGGCTCAATTGGTTCAAGTGAGTTGGCCTCCGGTGCTGAGGATGGCTTGGTGGCCTCTGCCTCAGGCTGAAAAAAATGGCTGAGTTGCTGAGCAACAGAACAAGATCCCAGATGAGCAGAGCATTGCCCCCTACTGGGCTTACTGGGTGGATCCTGGGTGGGACGCATACAGGAGTCTGTCTCTCTGCATCCCCTTCTCTCACTAAAATATAAAAACATTTGTGTACATTTTAAATAATAATAATGCAACACTTTGTAATTACCACTCAGGTTAAGAAATAAAACACTACCAAAAAAATAAAGAGAAACTTTAGGTTCATTAGTATCATAAGTGGAAGTCTGATGACTACATTTTTCAGCATCTTTTCATGTGCTGACACATGCTATAATGTGGATGAACCTCAAAAACATATGATTCCATGTGTATGAAATGTCTGGACCAGGCAAATCCATAGAGACAGACAATAGATTAATGTTTGCTGGGGGTTGGAGGGAAGTAGAATAGAGTGACTGTTTGATGAAGATGGGGCTTCCTTCCAGAAAATGCTCTGGAAATAGATACAAGTGATGGTGTACAACCCTGAGAATGCCTTAAATGCTACTGAATTGTTCACTTACTGGTTAATTTTATGTTAGGTGAACTTCATTTCAATACGAAAAAAATTCAGTCTTCCTCACGGTTTAAGAAATTCCAACAACAAAAAAAATGAAATGTAACTTTTGGCCTGGCAAACTGGTAGAAATGCACAACGCGGGGAGTAGTATAAACAATCCAGCACCACAGCTTAACAGCCATTTGCAACCTAATCAGGCAAGTGAGGTGGGGGGTTGGGCACACTGTCAGCTTACAGCCAATTCCCCACACCTCTGTCCCCCAAAAATCTAAACTCCAAAAACCCTGTTGGTTGTTTGGTCCGCAACAGGCACACATTTCTCCGGAATACCATAGGGCTCACCTGGAAATTTTCTGGTTTTGTTCACTTTTATTGTTAAAAATGGCACTGCAAAAAAAAAAAAAAAAAAAAAAAAAAGGCACTGCCCACATGAGTGGCCATTGCCCAGGTGATGCAGTTAATTGCCTTCCTGCTTGGGAAGGGGTTTGGTTATGCTAATGTGTGTTGGGGGAGGGCTTTCACACCAAAAAGTTTTAAAAGGAGAAGCTAGGAGGCCATTTTGGTAGAGAGAAGACCATGTTGTTGCAGGGAGAGAAGCCACATGGTGGCAGAGATGAAGCAGTAAGATGGTGGGGAGCTGAAGGGGAACAGAGGTGAGTGGCTTTGTAAGCTCCGCTGAACTGGTGAGATGGGAGCCTTTGATTCTAGGAAAACTTGGATGAGTCAGTGGCTTTGGAAGCCCTGATTGGAAAGGGAGGTGTTTTCCCGCTGTGTGTATTTTCTCATTGGCCGGTATGAGTCTAGAATAAAGGATGGCCCACCAGTTCTTGGCTCCGTTGTCTCATTACCGTTTGTCCAAATCAAATGTGAACCTGCACTGCTCTGGCGGCTGTAGTGGTGGCTGCGGCTACTGGTCCTACACTATTGGTGTAGGTAACATAACATAGTGACATTAATTGTAAATATTGTTTTTAATTTTCAGTTTGCTAGTCATCAGGTTCAGGGTTGTAATAACTGCTTTCTTGTTATCTTTGAAAATACATTAGTTCTTTGGGAAGCAATGATGCCTTAGGCCCAGCCCAAAAGTTATTTTGCCCGGTTTTAACATCCCAAATGTTTGAGGCATCAGACATGCAAGGCAGTTCCTCTGGCATGGCAGCACGGGCTCCATTTTGAAATAACTCTACTTACTTTTTACATTCCTCTCACTCTTTTTTTTTTTTACAGGGACAGAGAGAGAGAAAGTCAGAGAGAGTGATAGATAGGGACAGACAGACAGGAATGGAGAGAGGTGAGAAGCATCAATCATTAGTTTTTCATTGCCATTGCGACACCTTAGCTGTTCATTGATTGCTTTCTCACATGTGCCTTGACCGCAGGCCTTCAGCAGACCGAGCAACGCCTTGCTGGAGCCAGCGACCTTGGGTCCAAGCTGGCGAGCTCTTTGCTCAAGCCAGATGGGCTTGCACTCAAGCTGGCAACCTCTGGGTCTCGAACCTGGGTCTTCTGCATCCCAGTCCGACGCTCTATCCACTGCGCCACTGCCTGGTCAGGCTCCTCTCTTTTTGATCAAGATCTTTCTTTGAAAGCTGCACTTTTCAGTTATTAAAAGTATCAGGTGGCTCATTTTTGATATGTCATGACATTGTCGGCCCCTCATCTCCAGGACTGCTCAGTCCTGGTATGCCATGTCCCTCATAAGAGGGAAAGTAGTTTGCTTTTTTCTAAGGAGTCTTAGGCAATTGGCTATGAGAGCCCATCACCCTGAAGGAAATGTTTAACTCAGGTTCTTTTCTTCAACTAACTTCCCAACTCCCTTTCTTTCAGATTCCTCTGACTGGGGAATAGAATGAGAAATAGCTAACTTGTTTACCAATCCCCCACTCCCCTTCGTCCAGTCATTGACCATTCCTCAACCCCTTACCTAGTTAATGATAGTCTCCATCTCTCCCTTACACCTCGGTGCAGCCATTTAAACTAGCCAATCGTGGAAATATAAGATTGTACAGTCATCACTCCAGCCAGTGGAGCAAGACGCAGCATCCTAGGGCCTGCGTTAGGGATAAAAACAGAATTTGCCCTCTGCCCGGGCACTCGCTGGCTGGCTTTGCGGAGCAGCAGCACGTCCTTCTGCGGAAGTCATTGTAAGATTGTTTGGGAGCATGGGTCAGGATGTTCTCATTACAGAAACTCCCATCCTTGTCTATCGTTAACGGACTTCAAGGACACTCAGCTGTCTGGATGACCATTAAACCGCAGAAGATAAACCAGACAAAGAATCGTTCAGCAGGGACTTTCCAAGTTGCCAAGCACTCCACGTGCATCAGAGGCATAGCAACAAGAAACTTCCAACCAGAATTCACCTCTAACACTCCTATAAAATCACCTCTTAGACCAGGAGTCCCCAAACTTTTACATAGGGGGCCAGTTCACTGTCCCTCAGACCGTTGGAGGGCCTGACTATAAAAAAAACTATGAACAAATCCCTATGCACACTGCACATATCTTATTTTAAAGTAAAAAAACAAAATGGGAACAAATACAATATTTAAAATAAAGATCAAGTAAATTTAAATCAACAAACTGACCAGTATTTCAATGGGAACTATGGGTGCGGATGCATCCTGTGCTCCTCTCACTGACCACCAATGAAAGAGGTGCCCCTTCCGGAAGTGCAGCAGCGGGGCCGGATAAATGGCCACAGGGGGGCGCATGAGGCCTGCTGGCCGTAGTTTGGGGACCCCTGCCTTAGACTGTAATGGCTGCGCCTCTCTCTCCTCTCCAGAGAGCGCCTTGGCAGGTTCTTTCTTTCCTCTAATAAAGTCTGCAACTCCTACCCGTGCCCAGTCTGATTATTTTCTGTCAGTTATTAGAGTTGCCTTGCTGAGGCATTTTGTCTCCGCAAGTCTTACTTAATATCATTTCTAACAATCTGGGGGCTTGTCCAGGATCCCCATTCCCCTCAGGAGGGGCCCCAGCCCTTTAGTTGAGGGAGATGCATCCTGCTGCTCCATTGTGGTGGCACTCGGCTAAGGGGACAAACCCAGAGAAGGGTCCCTAAAAGAAGGTACTGTAGAGACCAGGCAACTCCAAGCACGGACCAAGGTTAAGAAAAGCCTCTGGTGCGGTGAAGTTACTCCTTAGTGGTCAGACTGGGAGCGCAAGAAACCTCCATCCAGTAAGGGGGTTTGAGCCTCCCTTGGGAGCCACACCACAGTTAGGATGGGAAATCGTACCTCTAAGATACCAACTAGAGACAAAGATGGTACCAGACAAAAACAAAAAAGGGAAAGAAACTTCCCCATGTTTCACCGGGCCGAATGCCCACTTATTGGGATGATAATCCCCGAACGACTGGGAAAAAGAAGCAATGAACGAAATCAACCTAGGAGAGCCTAGGTGGCTCATTTGACACCTAAATTAAGTTCTTGCATGCAAAATTGGAAATGCCGGCTCTAATATTGAACTAAATAAAATGGTTTCCTTCCCGTGTTCAAATACTCTGGGCATTGTTGCTTTAAAATGAGAATATTTAAGAAGCGCTCATTTAAACTTAAATAGAATGGAATTTTGGTTCCTAAACTTGTTTCTTGGTCTAGACCAGGGGTCCCCAAACTTTTTACACAGGAGGCCAGTTCACTGACCCTCAGACCGTTGAAGGGCCGACACAGACTGTACTCCATACACTGACCACCAATGAAAGAGGTGCCCCTTCAGGAAGTGCTGCGGAGGCGGGATAAATTGCCTCAGGTGGCCACAATTTGGCCCGAGGGCCATAGTTTGGGGACCTCTGGTCTGGACTCTGTAAGGTCTTGCTGCACTAATTACCGTTTTGTGTTCTTTGTCTTCAGAGTTAAGGGCCAAGTAGCATCTCTATTAGGATTAATCAGATTTATTTATGTGTCATGCTCGTGTCTCTTTCCTATAATTGTCTTGTTTGTGTGTAAACCTACTCAGGTCTGTGCACCAGGAGAAATCAGTTTCAGTTTGCAGGTCCTCATCTGTCTCATCTATCTGTCTGTCTGAAATTCTTACTATTCTAAGTGGAAAATAAATAAGTTAATAATTCAAAGTGGGAAAGAAATCTCACCCGCCTTTCCAGACAGTAAAACTCAGAAAAAAAAAAAAGAAAACAGGCTATTTAAATATCTTAAACCAGGGGTGCTCAATACATCCATCACGATCTACTGGTCGATTGCGAAGGAAGTGTGGGTAGATCACATGACATTAAAAAGACATTTGTCTTTTGATTGGCATACAGGGTAGCCAATCTGAGGTCTGAACTTTGACACCCTACACATGCGCATTAAACCGGGCTAACTTGTTCAGTTACATTGCTGCGTTGTTAGCCTTCAATTTATTTAAACTAAATACAACAAAGGGTATAAAAACGAGTGCCGTAGCTGGTCCGAGTAAGAAGCCTAAAACCTACCACTTTCATACAGAATGGGAGGGGATTTTTTTCACTATGTCATATTCTAAGTGCGTTTGCCTCATCTGTCTGGGTGCCATTGCTATTCCAAAGAAGGGCAATATGGAGCGGCTTTTTCGGACTGTTCATAAAAACTATGACATTGACTTTCCTCCGAAAAGAGAGCAGAGAAGGAGAAAGGTGAAAGAAAAGTACACAATATTAAGTAGTAATAATAGTAACTTAAATAATGATAATATAGAAGAAATAAATTTATGTTTTGCATTTTTATTGTAGGTAGATCATTTGACTTGGTCATCTTATAAGTAGCTCGCAAGCTGAAAAACTGTGGGCACCTCGGTCTTAAAGCGTCTTCCTGGAGGTCTAAAGAGAGAACAACAGGGGAATTAACATCTGTGAAAATGGAAGAGGTCATGCCAGGACCTCAGTGTAAAGGAAAAGAAGGGCACTTTTAAAATCCAAGCTGAGGCTCAGGAGGCCACCAAGAACAGATAAGAAGTTTTGCCTCCTCTGCAACGATTAATAACACTATAAAATATAAGTTATTCTGAATGTTTTTTTAACCAGGTGGTCTAGAAAAACAATTAATACTACTACTAGTTTAATTTAATTAATGGCTTTTAAAGTTCTTAACAGAAAATATGTTTGTTTTGCCTGGGTTTACAAAAGGTTCCTGTAATCCAATATTTTTCAATGATAATAAAGTCATATAGTGCCTGTTTGAGCATGTCTGAAAAATAAAAGGACAGGAACACCCCTCTGCTTTCACCTGGGAAGGTTATAAGTTTAGTTGGACAATAATGCTCCAGAGGTATATGAAGAGTCCCACCTATTAGGACTTGAATAGTGCAGAATTTTCCAGAGATTTCATTCCAACCCAATATGTAGATAATATACTTTATGCTCTGGGACAAATTCTGAATCTCTTTACCAACAAGGAAATACTTGGGTTATCTCACATTTAAAAATAGGATTAGGTAAAAAGTAAAGTATATATGCTGAAATTTCTTTACATGGGGAGGAACAAGACAGTCAACAGTTAATGGTTCACATAGCGATAACAATGGGGGTCTCTTGGCTCCTGCTCTGGTGGGATGTACAGCCTAGTGGGGGAAAAACTGACCCTCACATTTCAAAGGCACGTTATCAGGTACATTATCTTAGATGCAGAGGACAACAAACAGGCTTGAGTGGAGGTGAGCATTGACCTGGTTGAGAGGGAACACCTTCCTAGAAAAGGACAGCTTGCCATAAACTGCTTTTGGCTAGAAGGGTTTGATTTAGACCACCCTGAGTGTTTACTTTGGGTCTCTGAGTTTGCAAGGCTGTTGTGCAGGGCTCACCTGAGCTTACCAGTTTTAGGTCATGGCCTGGTCTTTTATTTTTTTTCCACAGTTCGTAAAAGTATCAATCTAAAATTGCTAATTACTAACAGTCCTCACTAAAAATTAAGGGTTTTAGAAAGAGAATTCTGATTAATTGGAAAGAAATTGTATGGTTTTAATGATAGAAGGTATAAGATATGGAGATACTTTTGAAAGGAAAAAATAAAAGGCAAGTCAACAAGGACAAGGAGGAGGGAAGGGAGAGAACAAATACTTTAAATGTAGAAAGTCTGGTCATTTTAAGAGAGAGTTCCAGAATGGGATTAAGAGAAAAACCTTTTTCCCCTCCTGTCCTTCTATGAAGAACAGGGGGTCTGGGGCTCTTCTACTCCCATGGGTCCCACTCATAGCCCCTTGTGAACCTACAGATAGGACCAGTTTCTTAGGAAGAGATTTATGTAAGAATAGGACTAAGACTCCAAATTAAAAAGGGGGAGGGGGGCTCCAGGCCTCCCTCTATATAGTAACCATGTTAGAAGTGAAGAATTTAAAACAAACCCTAGCAATAGAAATAGGATACCAAGATGTAAATGCCTGAGTAGAATGGATCAAATATTCTGTCAGCACTCTAAACAAAAGCAACTGTTATGCTTATACTACAGCAGTGATTCTTAACCTTTTTTGAAGTACCGAACCCATCAGTTTCATATGCGCATTCACCGAACCATTCTTTAGTGATAAATAAGATATTTTTTTTCCCCCTAATTCAAGACATAGGTATATGTTTTTTTACTGGTGCACAAAATGAGCCGTGCATGAACATCACCTTGCTCAAAGAACAAAACCAGCAAAGTGCATGAACTCACAACAAATTACGGTATTACTTTATTCTGGCCTCCGCGGCAGAGGCTTCTCCGAACCCCTGAGACCGACTCATCAAACCCCTAGGGTTCGATAGAACCCAGGTTAAGAACCACTGTGCTGCCTGACCAGGTGGTGGCACAGTGGATAGAGCGTCGGACTGGGATGCGGAGGACCCAGGTTCGAGACCCAGAGGTCACCAGCTTGAGCGCGGGCCCATCTGGCTTGAGCAAAAGCTCACCAGCTTGGACCTAAGGTCGCTGGCTCCAGCAAGGGGTGACTTGGTCTGCTGAAGGCCTGCGGTCAAGGCACATGTGAGAAAGCAATCAATGAACAGCTATGGTGTCGCAACGGCAACGAAAAACTAATGATTGATGCTTCTCACCTCTCTCCATTCCTGTCTGTATGTCCCTATCTATCCCTCTCTCTGACTCTAAAAAAAAAAAAAAAAAAGAACCACTGTGCTACAGGAAGACTGGAGGCTCAGATAGAACCATTTCCACTTGGGTGGTCCTCGGACCTTGATGGGATGAACCGCATGGTAGCCCTGTTCCAAAGTGCCACTGCCTGGTAAAACAAGTCATGTTGGTCATTATCACTGCTATTTCCCCAAATAAGGTGACTAGACATCCTGCTTTTGGTGGGACAGTCCCGATTTTTAACCATTTGTCCAGCGTCCCGCAGCATTTTTT
Organism: Rhynchonycteris naso; assembly: GCA_037038555.1. Taxonomy (NCBI): domain Eukaryota; kingdom Metazoa; phylum Chordata; class Mammalia; order Chiroptera; family Emballonuridae; genus Rhynchonycteris; species Rhynchonycteris naso. The sequence goes on from CM073003.1 coordinate 22,964,595, forward strand.
AATAGTCCCGATTTTAAAAAAATATATTACAATATTATTTTTACATTCTATGATTTTTTTTTTTTTTTTTTTGCTCCATATAGACCAAATTTTTAATCAAGAACCCCCACCTCCGTCAATGGTGTCCCGCTTTACCAATTTTAAAATCTGGTTACCTTACCAAGGACAAAGGCTCTGTGGGTCAGCTCCCAAGGACTATAAGAGCGCCTAATCCTACCGCCAATTTCTCTTCATGCCTCTCTAGGTGGGGGAACAATTTGGCCTTTGTAGGAAACTTGACTCAGTGCAGTGAAAGCCGACAGTTCACAGGGCTAGCCAACCAATCTGCCCTATCATCCCCTGAGCTAATGTTTGGTAATATTGTGGGACAAAAATCCATGAGACTTTACCGGTCAACTAGGGTGGCATTTGCTGCCAAATACAACTGGCCATCCCTTTTATCCTAGCATTTGCTACCCTTAACCCCAGTCAGCCTGGTTTATGGCGCAAAGTAAGTGAAACAAAGTGTTGTGCAGACCAGCGGGCTCGTAATTCTGGGTCTTGAGGGAGAACGGAGCGGAATTAAGAAAACAGGCTGATTGAGAAAAAAGGATGGGATCAGAAGCCTCCTCAATGCTGATGGCAATATTCCAGTGCCCCATAACCCCAGTTTGCTTTATTATATAGCCATATGCAAATCAAGGAAGTCCTTGATACAAAGTTACACATCTGCGGCTAAAACAGGAACTCTCCCAAAGCATAAACAGAAATCCCCCTATGGTGCGTAAGTGAAGTCAACCAACATCTGAACAAACAAAGAGTAAGAGGAAGGGTATGTAAATTGTTCCCAGCAACTTAAGCAAGCAAGGAAGTGGGTACAAATACTCAGCATCATAGCCAATATGGAGGTGGAGGGGGGGAGAAATTAGCCTTTTGCTAAGCCTCGAAGTTACAAATGCTTTTTGCCACTTGCAGTTTACAACAAAGTGTCACGAGTCCCAGTGGGTCATTCGAGCAGGCTATATACATAGATGCTATTGCAGTTCTGCAGGGCATTCCAAATGAATTCAAAGCTTGCAATCAAATAACTGCCAGATTCGAATCAGCCTTATTCTGCTAGGTAACAATAAACAAGAATGTAGATTGGATAAACTATATATATTATTGTAAAACCAGTAGTCGAGGCCACCATCAGAGCCGCCTGGCCAGTACAGGTTCACACTGGATTCGGACAGTCGGTAATGAAACAACAGAGCCAAGAACTGGTGAGCCATCAACTTTAATTCTAGCTTGCACCCAGCGGGTAAGCAAAAACACACACTGGGCTCCAAAACCCACTCATTCAGTGCTCACAAAGCTACTGATTTATCCAAGTTTCCTAGAATCAAAAGGTTTCTAGCTCACCAGACTTATTCACCTCTGTTTCCCACCTCCTTCTCTCTACACAAACTCTGCACAAATTGGCTTCTTCCTCAGCATTCCACCATCTTGGCTGCCTCCTCTCTTCCATGTGGCCTTAATCTGCTCTCCTTTCTAATGCTAACCTCAGGAACTGAGAGAGAGCAAGCTCCCAGCCTGCCCCACTTTAATTTTTTTTTTTAATTTTTTTTTTTTATTTATTTATTTTTTCATTTTGACACCTTAGTTGTTCACTGATTGCCCCTTCATATGTGCCTTGACCACGGACCTTCAGCAGACCGAGCAACCCCTTGCTCAAGGCAGCGACCTTTGGTCCAAGCTGGTGAGCTTTTTGCTCAAACCAGATGAGCCCGCGCTCAAGTTGGCAACCTTGGGGTCTCGAACCCGGGCCCTTTCACATCCCAGTCCGACGCTCTATCCACTGTGCCACCGCCTGGTCAGGCTATTTTATTTTTTTATTTTATTCATTTTAGAGAGGAGACACAGAGTGCGAGAGAGAGAGAGAAAGGGGGGAGGAGCTAGAAGCATCAACTCCCATTTGTGCCTTGACCAGACCAGTAGAGGGTTTTGAACTGGCGACCTCAGTGTTCCCAGGTCGACACTTTATCCACTGCGCCACCACAGTGGGGCAGTGCCCCACTTTATACTGTAGAAATCCAAACCCTTAATCCAATCTACAAACAAGAAAGTCTCTGATACAAAGTCACTCATTTGAGGCATAATGGGATTCCTTATGAGAGTGCACCACCCTACATCATCCAATCAGTCAAGGGTGTGGAGAAAAGCTTACTCTTAAAACTAAGGCATAGCCTGACCTGTGGTGGCGCAGTGGATAAAGCGTCGACCTGGGAACACTGAAGTCGCCAGTTCAAAACCCTGCACTGGTCTGGTCAAGGCACATATGGGAGTTGATGCTTCTAGCTCCTCCCTCCTTTCTCTCTCTCTCTCACTCTGTGTCTCCTCTCTAAAATAAATAAATAAAAAGAAATAAAAAAAAAAACAAAAAAAAAACTAAGGCATAGGCTATAATGACCCGGCCTGCCCACAGCCTGTCCCCCAAAACACATTAATATCAACGGACTTGCATGTGGGCAGCGCCATCTTTAACAAAGTGAGCATAATATATTTTATTTGCCCAACAATTATAATCAACAAAGATTTGTCAATTACTTTAGAGAAGAGAGAAAGGGAATATAGCACAACAACTTGGCCCTACTAACCGAATGGCCTGGGAGAATAGACTAGCTTTAGATATGATGCTAGCAGAGAAGGGCGTGGTATGTATTATGATTAGAACCCAATGTTTTACCTACATCCCAATAACACAGTCCCAGACAGCCAAAACCTTACATGGACTGACCAACCTAGCAGATGAGTTAGCTAAAAACTCAGGCATAAATGACCCTTCACTGATTTGATGGAACAATAGTTCAGAAAATGGAAAGGATTAATGACCTCTGTATTTACCTCCCTGATAATTGTTGGAGTTTTGATTCTTACAGGATGTTGCATCGTCCCATGTGTTTGAGGCCTAATTCAGAGACTGACTGAGACGGCCATAACCAAGCAGAGCCCTCCCCCTTACACTAACCAGATGCTAGTAATGAACGCCGATGATCACAACCAACGTCTGCTCATCGAATTTGAAGAAAAGAATGAAGACGTATGAAGAATAGGGGGGATTGAAGGAAATGTTTAATTCGGGTTCTTTATTTCAACTAACTTCCCAACTCTCTTTCATTCAGATTCCTCTGACAGGGGAATAGAATGAGAAATAGCTAACTTGTTTACCAATTGTTGCAGTAATGTAAAGTTATAGTAACTAAATATATAGAAATAAAGAAAAACATGGAAGATATATAAAAATAATTAGGATATAGAATGATACCTTGAGATACAAACAGACCAAAATTTTTTTTTAAGATACAAGCTGCGACTCGGTCCTTATTTTTGTTCGAGATCTGAGCGAAATTCTGAGATATGAGTCGTGATTCAGGTAGCTGCCTCTAGTTGGTGCGTTGGCGAACGGGTCCAGTATCAGCAGTTTGATATACGAGTTAACTGACTTACAAGCTCGGTTACAGAACGAATTAAATTTGTATCTCAAGGTACCACTGTAATATTAAAGTAAATTAAGGAAATTAAAGTTATGCCATCTGGATAGGAATTAATATAGTGTTTACAGATATGGTAAACAGACTCTGCCTTTCGCTCAGGGCTCAGTCAGTGTGTCTGTGAAGTTACAAATAGATAAGAAGTGGCTTGATGTCATAACTCTGTGGGTTGAGGTAGACAGGGGGCTCCCCTAGGAACATCTTAAAAGTGGCTTGATGTAACATTTTGGTAGATTAACATAAAAAGGGCTCCTTAGAGGAACTCCCAAAAAGGTGGTTTGAGGTGATAATCCTGTAGATTGACACCTGTTAGGTGTTGGCTAGAAAAGTTACTAAAACTAAGGGCTCCCCCTGCTGCAGTAATCGCCCAGACTCCAGCGTGAATGGGGACTGTCTCCACGCTGCTCTGACCAAGGACAGCCAAGAGGAGCAAGCCGACAGGACCCCCTTAAGCTGTACCCAGACACGCCAAAATGATTTGTGAGTAATAAACTGCCTGTGTGGTCCTTGCAACTAACTTGTGTGTCGTTTGTGTCTTTCCTCTGGTGACAGTTGGTGTCAGCACTGATAAGCAGAATCCTCATAGCCTCCTCAAGACTAGTCTTGAAGAGGCTGCCAGCCCTGCTGATAAGCAGGAGTGTCCCACTGCATGGGGAAGTCAAATCAGGGACGCCTAATCGACGTAGAGCTTGGGCTGTACTGGGACACCAATCCTCCAGCCCCCTTCGTCCGGTCATCGACCATTCCCCAACCCCCTTACCTAGTTAATGATATCCCCATCTCCCTTCCACCTTGGTGCAGCTATTTAAACTAGCCAATTGGAAAAAATAAGATTGTACTGTCAACACTCCAGCCAATAGAGCAAGACGCAGCATCCTAGGACCTACATTAGGGATAAAAACAGAATTTGCCCTCTGCCCGGGCGCTTGCTGGCTGGCTTTGAAGAGCAGCAGCACGCCCTTCTCCAGAAGTTATTAGAGTTGCCTTGCCGAGGTATTTTGTCTACACAAGTCTTGCTTAATTTCATTTCTAACAGCCCTAATCCACAGAGAAGGCAGGTGGAAGAGGGAGTTTCAAGGACAAGGTGTCGATTCAGTTGAGACATTCTGCTCTGGGGGCAGAGGAAGGGAAAAAGGTGCACAGGCAAAGAAACAGCATATGCAACGGACCTGATGTGGAAGGATGATGGCCCCACTAAGAAACAGAAGGCCAAGATGACAGTGGGCTTGAGCAGCAAGGTGGAAGGGCAGCTCACAATGGCATACAATAACACACAAGGAGCAGATTACCAAGGACTTCCCTATAATCCCAACAGACATGAGATGTCGCTCATTCACACAGGGCATACTGGCTGTGCTACACATACAAGGGCAAGTGGCTTCCTATGATGTCAATTACACCTGAAAAGTGAATTTCAGATCAATTTAGGGAATTTCCATTCACATTTCAGAAGGATTTTGCAGCTCACAGACTTGCTGTGAAATTGTGCCGAGTCATTTGTTTTTTTCAGCAAGTATTTATGGAGTGCCTATTATGTGCCAAGCTGTGGGAGCACAATGGTGATCATGTCCAGGTGGTCCTACCTTCTCAGGGCTGCCAGCCTAGTGGGGGAGGAGGGCAGATGTTGATTAAGTAACTAATATAGTACCTTACAGTGAGCATTGTTATGGAAGTAGAAGCTTCAGTGTGCTCAGAGCTCTGGAGACCTTCAACCCCACGCACACCCAGCATGGGGCACTCACAGTGGCCACGCTTAGTACCAAGTGCTTTGCCTGCTTTGGGTTCTGCTGCCATGGACACCACAGTGCATTTGGCTATTGGAAGCTCTGGCCATCTTGTGGCTCAGAGAAAGAGAATGACACCTCCAATTTCCACTTGTCTCTTGATACTAATCAAATACCCAAGTTTGGGCTTCAGCCTAAGTGGGGAAACTACCTAGGGACCATCACTTGGAAGTGGGGTGAACCTGCGGCTGGGTCTCCACCTTTGCCCTGAGCTATGGATCAGACCTCCTCCTCCTGCAGCTCTGCAGCTGCTCCTTAGTTAATTTTTGCAAATGGGGGAATAAGAGTCAACTTTTAATGAGCTCCCAAGTGTCGCTGAAAATCCCGTGGCTTGTTCAGTAGCAAAAGTTAAAATTGGCTTCTTGGGATTATAATGCCGGCAGAGTTTGGCAGAGTTTGCAGGATGCATGTCTCACTGGGCTCTTTAATCCAAGTCAAATCTGTAATATTTTTAATTTACCTGTGTTCTCAAGGGAGAATGCCCAGGGATCTTGACTGATAGGCACAGAGGGCATTGGAGTGGAACTGAAGGTGGCAGCTTCGGATGACTTCTACTAATTACCTGCTAAGAAGGACCCATCACATCACTTCCATTGAATTCTCAATGGACTTGTTTTCTTTTCTTTTTCTCAATTTATCGTTTTTGTTTATTAAACAGAGACCAGCTGGGCACAAGTATGAATTGTTCCTCTTCAGTTTTCTAAACACGGATCAATAGACAAAGGAAGATGTGTAGCAGTGCAGACAGCTTCCTGGTTTAGGGTTCTGACCCCATTCAGACAGATGTGGGTTCACATTTGGCCCGGCCACTTTTAGCAGTGTGGCCTTGGTGAAGTAAATTGCCCTGAGTCTCTGTCTACAAGTGGGGAAGCTGATAGCAATAGCACCTGCCGCGTGGGGCGGTGAATGTAAACTTGCTGGCACTTAGTAAATGCTCACACATACTAGAAAGTATTGTTTCATCACTCATTAGGTAGGGTTCAGTAGATGGTTGAGCCAACCAACTACTTCACTTACCTGACCTTGTGCTTTGAGAACTCATCCAGTTTATTCGCCCAAACCAACATTTACTGAGCACTTTCTGTGTTTCTGGCTCTAGGAATTCAAGCACAAAACAAGCAAGATAAGGGACTCTGCCTCCTGGCGTTTATTTCATAGTGGACTGAAAATAATTCACAGGAATATGAGTAAACAAATCAAAGGGAAACACATTTCTACCATTGTGTTGAAGGAAATGAAAAACACACTGTGGCTTTAAAATCGTGTCCTAAGCATTGAACTAAATGCATCCATGTTTCTGAGATTGTTATACTGCACACCCAGGCAAGCTACGGTTTAAGGCCCCAGTGCTCGAGGGCAAGAAGAGTTTTCTCATGATTCAAGAGGAAATGACCTGTCCAGCAAGGAAGGGAGGCTGCAGACAGAGGTTGTCACCCCTTCCCCAACTGGATGTGGAAAGTCTTTTCTGATACGGTAAGGAAAGTTTCAACTGTTAGGGGCAAAAAAGTAAACTTTAAGCAAAACAATAAATAAATAAAAAATAAAAAGCCCCAAATAAACAGAAATGTATTGAGTCCTATACTAGGACATGCAGGAATTGAGGGAAGTCGCCATTGGACTTGAGTCGTGTCCTCAAGGGCCCCTTGCTTTGAAATTTTCCATTTTCATGTGTGATTTTATGTCATTTGCTCTGTGTGCAGACAAGCATCATTTCAATTACTCTATGGTAGACCCCACTGAGGAGCAAAGGGGCTTCTCTCTCCCACCACCCACGTGCTTTTTTTGTTTTATGATGAAAACCAATCATTACTATTCCTGCTCGTAGAGTAATAGCTGTAGCTAAATTTAGTGGAAGCTGGGTAGTTGGTATGAATGGGTGGGGTACTAGACACAGTCACTTTTTAACCTTTGACTAACATCTTATTCTCCTTACCCTTCAGCCCCTGGCAACCACAAATCTACTCTGTTTCTATGAGTTTGGCTTTTGTAGATTCCACATGTAAGTGAGGTTATATAATATTTGTCTTTCTCTGTCTGACTTATTTCACTTAGCATAACAACCTCACAAGCCATCTGTGTTGTCACAAAAGGCAGAATTTCCTTCTTCTTTTTATGGCTAAAAAATATTCATGTATATGTACCCAAGTTTTTTTATTCATTTATCCATTCATCATTGATGGGCATTTAGGTTGTCCCCATGCCTTGGCTATTGTGAATAATGCTGCAATGAACATAACAGTGCAGACATCACTATGCTATGAGAGCGTGATTTCAATTTCTTTTGAGAAATACCCAGAAGTGGGATTGCTGGATCATACAGTATTTCTATTTTTAGTTTTTTGAGGAACCTCCATACTAGCTTCCATAGTGACTGCACCAATTTGCATTCCCACCAGCAGTGCATGTGGGTTCCCTTTTCTCCACGTCCTTGCCATTGGGCCATTTACCTAGTTCTATGCTTTGGGCCAACATAACATCACAGGTTCTGGCTGTTTCCCATAGATGTAACTAATGGATATTTTAACCTTAAAAATTCCACACAGGCACTGGCCGGATGGCTCAGTGGTAGAGCGTGGGCCTGGCGTGTGGAAGTCTTGGGTTAAATTCCCTGTCAGGGCACACAGGAGAAGCGCCCATTTGCTTCCCCACCCTTCTCCCTTTCCTTCCTCTCTTTCTCTCTTCCCCTCCCACAGCCAACGCTCCACCAGAGCAAAGTTGGTCCAGGCACTGAGGATGGCTCCATGGCCTCTGCCTCAGGCGCTAGAATGACTCCGGCCGCAATGGAGCAATGCCCCAGATGGGCAGAGCTTCGCCCCCTGGTGGGCATGCTGGGTGGATCCCGGTTGGGTGCATGGGGAGTCTAACAGCCTCCCCGCTTCTCACTTTGGAAAAATACAAAAAAAAAAAGAAAAATTCCACACAATTAACAAATAAGGTTATTTTAGATGGTTATAGGGCCTATGAGAGAAATAAATAAAGTAATGGGATGGAAATTAAATAGGATGGGATGGGGTGGCACTTCTGTATTGGAGGAAGAGCCTCTGTGAGGAGGTGACATTTCAGTCAAGCCCTGAATGATGAGATACAGTCTCAAAATATCAGAGAGAAGAGCATCCCCAACAGAGAAAACAGTAGCAGTGGTGCAGTAGAGCATCAGCCTGGGACACTGAGGACCCAGGTTTGAAACCCTAAGGTCGCCGGCTTGAGCACAGGCTCACCAGCTTGACCTCAAGGTCACTGGCTTGAGCAAGATGTCACTGTCTCAGTTGAAGCCCCACCTTTCAACTCCTACCCTTCCCCACCTCTGGTCAAGGCACATATGAGAAAGCAATCAATGAACAACTAAGGTGCCACAACTATGAGTTGATGCTTCTCATCTCTCTCCCTTCCTGTCTGTCTGTTCTTATCTGTCTCTCTCTCTCACACACACAAAAAAGAGGGAACAGCATGAACAGGAATATGAGTAAACTAATCAAAGGGTTACACATTTGTACCATTGTGTGCCCTGAGGAGAGGAAAGATTGAGTATAATAAGAGATCTGAATGGAAGCCAGAGTGACTGAGTGCAGTGAGGGAGGGAGATAAGTTGGAGAGAGGTTCAAAGTGTCAGCAAGGGCCTGGGGGTGCACATTCCCTTTGGCTATTAAAGGTGGTCAACATTTGTAGCAGGCTATTGCCTTGAGACATGAACTGAGGTTCCTCTCATTCTCTTACCTCCTTGAATTTTCAGGCCCCCTATCACCCTCAACAACCACTCCTGATATGTGTGGCCTGCAAGGGAAAAGAGCTAATGCAAGGGGTATAGATACTAAAAGTCTTGTCTTTAAGTTCCAAGACACACTCTTAAAACTTATAGCAGAAATAACAGATGCGAAAGACACCATGTTTTTAGAACTGGGCTTTCTTCATTTTCCTTAAGATCAGTGGCAGAGTGTCCACTTTCACCATTCTTATTCAACACAGTATTGGAAGTCCTAGCCACAGGAATTGGAAAAAAAGAAGAAATAAAACGCATCCAAATTGGAAAGGAAGAAGTAAAATAGTCATTTTCAGATTACATGATACTATATAGATAAAACCCTAAAGATTCCACCAAAAACCTACCAGAACTGATAAATAAATTCAGTAAAATATCAGGATACAAAATAAATATTCAGAAATAAGTTGGATTTTTATATACCAATAATGAACTATCAGAATGAGAACTAAGAAAACAATCTCATTTACAATTGCATTAAAAAAACAACTAGAAATAAATTTAATCAAGGAAGTAAAAGACCTCTACTTGGAAAATTGTAAGACACTGAAGAAAGAAATTGAAAAAGATACAAATAAATGGAAGTATGTATGGTACTCATGGATAGAAAGAATTAACATTGTTAAAATGTCCATACTACCCAAAGCAGTCTATAGATTCAATGCACTTTTCTACCAAAATACCAATGATGTCTTTCACAGAACTAGAACAAATAATTTAAAATTTTATATGGAAACACAATAGACCCCAAATAGCCACAGCAATCTTGAGGAAAAAGAACAAAGTTGGAAGTATCATGCTACCTGCTATCAAACTATACTATAAGCCTACAGTAATCAAAACAGCATGGGTGCCTGACCAGCTGCAGTGGATAGAGCGTCAGACTGGGATGTGATGTGGAAGACCCAGTTTCGAGACCCCAAGGCTGCCAGCTTGAGCGCGGGCCCATCTGGCTTGAGCAAAAGCTCGCCAGCTTGGACCCAAGGTTGCTGGCTCCAGCAAGGGGTTGCTTGGTCTGTTGAAGTCCCGCAGTCAAGGCACATATGAGAAAGCAATCAATGAACAACTAAGGTGTTGCAACGAAAAACTGATGATTGATGCTTCTCATCTCTCTCCATTTCTGTCTGTCTGTCCCTATCTATCCCTCTCTCTGACTTTCTCTCTGTCCCTGTAAAAAAAAAAAACACAAAGAAAAACAAACAAAAAAACAGCATGGTACTGGCATAAAAACAGACACATACATCAATGAAACAGAATAGAGAGCCCAGAAACAAACATCTGCCTATCTGGTCGATTAATATATGACAAAGGAGGCAAGAACATACAATGGGGTAAAGACAATCTATTCAATCAATGGTGTTGGGAAAATAGGACGGATACATGGAAAAAATATAACTAGACCACCTTCTTACACCATACACAAGAATAAACTCAAAACGATTAATGACTTCAATGTAAGACATGAAATTATAAAACTCCTGGAAGAAATCATAGGTAGTAAATTCTCTGACATTTCTTTTAGCAATATTTTTTTCTGACATATCTCCTCAAACAATGGAAACAGAAGAAAAGCAAATAGGACTATATCAAACTAAAAAGTTAATGCATAGCAAAGGAAATCATCAACCAAATGGGAAGATAACCCACTAAATGAGAGAAGATATTTGCCAATAATACATCTGATAAGGGGTTAATATCCAAAGTTTATAAAGAATTCATACAACTTAATACCAGCCCCCCCCCCAAAAAATTCCAATTTAAAAATAAGCAAAAGACCTGAATAGACCCTACTCTAGAGGACATACAGATGACCAACAGATATATGAAAAGATGCCCAACATCACTAATCATTGGAAAAATGAAAATTAAAACCACAAGACATCACCTCACACCTCTCAAAATGGCTATCATCAACAAATCAATAAAGAAGTGTTGGTGAGGGTGTGGAGAAAAGGGAACCCTCATGCATTGTAGGTGGAAATGCAGATTGGTGCAGCCGCTATCAAAAACTGTGAAGATTTCTCAGAAAATTAAAAATGGAACTAATTGCCTTATGACCCAGTAATTCCACTTCTGAGTAAAGATCCAAAGAAACACAAAACACTAATTCAAAAGAATATATGCACCCCTATGTTCAATGCAGTGTTATTTGCAATAGTCAAGATATGGAGGGGGAGCAAGATGGCGACGGAGTAGGCGGACGTACCAACTTCCAACTCCCAGAACCAAAGTGGATTACAACTCAATTTTAAGAACCATCACCTGGATAAACCAACTTTGAACAAAACTAAGTGGAGTCTTCAACCAAGGAACACAGAAGAAGCCACATTGAGACTGGTAGGAATAGCGAAAACGCGAAGAGGGCTGCCCAGCTCCCTGGAGCAAATGGCAGCTCGGAGAGACCCACGTGGCGGGAGGAGAGTTTGGCGGAGAGGGAGGGACCTGGGTCCCAGGAACCAAGCCCCAGCCTACAGTCTCAGAGCCTAGAAGAGGCGTTTGGACAGTTTTGAGCTGTGAAACAAGTGAGAGAGCTCCCAGGCTTACAGTGTGGAGTATTAGGTCCCTTCCTACTCTGCTGAGGGCTGCTTAAGGGTTTGGGGAACAGGACGCTGAAACGCGGTTCTGTCAGCGTGGGCGGAGGCCAAGCCGGTGGGAGCTCGGTCTAGCCCAGCAGGGTCGGAGGGGATGCGCGAAAGTGGTCCGGAAGCTGCGGGCCGGCCTTTAATCCCACTTACGGGGACAAAGCGGGAGGCCAGAAAAGGGCAGAAATCTGCTCTGCGACTCTGCGCAAGCCGGCCCTGACCGCGGGGACCGGGCTAGGACCAGGGAGGGGCGGGGGGCTTGCGGCTGAGCTCACGCTACAAGTCCCGCCCCGCCGGAGAAACCGAGGTTTGCCATTCTGCGTGCGCGAGCAGGCGTGGGGACGTGGTAGACCCCGAGACAAGTGGAAGCTCGCAGCTGAGCCCACGCTAATATCCCCGCCTGGCCGGAGAAACCGCGATTTGCCATCCCACGTGCACGAGCGGGCTCCGAACACGGGGGCGGGGTAGAGTCTGGGACGAGCGGAAGTCCGCAGCTGAGCGGAAGCCAGCAAACACGCCCGCCCCAATAAACCTTGGTTTCCGACCCTGCGCAGAAGGGCCCTGGCCTCGAGGGCGGGGCTAAAGCTCCTGACAGGCAAAAGCTTACAGCTGAGAGCACGTCAAAAGCCCCGCCTAACCCGCGAAACTGTAGCGAGCAGGCTCCAACTGCTGGTTCTGGGCGGAAGTCCGGAAATAGGCTGGTCCGCAGCTGAGTAAAGGTGCTCACCTCTATCCTTGGTCCTGAGGCTTGTGGCTTGAGTGACAGCCCCTCCCGCGGAGGAGAGGCAGAAATCACAGCAAAAGCCACAGAGGGCCGGCTCTGGCAACGCCCATACCCAACCACCCTAGGCAGCGGCAGAGGGGGTGGGAGGCCTGAAGACAGACCACACATAAAGAACACAGAGGCAACACCTACTGGACTCCAGTGGCCACAACTTGCTTATACACAGACAAAATGGGCAGGCAGAGGAATGCAAACCAAATGAATCAAGAGAAATCCCCAGAAAAGAACCTGAATGAACCAGATATAACCAAATTACCAGATGCAGAATTTAGAATAATGATAGTTAGGATGTTCAAAGATATTAGAGCAACAATGGATAGTCATTATGAACACCTAAATAAAGAGATAACAAGTATAAAAAACAAAACTGAAATAATAAAAAAGAATCAGACAGAAATGACAAATACAGTATCAGAACTGAAGACCACAATGGAAGGAATTAAGAGCAGGATGAATCACGCTGAAGATCGAATAAGCGAGTTAGAGGACACAATAAACAAAGGCACAGAAGCAGAGAAGAAAAAGGAAAAGAGACTCAAAAAAGGTGAGGAAACTCTAAGGGAGCTCTGTGACAACCTGAAGAGAAACAACATTCGCATCATAGGGGTACCTGAAGAAGAAGAGAGAGGACAGGAAATGGAAACTTTGTTCAATCAAATCATAGCAGAAAACTTCCCTAAATTAAGGCTGGGAAACACTCCACACGTTCAAGAAGCACACAGAACTCCATTAAAGAGAAACCCAAAAAGATCTACACCAAGACACATCATAGTTAAAATACCAAAGCTAATAGATAAAGAAAAAATTTTAAAAGCTGCTAGGGAAAAAAAGGCTATCACCTACAAAGGAGCCCCCATAAGGATGACATCGGACTTCTCACCAGAAACACTTGAGGCCAGAAGGGAATGGCAAGAAATAATCAAAGTAATGCAGAACAAAAACCTACAACCAAGACTACTTTATCAAGCAAGGCTAACGTTTAAAATTGAAGGAGAAATAAAGAGCTTCCCAGAAAAAGAAAGCCTGAAGGAATTCATAAAAACCAAACCAATTCTGCAAGAGATACTAAGGGGACTGTTGTGAACATTTTAAAGGGAGAAAAGAATATAGCAAAAGAAGAATACAACTTTAAAGAATAAAATTGCAATAAACAACTACATATCAATAATAACCTTAAATGTAAATGGATTAAATGATCCAATCAAAAGACATAGGGTAGCTGCATGGATAAAGAAACAGGACCCATACATATGCTGTCTACAAGAGACACACCTTAAAACAAAAGACGCACATAGACTGAACGTAAAAGGATGGAAAAAAATATTTCAGGCATATGGAAATGAAAAAAAAGCCGGGGTAGCAGTACTTATATCTGACAAAATGGACTTTAAAACAAAGGCTATAGTAAGAGATAAAGAAGGACACTACATAATGATAAAGGGAACAATTCAACAGGAAGATATAACTATTATAAATATCTATGCACCAAATATAGGAGCCCCGACATACATAAAGCAGACTTTGATGGATATAAAGGGCGAGATTAACAGCAATACTATCATATAGGGGATTTCAATACCCCTCTAACAACACTGGATAGATCCTCAAGAAAGAAAATTAATAAAGAAACAGCAGACTTAAAGGAGACACTAGATCAACTTGATTTAATAGATATCTTCAGAACTTTTCACCCTAAAGCAGTAGAATATACATTCTTCTCAAGCGCTCATGGTACGTTTTCTAGGATAGACCACATGTTAGGACACAAAAATGGTCTCAATAAATTTAAGAAGATTGAAATCATATCAAGCATTTTCTCTGATCACAATGCCATGAAACTAGAAATTAACCACAAAAGAAAAACTGAAAAATACTCAAACACTTGGAAACTAAATAGCATGATATTAAATAATGAATGGATTAACAATGAGATCAAAGAAGAAATAAAAAAGTTTCTAGAAACAAATGATAATGAGCATACATCAACTCAAAATTTATGGGACACAGCAAAAGCAGTTCTGAGAGGGAAGTTCACTGCACTACAGGCATATCATAAGAAGCTAGAAAAAGCTCAAATAAGCAACCTGACCCTGCATCTAAAAGAACTAGAAAAACAACAACAAATAAAACCCAAGACAAGTAGAAGGAAGGAAATAATAAAGATCAGAGCAGAAATAAATGACATAGAGGCAAAGGAAACAATACAGAGGATCAATGAAACCAGAAGCTGGTTCTTTGAAAAGGTAAACAAGATTGATGAACCTTTAACTAGACTCACCAAGAAAAAAAGAGAGAGGACTCAAATAAATAAAATTAGAAAGGACAGTGGAGAAATAACAACTGACACAACAGAAATACAAAGCATTATAAGAAAATACTATGAAGAACTATATGCCAAAAAATTAGTCAATCTTGGTGAAATGGACAAATTTCTTGAATCATATAACCTTCCAAAAATCAATCTGGAAGAATCAGAACACCTAAACAGACCAATTACAACAAATGAGATCGAAACAGTTATCAAAAAACTCCCAAAAAAGAAAAGTCCTGGGCCTGATGGCTTCACAAGTGAATTCTATTAAAAATTCAAAGAAGAACTAACTCCTATCCTCCTCAAGTTATTTCAAAAAATTCAAGAGGAAGGAAGACTTCCAAACTCCTTTTATGAGGCGAGCATAATTCTGATCCCAAAACCGGGCAAAGACAACACAAAGAAAGAAAATTATAGGCCAATATCCCTGATGAATTTAGACGCTAAAATTCTCAACAAAATATTAGCCAACTGGATCCAGCAATATATGAAAAAAATCATTCACCATGATCAAGTGGGATTTATTCTGGAGAGGCAAGGCTGGTTCAATATTCGCAAATCAATCAATGTGATTCATCACATAAACAAAAGGAAGGACAAAAATCACATGATCATTTTAATAGATGCAGAAAAGGCATTCGATAAAATCCAGCACCCATTCATGCTCAAAACTCTCAGTAAAGTGGGAATACAGGGATCATTCCTTAACATGATAAAGGCCATCTACGACAAACCCACAGCAAACATCATACTAAATGGACAAAAATTAAAAGCAATCCCCTTAAGATCAGGAACCAGGCAGGGATGCCCCCTTTCACCACTCTTATTCAACATAGTTCTGGAAGTCCTAGCTACAGCAATCAGACAAGAAGAAGAAATAAAAGGCATCCAAATTGGAAAAGAAGAAGTAAAACTGTCACTATTTGCAGATGATATGATATTGTATATTGAAAACCCTAAAGTCTCAGTCAAAAAACTACTGGACCTTATAAATGAATTCAGCAAGGTGGCAGGATATAAAATTAATACTCAGAAATCAGAGGCATTTCTATATACCAACAATGAACTGTCAGCAAAAGAAATTAAGGAAACAATCCCCTTCACTATTGCAGCCAAAAAAATAAAGTACCTAGGAGTAAATTTAACCAAGGAGGTTAAGGACTTGTACTCGGAAAATTATATAACATTGGTAAAAGAAATCAAGGAAGATACAAACAAGTGGAAGCATATACCGTGCTCATGGCTAGGAAGAATAAACATCATTAAAATGTCTATATTACCCAAAGCAATTTACAAATTCAATGCAATACCAATTAAAATACCAATGACATACTTCAAAGATATAGAACGCATATTCCAAAAATTTATATGGAACCAAAAAAGAACACGAATAGCCTCAGCAATCTTAAAAAGAATAAATAAAGCAGGAGGTATCACTCTTCCAGATATCAAGGTTTACTATAAGGCCATTATACTCAAGACAGCCTGGTACTGGCATAAGAACAGGCACATAGATCAATGGAACAGAACAGAGGGCCCAGAAATAAACCCACAGCTTTATGGACAACTGATATTTGACAAAGGAGGAAAGAACATACAATGGAGTAAAGACAGCCTCTTTAACAAATGGTGTTGGGAAAATTGGACATCTATCTGCAAAAAAATGAAACTAGACCATCAACTTACACCATTCACAAAAACAAACTCTAAATGGATAAAAGACTTAAATGTAAGCCTTGAAACCAAAAGCATCTTAGAAGAAAACATAGGCAGCAAGCTCTCCAACATCTGTAGCAGCAATATATTTGCCGATTTATCTCCACGGGCAAATGAAATAAAAGGCAAGATAAACAAATGGGACTATATCAAACTAAAAAGTTTTTGCACGGCTAAAGACAATAGGAACAGAATAAAAAGACAAACCACACAATGGGAGAACATATTCGACAGCACATCTGATAAGGGGTTAATAACTAAAATTTATAAAGAACTTATAAAACTCAACACCAGGAAGACAAACAATCCAATCAAAAAATGGGCCAAAGAAATGAATAGAAATTTCTCCAAAGAGGACATACAGATGGCCAATAGGCATATGAAAAAATGCTCAACATCACTAATCATTAGAGAAATGCAAATTAAAACCACAATGAGATATCACCTCACACCAGTCAGAATGGCACTCATCAGCAAAACAACACAGAATAAGTGCTGGCGAGGATGTGGAGAAAAGAGAACCCTTCTGCACTGCTGGTGGGAATGCAGACTGGTGCAGCCACTATGGAAAACAGTTTGGAGATTCCTCAGAAAATTAAAAATTGAACTGCCTTTTGACCCAGCTATCCCACTTTTAGGAATATACCCTAAGAACACCTTAGCACTGTTGGAAAAGAAGAAATGCGCCCCCATGTTCCTGGCAGCATTGTTCACAATAGCGAAGATCTGGAACCAGCCCAAGTGTCCGTCAGAAGACGAGTGGATTAAAAAGCTATGGTACATATATACTATGGAATACTACTCAGCCATAAGAAATGATGACATCGGATCATTT
The DNA here is from genome assembly GCA_037038555.1 of Rhynchonycteris naso. Taxonomy (NCBI): domain Eukaryota; kingdom Metazoa; phylum Chordata; class Mammalia; order Chiroptera; family Emballonuridae; genus Rhynchonycteris; species Rhynchonycteris naso. The sequence continues at coordinate 22,981,876 of CM073003.1, forward strand.
ATAACAAAATGGATGGTCCTTGATAACATTATACGAAGTGAAATAAGTAAATCAGAAAAAAAGAAAAACTGAGGACAGCATGATTTCATACATAAGTGGGACATAAAAGTAAGACTATGAGACATGGACAAGAGAGTGGTGGTTATGGGGTGGGGGGAGGGAGGGAAGGGTGGGATAGGGAGGAGGGGAGGGACACAGGGAAAACCAGATTGAAGGTGACAGAGGACAATTTGACTTTTGGTGACGGGTATGCAACACAATTGAATGTTAAGATAACCTGGAGATGTTTTCATTAAAAAAAAAAAAATTAAAAAAAAAAAAGATATGGAAGCAACCCAAGTGCCCACCAACAGACAAGTGGATAAAATATTTGTGGTATATACATACAATGGAATATTACTTGGCCATAAAAAATAAAAACTTACCATTTGCAACAGCATGAATGAACCTAGAGGGTATTATGCTAAGTGAAATAAGTCAGACAGAGAAAGACAAATAGCATACAATTTCACTTATATGTGTAACCTAAAGAAAACATACTAACAAACAAAATTTAAACAGACTCATAGATGTAGAAAACTGATGCTTGCCAGAGGGAGGGAAGGTGGGGGGTTGGGTGAAAAAGGTGAAGGATTAAGTAAAAATATGTAGGTAGTTACAAAATTGTCACAGGGATATAAAGTACAGAATGAGGAATATAATATTGTAATAACTATGTATGGTGTCAGGTAGGTGTTGGGCAGATAAAATATATTATGCTCACTTTGTTAAAGATGGCGCTGCCCATATGGAAGCCCGTCACCCAGGTGATTGCTTGGGATGGGCGTGATTATGTTAAAAAGTGGGGTGGGGGGAAAGGCTGTGAGCAGGCAGTCGTTATAGCCCAAGGCTTAGTTTTAAGACTAAGCCTTTCCCACCCTTTTTGATGTGGGGTGGTGCACTCTTATGAGGAATCCTATTTATGCCTTAGATAAGTGACTTTGTACCAGAGACTTCCTTGTTTGTATATTGGATTAAAGGTTTGGAATTCTACACTATAAAGTAGGGCAGACTGGGAGCTTGCTCACTCTTGGTTCCTGAGATTAGCATTAGAGAGGAGAGCAGAGTAAGGCCACATGGAGGAGGCCAGGAGAAGCAGCCTAGATGGTGGAGTGCTGAGGGAGAAGCCAGTTTGTGCAGAGAGAAGGAGATGGGGAATAGAGGTGAATAAGACTGGTGAGCTAGAAGCCCTTGATTCTAGGAAACTCGGATAAGTCAGTAGCTTTCTGAGCACTGAATGAGTGGGTTTTAGAGCCCAATGTGTGTTTTTACTTGCTGTTGGGCAGATAAAATATATTATGCTCACTTTGTTAAAGATGGTGCTGCCCACATGGAAGTTCATTGATATTAATGTGTGTTCTGGAACAGGCTGTGGGCAGGCCGGGTTGTTATAGCCTAAGGCTTAGTTTAAGAGTAAACTCTTCCCCACACCCTTGACTGATTGTATGATGTAGGGTGGTGCACTCTCCTGAGGAATTCCATTATACAGAGACTTCCTTGTTTGTATAATTGGATTAAAGGTTTTGATTCTATGGTATAAAGTGGGAGAGACCAGTAGCTTGATCTCTCTCTTGGTTCCTAGAGTTAGTGTTAGAGAAGAGAGCAGATTAAGGCCACGTGAAGGCCAGGAGAAGCAGCCAAGATGGCACAGTATTGAGGGAGAAGCCAGTTTGTTAAGAGTTTGTGCTGGAGGAGATGGGGAACAGAGGTTGTTCGGCAGATAAAATATAATATGCTCACTTTGTTAAAGATGGTGCTGCCCACATGGAAGCCCGTAACCCAGGTGATATTATTTGCCCTTATGCTTGTGATGGCTGTGGGGGAAAAGTTGTAATGTAAGCAGGCCGGGTCGTTATAGCTTAAGGCTTAGTTTTAAGAGTAAGCTCTTCTCCACACCCTTGACTGATTGGATAATGTAGGGTGGTGCACTCTCCTAAGGAATCCCATTATACAGAGACTTCCTTGTTTGTATAATTGGATTAAAGGTTTTGAGTCTATGCTATAAAATGGGAGAGAGCAGTAGCTTGATCTCTCTCTCTCTTGGTTCCTGAGTTCCTGAGGTTGGTATTAGAGAGGAGAGCAGAGGAAGGCCACGTGAAGGCCAGGAGAAGCAGCTGAGATGGCAGAGTGCTGAGGAAGAAGCCAGTTTGTTAAGAGCTTGTGCAGGAGGAGATGGGAAACAGAGATGAATAAGTCTGGTGAGCTAGAAACCTTTGATTCTAGGAAACTTGGATAAGTCAGTAGCTTTGTGAGCACTGAATGTATGGGTTTTGGAGCCCAGTGTGTGTTTTTGCTTTCCCGCCGGGTGCAAGCTAGAATTAAAGCTGATGGCTCACCAGTTCTTGGCTCTGGTGTTTCATTGCCATCTGTCCGAATCCAATGCGAACCTGCATTGGCCAGGCGGCTGTGATCCTGACCGCAACTACTGGCTTTACAGAGGTGAATAAATCTGGTGAGCTAGAAACCTTTGATTTTAGGAAACTCGGATAAGTCAGTAGCTTTGTGAGCACTGAATGTGTGGGTTTTGGAGCCCAGTGTGTGTTTTTGCTTGCCCGCCAGGTGCAAGCTAGAATTAAAGCTGATGGCTCACCAGTTTTTGGCTCCTGTGTTTCATTACTGACTGTTCGAATCTAATGCAAACCTGCACGAGTCTGGCAGCTGTGATCCTGACCTTGACTACTGGCTTTACACTTGCCCACCGGGTGCAAGCTAGGATTAAATCTAATGGTTCACCAGTTCTTGGCTCCGTTGTTTCATTACCTACTGTCCGAATCTAATGCGAACCTGCATGGGCCAGGTGGCTGTGATGGTGGCCATGGCTACTGGTTTTACAGTAGGTACATGAAATACTGGGGGAATCACTTTGTATAGTATATTATTGCCTAATCAATATGCTACACACCTAAAACTAATACAAAATAACATTTAATGTCAATTGTAATTTGTAAAGTCAGTAGCCACGGCCACCATCACAGATGCCTGGCCAGTGCAGGTTCGCATTTGATTCGGACAGTTGGTAATGAAACAACGGAGCCAAGAACTGGTGGGTCATTAGCTTTAATCCTAGCTTGCACCGGCAGGCAAGAAATACACCCAATGGGAAAACACTTCCCTTTCCATTCAGGGCTCCCAAAGCTACTGACTTATCCCAGTTTCCTAGAATCAAAGGTTTCTAGCTCACCAGACTTATTCACCTCTGTTCCCCGTCTCCTTCTCTCTGCACAAACTGGCTTCTCCCTCAGCACTCTGCCATCTTGGATGCTTCTCATGGCCTCCATGTGGCCTTACTTTGCTCTCCTCTCTAATGCTAATCTCAGGAACCGAGAGTGAGCAAGCTCCCAGTCTGCCCTACTTTATAGTGTAGAATTCCAAACCTTTAATCCAATATACAAACAAGGAAGTCTCTGGTACAAAGTCACTTATCTAAGGCATAAATGGGATTCTTCATAAGAGTGTACCATCCTACATCATGCAATCAGTCAAGGGTGTGGGGAAAAGCTTAGTCTTAAAACTAAGCCTTCGGCTATAATGACCCTGCCTGCTCTCTGCCCTCCTCTTAGAACGCAATCACTCATCTCTTTAAAACCTTTTGGCCCAAAAGCCCTCCCTCAACACATATTAATATAATCACGCCCATTCCCAAGCAGGAAAAGTAACCAATATCATCACATGGGCCACGGGCCTACACGTGGGCAGCGCCATCTTTAACAAAGTGAGCATAATATATTTTATCTGCCCAACATAATTTAAAAAATAAAATTAAAAAAATATTAAAGAGCTAGGCTTTCTGAGAGGAGAAGTAACAATGGCAACATTTCTTGAGCATTTACTGTGCACCAAGCACTGGTAGTGTTTGAAACCATCCTGAGATACATACTGATGTTGTCTCCTTTGAATAATTGAGGAAACCAGGACACAGAAAGGGGGAATTGACTTGTCCAAGTCACACAGCAGAGGTGAGACTTAAATCCAAGCAGTCTGACTCTGTAACCCATGCTCTTGGGGGTGATTTTTGTTTCCAATGGTCTGGCTTTGAATTTTAAGAGGTAAGGGCTGACCAGGCAGTGGTGCAGCGGATAGAGAATCAACCTGGGACACTGATATAAAGTGACCAATGAGTTCCCCAAAGACACCAAGTCCAGATGAATTTTTGAGTAGCTTTTTGGCCGGCAACTACAGGGGGGGTTAGACAAACCCAAATCCTGCAGCACCTCACACAGCTCTGAGGCCTCTTTTTATAGATCAAATTATACTGGCTGGGCTTAGGAGGAGGAGAGCATGGTACAAAAGTCATTAATCTCATTAACAAGCTCATTGAATTTTACTGCTTTGTTACAATGTTTATCTATATAGGATCTATCAAAAGGAGAATATTGTTACACCTTAAAGGCTTTTAAGAAAAGAGAAGTGAAGGGATTCTCAGATAAGTTCCATCTTCCTTGCTCTGTAGTTAAATTATGATTTATCTGACCCAGTTGCCCTTGCAGGCCCTTCCTCCTGCATTCTTCTCTTTCTTTTCTCCACAGAAAGGAGGGGGTAAGAGGCCTGACTTTTCCTCTTTAAAATGGCGTTGCTAATGCTAAGTTTTATAGTTTCTTGGCAGCTTATGACACTGAGGACCCACAGATCGTCAGCTTGAGCATGGAATCAAAGACATGACCCCATGGTCACTGGCTTGAGTCCAAAGGTCACTGGCTTGAAGCCCAAGGTCGCTGGCTTGAGTAAAGGGTCACTGGCTTGGCTAAAGTCCCCCTCCCCAACCGGGGTCAAGGCACATATGAATAAACAATAAATAACTAAAGGACTGCAACAAGAAGTTGATGCTTCTCATATTTCTCCCTTCCTGGCTGTCTCTGCCTCTAGATCACTTAAAAAAAAGTTAATGGATGGCCCTCCCCTCACTCCACCCCATGGTGTGTCAGGAGTGGCCTGTGAGGGGAATAAAAGAGGTGAAAGTTCAGGAATTAGTGCTGCCCACTCCAAACACATTCTTGTGAGAGTACCTGGTACAGAATGGGGCTCGACCAGTGTCTTTTCGAAAGGCTGCCTGGGGGGAGCATCAAGGGGCCCAGAAATGGGAAGAGAGGGGCTTCACCAGAGAGACAGACTGGGAGGAGCAGGCACAGGGGTGGTAATGTTGATAAGGGCAGGAAGGGAATTTAAGAGTCCTGTGTTCTGGGCTAGCCAGGGTCCTTTGTTTTGGAAGGCATCTGTTGGACAGATAAAATATATTATGCTAGCTTTGATAAAGATAGCTCTGCCCACGTGGAAGCCCATTGCCCAGGTGATATTAGTTGCCCTTATGCTTGGGATGGGCGTAATTATATTATTGGGTGTGGGGGACAGGCTGTAAGCAGGCAGGGTCGTTATAGACAAAGGCTTAGTTTTAAGACTAAGCTTTTCCCCACACCCTTAACTGATTGCATGATGTAGGGTGGTGCACTCTCCTGAGGAATCCCATTTATGCCTTAGATAAGTGGCTTTGTATCAAAGACTTTCTTGTTTGTAGGTTGGATTAAAGGTTTGGATTTCTACACTATAAAGTGGGGCAGACTGGGAGCTTGCTTTCTGAGATTAGCATTAGAGAGGAGAGCAGAGAAAGGCCATGTGGAGGAGGTCAGGAGAAGCATCCAAGATGGCGGAGTGCTGAGGGAGAAGCCAGTTTGTGCAGAGAGAAGGAGATGGGAAACAGAGGTGAATAGGTCTGGTGAGCTAGAAACCTTTGATTCTAGGAAACTCGGATAAGTCAGTAGCTTTGTGAGCACTGAATGAGTGGGTTTTGGAGCCCAGTGTGTGTTTTTACTTGCCCACTGGGTGCAAGCTAGGATTAAAGATGATGGCCCACCAGTTCTTGGCTCTGTTGTTTCATTACCGACTGTTCGAATCAAATGCGAACCTGCATGAGCCAGGCGGCTGTGACTGTGGCCACAGCCACTGGCTTTACAGCATCCATAGCTCAAAGGAATGAATCAGCCTTTATGCATTCTCCTTTGTGATTCAGAACCTCAACCATGCCCCTAAGTCTGTCTTTAACCCTAATCCCACTGTAAAGCCAATAGCAGGGGCCACCATCACAGCCACCTGGCCCATGCAGGTTCGCATTAGATTCGAACAGTCGGTAATGAAACAACAGAGCCAAGAACTGGTGAGCTATCAGCTTTAATTCTAGCTCGCACCCGGCGGGCAAGCAAAAACACACACTGGGCTCCAAAACCCACACATTCAGTGCTCACAAAGCTACTGACTTATCCGAGTTTCCTAGAATCAAAAGGTTTCTAGCTCACCAGACTTATTCACCTCTGTTTCCCATCTCTTCTCCACACAAACTGGCTTCTCACTCAGCACTCCACCATCTAGGCTGCTTCTCCTGGCCTCCATGTGGCCTTCATCTGCTCTCCTCTCTAATACCTCAGGAACCAAGGAACCGAGCACAAGCTACTGCTCTGTCCCACTTTATAGCATAGATTCAAAACCTTTAATCCAATTATACAAACAAGGAAGTCTCAGATTCAAAGTCACCCATCTGAGGCATAATGGGATTCCTCAGGAGAGTGCACCACCCTACATCATCCAATCAGTCAAGGGTGTGGGGAAAAGCTTACTCTTAAAACAAAGCCTTAAGCTATAACGACCTGGCCTGCTTACATTACAGCCTTTCCCCCACACTCGTCCCAAGCATAAGGGCAAATAATATCACCTGGGTGACAGGCTTCCATATGGGCAGCGCCATCTTTAACAAAGTGAGCATATTATATTTTATCTGCCCAATACCCACTGCTGCTCAAACACCTCCCATGGCTCCCATCTCCCCAGCAGGATAAAATGCATAATTGGTCTCTGGGAGAACCTGCAATCAATGTGAGGCCCTGCGGTTAGCAGGAGAGGCAGTCAATGATAGGGGGAACTCAAGAATTAGAAATTCAGCTTTAGTAATAGTGACTTTTATTCATAATCAATAGGACTAATAATTAATACAAGTAAAAAGCTTCATGAAGCTGCAAGCAATACATCTTTGTGGCCCAGACCCAGGAGATCCACAAACAATATGGTATCCAAGCCCCGATGCTCCAAGAACAGAGCACACATTGACAAGGATGCAGATAAAGAAGGACTGGTCAGCACATGCAACTTATATCTGATTAACTTCTCCCTAAATTCCAAACCCCTTACTTATCCCTTTCTTCCCTTTATAAAAAAGGTTGTCTGAGGCTAGATGTTAAAATGGTTTCTGGGTTCAGAAACCCCACCTTCTCAGATTGCTAGTCATCTGAATAAAGCTCCCATAAAGATTCAATCCTTGTCTCTATTTATTTGGCTTTGACAGACAGCATAAACAGGGATATTTTCAGGTTTCAGTCAGTGCAGAAGGCTCAGAGATACAGCCCTCTCTTTCCAGGCAAGCCCAGCCCCTGAGTCCCTGGGCAGAGGAGACAGGGGTTTTTCTGTTTTGTTTTGTTTTTGTTTTTTTTTCCTCTGGGAAAATACAGAGGAGGGAGGCAGGTGTGGTCAGGGTAGACCAGGCCAGCAGGTGGAGAGTCATTGAGGGCTCGCACTCAGTGGCTCCACCCGCAGCCAAAGTCCTTCCTCTGTGCGCAGGATCAGCTCCGGCTTCCTGCGTGGCTCCACATCAGGCAGGACGCGGAAGCGCAGCAGCGTGAGCGCCACCACCACCTTCATCTCGGCCATGGCGAACGTCTGCCCGATGCAGTTCCTGTGGGCGGGAGGGAGTGGGGGCCTAGACAATGCCTGGGAACCCTCATCCTTGCCCCCAGGGATAGATAAGGGGGCTCACGGTGCTTGGGACCCCCGTGCTGGCTGGTATATCCCCTGGCTGCAGCCTCAAACTCAGACCAGCATACAGGGGGATGGGGCTCTGAGTACATTGGGGTCCCTTCCTTGGGCCCACCCATCCCCTTTCCCCAGACAGTCGCCTATAACTTCAGGCAGGGAAGGAAAGGAGAGCCAGAACTCTGACCATCTTCAGTTTTCCCCCTTCCCTGCCCGCACTGTGATTCCTGGGAACTCAGTCCAGGCTCCCTGACCCCACCACCCCTTTCCTGCCTCAGATTCCATTGCCCTCACCTGGGCCCGGCAGAGAAGGGAATAAAAGCCATAGGCGACCTCTTCTTGATATTTTCTGGGTCAAAGCGGAAGGGGTCATAGACCTGGGGGCAAGCCAAGACAGGGCTGCTGAGTGGGGTCTCCCAGGACAGCCAGCCTTGGAGAGGCAGAAGTGTGTATGATGGGGTTTAGGGGGGATAGGGATGTCTGATTTGCCAGGTCAGAACCCTGCTGCCGCCCCTAGGTCCCCCAAGGGGAGTGGATAAGGTTGAGGGAAGGTGGAAGCAGCACCTCAGGGTCTGGCCACACAGATGGATTGTGATGGGTCCCGAAAACACTGATGAGGCAGATGACCCCTGAGGGAGAGAAGGGGCTGGTCAGAAAGAGATTCTCTCCTCACTGATGGGCCCCTCTTTCTGCTGTGGTAGCTCCTCCCCTTGTCATTGCCAGCACCTTTGGGGATGACGCGGCCATCAGGGAGCGTAATGTCCTGGGTACAGCAGCGGGAGATGGACAAGACTGGGGGGTGCAGGCGCAGACTCTCCTTGATGCACATGGTCAGGAAGGGCAACTGGGCCAGGTCGTCCCTAAGGAGCCCCCAACAGTTACCCAGAGACACAAACAGAAGATACCCCCCTCCAGATCCATGAGATCCTCTCTCTCCATAACAAAATAAATTCCAGATGGATCGAATATTTCCAAACTCATTAAGTTGTGTACATTAAATTTATACAGCTTTTTATATGTCAATCATATTAGGTTTGGGTTCAGGGCTCCTGTAAATCCAGAGTCCCTTTAAACTCAAATTCCCATCACCCAACCTGCCACTAGGACAACTTCTTCATTAAGCGTCCCCCTCACTCAACCTCCCTCTCCCATTAAGCAACTCCCCCCACCCTGGGAAGGGTCTGGGAAATGTCCTTGGGACAAGGCCATTGGGAAGAACCTGAGGGTTGGGAAAGAGAGACAATCTGTGATCAAAGGCAACAAACCAAGGTATGCTGATCTGAGCATGTCCAGGTGCACCAACCAGATGCCAGCACAGGACTGCAGCAACCCCTGTATCTCTCCTTCAGTTCCAGGCTGACACCCTTTGTTGGTCTCAGCCCACCAGCACCCAGGTGCTTTTAAAATAAACTTTCCTTTTTTTTTTTTTTTGTAGTTTAGTGAGAGGTGGGGAGGCAGAGAAACAGAGTCTGGCATGCGCCCCCAACAGGGGTCCACCCGGTAAGCCCACTAAGGGGCGATGCTCTGCCCATCTGGGGCCATTGCTTCCTTGCAACCGGAGCCATTTCTTAGTGCCTGAGGTGGAGGCCATGGAGCTATCCTCAATGCCAAAGGCCAACTCACTCAAGTCACCACGGCTGCAGGAGGGAAAGAGAGAGAGGAGAAAGAGAGAAGGGGAGGGGTGGAGAAGCAGATGGTCGTTTCTCCTGTGTGCCCTGACCAGGAATCGAACCCAGGACATCCATACACCAGTCTGATGCTCTGCCACTGAGCCAACCGGCCAGGGCAATAAACTTTCCTTTTGGAACACACTAGCCTAATATTTTCGGTTTGGCCTGTGGTTTCTGCCTTTCAAATCATACCTCAGTAAAGTGGTTTAAAAGAAAAAAAAAAACAAAAGAAAATCAGTGTCACAGAAGTACTAGAGAAAATTTAGCTGTATATTTTTAAAAACCTTTCTGAGCAAAACACAACACACAAATGCCAACCACAAAAACTTATAAATTTGCATAAAAATAAAATATTCTTTATGGGAAGAGAACAAAATCAAAAGGCAGATAAGTAGGAAAGAAATAAAAACAGACTCAATATTTTACTCTTATTTATCACTCATTACTTTTTTTTTAATTTTTATTTTTATTTTATTCATTTTAGAGAGGAGACACAGAGTGAGAGATAGAGAGAGAGAGAGAGAAAGAGAGAAAGGGGGGAGGAGCTGTAAGCATCAACTCCCATATGTGCCTTGACCAGACCAGTGCAGGGTTTTGAACTGGCGACCTCAGTGTTCCCAGGTCGACACTTTATCCACTGCGCCACTACAGGCCAGGCTCTTATTACTTTTGTTTGTTTGTTTTCCTTATTCATTCTTAGAGAGAGAGGAGAGAGAGAGAAGGGAGGAGGAGCCAGAAGCATTAACTCCCATAGGTGCCCTGACCAGGCAAGCCCAGGGTTTCAAACCAGCAACCTCAGTATTCCAGGTCAATGCTCTATCCACTGCGCCACCACAGGTCAGGCCTTATTTATTACTCTTATTTAGCATTTATTTACTCTTATTACACTAAGGATTATAGCTAATGCAGTTAGACAAAGGAGGAGAAAAGGAGAGTAATGTCATTTGAGATGGGGGAGGGGGGTAAACGTGCCCATTTTGGCAGATAGTGATTTCATACTCAGAAAACACAAGAGAATCCACTGGAAAATTTGTATAAATATCAAAGATCCAGAAAAGGGGATGAATTCTTTTTCTTTAATCCCCTTCTTTTTGTGTGGTGACTTTTAATTTTCCATAGCTGATAGTTAAGTGGTTCAGAATTGGAAAACAACAACCACCACCCCTGAAAGGAGGCAGAGGAAATCATTAATGGAAGTTACTCCTAGGGTGGGGATTAAGAAGGAAGTTTATTTTCATAATAACCTCTTTTATACTCTTTTTTTTTTTCTTTTAGTGTGTTTGTGTGTGTGTGTGTGAGAGAGAGAGAGAGACAGGAACAGACAGACAGGAAGGGAGAGAGATGAGAAGCATCAATTCTTTGTTGTGGTGCCTTAGTTGTTCACTAATTGCTTTCTCATAGGGGCCTTGACCCCGGGGCTCCAGCAGAGCCAGTGACCCTTTTGCTCAAGCCAGTGACCTTGGGCTTCAAACCAGTGACCTTTAGGTTCAAGCCAGCGACCATAGGATCATGTCTATGATTCCACGCTCAAGCTGGTGGCCCTGTGCTCAAGCTGGTGAGCCTGCACTCAAGCCAGCGACTGTGGGGTTTCAAACCTGGGTCCAAAGAATCCCAGGCTAATGCTCTATCCACTGGGCCACGGCTTGTGAGGCTATACTCTTTTGTTTTTAACTCAGTGCATAATCGTGTTTGAAGTCTTAATTGAAAAAGCATAAACTTTTTTCTTCACCTCACAGGACTGCTCTGCTGGACAAAGGCTTGGAGTGGAGAATATTACGTCCAAAATACCTGTCCCACCTACTGCCTCCTCACCATTCCAGCCCCTGCTTGGCTCAGGCCTCAGAATCTGCTCCCTGGGCCCCCATTCTATAGCTTAGTCTCTCTAGTGTATCACCCACACTAGCCCTAGAAAGATCTCTTTGGTCCCCAGATCTGACTTGTCCTCCTGCTCAAATACTTTCAGTGGTTGTTCATTGTCCTTGGGTTAAAGATAAAGCCATTAACATTGCTTTCAAAGTCTTCTACCTCTCCCTCCCACCACCTCCCTTCCTCTTTTCCTTTCTCCTTTACTTTCCTTTCTCTCTCCCTTCTTCCCTCTCCTTTTTCCCTCTTCCTCTGCCCTTCTCCCTCTACCCCTTCACTTTACCCAAGTTGTCTTCTTTATTTACATACCCTACATACATGTAAATATCTCCTGATCGGCATTCAAGGTCTCAGCTGATACACTCTCTCTACACTCAGCCTTGCCCATCTGACTGTCAACCCCAGCCGTGACCATGCGAACTGGGAGTAGCCTGACCTGGAACTGTTTCCCCACCAGGCTTGCTCTGGGTCTTTCCTGGGTCTCCAAGACACAGAATAGGACTGGGAAGAATTAAATGTGGCACAAAATTGGAGGTGGGGAGGCAATGTGGCAGTGTGTGTTGAGTAGAGACTGGACAGATAAAGATTAAGGTATTCCTGGACAAGAGTTGAGTGACTTTAATTCTAAGTGTCCCCTGTGAATCCTAGACTAAACAATAAGGAAGGAATTAGGAGGCAGGAGATGAGCAAATATTCAGAGAGTAAAGATATTGAAGATGGCCCTGGCCGGTTGGCTCAGTAGTCAAGTTTCGGCCTGGCATATGGATGTAGCCAGTTTGATTCCCAGTCAGGGCACACAGAAAAAGTACCTATCTGCTTCTCCACCCCCATCCTCACTTCTCTCTCTTTCCCACCGGAAGCCATGACTCGATTGGAGTGAGTTGACGCTGGGCTCTGAGGATGGCTCCATGGCCTCTGCCTTAGGTGCTAAGAGAGCTCAGTTGCTGAGCAACAGAGCAACCTCCCAGCTGGGCAGTGCACTGCCCCCTAGTGGGCTTGCCGGATGTATATCAGTCAAGGCACTTGCCTCTGTCTCTGCTTCCCCTCCTTTCACTAAATAAAGAAAAGATATTAGAGAAAAGAGTGATTTTAGAGAGAAAAAGAAGGGAGTGAAGGGAAAGTTCACTTACTGAAGGTGCACTAAGCGGTATCATCTGCCCTCACACATTGTCAATAATGTTCTCAGCAGCTCAGATCTTTCTGTCTTAAAAGCCTCTAACTTTCCCCTGCTATCCAGGCTGGCTATCAGACCCTGCCTCTGGGCTCAGTTTCCATTCCCACTAATAGGGTGACAGAATGGCAGAATCAACAGAAAGATCTTCCCCTTCCCCGTTTCAGGAGCAGAGCCAATGAGACGGGCTCAGGAAGAGGCCATGAGAACCAGCACTCACCATTCAATCGCTTTAGGCTCACGGTCCCCCAGGAGCTGTATCACCTCCTGCCGGCAGCGCTCTTGGTATTCTGGGTGCTTTGCGAGGTTGTACAGGATCCAGGAGAGGCCGCTGGCTGTGGTGTCGTGGCCTGAAAGGTAGTCAGACAGGCTCGGGTCTCTGGGTTGCTTCAGCTCCAGAGGGTGGGAAGCACCCTTATGTCGGGGCCCTCAGGGAAGGTGGGGAGGACGAGGTGGGATGGGGTGACCCAGGGCCCACCTCCAAGTCCCTGGGATAGACAGACCCCTACCTCCTCTGTAGTCCCACACTGAGACCCTCACCCTCAAACATGAAGGTATCAGCCTCAGCTCGGATATCCTCATCTGACAGCTTCCTCCCATCTTCATCCTGGAAATAAAGTAAGACTCCCCAAGTCACACCAGCTCTGAGGGCCCCTGGGACAATCTCTGAAGTTCCAGCATTCATTCAGAAACCTCCCTTGCTCCCTATCACCAGAGGCCCCAACCCACAGGCCTCCTCCTTGGCCTCATTGCTTCCTAGTCCATGAGTATTTTCTTTAATTTTTATTTTATTCATTTTAGAGAGGAGACACAGAGTGAGAGAGAGAGAGTGAGAAAGGGGGGAGGAGCTGGAAGCTCAACTCCCATATGTGCCTTGACCAGACCAGTGCAGGGTTTTGAACTGGCGACCTCAGTGTTCCCAGGTCGACGCTTTATCCACTGCACCACCACAGGTCAGGCTCCATGAGTATTTTCATGTTTCTATGTGATGAGGACCTTCTCATTTAGAAAAGTTACTGGCAACCTGACTTACAGAGGATTGAACTGCCTTGGAATAGAAATTGAGCATTGCTTCACAACCAGCGGCTCACATGCTAGGGTGGTAAGTCCTGAGATTCTATCTTCCATGGAGATAAGGAATAGGGTATAAATCTATGGGACCTGTAGACTTTGCCTTCTCAAAGGAATTGTTTATGCTCCAAAACAATAAGATAGACATATACTCTCTCTTTCTCCCTTCCTTCCTCCCATAGGGAAGAAAGGGCTGATGTGTCAGCTGCCTTATGTAAGTTCCAAGATTCAAAATGTGCAGGCACTTCTCCTTTGATGCAAGCATGGCTGAATGTACAGGTAAAAATATCACGTAGACTTCAGGAGAATTTGGGGATGGGAACCAGAGCTACAGTTCTACTCTGGCTACTGTTACTGCTCTAAGTAATAAACGAGCTGCTTTGATCCACAGTTCTGGTATATATATTTATATATATTCATAGTAAACTAACTCATTAATGAAGTAGAATAAGGCATCTCTAAAATCCCTCCCTTCCTCAAGCACCCTCCATGGCTCCCCAGGGTCCTCTACATCAAAACCAAGTTCTTCAATCTGACATTTAAAATCAAGGTTCGTTTTACCTCTTGAATTCAGATCCCAGAGAAGCCCACCTTGGCCAGCAGGAGCACATCAATGAAGTCCAAGGTCTTGGTCTTAGCCTTGGCCTCCAGGAAGTCATCAACACCCTGATCAGGAAGGGTGCGGCGCCGCTCCTGGATGACGGCGTCTGTGAAGTCGTGCACCAGACGGCAGGCCCGACGGAATTGACGCCCAGCAGGAGTGAGGTAGTACAGGAAGTCCATGTGCCAAACTAACTGCTCAGCTCGTTTGGTCACGAGGGCACTGAGCTCCAAGATGGCGGCAATATATTCACTGGGCTTCCTGCAGGATGAGGGCAGGCAAGGGAACAACAATGGAGCTCACCTGAAGCCCGAGATGCACCTCCCACCAGAAGCCAGGAGCTACCTTCCATTAGGAGAGACTGAGTGTTCAGGAACAGATGGCCCCACAGATACATGGTGGCAATGATCCAGGACACATGGCTCTCCAGACTTTCTTCACTTCCTGCATCTTATTTCTGTGAGCTGCCTCCACGGCCCAAACACCCGGAGCACAGCTTAGATATCATGCTCTCCTCCTCTCTCCCTAGCCAATGTCTGTTCCTCTCCTTCCCAAAACATTCCACACAGCTCGGACTTCATCATCTCCTAATAGGTCAATGAATCCCTCTCTCTCCCTGGTCTCCTTGCATCCAATGTCAACACCATCCATGTCTACACAACAGTTGGTGTTCTCTAGAGTCAGATGTACAGGCTCAGTTTTGGCCACAACCCGCATCTGCTCAAACACCTTCCATGGCTCCCTGGAAACCGCAGGATAAAATTCATACCTTTCCCCTGGCTTTTTTTTTTTTTTTTTTTTTTTTTACAGGGACAGAGAGAAAGTCAGAGAGAGGAATAGATAGGGACAGACAGACAGGAATGGAGAGAGATGAGAAGCATCAATCATTAGTTTTTTCTTGTCGTTGTGACACCTTAGTTGTTCATTGATTGCTTTCTCACATGTGCCTTGACCGTGGGCCTTCAGCAGACCGAGCAAAGCTGGCGAGCTTGGAGTCTCGAACCTGTGTCTTCTGCATCCCAGTGCGATGCTCTATCCACTGCGCCCCCACCTGGTCAGGCTCCCCTGGCTTTTTAATGGCCCAAAGATCTAACCCTTGCTAAGTCCTCTAAACTCATTTGCAAGGTTTCTCCTCACTGTTGCACACACTCTATTCATTCTGTTCTCCTGGCCTTTATCAAACATTTCTACCTATGTGAAAGAATCACTCTTTTTCTTTCCTCTTCCTTGTCCTCCAATGTCCAGCTCTGACCCACCTCCTCCAGAAAGGCCCTTATGATTGCCCTGGTCAGTCCACCCTCCCTCTACTCCCTTGGGCCTGTGGCTCATGTTTCCAGGCTCCGGGCAGAGACTCACTCCTGGCAATTGCTGTCAAAACTGAAGACACATTTCTGCAAACTGTCCAGGGTCATGAGGCTGATGTGTTCAAACATGTCCAGACGGGTGATGCCTTCTGAGGCCAGGCGCTGCCACTTGGCCTAGACAGAGAAGGGGACAGTGCTGGGGCTTTCCTGAGCCCTTCCCCATTCCTAACCACCTGGATGGAGTCCCATAGACACTGCCTCTTGCCCCTCAGCCCCAAGCACTCTTGTCCAGGGAGGACAAGGCTTGAGTGTGACATGAAGAACCCATGGCTGGGAGTCAGGAGACCTGGGTCCAAGTTAATCTCTGTGTGCACTTAGTCAATTGATTGCCCTCCTCTGGGTTCCACCTATCAAATCTTGAGTAACAGTTAAGATGACCTGCTTTGGTATCGGATAAACCAGTTGGAATC
Organism: Rhynchonycteris naso; assembly: GCA_037038555.1. Classification (NCBI taxonomy): domain Eukaryota; kingdom Metazoa; phylum Chordata; class Mammalia; order Chiroptera; family Emballonuridae; genus Rhynchonycteris; species Rhynchonycteris naso. Next base: position 22,997,853 of record CM073003.1, read on the forward strand.
CTAGATCCATTTATTAGCTCAACCTGCTGGATATGTGAACATGGGCAAACCTTCTAACCAGTATGAGACTCAATTTCATTATCCATAATGGGGAAAAATAATCTCTACCTCACAGAGTTGTAAAAATTAAATGATAACATATGTAACGGAATTGGCACATTATTTCTGACATATAGTAAGTGTTCAATAAATGTAACCTCTCACCATCTTCATAGCTATAAATTGATCAGGGAAATGTCCCTTATGTTAGGAGAGGTCACCATCCATGGTTCCTGAGCACTCTTACATGTTCTTGATAAGTACACCCAAAATGCATGGCCCTGATGTCCTTTACGTGGGCCATCTCTTAGAGTTGTGTTTGTAGCCAAAAACCTTGAGGGATGAGGTAATGTCTCCCCCGATCAAACATCAGGCTTGCTTCCAATTGCTATAAACATCACAGAGTCTCTAAACTTGGTGCTCCCCCCTCTCGTAACGCAACATACTGCATAAGCCCTGAAGCCCACCTGCGTCATCTCATGAAATCTGGTGACTTGGAGGAAGAATGCAAACCAATAGAAGCCCACGCCATTTGCTGTACCATGAGTAATAAACTGTCCTTGGTCTTGGACCCACAAGTCTCATGTCTTCTGGCAGACAAAATAGGAATTAGCTCACCTGTCAGCTTACAAGTATGGAAAAGTCCCAAGAACTTCACAAAACCCTAGTTCCCTCTGTATATTTACCCACTACCTTTACAATGTGATTTTTCAGTAATTTCCATTGGGAGTTGGCAACTACTGAACCACTCTTTTGACTTGCTTTGGCCAATAGACTGTGTTGAGAAAGAGGAGGTGATGATCTTAAGCCTAGATCTCAAGAAGCATTGTGGCTTCCTCTCAATCTCTTGGAACCTTGCCTCTGTCATGTGAACAGGGCTGGAGGTGCCCATGAAGGAGAGAGAGAGAATCCCATGAAATAAAGCCCCATTGTCTCAGCTGAGACCATGCTAGGTCAGCATGCAGCCAGCCAAGGCCCAATCATGTGAAAGGACTGAACCCAGACCAGCTGTCCCACACCTGATGACCAGTACATGAGTAACGCCATCATACCCAGGAGACCAGCCAACTGACTCACAGACTTTTCGGCAATAATAAGCCCTTATTGTTTTGAAGTGGTCTGTTACTCAGCAATAACATCATTATCACCAACCGTGTCTCAGAACTCTAAGGCTTCTATGGGGGAAATATAGAGCCAATGCCTTTTGAGCACCTACTATGTATCAGGGGCAGGACTCCATCATGTCATCTTGACCACACTACAAAATGGAGACTGCTATTCCAATTTTATAGCTCAGAAAACTGAGACTCAGAAAGGAAGAATAAAAGCTACCCATAAGAGCAAGAATTCTAGACAAGATGCCTCTGAGCCCCCAAAACCCCAAGGCTCCAGCTGGGACCCTGGCTTCAAGAGACTCACATGCATGATATTCACGCTGTCATTGAAAATCTTCATATAGGGCTTCAGGATGTTAAAGTGGAAGGCAGGTGTCAGCAGGCGGCGGTGGTGGTTCCACTTGTCACCAGCACTCAGCAGAAGCCCATCCCCTAGTAGAGGCAGCCACAGGGAGTGGGCAAGGGCAGTGCCTTCCCCTGGGTCCCAAAGGTTTTCCCCAAATCTGCTCACCCTCAGTTACTCACCCAGCCAGGGCTCCAGAAGGTTGTAGAAGAAGTCATCCTTGGGCGCAATGGTGGCTGACATAAATGAGAACCATTAGCAGTCATGAAGAGGGGAGGAGAGGAACCTTTAGAGGGGAGAGGAGGCTCCCAGCAGGGGTCTATATTCTCCCTCCAAGCTCATCATAGCAGAAATGGGACAAGAGCAGAGAAAACAGCGAGAAGTGGGGAGGTGAGGGGGGACCAGACCAGACTATGACACAGAGCAGAGCAAAGGCAGAGGCCAAAGATATACCCTACATGCTTAGACACACCCCAACATGGCACAACATGCCCAGTATGACTTGACATGGCTCCTACACGATTCAACATGTTCTACACACCCAAGCACAGCCCAGCACTCTAAAAAATGCCTTTACAGGGACACAGGACAATCTGTCTGCCCCAGCACTCTCTGACATCTCCTGGGGCATTGGACATGCACGATACACCATGACACGATGCAACATAATCTGACATGGATGCAAAGACAGTTTGTCATGACCTCAATATGTCCCATAGGTAAGCCCCAGACAGAATTTAAATATGGTTCCCTTGATGTCACGATGTGGACCAGGTATGACCCAGACATACCCTGTGACTTGCCTTGAACAAGACTCATATAAAGTCTCAGACTTTTCTTAGAGGGGACTCTCCTCCCACAGACATCAGACAACATCAGACAAATCCAGAACATGGCCCAGAGACAATCAGCAGCAAAACCAGACAATTCCAATGGCATCTCTGACAAGCACCAGACAGTCCCCAACATGCCTCAAAAGTCATTGGCCACGGCTGAGGCCCAGAAATGACTGAGGCTATCTCCACTTGATCCCAGATATAAATGTACATCAGCTATAACTAGGACACAAGGGGAAACATAAATGTGACCAGGCATGGCCATGCAGATGTCACACAGGCACACACTAGGCATGAGCAGACATGACTAGAGGTTGGGCGGGCAGGGGTCCAGGTGAGACAGAGGCAGTGCCATCTCTGATACAGCCCCTCCTGTCTGCACCCAGGTCACTTGCCCAGCTAGGGCAGCACAGAAACCTTAGCAACGAGCAGGCTGTGGCCAAAGGGCTGTCTACCTGGAGCAAAGAGCACAGGTTTGATGCAGGTGGGATGGAACATGCGAATGGCCGCGTGCCAGGGCCCCACCCACCAGCAGCACGCATCCCCGTAGGTGTTCACCAGGGCCTGTGTGTACAGGAGACCTTCCTCTGAGCTCGGAATCTGGAGAGGAACAAAGAGGACCCAATGTGCACTCTTCTAGGTGGCCAAAGGGAAGCCCTGCAGAACGGAGACCAGAGTGCCCTCCTCCTGGGGCTCGTCCCCTGCCTTCGACATGCACCAGTCAGAACCCTCCTCGTTTAGGTTCCAAGCACCACACTCACCTCACTTCTCTTCTGTCCCCACTTCCCGATAAGGAGACACAGATTCTGAGCAATTAAATCACTTTCCAGTCTCCCAGACAGTAAGTGGCATGCTTGAGACCTGAGCCCAGGTCTCTCTGAATCCAGGGCCTGAGCTCCTAACTATTGAACTTCTTTGAACTACAAAACAATGACACTGAGAACCCTATGCCTGCCAAGACCGGATGATCCAAGGGCAGTGACTGGATGAGGAACTGGGCCAAACCAGGCAAATTAAAGTGAATCCTGCAACTTTTCCTGGAACTATTGGGAATCAGCTCACTTTTCCATGGGGGTTGAGCTTCTGGGATTCATCTTTATCAGCATAAGAGTGAAAAGATAACAGAGGAAAATAGAATTAAAAATGAAGACAGAGTACTGAGGACATTGTTTGACTCCTGGAACCAGCTGTGTCTGAAGGCAACATTCCTGGACTTGACAGTCAATTGATCCTCTTTTTTTTTTTTTTTTCTTAGACTACACAGCGTTGAGTTCACCACTCAGAACTGAAAGAGACCACGGCAGTCAATGAAAGCCCAGATTCACCCAGAATTCTGGTGCCAGAGCCAAGTTCTCTGTCAAATGCTACCTTTCCCCGTGCTCAACCTGATCTATCTGGGGCTAAGAAAGGTAGACAGCAGAGGAAGAGATCCAGGTTGGATTGAGCTCTCTTTGGGGAGATTCCTGGGACTTTCATCAGGAGGTTAATTAATTTGAAGTAGATGAGATGCAGGATAAGGTGGAAGGAACCAACCCACCAGAAGTGAACATCACAGAAAGAGCAAGCCCTCATTGCCCTGGGCCTTGGGGGAGGGGAGGAGGGTCAGGTCTGAGATGTGGGGGCTTAGCAATGCCCACTGCATCACTCTACTCTCTGCTTTAAAAAATTTCTACTCATTGTTCCAGACCCAGTTCCAGCAACTCCTCCAGGAGACCTTCCAGCTTCCTCCAGCAGAGATCTCGCTTCCCTGGGCTGCCACAGCTTGGCCCTGGCCAATTCCTGACCACACCAGGTCAGGGATCCCTCTGTCCTGACTCATCTCCTGCAGATTTGGAGCTCCTCCAGGACAGAAGCTTGAGTTAAAGCTTCTTGGGGTCCCAGTGGTACCCAGGACACCAGGGCAGAAGGCAGATGGCATTGGAAGGACAGGTGATGAGATGTGGGTTTGAATACGTGAAGAAAGAAGATGCTACGAGGGAAGAGGGGAGGAGAAGAAGAGGGGAGAAGGGGAAGGGGGAGAGGGGAGGAGGTGAAGAGGGAAGAAGGGGAGGGGGAAGAGGGAAGGAGGTGAAGAGGGGAGAAGGGGAGAGGGGAGAGGGGAGGAGGTGAAGAGGGAAGAAGGGGAGGGGGAAGAGGGGAGGAGATAAAGAGGGGAGAAGGGGAGAGGGGAGGAGGTGAAGAGGGGAGGAGGGCCAGGTCCTGCTTGGCAGGGAGGGGCTAGAAGCCTCAGACATGCCACAGCACCCACCACCACAAGCTCTGTGTGGGTACCTGAAGCATTGGTGACAGCCCGGACCATGTCAGGGTGGCAGAAAATAATCACAGGGGTGATGGGACCTTGCCAGATCATAAATCCCTGGGGGTATTTGGTTACCAGCTGTGTTTCGTCCCTCATGCCTTGCTCGTCAAAGGTAACCTGAAAGCAAGGCAGGGTAGTCACTCCCCAAAAGGAGCCACAGCCAGTGCCCCTTGCAGCCTCCGCAAAGGCGAGTGTGTCCAGAAGTAGCGTGGAGGGAGACAATCTGCTTCTGCTCCTGCGCTCTCAGGCAGGTAGGTCCTGGAGGGTTCCACAAGTCTTCAGAGTGCAGTCCAGGGCACAGGGAGAAGACATGTTCTCCACCCACAGATTTTTCTCATCCTATGAGTGGTTCTAGGCCTGGAGCTGGGGACCACAGAAGGAGGTCCATGGGGGAGGTTTGTGCTTAGTATGGTGACCTCAGGACTTATCCCTAGGTCTTGGTCCCATATCCTTTCCCATCCTAACTGGTCCACATGGTCTTCGGTTCCTCAAATGGTGAAGGGTCTGCAGACCTGGGACCTTCCAGCCCAGCAGACCCTAAGGGACAGATGTCAACTCTGCTCATCAATAACAAGAAAAGCTTCCACCTATGCACCTATGAGCCCCTTCTGCCGGCCATATTCTGAATACTGCATCCTGTCTGTGTATGTATGTATGTATGTATGTATGTATGTATGTATGTATGTATGTATGTATCTATCTATCTATCTATCTATCTATCTATCTATCTATATCTATCTATCTATCTACCTACCTACCTATCATCTTTCTATCATAGTTCACCCTATCTATTTCTCCTCAACCTATGGACACACCCACCAATCGTGCTATTTACAAAGAAGAAACTTAGGCCACAACTCCCCAAAGGAGAAAAATGACGGGTTTTCTCCAAGTGAGGTATCCTCTCCAGACCCTCAAGATGCCCCATCTGAGCCTGACACATACCCCAGTTGCTCCAGGCAGGTGAACATAACTTGCTTTCACCCTAGTCACCTGCTCCCTGCTCCCCAAGGACCCTGAGGGGAGGATTCAAAGCACTTGATGAGCCTGACCAGGCAGTGGCACAGTGGCTATAGTGTCAGCCTGGAACATAGAGGACTGAGGTTTGAAACTCCAAGGTTGCCAGCTTGAGCATGGGCTCACCAGCGTAAGTGAGGGGTAGCTGGTGTGATCCCAAAGGCTACTGGCTTAAAGCCCAAGGTCACTGGCTTGAGCAAGGGGTCACTGGCTCGGCTATAAACCCCCTGCCCTGGTCAAGGCACATATGAGTAGCAATCAATGAACAATGAAAGTGCTGCAACTATTAGTTGATGCTTCTCATCATCTCTCCCTGTCTGTCTCTCACACAAAACAAAACAAAAAAACCACTTGATGAGACTGGTCCATAAAGGGAGAATGACTCAGCTGAGGTCACACAGCAAGAGGGACTGGAGGAGAAAAGACTGACCAAGGCCGGCCCATGGCTGAGCCCACAAAAGGGGAGTTGGAATGGCTATAACTTCCATCCCAAGACCAAGAAGCTCAGGGCACCTTCATACTGAGCTTGGGAATGTCCCAGTGTAAACTTTGCCATAATAAGCAGTAAAATCACAGGAAGTCCTTCCCCACACTGTAGGTCTTACCCCGCAGAAAGGGTAAGCTGTGCTCATACTGCAGCTGCTGGTCTGGGGAAATGGAAGGGTTAGACACTTATCATCCCTTCAGTCTTGACTGAGGAGGTGATGGCAAATTCATCACTTAGGCCATAGGGGCTCAAACATTTATTAAGTGCCTGGTGTATGCCAGCCCCTGAGCTGGAAACTGCAGATAGAGCACCTGCTCACCATAGCTATCATCAAGTTGGAAAGCCAGATAATTAGACAATCAACTGTGTAATTAAGAAGGAGCAGAACCGCCTAACCAGGCAGTGGCGCAGTGGATAGAGTGTTGGACTGGGATGCGGAGGACCCAGGTTCGAGACCCCAAGGTCGCCAGCTTGAGTGCAGGCTCATCTGGTTTGAGCAAATAGCTCACCAGCTTGGACCCAAGGTCGCTGGCTTGAGCAAGGGGTGGCTTGGTCTGCTGTAGCCCCCCCACTCCAGTTAAGGCACATATGAGAAATCAATCAATGAACAACTAAGGAAACGCAACGAAGAATTGCTGTTTCTCCTCTCTCTTCCTTCCTGTCTGTCCCTACCTGTCCCTCTCTCTGTCTCTCTCTCTCTGCCACAGGGACAAAAAAGAAAGAAGGAGCAGAACCAAGTCAAAGGTCAAAGTCTAGGGTGTAGGTGGGGAATTAAAGGAGGCTTCCAAAAAGGGAAGTGAGTGGCCAGCTTTAACCAAGTTATGCAACAGGCTTATTGAGGTACCTTAACGGGAAGACTAAGATAAAGGAAGGTGTGCCAGGAACATGAGGGGGTGGGGAGCTATGCCCTTGTGGGTGGGATTGAGCAGGCACAAAGAAATGGGCCACTCAGGGAGCAAAACCTGTCTCAAGGCTAGCTATGGACCCTGGGAATGCTAGGGGACCCATCTCTGTGCAGTCCACCCTGAGAGCCTCTCAGAGGTGCACTAATGTGGGGAAGACAGGAAGGAAATGGACCCAAAGCAGGCTAAGGGGTCGGGGGTAGAGGACAAGGGCAACAAATGGACCTGAGGTGGCTGTGGAAAGTGGTGAGAAAAGAGGGGCTCCCCTTGACCCTCTTGCTTCTCTCCTGTCCTAGATCCCAGCCCAACCATAAGCCCCATTCCCAACCCCTTGGGGAGTCCAACCACCCTGATACCCCAGACTTGTCCTGATGCCCACACTCACCAAGCCTAGGTGACCCCAAAACCAGTTCCGCTTTGGAGGCTGCGGGAAACACCGGAGGCGGCAACAATTGTCATAGAAAGCAAAGGTCCAGGACAGGAAGCGGGCCAGCAGCCAGGAGGCCCCCAGCAGCAGCAGGAGTTGCCAAGGGGAGGCTGCCACCGGCCCCAGTCCCAGCCAGGACAGGTTCAGCTGCAGCATCCTGCAGGGAAGACAGAGGGTGAGCTCCTAAGGTCTAGGACAGGGGCGGAAATGGTGAGCTCAGGGCAGAGACCAGCTTACAAACAGGGACAGGGGCCAAGGATATGAAGCACAGGAATAGGGAGGGGCAGGTGAGTGTTGTTGACAGGGCAGAGAGGGCTCAGAGATGAGCCAATGGGGGCTCAGGAGGGCAGGAGACCTAGGGCATACAGAGGAAGAAGGAGAGGAAGAGGAAGAAGAAGACAGAGATAGAGAGTGAGAGAGACAGAGAGTTAAATTACCCACTGCTATCCACTCAACTTCCAAGCCAGCTCCATTCCTTGGAGCCACACCTGCCTTGAGCAACACCTCTCCCCACCCTGGTCCAGGACCCCCAGCTCCTTGACCCTAAGATTGGTACCTTCTGCCTGTAGTAGCTAGTCCCACACAGCCTCCTCTCCCTCTGTCCTGGAAGACTTTACCCCTGGTTTCTGACTCAGGGGAAGCTGGGAAGGGCCAGGCTAAACTAGCCAATCCCCAAACCTCTACTTGCCTCCACCTAAATTGGCCCTGACCCAAATAGAGGGTGGGGGAGGAGGGCTACAGTGTGTCACTATAGGCCTAGAAGTAGCTCAGTGTCACAGAGCATGAGCACTGGATCCTCAGGACTCAGCACCACCCAGTGGGGCCAGGGGCAAGTTAGGCACAGGGAAAGAGGACTCTGGGCCCCCAAGTTTACTGACTTCTCTGCCCTCCAAGACCAGGGTGTAGCAAGTAAAAGCTTGAATGTTATTATTTAGTTGCAGTTGAGTCTTCACTCAAGCTTGTCCCAGGCTTAAGCTGGGTTTAGAATCATGAAACTCCGAAACAAAAGCATCCAGCCTTCAGGGTGCACAGCGTCCCGGCTCTGCCTCCAACAGCCCAAGCCTGGGCTGAGTCGGGGACAGGCAAACTGGTCTGGCTGGGCCCCTCCATCAGATGGAGGGCAGCAAGGACCCAGTGGGAGGAGGGCACTCGGAGGCCAGGGGGTACGTCTGCAGGGTCCAGACAGAGGTGCGCAGAACTGGGAGAGCCTGCATGACTTTAATCCTGCCCTCTCTCTGACTGCTGGCTGTGCCCAGCCCCCTCTGGGATCAGTCCTCCATCTGGAGTGTTGAATGAGGTCTGGAGAGGGAGACAGAGGAGGGTTACACAGGAAGGAGGGGAGGACCAGGAGCCCCAAAGAGATGGAGTGCAGGGAAAGAGCTTGTGTTCATGCCACTCTGCGCCAGTGCAGCACATAAAGTAACCCTGCCCTGCACAGACAGCTGTATGCACATGTGCTTACTGTGTGCGAAGTACTCTACATAAAGCATGCCTACTGTGTGCAGGTACCTCAAAGAGCATCCTACACTGTGCCAGAAAGTCTACATAAAGTGTACCTACTATGTGCCAGGGGTGCTATATAAAGTGCATCTACTAAGTGTCAAGTACTCTAGTAAATACTGTCTGCCTTGTGCTGGGTGTTGTACATAAAGCATGTCTGCTGTATGCTTGGTATGCTTAGTAGGCATGCTTACTAAGTGCCAGGAGCTCTATATAAAGCACACCTACTGTATGCTGGGTACTTAATGTAAAGTATGCCTACTGTGTGTCAGGTGCTCTATATAAAGCACATCTACTATGTGTTGAGCACTCTACATAAGTAAACCTATTCTGTGCAAAGTACTTACATAAAGCATGTCTTCTGTGTGCCAGACATCCCGACAAAAAAGTGCCTACTGAGTACCAGACATACTATATAAAGCATGCCAACTTTGTGTTGGGTACTCTATATAAATTGCTCCTTCTGTGCATCAGGTGCACCAAATAAAGTAAACCTACTACGTGCCAGATGTTCTGCCTGCAACGTGACACATCCCCCTCTCCTCACCTCCCTGGGCCAGTGCCCTAGGGATAAAGCAGGGAGACTCAGGTGACAGTATTCACCCAAGGGAGGATACCTATTTACATAGAGCAAACTGAAGCTCAGAGATCACAAGCCTCTAGCCCACGTGGTAAAGCTGGAAGAAACCTAAGTCTGTTCTGCTCCCAAGCCCAAGCCTTTCCCCTCCGCCATGCTGCTCCACCCCCATCCATAGGTTTATGCCCTATCAACCCAGGGACATTTATAGTAGTGAATCTTAGGCAGTACGGGGACTCCAGAGGGGAGCTATCTTGAGGCTCTTGTATCACAACATGGGTCATTCTCTCAGTGTACCTAATGTCCCACTCCTGACCCTCCCTTGATCCTGTGCAGAATTGCCCTGGGGAGTGGTCTCAGGTAAAGAAGGGCATGGAGGATGGGGATCCTGGTAGAGCTACTGAGAAGAAGAGTGGGGGAAAGACAGTCTTCTTGACATTGGTAGAATGTTAGGGATACCTCAAACCTCTCCCTCCCCCCACCTCCACCCCCACACTGGTTGGAGGATTCAGGGGGCTTGTCCTAGAGTCCTCAGTGAAGTGGTGTGTCCCTCGCCTCCCTCCACCCTGAATCTCCTCTACTCTGCAAGGACACAATTCACCTGCTGGCGGGTCTATCCACAAGAAGGCCAAGAGGCAAGGGCCAGAATCTGATAAACCAGGCAGAGTCCTGGGCCACACAGGAGAAAGGACCCCTAGTGCCCAGAGGGCTCAGCTCACTGCAGACCTACTGTGTACAGGAATGGGCAGGCAGCCTCTATAGAGCAAGAAAGGCAGCCAACACCAGCATTTGACAACATAAGCCACTGAATCTGTTTTAAGCCTTTTAGGTATACGGTATTAGCTTTTTTAATTTATTTGTTTGTTTGTTTATTTATTTTTACAGAGACAGAGAGTCAGAGAGAGAGAGAGGGATAGGGACAGACAGACAGGAACAGAGAGAGATGAGAAGTATCTATCATCAGTTTTTTGTTGTGACACCTTAGTTGTTCATTGACAGCTTTCTCACATGTGCCTTGACTGCGGGCCTTCAGCAGACCCAGCAACCCCTTGCTGGAGCCAGTGACCTTGGGTCCAAGCTGGTGTGCTTTTTGCTCAAGCCAGATGAGCCTGCGCTCAAGCTGGTGACCTCGGGGTCTCAAACCTGGGTCCTCCGCATCCTAGTCGAAGCTCTATCCACTACGCCACTGCCTGGTCAGGCTATTTTTTCACTTTACAGATGGGGAAACCAAGGTTGAATTCTATTTGAGCAACGTGCCTAAAGTTATACACCTGGTGGAGACAGACTGCGCACCAGGCTTTACACCGGGTGCCTGAACCACTACTCTGTGCTCCTTTCATTATGTAAATGAGCATTTCAACAGTGTCCCCTCCAGGATGGTGGAATAATTAAGAGAGACAGTGCATATAAGACACATAGAACAGCTTGACCAGGTAGTGTCACAGTAGATAGAGCGTTAGACTGGGATGCAGAGGATCCAGGTTCGAGACCCCGAGGTCACCAGCTTGAGCGCAGGCTCATCTGGTTTGAGCAAAGCTCACCAGCTTGGACTTAAGGTCGCTGGCTCCAGCAAGGGGTTGCTCGGTCTGCTGTAGCCCCACAGTCAAGCACATATGAGAAAGCAATCAATGAACAACTAAAGTGCCGCAACGAAAAATTGATGCTGCTCATCTCTCTCCCTTCCTGTCTGTCCCTATCTGTCCCTTTCTCTGACTCTCTGTCTCTGTAAATAAAAAATGAAAAAGGAAGAAAAAGACACATAGAACAGAGGAAGGGCTCAAAAGATGCCAGTCATTGTTATTGCCACCACTGCTGTTGTTGTTATTGTTGTTGTGTAACCATTCAACAGCCCTGCAACATCACCCACATGGGCCCATTGCTCCATCCTCACAGCAAATTAGGTCAATATGACAGCAAAGCCTGGTATATAGTAGGTGCTCATTAAACATCTAGGGAACAAAGTGAGTTTTGCAGTCATGGGCTCTAAGATTTGGCTACTCAAAATGTGGTCCACACACCTCTGCCATCCATATCACCTGAGAGCTTGCATGGAATGTAGAATCTAGTACCCTGGCTGATATACTGACTAAGAACTCCATCCCCACTGGCCAATGGTGTATACAACTCAAGTTTTAAGATGTGTGGCTTTTGCGTCCCCAAGTCCAGGTTCTGCAGGATACTAGGGAGTGCCTTCACTTTTCTGATTCACAGGCTTTGTTTGTTTGCTTTCCAGTTATAAAATAAGGGGAAAATCTATACCTCCTGGGACTTTTATGCAACCAAATATTTAGTAAACATCTGTTCTGTGCTGGGCACTATCTAGCACCGGGGATGCAGCAGTGAGCATGACCGATGTCATCCATGCTGTCAAAGGGCTCACATCTCGTGGAAAGATGGGCAATGATCGAATAAATAATCAGCGCATTTCAGACAGTAATCAGTGATGTGCCTGGGGGAGGGGTCCTGCCTTAGGTCAGGGGTCAGCGTGAGCAGAGACCTGATTAAAGAGCAAGGCCTCCAGGGGCAGGCATGGAATGGAATACTCTGGTTGTACAAAAAGGTGACTGGTTCTTGTCAGTGGTGGAATTCAAGTAATTTAATAACCAGTTTTCTGCCTTAATGACCATTTTAACTATAAAAAAAGATATACCGAGACCCTGGTTGGTTGACTCAGCAGTAGAGTGTCGGCCCGGTATGTGCAAGTCTCAGGTTCGATTCCCAGTCAGGGCACACAGGAGAAGTGCCCATTTGCTTCTCCACCCTTCCCCCTCTATTTTCACTCTGTCTCTCTCTTCCCCTTCCACAGCCAAGGCTCCATTGAAGCAAAAGTTGGCCCAGGCACTAGAATGGCTGTAGCCACAACAGAGCAACACCTCAGATGGGCAGAGCATTGCCCCCTGGTAGGCATGCTGGGTGGATCCCGGTCGGGTGCATGTGGGATTCTGTCTCTCTGCCTCCCCGCTTCACACTTCAAGGAAAAATACACACACACACACACACACACACACACACACACACACACCAAAAGCTAGTTTATTATTTAATGCATTTAATACTGAAATAAGAACAATAAAAGAGGTACACAAAACTAGATTATAAGAGTTTTAAAATATTAATGAAAAAATATTAAATAATACCTGACAAAAAACAATAAAACTGTTATTTAAGATATTTCTACCCTGGCCAGTTTGCTCAGTGGTAGAGAACTGGCCTGGTGTGTGGATGTCTCAGGTTCGATTCCTAGTCAGAGCACACAGGAAAAGCTACCATCTGCTTCTCCACCCCTCCACCTCTTGTTTCTCTCTCTCTTTTTCTTTCTCTCCTACAGCCATAATTCAATTGGAGTGAGTTGACCTTGGGTGCTGAGGATGGCTCTATGGCCTCTGTCTCAGGCGCTAAGAAGAGCTTGGTTGCTGGGCAATGAAGCAATGCTCCAGATGGGCAGAGCACTGCCCCCTAGTAGGCTTGCCAGATGGATCCTGGTTGAGGGTGCATGCGGGAGTCTGTCTCTCTGCCTCCCCTTTTCTCACTGAATAATAATAAAAAGAGATATTTCCATATTGTTTCTTGATCAGTGTCTTCACTTGCAATTTTTTTTACCTATGAACGGAATGAACATGACTATGGATGCTTAAAATACGCTGTTGCACAGATGAACATTAAAAATAAGTAAGGATTAATAAGTAAAAAATAAAAAAAAATAAGTAAGGAATGTTAATTTGTGATTTCCACATTGGGCTGCTGCTTAGGTACCCACCTTAGAGAGGATCCTGATTACAAGCGCCATTTTAACAACTGGTTAGGTGAACTCAACAAAAAATTAGGCATCAGTTCTGCCAAACTGGTGTGAAACAGCAGACAGTTCTCTTGTTCCTTTGACACCAAGGCCAAGAGCACTAACCTATGAAATTACGGAGCAGAGCTTTAGGAAGGCAAGAGTGGGCAGCAGAATCTGGCCCCAAATTGAAGCTATAAGCGGGTATGGAACTTTCACCAGCCATGACCAAGAACTCAAACCCCAGCAGAGCTCCACAGGCATCCTGAGGGCAATGTCTATCAGTTCGGGGCTCCCTCAATTCTCAGATCTAGTGATAGACAGGGAAGAGATGCCTCAGGGGGGACATTACTCTGAGCCAGAGGAGGCTGGAACATCCTTAGTAGTGAAGGTCTCAGTTTCCAAATCACACGAGTCTGGCATATGAAATGTCTCCAGCCAGTACTGAGGTGAGGGAGCCACACAGGGAAAGGTGGAGGCTGCTTCTCCTCCAGGGGCCCTGTGACCCCCACCCAGAGTCAGACAGTGGGTAAGGGTGCGTCAAATCAGCAGTGGTCCCTGTGTGAGTGACTGTCTCAGGCATGGCCGGTCACCTCTCTGAGCCTCAGTCTTCATATCTAAAAAATAAGCCTGATAAAACCTCAGTATTGCAAGGCTATGAGACACGGAAAGAAAGAGTAGGGTGAAGTACATCCCAAAGTAATATGTGAAGAAATCTTGCCCTCTGTGGTAACATGGGTAGATGGATGGAGCTGGAGTGCATTATACTAAGTGAAATAAGTCGAACAGAAAGACAAACACCATGTGATCTCACGTATATATTACAAAAGTTTATACACGGAATATGAAAAACAAGCAAACAAAAAAGAATTCTTAGATACAGAGAAGAGATTGGTGGCTGTCAGAGGTGGGTGGTAGGGGTGGAGGAAATGGGTGAAGGGGCTCAAAAAGTGCAAACTTCCAGGTATGAAATAACTAAGTCAAGTCCTGGGGATGTAATGTACAGCATGGGGACTACAGTAATGATATTCTATTGCATATTTGAAAGTCGCTAATGCCTGACCTGTGGTGGTGCATTGACCTGGAGTGCTGAGGTCGCTGGTTCGAAACTCTGGGCATACCAGGTCAAGGCACATATGGCAAGCAGTCAATCAATAACTAAAATGAAGCAACTGTCAGCTGATACTTCTCATTCCTCCTCTCTCTGTAAAATCAATAAATAAAATCTTGAAAATAATATAAGAAAGAAAGTCACTAAGACACTAAACCATAAAAGTTCTCTTCATAGGAAAATAATTCTGTAACTCTGTGTGGCGATGAATGGGAACTAGACTCATTCTGGTGATCTCTTCACAGTGTATACAAATATCCAATCATTGTGTTATACACCTGAAACTAATGTAGTTTCATATCCATGATATCTCAGTAAAAAAGTGGAGTGTGAGTAATGTCCCAAATTGTAAAACCTAGAAATGTGGGTTTGTCTGTGTGACATATGTTTGCATATACACTGGAAAAATTCTAGAAATTTTATGTATCCAGTGGAGTTGGAAGGATTGGAGTCTTTATCCTTTTAAATAGCTATGTTTTAATGCTGCCCCCCACATGCACCTAAGAACTATAACTTTGGTCACTAAAACACAATTTTTTGTGTGTGTGACAAGGACAGAGAGAGAGAGACAGAGAGAAGGTCAGACAGGGACAGACAGACAGGAAGGGAAAGAGATGAGAAGCATCAATTCTTTATTGTGGCACTTTAGTTGTTCATTGATTGCTTTCTCATATGCGCCTTGACCGGGGGTGGGGGGAGGGCTACAGCAGACTGAGTGACCCCTTGCTCAAGCCAGCGACCTTGAGTTAAAGCTGGTGAGCTGTGCTCAAACCAGATGAGCCCACACTCAAGCCGGCGACCTCGGGGTTTCGAACCTGAGTTCTCTGCATCCCAATCTGACGCTCTATCGACTGCAACACTACCTGGTCAGGCTAAAACACAATTTTAAAAAGAAATAAGAATGTGGCGCAATGGGGGGCATATAGTTGGCACACAAAACAGATAAGCAGTTCTTCATTGGTGTCACCATGAAGACTCCTCCTGGGAATCAACCTGGGGTCTCTTTAGAACAACTATGCAGACATCACCTTTCCTTTCCTACCAATGGAAAGGATTGTGGACAAAAAAGAGGCCACATGCTAAACTTCATTAATTCAGGGGAGGTCTGTATGGTGGACCTTACAAACTCAGAGACTGAAGGAAACCAACCAATGTGATAAGGTGCTAAGAAACTATAAAACATAGCATTGTTGTAAAGTACTGTACTTTAATCCGCGGGTTACACGGAGACGCCAGGTCCAAATGAATTTTTCAGGAGTTTATTAATTAGCTGCTAGCTGCACGGGGCATAATCCCAAATCATGGAGAAAGTCCCTACAATTCTGTGGCTGATTTTATAAACCAAATCACATACCGGTTGGGATGGGTAAGGAGGGGCTCGTGATCCCTTTGTCTAGAGGTATACGTCACTCTCATGACTTTAGGGTGAGTCCAAGTATAGGAATTCTTGATAAAGGTACATAAACATTCTTTCCTAAAGGCTTTTAAGAAAAGAGAAGTAGCCTGACCAGGCGGTGGCGCAGTGGATAGGGCGTTGGACTGGGATGCGGAAGACCCAGGTTCGAGACTCCGAGCTCGCCAGCTTGAACGTGGGCTCATCTGGTTTGAGCAAAAGCTCGCCAGCTTGGACCCAAGATCTCTGGCTCCAGCAAGGGGTTACTCGGTCTGCTGAAGGCCCGCAGTCAAGGCACATGTGAGAAAGCAATCAGTGAACAACTAAGGTGTCGCAATGGCAACAAAAAACTGATAATTGATGCTTCTCATCTCTCTCTCCGTTCCTGTTTGTCTGTCCCTATCTATCCCTCTCTCTGACTCTCTCTCTGTCCCTGTAAAAAAACAAACAAAAAGAAAAGAGAAGTGAAGAAATTCTCAGATAAGTTCCATCTTCCTTGCTCTGTAGTTAAATTATGACATCTGACCCAGTTGCCCTTGCAGGCCCTTCCTCCTACATTCTTCTCCTTCCTTTCTCCACAGAAAGGAGGGGGTAAGAGGCCCGACTTTTCCTCTTTTTTGAGACTTTTTTTTTTTTTTTTTTTTTACAGGGACAGAGAGAAAGTCGGAGGGATAGACAGGGACAGACGACATGAACGGAAAGAGGTGAGAAGCATCAATCATTAGTTTTTTTTTGTTGCTGTCACAACACCTTAGTTGTTCATTGATTGCTTTCTCACATGTGCCTTGACTGCGGGCCTTCAGCAGACCGAGCAACCCCTTGCTGGAGCCAGCGACCTTGGTCCAAGCTGATGAGCTTTTTGCTCAAGCCAGATGGGCCCAAGCTCAAGCTGGCGAGCTCGGGGTCTCAAACCTGGGTCTTCCGCATCCCAGTCCAACGCTCTATCCACTGTGCCACCACCTGGTCAGGCTGATTTTTCCCCTTTAAAATGGTGTTGCTAATGCTAAGTTTTACAGCTCCTTGGTACCTTATCACATTCCCCACTGGTTTTATATCCTGAGTCAAATCCTCGACTCATTTTAACAAGGTGCATGAGGCTGTTGAGTGGGCAGGGGCCTAAAGTTAAGGCTAGGATTGGTGATCTGCAAATCCTGTAAGTAGGAACATCAGCCTGTAACATGCAACAGAAAGGGTGATACCTTTTGTTCATATTTAACAGGTAGACTTGATGTTTCCATGAACAGTAATACAGTATACTGAAGAAACAAATGCTACTGATTAACTTCTTACAACCTGTACAAACCTTCTGCAACTTACATAAACCCTTAATTTTTATGAACTTTCTTATCTATTCAGAAATAACTGGTTTTCATAACAACTTACTTTCTTCATTTTTCTTTCAAAGGTATTTTTATACTTTATACCTTTTATTATCAAAACTATACAATTTCTTTCTAGTCAGAACTCTTATTAATTTTAAAAAATCTTAACCTTTTGTGACAACCAAGCTGGCAATAAGCAATTTTTCTTTAAAGTATACTTTCTTGTGGAGGTGTCCTCCCTCTAAGTAGCTAGTATTTATAGGTTAAGTATAAGCACATATATATTTTTCACTTACTTTGTAGCTTCCCTTCTAGCAAAGGGACTTATACCTCCCTTCTGTATGACTCATAGCAGTACATGCACCAAACCTTAAGACAGTGGTTCTTAATCTGGGTTCTGTAGAACCCTAGGGGTTCAATGAGTCGGTCTCAGGGGTTCAGAGAAGCCTCTGCCGCGGAGGCCAGAATAAAGTAATACCACAATTTGTTGTGAGTTCATGCACTTTGTTGGTTTTGTTCTTTGAGCAAGGCGATGTTCATGCATGGCTCATTTTGTGCACCAGTAAAAAAACATATACCTATGTCTTGAATTTGGAAAATAAAATCATATTTTATTTATCACTAAAGAAGGGTTCGGTGAATGTGCATATAAAACTGGTAGGTTCGGTACCTCAAAAAAAGTTAAGAACCACTGCCTTAAGACAACTTGTTCTGGATCTCCTTTAACCTCAGTTTCCCTCCTTCCTCGAAGTCTAATTAAAAGGAGTTCCTTGGTGAGTTTTTTCAGGCATCAGCTGTGCGGAGACCAGCCAGCTTCCGGTTTGTGGCTGGAGCAGGTCATGCTGTCCTTCCAGGGTCAACTTACAAGGGTTGGCGGGGTCAACACCTCCACTGTCCATGAGGGTGTCTCTGCTGGGACTGCAGGCTTCAACCGGCTGTGGTGGACCTGGGTGAGTATGCCTTCTACCTTGGCAGCAGTGGGAATGGTCAGTATCATGGTATATGGACCTGTCCATGTGGGAGTCAGTCCTTGTGTGGTATAGTTCTTTACCCAGACTGAGTCCCCAGGCTAGAAGGGATGTACCAGATCTCCTGGCAGTGCTGGAAGTGTATCTCAGACAGTCTTTTGGACAGCCTGCTGAGTAATTCATAGACCCTGTAAGTACTTAAGGAAGGAGTGGTTACTTAACTCAGCTTTTATTTCTTCTCTGAGTTTTGGTAGTAAGGGAGGGAGTGTTCCAAACATTATTTCAAAAGGAGTGAATCCTTCCCTGCAGGGGGTGTACCTCACCCTAAGGAGGGTTAAGGGGAGCAAGGTGGGCCACTTTTCACCGGTTTCAAAACCAAATTTGGTTAAAGTTTCCTTTAAGATCCGATTCATGCGTTCTACCTACCCTGAACTTTGGGGCCTGTAGGCACAATGTAATTTCCAATTAATATTGAGTGCCTTTCCTACTAGCTATGAGACCTTGGATACAAATGCAGGCCCATCTTTAGACCCAATATTAATGGGCAAGCTAAATCTGGGAATAATTTCAGATAGCAATTTCTTAACAGCTGTTACTGTGGTCTCATTTCTAGTAGGAAAAGCTTCTACCTATCCTAGAAAGGTGTCATTACTTTAGTAAAATCTATTTTGAAATGTTTACCTGGGATAGTTCCTCGCTCCCTGTTTCTCTTTATAATGTCTTTTCTTTGCTTAGTATTTATTTGGGCACAAGACTAAACACTCGGACATTATGCCTTCTGCAGTAGACTCTAAGTATGCAAAAAACCCTCTGGCAACAAGGGTTATAGTAAAGTTACTAAAATTTCCTAAAAACCCCACTGGTTTTAGGGCTACGTTATTGGTAGTATCATCAGCTACTTGGTTTTTCTTGAGTTTCTAGGGAGTCCCCCTCTTGTGGTGCTCGGGACAGTGGGTGAAGGCCACTATTTCAGGAAGGCAGGTTCCTGCATTGTTGGGGTGAGGGTTTGAGCCTCACCTTTGTTAGTTCTTAAGCCTTCTCCTGATGGCCCCTCTTCTACTGTGCCTGTCTTAGGTTGTTCTTGCCTTCAGGAATCTTGCCTGTCTTTGGCTAACCAGCCATCTGAGGGACCAAACAGAGTTAGGTGAGTGAGGGAGGAGCAATGTCCCTTTGGAAATGCTTAATGCTTAGTTTTTTTGTCTTTTGGTTTTGGGGTATTTTGTTAGCAGCTGATGTTTCTACCTTTTTTAAAAAACTTATAATACATTTCCTTTCTAATTTCTAGAGCCGAATGCTATGTAAAGGCTAAGTTGACTGCCTTAGTATCTTCTGGCGCCTCTAGGTCTAGAGATGCATAGATTCTGTAAGCTTTCCACAGTCTAAGAAAGCTGTGGGGGTCTTCTGAGGATTCTGAATAACTTATGACACCTTAGACAACATTATGGTTCTTTTTCTTAGTATCTACCCTGATCGTGGTTAACAGAAACTGGTGGAAAATGTCCAAAATTTTCTCACTTGCTTGGGTGTTAGGGTCCCTCTTAGGTCAGGCAACCAGAAACATCTTCTCAAGGGGGTCTCGGTTGTCCTAAATGGGGCAGCGTATGTGCAGTACACATTCTAACAGTCCTGTTAGGGCTTGAGGTTTCCCCGAGAAGGGGGATTCTGAGCTTTCTAATTCTATAGGTCACTTGGGAAAAAAAGGATTTAAACTATTTCCTATAACATCCATGCTTCAAATTCTAAAGATCTAGTTAAAAGTAGCAACTGAAATGACCATTACTTCATAAAATAAATCTTATACTCTACTTAATTATAAATCTATTTTACATTCTAAGAAAACATACCTTATTTGTGCTGTAACTTTACGCACCCTAACAGATGTCTAAAAGCTCAAGAGAAACAGATTTCTGTTCACATCTGTAAAGCAAATAGGGCCACTATCACAGCCACCTGACCCGTGAGGTTCTCATTAGATTCGAACAGTCGGTAACGAAACACAGGAGTCAAAAACTGGTGAGCCATCAGCTTTAATTCTAGCTTGCACCCGGTGGGCAAGCAAAAACACACACTGGGCTCCAAAACCCACACATTCAGTGCTCACAAAGCTACTGACTTATCCGAGTTTCCTAGCATCAAAGGTTTCTAGCTCACCAGGCTTATTCACCTCTGTTCCCCATCTCCTCCTGCACAAACTCTTAACAAACTGGCTTCTTCATCAGCACTCTGCCATCTTGGCTGCCTCCTCTCCTCCACGTGGCCTTACTCTGCTCTCTTCTCTAACACTAAGTCCAGGAACCAAGAGAGAGATCAAGCTACTGGTCTCTCCCACTTTATAGCAGACTCAAAACCTTTAATCCAATTATACAAACAAGGAAGTCTCTGTATAATGGGATTCCTCAGGAGAGTGCACCACCCTGCATCATCCAATCAGTCAAGGGTGTGGGGAAGAGCTTACTCTTAAACTAGGCCTTAGGCTACAACGACCCGGCCTGCCCACAGCCTGTTCCAGAACACACATTAATATCAACGAACTTCCATGTGGGCAGCGCCATCTTTAACAAAGTGAGCATAATATATTTTATCTGCCCAACAACATCCTTTAGCCCTTTTAATCTGAGTTCAAAACTTAAATGTTTCCTACTACCACAATTAGTTATCTATTTTCTCCTTTCCATCTATTATGTTGAGAATTCTACCGTTAAGCCAATTGTTGGGCAGATAAAATATAATATGCTCACTTTGTTAAAGATGGCGCTGCCCACATGGAAGCCCGTCACCCAGGTGATATATTATTTGCCCTTGTGCTTGGGATGGGTGTGGGGGAAAGGCTGTAATGTAAGCAGGCCAGGTTGTTATGACCTAAGGCTTGGCTTTAAGAGTAAGCTCTTCCCCACACCCTTGACTGATTGGATAATGTAGGGTGGTGCACTCTCCTGAGGAATCCCATTATACAGAGATTTCCTTGTTTGTATAATTGGATTAAAGGTTTGGATTATCTATGATATAAAGTGGGAGAGACCAGTAGCTTGATCTTTCTCTCGGTTCCTGCTATTGCCATTGCAGGGGCCTCCCTGATCCCTTGACCTCCATGGGAAAAGCTGGTTTTCTGCTTCTCCCTTGTCTTCTCTTGTGGCTTGCCTGTATTGGTGAGACACCAATAAACAGAATGGCCTACCATCCTCCGACTCTGCCATTTCTTCACCGTCAGCCCGAATCCAATGGGAACCTGCATGTGAATGGCCACGATGGCGGCTCCTGGCCTTACACCAATCAATAATAATTATTTGTAGCCTGACCTGTGGTGGCGCAGTGGATAAAGTGTTGATCTGGAATGCTGAGGTTGCCGGTTCAAAACCCTGGGCTTGCCCGGTCAAGGCACATATGGGAGTTGAAGCTTCCTGCTCCTCCCCCCCTTCTCTCTCTCTCTCTTTCTCTCTCTCTTTCCCTTTCCTCTAAAATGAATAAATAAATAAAAATTTAAAAAATAATAATAATTATTTGTCACTTTGGGTTTGGTGACCTAACATTGAACAATACTGCTTCTATGGTCCACAGCTCATGAGCAGACTGGACCTTACTACTTTAACTGCTTCAAAAATGATAATAAGCTGATTATACACCATAAAAAAGATATCATTAATAATCATTACATATCCCCTAATATTTAACCCAAGATTTCAACATAACAGGCTATGAAATAGCAAATAAAAAAGAGAATTAACAAAGGACTCTTGAAATAACATATTGTTCGGCAGATAAAATATAATACGCTCACTTTGTTAAAGATGGCGCTGCCCACATGGAAGCCCGTCACTCAGGTGATATTATTTGCCCTTATGCTTGGGATGGGTGTGGGGAAGAGGCTGTAATGTAAGCAGGCCAGGTCGTTATGGCCTAAGGCTTGGTTTTAACAGTAAGCTCTTCTCCACACCCTTGACTGATTGGATGATGTAGGGTGGTGATGTGGGGAGGAATCCCATTATGCCTCAGATGGGTGACTTTGTATCAGAGACTTCCTTGTTTGTATAATTGGATTAAAGGTTTTGAGTGGCTATAAAGAGCAGTAGCTTGATCTCTGTCTCTTGGTTTCTGAGTTCCTGAGGTTGGTATTAGAGAGGAGAGCAGATTAAGGCCATGTGGAGGAGAAGCAGCCAAGATGGCAGCGTGCTGAGGAAGAAGCCAGTTTGTTAAGAGTTTGTGCAGGAGGAGATGGGAAACAGAGGTGAATAAGTCTGGTGAGCTAGAAACCTTTGATTCTAGGAAACTCGGATAAGTCAGTAGCTTTGTGAGCACTGAATGTGTGGGTTTTGGAGCCCAGTGTGTGTTTTTGCTTGCCCGCCGGGTGCAAGCTAGAATTAAAGCTGATGGCTCACCAGTTCGTGGCTCCCGTGTTTCATTGCCAACTGTTCAAATCTAATGTGAACCTGCACGGGTCAGGCTGCTGTGATAGTGGCCTCGACTACTGGCATTACACATATACATTTGTAACATAGAAAATATTTTTTCCACAACACCAGATCCTTGGTACAAAAAGGAAGTCTTCGTATTTGGCAGACTATACAATTTTATATGCTTCATCATTAGTACAAATTTAGTACAATTTACAATAAGAGGATTGTAAACTACTATTCTCAATGAACCACTGATTTACTGAGAAAAATAAGGAATGGTCAAAATGTACTCACTATTTCGTAGCTATCCAGCTGGCATAAGAGATGCTAATTCTCTTTTTGACCTACAGTGCTTTACACTATTAAGTCAGTATAAGGGTCACAGTGCCTGGGATTCCTGGTGCCTAACGGGGAGCAGGCGCCAGGAGCTGTGCGAGGAGTCGCCACTTGGCTCAGTTTCTTGGAGTGTAAGTGAGTGCAGCGGGGGCCCTGAACACTATGGAGGCGGCACTATCCCAGCTGCAGCTTTCCCCATTTTTTTTCTTTTTGTAAACATGGCTTCTTTCTCTGCCTCTTCTCCAGCAGACATTAGCAAAACAATGACCCCTCCCAAGCAGGAATGTAATCCAATCCACCACTTGCAATCAACAGCCCTGCTCTGAGTGGCTGTCAAGCGCTACTTTTTTTTTTTTTTTAGTGGCAGAGACAGAGAGAGGGACAGATAGAGACAGATAGACAGGAAGGGAGAGAGATGAGAAACATCAATTCTTTGTTGTGGTTCCTTAGTTGTTCATTGATTGATTTCTCATATGTACCTTGACTGGGGGGCTGCAGCAGACCAAGTGACCCCTTGCTTGAGCCAGCGACATTGGTTGGGCTCAAGCTGGTGAGCCTTGCTCAAACCAGATGAGCCAACGCTCAAGCTGGCGATCTTGGGGTCTCGAACCTGGGTCCTGCACATCCCAGTCTGATGCTCTATCCACTGTGCCTCCGCCAGGTCAGACCCAGCGCTATTTTTTAACAATAAAAGTAGCAAACTAAAAAGAATGCAAATTTTACAAACTGATTTTCCTAACAGTGGGCTATTCTAGTTCACACAAGGTCCTCAATTTCCCCGGGGACATAGTAACCCCATAATACCCTGAGAACCCTTTCCTACAATTCTTGACCATCATGGCTAAAGCCATAGTGATTTGGTTTCCCCTGTGAACCTCATTCCTTCCACATCAGACAACAAAGGAATTGGGGAAGGGTAGGGGAAATTTGGAGGGGACTGTAAAGCCAGTAGCCACGGCCACCATCACAATCACCTGGCCCGTGCAGGTTCGCATTAGATTCGGACAGACGGTAATGAAACAACAGAGCTAAGAACTGGTGGGCCATTACCTTTAATCCTAGTTTGCACCCGGCAGGCAAGTAATACACACAGTGGGGCCTGACCAGGTGGTGCACGCAGTGGATAGAGCGTTGGACTGAGATGCAGAAGACCCAGGTTCGAGACCCCGAGCTCACCAGCTTGAGCACAGGCCCATCTGGCTTGAGCAAAAGCTCGCCAGCTTGGACCCAAGGTCGCTGGCTCCAGCAAGGGGTTGCTAGATCTGCAGAGGGCCCGCGGTCAAGGCACACGTGAGAAAGCAATCAATGAACAACTATGGTGTCACAACGGCAACGAGAAACTAATGATTGATGCTTCTCACCTCTCTCCATTCCTGTCTGTCTATGCCTCTCTCTGACTCTCTCTCTGTCCCTGTAAAAAAAAAAAAAAAGAAAAGAAAAGAAAAGAAAAAGAAATACACACAGTGGGAAAACACTTCCTTTTCCATTCAGGGCTCCCAAAGCCACTGACTTATCCAAGTTTCCTAGAATCAAAGGTTTCTAGCTCACCAGACTTATTCACCTCTGTTCCCCGTCTCCTTCTCTCTGCACAAACTCTGCACAAACTGGCTTCTTCCTCAGGACTCCGCCATCTTGGATGCTTCTCCTGGCCTCCACGTGGCCTTACTCTGCTCTCCTCTCTAATGCTAATCTCAGGAACCGAGAGAGAGCAAGCTCCTGGTCTGCCCCACTTTATAGTGTAGATTAAAAACCTTTAATCCAATATACAAACAAGAAAGTCTCTGATACAAAGTCACTTATCTGAGGCATAATGGGATTCCTCATGAGAGTGCACCACCCCCTATCCTGCAACAGTCAAAGGTGTGGGGAAAACCTTAGTTTTAAAACTAAGCCCTAGGCTATAAGGGTCCAGCCTGCTTACAACCTGTCCAATGCAAACTATAAGCGAGCAAACATACACATCATATTTACAAACTTTGACCAACAGGCTTCCACATGGGCAGCGCCATCTTTAACAAAGTGAGCATGATATATTTTACACTGGGGAATTTTTTTTTTTTCATTTTTTGTTGCATGAGGTTTTGGAACTTTTTCTATATATTTCTGCATTGCTGATTCCAAATCTGAAATCTGTTTTTTTGGTGCATTGTAAATCCAGTAGCCAGGGTCAGGATCACAGCCGTCTAGCTCATGCAGGTGCACATTAGATTCATACCATAGGTAATGAAACAACGGAGCCAGGAACTGGTGAGCCAACAGCTTTAATTCTAGCTTGCACCCGGTGGGCAAGCAAAAACACACACTGGGCTCCAAAACCCACTCATTCAGTGCTCACAAAGCTACTGACTTATCCGAGTTTCCTAGAATCAAAGCTTTCTAGCTCACCAGACTTATTCACCTCTGCTTCCCATCTCCTTCTCTCTACACAAACTCTGCACAAACTGGCTTCTTCCTCAGCACTCTGCCACCTTGGCTGCTTCTCCTGGCCTTCATGTGGCCTTACTCTGCTCTCCTCTCTGAAACTAATCTCAGGAACCCCGAGAGAGCAAGCTCCTGGTCTGTCCCACTTTATAGCATAGATTCAAAACCTTTAATCCAATCTACAAACAAGGAAGTCTCTGATATAAAGTCACTTATCTGAGACATACTGGCAGGATTCCTCATGAGTGCACCACCCTACATCATCCAATCAGTCAAGGGTGTGGAGAAAAGCTTACTCTTAAAACTAAGCCTTAGGCTATAACGACCCAGCCTGCCCATAGCCTGTCCCAGAACACACATTAATATCAACGAACTTCCATGTGGGCAGCGCCATCTTTAACAAAGTGAACAAAATATATTTTATCTGCCCAACATGAATAATCTAGTTTTTATGCAATTTTAATTTCTTTTTGTTACAGTTAATGGCATGCATTGGTTTTTAAATTGGAGTTAAAGGGCAATGACTCTTGGATTGTACATAACCACAAGGCAATTAATGTTTTACAAACAACACTTTTACATAATTGTAGTTGTTTTGTTTTTGTTTTTTTTTACAGGGACAGAGAGAGAGATAGATAGAGATATACAGACTGGAACGGAGAGAGGTGAGAATTAGTTTTTCGTTGCCATTGCGACACCATAGTTGTTCATTGCTTGCTTTCTCACATGTGTCTTGACCACAGGCCTTCAGCAGACCAAGAAACACCTTGCTGGAGCCAGTGACCTTGGGTCCAAGCTGGCGAGCTTTTAGCTCAAGCCAGATGGGTCCGCGCTTAAGCTGGCGAGCTCGGGGTCTCGAACCTGGGTCTTCCGCATCCCAGTCCGACGCTCTATCCACTGCGCCACCGCCTGGTCAGGTTGTAGTTGTTTTTAAATGTAAAAAATTATTATCTGTAAAAAACACCCTCTTATTTTGTTTTAAGATTGAATCATGGCGCTTGACCAGGTGGTGGCACAGTGGATAGAGCATTGGACTGGGATGCGGAGGACCCAAGTTCGAGACCCGAGGTCGCCAGCTTGAGCACAGGCCCATCTAGCTTGAGCAAAAGCTCGCCAGCTTAGACCCAAGGTCGCTGGCTCGGGCAAGGGGTTGTTCGGTCTGCTGAAGGCCCACAGTCAAGGCACATATGAGAAAGCAATCAATGAACAACTTAGGTGTTGCAACGAAAAACTGATGATTGATGCTTCTCATCTCTCTTCGTTCCTGTCTGTCTGTCCCTATCTATCCCTCTCTCTGTCCTTGAAAAAAAAAAGATTGAATCATGGCTTCTTCAAGTAAGCGTAAATGTAAGAATAGTCCTGACACCTTCTGTTATATATGTGGCTGTTACACACTTCACCATCAAAGATGCAATATTTCATCATTTGTGACACGTGCATATATTTCCAATTTTCAAGTTCCCTTTGGCGATCAAGACAACAATTGGGCTCCTTATATTGTGTGTCATAATTGAGGAAATGCTTCGTGACTGGACAAAAGGAAAACACAAAGGAATGCCTTTTGGTATTCCCATGGTTTGGCGTGAACCTAAGGATCACAGTAGTGACTGTTATTTCTGTCTGATCCATACAAAGGGCATCAGCAAAAAAAAAAGGCATATGATCGCATATCCTAATATTGCTTCAGCAATATGACCTATCCCACACTCTGAGACACTCCTGGTTCCAGTTTTCAATGGTTTTATTTCTTCTAAGGATAAATAAAGTGAACATGGTGATCAAGTGTATTTTGATAAGATGCATGAGGAAATGGTTGTAGAATCTGAAGGGTCTTCTTCTGATGCCAAGCAGTCATTAACCCCTCAGCAGTTGAGCCAACCCGAATTGAACGACTTAGTAAGAGATTTGGGCCTATCAAAGAAAGCAGCTGACTTATTAGCCTCCAGGCTTCAAGAAAAGAATGTACTTCACCAGTCAGCTAAAGTATCCCATTTCAGGAAGCATGAACAAATTTTTGTGGACCTTTTTTCTGAAGACAAACACTTTATTTACTATCATGATATCATTAGTCTTCTCAGCCAGGTAGGTGTTACCACTTACAGTCCAACAGAATGGCGGCTATTTCTTGACAGCTCTAAACGGAGTCTGAAATGTGTTCTACACAATGGTAATGTTTATGCAGTGGTTCCAATTGGTTATTCAACTCATCTGTGAGAAGATTATAATGACATAAAAATTGTCCTCGACTTACTGAAGTATGAGGAGCATAACTGGATTATTTGTGTGGATCTTAAAATGGTAAATTTTCTGCTAGGACAACAGAGAGGTTTCAGGAAGTATCCTTGCTTTCTGTGTTTGTGGGACAGCTGAGCTCGGGAGAAACACTAGACACAGAATGAGTGGCCGAAACGTGAAGCTCTGGAAGTAGGGATGCAAAATGTTGTGAATGAACGTATAGTTAATCGAGACAGGATCATTTTTCCCCCACTTCACATCCAACTTGGCTTAATGAAACAGTTTGTTCAGGCTTTGAATAGAGAAAATGATTGCTTTCAACATATTATTTCTGCTTTTCCTGCCTTGTCTTTCGAGAAGATAAAAGCAGGTGTATTCGATGGACCTCAAATTCAAACCCTCATACGTGACTAAGAATTTGCCAGGAAGATGAATAAGGTGGAGAAAGCAGCATGGCAGTCTTTTGTGGCAGTTACAAAGAACTTCCTTGGCAACAAAAAAGCAGAAAACTATGAACTTCTGGTTCAAAGGATGCTGTTGGTTTTCCTCAACACTTCCTGAACAGTCACCTTGATAAGCTTCCTGTAAAGCCAGTAGTCGCGACCACTATCACAGCCGCCTGGCCCATGCAGGTTCGCATTGGATTCAAACAGTCGGTAATGAAACACAGGAGCCAAAAACTGGTGAGCCATCAGCTTTAATTCTAGCTTGCACCCGGCGGGCAAGCAAAAACACACACTGGGCTCCAAAACCCACACATTCAGTGCTCACAAAGCTACTGACTTATCCGAGTTTCCTAGAATCAAAGGTTTCTAGCTCACCAGACTTATTCACCTCTGTTTCCCATCTCCTCCTGCACAAACTCTTAACAAACTGGCTTCTTCCTCAGCACTCAGCCATCTTGGCTGCCTCCTCTCCTCCACATGGCCTTAATCTGCTCTCCTCTCTAATACCTCAGGAACCAAGAACCAAGAGAGAGAGCAAGCTACCGGACTGCCCCAGTTTATAGCATAGAAAATCCAAACCTTTAATCCAATTATCCATAAAGAAAGTCTCTGATACAAAGCCACCCATCTGAGGAATAATGGGATTCCTCAAGAGAGTGCACCACCCTATATCATGCAATCAGTCAAGGGTGTGGGGAAGTGCTTACTCTTAAACTAAGCCTTAGGCTATGACAACCCGGCCTGCCCACAGCCTGTTCCAGAACACACATTAATATCAACGAACTTCCATGTGGGCAGCGCCACCTTTTAACAAAGTGAGCATATCATATTTTATCTGCCCAACACTTCCCAAAAATCTTGGAGCTGTTAGTGATGAGCAGACTACTGCTGGAGCATCAAACAAGATTGTCCTCAACAAGTACACCAATGCAAGAGCTACAAACGCAAATTTTTGCCTGAATAGAATTTAAATAAGTTTTACACAAATTTTATGATTAAAATAAGTTTTTCAATATATTCTATTTTGAAATTGTAGACAAATTCTGATGCAATCATATCTTTTAGTGTATTAGTGTATTTACCGCATTATATAAATTATTATATTTTCACAAAGATGATGCTCAAGAAGACATTCTACTTCATTATGTTAAACTAAATGTTTAAAATTTTACAATAAAATGAAAACCTAAAATCTTGAATTGCAAAACACCTGTAGCTTAAAGAGAAAAACTAATGTCAGATTTGAGATCAGCACACTCGAATTAGGTAAGAACAAGTGTTTTTGTGGATGCAACAAAAATTTTGTTCCCCAGTGTTATCTGCCTAACAGGAACCCAACACTTGCTTTGGCCCTGTGGGAGAGAGTTGGAACCCTCTCCTAGTGTCAGTCTCCTTCATTCCTCACTCATTCTCTTTCCCACAACTTCTCACACACCAGTGGAGGGCAACAAGTCACTACTCTTAACCTATGGAGGGCCTATGTGACTTTCATGTCTTAGGGAGGGGAAGGGGAGAGGCAGCCGGGGGGTCTGTCCCTGAGTCCCATCCCCCATAATTCTATCACTCATGATCCCATCACTCATTCTCTTTTCTGGAGCTGCACTTCATTTCAAGGAGCTGATAACCAGCAAGGTCCACACCGTGGTTTGTTATTTTCCAAACATTTCCATCTGGCCCTGTTCCCTTTTCTTTCTCTAAGATTCTTTTAAAGAAAAGTTCTAATCTTTTCTATTTTCCTTTTAATACTATTCCTACCCCATATCTTCTAAATGGGTAAAACTTCTTTGGGTCAGTATGTGGATATCTGAAACTAGTTTCTACTCCATACTTCCTCCAGCACTCTCTTAGGTCTTTAGTTAAATTACATCAGAAATTTTCCTGACAAACGAAGAGAACCTACAAAACAGACAATTTACCATGTACATTTACACTTGACTTTTAAGCACAGTTCAACAGACAAGGGAAGGGGGTTCCCCATCAGGAGTCTTTCAGGTGCTCGCCTGGCCGCATCCCTCGCAGGAGCTTAGGCACCTCTTAGCATTGGTGGGTGGATATAAAGCCACGACTGGGATCAGAGAGTGTCTGATATCACCCCAAGCCATATGAGGATCACAACAGAACCGCAGGTTGGAGCCCACTCGGACTCTGTAGTTATTCACCGTGGAGCCACAAACTGGAAACTCAGGTTCAGGCACCAGAGATCCTCACTCACACACCGATCACTCAGGGATTTTTAGACAGAAACAGTAAAAGCAAAGAATTAGATCTTGACATGGACAGACAGCACAGAGGTGTCTGTAAGGCCCGTAGCCACAGCTACCATCACAGCTGCTTGGCAGGTTCCCATTTGATTCAGACAGACAGTAATGAAACAATGAAGCCAAGAACTGGTGGGCCATTAGCTTTAATCTTAGTTCACACCTGGCAGGCAAGAAATACACACAGTGGGAAAACACTTCCCTTTCCATTCAGGGCTCCCAAAGGCACTGACTCATCCAAGTATTCCTAGAATCAAAGGTTTCTACATCACCAGCTTTATTCACCTCTGTTCTCCATCTCCTTCTCTCTGCACAAACTGGCTTCTCCTTCAGCACTCCGCCATTGTTGGGCAGATAAAATATATTATGCTCACTTTGTTAAAGATGGCGCTGCCCACATGGAAGTTCGTTGATATTAATGTGTGTTCTGGAACAGGCTGTGGGCAGGCCAGGTAGTTGTAGCCTAAGGCCTAGTTTAAGAGTAAGCTCTTCCCCACACCCTTGACTGATTGGATGATGCAGGGTGGTGCACTCTCCTGAGGAATCCCATTATACAGAGACTTCCTTGTTTGTATAATTGGATTAAAGGTTTTGAGTCTGCTATAAAGTGGGAGAGACCAGTAGCTTGATCTCTCTCGCTTGGTTCCTGAGGTAGAAGAGAGGAGAGCAGATTAAGGCCACATGGAGGCCAGGAGAAGCAGTCAAGATGGCAGAATGCTGAGGGAGAAGTCAGTTTGTTAAGAGTTTGAGCTGGAGGAGATGTGGAACAGAGGCGAATAAGTCTGGTGAGCTAGAAACCTTTGATTCTAGGAAACTCGGATAAGTCAGTAGCTTTGTGAGCATTGAATGTGTGGGTCTTGGAGCCCAGTGTGTGTTTTTGCTTGCCCGCTGGATGCAAGCTAGAATTAAAGCTGATGGCTCACCAGTTTTTGGCTCCGTTGTTTCATTACCGACTATTCGAATCCAATGCGAACCTGCATTGGGTCAGGCGGCTGTGATCCTGACCGTGACTACTGGTTTTACATTTGGCATAGTCTGTGGGCAGGATTCGATACAGATCGGCATGGAGCCACCACCACCTTTGAGCGGTGGAGTAGAGGACTGGTTGCTGTTATGGTTTCCCATAGCTGTTTTTTGGGGGACTGTAGGCTGGCTGACTTTTATAGCCATGTGTGTGGAAACCAAGAGCTCTATGGAGGAGGCTGCCTGGAACCTGCAAACTGAGCAGTGGAAGGAGCTGGAGGAAACGTGGGAGAAACAGATACTGACCCTGGAGCTGAAGGAAGCGCTGGAGGAGGAGGCTGACCAGGTTTGCGAGATTCACCTGGAAATGGAGCAGACGCTGGAGAAGGAATCACAGGTTCGTGAGTTGCAGGTTGCCCTGGACATTGTGGAGAGCCAGCCGCGGCAGGAGGCCGAGGCTGGGGTTGGAGCTGCAACACCTGCTGAGCAGAAGGCGATGGCAGCCTGGGGCTCCACCCGGCAGCCTGGTGCTTGAGCCCAGCAGCAGGAGCTGATGTTTTCAGTTCCTCTTTGGAGGATGAGGAGCATTGGTCTGGAATTGTGATCCGCAGTCTCCAGAAGGTGAGAGCCCAGCAGCAAGGAGTAGCTACATTGCCGGTAGGTCTGCGATTTTGGGACATAGGGGTGGATGCCATCATGCTCCCCAGAGCAGAGATGAAAATGCTGACTGCCATTGCCACATGCTTTTCTTTAGGACAGTGTGAGACTTGCCATGATGGCAGGAATGAGGGGGGAGGCTAAAGCCCTATGTGTGTGGACTGATTTCCTGGACTATGACCGGATGGGCACAAGCTCCTTTGTTGAATGGACTTACGGATTTTGGACAATGTGAAATACCCTGACGGGGGTGGGGATGGCTTTGCTGGAGGTCTTCCTGCCCCGGGAAGCTTTTCCCATGGCTAGAGAAAAGGCCGAGGACATTTTGCGCTTTTGGCAAAGTGCTCAGAGACTGGTGAAATGTATCTTTGTAATTGTTGAAATTGTATGATTTTATGCTATTGCTGTAATTTGTGTAATGTACTTAATTTCCTTGTATAAGAATGCCAGTGGTGTAGATTGTGGGTAGTAAAGTGAGCATAGGGGTGGATTGTTGGGCAGATAAAATATATTATGCTCACTTTGTTAAAGATGGCGCTGCCCACATGGAAGTTCGTTGATATTAATGTGTTCTGGAACAGGCTGTGGGCAGGCCAGGTCGTTGTAGCCTAAGGCCTAGTTTAAGAGTAAGCTCTTCCCCACACCCTTGACTGATTGGATGATGTAGGGTGGTGCACTCTCCTGAGGAATCCCATTATACAGAGACTTCCTTGTTTGTATAATTGGATTAAAGGTTTTGAGTCTATGCTATAAAGTGGGAGAGACCAGTAGCTTGATCTCTCTCTCTTGGCTCCTGAGGTAGAAGAGAGGAGAGCAGATTAAGGCCATATGGAGGCCAGGAGAAGCAGTCAAGATGGCAGAATGCTGAGGGAGAAGTCAGTTTGTTAAGAGTTTGAGCTGGAGGAGATGTGGAACAGAGGCGAATAAGTCTGGTGAGCTAGAAACCTTTGATTCTAGGAAACTCGGATAAGTCAGTAGCTTTGTGAGCACTGAATGTGTGGGTTTTGGAGCCCAGTGTGTGTTTTTGCTTGCCTGCCGGGTGCAAGCTAGAATTAAAGCTGATGGCTCACCAGTTTTTGGCTCCGTTGTTTCATTACTGACTGTTCGAATCAAATGCGAACCTGCATGGGTCAGGCGGCTGTGATCCTGACCATGACTACTGGCTTTACAGCCATCTTGGCTGCCTCTCTGCTGCAATGCTAATTTCAGGAACCAAGAGAGAGCGAACCTCTGGTCTGCCCCCATTTTATAGTGTAGAAATCAAAACCTTTAAGTCAATATACAAATAAGAAAGTCTCTGATACAAAGTCACTTATCTGAGGCATAATGGGATTCCTCATAAGAATGCATCACCCCATGTCATGCAACAGGCAAGGGTGTGGGAAAAAGCTTAGTTTTGAAAAGATCTTAGTATTAAAAGGGTGGGAAAGGCTTAGTCTTAAAACTAAACCTTAGGCCGGTGATGGGCAATCTTTTGAGCGTGGTGTGTCAAAATTCGCCAAAAAACAGAGCATAACTCAGGTGGTGTGTCACTTCGAGAAAAACAGCCTAACCGGAAGTCCCAGAACTAGGCGCTCTGTGCCGGAGTTCTGTTGTTTTGGCCTACAGACCTCCAGCACAGTGTCTACACTACAGCAAATGTTTTATCCTCGGCTACTGCACCTGGCCATGCAGGAGCCGAGGATGAAACGTCCTTCTTGGCATGTGGCCCCATACTTCTTTGGTATACGGCTGCATGTAGCCGCGTGTCATCAAACATGGCTACACATGTCAGTGCTGATACGTGTGTCATAGGTTCGCCATCATGACCTTAGACTATAATGACTTTGCCGGCTTACAGCCCTGTCTCCCACACCCAATGCAAACAATAAGCAAGCAAATATATACAGTGGTACCTTGAGATATGAATTTAATTCATTCTGTAACCGAGCTCGTAAATCAGTCAACTCATATATCAAACTGCCGATACTGAATCCCTGTGCCAACGTGCCAACTAGTGGCAGCTTCCCGAATCATGACTCGTATCTCAGAATTTTGCTCGGATCTTGAACAAAAATATGGACCTAGTCGCAGCTCGTATCTTAAAAAAAAAAAATATATATATATATATATATATATATATGTTGGTCTGTTCGTATCTCAAGGTACCACTGTACATCATATTTACAAACTTATTTGACCGACAGTGTCCCTGAAAGTATGAGGCAGGACTGATTAACTCAGTCCCTACTAATTTTCTTCCTTGAGAGCACAAACAGATGTGTCCTGGAAGTCCGAGGCAGGACTTATTCAGTCCCCACTAATGTCTTCCAAGAGCACAAACAGATGTCCTCACTAATGTCTTTCCTGAGAGAACAAACAAATATGTCCCAGAAAAGCTTGAGGCAGAACCTAACTCTCCACCAACATCTTGGCCCTGGAGAGCCTATTGTGTGAGTCTGATCACATCCGACCTTCCACCACAATAGTTTCAAATTGACTAGTCAAAACAGAAAAGCTAGAATTTAAAACAGAGAGAAAGCTAGAATTTAGTAAAGCAAATGATTTGCCTTACTTACTTACTCCGGAGGTGAGAATTTACACTCCTTGATTTCTCTGACGAATCATTGAATTTTAGGGACCAGAGGTATCTGCCGAGATGTTGTCTGAGACCCATAGGAAAACTAGAGCCCTGGAACGTCTCAGGGGGCGCCCCTCCTAGAGATCAGGCGGGGTCAGGAAACCTTCCGGAGAAGCCAGCCAGTCCAGGTGTCTCTACCTGGTGACAAAGAACACCAGTTTTCCGGATGTAAAGTCAGTAGCCACGGCCACCACCACAGCTGCCTGGTCTGTGCAGGTTTGCATTTGATTTGGACAGACGGTAATGAAACAATGAAGCCAAAAACTGGTGGGCCATTAGCTTTAGTCCTAGCTTGCACCCGGCAGACAAGAAATACACACAATGGGAAAACATTTCCTTTTCCATTCAGGGTTCCCAAAGCCACTGACTTACTCAAGTATTCCTAGAACCAAAGGTTTCTACCTCAGCAGCCTTATTCACCTCTGTTCCCCATCTCCTCCACTCTGCAAAAACTGGCTTCTCCTTCAGCACTCTGCCATCTTGGCTGCTTCTCTTGTGCAATGCCAATTTCAGGAACTAAGAGAGAGAGCCTCCGGTCTCCCTTATTTTATAGTGTAGAAATTAAAGCCTTTAAGCCAGTATACAAATAAGGAAGTCTCTGATACAAAGCCACTTATCTGAGGTATAAATGGGATTCTTCATAAGAGTGCACCACTGTAAAGCCAGTAGCCGAGGCCACAATCACAGCCGCCTGGCCAAGGCAGGTTCGCATTAGATTCGAACAGTCGGTAACGAAACAACGGAGCCAAGAACTGGTGAGTCATCAGCTTTAATTCTAGCTTGCACCCGGCGGGCAAGCAAAAACACACACTGGGCTCCAAAACCCACATATTCAGTGCTCACAAAGCTACTGACTTATCTGAGTTTCCTAGAATCAAAGGTTTCTAGCTCACCAGACTTATTCACCTCTGTAAAGTCAATAGCCAGGGCCACCATCACAGCCGCCTGCCAGTGCAGGTTCTCATTGGATTTGGACAGATGGCAATGAAACACCGGAGCCAAGAACTGGTGAGCCATCAGCTTTAATTCTAGCTTGCACCCGGCAGGCAAGCAAAAACACACACTGAGCTCCAAAAGCCATACATTCAGTGCTCACAAAGCTACTGACTTATCCGAGTTTCCTAGAATCAAAGGTTTCTAGCTCACCAGACTTACTCACCTCTGTTCTCCATCTCCTCCAGCACAAACTCTTAACAAACTGGCTTCTCCCTCAGCACTGTGCCAACTTGGCTGCTTCTCCTGGCCTTCACGTGGCCTTAATCTGCTCTCCTCTCCAATACCTCAGGAACCAAGAGAGAGAGATCAAGCTACTGGTCTCTCCCACTTTACACCATAGAATCAAAACCTTTAATCCAATTATATAAACAAGGAAGTCTCTGTATAATGGGATTCCCCAGGAGAGTGCACCGCCCTACATCATCCAATCAGTCAAGGGTGTGGAGAAGAATTTACTCTTAAAACCAAGCCTTAGGCCGTAACGACCTGACCTGCTTACATTACAACTTTTTCCCCACAGCCATCCCAAGCATAAGGGCAAATAATATTACCTGGGTGAAGGACTTCCATGTGGGCAGCGCCATCTTTAACAAAGTGAGCATATTATATTTTATCTGCCCAACAACCTCTGTTTCCCATCTCCTCCTGCACAAACTCTTAACAAACTGGCTTCTTCCTCAGCACTCTGCCATCTTGGCTGGTTCTCTCCTCCACGTGGCCTTAATCTGCTCCCTCAGGAACCAAGCGCGCTCAAGAGAGAGATCAAGCTACTGGTCTCTCCCACTTTATACCATAGAATCAAAACCTTTAATCCAATTATACAAACAAGGAAGTCTCTGTATAATGGGATTCCTCAGGAGAGTGCACCACCCTACATCATCCAATCAGTCAAGGGTGTGGAGAAAAGCTTACTCTTAAAACTAAGCCTTAGGCTACAACAACCCAGCCTGCCCACAGCCTGTTCCAGAACACACATTAATATCAACGAACTTCCATGTGGGCAGCGCCATCTTTAACAAAGTGAGCATAATATATTTTATCCGCCCAACAACCACCCCACATCATGCAACAGTCAAGGGTGTGGGGAAAAGTTTAGTGTTGAGAAGATCTTAATATCAAAAGCGTGGGAAAGGATTAATCTTAAAACTAAGCCTTAGGCTAAAAGGACCCAGTCTGCTTACAGACTGTCCCCCACACCCAATGCAAACTATAAGCAAGCAAACATATACATCATATTTGCAAACATAAACATCATATTTGCAAACTTCGGACAAGCCCCCAAATGTTGTAAATGTACTTTAATCTGCGGGTTACACAGAGACACCAGGTCCAAATGAATTTTTGAGTTTATTAATTAGCTGTTGTTGAGCAGATAAAATATATTATGCTCACTTTGTTAAAGATGGCGCTGCCCACATGGAAGTTCGTTGATATTAATATGTGTTCTGGAACAGGCTGTGGGCAGGCCGGGTCGTCATAGCCTAAGGCATAGTTTGAGAGTAAATTCTTCTCCACACCCTTGACTGATTGGATGATGTAGGGTGGTGCACTCTCCTGAAGAATCCCATTATCAGAGACTTTCTTGTGTGTATAATTGGATTAAAGGTTTGGATTATCTATGCTATAAACTGGGGTAATCCAGTAGCTTGATCTCTCTCTCTCGGTTCCTGGGTTCCTGAGATTAGTATCAGAGAGGAGAGCAGATTAAGGCCATGTGCAGGAGAAGCAGCCGAGATGGCAGAGTGCTGAGGAAGAAGCCAGTTTGTTAAGAGTTTGTGCAGGAGGAGATGGGAAACAGAGGTGAATAAGTCTGGTGAGCTGGAAGGCTTTGATTCTAGGAAACTCGGATAAGTCAGTAGCTTTGTGAGCACTGAATGTGAATCCTGGACGCGACTACTGGCTTCACAGCTGTCTAGCTACATGGGGTACAATCCCAAATCATGGAGGAAGTCCCTAAAATGCTGTGGCTGATTTTATAGACTGTAAAGCCAGTAGTCACAGTGTAAAGCCAGTAGCCGAGGCCACTATCACAGCCGCCTGGCCCACACAGGTTCACATTAGATTCGAACAGTTGGTAATGAAACACAGGAGCCAAGAACTGGTGAGCCATCAGCTTTAATTCTAGCTTGCACCCGGCGGGCAAGCAAAAACACACACTGGGCTCCAAAACCCACTCATTCAGTGCTCAGAAAGCTACTGCCTTATCCGAGTTTCCTAGAATCAAAAGGTTTCTAAATCACCCGACTTACTCACCTCTGTTTCCCATCTCCTTCTCTCTACACAAACTCTGCACAAACTGGCTTCTTCCTCAGCATTCTGCCATCTTTGCTGCCTCCTCTCCTCCACGTGGCCTTAATCTGCTCTCCTTTCTAATACTAACCTCAGGAACAGAGAGAGCAAACTCCTATCCACCCACTTTATAGTGTAGATTCAAAACCTTTAATCCAATCTACAAACAAGGAAGTCTCTGATACTAAGTCACTTATCTGAGGCATTGTTGGGCAGATAAAATATATGCTCACTTTGTTAAAGATGGCGCTGCCCACATGGAAGTTCGTTGATATTAATGTGTGTTCTGGAACAGGCTGTGGGGAGGCCGGGTCGTTATAGCCTAAGGCTTAGTTTAAGAGTAAGCTCTTCCCCACACCCTTGACTGATTGGATGATGTAGGGTGGTGATGTAGGGAGGAATCCCATTATGCCTCAGATGGGTGGCTTTGTATCAGAGACTTCCTTGTTTGTATAATTGGATTAAAGGTTTTGAGTCTATGCTATAAAATGGGAGAGAGCAGTAGCTTGATCTCTCTCTTGGTTCCTGGGTTCCTGAGGTTAGTATTAGAGAGGAGAGCAGATTAAGGCCACGTGGAGGAGAGAAGCAGCCAAGATGGCAGAGTGCTGAGGAAGAAGCCAGTTTGATAAGAGTTTGTGCAGGAGGAGATGGGAACAGAGGTGAATAAGTCTGGTGAGCTAGAAGCCTTTGATTCTAGGAAACTCGGATAAGTCAGTAGCTTTGTGAGCACTGAATGTGTGGGTTTTGGAGCCCAGTGTGTGTTTTTGCTTGCCCTCCGGTGCAAGCTAGAATTAAAGCTGATGGCTCACCAGTTTTTGGCTCCATTGTTTCATTACCAACTGTTTGAATCTAATGTGAACCTGCACGGGCCAGGCGGCTGTGATCCCGGCCTTGACTACTGGCTTTACAGGCATAATGGGAGGTTTCCTCATGAGAGTGCACCACACCACATCATCCAATCAGTCAAGGGTGTGGGGAAAAGCTTACTCTTAAAACTTGCACGTGGGCAGCGCCGTCTTTAACAAAGTGAGCATAATATATTTTATCTGTCCAACATAGACCAAATCACATACTGGTTGGGGTGGGTAAGAAGAGGCTCGTGATTCCTTTGTCTAGAGCAGTGGTTCTCAAAGTGTATGCCAGGGCACACTGGTGCGCCCTAGAAGTTTTCCAGGTGAGCCCTATAATATTTCAGAGAAATGTGTGCCTGTTGGGGACCAAAAACCAACAGGGTTTTTGGAGTTTAGATTTTTGGGGGACAGCGGTGTGGGGAATTGGCTGTAAACTGACAGTCTGCCCAACCCCCCACCTCACTTGCCTGATTAGGTTGCAAAAGGCGGTTAAGCTGTGGAGCTGGATTGTTTACACTACCCCCCATGTTCCCCGGAAAGACTGGAGGCAAGTTTCTTCTATCCTTTGTTTGGTGTAAAGTTAAGATGATATGTATGGTGGGGGTTTTCTTCACTCAACATAATTAAGAATAAAAAGAGAGGAATTCTTCAATGTATTAATGAGAAAATGAGAGTTTGCCTTTTAAATATATGCCCAAACATTGAAGAAATCACTAGGACACATCAGGCTCATGTTTCTCATAAACACAAGAATGAAAAAAACTTAACACAATCGTGCCGAGACCTGCCGAATTTACTAAATCTTACTAAGAATATATATATATATATATATACTAAGAATATATATACTAAGAATATATATATACTAAGAATATATATATATACTAAGAATATATATTACTAAGAATATATATATATATATATATACATATATATATATAAAGATAACTTTTTTTAAATTTATTTTTATTTTATTCATTTTAGAGAGGAGACACAGAATGAGAGAGAGAGAGAGAGAAAAAGAGAGGAGGAGCTGGAAGCATCAACTCCCACATGTGCCTTGACCAGACCAGTGCAGGGTTTTGAACTGGCGACCTCAGTGTTCCCAGGTTGACGCCCCATCCACTGCGCCACCACAGGTCAGGCAAAAAAAGATAACTTTTTGGTCATTCTTTTAACCCCCTTTTTACAAATTCTAAAAAGCATAACTCAAAAAATGTAACATAAAAATGTTTTAAATGTCAGAATAAATTTAATTTTGTTGTGTTTCTTTCATTTAATTACCATAAAAGCATGCTTGGAGTTTATTTTTTTTCTTTAATATTTAACTTAATTATATAACATATTTCTCAGAAATTTGTGTATAGTGCGCCTACAATCATTTGTAGAATTTTAAATGTGCCCCAACTTCAAAAAGTTTGAGAACCACTGGTCTAGAGGTTCTCATGGCTTTAGGATGGGAGGGTGAGTCATAGTGTAGGAATTCTTAATTAAGGTACATAAACATATTTTTTAAAGGTTTTTAAGAAAAGAGAAGGAAGGGGATTCTCGGATAAGTTCCATCTTCCTTGCTCTGTAGTTAAATTATGACTATCTGACCTAGTTGCCCTTGTAAGCCCTTCCTCCTGCATTCTTCTCTTTCCTAATACTAAGTTTTGCAGTTCCTCGGTACCTTATCACAGCAACTGAGGGAAGTGGAAACCAGCTCTGCTGAAGACCCAGTGTGATGATGAAATTGGCTGACACTCAAGCCGGAATTGGTCACTGTTTCACTTATTTCAACAGATTGTGCAAACAAACTAGTCCCTGAAGGCATGCCTAGTGAGAGTTAGGTCTGTAAATGGGGGATGCCAGTTTCTTGACAGTGATACCAGGTGATCAAGAAAGCTGGTTTGGGGAAAAATAAGGTGCAAGAACAACTTCAGCAAAGTCCTGAGAACCCACAATAGTTGGTACAAATGTCTTCTGGATGGGATTGGCTGCATGGTGCCAGTTTGGAAAAGTAGGCTAACTTCCCCACACTCAGAAGGGGGAACACTCTAGGAGGGTCTACAGAAACCATCCTCACGGAGGAAAAAAGGGTATTTCTCATCCAAAAACCAACAGATAGGGACACCAAGGATGTCATTCAAAAGGAGCAGAGGAGACCACAGAAAGAGAGACAGAATTTTGCTCCCCATTTGGGTATCTGCTTAACCAGCTTGCAAGGGAATGTCCTGGGTTCAGAGGGGTAAAGTGACTATTTGTCTGGGGGTGCATGTGCAACTGACATTGACCCAGCTTGAGCCAATGGGCAATATCATGCCCTACCTACCTTCAGCCTCTCTGAGTCAATAAGATAGTGTTTGGTCAGTGGGAGGCCACTGCAGGCAATCAGAGGGGACTAGGGGAATGACATCTGTCCTCCACCAAAGGTTACCTCCATGTTCAGTTATAGCTACTCCCTCTGGATTCCAGGAACAGCTTGTTCCCTGATCCCATCAGCTGGGAATGGTGGTAGGTCTTAGATAATGCTGGCCTCCAGACGCTGCCCTAGACTTGATGGTGTCCCTTGGCCCTGCTCACACCTTTGTAAATGACCACTTCTTCAGTGCTCTTCATTTATCTCATCTGAGGTAGCTGCCAGGCCCTGACAGTTACATGCCCCAAAGGGATGGAAATCCTGAGCAAGCCAGTCACGTGGGTGTTCATGGATGGTGGTTTAGGCACAGCGAAATCCGAAAGAACAATCCCTGGAATGGGAGGGGGAAAGAGGAACATTTTCTACTTTAAATGTCTACACTTACCAACTGTTTCTTTTTCTTACAGAAAGCCTGCATGGTGGTTTAAATTATAATTATTAACATATGTAATTGTACTTTATATATATATTTTTTTCTTTTAAGATTTTATTTATTGATTTTACAGAGAGAAGAGGGTGGGGGGGGCGGGACGAGAAGTAGTTGCTTCACACTAGCTGTTCATTGGTTGCTCAGCATATGTGCCTTGACCAGGCAAACCCAGGGTTTCGAACCAGCAACCCCAGCACTTCAGGTCAGCGCTCCAATCCACTGCGCCACCACAGGCCAGGCATATATTATATTTTTCAAAGGAAAATTGCTCAGCACCATGATTGGCATGTAGTAGGACTGAATATATAAGGCCTGTGAGAAGCCAGAGGACAGTGTGGTTCAGAACAAGGACTCCAAGTGCCAGGGTTCAAACCAGGACCAGCTATGCGAATTGAGACAGGTCCTTCACCTCTTTTTGTCTCAGTGTTCTCACCTAAAAACTGGGGAAATAGTAACGTGGGTGTAAAAATCAGATGAGTTGAAATGCACACGTGTGTAGTTGCACAAATGCACATCACACGTATACTGACATTCAGTCACACACTCTCATATACACTGAATAAAGATCAGCCCACTTACAGCCTGTCGTCTCTGAACCTTCCAGCAGGGGGAGCCTCACACATGCTCAGAATATGTCATTAGGGGAATAAGAAAAATATTTTAAATAAGAATTCTAAAAGCAAAGAAAGAATATGATTTTCAGCTTCAATTATATTAAATATTTGCTCATTTCGTGTTGCAGTGGTTTTGTTGTGTTTTATTTTGCAGCCAGTAACCCTGCCGGCTCCCAATCCGTGGGCTCCTGAAATGTTCTGACACTTGTACTGGGGGACCACCCCTCCACCATGCCAGAGGGAGCAAGTCCTGGGGCTGCCGCTATCCCAAGTGCTGAGGGAAATGCAAGCCCTGCCCTCCTTCCATCTTCCTCTCACTATTGCAGACCCGTGAGACCTCCATTTCCTGCAACATCTAGGTTAAAATAAAGTCCAGGCAGGTCATGCCTCTCTGGGGGGAAGAAATATTAGGGTTTTTCCCCCAGTGTTTCGCTTCACACTCTAGGCCAGCTATGCATCAAAGACCCTTGTAATTTCTCATATGTAACCACAGATATTTAAATTTTACTGAATCTTATAATGATAGTTTTGTGGGGTTTTTTAACATCAGGTTGCCACATTTCCCAAAACCTAACTTTTATGACTTAAAAAGAATTCAAATTTTGGAATGTGATGCAAAAAGAAGGGAAAGGGAGAAAATTATCACTAGGGACTGAAGTTTACCAGATGTCTCCATTGTGTTGCACATGCTTCTTTATTCAATCTCCACAACAGGGACATGATGCAGCTACTATTTATAGTAAATGAATGGAGGCTTAGAGAGAGAAATGATGTTCCCCAAGCCAAACAGCTAGTAAATAGCAGACTGGGATTGTGGCCTAGAGAGCACAACTCCAGGGTGTGGTGGATCCAGGCTCATCTGACTCTGACTGCTTCTAATTACCTGCTCCACCTTCCTTAAAGAGTAGTTTTGTTCTCATGATCCAAGATGGGGCCCCAGCTATGCCATCAATTTTTTTAAGCAGTAGGAAGGATAATGGGGAGAAACTGGGCAGAGAGTGTTCCCGGTTTTTCTTAAGGAAGGTTTCCAGAATGACCACATAATCTTTGACTTCTCCATATGGGAAAGAACATAGCCACTTAATAAATCTAGCTTCAAGAAAAGCTCTCAAAAATAATTTTCAGCCTGCCATTTACCTAGCTAAAAACTAGGAATTCTAAGAGGGTATAAATGATATCAGGATACACAATTAGCAGTCTCTGACACAGTCTACCTTGTTGACTATCAAAACGACCAATGTGTGCCATTGGATATGGGATTTTGTGGTCTGGAACTCTATACACTTAAAGACAATCACTCTTTTTTTTTTTTTTTTTTTTTTACAGGGACAGAGAGAGAGTGAGAGGGATAGATAGGGACAGACAGATAGGAACAGAGAGAGGTGAGAAGCATCAATCATTAGTTTTTCGTTGCCCTTGCAACACCATAGTTGTTCATTGATTGCTTTCTCACATGTGCCTTGACCACGGGCCTTCAGCAGATTGACCAACCCCCTGCTGGAGCCAGGGGCCTTGGGTCCAAGCTGGCAAGCTTTTGCTCAAGCCAGATGGGCCCGCGCTCAAGCTGGTGACCTCGGGGTCTCGAACCTGGGTCTTCCGCATCCCAGTCCGATGCTCTATCCACTGCTCCACCGCCTGGTCAGGCTAAACTTTTAGCTTTTAAAAATCATCTCTTGCCTGACCTGTGGT
Organism: Rhynchonycteris naso; assembly: GCA_037038555.1. Lineage (NCBI taxonomy): Eukaryota > Metazoa > Chordata > Mammalia > Chiroptera > Emballonuridae > Rhynchonycteris > Rhynchonycteris naso. The sequence goes on from CM073003.1 coordinate 23,041,561, forward strand.
GGCGCAGTGAATAAAGCATCAACTTGGGAACACTGAGGTCGCCAGTTCAAAACCCTGCACTGGTCCGGTCAAGGCACATATGGGAGTTGATGCTTCCAGCTCCTCCCCCCTTTCTCTCTTTCTCTCTCTCTCTCACTCTGTGTCTCCTCTCTAAAATTAATAAAATAAAAATAAATTAAAAATCATCTCTTAATGCTGGCTACTTTTTTCAGTTCCTTAAATGAATAGATGCTCTAAAAAGATGATAGAGACTTACAAAGGCACTATTAAATGAAAATAGAGACCTAGAGATAAAATGAATATGAATTATACTTTTGCCCTCCAAGCATACCCCAAGTCAGGAAAATGTGAAACTCTATTTTGATGACCTCATAATTAGGGAAAAAAAATCAAAGCCCATGGTTACATAAAAAGGGGAAATTATCAGCCCCGGCTGATTGGTTCAGCAGTACAGCGTGGAAATAACAGGAGAGTGACCATCTGCTTCTCCATCCCTCCCCCTCTCTCCCTCTTCTCCTCCCGCACCTATAGCTCGAATAAGCAAGTTGGCCCTGGACACTGAGGATGGCTCCATGGCCTGCCTCAGGTGCTAAAATAGCTCAGTTGCCGAGCAACAGAGCAGCGCCTCCAGATGGGCAGAACATCAGCCCCATATTGGGGGTTGCCAGGAGACCCCAGTTGGGGAACATACAGGAGTGTGTCTCGGCCTCTCTGCCTCTCACTTGATAAAAAAAAAAAATTTCTAGAAAGTGGTCAAGTCCTTTGCAAGGAACATCTAAAAGTAAATCAGTGCTACGTGGAAAAAGAAAGGGGAGGGGGTGATTATAAAACTCTCCTCACATAGTGGAGCTCTCAAAAAGTTACAACAGAAATCACTAGCAAGTGATTTCAGATTGATTCAAACTGCCTTAGTAACCTTGGGCATAGCGTGGGGTTCCATGGTGTAATGGCTAGCACTCTGGACTCTGAGCCCAGTAACCTTGGGCATAGCAAGCCTTGAACTTCATTTAGCATAATCCTCAACCAGTAGGCTTCCCAGGACTCCTCTTTTTTTTATTATTTATTTATTTTTTTTTTTTTAATTTTTTTATTTTACTCATTTTAGAGAGGAGACACAGAGTGTGCGTGAGAGAGAGAGAGAGAGAGAGAGAGAGAGAAAGGGGGGAGGAGCTGGAAGCTCAACTCCCATATGTGCCTTGACCAGACCAGTGCAGGGTTTTGAACTGGCGACCTCAGTGTTCCCAGGCCAACGCTTTATCCACTGCACCACCACAGGTCAGGCCCAGGACTCCTCTTAAAGAATGCTGTCTTCTCCAAATTCTACAAATATTTTTCTCAAATATGATAGTCATTATCCAGTAAAAGATAACTAGACACACAAGAAAATATGTGTGAAAATCAGCAGAAACAACAGATAAATATAACAGGTAAAGTTATTACAGAGACTAGGCACAAACTATAAGGCAACCAGGCTTGTTATGTTTAAGTAAACATGGTAACATAGTAATCATAGAAGCATTGTGAAAGATTCTGAAGGGAGAAAAGGTTAGATATATTATGAGATCATAACTGAGGTCAGATGACCAGAATATAGTGTCACTGTGGGTTCTCCTGTGTGACTCAGAGTCTCAAATGTGCCCCTTAAGTTCACCCTTAAACCTGGCCCTTCTCCTGCTCAAACACCTGCCATTGTTCCCCATTACTTGCACTATCAAGCCCATGATTGGGCTTAGGGAGAACCCGTGATCAACGAGGGACTCTGTGGTCGGCAGAAGAGGCAATCGGGATCTAGGACTCAGAGAGAGGGGAACCCCTTCCACAGCCACACCCGTTCCCTGGGTCCTCACTGGCCCCAAGCACCCACTGCTGGCTCTCTGGGAGGCTGGGGCAGCAGTGACAACAGTATTTTGTCTTTTCTTCTGGGAACCTACAAAGGGAGGTGTGTAAGGACAAGCCAGGCAGAGAAGGTCACTGATATCCTGCGCTTAGCGGCTCCACCCGCAGCCAAAGTCCTTCCTCTGTGCGCAGGATCAGCTCCGGCTTCCTGCGTGGCTCCACATCAGGCAGGACGCGGAAGCGCAGCAGCGTGAGCGCCACCACCACCTTCATTTCGGCCATGGCGAACGTCTGCCCGATGCAGTTCCTGTGGGCAGGAGGGAGTGGGGACCTGGACAATGACTGGGAACCCCATGCAGGCTGGCAATATCCCTTGAGGCCCACCACCCACATCCCTTCCCAGCCTCATACACCAGTTGACCTCACCTGGGCCCCACTGAGAAGGGAACAAATGCCAGAGGTGACCTCTTTTGGGGTGTTTCTGGGTCGAAGCGGAAGGGGTTGTATACCTGGGAGTGAAGAGAGACAGGCTTGCTGGATGGGGTTTTTCAGAACATACAGACACCCTCAGAAAAGACAGTGGATGCAATGGAGGGGGAGTGTCTGATTTCCCGGGTCAGGATCCCACCCCATCACCAGGTTTCAGGATGGAAATGGGAAGGGGCAACACCTTAGGGTCCGGCCATACTGACGGGTTGTGATGAACCCCAAAGATGCTGATGACACAGATGTTTCCTATGAGGGAGGTGGGAGCAGTCAGGACAAGGTCCCCACTGATGAGACCACCACCCTCCTCCCCTTGTCATTGCCAGCACCTTTGGGGATGACGCGGCCATCAGGAAGCATAATGTCCTGGGTACAGCAGCGGGAGATGACAGTAACTGGGGGGTGCAGGCGCAGACTCTCCTTGATGCACATGGTCAGGAAGGGCAACTGGGCCAGGTCGTCCCTAAGGAGCCCCCAACAGTTACCCAGAGAGCAAAAGCAGAGGACCCCCACCCCCACCCCAGTCCTCTTTCTGCCTCAGGAGACACTCTCCCCACCTCACTCTGACCCTCATTATTATAACAAAATAAATTCCAGACAAACCCAAAATGCAAACATTAGAAAGTCAGCTCTGGCCAGTATCTCAGTGGGTAGAGCATTGGCTTTGGCGTGCCGAGGTTGCTGGTTCGAGCCCCCATCAGGGCACATATGAGAAACAATCAACAAATTAATGCTTCTCTCTCTTTCTCCCCCTTCCTCTCCCTCTCTTGCTCATAAAAATCAACCAACTAATCAATCAATCAGTCACAAAAGTGGCTAGAAGGAAATGCAGGCTGGTAATTTAGAACCATTTCTGAGAAAAACACAGCCCAGTATTCTTTAAAACATTAGTACATTTGCATAAGAAGTTTTTTAAATTATAAAATTACCTTATAGCAAAAAATATATTTGATGAACTTGGAAGGTTATTTGCATAAGTAAGAGCCACTCCACACTCTAAGGTTGGATGACCTAATACCACAGTGCCAATTCTATCTAAATTAATCAGTATTTACAATGCAATCCAATAAAAATCTAGTTGTGGTTTTCTTGGAACTTGGTTATATTATTCAATTTGAAAGAATTAAAGTTCATTAAGAGCTAGGTCAATTTAAAAATAAAAGATCAAAGAAATCTATCATATATTAAGACTCATCACAAAAGTACAGTAAGAAATAAACCAATGAGGTATTGTTGCAAGAACAGAAAAACAGACCCATGGAACAGAATAGAGAGCTTAGAGATCACACAAACAGGTGAAATTTTAGCATTTGGTAAAGAAGGCCCCACAAAGCCCCAGACAATGGATGTTGTGGTAGGAGGTACTTAGAGAATTAGTGATGTGGAAATGAAAAGAATCAGATCCTCATCTACTCCCTGTACAAAATGATGAGTGTGTTAACCAACTTTATAGTACTCATTGTGCAATATACATGTCTATCAAATCTTCACATGGTATACCTTAAACTTACACAGTGTCATATGCCCATACTATCTCAATAAAGCTGGGAGAAAAAAAGAGGAAGGTTTAAAGTCATTGTAAATTATTTGGTACTATTTGAATTTTTACCAAGTGCGTAAGTTTTTAAAATAACTTTTATTTATTTATTTTTTTTACAGGGACAGAGAGAGAGTCAGAGAGAGGGATAGACAGGGACAGACAGATAGGAACAGAGAGAGATGAGAAGAATCAATCATTAGTGTTTCGTTGCCATTGCGACACCATAGTTGTTCATTGATTGCTTTCTCACATGTGCCTTGACCGCGGGCCTTCAGCAGACCGAGCAACCCCTTGCTGGAGCCAGCGACCTTGGGTCCAAGCTGGCGAGCTTTTGCTCAAGCCAGACGGGCCCGCGCTCAAGCTGGCGAGCTTGGGGTCTTGAACCTGGGTCTTGCGCATCCCAGTCCGACGCTCTATCCACTGCGCCACCGCCTGGTCAGGCAAGTGTTCAAGTTTTTGAAGGTGAAAGAAAACCATCTCTCCACCTCACAGGACTGCTAGGCCGAGCAAAGCCTTTAAGTTGAGGGCACTACCTCCAAAGTGCTTGTCCTTTCTAAGATCTTCTTTCCATCCTTCAGCTCTTGGCCCAGAATTTGGTTCCTGGAACCCCAGGCCCCAGCTCATCCCCTCCAGTTTGTCCCTATAGTTACAGAGAGATATTTCTAATGCCCATGTTTGACCTGTCTCTCCCCTGATCAAACATCTCCCATGGCTCCCCATTGCCCTGTGTTAGTCATGGCTTCCCCTCCCATAAAGAGTCTGCTGTGAAGCTGAGAGAACAATTAGCCAACAGCCTAAAGCTGTAGGTTCTCTGGACCCTGCTGCAGCATTCGAACCAAGGACACACCCAAGCAGCCCCCAGCCAATGACTAAGCCCATGGCCACTACTGCCTGACCATTTCTGCCAGTGTGAGACCCTTATGACAGAATCTCTGCCTGCTTTTACCTTTTAGTTAATATTGACTTCCCAAAAGAATTGCAGTGACACCCTTTGAAACTCTTATCTGGTTTCCAAATACTCCAGGGAAGCTTCTATGACCAATTCAGCCTCACTGGGAGCCCCTCTGGTTTTTCACACCACAAATGTCACCAGGATCCAGGCACCTTTATTTCCTTCCAAACATGCCAGGCTCATTCCTGCATGCTTCATCCTGGCCTTTGCACAAGCTAACCCCCAGGTCGGGAGCACTCTGCACTAGATAAAGTGAACTCAGATTCACTGTTTCACTATCCAGCCTCACCTCCTTTCCTCCAGCCCCAGCCTTGCCCAGGTAGGGCTCAGATGAGACTGGACACTGAGTTGGAAAAGGGTAGGCAGTATGGACCTGTTTACTGAATGAAAAGATGGATGAGTTTTTACCCTCAAAGAGTTCTTTGGGAATCCCTGCAATAGACTATTAGGTGGGAATTAGAAAAAAGATCAAAAAATTAAGGGGAGTAGGATCTTTTGGGGAAAAATTGCAACTTCAGGCAGAAGTGCAAGGGAGGGAAGAAGTTCATTTATTGAATGCATGCTGGATGGCATAGGTTCTACACGCACCGTTGCAATTCTCCACACAGTCCTGTGGAGAGAGATTCTCTCTCTCTTACACACACACACACACACACACACACACACACACACACACACACACACACACTTGACAGAGGAGAAAAGTGGTGCTGAGAAAAGGAAAAAAAATCACATAGCAAATTAGTAGGGCAATAAATGTGGACACTCAGATCTTTCTGTCCCAAAAGCTGGCAAATGTTCCCCTGCTATCCAAGCTGGATATCAGACCCTGCCTCTGAGCTCTGTTTCCATTACCACTAATAGGGTGACAGAGTCTGACCAGGCGGTGGCACAGTGGATAGAGCGTCGGACTGGGATGCGGAAGACTCAGGTTCGAGACTCCGAGCTCGCCAGCTTGAGCACGGGGCCCATCTGGCTTGAGCAAAAGCTCGGCAGCTTGGATCCAAGGTTGCTCGCTCCAGCAAGGGGTTGCTCGGTCTGCTGAAGGCCCGCGGTCAAGGCACATGTGAGAAAGCAATCAATGAACAACTATGGTGTTGCAAGGGCAACGAAAAACTAATGATTGATGCTTCTCACCTCTCTCTGTTCCTGTCTGTCTGTCCCTATCTATCCCTCTCACTGACTTTCTCTCTATCCCTGTAAAAAAAATTTAAAAATAAAAAAACTATGGTGACAGAATGGCAGAATCAACAGAAAGATCTTCCCCTTCCCCGTTTCAGGAGCAGAGCCAATGAGACGGGCTCAGGAAGAGGCCATGAGAACCAGCACTCACCATTCAATCGCTTTAGGCTCACGGTCCCCCAGGAGCTGTATCACCTCCTGCCGGCAGCGCTCTTGGTATTCTGGGTGCTTTGCGAGGTTGTACAGGATCCAGGAGAGGCCGCTGGCTGTGGTGTCGTGGCCTGAAAGGTAGTCAGACAGGCTCGGGTCTCTGGGTTGCTTCAGCTCCAGAGGGTGGGAAGCACCCTTATGTCGGGGCCCTCAGGGAAGGTGGGGAGGACGAGGTGGGATGGGGTGACCCAGGGCCCACCTCCAAGTCCCTGGGATAGACAGACCCCTACCTCCTCTGTAGTCCCACACTGAGACCCTCACCCTCAAACATGAAGGTATCAGCCTCAGCTCGGATATCCTCATCTGACAGCTTCCTCCCATCTTCATCCTTGAGAAAGTGCAAGATGCCTTAAATCATGTGGGCTGTGAGGGTGGCAGTGCCTGCCCTGCAACAGTCCCTGAAGCTCCATCATCCGAGCAGTATCCTTCCCTCCTCATCTTAAGGGCTCACCCCACACGTTTCCTCCCTGGTCTCCTGCCTCCTGTTTACTCCTTCCAGACAGCCTTCTACACAGTCATTTCTATGACTTATTTCTGACCATTCTTCCCTTTCTCAAGTACCCTCATGGCTTTCCAGTGCCCTCTGTTTCAAGACCAAGTTCTTCGATTTGACATTTGAAATCAAGGTCCATTCTACCTCTTGAATTCAGATCCCAGAGAAGCCCACCTTGGAGAGTAGGAGCACATCAATGAAGTCCAAGGTCTTAGCCTTGGCCTTGGTTTTGAGAAAGTCACTGGAACCCTGACTAATGAGGGTGCGGCGCCGCTCCTGGATGATGGCGTCTGTGAAGTCGTGCACCAGGTTGCAAGCCCTGCGAAAGCGTCTCCCATCCGGGGTGAGGTAGTACAGGTAGTCCATGTGCAAGAATATCTGCTGGGCCCGTTTTGTCACGAGGGCACTGAGCTCCAAGATGGCGGCAATATATTCACTGGGCTTCCTGCAGCACCAAGCCAGAAGCAGCTCCTAACACACATGAAATCCTGGGAGGCCCTCCCAGCCAGAACCCTGGACCACATTCAATCCTGAAAAGGATGCCCTGCAAACCTGCTTCTATCTCTACAAGCTGCCTCATGTCCTAGACCCCAGGACAAAGCTTAGGAGTCATGCTCATCTCCTCTCTCTCCTACGCAATATCTGCTCCTGCCCATTCTTCCTCAGTTTTTGTCAAATATGCCCATTTTCTCCTGACCAAACTCAGTCCTGGACTCCTTGCATCCTGAGTCAATCATCTCTATACTCAGATGTCTAAACTCAGCTCTGACGACACCCCTCATATGTTCTAATGTCTTCCACGGCTCCCTGGAAACCTCAGGATATAGTTCATACCTCTTTGCCTAGCTCTTGAATATCATTAAGATCCAGCTCCTGCTAAACCCTCCAATCTCATTTCTAAGATGTCTCCTCACTGTTGCACACACCTGTTCATTCTATTCTCCTGGTCTTTATCAAACATTTCTACTTACCTGAAGGGATTGCTTTTTCTCATTCCCCAGCCTCTCCTTAAATGTCCACCTTCTCCAGGAAGGCCCTTAATGATTGCCCTGGTCAGTCCACCCTCCGTCTGCTCCCTTGGGCCTGTGGCTGGCTCATGTTCCCAGGCTCTGGGCAGAGACTCACTCCTGGCAATTGCTGTCAAAACTGAAGACACATTTCTGCAAACTGTCCAGGGTCATGAGGCTGATGTGTTCAAACATGTCCAGACGGGTGATGCCTTCTGAGGCCAGGCGCTGCCACTTGGCCTGGACAGAGATAGAGAAGGGGACAGTGTTGGGGCTTCCCTGAGCCCTTCCCCATTCCTAACCACCTGGATGGACTCCCCCAGACCCTGCCTCTTGGTACTCTGTCCCAGGTATTCATGCCCAGGGGATATTAGGCTTGAGTGGGAATGGAATCTTACTTTTAAGACACGAAGAACCCATGACTGGGAGTCAGGAGGCTTGGGGTCAAGATCATTGCCCTCTCCTAGGCCCCACTTGTCAAAGCTTAAGTAAAATTAAGGTGACCACTTTTCCTGTCAGACAAACTAGGTTAAAATTCCTGATCCACTACTCATAGCTCATCTACTAGCTATGTCAACTTGCGCAACTCCCTAACCTCTCTGACCTTCTGTTTCATCTGTAAAGTGGCAATAATAATCATCTCTACCTTGCAGGGTTGTTAAAATTAAATTACACAACATATGCCATGGAACTGGCACATCATTTTTGGCATACAGTAAGTGCTAAGTAACTGTTAGCTATCATCATCATCATCTTCATCATTATCACAGTGCTAGGTGACGGCAAAAATGTTTCCATTTCTTTGTCCCTCCTTGTATCCTCATCCTTTGCAACGAGACACTGCAGTCCTTCCATGAGGAGGTGGGACCTCTTTATCCACCTCTTGACTCAGAGCTGGATGTAGGACTTGCATCAGCCCAAAGAAGATGGGAATGAGGGAGTGCTAATTCTGAAGCGAGGCTTCAAGGGCACTACATGTTTCTGATCATTTTCTAGGAATGTAGTCTCCACCATGCAAGTGAGCCCAGGCTAGAAAATGAAAGACAAATGCAGGAGTCCAGCTGTAAGACCAAGGCCATCCTAGACCAGTCAATAGCTAGTCAAGCCCCAAACATGTGACAGAATTGAGCCTGGATCAGCAGAGCTGTCTCCTGAATCCAGCCATGACCACAGATTGTGTGATTTCAGCCAAGACAAGAAAGACTCCTTGGATGATCCATCACCTCATAAGCAATAACAAATACTAATTTTTCCAAGTCCATGAGTATTAAGGTGATTTGTTATGCAGAAAGAGCTACTATTTAATCTTTATCATTACCATCCTGAATTTAATGTTTTATTTATTTGTTTATTTTACTGGGATAGAGAGAGAGTCAGAGAGAGGGATAGATAGGGACAGACAGACAGGAACAGAGAGAGGTGAGAAGCATCAATCATTTGTTTTTCGTTGCCGTTGCAACACCTTAGTTGTTCATTGATTGCTTTCTCATATGTGCCTTGACCGCGGGCCTTCAGCAGACCGAGCAACCCCTTCCTGGAGCCAGTGACCTTGGGTCCAAGCTGACGAGCTCTTTGCTCAAGTCAGATGGGTCGTGCTCAAGCTGGCGAGCTTGGGGTCTCGAACCTGGGTCTTTTGCATCCCAGTCAGATGCTCTATCAACTGCGCCACCGCCTGGTCAGGCCCATCCTGAATTTAGAGGGCTTCAGTGAACAGACTAGAAACTAAAGCCTTCTGAGCACTGCTGCCAGGAACATGATATAATTACATCATCTTGACTACCATTTAAAAGGGACTATTACCTCAGTTTTACAGATGAAGAAACTGAGTCTTAGGAAACACAGTGGACCCAAAGCCATCCAACAGAGCCGGGACTCCAGATGTTGTGTCTTAGGCCACTCCCCCTTTCCCAAGGCTTCAGCTGGGACCCTGGATTTAAGAAACTCACATGCATAATATCTGCACTCTTGTTAAAAATCTTCATATAGGGCTTCAAGATTTCAAAGTGGAAGGCAGGTGTCAGCAGGCGGCGGTGGTGGCTCCACTTGTCACCAGCACTCAGCAGAAGCCCATCCCCTAGTAGAGGCAGCCACAGGGAGTGGGCAAGGGCAGTGCCTTCCCCTGGGCCCCAAAGGTTTTTCCCAAATCCGTTTACCCTCAGTTACTCACCAAGCCAGGGCTTCATGAAGTTGTAAAAAAACATGTCCTTGGGTGCAATGACGGCTGACATAAATGAGGACCATCGGGGAACATGGAGAAGAGAGGAGAATTTTTTGTGGGGGGAGGAGGCTCCCAGCCAGGAGTCTGTACTCCCCCTCCAAGCCCAGCATAACAGAAATGAAATAAGGGCAGAGGAAACAACAAGGAGTGTGGAGGTGAGGGGGCCAGACCAGGCTACAATGCAGAGCAGAGCAAAGGCAGAGTCCAAAGACACACCCCTGCATGCTTAGACATACCCCAACATAGCACAGCATGCCTAGCATGTCTTCACATGGCTCCTATATGATCCAATATGTTCTACACATCCAAGCAAAGTCCAGCACTCGAAGAAATGCCTTTATAGGGACTAGGACGATCTCTCTGTCCCAGCACTCTCTGACATCTCCTGGGCCATCTGACATGGCCTGACATGTGTTGACTGTCCTGACATAGCTCCAACATGCATGACATAACCTGACAGCATGCTCTGAAATGGATCCAAAGACAATCTGACATGGCCTCAGTGTGTCCCACTAATAAGCCCCAACCAGGACTTAAATACGGTCCCATTAATGTCCCAGACATGGCTCAGGTGTGACCCAGACTTTCTCAGTGTTCTCCTCTACCTTATACACAGAATTATGTGCTTAGGTCAGGGACTTCTCTGTCCTTAAAGAAACCAGAGGATGCTGCCCCTCCCAGATACTAAGCTCCACTCACCATGAAGATCTGCCAACCAGACACAGTTAACCAACCTGAGCTCTGGTGGATCTTCTCTCACAATTCTCTGGCCAACTGTCTTCCCATCCCGAATTGCCTTCCAGTTTAAGGTTCCTCCCATCAGCGGCAGGTAGGGCAGCTGAGAACATACAGAACTAAGAGGAAAGCTTCTGCACGCTCTGTGGTCTGGAGGAGCTGCTATACCCCTCTGAGCCTCAGCTTCCTCACCCAAGAAATACCCACCTAGCAAGGACATCAGGTACCTGCCTGTACAGCATCCATCCCTTTCTCCTGGAACCAGCACCCCATTTCTCCTCCACTCTCAGTCCAAGCAGTTAGGAGTGACCATGCCAAACCATCTTCTACTTCAGAGCTAAGAATATGACCCTGAGCCTTGGCAATCAAGTCACAATGATTAGACGGGAACTGGTCCCTGTAACTCAGGCCAGGTCAGTTTAAGGAATCCTGCGATTTTTCCTGGGTCCATGGGAAATGAGCACACTTTTCAGTGGCTGTTGAGCACTAGGACTCTTTTTCATCAGTATGAGAGTAAGGCTGGCACAGAAGAACACTTGAGATGAAGAAAATTTCCAATTGAAGGCTTGGATCCAGCCATGCCTGAAGACAACCCTTGCTGGGCTTTTCAATCAATAGATCCCTTTTCTTTACTTAGACCAACAGTGTTGAGTTTCCACCACTCAAAACTGCAAGAGATTTTGGGAAGTAGAGAGATCCAGGGACCTTCCCAGAATCACCCAGCAGGTTAGTGTCACAGCCATGGTCTCTGTCAACATTGCTCATTCGCCTGCTCAACCTGGTCTGTCCAGGGGTGGGAAAGTCTGGGAGAAAAGGCAAAGGGGAGGCTAGGGTTGGGAGTTCCTGGGAGAAATACCTGGGGCTTGGAGCAGGGGAGCAATAAACTTAGGGTGGACCAGCCTCAGGATGGGGTAGAAGGGCCCAACCCACCAAAGGTGGACGTCACGGAAGTGGTGGCCCAGTTCCTCAATATGCTGCAAGCCCTCCTCATTGATCTTCACCTGGGAATGGATGGGGATGAGGCAAGGCCTGGCAGGGGCCTCAGATGCTACAAATGTCCACTGTACCCCCTACCCACCACACCCACTCACTCCGAACTTTCTGACTGGATTACTTAGTGATTTGTCTCCATCTCACTAACTTAGCCTCTCTCTGTTGGTCTCTGTATTTTTTGTGTGTCAATCTACTTATATACCTCTCCCTGCCCCCTCACTTTATTTACCTCTCCATTTCTTTAGGAGATAGATTAGATAGATAGATAGATAGATAGATAGATAGATAGATAGATAGATAGATAGATAGATAGATGATAGATAGTAATGAATAGATGGAAAGCAATAGGCCACTCAAAGGCCTACAGGTGAGAGGGCCAGCACCTGGTTATGAGCAGAAGGAAGGTGTGTAGTGCAATTAGAGTGACAAGAGTGAGAGGCAGAGAACAGGCAGAGAGGAGAGCAAACCAAGCGGGTAGAGGCAAGGGATTGATTCCGAGGGCACTGGGGAACTATGGAGGGTATGGAGATAAGAAGACATAGTTGGGGAATTGGAGAGATGGACAGAGAAATAAGGGCAGAGAAAGAGAGAAGCAGAGTGAGGGAGAGACAGAACACACAGAGACAGGTAAACAGAGGAGGTAAAAGAAGAACATACACAGATGCTCACACATCTACTGTGTGTACTATATAAATGTATATCCTTCCATCTATCCATCATCTATTTATCTATCAACTATCTATGTCTATTTATCAATATATCAATTATCTATATATCATCTGTATATCAATCAATTCATCTATCAACTCTCATCTATCCATAATTTATCTGTTTATTCATCCATCTATCATAGTCATCTGTGTATCTATCTAACCATTCATTCATCATCTAATCATCTTTCCATCCATCCATCATCTTATTTTCTATTATCTATCTATGTATCATCTATCCATCTATCATCTCTTATAGTGTGTCCTGTCTATTTACCTATCTCTCCTGAAGCTATGGATATGCCCATTAATCATACCATTTACAAATGAGAAACTGAATCCAAGTCCCCCAAAAGGGAAAGACGGGTGAATTACCTCTAGGTGAAGCATCCACTCCAGTCCCTCAGAATACCCCACCAGAGACTGACAAATAGCCCAGGTGCTCCAGGAAGATGATATAAGTTGTTTTCTCTTTATGACCCATTCTTTGCTCTTCAAGAATCCTGAGGCACTTAATGAAATTGCTTTAAAGAGGAAGAGTGACTCAACTGTCATACAGCAGGACAAACTGGAGGAGGGAAGAGTGCTTAAGACCACTGGCCATCTTCCTCACCCAAGCCCTTAGAGGAGTCAGAACTGCAGTAACTTTATAACATTCTCTCCAAACCCAGGGCTTGCTGAGATTGTTCCAAGACCCAGGATCTAGCCAACCTCATGATGAGCTTCGGACCTTCTGTTCTGTGATGACCTTAGGACATCCTGTTCAGTGATAAGCTAGTCGGCAAGGGAGGAGAGGAGCTGTTCACTCATCCCTTTGGCTTTGGATGACCAGGGAGGTGACTGTAAGTTCACCCAGGCCTACAACATAGCCTCCACCATAACATCATCAAACATGTATTAAGTGCCTACTGTATATCAGCTCCTGGCATGAGCACTTTAAATATTGTGTCTACCCACTAGTGACACTACCTAATGGCAGAGATGAATAATAAACAAATAATTGGACAATTAATTGTTTAAATGTGAGCAGGGCCAAGTCAGAGGTCAAGGTCTGGGATCAAGGACAGTTTCTAAAAGGAAGCTGAAAATGGGAGGATAAGAAGGAATCCGTGAGGTAACCATAGGAAAAAAAGTGCTTCCAGTCAAAAGAGCAGTATGAGCAAAGGCCCTGGGGTAGGAAGGGCTTGGCTCATTGAGGCAATAAACTAGAAGTTCTAAGTGTCCCAGGTGTGGGTGGGTTTGGCGAGAGCAGGCAACATTTAGTCTTTGTCTACAGAGCAATAGGCAGTCATCAAACAGTTTTTAGCCAAGAAGATGCATGATCTAAATTAATTTCAGAAAAATCTTTCCAAGGCTAAAGAGAGAGAGGATGAGCCTTGGCTCAGTGGATAAGTGGATAAAGCATTGCCCTGGTGCACTGTAGTCACGGATTCAATCCCTGGTCAGGGCACATACAAGAAACAATCAATGAGTACACACCAGATGGAACAACTAAGTGGAACAAGTAATACTTCTCTTTCTCTCTCCTACTCTCTCTCTCTCAAATCAATAGAAAATGTAAGAGAGAGAGAGACAGAGAGAAAGGATGATAGGGAACAAGAGCTGAAGTGAGGAGACTAGACAGAGAGCTGGCGAGAGGCTTCCAGAGAAAGATGAAGCCAAAGATGGCAGCACCAGGGGACCCTAAAGTACGGGATGTGGGCAACTGGAAAGATGACCTAGACTGAGGACAGGGCAGGGTTGGGAATGGAGCCGTGGTTTCTGATTCCAACTTGGGAATACGGCATTTATAAAATTCCCTTGTGAGCCTGACCAGGCAGTGGCACAGTGGATAGAGCGTCAGACTGGGATGTGGAGGATCCAGGTTCGAGACCCTGAGGTCGCCAGCTTGAGCGTGGGCTCATCTGGTTTGCGCAAGATTCACCAGCTTGAGCCCAAGTTCACTGGCTTGAGCAAGGTGTCACTTGGTCTGTTATAGCCCCCAGGTCAAGGCACATATGAGAAATCAATGGACAACTAAGGAGACGCAACAAAGAATTGATGTTTCTCATCTCTCTCCCTTCCTGTCTTTCTGTCCTTATCTGTCCCTCTCTCTGACTCTGTCTCTGCCACAAAAAATAAAAAAACACACAAAACAACAAAACTTTGTGAGGAGGGGCGGAAGGGGCTGGATAAATGGCCTCGGACTTCACTTATGCTGACGGTCTACTCAGGAGCTGGAGCCCTGGGTAAGGTGGGGTGAAGGAGTTGAGGCTGGAGACAGAGGAGTCACAGGGAGGTAGAAAAAGACTAGGGCAGGGTCTTGTCCTGGAACCAAGAGAAAAAGGAGTTTCCAAGATGACAGAGCAGTGAGCAAGGTCAGAGAGCTGCTTGGAGGTGGGCAAGATGGGATTTAGGGACCTGGAGTTCAAATGCATCTCACAGGAGCATGGTTGGGTGAGTCAGACTAGAGCAGGTGAGGGTCAAGCAGGGGGAATGGACAATGAGTGAAGACAAGTCTTTGTCCACAAGAAGAGAGCAGAGCAAGTAGACGGGAGGTTTCGTGCAGATTGGGGTGCACTGGAGGAGCGCAAGTGAGGATTTAGCTGTCACCTTTTTGCTGTTTCATGACCTTCTGTAACATCATTGTGGAGAACAGCTCAGAGGATGTGGTGATTGAGCTCAAACAGGCAAAGTTGTTCCAAAGGGCCACGAAGGAAAGCTCAGCTGGCAAGAGACTTCAGCCCACATGCAAAGGCTGGAATCAAAGCTAAATGTATCCAAGGAAGTGGGGTCAGTAGGAAGCTCTTGGACTGGGAAGTAGAAGGGAGTAGACATCCTGGCAAGTCTAAGATGGAAGAAGAAGAAAAAGGAGCTGGAAGGAAGAGGACGCAACACTCAGGTCAGTGGCTTTGGAGGTAGTGACTTTATGGGTGACGACAAAGTCCAAAGTGTGATTGTGGCAATAGGAGGTGGATGCAGCATGGACAAAGGGCCTCTGGGAATATGGTTAGGAATGAAAGAGGGGGCCAAGAGCCCCCTCCCAGGAAGTTTGGCCTTGAGGGCAAGGCCAGAATGATTCCTTTGGAAAGGTGAAGTGGTCAACTTTGATCTAAGTTGGGCAATAGGGCCCACTATCTATCTAGAGAGTGGAAGGCAAGATAAGAACAGTGCCTGAGGAAGGGGAGGAGAAGAGACCACCCACACCTCTCCTCTGGCCTTGCTGTGCCCGTTTAGGGGGAAGAGATGGCAGAGGTCATAGTTAATTCCTTTGGAGGTCCAGAGAGGAGCAGACACTGGCCTGAGTCCTGCAGAGATGGTCCAGGCAGGGAGTGGAGCTTGAGGGGCCCTCAAGCCCAGCAGTAAGACTGTGGGGACATCAGGAGACCTGGCTCTGTGCAGCCCAACCTCAGAGGTGCACTGATGGGTAAAGACAGGCAGGAACATGATTCACAGGCTTGGGGCAAGGAAAGGTGAGAACAAGAAAGGTCTGGGGCATTGCTCGCACAGAGAGGAAGAGACCTGGTGGGGGAGTGAGGAGAGGGCTCCCTCACTTTCCTGCTGCTCTAGACCCCATTCCAGCCTCTAAGCCCCATTCCCAACCACCCTGATACCCCAGACTTGTCCTGATGTCCAAACTCACCAGGCCCAGGTGACCCCAAAACCAGTTCCGCTTTGGAGGCTGCGGGAAACACCGGAGGCGGCAACAATTGTCATAGAAAGCAAAGGTCCAGGACAGGAAGCGGGCCAGCAGCCAGGAGGCCCCCAGCAGCAGCAGGAGTTGCCAAGGGGAGGCTGCCACCGGCCCCAGTCCCAGCCAGGACAGGTTCAGCTGCAGCATCCTGCAGGGAAGACAAGAGGGTGAGCTCCTAAGGTCTAGGACAGGGGCGGAAATGGTGAGCTCAGGGCAGAGACCAGCTTACAAACAGGGAGAGGGGCCAAGGATATGAAGCGCAGGGATAGGGAGGGGCAGGTGAGTGTTGTTGATGGGGCAGAGAGGGCTCAGAGATGAGCCAATGGGGGCTCAGGAGGGCAGGAGACCTAGGGCATACAGAGGAAGAGGGAGACAGAGACAGAGAGAGGGAGAGAGACGGGTAGAGAAAGGCGGAGAGAGAGAAGCGAGAAAGAAAAAGACTATGAAGAAACTTCCAAAATGAATCAGCTAATGGAAGGTTGCCAGGGACGGCTCCAGTTACAAGGGCCAGCACCCTTTCCCACCCCTGGGCAAGGACCCTCAGCTCCCACAGCCTCAGTCTGTCACCTTCCGCCTGGAGCACCCGGTCCCACACAATCCCGTTGCTCTCCTTCGGGAGGCCTTTGATCCTGACCAACCTCTGAACTGGAAGAGGTGGGGCTTGGCCGAGTCAGCCAATCCCTGCACACTCCGCTGCTCCCACCCCTATGGCAGTCACCCAAGATGTGAACCTAGTGCCCGCTGGGTCCAGAGAGGAACTACCTGTGCTTCACAATGGGCCCAGGGTCCTCAGGACTTAGCACTTCCCACGCGAGGTAGAGAGGCAGAGTTGGGGGTAGGGGGGATAAGCAAAGGTGACCCTGGGCCCCAAGTTTACTTCTTCCTCTACCCTTACAAGGCTGGAATTCAGCAGGTAAAAACTTGAACTTGATTTAGTTGCCAGGTGAGCTTTTTCTCAAACATCTCCCCAGAGACTCTCAGGCTCTCAGGGGCACCTAGTCCTGCCTCCAGACAGAGCTGGGAGCCCCAAAGTGAGTCCTGCCTCATCCTCACTCTGCTGCAGGCTGTGCCAGCCCTGTGGGCTTAGTCTTACATCTGGAGTGAGGGCTGCAGAGGAGTCGCATCTCATCTAGCTCCTTCCCAAATTTCTCTGTGAGGGGGTCTCAGGCTCTAGGGGGTCTCCCCGTGGTCAGGCTCCTAAATGAGGATGAATTTGAAGGATGGATCTGAGTGGAAGGACTGGGACCAACTTTCCTTCTGCAACTGATAGAATGTTGAGGAAATGTCCAAACTTGCCCATTCCTTCCTGTCCTATATGATTAGATGGCTGTTCCTGGAGCCCTCAGAAGGTTGGGGTACACTGCCCTAGATTTCTTTCTCTGCTGGGGTGGACACCCCTGCTGACAGGTCCATCAAGAGAAGAGCTAGGGGCAGGGCCAGGATAGATGATAGGCAGCAGGCTGGCCACATAAGTCTGGGGAACTACAGGAGGAAAGAAGAGGAAACAGCCACAAGTCATTCTATATAACAGCGCAGGAGAAAGTGAATCGTGGCACGTAGGAGGTGCTTATTATCTATTTAGGGAAAAATGGAACTTAGTAACCATGAGCTCTAAGAACTGGCCACTCAAAACGTTGTCTTCAGACTGGCAGCCTGGGTATCACACGCAGCACTTTGGAAATGCAAAATCTCAGGCTCTAATCCAGACTCACCAAGGTGATGGCTGCAAAATTTTGCCATTGTTGCTAATAAGAATTTATTACCCTTCTCCTTGAATCTGGACTGGCCTGGGATGCTAACCAACAATACATGGTGCAGGTGTTGGCATGCCAATGATGGACTTGAAGACAGCTGGCAGCTTACACTTGTATTTGCTCATGGGGCTCATCCCATGCGTTAGGAAGACCAGGCCACATGGAAAGTCCTCATCCATGTAAAACTGATCAACAGCCCCAGTTGATTTCCCTGCCAACAGTCAGTATCAATTCCAGTCATGTGAGAGAGCCATTTGGATGGTCCAACCCAGTTGAGCCTTCAAATGACCAGTCGACATGAAAAATCATAACAGAAAATAAAATGTTTTAAGCCACTAAACTTGGGAGGCTGTTAAACATGTCATTGTTTTAAGCCACTAAACTTGGGAGGCTGTTATATGGTGATAACTCATTGATATACCTACTACATCTCTTTCTCTCTGTTTGCTGGGTGACGATTGTTCACAAAAACTAGCCTGACCGCCACCAAAATTCATAGAAGGGAGACGTGGGAAGTGTGGTGTCATAAAAAGAAGTCATTTGTCTTCTTTCCTCCCCATGTAGTAGACTATATATAGACATATATACAATTGAGAAAAATATATACCTTAAGTCAAGTATATAAAACTTTATATATAAATTTATAATAAATATATATTATATGTAAATTTTAAAGTAAGTATGTATGGTGACTGCTAGATGATAAATATAGATACATAATAAGATAGATCAATAGGTGATAGAGATGCATAATAGATAGGTGATAGATATGTAATGGATGAATGGATAAATAGATGATTGATGGACAGATAGATGCCACAAACCAGCGTGGCTAGTAATTCCAGGTTCTGAGTGGGAACAGTGCTGAATTAAGAAAATAGGCTTAGCCTGACCAGGCAGTGGCTCAGTGGATAGAGTGTTGAACTGGGACTTGGAGGGCCCAGGTTTGAAACCCTGAGGTCGCCAGCTTGAGCAAGGGCTCACTTGGTCTGCTGTAGCCCCCTGGTCAAGGCACATATGAGAAAGCAATCAATGAACAACTAAGGTGCCACAACAAAGAACTGACGCTTCTCATCTCCCTTCCTGTCTGTCTGTCCCTATCTGTCCCTTTCTGTCTCTCTCTGTCCCTGTCACAAAAAAAAAAATAGGCTAAATGAGAAAAAAGGTGGGCTTGGGAGGTCTCTTTGCAATGCAAGAGATAGCTTGCAAAAAGCAAGTCTCCACCCCCCTACCTGCTTTATTTATAGGGCAAAGTGAAGTCATTCAAATAAAAGAGATCAATAAAACAAAGTCACATTGCCAAGGTAACCCAAGAATTCTCCCAAATGCAGAAAACCCCCACCATACATAACATCTTAACTTCACAAAAGATAAAAAGAAAACAGCCTCCAGTCTCTCTGAGGGACATGGGGAATAGGACAAGTAGAAACAATCCAGCATCACAGCTAACATGGAGGTCTGGAGAGAAATTTAGCCTTTAGCAACTTAACCAAGCAAGTGAGATGAGGAGTTGGGCAGACTGTCAGCTTATTGCCAGTCCCCCACACCTCTGTCCCCGCAAAAATCTAAACTGCAAGGACCCTGTCGGCTTGTGTTCCCCAACATACCCCCCCTTTTTTAACTTCAATTCGTGTGCTGTGATTTACACTCATCTGATTTCCCATGTTACGATTTGGAGGCAGGTTGGAAAAATACAAAATTAATACAAGATTAATATAGCCAATGTTAACAGATACCAAAACAAGTGTCTTAATACAATGAAGGGATTAAAGCCTTTTAGATTATCAAGCAAACTCTTAGTCAATACAGCAGGATCTATAATAGAGTCTTTGCAGTTTTGAATGTCCTTAATGTATTAATGTAATTTCACCAAGTCCATGTTGACACCATCACCACTCCACATTCTCTGTAGATGCAACCCAACCCCACTTTAGCCTGAGAACTGTCCCACAAAGCAGGAGTCACACACATTGAGGAAAAGTCCGCATAGCACTGGCACTGCTGTCACATTCCCACACTCCATGGCTGGTTTCCAAGTCCAAATGATCACTGCTTGCAGCACATTAAGCTTTTGTCTCAAGCTTAATGTCAATTCTAGACCTCTGGCAATAATTCAGGTAGACTGGAAGGGCCGTCTGTAGGCATGTGTGGAGATGGAGCTTCTGTTTTCTTTAACCTGGAGAGATGAAACCAGGGGACCTTTCCCTAGAGTTTTTCAGCTGTTGGGGTGATGAGGAGAACCTTGGGATTCACTATGCTGGGTGGTAGAGGTAAATTTGTAACATAAGTGGGCAAATCTGGCTGGCCAAAAGTAGCAACAGGGCTGATTCCAAGGATGGGAGATGAAAGGAGAAAGAGAAGCTTTGAATTTGGAGAGTAGGTCTCAGCCTAAAATAAACATGGGGTATCGAGGCAGGAGGAGAAAAGAGGGTGCGAAGGAGACACTATGTATTAGACAAGGCAGTGGATCCATGGCAAACGGGGAGGAAAATAAGACCATCAACACCCACAACAGAGATCTTTGATGGATGAGCAGAACCCAAATATTCAGGCAAGGCAGAGTAAGCGGCCCCCATGTCTGTAAGAAATGAGATAGGCTTACCTGCTACTTGGATGGTTACCCTAGGCTCATCCACGGTGACATGAGATGGGGCCAATGGCCCTGGCACCTTCAGTCTTCAGTGGCAAGTCCCAGCACGCTGGGCAAGGTTAGATCAGAGGTGGCTGGGGAAGGGCTGGAAGAGACTGAACCCTTCACTTGGTGGAGTGAGGGGGCAGTCTACCTTCCAGTGTCCCTTTTTTCTACAGCAAGGGCATGGCTCTGGCGGGGCTGAGAAACCAGGCAGGCTTTAGCCCAATGACCTTCCTTTCCACTCTTGAACCAGGGCCCTGATGGAGTCTTATGAGGCCCCTTAGGACTGTTGGAGCCTTTAAGGGCATATGCCAAGAGTTAGTATTTTGCCTGATTTCTTTGGGCTCTGTCTGCCTTTTCCTTTTTCTCTTGGTCATTATAGATCTTAAAAGCCATGTTCAAAAGATCTCATTGAGGGGTTTGAGGGCCCTGCTCTGCCTTTTATAAACTTTTTCTGAATATCTAGGGCTGACTGGAAAGAGACAGAAGGACAGCATGATCAGCTGGAATTGGCAGGAGGAAGAGGTTTGGAGTGTGCTAAGAGGATTTGATAGATGGAACAGGTTTGACAGAGAGAGAGAGACGAGAGCATAGTAAAATAAGCCTTATACAATTGCTCTTGTGGAGTGAGTCTCTCATTCTGGCTCATGGTGTCTCATCAAATGCTCAGAAACCCACCAGGAGTCTCAGTAGACCTTGGGAAAACACACACATATCCTTGGCCCCACAAGAGAACAGGGTCTGGCCCTTGCCAGATTCCTGTGAGTGGGTCCCTCCATCACACTTTGGGGAAGGCTTCCCTTGTTGGATTCCAGAGTCTCTCGGCCACTGAATGGCCCTGTACAGTAGTATTCAAAAATAATTTTTTTTTTCAAAAAAAATTTTTTAAGTAAAAAGCATGATAAAGATTTGTGGAGTTCCAGGGTATGACTCCCTGTTGGGCAAATAAGTTTGTAAAATTTGTATTATTTGATTTTGCTCACTTTTATTGTTAAAAATGGCCACTGCTCAGATATGTGATCTGTGAAACTGCTAATTACCTTCCTGCTTGGGAAGGGCCATTGTTATGCTAATGTTGCTGGAGGAGGGGTTTTCCTACCAAAAAGTTTTAAGAAGAAGGAGAAGGAAGAAGAAGGAGGCCATTTTTGCAGAGAAGGAGAAAGAAGCAGCTGGAGAAGCCATGTTTTTGCAGAGTTTGTGCAGAGAGAAGGATATGGAGAACCAGAGGCTGGTGGGGGTCTTTGTTTCTAGAAAAAAACGGGAAATATTCTCCAGGTTGTGGAACTGGAGAACATGTGAGTGGGTTTTGGTGCCCTGTGCTGTGTGTTTTTACTCACTGGCTGGTTGCAAGGCTAGAATAAAGGCATGACCCACCAGTTTTTGACTCCGCTGTTTTTTTACCATCTGTCTGAATCTAATGTGAACCTGCACGTGCCTGGCTGTGGCTACTGGCCTTACACTCCCCCTTTTTTATTTTTTATAATTGACCTTTAAGCATTTGATGGGAACACTCTACAATGTCTTAGCCCTGAGGATTGTAATGAATACCTGTCCTCAGGTCAATTCCAAAAGTCTGACAAAATGTAGTAAATGCTTTTACAAGTAACACTCCCATATTTTTCAAAACATTTCTATCCCATTGATTAACAGGCGATCTAGAAAGCACATAAGGCTGGAAAATATCCAGTATGACCCTCTTTATCTTCCCATTGCAAAAAACTAGAGCTTTGTTGGGAGGATTTACTTTGCCCTATGCCTCACAGATCTATGCCTGCTGCATGAGTGAGTCAAGAAAGCCAATGTAGCTCAACAATAACAGATACATCAGCTCTTGTATTTAAAAGTCCTTTGAATTTATGCCCTTGTATTGTTAGTTCCATTTCAGGGCATCAGAGGAGCCAAATTCCCAATTTCCTCAGGGACCCTTTTGCAGGATGTGGCCTGAAAACAGTATTAGCATTATACTATTCTTCCAACTGCTTGAAGCAGCTTGAGACTAATTCTTTTTTTTTTTTTTTTTTTACAGAAACAAGAGAGTCAGAGAGGGATAGATAGGGACAGACAGACAGGAACTGAGAGAGATGAGAAGCATCAATCATTAGTTTTTTGTTTTGACACCTTAGTTGTTCATTAATTGCTTTCTCATATGTGCCTTGACCTCGGGCCTTCAGCAGACCGAGCAACCCCTTGCTCGAGGCAGTGACCTTGGACTCAAGCTGGTGAGCTTTTGCTCAAGCCAGATGGGCCCAAGCTCAAGCTGGCAACCTCAGGGTCTCAAACCTGGGCTCCTCCGCATCCCAGTCCGATGCTCTATCCACTGCGCCATTTCCTGGTCAGGTAGCTTGAGACTAATTCTTGAAATGACTTATCAGGGCCCTGCTTAATTTTGCTCAATTCCTTTGTTTCACAGACCTGAGTATAGCTTTACACACAAGACAATTTACAGTACAGAAACTCTAGTATAACACATAAATCTGATTAATCTTAATATTTGGTTCCCAAATCAGAACACCCCTTACAATGTATCAACCAAATTAGCAAGTCTTAAGGATCCACATTTCATTCTATTTAAATTTAAATGAGCACTCCTTACAAGTTCCAATTTTAAAGTAAAAAGTGTAGGGATGTGTTGGGCAGATAAAATATATTATGCTCACTTTGTTAAAGATGGCACTGCCCACGTGCAAGTCCGTTGATATTAATGTGTGTTGGGGACAGGCTGTGGGCAGGCAGGGTTGTTATAGCCAAAGGCTTAGTTCTAAGAGTAAGCTTTTCCCACACCCTTGACTGATTGGATGATGTAGCGTGGTGCACTCTCATGAGGAATCCTCCCATTATGCCTCAGATAAGTGACTTTGTATCAGAGACTTCCTTGTTTGTAGGTTGGATTAAAGGTTTGGATTTCTACAGTATAAAGTGGGGCAGACCGGGAGCTTGCTCTCTCTTGGTTCCTGAGATTAGTATTAGAGAGTCCACATGGAGGAGGCCAGGAGAAGCAGCCAAGATGGCGGAGTGCTAAAGGAGAAGCCAGTGTGTGCAGAGTTTGGGCAGAGAGAAGGAGATGGGAAACAGAGGTGAGTAAGGCTGGTGAGCTAGAAACCTTTGATTCTAGGAAACTTGGATAAGTCAGTAGCTTTGTGAGCACTGAATGAGTGGGTTTTGGAGCCCAGTGTGTGTTTTTACTTGCCTGTGGGTGCAAGCTAGGATTAAAACTAATGGCCCACCAGTTCTTGGCTCTGTTGTTTCATTACTGACTGTCCAAATCCAATGCGAACCTGCATGTGAATGGCCACGATGGCTGCTCCTGGCCATACAGGATGAAACTATTTTACTTTTATTTTAGTTTTTCAATATTAGAGCCAGCATTTCCAATTTTTGCATGCAAAAACTTAATTCAGGCCTTAAAAAAATCACATTTTAGACAACATCAGACAAAAACTAAACAGAAACTAGAATCAGATGAACCAAACAACCCAGAGAGAAACCCGGGATTTCAGAGCACAATCAAATTAGAAAGATATAAAGCCAGTAGCCGGGGCCACCATCACAGCAGCCCGACCCTCACAGGTTCACATTAGATTCGAACAGTTGGCAATGAAACACCGGAGCCAAAAACTGGTGAGCCATCAGCTTTAATTATAGCTTGCACCCGGCGAGCAAGCAAAAACACACACTGGGCTCCAAAACCCACACATTAGTGCTCACAAAGCTACTGACTTATCCGAGTTTCCTAGAATCAAAGGTTTCTAGCTCACCAGACTTACTCACCTCTGTTTCCCATCTCCTCCTGCACAAACTCTTAACAAACTGGCTTCTTCCTCAGCACTCTGCCATCTCGGCTACTTCTCCTCCACATGGCCTTAATCTGCTCTCCTCTCTAATACTAACCTCAGGAACCCAGGAACCAAGAGAGAGAGAGATCAAGCTCCCAGACTGCCCCAGTTTATAGCCTAGAAAATCCAAACCTTTAATCCAATTATACATACAAGAAAGTCTCTGATACAAAGCCACCCATCTGAGGCATAATGGGATTCCTCCCTACATCACCGCCCTACATCATCCAATCAGTCAAGGGTGTGGGGAAGAGCTTACTCTTAAACTAAGCCTTAGGCTATGACCTGGCCTGCCTACATTACTGCTTTTCCCCCACAGCCATCCCAAGCATAAGGGCAAATATCACCTGGGTGACGGGCTTCCATGTGGGCAGCACCATCTTTAACAAAGTGAGCATATTATATTTTATCTGCCCAACAAAAGATGCCTGCCTGATCTCAGTCAGGGCATTTTCTGACAGAGGGATTGACGATGAATGGGACTAGGCAAAATCTCCTCGAGAGAAAAAAAACTTGGCAGCTGCTGGGAAATTCTGTAATCAGATCCATCATGTGTCCCCTGCCTAAATTCCAGGCAAAGAATAGGAACAAAACAAAATGATAGTTCAGAGGATTGCAGCTAAAACATTAAGGAAAATCAAGCAATAACAGGAAAAGCTGTAACTTTCCTAATATCTGAGTCTCCTATCCATTCTCAAATTCCATAGCTGCTGTAACTGGCAGTTCAGGTTGCGGCAGACCAAGCAGCCAGAGAGAACCAGGAGTAGCCACCCTGCCACTGCTCGCAATAATTGGATGATGTTTGGCCTGCAGGAATCAGAATTTGTTGAGCAAACACTGACATCGCCCCTACTGTTTGATGGAGCTGGGGAGGGCCCTGTTGTCCGTTTCCCTGAATCACCTGCCCTTTGGCAGTATGCTTAGATTTACACTCATTTGCCCAGTGTTTTCCTTTCCTGCAGTGTGGGCAAAGGTCCAAAGCTTTAAGAGCTGGCTTCCCTTGAACAGGAGGCTCAGACTGACATCCAGGGAAAGTAGGAAAATTTCTAGCAAAATGTCCTAAACCCCCACATTGAAAACAAGTTCCAGTGGCAAAAGTACTTCCCTGCTCTTCCTTCTTTCATTTGTTCTGTCATTTATCAAAGTATTGTCCTGGAGGCCTCGCCTGAAGCACTGTGGCAATAGCCAGACCTTGCATATATGAAGGCCCAATATCAGCACATATTCTGATGTAATCCCCTATATCTTGAACCTGATCTAAAGCTTGTTGGAGTGGGGATCTCCAAAGGTCTGAGACAAAGACCCTGGGAGCAACCTGATAAGGGTAAGGAGGAGTAGAGTGTTGAGCATAAGAAGGAGCAGAGGGCAGCAGAGGCGCAGAGGTGAAGGCAGCCATAGCTGCGACACCCTCATTATCTCCTGAGTCATCCTCAGACCCCAAGGTCTTCTCATATTTACATCCTTCTGTTTCTAGTTCACTCTGATCAAACAACAGCTCCTTCTCAAATAAAAAACATTTGTACAAAAAGAAAAAGGTCCCTGTTGGGCAGATAAAATATATTATGCTCACTTTGTTAAAGATGGTGCTGCCCACATGGAAGCCCGTCACCCAGGTGATATTTGCCCTTATGCTTGGGATGGCTGTGGGGGAAAAGTTGTAAGCAGGCCTGGTAGTTATAGCTTAAGGCTTTGTTTTAAGAGTAAGCTCTTCTCCACACCCTTGACTGATTGGATGATGTAGGGTGGTGATGTAGGGAGGAATCCCATTATGCCTCAGATGGGTGGCTTTGTATCAGAGACTTCCTTGTATGTATAATTGGCTTAAAGGTTTGGATTATCTATGCTATAAAGTGGGCGGACCGGTAGCTAGATCTCTCTCTCGGTTCCTGGGTTCCTGAGATTAGTATCAGAGAGGAGAGCAGAGTAAGGCCACGTGGAGGAGGGAAAGAAGCCAAGATGGTGGAGTGCTGAGTGAGAAGCCAGTTTGTTAAGAGTTTGTGCTGGAGGAGATGGGGAACAGAGGTGAATAAGTCTGGTGAGCTAGAAACCTTTGATTCTGGGAAACTCGGATAAGTCAGTAGCTTTGTGAGCACTGAATGTGTGGGTTTTGGAGCCCAGTGTGTGTTTTTGCTTGCTCGCCGGGTGCAAGCTAGAATTAAAGCTGATGGCTCACCAGTTTGTGGCTCCGGTGTTTTATTGCCGACTGTTCGAATCCAATGTGAACCTGCATGGGTCGGGCTGCTGTGATGGTGGCCTTGGCCACAGGCTTTACAGTCCCTCACTCTTTACCTTAATTGTCCCAAAATTTATTACTTCTGACACTACTTTCCAAAAAAACTCTACTCAAAAACTTTACTTACTGTGTGCACTTGGGAGTTCCATCACCTGCCTTCAGTTTAGTCTTCCCTTCCTCAGGTCCCTGTCTGGGTACCACTTGCTACAAACCAACGTGGCAAGTAATTCCAGGTCCTGTCTGGGAATGGCATGGAATTAAGAAAATAGGCTTAAAGAGAAAAAAAGGTGGGTGTAAAGCCAGTAGTCGAGGCCACTATCACAGCAGCCTGACCCATGCAGGTTCGCCTTAGATTCGAACAGTCGGTAATAAAACACCAGAGCCACGAACTAGTGAGCCATCAGCTTTAATTCTAGCTTGCACCCGGCGGGCAAGCTAAAACACACACTGGGCTCCAAAACCCACTCATTCAGTGCTCACAAAGCTACTGACTTATCCGAGTTTCCTAGAATCAAAGCTTTCTAGCTCACCAGACTTATTCACCTCTGTAAAGCCAGTAGTCGTGGGCAAGGCCACCATCACAGCAGCCTGATCCACGCAGGTTCGCATTGGATTCGAAAAGTCGGTAATGAAACACAGGAGCCACGAACTGGTGAGCCATCAGCTTTAATTCTAGCTTGCACCCGGCGGGCAAGCAAAAACACACACTGGGCTCCAAAACCCACACATTCAGTGCTCACAAAGCTTCTGACTTATCCGAGTTTCCTAGCATCAAAGCTTTCTAGCTCACCAGACGTATTCACTTCTGTTTCCCATCTCCTTCTCTCTACAGAAACTCTGCACAAACTGGCTTCTCCCTCAGCACTCTGCCATCTTGGCTGCTTCTCTCCTCCACATAGCCTTAATCTGCTCTCCTCTCTAATACTAACCTCAGGAACCCAGGAACCGAGAGAGAGAGATCAAGCTACTGCTCTCTCCCATTTTATAGCATAGACTCAAAACCTTTAATCCAATTATACAAACAAGGAAGTCTCTGTATAATGGGATTCTTCAGGAGAGTGCACCACCCTACATCATCCATTCAGTCAAGGGTGTAGGGAAGAGCTTATTCTTAAACTAAGCCTTAAGCTATAACAACCCCGCCTGCTTACATTACAACTTTTCCCCCACAGCCATCACAAGCATAAGGGCAAATAATATCACCTGGGTGACGGGCTTCCATGTGGGCAGCACCATCTTTAACAAAGTGAGCATATTATATTTTATCTGCCAAACAATCCACCCCTATGCTCACTTTACTACCCACAATTTACACCACTGGCATTCCTGTACAAGGAAATTAGGCATATTACACAAATTACAACAGCATGACAAATCATACAATTTCAAAAATTACAAAGGTACACACATTTCACCAGTCTCTAAACACTTTGCCAGAAGTGCAAAATGTCCTCGGCCTTCTCTCTTGCCATTTGAAAGGCTTTCCCGGGGCAGGGATATGGCCTACATCAAAGCCACCCCTCACCCCCATCAGGGTATTTCACATTGTCCAAAATCCGTAAGTCCATTCAACAAAGGAGCTTGTGCCCATCCGGTCATAGTCCAGGAAATTAGTCCACACACATAGGGCTTTAGCCTCCCCCCTCATTCCTGCCATCATGGCAAGTCTCACACTGTCCCAAAAAGAAGCACGTGACCATGGCAGTCAGAATTTCCATCTCTGCTCTGGGGAGCATGATGGCTTCCACCCCTATGTCCCAAAATCGCAGACCTACCGGCAGCGTAGCTACTCCTTGCTGCTGGGCTCTCACCTTCTGGAGGCTGCGGATTGCAACTCCAGCCAGATTCTCCTCATCCTCCAAAGAGGAACTGAAAACATCATCTCCTGCTGCTGGGCTTGATCTCCGGGCCACCGCTGCCTTCTGCTCAGCAGGCCTTGCAGCTCCAACCCTGGCCTCAGCCCCGGTCCTGGCCTCAGCTCCGGCCCCGGCCTCATGCCGCTGCTGGCTCTCCACAACATCCAGGGCAATCTCCAACTCACGAACCTGTGATTCCTTCTCCAGCGTCTGCTCTATTTCCAGGTGAATCTCGCAAACCTGGTCAGCTTCCTCCTCCAGCACTTCCTTCAGCTCCAGGGTCAGCATCTGTTTCTCCCATGTTTCCTCCAGCTCCTTCTGCTGCTCGGCCTGCAGGTTCTGGGCAGCCTCTTCCATAGAGCTCTCGGTTTCCTCACGCATGGCTGTAAAAGTCAGCCATCCAACAGTCCCCCAAAAAACAACTATGGGAAACCATAACAGCAGCCAGTCCTCTACTCCACCGCTCAAAGGTTGTGGTGGTTCCATGCCGATCTGTATCGAATCCTGCCACAGACTACGCCAAATGTAAAGCCAGTAGTCGTGGGCAAGGCCACCATCACAGCAGCCTGATCCACGCAGGTTCGCATTGGATTCGAAAAGTCGGTAATGAAACACAGGAGCCACGAACTGGTGAGCCATCAGCTTTAATTCTAGCTTGCACCCGGCGGGCAAGCAAAAACACACACTGGGCTCCAAAACCCACACATTCAGTGCTCACAAAGCTTCTGACTTATCCGAGTTTCCTAGCATCAAAGCTTTCTAGCTCACCAGACGTATTCACTTCTGTTTCCCATCTCCTTCTCTCTACAGAAACTCTGCACAAACTGGCTTCTCCCTCAGCACTCTGCCATCTTGGCTGCTTCTCTCCTCCACATAGCCTTAATCTGCTCTCCTCTCTAATACTAACCTCAGGAACCCAGGAACCGAGAGAGAGAGATCAAGCTACTGCTCTCTCCCATTTTATAGCATAGACTCAAAACCTTTAATCCAATTATACAAACAAGGAAGTCTCTGTATAATGGGATTCTTCAGGAGAGTGCACCACCCTACATCATCCATTCAGTCAAGGGTGTAGGGAAGAGCTTATTCTTAAACTAAGCCTTAAGCTATAACAACCCCGCCTGCTTACAACTTTTCCCCCACAGCCATCACAAGCATAAGGGCAAATAATATCACCTGGGTGACGGGCTTCCATGTGGGCAGCACCATCTTTAACAAAGTGAGCATATTATATTTTATCTGCCAAACAACCTCTGTTTCCCATCTCCTTCTCTCTACACAAACTCTGCACAAACTGGCTTCTTCCTCAGCACTCTGCCATCTTGGCTGCTTCTCCTGGCCTCTTCCCGTGGCCTTACTCTGCTCTTCTCTCTAATACCTCAGGAACCAAGAGCGAGATCAAGCTACTGGTCTCTCCCACTTTATACCGTAGAATCAAAACCTTAAATCCAATTATACAAACAAGGAAGTCTCTGTATAATGGGATTCCTCAGGAGAGTGCACCACCCTACATCATCCAATCAGTCAAGGGTGTGGAGAAGAACTTACTCTTAAAACCAAGCCTTAGGCCATAATGACCTGGCCTGCTTACATTACAGACTTTCCCCCACACCCATCCCAAGCATAAGGGCAAATAATATCACCTGGGTGAAGGACTTCCATGTGGGCAGCGCCATCTTTAACAAAGTGAGCATATTATATTTTATCTGCCCAACAGTGGGCTTGGGAGGTCTCTTTGCAATGTAAGAGATAGCTTGCAAAAAGCAAGTCTCCACCCCCCTACCTGCTTTATTTATAGGGCAAGTGAAGTCATTAACAAATCAAAGAGATCATTAAAACAAAGTCACATTTCCAAGGCAACCCAAGAATTCTCCCAAGTGCAGAAAACTCCCACCATACATAATGTCCGGTAGTTGCCTCTGGGTTGGGTAGTGAAACCCTCCCTGGCCCTGAGCTTTCTGATAGTTGTTAATCTTGCTCAAACCGCACACACCCAAATTCTCGAAACTATCTGTCCCCAAGGCTGTTCCATGAACTGCATGCCCCACCAAACCGGTCGACCGTTACCATCCTCCCCCCTCTGCAGATATAAAAAACCCAAAAACCCTCCACAGGCGCGCCTTCACAGACTCACATCCCAGGGTCGGTGAACTCGCCCGGAGTCCTCCCAGTAAAGCCTGACTTTTGCTCATTTGGCTGTTTCGGCTCTTCGTTCGTTCATCGGCGGCACCCGGCAATCTTTCACATAATATCTTAACTTCACAAAACAAAAGATTAAAAAAAAAATACAGCCTCCAGTCTCTCCGAGGGACATGGAGGATAGGACCAGTAGAAACAATCCAGCATCACAGCTAACATAGAGGTGTAGAGAAAAACTTAGCCTTTAGCAACTTAACCACACAAGTGAGATGGGGGGTTGGGCAGACTGTCAGCTTATTGCCAGTCCCCCACACCTCTGTCCCCGCAAAAATCTAAACCACAAGAAGAACCCTGTCAGCTTGCAGTCCCCAACAGATAGATGCTATTAGTTCTGTTTCTCTGGAGAACCCTGACTGAGACAGAGGTAAATCTAATTCCTCTCTCCTTGAACCTGAGAATTTGGAGTCTAGATCATGTGAAGACTTGTAGCTTCCTTCCAGGCCCCTAGGAACATACCTTCTTAGACACGGCTGCCATGTGAAGAGGAAGTCCAAGCAACCCCATAGAGAGGCCCCATGTTAGCAGGAAATGAGGACCCCAGCCAACAGCCAGCACCAAATTGCCAGCCATGAGAATGAGCTATTCTAGAAGTGGACCTTCCAGCTTCAGACAAGGCAAGACCCAGATGAGCCATGCCAAATTGTGAATTGGTGAGCAAACTAAAGTTTGTCAGTTGAAGCTACTAAACTGCTGTGACCAGCTCAGCAGTGGGTGTGCATGAAAGGAAGGCGCTGCTAGACTTAAGAAAAAACACACACAAGACACAACATAGAGAAAAGATGGGTACAGGCGACTCTCAGCCTCTAGGACTGAGAGCCCAGATCTCTGCAGCCTCATCATATGTATTGGTTTCTTTGCTCATCAAGCAAATTAGCAGAGCCTGGGTCAAATTAGCCTAGAATGAATTCAGGGCCAGAGAAAGATGACCAACTGATGCCCCCCAGGCATGTAGGAAAATGGCTACAGGGATCAGCTGCTTCCTATAAACAATTATAGTAGTGCTTGCCAGGGCAGCGGTCTGCCCCCGCAGGACTTGGCTTCCAAAGTCCACACCACAGACTTGTCTCAAGGCTGCAGTTTAATCTCTCAGCCATTTTCCTATACTAAACTTCCTGGCAGTTAGTTACAATATCTAACTGGAATAGATTATATTCCTCAACATGTTTGGAGTCCTCAAAAAATGGTTATGTATGGGAGTATTTGGGATCTTACTCCTTGGCACATATTGTCAGTTTGGCTCAAATAAACTCTTATTTTTAAAAATTCTCTTTAAAAAGTGGTTATGTGTGCATAAATGTTTGTATATGTATTGGGAAATGTTCATATATGCAATTTTTTAAAACTGGAAAAAAATAAACCACACTGCTGGGCTGAAAGTGGGGAGCAAAAGTGGAAGAATTTCCCTTTAAAATTTTTACACTTGTGACTTTCTTTACATCAAGCCCATGCAATATTTGGGGAGAGGAGATGGATGAATAAAGATCTTATAACAACACGACCTTGACACACAGTCAGCAGCAAGCATGTGTTTGCTATTTGTTGGGCAGATAAAATATATTATGCTCACTTTGTTAAAGATGGTGCTGCCCACATGCAAGTTTTAAGAGTAAGCTTTTCCCCACACCCTTGACTGATTGGATGATGTGGGGTGGTGCACTCTCCTGAGGAATCCCATTATGCCTCAGATAGGTGACTTTGTATCAGAGACTTTCTTGTTTATAGATTGGATTAAAGGTTTGGCATTCTACACTATAAAGTTGGACAGACCAGGAGCTTGCTCGCTCGGTTCCTGAGATTAGTATTAGAGAGGAGAGCAGCGTAAGGCCACGTGGAGGAGAGGAGAAGCAGCCAAGATGGTGGAGTGCTGAGGAAGAAGCCAGTTTGTGCAGAGAGAAGGAGATGGGAAACAGGTGAATAAGTCTGGTGAGCTAGAAACCTTTGATGCTAGGAAACTCGGATAAGTCAGTAGCTTTGTGAGCACTGAATGAGTGGGTTTTGGAGCCCAGTGTGTGTTTTTACTTGCCCGCTGGATGCAAGCTAGAATTAAAGCTGATGGCTCACCAGTTCTTGGCTCCATTGTTTCATTACCGACTGTTGGAATCTAATGCGAACCTGCATGAGCCAGGTGGCTGTGATCCTGACCCTGGCTCCTGCCTTTACACAATTATTTCTCTTATTTTATGACAGAATGAAGACATAGAAACCAGCCTTAGGTCTTAGGTCGCTCTGTTACACACATGAACATTACTAGCTGTCAACGACCCCCATCCCTTGGCCCTTAGTAAGGGTGAGGGCTTCCAGGAGGGGAGCAACCACTGGGCTTGGGGTCTGATGGCCCAGAGTCAAAGCCCAGCTTTGCCACTCTCCAGCTGTGTGACCTTGGGCAAGTGTTTTGCCCTCTCTGATCCTTACATTTTCCCTCAGTAAAAAGAGCATAATGGCCTGACCAGGCAATGGTGCAGTGGATAGAGCGTTGGCCTGGAACACAGAGGACCCAGGTTCAAAACCCAAGGTCGCCTGACCTGTGGTGGCGCAGTGGATAAAGCGTCGACCTGGGAACACTGAGGTCGCTAGTTCAAAACCCTGCACTGGTCTGGTCAAGGCACATATGGGAGTTGATGCTTCCAGCTCCTCCCCCCTTTCTCTCTTTCTCTCTCTCTCTCTCTCTCTCTCTCTCTCTCTCTCTCTCTCACTCTGTGTCTCCTCTCTAAAATGAATTTAAAAAAAAAAGATTTCAAAAAAAAAAACAAAAACAAACCCAAGGTCGCCGTCTTGAGCATGGGCTCGTCTGGCTTGAGCATGGACTCACCATCTTGAGTGTGGGGTAACTGGCTTGAGCATGGGGTTATAGACATGGTTTGAGCCCAAGGGTTGCTGGCTTGAACCCAAGGGTTGTTGGCTTGAAGCCCAAGGTCACTGGCTTGAGCCCAAGGTCTCTCACTGGCTTGAGTAAGGGGTCACTTGCTCTGCGGGAGTCCCTCAGTCAAAGCACATATCAATGAACAACTAAGGTGTCGCAACAAAGAATTGATACTTCTCATCTTTCTCCCTTCCTGTCTGTCTGTCCCTACCTGACTCTCTCACTAAAAAGGGGGAGTCATTATAACAGGCCAAGGCAGATTGAGGGTTGGGCGTAATAGCCTAGTGTGTCTTAGTTTGGGTTCCCTGAAAGTAGACTGTGATACAAGGATTCAAGTGCAAATACTTTATTCTGAGGCAAAAATTCAACTGCTAGTTGTGTCTTTGGGAAGTGATACCAGAATATGCCAGTAAGGCAGTGGGGAAGTGAGACAAGGAAGAGGAGTCAGCAGGGAAAGAGTGCTTTAGAAAGGAAGTTCCCACTGTAGGTGCCTGGGGCTCACTCCCCTAGGGGACCTTGGGGAGAGAGCGGAGAAATGTGCACCCAACTGTCATCAGTCAGGGCTGCTTGCAAGCACATTATTCCTCCTGCCTGCTACAAGGCAGGGAGCGAGTCTGGACAGGGACTCTTGCTTTGAGCAGGAGCACAGCCTGATATGGACAGTTCCAGTCATTCGTCGTTCAGTGAGTGGGGTTCTTTCATTCTCTCTTCCCAAAACACCCATCCACACACAGTCATACATACACACACACACATACACACACACACACACACACACACACACACTCGCACTCATACACACTAAATGGAGATCAGACTCCTTAGAGCCTGTCGTCTCTGAACTTTTCCAGTAGAGGGAGTCATCGACACGCTCAGGAGAGGAAGAAAGCCCAATAGCCGTTTGTGACAGTAGCAGATGTCACATGCGGGTGCAGTAGAGTTCTGGACCCCATGGACCCCACACCTCCCCTCCTCCCTCATTCATCCACAAAGACCCTTAGCGGAAAGGCAATGTGCATTACAAGCATTATGATCCTGTAAAACGCACAGAACTGAGGTACAGAGAGGGGCAGTCACATTCCAAGGCCACCACTAGGAAGAAGTAGAGCGTGGGTTTGAACCTATATATGTCGCCACCCAAGTCAAATTATTTTTGCTGGTGAATGATGGAGTTGCACAGACATGGGAAGGAGAAGGAATTGAGGAAGCTGATGTAATGTTTGGGAAGTGATGAGCACTAGGAGACCTTCTGTCTGGACAGAGATATGGGAGAGGCAACGGCAGCAAGAGTAGGTGGCTCCTGCAGGGCCTGGGACCGTATGTTT
The DNA here is from genome assembly GCA_037038555.1 of Rhynchonycteris naso. Lineage (NCBI taxonomy): Eukaryota > Metazoa > Chordata > Mammalia > Chiroptera > Emballonuridae > Rhynchonycteris > Rhynchonycteris naso. The sequence continues at coordinate 23,076,288 of CM073003.1, forward strand.
TCCATGCAGTCTACCAATAGCCTCGGAAAAGGCACTCTGGCCAACGATCTCAGCACATGCCACCCAGGGGTGCCCCAGGATCAACAGCCAACTTTGACTCTTTCCCATGCCCCCCACCCCATGCCATCCCTGAGGATGGCCCTTCCAAGCAAAGAGAATCTAGGGACCCAGAGTAGGACCAGGAGGCCTAAGATATTGGGTAGAAAAGGACTCAGGATCCTCTCTGAGGTCCCAAGGATATCATTGTTGGACCTCAGGTAAATCAGTGCACTCTGGGGGACCCAACCTCCAACTCAGTTAAATGAGATAATAGCAATATCGCATAATAACAGTAACTCTGAGTATTAAATGAGAATATTAGGTAGGAAGGACAGACAGAAAGCGCTAAATCATTTTTAAATCTCATTATTGTTATATTAACTTTGGAGATCCTGAGGGCTTGATCCTCACCCCTCCTTTGTGAACACGCTCGCACATGCACAAACACATACACACACACATCTGAGGTATCTCACCTAGTCTTTGGGACTTTAAATACCATCTAAATGTTGAGGCTTCCCAAATGTATATCCTAGCCCAGCTAGAACTCTCTCAAATTTGAGACCCATCTATCTAACTGCCAGCTTGATGCTCCAACTTCTCCTGACCCGAAATGACATGCTAATCTCACCCCCTGAAAAACAACTTACTTCATTCAGCATTCCCCCTCTCAACTAATGGTACTTCCATCTTTCCAGGGGCTGAAACCTGGGGTCCTGACCTTCTCATGAACTCCACGTTCCATCCATTGAAAACCTTCATAGAACACTCATTTCTCATCAGAATCCAAATGCCCCTCTTAACATGTACAGACCCCAGTTTGGTTGGAGCCACTGTCATCTCTCACCTGGACTAATGTGGTCACCCCATCTCACTTTTCTAGTCCTTATTCTTGCTTTCCACAGTCTCTATTCAACAAAGCAGCCAAAGACTGTATGACAAATCTTGTCCCTCCTCTGCTCAGAACCTCCATTGCTCCCTAGTACTCAATAAAATCAGTGCTTTCTAAGGCCTTTTGTAAATTTCCTTATTTGTTTGTATACTAATCATTTGTTATCTGACCCCTTTTCTAGAATGTCAATTATGCAAGAGTTCAAAACTGCCTGACCCACAGCAGATGTTCAATTTGATGAATTAATACAGTATAATTATTGTAGACATTGTCATTGCCCTACCTTCTATATTACCACATCAGGGACTACTCCACCATCTAGTTCCTGTAGCCAAAGATTTGGGACTCACCCTAACATCCTCCCTCACCTCAGTCCTCACCCTTCCTGTCCCACCTACACCTCAGCCTCCCTCTTCCCTGGGTTTCCAGTCTCCAATACACCCTTTCAAGGCACCTCCCTGCCAACCCAGATCTGATCATGACATGTCCTGTTCCTGCTCACACACCCCTATAGCTCTCTATTGCCCTCAGCATAAGGCTTGAACTGTAACATGGCCCATAGTTTCTGCCCACCCTTCCTCTATTCTGTGCTATTCCCTAGATCCAGCCACCCTGAACCCTTATGGGTTCCCCCTCATCTCAGGATATTTGCAGATGCTGTTCCTTCTGCCTGGATTGCTCTTCTTTCCATTGTCACCACTCAAATTTTACTCCCACTTCAGCATTGGAACAGCTCTCCCTGAGCCTCCCCCACCAACTGTTATGCTCACCGGCACCAAGGACCTCTCCCTTAGAGCACTTGTCAGAGGTTTAAGTAAATGTTTATATGTAGAATTATTTGCTCAACATTCATCTCCTATGTCCTCTTGAGGGCAGGAATCAGGCCAGCAGACAATTAATATGCAGTCTGTTGATTAAATAAATGAAAACACAAACTGTCCCCCAAAGTCTGAGTTTATATCAGAGGACAAATGGCTTTCCAGCCTCCTAGCTCACAGCTTCCCTCAGCCGTCTCCCAACTGTCCAGGGCCCCTCATTTCCTTGCTGGGCTCCAGGTGTCAGGATCTGGTCAAGCGAGAGGATGGTGGTGGATGTCTGTATCCCTTGCTTTTATTCTACAAAAACCAGAACACTGAGAAGGGCCTTGAAATAAGGGAGGAAGGAAGGCGCTTAAGAGGGAATGCCTGAGTTTACAAAACAACAAAAGCAAATAGCTGGGAGGTGGGATGTAGCGTGATGCCTGAAAGGTTAGTCCATCTGAGCCTTTCAGGGGCCTCAGGGAGGTGATGTCCAGGTTCAAGTTTCTGGCCTCGGGCTCCAGATCTCAGGTTATCCATTTAGAAGTCAGCAAGAATCTGGGTGGGGCCGGGCTTGAATCCAGATCTCGTCTTAACAACTTAGAAGGCTCGGCAGGCGGGGCTTGAAGACCCGGATCCGCCGGGTGCTGGGGCGGGATTTAGGCCATAGGGGTGTGGCCTAGTCTGGTCTTCAAACAAGACCGCAGAAATGAGCACTCAGGGGGTGGGTCCTGGACCTCAAGGGGCGTGGCCTTGCCTTGAGGGGCGTGGCCTGCAGTACGGACAGCTCAACGAAGGGTCTTGACCCTCCAGGAGCAGAGGCTGGACTTCAAGGGCGTGGCCTTTGCCCACAAAGTTTTGTGGGCGGGTCCTGGTCCCTGGGGTAGAGGCCTCGGCCTGCGAGCCGAGCTTGGACACCAGGCTCCGCAGGAGTGCACCTGTGCTCAGGCCCGCGGAGGTAGCGGCTCCACATTGAGCCAGATGCCATTCTCCGTGCGCAGGATGAGCTCCGGCTTCCGTCTAACCTTGCGCGTTCGGTCCACACTTAAGCGGAAGCGCAGCAGCGTCAGCGCCACGGCCACGCGCATCTCGGCCATGGCGAAGCTCTGTCCGATGCAGTTCCTAGAGGAATGACGACTGTGTGAGCCGGGTCCCTGGAACTGGGTAAATGACCTCCCGCTCTGAGCCTCAGTTTCCTCATTTAAAAACAAGTCAGTGCATCATAGAGCCTTTGGGAGCCTGTGAGCCCAGAACTCAGGGCATGGCACACAGTAGATGTACTTAATTCCCAGGGGTGCTATTGCAGATCTGATTTGGGGGCTTGCAAATGCATTGAGGACACAAAAAGCGTGTCGGGTTGGTCGAAAGGACATGTGGGTGAGATGCAGTCTCTGTTCCTGATAGGAACATCCCTGACTTTCCACTGGCCTTGGTGTTCCTCCTACACTTGACTTGAACTGGGGAAATAGAAGTTACCTGGGTCCTGCAGAGAAGGGCACAAATGCCAGTGGCGAGCGCTGCTGTGGGTTGTCCGGGTCAAAGCGATAAGGGTTGTATACCTAAGCAGGAGCAACCTGGGTGAGTCAAGGCACTGGCCTACCAATATCAACTTGGCCCTCATATTCTGGGGAGCAGCCCAGCTGGACAGAGAGAACCACACTACAATCCAGCCACACCACCTCCTTTTGCTGTTAAGGCATGCCTGATTTATTCCCACCCCCAGGGCCTTTGCACTTGCTGATAATGCTGCCTGGAACATGCTTCTCCATGCTTTTCACAATTTCAGGACCCAGCTCAAACATCTCTTTCTCCATAAGACCTTTCCTTACCATGTGAGCTACAGTGCTCCCCTATTCCCCACCCACTCCATTTTTTATTTCCTTTATACATTTACTAATACCCCAAATCATCTTATTTTTGCTCATCTTCCTTTGCACTTCACCATGAGCTCCATGTGGGTAAAGAATATCTGTGTCCTCAGTGCCCAACACAGTGTCTGGCACACAGTAAGTGCTTGATAAATATTTGTGGACCCAGAGAATTCACAGTGAGTGGGTGAATAAGTGGGCTGGAGGGTACTCAAGTCCTGCATCCAGCCCTGCTGTCTGGCTCCCTGGGAAGCAGGGCAGGGGAGGCCCTTCTGTCCAAGGACTGCCTCTTCTGAAAAGGAAGCTGAGGGAGAGGAGGAGCTCACCTTGGAGTCAGGCCATACTGCGGGGTTGTGGTGGGTTCCGTAGATGCTGACCAGGCAGATGATTCCTGCGGGGAGGGGTGGGGTTAGTGAGGCCAAGAGGAGTCAGGGCCTCTTCTGGAGACCTACCCCCTCCCTAGAGCCAGGGTCTTCCATGAGCTATCTGCCACCTTTCCTGCCCATCCTTCCCTGAAAGATTCTGCTGCATGCCTCCTTAAGAAGTCCACATCAACTTTCTGGCTGCTCTGCTGGCCACATAGGATCTTACATATCTGGCATTTCTCCTCTACTCAAACACCTCCCATGGCTCCCTACTACCCTGAAGATCAAGTTCAAGGGCCTCAATCTGATATTGATGGCCTTTGGTTCTCTCCTTTTCACTTACAATCTCCAAGGCTCACCTACCACATTTACTCTTTCAAGCAGCCTTCCCTGCATTCTTCCCCAAATAGTGCCGTTGCTCCTTCCTTTGGGCTGCTCCCTCCCTTTATCCCATCCTAGACCCCATGTGGATGGGAATGTCTGTGCCCTGCTGTGTTCCTCAGCCTGGTCCTGAGGACAAGGCCTCTCTAGATCCCCAGCATCACTCAGGGCAGGGCTCAGTCTCCAGGGCATATCTGGCAACTGCATGAAACCAACCTTCCTATGCCTGTACCTACACAGGAACCACCCTGCCACACCCACTGCTTCCTTTCAACCTGGACTCGCCCTCCTCTAACTCCCTCCTACACACTGACTCTCCACCATCACCCCAGAAGCACCAGCCACACAGAGCCGCCCATCTACAGGGATGGTGCACCTGGGGCAAGCATGACCAAGCTCCCATGAGCAACAGAGCAGTCAGGCAGCAGGGAGCACAGTGGGCACCTTTGGGGATGATGCGCCCATCTGGGAGCTTGATGTCTTCTGTGCAGCGGCGGGAGACCAGGGTCACGGGTGGGAACTGGCGTAGGCTCTCCTTGATGCACATAGTGGTGAAGGGCAGCTGGGTCAGGTCATCCCTGGGGAGCATGCAATAGGAGGCGTGGGTGACTCGAGGCCATGCCACACATACACACTCAGGAGTGACTGCACAGGAAACAATTCCAGGATCTCAGCCTTGCCTCAACTTCTAGCATTGGCAGCTGTGCCCTGCACACACCACTTATCCCCAGCATCTGACTCCCAGCACACCAGAGCAGCACTAGCAGTCTTCGGTGAGCCCAGCATTAACAAATTAACTGGTAAATTATGTGGAAATTGGGGGCATTGAAGGAGGTACCAGGAAAGCCAAGGGGGCTCAGGCAGCAGTAATTTCCCAGCTTGTATGGATCAATTTCAATATTAAAAAAACCATACATCCCCTCCTTTTACTATTATTTACTTAATTTTTTTTCCTTTGGACTTCAGAGCCTAAAATTGGATTGGGTATAACTTGATTCATGATCTAACCATTTTCTTTACACTAACACAGTGGTTCTTAACCATTTTTGAGGTACCAAACCCACCAGTTTCATATGCGCATTCACCGAACCCTTCTTTAGTGATAAATAAAATATGATTTTTTTTCCAAATTCAAGACATAGGTATATGTTTTTTCACTGGTGCACAAAATGAGCCATGCATGAACATCACCTTGCTCAAAGAACAAAACCAACAAAGTGCATGAACTCACAACAAATTATAGTATTACTTTATTCTGGCCTCAGCGGCAGAGGCTTCTCCGAACCCCTAAGACCGACTCATCGAACCCATAGGGTTCGATAGAACCCAGGTTAAGAACCACTGCACTAACATATTCTCTTTCAGAGAAACTTTATGTTGTTACTTTAAAGGGCAAATTCATTCCTGACATGAAAGTGTCATAAACATAAGTACCACTGGGAAATCCTGAAGAGAGTTATTGAGTTCTGGCTGGACACCATCCCTTGCGCAGTTCTCAGCCCTGGGGCATCCTCTCCCTTTGTTCAAAAGGCTTTTAACAAGGTGTTGAAGATCCAATTGAGAGTTCCTCCCTGAGTTCATAATCTGAAAGGTTGACATTGAACTACTCTCTCACTGTTCAATGCTATTTAATGCTGTGTTTTATTTGCATCATCCAGAAGCAGCTCTACATGACACACATGAGAAGTCAACTGGATTATTGTTCCTGATTCTTCACTTTCTCTTGTGTTGGAATTATATACCTGTGCCCTGTGTTTCTACAGTGCCTTCCACTTGGATGAGTGGAGCGTATGTCCCACCCCATTCATGTTGGGCTTGGCCACGTGATTTGCTATCAGTAATAGACTGTTATGATGCAAGCAGAGGTTTTAAGTCATGTGGCTCTTATAGTGACGGAAGGAGACTTGATTTGGGTGGTGAACACACAGTACAATATTCAGATGATGTATTATAGAATTGTACCCCTGAAATTGATATAATTTTATTAACCAATGTCACCCTGATAGATTTTGTGTAAAGTTACATGACTCTTTGTGCTCTGGAATCTACCTTGAGACAAAGACTCCCAGGGTCGTTTATCATTAAAGGAAAATGAGGAGATAATGAGGAACAGACTTCAACCCAAACCTTGGTATGGAAGTAACCCATCCAATTCAGCATTGCTTGGCAGTAACAAGAGTCGTATGCAGACAAGAGCAAGAAATAAAATAAATACTTGCTGTAATCCCTGAGTTTAGAGCTGTTTGCAGCCATTGCTAACTAAGAACTCCTGCATTATGAAGTAGCAGATGCATTATTGTCATCCTGTTTTACAGTTAAAGAAATTGAAATTTAGTCCTAACCAGATGGTAGCACAGTGGATAAAGCATCAACCTGGGATTCTGAGGACCCAGGTTTGAAACCCCAAAGTCACTGGCTTGAGCGCAGGCTCACCAGCTTGAGTGTGGGATTGCCGGTTTGAGTGTGGAATCATAGACATGACCCCATGGTCTCTGGATTGAGCCCAAAGGTCACTGGCTTGAAGCCCAAGGTCACTGGCTTGAGCAAGGGGTCACTGGCTCAGCTGTATCCCTCCCCCCATCAAGGCACGTATGAGAAAGCAATCAATGGAAAACTAAGGTGCCACAACTATGAGTTAATGCTTCTCATCTCTCTCCCTTCCCGTCTCTTTATCCCTATCTGTCCCTCTCTCTGTCTCTCTCCTGCTTGCTAAAGGAAGGAAGGAAGGGAGGAAGAGATGGAGAGAGGGAGGGAAGAAGAGAGGGAGGGAGGGAGGAAGAAAAAAGAAAAGAAAGAAATTGGAATTCAAGAATCTTGAGTGACTTATTGGAAGTCAGAAAGTCAATAAGTGCTAGAGTGGAGAAATTCACACCTGAGACTCAATCTGCCCCCACCATCCCTATGAGCCCAGACTGACCACTCCAGCTCCTCCAGCTCCCGGCCTTTCATGACTTCCTGGATCTCTTCCCGGCACTTCTCTTGGTACTCTGGGTACTTGGCCAAGTTAAACAGCACCCACGAGAGCCCGCTGGATGTTGTGTCATGACCTGCAGGCAGATGAGGAGCTTGAATTGAGACTTCCTGGAGATAGCAGAGATGCTATCTTCAGACAGTGGGAACCCCCATCCTCCCCCAGCCTTGCCCCACATCTTCACCCTCAAACATGAAGGTGTCCGCCTCTGCTCGGATGTCATCGTCGGTCAGTTCCTTTCCATCTTCATCCTGGAATGGGCAGCAGACAATGCTCAGCTACTTCATCCCACCCTCCCACATTAGGGGCTCCTCCAAAGTCAAAGATGTCCTCTCTTTCTCTTAAGTCAAGCTGCAGAGGAAAGGATTTTAGGAAGGTGGGGGTATGTAACTTGTGTAAGAAGGGTGGAAAGAGGGAATGAGAGTCAAAGGTGAGGAGAAGAAAAGAGTTTGTGTTTCTTTTTGTTTTCTTTTTTTTTATATTCAGTGAGAGGAGGTAAGGCAGAGACTGACTCCCGATGCGCCCGGACAGGAATTCATCCAGCAAGCCCACTAGAGGGTGATGCTCTGTGCATATGGGTGTCGTTCCATTGCTCAGCAACCGAGCTCTTCTTCTCTCTCTCTCTTATTTTTTAATAGAGATTTTATTTTACTTACTTATTTTTTTTTGTGACAGAGACAGAGAGAGGGACAGACAGACAGGAAGGGAGAGAGATGAGAAGCATCAGTTCTTTGTTGCAGCTCTTTAGTTGTTCAGTGATTGCTTTCTCACATGTGCCTTGATGGGGGGAGGAGGTGCTACAGCAGAGCAAATGACCCCTTGCTCAAGCCAGCGATCTTGGGCTCAAGCTAGTGAGCCTTGCTCAACCCAGATGAGCCCATGCTCAAGCCGGCGACCTTGGGGTTTCAAACCTGGGTCCTCCGCATCCCCGTTCAACACTGTATCCACTGCGCCACTGCCTGGTCAGACCTGAGCTCTTCTTAGCACCTGAGGTGGAGGCCATGAAGCCATTCACAGCGCCTGGGGCCAAGTTGCTTCAATAGAGCCATGGCTGCAGGAGGGTAAGAGAGAGAGAGAGAAGCAGGGGGGGGTAGAAAAGCAGATGCTTGCTTTTCCTGTGTGCCCTGACTGGGACTCAAACCCGGGACATTCACACTCCAGGCCAATGCTCTGCCACTGAGCAAACCGGCCAGGGCCAAGTTCATGTTTCTTGAGTAGCAACTAACACCAACAATCTTGTGGTCAGGTCGTGTAATTATCATGTCATTAATGAGGAAACTGAGGCTCAGAGGTAAGAGTCAGATGACTAAAGTCAAACATTCATGAAATATCAGAGTCAGGAATGGAGTCTAGGACTGTCTGAATCCAGAACCCAGGTGCTGTTCAGAAAAGACACAGAAACACCACAAATGGTGACCACCTATCTCTGCACGTGTCACATGTCTTTGGAGTCATGTGTTTCATCTTTGTAGGTGTTGTGGGCTGAATTATGTCTCCCCTCCTCCACCCCCACTTCCAGAACTCCTATGTTAGAGTCCTAACCCCCAGGACACCTTAGAATATAAGCATATTTGGAGATAGGGCCTTTGCAGAAGTAATTAAGTTACAGTGGGGCCATGAGAATGGGCCCTAATCCAATATTACAGGAGTCCTTATAATAAAAAATTAGGACACAGGCATAGAGGGAAGATAATGTGAACATACAGAAGACAGCCATCCACAGGACAAAGAGAGAGGCATCAGGAGAAACCAATCCTGCTGACACCTTGATCTCAGACTTCTCACTTCCAGAACTGAGAAGATGGATTTCTGTTGTTTAAGCCACCTAGTGGGGGCACTTTGTTACAGAGGCCCTGGCAAATAAATATAGTAAGTCTTGCGTGTTTTGCATCTGCTTGTATCCTATTCTAAGTGAGTTGGATGTTTATTATTGTAGGCAGGCAGTTCATGTAACTCATGAGGAGGCCATCTGGGTGAGGGCCCACCCTCCAGGGCCCAGCCTCACCCTGGCCAGGAGCAGCACATCGATGAAGTCCAAGGTCTTGCCCTGCTTGGACTTAAGCCAGGCCTCAGCCCCCTGTTGGCGTAGCACCCTCCGCCGCTCCTGGATGACCTCAGTGGTGAAGCGGTGCACAGTGTCACAGGCCTGACGGAAACGCCGCCCATCTGCTGTGCAGTAGTAGATGAAGTCGATGTAGTGGTGCAGGCGATACTGGCGTCGGACCACCAGTGCACTCAGCTCGATGATGGCCGAGATGTAATCGCTCATCTTCCTGAGAGGAAGAAGAAGGGCCATGAGAATAGGCCCATTCCCTGGGACAAGCTTTCTCTCCCAGTGGGCAAGTGGCAAAGAGAGACCTGGATTAATGATATTTTCCTATTTTCTTGTACTCTTGCTACTTTACCATCTGCGACCTCACTGGCTGGAGAGACACTCCCTTCCCAGGACTAGCCTATTCTTTTTTATTTATTTTATTTTTTTATTCGGTGAGAGAAGTGGAGGCAGAGAGACAGACTCCTGCATACAACCTGGCCAGGATTCACCTGGCATGCCCACTAGAGGACCATGCTCTGCCCATCTGGGGCACTGCTCCATTTGCTCAGCAACCGAGCTCTTCTTAGTACCTGAGGTGGAGGCCATGGAGCCATCCTCAGTGCCCAGGGCCAACTCACTCCAATTGAGCCATAACTGCAGCAGTGGAGGAGGGGAAGAGAAAGGTGAGAGGGGGAGGGGTGGAGAAGCAGATGGGCACTTATTTGTGACCTGATCAGGAATCAAACCTATGACATCCACATGCTGGACTGACTCTACCACGGAGCAAACAGACCAGGGCCTAGCCTATTCTTAGAGACTCACCAGGAGCGTGCCTTTCTTTTGCAAGCCAACCAACCCATAGTCCCTACTCCAAACTTTAGTGGGCTAAGCCCCTATTGCTTTGCTTAATCACCCCATGACCAGGTACTGGACAACTAGGAGCACCCCTATTCCCCAGAGCCTGCTGAAATTATCCAAACTAGCCAATCCTAAGACTACATACCCTGCTTTCCCCATTTTTAACTAGAAGCCCCCCCCCCAAAAAAGGAAAAGTCCTTTTCCATGATTTCTCCTGGTGCTTCCCCATGTGGCCATGTCTGGTGTGGCATTCCTCTCCTCTTGGGAACTGTGAGTAATGAACTATCTTTTCAGTGACAATCATCATCTTATCTGTTGGCCTTACCATATCTGAATAAAACCAAAATCTGGGTGCATTTTACAACAGGCACAAACAGGGGTGAGGGCCTCCAAATTGAAGTAGTATCACTAAAACTAAATTGCTACAAGCCATAGAGTGGGAGAAAATATTTTCAAATCATGTATCTGATGAGGAACTTGTATCTAAACTGTATAAAGAACTCTTAAAACAATAAAAAATAAAAAAAGGGATGTACCCCAATTTAAAGTGGGAAAAGGATATGAATAGACATTTCTCCAGAGAAAATATAAAAATGGCCAACAAGCACATGAAAAGATGATCAACATCATTAGGCATTAGGGAAGTGCAAATCAATATCACAATGAGATACCTCTTCATTCTGGTGAGGATGGCTACTAGAATCAAAAAGGCAGATAATCACCAGTACTGGTGAGGGTGTGGAGAATTACAGCCCTCCCGTACTACTGGTGGGATCTTAAAATAGTGCAACCGCTTTAGGAAAAAGCTTCACGTTTCCTCAAAAAATTAAACATTATCTTATAACCCAGCAATTCCACTTCTAGGTATATACCCAAGAAGATTAAAAAACATATATACACTTAAAAACTTGTGTGCAGAAATATTTATAGAAGTATTATTCCCAATAGCCAAAAACTGGAAACAACCCAAATGCCCTTCAACAGATAACTGAATAAACAAAATGTGGTATTATGCAGTAAATGAAATGTTAGCAATTTAAAAAATGAATTATTGATATATACTACAACATGCATAAATCTGAAGCAGACACAAAATATAATTCCACCTATGAAATTTCCTTAGTAAACTATATATAGATCTATAGATACAAAAGGAAGAATAGTGATTGCCTAGACCTAGAGGAGAAGTGGGTACTCGGGGACTGAGTGCCTAAATGTACAGGGGCAGTTTGAATCACAGTGTGACGGTATATGTAGTGGGATCTCACTGAGTGTCTGACTAGTCCTTTCTTTGCTTTGCTTCTTTGAGCTTCAGCAGAATATGAAATGGCTGGCAGTAAGGCTGGGAAGGACTCTGGAAAGGCCAAGAAAAGGGTGGTTTCCTGCTTGCAGAGAGCCAGCTCACTGTTTTCGGTGGACCATATTCATTGATATCTGAAATCTAGGATGACCAGTCAAGGATGTGTGGGCATAACTGGTGCTGTGTACAGCACAGTCATCCTGGAGTACCTCACCACAGAGGTACTTGAATTAGCAGGAAATGCATAAAAAGACTCAAAGGTAAAGCATAATTACCCCCCTTCATTTGCAACTTGCTATTCATGAATATGAATAATTGGACTCTCTCATCGAGGCTACAAGTGCTGCTGCTGGTGTAATTCCACACACCCACAGATCTCTGATTGGGAAAAAATGAAAGCAGAAGCCATGATGGCGAACCTATGACACACGTCAGCACTGACATGCATAGCCATTTTCGATAACGTGACCTCATGCGGCAGCATACCAGAGGAGTATGGGGCCACATGCTGAGAAGGATGTTTCATCCTCGGCTCCTGCACAGCCAGGTGCAGTAGCTGAGGGTAAAACATTTGCTGTAGTGTAGACACTCTGTGCCGGAGGTCTGTAGGCCAAAACAACAGAACTCCGGCACAGAGCATCTAGTTCTGGGACTTCCGGTTAGGCCGTTTTTCTCGAAGTGACACATCATCTGAGTTATGCTCAGTTTTTTGGCGAATTTTGACACACCAACCTCAAAAGATTTCCCATCACTGGTGTAAAGGATGCTTGGATTTCTTATTATCTCAGGACTCTAAATAATCTAACAGCTGTCTAGTGTTGGTGATTCAGTGGACTGTATCTCTATGACAACACAATTATGCCTTTTTAAATTCTATTTGAGCAGGTTGGAAGTTTAGCTTTCCAACCAACCTGATTTCTTCAGGTGAGTCTTAACTATATTTAAGTGTTACTGCGGTTTCAAAGAAGCTATTGATTCTGATGTAGTGAGTTTATATTGAGTTGACTGTTATTTTTTAAAAATACTTTTTCTATTTTAATTGTGATGTAAAAGTTACAGTAATAAACATTTGACTTTACACAAACATTATTTCCACTTTGGTAGATAAGCTCAATAGAGGTCATATCCCCCAAAATTAAATAAAATGTATAGGGTTTCTTTTTGGTAAAAATATTCTAAAATTGATTGTGGTGGTTGGACAACCATAATCATTGGGTTGATACTTTCAATGGGTGAATTGTATGGTATGTGAATTACATCTTAGTAGAGCTGTTATTAAAACAATAACAGCTACATCTCTGGGGCACACTTTCAGGGAGCTGTCCTTGGTCCTGAAGTTGCTTCTTTCCATATACTTACCACAGTCTGACTTTTTCTTTTTATCTGACCATGGTTACTACCTTTCTTCCCACCAACAAAAGTTCCAGAAGAGTAAGACTTTCTCTATTTTATTGACCATTGTATTCACAATGCCTAGTCTAGGACAAGAACATAGTAAGCACTCAGTAAATATTTCTTGGCTTAATTAATTAACTAATTAATTGCTCAGGCCATCTCCGCCTTATCCAACTGAAACATACCCCTACAATGTCCAGAGTAACAAAGCCAGAAGCTAGTTATTGAGGGCCTACTATGTGCTACAAACTTGACATTCATTATGTCCCTTATTCCTTATATCCCCACTTAGATTCTAAGTTCCAAGGAACTGGGATTTCAGCTGTTTCCCCACCATATTCCCAGTAGCTAGCATACTGAGAAGCACACTGTGAATATCTGATGAATGAACAAATGAAGAACCAAGGCAATGGTTATTTTACTAATTCATTCTACAAATGCTCACTGGGCATCTACTGTGCCAGGGCAGTGCTATATCATTTTATCCTTAAAACATTTCTCAGTCAGGTAAAGTGGGGGATACTTTCCAAAGATCACATATTCTTCATAAAGGAATGAGGGAAATAAGCATTTACTGAGTACCTACTATGTGAAAAGCCATCGACTCACATTATCTCATTTAAGTCTCGTATCATGACTATGGGGAAGGAGCTGGTATTTCATTTGGGGGCAGGAAAAGGAAACAGGTTCAGAGAGGTGGTGTCAGTTTCCTGGAACCATAGAATCTGTCTGGCAGAGCACCAGAAGCCCAAAGGTGCCAATACTATTTTTCTCCTTCCACTACCTTGCCTCTAAAGAAGTTATTTCTGTCTTCCCCAGGTAGACCACACTCACTCTTGGCAGTTGCTATTGTAGCTGAAGACACATTTCTGAAGACTGTCCAGGGTCATGAGGCTGACATGCTCAAACATATCAAGGGAGACCATTGAACCCTCTGCCAAGCGCCGCCATTTGGCCTGGAAGAGAGAGACAGCAAATAGGAGCAGAAGCTAGACTCAATGCCTGGCTGACAGTGACCTAGCTGTCTGCTCACTGCGAGCCCAATATAGATAAAGAAATTGAGGCATCGGGACATCACATGGCTCACCCATTGTAGTACTCCAGCCCGCTGGGAACTACCAGTGTCGTGTGGAAAAAACCTACTCAAGACACAAACTTATGTCAAGAGGAAGAGAGAGGGAGGCCTGCCAAGGGAGGCAAAACAGAGACCTCCTGAGTCTCCTCCCTTAGCTTTTATTATCAGAAGCACTTTCTTGGTGTTTGCTTCCAAGAGTTCCCCAATCCAAGTCACAGAGGGTTCAAGGTTAAGTGGGTGATTCCCTACAACCCATGAGTTGAACCTGGATCAGTCTCACTTCCAGGATATCCTCTTCCCATAAAACTTGGGACTCACATGCATGATGTTGGTGCACTGGTTGAAAATCTTCATATAAGGCTTCAGGATGTCAAAGTGGAAGGCAGGTGTCAGCAGGCGGCGGTGCCGACTCCACTTCTCACCTTTGCTGAGCAGCAGCCCATCTCCTGGGCCCAGAAGACTGAGGTTAGGAGTCTCTCCTATTACCCTGAAACACTCCAAGAAACTTCATGCCCTGCCCCCTCTTCCCTAAAGCTCCTGTCTACCCAGTCCCACACTCACCCAGCCAAGGTTTCAAGAAGCCATAGAAAAGGTCATCCTTAGGAGCAATGGCAGCTGTGGAGACAGATGAGGCCATGATGATTCAAAACATAATTCTGACCCTTGACCTCCATTTCTGACCTCTTTGGGGTTCCTCTCTGGGCTCCCACCTCCCACTTCATCCCTCCAATTCATTCTAACACCTACTCCAGAAAGATCCTTATAACATGCTGACCTGAACATGAAGCTCCCTTGCTCAAACACCTCCCATGGCTCCCTATCACCCTGGTAAAAAAAGTTCAAGCTCAGGTTAGCATCAAAATTCTTGTCCCATCTTGCCCCTGTGTGCCTCTCCCACCTCATCCTTCAACATGCCCTAAACAACCCCACATGCTGTCTCTCACTTCCAAACCTTTGCTTAGGCTGTGCTTGCTCCCCATCCAGAATGGTCTTTTACTTAATCCATCCCCACTTTTCTGCCAGTTCAGGCCTTCTGATACCTTCTATGCTCCCAGCCTCCAGCCTGCCCTCTCCAGCCTGCCCTCTCCAGCCTATCTTGAACTCTGACCCCATGGATCTTATCTTACTCTAGATCTGACCATGTCCCTTCCTGCATCAGTTGCTCAGCCCATCTTCAAAGCCCTGAATGACCTACCCCAGTCCAGACCTCTCTCAAAATATCTCTATCCCCACCCCACCCCAACACACACTCAATGTTCTAACATCACAAAACTTTTTTCAGCTCCCTGTCTTCTCTCTCTGCTGAGTCTTTCCACCAGATTACCTCTCTGCCTCAAACACTCTTTTCTCATCCTTTTAGTCTCTGCTTGCATGCCACATGCTCCCCCACCAAATACCCTGGACATGTTCATCCAGTTACAAGCCCCTTTAGGGGAGGGACCATGTTGATTACTGACATGTTGGTGCTAAATAAATTTTTATTGTATGATTGAATGAACCAATCAAAAAATGAATGAATGAAAAGGCAAATGAATTAATGAATAGATCAATGGATGAGTTGGTAAGTGAGTGAGTGACTGAATTTCCTTTCTGTGTGTTAACAGATTTGGGACAGAATGGGTAGGGGCCCGGGAAGGAAATACCTGAAACTCAAGTGGTGTCATTTTTTACCGGAGCTGTGACTCAGCAGCCTACACTCCCCAGGAATTGGGCAATCATGCACACAGTCATCTGTTCATTCATTCTCCCACTTAACACACACCTCTTTTGCTATCTTTCTGTGCCAAACCAAGGCTGTGATGCTGGTGACCCAGAGATGGCTCAGCTCCAAGCCCTGCCTGGAGGATCTGGAGTGGGGTGGGGAAAGGAAGCAGAGGCATTCCATGCAATTATCAAGAAGGTAGGAAGTGTGCCAGGAGAGAAGTGAGGCACAGAGAAAAGGTTTCTGGAAGTCGAGGCAAGCTTCCTGGAAGAGGAAATATTGGAGAGTAAAGTGGGAGTATAGTCGTTCCTCTTTTCCCTGGACTCTGGACACCAGACCAGGGCCCCCAGAAGTCTTTCTGGCTCACAGACCTTTCCAATGGTTGTCCTTTTCAAATAGGGAGCCTCCCATGGCTCCCTATTACCCCAGGGTAAAACACAAGCTTATTTATTTTGCACAAAGGTACTCTGAGTCCAGCTCCAGTTTCATTGTTTACTTCTCCACACATGTTATCTTCACTCCAGACAACCCAAGTCACCTGAACCATCCTGGCACTTTCTCATAGTTGCATCTTTGCACTGATAGAATCCTCCACTTGAAATTCTTCTCTGGGAAACTCCTGTGCATCCTTCGAAGCCTGGCTTCACTAATGGCTCCTCCAGAAAGCCTCCTCCAAACCCTCTCCCCTGTTTGAACCCTTGCTTTCCTCTCCTTTGGTCGCTCATCCACTCCAACCCTGACCACTCAGTGCTAGGAGGGTTTATGTTCAAGCTACCTCTTCCATAATTTTTTTTTCCTCTAGTAAAAAGGGGATGGTAAAGTCTACCTCAGAGGAGGTCAAATTATAAAAGCCTCTACATGGTTCCCAATAGGAAGCTTTGTATCACTCTGGTTGATAGCTTGGCTTCTGGGCTGGCCAAGTCTGGGTTCAAATCTCAGCCTTACCACTAACCCATCATGTAGAGTTGGACATGTTACTATTGTGCCCATCCACATCTCCATCTGCCAAAGGGAAAATAGAACAATCCTGCCAGCTTTATGGTACTTCTACAAAAATTCTTTTTTTCAAGATTTTATTTATTCAATTTTAGAAATGAGGGAGAGAGAGAGAAAGAGAGAGATAATGGGGGGAGAGCAGGAAGCATCAACTCCCACATGTGCCTTGACCAGGCAAGCCTGGGGTTTCAAACTGGCAACCTCAGCGTTCCAGGTTGATGCTTTATCCACTGCACCACCACAAGTCAGGCCTAAGTGTAAGTCAATTCTTTTTTTGTTTGTTTGCTTTTAAGATTTTATTTATTTATTTTATAGAGGAGAGAGAGAGAGAGAGAGAAAGGGGGAGAGGAGCAGGAAGCATCAACTCCCATATGTGCCTTGACCAGGCAAGCCCAAGGTTTCAAACCAGCGACCTTGGTATTCTAGATCAACGCTTTATTCTCTGTGCCACCACAGGTCAGGCCAAAAATTTCAATGAGTTAATATGTCTCTGGCACACAGTAGGTGCTCATTAAATATTTGTGCACGTAAATGAATAACTAACCAACTGTTGGCTTCTTTATTACTTTGATTATAATTATCGGTTATGAGTGTCAAGAACTTATGAAAAGGCCCCTATCAGTGAAAAATGAATGTATAGCTGCCATAGAGATAGTTTGGAGGTTCCTTAAATGTTAAACATAAAATTATGACATGACTCCACAATTATTTTGGTAGATACTCCTATGTATCTACCCAAGAGAAATGAAAATATATGTCCACACCAAAACTTGTGCACATGTGTTCTTCCCAGCATTATTTATAACAGCCAAAAGGCAGAAACAACCCAAACGTTTATCAACAGATGAATGAATACACAAATTGTGGTATATCCATACAATAGACTATTACTCAGGCTTGAAAAAAGAACAAAATCCTGATAATTGCTACAACGTGGATGAACCTCAAAAATATTATGCTGACTGAAAGAATTCAGTTGCAAAACACCACATGTTGTGTAATTCCTTTCCTATGATATATCCAGAATAGAAAAGTCCATAGAGACAGAAAATAGATTAATATTTACTAGGAGATGAGGAGAGGAGGAATGGCAAGTGATTACTTAATAGGTACAGGAGA
This sequence comes from Rhynchonycteris naso, assembly GCA_037038555.1. Taxonomy (NCBI): domain Eukaryota; kingdom Metazoa; phylum Chordata; class Mammalia; order Chiroptera; family Emballonuridae; genus Rhynchonycteris; species Rhynchonycteris naso. The sequence continues at coordinate 23,094,081 of CM073003.1, forward strand.
TTTTATGGGGTCATTAAAAAATTCTGAACATAGAGAGAGCTGATGGTTGCACAACATTGTGACCACACTAATTATCTGACACTCTAAAGTTGAACGTTTTAAAATAGTTAATTATATGTTGTGTGAGTTTTATTTCAATAAAAGAGAAATGTATAAAACCGAGCTATAATTATATGTCTGTATATCATGTCTTGTCCTCTATAAAGCATTTTCACTTAGTTTATGCCATTAATCATCTCTATCCTACATGCCCATTAGAGCAAAAACGAGACAAAATTCAGGGGCTCCAAGAAGACTCATGCCTTCCTCAGGGCTCACCAGCTGTGCTCAGAGCATCTTCTAAGTGCCAGGCCCATACTGGGGGCTCTACTTCCTGGTCTACTTGGAATATCCAACCATGCTAGATGATACTCAGAAAACTGACGCCCTAAGGAGGAGAGGGGAGGAGGTGGGTTAGAAGGAGAAAAGGAAGAGTCAGAGAGAGAAAGGGAATAAAAGTATATTAAAAAGGCAGATGAGCCTGGGTTCTGGCTAGTTGGCTCAGCAGTAGAGCATCAGCCTGGCATGTAGAAGTCCTGGAATCGAATCCTGGTTAGGGCACACAGGAGAAGTGACCATCTGCTTCTCCACCTCTCCTCTCTCTCTCTCTCTCTCTCTCTCTCTCTCTTTCTCTCTCTCGCTCTCTTTCTCTTTATCTCTTTCTCTCTTTCCTTCCTGAAGCCATGGCTCAATGGTTTGAACAAAGTTGGCCCCAGGCACTGAGAATGGCTCCATGGCCTCACCTCAGGCTCTGAAGTAGCTTGGTTGCAGAACAATGAAGCAGTGGCCCCAGATGGGCAGAACATTGGCCCGTTAGCAGGCTTGCTGGGTGAATCCTATTCGGGACACATGCGAGAGTCTGTCTCTCTGTCTCTGACTTAATTAAAAAAAGAAAAGAAAGAAAAAAGAAAAGGCAGAAAAGCCTACCCTGTGGTGGCACAGTAAACATCAACCTGAATGTTGAGGTGCTGGTTCAAACCCCCAGGCTTACCCGGTCAAGGTACATACAACAAGCAATCAAAGAACAACTACAGTGAAGCAACTATGAGTTGATACTTCTTACTCCTCTCCCTCTGTAAAATAATAATTAAAATCTTTTTTTAAAAAAAATTAAAAATAAAATGGCAGAAGAGAAGAAACCCTTATTAGTACCTACCTACATTATATCTTTAACTATTCACAATGGCCCCATTCTACAGATCAGAAACTGAGGCCCTGAGAGGTCTGATGAATTTCTGGGTCACACAGCAAATATGTGCTCCAGTCAGAATTTGAACCCAGCTCACCCAAGTCCTGGCCCTAAGGCTTTTCCCAAACTCAGTGCCTTGTAATAGTCACCTCTCCTAGCGTCTCAATTTGCCCTTTGTGCAATGGGGATGGTCACCCCCTCACAAATGCAATAAAAGAGTCACAGGGAGCCTGACCAGGCAGTGGCACAGTGGATAGAGCATCGGAATGGGATGCCGAGGACCCAGGTTTGAGACCCTGAGGTCGCCAGCTTGAGCGTGGGCTCATCTAATTTGAGCAAAGCTCACCAGTTTGACCCCAAGGTCACTGGCTCAAGCAAGGGGTCACTCAGTCTGCTGTAGCCCCCTGGTCAAGGCACATATGAGAAAGCAATCAATGAACAACTAAGGTGCCGCAACAAAGAATTGATGCTTCTCATCTCTCTCCCTTCCTGTCTGTCTGTCCCTATCTGTCCCTCTCTCTGAGTCACCCTGTCTCTGTCACAAAAAAAAAAAAAAGTCACAGGGAGGGCATCCCTGGGGGAGGGAAGGATGGCAGCCCCTTACTCTTTCACAGCTCCTGGTAGCAGTCTTGAAGGTGGTCTCCAGATGTGTTTGTAGAGTCCCAAGCTGAGACAAGAGATCCTAAAATTCCTGGGTTCTTTGTTTCCCATCCCCGCTCTCCCAAATATCCCCTGATGCTTTTGGAGTTGCCCAGCTACATGCAAGGCCATGCTGAGGATCCAGAGCCCCACTTGTGAAAAAGATAGAGCCAGACACAGATACATTTAGCCTTAAACACTTAGGACTGAGAATGGGAAAGTCCAGTAGAGAGGGCTATGGTCTTCTGGGGAGTCAGGGAAACCTTCCTAAAAAAAGGGGGTCATTGGAGCTGGGTGTTAAAGGCTGAGTGAGAGCTTGCCAAGCACACTTGAAAGTCCTATACCATGGGGTAGGGGTGGATTGCAGAAGGAAGAAACAATCCTTCTACATTGCTCTCTCTGCCAGTCAGGGTCAGCCCAGGTGAAGACAGCAGTCTATAGGTTGGGATAGTCAGAGTAGGAGTGTCAGAACTCAAATTATGGGAGTGCCATTAGAATTGAGCAACAACCAGTTAAGAAAATCTTGGGCAAACAACTACTTATCCAAATGTATTTGGTTCTGACTTCCCAGTGGATGGGCATCACCTCAAAGTTTCTGGGACTCTCTATTAGTCACACCTTTTCCCATGCTATTCCCACTCTCTGTAGTGCCATGTCTGTTTTGGTGAACTCCTATTTATCCTTCAAAGCCCTACTCAAATTATCCTTCTCCTGGATAGCCTACCTGCTTAGAAGCCCTGATGGGCTCTGGGAGTTGAGGGTTTATTCATCACTCAGAGGCCCATCCCACCTACCTGAGGCTCCCATCAGGGGCTTGATGTAGTCAGGGTGCACCAGAACCAAGAGTGGCAGAACTGGTCCAATCCAAACCAGGACCACATGGTGCATGTTGTCCAGCACCTTCTTCTCATCCTGGAGGCCTGTCTCATTTGGAAGATACTGTGGGGGATGATAAGGAAGGATAATGAGAGGTTCCCAGCTGCAGCTTCCCCCAGTCCTTTCCTTCTATGACCTCCCCTGCCCTCAAACAAGCCATGAAGGGCTATATGACTATAGGTAGTTGACTAAACCTCGCTGAGCCTCCACTTCCTCCTCTGAAAAGTGGGGAAGAATCAACTCTCTGTCTTAGGACAGTTGAGAGGATTCATGAAACAACAAAACATGAGAACTTCAACATCGGGACTGACACACAGTTGATGTTCAAGAAATAAAAACAGAAACACTAAACGCAACAATGACAAGGATTGGCAAGTACTGAGTTCTTGCTTGGTTAGTAATAAAATATAACTAGTATTGTCATCTGTAACACATATGTGTGCTTGCAATGCTGGGTGCTGCTCAGAGCATTTTTCACAGATTTATATGTTCAACTTGCACAAGAAACCCATGACAGAGTTGCTACTATTTCCCCATTTGACTTTGTCTGAAATTACAGGTGAGTAAGTGACTGTCTAACTTGGCTTTCCCAGGAAGAGGTCTTGAGACAAGGGTTTTAGGGCAAGTAGCTAATTTGGGGTGCTGATCCAAAAAATATATGGGTAAGGAAGTAGGGAGGTGACAGAGGGGAGGAAGACAATCAGTAAAGAGTGAGTTGCCAAGGAAGTAACCACATGGACAACCAGGGCGGGTCCTGCCACAGAGGACCTCTAGGGCCCATGTATCTCATAGTCAACCCATCCAAGAGTGGAGAAGCTAGGGTGTTTATACACCAACTCACATAGACTCATAGTTATTGGCTGAGGGCCACTCCTGGGGCTTTAACTCTCAAGTTTGCAGTGCAAACAGCAGAGTGGACTCCAGATGCTAGAGAAACCCTAGAACATGAGTGCAGGCAGCAGGAGTCATGCCATTGCACCCAAAAATGGGCCAGGGGATATGGACAGACACTGGCACCATCTGCCATTGTGGCAGAGCCAGGATTTTAAGAAAGGCCACCCTGTTCCAAAATGCCTCCTCTGAACCAGCACATTCTATGAAGCTGAAGCACTTTAGGCTCAATGTCAGACAGATCTGAATTAAAATCTACCATGAGCTACTGTGTGAGCTTGGGCAAGTTACTAAACCTCTTTGAGCCCCGAAGATCAAATCCATAAAAAGGGCAAATCTATTTCTACTTCACAGGCTGTGAGAATTAAGGAGAAGCTCAGATATGTAGGGGCATAACCCAGTGTCTGGCCAGTGACATGGCCTAGCAATTATCAAATGAACAAATGACTCCTCTCTGGCTCCTATGTCTCCTTCTGTATCGGGATCAGCCTTGAGACTATTCACACTCAAGGGACATCATGGCCTTACCCAGGTCTCATGACCCAGGGAGGTCGGCTGGGTCCACGAGGTCAAGGTTGGATTTCAGAACTGGCCCTGGTCAGTTGCCTGGGGTGCCAGGATCTGGCTATTATCTCTAGGGCCACTATCCAAACCAGAGCGCTTTCTGGAGTAAAAGCACTGGAGATACAACATGAAAGATGAGTAGGAGTTCATCTAACAGAGAAGGACATTCTGGGCAGAGAGTAAAGTTTCAGCAAAGGCCATGAAGGGGGAAAGTGGGAGTCTTGTTACGGGAACAGGAAGTCCTTCCGTGGGGCTAGGGAGGATGGTGGAACAGTCAAGGAGGGTAGGGGTCTAAGTTGAAAGGGTCTTGAATACCACCTGAGGAATTGGTACTTTCCCCAGTCAGCAGTGAGGATCCATGGAGGGTGTGTGAGCAGGGAAGGGACATGGCTGGATTCAAATCCTTCTATGCCTTGGCCAGATGGCTCAGTTGGTTAGAGCATCATCCAGAAGCACAGAGGGTGCCCGTTCAATCCCCAGTCAGGGCACACACAGGAACAGATTGATGTTCCTGTCTCTCTCCCATTTCTCTCTCTCTCAAATCAATAAAATAAAAGTTAAAAATAATCAATTTATTAATTAATTTTTAAAAATATATTGTTTTTTTAAAAAATGAATTCTTCTAGGGGCAGGATAGGGCATGAACTGAAGGGTGAGACTGGAGGTAGCAGCCCAGGGAGGAGGCCGGACCATGGTCCCACAAGGGAGGATGAGGCCTGAGCAGGGTGGGAGGATGGAAGAGAGGGGTGGGATTCAGGCACAAACAGGCAAAACTTGGTGAGTGCTGGTTCCAGGGGAATAATTCCAAAAACTAAATAAAGTAATTGTTCTTTCCATTATTGAGTGGACATGTATCTCCCGTTCCTTCTTCTGAGACACTCCCTCTAAGCAGTATCTAAAATATTTCTAGAATCACTTGCTATTTCCTGTCTCTGCAGAACCAGGAGTTGAGCATATATATCCACCACTGTGTAGTAGGCTTCGTGGCAAGTCGGGTCCAATATGACTGCACGAATTGTCAAAACAATCCCATGAGGTTACTAGAAATGATTATAGTCCCAGCATTGAAGGTGGGTGAAACACTGGGGTGAAGGAGATTGCTCAAGGTCACACAGGCAGTAGATGGTGTAGTTAAGGACATCAAGTGGACACTGATGACGGCTGCCCTGAACGGCTTCTCCAAAGTCCACGTCCACACTCAGCATAGTGCCTCTGTGCCCTCAGGAGTCTTCTTTTCTCTCCCCTGACCTCTGAAGCCTTTCTAGAAAAGCCCAGCCTTTCTTATCCAGAAACTAGAGTCAGCAGAAAGAAGAGAGCTAAGTGCGGGGACACTGGAGCCAGACACTCACAAGCTGTGTAACCAAGAGCCAGCTACTTATGCTCTCTGAGCTTCAGTATTCCCAAATGCAAAATGAGGACAGTCATGGGACCTATCTCCCAGGACCACAGCATTAAAGAGGGAGAGAGAACCATATTGGTGTTGGGGATGGAGCAACAATATCTACAGGAGCATGCGCCCCTCATCCCCCACCAGGGTCCTAGAACCAGATAAACTGCAAAGGCATTGGTACATGTATTCTGAATATATCATGTCTTATTATATCATAGGGTATAGCATATATCATATGAAAGGTATAGCAATAGCCAGGAATTACAGAGAAAACGTTGGAGTAAGCTGCCTCATTCCAGCTGTGTGACTTTGGGCAAACTGCTTGCCCTCCCTGAGCCTCAGTCACATATCCTGTAAAATGAGTCTGTTCATGGCTTCAACCATATTCTTGGTGGGATGTGGGAAGGCAGCAGTCTATCAGACTCTCTGAATACCTGGGATATGACCAGCCCCACCCAGCCCACACACACCATGCCCAGGTGGCCCAGCAGCCAATTGCGCCGGGGTGGCTGGGGGAAGCAGCGCAGCCGGCGGCAGGTAACGTAGAAGTGCCAGCAGAGCCTCAGGAACCGTAGCAACAGGCAGAAGAGGAAAAAGAGCAGGGAGAGCAGGAGCACAGACACTGCATACAAGCGGAAGGTGGTCTTCTCCAGTCCCAGAAGGCACAGCAGATGTTCTGTGATGGGCAGCATCCTGGGAAAACACATGGAGTAGTGATCAACACAGATGGGAACCTCCCTCCAGCCACATGTGTGCCATACCCACCGTACCTGTGGATACAAGCATGGTATGCTTGGCACACAGTAGGCACTCAATACATGTGAGTCCCAGAAACCACAGGGACAAATCTCTCCTGCCCCCACGGTGACCTCCAGACAGCTGACCAGATGGATGCACCAATGCCCCACCATGTGCCCTCAGCCTTCACTTGGCAGGACATCCCTCCTAACTTCTCTGCCCCCGTGGATAGACAGAGTACTGGAAAATTAAGACACACCCTGCCCCGAAAGCAGCTCTCCTCAGTGACTGATGAGCATTGCTGTATAAATACTTTAATGCCTTCTCTCCTTGGGTGCAAGGACACTGAGGTGTGGGTTCCACATGCACTACCAATGGAATGAAACTCCAGCTGTCCAAAATAGAAAATTTCTCTATTAAATGCTTCACTTCCTTCTTCCTACTTTCTCTTTCTCCTCCTTCTTTAAATTGAGGTTGAGTATACCACCGCATAGAATGAACCATTCTAAAGTGTACAATACAGTAGTAGCACCTAATACATTCACACTGTTGTGCAATGATCACCTCTATCTAGTCCCAAAATGTTTTCATCACCCCAAAAGGAGACTGAATGCCATTAGTAGTCACTCCCCATTCCCCCACAACCCCTGGCAACCACTAATCTCCTTTCTGTCTCTATGAATCTGCCTATTCTGGCATTTCTTATCAATGGAATCTACTCTGTGTGACATTTTCTGCCTGGCTTCTCTCACTCAGCATGATGTTTTCGAGGTTATACACATTGTAGCATGTTTCACTAGTAGCGCCTCCCTCCTTCTGCTGAGTGACATTCCATTGTAAGGCTATATCACAATTTATTCATTCATCTGTTGATGGACATCTCAGATGTTTCCACCTTTTGCCTGTAAAATGAGTTTGTTCATGGCTTCAACCATATTCTTGGTGGGATGTGGGACACATGCTGCTGTGAACATACATTTGTTTGAGTCCCTGTTCTCAATTCTTTCAGGCTCATTTCCTTTTTTTTTTTTTTTTTTTGTACTGGCTTTTTCTGTGAACATTTCCCAGATAAACTACTTGCACTCAAATCCTTGATCTAGGGTCAGCTCCTGAAGGAACCAAAACAAAATAGATGAGCAACAATAATATCAATCACACAGTGACCGGTACTGAGCCCTCACTACGTGCTGTGCCGCACACTCAGAGATGTTCATGCCATCTCATAGAATCTTAAAGCAGTCTTTGGCGGGAGGTCCCATCAGTCGCTACATTTTTCAGACAACGCAAGTTCAGTTCCCCCAGCTCAAGGGAGACAGGAGTTGGCAGAGGCCATTGGAAATCAACCTCAATCACCTTCGCATTGAGAACCCAAGGATCTCAGACAACGCCAAGGAGATTTATTGAAGATGGTGGGTCCTGTCCTCACCCAGTCTTCCCAGCCAAGGGTTCCCTTTATGCTCCTGCCTCCTCGGGCAACACAGATAAAGAAACCCTGCACTCCAGGTCTTCACTGAGCCTCGATCCCCACCCACCCCAGGCAGTGGTGCCCCCACTAGGGCCTCAGACTCACAGGCTCTTCCGCCAGCTGACGTCCAACCACATCAACCATACTGGGAAGATATCTGGTTGGATCATCACAAACTTTAGAGAAGCCCACTGGGATGGTCTGGTTTAAAGCGAAGATGACACGACCACTCGTTAGAATGGTTAATATAAAAAAATAATAAGTGTTGGCAAGTGGAGAAATAAAAATCCATATGCATTGTCGGTGGAAACAGCATGGGAGTCCCTCAAAAGAAACCAAACACAGTTACCATATGTTCTAGCAATCCCATTTCTGGGTAGATATCCAAAAGAAGTAAAAGGAAGGACTCAAATATTCATGTCCATAGCAGCATGCATATTCATGATGGTCGAAAGGTGGAAGCCACCCAGGTGCCCACGGATTAATGAATGGATAAACAAAATTGGGTATATCCATACAATGGAATATTATTCAGCCTTACAAAGGAAATTCTGACACACTCTAAAACATGAATGAACCTTGAGGACATTGTGTTAAATGAAATAAGCCAGACACAAAAATCAAATAGTGTGTAATTCCACTTATACAGAAAGTAGAGTGGTGGGTGCCAAGGGTTGGGGAGAGGAGTATGGGGAATCAGTGTTTAATGTTTAATGGGACAGAGTTTCAGTTTGGGATGATGGTGATGGTTGTGCAATGTGAATATACTTAATGCTACTAAACTGTGCCTTTAAGATAGTTAAGATAGTAAATTTTGTGTGTATTTTATCACAATTTAAAGCCTGTTAAAAAATACAGACTGCCTGTTGTAGGTGATCTGCCCCCTAAAAGGTCAGGTAGGGGTTGGAGTGGGGAATAGGCAGCCTCCCAAAATGAAGCACAGAGAGCTTCAAGTCACAAGTCCCAGGCAGATGCTCAGAACTGGGTACGTTGAGCTGCAATCAGGCTGCCTCTTGCTCAAGCAGTTCCAGGTGACGTGCTCAACAGGAAGTAGCTGTATTTATTTCTTTACCAATTTAACGGTGGAAAATGATTCTCCCCAGGGATACTATGGAGCCACCTAGAAATTACTATTAAGAATTGTGAGTCTGCCTGACCAGGCAGTGGCGCAGTGGATAGAGCATCAGACTAGGATGCAGAAGACCCAGGTTCCAGACCCTGAGGTTACCAGCTTGAGCGCGGGCCCATCTGGCTTGAGCAAAAGCTCACCAGCTTGGACCCAAGGTCGCTGGATCCAACAAGGGGTTGCTCGGTCTGCTGAAGGCCCACAGTCAAGGCACATGTGAGAAAGCAATCAGTGAACAACTATGGTGTTGCAACGGCAACGAGAAACTAATGATTGATGCTTCTCATCTCTCTCTGTTCCTGTCTGTCTGTCCCTTCCCTATCTATCCCCTATCCCTCTCTCTGACTCTCTCTGTCCCTGTTAAAAAAAAAAAAAAGAATTGTGAGCTTTTTCAAAATGCTTCCACATACCAGGCCCTTCACCAAGTGCTATACGTGCATTCTCCAGCATTCAGGTGGAAAATCATTTTGAGCCCCTGCTATGTGTGTAACTCTGTTCTGGACACTGAGGATATAATGTTGAGCAGGACAGACATGGTCCTTGTCCTCAGGGGAGGTAACCATCAACAGACATGATAAAACACCATGTAAAGGCTACATGTTGTAAAAAAGGCAAAATTGTGGGGAGTGTCTGAATAGTGTCTCCTGGAATCTGGGAATAAGACCTTATATGGAAAAGTCTTTGCAGATGGGATTAAGTACCTTGAGAGGGGAGATTATCTTGGTTGATCCAGGTGGGTCCTAACTGGAACCACAAGTGTGCCCTGAAGAGAGAGGGAGAGGGAGATTTGACACAGAGAGGAGGAGAAGGCCATATGAAGACAGCAGCAGTTTGGAGCAGAGGTCCCCAAACTAGGGCCCGGCCCGCGGGCCAAATTGCGGCCCCCTGAGGCCATTTATCCAGCCCCTGCCGCACTTCCGGAAGGGGCACCTCTTTCACTGGTGGTCAGCGTATGGAGTACTGTATGTGGCAGCCCTCCAATGGTCTCAAGGACAGTGAACTGGACCCCAGTGTAAAAAGTTTGGGGACCCCTGGTTTGGAGTGATGTGGCCACAAGCCAAGGGACACGTGGTACCACCAGCAGCTGGAAGAGTTAGGAAAGATCCTGCCCTAGGGCCATCAGAGGGAATATGGTCCTACTGACACCTGCATATCAGACGTTTGGCCTCTAGGACTGTGAGAGAAGAAACTTTTGTCTCGTGTGTGTGTGGGGGGGGGGGGGGAATATTCAGTCCGTGCTCATTTGTTACAGTGGCCCCAGGACACTAATGCGCAGAGTAAGAGACTAGAGAGCAATTCTGTTAGCTGAGGTGGTCCAGGAGGGCTTCTCTGGGGAGGAGTATCTGGGCACAGCCCTGCGTAAGTGAAGAATGAAAATCAAGGGGGCTTTCTTATTAAAATCACAGACCCCCACTGCCATATATACCTTAAGCAGATGGGATATGTTTCCTCAGTTCTAATCCTAACTCTTCCACTGACTGGCTGTGTATCCTGGGCTTCAGTTTCCCTTTATGAAACAGAGCTGACTATTAAAATGACCTCCAGGCCTGACCTTTGGTGGCACAGTGGGTAAAGCACCGACCTGGAACACAGAGGTTGAAGGTTCAAAACCCTAGACTTGCGTGGTTAAGGCACATACAGGAGTTGATGCTTCCTGTCCTGATCCTCTCCCCTTCTCTCTCTCTCTCTAAAATGAATAAATAAAATCTAAAAGTAAATAAATGAAAACTATAAAAAATAAATAAAATAAAAATGACTTCCAGATCCACCCCAGTGTGATCTTTTTGACACGTGGCAGGGGTTGTGGGTTGTGGGTAGGTGCAGTGAGTAATCATCTTGGCAGGCTCAAGACTTCTGGGGGATATGTCAACATATTCAGGCAATAGGGGGCCACATGGATCACCTCTAACCCGTGAACAGCCTAGCTACAGTCGGATCCCGTCTCAGCCACCACAGTCATCTTTCTGAAGGTCTCCCACTCACTCCCCTGTAATGCCCTCCATCGCTCCCCACTGCCCTCAACCTGGCATCCAAAGCCTTTCAGGAGCTGATCCCTGCCCTTCATATCAGCCACAAGGATCCCCCTTCTCAGTCAGTTTCGGACCCTTCTTCACCCAATTTCTAAATGTTGGGGCTTCTTAGAGCTTGTCCCTGTGTCATCTCCTGCTCTCACTCCGTGTATACCCCTTGGGGACCTCACTCCCTTCCATGGCTTCTGTGACCTCACCTCTGAGGTATCTCCCATGTTTTGGTGTCTAGCCATAAATACTCCCTCATAGGTCCAGCCACCTCCTGGATGCCCCCTGAGGGCATCCCCAGACCCTCAGAATCATCTCATTTCCCCACATCCAATCTGTTGTCTGCCCTAAACACCTTTCACATCCATTCATCTTTCTCCATCCCATCATCTCAGCCGCTGTCAAACCACCACTGCAGGATGTTCCCACTGGTCTTCTCAGTTCTCTCCTTCCCCCGCCACACACACACCAGCAGTCCATTCTCCACACAGCAACCAGAGGCATCTTCCTAAAATTAAATCAAATCATGACCTTCCCTCACTCAGAATCCTCCTGTAGCTCCCCATTACACCCTGAACACAATTCTGAGTCCTTTTAATGAACCACAAAGCCCTGTGTGGCTGGGCCCCAGTTGACCCTTCCAAGCCTGTCTCCCATCACACTTCTCCCATGCCATGTTCATTCAACACGGGCCACTCCAAACACAAGCCAAGTTTATTCCTACCTCACAGCCTTTGCACATGCTGCTCCCTCCAACGGTCATGCCTTTCCCCAGCTCAGCGCTTGGAGGCTCCTTCTCATCCTCCAGGCCCAGCTCTGCCTCAACAGTTCATTTTCCACCATGATCAGCCATGCCCCCTCGCTTGTCCTCTAAAGAATTATCGAGCACCTGACCAGGCGGTGGCGCAGTAGATATAGCGTCGGACTGGGACATGGTGGACCCAGGTTCAAAACCCCAAGGTTGTCAGCTTGAGCATGAAGTCACTGGCTTGAGTGTGGGATCATAAACATGACCCTATGGTCACTGGCTTGAAGCCCAAGGTCACTGGCTTGAGCCAGGGGTCACTCGCTCTGCTGTAGTCCCCCTGTCAAGGCACATATGAGAAAGCAATCAATGAACAACTAAGGTGCCGCAACAAAGAATTGATGCTTCTTATCTCTCTACCTTCCTGTCTGTCCATATCTGTCTCTGACACACACACACACACACACACACACACACACACACACACACACAGAATTATTGAGCACAATCATTCCTTTCATCTTCCCAGTTGCCCTCAGAGGGAATTGGGGCACTTGTGAGAAGAGTCACAGCAAGACCCCACCCCACCCAGGAAAACCATCTGGTATCCCAAATAACAGCACTCCTGTCCTCCTGCAGGATTGAAATGGGAAGAAATGGAAAAATAGAAAGTGTATACCCTGGAAAAAGGGTACCAGCTCTAGGTTGGTGGGTCCATGGAGAGGTCAGAGAAAAGAGTAAGTGAAGCCTGACCAGGCGGTGGCGGAGTGGATAAAGCGTCAGACTGGGATGCGGAGGACCCAGGTTCGAGACCCTGAGCTTGCCAGCTTGAGCGCGGGCCCATCTGGCTTGAGCAAAAAGCTCGCCAGCTTGGACCCAAGGTCGCTGGTTCCAGCAAGGGGTTGCTCGGTCTGCTGAAGGCCTACAGTCAAGGCACATGTGAGAAAGCAATCAATGAACAACTAAGGTGTCGCGATGGTAACGAAAAACTAATGATTGATGCTTCTCACCTCTCTCCATTCCTGTCTGTCTGTCCCTATCTATCCCTCTCTCTGACTCTCTCTCTGTCCCTGTAAAAAAAAAAAAAAAGAGTAAGTGAAGCCCTGTGCCCACCTCACAGGTGGGTGAGCATATGAGGAGGTGTGTGAATGGGGAGGACCAGGGAGCACAATTCTGAAGCCCTGTGCCCATCGCCCTACCTCCTTGTGCCAGGCATGGGCTGCAGCCTTTCCCAGGATAGATACCAACTCTGCTCCTAGCATAAAGAATGCATGCTTTGGGTCCCCAACTGGCACTCACCCTGGGAACCTCAGTCTTCTCATCTACAAAATAGGAATAATAGTAAGAGGTCCAACTGATGCTTGGGGGAGAAACTCAATAAATGGCTGCATTTAAGAAGTTGTCTATTTTCTGAAACTGGTTGCCCCTGCCCCCCAAACAAGACCACTTCTGTCCAATTTCCCAAAAGAAGGTGCTACAAAAAGCTTTGAGGTGGTACAGCCACTATGGGAAACAGTTCAGTGGTCCTTCAAAAAGTTAAATATCACGACCCAATAATTCCACTCCTAGGTATATACCCAAAAGAATGGAAAACAGAAATTCAAATAGATACTGTGTAGAAATATTTATAGCAGCACTATTCACAATTGCCAAAAGGTGGAAACAACCCAAATGGCCCTCAACCCATTAATGGGTTCAATGTCATGTGGTCATCCATACAATAAAATATTCAGCCACAAAATGGAATGAAGCTCTGATATGTGGTAAAACATTGGTGAACCTTGAAATGGTCATGCCTGAGTGAAAGAAGGCAGACACAAAAGGTCACACAAAAGGCCAGACATATATGATTCCATTGATATGAAATGTCCAGAGCCAGCAAATCTACAGAGACAGGAAGCAGATACATGGTTGCTGGATGTTGGGGCAGGGGGGATGGAGAATGACTGACTGCTCAGGGGGCCAAGTCGTTTTTTGTGTGTGATGGAAATGTTTGGAAATGAAATAGAGGTGGCAGTTAGTTGCACAACATTGTGAATGCTAAATGCCACTAAATTGTTCATTTTAAAATAGTTACTTTAGCCTGACTAGGCGGTGGTGCAGTGGATAGAGTGTCGAACTGGGACGTGGAAGACTCAGGTTCAAGATCTTGAGGTCGCTTGCTTGAGTGTGGGCTCATCTGGTTTGAGCAAGGCTCACCAGCTTGAGCCCAAGGTCGCTGGGTTGAGCAAGGGGTCACTCACTCTGCTGGAACCCCCCCGGTTAAGGCACATATGAGAAAGCAATCAACAAACAACTCACATGCTGCAACGAAGAATTGATGTTTCTTATCTCTCTCCCTTCCTGTCTGTCCCTATCTTGTCCCTCTCTCTGTCTTTGTCACAAAAAAAATTATTAGTAAGAATTAATAAAAAATTAGTTAAGATGTTTCAATTTGTGAGGAGGGGCACATTCTGGGGCACAGGCAGGCACTTTTCCCTCTCTTGATCTGGGTCTGGTGACATGTGTGAGTTCAATTTGTGAAAACTCCAGAACTGAAGTTCTAGAATGTGCACTTTCCTGTATGTATATTATACTTCATCTTAAATAAATAAAGATAAAATGTTGTTTAGGCCTGACCTGTGGTGGCTCAGTGGATAAAGCGTCAACCTGGAATGCTGAGATCGCTGGTTCGAAACCCCGCACTTGCCTGGTCAGCATAAAGGCACATATGGAAGTTGATGCTTCCTGCTCCTCCCTCCTTCTCTCTCTCTCTCTCTCTCTCTCTCTCAATTGAATTTTAAAAAGTTGTTTAAATAAAAATGAAAAGTTGTTTGGGGATGGTATCATCCGTTAATATATGTGATTTTAGTCTGACCAGGGGGTGGCAAAGTACAGAGCATTGGACTGGGATGCAGAGGATCCAGGTTCAACAAAACCCTGAGGTCCCCAGCTGGAGCGTGGGCTCACTGGCTTGAGCGTGGAGTCGCTGGCTTGAGCCCAAAGTCACTGGCTTGAACAAGGGGTCACTCGCTCTGCTGTAGCCCTCGGTCAAGGCACATATGAGAAAGTAATCAATGAACAACTAAGGAGTGGCAATGAAGAATTGATGCTTGTCATCTCTCTTCCTTCCTGTCTGTCTGTTCCTATCTGTCCCTCTCTCTGTCTCTCTCTGTCTCTGTCACACAAAAATATAGGTTTTGACTCAAACATGCCTTGGTTCAAATCATGACTCTGTTGCTCCCCAATAAAGCAGCCCTGAGTGAATCGAGTCCCCCCCTCTTACCCAAATGGAAAATGGATTACTAATAGCAGGATCTACCTGTTAAGGTTGTTTGGGTCACTTCAGTGAGATAAGGCTTAGCAGGTAGCAAGCAAAATTTAGCCATTACTCCTATTTTTAACTGTTACTATTTTATAGAAGTGAGAGAAACTCAAAGCTGACACTCAGGATGCTGTGGGAGGCTGGCATGCCCCCTTCTCTCTACACCAGCCCCCACTCTTGTCCCAGACACCAGGCAGGGCACCCAGCAGCCCTGTCCTGACAGAGGTAGCCCCGCCTGTTCTGCTAAGGCCCCAAGTTATCTGAAGATGGAAATGCCAGTGGCTCCAAGGCCCACGCCCATGGAGCTCTGGTTTGTCAGGTTAGCCCAGCCGCCCATAGAGGACTTGTCATACAAGGTGTGTGGGCTCCTAAGAAGGAATGCAGAACAGAGACCCTGACCTGCTGAACACCACCTATCTGCCTCTCCTTGAACCACAGGGGCTGTGCTTCACCAGCAGCCTGACGTGACACTGGTCCCACTGTCCCACATCCCAGCCCTGCTCTCCACTCCTTGAAGCCTGTAGTCAAGACAGCCGGTTTCCATCCTGACTCATGGCACCTCCTTGACCCCATCTATGCCAAAGGGCTGCCCCACCCAAGACTCACACTCTCCCAAAATGCCAGGTCCCAGAAGGCCTGAGCTGAGATGGATCTTAACCCAAATTTCTGGAGTTCTGAGAAAGAACATCAGAGGAAGTTCTGAGGGCAAGCCCAAGTTAACAAATTGACCTGGGGAGGGGAGAGTCTCACTGTAGCTTTGGGCATATTGTGGGAGATCCTGGCAGAAAAAGAAGTTTAAAAACCACCAGTAGTAAGCTACATCATTCCAGAGCTGCAATTGTTTTTGAGCCCTGTCAGCAAGTGTGGCCACACTTACATGTGCGACTCCGAAAGGATTCTATAAACCTTTGCTGTGTGACCTCAGGTGAATGTCTGTATTTCTCTGAGCTTCAATTTCCTCCTCAGTAAGACAGGAACCACATTACCCACAATACAGCATTTTAATGGTGCTCACCTCAGTGTTTGGCACACAGTAAGCCCTTGTTCAAAGGTACCTCTCATTACTATTAGTGCCATCATCATATTCAGTATTGTTACTTGGCCAGGTAATATTTGTAGAATCAGTTTCAAGGCTTGCCAGAAAGAAAAGAGAGGGTCGTATTTTGTGAATGACTCCTGAGTCATCTAAGCCCCTCTGCAGATACCTACCCAGGTCACCACCAACCACAAGCCCAGAGTTAATGTTACCACTTAGAAACCCTAGCTGGGCAATACAGAGAGACCGGGGCCATTGGAAAGTGCCCAGAATGTTGGGGTCACACAAGGCTGGTTTGTTCAAATCCCAGCTCATCCACTGTCTCCCTGTCTTCCTCCCACCTCCAGGCTGATATTCCCCAGCTGGTGGGCCTCAGCTGCCTTGTATGGTCCAGTAACAGCTAGCTACCTTCTGGTCCAAGGGGTGAGAGGCTGACTCCTGGGACACCAGACAGCATTCTGTCACCAGCATCCAACAAACATCAGCTAGGATCAACTGCAGACAACCTCAGACAACCATCACAGCCAACTCTGGGGGTCCAGGAGAGCTTTCTGTTTCCATAGGGGGCACTCAGCGGTGCTGTGCCTCGGATGGGGTGGGGGTTGGGGGCATGAAAGCAGCGGAGCTGAGCATAAAGTCCGTCGGTGGGACGCAGTTTCCTTTTTAATACAATGAAATCCCATGGACCTAATCATTTCTAAGGAGGCGTCACAGGGCAGGGCTTGGATCCGTCTGAGATGTCCTGATTGGGGGGTGGGAGTTGGGGTCTCCTGGAGGTCCCTGACCACCACAGACACCCAGAAAGGGTACACTCAGGACTCCTCGGCGCGCACAGAAAAATCCGCGCTCAAACGCAGCGACCGTCTGGGACACAACCATATCCCCTCAACCTGAATGTCCCAGACACGCTGCCCTGTCCTGGGTCCTGGGGATCAGTGAGACTGCAGAACTCATACCCTCGCACCCTCCGTGTCTGTTTGATAGCCAGTGCGCCTCGGGTTCCAGCGCAGGACGCGCTCAGGTTACCCACCCACCCCCACTTCCTACCTCCTGCTGCACTCACCCCTCGGGTCTCGGCCTCAGGCCCTCAATCCGGATCCACCCGTACAGCTACCTCGGTTCTGACCGCGCCGTCCCGCGACCCGGCCCTTTAACCCCGCCCGGCGGCGCCAGGAGGCCCGCCCCCGGCCCGCCCCCAGATCCTCTCGGAAGGGATCTAGGCGGGGCCCCCAGAGACTGAGAGAAGAGATCAAGTCAGGGAGGCAAGGAAAGTAACAGAAGGGGACTGATGCAGGGACTGAGTTGGAGAGAATGACAGATGGAAAGATGGAGAGAAAGATACAGCGAGACAGAGAAAGAGACATGCGGACACCCAGGCAAAGACGGGGACACTAGAAAACGCAAAGATTCAGGCTCTTTGCCCCTGCTCCTGTCTGGTTCCCATTAGCATCCAGATCCACCTCCTCCTATCCTCCTTTAACACCGTCCTCCCATACCAGCACTCAGGGGCCCCAGTTCAGGGTCTGCTCCCAAGCTTGGACAGGGGTTCCTATGCCAGCACCGCTGACTGCCTGGGGGGGGTGGGGGGCAGGAACCTTCTCTGGGGCCACCAAGAATCCTCAGAATCCAGTAGCCATTGAAAGCCAGCCCTCTGCTCCCTTTGGATACTGGATTCAACCCAACTCCTTGGGGCTCTGTGGATCTTCCTTCCAGGAGACCTCTGGCCTTAACAAGCAGCACTAGACTCATTCTGCTCCTCCCTCCCCACTCACTCAATGCCAGACGCTTTGACCCTCTCTTGATCTTGCTGTTGTCTTTGGCTAGCTTATCTGCTCCAGATGTGAACAGACAGGGTCAGCTCCACCTCCGGATGTGATACAGCGATACCATTCTTGGGTTGGTGGGTGGATGGGTGGCTGACCTGGGCAAGTGGGCAGGCAGATGGGAAGATACAGCTGGCTTCAGACTCCCCACCATCTCCTCAGGGCTGCACAAACAAGATTCTCAGGAAATATCTGTCAAAGTGTGTGGGGGGGAGCCATGGAAGACTAGAGAGATGAAAGGCTCCAACAATTATTGCAGGTCCATCTGGGGAAACTGAGTCACAGACTGCAGGCTCAAGGAGAGGTGTGACTGTCTGGATTCAAGCAAGAGCCATGTCAGACACTAAGAAACCTGAAGCAATGAGAAAACAATGAGTTCAAAAGTTAAAGCTGACCAGATAGTGGCTCAGTGAATAGAGTATCTAGGATGCTGAGAATCCAAGTTTGAAACCCCAAGGTCTCTGGCTTGAGTGCAGGCTCACCAGCATGAGCACAGGGCCACCAGCTTGAGCATGGGATCAGAAATATGACCCCATGGTCGCTGGTTTGAGCCCAAGGTCACTGGCTTGAGCAAAGGGTCACTGGCTCAGCTGGAGCCCCCCAGTCAAGGCACATATAAGTAAGCAATCAATGAACAACTAAGGTGCCACAATTATGTTCTGGTGCTTCTCATCTTTCTTCCTTCCTTCCTGACTGTCTGTCTGTCCCTGTCTCTCTCTCTCTCCCCCTTCTCGCACAAAAAAATAAAAAGATTAAAACCCCAGTAAACCAGTCACCTAGAAAGAAATAAAACAGATAAAACAGACATATCTAAATGTTATCAAAAACAAACAAAAAACCCACAATAAACCATAAAGAAGCCGAAAAAGGAAGTACAGATATTTTCCTACAATATGGCTACTTTAAAGTTCTTTGATTTGTCAAAAATAAATCCAGGATGCAAAGATTTAGTGCCTGACAGTTGAGCAAACCAGGTTGGAGGTCTGACTCAGGGCTGGTTAGCTTGGTGGATTGCGCTGAGGGGTGAAGCAGGTTCAGAGAAGTGCTGGACTCTCAGAGGACAGATCCTGGGGACCAAAGCCAAAAGCAAAGCCATGTTGTGCAGTGGTTAGATCGTGAATTCTGGAAGCGGAGGGTTCAGCTAGCTCCATGATGTGCTCACTGTGAACCTCAGAAGGTTGTTGTGACGCTTCAGTACACCTAAGGCAATTTTACCCTCCAAGGGACTGTAGGCAATGTCTGGAGACAAGTTAGGTCATCACACCTGGGGGTGGGGGTGCTATGGGCATCTAGTGGGTAGAGGCCAGGGATGCTGCTAAACATCCTACAGGACACCCTCTTACAACAGATTGTCATCTTGCCCCAGATGTCAACAGTGCCAGGGTTGAGAAACCCTGCTTCAAGGTGTAAGAGACACTTCTGTTTTGTAGCATGGGGTAAGTGCTAGGTAACTGTTAACTGCTATTTGTTCCACATTTCTCCCTCACCAGCAAATTCTAATTGCTAATTCTGTGCTCTGCTCACCGCAGTTTAGTGAAAGTAGTGACTTTCCAACCCATCTATGTACAATCTTTGGTCAGGCAAGTCCTATGTTAGCCGGTCTCTCTCTCCCCCTAAGACTAGGGTCTCCACGAGGGTGGGGCCACAGGATTAGTAGGTGTGAGGCTGAGCAATGCTCAGCTCATAATAAATCTGTGCCAGTGGTTGCTGTGCTCCAAACATGAGAATATAACAGAATAAAGAAAAACCAAATCCCCGTTCTCATTGAATGAAGACTCAAGTGGGGAAAAGAGAAATAAAGAAACAAGTTAGTCTGACTTGTGGTGGCGCAGTAGATAGAGTATTGGCCTGGGATGCTGAGGACCCAGGTTCAAAACCCTAATGTTGCCTGACCAGGTGGTGGCGCAGTGGATAGAGTGTCGGACTGGGATGTGAAAGACCCAGGTTCGAAACCCCAAGGTCGCCAGCTTGAGTGTCAGCTCATCTGGTTTGAGCAAGGCTCACCAGCTTGAGCCCAAGGTCACTGGCTCCAGCAAGGGTTCACTTGGTCTGCTGTAGCCCTCCCCCCCGCCCCCCCCCCCCGGTCAAGGCACATATGAAAAATCAATCAATGAACAACTAAAGAACCGCAACAAAGAATTGATGTTTCTCATCTCTTTCCTTCTCTCTCCCCTTGCCTGTCTCTCTTTCTCTCTCTCTCTCTCTCAAAAAAAAAATAATAAAAGATTTAAAAAAGAAAAGAAACATATCATAAAATTTCTACCAGCGAAGGGGGACCTAACACAGGGTTTTGTGATGGGGTAGAAGAAATGCCGCTATTTGAGGTTGGGAGTCGTGTTCCTTTCTTGCCGAAAGCCAAATAATGAGAATAAATGTTGAATCCTATTCTATACCTTAAATATATATAATTTTTATTTGTCAATTTTACCTCAATGAAGCTGAGAGGTGGGGGGAGAATAAATGTTGAATGAATGAATGAATGCATAAATTTTCATAGGTCTGAACCTTACAGAAAATCCTCCAGCTGGTTCCCAAGTCTAATATAAGTATCCTTAGCTGTTAAGCCTGGTAATTTTAATTTATTTTATTCTTATTTTATTCATTTTAGAGAGGAGACACAGAGTGAGAGAGAAAGAGAGAAAGGGGGAGGAGCTGGAAGCATCAACTCCCATATGTGCCTTGACCAGACCAGTGCAGGGTTTTGAACTGGCGACCTCAGTTTTCCCAGGTCAACGCTTTATCCACTGCGCCACCACAGATCAGGCAAGCCTGGTAATTTTAGAAAGCACATGGAGGAACATTTTCTATTTTATATGTTTATGTTAAATGAGAGGTTTGGTTTGATGAGTAAAGAACACAGTCTAATATAAATTCTTCTTTAAAATAAATAGGGTTTAAAAGAAAGATCACTGAAAGAAAACTATTAAGTAATAGAAACATAGTGAATAGATGGGGCAAAAACAGTGACAAAGGATTGTGAATGGTTGGAATTTCAGCATCAGACACCATCTGTCTGAACTAACAAAGACGGAAGAAGAGGCTCAAGATCTCTAAATTTGAGTTTTGGAAATATGAGGACACCAATCTTTCTTAAATTCTAGAAAAACAAAAAGCAGAGGGTTCAAAACTTAAAAGAGAGAATTCAAAAACAAGTGCAAGATGCCCCCCTTTGCCCTAGCAAGTGGTAAACTTGGACTCTTCCTTTCAGTAATGTTCCCTCCCTCGGTGCTAGACCCTTGGCCAGGATGGGAGGGGGCAGTGTTTCCAGGTGAAGAAGTGGTAATACAAATAATTGAAGCTTTGCTGCTAGGAGGAGGCAGAAGGGAGGCCAAGGGAAGGCTATGTGAAGGATGTGACATCTGAGCTGGTACATCAGGGAGAGGTTGGATTTCAACAGATGCAGGAGAGGGGGTGGGGCTCAGGCACAGAGAAGTCTGAGAGTGTGGCTGGTCAGAAGGCTTTCCCTGGCCTGGGGGTGTTTAAGTACAGCAGGCTGGAGGGATGCAAGGTTGAACATGAAAGGCCTTGAAGGCCAGTCCCAGTGGTTGAGGATTGATCTGGTGGACAATAAGGAGCCACAGAGGGTACTTAAGCATGGGAGGAGTCATCTTTTGATTGGTTTGTTTTCAAACACGTGAGACGTGGCCTGTGGTGATATAGTGGATAGATTGTCGACCTGGAATGCTGAAGTCGCTGGTTCAAAACCCTGGGCTTGCCAGGTCAAGGCACATAAGATGAGCAACTAATGAACAACTAAAGTAAGTGAGGCAACTATGAGTTGATACTTCTCGTTCCCTCCCACTTTTGTAAAACCAATAAATAAAACCTTTTAAAAAAAATAACCTGACCAGGCAGTGATGCAGTAGATAGAGCTTCAGACTGGGATGTGGAGAACCCAGGTTTAAAACCCCAAGGGGCACTGGCTTTAGCGTGGGATCATAGACATGACCCCATGGTCACTGGCTTGAGCCTAAAGGTTGCTGGCTTGAAGCCCAAAGTCAACCCAAGATCGCTGGTTTGAACAAAGGGGTCACTTGCTCTGCTGGAGGCTCCCAGTCAATCAATGGCCTGGGGTTGCAATCAATGAACAACTGAGATGTCGCAACAAAGAATTAATGTTTTTCATTTCTCTCCCTTCCTGTCTGTCTGTCCTTATCTGACCCTCTTCTGATTCTCTCTCTGTCTCTATTTAAAAATAAATAAATAAATATAAAAATATAATAAAACACATGAGAACTTATTGAACAAACTTTAGCACTTCAAATTTGCCTTTTAATTTGGGCTATATTAGAGGTTTTCAGCCAGGGTGAACCCCCCCCCCCAAGGGACATCTGGTGATATCCAGAGATACTTTAGTTGTCACATGTGGAGAGGGAGGTGTTAATGGCATCTAGTTATTAAATGCCAGGGATGCTGCTAAACTTTCTACAATGCATAAGATACCCCCACATGAGAGAATAATCTGACCCCAAATGTCAATAATGCCAAGGTTGGGACACCCTGGGTCATCTTGAGTGTAAAAGGCCCGTGGGCTATTCAGGGAGACACACAGGAGACAGCTGGGCCCATCCTGGGAAGTCTGTCTGTGAGTTACCTGACTGGAAAGACAGTGAGTGCCCTAGGGTTGGTCAGTGAAGTCACTTGGGGAGCGAAGAGGGTAAGGACACAGAAGCTGTGCTGAGGGGGAGGGCAGGCAGAAGCATAGCACTGGAGGTGGAGAAAGCCACTTCCGGAGGGTTAAGGAAGACTGGTAATAGATACCATCACCTGTGCCCAGAGGTCATGAAGTCAAGGCCTCAGAGGGGACAGGTTTATGGTTAGCAAGTCATCAGAGTCCTCAGCCTGGCAGCCAAATACCAATGAGCTAAGATCCAAGTGGGAAGATAAGAAGTGGAGGCAGTGGTCGGATTAGGAACAGGGTACCAGAAAGACATCTGGAAGTGGAGCATGACTGGCATGAGGGAAGGGCCTTTCATGGGGCTCCAGAAGCTCATGGAAGACTATTAAGGGCAAAGATTTTTTAGAGAGAGAGAGAGGGAGAGCCCATCATACACTGTTGATGGAAAATGATGCAGCCACAAATGGAAAACAGTTTGGCAGTTCCTCAAAAACTGAAATGTACAATTACCATATGAACCAGCAATTCCACTCCTAGTAAATACCCAGAAGAATTGAAAACAGGGACTAAGACATATACATGTATGTGTGTATTCACAGCAAACACTATTCACAATTTCCCGAAAGTGGAAACAGCCCAAGGTGCCATAGATGGGGGAATGGATGAACGAATGTGGTCCATCCACACAGTGGAATAGTTTTCAACCGTGAAAAGGAGTGAAGCACTGACATGCTACAACTTGGACAAAGTTCAAAAACATGCCAGCTGAGGCAAGTCAAGCACAAAGGCCAAATAGTGTGCGATTCCATTTGTATGAAATGCCCAGAACAGGCAAGTCCATAGAGACAGAAAGTGAAGTAGTGTTTTCCAGGGGTTCACTGGAAGGAGAGACGAGGAGAGAAGCCCAAATGCAGGAAAAATGGGTATGAAGTCTCTTTTTGAGGTGATGGAAAAAACTGGAACTAGATAGAGGTGATGGTTGTCCAACATTATGAATGTACTAAATGTTATTGAATTGTACACGTTAAAATTGTTAACTTAAGTCTGACCAGGTGGTGGCGCAGTGGATAGAGCATCGGACTGGGATGTGGAAGACCCAGGTTAGAGACCCCGAGCTCGCCAGCTTGAGCACAGGTCCATGTGGCTTGAGCAAAAGCTCGTCAGCTTGGACCCAAGGTCGCTGGCTCCAGCAAGGGGTTGCTCGGTCTGCTGAAGGCCCGGGGTCAAGGCACATGTGAGAAAGCAATCAATGAACAACTAAGGTGTTGCGATGGCAACAAAAAACTAATGATTGATGCTTCTCACCTCTCTCCGTTCCTGTCTGTCTGTCCCTATCTGTCTCTCTCTCTGACTCTCCCTCTGTCCCTGTAAAAAAAAAAAAAAGACTAAGCCTCCTTCCAAAGGTTGCAATAAACACATTTAAAATTGTTAACTTTAAAATGATGTGAATTTCATTTCAATAAGAAATAAAAAGAGAGTTCTGCAGGAAACAGAGCACTTCAATGGGGTAATTTGAACAAAGTTTGATAAAAGCATTATTTTCAAAGAGATAGTATATCACCCCAGAGGCTAAGAATGCCCAGGAGCCATCACCACCCTGTGGGCTCAGATGTGGGCAAAGAGGTCGAAGCAGTTACTGGAACCTAGCCGACCAGATAGGGCTCTGTAAGGAAAACTAGCTGGCAGGTGCTGTGAACCTTCAGTCCAGGGACACGGACACAACCAGCCTGCATAGACCATAAAGGAAAGGAGATGAGGTATTGACACCCTGACCTCATCTCCTCTCTCCCTCCAATGCCTGCTGTGGCTCCCCATTGGTTGTATTCAACCAGAAGCCACAAGCATAGGAACCTGCTGAGTGGTCTATACAAGTCAGCCTCCCAGGACACAAAATATGGGGCAGAAGGGTAGAGACAAGAAAGGGGCTACCAGAGATTTGAAGCAAAAACAAGAGCAGTTCAGGAGAGTGGGGCAAATGTGGGAGCAAACAATCCTTTCCAACTCATCACTCACCACTCTCTTGCTCTATCCCAGCCACTCATGGCCATTTTTTCCAAACCCACCAAGCCATCTCTGCCACCTCTAAACCTTTGTATATCCTGTTCCCTCTGCTTAGAATTCTATTTCCTGTCACCTTTCCAAAAAACTCCTTATCCTTCAAATCTCAGCTTGAAAGCCATTTTATCTGAGGGCTTCCCCACCTCTGGGCTGAGTTCAAACCCATATTCTATGCAGCCACATGTCCTGTGCATCCTCAGTCACAGCAAAATTGCTCCTGGAATAATTTGTTTAGCGATTGTCTACCAGATGTGGCTGTGAGCTCCACGTGGGTAGACAGAGTCTTTCACATACCCTGTTTATTCCTCAGCCTCAGCTGGCAGAAAGCGCATATTCATTCAACAAACATCAAGTACACAGAGAGTAGCAGGTGTTGCTCAACACTGAACAAAAGGGGTCACATTCTTGCTCTTTGGAGATTACATAAAGCACAACTAAAAACACATAATGAAAGGAGGTGTTCTTTGTGACATGTACTAGGGAGGGAAATCCAGCAAGGAAGGAAGGAAGGAAGAGCTCTCTGAAAAAGTGATATTCAAGCAGAGACCAAAAGGGAAGGAGGGGGATATCTGGAGGAAGAGCATTCTAGGCACAAGGCAAGCCTGCGCACAGACCCTGAGGCTGCACTGTGTCTTAAGGAACATCCAAGAGACCAGGGAGGCCGGAGCAGAGTAAGCAAGGGGGAGAGTGGGAGCAGATGAGGGTAGGAGGTGACAGAACACACCATGCAGGGCCTGAAGGGTCACTGGAAGGACCGAGTGTTTTGGACATCAAAGATGGCTAAGGTCTGAATGGTCTTCCACCTTCAGCAGTCCAAGCTCCATCTTTTGGACACAGGCCTCTGTGAAAGGTGGAAGACACAGGGTTCTGAGCAGAGAAGGATGAGGCCTGACAGATTTTTTAAGACTCCCACTAGTTGCAATATTATGAACCAACTGAAGGGGGCACAAGAGCAGCAGAAGGAGACCTGGGAGGTGGTTGGTTGTAACCTTTGGCCCTGCACAGCAGCAAAGGAGATACTGAAAGTTGTGAAAGGTGGTGAAATTTGTAATTTATTTTAAAGTTGAAACTGATGGGATTTACTGACAGATTGGATGTGGTTGTGAGAAGTTAACTTAAAAATAAAAAGACTTTTCAAAGTGAGAGGCAACAAACATTTACCTGAGATCAATAAGAATAGCTATTTGGGAATCATTAATTCAGAGAGAAGCCCAAACAGTGTTCTGATTGGGAAATGAACATAAGGGGTGTTTATGAGAAGGGGGAGAAGAACAATTACATCAATGGAAGGAAGGCATTTCTGTTGATGCAGATCACATAACATAATGGTATTAACTCTAAACAATGTTTTTTAATTTTCAATCTGGTAGTCATCAGTCCAGTAGTCATAGTATCTGCTTTCTTATCATCTTGAAACATTACTTGGGGCACAATGTTGTCTTAGGCCCTGTCCAAAGGTTATTTTGCCATTTCAACATTCCAGGTGTTTGAGGTATAAGACGTGCAAGGCAGTTGAATTGGTTTCTCTGGGGTGGCAGCTCTGGCTCCACTTTAAAGGATCTTTTTATTTTTTCTTTATTCATTTTAGAGAGGAGACACAGTGAGAGAGAGAGAGAGAGAGAGAGAAAGGGAGGAGGAGCTAGAAGCATCAACTCCCATATGTGCCTTGACCAGACCAGTGCAGGGTTTGGAACTGGCGACCACAGTGTTCCCAGGTCGACGCTTTATCCACTGCGCCACCACAGGTCAGGCACTCTGGCTCCACTTTAAAGTAGCTCCATTGATTTACTTATTTATTGACAAAGAGAAGGAGAAACGTCAAAGGTGATGCTAAGGTTTTTGACCTGGGTCACACTGAGACTGAAATTTTTGATGGAGAACAAGAGCAAAGGGAAAGGGAGACAGAGAGAAAGATTGAAAATTGGGGGAGGGGGGTAATGTATGAGAGGGAGAGAATTTTTGAGGGAGGAGGAGGATAATATCAATGAAAAGCCAGACTGGGGCAGGGAAAGCCTTGGGGGTGGTGCAGAGGGGAGAGGCCCTCCTCATCAGAAACTAAAGGGAGAGATGGAGAGGGCTCCCCTAGAAAGTGAGGAAAGTGAGGGTGCTGCTGGGCAGGGGTAGGAAGCTAGGAGGACCAAGGTGCTAGGACCTCACCCACCACCTTGAGAGTGACTCGTCTCCTGCCTGGGCCAAAAATCTTTATGGTCACATCACTCTGACAAAGGGCAGACAGGCAAAGTCTAAATTGGCTGTGATTAGCAATAGGATGGGTTCACAGGGAGGAACTGGGAACCTTGTTTAAATAAGGTGGTCAGGGCTAGGCTTCTAGGAGAAAGTAATGTTGGAATGATCCCTGAATCACACAGAAATACACGAATTGGAGCATTGCAAGCAAAGTAAGTGGCAAGTGCAAAGGCCCTGGGGCTGAATGAGGGTGGCATTCTTAAGGAGCAAGAGACCAGTGAGCTAGAGTGGGGAACCCACTAGGATAGTAGATTAGAGTGGCTGATGGAATCATGATAGTTCTAGTGTGTACAGGCAGAAAGAGAGGAAAGGGGGATGGGTGCCCCAGAGCAGAGGCACCAGCTGGAGCCAACACCTGGAAGCAAGGAAGTACCTGGCCCATGCCTGTCCAAGGCACAGGAAGTCACCCTGCCTCTGGCTGTGCTAATATAAACTGTATAGCAAAGAAAAGGAGTGAGTGAATTGGGGCAAAAGTGACCTCCATCATGGGACCAGTTGTTGGGGTTCATAATCACAGGCCACCCCAGGTTGATTCAGCAAGATTGTATGTTGTCAGAGGTCAGCTTCCCAAAGAGCAAAGCAACACAGCAGCAAACTACCCCCTCCTTCAGAAGACCCACTTTAGGAATCTCTCCTCACTAACTCCCAGAGGGGTTAATCTTCAGGAAACTTCTCAAAATTACTTGCAGGCTGGATCCAATCACCAACTGCTGTGTGACTTTGGCAAGTTACTTCACCCCTCTGAACCTCAGTTGACCACTTTTTTGTCTGTTCGCTTCATCTGTAAATGAAAGGTGCCATCCTCTGCCTACATTACCACATTCATTCTCCACAATAAGGCAGGGACTCCGATCATGATCATTAATAGGTAGAGAGATGGTAGCTCAAAAGAAGGAAGTCACTTACTCAAGTTGAGAGTTAAACCCAGATCTATCAGGCCCTGACCAGATAGCTCAGTTGGTTAGAGTATTGTTCCAAGATGCCCAAGTTGCAAGTTTGATCCCCAGTCAGAGCACATACAAGAATCAACCGATGAATGCATAAATAAGTGGAACAATACCCAAATCTGTCAGATTCCAGTGACAGGCTTTCAGGGACCCAATCCTAAGATCCTCTATAGCAAGTGGGAGGCATCAGAGATATGAAGTGTGTAAAAATAAATGGTGTAGCTTCAGCAGGTCCTCAAAAATTTATACATAGTGTTACCACATGGTCCAGCAATTCCACTCCAAGACATAGACCAAAGAGAATTGAAAACAGTACTCAAACAAGAACGTGTGCCCACATGTACATAGCAGCACTAGTCACATTAGCCCAAAGTGGTAACAATCTAAATGGTCCATCCACACAGTGGAATAGTACTCACCCATAAAAGGAGTGACATGCTGACACACGCTACAATGTGTGTCATAATGCTGAGTGACAAGAGCAAAACACAAAATGACATATATTGTATGATTCCTTTTATATGAAATGTCCAGGGTAGGTAATTCCTAAAGACAGACAATAAACTGGTGGTTGCTAGCAGCAGAAGGGAGGAAGAATGGGGAGTAATTACTTAATCAATATTGGATTTCCATCTACGATAATGAAAATGTTCTAGAAGTCTTAATTGTACGTGGGATCTCCATGACCTCAAGCAGGTTCCACTCCTCTGCCTGAGAGCCATGCAGGTGACACACCCCCACAGTAAGGTCACCACCCTTGGACACAGGTGACTCAGCGAGAGGGCAGAGAGCAGAACCCAGAATACTGGCCAGTTTGACCTGGTTCTTTCCCCCTGGCCCAGGAAAACCCAACCAGGGAGGCCCCGGGCTAAGGGGATTGTACCCAGTCTTGTGCTAATACCCCAAGAAGACTCAGCTCTGAAGCCAGCACCCCAGGAGCTCCCAATCTGGACACAGACATCCCAATCTCTCAGTGTCAGCACTGAGCCAGAGAAAGGAGCCTAGAGCTGGGAGAGACAGAGAAGGGAAGGCCACCTAGAAAGGATAATACAGGAGATGGGTTTTGAAGAATAGCTAGGAGTCCACCAGATCAGATGAAAAGACTTGTGAGTATTTTGTATACCCTCATACTTTACAAGTGAGAATGTAAAGTTATATAAACAAATGACAAAGCTTGTCAATCTTTTACACACTTGAATACTTTACTAGTGGAAAAGAAAACTGGTGATATCTGGCAAAATTATATATGCATTTATTCACTTAGAGGAATATATCCCAGTGATTCTCTTGCAAAGATTTTTAAAAACATGAATAAACAAAGCTTTTCATAGCAACACTATTTAAAATATCAAAAGGTTATGGATAGCCGGTATGTCCATCAATAGGGAGTGGTTGAATCAGCTATTGGCACAGCCACACAATGAAGTACCAAGCAGCTATAAAAAGGAATAAGAAAGATCTCTGTATACTGGAAACAGTGTTAACTGGAAAAACAGCAAATTGGATTCATATGTATATACTTTTGAAAGACAGACGATGAAAAATTATAAATGGTGACCTGAAGAAAAATCAAAGACTATAATGGAAGTACAGAAATAGAAGGTAGATGTCTGTCTATACACTTTGTTTTGTAGTTGACTTTGAAACCATGTAAGTATCTTATATAATTCTAAAATAATATTATATTTTAAAAATAATCCCTTCAGTTCACACCCACTAGGACCGCTTTAATAAAAATAGACTAATAAGTGTTGGTGAGAATGTGGAAAAAGTGAAACCCTGTGCACTGGTGGTGGGAATGTAAAATGGTGTAGCTGCTTGGAAAACAGTAGAGAGGTTCCCTGAAAAATTAAACATACAATTACCATATCATCCATCAATTCCACCTTTGGATATTTACCCAAAAAAGGTGAGAGCAGGAACTCAAACATATTTGCACATGCATGTTCATAGCAGCATTATTCACAATAGCCCAAAGTAGAAACAACCCCAGTGTTTCTACTTTGGGCTATCAACAGATGAATGGATAAACAAAATAGAGACAGACTCATAGATAGACAGCAGACTGACAGTGGCGGCAGACAGGGAGAAAAAATCCATAGACACAGACAACAGTGTGGTGATTGTTGGGCGGGGGTGAGGGTCAGGTGGAGGGGGGTTTGGGGGGGAATAAATGGTGATCCAAGGAGATTTGATTTGGGGTGATGAACATACAATACAGTGTGCAGATGATGTGTTGAAGAATTGTGCACCTGAAACAGGTATATTTTGTTAACCAGTGTCACCACAACAAATTCAATTTAAAAGGAGAATATGGTCCATCCACCCAATGAAATATTATTTATACTTAAAAAGAAAGAAAATTCTGATACATGTTACAACAAGGATAAAACTTGAAGACACTTTGCTAAGTGAAATAAGCCAGTCACAAAAGACAAACATGATTCCACTTGTATAAGGTCCCTGGAGGAGTCAAATTTACAAAGATAGAAAGTAGACTGTGGGTGCCAGGGACTTGGAGGGGGGAGAATGGGAAGTTAGTGTTTAATGGGGACAGAGTGTGAATTTGGGAGATGAAAAAATTCTGCAGAAGGATGGTGGGTGGTTGTTCAACAATGTGAATGCACTTAATGCCAATGAAATGTATACTAAAAAATGGTTTAAATGGATGTGCTTTTATTAACCAATGTCACCCCAATAAATTCAGTTAAAATGATAAATTTTATGTCGTATATATTTTACCATAATAAAAAAAATAATGTGATATTACCTCACTTGAATGATCCAGTGTTTCTAGTTGCACAATCATAATGCACAATCTTATCATGAGGTGTTGTTTTTATTATTGTTCCTATTTTCCAAAATTAAAACTTTATGCCCTCAAAAAAAATCCCTAAAATCAAAAGCTTCAGGTTAATGGCCCTGGCAGGTTGGCTCAGCAGTAGAGCATCAGCCTGGTGTGAAGAAGTCTCCGGTTCAATTCCAAGTCAGGGCACACAGGAGAAGAGACCATCTGTTTCTCCACCCCCCTTTCTTTTCCTCTCCTGCAGCCATGGCTCAAATGGTTTGAGCTAGTTGGCACCCAGCGCTGAGGATGGCTCCATGGCCTCACCTCAGGTGCTAAAATAGCTCAGTTGCTGAGCAACAGAGCAGGGACTCCAGATGGGCAGAGCATCGCTCCCTAGTGGGCTGCTAGATGGATCCAAGTCAGGGTGCATGCAGGAGTCTGTATCTCTGCCTCCCTGCCTCTCACTTAATTAAAAAAAAAGCTTCAGGTTAATAACATAACTATAGAAAGAAACTATTTCAAGTGACAAGTGACAAACAGTAGTTTGATGGACAGTAGTTTGTCCAAAAGGACAAAAAGAACCAGAAAAAAAAGGTCTTAAACTGTTTTTCAATAATTATATTGTTTAAGGTACTGTCAGTATGTTATTCTGAGATTTGATGTGCATGTACTGTGGAATAAAGGAAATGTTGGTGTCATTGAATATTTGTATTTTCAGTGTGGGGAAAAGAGAACATAAGGTTGATGAGGTTAGGTAAAAGCCATGTAATCTTGAGTATGAAGTGGAAGTATAAGCATACATTCATGATGTATTTTATTTAAGAAAAAAAAATAAAAAAAGGAATGGCCCTGACTGTTTGGCTCAGCTAGTTAAGAGCGTTGTCTGGAAACAAGAAGATTGCAGGTTTCATCCTGGGTCAGGACACACACAGGAAACCACCAGTGAATGCGAAACTGAGTAGAGCAACAAATTGATGCTTCCCTACCCCCTCCCCTCTCTCTCCCTTTCTCTGTCTCTATCAGTGAATTTAAAAAATAAAAATAAATTAAATTAAATAAAGCCCTGGCTGGATAGCTCAGTTGGTTGGAGCATCAACCCAGAGTTCCGAGGTTGTCTGTTCAATTCCTGGGTCAGGGTACATACAGGAGCAGCTTGATGTTCCCGTCTCTCCTTGCCTGTGGGGCAGCTGTGTTAGGCTTGCCAGCTGGTGTACCGGCTGCAAGTCCTTAGCCTGATAATATGTGAGCACGTGGCAGCACCATGTGTGTATGGCCTACATAAGGCTATGGGTGCTTGCGCTCAGGGAGATTGTGGATGGTGGAGTGCCTGCCCACTGCTATGAGGGGCCGTTTTGCTGTTTGTTTGCTTGAGAGGTGGTTTCCCCTGCCTGTGTGCTTTTCTGACCTGTGAGACTTTATTAAACAAAATGGCCCAACCCTTTATGGCTCCACAGTTTTTCTACAGTCTGCCAGAAACCAATGTGAACTTGCCTGGCCTCGGCCATCGACATTACATCTGGCAAAGTGGGCAGGATTTGGAGCAGATGAGTATAGAGCCACAGCCACCCTTGAGGGGTAGAGTAAAGAACTGGTCATTGTTATGGTTCCCCGTGGCTGTCCTTTTGGGGACTGTGGGCTGGCTGTTTTTTACAATCCTGGAAGAAGAAACCAAGAGCTCTGTGAGAGAAGCTGAGCAAGGTTGAAAGCTCCAGGGTGAGCTACATACTGAGAGCCAACAATGGTGGGAACTGGAGTGAGCTCTGGAGAAGAAGGCCAACCAGGTCTGAGAGCTGAGCGCCAACGCGCCTGGAACTGCAGCGGACTCTGGACAAAGAGTCATGGGTTTGTGAGTTGCAGTTTGCCCTTGAAGCTGAACGTTGGCAGCGATAGCTGTTGGAGAAACAACTGTGGGTTCAGAAGCCCGAGAGTCAGCTTCAGGCTGAGAGCTGGAAGCCACAGGAGCCAAAGTGGGTGCAGAAGATGGAGCTGCATTCCTGCCAGCGGAGTGGCTCTGAGTCAGCAGGAGCAGGCGTTCTCGACTCCTCTGAGGGAGAGGTTCAGGCTGCAACTGGCATCTGCAGACTCAGAACCCAGCCTGTGGTTGCCAAGACAGTAAAGACCTAGCAGCCAAGAGTCCCTCAGGGGCAGCCACAGCCTCCTCCCCAGGTAGTGGAGCACTCTGGTCTGGCCCTAAACCCAGGCAGAGCTGATGGAGTTGGGAATGAAATTCAGGCAGAAACCCACTGAGCCCCCTGGCAGCCTGCTTGGTGCGGCTGTGGGACATCAGGGTGGGTGGCATCATGCTCTCTGGAACAGAAATGGACCAGAAGGCTGTGAGGGCTGCTACCTGTGCTGCCCTCTCCCCCCGGCTAACAAGAGAAACGGGCCTGTGAAAGTTACCCAAACAGATGTGGGTAGATTTGATTGCTGCTGGGGCAGATAGAAATTAGATAGTAAGCCCAATAAAGTCTTATTGGAGCTTTGGCAGCAGCTTGAGTCAGAGGTTCCAGCCGCTGAAAAAGTGGGGGAAGCAGGTGGCCCTGTCATCTGTCAGGAAAATGGCTGGCATTCAGGTTACAGGATCCCCAAGACCTGTTGTCCCAGTTTGAATAGGGGGAAGGGTGAGGGTACTGTCTGACAGGGATGCGCAGGGGCCAGAGGCCCTATGAGAAATTAGCAATCACTGGTCCCCTTCTAGTGTGCGTCAGGTATTGGCATTAGAAGTAATAGGTGCTTTTAAGCCTGACCTGTGGTGGCATAATGAGATAAAGCATCGACCTGGAATGCTGAGGTCGCTGGTTTGAAACCCAGGGCTTGCCTGGTTAAGGCACATATGGAAATTGGTGCTTCCTGCTCCTCTCCCCTTGCCTCTCTCTCTCCTCTCTAAAAATGGAATAAAGTCTTTGAAAAAAAAGAAAAAAGGTAATAGGTGCTTTTTTTTTTTTTTTAACAGCAGCAGCAGCAGCAGCTAATAGAACTGTTAAGGCAACACAGACCTTGAATGTATTTGCTCCCGCCAGGCCCTGTGTGAGCTTGTTGAGGCGTTTGAATGGGGCTTGCGGCAATGAACAGCACACTGTGGAAAGGTGCTGAAGTCCGTTAATAAAGTGCTGTATGGCTAGTTGCCTGTAATGGACTTTTACCTTGGTGATTTGCACAGACAGCTGGGCTGTCTATCATGGACGGACTCTTGGACTGCGACCAAAGGCAGGCACTGGCTGCCTTAATGGATAGGCACGTCGCTTGTGGATAGTACTATGAGAGACCCTGATTTGGGGGGGGGGCGGTTGCTGTGGCCCTTTATCCAGTTGCAGAGGTGCACCAAGGATACTTTCCGGTTTCCATGGACACAGCCCTAGACTGTACAGGCCCTCCTACCTACTACGGAGTAGGGAGTTAGAGGTGGGCTTGCAGGTGACACCCTGGGCAAAGTGCTCAGAGGACATTGTGGAAAGCACCCTTGTAATTGTAATTATTGTGTAACTTTTGCTGTTGCTGTCAGTCTCTGTTTCCTCTCATGTAGATTGTGAAGCGAGCAACCCTAAAGGGGTGGAATGTGGGGTAGCTGTGTTAGGCTTGCTCGCTGGTTTACTGGCTGCAAGCCCTTAGCTTGATTAATGCATGAGCACATGGCAGCACCACGTGTGTATGGCTTATATAAGGCTATGGGTGCTTGCACTCAGGGGGATTGCAGATGCATGGATTACCTGCCTGCCACTGTGAGGGGTCATTTTGCTGTTTGCCTGAGAGGCGGTTTCCCCTGCCCGTGTGCTTGTCTGCCATTATGAGACTATTAAACAGAATGGCCCAACCCTTTCCGGCTCCCCAGTTTTTCTACCATTTGCCTGAATCCAGTGTGAACCTCTCTGGCCTCAGCCACCGGCATTACAAAAAGAAAAAAGAAAACATTGAGGATTTCTAGACCCTGAGTGGTTAGTTCAGTCGGTTAGAGTATCATCCTGAAATACCAAGGTTGCTGTTTAATTTCCAGTCAGGGCACATATGAGAGGTAACCAATGAATGCACAACTTAGTGGAACAATAAATGAATACTTTTCTCTTTCTCTCTCTCTCTCTCTCTCTTTCTCTTTCTCTGTGTGTTCTGTGTGTCTAAAATCAATCAATAATAATAATAAGCTTGGCCAGATAGTTCAGTTGGTTAGAGCATCATATCAAAGCACAGAGGTTGCTGGTTCCATCCCTGGCCAGGGCACATACAGGAACAGTTTGATGTTCCTGTCTCTCTCTTCCCCTTTCTCTCTCTCTCAAATTAATAAAATAAACATTAAATAAATAAAATATTGAGGGTTTCCTATTTCTTTCCAATAAGAAGGCCTAGGAATAACAACTAACCCAGTAGCCACCTGCACCCATATCACCTTGATTGTGGTCTCTGAATACCACTCGTCAATCAAAGGAACAAGAGCTCCTGGAGAAATGACTGATCCCTGGCTGTGGCAAGAAATGTACAAGATGTTCTTGGACTTGCTGGTTACATCATAAAGTAAGAAAGCTACCTAAGCCTGACCAGGCGGTGGCACAGTGGATAGAGCATCGGTCTGGGATGCAGAAGACCCAGGTTAGAGACCCCGAGCTCGCCAGCTTGAGCACGGGGCCCATCTGGCTTGAGCAAAAGCTCGCCAGCTTGGACCCAAGGTCGCTGGCTCCAGCAAGGGGTTGCTCGGTCTGCTGAAGGCCCGCGGTCAAGGCACATGTGAGAAAGCTATCAATGAACAACTAAGGTGTTGCGACGGCAACAAAAAACTAATGATTGATGTTTCTCACCTCTCTCTGTTCCTGTCTGTCTGTACCTATGTATCCCTTTCTCTGACTCTCTCTCTGTCCCTGTAAAAAAAAAAAAAAAAAAAAAAAAGCTACCTAAGAGTCCTACAAAAAAAACTAGAGTCAAGGTGAAGAGAATCCCACTGGCCAAAGAAGGAATAGTAATTTGATTATCAGTAATGATAAGAACGGCTATGTATTGACCCATTTCAGTATATTCATGGGTTCATAAATATATAGGAAAGGAATCTTGTTTTTACCTTTGAAAGATGTGAAGGAACTCAGTAGTTATT
Organism: Rhynchonycteris naso; assembly: GCA_037038555.1. Taxonomy (NCBI): domain Eukaryota; kingdom Metazoa; phylum Chordata; class Mammalia; order Chiroptera; family Emballonuridae; genus Rhynchonycteris; species Rhynchonycteris naso. The sequence goes on from CM073003.1 coordinate 23,129,656, forward strand.
TTTGAAACTAGAAGGGAAAAAGGTATTTATCTTGCCTTTCCCACATAAACTGTATCATTGGGTAACCAAATGGTAAATAAGAGGATGTCTCTCTTTCCACAGGTAATTCAACCAATAAATGAAGAAGTAATATTTTAATATCACTGTTATAGCTTCTAATAAATTAACAGATCTAGGCAATGAGCATCAATGTGAGATAACATCGCAGAAGAGAGCCAGTGAGTTAAGATTATAGAAGAAATAAGATGGCTTGCCTGACCAGCTGGTGGCGCAGTGAATAGAGTGTTGGACTGGGATGTAGAAGACCCAGGTTCAAAACCCCAAGGTCGCTGGCTTGAGCAAAGGATCACTTGATTTGCTGTAGCCCCCCCACTCAAGGCACATATGATAAAGCAATCAATGAACAACTAAGATGCTGCAACAAAGAATTGATGCTTCTCATCTCTCTCCCTTATTGTCTGTCCCTTTTTGTCTCTCTCTGTTTCTGTCACACAAAAAAAGATGGCTCATAAATTGACACATGTCAACTGAATGATGGATATTTTGAATATTTTTTAAGTGAAAGGAGGGGAGATAGACTCCTGCATGTGCCCTGACCGGTATCCACCTGGCAACCCGTCTGGAACCGATGCTGAAATCAACCGAGCTATCCTTAGTGCTGGGGTCAACCCTCGAACCAATTGAGCCACTGGCTGTGAGAGGGGAACAGAGAAAATAAAGAAGGGAGAGAGAAAGGGGAAGAGAAGCAGATGATCACCTCTCATGTGTGCCTTGACCTGGGATCGAACCCGGGTCGTCTGCATGCCAGGTGGATGCTCTATCCACTAAGCAAACTGGCCAGGGCCTGAATATGTTTAAAATATTCTATTTAGACAAAAACGTTTAAAGCACTTTGCCTTGTGTCATTCTATTGGAACAGGGTGATGACAGCTAGGAGCCTGTAGGTGCTGGGTAAATGTTTCCCAGGGAGTACCAACACCTGGTCCCATTTATCCCACACTCATTCCTGGCCTCTAGCATACTGCCGTGGGCTGAGCTCATGATTTGCTATAATATTTAGTGTCCTCAGTTACAAAACTTCCTCCTCTCCTGTTCCAGACACAGGTGGCCCAGAGATTAAATCTCACCTCTACTCTCCAGAAAGACACAACATAAATCAACTTCTGCCCACCGGGGACTATAGAATAGCCCCAGCTGGAGGCTGTGAGGTTGATTGCTCACACCACAACTTGCTTTTCCCTTTGGCAAATTAGGTGTGACCAATCCTGTAGCTGGCCTGCCCTGGCTTCAATGATTTGGCTGAAGTTCCAGACTGGGTTAAGGCCCAGCCCTAAGGCCCAGCTGGCTGCTGAGGGACCAGAGCCAACAGGGAAGCCTGGGTTGGACAAATGCCCCAGTTGCAGAAATAATACATGACCAAAACGTGGGAGACTTGTCATAATAAATTATCCTGTGGGCTGGACCTCTGCTGGGAGACTGGGGCAGGTGAATAGATAGAAGTGACTCCTTACTCACAGAATGTTTTCCATATGCTAGCACGGTCCTGGCTAGTTTAACTCTCACAGTAACACTATGAAGTTGATTCTATCGCCCTATTTTAGAGATGGATAAAACGAAGCCTAGAGATTAAGCCACTTAGTTCAGTCAGTAAGCAACAGACTGAGAATTTGAGTCTGGGTGGGCTGGCTAAGCACAGATCAGCAAACTTTATGAAAATAATTGTACCACAAAAACCTATTTTTGCAGAACAGACAGTCTCTGTCAAAACAACTGAATTCTGCTGTTATAGCATGGAAAAAAATCATAGACAATACATAAACAAATGGGAGGAAATGTATTCAAATACAATTTCATTTTATACAAGCCAATATTCCAGACAATGGAATATTATTCATCCATGAAAGGAATGGTTTCATGATAAAAAGCACTTATTTATACTATAATGTGAATGAATCTCAAAAACATTATGCTCAGTGAAATTTTAAAAAGCCAGAACAAAAAGTCACATTTATCGCATGATTCCATTGATATGAAATGTCCAGACAGGCACATCCATAGAAACAGAAAGCAGGTCAGTGATTGCCAGGGGCTGATGAATAATGGAGAACGTCTGCTTAATGGGTACAGGGCTTTATTTCAGGATGATGAAAATGTTTCAGAACTAGATAGAGGTGGTGTTTTCACAATATTGTGAATGTACTAGTTGTCACAGAAGCATAAACTTTAAAATGGTTTTATGTAAGTTAAATTTCACCATGAGAAAAAAATTATAATGTTCACAAAACAGACAGCTGGTCCATAGGCTGTAGTTTGCTGCTCCTGCTATATGACATCTCTTAACAAAACCCAGAGTTAAATAAAAAAGTACAGGCATATATAATCTTAGCTCAAAGCCCTGCACATAGCAATGATTATTATCAGGGTCTTCATTATTATTATAGGTACTGCTACTAAAGTGAATATTATTAACTTGGATCTTGGCCCCAAGCCCAGCCCTGCCCCAAGTTCCTTTTCCTCTGGCCTCTGGCCCTGATCCCAGCCTCACTTCAGCTCCAGGGCCCAGGGCTCTGCTTGTCTGTGCCAATGATACTTCCATTAAGGCTGTCCCCAGGCCCTGAACAGGGAATATTCTCACGAGACCCCTGGTCAGTCTGCAGCCTAGAGAGGCCTTGACCGACTCTGGCAGGTGGGCCTCATGAGGTGAATGAAAAGTAGAGGTGGGGTGATTCATCCTTGGAACCCCAGCCTTTCTGCTTCCTTCCAGGCCCAGCTCAGACCAAGTGACTTAGAGTGTGTGTGCCTGCATGTTTTTATGTGTGCATGTGTTTCACAGCCTGACCCCAAACTGACCCCACATCCTCAATCAAGCCTTTCATGTACTCAGCAATCCTTCCCTGCCACTCACTTGGTCCCTGGTCTGTGCCAGGCACTTCTGGGCACTCCAACAGGACTCAGCATCTAGTTTCAGGGAGATGAAACTGGACAGAGAAAATCCTAGTCCTGTATGGATAGTTCTGGGTTAAAAGGGAGGAACCTCAAGCTAGGGAGCCAAAAGGGGAAAACGGGGGAGCCAGGGTTAATCAGGGAGGCTTCTTGGAAAAAGTGTAGTATTCTAGAAGGTCACAAATCCCGGACAGACCCTAAAGGAAAGACCAGTTGGCCATGGTATTCCCCTGGCTCGAACTTGATCCACTCTCTGCCACCAACTCCAAGCTATAAAAGGGAATCAGGGCTGCCTCTCTGGCTGGCCTGATAATGTTGCCTGCAGCTAGTCTGCAAACACTTCCCCAGGGTGAAGGGTCATGACCACACTGACCCTGACCCAGCCACAGGAGAGTGAAAACATGCACTGGATTTGGAGCTTTCCCCAGTTTCTAGTTTTGAGACCTTGGGCAAGGTCAGCGGTCGGGAACCTATGGCTCGCGAGCCAAATGTGGCTCTTTTGATGGCTGCATCTGGCTCGCAGACAAATCTTTAATAAAAAAAAATAATAACGTTAAAAAATATAAAACATTCTCATGTGTTACAATCCATTGATTTCCTACTGCTCATGTTCATGGTTGTGGGTGGCTGGAGCCAATCATAGCTGTCCTCCGGGACAACACCAAATTTTTATTGGATAATGAGTAACGTACACGGGTTGTTGTATGGCTCTCATGTAATTACATTTTAAAATATGTGGTGTTCATGGCTCTCTCAGCCAAAAAGTTTCCCGACCCCTGGGCAAGTTACTTAACCTCTCAGAGCTTACCTTTCTGCTGGGTAAAAAGGACATACAATGGTTAAATAAAACCACAATGTCCCCCCACAGACACAATTAATGAGACAATCAAAGGGTAAAACCCAGGATTCAAAATGCTGAATCAAGGCCATTCCCAGACCAGGTGGACATCAGGTGGGATCTCATGTGATAGCCACGCCCATAGCATCCCAGGTCTCCCTTTTGATCTATGCAAGGCCACAAGGACTAGGGTGGGTCAAGTGAGGCACAAAGACAGGATCAGAATTCTTGATTTTTTTCTTTCATCTGTGGCTCCAGTAGTCTCTGCACAGCACTGTTCCTGATCCTGTCTTTATCTAAAATGTTGATAAATATTTACCTAAAAAGGCCTGACCAATGGTGGTACAGTGGATAAAGTGTCAACCTGGGAACACTGAGGTTGCCAGTTCAAAACCCTGCACTGGTCTGGTCAAGGCACATATGGGAGTTGATGCTTCCAGCTCCTCCCCTTTTTCTCTCTCTCTCACTCTGTGTCTCCTCTCTAAAATGAATAAAATAAAACTTAAAAATAAATTTACCTAAAATGTTTGTTCACTATAGATTTTTGGCATTCACTTTAATCTATTAAAATATTGCATTAAAATATTACTTATATTCTCTCTGACTCTCTCTCTGTCACAAAAAATATATATATTACTTCATGACTGAGATTTCGACATCACCCTAAAGTTTGTGCCTGAGGAAGATGCTTCACTCTCCACATTCTAGTCCCTGCCCCAGATGAACACACAAATTACTTCCTGCACATGGTTCTACCAGGCAGAGCCCCATCCCCTAAACCTTGGAAGCTGGGACTCAGAGGAAGATATTACCTTGGATTTCCTTGGGGAATGGCCCCCATTTACTCCCTCCCCTAAGACCCTTCTCCAAGCCCCACTGTGTGCCTAGCTTTGTGCTGGACAATGCTGAGCTCCCCAGACGGAAGGCACTGGATGTCTGAGCAGGCCTCCCTGGGGAATCCCAAGCCTGGTTCAGCCTGGGCATTCCCAGGCCCGCCCAGGGCTTGCCCTTTGCTAAGTGCCCAACTTAGTGGGTCCCCCAGAAACTCCCCAGGCTGGTTTTGGCATGGAAGGCCCACAGTGAAGCAATTTACAGAGCGTTCCCAGTCATGTTGAGCCCATCCCACCTGACATTCAAATAAAGGGGAGGCAGACTTACTTCTGCAGAACTCAGCCACAGCCCAGGGGAAGAGGGAAGACCCCTCAATTTCAACCCAGGTAAGCCAAGAAACCAAAGTCAAGGTCTGGAAGACCCCAGGCCAATCCTCAGCTATGTCTGATATTTTGGGATTAGGAGCTAGAACTGGGTGAGAGATGATATTTCCTAATCCCCTGGACTCACAGCAGGCCTCAACAAAAATAATCCCCAGCCCTACACCTGTTCTCTGCCTGCATCTAAAGTGCTAGCAGCAAAGGCAGGAAGCAGTGCCAACTTCAGGTGAGGTGTGTCCTTCTCTCCCCTCCCCCCCGCACAGCCAGTCTTACCAGTTGGGCTGGCATCTGAGAGTCACCTGTGGTGGCAGCAGCAGCTACTGAGTGATCAGAGAAGGGGTAGAGCTTATTGAATTGGCCTCAGTCTACCTCTCTTGGGAATGGGCAGAGTCTGCTGAAGTTTAAAGTACTTGACCTCCAGGTGCCTCCTAGGTTGGGTCTGGCTTAATGACCTTTGACCTCAGCTTGAGAGGGACAGGATAAGATGGGGAACCCCTAAGACCCAGATGACCTTGACCCAGGGCACTCTGTCCCCACACCTCTACTACCTCCCGCCCACAGCTCTGTAACAGGCACCCATGTCATTCACCCCTGGACTTTGACAGTGGTCAAAATTACCACTCAGTTCTCCATGCCTGTCTCCTTCCAGCTCTACCGAGGTCTCTGCTGAGGTCAAACGGATATGCCTCCCAGAAGGGGGACTCTCACAACAGTACTCCAGGGTGTCCTCTGGATCCTACTTGGATTGTGGACAGAGCCAGGGACAGGTAAGTCAGAAGGTAAAGACCTGCAGCAAGGACAATAAATTCTAGAGAAGTGTACTGCTGTCCCTCTCTGTCCAGCCCTGTACAGGGTAAGGCTGGAGACCCCCAGGAGACCTTCAAGAGACCCCAGTCACAAGAAACCTCCAGTTCAGAACACAGATGCTCTCAGGCCAACAGGGTCAAGACAGGGGGTAGGGGAATGACCTGGGTCCAGAAGATCAAAAATCAGAAAGGTTTCCTGGAGGAGGGGATACAGATCTAGGACAGGAAAGAGAAGAATTTTACTTAGGGAGAAGAAGGAAAGGATATTTTACCCAGAAAGAGAAACAGAGGAATTACAGTCTATACTATCTGGAGAACTTGAATTCCTGGGTTCATAATCCTGCTCTGCTCTTCCTATCTGTGTGACCTGAAACAGGTCCTTTAAACTTTTTGTGTTATAGTCATTGTGAAGATTAAATTTGTTAAGTCATGTAAGTCACCTACAATGGTGCCTGACACATAGTAAATATTTAATAGAAGTTAGCTATTATTCAACAACCCACCCCAGCTAGGTTCCAGTTCAGCTGATGACATTTCCCCCAAAAGGCACGGGCCCATCCTCTCCTCCCCTGAGCATCCTTCAGATACCTTGCCCTTTAAAATTCCATGAAAATTTTAATCTATCACCAAAAACTGTCCCTCTTCCCTCAAAATGCCTGGGAACTTGGCTCGCTTTTGTCCATCATACTGCCATCATCCTAGCTTTGGAAATCTTTATTGCTCACTCCAAACTATTTCCCCATCTCTACACTAGCCTTCTGAAAATTCATTCTCCACAGGAAGCCAAAGGAGCAATCTTAGAATGCAATCTGGCCATATCTCACTCCTGCTCATGAACCTGCCATAGCTCCCCAGTACTCACACATAGTCTAAGCTCCTTAACCTGCTCTCTATGCCCCAGTTTCCTTATTTACATGAGGATGGTGTTGGGGAGGTCACAGGGTTGTCACATAGAGAGCAGGGGGCATTGAAGCAGCAGAGGAAGGCTCAGGAACAGAGGGCGCTGGGCCACTGGGCTAACACCATCTCTCCTCCTGCAGCATCCCTGCCCCTACTTATGGACTCTGTCATCCAGGCTCTAGCTGAGCTTGAACAGAAGGTGCCGGTCACCGAGGTCTGCCACACTGCTTCTGTGTGGCAGCTGTCAGCCCATAACTTTGGTCCCCATAATCCTCTCTATCACTTCCTGTTTGGGGGATGGAGGCTCAAAACAATGAAGTTGGATCCCTCCGTACTGAGCCCAGAGCTGCAAGGCCTGACTGAGAAGGTGATCCAACACAATGTGCAGGGCCGGCAGGAATACGGGGTGGTTCTGGCACCCGATGGCTCGACAGTGGCTGTAGAGCCTCTTCTGGCAGGGCTGGAAGCAGGGCTGCAGGGGCACAGGGTCATAAACTTGCCTTTGGAGAGCATAGCCACCCCTCCGGGTGCCAGAGCCACCATTCCAGATGTTGGAGCTGTGGTTCCTGATGTAAGAGTCACCATCCCAGGACTCAAGGATGCCTCTTCAGACATCAACTCCACAGATGTCAGAGCTATGTCTCCAAACGTTACAGCCACAGATCTCAATGTGGGAGCCATCTTTATGGATGTCCCAGCCCCCTCTCCAGACAACCAAACCTCCTTGCCAGATGCCAAAGCAAAGTCCCCAACCACTGTGGACAGCCTCCTAGTGGTCACTTTGGCCAGAAATCTGGGCCTGACCTTCCTCCAAGGCTCCCAGGCCCAGAGCCCACCAGGCCTGGGAGCTGAGGGCTGCTGGGACCAGCTCTCTTTCCCCAGGAACTTCACGCTCCTGGAACCTGAGGCATCACCGCTTACCACAGCCTTCCTCAATGGTGCTTTGGATGGGGCCCTCCTTGGAGACTACCTGAGCCGGGCCCCTGAGCCCCGGCCACCCCTCAGCCACCTCCTAAGGCAGTACTATGGAGCTGGGGTGGCCGGAGACCCAGGACTTCGTAGCAACTTCCGACGGCAGAACGGAGCTGCTCTGACTTCAGCCCCTGCCCTGACCCAGCAGGTATGGGGCACCCTCATCCTGCTACAGAGGCTGGATCCAGCACACTCTCAGCTGAAGGGCATGAGCCAACAACAGCTGGCACAGGTGGCCACCCATGCCACCAAGGAGTTCACTGAGGCCTTCCTGGGTGAGGCTCCACCCCCTGTGACCCTCCCTAACACAGATGCAGACAGTCAGCGGATGTGATCAGGGGCTCCAGAACAAGGGATTCCAGAGAGGGCAATGAGGCTCTGGCTGGGGTGAGGTAAGGGGGGAGGTCGGGCAGCTGCATAGGTAAGGAAAAGCTGGATTTGTGTCTTGAAGTATGAATAAGAGTTTGACCAAAAGAAAAGTGAGGAAGAAAGCATTTCAGGAGGTGGGCTTAGCACATACAAAAGCAAAGAAATTGAAATCGAGGTTTAGCCAGTTATTCCTGTGTATCTTCAGGTGAGTTGCTTCACTTCTTTGAACTTCACTTTCTTCAGTGAAGCGAGGTAAATCTGCTTGCTACCTCTTAGATTAGCTGGATGGTTTGAGAAAGATGAAGCATGTAGAGCAAGTAATTAGAGCATAATAAATGCAGACCAAGATTCTTTTCTCAGTGTGGCTCTCTCTCCTAGAGCTCAGATAAGGGCCAGCTGCAAATAGTGTTGAGTTCTTGGTTGTAAAGAACCTTGAAATATGAACAGCAATTCTTGGGGTTCATCCTGAAGGGGGTGGGAGTCATAGCCAATATTCCAGTAGTACTGGGATGCTCTTAGATCCCGATGGAAGTCAGTGTGGTGTGAGACTGAACTGTTCCCAAATCTGGAGAATGGCCCATAGATGCGTCTAATGGGGGTGCGGGCATCAGGAAGAGAAATGCTGGCTGACCCAACCCTGGACACCCTTCCCCGCAGGGTGCCCGGCCATCCACCCCCGTTGCCGCTGGGGTGCGGCACCGTATAGGGGCCGCCCAACGCTGCTTTCGCTGCCGCTCGGGTTCTTGTATGTGCATCACACATACTTGCCCTCCGCTCCCTGTACTGCCTTCGTGAGCTGCGCGGCCAACATGCGCTCCATGCAGCGTTTCCACCAGGACACACGTGGCTGGGACGATATTGGCTACAGGTAGTCGGAACTTGGGTGAGGGCAGGGCCCGTTACCTTGTTCACAGCTTGGGCGGGCGGAGCCTAACGCAGGTTCGGGTTGGGCAAAGCAAACCTGGAGAAAAGGCAAGGGAGTGGTGTAGGTGGGGCCAAGATGGGGGCGTGGCCTATGCGGGGTGTGGCCTTTACAGGGACCAGAAATAATAAATAGTGCGACCCTTGGGTCTGGGGTGGAACAAGGAACGGAGGCGGGACCTGGGAGAGGAGCAGGACCGGAGCTGGAGCTGGAGAGGGCAGTGATGGGATTGGGCCTGAAACAGAAAAGGGCTGTGAAACAGAAAAGGGCTGTGAATTGGGTTGGAGAGGGACTTGAGACAATGGTGAGGGGGCCAGACAGAAAGAGGCGTGGCCAATGCCCGAGAAACAGGAGAGTTACTGAGGTGGTATTTTAGAAGATGAGGTAGGCAAGGCTGGGCCAAGCAGAGGCAGTGCGACCAGGCAGGACTTGGCAAGATATGGGACAGGGTACCCCTGACGCCGCGGTGCCTGTTCCCCTATTTTCCACAGTTTCGTGTTGGGCTCAGACGGCTACGTGTACGAGGGCCGCGGCTGGTACTGGGTAGGCGCGCATACACTAGGTCACAACTCCCGCGGCTTTGGCGTGGCCTTCGTGGGCAACTACACAGCAGAGCTGCCTGCCAAGGCCGCACTGCGCACAGTGCGCGACGTGCTTCCCAGGTGCGCAGTGCGCGCTGGCTTCCTGCAGCCAGACTATGCCCTGCTCGGCCACCGCCAGCTCGTGCGCACCACCTGCCCTGGCGAAGCCCTCTTCCACCTGCTGCGCACCTGGCCGCACTTCGACGCTGTGAGTCACCAACGCTGGCAGTACCTCGGCCTGCGACCCATCAGACACGAGCTCAGCCTCTGACCTCTGCCTGCCTGTCCAACCTCAGCAGTCCCTTCTCTTTCCTGTAACCCCTTAGCCCACACAGTCTCAGCCGGGTCCCTGGTCTCCCTTGCATCCCTTCTATTCAGGCAACCAAGTCCCAGCCTTTAGGTTGTTCTGCTCGCAACATTTCCTACCCCCAGTCCCCTGCCTGCATAACCTCAGCCTAGCCCCCGATCCAACCAGCTTGCTGTTTGCCCAGCCACCAAAACCATCGACCTCCCAGCCAGGTCATAGGCCCTGACTCCTGCAGCAGCCCCTCTGCACTCACAACTTCAGCCTGTCCTGCGTCACCTATACATATGTCACAATGCTTCTGCCTGCACAGCCGCATCCCCACCAACCTAATCTTAGTCTCACCCTTTTCCCCTACCCAAAGGACTTCTGTATACACAAAAGTAACCAAGCTAGTGTCTAAACCCCATTTGCCTGCACATTCTCTGTCCAGCTCCTAACCCTATTTTGCAGTCTTCTGCCCAATCTCAACCCTGAGGATCCTTGTTCAGCCCCAGCCTCCCTGACCCTTGATGACAATTCTTATGCTGGATCAATGTAGGCCCAACCAACACAACCCTGGCCACAGCTCTGACCTCAATCACCAAAACACCTCTACTCACACACCTGTACCATCTTGTGCTATCTGCATACTACCACTCCATCTCATTAAGCTGGCCTGCAGTCAGTGTTGTACCCACCCCCTCACTTTGTCCTTTTCCACGGTCAGGGTCCCACCATAAGGAGAGAGACCTAGCCTCAACCCCCCCCCCCCAAGGCTCACACTCTCTTGTCTCTACTAGAATGTGAAGCCAAGAACTGCCAGGAGGGCCTCCAGGAGATCCAAGAGGAAGCCACCTCCAAGGACCCTGCCAGCCACAGACCTCCAATAAAGAGATAGTGCAAAGAAAGCCTGTGTCTATGCATCATCTGTGTTTGCATATGTCGTCTTAGTTAGGGTTTGCCCAGAATCAGACCCTGAAACAAAAGTTCCAATGAAAGTAGTTTGAGAGGTGACCCCAGAACACATCATTTGGGGAACAAGGAAGAGAGGTAGGAAAGGGATGGGTGCTTTATCAAGCAAGTTGGCACTGGGGGCACATGGAATGCAATCCTTTGGCGACCTCTGGGGAACAGTGTGGTACCCACACCTCAAAGTCATTTCATCCAAGGGGTGAGGGAACTGAGGTATTGATCCTCCAACTCCTATAGTCATTGACTAAGGGCTTTTTTTCAGGGAGGTGTTAATTTTCTGGCACTTTTGGGCTACTTGTTGCATGGGCTCCATCTGTCAGAGAAAGTTCTCTAGCAAAAATGCAGGGAGTTGGGAGTCAAGCCAGTATGCAATAAGGTGATAAACACTCAGGTGTATGGCAGAACACAAGGAGCCTCCTGTGTGTGCAGTGAGTGGCCCAATGCAGTATGAATAAGATGGATGTATCTAAGGTGTATGCATCTGCCTGAATATGTCCTGCTCCAAAAGGGTCTTTGGCCTTTACTGAACGCCTTCTTCCTCAGGATGGGGTATAGTATTTGCAAGGCCCAGTACAAATGAAAAGGCAGGGCCCCTTGTTCAAAAAGCAGGAACTCAAGACAGCGTTAGCAGAGCATTAAATCAAAGATACTGTGGTTTAATGCTCTGGGCATGAGGTTTTGGGCCATTGCACATGGAACACGCCCATCAAAGTGATCCTACCCATCCCACCCCTTGCCTTTGCACAAACTGTTCCTTCTACCTAGGATGATCTTTCTATGGCCAGCTCCTTCTCATACTTCAGGTTGCAAATGTCATCTCCCCAGAAAGCCCTTCCTGCATTTTTCCAGCTCAAAGAGTATCACTTCTGCTCAACCTCTCTTTTCCAGTTTGTCTATTTTCTTCCAAGTCCTCCTCATCAGGTAGAAATGTCCTGCCTGTGCTCAGAATCTGTTTCCCTCGCTAAACTGTGAGCTCCAGAAGGGCAGAAATTGAGTTTCTCTAGTTCCACATGGCTTCTCCAGCACTTAGCACATAGTAGATACTCAGAAAACCATTTCTGAATAAAAGAAGACACTTATTACAAACCTTCTGAAACTGATATTATCATTGTGTTGTACAAATATGGAAATCAAGGCTCAGAGAGAGGAAGTGACTTGGCTGAGGTCACACAGCGAGAGAAATACCAGCTGACACTGGAACCCACTCCTGAGCCAGGATTCTACTGACTCTCATGTTGACTCATTTATTTCTCAGAACAGTATTTTCCCACCTCTTTTTTTCATAAAAACATTTATTAGAAAAGTGCATCAATGAATTTTCAGAATTGAACACCACATCCATGTAACCAGCACCCAGCTCAAGAAATAAATGTGTTAAATTATGTTATGTGGCCTTCACCTCAATTTTTAAAGGAGAAACAAAAACCATGATCAGCTCCCAGAAGCCTCCCTTATCTCCCCTTACTAGACCCTCTAAAGCACGGGTCAGGAACCTATGGCTCACGAGCCAGATGTGGCTCTTTTGATGGTTGCATCTGGCTCGCAGACAAATTTTTAATAAAAAAATAATGTTAAAAATATAAAACATTCTCATGTTTTATATTACATTACAATCCATTCATTTCCTACCATCATGATTGTGGGTGGCTGAAGCCAATCACAGCTGTCCTCTGGGACAAGCCAAATTTTCATTGGATAATGCATAATGTACACAGGTTGTTGTATGGCTCTCATGGAATTACATTTTAAAATATATGGTGTTCATGGCTCTCTCAGCCAAAAAGTTTCCCGAGCCCTGCTCTAAAGTAAACTGACATCCTGACTTTTGCACATAGTTTTTCTGCTTTGGAACTTTATATAAATGAAACAACACAGTGTATATCCTTCTTCTTCTTCTTTTTCTTTTTCTTCTTCTTCTTCTTCTCAGCAGTTCTTTTGTTTTTGTTTGTTTGGGTTTTTGTTTTGTTTTGTTTTGCTCAGCATTGTTTGTGATTCATCTGAGTTTGGTCATTCAGTAGTTTGTTCACTTTCGTTGCTGCATGGTATTCCACTGTGGGAAGAGACCACAACTTACCCATTCTACAGTATATGAACACTTGAGTTGTTGCTATTTTGGGGCCATTATGAATAGTGCCAGTGGGCATATCTATTGGGTGAACTGCTGGATCAGGGGAGAGGTGTATGGTCAATGTTTGTCAATCAGACCAAACAGTTTTCCACTCAGGTGAATCAGTCTACTCTCTAACTAGCAGTAGATGAGAGTTCCAGAGGCTCCATATTCTCACCAGTATTTGGGCATCACATGCCCATTTTGCAGAGAAGGCAACTGAGGCTCAGAGAGGAGCATGTGTTGCCTCCTGGGCAGTGAAAGATTCTGGTTTCTACTCTGTCACCTCCTTTCTTCCTGCATCCTGTCCCCCATTGTGCCCTCCCAGTCTGGTTGTGGGGTGGGGTGAAATGACAGGGTCACGTGGAGTAGCATTCGGCAGGAGGAAGCCAGGCAGTGTGCAGATGGCTGCTGCTTCTGGGGCTGGTCAGGAAATCAAGGTAAGAGAGGGAGTGTGTTTGGCCCCAAAGGGTTTTTCTGGGGATAGAACTGAGAGTGGGAATGGGGCTGAGGTGAGGGTATAATGTGGGCAGACATGGAACAAAACTATCACCCTTTCAACCTCCAGGAAAATCTCCACCATGGACCCACCATCAACAAGCCAGTCCTCCAAAGTCCAGCCCGCAACCCCATCCCCACTAACATCCTATCGCTGGCACATGGGAGGTGGTGGGGAAAAGGGGGCTGGAGGGTTCCACTGGGGCCGCCTTGCAGGCTGGGGGAGGACAATGAGCCACCAGGAACCCATGGTCAGCAGCCAACCGGCCCGGTGTTCCCTGTTTCGTCGTGTCCTCTCTGTGCCTTCCAAGGAGTCACGCACAAGCCGCCTCCGAATATCCAAGACCCTCTGGGGGAGGCATAAGAGCTCACCACTGGAGCCAGAACCAGAGCCAAAGGCCTCAGGTACGTGGCTTACCCACTCAGAGCTTGGGCTAGGCTGAGAGCCCGGATGCTTAGGTTTTGTCTGCCTCCAGAGCATCAGCTATACAGACACAGGAAGTTGTGGGGAGTACAAAAGCCCAACAGGAAGTGGCTGGGGCCCTGTTGCCCTCTTCTCTGTCTCCCCCTTACCAGCGCCTGGGGGTGGGGTGTGACCAAGGACCTGTGGGCAAGGGATTCTAGTCTGGGGAAGAGGCAGGGAATAGACTGATGGTAGTGCTATCCAGATGCCAAATGGTTCTTGGCCCCCAACTGGTCTCTTTTCATATTTAATGGCCAGTCTCATCCTATTCTGCCTGGATATCCATCTCAGTCTCCTCCTGCTCTCCTGTCTTCCAGCTTCCATGTCTTAGTTTTTTTACTTCCTTAGGACTCAGCTTCCTCATCAGCTACATGGTAATCATGATTCCTACTTCAAAGGGTATATGTAATTCATTCATTCATTCATTCATTCATGCAGAGGTCTGTTGAGCACTTACTATGTGTCAGGTCCTAATTTAAGCACTGAGGACATAGCAGTGAACAAACAGATGTCACTCTCTATCCCGTGAGGCTCACAGTGTAGTGGGCATGAATGATAATGAAAAGTATAAACAAGAAAATGACAGATGGGATAAGTGTTGTACAAAGGGATCTAGAAGGGTAGCATGAAAATTGAAGCTCTTGCATGAAGCACTAGCCCAGGGCCCAGCATATTCTAAGTGGTCTGGTAACAGTGGGAGTTATCATTTCTTCCCCTAGTGATAAGGGAGGTTCAGCCCTCCTATTCCCAGAAGCTCATTTAATTCTCACCATTTATATATCCCAACCTGTTGTTCAAGTCCCAGAACAAACTTACTCTCTTTGGTAGGCCTTCCTTGACCCGCTATACTACCACCACCCCTTACCCTGACTTTTTTCTATTCCTTTATCAAAGTTTGAATATAGTCCACCTTAGACTAGTTATTTATGTGAGAAACCAAGACTGCTGTCTTGTTGTTTAAACTCTTGGACCTGCCCACTGTTGGTTAAAAGAAGAATGCTTGTGTCTGAGGCCCAGATCAATCAATCACAAACTGTGTGAATCTATGCAAGTCACTCAGTCGCTCTGGATTTCAGTTTCCTTCTTGTTTAAATGGGGGTTACTATATATGTGTGTGTGTGTATGTTATAATATAATGGATGATTAAATAAGAGAAGGCATGAGGAGCAGTAAACATAATTATAGTATGTAGGCTGAGTCCACTACCCATGGCCAGTGGGGACAAGACCCAAAGAGGAGCCTTGCTCAACAACTACCTGATATGGCTGCTTGGGGAGGGAAGTGAGGAGCAGAGGAGGCAATTAGGAGGGAACACTCAATGAGCCTTAGTGAGTATAAAGGGTGGTTTGAGATTCGGGAAGAACTCCCAGGTCTTCAGCACTTCCTCCTCTACCCAGAGCCTGAGCCAGAGCTGGAGCCCCCTACCCCACAGATCCCTGAGGCCCCCACCCCTGATGTGCCAGTCTGGAACATTGGGGCCTTCACTCTGCTCGATGGGAAGCTGGTGCTACTTGGGAGTGAGGAAGAGGTAAGAGGGGGCCTATGGGCAAGGGAAAGAAGGAAGGAATGGGAGGGAGGGAGGATAATGGAAAGGTGCCTGCCTCTTCCTTGGTCTGCCTGCCCGCCTCCTCTTTCTGACTACCCACTCCTGTGGAGGAACAGGGTCCTCGCCAGTCCCGGGTAGGGAGTGCTAGTTCTGAAAGCAGCATCCACATGGCCATGGGGAACCTCAGGGATCCAGGTAAGTAAGCATGAGAGGTGAGGAGGTCTGGGGCATTTGGCAGGCCGTAATTCTACCACTGATCCACCAAGGCTTACTGCTGGGGCATTTGGGAGCCTGTCAAGGTGGAGCAGAATCCAAGATGATCCCATCCCCCAACCTTCTACCCCTGACCACCCACAGACCGGATCCCTGGAAAGACCGAATCTGAGGCTGCTGGCCCTAACCAGGTCCACAATGTTCGGGTGAGGCATCCAGTGAGGGGTGTAGGGGAGATCAAAGACTTTCACCTCAAAGGTGAAAGGGTACTTTTACTGGATGATTCTGGGAAGGTCACTGAACCTCTCTGGGCTTCAGAGTCTCTGAATAGAGCTAAAGGAAGAAACTCCCTCTCTGGGCTTTTTATAATATCAGTAGAGAACACAGGAAAGCATATGATTGGTGCTTTAGAAATGGGAGCTATTGGTTGCTTTTATTGTTCCTGCTAATACAGTCTGAGCTTGTGGTCCCTCAAGCTTGTGGTCCCCTAAGACTAGCAGATTCTCCAAGATACCCTGAAGAAAACGGAGCTGAGGAGGAAGCACAGGGTTCTGCCCCACTGACATCCCTCTCCCTATAGGGCTTGCTCAAGCGGCTGAAAGAAAAGAAAAAGGCCAGGTCAGAGCTGGGAGCCAATGCCTCCCGGGATGGGTAAGAATCTGTGAGGGGCTAGATGGGCTAGGATTTAACATTGCCCCTTCTTCCTCCACCTGCCTTTCATTCTGACCTTCACCACATACTCCCTGTGGCTTCCTCTATGTTCTGTTCTGTGGTGGGTCAGGCTGGGGCCACTGAAAGGCTCCAGCATGGAGCTAGTCCCCCATGGAAGAGTGGAAGCAAAGTCCTACACAATAACTTTTAAAACAGGAGCTAAGTCAAAATCCTGGTCTGGGAGTGTCAGGGAAGGGAACTGAGCTGAGAGCTGAAGGATGGGTGGAAATTGACTAGGGCAGGAACAGCATTCCAGGCAGACAGAACAGCATGCACAAAGGCAAAGAGGTCAGATGAAGACACAATATCAAGCCAGTGTGGCTAGCCCTGGCCCAGTAGCTCAGTTGGTTAGAGCATCAGCCCCATACACCAAGGTTGCAGTTTCAATCCCAGGTCAGGGCACATACAAGAGTCAACCAATGAATATATAAATAAGTGAACAACAAATAATGTTTCTCTCTCTCTCTAAAGTCAATAAACAAAAATTAAGAAACAAACAAACAAACAAAAAACCCAGCCTGACCAGGCGGTGGCACAGTGGATAGAGAGTCGGACTGGGATGTGGAAGACCCAAGTTCGAGACCCCAAGGTCGCCAGCTTGAGTGTGGGCTTATCTGGTTTGAGCAAGGCTCACCAGCTTGAGCCCAAGGTCGCTGGCTTGAGCAAGATATCACTCGGTCTGCTGTAGCACCCCCCACCCCCCCCCCACCCCCCACCCCCCCACCCCACCCCCACCCCCGTCAAGGCAAATGTGAGAAAGCAATCAATGAACAACTAAGGAGCCGCAACGAAGGATTAATGTTTCTCATCTCTCTCCGTTCCTGTCTGTATGTCCCTATCTGTCCCTCTCTCTGACTCTGTCTCTACCAGAAAAATAAAAAATAAACACCAACAAGGCTAGTGTGACTGGAGTTCAGACAGTGACGAATTTAATGAAGGAAAGTGAGGTCAAATGAAAAGCATTATATACCATGGAAGGTCATGTCATGCAGGATACCATGAGAAATTGGGTTGATCCTCAAAGTGATGCGGTCAAGTCCAATTTAGGTTCAAGTCCATCCTGGCCTCCCTCCACCCTTCAGACTATAGAGGATGGTGAGGGAGAAGGGAGAAGTGACTCTTGTTCTCCATCCCCTCCCAAGACCCCCCAGTTCTCTGGGCTCTCGGGAATCGCTGGCCACACCGTCTGAGCTGGACCTGGGCGCCGAGCGAGATGTGCGGATCTGGCCACTGCACCCCAGCCTCCTGGATGAGCCCCACTGCTTCCAGGTAAATGTAGGCAACTCTTCACGTCACTTCGATCTTTTGGCTCCACTCTTGGTCTTAGCCCCAACCTGAAATCCCTTTTCCAACAGGTAACGTGGGCAGGCGGAAGCCGCTGCTTCTCCTGTCGCTCGGCTGCTGAGAGAGACCGGTGGATCCAGGAACTTCGTCGCCACTTTCTGCCCAGCCAAGTCAGTACTGCAGGAAGTGAGGGACAGTGAGGCCCTGCCCGAGCCAGGACCCACCCCTTTCAACACCCTAGGGGTCATGGCTCCGCCCCTTAGACGCTTTTGCCCTCCCATACCTGCGCAATCACTCTGTGACCCTCCTCATCTTCATACCAACCCCTTGCACAACTAGCCCCCATCCCTTCTTTTCATTCTGGGCTTTATTTACACCCAAAGCCCCGCGGCTGCTTCTCGGTACTCTGTAGCCAGGATCTATGTGGGAGATTATAGAACAGCTAAAGGGTTCCCGCGTGGCCACCTTACGACCCCTGTGTCCCCACTCTACTCCCCCAGGGGCCCAGCGATCTCCCTGGGAACATGGGCCCCGCGCTTTTATCTCTGGTGCCCACCATCGAACACCCACTCCTTCCCCCACCACTCTGGTCCGCAGGACAATGTGGAACGCGAAGAGACGTGGCTGAGCGTGTGGGTGCACGAGGCGAAGGGGTTGTCCCGGGCGGCGTCAGGGGCGCCAGGAGTACGCGTCGAGCTATGGCTGGATGGCGCACTGCTGGCGCGCACCGCACCGCGGGCTGGTCCGGGTCCGCTCTTCTGGGCAGAGCGCTTCCACTTCGAAGCGCTGCCGCCAGCACGTAGCGTATCGTTGCGGCTGCGCGGAACGGGCCCGGGGAGCGCGGCGCTGGGTCGCACGACACTGGCACTGGAGGAGCTGGACGCCCCCCGCGCGCCCGCCGCAGGCCTGGAGCGCTGGTTCCCGCTACTGGGGGCGCCTACTGGCGCGGCACTGCGGGCGCGCATCCGGGCGCGGCGCCTGCGCGTTCTGCCGTCCGAGCGCTACAAGGAGCTGGCGGAGTTCCTCACTTTCCACTACGCGCGCCTCTGCGGGGCACTGGAGCCCGAGCTGTCCGCGCAGGCCAAGGAGGAGGTGGCGGCTGCCATGGTGCGCGTGCTGCAGGCCACCGGCCGGGCGCAGGTGCGGCGCAGTAACTCGGCGGACCCGGGTGACCAAAACAAGTGGTACCTGCGAGGGGTGGGGCACTCTGAGAGGAGCAGTGTGAGCTTCAGCTACCCAGGGTAGGGCACGTGGAGAAACGGGGCCTGAGCTTCAGCTGAGAGGTACTGGGTTTGAGCTGAGCCTCAGCGCTGAAAGGCTTAGGTTCCGGTCTGTTAGGTGATATACCTGTGAGGGCCGGGCCTCAGCTGTAGCTATAAGGGGCGGGGCGTGTGCCCAGGTGGGAGGATCTCACCAAAGGCAGGGCTTCCCCAGGCTCAGTCTGAGCCCAGGCAACAAGAACCCTGCTATGCCCAGGCACTGGTGACGGACCTGGGCACCGCGGAGTTGGCACGCAGTGGAGGCCGTGAGGCGCTACTGTTCCGGGAAAATACATTGGCCACCAAGGCCATCGATGAGTACATGAAGCTGGTGGCACAGGACTACCTCCAAGAGACACTAGGTGAGCAGTGTGTGTTTTGGGGGTGGGGGCTGTCAGAAGCCTGCTGGGAGGACTTAAGGACCCCCTGGAAATCTGGGAATCTGTGGGTAACCTGGATTCTGGCTGAGGGTGATGGCTTGGGGGTGCTGGGATCCTGGAGGAAACTGAGGCTCCTTAAGATGTTAGGTGCCTCCAGAGCAAATTGGAGATAGAGTTGGAAATTCGGTGTGGTGGGTCCTGGTGATCATGGCCCTGGCCCCTGTCTGGCTGTGCTGGACTGCAGGACAGGTTGTGCAGCGTCTCTGTGCCTCCACTGAGGACTATGAGGTGGATCCCAGCAAGTGCCCAGCCTCAGAGCTGCCCCAGCACCAAGCCAGACTGCAAAACAGCTGTGAAGAAGTCTTCAAGAACATCGTCCAGTCCTATGAGTAAGAATCGAACTCTGGTGCCCGAACCTGCCCCTGCATCCCAGCCACTATGCTAGTAGTCAGATAAAGTACAGGGAGCCCAGTTGAATGTGATGCAATATTTGGGGCATACTTATATTTTAAAATTATTTATTTTTTATCTGAAATTCAAGTTTAATTCATCCTGTAGTTTATTAGCTAGCTCTGGCAGCTCATTCCAATATTATACCACCTAACCCCATGTAACCTGGGTTGCAATTCCTTGTCCTCTAGCCACAGATGACCCCATACCCAAATTCCATGCCACATGACCCAGTTAACATAGGACCTCAATCCTGTGACCTCTAATTTCAGGTGATGTCATGCCCTTGATCCTAAAACCCCTGGCCTTAAATGACTGTTCCCCAAATCCTATGCAACTGATCACAGGAAACCTGAGATACCACTTCTTTGACTTCTAACCCTAGGTTAACCTGTATGCCTAATCCCATGTCACCTGGTATATCAATACCATGGTTTCTGAACCTAGGAGACCTCGTGAGCCCATTCTACTTCATATCATGTACTCTGCTACCACAGTCTCATGTTATAGCTAGATCCCAAATAAATGGCTTCTGTCCCCATGTGAACCTTTACCCCCAACTCCAAGATTTCTGACTCCAGAGGTCACCACAATAACACCACCATATATTCTGACCTCAAGAGTCACTCTCCATGATATCTCCAATCTTGGAACTCAGAATGCAGGTGACTCCTGATCCCTGACCTTAGGAGTTTGTCCATCCATGCCCTTTATGCCCATAGACTCCCCCTTTGACTATATCCTATTTTGCCCCAGCTGGTTCCCAGGAGAGCTGGGCATCGTGTTCTCAAACTGGCGAGAAGCATGCACGGCACGCGGATCTGCAGCACTGGGCCCCCGGCTAGTGTGTGCCTCCCTCTTCCTGCGACTTCTGTGCCCCGCCATCCTAGCACCCAGCCTCTTTGGCTTGGTGCCAGAGCACCCAGAACCTGGCCCAGCCCGCGCCCTCACACTGATTGCCAAGGTCATCCAGAACCTTGCCAACCGTGCCCTGTAGGTGCTGGCAGGCTGGGGGGGGCATGGTGGGGCCATGGGGGTGGCAAGTGCCTGTCCTGACCCACCCAGTTGGAACCCTGACTCAGGTTTGGTGAGAAAGAGGCCTACATGGACTTTATGAATAGCTTCCTGGAGAATCATGGACCTGCCATGGAACACTTCCTGGACCAAGTGGCCATAGTGGATGTGGACGCAGCACCCACTGGTTACCAGGGCAGCAGTGACCTGGCTCTCCAGCTGGCAGTCCTGCATGCTCAGCTCTGTACCATCTTTGCTGAACTTGACCAGGTGTGGCCTGAGCCCAGAATCCAGGACATATTAGAAAGGAAAGAGGACAGGGAGCTTCTGGCCCCAGAGAGCTTGCTCAGCGTCTTCCCTACATGCCTCACCAGGCAACCCGTGCCAGTCTGGAACCCCTGCCCACTATCCTGCAAGCCATCGAGGAAGGTCGGCCTGTACCTGTGTCTGTGCTAATGCATCTTCCACAACCCCCTACGCAGGTCCACTCCAGGTAACCTGCCTGTCTCCAATCTGGTCCAGTTCTGATGAGTGAGAACGTGGGCAGGGCCAAAGGCAAGCTCAGGGTCTGATTGGAATCAGAGGTGAAGGCAGGATTGTGTCAGGGGTCAGGGATGGGTTCATGTTGATGTCAGTGTCAGAAACACTGTTGGGTCGAGGTCAGTGGCTGGTCAGTGGATGAAGACGGAGTCATCCAAAGGATCAGGGAGAGGCTCACAGTGTGATCAAGGGCAGGCACAGGATTAGATTGAAGTTCAAGATGGAAATTGGTCATTGCAGAGGTCAGGGAGAGGTCACATCTGGCATCAGCAAGAGAAAGTGACATTGTGGTCAGTGATGAAGCTCAGTTTTCAGTGAGAGGTGTGGATGGGGTTAAATCAGGGGTCAGAGTGGGGTCTGATGTTAAGACACATCACCAAGGGTCAGGGACAGGTTCATATTGTAAAGCAAACGTCAGAATCAGATGGGTAAAGGATATGGGCAGAGTCATGTTTGGGGTCAGAGGTCCGGCATCATGGTCTTTCAGGAAACAGAGACCGGGTCAGCTTAAAGTCAGAGGTAGGGGGTGAGAAGGGGTCAGTTAGGAAGAAAGAAGATACCCTTATGAACAGAGGTCGAGCCCAAGGTCAGATTGAAATTTATATTACAGAGGGTCAGGTCAAGGCCCACACTGTCCCAGAGTTCAGGATAAGACTAGATAGAGAAGAGCCAAAGGTTAAATTGGGGTCGTGTCAAAGATTATAAAGAGGACAGTATTGTCAAAACTCTAGGACAGGGTCAGATGTCAAAATGTGATCCCATCAGCGACTGGGTGATATAGAAGTAAAAAGATCATGGGTGTGGTCATTTCGGGTCAGAGCTAGGTGTGGGGTCAGCTCAGGGGCCAGTCAAAGGTCTGAACTCCTCCATCCCACCCCCAGCTATTCTGCAGTGGAGAAGCCGGGTTTTCTGCCCCCTCGGGACCTCCCCAAGCACACCCCTCTCATTTCCAAGAGCCAGTCCCTGCGCAGCGTTCAGGGATCAGGAAGTTGGGCCAGGCATCGGCCAGATGAGGAGCGGCCCCTACAGCTTCCTCGGCCGGTGCAGCGCACGCAGAGTGTACCGGCTGGCCGCCCAGCTCACCGCCGCCCGTCTGCAGGGCCCCGGCCACGACCCAAAGGCTCCCTACACACCGGCCCCGCGCCCCGCGGCCGACCCTGGGCCGGGGCCTCGGCCTCGCTGCCTCGGAAGCCGTCGGTACCCTGGCAGCGTCAACTGGACCAGCCGCAAGAAAGAGACCAGTCGTTTGGCACGCACCGACCCATGGGCAAGGTGAGGTCCAGCCTGGGTCCAAGCACCAAGAGGAGAGATGATCCTGGAGGCCAGACAGGTCTGGGTTCAAATATCGGCTCCCTGTGTTGTGTTTGTTACCCGGGGCCTAGCCTCAGTTTCCTCCTCTGTACAAGACAGCATAGTTCTCCAAGAGGCAGGACAATGAGGAAGCAGAGAGCAAGGAACCCGGACGTCAGGGTCTTCCCAGAGAAGAAGGGGCGGGACAGCGGGTCAGATTACAGAGGCTCCCTCCCCTACAGCTGGCCGAGCTGCAGTGCGAGGTGGCCGCCCTGCGCGAGGAACAGAAGGTGCTGTCCGGCCTCGTGGAATCGCTGGGCACCCACATCCGGGCCTTGACGGAACAGCAGCAGCAACTTCGCGGCCAACTGGAGAACCTGGACTCCAGACTTAGTGGAAGGTGAGCCCTACCTCTCCATTAGCTGGGCCCCCAGGTGGACCCGCTAAATGTACTCAGAACGCCCAGGACCCACTTCATTCAGGCCCTGCCTCTCAATCAGTCCCACTCAAAACCCTCCAGGCACGGTCACGCCCCCTAGGCCAGCCCCGCCCCAAATACACCTGTTAAAACACCCAACTCTAGGTCTGCTCTGCCCGCCCCCAGATCCCTGGCAGGTCTTCTCCATCCCTTAATCAGGTCCTCCCAAACAGGTTGGGCCAGGCCCTCTTAGTCTGGGCACGCCTCCATCCCGGACACCACCACACCCAGGATGGGCCAAGCCCCTTGTCCAAGGGTTTTTCGCTGGTCTTTTTTAACCTCCGATTCAGCCTCTTTAGTTTACCTAGGCCCCGCCTCCAACTCCAAGTCCCGTTCCCAAATACCTAGCTCTCCAATCAGGTTCTGGAGCTTCCCTCTTTCCCCTGATTCCCACAGGACATCGCATTTAGACCCAGAGCCTGACCCTCCAAGCAATGAGGCCCACAGGCTGAAAACTCTGGTGAGATCCCCAGCCTTAATCCTGGAGCAGATCTGGTTGGTGAGGAAACCAGGGTTGGGGTGCAACCCTCTCCTGGCTTTGAGCCCACTGCCACTGCCTCTCCAGGAGCACCGCCTGGCTGAGATGGAGAATTCTCAAGCCCAGCTGAAGGATGCCATCCAGAGCCTGCAGCTCCTTCCAAGGACGCAGGGGTCCTGGAGCCAACCCCTGCCCCTAAAAGCGCCCTGCATCAATGGGGACACCACCTGAACTGCCCACTCCACCCCACATGGTCTGGGAACAAAGTTAGCGTTTTAGCGGCCCTGCCTCAACTCTACGTGGCCTACACGTGGAGTGGAGCTGTAGGTGGCAACCTGTCTGGCACTGTGAGGTTGCCCAGTAAAATTTTAATTTCAGTAAAATTGATGGTTTCTTTGTCCCTAAATGTTGACAATCAGAAAGCACCTTTCCTGTTCAGCTCTCCCAGATTCTCCCCCCTACTTGGAGGGCTCATGAAGGAGCAGATGTAAAGAGATTCTCACCAGCTGTGTGACTTCAGGCCTTCACTCTCTTAGAGCCTCAATGTCCTCTTTTGCAAATTGGATCTAAAGGTTCTTACACAGTAAAACAACCATAATTTAAAGTTTCAAAAGAAGGTATTCATAGTTTGTTAGGCCTAACACCTACTTCTTAATGAAGCCCAGATGCCACCTCCACCAACCCCTAGGCCCTAGATGAGAGCATCCTCGAGGGCCCCTAAATTCCATATCACCTCCCTTATGGCAGGGAGAGCATGCATCTGGGAAGCAGATGAAGGAAGGAGCAGGTCGGTGTGGAGATAATTGAGCTCTGTGGGTGTTGGCTGGGTAAAAGAGTGAACATTTGAATTATGGGTGAGCAGTAGGGTGGATGGGACATAGGCAAATGAATAGGTTAGCATTTGCTGGGATAGACTGCCTAGAAAAGGCCTGTAGCATACCATGAAATAAACATTTGAATTGAGTATGTAGTTATATACAGTATGTGGTATGAACATTTGTTAAAGTGTCCTGAGACTATAGAGCTGAGCAATGGGGAGACAGTTATGAATTAGACAGGACTCCTGTTCTAAAGAAACTTACACTCCAGTGGAGGAGACAAACAAGTTAATATGCAATTGATGATTGATGGCTGTTCCGGTAGCTGGGTGAATGATTCTGTTTAGGGAAGAGTGGTGTTGTATGGATCAGTAGGTATTTACTTGGATGGTGGATGGATGAACAGGTAGACTGGACATGGATGAGTGAGTTGAGTGGATGTTCAGCTGGGTGGATGAGGGTGGGGATTTGGGAGGGTGACTAGCTGGCTAATGGGATCAGATGTTGGCTGAGTGGTGAATGGATGAGTAGGTAGATGGTTGGAGGCTGGGTGGTTTGAGTGGGTGTTTGGCTAGATGAATGGGTAGATGTTGGAGAGGTGGATGGACAGGTGGTTAGTTGATTGGATGGGTAGATGTGTGGTTGATCAATTGAATGTGTGGATGAATGGGTGGGAAGATAATGGGTGATTGGACATGTGGATGGGTAGTGGCTGAGAGAAGGCAACAACAGACCTATTATGTGTGTATGATGAGGTTAGTCCTGGAGTCTGCAATTCTTGGATTTGGATGGAGAAGGCAGGCATGGAGGTGCTAAAGTCCAGTGTGGATAATGAGGATGGTGATGGTGGGAGTGAGCTTGTGGTTGGAAGGTAGCTGATTAGGGACTAAAGGCTAAGGACTGGCTAGGTAAAGTCCTCAATGATCTATGATAAGTGACCCATAGGGGAACTTCTCTACCCCCTTCCCATTCTTCTGGTGCTATTAATGAGCATAGCATTGGATGAACCAGTGGAGTGATGAGCCATTGGGGACAGGAAGACAAGAGTGTTGTCATGGTAATAGAGCCTCTCCTTGGACTTTCAGGCTGAGGGTTCCTTTAAGGGTGACCCGCCTGGCCACTCCCAACATGGCGCACGCTGGCTGACCGCTCCCCCTCCGAGGCGCGGCTGGGACGGAGTGGGGGGATAGGGGGCGCCCCGGACCTCCCCATCATGGCGGGGCGGCGGGGCTGTCGCGCTTAGGTCACGGCGGCGCGCCGGGGGGCGGGGCGGCAGGGGGGGAGATTTAAAGGGACAATGTCCCCCGAGCGGTGGAGGCAGCGGCAGCTGCGGAGGCCGCGGCACCGGCACCGGTAGCGGCAGCGGCGGTAGCGGCAGCGACGGCTGCACCAAAGAGGGGAGTTCCCAATCCCGGCGCCGAGCGGGCGGCGCCGCCTCCCCGGTGAGGCCCGGTCTGGCCTGGGGAGCCCGCGGGCGGGGCGGAGTCGACGCGGGGAGGGGGAGGCCCGGCCGGGCCAGGCCAGGCGGGACCCCCAGTAGCGGGGGGCGGGGGCGGGGCCGTCGGGGGCGGGGCCTGTCCGGGGGCGGGGCCACGCAGGTGGGGGGGAGGAGCGGGGGTCTTGGGGCAGGTGTTCCCCCCACCTCCGCGCGTCCCGCGGGGTCTCCCACCCCGAGATGCACGGGCGGAGGGCGCAGCTCCTGGACCTTGGTCCCCCGAGGGGTGCGCTGGCGCGGCGCCACTCCCACCCCTGTGACTCCTGGGGGCCGTCCAGGCAGAAACCCCCTTCCCCACGCTGCCAAAGTGCTCGGAAGTTGTGGTCCCGCCGGTTCCCGGCCGGCATTGCCCACCCGGTAGGCACCCGCAGGTGCTTCCTCCAGGCCTGGGCAGGGACCCTCACCACGACTGCCAGTCCACGGACCGGCCCCCGTGGGAATCCCCAGGCCCCCAGGGCAGCGCCTGCAGCCAGGCCTGGAGCCCGGCCCCGCCCCGGTTGCCTGGGCCCGGCCTCCCCACCACCTCCCCAGGGAGGGCGCCTCATTCCTGCCCTTCACTTTCCGCCGTTACCTTGAAGGTATTTATAGGTGTAGAGGACAGCCCCCACCCTCACAGCTTCCTCAGGGTCCTCATTTCTGGACCAGGAGCCCCATCCGTTCCTATTGCCTGCAGACTAGAGAGATCTTGGGAGGGTGGGATGGAAGAACCCAGGTTGGGTGTGCATGAGGGGTAATGTTGGGGGAAAGCAAAGGGGTTAATCTGGGGTCACTTGAGGCTGTTATGAGGGTGAAGGTATTGATGCTGGAGAATCCTACGGTTGTGTGGGGGAGGGCTGGAGTGTGGAAAAAGTGCAGAGGTAATGATGGGAAGACTTTCGACAGGTATAAGATCAGAGTGTAGAAGTGGCGGACATGCATGCCAAGGCATGGACATAGGGTATATGTGTCCATGGAAGTGAGGGCACAATTGAGGAAAGTGCAAAAGGAAGGCATCTGTGAGAAGTAATAGGATTAATGCTGGGAGAAAAGGTAGCTGAGTGTACATGTATAAAAATGGGTAAACTGGGGCAGCACAGGATCTGTATAGAGAGGTGTTCTCTGTGCACTGTACGGGGGATAGGGCCTCAGCACTATTTATTTAGCTCACCTGGGCCAGGCGGTAAACTGAGGTACTAGGCTACAAGGGTGAGAACTGGGGCTTCAAGGAAGGAGAAACTGAGGCAGAATCCCTTTCTAACCCCCGCTAAGCACCTGTCTCTCTACCACCAGACCTACAATGCCTCACTGAGCCAGCCTGGCAGCTGAGTGGAGTCAAGCAGAGAGCATCCATGGATGGCCCCCTGGCAGGTGGCCTGGCTACCCCAGACCGTCCTCGAGGCCCTGAGAGACTGCCTGGCCCGGCGCCAAGGGAGGACATCGAAGGTGGGGCTGAGGCAGCTGAGGGGGATGGTGGCATCTTCCGGTCCACCCATTACCTACCTATCATCAAGGAGGGCCCCCGAGACATTCTGGATGGCAGAGGTGGCATTTCTGGTAAGAGGGTGGGCCCTTTGGCCCTGAGGGAGCATCCAACCTGGGTCCCAAAGCTTAGATTGGGCCAGGGGTCACCCAGCCCAGCAGGGACTGAGGTGGGATTCAGATTCTACTTGGGTCCAGAGCCTTCTCTTTGCACTCTGCTTAGTTTTCCATTTTACAGTTGTTAAAACAGAGGCCCTATGAGCCAATGACCTGACCAAAGCCATACAGTGGGTGCCAAGGAGCTGGGACTTAGAACTCAGATTGGCCTGGCTCCTCCTCTGAGCACACTGATTGGGTTCAGGTGCCCAGTTTAGAACCCCAAACTCCCTGCCCTAACCCACTTGTTCCCCAGGGTTACATTGCCCAGCAATCTATCCTTGCTCTCTCCTGCTGTACTGTCTGGGTGAGTTCTACCCCAAGCCATAAGCCAGAACAGCTTGTAACCTCTAGTGGCTGGGGATATCGGGTAGTTAGGGATGACAGCCACCCCTTTGTGCTTCAGTTTACCCAGCAAAAGGGAATCTCACACTGTCCCCAACCCAAGATTTGTTATTCATTAAATATTATGTGCCAGTCTGTCTTCTAGGCTGGGGATACAGCCATAAACAAGAGACAAGTTCCTGCCCTTGG
Source organism: Rhynchonycteris naso (assembly GCA_037038555.1). NCBI lineage: Eukaryota > Metazoa > Chordata > Mammalia > Chiroptera > Emballonuridae > Rhynchonycteris > Rhynchonycteris naso. The sequence continues at coordinate 23,157,628 of CM073003.1, forward strand.
GGCCTGACATTCTACTAGGGGAGACAGACAATAACCAAATAAATAAGGGCAAGTAGTGACATGTTGTGAAGGTATTCAATAGATTGTCAGGCCTGTGGCTAAGAGAGAGACCTGGAAAAGCCTTTCTGAAGGGGTGGAATTTGAGTTGAACATGGAATGAATGGTGGGAAGGACAAACCATGTGGAGGGATGGCCAGTGCAAAGACCCTGTGGTGAGGAGGAGACTGGCATGTTCAAGGACCAGCCAGGAACCTGGAGAGTGGTGGCACAGGCTGATGCACCAGACACATATCCCTTCATTTCCTTGGCCTGGCCTGGAGGCCTTGGTTTCAGAAATCTGGAAGCACCCAGTTGCCAAGCACTTTATATGATCCCCTCATGTCATTCTCAAGAACCCTGTGGGGTAGCCTTGGTTATTATCCCATGTTAAAGATGGGGAAACACACCCAGAGGGTTTAAGTTGCCCAGGGTCATAAAGTTAGTCAGTAACCTGGCTTGACAGCCCTCATCTTTAACCCCATGCTTCATCAAGGCATCCTTGACCTCCCTCACTCACCCTTAGCAACATACATGATGGTTAGATATTTACAGGCTGAACAGTGGGGTATCCCTGCCCTCACGGACCCTGCCATCTGGGATCAGGGAGACAAACCAGCCACCAGGTATTAAGATTCGGTTGCTAGGGGTGCAATGGGAGAAGTTCGATCTGGCCAAGTCTGGGGGACATGCAGGAGTCAAGGATGAGGGACAGTGAATTAGACAGCAGGCTCCATACATACACTGGCATGGAGATGACTGGTGGCCCCTGAAGGTGTTATGCAGGGGGATGGCAAGGATATCAGAGCTCAGGGAACCTTAGCAATCCCCTTTTCCACACCCTTAGTAACTGAGGCTGAGAGAGAGGCGGAACCCTGTCCCAGGTCACAGAGCCTCCACAACTTCCCTGCAGAGAAGACCCAAGACCTTGACTATGGGAGCCCCAGGGAACATGCTCTGGGGTCCTGGGGTCCTTTCTGGGTCTGGTTCTGAGAAATTGGGTGCTTCTTCCCTACCTGGCAAAAGCTGCAGGTAAGTAGGTAGGTGTGTCCTCATTTCCCCCAGTGAATCAACCAAGGTCCAGTGCATGTGCCTGGGGGAAGGAGAATGTGGCTGCTGGGGGGTTCCAAGCCCACCCCTAGTGGCATCCCTGAACAAATGGTGGCATGGGTGGGGTTGGCTTGAAGTGAGGTCTTGGCCTGGAGGTTGGAAGAGGGACTGGGCTTCAGACATGGCATTCCCCCACCCCCTGCTGCCCTCTTGCCCTGCTTTACCCCCCTTCCCTGGCACAGGCACCTGCCTTAGGAGTCTTGTGATGTCTATAAATAGGAAGAGTTTCTGGGGCTGCTGTTTCACCCCGAAGCCTGGGCCCTCCCTCAGCCGCCCCAAGCCCTCAGAATCCCCAAAGGGCACCCCTGGAATGGCCATCTCCAAACTTATCTGCCTGGACATGAATGTGTTCACTGCCTCCTCTGTCCTTTAGTATGGCTGTTGGCCTGGATCCCCACAACTTCCCTGAGGGTACCCCTTCATATTTGGCCTTTCTGGTTGGCCTCCCAGGTGTAGCCAAGAGTTGGGGGGCTAACATGGTCCACACAGATTGGTGAAGAGTTTGGTTCATACTGACATTGGGACCAGGGGGCCAGGGACAAACAACATATCTACCCTTGTGGAGCCTCAGGCTGGAGAGGAAATCAGAGCATGGAGTGAGCTGGGGCTTGAGGTTCTGGGGCCAGCTTCCAGCTCCCAACCTGGGATGTCTTCAAGCCAGCCCTGACCCCCACGGCACTCCTAGCTCCTCCCTTCCCTACTAGTGCTGCCTCTGTGGATGGAACATTTACTGTGATCTCCTTAGCACAGGTAACCTGCAATGTGAGACAGGGTTGGTGGCTATTCCCACTATACAGAGGCTTGGAATAGGAAAGGCATGTCCTTTCGGTCACTGCTGAACCTTAAACTAGGATCAGTCTGACTCCAAAGTTCAGATTCTTGGCCACTCTGCCATGCTGCCTGGCTAGGAGTTCAAGCTGCTCACAGACACTCTTCTTGTGTTCCTTCTCTCATTTCCAAACTTCTCGGGGATCCCAGAAGGTGGGAGTCCATGAGGACGCCTTGGCATGGCCACTGCCAAGGGCTGCATCCTGGGTGCCTCATCTGACCCATAGGAACTGCTGGATCCCTACTGGCTGGGTGAGCTCCTAGCTCCTAGCCCCTGGGTATCTCGGATTTGGGGCTCTATTTGGCCTCCTTCCTTCAAAGTCACTGCCACTAAAAATAGGAGCCTCACTGGAGCTGCTCAAAGAGGCCAATGCGGCCCCCTGGCTCGTGGCATTCTTAGACAACAGCAATTGCAAAATCATCAAATCTGGGACGGCTGGAATCTCAGGAGCTTGAGGTCCCAGAATCTGAGAAGCAGGACGCCCAGACCCTGAGATTTGTGACTGTGCTGGGGCCTGTTGCCGGTGGGCTGGTTACCCCATCCTGAGAAGCTTACACCTCTGATGCTTGTGGTCTTGCTCCCTTGGCTGGTTCAGGTCTTGCTCTCCCAACCATCACATTGTCTCCAACGCCCCACCCACCCCATCCTCCCACTCTGACACCAGCATACCTTGTATCCTTGTATCCATGCATACCTCTGGCCTGGCTCTGCTCCTCATCTGTCTCAGCAAAGGTTCTCAAACAAGGGGCAACCCTGCCCGCAGGGACATTTTGGCCATTTCTGGAGACATTTTTGTTGTCATAACTGCAGGGGTGGGGGCAGGGCATCTAGTGTGTGGAGACCAGAGACACTGTTCAGCATCCTACAGTGCATAGGGCAAGCCCTCACCAAAGAATAATTGGTGCCAAATATCAACAACATCAAGGGTGATAAACTGCTCTGGACAATGAATCTCTATACCTCATCAGCATTTTCACCTTCCAGAGGCCACCTGGCAACAGTGACAGACCTTCTCTCAGGCTCAGCAGAAAGACCCTCAGGCAGTGACCACAACTTTGTGACCTCTCGACCTATCCCACCCATACTTTTAATTCTTTGGCTCCTGACCAACAACTTTCACTGTCCTGGGAAAATTTGATGGTGAGGGATTTGAAAAAGAATGAGCCCCACACAGTCCTCTTTCTGGCCCTTTTTCAAATTGATACTAATCCAGCAATTGCATCTGTCGGGCTCTGGATGGGGTGCAAGTTCCCCCAGTGTGTTAACCTTGGCCCAGGCCATTGGCAGGAGCCCCAGTTGGCATACTCGCCTTGTTAGGCGGGGATGTCAGGCAGAGGAGGTGCAGACCAGGATCCCTGTAGTTGCGCCAGGCGGCTCCACAGGCAGATAATGGAGAGTTGGCTCTATCTGTATGAGGGGTCCCAGGAAAGGATTTGATTCTAGGATGTAGGCCTGGAAGGGGGTCTGGCAAGGGAGGAATGGGAATTCCACAGCTCAGGCTAGAGAGTTCCTCATCATCTGGCCAGGATTGCTTGAGCACCTATTATATGCTAGGTGCTTGATGCTGCAGTGAATGAGGCTGAAAATGTCCCTGCTCTTAGGGGAGCTTACATGTTAGCAGGGGACACAGGCATGCAGCCATCCAGAGAAGGAGCTAGGCAGTTTCAGGGAGTGCTAAGAGAGAAATGAAATAGGTGATAAGACAAAAAATCATAGGAGCTTGTTTTAGAAGGTGGCTAGGGAAGGGCTCTTGGGGGCAGAGGGAATTACCAATGCAAAGGCCCTATGGCCAGAAGGAACTAGGTGGGCTTAAGTCTTCGGGAGAAGTTGGGGTAGAGTGAGTGAGAGGAAAAAAAGAGGGCGGTGAGGCTAGAGAGACCTACAGAGGTCTGACCTCATAGGCCCTTGTAGGTGATGGTTGGGATATAGCTTTTAGGTATGAGGAGCCAGATGAGCTTTTTACCAGTGTGATTTAAAAAATCACACTGGATGTCCATCAGGGACAAAGAGAGGATGGTTGAAGGCAGCAAGTCGCTGGTATCCCCCAGGAGAGCTAAGGGGGCTCCTCTAAGGAAACCCCTTTCAGGGCTCAGGAATGTAGAGGCCAAAGGCCTCTCAGGGGAGAGAATTGGGGAGCCGGGCCCTCGCAAGGTGCCCAGTAGGGCTCCCAGAGCTGAGGTGCAAAGGGTCCCAGCCAGGGGACGCCAGCCCCTCAGGGTCTCCCCTCTCTGTTGCAGATGGGCAGCCCCATCCCGGCCTCAGCGAAGCCCTCCCCTGTGCCACATCTGCCACCCATCGGATCAGCAGCTGGTGAGTGCCATGCTGGCCCTGACCTCAGGGAGGGCAGGGGGGCAAGCAGGATGTGCCCAGGCCTGAGAGAAGCCCCGGGAGTGAGAAGGGGACCGGAGGGAATCAGGAAGCCAGGCAAGAGGAGGTGGCTCCCAGCAGGCAAGCCTCTGGGCATGTGTAGGGGGTTGGGGGAGTAATGGGATGAACAGAGACAGTCAACTCTCATTATCCCTGCCAGGAGCAGAGCCAGAGGGGAAGGAACCTGGAGGTTGGACCCTTGGAGTCCTGTCTGTGCCAGTTGGCCCTTAGAATGATGCCAGGCCTCTCTGAGACTCAGTTTCCTCATCTGTAAAGTCCATAAGATGCATCTCACAATTGCTTTGAGGATCCAAAGGATGTTGGGTAGGAACAGGAATCAACAATAATGCTGACGGCAGACCCTTTATTAAAAGGCTTGGTGCATACCAATATGTAATAATAGTCCTATGGGGATTAATAATAGCTCTCTGTTGCTGAGTACTCACTGTGTGCTGGGCTCTTGGCACAGGGTTACCCCACTGATTTTTTCCACAGCCCTGGGGTAATGGTCCTATTAGTATCTTATGTCACCAATGGAGCTTAGAGAGGTGACCCCGTGATTTCTGACCAGTCTCTTCGTGTGGTTGACAGTCCCTTGTGGAGACAGGATCTTGGAAATGAAGTCACAGTAAGAACCCACTTTGGTCATGGGCTGACCGGGAGCCAGGCTTTGAGCCAAACAAAGCATTTCCCTAGAACCGAGTTATATCAACTTCACACTACATTTCATGTGGTCAAGGTCCCCTGCTGAAAGGCTGTATGGTAGAAATGATTTAAATAAGTACCTGTCATATGTTAAGTTTTCCTTGTCATGGATATGAAAGCTCCTTAGATCTTACATAACAGCATATAAGCTCCTTGTTCTTTGGACTTGCCCCATTTTTAGGATTGGAAAACTGAGGCTCAGTGAGGTGACATCATCTCCCTTGAAGGTGGTCAGGGTCACTGGGGCCAGAGGCTGAGTGGGAACTTTGCACCTCTCCTGACTGCCCTTCCATGAAGGGAGATGCGGGATCGGGGTAGAGTGGCAAGGGGAGCTCTGTCCCTGCAGCCATTCATGCCACAGAATTTCAGCAAATGTGCTGGAAAGCCTGACCAAGTGGTGGCACAGTGGATAGAGCATCGGACTGGGACGCCGAGGACCCAGGTTCAAAACCCTAAGGTTTACCGGCTTGAACACGGGCTCATCTGGCTTGAGCAAATGAAGAATTGATGCTTCTCATCTCTTTTCCTTCCTGTCTGTCTATCCCTCTCTCTGACTCTCTCTCTCTGTCTCTGTCCAAAAAAAAAAAGAAAAAGAAAAAGAAAACACAAGTGCTGGAAAGGTGAAACTATATCACCCCAGTTCGGGGAAGACTAATACAAAAGCAACTTGGAGCATAGGTCTAAACCTTGGGCCTTCCCAGGGAACAGATGAGAGTTGACTGTGCCACCAGAATTGGGGACATACCTTGTGACCCCAGTGTGGTTTCCACACACTCCCCTACAAACAGGACTAGGCTATATGCACAAGTGTATCTTGGGAGGTGAATCTGGCTTTTGGTCCAACAACTCTAGAAGGGTCCACATGTACTCTCCCTGTCTCTTCCCCCTCATGCCCACACTCCCAGCCACTCTAAAGTCATCCTTGGGCTGGGTCTCTAGGGCCTGTTTCAGACTGCTTGGGAGGAACCCTCTCCCCTGGCCAAGGAAGGGAAACTGAGGCCCGTGGCTAACTTGTCCCCATTGGCACTTCTTTGCAGCTGCTGGGATGGAGGCAGCCTGGACTTCCGGCCGGGCTCCCCACCACCCCATCTCCTGGGCCACTTCCCTGGCCTCCCTGATGGCCGGGGGCCCTGGGAGCACCCCCTGGTTCAGGAAGCTGGGGAGGGCATTCCATCTGAGCAGAGGTTCGAGGACTCGGTCATTGTGAGAACTGTCAAGCCCCACACTGAGCTCAAGGGCTCTAGAAGGTTCTTGTACCACCAGGGTGAAACAAAGCTCTTGGAGAATTCCCCCCAGGGCTACCCCAGGTTCAACTGGCTCCAAGATGCAGATGAGCAGTCCCCACCCCAGGATGCAGGGATACCCCTGGACCTGCCACCCCCACCGCCACCTCTCACTTCCTTCAGGACAGTGCTGGTGCCTGTAGAAGACACCACAAAGACCTTGGATGTGGCGGTGGTAGGCACCAGAGAGCACTTGACAGACCTAGAGAGTCTGGCCCAGCCAACTGTGGAGTGGTGCCTGTCTAGGTCAGCCACGGAAATGGCCACTCAGACCTGGACCGTGAACTCGGAAGCATCTGTGGAGCGACTGCAGCCGCTGCTACCCCCAGTTAGGACTGGTCCCTACCTGTGTGAGCTGCTGCAGGAGGTGGCTGAGGGTGTGGCCAGCCCAGATGAGGATGAGGATGATGACCCAGCTGTGTTCCCATGCGTGGAGTGCAGCATCTATTTCAAACAGAAGGAGCACCTTCTGGAGCACATGAACCAGCACCGCCGAGCCCCAGGCCAGGAGCCTCCAGCTAACTTGGCCCCACTGACCTGCAGTGAGTGTGGCTGGGCCTTTGCTGACCCCCGTGCCCTGGAGCAGCATCGGCAGCTGCACCAGGCCTCTAGGGAGAAGATCCTCGAAGAAATCCAGAAGCTGAAGCAGATTCCAAGTGATGAGGGCCGGGAGGCACGGCTCCAGTGCCCCAAGTGCGTCTTTGGCACCAGTTCCTCCAAAGCCTTTGTGCAGCATGCCAAGCTGCATGTGCACGAGTCACCGGGCCAGGCTGCCAAAGAGCCCTTTGGGGGTGGCAGCCCAAGTCCCGATGCCACTGCCCTCAGCTATCAGCCCTACGGAGCCTCCTCAAGCCTCAATGCTTGCATTTTCTGTGGCTTCCCAGCACCCAGCAAGAGCCTGCTCAGGGAACATGTGAGGCTTGTGCACGCCCATACCCACTGGGAGGAGGATGGCGAGGCTTTTGAGGAGGACCCTGCCAGCCAGCCTGGCACCAGCCAGGATGTGTACACCCACTTCCCTGAAGCTGCTGAGGACTACTTTGGCAACGCTGAGCCGCTCTTGGCCCCCACATGGCGGGAGAACCCTGCTGGATATGACCCCAGCCTGGCCTTTGGCCCAGGCTGTCAGCAGCTGGGCACAAGAGCTCTCCCACTATCAAAGCCTCTACCGCAGAGCATGGCCCAGAGGCCCCTGGGAAGACCAGCCTTTCCCTCACCACTAGCATCTACCCCCTATTCCTTGCAGCCCAGTAGAAGCAAAAATGCTGTCCATCTTCAGGGTCTTCCAGCCCAACTGGGGGACCAGAGGCATCCTTGGAGTGAAGAGGAAGAGGAGGACATACAACTGGCCTCAGAAATGGACTTTTTTCCTGAAAATGGGGGCTTACTACCCCTTGCCATCCCTGGCTTCATCCCAGAGCCAGCCCTGGAACTGAAGCGAACTTTCCGAGAAGCCCTGAAGGCAGCCAAGGCCTCACCAGCACAACAGCAGCAGCTCCTCAGTATGGTGCCGGTTGTGCTGGTGCTGAGATCCCAGATCATGGCTGCAGCAACCAGGGGACCGCGGAAAATGCAGCCTGAGGAGCTGGGTCTGGAAGGCACCCACCCCCTGGACTTTCTGCTCCTGGATGCACCACTGAGCAACCCACTGGGGCTGGACGAATTTCTGGATGGGGACCCGGCAGTGGTGCTGAAGCACGAGGAGCGGAAGTGTCCCTACTGCCCTGATCGCTTCCACAATGGCATTGGCCTGGCCAACCACGTACGGGGCCACCTAAACCGTGTGGGCGTCAGCTACAATGTGCGGCATTTCATTTCCGCTGAGGAGGTGAAGGCCATTGAACGCAGGTTCTCCTTCCAGAAAAAGAAGAAAAAAGGTAGGGGGGCTTCATTCTAGCACCCACCTTCCTCCAAGGCCCCTGAGACACACAGCTGGGCAGCTGAGTCTGAACCAACCAACCCTCACTCTAAATCCTCCCATAGTGCCAAGCTGGGTGAAGTTGGGGCCTCCCCTCTGGGAAGAACTGGGAGCCGCAGCAAAGGCAAGCACCTCGGTGGAGGTGTGGGGATATCCCCATGCCCCTGCCCTTCCAGCAGCTGGAGGAAGGAATATAGGCAGAGGAGTCAGCACCAGGCAGGGGATTTCATTGGTTTCTTCATCTGACAAATATTTACTGAGCGAGATCCCCACTGTTCTGGGCTTTGGGGCCACAGAAGTGAATGGAACAGCAGTCCTTGCTCTTCTGGAGTTCGTGGCCCAGCAGTGGTGGGACCCTGGTGGCTTCAGAATCCCCGGGGCTGTCTGTGAGGTATGCAGAGTCCAGGACACCAAGGTTCTGATTCCAGAGGTCTTTCTCCAACACGAGTGCCCCAGTGGTTCTGATGCTGACAGACAAGGAAAGCACTTTGGGAGGTGCTGGTATGGTGTTTGAGAGTGTGTGTGTGCATGTGCACTGGGGGTGAGGGACATGGGCGGCCAGCCACAAAACCAGGTGATTCTGATGTTGACTGACTAAGGCTGTGATGGGGGAAGCTCTGGAAACATGAGCTGTAGACACAAGAAGGGTCTTAATTGATCACTCACTCAAATGATTTCAAGTCCACAATTGGAGAAGTGTTTAAGGGTGGGGTCCCTGATGCTGTGAGCTGTTGAGGGGGGGACCTGGGATATCAGGAAAGAAGGCTTCTTGGAGTGTGTGTGGGGGACACTCAGGAACTGATATAGGCAGGAGCCTTATAGGCAAAGGGGAAGGGAGGTATCCAGGTGAGGAACAGCACCAAGTGTGTGATCCTTGGAGAATGAGCAGCCCTGGGAGAGGGGAGGGCTGGGACTGTAGAGTCACCTCCTCTTTCCCTCCCAGGCAGTCCATGTTCTCTTTCTCCACAGTGGCTAACTTCGACCCTGGCACCTTCAGCCTGATGCGCTGTGACTTCTGCGGGGCTGGCTTCGACACAAGGGCTGGCCTTTCCAGCCATGCCCGGGCCCACCTGCGTGACTTTGGCATCACTAACTGGGAGCTCACCGTCTCACCCATCAACATCCTACAGGAGCTGCTGGCAACCTCGGCTGCTGAGAGGCCCCCCAGTCCCCTTGGCCGTGAGCCTGGGGGGATGCCTGGTGTCTATCTGACCTCCCGCAGGCCCCGCTTACCTCTCACAGTGCCCTTCCCACCCACCTGGGCTGAGGACCCTGGGCCAGTCTACGGAGATGGTAAGGGGAGAGAAGGTGGGAAAGTGTGGAGCCCTGACCCTTTCCAGGAGCCTGGAGGGATAGAGGGATGGGAGGGGGGCAACCACTCCCATTTCCTGAAAGAGTTTAAAGTTACTCTACAAAAAAATGATGACAACTGTCCTCACAACCACCCTGCTACTTACAGGTCACTTTTGTTTTACTGTGACTGGCCCAGGGCTCCTCCTTGATCCAGTTCCACCCTGCCTTGCCTGGGATTTTAACATATGCTTACTGAGCTCTTACTAGGAGCCAGATACTGTTCTAAGCACTTTACAAACATGAATTCATGTACATCCTCATGACAACCCTATAAGGGTGGTACAATGAGCCCCACTTTACATATGAGGAAACTGAGGCACAGAGAGGTTAATTAACTTGTCTAAGGTCACACAGCCAGAAGTGGTGGATCTGGGATTTGAAACCTCAGGCAGGTTAGGCTTCAGATCCTTGCTCTTAATGACCTCTTCTATCTAGAATGGTGCCTGCCATTTGGTAGAACTTTCGGAGATGATGGAAATCTGTGCTTGTAATACAAGGCCACCATTAGTCACATATGGCTGTTGAGCACTTGAAAAGTACTGGGTCAGTTGGATCCTATTGGACAGTGTAGATCTAGACTCTACACTCTACATTTTCAAATGGTGCCTAATTTGTCCAGCAGCAGTGATAATCGCTCCCATAATTGAGTTCTTGCTGTGTACTAAGGTTTCATCACACATATGCCACAAAGCAATTCCACGGGACTAAGGGTTGTTATGTTCCTGTTTTATGGATAAGGAAACTAGGTCATCTGCTTTGCCATAGCCACAAAGCAGTAGAGCTAGACTTCTGAACAGCATGTTTGGTGGTCTCTCTAGTGAGATGACTTGGGAAATGCAGAAGTAATATTTTGAAGAGGACTCAGGCTGGGCACCATGGAGGGACCTGGCCTTGCAAAGCCTGACTTTTTGGAAGCCTTTACTGAACCTTGAGGCAGAGAACTTGGCAGTGAGGAGTAAGTGGGCTTTGGGGAATGGAGAAGATACCTGAATATGGTGGAGGTGGGTGTTTGTCCTGGACTGCTTTGGGCTGAGGTTTCCTTCTTTGTTTCTCTTATCTGGAGTTTCCAGGGTCCTACCTTGTACTCTGGGATAGGTTGGTCCCATGTGCAAGCCCCCTTACCAGTGAAGGGCATTTGAGGGTCTGCAAAAGGATGGCGAGGGTTATAAGATTACTGAGGCACAGAGAGAGGATAGTAGTGGGCTGAGGTCACATTTTGGGGAAAGGCAGAGTGGGGAGGTGACCTCAGGCTTCTTGCCTCTGCTGGAGACTGCCCCCTGGGCATTCAGCTCACATACCTGGCTAGGTTTGTGGTGTCTCAGAATTGGTTTGGAGGTATAGCTTGCAGGTCAGAGGCCTGAATGCCAGGCTCACATTCCTTACACACATAACAGCCAGGAGCTCTGGCGAAGCTGTTTCTACCAGAAGACCAATGTGTCAGCTTCCTAGTTAGTGCTGAGGGGGCTGGCCAACCCATTACAGTGTGAGGAAGCAGTCCAGCTTTGTCCTTGAGAGGGGTAGCTATGATCAGTCTTTCAGTGGGGTGAGGGGCGGCGCGGGGGCGGTGAGCGGTTAAGAGATGGTTAAGATCCTGAGGGTCTTGCCTTGAGGAAGGATGTCCAAGACTGATTATAGCTAGGTCTGGGCATTGTCCCTGCAAAGCTGTCCTAAGAAACCTCTCCCACCCTTCACTATGTGGGCCTTAAGGAGCGGGTGCCAACTTGGGGGCGTGGCAACGGTCAGTTTCTGGCCCCACCCACCTGTCAAGTAACAGCTGAAGGCAAATCGGTTTAGTGTTAGAGAGAAACGAGTTGTTTAAAGTGTGGTTCCGGCCGGCCGTGTGGGGAGTTCTGTAGAACTGCGGAACAGCGCGGTCAGAATGATGTTGGGAGGATCCTCGAGGTTGGGAATCAGGGATCCTCCAGGATCCTAGACCCGGATGGGAGGCTTCCAGGGAAGGGAATGGTGTAGGGTCCCAAGTCCTAGTTCCGCTAGTCGGGGCTCTGGCAACCTGGCGGCTATTAAGGCGGATGCGTGTGGAGGGAGGATATCCATCCTAGCCCTTAAGCTGTCCGGGCTGGGACTGTCGTTGGCGGCCGCTGGGAACACGACTTGCGTGCATCCGCGAGCCGCGACGCTCGGTGTTTGGCTGGTCGCCCTGGGCGCGCACCAAGGGGCGGGACGGAGCGGAGCGGTTTTGGCGGCGATACTCGGCGCTCGGCTGCTCCCGCCTGGGGCGGCCGCTCCGCGTGTGCCGGAGCCAAGATGGCCGCCTCCACCGCCCAGTGCCGAGTGACAAAAGCGGAGAGCAAGGCGGCGGCGGGGCCGCGCGCGGGGGGTGTCCGGGAGCGCGCGCCCGCGGGGGCGCCGCCGCCCAGCCCCCCGAGTCCAGGCCCCGCGGTCCTCCCCGCGCCGCTGCCGCCGACCCCACCCCCGCCGCCGCCTCCGCCTCCGCCGCCGCCTCGGGACGGGCCCAAGGCCGAGTCAGAGCCAGGGCCAGGGCCCGCGCCCGCGCCGGGTAAGAACCCGAGCCCAGGAGGGTTAGGGGAGGGCAAAGTCGGCGTCCTGCCCGCCCCCTGCTACCCCCGACACCCACTGTCCAGTCTCTGGGACTGCCCCTCCCCCAGGTCCTCCAGTAGCGCGGGTCCCGGCCCTCGTGTAGCCGCTCGCAGGGTCCCGGGCTTCAGAAATACTCCACCGCCACTCTGGGACCCTTGCCCCATCTGACAGATGCCCTTTGCTCCACTTGGAGCCCCGGGAGCGTCCTTCATCAGAGTTACGGTCTCTCCGGCGCGGAAACCCACTCCAAGGTCCGTGTCCCATCTGACAGACGTGCCCACTTCACTTCGCTCGGAGACTTTGACAAAGTCCTCGGTGTCCCGGCCCCACTGGCCCCCTCTTCCTGGCTTCTCGCTTCCGTAGGTCTCTAACTAAGCAAGGGACACGCCGGCACCCCATCATAGACTGAGTGCCTCCAGGGCTCCATTTGACACACGGTCCTTAATCCTCAGAGCCCTGTCCATGCTCTAAGCACTCACTAATCCTAGGGCTCAGCAGGCCTCTCAGGCGCCTTTCTCTGAAAAAAATAGACCATGAAAATGCAACTTTGACTCCTGCCTTCATGCACACCCAACCCAAGGAAACTTAACTGTCCTGATGGATGATGCTTCACAAACTTTATATAAAGTTCTCAGTCCCACCCCTCCTGTCTCCAGACATATACCCATTCTCACCTTACCTCACTTAGGGCTCAGTTTGTGATTAGCTCAGCCGGTAGTCCCCTAATTGCCTCTGCAGCCCCAGCTGCAGCTGTCTTCTCTAGTTGGAGATTGCCCACAAGTCCCTTTGAGCCTTCTCTCTGTCCTTGGCTCCCTGCCTGGCATTGCCTCTCTGGCCTTTGACCCTGGCCTTCTCTTAACCAAATTCTTCTTATCATCACCCCTCATCTTCCTCCAAGACTGAAAGCTGTTCCCCACTACAGTTCTGTCCAGAGAAAGATTTTCTCTGAGATCTTCTAGGATGGGAGTCTTATCTCAGACTAACACTGCCTTCCCTGACTTGTCTGTGTTCAGAGTCTGGGGTGGAAGCTGTTCCCAGTCTCTGCTGTCAGTGGGCAGCCTTTACATCCCTGTGCGATACTGGCTCTGGGGGTTATGCATGGAGCCTCAACTTCCATGGGGTAAGCTGCCTCCAAGAGTGAGAGCAGGAGCCAAGGATGAGGAAGAAAGCTCCTCCCACCACCATGATCCTGCTGTCAGTCCTTATGAGGGTAGACAGCCCAGGCAACACTTGTCTTCCCAACCTCACAGGCCTGGGTTCTGAGGAAAACACCATGGTGGCTATGGACTTGGGCTCCCCACCACTCCCCAAGAAGAGCTTGTCTGTTCCTGGGCCCCTGGAGCAGGTGGCCAGTCGGCTGAGCAGCAAAGTGGCTGCAGAGGTTCCTCATGGCAGCAAGCAAGAGCTGCCGGACCTCAAGGGTGAGTGGCCCAGGTGGTAGGGTGGGGGTGCTGGCCAGGCTGGTCACACTCACAGGTAGCTCTTGGGCCTGGGGGTTAATATGGGGCCACTGGTTGGCCACAGATTTCTCTCTGGTACTCCAAAGTACCAAGGAAACACCACCAGCTGTCTTCTTTATTGAGCTGCTGCTGCCCTGCGCATGCATGGCCTTGAGCTTCACCCTCACTGGGCAAGGGCGGGACACTGGAAAAGCAATGGGCATGGTTGTCAAGGTCTCATACTCAGACCCAGTTCATTGACTGACTTTGACCCTTGCTAGCTGTGTGATCGTCTTCATGAAACTGCTTTATCTTGTGTTGATTCTCAGGTCATTATTGAGTAGTGACAAGTACTATGCTGGACCTCTGTGTGAGAGATGCAAAACAGACCTGGTCTTTATCATGGAGTTGGGAAGCGGGGAGGCAAAGAAGCAGACAAACAGGGACAAGGACTCTTCAGAAGAGTGTGCAGGGAACCACAGGGACCGTGGCTGGGGCTTCCGACCCAGGGTTTGGGGCATGAGTTGAGTGGGAGTGGGTGACCAGAGCTTAGCTGTGTTAAGTGTATGTCTGGCAGGTTGTGTGAATCCCTATCGCCAGGACATAGGTAACATTGGAGATCTGAAAGGCATTGTACTAACTGAACCACAGTAGGGCTCTGCCTCCTGCTGTGTGTGTTTGGGCACAACTCGTCCATTCTCTGAGACTCAGTTTCCTTATTTGCAAACTGGACAGACCAATTTCTGCCTCACTGAGGTCATTTTAAGGATCCTGGGCGCTTGATTGAAGCAAAACCCTTGCAAGGAGCCTGTGTGAGTGGGGCCCCAGGGGAAGAGAAATGGGAGAGAAGACCCTATGGGGCTTCACAGCTGGTTCTCCTGGCCTCTCTCTTGCCCTCCAGCCCAGAGCCTGACCACCTGCGAGGTCTGCGGTGCCTGCTTTGAGACACGCAAGGGTCTGTCCAGCCACGCGCGCTCCCACCTGCGGCAGCTGGGTGTGGCCGAGTCCGAGAGCAGCGGTGCCCCCATCGATCTCCTCTACGAGCTTGTGAAGCAGAAGGGCCTGCCCGACACGCCCCTCGGGTTGCCCCCAGGCCTGACTAAGAAGTCCAGCTCACCAAAGGAGGTGGTCGCTGGGGCCCCCCGACAGAGCCTGCTTACCCTGGCCAAGCCCCTGGACGCCCCTGCTGTCAACAAGGCCATCAAGTCGCCTCCTGGCTTCTCAGCCAAGGGCTTGGCTCACCCGCCCAGCTCCCCACTCCTCAAGAAGGCACCACTGACCCTGGCAGGCTCCCCTATCCCCAAGAATCCTGAGGACAAGAGCCCCCAGCTGTCCCTGAGCCCCCGGTCGGCCTCCCCAAAGGCACAGTGGCCTCAGTCTGAGGATGAGGGGCCCCTGAACCTCAGTGAGTGTGGGTCCTGGGAGCCGAGGGAGGTGCCAGCACTGGGAGGGTGTGGGTCTTAGGTTGGGCTATAGAGTCCTGGGTGGGGGAAATGGAGACCACAGCTCTTATGTCCTGAGTCAGAGTATTGGTCATGGTGCTGTGTCTCCTGTTGTGCTGGCCAAGCTGCATATTATCTGTATCCCACTATACTTTGCTATTTTTCCCCTAGAGGCTTGGCTGTGGTTGCTAAGCCAGCTAGGGTCACCCTTGCCACTTAGGAGCAACTTTTGGCCATATATGGGCCTGAAGGATGGGGTAGTGAAGGGAACAAGGGTTCCTGTGGAGCATCTTGGGTCCTGCAGGTAGACAAGTGGTCCACCTGATCGAAGGTCCTGTGATTGGCCCTGTCTTCACATGCTCAGCCATCAGTCCTGTGCTGAGGCACCACTGACTGTGCCAGGTTTGGTCTGCCTATGGTCCTGGCTAAGTAGGATGTGGGAAGAAATAACCTCAGACACAGTGAGCAGGATTCACTGGGGCGGCCCTATGGAAGTTAGGCCTTCCCACACATCGGTAGTCCCTAGAGCCTGGTGATAAGTCCAGGGTCTTGGCCCCTTGCTCAATGGGGCATCACAGTTGGCACTTCAGGTTCCAGTGAAGCTGCTTCCATGGTCTACTGTGCTTCCAGAAACAGGCCCTAAGCTGGTGTGCCCTTGGCTGCATGATGCTAGGAAGCCAGGCAGGGCCCTGCTTTGTACCTGCTACCCACCCTGCACAGCTCTGATGGCAGGGGTTCCAGGGAAGAAGGCCTGGGAGCATCGGAGTAGACCACTGGAACTGGGCTACTGCCTCTACCCACATCCCTGAGCTCTCTACACTCACTTTGATGGTAAAAGACAAGAAGGACGCAGGACTTCCCACTTCCCAGAACCTCTTTAAAATCAATCTGCAGCATAAGTCTTGGACCCTGGATGGCCTGAGCAGCTGAGAATCACACCAGGCCCTCCTGCCTCAGTTCCCCAGGGCCAGCCAAGGTGGCGGCCGTGAACCCCCACCCTGTGTTTTGTCTCCGCAGCTTTAGATAGTGACGGGGGCAGAGAGCTGGACTGCCAGCTGTGCGGTGCCTGGTTTGAGACCCGCAAGGGCCTGTCCAGCCACGCCCGCGCCCACCTGCGCCACCTGGGCGTCAGCGACCCGGACGCCAAGGGATCCCCCATAGACGTGCTCCACGGGCTCATCAGGAGGGTCGGAGTCCAGAATCGCCTCCCACCCGGGCGCGGCGTGCTGGCCCAGCTCGGGCGGCCTCCACCCGCCTCTGCGGCCCTCTCTTTGCTCCCCCCCCCACCGCCGGCCAAGAAAGCCAAGCTGAAGGCTGCGGGTATGGCCAGCCCCTGGGGGAAGCAGGACCTCTCGGCCGCCGCAGCCGCCGGCATTTTCTGGGCCTCTGATGTGGAGCCATCTCCTCTCAACCTCTGTAGGTTCTCGCTTCAGCTGCCCCCTCCTCCCTGCGGGCCCTGGAGCCCCTCCCGGGGGGGTCGCAGCCCTCTCCCTACTCTCTCCCTGCTGGGGCAGGGAGTAGACAGTGGGCTGGTTCAGCCCAGAGATCTTGTTGGCAGTTGGCTATTATGCCCTCCCTCTTGGCCTTTGACCTCCATGACTATGACCTTCCTTGAGAATGAAGGCCAAGGGTGGGGTGTTGCCTGTTGCTGTGGAAAGTGCCCATGGTTGTCCCTGGTCTGGAAGGCACATGGCATTTAGACTGCCACTTTCTGTCCTGCCCCACTCCTTGTCGGGACCCATGTTGCAGAGCTGTGGAATCTTGGTTCCGTCCTTCTCCGTCAGGACTGAGGGCTCATAGCTCTCTCGAGCTTACCCTCACTCCTGCCGGCTGTCTGGCCCCTACCCTGATCCTCAGCTCCCTGGTCTGCACTTGCCCTCTACCACCACCCCAGCCTGTGGGCATGCTGCTGCCCACACCCAGCTGACCAGGAGACCCACAGGTGACAATGCTGATGGTACCCATGTTGCTAACTGCGCCTCTCTCCTGCTGCAGCCTCAGGCCCAGAACCAGCTCGCGACATCCGCTGCGAGTTCTGCGGTGAGTTCTTTGAGAACCGAAAGGGTCTTTCCAGCCACGCACGCTCACACCTGCGGCAGATGGGCGTGACTGAATGGTATGTCAACGGCTCGCCCATCGACACACTGCGAGAGATCCTCAAGAGACGGACCCAGTCCCGGCCTGGTGGACCACCCAATCCACCGGGACCCAGCACAAAAGCCCTGGCCAAGGTGGTGGGCAGTGGAGGTCCTGGCAGCTCGCTGGAAGCCCGTAGCCCTGCAGAACTTCACCTCTCGCCTCTGGCCAAGAAATTGCCACCACCACCAGGCAGCCCCCTGGGCCACTCACCAACTGCCTCTCCTCCTCCCACGGCCCGAAAGATGTTCTCAGGCCTGGCTGCACCTTCCCTGACCAAGAAGCTGAAACCTGAACAAATGCGTGTGGAGATCAAGCGTGAGATGCTGCCGGGAGCCCTTCATGGGGAGCCACACGCTGAGGGTCCCTGGGCAGCGCCACGTGAAGACCTGGCCCCTCTGAACCTGTGTAAGTGTGACCCTGGGGCAAGCCAGGGAGCATAGGTCCGGTGGGAACATTTCCTTATCTCTTTCCCTCAGGGTACCCAGAGGGCCCAGGGTTGAAATGGAAGAGGATACACAGGGCCAGAGGACAAGGAGCTAGCTGTATGGTCCTGCTAAGCTCACCCCCAACTTAGCTGCTTCTTGATTCTCCTTCATTGATACATTCAGTGGTGGCAAAAGTATTCTATTTCTTGTGTCATCTTCAATCAGTTGCTTAGTGGCTACCAACCAGATTCTGAGGAAGAAAGATTGAAGGGCTCAATTAGTGATGTCTGCCATGGGCAGGAGTATAACCCACCTTAAGTCAGCATCTAAACTGTGTTTCTGACATTTGTGGTCATTAAGTGCTTGACATTTGGAGTTAGGTTCAAGTTAGGATCTTAGTTGCCCCTCTGGCTAGCAATATATGACCTTCCGTAAGTTTCCTCTTTTTGGAAGATAGAGATTAGCACGGTTCCCACTCATGGTTTCTGAAGTGGTGTGAAGTGCTTACATGGTACCAGCTTTAAAAAAGCTATGTGTGCCTGACCAGGCAGTGGTGTAGTGGATAGAGCGTTGGGCTGGGACACGGAGGACCCAGGTTCAAAACCCTGAGGTCGCCAAGTTGAGCGCCGGCTCATCTGGTTTGAGCAAAGCTCACCAGCTTGGACCCACGATCACTGGCTTGAGCAAGTGGTTACTTGGTCTGCTGTAGCCCCACAGTCAAGGCACATATGAGAAAGCAATCAATGAACAACTAAGGTGTCATAATGAAAAACTAATGATTGATGTTTCTCATCTCTCTCCGTTCCTGTCTGTCTGTTCCTATCTATCCCTTTCTCTGACTCTATCTGTCTCTGTAAAAAAACAAACAAACAAAAAACCTGAGGTCTTCGGCTTGAGTGCAGGCTCATCTGCCTTTAGCATGGGCTTACTGGCTTGAGCATGGGGTTGCAGGCTTGAGCGTGAGATCATAGACGTGACCCCATGGTCTTTGGCTTGAGCCCAGAGGTCACTGGCTTGAGCCCAGAGGTCGCTGACTTGAAGCCCAAGGTTGCTGGCTTGAGCCCAAGGTCACTGGTTTGAGCAAGGGGTCACTGGCTCTGCTGCAGACCCCTGCAGTCCCCGTCATGGCACATATGAGAAAGCAATCAATGAACAACTAAGGTGCTACAACGAAATCGATGCTTCTCATCTCTGTCTCCCTTCCTGCCAATCCTTCGTTCTTTTCTCTGACTCCCAGTCAAAAAAAAAAAAAAAAAGTTATGTGTATGCAGTAGTTGTAATGTTCCTGTTACTTCCCTCTTGCACTGCCAGGTTGGTTGAATTCTTACTGCATGCCTAGCAGTTAAGGGTGGCCCGGCCCTAGGCTTTAGTGTTTATGTGATTTTACGCTGCTTGGTGCCACGTGCTCTGAACTGCTCCGGCTTTAGGCCATTCCAGTAACACGGGGAGGTGGAAGTTTTCATCTCCTTGCAGAGGGAAAACTGAGGGTTAGAGGGGAAGTGGCTTACCCAGCGTCACATTGAGCCCAGGATCGAGGGACTGCTTGCTCCTTAACACGTTACCATGTCACAGGGAGTCATCTGGAAGTCAGCTAGACTTTGAGGTGACAGAATAAGGGCCCTTGGAGGCAGACAAGGGAGTAGGTCATTTGGCTCTGGGTCTACACAAACAGGTCAGCAGGGTAGTTAACATTGGCCTTGAGCTTGGAGGCTTCCTGCCAGTAGCCAATTTCTTCTTCCACTCTTTCCCGACCCTGTGTAGCATCGCGGGCAGAGCCAGTACGTGACATCCGTTGTGAGTTCTGTGGTGAGTTCTTTGAGAACCGCAAGGGCCTGTCCAGCCACGCGCGCTCCCACCTGCGACAGATGGGTGTGACTGAGTGGTCCGTCAATGGTTCGCCCATTGACACACTTCGGGAAATTCTTAAGAAGAAGTCCAAGCCATGCCTCATCAAGAAGGAGCCCCCAGCTGGAGACCTGGCCCCTGCCTTGGCTGAAGATGGGCCCCCCACAGCAGCTCCTGGGCCCATGCAGCCCCTCCTGCCACTGGTGCCCATGGCTGGCCGGCCAGGCAAACCAGGAGCTGGGCTGGCCCAGATACCTCGTGAGCTCAGCCTGGCACCCATCACCGGTGCCAAGCCCTCAGCCACCACCTACCTGGGCTCAGTGGCAGCCAAGCGGCCCCTGCAGGAGGACCGACTCCTCCCTGCAGAGGTCAAGGCCAAGACCTACATCCAGACTGAACTGCCCTTCAAGGCAAAGACCCTCCATGAGAAGACCTCCCACTCCTGTAAGCAGTGGGTGGCAGGGTCTTGGGAGGGCATATGCAGGGGCCTGCAGGGCTGGGCAGGGCTGGGCACTGCTGAACACATGCCGACCTCCAGCAGGGGTCAAGGCCCCAGTGGGAGGCGGGGACTGGCTCCTGACCTGGGCAGCAACTTCTGGGTACCCTGCTCCCTTGGGACTGGAGCTCAGCAGCGCCCCCTCTGCCTGCAGCCACCGAGGCCTGCTGTGAGCTGTGTGGTCTTTACTTCGAAAACCGCAAGGCCCTGGCCAGCCACGCTCGGGCACACCTGCGGCAGTTCGGCGTGACTGAGTGGTGTGTGAATGGCTCACCCATTGAAACGCTGAGCGAGTGGATCAAGCACCGGCCCCAGAAGGTGGGCGCCTACCGCAGCTACATCCAGGGTGGCCGCCCCTTCACCAAGAAGTTCCGCAGTGCTGGCCATGGCCGTGAAAGCGACAAGCGGCCGCCCCTGGGGCTAGCGCCAGGGGGCCTGTCCTTGGTGGGCCGCAGTGCTGGGGGTGAGCCAGGGCCAGAGGTTGGCCGGGCAGCAGACAGTGGTGAGCGGCCTTTGGCAGCCAGCCCCCCAGGCATTGTGAAATCTGAGGAGCACCAACGGCAGAACATCAATAGTAAGTGTTGGGGGCAGGGGGTCATGAGGGTGATGGATATCAGCGGGGTCCACCCGCTGCCCCCCTGGGTTTTCTGATGTGCATCTGCCTTGGAGTCACTTCCTCAATTGCTAACCTGTATTCACTTATCCATCCACCATCCCACTTGTCACCAAGGCCGGCAGCATCCAGGCACCAGCTGGCCCATCTTACAAATCTCCACAGTAGTCTCCCATCATTTGCTGAAGGCAGGAACTTCCCCAGGGACCTTGCCCTCCAGCTTATTTCCCACCCCTCCCCCCCCACCTTAGAATTTGAGCGTCGACAAGCCCGTCCTGCAGATACATCTTCATCCAGGGGGGACGAGGAGGCCAATGACCTGCAGCAGAAGCTGGAGGAGGTGCGGCAACCCCCACCCCGGGTCCGGCCAGTCCCCTCCCTGGTGCCCCGTCCCCCCCAGACATCACTGGTTAAGTTCGTCGGCAACATCTATACCCTCAAGTGCAGGTATGAGGCCCCTGGGAGAGGGAGGGAAGGAAGGAGGCTACCTGCTTGGGGCTTGGTCACCCAGAGCCTCTGAACAAGACAGGGGCTGCTTGGGGTCGGGAGAGGGAGCAACGCACTGGGATGGGCCGGGTCCAGGCTAAAGGCCCCTCACAGATAAAGGTGCCTCAGAGCATTCAGCTGGGACCGTGAGCTTTGTAGCCAGCGAGAGACCTTGACACTGAGCAGCACACTCAGCACTTGTACCTTGGGCAGGGACTTTCTGCTCTGTGCTTCAGTATTCCCACCTATACACTAGAGCTAATAGCGGGCTTATCTAATTTGTTATGAAGACTAAGAGTTAAATGTTTATAAAGCTCTCAGACTGTACCTGGAATACAGTAAACTCTCTCAACAAGTGTCTGCCTGATTAAGATACAGGTTTTAGTTCATTCTTACCAAAGTCTAGGTGAATGTCAGAAACTGGTAGTCTGGGATGTGAGAAGGCCACACAGGCCAAGTCAGAAGTAGGATTCTCTTCAGCCACAAGCTTGGGTTTGGGGCCCCTGTGCTGTGAGACCTCCCTTAGGGCCATGAGGGCTGGGAGCTGCTGGAGAGTTGGGTGCATGACTAGGGTGGGTGCTTGTTAGTGCCTGACCCTCCTTTCCCCAGCTTCATCTTTCTGTCCTGGAGCCTAGTGGGGCAGGATCTGCTTCTCTGCTTTCTCCAACCAAAGCACATGCTTACAGTCAGATGGTGGAGGTGCTTGGGAAGCCAGATGGCCCGTACACAGTACTTGAGACAGCACACGGCTCTGAGCATAGAGATGGGAACTCCAGGGGAACCTGCCAATACCCCATGATGGGTAGAGAGAGCTGTCCACTGGGGAACATCTGGCTTCTGGGGTCCCTTACCTCAAGTCCTGGGCTTTCTCTGTCCACACTGAGCAGCAGCAGATTTGCTGGACACTCAGGGTATAGCCAGGACACTGGCCACTCCTCCCTCTCTCTGTCCCCCACACAGGTTCTGTGAGGTGGAATTCCAGGGACCTCTCTCCATCCAGGAAGAGTGGGTGCGGCACTTACAGCGTCATATCCTGGAGATGAATTTCTCCAAAGCAGACCCCCCGCCTGAGGAGCCCCCGGCTGCGCCAGCACAGACAGTGGTGGCAGAGGCACCCTAACACAAAAGCATTCCAGATTTCTCTTGTGCCACCACCTCTGTCTCCTCCCTCTCCTCCTCCTTTTTTTTCTGTTCCCAAAGGAGCAAGCCAAAACCTCAGACCGGCACCCTTGGAGGCCGGGCACACTACAGCTGGGGCGCCCCTCTTTGCCCCAGCTCAAAGACTCTGGGGTCAAACCCAGGGTGTCTTCCTTCAGGCCACATCCACATGATCCTGCCAGGGCAGTGGCCAGGTCCCTGGTGGCAGGTGATCTGGTCAGGGAGGAAGGCCAGCGCTCCCCAATGTCTCGCAGCCATGCGGGGCTCTGTTTGCCATCTGTGGCCATTTGCAAAGACCCCAAAGAACCCTTTGTCCTGGTTCCCTCTTGCCCCATGAATATCCTCTCACACGCACACACACGCAAACACACACACACACACATGCACGCACGCACCTCGTGAGACCTGGGATCTGTCCCAGCCCCCCAGTTCCTGAGTCAAATGACCACATCATGCCACGGTGCTTGCTCAGGGGGGATACGCTTTCTCTGCGAGCCCACAGGGCCTGGGAGCCCCCACTGAGCCCACAATGCCACGGACATCCTTGTTGGCTGCCCCCCCTCCCAGAGGGGCCTTCCCAGATAGGGAGAGCTCAGAGCTGACAGCTGCCTCCTGCCATGTCCAGGCTCCCCAGAGCTTGGGGGGCCCTGGGCCCTGGAGGGGGTGGGGTGGGACTCCTCTTCCACCCCTATCCTCCCTCTTTTCACTGTTACTTTCTATGTATAGCTCCCTAGACCTTTCACTTTTTTAAAAATGCGTTTTGTGTAGAGAATAAGGAACGTGGATCCTTTTATTTTGCAATCCTGGACCGGCTAGAGACCGGGAGTTGATCGATCTTTTAACTTTTTTCAGTGGCCACATTTTGGTTATTGATGTACCTAGAAGTATGTAAATTAGATTAAATTTCTCTTCTGGAAACACCCCAGGGCAGGCAGCCAGCGTGTGTTTTTCTGTCGAGTGGACAGGCTGGCATCGGCTGGCACCTGGGGCTGGGATCAAGCTGCCTCCACACAGAGCCTTTGGAGGCCTTGGGTTTTCCCATTGGCCACCAGGCCAACCGGACCCAGGTGGGGATGAGCTCAAGTTCCCAGTTTGTTGGCTCATATAGCATGGCTCGTGGATGCTCTGATCAGCTGGTGAAGCAGCTCCAATGTGCAGAGGAGAGGAAACAGCTCTGGGCAGCTGTTCCAGGAAGGGAACCAGGATGCAGAAGTGATTGAAGTCCAAGGGCTCTTGGAGGCAGGAGCTGGCCAGTGAGGGTGTGAGGGACACTGGGGGAAGGAGGCGTGCATCACTGCCAGGAGCCTTTAGAGAGAACTGGCCTGCTCTCATGATGTGGGACCTGTCAGCAGACACATGTACCCTGTACCCCAGTAACAAAGAGAAGGGAGCTGTTGAATTCTCTGCAATGTTATTTATTTTCTCGTTCTTCAAATGTTTATTGAACATTTTTGAGATTTTAAGAGATTCTGTTGGCTGCTCCTCATTTATATTGCATATGGTTTTTCAACTCATTGTTATCACTTAAACAGCCAAAGGCTGGAAAGTGGGAATGACCTCACAGGGTGTGAAAAGAAGAGGCCTCCTCAACCCCAACCCTTTTTCCCCAGCCCCAACCATATACCTAGCTGGGAAGGAGGGGCTTAGAAGATAGGAAACATTCCCACCACAGGAAAGGTCTCAGCCTGCACGCTTGACTTGGCTTTTCTGCTCACGGGAAGTCGGGACACATCTTGACCAGTGGAGAAAGGCTTACCACTGCTGTTCATCTGTGTCTGAGACTTTGAAAGCAAGAAGGGTATCTTATCTCTTGGATGAGAGTGGACCTAAAGGCACTTCACAAATTAGTTTAAAAAGTATAAAAGTGATGTAAGCTAGATATTTTAAAAGTTCAAATGACTCAAGAACTTAAAAAGTAACATGGGAAGCCCTTTCTCATCCACAATTGTGTAGTGATAGCTGTGTGGATTCTTGAAAGCGTCAGATATAGTTCTTTGCACAGATGGGTCTTTCCCTAAAACTGAGCACACCCCTTAAGTCATTCTGACTGTCTTCTGAGGCAGAGGGATGGATGTGAACAAAATTGTAAAATGATAGCTGTGGTGTGTGCTATGGAAGAAGCTTCCCAGGAGGTGTCCAGAGGACTTTGGAGGATGTGCAGGCAGGTAGGTATACCTGATGGTGACAAATGAGCCCCCAAACTGGAATCACATTAGAGTTTTATGCGCTTCACATACGGAGTTTCTCTGCATCATAAGCCTTGTCCCATGTGGCAGCAATTTCTGCAGAAGCCCCATTTGTAGGGGGAGGAATTGTTTTACTAAAATTTTTATCCTGGAGAATTCCAGCCCTACAAAAGTAGACTAGTACAATGAACCCTCTCATTCACTTACCATTTCTTTACTCATGACCAGTCTTTTCAGTTGTAAGCTCTCCACTTACACATTCCTCTACTCCATCTGAATTATGATAAAAAAGTGTTCACAAACACATTAAGTACCATTTTCAGTGCCTACAGCTCTGTCAAGTAATGTCACAGAAGTTATGAGGTGTTTTGGACACTGGATTGCACATATCCAGTGAGGGTTCTGAGAACAGACTGCAACCTGGTTGGGCCACTGCAGGATCCTTAAAGTCCAGAATGACAAAGAAGATTCTAGAGGGGTCTTCCAGCTTTAACTCTTAAACGTCAAAAACCTTGAGCAAGTCCTGAATTCCAAGTCTGTATTTTTATCTTTTAAATGAGAATTTAAAAACAAGGCCCTTGCAGGTATGAAGGAGTATTTGAGATGATTAAACAATACACATTTATTACATATACAATATAGCCTGACCTGACTGGCGGTGGCGCAGTGAATAGAGCATCGGACTGGGATGCAGAAGACCCATGTTTGAGAGCCGGAGGTTGCCAGCTTGAGAGCGGGCCCATCTGGCTTGAGCAAAAGCTCGCCAGCTTGGACCCAAGGTCGCTGGCTCCAGCAAGGGGTTGCTTGGTCTGCTGAGGGCCGGCGGTCAAGGCACATGTGAGAGAGCAATCAATGAACAACTGTGGTGTCGCAACCGCAATGAAAAAATTAATGATTGATGCTTCTCATCTCTTTCCGTTCCTGTCTTTCCCTATCCCTCTCTCTGACTCTCTCTGTCCCTGTAAAAAAAAAAAAAGAGGGTTATTACATATACAATATAAACATGCTATATAAATGTTATGTAACTATTAATAGCAAAATGTAACATTTATATAGTACATCCAGCAGTGGACTGATTGCTTTATATATATTAGCTCATAAGTTTGGACCTGTGCCCAGCATCTTGTTTGGTGCTCAGTTGAAATTTTCATTCCAACATGGGTTTATCGCTCTCGTTTTGGAGCTGAAGACCAGAGACATTAGAAACAACCCAGGTTGGCATAGCACCCCGGAATTGGAGCAGTGCCCTGCGCTGTAGACCTGGCTCCCTCTGGCGGACCTCTCTTGAGCCTCAGGTCTTTCCGTAATACATAGCTCCGCCCCCTTCGAACTCTACAGAATTCCATCTCCAGACCGGCTTACCTTAGCCAATCACCACGGGCTTGAGATAACGGGAGACGGAAATAGGCCGGGTTTCTTATATGATTGGCAACATCCTTAGCAATTGGTATGAGGATACTCTAAAATAGACGTGAACCTAGAGCCGTCCGTGAGCCAATGCGGTCGGCAGGCGGGGCTAGTTTGTGTGTAGAAAGGACCCGGAGGGTTGTCCCGGCTATATCGACTGCCGACGTACGGCGCATTTGCTGTGGTAATAGCGCTGGCTGCTACCATGAGTTATACAGGTGAGCCGGTCAGGGTTAACGGTCGGGCTCCAGGTGGGGAGCGACAGGGACGTGCCAAGACCGCGCCGGGCTCAGCTGCGCCTTTCCCGGGGCCTGGATACAGCCCTCGTAGTGGTCACAAAATGGCGCCGCGGGCCGGTTGCTTCATGTTCGTGGCTCTCAATCCTCGGCTCCCTAGTTCTCTGTGCTTGCGCCTCCGCGTCCCGGCCCGGCTTCCTTGGGCCTCGCAGCCCCTGGTCGCCCTTTGCCATTGCCGCACTCTCCCCCGCGCGGTGTCCCTGCAGGATGCCGCGGCTTCCCCCCGCTCCCCCTCCCGGTTTTGGCGAAGCACCAGGGCCTGGGCGGGAAGTAAATATTTAGAAGGTTTGGATGGAGCAGGTACAATGGGCCCTTGACGGGCTGAGCCTGAACCTTGCGAGGAATGGTTGGTTTCCGCGGTAATTCATTCACCGGTTGTCAGATTCATCGTGTCAGGTACTGAGTGGGCACTGGAATACTGGCAAGAGTTCCTCAGGCTTTTTTTTTCATAGGCCAGGCTGGGGCAGACTACAGCAAGCAAACAAATGAATATGGGATATCTAGTGGGTTGGTCATTACCCGAGGGAGAACTCTAAGGAGGTGACATTCAAGCAGACACCGGATTAGAGTAAGGGAGTTGGGAATATTTGGCCCAGGGAGCCCTTGACATAAAGATCCAGGGGCAGGAGCTGTCTGGCTCCTTAGAGGATCTGCCACATAGGCCAGTAGGACTTGAGGAAAGGGGAGGCTGGATGATGCAATCAGAGAGAGGAACCTGGGAGATGTTTGGGCGATTGTAAATCATCCATGGATGAATTGGACTGCGAGGCTTTTCTTGGTATCTGCCATTAAGGTTACTTAACCAGGAACCATAGACTGGGTGTTCCCCTTTGAGGGAGGTGTTAGGCTGAGTGTGTATGGTTGCCTGGCAACCAGCATTTTACTCTGGAATATTGGAGACTGAGAATGGAACCTGAGCCTCTGGGGCTCCTCTGTAGGCTTTATGTTGGCCTGGCAAAAACGTAGTGCCAAGCTTCCCTCATCTGGCTCCTGGGTCAGGAGCTTGGCAAGAACTCCAAGCAGTGGTCCCTTAACCCAGTGGTTCTCAGCCAGGGGCAATTTGACCACCCCAAGGGACATTTGACAATGTTTGTAGGCATTTTTGATTGTCCTGTCTGAGGGAGTGGATAGAGACCAGGAATGCTGCTAAATATCTTACAGTGTAGAAACTGGGTCCCCACCACAAGAATTAGTAATGCCAGGGTTCAGCATCCCTGCAGTAGCATTTCAGTAGCTTTCCTCATTCAAGAGTAAAGCCAGTAGGATTGTTACTGACATACCTGTAATTGAAATGTAATCTTTTTCACCAGTTCTTAACTGGACTGGAAGACAGTTCTGTGGTGGTTAGGGGCAAGACTTAGAAGAAACCAGAACATAAATGGTTAGGTGCTGTGGGGTAACTTAAAAAATGGAGCACTTATGGCCCTGGCTAGTTGGTTTAGTGGATAGAGCGTCAGCCTGGCATGCAGACTTCCTGGGTTTGATCCCCAGTCAGGGCACACATGAGAAGCAACCATCTGCTTTTCTTCCCCTCCCTCTCCCTCTTCTTTCTCTCTTCCTCTCTCATAGCCAGTGGCTCAGTTGGTCTGAGCATCAGTCTCAGGTGCTGAGAATAGCTTGGTTGATGTGAGCATTGGCCCCAGATGTGGGTTGCCCGATGTATCCTGGTAGGGGCACATGCCAGAGTTTCTCTATCTTCGCTCATTTCCAAAAAAAAAAAAAAAAGGAACATTTATATTTATAGACAAGGAAACTGAGTTAGATAGGTCACTAATGACCAAGTCTGAATTTCAAGTCCAGATCTTGTAGGTTGTAATTCTGTGTTTGAGTGGGTATAGAGTTAGCAAAGTTAATGAGGTAATGATTAGTATTTCCTTGATCTTGATCAACCAAAAACCACAGAAGCTTTATGTCTTTCACTTTTAAAAAGACCACCAAAGTGAAAGGTATTTTAACCATATCTCAGACAACTATGTTGCCTTTAAGGAAAAGTTTTAGAGGCCTTGAAGCTACCAGTATTATTACTCATAGAATGTGATTCAAATAACTTTTTTGATTAAAATAATTTACCTTTATAATTACTTGTCCAGCATTGGGAAAACAGCTGTGTTAGGCTTGCGGGCTTACACTTTGCTTGAGTAGTGTGTTTAGCCTATGTAAGGTTACGGATGCTTTCCCTCAGGGTGGATTGCTTGTCTGCCACTATGAGGGGCCCTTTTGCTTTCTTGAGAAGCTCTTTTCCTCTGCCTGTTTGCTTGTCTGCAGTTGTGAGAATCTATTAACAGAAATGGCCCACTGCTTACCGGCTCTACAGTTCCTCTACCATCTGCTCTAATCCAGTGTGAACCTGCCTGGCCTTGGCCACTGGAGTTACATTCCAACTTTTGAACTTAGTTTATGTGTACTTGGGAAAGGAGTCTCCATCTCTGGCACTGAGGGGAAAGATGAGAGCAGTGGATACACAGGACAGAAAAGTCTGAAACCAGGCCTTCAGACAAATGTCTTAAACGCTACCAGTGTTTTTATAGGAACATTATTATCTAATAGATACTGTGTGTTAGGAACACACAAGTGGCTTAGCTGGATGGTTCTGTCTTGGCTTCACTCATGAGGTTACATTTTGGATGTTAGTCTGGGCTGTAGTCATCTGGAGGCTTGACTGGTGCTGAAGGGTGCACATCCAAGGTGACTCATATGGCTGATAGGTTGATGCTGGCTGTTGGTTCCTCACCACGTGGACCTTTCCACAGCCCTACTTACAACACCGTGGCTAGTTTTCCCCAGAGTAAATGATCTAAGAGAGAATAAGATGGAAGCCTCGGAAGTCATACTCAGTCATTTTTGCAATATCTTATTGGTTGTACTGGCTGTCCCTATCAATTTGGGAAGGGACAACATAATGGGAGAAGAGAAGAATAATGGAGGCTGTCTTGAAGGCTGAATATCCCTTTTCATAAAAAAAAAAAAGGCAAAAAATAAAACAAGCTTTCTTTTTTTTAATTGATTTTAGAGACAGACAGGGAAATCGATCTATTCCTGTTTGTGCCATGACCGGAGAAAACTAAAAAGCTTTGTATAGTTTTTGTGTACAAAAGATGTCAGGGAGGCTGGCCAAGAGGAGGGGGCTATGGTGCATAGTTACATAAATCCATGGTCTGACCCTTAGCTTTATTTCAAACCAAGAAGAGACTGATTTAATGAACCCCACAAGAAAGAATTGACTCAAATTAGAGCATAACTGGCTAATGAAGGTCGTGCCCTGGAGCAGTACTGTGGAACAGAATGTTAATATGGGGAGGACAGAACTAGAGCCGAGGTTTCCATTGAGCTCTTAAAGTTAGATAGATGTCTTTCTTTTTTTCTCAGGAAAGAAAGAACCAGGGCCCCTCTTTACTGAACAGTTTTTGCTTTGCGCCTTTTATACTGTGTTCCAGTATGTAATACTGTGGTAAGTTCCAGCTGCAGCTGCACGTTACCTAAAAAGTCTGGTGCCATTTTTCTGGTGACCCAATTGGTGAACAAACAGGTTCCCAGAAGCTATTTTAGCAAACAGTATAGAAAGCAGCTGTTGGGTGCTTTTATACACAATGAGGCTTCTCCACAGGTGAACCTTTGAGTGTTTCTTGATCTGTTTGATCAATGCTTAGAATTTAGGAAGCTAGTGGGTCCCCCAGGAAGGAACCACTTGAATATGCCCTCTTTAATCAGGGAGGGTTAAGAAGGTTGGGTTTGTATACTTTTTGGCTTTCTCCTTCCCCAGTACCTCTTCTCAGTTCCCTCCTCTGGAAATTAAAGATAAAGTGTGGGTCCTCTGATCCTTGTTTGAAACCCTTCTTGGCACTGGGTGTTTTGGAATTCTAGCTTGAGCGGCCATTCCATAGCACCTAAACTGGGATGCAGGCTAGCACTCAATACTTAAACACATTATTCTGTACCAAGTAGGCTTAAGAAAGACCTCAGTTGTCCTCACAGGTCATTTTTGTCCCAAAATGAGTGTTGTACCGCATTTGAGGAAAACAGTTTGCAGACCTTTTTGGACTGTGGGATTGCAGGGTAATGGGATCTTGGCCCCGTCCTCGTTTTTTGGCTGTGGTGAGGATACAGTGAAATAATGCAGATAAAGCTGTTAGCATCCTGTGGGGGAATGCTTGCTCAGTGTTGGCTGCTGTTGCTGTGGTCTTTATTGCTGTAGTCTTTTTATTTATTTATATTTTTAGATGAAAAGCATCAATTCGTACTTGGTCCATTTTATTTGTTCATTGATTGCTTCTCATACATGCTTTGATGGGGGCCAGAGGGGTGTTGCAGCCAAGCTGGTGAACCCTTTCTCAAGCTGGCAACTTCGGAGCTTCAAACCTGGGACCTCAGCGTCCCAGGTAAACACTATCCACTGCGCCACCACCAGTCAGGCTTTATCGCTGTGCTCTTGAGAGGTGAACTGGAGAAACTGTCAACAATAATATGAATACTCACCCCAGGAAAGGCACTTGATGTATGTATGTTTGTTTGTTTGTTTTAGCAAGAGAAAAATGGAGAGAGAAAGGAACGTTGATCTATTCCTGTATGTCCCCTGACCAGGGATCGAACCCACAAGCTCTGAGCTTTGGGATGATGTTCTAACCAGCTGAGCCATCTGGCCAGGGCTGATGTATGCTTTTGTTGTAAATAACTTATTGGAGGTGCTGGTTTTTATATTTAGGTCATTAGTTGGCTCTGATGGGAATAGGCAAATATTGCTTCTTTTATTTTTTTAATGATTATAAAGAGAGAGGAAGAGACAGAGAGTATGTGTGTAACATTTGTTGTTCCACTTATTTATGCATTCATTGGTTGATTCTTGTGTGTTCCCTGACCAGGGAGTGAACCTTGGTATATTGGGATGATGCTCTAAACCAACTAACTGAGTTACCCGACCAGGGCCAAATATTGCTTTTTATGGTATCTGTCATAATTTCAGTGCTATGGGTAAATCATCAAAAAAATGTTTTTAATGTATGTACTTTTAAAGGTAGTGTTAGGATTCATCATAGTCTATTATAATAAGCATTAAGAGTAGTTGTTCCTGGTAGAGGTTCAAGTTTACCAAGGTACTAATTCATTTTAAGTTGAAGAATAGTTTGTGAGTTGAGAAAATAATACATATGTGTGTAACGTTTATTCCGTGTAACCATGCCAACCCAAGTAATTACAGTTGAGAGATAATTGTAACATGTATACATTCTCATGGGAAAACTAAAAATACAATGCAGTTTTGGTTCCAGATTTGGGGGAAGGAGAGAGGTATTATTTGTCTTACCATTGTTCAAAAATCACCCCTGCCTTTGTTTGAATTGAAAGTGGCTCATCGCCAGTAATCAGTGGTTTGATATAAGTATTTTCCTCATTTAACAGAATGATAATTTGGGTACTCATTTATCAAAACGGGTTACTATTTTAAAGTATTTGAAAATTTTTATCCAGTTCTTCTGGTGTAGCAAGTTAAACATAACCTGCCTTTCCAATGGTTAATATGTTCTGGAGCTGTAATTAAAGTGTTCAGAAGCCATAGTTTTGGAGGGCCTGCCAGTCTGTACTAAAAGGTAGTCTTAAGTAATTTTTAGATGGCTTGTTTAGGGAAATTAACCATACTATGTATATGTTTAGGCTTTGTCCAGGGATCTGAAACCACTTTGCAGTCAACGTACTCAGACTCAAGTGCTCAGCCCACCTGTGATTATGGTAAGTGCGGGCCACTGGGAACCAAAGAGTGAGTGCTCTGCCTTCTCTTGTGCCAGAGAAGTCTGGTGTCTTGTTATTTGCCTTTTGGCCTTGCTGGCACCCTGTCATGCTTTTATAAATCTAAACTTGTATAAAATGGTTTGGTGAGCTGTTACAGTAGCTGGTGTTCCCAATCCAGAGGCAATTATGGGAAGTGTTTATGATATTGAACAAATTGAAGATACTGGGGCTGGGAATGATTTATTCCTTTGACCCTTTAACATTTTGTTAGTCTGTGGACAGATCTGGCTTTAGAAAATCTTCTTGAAAATCTGGGAAGGAGACTTGCCAATTAAAGTCCATACAAGTTGGTATTAGCAGAAACTGAGCCATTAACTTAGCCCCAGAATAGTGCATGAGACCACCATGCCAGAGAGGCTGCCTCTCTGAAGTTCCTGGTAGAGGTGTTTTGTTTTAAGGATTTGATCTTTTTTTTTTTTTTTTTAATTTTTTTAAAATTTCTTTTTATTTATTCATTTTAGAGAGGAGACACAGAGAGAGAGAGACAGAGAGAGAGAGAGAGAGAGAGAGAGAGAGAAAGGGGGGAGGAGCTGGAAGGATCAACTCCCATATGTGCCTTGACCAGACCAGTGCAGGGTTTTGAACTGGCGACCTCAGTGTTCCCAGGTCGACACTTTATCCACTGCGCCACCACAGGTCAGGCCCTGGTAGAGGTTTTAGAGATGTCAGGCCATCTCAAGCCAGGCAGCTCCTCATATATAGGATTGAGGGAAAGTCTCTGATTTCTCAAGTGTGGACAGACACACTAAATCTAATTCAGAAGTAACCACCCGATGGGGCCCACAGATACTGTCAGTATACTTTGGCAGCAGTAACTGCTGATAAAGCTGATCCTTCCATGGTCTGTTTTACCCTAGGTGTCTGTTGACAAGGAGCCCTCCTTAATTAATAAGGATAATGCCTTGGTTGCTGAGATGAGTAGTTTGTTTTACTACTGAGGCCTGGGTAAAGACAACCTGCATGGTGACATTCCCTCAGGAGTCACTGAGTAAATGGACATATAAGTAAGCTACCTGAAGTATTAGCAGCTAGTCCCTGCAGGAGAAGGAGACTTAAAATGTTTTGAAATTGAGTAAGAAGTTATCAGGTATTTTCATAAAATGAGGAGAAACGTGGTTTGCACAGCTTACCTCTCCTGCCCTTCTTGCCTCACCCCTTTTAATCAAACAATACCAAATTGCACAACATTTAAAAATTTTTTCCCCTCTGGTTTACATATTCTGGGTATAAGCAATTTATCAGATGTGCCATTTACAAATATTCCATACTGTGGCTTGTCTCTCTTTTCTCTTGTCAGTGTCTTTTGAATAACACAAGTTCTTCATTTTGATGAAGTCCAATTTATCGCTTTTTAATAGATTGTGATTTGGAGGTTGTATCTAAGAACTTTATGTCTAACCTGTAGTCACAAAGATTTTCTTTTAAGTTTTCTTTTCAGTGCTTTGTAATTTTATGCTTTATATTTATTTTGTGATTCATTTTGAGTTAATATTTCTACATGCTGTGCAGGATAGGTCAAGAGTCTTTTTTTACCATTGTTGACAGTGAATTGAATGTATATGTGTGGATCTGTAGCTGGACTGGGTCTGTTCCATTGACCTGTGTGTCTGAATTTCCTCCAGTACACACTGTCTTGATTAACATATAGTAAGTCTTGAAATCAGTTAATGTGAGTCCTCCAGGTTTGTTTTTTCAGAATTGTTCTAGTTTCTTTGCTTTTGCTTACAAATTTTAGAATCATTTTATCCATTTCTATAAAAGTTCCTGATG
The DNA here is from genome assembly GCA_037038555.1 of Rhynchonycteris naso. Taxonomy (NCBI): domain Eukaryota; kingdom Metazoa; phylum Chordata; class Mammalia; order Chiroptera; family Emballonuridae; genus Rhynchonycteris; species Rhynchonycteris naso. Next base: position 23,191,268 of record CM073003.1, read on the forward strand.
AGGTTTTGAGTGGGATAGCCTTGAGTCTGGATCAGTTTGGGAGAGTCAACATGCTAGCAGTATTCAGTCTTCCAGTCCGTGATACTCTGTTTCCTTAGGTCTTAGCCTACTTTCATTAGTGTTTCGTAGTTTCCAACACACAGATCAGATCTTGCATGTACTTTATCTTTACACTTAAGTGAGGTTTTTTTTGGTTTGTTTGTTTTAGGGATAGGGACAGATAGACAGGAAGAGAGAGATATGAAGCATCAGTTCTTTGTTGAGACACCTTAGTTGTTCAGTGACTGCTTTCGCATATGTGCCTTGATGGGGGGTCTGCAGCCAAGCCAGTGATTTTGGGGCTCAAGCCGGTGGCCTTGGGGTTTTGAACCTGGGTCCTCTGTTTCCCAAGCTGATGTTCTATATCCACTGTGCCATCACCTAGTCAGGCTAAGTATTTCTTAGTGCTAAGGTAAATAATAATTTTAAAATGTTCAGTTTTCAACTGTTCATTGCAGCTATGTAGAAATTGGGTTGATTTTTGTATATTAACTTTGTAGGAAACCTTGCTTAAGCTCACTTATTCTAGAAACTCTTATAGATTGGTTGCTTTAGATTTTTATTTATTTAGTTTTACTGTAGATAGTCATGTTATGAAAGTATAGAGATGGTTTTATTTTTTCTTCTGGCTTAAATTGCAACAATATAACATCATTTAAGTAACATTTTGAAAAATAGCCCAAATCCCACCATTTTAATATGTAACTTTTGTCAGCATACTTATTTTAGGTATGAATAATTTACAGGTGGATAGAATTGTGTATCCTACTTTGTTTTTCTTCCTGTTGCATGTTTCCTTGTGCTACATAATGGGTTCTTTTGTGATGCCTGCATGAGATAGCTCACTTAGCTTTTCTTTTTGCTCTGTAAGTATTGCTTACTAGGACCATCCCATTTTCTTTCCTCTCTCACTCTTTCTCTTTTCTTAAATGTGTCCTTAAAATTCCCTTTGTTAACAATGGTCTTCCTTTCTGGGGATAGAAGTGAGTTTGGATATTCTTTTGAAAGGGGCAGGTCTTGCGGGGGTCAGGGGTTGTCTCCAAATGCCATAGTGTAGACAAAGGCTTCTCTCTGAAGGGACACAGCTGGGGAGCTCATTAGGAAGCCTGGATTGCTCTAGGCATAGCACATAGCACATAGAGGATGCTTGTCCAGCCAGCAGCAGCATGTGCTTGTGTTCGCAGAGTCAGTGCCCGCTCCTGCTTCTTCACTGTTCTGATGGGTCCTCAGCAGCTGAACCCCAGGGGACCATAGTCTACTCTCACAAGCAGAGCCCTGATGAGTCTGCCTTGACTCCCAGTCCTGTCTCCTTTTGAGTAGGTAGTATCCACTGACCCTGATGCAAACAGCCACATGGCCAGGCTCTTGTAGCTGCTGGGGGCTAAGTCCTTGTGTGGCTCTGTCAGCCTGTCTTCTTGCCTGTAATTCGTTACGTGAATCCCCACTCCTGGCTATCCATTGTTACTCGCTGGTCAGTAGTGTCTCTCTCCTTTAACATGCAGTGCTCTGGGCCTGAGCAGTGCCCAGATCTGTCCGTCTCTGCTCTGTGTGCTCAGGATAATAGTTGTTGAAGAAACCAATGGGTGAGAACCTTCTGCTTTGGTTTCCCCAGACAAAAAGGATTTTTGCTTTGTGAGCTCTTTTGTTCACACATTTATTAAATGTAGTGGTCATCTAAAGTCCTTTGCTGGTTTATGACACCTCGTCATTCTGTTTTTGCACTGGATTGAGGAAGACCTCAACCTGCCTTGTGTTCTCTCTGGCTCATCGTCTTTATGTGTTCTTGCTGTGTTATGGATGGATTTTGCCGCTCATTGTGTTGCTGTCTCACTGAACTTTATTCCTGCCCTGGAGAGCATGGCCTGTTTGCAGGGCAGAGAAAACTGGGAGTATGAGATGACTGCTCTCACCAGAGACACTGGGAAGATTATATGTTCTTGGACTCCCCTGGCGAGGAAGCACGTCTGCTTGACTCAGTTTCCCACTTGGTTTCATGCTTTCTCAGTTCTAATTAGCTTTGTGTTCCTGAGGAAATTATTTTTTCTCATATGCTATGATAAACTCCAGAGCATATTTGGTTTATAATCCAGATTAGAGTTGTGTCTTGTCATTCCCTCTTCTGATGTGTTCTGACACAGCATACTTCCACAAATCAAGGGCTTAGTGGCTCTGCCTGTGAAGGCAGACACTTAAGGAACTACGGTGGTTTGTTTCTCTATTCCAGATGGCTTTGTTAGACAGTTTGACTGACATGACTTCAGAGTGGATATGGACTTAGTCCTGAGCTTCTTGTACAGAAGAGTCTGTGTGAGGCACTGGAAATCACTCTCCTTTCCCTCTGATTTGTGCTTTGCCAGCAGTAGGGCTAATCTTCTCATTTTGACTCGTTAAGGGAGTATAAGAGCCAGATTCTTTAGCTAAGAGTGTTTTAAAGGGGAGTCTCCTTGAATAAGCAGATGGTCAGAGCCACAGAAGGTCGAGCATCGGGGCAGCGGGTGGCCTGAATCATTTTTGTGGTGCTATTAAGCTCCAGGCTTCTTAATTAAGGTCAGGCTCAGTCTCCTGCAACCAGTCAGATACTGGAAGTCATTGTCTTCATTTGTTTCTGAATTAAGCTCTCGCTGTATTGTAAGATGTAATTACTCTTTTACTTTTTTTAGGATATGGAAGTTGGAACTCTGGGACAAACAGAGGCAAGTATCATTTCCATGATTGCTCTCCTCTTCCTTGGGATTGAACCAGTTGTGTGTTTCTGCCACTGCCCAGCTTGGCCGGGTGGGGTGCCTTTGGCTGTTCTGAGCCAGCTACTCCTTTTTACAGTAGGAATCTTTGGGTAGTTAGGGTCCCCAGATTGTTCTGTAACAGAAAATGTCCTTGTCTCTGTGTTTGTCTGTCTCTTGCTGCCTCTCTTCTCCCTGCCGTTGCCATCTTCGTCTCTGTTTCCCTTGTTGCAGGCTACGAGAACTATGGCTATGGCTATGGCTATGGCCAGGATAACACCACCAACTATGGGTATGGTATAGCCACTTCAAACTCTTGGGAAATATCTAGCTCTGACACAAACGCAAACCCTCATGCTGTGGGTAGCGCCAGTGCCGATTCCGTTTTGTCCAGAATTAACCAGCGCCTAGATGTGGTGTCACACTTGGAGACAGACATGATCCAAGGAGGCGTGTATGGCTCAGGTGGAGAAAGGTGAGTGGATGCCTATTTAGGGACTGAGGCTCTGCAGGGATGCCTCTCGCCTGCTGCCTGCTGGCTTCTCCCTCTCTGTACCACCTCCATGTCTGCTTCTTCCCTCCTTGCTCTGTTGCTGGGATTCTCAGAGACTACTGGTTTCCAGGGCACTGTCCTTCCCTCTGGAGACAGCCATTTGGAGTAGATGCGAGACTCCACATCCTTCCTGCTGTCAGGACAGATGGGACTGGGTGTGAAGTGTGAGATGGCCTTTGGGGCTGACCACAGTGGGCTGGGCCACTCCCACATAAGAGACAAGTCAAATGTGGACACTTGTCCTCTCTTCAGTGCCTGACAGATGTGCACCTGTTGAGGCTCTGAAGTCCTCTGTGAAGAACTTTCCCTGTCCTGATTCTGCACATGGGGAACATGAGGTGCAGACTGGGCCTGGTACCCAGACCTGCCCTACTCCATAGCATCACACTGTGGGCATTTCTCACTGTCTGAACTGTTCCTAGCTCAGGAGTTCTTGTGCCCTTGCAAGAGGCATCAGGGAGGGGGTCACACAGATTTCTAGTGCAAGGTGTAGTAGAGTGACCTAATGGCTCCAGCTGACAGGTAGGGGAGAGCAGAAAGTAAGGAAAGGCCTGACTGGGTATCAGTGGGATCAAGTAAGGATCCCTCCCCCCTCCCCCCCCAGGACCATTGGGAAGTAGAGGGACTTGCTATCATGGGATTTATAACAAGCAAAAAGTATGGGCTGGGGATCCCAGGCACATCCTTGTCCTCATATTGGGACAGTCACAGTGCTTACAGCTGGGCTGCCAAGGGCAGTGGCCATGTGTAACCTGTGCTGCTGCTTGTATACCGTTTTGCCGCAGCCTGGATCCAGAAAGTAGGCGTGTGGGATAGAGTGGCAATGCGGTAGCACTGGCCACTTTGTGTGCCTGTGCAACAAGTAGGATCTGAGCTTGTGGGATTGTGGGCTTCAGTGATGGTTAGAATGGCTCTCTGCAGTGCCCTGTTATTTTCATTGGCTTGTTTAGTTTTTTTAAAGATTTTATTTATTGATCTTAGAGAGAAGAGAGGGGGTATGGGGAGGAGTGAGAAGCATCAGCTTTTTAAAATTTTTTTCTTTTGACAGAGACAGAGTCAGAGATAGGGACACATAGGGACAGACAGGAAGGGATAGAGATGAGAAGCAGCAATTCTTTGTGGTGGCATCTCAGTTCTTTGATTGCTTTCTCATATGTGCCTCAACCCTGGGGGGCTATAGCAAAGCAAGTGACCCTTTGCTCAAGCCAGCGACCTTTGGGCTCAAGCCAGTGACCATGGGGTCGTGTCTGTGATCCCACACTAAAGCCAATGAGCCTGCGCTCAAGCCAGCGATCTTGGGGTTTTGAACCTGGGTCCTCTGTGTCCCAGTCCGACGCTCAGTCCACTCTGCCACCGCCTGGTCAGGCAAGAAGCATTAACTCTTAATAGTTGCTTCTCACATGTGCCTTGACCAGCCAAACCCAGGGTTTCAAACAGGTGACTTCAGCATTCCAGGTTTGTACTCTCTGCACTGTGCCACCACAGGCCAAGCTGCTGTGTAGGGTGCGATGTCTTACCGCATTCCCCACCCCCAGGGCTTCAGGTTAATGTAATAGAGTTTTTTTTTTCCTAGTCCTTGGGAAGGCTAAATGTGTTTTTCCTGGGAAACGCTCCCCATTTTGTCCCCTTTCTCCTTTTGGATGGTAATGGACTTTGGAGGGTTTGGGGAGTTCCTCAGCCATGAGGGATGAGATGATAAGTTTCTCATTGGTGTTACTAGCCCATTGGACGGGCAGTTCATGTGCTGGACGATGTTAGGGTGCTCTGTTCTGCATCCCCCCCGCTAAGGAGCAACCTTAGGCATTATGGCTACCACAGACACATGTGTCTGCTTTCAAAAGTTGTCAGTCCTGCCTGACCAGGCGGTGGCGCAGTGGATGGAGCGTCGGACTGGGATGCGGAAGACCCAGGTTCGAGACCCCGAGCTAGCCAGCTTGATCGCAGGCCCATCTGGCTTGAGCAAAACTCGTCAGCTTGGACCCAGGGTCGCTGGCTCTAGCAAGGGGTTGCTCGGTCTGCTGAAGGCCCGAGGTCAAGGCACATGTGAGAAAGCAATCAATGAACCACTATGGTGTTGCGACGGCAACAAAAAACTAATGATTGATGCTTCTCACCTCTCTCCGTTCCTGTCTGTCTGTCCCTGTCTGTCCCTCTCTCTGACTCTCTCTCTGTCCCTGTAAAAAAAAAAAAGTTGTCAGTCCTTAGGCTGCTGAATGTCCACACACAGACTTTGGGGCATCAGCCGAGAGGCCCTTTCTATTTTTAGAACTCAGTTCCTGATAGGTCTTTATCTGCGTTTCTGAACACTGAGCCTCTCCAGTGGGGTGGGTGGATGCTGGAGCGATGCTTCCTGTCCCCAGGACAGGGAGGTTTGGGGGAAGACAAGGCGACCGGACCTGAGGCACTCCCTGATGCTTGCCGCCTGCTTCTGCAGGTATGATTCCTACGAGGCCTGTGACCCGAGGGCCGTCCTAAGGGAGCGTGATCTTTACCGGTCGGGCTACGACTATGGCGATGTTGATACTGAGATGGAAATGGCCTACGAGGGCCAGTATGATGCTTGCCGAGACCAGTTTCGTACGCGTGGTGACGCCTTTGGCCCTCGGGCTCAGGGCTGGGCCCGGGACTCTCGGAGTAGCCGGCCAGTGGCTTCAGGCTATGGGCGCGTGTGGGAAGACTCCATGGGGGCCCGGGGCCAGTGCATGCCTGGTGCCGCCCGACTGCCCTCCCTCTTCTCCCAGAACATCATTCCAGAGTATGGCATGTTCCAGGGCATGCGAGGTGGGGGCGCCTTCCCTGGTGGCTCTCGCTTTGGCTTCGGGTTTGGCAGTGGCATGAAGCAGATGAGGCGGACCTGGAAGACCTGGACCACAGCTGACTTCCGGGTGAGTGGGGGAAGCCTTCCCTCCTGGCTGCTGACTGGGTGGAGTAAGGGCCCCAGAGCCACATGCCCTAACCCAGCTCCCTTTTACTGACCTAGACCAAGAAGAAGAAGAGAAAGCAGTGTGGCAGTCCTGATGAGCCAGACAGCAAAGCCTCCCGGACTGACTGCTCAGACAACAGTGACTCAGACAATGGTGAGCCAGAGCACTGGCCACTACCCCTGTCCCTTGCCTTCTGTCCACTGTCCCCTGCCCCCTGGGGCTCTTGGGCTGAGTGTGCATCCTATTCCAGATGAAGGCACTGAGGGAGAAGCTGCAGATGGCACTGAAGGTGCGGATGCTGTGGAAAAGGGCTCCAGAGCGGTAAGTGACTCCGGCCCTGTATGCTTTATGCTAGAGACGGACTGCCTGAGCCACGGGACAGGGCCTTCACAGGCCAGCCCGAGGCAGCTCTGTGTGTGTGCAGGATCTGTGTAGGGAGGCAGGGAGCTCTGGTAGAGGGAACAAGGCTGCGGGGAGGTTACCTAGCCAGAGGCAGAATGAGTCCTCAGTGCAAGGCCTACGGGGAGGATCTGAAGCACGTGGTCCAGTGTCTGGCGCATAGCAAGGCCTTGTCATTTAGAGCCATTATAAACAACTGCATGGCCTGACCAGGCGGTGGCGCAATGGATAAAGCATTGGACTGGGATGTGGAAGACCCCGGTTCGAGACCCCGAGGTCACCAGCTTGAGCGCGGGGCCCATCTGGCTTGAGCAAAAGCTCACCAGCTTGGACCCAAGGTTGCTGGCTCCAGCAAGGCGTGGCTTGGTCTACTGAAGGCCCCCGGTCAAGGCACATGTGAGAAAGCAATCAATGAACAAATATGGTGTCGCAACGACAACGAAAAACTAATGATTGATGCTTCTCTCTCTGTTCCTGTCTGTCTGTCCCCATCTGTCCCTCTCTCTGACTCTCTCTCTGTCCCTTAAAAAAACAAAAAAAAAACCCAAAATACATCTGCATTCACTTGATGTTGGATTTTTGAAATGGTGTCTTAGGAAGGAGAAGATGAAGAAGGAAAAGAGGGGAAGGAAGATGGCAAAGAGGATGCAGACAAGGGTGAGTCTTCTGAGTGGCCTGGATGTTGGGGCGATTCTTCCAGGTGCTCACGATGGGAGGCATCCCACTGAGGGCAGGGTTGTGGCAGAAACATGGCCAGCTTGGGCCTTTCCTTGTGGGGCTGGCAGGGGTCTCCTCTTCCTCTGCCCCCTTTGCGCTCTGTCTCTGTTCTTCCTAGACAGAGACTAGGGGGCAGCAGGCAAAACTATGGAGATGCCCCAGAAATATCCGCTGCCCTCAGTCCCTCAGTAACATCAAGTCCTCAGTGGCCCTGGGTGCAGTTTTTACGGCTCTGGTTTGCGTGTCCTCTCCCTTAGCATCTCTCCAGCCCCTGTGTTGGGAGTCCGTGTCCCCCCACCCGAGTGATGAGCGCCAGCAGGTACCTGATAGTAAATCCAGTCTCAGCCCACTATTGCCGCGGTGCCCAGTGGGGGGTGGGCAAGGCCATGTGAGCTTTGGCGTCTTTTACCCTGGGGGCTGCACATAGGCCCCAGCTGTAGCCCTCCATCCCCCCACCTATGCTTTCCCCACCAAGACAGCCTCTCTTTGCCTTCCAGTCTCCCTGTGACCCACTCTGCAAAGTGTGGGTGTCCTGGAGAATGGTGGGGTCAGTGCCTGTCTTCCCCTTTTAAGGCCAAAGCCAAGGCCCAAACTGCTCCCTGCCCAGCCCAGGGTACCCACCTGCTTGGGGTCAGAGGCCTTGCTCAAGACAGTTGCTCTCAGAATGAACTCCTTGGAGCAGATGGCAGGTGATGCAGCCAGAGGTCACTGGAACTGCCCTGACATGTTGGAGCCAAGCTGGTAACTATGACCATTTGTTCCCATAGGGTCCCTGAGCACCCAGGATGATAGCAGCCAGACCAAGCACAAGTTACAGGCAGGCAGGAAGAGCCAAGACAAACAGAAGAAGCGGCAGCGAGACCGCATGGTGGAAAGGTAACCAGCTTCCCTTTACCCCTTTGCTTCTGCCTCACAATGGGGCTGTCACCTGGAGGGCAGGGCCATAGCTCTGCTGCCTCACCACCCTCCGGCTTCCTTTGGGAGCTGCCATCTGCTCAGCTGTGCATGGACCCTGCTTCCTGCCTGGCTCAGGTCCCAAGGCCTGGGTCATCCCCTGTCCCTCTGTGGCCACCTGGTGACCACTGGCATCTTTGGCCTGAGACCCAACACAGCTCAGCACCGTCACCCAGAAGCTCTGGTGCTCAGTCATTCAGCGCAGGAGCCCCGAGGTGCACTGGGGGCCTGATGCCCCTGCGGGAGGGGGCCAGCTCGTCAGAGACTCAAGGTCCAAGGCGCCTGTGCCACCCCAGCTAGCTGCCAAGAGGCCACCGCCATGCCCAGGAGAGATGGCAGCACCTGTGGGCTGTGGCAGCCTCGGGCCTGCTTTTTGCCCTGTCCGCCGGCCCTGTTAGGCCGGGCCTATCAGCGGCTGAGCCCTTCACGCCCCTTGGTTGGGTCTGTCTGCCCTCAGAGCTCCCGTACTGGCGCTTGCCTCCTCCTCCGCCTCAGACTCTTGCTCTTGCTGGACCTTCCTCAGCCTCGCCGGCGCCCGGCCCCTGGGCTCTCCAGAAAAAGCTGACCCCGTGGCCCAGATAAGGACGTCCGGCAGAGGTAGGGACCTGCCCCGAGGCCTCGTTGGCGGCTGGCCTCCTCTGCCCCTTGCCACGGCGTTCTGCTCCAGCCCAGGCCCCCGACCCCAGGCTTCTGCTGTGGACACCAGGCCCAGACAGAGCACCTCGCTCAGGTGACTCCAGGCTGCCCTCTGGCAGGCCGGGCAGGCGTCCTCCTTCCAGCTCAGACTGGTCTCTTCTTGGAAGAGGAAGATGAGGCAGCAGGTGCCCAGGCCTGCTTGCCTCCCACCTTTCCCGACACCACCCCAAGCACTCTGAGCAGAGGAAGGTCTGGGCCTTTCAGTCCCACAGACCCCAGGAGGAAGATGCAGCACCTTTTCGGGCCCTGCCTCGGGACTGCGTACTCCACTCTGCACATCAGGGCCACCTGGCTCACGTCAGGGCATCCTTCCTTCTGGTCCCCAGCTGGGCCAAGTGCACGAGCTCCTGCCCAGCCTTGGTAGAGACCCTCCGACTACCTTCTAGTGACTCCTTGCCTGTTGCAGCAGATGCTGTCACAGGCTTCAGCGGGTTTCAGCCTCCTGCCTCTGGGAAGGAAGAGCTCCTACCCTGTCCCCTACATTGCAGTAACTGCAACCTACAGACTTTCTGTCCCTTTCTACTCCCGACCCTACTGGTCCCAACCTGTCCCCTGCTGGGACTGCACTTCAGAGGCCCATGCGCAAAGCCTGTTTCAGGGTTTGCTGCTGGGTTGAGTGAGGCAGCAGTACTATTCCTTGGGACCCTCAAGGCCTCAGCCCCTCATTTCCCTCCTGTGGCAGGATCCAGTTTGTGTGTTCCCTCTGCAAGTACCGGACCTTCTATGAGGATGAGATGGCTAACCACCTTGACAGCAAGTTCCACAAGGAGCACTTTAAGTACGTAGGCACCAAGCTCCCCAAGCAAACAGCTGACTTTCTGCAGGTGAGCCTCGAAGCAGCGCAGCTGCTCCTCTCTTCTCATTCACTTCAAGATGTAGAGCTGCCTGCATGAACCTTGGTCTCTCCTTGGTGTCTCTGGCAGGAGTATGTCACCAATAAGACCAAGAAGACAGAGGAGCTCCGAAAAACCGTGGAGGACCTTGATGGTCTGATCCAGCAGATCTACAGAGACCAGGATCTGACCCAAGGTGAGAAATGCATCCCATTTCCACTGGCGGGCCTCAGCCTGCCCTCCTCTGGTTCTGACTCCCCTCTTTCTCCGGTGAGTGTTTGTGAGAACATCCTCAGGGTCACTTGGAACTTGCAAGGTGAAGTGAAGATCTAGTCTGGTGTTTTTCCCAACCTTCTAGGTCTGTCTTAGGTACCTGGTATAAGTGGCGACTATCCCTTTCTCCCCTACAGAAATTGCCATGGAGCATTTTGTAAAGAAAGTGGAGGCCGCCCACTGTGCAGCCTGTGACCTCTTCATTCCCATGCAGTTTGGGATCATCCAGAAGCACCTTAAGACCGTGGATCACAACCGGAATCGCAGGGTGAGTGGCCATCCTGTAGGGAGGTCCTGGGTTTATAACCTGCCTTTCAGCAAGGGACTTCAGGGAATGCAGGGGGCAGGCAGATATAGACATTTCTGACCCAATGCAGTTACAGAGAATTGTGGGAATTGGGGATTCTGCCAGAGAAGTTAGCATCAGAGCTGGACCTTAAGAAACAAGTAGGTTATGGGCTATGGGGACCTCCATGTGCATTGGGGCCAATGGCTAGATTAGGTTCGGAAACTTAAAGTATATAGTACACGTGTTGCTGGACGAGGTGGTTGGACTTCAGAGCTTCACAAAGAGTGGGCTGAGGGGTCTGGGCTTGCCCCTATAGGCAGCAAAGTTTGTAAGTAGGAGACTAACAGGATTAGAGTTGGTGTTAGACTAGAGACTTTGGACACCTTGTGTGGGAGGGAGGCCAGGACCAATGACAGACTCATGCAGAGGTGTGCCTCCTGCTTGAGAAGGAAGAGAAGGGTGGGATGTAAGAGCTGTTTAAGGAAATAAACAGGAGGTCAGCACAAGGGTCTGACCCAGGAGTCTCTCTCAGATTTCTGGCTTGAGTACCTGGTGGGCAGTGATGCTGCCACATGTGGAGGACAATAAAGGAAAAAGTTTGGCAAGAAATTGAACAAATTCCGTCTTAATTTTTTCATTGGATCCTCAGTGCCTAGCACAGTAGCCAGTGTAGGTTAGAGTTTGTAGTTTTTTGGTTGAATGGGTTACATGCCAGGTTGGAGGAGGCTGTTATAGATTGGGTGGGATTGGAGGGGGCTATACAGTAGGGAGAGAGCTGAGAGGACCAGGCCTGGTATAGAGAGAGGCTTGGCTGCCGTCACCCTGGAGGAGGCGGAAGGAATTTATGAGCAGGTGGTAGCAGTCAAGGGAAGCGCAGGAAATAGCATTTATCTACCTTTTTCCATGCGCATTAAATTCATTTCTGGTCTTTCTCAGTGTAGTGATTATCAACAGTGAGATAGGGTTAGGGGTCTGGCTTGGGTGGTTGAGATTCAGAATTGGTATTTCCAGTGAGAGTGGAAAGATAGGGAAAATGTCCATTGGCTTTGGCAACAGAAAAGCTGTAGGGATCCTGCCAAGACCAGATTTCTTGGGTTGGGAGGTAGTAAGAGGTAGGAAGAGAGCAAATTTCAGAGGATAGACAGTGCATGGCATTAACTGTTGGAAAATCTAGGTGAAATGAGAGATAGCTAGCAAAATATAAACTCAAACTTGACCCTGAGAAGTTAAAAAGAAAAAGAGAGAAAAACAGCTATAACAACTAGGAACCATAAAGGGTTTGGGAGGGTGATGAAAGATACTTAACAGAAGTAATGGTTTATAGAGATTAATTTGAATACAATTTAAATACTGTATATATTTAAAATTATGGACCATAGAAATGAATAGAAAGCTTCTAATTATTATTTTTGGTGACAGCTTTATTAAGACACAATTCATATACATTTCACCCTTTTAAGCTTTAAAGTTTAAGACATTTTATTTATGTTTGTTTTAATTACTGTTGATATTCAATATTGTTTTGTATTACTTTCAGATGAACAGCGTAGAGGTTAGACTATCATACACTTTACAAGGTATTCCCCCTAAACCAGTACTGACCTGGCACCATACACAGTTATTACAGTATTATTGACTTTAATTCCCTGTGCTGTACTTTTTTTTTCTTTTATACAGGGACAGAAAGAGAGTCAGAGAGAGGAATAGGTAGGGACAGACACAGGAACGGAGAGAGATGAGAAGCATCAATTATCAGTTTTTCGTTGCTGTTGCAACACCTTAGTTGTTCATTGATTGCTTTCTCACATGTGCCTTGACCATGGGCCTTCAGCAGACTGAGCCATCCCTTCCTGGAGCCAGCGACCTTGGGTCCAAGCTGGCGAGCTCTTTGCTCAAGCCAGATGGATCCACGCTCAAGCTGGCGACCTTGGGTCTTGAACCTTGATCATCTGCATCCCACCCAGTCCAATGCTCTATCCACTGCGCCACCGCCTGGTCAGGCTAATTGTGGTCCTTTTGAGTTGAGTTTTTTAATGTTGTCTGGATAGGATTCCTGTATCAGACATAGGATTTGCAAAATTTTTTTTCCCATTCTGTAGCCTTTTTGCCTTCTTGATGTGTCTTGCAGCACAAAAATTTAATTTTGATGAATCCCAATTATGTTTTTATTTTGTTGCTTGTGCTTGGGGTTTATCTAAGAATCCATTGCTGAATCCAAGATTATCACAGATTTACCCATTTCCTTAGACAAGTTTTAGCTTCTATAATTTGTATCTCTTATTCATTTGAGTTAACTTATGTACATGGCTGAGGTAAGGGTCCAATTTCATTCTGTTCCATGTGGAGATCAAGTTGTCCCAGCACCATTTGTTGAAGAAACTATTCTTCCCCCATTGTGCATGGTCACAGCACCCTTGTTTCAAAAGTCTATAGCTACATGGGTTTATTTCTGGACTCTCAGTTCTACTCTGTTGTTCAATATATCTGTCCTTATGCTGGTACCACATTGTAGCTTTGTAATAAGATTTGGAATTGGGACGGGTGAATCCTCCAACTTTGTTCCCTTTTTCAAGATTGTTTTGTCTATTCCTTGATTTCCTTGAGTTTTGGGCTGGTATTGTGATAAGATTGTGTTCAATTTCCAGATCAAGTTGGGGAGTAATGCCATCCCAGCAATATTGTCTTCTAATCCATATATAAGAAGCGTCTTTCTACGTATTTCAATTTTCTTTAATTTCTTTTAACAATGTTCTGTAGTTTTCAGAGTATAAGTTTTGCACTTTTTTTGTTTTTAAATTTATTTTTATTTTTAAATATTTTATTCTTTTGATACTATTGTAAATGGAATTGTTTTCTTGTGTGTTTCTTCTTATTTTTATTTTTGGAATTTTCTTTAATTCTATTTTACAGTATTTTGAATGTGTATAAAAATGCAATTGCTTTTTTGTGTATTTATTTTGTATTCTGTAACCTTACTGAATTTGTTTATTAATTCTAATAGTTTTTAAATGGATTCCTTAGGATTTTCTGTGTACAATATCAGTCATCTGCAAATAGAGATAGCTTAACTACTTCATTTTTTATCTGGATGCCTTTTCTTTCTTTTTCTCGCTGAATGGCCCTGGCTAGACCATCCAGCACAATGTTGATAAAGAAGCAAGAGTGAACATCTTTGTCTTGTTCCTGATCTTGGGAGTAAAGCACCAGGGTTTCACCATTAAGTATGTTGTTAACTATGGCTTTTTCATAGGTTCTTTTTATCTAGTTGATAAATTTTCTTTCATATCTATTTTGGTGAGTGTTTTTATCTGGGAAGGGTATTGGATTTTGCTAAATGTTTTTCTGCATCTTACCTGAGGTGATCGTGTAGTTTTGTTTTTTATTCTGTCGGTATAGTATACTACAATTAATTGATCTGGGTATTACCTTACTGGTAAACTATCCTTGCATACCTGGGATAAATCCTGCTTGGTCATAGTATATAATTCTTTTTATATGTTGTTGGTTTGGGTATTTTGAGAATTTTTGCGTCTGTATTCATAAGAAATACTGGTCTCTGGTTTTGGTTGATGTCTTTTTTATTTTATTTTATTTTATTCATTTTAGAGAGGAGACACAGAGTGAGAGAGAGAGAAAGAGAGAAAGGGGGTGGAGCTGGAAGCATCAACTCCCATATGTGCCTTGACCAGACCGGTGCAGGGTTTTGAACTGGCGACCTTAGTGTTCCCAGGTCGACGCTTTATCCACTGCGCCACCACAGGTCAGGCGATGTCTTTGTTTTTGATGTCAAGATAATACCTCAAAGAATGAGATGAGAAGTTTTCCCTCTTCTGTTTTTTAGAAGAGTTTGTGAAGAATTGGTATCAAATTTTTTAAAAAGAATCGGTATTCTTTTAAGAGTTTGGTTGAATTTCCCTGTGAAGCCATCTAGACCTGGGTTTGTCTTTGTGGGTAGCTTTTCTATTACTGATTCAGTTTCTTTACTTGTTATTGTCCTGTTTAGATTTTCTATTCCTTTTTTCAGTTTTAATAATTTTCATTCTAGAAATGTGTCCAGGTTTCATCTAAATTACCTAATTTATTAGTATATATTTGTTTATAGTACTCCTTTATTACCCTTTTTATTTCTGTAAGGTCAGTAGTCTCATTCTTTCATATCTGAGCCTACTAATTTGAGTCTACTTTTTTTCTAGGTTAGTCTTCCTAATGCTTTGTTAATTTTGGCTTTATTGATTCCCCCGACCCCCTCATTTTTCTCTTCTTGACTTCATTAATTTCCATTCTAATCTTTAATTCTATTCTTCTGCTTGCCTTTAAGATTTAGTTTGCTATTCATTTTACTAGTTTCTTTTTCCTTTTTAAATTATTTTTTATTTTCTTTTTTAGAGAAAGAAAATCATTCATATGTTGTTTCACTTAGTTGTGCATTCATTGGTTGCTTCCCAGATGTTCCCTGTCTGGGGATCAAACTCGCAATGTTGGTCTTTTAGGACAACACTCTAAATGACTGAGCTAAATGACCAGGGCCTCATTTTACCACTTTCTTTGTTTTAAATATTTTATTTATTGATTTTAGAGAGGGGATTTATTGATTTTAGAAAGAGGAGAGAGAGAGAGAAAGAAAGGTAGAGAGGGGAGGAGTGGGAAGCATCAACAGGTAGTTGCTTCTTCTTATGTGCCTTGACGGGGCAAAACCGGCTTTTTGAACCAGTGAGCGCAGCATTCCAGGTTGATGCTCCATCCACTGCGCCACCACACGTCAGGCCTACCAGTTCCTTAAGGTTGAAAGATACATATTTTCTCTCCTCTCTTTTTTCTTTTTTTTTTTTGAGAGACAGGCAGACAGAAAGGGAGAGAGATGAGAAACATCAACTCGTAGTTGCAGCACTTTAGTTGTTCATTGATTGTTTTCTCATATATGCTGTGACCAGGGGCTCCAGTGGAGCCAGTACCCCGGGCTCAAGCCAGCGCTTCCACACTCAAGCTGGTGAGCTCACCTTCAAGGTGGCAACCTCAGGGTTTTGACCCTGGGGCCTCAGCCTCCCAGGCGACGCTCTATCCATTGTACCACCTCCTGATCCGGTGGAAGTTATATATTTTCTTAGTACTGCTTTCACTGCTTCTTGGTATGTCATGTCCTGATCAGGTAGAAGTTATATATTTTCTGAGTACTGCTTTCATACTTCTTGGTATGTCATGTCCTTATTTTTATTCATCTCAAGTTATTTTTTGTTTCAAGTTATTTTTTAATTTCCCTCTGATTTCTTTTTAGGACCATTGGTTATTTAAGAGTGTGTCATTTAATTTCCACATATTTGTGAATTTCCCAAATTCCTTTCTGTTAATGATTTCTAATTTTATTCAGTGTGGTCAGAAAACATGTATTGTATTATTTCAGTCCTTTTAAATGTACTGAGGCTCGTTTTGTGACCTAGCCTATGTCTATCCTTGAGAATGTTTCTTGTGCACTGAGAAAAAGTATGTATCTGCTGTTCTTGGGTAGAGTGTTCTATAGATAATTGTTAGCCTCTTAGCTTTTATAATGTTGTTTAAGCCTTCTGTTTCCTCGTCAATCAAATTCTATACATTAATGAAACTAGGACGTTGAAATCTCTATTATTATCGACTTTGTTTCTTTGTATCTGTCAACTTTTATTTTATATATTTTGGCGCTCTGTTAGGTGGATCTATAATTATCTTTCTGTTGCATTGACCCTGTTATTATAAAATGTCCCTTTCAGCATTAGTAACTTTAAAAAAATTTTTTTACTGATTTTTAGAGAGAGGAGAGAGAGGGCGAGAGAAAGGGGTGCAGGAGGAGTGGGAAGCACCAACTAGTAATAGCTTCTCGTAGGTGCCTTGACTGGGCAAGCCCAGGGTTTTGAACCGTCAACCTCAGTATTTCAGGTCAATGCTTTATCTACTGCACCACCAATGGTCAGGAAGTAACTTTTTTTATATAAAATTAAAAAGTTATTGATTGATTGATTTTAGCAATAGAGGAAGGGGAGGAGAGAGACAGGAACATTGATTTGTTTCTGTATGTGCCCTGAGTGGGGATTGAACTAGCAATGTCTGTGCTTCAGAACAAAACTCTAACTAACTGAACCATCTGGCCAGGGCTTTTCTTTTTTTTTTTTTTAAGAGCAACACCACCAATCAGGTGTCTCCTTGCCCATTGCACTTACCTTTGTTTTTGTTTTTTAAGTGAGAGGCAGGGAGATAGCCAGATAGACTCCCAAGTGTGCACCTACTGGGATCCACCAGCTGGTATTTGAATCAACAGAACTATCCTCAGTGTCTGAGGCCTACCCTCAACCAACTGAGCTGTCCTCAGTGCCCGGGGCTGACACTTGAACTGTTCAAGCTACTGACTGCAACAGAGGAAGAGGAGAGAAGGGGTAGTGGGATGGAAGGAAGAGAAGCACATGGTTGCTTTCATGTGTGCCCTGACTGGGAATCAAGCCTGGGATGTCCCTACCCTGGGCTGACGCTTTATCCACTGACCCAACCAGCCAGGGCTCAGGGCTTAATTTTTATTTTTTTGAGAGACACAGAGAGGAAAGGGGGAAAGGAAGCATTTGTTGTTCCTCTCAGTCTTGCATTCCTTGGTTGCTTCTTGTGTGTGCCTGACGGACAAGTGATTGAACCTGCAACCTTGTTGTTTCAGGACGATGCTCTTAACTGACTGAACTAATTGGCCAGGGCCTATATTATATTTCTGTATGTTATTGGCCAAAAAGTATAATTATATATATCTGTGTGTGTTTGTGTGTATACTTTTATGCAGTTTTTAAGTCAGTTAAGAAGACAGGAAAATATGCATTTATAGCCTGACTTACGGTGGTACACTGGATAAGCATCGACCTGGAATGCTGAGGTTGCTGGTTTGAAACCCTGGGCTTGCTGGTCAAGGCACATATGGGAGTTGATGCTTCCTGTTCCCCCTCCCCTTTCTGTCTCTCTCTCTCTTCTCTGTCTAAAAATGAATAAAATCTTAAAAAATATTTTTTAAACAAAAAAATGCATTTATGGTGTCTTTTATAATTACATGATTAGCTTTATTGTTCTTTTCATGTGTTTTCACTTACTCTCTGGGATCACTTGCTTTCAGCTTGTATGATCTGCTAGCAGTTCTTTTTTTCCTTTGGCAGAGACAGAGTCAGAGAGAGGGACAGATAGGGACAGACAGGAAGGGAAAGAGACGAGAAACATCAATTTTTTGTTGCGGCTCCTTAGTTTTTCATTATTTCTCATATGTGCCTTGACCGGGGCTACAGCAGACAGAGCAACCCCTTGCTCAAGCCAGAGACCTTGGGTCCAAACTGGTGAGCCTTGCTCAAACCAGATGAGCCCACGCTCAAGCTGGCGACCTGGGGGTCTTGAACCTGGGTCCTCCACATCTCAGTCTGACGCTCTATCCACTGAGCCACCTCCTGGTCAGGCTGCCAGCAGTTCTTTATTGCGGAGTGTCTTTACTTCGCCTTCATTTTTTTTTTTTTTACAAACAAAAGAAATTTTTATTGATTTTAGAGAGAGGGAGGCAGTCAGGAACATTAATCTGTTACTACATGTGCCCTGACCAGGCATCAAACCTGCAACCTCTGCCCTTTGGGACGATGCTCTAACCAGCCAAGCTATCCAGGAAGGGATAACACAAACTTGATTTTCCTAAGTTGAGCCAGTTATGCAGCATGGGAGCACATGTCTTCGCTCCACATGAATTGTTCACGTCATCTCGGTATCCTGGGTGTTAGTCATCTCCCATCTGGTACTACAGCATCACTGCTACTGAGATTCAAGTGTCTTCATTACAGAGCATCAGTTAGAGTAACAGTACTGTCCTGTGTGTGTTCACTTCACCCAATGTCAGATGAACACATTGGGAGAGACAAGGAACTGACTTGGATAGCATCACTTACAAAAAGTGAGAATACCTTTTTTTTTTAATTAGTGAGAGGAGGGAAGGCAGAGACAGACTCCTGCATGTTTCCAGACTGGGAGCCACCCGGCATACCCACTAGGGGGCAGTGCTCTACCCATCTGGGGCCTTGTTCCATTGCAACAGAAGCCATTTTTTAGTGCCTGAGGCAAAGGCCTTAGAGCCATCCTCAGTGCCCAGGGAAAACTCGCTCTAATTGAACGATGGCTGTAGGAAGAGGAGAGGAGAGAGAGAGAGAGAGAGAAGTGAGAGGGGAGGCGTGGAGAAACAAATAGGCGCTTCTTTGTGCCCTGACTGGGAATCAAACCTGGAGCGTTCATACACCAGGATGACACTCTACCTCTGAGCCAACTGGCCAGAGCCAAACTTAACCTTAGTTTTTGAAAGATAGCTTGGCTGGGCATAAGATTATTAGTTGAATTTTTTTTCTAGAACATTTTAAGTAAATTATCTCATTGCCTTCTGGCCTGTTTTAATTGTTTAAAAAATTATTGCCTGACCAGGCAGTGGCGCAGTGGATGGATCATCGGACTGGGATACAGAAGACCCAGTTTTAAAATCTCAAGGTCACCGGCTTGAGTGTGGGCTCATCCAGCTTGAGTGTGGGCTCGCCAGCTTGAACACAGGTTCACTGGTTTGAGCATAGGATCATAGACAATGACCCCATGGTCACTGGCTTGAAGCTGAAGGTTGCTGGCTTGAGCCCAAGGTCGCTGGCTTGAGCAAGGGTCATTTGCTCTACTGTAGCCTCCTGGTCAAGGCACCTATGAAAAAGCAATCAATGAATTAAGGTGCCTCAATGAAGAACTGATGCTTCTCATCTCTCTCTTGTCCTGGCTGGCTGTCCCTATCTGTTGTCCCTCTTTCTGTCAAAAAAAAAGAAAAAGAAATGGTTGCAGCCTGACCTGTGGTGGTGCAGTGGATAAAGCGTCGACCTGGGAACACTGAGGTCGCCAGTTCAAAACCCTGCACTGGTCTGGTCAAGGCACATATGGGAGTTGATGCTTCCAGCTCCAACCCCCTTCTCTCTTTCTCTCTCTCACTCTGTGTCTCCTCTCTAAAATGAATAAAATAAAAATAAATTAAAAAAAAAAAAGAAATGGTTGCAGCATTTTTTTTAAACTATTTTTTTTAATTTCTTTTTATTTTATTCATTTTAGAGAGGAGACAGAGTGTGTGTGTGTGTGTGTGTGTGTGTGTGTGTGTGTGTGTGTCAGAGAGAGAGAGAGAGAAAGAGGGGAGGAGCTGGAAGCATCAACTCCCATATGTGCCTTGACCTGACCAGTGCAGGGTTTTGAACTGGCGACCTCAGTGTTCCCAGGTCGACGCTTTTATCCACTGCGCCACCACAGGTCAGGCGGTTGCAGCATTTTTAAAAATTACTATCACTGAGCCTGACCAGGTAGTGGTGCAGTGGATAGAACGTCGGACTGGGATGCGGAGGACCTAGGTTCGAAACCCCAAGGCCGCCAGCTTGAGCACGGGCTCATCTGGTTTGAACAAGGCTCACCAGCTTGCGCCCAAGGTCCTGGCTCGAGCAAGGGATCACTCGGTCTGCTGTAGCCCCACCACACCTCACCCCTCCCGCACCCCCCCCCCCCCAATCAAGGCATATATGAGAAATCAATGAACAACTAAGGAGCCACAGCGAATAATATTTCTCATCTCTCTCCCTTCCTGTCTATCTGTTCCTGTCTGTCCCTCTCTCTGACTCTCTGTCTCTGCCACAAAAAATAAATAAAATTACTATCACTGATTTTTAGAGAGAGGGAGGAAGGAAGAAAAACATAAATTTGTTGTTCTTTGTTATGTTTTCATTGATTTCCTGTGTCTGCCTTGACCTGGGATTGAACCCCTACTCTGGTATATCAAGATGGCACTCTTAACCATCTGAGCTAACTTGCCAGGATTCTGGCCTCTGCTGGGATATCTGATAAGTCAGCTTTTAACCCTATTGGGCTTCTTTTTTAAAAAGTGATTATTCTGGCCTGGCTAGGCAATGGTGCAGTGGATGGAGTGTTGACCTGGGATGTTTGGAGCTCAGGTTCAAGGTTCTGAGACATCAGCTTGAGCGTGGGATCATGGGTTTGACCTGATGGTCACTAGTTTAAGGCCTAGGGTCACTGGCTTGAGTGAGTTGTCACTGGTTCAGCTGGAGCTCCCTCGGGGCACATGGGAGAGGGCAGTCAATGAACCTCTTAAGTATCATAACGAGGAGTTGATGCTTCTCATCTCTCTTCCTCCCTGGCAGTCCCTGTCTGTCTCTAAAAAATAAATAAATAAAGCCTGACCAGGTGGTGGCACAGTAGCTACAGCGTCAGACTGAGATGCAGAAGACCCAGGTTTGAAACCCTGAGGTTACTGGCTTGAGTGCAGGCTCACAACCTTGCTCCCAAGGTTGCTGGCTTGAGCAAGAGATCACTCGCTCTGTTATAGCCCCCTCCCTCGCTTCAAGGCACATATGAGAAAGCAATCAATAAACAACTAAGGTGCTGCAACGAAGAATTGATGCTTCTCATCTCTCTCCCTTCCTGTCTGTCCCCATCTGTCCCTCTCTCTGTCACAAAATAATAAATAAAAATGATGATTCTACCCTGGCCAGATAGCTCAGCTGGTTAGAGCACTGTCCCAAAATGCAGAGGTTGCCAGTTCCATCCTTGGTCAGGGCACATACAGAACAAATCAATGTTCCCGTCTCTCTGGCTTTCTCCATTTCGCTCTCTGAAATAAACATTTAAAAAATGATTCCTTTTAATCTTGCTGCTTTCAAGATTTTACCCTTGTCTTTGGCTTTCAGCATTTTTATTATAATGTGCCTTTGTGGATCTCTTTGTGTTTATCTATTTGGAGTTTTGTTGAGCTGCTTTGATGTGTAGATCAAAGATTTTCATCAGGTTTCTGAAGTTTTTCACTATTATATATATTTTATTTTGGTTTTTTTTTTAATTTTTATTTTATTCATTTTAGAGAGGAGACACAGAGAGAGAGAGAGAGAGAAAGAGAGAAAGGGGGGAGGAGCTGGAAGCATCAACTCCCATATGTGCCTTGACCAGACCAGTGCAGGGTTTTGAACTGGCGACCTCAGTGTTCCCAAGTTGACGCTTTATCCACTGCGCCACCACAGGTCAGGCTCACCATTATATTTTTAGATAATTTTTCTGCTTTCTCTTCTCTTCTAGTGCTCCCATTATGCACAGTTGGGTCAGTTAACAGTGTCAAAATTTGTTTCAGACTCTTCATTTTCCTTCATTTTTTCTTTTTCTGAGTGTGTGATCTCTACCTACAAATTTGTTAATCCTGCCAATTCAAATCTGTTGAGCCTCTAGGGAATTTCTCATTTCCGTTGTTTTTCAGCTCCAAGATGTGTATTCATTTATTTTATATCTTCTATTTGGTGAGACAGTGTCGTCATGCCTTTTCATTCTCCACCACCACAACCCCAAGTCTTGTTATTGTTTGCTGGTTTATTTGTTGACTAGTCAAGTTATTTTAGTTAAGTCTCTTTCATTCCCACAGTATGAAGCCTCTGATAATTATGCCTTGGAGGAGGAAACTATAGGCAAGTGCACAGCCACCCTGGGATAACTGGTTTTGGCAGGGGTCTCTTTGACTGTTTCTTTCCCAGACTACATTTAGCTGTTAAAACTCCAAACTGTTAGCTGATTTCTCTATTTTCAACAATACCTTGAGTCATTAAATTGCTCTGCAATCTGATCTAATTAAATTTGGGCTCCTTGACAGGGATCATTTTTAAGGTCATTATTTTGGAGCTTTATTCTGAATCCAGGGAGTTTCTTAGCTTTCTGTTTTACAGGTAACTCAGCTAGTCAGTTTTATTTATATTGCTATCAAATCTGTCTCCTTTTAATTGCTTTTCTCTACCCACTTCACTGTTTTGAGGGAGTTCTTAGTCTTGAACTTCCCCACACTCCTGCAAATGAAGTTAAGTTCTTTTGGGAAGAGATTTAAGAACTCATTGGTTTTTGTTTTTTTAATTTATTTATTTATTCATTTTAGAGAGGAGACACAGAGTGAGAGAGAGAGATAGAGAAAGAGAGAAAGGGGGGAGGAGCTGGAAGCATCAACTCCCATATGTGCCTTGACCAGACCAGTGCAGGGTTTTGAACTGGCGACCTCAGTGTTCCCAGGTCGAAGCTTTATCCACTGCACCACCACAGGTCAGGCCAAGAGCTCATTGTTTTAAGGTAGTGGTTCTTAACCTTTTTTTGAGGTACCAAACCCACCAGTTTCATATGCGTATTCACCGAACCCTTCTTTTTTAAAAAAAAAAAATTATTTTTATTTTATTCATTTTAGAGAGGAGACACAGAGTGAGAGAGAGAGAGAGAAAGAGAGAAAGGGGGAGGAGCTGGAAGCATCAACTCCCATATGTGCCTTGACCAGACCAGTGCAGGGTTTTGAACTGGCGACCTCAGTGTTCCCAGGTCGACGCTTTATCCACTGCACCACCACAGGTCAGGCCGAACCCTTCTTTAGTGATAAATAAAATATGATTTTTTTTCCAAATTCAAGACATAGGTATATGTTTTTTACTGGTGCACAAAATGAGCCGTGCATGAACATCACCTTGCTCAAAGAAAAAAACCCAACTAAGTGCATGAACTCAAAACAAATTATGGTATTACTTTATTATGGCCTCCGCAGCAGAGGCTTCTCTGAACCCGAGACCGACACATCGAACCCTAGGGGTTCGAGAGAACCCAGGTTAAGAACCACTGTTTTAAGGCCTTCCTTTCTCCCTGGGCAAAATCTTTTTTGAGTCTAGGCTCTGGAGCAGGGTTTGAGGACAATGAAGTATTTCTCTTTAAGTGACTTTGCTTTTAGAAGAGATGGGTGGGGAAAATAGCTGTAGGCTCTGGTTTAATTTGCCTCTCCTGGCATGGGAGCTCTGCTTTATGAACAAACCAGTATTTTCAGCCTGCCATGCCCAACCCCAGTCGAGCTTTTATTACATAGGAACTGGATAGAATGGAATTCCTCCACTTCTCTGCTGAACTTGACCAGAAGAACTTAGCCTCAGCAGCAGGTAGCTAGATGTTGATATCCTGTCCCTCTTGGTAAGATAAAGCCCTTAACTGTGATGAGCTGGGTAGAGAAGGAGGCCTGTGTTCTTGGTGGTACTGTCTGTCTGTAGTGGAGTTTCCATCATGCTGAGCTACAAGGCAGGGAAGCTACAGGTTATGTTTTAACACTGGTAACTCACACTCTTCTGAGTTTTATGAGCTTTGCATCAGTAAATGTTTCTTCATTTGCTTTATGTACTTAGGAACATTTCCAGAGACTTAAAATATAATCAGTTGTTTGTTTTAAGTAGTTTTCATTAGTTTCACTAGGGAACAGGTGTGCAGAACTTCTCAGGCTGCTATGTTGGAAGTCTATCTTCAAATTCAGTTTTAGGAAGCCTTCTTAACCTTAATGCCAAAAATTTGGTAAAGATAATACCAACATGAAACTGTAAATTAGTTTATTATTAAAGAATAAAAGCATTAAATAAAACATTAGTAATTATCAATCTAGTAGTGATTCAAATGTGTGATACACTGTATGTTTGTTTTTGGAATACAAGGATGGTTCAATAAAATATAAGCAACATTATAAAATGCTGGAAATGGAAGCTTTTAATATTCAAAGAAATTAGTATATTCTCATAAAAGGTGATTGACTCCAGCAAAATGTTCTTAATTCATTGAATTTGGTAACCAAGTTGGAATTCAAGATAACATACAAAAGGTAGTAGTTGTTT
Organism: Rhynchonycteris naso; assembly: GCA_037038555.1. Lineage (NCBI taxonomy): Eukaryota > Metazoa > Chordata > Mammalia > Chiroptera > Emballonuridae > Rhynchonycteris > Rhynchonycteris naso. The sequence continues at coordinate 23,215,371 of CM073003.1, forward strand.
TGCACTCTTTATTTTTAATTTTATTGGTTGATTTTTGAGAGGAAGGGAAGAGGAAGAAACATTGATTTGTTGTTTCACTGAATTATATATACATTCATTGGTTGATTCTTGTATGTGCCCAGACTAGAGACTGAATCCAAATCCCACCACGTTGGCATATGGGAACCATGATCTATAACCAACTGAGCTGCCCTGCCAAGGCGAGATCTAGCCCTGTTTTAAGGACTCCATGGTGTTCTTTTGAATGTACGATTTGTTTAACCAGTTACTCACTGGAAAATATTTAGTTGCTTTCCAGTTTTTCACTAATGCAGCCATTGCATGCAAGGTTCTATTTCTTCAATTTAAGATTCTCAGAATTGCCCTGGCTGGATAGTTCGGTTGGTCCCTGGTCAAGGTACATAACAGAAACAGACATGGTTTTTTTCTCTCTCTCTCTCCCTCCTTCCTTTCCTCTCTCTCTGAAATCTATATATAAAAATGCTTTTAAAAGATTCTCGCCTGGCCTGCGGTGGCGCAGTGGGTAAAAGCATCAACCTGGAATACTGAGGTCACTGGTTCAAAACCCCGGGCTTCCCTGGTCAAGGCACATATGGGAGTTGATGCTTACTGCTGCTCCTCCCTCCCTTCTCTCTCTGTCTGTCTCTCTCTAAAAATGAATAAATAAAATGTAAAAAAAAAAAAAAAAAAAAAGATTCTCAAGATTTTTTACTTTCAATATATTTATCAAACTGCTATCCAGAAAATATAAACAAACAGTTGGGCCTCTTGCCAACAGGGCAGAAGTGTCTTTTTTCAGCCTTGCCATTTGTAATTCTTCATCCTGGATTAAAAGGATGTATATTACTTAAGTACACTGTTTGACACTTGTATTCCTGCTTTTATATCCCCCCTGTTGATCCCCAAGAGTTCCTTGTTTTATTAGGGAAGCTGGCTCCTTGTCACGGATCAAACATTTGGCTTTTAGTGGGTTTTAATATGTCTACTACTTTCACTTTTTACATAAGTAAATCGGATTTCTGCAATACACTTGTAAAGACATGTCTTGAATTAGTTACATCAGCTAAGTATGGGGTGGAAGAATGGAGCAGCACTTCGCCAATGATCAAAGCAAGTGTGGCTCCATGGTTGAAGGGTGGCCACATGCTTGTACCCGAGGTACACTTACAAACCTACGCAACTTACATAGTTGGGAGCCCAGCTGAAGCTGTGCTGTGTGCTAGGACTCCGCAGCCTGGCAGGGTGGGGGTCTTTATAGACTCTCCAGCCCCGCCCCGCCTGTTCTAACTGCAGCTCATGATGGAGCAGTCCAAGAAGTCCTCGCTCATGGTGGCTCGCAGCATCCTCAACAACAAGCTTATCAGCAAGAAGCTGGAGCAGTACCTGAAGGTGAGGCGCGGGCGCCTGAAGCAGGGCGTCGGCTGCATCCCAGGTCTTTGGTCCCCAGCCCTGGCCTCGCGGGTCCTTTCTCCCTTTAGCATCCATTCCCTTTCCACAGGGCGAGAACCCTTTCACCGACAGCCTCGAGGAGGAGAAGGAACAAGAAGAGGCTGAAGGCAGCGCCCTAGACGACGGGGCAGTGGTCGAAGCGGCAGGAAGCACAGAGGGTACCGAGAGCAGACCGGTGCAGCCCCCAGTTCCCCCGGAGCCAGCCCCCGGGCCCACGTCACCCCCACCGCCACCACCCCCTGAGGAAGACGAGGAGGCCGTGCTTCTGTTAGGCGGGGCGCTACAGCGCCAGATCCGCGGCATCCCAGGCCTCGACGTGGACGACGACGATGAGGGCGGCGTTGACGCCCCGTGACTACGGTCGGGGCAGCCAGGGCGCGCGCGACGGAGGCTGCAAGCTGAGTTTAATAAAGTTATTCCCATCCCACAGCCAGGCTGGTCTCTGCGGGCGACGCGATATCCGGAGGGGGGCGAGGATGTGGGATGCGCCTGCGCGCGGTGAGGCAACGCTACCCGACACAAATTCCCAAGATACTATGAGTGCCAAGCTCGACCAACAGAAAGGCCAGTTGGGGTGGTGGAGGCGGGCCCATCAGGAAAACCAGGCAATGGTATTGTGCAGGAGGAATTACGTACGTGCCTGGTCTTCCAGTAGCGGACGGCGGTAGGTTCGCTGAGCGCATGCGTGCGGTGGCTACCTAGGTAAAGGGTCTGCTGGCGGGCCAAGCCGAAGCCATGGAGCAGGGCTACGGAGGTTGGTGTTCGCACTCCGGTGCAGTGGGGAGGGCAGACGGAGTTCGGCACCATGCAGAGCCGCAGGATCGGGGCCTACACCCGAGTGCGGTTGCCGTAGCCTGGCTGTGTAGGTGTTGGACGGGCGCGCGCGCGCGCCGTTCATTGGGCCGTGGCGCAGTCGCTTCCGCGACGCTGCATGCGGATTGGACGGCGACGCCTGAGGAGGCGGGTGGAGCTTGGCGTCCGGACGCTGCGGCGGGCTTTAGGAGGGCCCCTTGGGCAATTCGGCCCGTTTCTATCCCTGAGTCTTGGTTGAGCTGTTTTACCTACGGTTCGGTTTGCAGGCCCGCCTTCCCTTTCGGAAGACGCCACAAAATGGCGGCGTTGGGGGGCGGAGCCACTACTCGAGCTCCTGAAGCGAGGGGTTTTCTTCCCGGGCTGCCAGGCTTGTCTGGAGACCCACGGGGTGTGGGTGGGGGCCTCCGCGTTGCGGACGTCGCAAGGGGCGCCCATCTCGGAGTGCGTTCGGACGGCGCGGGGTCGGGGTCTTTCCCACTAGCTCCGCGGTGCAGCTCGGCCGATCCGGTTGCGGCCTCTGTGGGACTCAGTCTCGCGGCTCAGTCGCGAACTTGACTCGTGCTGGCTTTGTACGAGACCTTGAGGGTCAAATGCTGGGTATTCCTTGTGCAAAGCTGAAAACCTGATGTGCTCCGGGGTGGTGACAGTTTGGTGGCTTTCTTTCGGACATTGCCTTATGGTGGTCTGGAGGTGTTAGGGGTCTGGCTGTGTTAAAAGAGATTGTGCTCTTTCCGCACTTGTGTTGCAGGGCCTGCGGCCGTTCTGACCTCGGGATCTGCTTTTTGTCTCGAGAAGCAGTCTCCTGGGGAGCCTTTGCTATGATGGGATCCAAGTTTGCCGATTGGGAACAGTTATGACTTAACACTTAGGGCTGCTAAGTTGGTAAGACAAAGTATATGAACTTCGAGGAGCAGGCGGTCTGATCTTGGAAATAACAGCTAGAGAAGGCGTCTATTTTGAAAGGTAGAAGCGTTATCAGGATCCAGTCCGCAAAACTTGGCCTAAGCAGAGAGATTTTTGAGGTGCATGGGTGTGTCTGAGGTACTGGGGTGACTCAGCCTGGCTCTCCTGGTCTTTTCTGCAGCTTGACTGGGTCTCATCATTCTTTGCCTGCCTTCCCACGAGATCTTTCAGCCAGTAATCATACTTCACACATGCCATTAGCCTGGAGAGGTCCCCCCTAAACCCCCAACTTCATACCTGCTTATAAACCTTTCAAGCTCAGTTTAGATGCTTGAGTTCTTCTGTAGCTTTACTACCTGAAGTTATTTCCTAGGATTCCCTGACCTTGACAGTTCCCTGACCAGCTTCCCAGCCCCATGATATTGGGCTAGTGACTTAGCTTTTCAAGCCTTTAAAAAAAGTATCTACCTCAGGGACATTATGAAGTTATGTGAAGCATATGCCATTTTTGTTAAATCAGTGCTGCACAATGAAGCATTCAGTGCCCACTTGCTGTTAGAACCACCACTCTGCATTCCTCTGTACAGATGTGGAAGTTGTGTGGCATGGGCTGTACCCTGCAGAAGACAAACTTCATGTGACTTTGGATCCAGTTCCCTAACCTGAACCTTAGCTCTCTGGTCTCTGAATGATAATCTGTGATGCTGGCTAATGTGTGCTCAGTGCCTGTTGTGTGTCAGTCCACAGTAGCCATTCACTTAGTGGTTTGGGTTGTCTGGGTCAAGAAGACCAGGTACATTCTTGCTTTGTAAAGGTGAAGTCATTTAACCCGTGTGGATGACTGCCTGTGCCCAGCTCTGTGCCACATCCAGGGTAACAGAGATGAAGAGGGGGCAGACAGATTCTGTTATTGTGGTCTGGAGGGGCAAGGCAGCCACCACAGAGGCAAGTGCAGTCTGTTGCCTTAGGACCAGGATGAAGCGCGGGACTTAAAGGCCCACAGGAGCATTGGAGGATTCGAAGTTTCTTCCCAATTATAGGGTATTTATGGCTGCTTAGTTGATGAGCCAAGGCGGGGAATGGGACTGTGTCCTAATGCTGGGCTAGATGATGGTTCTTTCTGTGTCCTCAATTGTAGTTTGAGGCTTAGGCCAAGATCCCTCAGCACCTGACAGGCAGAGGTGGCCCAAGGTGTATTCCCTTCCCCTCTTTTGTCTGCTTTGACCTTGGGCAGGTAGAGTATGAGAATATAGTCAGTCAGCAGTGGGATGACTTCAGTGTGGTGGTTATGCTGCCTTTTTGTAAGGCTGGCACCAAGCTCTTTTGAGGACATTCCTTTAGGCTCTTCAGAGCACCTCCAGGGCATGTGTTCTCTGGTGTGACACAGGGGATCCTAACTCACAGGTCTTTCGTTCACAGGCTATGGGGCATGGAGTGCTGGACCCACCAACACCCAGGGTACGTGGGACCTGCTTTTCTGGGAGGCATGGACTCTTGGATCCCTGACCAAAAGCACCAGACTTAACAGAGGTGTTCCTCAGGCTGCATCAAGGGGACAATGGCCTGGAGCCTGGAGAGGCACAAGGGGGATGCGAGGATTGCAGCCTAGGGACAAGGGCTAGATAGTACGTTTTTTTGGCTTTTTAGGCTACATGATCTCTGACGTGTAGAAGCCACCATAGACATCTTATGAATAAATAGACATGTCTGTGTTCCAAAATTTATTGAAGGACATTGACATTTGCATACCATACATAGTTTTTCACATGTCATGCAATAGTCTATTTCAGCACTTCTTGTTATTTTTATTGTAGGTAATTAGCTGAGTGTATAACCAAAGATTTTTTAAATTTAATAGACTCTTGCTTAGTAGGATACATTTATTACAATTAATAAGCCAATGTTGATAACACTGTTAATAACTATAATCCATTGTTTACATTAATATTTATTCTGTATTATACAGTTCTGTGGGGGTTTTTTGTTTTGTTTTTTTACAGGGACAGAGAGAGGGATAGATAGGGACAGACAGACAGGAACGGAGAGACGTGAGAAGCATCAATCATTAGTTTTTCGTTGCCGTTGTGACACCACAGTTGTTCATTGATTGCCTTCTCACATGTGCCTTGATCACGGGCCTTCAGCAGACCGAGCAACCCCTTGCTAGAGCCAGCAACCTTGGGTCCAAGCTGACGAGCTTTTTTGCTCAAGCCAGATGGGCCCATGCTCAAGCTGGCGAGCTCGGGGTCTCGAACCTGGGTCTTCCGCATCCCAGTCCGATGCTCTATCCACTGCACCACTGCCTGGTCAGGCAGTTCTGTGGGTTTCGACAAGTGTATAAATGGCATTTCATGTCATGAAATAATTTTTTTATTTTTCTTTTTGTCCCCAACCATTTAAAAATGTAAAACCCATTCTTAGCTTGTGTGTGGCTGTACAACTAACTGGCAGTGAGCTAGATTTGGCCTGGGGCCTGGTGCTGACTGTTCTGGAGTCCAGATCGTGGCACTCAGTACCTTTGAGGAGGCAGAATGTGCTCTGGCTGCAGCATTTTGCATGGTTTGTTTGAGGGGACAGGATGATGGCTTCCTTTGTTTGCTGAGCCTGACACTTGCCCATAGCAGCATTGGGAGCAGGCTCTACCATCACTGAGTGTCTTGGGCCTATATTATATAGAACTATATACTACAGAGTAAATATTAATGTAAACTGTGGGTTATAGTTATTAACAGTGTTATCAACATTGGCTTATTAGTTGTAATAAATGTATTTTTACTAATACAAAATGTTCTCTGCCCATCACTGAGTTTCTTGGGCCCATGGCTGGTGGCCCACGCTGGATGAACTTCCTGGGAGGGCTGCAACACCATTTCCATTGCCTCAATGGGAGAAGCTGGGCTTGCCTAGGAGAGAAGCCCTGATTATGCTTAGCTGAGTGCCCTGGAGAAAATGAGTTTTGCTGCTAGCGGGCCTGGCCTTTCCTGGCCTTAATAGGCAACCAAGGGTACCTCCCAGAGTGCTGCCACAGCCACCTGCAGCCCTGGTCCTATGGATAGTGGAGTGAAATGACAACTGACCTTCAACATCTGGGGGGTGGGATGTCTCAGGTGCCTTTGGTGCAAACAAAGCTCTTGTGTATTCTTGTTTCCTCTAAGGTGCATATGGAACTGGTGTCGCTAGCTGGCAAGGTAGGCCCTCCTGGGGGTCATTGGGTGGGTGAGGGGACTTCTGATCAGTCACCCAGAAGAGCTGGGTTGCAGGGACCCCCATCACCCCTTCAGGCTGTGCTCACAGCTCTCTTGAAGGCGTGGCAGGCTGGGCCTGATGGGCTGAGGAGGCCTGGAGGAAACCTTGCAGGAGGTGAGGGTGTTTTGGTTGTCTTCTGGCGCAATATCTCCAATATCCCAACTGCCACTCGGCTCTCAGCCACCTCTGTTTTTGGATGGGAAGCAAGTCTTAGGATTTGGCACAGAAAATCCACTGCTCAGAGCTGAAGTCTCGCCCCCGCCCTCTTCCTGATGCCTTTTTGAGTTGTACAAAGGTAATGTGGGTGATGCCAGTGGAACTTGGTCCCATGACTCTCTTCTCTAATGGCAGTGGGTACTCCTCCCCAGACTTGTCCACCATGGAACAGCCTTGTGGCTGCTGAGGTTTGACTTGGCTCTTCTTTCTCCTGGCAGGTTATGAAAACTACAGTTACTACAGTGCCCAGAACACCAGTGTCACCACAGCAGCAACCTACAACTACGGCCCAGCCTCCTGGGAGACCTCCAAGGCCAGCGATGGCCTGGCAGCTGGAGGCGCTGCTATGCATATGGCTTCTTATGGCCCAGAGCCCTGCAGTGACGATTCTGACTCACTCATTGCCAAAATCAACCAGCGTTTAGACATGATGTCCAAGGAAGGAGGCAGGGGTGGGAGCAGCACCAGTGGGGAGGGTATGCAGGACCGGGAGAGGTAATTACCGGCCTGACTCCTTCCCTGGAGATCCAAACACCATGCTTTGTGTAGACTTAGATGGGCAGCCACTCTCGTAGGAAGGCCCTTCTCAGCTCCCTCCTGAGCCTGGGTAGAGGAGTTGGGAACTGTAGTTTTCAACCTTTTTACACTTTGGGACTGGAGAAAATAGAATTATTTCAGGGACCACTAAGGCAGTAATCACCCTGAGCATAAGCAGATTCGACTAAAATCATTGGGTCTTTAATATTTATACATCAGGGTAGTTAACTCTTTCACATAATGGCGGTTTAAAGACACTGGTTGGGACAGAGGCATTTTAATAGGACTCACTAGTTTCCTGAGCGGTGGTTAGGGCTTGACTGTTGCTAAGCAGTGCCAGACTCCTTGTTTTTCACCAGGGACTTAGCATACCCTCCCTGTTCTTGTGGACAGTGGCTTGTGCCTTGGGTCCTCAAGTGTTAGGAGGGGTGTGGTGTTTTGGTTTGCTTTGGTGTCCTGAGTGGAGGGAGGTCAGTTCCACGGGAGTGTTGAGGTCGCACCCAGAACTATAGTGATGGTTGTATTTTCTTTGCAGTTCCTTCCGCTTCCAGTCATTTGATTCCTACGACTCCAGGACTTGTCTGCCAGAGCATAATCCCTACCGCCCCAGCTATAGCTACAACTATGAGTTTGACCTGGGACCTGACCGTAATGGTGGCTTTGGTAGTCAGTACAGCGACTGCCGGGACCCCACCCGTGAGCGGGGTTCACTTGATGGCTTCATGCGGGGCCGGGGCCAAGGCCGCTTCCAGGACCGGAGCAGCCCCAGCACCTTCATGCGCAGTGACCACTTCTTGCCGTCAGCAACCTCCGATCCCCTGTCTGCTCCCTGGACCGAGCTAAATTATGTGGGTGGGCGGGGCCTGGGAGGCCCCTCCCACAACAGGCCCCCATCTTCACTCTTCTCTCAGTCCATGGCCCCCAACTACGGGGTGATGGGCATGCAGGGGGCAGGAAGTTATGACAACTCTGTGCCCTACAGATGTGGCCAGTTACAGACCCGGATAAAGGATCGGGTAAGCTTTTGTGAAGTTCTAACCCACCTTCATTTTTCTTTTTTTTTTTTACAGGGACAGAGAGAGGGATAGATAGGGACAGACAGACAGTAACTGAGAGAGATGAGAAGCATCAATCGTTAGTTTTTCGTTGCCGTTGCGACACCTTAGTTGTTCATTGATTGCTTTCTCACATGTGCCTTGACCCCGGTCCTTCAGCAGACCAAGCAACCCCTTGCTGGAGCAAGTGACCTTGGGTCCAAGCTGGCGAGCTTTTGCTCAAGGCAGATGGGCCCGCGCTCAAGCTGGCGAGCTCGGGGTCTCGAACCTGGGTCTTCCGCATCCCAGTCCGACACTCTATCCACTGCGCTACTGCCTGGTCAGGCCATTTTTCTTTTTAAACAGCTTTATTGAGGTAAAATTATAGATTATAAGATTCAGTCATTTTAAGTATATAATTCTACTTTTAGTAGAAATGTACAGAATTATGCAATCTGTACCACCATCTAATTTTATATTTCTATCAAACCAAAATGAAACTTGTTATTAGCAGTCATTCCCTATTCTCTTCCCCAGCCTCTGACAACCACTAATCTACTGTCTTTCTCTGTGAATTTGCTTGTTTTGGACATTTCATATGAATATAACGTGTCCTTTTATATTTGGCTTCTTACAGTCAGCAAAACTTTTTTGCCGGGCGTCGGGGGGGGGGAGGGGTTAAAATGTGTTTGTTGTCTTTACTTTCTGAAAAGACTTTGCCTACCTTTGTTTTCTGTTCTTACAACTTCTGCATTCTTCGTTTCTCTGAGGTGTTGTAATGGTCTGGGTATGTGGTACATCAGGATGTACTTGTGTCTGTAGCCCAGGTGGAGAGGGTTTGACCGCTGTGGCCCAGACGGCATAGGCAGAAAACGGAAGCAGTTGCAAATCTACGATGAACTGGACACCAAACAGGCCCGGGCTGACAGTGAAGGAGATTTTTCTGAAAATGGTATGCCCTGGGGATGGGATACAGTGAACTGTCAGTGTGTAGAAAATGAGTTGCTCTGCTTGCATGTATAGTGGACACACAGAAACTCAAGGATGCCTTGTGTCACCCAAGTTCCCACAGCCCCTACTAGAGTCATAATAAGCTTGGTCACTCTGGACAATGAGCTTGACAGGCTGAAAATAGTGGGCCAGCCACTGAGGGGCTGACTTTCCCTATTCCTTTTGTATCCGGTAGATGATGGAGCTGGTGACTTCCGGTCGGGAGATGAAGAATTCAGGGGTGTAAGTCCACCTTCACTGGTCAGCCTCCTTTGTCTCTAGTGCAGGATTTTTTCCTTATTTTAGCTTCTTTGTCACAGAAGTGGGAACTGTTACCGTGGTAGACTTGCCTCTACCTTGTGAGTGGGTTTAATACCCTGACCTGCAGCTAGGCTTTCTAGGAGTTAACAATCTTTCCCTTCCTGAAAAAATTCCCAGACCCCTCTCCAGTCATTCCTGTGTCTTTGTAGTGATATACCTCGTACTTACACAGGGAAAGTACAGTGGCTATGCAGCCTGAGGCTTCCAGACATGGTGAAGCCTGCCAGCTTCATGCTAGTGCAAAGCTGCACCCATGTAACTCATTCCTTTCAGCCAGTCATGGTTGATTGGTGTTTATGACTGGCTCTTACCGAGGACCTAGGAGCGAGCCTTTGCCATGCCCTGCAAATTTTTTAATTTATGGGGAAAAAAATTTTTTTTAAGATTTTATTGCCTGACCAGGTGGTGGCGCAGTGGGTAGAGCGTCGGACTGGGACGCGAAGGACCCAGGTTTGAGACCCTGAGGTCACCAGCTAGAGCGCGGGCTCATCGGGTTTGAGCAAAAGCTCACCAGCTTGGACCCAAGGTCGCTGGCTTGAGCAAGGGGTTCACTCTGTCTGCTGTAGCCCCCTGGTCAAGGCACATGTGAGAAATCAATCAATGAACAACTAAGGTGTCGCAATGAAAAATTGATATTTCTCATATCCCTTTCTGTCTGTCTTTCCCTATCCTTCTCTCTGACTCTCTCTGCCATACACACACACAAAGAAAAGGTTTATTTATTGATTTTAGAAGGGCAAGAAGGAGCAGGAAGCATCAACTTGTAGTTGCTTCTCGCATGTGCCCTGACTGGGCAAGCCCGGGGTTCTGAACCAGCAACCTCAGCATTCCAGGTTGATGCTTTATCCACTGTACCACCATAAGTCACGCCACCCACTGGCAATTTTGACCCAATTTTGGGGTAGGGTCCAGAGATCTGGGTGTGTAAAGGCATTGTCCAGATGCTTATAATGACCAAGTGGGTTGGTAAAAGGTGGGTGGGGCAGGATACAGTGAATTTTCAGCTTTTCTGAGTGTCTTGCTTGTTCCCTATTTATTTGTCTTGAGTCCAGGAAATCTCGTACCTTCTGATTGGTAATTTAATCTTTGGATGCCTAAGGAATGAGTTCCCTTTTCATTTTTAGTTAGATTGTCATTATTATCTATTCCTGATTTTTTACAACTTTTGGTAAATACAAAAAATTTCTGGGAAACTGGGTAATGCCCATTCAGTAAAGAGCAGTGGAAGTAGCATCCTACAAATTGAGGTTTCTTGACATACAACTGATGAGTAAGCTCCTGGCATTCGCATGTGCAGAATATACATTGTCAGAGGCTATTCTTTAGCTCTAGAAAAAGCTGAAAGAGGGTCAGTGTCTTTAAAAAGTAAAATAGCCTGACCTGTGGTGGCGCGGTGGGATAAAGCATCGACCTGGAACACTGAGATTGCTGGTTTGTAACCCTGGGCTTGCTGGTCAAGGTACATATAGGAGTTAATGCTTCCTGCTCCTCCCCTCTTCTTTCTCTCTCTCTCTCTCTCTCTCTCTCTCACTCCTTTCTAAAACTTGAATAAATAAAGTCTTTAAAAAAAATTAGTCATCATCACAGAATCTTAGAATGCAACTAGTAATGACAGGACTCACACAGGCTCTATCCCATGGTTCTGGACCTTGTCTTAACACATTGTGTCTAGGTTTCTGGTGGCACTGCGACCACCAGGTAGTGGCAGGGAGCTGGGCTGGCTGTTGTAGAGAGTTCTGGAAACCACATCACTGCCCAACTTCATGTGTGTCCCTTTTCAGGAGGACGAATTCTTCGACTCTGGGAGGCAGAGAGGTAGGCATCACCCGTTGTCCCTTTGAGCTTTCCTTTGTCTGCCTGGCTGTCCTGCACTCACTCCCCAACTCCCAGCTGAGCTGGGCCTCTGAGCAAGCCTGGGGCATGGATGGGAGGGGCTGATGGCTCAGGGCAGAAGAGGATCCATGATCACTGGGTTGGCCTTGGCCATGGCACTCACCCCAAGGCTTTGCTCCATTGTTTAGAGCAGCACTTGCTGGGAACGGGTCTGTGGTCCTCACTCAATGCAGGCTATGGAGAGAGGGGAAATTTATCTGTGAGTGTATGTAACAGCTTACAGTGGTAGTAAAGGGAGTCTCAGAAACACATGAGGAAAAGAAAAGCCTGTCCTTAGGCACTAGTAGCCCTGTCCTGTTTTCTCCTGGGATTCATTCTTTCCACAGTTCCCTTGGTTGCTAGCCCAATGCTTTCAGCCTCTAGGTGGGGGTACTATTGGCAACTGCAGTGCAATTGCCAATAGTACCCTGCATGGGACAGAGTTCAAACACCTGCCTCGATTGGGAACTCAGGGCAGGGGGATGATCTGTCAGGTACAGTAGGCCCAGCTACTCCAGAGGCAGTCATTGCTCAGCGGGTGCTATCAGTTCCAGTGCCAGGGACCTAAAAGTCCAAAGTCAGCGGCAAGAGCAAAGCCAAGTTAAACCTCGTGGGGGTGCATGGGGAAGCGGCCTGAGACGTGGTGGCTTTGAGCTTACCCAAAAGCCAGTTTTCCTGTTCCCATGGGTTTGTCCATAGCTGGTTTCCCCCCATAAATTCTGCAGGCCCTGGCTTAGATGCTTCTTCCCCTAATATGTTCAGACATAGCCAACCTTCAGGGTCCTTTCACCCTGTTTATTGAAGCGATTATGTTTGTAGCATGGGACCAAACAGCATTGAGCAGTTCTGAAGCGGGGAAAATGCTAAAGCAAAGGTGACATGTTTATTGCGTGCAGGTCCTGCTTCCTACCCGGAATGACTTTGCTATTAAACAGCAGTAATAGTTTCAGGCAGTGACCTCTTGCCAAAAATCCCACACGCCCTTTTGAGAGGCTTCTGAGCAGCGCACGCCGGTCGCCATCTTCGTGGGACAGTCTCGTGACTGGCATCAGGGGTAGGGGTTTCAGTTCAGATGCTTAACCTTTTTTCAGTGTCTAGCCCTGTCCCCAAGCCGCGGTAACCTGGCCTGGCCTCGCCTCACGCTGGGATGCTGGGCTGCACAGCTCTCAGAGGAGCTCTTGCGCTGACCCCAGGGGATGGATGGAGAACCAATAGGTCTTTTCCCACTGTTCTTGCTAGGAAATATTTCCCACATGGCCCTGGGAAAGCCCTAGAGTGACAGTTTTTGTGAGTGGAAGATAGGGTTTGGGCCAGCAAGGACTGACAGACCTGCTGAAGCCCTAGTTTAGAGGAGTCCTATGGTCCACCTATTGGTGGGATGGAGGGAGGTAGAACAGCTTGCTTTATTTTCTGAGGCCTTCCAGCTGCTACCTCTTTACCTAGGAAGAACTGCTTCTCTCTCTCTTAACTGACATTGGGAGAAGACCTGCTCATAAGGCACTGGGTTAGAAAAGCAGGATAGGGAAGGGCAGAGAGCAGGTGGGCCACGCCCCTGGCCCATCCCAGCCTTATCTGGCCTGGGAGGAGTGAAGTGTCTCCCCTGGGAACTCCCAGAGGTTCTCATCAAAGCCCATTCTTGTTGGGAGCCTTTGACAGCCCCTTGGTGTCTCAGGGTGTCCTGACCCTGCCGTGTTTGGAGGCGGCAGTGGGGCACGGGGTACAGTGGCCAAGTTGTGGCCCCATCAAGGCCTTAGTGCCCAGTTCCTCAGTGGGCTCTGCAGAGGATCTTGAAGAGATTTCTGTGTTGCAGGAGAAAAGGAGGATGATGATGATGAAGTGAAGAAGAGAAGGGAAAAGCAAAGGAGAAGAGACAGGATGCGGGACCGAGCAGCTGACAGGTGAGTTGAGAGGTCCTCTGACCTGGGCACTGTTAAGGCTCTCCTGGCATTATCTATCTTCACTCCGTGGTGCAGGGGGCCTGTTGTGGGCTACTCCAGTTGTCTGTGAGGAAAGCCTAGTCAGGGCAGTGGGAGACAACACTTGGGGTACAGGTATGGAATCATACCCTTGCCAGAGGGTCCCTGGGACCCTCATGTGCCCAGCAGGGGGCTCTTTTGCTCTCCTACATACCTGTGGGGAGTTTCCTTGAACCCTGGTTGTGTCTGTCATCCCAGACAAGTGACCTTCATTAAGTAGAGCTGCTAAGAAGGTATTCTGATGCCTTGTGCAAATCTAGACCACCTCTGGTGTTGTTGGACTTAACAGTTTATACACGTATAGATGTTACCTTTAAGATTGATTTTGTTTTTTTGGTGCCAAAACCCGGGAGATTGTTTTTAAGTAGAAATAAAAAGCACAAAGCCCCAAGTATGTAAGCCCCAAGTATGTTGGTATGACTTTACCATGTGCCTCTCTCTCTGTCCAGTGATTATGTGGCTGCTTTCTAGAAATGTAAACCACCGGTGGCCATGGGGGCATTTGATTGCCAAGGCCTTAACCACACATGGCTTATTCTCTTTATAACTTAAAGGGGGACTCCTTGCTTTTAAGACTTTTTTCCTGTGCAAAGAATGCTCAGCAAAAGGACTAAAGGAGCCAGGAACTGAAAAGTAGGAGCTTTCAGATGTTATAAAAATTCATCAAAACCCTTATTAAATAGATGAGTAAATGATGGCAAATTTTATCTGTTTTCATGCCACATGAGAACTGAGATGATATTTTTTTAAAAGAATCTCTAGATTCCATCCTAGTAATTGAGTATCCTCAGAGCGCTTGTCAATTCTTGGAGCAGTTACCACAGGTTAGGTAAAGATACAGCCAGGAAGCACATTTCTTTCTGATAGTTCTGCACTGGGGCCTGGGTAATTTTTTCCCTTTTCACTCCTCTGTTAGGTATATTCAAAAGCTTGTGGCGCTGGTCTAGAGATCCAAAGCCAAATGTTTGAGGCCTACAGAACTCTGAGGAGTCCTGAGTACCATAAGGCCTGTGCTCTTACCACAGAAGATCCACTGGCTTCTGGGCAGAGCCATGGGAAGTGGCACTCCACTGGGGTGTGTGTGGAGTTCGGCAGGCCTCTCTCCCTCATCCTGCAGCATGATTGTATTTGTGAGACTTTGAAAGTACAGGCAGCCTGACCTGTGGTGGTGCAGTGAATAAACCCGGAATGCTGTGGTCACTGCTTCAAAACCCAAGGCTTGCCCAGTCAAGGCATATGCAAGAAGCAACTACTACAAGTTGATGCTTCCCACTCTTCCTCCCCTTCTCTCTCTCTCCCCTCTTTCTAAAATAAGTAAAGTCCTTTTTTTTTAAAAAAAAAAAAGGCTCCTGACTAGGCGGTGGCGCAGTGGATAGAGCGTCAGACTGGGATGCGGAAGACCCAGGTTCGAGACCCCGAGCTCGCCAGCTTGAGCGCGGGCCCATCTGGCTTGAGCAAAAGCTCTCCAGCTTGGACCCAAGGTCGCTGGCTCCAGCAAGGGGTGGCTCGGTCTGCTGAAGGCCCGCGGTCAAGGCACATGTGAGAAAGCAATCAGTGAACAACTATGGTGTTGCAACGGCAACGAAAAACTAATGATTGATGCATCTCACCTCTCTCCATTCCTGTCTGTCTGTCCCTATCTATCCCTCTCTCTGACTCTCACTGTTCCTCTAAAAAAAAAAAAAGAAAGAAAGCACATGACAGAGAAACCTGTTTTTATCCATGAATTTGATATAATATGCCTTTACATTGAATCCTGTGGGAGAACTAATCTTAGGTCCTGTAAATTTTGAATTGTGCAAGATCTTCAGGAATTTCTCCATCATATAAAATGGGATTGCCTTGTATCACCCCTGTGGCTGCAAAAAGAAACATACCTGAGCCTGACCAGGCGGTGGCGCAGTAGATAGAGCATCGGACTGGGATGCAGTAGACCCAGGTTCGAGACCCTGAGCTCGCCAGCTTAAGCACAGACCCATCTGGCTTGAGCTAAAAAAAAGCTCGCCAGCTTGGACCCAAGGTCGCTGGCTCCAGCAAGGGGTTGCTCGATCTGCTGAAGGCCCGTAGTCAAGGCACATGTGAGAAAGCAATCAGTGAACTACTAAGGTGTTGCAACAGCAATGAAAAACTAATGATTGATGCTTCTTACCTCTCTCCGTTCCTATCTGTCTGTCCCTATCTATTTCTCTCTCTGACTCTCTCTCTGTCCCTGTAAAAAAAAAAAGAAACATCTGAGAAGTGGTGGTGTTAGGTACTATGTCCCCAGAGCAATGGGCTAGAGGCTTAGGGAGTCTGCAGTCCTGAATAGTCTCTTACGGTGTTCTTTGTTTTGGTGGGGAGTGACAGAGAGGGACAGATAGGGACAGACAGACAGGAAGCGAGAGAGATGCAAAGCATCAATTCTTCATTGCATCTCCTTAGTTGTTCATTGATTGCTTTCTCATATGTGTCTTGACTGGGGCCTACAGAGCAAGTGACCCCTTGCTCAACCAGTGACCTTGGGTTTCAAGCCAGCAAACTTTGGGCTCAAGCGAGCGACCATGGTGTTATGTCTGTGATCCCTCGCTCAAGCCAGTGACCTCACACTCAAAACTGGTGAGCCTGCCCTCAAGCTGGCAACCTTGGGGTTTCAAACCTGGGTTCTCCACATTCCAGTCCAACACTCTTTCAACTGCACCACCGCCTGGTCAGAATCTTAGGGTGTTCTTTTAAAGGCCTTTGGCCAGAAAGACTAGAACTACTGTAAATTGCTACATGAATCATTTTCCTGAGTAGTTTCAAAGTTGTATTTCCATTCTTAGAATGAGGAAATGGGTAACAGCTGTTCTTGACGCCCTGTGAGAAGTCAGAAGTCTTGGCTCAGAAATTGCTTTCCTGTTTCGTTTCAGTTCTAACCAGAGATGAACTAGTTATCACTACATCACTACTCTTGTTTTTGTCTTCTTCAGGATTCAGTTTGCCTGTTCCGTGTGCAAGTTTCGTAGCTTTGAAGATGAAGAAATCCAGAAGCATTTGCAAAGTAAATTTCACAAAGAGACCCTGCGGTTTATAAGTACCAAACTGCCTGACAAGACAGTGGAGTTCCTCCAGGTGAGGCATACTTGGTCTCTGTCACAGTGTTTCCTGATGATCCTGCAGGTGTCAGATTCCTCACAGGGAAGGGGAAGAGAGATAAGAGGTCTAAACTTGGTTAAGGTTTCCATTTCCAGAATAACAGTTGTTCCAGTCCCCATGTCAGAGGGACAACTGAGAGCCATTTTAGTTCCTGTTAGTTCTGCACACAGAGAAGCTCTGATAGCCATTTTTTCACCTTAGGGACAGCTGAGACAAGGCTGTCATCCAATAGAGGCTTGGCAGCCACCCATGGTAAGCTGTCTCTGGTGCAGTTGAGAAACATTCACATGTGCTAGCCTTTCCTGATTTGGTGCCGTCTCCCAACCCCTCTAGGAATACATTATAAACAGGAATAAGAAGATTGAGAAGCGGCGTCAGGAATTGATGGAAAAGGAAAGCACAAAACCAAAACCAGATCCTTTCAAAGGTGAATTGTGATCCTTGGGGGGGAGGGAGGGACGGACGTGCTGTTCTGCATAGCCCTAAGCACATGACTCGGTGCAAAGCCAGCAGACTTGCTGATGATGTGACATGAAGACCCTTGGGGCATTTAGCAATGGAAAGAAACCCTCGAGTATGGCCTAAGTTAGATCTCAATTCTATAGGCAACTTAACAGAGTGATAGGAAGTACTCTGTGGTTATTTCTTGGACTAAAGGATGAGAAAAGTTGGGAGTAATCAACAGCCTGGTGGAGAGGCTGGCTGTCCTGACCCTGCATTCCTGCTGGAAGACCAATGATGCCTGGTTCAGATTCTGTGCTAACTGAATTCCTGCAGAGGGCTACAAGGAGAAAATGTGGGCCTTGTTGGCGGCTAGGAGGAAAGCATCACATACATGTTGTCTCAGATCCTATGTGACTTGGGTTTCATCAACAGGGATTGGCCAGGAGCACTTCTTCAAAAAGATTGAGGCTGCTCACTGCCTGGCCTGTGACATGCTGATTCCTGCGCAGCATCATCTCCTTCAGCGGCACCTGCATTCCGTTGATCACAATCACAACCGCCGGGTGAGTCCCCTCCTGATACTGTCTGAGGGTCAATTCTTCCTGGGCTGCCAGTAGGGGGTTCAGAACTTTCTGTGTCTCATGGGAAATGCTCACATCTTTAGGGGCTCTTGCCATATTCCATCAAGTCTGTCACTTCATCAGTGAATTGAACTTTGCATCCCAGTTTGTTGAAATGTGAGAAAATATGTTGCTTAGAATTAATTAAATACAAAACTGAAATCGTCCTGGTTTGAGAATGTTCCCTGTAAACCACACATATCAGTTCCCCAGTAACTGGAAAACTGGATTTTCTATAAAATGAGGTCAGGGGCCATTCAGAGCAAAGTGGCCTGGGGACCCATATGGCCCTTACTAGCTTATGGGGCTTAAGGCTAAAAGTTTAGTTCCATGTCAGCAAAATTTTTTTTTTAAGGGACAAATTGTAAGTATTTTCAGCTTTATAGGCAGTTTGGTGTCTGTCCAACAAGTCTGCCATTGGGAGGCAAAAGCAGCCACAGATGACTACGTGAAGGAATGGGTGTGACTGCACTTGGCCCACTGGCTGTGGCTTGCTGATCCCTGACTTAACATCTCTGTCCAACTATGAAATAGAGCTAGCAATACCTGCCTGCCCCATCTCCCAGTTTTACTAAAGAGCAGCCAAAAGCACTGTATAAGCAAGGGGTTACTGTATTCATGTCAAGCTGTTTTTAAGCATTCATAATTTTGCCATTGAATTTAGTATAAAGTTAATCTTAACTCAAAACTGAAAAGAAAAGGCTTACTTCTCTTGCCTGACCTGTGGTGGCGCAGTGGATAAAGCGTCGACCTGGGAACACTGAGGTTGCCAGTTCAAAACCCTGCACTGGTCCGGACAAGGCACATATGGGAGTTGATGCTTCCAGCTCCTCCCCCCTTTCTCTCTTTCTCTCTCTCTCTCTCTCACTCTGTCTCCTCTCTAAAATGAATAAAATAAAAATAAAATAAATTAAAAAAAAAAAAAAAAGCTTACTTCTTTCCCTACTTAGTTCTTCTAAACTGTAAATGCTAGTTTCATCCTTGCTTATGCACATATGCACATGATACTTGGACATCAGAGGTGTGTCTGTGCTTTTATCTTTTTTTTTTTTTTTTTTTTTTGAGAGGGAGAGAGAGAGACAGGAACATCAAGCTACTCCTGCATGTGCCCTGGCTGAGGAATCAACCAGCAACCTCCACTCCAGGATGACACTCCAACCAACTGGGCTATCTGCTCATAGTTTTATTTACTGATTGATTTTTAGAGAGACAAGAGAGGAAGAGGGGGAGGGAAGAGAGAGGGAAAACAGTCATTTGTTGTTCCATTCAGTCATGCATTTATTTATTTATTTTGTATTTTTCCAAAGTGAGAAGTGGGGGTGGTGAGGTGTGGCAGACAAGACAGACTCCTGCATGTGCCCGACCGAGATCCACCTGGCATGCCCACCAGGGGGCAATTCTGCTGCAACCAGAGGCATTCTAGTGCCTGAGGCAGAGGCCATGGAGCCATCCTCAGTGTCCGGGCCAACTTTTGCTCCCATTGAGCCTTGGCTGCCGGAAGGGAAGAGACAGAGAAAGGAGAGGGGGAAGGGTGGAGAAGCAAATGGACGCTTCTCCTATGTGCCCTGGCCAGGAATCAAACCCGGGACTTCCACACTTTGGGCTGACATTCTACCACTGAGCCAACCTGCCAGGGAGTCATGCATTTATTGATTGATTCTTTTGTGTGCCCTGACTGGGGATCAAACCTGGAACCTTGTTTTAAGGCAAGGCTCTTAACTGATTGAGCTAACCAGCCAGGGCTACTTTTATCTTTTTTTGTTGTTGTTGTTTTAAGTGAGAGGAGTGGAGATAGTTAGGCAGACTCCCACATGCACTCTGACTGATCCATGTGACAACCCCTGTCTGGGGCCAATGCTCAAATCAGTTGAGCTGTTTTTAGCATCTGAGGCTGACATGCTCCGACCAACCAAACTATCCTTAATTACCCGGGGCCAATGCTCGAACCAATCCAACCACTGGCTGCGGGAAGAGAAGAGGGAGAGAGAGGGGAGAGGAGAGGATAGAAGCAGATGGTTGCTTCGCCTATGTGCTCTGACCGGGAATCAAACCCAGGACATCCGTATGCTGGGCTGACGCTCTGTCCACTGAGCCAACCAGTCAGGGCCAGCCACTTTTATCTTTCATCAGACTTTGCTACACTATTTCACCATGTTAGCTCCAATGTTGTTAAGGTGCCTTCTTTCTCTCACTCTTGGAGTCTGGCATTTTGGGATTTGCCTCACTTAAGAAAGATGTTAGTGCCTGACCAGGTGGTGGCGCAGCGGATAGAGCTTCGGACTGGGATGTGAAGGACCCCGGTTCGGGACCCCAAGCTCGCCAGCTTGAGTGCGGGCCCATCTGCCTTGAGCAAAAGCTCGCCAGCTTGGACCCAAGGTCGCTGGCTCCAGCAAGGGGTGGCTCGGTCTGCTGAGGGCCCGCGGTCAAGGCACACGTGAGAAAGCAATCAATGAACAACTAAGGTGTCGCAATGGCAACGAAAAACTAATGATTGATGCTTCTCATCTCTCTCCATTCCGGTCTGTCTGTCCCTGTCTGTCTCTCTCTCTGACTCTCTCTCTGTCCCTGTTAAAAAAATAAAATAAATAAATAAATAAGAACCTATAAAAAAAGAAAAAAGAAAGATGTTAGTAATCTGTGCATATGGCTTATCTCAGGGCAATTTGCTATAGCCTGGCTGGTGTGTTCTCTTGATGCTCTAAAATATGTGCCATTTTTAAAAGCCCGTGTTTGGTTCCCTTTGCAGTTGGCTGCTGAACAGTTCAAGAAAACAAGTCTCCACGTGGCTAAGAGTGTTTTGAATAACAGACATATAGTGAAGATGCTGGAAAAATACCTCAAGGTTAGGAGTTCAATGGAAGGGAAAAGAAGTGGAAAATTAACTATAAGTATGGGACTGGATCTTGAGTGCAGCATTTAGCATTTCTGAGTCTTTTGAAGAATTGAGGGGTGTTGGAATGTGTCAGGCTTGGAAATTCCGCAGTTGTGGGTTTCCTGAGGCGTTGCTTTTCTGGAAACTCCAGAATGTGGTTCTGCTTGATTAATAAAAAAACATATCCAAGGTAGGTAATTGTCCAAGAAAGAAGCTTAAAAAAAGGTTTTTCTGGAGATTCAACTGACAGTGAAATGGAGTACCAAGGCCAAGGAAAGAGCTGGAGGTGCCACAACCACTGAGCCATAGGGACAGGAGCAGAGTAATAAAAACTCCCAAAGAGCCCTGGCCAGGTAGCTCGATTGGTTAAAGCATCGGCCTGAAGAACAGAGGCTGCCAGTTCAGTCCTTGGCTAGGGCACATATAGGAACAGATCAATGTTCCTGTCTCTATTCCTTTCTCACTAAAATCAATAAATAAAAATTAAAGCCTGACCAGGCAGTGGTGCTGTGGATAGAATATCAGACTGGGACACGGAGGACCCAGGTTCAAAACCCTGAGGTCGCCGACTTGAGCATGGGCTCCTCTGGTTTGAGCAAGGCTCACCAGCTTGAGCCCAAGGTTGCTGGCTTGAGCAAGGGGTCACTCGGTCTGCTGTAGCCCCCCGGTCAAGGCACATACGAGAAAGCACTCAATGAACAACTAAGATGCCGCAACAAAGAATGCTTCTTATCTTTCTCCCTTCCTGTTTGTCCTTATCTGTTCCTCTCTCTGTCTCTCTCTGTCTCTGTCACAAAAAAAAAAAAAGAAAGAGAGAAGGGAATCTGGTAAAGAAGTTGGAAGAGCCCCTCTTTCCTCCTTGGGAAGTCCACTTTGCTAAATGCTCATCCCCATGACTTTAACATTTGAGACCGGTAGCATAGGCTGGGTAGGACCTGTTTGCCCTCCTCTCAGGTACTAAGTGCTTCAGTATTTGACAATTCATTGTATCCATCAAAGGCACAGAATCTAAATACAGGAGATCCTTGAATATTCAATATCATTTTATTACAATGTTGAGCACCTGACCCTGTGATAGCCCAGTGGATAAAACAACGATCTGTAACGCTGAGGTTACAGGTTTGAAACCCTGAGGTCACCGTTTTGAGCGAGATCTCACAGACTCAGCTACAGCCCCCCCAGTCAAGGGCACATATGAGAAAGCAGTCAATGAGCAATTAAAGTACCGCAACAACAAGTTGATGCTTCCCATCTCTTTTCCTGTCTGTCCATCCCCGTCTGTCTCTCTCGCTAAAAAAATAAAAATAAGTTAGAGACAGCATTAGCATACACTTGTGAGAAGTTTGGCCTGAGAAAGTCAGGCTTGGATGACTGATGTTTAATAGCTTTGTGACCTTTGGCAAGTTACAGACTCATTTCTTTGTAAAATGGGGATAATCTTCATGCCAGGGATCTGAGCCTAAATGAAACTAAAATTTAAAATAATCTTAACCTCCTGTTATGAGTTTTTTTTTAATTTGGTTTAGATACTAGGTCTTTTTGAACTTTCCTTCATGGTTATATGCTTAAATAAAAGGTCCAAAATAGTTCTGGGGAAGCTTTTTCAGAGATGTCTTTTCTGAATCTATTGGCTCTGAGAACCTGTAGGATTAAGTCATCTGGTATAGTTTAAAGTATTTGTCTTGTTGTTTCTACCCATCGTGAAAACATGAGCTACCAGCAACTTGGGCCTCCTTCCATGTCTCACTTAGATGGTCCTTTAGGCTGTACTTACCTGTGTTTCTTCTTGGCCAGGGTGAAGACCCTTTCACCAACGAAACTGGAGATCCAGAAATGGAAGGAGATTACAATTTAGGAGGAGAGAATAAAGAAGAGACACCTGAGGAGGTGGCTGCAGAAGTGTTAGCTGAGGTGATTACAGCAGCAGTGAGGGCAGTAGAGGGCGAAGGAGTACCCACTTCAAAAAGTATTGAAATGCTGGCTGAAGGGGAAGGTCCCGTGGACACCGCAGAGGCCACTAGTGGTCCCCATCTTGTACAGCCTCTGGAAGTGGACACACACTGTGGAATGACATCTGAGAAGGAGAACACTGAAGCAGAGGCTGGAGGTGAAGGTTCCCAGGCTGGAAATGAGGCTGCTGAGACTGAAGGTGAAGCAGAGGCAGAAAGCACCGTAACCGTCACTGATCCTGCCCCAGCTGCCAGAGAAGCCGAAATGGTACAAACTGATGTGGAGTCCAAAGTCGTGAATCCCACAGAGTGATCCCTTTCCCTGTTTCAAGGATGATCTATAATGCCTTGCTCTTTCGCCTTTGCTTTGTAAGTAGTACTGGGGAGTGTGTGACTAGAATATGCTGGACACTTAGTTTTGGTGAAGAGACCCAGCCATTTTCTTCAGAAAAATGTACCTCACAGGCTTTCTGAGTTGTGTGGCTTCCTGCCTTGATTGGAAGGCTGCAGAAGTACATTCCCCCAAGCAGCTGTGACTTCTCTACACTGCAGTTGGAATAATAAAAGTTGGGTAATTAGATTTTGATGGTAACTTTGCTTATTAAATATAGCCACTAGCTGAAAGACCTTCCCTTTTTTATTGTTATTTTGTCTGGGAACAGCTCCTTACTAGGCTATATCTTGCTTTATAAAGAATTTTAAGTTTCAAGAATTGGTTTGGCTTCAGTTTTTTACCTCTACTGTTGTACTGCACTGAATGGTATGTGATCCTCACAGGATGTAGCAGAAGCTTGCTAATAATATGTGATGTTGGTTCTGTCACATCAGTGAATTCTCAAAGGCCTGAGAAACCTGACACGACTGCACCCTGGAAGCACAACCAGGTGCCCCTCAACAATGAGGGCACTTTGCCGAGCATTGTTTCCCAATCTCTAATCCTGGGTGAACCACCTTCAGAATCTTTTATTTTACATGAGTTCACCTCTGCAGAACTTCAGGGCTTTTTCTTTAAGTTGAGTTACTTCCACTTAAATATATTTAAAAAGAAAACTTGTTACTCTGAAGAATGGGAAACCATAGATAAGACATTATCTATAAAATAAGAATATAATGAAATAAACATTTCATTTTAGATAAATACTCTTCCTTTGGAGGTTTCTGAGTCTGTGAGAAAGAAAGCTAGCATGTGTTAAAGTGTAGCAAGCACCACTTACATGTTCATAGAATCAAAAGAATTGGAAGAGACCTCCCTTTTGGAATGATATTGCTGGGTGTTTCCCTTTAAACTTTTGAACTGTTACCTTTGAGGAAGCATTTTAGCTAGTAGGAAATTATTTAAAGAGGTATTAAAATATTTAATGCATCTATACTCTGTAGTGTACCAGGTGTTAATTCATGATAAAAATAAGATATGGGCATTGCTTCCAAGGAGACTTATTGGAGAATTGAGGTGAATATTTATGAAAAAGTCAATATTAGAACTAAAAAAATAAACTTTTCAGTAAGCAAAAAAATGGTGCCTCTGAATTGTTTCTGCTAATCATTTCTTATTACTGCACAGATGTGGCTTAGTCGCAAGTTCAGCATGCCCTTTGAAGCTTATTCTCTTGAGGCAGAAATGTTGGTAGTATTGAACATCAATAGTTTGAAAAGGCTAACAAAACTATGAAATTGCTTTGTTTTGCTTTTCTTATAAAAGTAATTGCCTGACCGGGCGGTGGCGCAGTGGATAGAGCGTCGGACTGGGATGCGGAAGACCCAGGTTGGAGACCCCGAGCTCGCCAGCTTGAGCGCGGGCCCATCTGGCTTGAGCAAAAGCTCGCCAGCTTGGACCCAAGGTCGCTGGCTCCAGCAAGGGGTTGCTTGGTCTGCTGAAGGCCCGCGGTCAAGGCACGTGTGAGAAAGCAATCAATGAACGACTAAGGTGTTGAGACGGCAACGAAAAACTAATGATTGATGCTTCTCACCTCTCTCCGTTCCTGTCTGTTTGTCCCTATCTATTCCTCTCTCTGACTTGCTCTGTCCCTGTAAAAAATAATAATAATAATAATAAAAGTAATTCGAGACCCTATGTACCCCCATTAAAAGAAAAGAAAAAGTACCAAGGCCTGTCATTAAATCTATCTGAATTTTCTGACCTGTGGTGGTGCAGTGAATAAAGCGTCAACCTGGAATGCTGAGGTCGCTGATTCAAAACCCTGGGCTTGCCTGGTCAAGGCACATATAGGAAGCCATTACAATGAGTTGATGCTTCCTGCTTCTTACCCCCTCCCCCCATCTCTCTCAAAATCAATCAAAAAAATTTCTTTTTAATGATTTTTTAAAATTTATTTATTTAGCCTGACCTGTGGTGGCGCAGTGGATAAAGCATCGACCTGGGAACACTGAGGTCTCCAGTTCAAAACCCTGCACTGGTCTGGTCAAGGCACATATGGGAGTTGATGCTTCCAACTCCTCCCCCCTTTCTCTCTCTCTCTCTCTCTCTCTCTCTCTCTCTGTGTCTCCTCTCTAAAATGAATAAAATAAATTTAAAAAAAAATCTATCTAACCTGACCAGGTGGTTGGCACAGTGGATAGAACTGGGATGAAGAGGACCCAGGTTCTAGACCCCGAGCTCACCAGCTTGAGTGCGGGCTCACCTGGTTTGAGCAAGGCTCACCAGCTTGAGCCCAAGGTTGATGGCTCGATCAAGGGGTTACTCGGTCTGCTGTAGCCCCCTGGTCAAGGCATATGTGAGAAAGTGATCAATGAACAACTGAGGTGTCCCAACGAAGAATTGATGCTTCTCATCTTTCTCCCTCTCCCTTCTCTTTCTGTCCCTTTCTCTGTTACAAAAATAAATATTTTTTTAAATCTATCTAAATTTTAGTGAGATTATTCCACCCTCACTCAGTGTGAAATGACACCAATTATTTCACTCCTAAAGGTAGGTTGAACCAAGCCATCATTCCCCAACGTGGAGTAACTACTTGGGTTGCACAAAGGAATGCCCTTATGTTTACTGATATGACGGACAAATTGCAAGCTTCCTCATTGGGAACTAATATTTACCAGTTATATTAGTTACAGAGAATCCTGAGGGGGAGGTTAAGGACATTTTAGGGTCACATAACAAAGATGTGGGGATACACAAATTAATACACAAGTCTGTGAAATAACCAATGGCCATGAGCTTTCCATAGAGTACCTTTATTTAAAAACAGGTTTACTGGCCTGACCAGGTGGTGGTGCATGCATAGAGCGTTGGACTGGGGTGCAGAGGACCCAAATTTGAAACCCCAAGGTCCCTGGCTTGAGTGTGGGCTCACCAGCTTGAGGGCAGGGTAACTGGCTTGAGCGTGGGATTATAGGACCCCATGGTCGCTGGCTTGAGCAGGGGGTCACTCATTCTGCTGTAGCCCCACCCCCACCCCATCAAGGCACATATGATAAAGCAATCAATGAACAATTAAGGTGCCGCAATGAAGAATTGATGCCTTTCATCTTCTTTACTCTCTGTACCTATCTGTCCCTCTCTGTGTCTCTGAAACAAAACAAAAAACAGGTTTAGTGTACATGGCAACCCCTGCTATCAAAGCAAAAAAAAAATATTTTAGGAATGGCAGTCTAATTACAACTTCATGTAATCATGTTGCTAGTTTCTGTGATTTCATTGGGTCTTTATGAAATTAATACAGTTGCTAAAGGGAAGCCATACAATGCAATGAGCAAAGTGTTCACTCAAAAGTACATTTCATTGGTATTAAATATGGACCATAAAGGAATCATTTCCACTGCCTAATAACCAGGCTGGTGACAGTGGTTGTTGCTCGCTAAAAGTGTAGTCAGTAATGATTAAACAAGCTAAGCAGAATTCAAGAACTTTAGAACTAACTGAAGTAGAGTAGAAGTGCCTTTCATCATTTTATATTTTACAGGTGCTTCCTTGGGGGCTCAATAAATAGATGGGCATGGAAAAAAAAAAAACATGGGTGTAACTTTGCACTGATCTAATGCTGATAGCTTTGATAATTGAGAAAGTAGTGGACCCTGGCCGGGTGGCTCTGTTGGTAAGAGCACCATCCTGATACACCAAGGTTGTTGGTTTGGTCCCACATCAGGCCACATGCAAGAATCAACCAATGAATGCATAATAAATGGAATGGCATCAAAAGTGGACAATATATCAATGTTTCTTTCTCCCTCTCAAATCAATATATTATCTGATGAGTGTACACTTTATATAGATAAGAAATTAGAATTTAATTTGGAGGGCAAATGATGAGGTAGGGGGAATCTACTCTTACGGGGTTGACTCTCAGAATTAAGTCAGATAATAAGCATTTGGACTATTGAAAAACTTTGCCAAGCTCAACATATATTCAAAAACTTCTTTAAATTGACTTTAGAGAGAGGAAGGGATAGACATCAATTTGTCCCACTTATTTTATTAAAGATTTTTTTTTTTTCACTTTAGAGGGGAATAGAGAGAGAGAGAAGAGGGGGAGGAGCAGGAAGCATAAACTTACATATGTGCCTTGGCCAGGCAGGCCCAGGGTTTTGAACTGGCGACCTCAGCATTCCATAATTGGACCACTGCACCACCATAGGCCAGGTGTTGTCCCACTTATTTCTGCATTCATCAGTTGATTCTTGTATGTGCCCTGACCAAGGGTCAAACCTGCAATCTTGGTTTATTGAGATGATGCTCTCTAACAAATTGAGGTACCCAGCCAGGGCTCAAAAATGAAAAGAAAATTTTTAGAGGTAAAATTCACGTTAATAAAATTAGCCATTAATAATTTTTAAATGGACAATGCAGTGGCATTTGATACACTCATGATATTGTGCAACCCCAGCACCTATAACTGGTCCAAGACATTTTTTTACCCTAAAAAGAAATCCTTACCCATTAGTTATCATGCCCCACCCCCATTCCCTCATTCCTCTGATAACCATTAATGTGCTTTCCGTCTCTGGATTTATTCAGGATATTTCATATAAAGGGAACCATATATGACCTTTTCAGTGTGGCTTCTTTAAGCATAATATCGAGGTTCCTTCATGTTGTAGCCTGTATCGGTATTTCATTTTTATGGCCGGATAATATCCTATTGTATGTATATACTACATTTGTTTATCCAGTTATCCAATAACGGACATTTGAGTTGTTTCCACCTTTTGACTATTGTGAATAGTGCTACTAAGAACATTCTTGAACAAGTATCTGAGTAACTTTTCAATTCTTTTGAGTATACATCTAGCAGTGGAATTATTGGGTCACATAATTCTATGTTTAAATTTGTGAGGAACCAACAAACTTTTCCACATTAGTTGCCCATTTTACATTCCCATCAACAATGTTCAAGGGTTCCAATTTCTCCACTTCTTGTTGACACTTATTTTCCATTTTTTGTTATTCCGGCCATCCTAGTGGGTGTGCAGTGCTATCTCATTGTGGTTTTGATCTGCATTTCCATATGACTAATGATGTTGGGCATTCCTTCATGAATTTGTTGGTCATTTGTCTTTGGAGAAATGTCTATGCAAGTTCTTTGCTTGTTTTTTTAATTGGGTTATCTTTTTAAGTTATAGGAGTTCCTTATATATTGTACTGTAATAGACACTCATCAAATGTGATTTGCAAATTTTTTTCTATTGGGCTGTCTTCTCACTTCCTTAATAGTGCGCTTTGATGTAAAAAAAAAAATTTGTTTTTAATCAAGTTCAATTTGCCTGACCAGGCCGTGGCGCAGTGGATAGAGCGTTGGACTGGGATGCAGAAGACCCAGGTTCGAGACCCCGAGCTCACCAGCTTGAGCACAGGCCCATCTGGCTTGAGCAAAAAGCTCGTCAGCTTGGACCCAAGGTCGCTGGCTCCAGCAAGGGGTGGTTTGGTCTGCTGAAGGTCCGTGGTCAAGGCACATGTGAGAAAGCAATCAATGAACAACTATGGTGTCGGAAGGGCAACTAGAAACTAATAATTGATGTTTCTCACCTCTCTCCGTTCCTGTCTGTCTGTCCCTAGCTATCCCTCTCTCTGACTCTCTCTCCCTGTCCTTGGGGGAAAAAAAAATGTTTTAATCAAGTCCAATTTATTTTTTCTTTTGTTGCTTAGGTAAGAGGTCATGCTAAATCCAAGGTCATGAAAATTTACCCCTATATTTCTTTCTAAGAGTTTTATGGTTTTTTGTTGTTTTTTTTAATAAGCTTCAGAGATTTAATTTCTTTTTTATTTTATTTTATTCATTTTAGAGAGGAGACACAGAGTGTGAAAGAAAGAGAGAAAGAGAGAAAGGGGGGAAGAGCTGGAAGCATCAACTCCCATATGTGCCTTGACCAGACCAGTGCAGGGTTTTTTTTGTTTTGTTTTTTGTTTTTTTTGTTTTTTTTTTTTAATTTATTTATTTATTCATTTTAGAGAGGAGACACAGAGTGAGAGAGAGAGATAGAGAAAGAGAGAAAGGGGGGAGGAGCTGGAAGCATCAACTCCCATATGTGCCTTGACCAGACCAGTGCAGGGTTTTGAACTGGCAACCTCAGTATTCCCAGGTTGACACTTTATCCACTGCGCCACCACAGGTCAGGCCAGTGCAGGGTTTTGAACTGGCGACCTCAGTGTTCCCAGGTCGACGCTTTAACCACTGCGCCACCACAGGTCAGGCAGTTTTATGGTTTTTAACTCATATTTAGATCTATGATCCATTTTGAGTTAATTTTTGTATATGGAATGAGATAAAGGTCCAATTGTATTCTATTCCAGGTGAATATCCAGTTGTCCTGACACCATTTGTTGAAAAAACTAACTTTACCCATTGAATGGTCATGACACCTTTCAACAAAAGTCAGTTGACCATAGCTACATGGGTTTATTTCTGACCTCTCAACTCTACTCTGTTGTTTTATATATTGTCCTTATGCCAGCTTCCTAGTAAGGTTTGGAATTGGGATGTGTGAATCCTCCAATTTTGTTCCTTGATTTTTGAGAGAGAGAAAGGGAGAGGGATGAGAAGCATCAACTCACTAGAGTTGCATCACTTTAGTTGTTCATTGATTGCTTCTCATACGTACCTTGACTGGGGGCGTTGCAGCCATGCCAGTGAGCCCTAGCTCAAAAAACCACTGACCTTGGGATCATGTTGATGATCCTGCACTCAAGCCGGCAGCCCCACACTCAAGCTGGCAAGTCTGCACTCAAGCTGGATGAGCTTGCACTCAAGCTGGCAACCTCAGGGTTTTGAATCTGAGGTGTCTTAGATTGATGCTCTATCCACTGCGCCACAACCAACCAGGCTCCTCTTTTTCAAGATTGGTTGGTCTGGGTCCCTTATATTTCCATATTAATTTTAGGGCCAACCTATTAATTTTTACAAAGAGGACAGCTGATATTCAGATAAGAATTCTGCTGAATCTATAGATAATTTTGGGTACTGCCATTCAATTTATGAACACAGATGTCTTTTTACTTATTTAGGTCTTTTTTAACATATTTAAGCAGTGTTTTGTAGTTTTCAGGACTGCTACTGAAACTTCTGCATTTCTGTTATTTATTTATTTATTTTTTTACAGAGACAGAGAGAGGGATAGATAGGGACAGACAGACAGGAACAGAGAGAGATGAGAAGCATCAATCATCAGTTTTTTGTTGTGACACCTTAGTTGTTCATTGATTGTTTTCTCATATGTGTCTTGACTGTGGGGATACAGTAGACTGAGTAACCCCTTGCTCAAGCCAGTGACCTTGGGTCCAAGCTGGTGAGCTTTGCTCAAATCAGATGAGCCTGTGCTCAAGCTGGCGACCTCAGGGTCTTGAACCTGAGTCCTCCGCATCCCAGTCCGATGCTTTATCCACTGCGCCACCTCCTGGTCAGGCTGTATTTCTGTTAAATTTATTCACAAGTATTTTCTTTTGATGCTATTTATTGTGAATGTAATTGTTTTCTTAATTCCATTTTTGGATTGTTCATTACTATTGTATAGCAATACAGCTGAATTTTGTGTGATCTTGTGTCTTGCAACTTTGCTGACTTTGTTTAATAGTCCTTGGCCAGTTGCTCAGTGGATAGAGCATTGGCCTGTCATGTGGTCGTCCTGGGTTTGATTACCAGTTAGGGCACACAGGAGATGCAAGCATCTGCTTCTCCCCGTTCTCTTCCTCTTGACCTCCTGCAGCCAGTGGCTCATTGGTTCAACCGTGACCCTGGGCATTGAGGATTGCTCTGTTAGAGTGTATCAGCCTCAGGCACTAAAAATAGCTTGGTACTTGAGTGTTGACCCTAGATGTGGTTGCCAGGTGGATCCCAGTCAGGGCTCATGTGGGAGTCTGCCTCACTATCTCCCCACCTCTGACCTAAAATAAAATAAATTGTTTAGTAGCTTTGATAGGTTTTGGCAGATTCTTTAGGATTTCCCATATATCAGATCATATCATCTGTTAATAGTGATTTTTTTTAATTAATTGCATTCATGCAGAAAATGCACTAATTTTTTTTATTCATTTTAGAGAGGAGACACAGACTGAGAGAGAGAGAGAGAGAGAGAGAGAGAGAGGAGCTGGAAGCATCAACTCCCATATGTGCCTTGACCAGACCAGTGCAGGGTTTTGAACTGGCAACCTCAGTGTTCCCAGGTCGACGCTTTATCCACTGTCTTCCGCATCCCAGTCCGACGCTCTATCCACTGCGCCACCTCCTGGTCAGGTGAATAGTGATTGTTTTATTTCTTCCTTTCCTATATGGATACCTTCATATCTTTTTTTTTTAAGGTTTTATTCATTTTAGAGAGAGAGATAAGGGGGGAGCAGGACACATCAACTCCCATATGTGCCTTGACCAATCAAGTCCAGCATTTCAAACCAGCAACCTCAGCATTCCAGATTGATGCTTTATTTTTTTTTAAATTTTTTTATTTTATTTTATTCATTTTAGAGAGGAGACACAGAGTGAGAGAGAGAGAGAGAAAGAGAAAGGGGGGAGGAGCTGGAAGCTCAACTCCCACATGTGCCTTGACCAGACCAGTGCAGGGTTTTGAACTGGCGACCTCAGTGTTCCCAGGTCGACGCTTTATCCACTGCGCCACCACAGGTCAGGCCGATGCTTTATTTTTTAACGACTTTATTTATTGATTTTAGAGCAGAGAGAGAGAAAGAGAGAGAGAGAAAGGTGGTGAGGGAAGAGCAGGAAGCATCAACTCATGAGTAGTTGCTTCTCACATGTGCCTTGACCAGGCAAGCTCAGGGTTTCAAACCAGCAACCTCAGCATTCCAGGTTGATGCTTTATCCACTACACCACCACAGGTCAGGCTGGATTCCTTCATATCTTTTTCTTGTCTGATTGCTCTGGCAAGAACTTCCAATACAATGTTATCATTCTTATAACATTTCTTTTTTTTTTTTTTTACAGACACAGAGATAGATAGGGACAGACAGACAGGAATGGAGAGAGAGATGAGAAGCATCAATTATCAGTTTTTTGTTTCGACACCTTAGTTGTTTATTGATTGCTTTCTCATATGTGCCTTTACTGCGGGTCTTCAGCAGACCAAATAACCCCTTGCTCAAGTCAGCGACCTTCTACTCAAGCTGGTAAGCTTTTGCTCAAACCAGATGAGCCCGCACTCAAGCTGGCTACCTCGGGGTCTCAAACCTGGATTTCCACATCCCAGTCCAACGCTCTATCCACTGCACCACCGCCTGGTCAGACTTACTGTATTTTTTCTTTTCTTTTTTTTTTTTACAGGGACCTAGAGAGTCAGAGAGAGGGATAGATAGGGACAGACAGACAGGAACGGAGAGAGGTGAGAAGCATCAATCATTAGTTTTTCGTTGCCGTCACAACACCTTAGTTGTTCATTGATTGCTTTCTCACATGTGCCTTGACCACGGGCCTTCAGCAGACCAAGCAACCCCTTGCTGGAGCCAGCGACCTTGGATCCAAGCTGGCGAGCTTTTTGCTCAAGCCAGATGGGCCCGCGCACAAGCTGGCAACCTCGGGGTCTCGAACCTGGGTTTTCCGAATCCCAGTCTGATGCTCTATCCACTGCGCCACCGCCTGGTCAGGCGAGGCTTACTGTATTTTTTTAAAAATACTTTTTATTAAAAAATATATATATATATATTTTTTATTTATTCATTTTTTGGAGACAAGAGACTGAGAGAGAAGGAGGGAGGAGCAGGGAGCATCAGCCCCCATATGTGCTTTGACCAGGCAAGCCCAGGGTCTCGAACCGGCCACCTAGGCGTTCCAGGTCCATGCTTTATCCACTGTGCCACCACAGGTCAGGCTTTTTTGTTTTCTTTTTTTTTGAAGTGAGAAATGGGGAGGTAGAGAGACTCCCACTGGCTGGGAGTCTGACTGGGATCCACCTGGCAAGTCCACCAGAGGGCGATGCTCTGCCCATCTGGAGCCTTGCTCCATTGCAACTGGAGCCATTCTAGCTCCTGAGGTGGAGGCCATGGAGCCATCCTCAGCGCCCAGGCCAACTTCGATCCAATGGAGCCTTGGCTGCAAGAGGGGAAGAGAGAGATGGAGAGAAAGGAGAGGGAGAAGGGTGGAGAAGAGATGGGCGCTTCTCCTGTGTGCCCTGGTCGGGAATCAAACCCAGGACTTCCACACAGCGGGCTAATGCTCTACCACTGAGCCAACCGGGCAGGGCCTGGAAAATTTTTTAAAAATTGGTTTAGCTTAACCAGGAGGTGGCGCAGTGGATAGAGTATCGAACTGGGATGTGGGGGACCCAGGTTCAAGACCCCAAGGTCGCCAGCTTTAGCCCAAGGTTGCTGGCTCAAGCAAGGGGTCACTCGGTCTGCTGTAGCCCCCTGGTCAAGGCACATATGAGAAATCAATCAATGAAAAACTAAGGAGCCGCAATGAAGAATTGATGTTTCTCATCTCTCTCCCTTTCTGTCTGTCTGTCCCTATCTGTCCCTCTCTCTGACTCTCTGTCTTCGCCACAAAAAAAAGAAAAGAAAAGAAAAAAAAAGGTTTTAAATTGCTTCCTTTTTTTTTTTATTACAGTTGTACGGCTCTTCATTTACCTTCCACAAGGTCTTCCAGCAATCTCATTGTTTTTAATGTGACGGTGAATGATATTTGAAAACACTGCAAAACTTTGCAAAATGCAAATTAATGGAGTAGCAGAGTCTAAAATGACTCTTAGGGCCCTCTTGTACCTGTTTATGGCTGATGGAATTATAATGCTTTGCCCTGAAATTTATTTTTGTTCTTAGCTAGTTTGAGTTAAAAATTGGCAAGCAGGCCTGACCTGTGGTGGCACAATGGGTAAAGCGTCGACCTGGAATGCTGAGGTCGCTGGTTCAAAACCCCAGGTTTTCCTAGTCAGGGCACATATAGGAGTTGATGCTTTCTGCTCCTCCCCCATTCTCTCTCTCTTTCTCTCTCTCTGCTCTAAAACGAATAAATAAAATCTTTAAAAAAGATTAGCAAGCATGTTGAATACATGTCACTACATTTGTCAAAGCCCATAGAATGTACAACACAAAGAGTGAACCTAGCCTGACCAGGCAGTGGCGCAGTGGATAGAGAGTCGGAATGTGATGTGGAGGACCCAGGTTCGAGACCCTCAGGTCGCCAGCTTGAGCGTGGGCTTATCTGGTTTAAGCAAAATCTCACCAGCTTGGTTCCAAGGCTGCTGCCTCGAGCAAGGGGTTACTCGGTCGGCTGAAGGCCCGCGGTCAAGGCACATGTGAGAAAGCAATCAATGAACAACTAAGGTGTTGCAACGAAAAACTGATGATTGATGCTTCTCATCTCTCTGTTCCTATCTGTCTGTCCCTATCTATCCCTCTCTCTGGCTCTCTCTCTGGCTCTGTAAAAAAAAAAGAAAGAAAAAGAGTGAACCTAATGTAAACTATGGACTTTAGTTCATAATAATGTATAAATGTTAGCTCATCAACTCTAACAAATGTACAACACAAGATGCTAATAATGAGTAAAGTGGAAGAGGCGAAGTGAGGGGTATATGGGAACTCTGTACTTTATACTCAATTAAAAAAAATTTTAAACTTATTTGAGAAAGATGGAGAAAGACAGAGAGACATTGATTTGTCATTCCATGTAGTTGTGCATTCATTGGTTGCTTTTTTTATGTGTCCTGACCAGGGATCAAACCTACAACCTTGGTGTATCAGGGCAATGCTCTAACCAACTGAGCTACCAGACGAGGCCTCCTCTCAATTTTTGTTTTTAAAATTTTTATTTATTTATTACAGGGACAGAGAGAGGGATAGATAGGGACAGACAGACAGGAACGAAGAGAGGTGAGAAGCATCAATCATTAGTTTTTCGTTGCCGTTGCAACACCTTAGTTGTTCATTGATTGCTTTCTCACATGTGCCTTGACCACGGGCCTTCAGCAGACTGAGCCACCCCTTGCTGGAGCCAGTGACCTTGGGTCCAAGCTGGCGAACTTTGGCTCAAGCCAGATGGGCCCGCGCTCAAGCTGGCGAGCTCGGGGTCTTGAACCTGGTTCTTCCGCATCCCAGTCCGACACTCTATCCACTGCGTCACTGCCTGGTCAGGTCAATTTTAATATAAATCTAAAACTGCTTTAAAAAGCTATTAATTTTTTAAAATACTGCAAGCAGAATAGCTTTTGTATTATGGTAAAGAAATGTGCATTTCTTTAGACTTTAGAGCAGGGATCATCAAGCTACTGCCCAGACTGCACTGCTGTCTATGTACAGCTAATAATGATTTTTGAAAACAAATCTAAAGAATAATATTTGTGATTTCTGAAATTTACATAAAATCTAATTTTTATTTATTTTTAATATGCATTTTCGCTTGTTTATGTAAAATGGCACTATGTTGATGCATAATACTTACTTGGGGGTTATGATTCCTTTTCTGCCCCAACAATTCCTTGTTGTTTATTTTATTTTGTTCTTGTTTTTGTGGCAGAGACAGAGAGAGAGAGAGGGACAGACAGACGGAAAGGGAGAGAGATGAGAAACATCAATTCTTCATTGCGGCTCCTTAGGTGTTCATTGATTGATTTCTCATATGTGCCTTGACCAAGGGGGGCTACAGCAGACCGACTGACTCCTTGCTCGAGCCAGTGACCTTGGGCTCAAGCTGGTGAGCCTTGCTCAAACCTGATGGGCCTGTGCTCAAGCTGGCGACCTCGGGGTACCAACCTGGGTCATCCGCGTCCCAGTCTGATGCTCTATCCACTGCGCCACCGCTTGGTCAGGCTCCTTGTTTGTTTTTAAAGATTTTATTTATTTATTTTAGAGAGAGGAGAAAGAGAGCTAGGAAACATCAACTTGTAGTTGCTTCTCATATGTGCCTTGACCAGGGAAATATGGGGTTTTGAATTGGCAACCTCAGTCAGTATTCCAGGTTGACGCTTTACCCACGCCGCCACCACAGTTCAGGCGAAATCTAAATTTTAGTACCCATAAAGTTTTACTGGAGCCTAACCTGTGGCAGCACAATGAATAAAGTGTGGACCTGGAACGCTGAGGTCACTGGTTTGAAACCCTGGGTTTGCCTGGTCAAGGCATATATGGGAGGTGATACTTCCTGCTCCTCCCTACTTCTCTCTCTCTTTCCCCCCTCTCCAAAATGAATAAATAAAATAAAATAAATAAGAAAAGTTTTACTGGAAAATAGCCACACCCATTTGTTTACATGTTAAATATGGCTGCTTTTGCCTGACCAGGCGGTGGCGCAGTGGATAGAGCGTCGGACTGGGATGCGGAAGACCCAGGTTCAAGACCCGAGGTCGCCAGTTTGAGTGCGGGGCCATCTGGCTTGAGCTGAAGCTCACCAGCTTGGACCCAAGGGCACTGGCTCCAGCAAGGGGTTGCTTGGTCTGCTGAAGGCCCGCGGTCAAGGCACAAGTGAAAAAGCAATCAATGAACAATGAAAAACTAATTATTGATGCTTCTCACCTCTCTCCGTTCCTGTCTCTCTGTCCCTATCTATCCCTCTCTCTGACTCTCTCTCTCTCTGTCCCTGTAAAAAAAAAAAAAAAAAAAAAAAAAAAAAAAGGTTAAGAACCACTGCTCTAGAGTCAAAGGAAAGAATTTATTATTTAATTTGCAAACTGGGAGTTCCAAATTACTTCCAAAGACATTTATTGTCTGCAACAACAATTAAGTGGATAATGCAACAAGACAATTAAGGCAGCTTAAAATGGATACATTCTGGTTTTCTTCTTCTTTTTTTTTTTCTTCTCTAAGTGACAGGAGAGGAGATAGAGACTCCTAAATGCACTGGACTGGGTGGGATCCTGAGGCAGAGGCTCCACAGAGCTATCCTTGGAGCCCGGGCAGATGTATTCAAACCAATTGAGCAATGGCTGCAGGGGAGGAATAGAGAGGAAAGGGTTGGGTGGGGTGGAGAAGCAGATGGACTTCTCCTGTGTGCCCTGACTGGGAATCTAACGCAGAACATCCACATGCTGGGCGATGCTTTACTGCTGAGCCAGCTGGCCAGGGCCCTGGTTTTCTTTTCCTTTTTAAAAAAAGTTGTTGCGGCCTGACCTGTGGTGGCGCAGTGGATAAAACATCGACCTGGGAACACTGAGGTCGCCAGTTCAAAACCCTGCACTGGTTCGGTCAAGGCACATATGGGAGTTGATGCTTCCAACTCCTCCCCCCTTTCTCTCTCTCTCTCTCTCTGTGTCTCCTCTCTAAAATGAACAAATAATAAAAAAAAGAAATTAAAGAAAACTGTTAAAAAAAAAAAGTTGTTGCATGCTTGACCAGGTGGTGGCACAGTGGGTAGTGTCGGACTGGGACACGGAGGACCCAGGTTCAAAACCCTGAAGTCACCAGTTTGAGCACGGGCTCATCTATCTGGTTTGAGCAAGGCTCATCAGCTTGAGCCCAAGGTCGCTGGCTTGAGCAAGGGGTCACTCAGTCTGCTGTAGCCTCCGCCAGGCACATATGAGAAAGCAATCAATGAACAGCTAAGGTGTCGCAACGGGGAGTTGATGTTTCTCATCTCTCTCCCTTCCTGTCTGTCTGTTCCTATATGTCCCTCCATTTCTCTCTCTGTTACAAAAAACGAAAAAAGTAAAAAAGTTGTTTCAGCCTCACCAGGCGGTGGCGCAGTGGATAAAGCTTCGGACTGGGATGCAGAAGACCCAGGTTCAAGACCCCGAGCTCACCAGCTTGAGCGTGGGGCCCATCTGGCTTGAGCAAAAGCTCACCAGCTTGGACCCAAGGTCGCTGGCTCCAGCAAGGGGTTGCTCGGTCTGCTGAAGGCCTGAGATCAAGGCACATGTGAGAAAGCAATCAATGAACAACTAAGGTGTCGCAACAGCAAAGAAAAACTAATGATTGATGCTTCTCACCTATCTCCATTCCTGTCTTTCTGTCCCTATCTATCCCTCTCTCTGTCCCTGTAAAAAATAAAATAAATAAAATAAAACCTTTAAA
Organism: Rhynchonycteris naso; assembly: GCA_037038555.1. Taxonomy (NCBI): domain Eukaryota; kingdom Metazoa; phylum Chordata; class Mammalia; order Chiroptera; family Emballonuridae; genus Rhynchonycteris; species Rhynchonycteris naso. The sequence goes on from CM073003.1 coordinate 23,253,116, forward strand.
AATAAAAAGTTGTTTCATGTTCACTTAGCCCTTTATAGCTTCCTATTCTTTTCCCATTTCCAACCACCTTCTGCAGATAGTCCAGTGTGCAAAATTAGGGGCCAGAAGATATTCACAAATTTCAATATTCTGTAATACAGAATTAGAAGAAAACTTACGAATGAACCAATTACTATTACTGTCTTTATTTTTTACACCTAATAATTTATCTCATGCTTTTTTTTTATTTGCAGGGACAGAGAGAGTCAGAGAGAGGGATAGATAGGGACAGACAGGAATGAAGAGAGATGAGAAGCATCAATCATTAGTTTTTTGTTGCGACACCTTAGTTGTTCATTGATTGCTTTCTCATATGTGCCTTGACCGCGGGCCTTCAGCAGACCGAGTAACCTCTTGCTGGGGCCAGCGACCTTGGGTCCAAGCTGGCAGGCTTTTGCTCAAGTCAGTTGGGCCCGGCTCAAGCTGGCGAGCTCAAGCTGGTGACCTCCGAGTCTCAAACCTGGGTCTTCCACATCCCAGTCCGACGCTCTATCCACTGCGCCACCGCCTGGTCAGGCTATCTCATGCTTTGTTAAAGAATAAAATGAAGTCTTTACTGTGGTCAGGACTCATCAGTGATGTATGATTGCTTTTGGTGAAGAGTGAGCAAACACCATGATAGAGATGAAAGTATCCTAGTGTATTCTGAAAGAAGGTGCAATCAAGAAATATTTTTATTATCTAGAATTTTTAGAATAACTTGAGTCTCCTAATTTTAAAAGATGGGGCTAAAAATGCCAAGAGTAAAGATAACAAAAGAGAAAGGAGGTTACGTTTCCCCTTTGAAAAATTTCACAAAACCATTATTTTAAACTTCAAGCGACCTAAACCTAATCTCTTCATTTAATGGAGCTGATTTGTGGTTTGAGTCTTCAGGACCAGGAGGAGGTCAACTGGGGACAACCGGAAGGCGAGTGCCAGAGGCCAAGTCCAGCACCTTCCAGTCTACATCTTCAAAAATGTTTTTTTTTTTTATTTTAGATTTTGATTTTTAGAAAGGGGGGGAGAGAGATAGAGGGAGAGAGAGGAAGAAGCAGGAAGCACCAACTCCTAATAGTTCCTTCTCATATCTTCCTTGACCAGGCAAGTCCAGGGTTTCTAGCTGGTGACCTCAGCATTCCATGTCGAGGCTTTATCTACTGCGCCACCACTGGTCAGGCTCTTTTTTTTTCATCCAAAAAAATTATTTTAAAAGATTTTATTTATTGATTTTTAGAGAGAGGGGAGAGGGAGAAAAAAGGAGAAAGAGGGAGAGTACTGGCTAGCTAAGAAAGCTGTCACCTCGGCCTTGTTGCCAGCGTCCTCAACTCTCCCTCACCCAAATGCGGCGTCCCCATAGCTGCTCTCTAGCCTTAGCGGCCCAGCACCTTCCAGCTCCTCCCACACCCTTCAGGCTCCCCTCCGAGGAGACAAGTTCCCTTAAGACAGGTGTCTCTCCTCACCGGCCTTCCTCTTTGAGGATTGATCATCAGACCCTTCTTAAATTCTGGACCTCTCTCTGACTTCAGATCTTTCCCCTGAAGCGCAGCCTCAGTCTCCCCTCGGTCCCCTCCCTCAGTCTGAAGACTCTTCGTCCTCGGTGAGCGAGGTTCCCTCAACCCCCTCCCTCGGTCTTCGGGGTCTTTGCCCTCTATCTGAAGAGTTAGTTCCCTTGCTCGTTCTAAAAGGTGCCTCCCTTCTCCACATATCCTCCTAGTACTGCGCAGCGTCGCGCTTTCCGGAGCTCGCTCGCGCCCGGCGCGGTCGTGGGGGCGCGCACGCCGGGCGGCGGCGACGCTGGACCGCGCGCGCAGCGTACGCGGTGACGTCAGTGCGCTGGCGGCGGCGGCGGCGGTGGCGGCGGCGGCCGGGCTGTTTGTTCTGCTCTCCCGCAGCGGAGGAGCCGAAGCTGTGGCTGCGAAGGTGGCGGCTGCCGCGGCGAGCAGAGCCAGTGAGTGTGGCGGAGCGACGAGTGGGCACCGGCGCTGCAAAGTAACCCGAGGAGGAGGCTGCGGCGGCCAGCGGGGGCGGCGTGCGGCCTAGCGTCTCAGGTGAGGACCGGTGCCCTTTAGGGCGGCAGGCGGCGCGGGGCGGCTGGCGAGAGCTCGCTGAGCGGCCCGCGTCACCTGCATTGCGTAACGGGGCCAGTGCGCCAGCTCCGACGCCATCGGCGCGGCGCGAGGGTGGGGAGGTTGGGGTGACGCGGGCTCGGGCCTGTGGGCCTCCCGCGTTCCCGTGCTACTCGCGCCGGGGTTGCTTGCGCCGTTGGCGTCAGGGCGTCGGACCGCTCGCTCGCCGGGTCGTTGGCGCCGCCGCCCAGAGCTCGAGTTGGCCAGCTGGGCGGGGGCGCGGGCGGGGGGCGCGGGGCGCGGGCGGGGCGGCCGGCCGGCCGGGGGCCGCCAGGGGGGGGCGGGCCGAGTAGCCCGGCACTTCCTGCCGCCGCCATTTTGTCAAGTGAGGAGGAGGAGGAGGAGGAGGAGGAGGAAGCGGTCGTTGCGGGGCCCGCGGCGCACCCGGCCCTGGTAAGTCCAGGCCCGGCGTGGTGGCCGCGGCGCCGCAGTCCCCGGGGCGGGCTCGGCTTCAGCTCGGCCGCTCACGTGGGTTGGGCCCTGCGCTTTCTTTCTCCACATCGGCGTCTTGATCTTTCTGCCCGGGCTAGGGCAGCGCGTCCCCTTCCCCGTTTCCTTACCTTCCCGAGTGTCTCCGGAGCTCTGCAGGAACGCGGCTGTTCCCTAGGAGGAGTCTGCCGCTGCACGCCTGCTATGGGGGCTAGCTTGGATCCCTTTACCCAACTTCTCCTAGCCTGGCAGCCTCTCGCTTGGCGCTTTGTTTTGCTCGATCGGTTCTTGCTTGTCGTCCTTGCCATGGTCTTTTGCTCTGTTGTGCGAGGTGGTGGTTTGGGATGAGGATTTGATGAAGTTGTGATTCAGCGAAATAAAATGATTGTTCCAAAAAAATGCAAAACGGAAATAGCACAGCTTTACCCGCTTGAGACGTCCCCAAGGCCTGGCCTTGGACTAAGATGGGAAATCCCACTTTGAGTAGTGGACAGTGTTCGGGTCGGTGGCTGAGTCATGTGCTTTTGCTGTGTGGCTGGCTGACCTTTCTTTTATTCAAGACCACGCATTGTTATTCGAAGTGTTTTTGTTCAGTTATTAACTCATTTAATGATTCTTACAACTTGGTGGGGTTTTATGATGGTCTTGGTCATTCGATTCATATTTACCCTTATATTGGGTACAACAAGTGACCCCTTAGAGTCTGTGTGCCTTATGAGAGTTGAAGTGTCTTCGCTTACCTTTGAGAGGGCTCTAGCCGACCGTATTTACAAAAACCCAGTCTCAGTGTACTTCTAAGCTCTTTAGTGCTATAATGGTTGGGAGATTTTCATGAATGAGGCTGTCAGGTTCCTTAACTTGTGAGTCTTGGGAATTACTTTACAATATTTGTGAATGTGCTTCCAATTTCAAGAAGGTTTTGGATGGCAGTTTTATTATCTTGCCATTGATTTAATAAAACTTTTTTGTTTGTTTAATTTGGGTAGTTCTTTTTTCCAGTTAGGCATTGTAGATAACCAAACCTTTCTCCCCAAAAGCTTCAACCTGAGGCAAGTAAAACTCATGTTCTCCTTTGACCAAATCGAGGAGGAAAAGCCACATCTGACACAAAGTGCATCTCCTCTTATCCCCTATACCCCTCATCTTGGTAGGAAACATAGTATCTAAGGAAGGGCTCAAACTGTGGAGTAAATGTAAGTAAGTCTTAGACTTTGTTTCCAAAAGTTATCTTTTTGAGCCAGTTGTGATCTTTGTGCTAAATTGTTCTTTTACTTTTGGAGGGGGAAATATTTTCATGTTATTGACTACCTTGAGATTTACAGATTAGGAGATTGTGGAGGCTTCTTTTTTTCTTAATTTAAAGGAAAAACCACTTGATGCCTCAGTGACTCGAAGAAGACTCTGGGCTGTTAAATCTTCTGACAGTCACTGTCATAGTCTGTGATAATAATGTGCATGTAAAATGTTTTTATTTTTATTTTGAATAAACTTGTGAAGTACAGCATGTTTTTATGTTACTGGTAAATTTATAAAAGAGAAAGAAGCTTGTCATTGAGAACTGCTGCTAACATTTCATAAATCTATGCTGAAATTTAATTCATGAGACATGAGTTTGTAAAAATGCACTTTGCTTAAATTGTTTATTTTTTAGACTGTAACTTCCATGAGGGCAGGGTTTTGCTTTGCTTTGCTTTGCCTGTTTTTATTCTCTGTTGTATCATCAGTGCCTAGAATGGCACCTACAACATTCTGAGTGAATAAACTGGAGCAAGAATTTGGCATGTCCATAGTAGCAACTGCAAATAATTTCTCTTGTTAATAAAATATTGTTAACGGGGTACATTATTGGTCAGTGGTAATGTACAAGAAATGGGAATTTTATGTATTTTAAATAATACTTCCTGATTTTAGAGAGAGAGGAAGGGAAGGAGAGAGACAGAGACAAACATCAATCTGTTCTATGTGCCCAGACCTGGGATCAAATCTGCAACCTTTACCTATTGGGACCACACTCTAACCAACTGAGCTATCTGGCCAGCACTAAGAAATGCGAATTTTCACTAAGATAACATAAAGCTCTCTAGGAACTGCGGTAGATTTATAATAGTCCAGGCAGTGTCTACTGTATATTTCCTACCTAGCAGTTTGAAATGTGGTGAGTGGGTATATGCTGTGGTTCAACCCTGACCTGGGTAGTGTTTTAAGAGGGCAGTGAAGTTTTTTCTTTTCCTTTTTTTAAAATTTTTATTTATTTATTCATTTTAGAGGAAAGGGAGAGAGAGAGAGAGAGAAGGGGGGGAGGAGCAGGAAGCATCAACTGCCATATGTGCCTTGACCAGGCAAGCCCAGGGTTCGAACTGGCAACCTCAGCATTCCAGGTCGACGCTTTATCCACTGCGCCACCACAGGTCAGGCAAGGGCAGTGAAGTTTTTATAATAAACAGGTATTGGTAGCATTTTTTTAAATTTTTATTTCTTTTGTGACAGAGTCAGAGAGAGGGACAGACAGGAAGGGAGAGAGATGAGAAGCATCAGCTCTTCGTTGTGGCACCTTAGTTGTTTGTTGATTGCTTTCTCATATGTGTCTTGACTGGAGGGCTACAGCAGACTGAGTGACCCCTTGCTCGAGCCAGCGACCTTGGATTCAAGCTGGTGAGCCTTGCTCAAACCAGATGAGCCTGCACTCAGGCTGGCAACCTTGGGGTCTTGAACCTGGGTCCTTCGCATCACTGACTGATGCTCTATTCACTGCGCCACCGCCTGGTCAGGCGGTAGCATTTCTTAATGTGAATCTCATGTTGTCAGTAAAAACCTGATTTACAAAAAAGAGCACTTCTTTTTAATATTCTGACTTCCTATGTCTGTAATTGGCCAATCCATCTCTGAACTCTTATGTACAAAGGAAGACAAAAAGATACTTACACAATAACTTTCTTAAAAATTACTTTTAGCCTGACCTGTGGTGGTGCAGTGGATAAAGCGTCGACCTGGGAACACTGAGGTCGCCAGTTCAAAACCCTGCACTGGCCTGACCTGTGGTGGCGCAGTGGATAAAGCGTCGACCTGGGAACACTGAGGTCGCCAGTTCAAAACCCTGCACTGGTCTTGTCAAGGCACATATGGGAGTTGATGCTTCCAGCTCCTCCCCCCTTTCTCTCTTTCTCTCTCTCTCTCTCTCACTCTGTGTCTCCTCTCTAAAATGAATCAAATAAAAAGAAATTAAAATAAAAAACAATGGAAAAAAAAAAAAACCCTGCACTGGTCTGGTCAAGGCATATATGGGAGTTGATGCTTCCAGCTCCTCCCCCCTTTCTCTCTCTTTCTCTCTCTCTCACACTCTGTGTCTCTTCTCTAAAATGAATAAAATAAAAACAAAATTAAAAAAAAAATTACTTTTATTTATTTATTCATCTTAAAGAAGAGAGAGAGAGAAGGAGGGGAGCAGGAAGCATCAACTCCCATATGAGCCTTGACTGGACTGGGCAAGCCTAGGTTTTTGAACCGGCTACATCAGCATTCCAGGTCGACGCTTGATCCACTGTGCCACCACACGTCAGGTCTACACAATGACTTTTATTTGGTACGTAAATTCTTTTTTCTTTTTTTGTGGCAGACAGAGGGACAGATAGGGACAGACAGACTGGAAGGGACAGAGATGAGAAGCATCAACTCTTGGTTGAGGCACCTTAGTTTCTCATTGATTGCTTTCTCATCTGTGCCTTGACTGGTGGGCTACAGCAAAACGAGTGACCCCTTGCTCAAGCCAGCAACCTTGGGCTCAAGCTGGTGAGCCTTGCTCAAACCAAATGAGCCCGTGCTCAAGCTGGCAAACTCTGGGTTTCGAACCTGGGTCGTCCTCCGTGTCCCAGTCCAACGCTCTATCCACTGCCACTGCCTGGTCAGGGAGTACATATATTCTTTTTTTTTTTTTTTTTTTAATATAGAGAGAGAGTCAGAGAGAGGGATAGATAGGGACAGACAGACAGGAACGGAGAGAGGTGAGAAGCATCAATCATTAGTTTTTCATTGCCGTTGCGACAGCATAGTTTTTCATAGATTGCTTTCTCACATGTGCCTTGACCGTGGGCCTTCAGCAGACCGAGCAACCCCTTGCTGGAGCCAACGACCTTGGGTCCAACCTGGTGAGCTTTTGCTCAAGCCAGATGGGGCCGCGCTCAAGCTGGCAAGCTCAGGGTCTCGAACCTGGGTCTTCCGCATCCTGGTCCGACACTCTATCCACTGCGCCACCGCCTGGCTATATATTTTTTATTAATGTATCCATCCACCAAATATTACTGAATATAAACTACATAATAATAGCTCTACTTAGATGTAATTTGCACATGATACAGTTTACCATTTTAAAGTATACAATTCAATATTTGCCTATTCTGCATATTTCGGGAATCATACAATACATAACTTTCTGTGTCTGGCAGCTTTCATTCAGTATAATGTTTTTAGGGTTTGTGCTGTAGCATGAATCAGTACATATTCATTTTATGATGGAATGATATTCCATTATGTACATATGCTAAATTTTATTCATTTATCAGTTGGTTGATATTTGGGTTGTTTCCATATTTTGGCTATCATGAATAGTGCTGCTTTGAATGTTTGTGTGCAGTTTTTTGTGTGGACATAGTATGAATTTCTCTTGAGGAGAACCCTAGGAGTGGAATTGCTGGGTCATGACAACTATTTGAGGCTATGCAATGACTTTTTAACTGCATTGATTTTCTTTTTTTTAAATTTATTTTTATTTTATTTTATTTTTTTATTTTATTCGTTTTTTAGAGAGGAGACGCAGAGTGAGAGAGAGAAAGGGGGGAGGAGCTGGAAGCATCAACTCCCATATGTGCCTTGACCAGACCAGTGCAGGGTTTTGAACTGGCGACCTCAGTGTTCCCAGGTCGACGCTTTATCCACTGCGCCACCACAGGTCAGGCTTAACTGCATTGATTTTCTAGTGCTTTTACAGATAGGTTAAAAGAAAAAGCTTAATGGAATATGGTGTGAGCATTTAAAAGAATGAGGAAATGAAAGTGCAAGGATAAAAAAAGAAAGTACAAGGATGTCAGCGTGTTGACATGTAGTACCGTCGGCATTATTTGATTCCCCTTTGGTTTTTATAAAGTTGTACATTGTTAAAAAGCAGTTTGAAATGCTAATAAGGCACAGAAAACGGTCTGGAGTATGTACCCCAAATTTCTACTACTGTTGTTATAAAGGGTGATTTTTTTTTCTTTATTTTTTTTTACAGGGACAGAGAGAGAGTCAGAGATAGGGACAGACAGACAGGAATGGAGAGAGGTGAGAAGCATCAATCAGTTTTTCGTTGCCGTTGCGACACCTTAGTTGTTCATTGATTGCTCTCTCACATGTGCCTTGACCGTAGGCCTTCAGCAGACCGAGCGACCCCTTGCTGGACCCAGTGACCTTGGGTCCAAGCTGGCGAGCTTTTGCCCAAGCCAGGTGGGCCCTGCGCTCAAGCTGGCGAGCTTGGGGTCTCGAACCTGGGTCTTCTGCATCCCAGTCCGATGCTCTATCCACTGCGCCAGTGCCTGGTCAGGCTATAAAGGGTGATTTTAAAAACAAATATTTTCTTCAACCTAAACAGGTTTCAAGTGATTCAGCTTGATTAAACTGCATCCATATACCCCAGCATAAATCATGGAATGTATTCCATTCTGAAGAAATAGATTAAGAGTTGGTCCAGTTTCATAGTTAAGGCAAAGCAGCCATCTGTCCCATCCTTCACCTGACTGAAGGGAATAGCACTGGTTACTCCACATTTGAAAATGAAATTATAAGGGTGTTTTCTTTAAACAAAAGTAGTACATGGTCATTTTAAAGAATTTGGAAAAATACAGAATATTAAGATGATGTTAGCCTGACCAGGCGTGGCACAATGGTTAGAGCATCAGACTGGGATGCGGAGGACCCAGGTTCGAGACCCTGAGGTCGCCAGATTGAGCGCCCGCTCATCTGGTTGAGCAAGGCTCATCAGCTTGAACCCAAGGTTGCTGGCTCGAACTAGGGGTCACTCGGTCTGCTGAAGACCCGCGTCAAGGCAAATATGAGAAAGCAATCAGTGAACAACTAAGGTGTCGCAACAAAAAACTGATGATGTGCCTGACCTGTGGTGGCGCAGTGGATAAAGCATCGACCTGGGAACACTGAGGTCTCCAGTTCAAAACCCTGTACTGGTCTGGTCAAGGCACATATGGGAGTTGATGCTTCCGGCTCCTCCCCCCTCTCTCTCTTTCTCTCTCTCTTTCTCTCACTCTGTGTGTCCTTTCTAAAAAAAAAAAGAATAAAAAAAAAAACTGATGATGCTTCTCATCTCTCTCCGTTCCTGTCTGTCTCTATCTATCCCCCCTCCCCCGTCCCTGTAAAAAGAAAAAAGGATGATGTTAAATGTTAAAAAAATTTAAATATTTTTGGCTTTCTGCATATGAGAAACAAAATTGGATTGTACTTTTAAGTTTTCAAAAAATATTACATTATTAACATTTCTAAATGCTCTGTTTTAAATCGTTGCCTAATAATATTCTGACATGAGCATCCTTAGTTTAATTCTATTTTTGCATGTGATTTTATTTTGTTTTTTATAATTTTTTGTGTGTTTGTGTGACAGAAATGGAGAGAGGGACAGTAGGGACATCCAGACAGCAAGGAAGGGAGACGAGAAGCATCAATTATTTGTTGCAGCTCATTAGTTGTCCTTATTGCTTTCTCGTATGTGCCTTGACCAGTGTGGCTACAGCAGAGCAAGTGACCCCTTGCTCAAGCCAGCGACCATGGGGTCATGTCTATGATCCTGCACTCAAGCTAGTGAGCCTGCACTCCAGTCGGTGACTTCGGTGTTTCGAACCTGGGTCCTCTGTGTCCCAGTCTGATGCTCTATCCACTGTGCCACTGCTTGGTCAGGACATAATTTGTTTTTTTAATTAATTTGTGTTAACAGGGTGTCATGCATGTGATTTTTGTTTTCTCTTTTTTTCATGTCTAGAATGGGAATTGCTAGACCAAAGGCTATGCATATTTTTTTTAAATCTCTTTTTTTTTATTCATTTTAGAGAGGAGACAGAGAGAGAGAGAAAGGGGGGAGGAGCTGGAAGCATCAACTCCCATATGTGCCTTGACCAGACCAGTGCAGGGTTTTGAACTGGCGACCTCAGTGTTCCCAGGTCGATGCTTTATCCACTGTGCCACCACAGGTCAGGCTATGCATATTTGAAAACTTGTTACAAATTACTTTTCTAGAAAAGTTCCATGGATTTCTGTTTCTCTGATCACAGCTTGACACAGTGTTTATAAGGGTGAGGGGATGAGGTTTTTAACATCTCCTCCCCCAAATAACAATTACCTAAAACCAAAATGTCATCTTGAGTTTGTTCTGAGAAGTAGAAAGTTTTGAAGATCTTGGACTTTGTTTCATGAGTTCCTGACTGTACACCAGTAGTTCAGTGTTAATCTTAATCAGGGGTCCCCAAACTTTTTACACAGGGGGCCAGTTCACTGTCCCTCAGACCGTTGGAGGGCCAGATTATAAAAATAACTATGAACAAATCCCTATGCACACTGCATATATCTTATTTTAAAGTAAAAGAACAAATACAATATTTAAAATAAAGAGCCTGACCTGTGGTGGTGCAGTGGATAAAGCGTCGACCTGGGAACACTGAGATCGCCAGTTCAAAACCCTGCACTGGTCTGGTCAAGGCACATATGGGAGTTGATGCTTCCAGCTCCTCCCCCCTTTCTCTCTTTCTCTCTCTCTCTCTCTCACTCTGTGTCTCCTCTCTACAATGAATAAAATAAAAAGAAAAAAACTTTAAAATAAAGAACAAGTAAATTTAAATCAACAAACTGACCAGTATTTCAATAGGAACTATGGGTGCGGATGCATCCTGTGCTCCTCTCCCTGACCAACAGTGAAAGAGGTGCCCCTTTGGGAAGTGCGGGCCGGATAAATGGCCTCAGGGGGCCGCATATGGTCCTCGGGGTGTAGTTTGGGAACCCCTGACCTAAATGCTCTGGCGATGGTGATAAGGAGGGCTTGAGTGGCCTCTTGTCCATTTCTGTAGCATTTTTTTCTGGCCTTCTGCAAAGACTGATACCACCAGTGCTGCACACTTACAGTTTGAATCCTGGCCCTGCTGTCCATTCTGTGACCTTCAGACTGTCACTCACCTTCTCCAAACTTCATTTACAAGTTTTTCAGCTGAGGGTAAAATGAGGTGGTGTCCTCTCAAGGTTACTTGTTGTTGTTGACCATGGCCAAGAATTGAAGTGGGGCCTGCCTGACTTTGGTGACGCAGTGGATAAAGCATTAACCTGGAATGCTGAGGTCACTGGTTCAAAACCCTGGGCTTGCCTGGTCAGGACACATATGGGAGTTAATGCTTCCTGCTCCTCCCATCCTGCTCTCTTTCTCTATTTCTCTCACTCTCTCTTTCTCCCTTTCGTATTTCTAAAATGAATAAATAAAATCTTAAAAAAAAATGAATTGAAGTGGGATTAGGTACCTGGGTAAGAGTTGAGCTGCTGAGGGCCAGGAAAGTACACTAGCTGACACCAAGATAAAACTAGGTGCTTTTCAGGCACCCTCTGCATGTGTCTTCCTCCAATTGAGCTGTGAGTGGAGACCAGTGGAGGAGGTGATTTCAAGTAAGAGTTGGAGTTGTTTTATCTGACGGGTTAAAAGGGGTGATAATGGGGTTGGTAGAAGTGCTATTGCTTTAGGGGTTTCCACCCTGGGATCCTGGATGAAAAGTTTGGGAAAATGATCTATCGGGGAAGGTGGTCTAGGGTATCCTCAGGCCTAAACTGTAACTTGTCTGTGTCATTAAAACCTGATTTTCTGAACAAAGGCAATGCTAAAGTGTCAGAAATTGCTGATGGCCTAAGGTTTTTCCGGCACATAAGCAGAGTATCCCTTTTTACTTTCCCTGCCTCCTCTGATCCTAATTTGAATGTATTGACTCTGGCCTTAGTGAAAGAATTCTGGTCTAAAAACAGGGACTCCTGGGAAGAGAGGCATGGCTTTTGGATGGGCCATAGAAATGGAGTTCCTGGCTGGGAGGCTGAGATCTTACTAATGGACTTTGGGCCTATTGACCAGAAGAACCACTTTATGCCAGTCACCATTACCAGGTGCTGTTAGGATCCAGTTCCATGTGGAATGCCTTTTGTGTTAAACCCAATTAGAACCCTGGCTGGTTTGCTCAGTGGATGAAGCATCAGCCTGGTTTATGGATGTCCTAGGTTTGATTCCTGGTCAGGGGACACAAGAGAAGTGACCATCTGCTTCTCCCTTTCCCTCTCCCCCTTCTCTTCCTCTTCTCCTCCCACAGCTAGTGACTTAATGCTCAGCATTAAGCCTGAGCATTAAGGATAGCTTGGTTTGTCTTAGCATCAGCCTCAGGCACTAAGAATAGCTGGGTTGATTTGAGTATCAGCCCCAGACAGAGGTTGCTGGGTAGATCCCGGTCAGAGTGCATGTGGGAGTCTCACTATCTTCCTTCTTTTCCCTTAAGTTTAAAAAAACAAAACAAAACAAGAAAACAGCAGCCCTACTTAGAGAACATATTTCTTTTTGGAGTTGGTCTGAGCGCCAATTAAGAGTACTTGAATGCGCCTGACCTGTGGTGGCGCAGTGGATAAAGCGTCAATCTGGAACACTGAGGTCGCTGGTTCAAAACCCTGCACATGTCTGGTCAAGGCACATACAGGAGTTGATGCTTCCTGCTCCTCCCTTCTTTCTCTCTCTCTCATACTCTCTCCTCTCAAAAATGAATAAAAAAAAAAAATTAAAAAAAAAGTACTTGAATGCATATGCAAGTTCTTCTTTTTGACCTATGACATACAAAAAAAGAGCTTTTTTAGTTCACCCTAGGTATAGGCTATTCTGTGATCTTTTCCTTGACAAATATTCTGACCAGCATTGGAAATTTCAGGACTTTGGGCTGGGGTGGCACGTTGGTTCGAACTATGTAGCAGGGAGAGAGAGCTATGGAATCTAGTATCAGGTTTCAATCCCAGCCTGACCCTCTTTAGACCTTTACCTCAGACCAGTTACATAATCCCTTAATCTCAGTTTCATTATTTGCAAAATGGATTCTTTATGCTGGGGGAGGTGGTGTCTCACATGTTTTTTGTGTTCAGATTAGGGGATTGAGGGGGAGCCTTTGTATTATATTCTGGTGGGTGGGAGGGAGTACTTGTTTTGAGAAAAGCTCTCTAGGCCCCACTTTGCCAGTGGTCATCTTCTTGGTCTTGTCTAGTTTAAGCTGAAACCCCTTGTTTGTTCATAGTTGCTATTATGTCCACAAACAGTGGCACACTGGAAACAGTGCTGAGGAAGAGTTGTTGGGCTTGGTATTGTGCAATTTCAAGAAACAGGAATTAGTAGTTCTTATGTCCTTGTGGGTGGCTAGTGTCCCCAGTTGTCCTACCCTAGGTAGTGACACATACATGATACATGTCTGTGGATGAATTGCCATTTGAGATTTTGTTTTGTGTAAAAGAAAAGGAAGAATGAAATAAATTTGGGGGTTTTACACCTGAAACACTTTCCACAGTGTTTGAGGAAACACATTTTTGGGGAGCAGGTTTTTTTTTTTATAAATTTTTTAATTTCTTTTTTTTATTTATTTATTCATTTTAGAGAGGAGACACAGAGTGAGAGAGAGAGAGAGAAAGGGGGGAGGAGCTGGAAGCATCAACTCCCATATGTGCCTTGACCAGACCAGTGCAGGGTTTTGAACTGGCGACCTCAGTGTTCCCAGGTCGACGCTTTATCCACTGCGCCACCACAGGTCAGGCTGGGGAGCAGGTTTTTAAAAAATTTTTTTTTTTTTAATGTGAAAGAGAGAGAGATAGAAAGGGAGAGAAATGAGAAGCATCAACTGGTAGTTGCAGCAATTTAGTTGTTCATTGATTGCTTTTTCATACGTGCCTTGTGTAAGAGTGGAGTGCTCTCGCTGAGCCAGTGACCCCTTGCTCAAGCCAGTGACCTTGTGGTTTAAACTGGTGACCTTGGGGTTTTGAAGCTCAGTCCTCAGCGTCCCAGGTCAGTGCTTTATCCACTGTGCCACCAGCTGGTCAGGCTAGGGAGCAGATTTTTATTGTGAGGGTTGAAACTGGAGAACTACATGGAATGTGGAACTTGCCTAGTGCAGGTGGGGTTGGGAATAGAAGGAACTGGGCTGTAAGGAGTACATTATACCTGCCTTGGGCCAGTTGCATACCTCCCAAACCTCAGTTTCTCATATGTGAAATGGGATAATAGGTGTGGACTCCAAGAACTTTAACCAGAATCTAGATTTTAAGAGAAAGTAATTCTTAGTATGTTCCTTTTTCCCAAACTATGGGTAATGAAATGAATTCAGTAGGTTGCAGTCGTATAAAGGAAAAAAGGAAGTGTCAGATGTCATTCATTCAAGGATATTTTTTAAAAACTTTGATTTTATGTATTGTGTACATGATAAAGTGCATTTTTTATTGCGGGTCATGTCAGAACAGTGTGAAATAACATTGTTTTAGGTCCGTGACGGTGAATCTATGATACCTGTGTGAGCACTGACATTGCGTAGCCATTTTCGATGACATGTGGCCGCATACCAGAGAAGTATGGGGCTGTATGCTGAGAGGGACGTTTCATCCCCGGCTCCTGCACGGCCAGGTGCAGTAGCCGAGGATAAAACATTTGCTGTAGTGTAAACACTCTGTGCCGGAGGTCTGTAGGCCAAACAACAGAACTTCAGAGCAGAGCATCTAGTTCTGGGACTTCCGGTTAGGCCATTTTTCTCCAAGTGACACACCACCTGAGTTATGTTCGGTTTTTTTTTTTTGGCGAATTTTGACACACCAAGCTCAAAAGATTGCCCATCACTGTTTTAGGTATTACTCAGTGTGAGTACTTTGATTTCCCTCCCTCTTTATTTTTTTTTGCCATTTTGCAGTCTGTTTATTTCTTCACCTGTCTAACGGTGACCTTGAATATGCTTTCTAGTAGCAGGTGAACTGCACTGATTTTTATTTTATTTTCTTCCTTGTACCTGCTGTTTACTAGAAGCTCTGGGGCCTAAGAGAGGTGTGGCGAAGTTGAGAAAGTATGTAGTGGTGAAGGTTGTCAGTAGTTTGCAACAGGTTAAACAAGAAGTAAATAGCCTGCCTGACCAAGTAGTGGTGCAGTGGATAGAGCATTGGCCTGGAACGCTAGGGATTCAGGTTCAAAACCCAAGGTTACCGGCTTGAGTGAGGGCTTGCCGGCTTGAACAAGGGGTCACTGGTGCAGCTGGCGCACTGCCCCCTCCCCCCACAGCAAGGCACATATGAGAAAGCAGTCAACAAACAACTAATGTTCCTCAGCTATGAGTTAATGCTTCTCATCTCTCACCCTTCCTGTCTCTTTCTCTCTCTCTCACACACAAAAAATGTCTTTTAGGAAATGGCTGTATTGAATAGGTCTTTCTGGTATAAATAACAAGCATAAAACTACTTACAAGAGGAAATTTGTTGACTGATGCGTCAAGAAGTCCAGTGGGGCTCTGGCACAACTGAATTCAGGGCTCGAACAGGGACATCAGAACTTGTTCTCTGTTTTTGATATCCTGATTTCAAGGTCAAGAATGAGTATTCCTGCCTGACCAGGTGGTGGCACAGTGTATAGAAGGGTCTACCTGGGGTGCTGAGGACCCAGGTTCAAAACCCTAAGGTCAGGCTTGAGCCCAAAGTCACTGACTTGAGTAAGGGTTTATTGGCTCAGTTGGAACCCTCCCAGTCAAGGCACGTATGAGAAAGCGATCAGGAAACAACTAAGGTGCCACAACTACAAGTTGATGATTCTCATCTCTCTCCCTTCCTGTCTGTCCCTCTCACTTTCTCTCTCTAGAAATAAAAAGAATACGTATTCCTCAGTAGTGCTCTGTGATGGCAGGAGAATCTGGCTCAGATCATGTGCAGGATGGAATGCCACCTTTCCTCAAACATGGCACCTGTAACCTATCTCTACCCTCCCTTCCCCCAACAGTAGCTCTAGCAGCATCTTGCTCATAATGAGACATGGGATGGGATACTTTGGGGGGTGAGTTTTTATTTTGTTGATGGAGGGAGGGAGAGAGAAGCATCAACTTGTTGCTTCACTTAGTTGTGCGTTGATTTTTTGTGTGTGTGTGGCAGAGACAGAGAGACAGACAGGCAGGAAGGGGGAGAGATGAGAAACATCAATTCTTCATTGCGGCTCCTTAGTTGTTCATTGATTGATTTCTCATATATGCCTGACTGGGGGCTACAGCAGATCGAGTGACCCCTTGCTCGAACCAGTGACCTTGGTCTCAAGCTGGTGACCTCGAGGTCTCGAACCTGGGTCCTCCGCGTCCCAGTCTGATGCTCTATCCACTGTGCCACTGTCTGGCCAGGCCAGTTGTGCGTTGATTTTTTTGTCATATGTGCCTTCGCTAAGGATTGGACCGGTGACCTCAGGCTCACGTTGGCAACCTCAGTGTTCCAGGTTGATGTTCTGTTGACTATGCCACCACCGGACAGGCTAGATGGAGAGCTTTTGTTGAACCATTTTTGTATTTTTCCAACGTTAGAAGTGGGGAGGCAGTCAGACTCCCACATGTGCCCAACAGGATCCACCCAGCATGCCCACCAGGAGGCAGTGCTCTGCCCATCTGGGGTGTTGCTCTGTTGTAGCCAGAGCCATTCTAGCACCTGAGTTGGAGGCCATGGAGCTGTCCTCAGCGTTCGGGCCAACTTTGCGCCAATGGAGCCTTGGCTGCAGGAGGGGAAAAGAGAGAGAGAATAAGGAGAGGGGGAAGGGTGGAAAAGCAGATGGGCGCTTCTCCTGTGTGCCCTGACCAGGATTTGAACCTGGGACTTCAACATGCTGGGCTGACGCTCTACCACTGAACCAACTGGCCAGGGCTTGACCATCTGTTTTTGTTTTGTTTTTATTTTTTAACTTTATTTTATTACAGGGACAGGGACAGAGAGAGAGTCAGAGATAGGGACAGACAGGAATGGAGAGAGAGGAGAAGCATCAATCATTAGTTTTTCATTGCCGTTGCAACACCTTAGTTGTTCATTGCTCTCTCACATGTGCCCTGACTGTGGGCCTTCAGCAGACCGAGCAACCTCTTGCTGGAGCCAGCGACCTTGGGTCCAAGCTGGCGAGCTCGGGGTTTCGAACCTGGGTCCTTCTGCATCCCAGTCCGACACTCTGTCCACTGCGCCACCACCTGGTCAGGCACTTGACAATCTGTTTTTTTACAGTTGAAGTAAAGTGTAACCCCTAATTTGAAGCAAGAAAATTTGGATAGCTGAAAGTAATTATCCATACTAGGATGATGAATCAGAATTAGTTGAAACCAGCTTAGACTGAGTTACTCAAGAAAAGGGTAAAGTGCCTGACCTGTGGTGGCACAGTGGATTAAAGCCTCGACCTACAACTCTGAGGTCGCTGGTTCGAAACCCTGGGCTTGCCTGGTCGAGGCACATATGGGAGTTGATGCTTCCTGCTCCTCCCCTCCTCTCTCTCTCTCTCTCTCTCTCCCCCCTCTCTGAAATGAATAAGTAATAAAAATAATTTTTAAAAAAAGTTAAAAAAAAGAAAAAAAAAGAAAAGGGTAAAGTAAATACGGTTAAGGATGTACATATTTCTGATCCTGTGGAAGAGGAATAAATGAAAGGCATGGTTTATTTTCCAAGATCCCAGCTATAGAAGGTGCTGCTATGGAGGCTCTGGGAGAAGTCATGCCAAGTTTTGAGTCTCTTGGGTGGGTGAGAGGGCTCCATCTACCAGTGAAAGGGTCTAGTTTGGCCATAAGAACAGCCCTCAGGAGAGGTAAGATAGGCTTAGACCATCAAGAAGCCCAGGGCACCTGTACAGGTGGTTGCACAGTGGATAGAGCGTCAACTTGGGACACTGAGGACCCAGGTTCAAAACCCCGAGGTTGCCAGCTTGAGCGTGGGCTCATCTGGCTTGAGCACAGAGTCATTGGCTTGAGTGTGGGATCATAGACATGACTCCATGGTCACTGGCTTAAGCAAGGGGTCATTGGCTCAGCTGGAGCCTGTCCCCCACCACCATGTATGAGAAGCAATCAATGAACAACTGATGCTGCAACTAAGAGTTGATACTTCTCATTTCTCTTCCCTTTCTGCCTCTGTCTCTGTCTCTCTCTAGCTAAAAAAAGAAAAAAGAGGAAGCAGCAGCACAGGGTAAGACTCAGATAAGAGACTGGCTAGATAAATTTCAGTAAATGCTTACATGAATGAAATTGTAATGGAGAACATTTCAGTAGACTGGATTCATCTTTGTCCATGCCTATAAAAAGTATAGTCATTTTGCCATATGCTAAACTGTTTCTGTACTTGAGTTCTTGTAAAGTCTGCTACTTGGCATTCCTCTTATTATAGAAAGTTGCTTAGTTTCAATATCAAAAACAAGTGTTAAGCGCTGCTAGAGTAATCATTTTCTGACAGTTTTTGTTGTTGGCTTTATTTAGTCTTTTAAGGGGCTCAGAATAATTGAGGATCCACTGACCAGGGATGAGACTAGCTCTCCTTCTTTCTTTTAAAAAAGATTTTATTAAATTTTAGAGAGAGAAAGGTGGGGTGGGTTGGGGGAGTGGGAAGCATCAACTCTTACAGAAGTTACTTCTCATATGTTTCTTGACCAGGCAAGCCCAGGGCTTTGAACTGGCAACCTCAGTGTTCCAGGTCGAGGCTTTATCCACTGTGCAACCACAGGTCAGGCAGCCCTGCGTCTTAATTTGAGGGGAGGTCAGAGGTCCGTCTCCTTGAGGATGTGATGAATACTGTGGATTCTTTCTTCAGAAAAATGCTTATGTGTGAACATTGAACAGCTTTTATGGGAGGGGGGTTAAAACTGTAAACCCCACCCAAGGAGTATGTACTAAAATATACTGCTCACAAATATTAGGGGATATTTTCTTTTTTTTAAATTTTATTCATTTTTGATAGGGGAGAGAGAGAGAGCAGAAGAAAGAGAAGGGGGGAAGAGCAGGAAGCATCAACTCCCATATGTGCCTTGACCGGGCAAGCCCAGGGTTTCGAACTGGTGACCTCAGAGTTCCAGGTGGACGCTTTATCTACTGCGCCACCACAGTGTCAGGCTAGGGGATATTTTCAGAATGAATATGAAGTGATAAAATATCCCCTAATTTTTGTGAGCTTTGTAAATTAACTGGATTTTACTTTGAGAATGAGAAATTTCTTATGTTCACTAAAAGGCTCTTTGTGGTTCCTGACCTGTGGTAGCACAGTGGATAAAGCGTTGACCTGGAACGCTGAGGTCTCCTGTTCAAAACCCCAGACTTGCCCCATCAAGGCACATGTGGGAGTTGATGCTTTCTGCTCCTCCCCCCTTCTCTCTCTCTCTCCACCTCTGTAAAATGCATAAATAAAACAATTTTGGCGGGGAAAAATAAAGGCTCTTTGTGGTTGTGAAGACTTTCCTTTTTGTATGCATTCTGTTTTTTCAGAAATTTGCAAATTTATGAAGTAGAAACTGTGGAGCACCCATTTTGGTTTGTCCATGTAAAAATCTTCCAGTTTTTACAGAGCCCTCAAGTAACCTGTGTGTCAGCAGTGGTACAAACCTGACCAGGGCTCCCGTGTAGCTCTTTCTCAGCTTGTCCTCTTTCCTGAGCATAAAGAATGTCAGAATGTGCCATAATAGGCCTACTGCAGTGGCTGCAGGTGGAAGAAGATTTGTATTGTGCGGCTCTTCACTGAAGCTGCCACATTTCTAAAATTGTCCCAGTATTTGATATCAGCCTAGAGTCTTCGCTGCAGAAGGTAACACAGTGGGTCACTAGCCAGCGTGATCATTTGGTGGGGTTGGATATTGGGTTGACTTAAGAGTATATCTGTGGTCCTTTGAATGGCTTAGCACCTGCTCTCTGCTGTGGAACATTTGTTCATGCCTTTGAACCTGCAGACTGAGGGAGACAAACCATTTTTCAGCATAATACACTGGGTTTAAGACTATGAATATGCTACATCAGGTGGTGTGTATGATGCCAGTATTCTCTCCCTCCCCAAATCCCTGTCTGGTGAAAGAATAGGAAGTACCTATGAAGTTGAGTAATTCTTACTTCTGTAATTGGAGTAGAGTTGTCAAAGGTCGGAAAGGACCTATTCTGTGAATAGTGCAAATGAATTTTACTCTTTCCTAATCTCTAGTGTGAAGAGTAAATTTGTATGTGCTAGTCCCCCATTCATTTACTGTTCATGTTAGCTTTAATTAATCCCATTGCTCTGCTTAGTTGAATTACAGTCTTATTGTACAAGCGTGACTTGTTACTTAAGCAGTTTCCCCCTGCTAGTAAGAGGTGTAGCAGTTTGGTAAAAGGTGGTATTATCCATGTGTAGATTGTTTTCTTTGTAATCCTCATTAGAAAGTCCTTGGCTTTCACTTACAAATTGTTGCCAAGTAACAGAGTTGTGTATATGTCTTCATTTGTTTTCCTTTTGACACTAGGAAACAATGAGCTGACAGATGAGCTGTCTGAAATAGCACCACCTTCATGTTGATCTATTTCAAGATGATAACTTTACATATCTTTGTAATCCTAAGAATGCAGTTTTAACTTACCAGTCTTGGAGGCCTTTTGAGTTGCAGCAGCATAGCTTACTTGTCCTCAGTGTTATCCCTTAGGACATCTCTGCTTTTTTGCTCTGGGAACCCATGCAAGCATCCTTTCCTGTACTTGTGAGAGCTGGATACAATCCCTAGCCTGTGGCTTTTTCTGCTTGCCTTCTGGAGCCCCACATTACTATTGTTCACCTTGAGACCATGTTATTATTGATTCCTGACTCCTTGTGAAAAACTTCAAGGCTTTTTGCAAAAATAGCCTGTGAGTAGACTTCCCAGTAAAAGTTAGAACTACCCTTCTGAGTGGACCTTTATTTTCTGTTACTTGTTTGCCTATTCTGAAATGCTAAAGTCGAATGAGTCACCCTACTGTGTCAGCCTTAGTATATGGAACAACAGTGTCATTTCTTCTTCCTCACTTTGTTCTCCTCTCCAGACTGGGAGCTTGAGCATACGTTTATGATTACTCCATTTTAGTGAATATTTGAGTGATTACTGTGCGTCAGGTGCTGGATTTCTAAGTGCCTACATAGAATATTGTCTCCAGTATTGTCTCTATTTTGCAGATAAGGAAGCTGATGCCCAGAGCACTCAGTCACTTGGGCAAGGTTAGATTTGCAAGGGCACAGAATTGGTAAGTAGTGGCGCCTGACTCCAGAGCCCATGTGCCCTTGACTTCTGTGAGCTGTTGGAGGGAATTGCCACAGACAGATATTTGGGACAATATATAGTGAGCACAAGGTAGACCTAGGAATTGCTCTCTGAGAGGTCAGTCTGGACAGTCCAAGAAGGAAGAGAGGCCTTCCATAGGAAAGGAACTGGCTTTTAGGCCGGTCCATCTGGAGGACAGCTGTGGTTTGGATGGAGACCTGAACAATTCTGTAGGCAAGTAGCTGTTTCTTGGGACACTCACTGGGGCAAGGCAGGGAATGGTCTGGGAGGGTCATTACTCTGGCTAAGCAGATTTCCTTTTCATTAAATGCATTACATGAGTGGAATTAAGTCTAACCTTGAAAAGCTTTCCACAAGAACACCAAGCTTCCTTGATTTGGTTTCAGTACAGAGGAGGGAGTTTGGGGGAGTCAGTAAATTGAAGTGGGTGTCATCTCTAGCCTAGGCCCTCCAGGCTTGTTAAGTCAGGGGTGTGTACTACATCAGGGGTCGGGAACCTATGGCTCGCAAGCCAGATGTGGCTCTTTTGATGGCTGCTCACAGACAAATCTTTAACAAAAAAATAATATTAAAAATATAAAACATTCTCATGTATTATAATCCATTCATTTCTTACTACTCATGTTCATGGTTGTGGGTGGGTGGAGCCAATCACAGCTGTCCTCCGGGACAACACCAAATTTTTATTGGATAATGCGTAACGTACACGGGTTGTTGTATGGCTCTCACGGAATTACATTTTAAAATATGTGGCGTTCATGGCTCTCTCAGCCAAAAAAGGTTCCCGACCCCTGTGCTAGATGATCTCTTCGGATTATGGTGAGCCTCAGTTTCAAAGTGTTGCTCATTGTAAGGTAGAATTGAGTTCTCGTTTATGGGTGCTTATTTCCCACTTAGGGTTTCTTATTTGAAGGGAATTCCCTGCCTTAAGTAAATGTGCTAAATTGTGTGATTCTGCCAGTACAGGACTTACTCCTAGGCAGTCAGCCACTGTGTAATAGTGTACATGTACAGTGAGGATTCATTGGTGTGGTGAATAAAGGTGTTTCTCATGTCTGTGTGCCATGTACAGTTAAACTGTAACTGGAGGAGAGTGTAGCACGTGTTCCAGGAATCCTCATCCCTAGTGGTGAGTGATGCAATGCTATAAAGGTGATATAATTCATTTAACAAGTGTGCCCTGAAGAAACATTTTCATTTTACTTTTATAACTTTTCTTGACTTTGTAAAATGACAGTTGATCTCATTGAGTAACAGTTCGGCTCTTTTTTTTTACAAGGACAGAGAGAGGGATAGATAGGGACAGACAGACAGGAATGGAGAGAGATGAGAAGCATCAATCATTAGTTTTTCGTTGCCGTTGCGACACCTTAGTTGTTCATTGATTGCTTTCTTACATGTGCCTTGACCGCGGGTCTTCAGCAGACCGAGCCACCCCTTGCTGGAGCCTGCGACCTTGGGTCCAAGCTGGCGAGCTTTTGCTCAAGTCAGATAGATGGGCCTGTGCTCAAGCTGGCGACCTTGGTGTCTCGAACCTGGGTCTTCCGCATCCCAGTTCGACGCTCTATCCACTGCGCCACTGCCTGGTCAGGCAACAGTTTGGCTCTGAGTGGCTATGAGAAAAGTTCACTCCAAGAGAAAATGGTAGAAGGGGTTAGACAAGTTCCATGCAAACTTGGACTAGTAATTAATTAGAGAGTTCATGAGCAGAACATACTAGATTGATTGCAGCATAATTCTCCCGCTGCTCTAAGACTCTACTGCTTATAGAATAAAACCCAAAGTCCCATCCTGGATACTCTGGACCCCTGGCTTCTATGATAGTTCACTATTTCATTCCATGTCTTTGCATTTTATTTCTCCGAGAATCTTGCCATCTCTCGGTCTAGTTTGGATATTTTTTGTTTTACAGTAACCCACCTAATAACTAAAGCTGTGCTGTTCAGTGGAACTTCCTGCAGTGATGGAAACGTTGGGTTTTTGGATTATTCTGCATGGTGACCACCAGTGCCAAGAGGCAAGTGAGCTCTTAAAGATAGCTAGAAGACTCAACATCATGGCTGCTTTGACAGGTTTCAGAGAAGAGGACCTCACTTTGGTCCCATGAGGCTCCTGAGGTGTCCTAGTTGACATTGCCCTGTAGGCAGTTGGATGTGCAGTTCTGTGGTGCAGGGGCTGTTCTAGCCTGACTTGGGGGCTGCTTTAGGCTTTGCCAGGAGGATGGGGCAGGTCTCCCTGGGACCATGGGGAAAGAGAAAAGAAGGGGCCTGGGGCCATCATTTATAGTGAGAAGATACCGAAGACTAAATCATGATTTATGTAGTTGGGAAAATACGCCTTCTGCCACCTCCTGTAGGAGGTTGTAAGTGGAATCCCTGTAGGATCCCAGGCTTGAGAAAGCCAGGCCTATATGGGGTAAGTTAGGTGAATAAATAGCATTCATTGGGGAAGGGCTTTTCCTTCTAAAATCATCGGGAAATGAATTCCAGTTGCCTACATAAGTATTATGTTCCCTAGTGTCTGCCCTTGAAAATTCACCACTCCTCTGGAATGTGCTTTATCTGATTTTACTGGGCTGTTTGTTTAGTGACAGACACAGGGAAGGAGACAGAGAGGGACAGGTAGGGAGAGAGATGAGCAGCATCAGTTCTTCGTTGCTCCACCTTAATTGTTCACTGATTGCTTTCTCATATATGCCTTGACCAGGGGGCCTACAGCAGAGTGAGTGACCCCTTGCTCAAGCCGGGTGAGCCTGCGCTCAAGCCAGTGACCTTGGAGTTTTAAATTATTTTTATTTATTTATTCATTGTAGAGGAAAGGGAGAGAGAGAGAGAAGGGAGGAGGAGCAGGAAGCTTCAATTCCCATATGTGCCTTGACCGTGCAAGCCCAGGGTTTTGAACCGGCAACCTCAGCATTCCAGGTTGATGCTTTATCCACTGCGCCACCACAGGTCAGGCAGACCTTGGAGTTTTGAACCTGAGTCCTCTGCATCCCAGTCCAATGCTCTATCCACTGCGCCACCACCTGGTCAGGCTACTGGGCCATCTTTATGGCATTTGTTTCATATATATCTCTCTCTGTCATTTTATTTATTTATTTATTCATTTGATTGATTGATTGATTGGATAAATGATTTTTAGAGAGAAAGAGAAGAAGGGGGTGTGGAGAAGTGGGAAGCATCAATTCTCACATATGTCTTGATTGGACAAGCCTGGGGTTTCAAACTAGCCATCTCAGTGTTCCAGGTTGATGCTTTCTCCCCACCACTGGTCAGCCCTTTTTTTTTTTTTTTAAGCAGCCGGGGGTGGGTAAGGACAAGCAGGGACAAACAGGAAGGGAGAGAGATGAGAAGCATTGACTTGTGACACTTTAGTTGTTCATTGATTGCTTTCTCATTTGTGCCTTGACCGGGGGCTTCAGCTGAACCAGTGACCCCTTGCTCAAGTGAGCGATCTTGGGCTTCAAGCCAGCGACCATGAGATCGTGTCTATGATCCCATGCTCAATCTGGTGAGCCTGCACTCAGGCCAGCAACCTTGGGATTTCGAACCTGGGTCCTCATCATCCTGAGTCGACACTCTATCCACTATCTGGGCAGGTATCCTTCTCCCCATTTTGTGAGCAGAGCTTTGGGTGCTAGACTTGCCCAATTGACTCATAATTTTTTAATCTTTTTTTTTATGTTTTATTTATTTTTTACAGGGACAGAGAGAGTCAGAGAGAGGGATAGATAGGGACAGACAGACAGGAACAGAGAGAAATGAGAAGCATCAATCATTAGTTTTTCATTGCCATTGCGACACCATAGTTCATTGATTGCTTTCTCACACGTGCCTTGCTTGACCTTGGGCCTTCAGCAGACTGAGCCACCCTTGCTGGAGCCAGTGACCTTGGGTCCAAGCTGACGAGCTTTTGCTCAAGGCAGATGGGCCCTATGCTCAAGGTGGAGACCTCGGGGTCTCGAACCTGGTCTTCCGCATCCCAGACCGATGCTCTGTCCACTGCGCCACTGCCTGGTCAGGCTCATTATTATTTTTTTTAAGAATTTATTTATTGCCTGACCAGGCGATGGCGCGGTGGATAGAGCGTCGTACTGGGATGCAGAAGACCCAGGTTCGAGACCCCGAGGTCGCCAGCTTGAGCACGGTCCCATCTGCCTTGAGCAAAAGCTCGCCAGCTTGGACCCAAGGTCGCTGGCTCCAGCAAGGGGTGGCTCCGTCTGCTGAAGGCTCGCGGTCAAGGCACGTGTGAGAAAGCAATCAATGAACAACTATGGTGTCATAACGGCAAAAAAAACTAATGATTGATGCTTCTCATCTCTCTCCCTCCCTGTCTGTCTGTCCCTATGTATCCCTCTCTCTGACTCTCTCTCTGTGCCCTTGTTAAAAAATAAATAAATAAATAAATAAATTTATTGATTTTGGAAAGAGAGAACAGGGGTAAGAGCGGGAAGCATCAGCTTGTAGCAGTTGCTTGTCGTATGTGCCTTGACAGGGCAAGCCCGGGGTTTCAGTCTGGTGACCTCAGCATTTCAGGTTGATGTTTTATCTACTGTGCCACTGCCAGTCAGGCTGACCCATTATCTTTGTATGTAAAGAAAGTGATTGAAGGTTCAAGTAGGGATTGTAGGGTGAGCTGTGGTTCTAGAAGGTGCCAGTTGTGGGTCTGCCTGGAATGAGTCAATTGAGTGAGGTGAATGAAACCTGCCAGCAGAGCTTGTACAGTGGGCTGCCAGCCAGACCCCACAGCCTATTTGATTTTACTCCATGATTACAGGCTTGGGAAATGTGAATATTTTAAAAGTTAATACTAAGTCATGATGCTCACTTTTTTTTTTTAATTTTAAAGACATTATTCATTTTATAGAGGGGAGAGAGAGAGGGGGGAAAGAAAGTGAGAGAGAAGCGGGGAGGAGTAGGAAGATTCAACTCCCATATGTGCCTTGACCAGGTAAGTCCAGGGTTTTGAATTGGAGACCTCAGCATCCCAGGTTGATGCTCCATCCACTGCGCCACCACAGGTCAGGCATGATGTTCACTTTTTTTTTTTACAGGGACAGAGAGAGAGTCAGAGAGAGGGATAGAGAGGGACAGACAGACAGAAACAGAGAGGTGAGAAGCATCAATCATTAGTTTTTCGTTGCCGTTGCGACACCATAGTTGTTCATTGATTGCTTTCTCACACGTGCCTTGACTGCGGGCGTTCAGCAGACTGAGCCACCCCATGCTGGAACCTGCGACCTTGGGTCCAAGCTGGCGAGCTTTTGCTCAGCCAGATGGACCCGTGCTCAAGCTGGTGAGCTTGGGGTCTCGAACCTGGGTCTTCCGCATCCCAGTCCGATGCCCACTGCGCCACCACCTGGTCAGGCGATGTTCACTTTTAATGATATGATTAATAGTGTTGATTCTTACTTTCTGTTGCATTTTATTTTACCCCTTGCACCAGCCCTGTGAGGAATTTTTGCTGAAGCCAATTGCCTACTTATTTTTTGTAGTCAAAAGCACAACATAATGTTAGCAAATTACTGGTAACATTTATAAGTGTACAGTGGTGTAAACTATACACACGTTGTGCAACAGATCTCTAGAACTTTTTCGTCTTGCAATACTGAAACTATATCCATTGAACAACTCCCCTTTTTCTCCTCCCTCAGTCCCTGGCAGCTACATTTTACTTTCTAACAGTTTGACTATTTTAGATGCCTAACATAAATAAGATAGAATCTTGCAGCATTTGTCTTTTTGTGACTAGCTTATTTCACTTGTCATACCACTCTTAGACTTCTGCCACTTCCTCATTTTAAGTTCATCGATGTTGTGGTAACCATAGCTCATTTTCACCAAAGTGTGAATGCATCACAGTCTTTTTGTCCTTTATTGGTGAGCATTTTGGTCATTAGATTTGTTTTTATTGAGGAGGAATGGAGAACAGACAAGGTACCATAATAAGCATGTTGCTGTGGGCATTCTTCTGTATGTGTACGTTCATGAGACATGTGTGCTGGTGTCTCAGTAAGTGCCCAGGACTGGAATTACTGGGCCATTGGAGATGTCATAATGCCAAATTATTTTAAAAACCAGTTATATCAGTTTACCTTATTCCCACATCCAAAAATGTTGGGTTGCATTTTTTTCACTAATGTTAGCATTAACAGATTTTGTATAATGTCCCAGTCTTAGGGGATATTAAGTGTCATTGTGACTTCAGTTATTAGGAAAATACAAATTAATGAGGCAAACATCTTTTGCCCTTCTTTGAAATGCCTGTTCCTGACTTTAGCTTTTTTTTAGCTTGTTTATGTTTTTAAATTGATTTGCAGGTGTTCTTTGTAGAGTCCAGTACCAGATCTTTTAGGGTATTTCATTTTGCCAGTATCTCCCCCAAGTTTGATGTGTTGTCCCCCCACCACTTTTACAGCATCTTTTGAGGAACGGAAGATCTTAATTTTAGTGTAGGTGAATTTACTGACCTTTGTATTATGGTTGTTGGGAAGAGCACAGCCTGAAGAAGTAAATGTTTTATATATATCTTCTAAGAGTTTTGCCTTGCAACTATGCCCTGAATCCATCAGGAGTGATTTTTGCATATAGGTTTAAGATTCATGCAGCCTTCAAACCCTTGAAGGTTTCGCAACCTCAGTTGTGTCCTTAGCTGTAACACTTAGATCCTAATTTCTACTGTGCACAAGGTTCTTGTGAGGTCAGAATATAATGTCCCAACACTTGAGCCCTGAGCTCAGTAGGCTTTTAGTAATTGGCCCTTGGTCTGAGCCTAGCTGTTGCATTCCCTAAGTGTGTGGACATTCAGAGAAAGTTGGCACTTAACTCTGAAAGTTATTGCTATTATGTTGCCTGCCAACTACTACAGGCATTCTGGCCAGTTGGGTTTGGCTGCTGAATGAATGAATCCCCTGACGGGGCTTGGAAGATGTTCAGTCAGTGTGCAAAGGCTTGCCTGGTGCAAACAAGTGCTCAGTCAGTCCTAGAGTTGATGGGTGTGATATCTGGTGCATTCTAGAAATGACTTCTTCAACCCTGGTGCAGTCTTTCTTTTTTTTCCTTCTTTGTTTTTTGACAGAGAAAGAGACAGACGGACAGGAAAGGAGAGAGATGAAAAGGATTAATTCTTTGTTGTGGCTCCTTAGTTAGTTGTTCATTGATTGCTATCTCATATGTGCCTTGACCGGGAGTGGGGTGGGGGCTCCAGCTGAGTGAGTGACCCCTTGCTCAAACCAGCGACCTTGGGCTTCAAGCCAGTGACCATGGGGTCATGTCTGTGATCCCACGCTCAAGCCAGTGACCTCGAGGTTTCAAACCTGGGTTCTCTGTGTACCAGTCAGACGCTCTATCCACTGCACCACCGCCTGGTCAGGCATCCCTAGTGCAGTCTAAAGGTTGAGTCC
Source organism: Rhynchonycteris naso (assembly GCA_037038555.1). Classification (NCBI taxonomy): domain Eukaryota; kingdom Metazoa; phylum Chordata; class Mammalia; order Chiroptera; family Emballonuridae; genus Rhynchonycteris; species Rhynchonycteris naso. The sequence goes on from CM073003.1 coordinate 23,281,404, forward strand.
TGACACTCTTTACTTATTTATCTATTCATCCATCTATTCATCCATCCATCTGTCCCTGGTGCAGTCTTAAGGATGAGTCCTGACACTTCTTTTGTTTATTTATGTATTCATTCATTTATTCATTTATTTCTGGAGCAGCCTTAAGGTTGAGTCCTGACACTTCTTTTATTCGTTCATTCGTTCATTTTAGAGAGAGGAGAGAGAGAGAGAGAGAAAAGGGGGGAGGAGCAGGAAGGATCAACTCCCATATGTGCCTTGACCAGGCAAGCCTAGGGTTTTGAATTGGCGACCTCCAGCATTCCAGGTCAGCGCTTTATCCACTGCACCACCACAGGTCAAGTCTTGACACTTCTAACCAGGAGCCTCAGGCTTTGAGAGGAGCTGGTTTAGTGACTGCCAGGGACCACATGTACCAGCACACGGTGTGCATTAATGTTAGCTAACAGATGGCTGGGGATCTGTTGATCATTGGTATTTTTGTCACAGCATACCTTCTCTGAATGACTCATGGAGGAATAAAATGGGCTGAGATTGTGTGGTATGGTTAAAGATGTCCATGATCAGAGTAATGACCACGAAGGCTGGGTGTATGTTTCTTTGATAGCTCTGACCAGAGTAAGGATTTTGGGAGCCTTTTGCAGTTGCGTTCTCTGAGTGTTGTTGCTGGAATTTTGGTCAGGAGCTTTGTTGTACATTTTTCTCACTGAGCTAGGCATATAATAAGCCATAAAATGTTTGTTGATCCTTCCCTTCTCATCCTCATAATGTCCACACTTAAAAAAACAGGAAACATCCCAAGGTACAATAGCCAAGGAGTGGTTTGTGAACCTGGGCCTTTCATGATGGTAGGGGCTGTCACATCACAGTTAAAAGTGACAGGGTCTGTACATACGTTGTTTCATCAACACCAGAACACAGAAAGTGAGGGGAATACTGTATTGATAGTTTAAGTAACTCTGAGCTAATACGTGAAAAATGGTGTTGTGGTGCAAGGTAACCTTTTACCTACTTGTGGCTTTGTTGCGTTTTATTATGATGACATTTAAATGTTTTACTCAGAAGACCTCAATCAATAGGCAATATAATGTTGTCCTGTTTAGTGTTGCTTTTTCTTTCAGATGTTGCTGTTGGAATCAGTTGAGAGTCACTGTATTCTCAGGCACTTGGTTGCTGAGGAGTCCCCTCCCCTTCCTCCCTGTAGTGGCAATGTCTTTACTAGTTTTGACATTTAATCAAAATGTTGAAATTGGGCTAGGATCCTCCGGGAAGTGTTTAGTATGAAAAATTCTACAGTACATTTGCTCAATCAGGTTGTTAGTTTTCTCAAAAGAGTAATGAACTGTCTTGTACATTAAACATTCTTGAAAAGCTGTGTATCAGCTTTCTGCTTTCCTCTTTCTCTGAGCTAGGAGTTGCCCTTCTTTCCCAATTAATGGAAGTGTAGAAAATGCTGTAGTCTTGTAGCCACAAGGATTTTTTTTTGTGTGTGTGTGTGTGTGTGACACAGAGAGAGGGACAGATAGGGACTGACAGACAGGAAGGGAAAGAGATGAGAAGCATCAATTTTTTGTTGCAGCTCCTTAGTTGTTCATTGAGTGCTTTCTCATATGTGCCTTGACTGGGGAAAGGGGGCTACAGCAGACAGAGTGACCCCTTGCTCAGGCCAGTGACCTCAGGGTCTGGTCAGGCAGATTTTTTATTACTTTTATAAGATTGGTAGTCTTGCCCAACCAGGCAGTGGTTCAATGAATAGAGCATCCTCTTGGGATGCTAAGGACCCAGGTTCAAAACCTCGAGGTCGCCAGCTTGAGTTTGGTTGCCGCCTTGAGCGTGGGATCGTAGACATTACCTCCATGGTCATTGGCTTGAGTCCAACGGTCTCTGGCATGGCTGGAACCCCCTGGTCAAGGCACATATGAGAAAGCAATCAATGAAAAACAAAGGTGCCACAACAAAGAGTTGATGCTTCTCATCTCCCTTCCTGTCTGTTCCCCCACTGCACCCCACCCCACTTAAAAAAAAAGATTGGTGGTCTTTTCTACTTTGTTGTCTTAAGTATAAATATAAGTCACAAAATTCATTGTTTAATTTGAACTAGAGCTTTTCTTTCAGAAAAACGCTTTTTAACAGTTGTTCATCAGTATTTCAGTAGCCATGATTGAGCAACGTTGAGCACTTGACAGGTGTCAGGCAGCATTTGTAATCCTGCTTCTTCTTGGGACAACCTGAGTGTGGACTCTGAACCACAGTGTCTATTGTTGAAGGTACACACAGGTTAGCCCTGGAGCTTGGGGTTCAGACAAGGCTGTTTCTATTCTGCCTCTAGGTCTATCTATGCCTTCCCTGCCCAACACCAGGTGTGAAGTGGGTGGGGCCCAGACCTGGATTCTTTGTTTATTCATTTTTCTTAAGTTTCTGTGCTGTAAAATTTACTGACAAATGCACCACCGCAGTCAAGATACGGACACCCGTCAAAATTCCCTTTGTGCCTATTGGTGCTCAGCCCCTGCTCCTCACGTTTTGTTTTGTTTTGTTTCGTTTGTTTTTGTTTTGTTGAGTGAGAGAAGGGGAGGCAGAGAGATAGACTGCTGCATGTGACCGACCAGGATCCACCTGGCAAGCCCACTATGGGGTGATTCTCTGCCCGTCTGGGGCCTTCGTTGCTCAGCAACCAAGGTCTTCTTAGTGCCTGAGGTGAGGCCATGGAGCCACCTTTTGCACCCCAGGCCAAGTCACTCCTGTCGCTGCAGCAGGGGCTGTGGAGGAGAGAGAGAGAAATAAAAAGGGGAAGGGTGGAGAAGCAGATGAACGCTTCTCCTGTGTGCCCTGACTGGAAATCGAACCTGGGACATACTCACACCTGGCCAATGCTCTACCACTGAGCCAACTGGCCAACTGGCCAGGGCCCACACATGGATTTTTAAACAAGCTCTCCAGGCAATTTTCTGTGTATCCAGAGATAAGAGCCACCACTTTAGAGCTCTCTGCAGAACAGCAATTGAGTCATGTTTGTTAGCTTGAGAGCCTTGGTGGGTGAGCTGCAGGAGTGGGTAGCTGCCTGCTGTAAGGACAGATAGATAGCATTGGAATGTTGGAGCAGTGGTGGCTGCTTAGTGCAGGGGTCCCCAAACTTTACACAGGGGGCCCGTTCACTGTTCCTCAGACCGTTGGAGGGTCGGACTATAAAAAAAAACTATGAACAAATCCCTATGCACACTGTACATACCTTATTTTAAAGTAAAAAAGCAAAACGAAACAAATACAATGTTTAAAATAGAGAACAAGTAAATTTAAATCAACAAACTGACCAGTATTTCAGTGGGAACTATGGGTGCAGATGCATCCTGTGCTCCTCTCACTGACCACCATGAAAGAGGTGTCCCTTCTGGAAGTGCGGCGGGGGCCGGATAAATGGCCTCAGGGGGCTGTAGTTTGGGGACCCCTGGCTTAGAGTCAGCCTTGCTGTGGGAAAGGAAGGAGGAAACATGAATGTCATGCCACAGAGTATACTCACACTGGGCTACCAAAGGAGCCATGGAAATGTGTTCCTGTTTGTGTGCCTCTCTGCATCTATTCGTCTTGGGCATTCTGCCTGAGGCTGGGACATCTATTGCTGAGGCGTCTCAAAAGAAACTTCTCAACTGGAATTGGCCAGAGCCTGGTTGCTTCAAGCCCTACCCCTATGTTCCTTAATCTCTTGCCCCATCTCTACCAAGGAACTCTTTGAGTTGATCGCATAATTACTGTAAAAGGTTGTATGACTTTATAAAAAGCTGCAGAACTCTAAGGCAGCGATTCTTTTCAAAATGGGGGGACACTTTGCCCATTTGTCGTAATGGGTTAATAAAGTGCTAGGCTTTTCTGCTGTAAGACAGACGCATTGGTGTCAACTAAGTAGTGGTAGCCCAGAGCCTTGGGCATTCATGGTGACTATGGAACGATTCTGTTTCTGGGCATTACCTATAAAGGTGACATCATGACCCAAGTGCTAGAATCCCAGGAAATTAACCTGGACTGCTTAGGGATCTCTTAGAATGGGACTTTCTTTTGTTAGACCTCAGATGGAGTTTGACAGATTTTGTGTTTAGGGGTAAATGATTTGGCATTCTTTCTGTTAAGCCAATTTTTTGGTTGTAGGAAATGGATTGTTACAAATTTATTTTAGTTCACAAGTGTTAAAGAAGCTGTATAGATGTAATCTTTAAACCTGACTGATGATGGCACAGTAGATAGAGTATCAACCTGGGATACTGAGGACCCAGGTTCGAAACCCCAAGGTTGTTGGTGTGAGTGCGGAGTCACTGGTTTAAGGCCTTTCCCACCCCCATCAAGGCACGTATGAGAGACAGTGAACAACTAAAGTAACACAGCTATGAGTTGATGGCTTGTCATCTCTCTCTATTTCAGTCTTGTCTCTCTCTCTCTCTCTCTCTCATTTTTCTCCCTTTTTGTTTATCTCTGTCTCGGAAAAAAAGTACTCTTTCATCCTTTTGGGGGGTGGAATGGAATGAGGAGAGGCTTGATGTGACCGCAAGTTTTTACAGTAAGAATGTAAAGCATTTTGAAGTTTTTCTTGATAGTGATTCAGGTTAACCCTAGTCATATACAGACTTAGCCAAAATTCAGGCAAAAACAACCAAATACTCCAGCATTGCTTACAGTAAATACTTCTGTTTGTGGACTCGTACCCATTTGTATGTTTTGTAGAGCCCACCAATAATCCATTGCTTAATAATGAGGTCTGGGCTAGGTTATAAGTACATGGACCAGGCAGGGGCACCTGTAGAACCTTGATCCCAGTCATTGGTCAGTGTGTAATCCAGTGTCTTGGCTGCCTGTCATGTTGTGGCTTATAGGGTTAAGGCACTACTGTCTGTACAGAACTTCCTGTTATGCTTCACTTTCATCTCAGAGATAAGATGGCAGAAATACCTGAGATTGGGGATGGGGACAAGCAGACTGCTCCCCTTTTTCTCTGTACCTGGATCCTTCCTTCTTATGCTGCTGTTACCATTCCATCCTTGATTTCCAAGTGGACCGGCTTTTTGCCTCTTACATCATCCCCTGTGATGAGGGCTGGCCTCAGATAGATGAAATGAGGATGGATGACTTTTTAGAACCCACATCTGTATTCCCTTTGTCAGCAGGTGGGGCATCTCCCACTAGACCTGAGCCCAGTGCAGAGTCAGATCCAAGAGTTGAGATGTCATCATCATACTCTAAAGGAGTGCAGTTGGAAAGTCTTTGTACTGACCAGTAGACAAAACAAAAGAAAGGGCAGGCTTGAGAAACAACTGAAGGCCCCCAAGGTGATGTACAAACTGTAAAGACAGAGTGAAGGGACTGTAAATGCTTCTGTCTTTGTATATTGCTTGTCTGCAAAGATGAGGGAGTAATGTATTCCACTGATGTTTTCTCAGTGACGTAAAGGAGAAAAGCTCTCAGTAAACTTAGAACTACAAAAGGAACAATTTGGGAAGACCTAGTAGTCTGTGCAGTCTGGTAAGCAGGAGGGCTATAGATCTCTCTGGCCTTTTTGATATTTGAAGGAGCCATGACAGGACCTAAGTGCTATGCTGTTTTCTGTCAAACTTGTGAGCTGTAACTGAGGGCTGCTATACTGTTTCACATCTTGTGCTTACTTGTTTGTATGTGGGGAGCAGAAGGAACTAATATTTTGTTTTTACCATTTGCCAGAAACTGTGCTGTTTTTTTCTTTCTTTAGCCCTTGTGGAAAAACAAGGTAGCTATTACAAAACCCCAGTAGAGCCTGACCAAGTGGTAGCACGGTGGCTAGAGCATTGGCTAGCCAGATTGTTGGCGTGGGATGCTGAAGTCCGAGGTTTGAAACTGTGAGGTCACTAGCTTGAGTGCAGACTCATCTGGCTTGAGTGTGGAATCATAGACATGACCCCATGGTTGCTGTCTTGAGCCCAAGGTTTCTAGTTTGAGCAAGGAGTCATTGGCTCAGCTGGAGCGCCTCCCCCCACCCCCCGCATGTATAAGAAGGCAATCAGTGAATAACTAAAAGTCCTGCAACGAGTTGATGCTTCTCACCTCTTTCCCTTCCTTCTGTCCCTGTGTCTCGTGCCCGATAAAAGAAGGGCTTCGGGCTGAGTTGTCTGTCCAGGGTCACATGGGTAGATTCTGAACCAAAGTCTTGCTTTCTCTGAAATAGTTTAACCTGTGGGACGAGGGCAGTTACCACCATCAGAGGTCACTCCCCACCAAAGGGAGGCAAAGGAGGTTATGTGCTTAGACTACCAGAGAGAAACCAGTTTTTCTCCAAGCTAGAAAAGCCTCTGTTAATACACCTTTGTTAAGTGGATTTTCAGAGGATTGAGAGTAAGTTTGTTTGTCTCCCTTTAGGCCCCTGGTCTTTCAAAACAGATTTAAAGCTCTGCTATTGGGCAGAGTGCTGCATCAAAAGCCAGTGCTTGGTGTGGTTGGAAGGTCAGTAGATTACGCATGGGATACCACTTCATCCCGGTGCTAACCTCTTGGCTCCCTGTTCACTTTAGCAGCCATGATATACTTTCTGCATTATTGCCATTAAAGACAACCTGGCTCGTCCACATACATCTTGCCTTCTCTTAGGGTTTGGGAGGTCTCTGTCCCAGGCTTTGGGCTTTGTGTGGCTGGTATTGGAGTTTGTAGTTAGTATCTGGCTGTGTACAAACATTTTGCGGACCTTTTGCCTGGCTTGTGGTGGCGCAGCGAATAGATCATTGACCTGGAGTGCTGAGGTCACCACTTCAAAACCTCGGACTTGCCCACTCAAGGAACATACAACAAGCAACCAATAAACAACTAAAGTGAAACAACTATGAGCTAATACTTCTCTCTCCTCCCACCCTCTCCTCGCTCTGTAAAATCAATAATTAAAATCTTAAAAAATATTTTTCTTTCTTTTCGTGTACCTTTCAACCTGCCAAGCACTGACTGGATACTCTCCATAGCAATATGAACTTTGAAGAAGAGAAGCTAACCTGATCACATTTTGGTGGATGATTTGGCTGCTTGTAATTTCAAATTCCAGTCGTTCATTGCCAGTATGTAGGAAAAACAGTTGACTTTTGTGTATTAACCCTGTATTCTACAACCTTGCTATAATTGTTTCTTAGTCCCAGGTGATGTTTTGCCCATTCTTTGAGACTCTTTTATTGTGACAGAGACAGAGAGAGGGACAGAGAGGGATAGACGGAACAGGAAGGGGGAGAGATGAGGAACATCAATTCTTCGTTTGCAACTCCTTAGTTCAATTGATTGCTTTCTCATATGTGCCTTGACTGCGGGGCTACAGCAGAGCGAGTGATCCCTTGCTCAAGCCAGTGACCTTGGGCTCAAGACAGTAACTTTGGGCTCAAGACAGTGACCATGGGGTCATGTCTATGATCCCACGCTCAAGCTGGCGACCTCAGGGTTTCGAACCTGGGTCCTCTGCGTCCCAGTTCGATGCTCTATCCACTGTGCAACCACCTGGTCAGGCTCTTTGGGGCTCTTCACATAGGCAGTCATATCATCTGTGAAAAAAGGCAGTCTCAGTATGTGTCACTTCCACATCCTTGTCTTAATGCATTAGTTAGGATTTCCAGCAAGACATTGAAAAGGAGTAGCAAGAAAGGGCGCCCTTGCTTTGGTCTAGATCTTAGGGGAAAAGAAGCTAGTTTCTCAGCATTAAGTAGACCTTGTGGTTGTGATAAGACAAAATATGGCCATAGGAACTCTTGAGAAGGCCACCAAAGGCAGACTTGGGGTGAGTAGGGAGCAGGGATTCAGGGAAATCTTCTTGAAGGAGAGGGATTTGCCAGGGTGCAGTTCTGTATAGTTCAGAGTATTCCAGACAGGGAAGACCTAGTTTATGCAAACGAGAAAATCAAGAATGTAATAATGGTATATGTGTGAGCCATATGTGCAAGCATTTCTGTTAGAGAGACTGGGAACCTGGCTAGAATCCTTGAGCTCTTGTTATGTGACTTAAAGTGCCAGGGACATGGTCTTAATAGACAGTAGACTGTAATAGAAGTTCAGATGTGGTACAGCTTTATCTTCAGCAAGCCAGTTCTAGGGTGGGCAGGCTCTACCGAGGTTAAGCTTCAATTGTATGGCTTATTCCTGGGCCACTGTTCCCTTTCATGGCCCTCTAATTGGTAGCTGACTTGAAAATTTTAGACAGCACAAAGTATATCATGGGGTTGAGTGTGGAAGCATTGGGGAAACAATTATAGCTGAAGAATAGTTTTATCTTTTCCCTTTCTGAATGTCAACCTATTAATTCTTTGTTCTCTGAATGAGCTCTGGAGTCTGGGACAGCCTGCCCACCATTCACTGTCCTTCACCACCTTGTTACTTCACCATGTAGAGCTCCAAATTCCAGGCCTCACCTCACACTGGCTTTCTGCATTTAGGAATCTTGGGTGTCAGATGAGCCCTGACATCTAACCATCATTTACAACATTCTTCCTTGGGAACCCAGCAGAAAAGTCCCAAGAATGTGCTTCATGAACCTTTGGAACATGTTTCTGTCCTAAGTTACTAGTTGCCATGTGGTATGTTGAGAAGACTTCTGCAAATAGTGGGAAAGGGAACTTTTTTGTGCCCAGAAATTAACCCTGGAATTACAGCCAAATTTATGTTTTGTTCAGTACTAGTGGCAGAGTCACATTCCATCATTTCTCTCCTGTCTCCTTGGCTTCTGGACTGGAGAGGAAATAAGTGTACCCAGGAAATCTCTGCATGAGGGTATATTCTACTGAGCTGGTGAAGATCACATTGGGGTGCCTGGTGCCTGTCTGCCATAGACACCAGCATGTCTCCTCCACTCTGAACTGCATGTCCAAATCTTTGGCACTTCTAGATTGTTTTCATTCATAGCTGCACAGATGCAAGAGAAAGAGAACATTGCACCTTGGTGTTTTCATCTGTATTTTACTATATGTTTACAGAAATGTATAGCTTCATATTAGGAGAAAGTTACTGTGACTTAAATTTATGCAAGCTCTCTGGCTCCTGGTATTTCCTAGCACGGCACACCATTTCTTGATTGTACAGTGGATATTAGTCTTGGTTTGAATGTTAGAGTCACCTGGGAAGTTTTTGAAATGACTAATACTTGGCTCCCACCCAGGACCCTGTTCATTGGAATCTCTATGGGAAGGGGCCCAGTCATCAATAATTTTTAAGGTTTCTCAGATGCCACCAGTTTTACAGTTTTGTAAACCACTGTTTGTGCCAAGATTTCACTCTGGGTCTGCTGCTGAGTGTAGAGAATCTGGAAGCTGCAGTTTTGTAAGGGGAGACTTACACTGGGAAAATGCAGGTTCTTGTGGGCATGCCTGGCCAAACACTTTTGTTTATATCGCTTCTGGATTTTTCTCTGCTATCTTCATTGCAGATTACCAGTTTCTTAGTCTGAGGCCAAAGGAAATGGCCTGGTTCATTATCAAGGCCCTGTTGACTATTTTGGCTACATTTGGGCACTGCTGAAATCTGTTAAGTGGGACTCTGACCATCTTAAGTGCTGGAGCTATTTCTCTTAGTTATTTGAGATGGATTACTTTCTGAAATGAATTACCAGAGTCTTTGCCCTGATGCAAAAAGGGATGTGGCTTTACACATGCTTTTAGCAGCACTATTCACATTGACCAAAAAGTAGAGACAACTCAAATGTACACTGACATAAATGGATAAACACAGTGGCATATCCATATAATGGAAAATTATTGAGCCTAAAAAGGGAGAAAATTCAGGTATGCTCTACAACATGAATGAACCTTGAAGACATTGTGCTAAGTGAAAGAAGCCAGACATCAAAGGACAAATATTGTATTATTCTACTTATATGAGATACTTAAAATACAGTGTATCCGTAAAGTCATGGTGCACTTTTGACTGGTCACAGGGTCAAAAGTGTACCATGACTTTACGGACACACTATTGTCCTATTTATAGAGATAGAAAATAGAAGAGTGGTTACCAGGAGTTGGATGGAGGAGAGTGAGAGTTAGTATATAACGGGTACAGTTTCATAATGAGAAAAATATTTTATGAGTGGCCTTACCCCCTTGCCTGGATATTGATCGAATTCACCACAGACCTAGTGAGTCATGCCTGCACAGTTCACCTAAAGTTGTTCCTCTCTGCCAGGGCAGTTAAATTGTTGGCTGCTTTTCTTTTGGTAAAACTGTATAGTTGTCTCCTTTCCTGCTATCAAATTGCCAGCTGTTTATTCCTACTCCTGTGCCTTCTGCTGCTCCTCTCCCCTTACAGTGAGTTGCTTCTAATCTGGTATGGCGGGAACAGAGAGATAAAGCCTACCTTCTCAGTGGTGTGGGACTTTATGATGGACTTAGGGCCACCATTTCGATGTAGCTAAAACTATTGAGTTTCAGGTTTGTGTTTTAGCTTCATTTTTTTACATTTGGCATCTGAGGTTCAGCTTAATCTTATTTTGAGTTAAAGTTGAGTTCATATTATTCATTGTTTTTTCCATCGGCTTTCACTTTTTTTGTTGTTTTTGTTTTAGCGAGAGAGCAAGGGACAGACAGACAGTAGGGGAGAGATGGCATCAACTTGGAGCACTTTAGTTGTTCCTTGATTGCTTTCTCATATATGTCTTGACGGGGGTGTGGGGGAGCTGGCTCCAGCTGAGCCAGTGGCCCTTTTCTGAAGCCAGTGACCTCTGGGCTCAAGCTGGATGAGCCCGCATTCAGGTTGGCGATCTTGGGGTTTCGAACCTGGATCCTCGGTGTCTCAGGTAGACGCTCTATCCCCAGTGCCACCTCCGGTCAGGCTAAATGTTTTCTCATTTGCTCACAGTGCTTTATTAGGCAAGCACCTTTCTATGTGGTCCATTGTGCAGTCCAAATAATGCCAAGAGCTTCTGGGTCCCTGTTTCCAGTGTCAAAGAGAGAGACACTTGAAGTGTAGATTGAGGCACCCGAACCTGACTGGTGGTGACTCAGTGGATAGAGCGTCAACCTAGGATGCTGAGGTCCCAGGTTTGAAACCCCAAAGTTGCTGACTTGAGCGCAAGTTCACCAGCTAGAGCAAGGGGTCACTGGCTTGGCTGGAGCCCCCCAGTCAAGGCATGTATAACAAGCAATTAGTGAACAAATAAAAAGTGCTGCAACTACAAGTTTTCTTTTGTTTTTGTTTTGTTTTTTTACAGGGACAGAGAGTCAGAGAGAGGGATAGATAGGGACAGAAAGACAGGAACGGAGAGAGGTGAGAACCATCAATCATTAGTTTTTCATTGCCGTCGCAACACCATAGTTGTCCATTGATTGCTTTCTTACATGTGCCTTGACTGCGGGCCTTCAGCAGACCGAGCAACCCCTTGCTGGAGCCAGCGACTGAGCAACCCCTTGCTGGAGCCAGCGACTGAGCAACCCCTTGCTGGAGCCAGCGACCGTGGGTCCAAGCTGGTGAGCTCGGGGTCTCGAACCTGGGTCTTCCGCATCCCAGTCCGACGCTCTATCCCCTGCGCCACCGCCTGGTCAGGCTCCATCATTAGTTTTTCGTTGCCATTGCAACACCTTAGTTGTTCATTGATTGCTTTCTCACATGTGCCTTGACCGCGGGCCTTCAGGAGAACGAGCCCCCCTTGCTGGAGCCAGCGACCTTGGATCCAAGCTGGTGAGCTTTTTGCTCAAACCAGATGGGCCCACGCTCAAGCTGGCGAGCTCGGGGTCTCGAACCGGTGTCTTCCGCATCCCAGTCCGATTCTCTATCCACTGCGCCACCGCCTGGTCAGGCTGCAACTACAAGTTTGATGTTTTTTTTCTCTTTCTTCCTGTCTGTCTCTTGCTTAAAAAAAACCCACCCAGGTCTGTGGTCATGAGTAGGGTTCGTGTCATGAAGGCACCTCTTCAAGACAGTTGTGACATGAAACTTTTTTTTTCTTTTTTTTCCAAGGGACAGAGAGAGAGTCAGAGAGAGGGATAGATAAGGACAGATAGACAGGAACGGAAAGAGGTGAGAAGCATCAATCATTAGTTTTTCGTTGCAGTAGCGAAACCATAGTTGTTCATTGATTGCTTTCTCACATGTGCCTTAACTGCGGGCCTTCAGCAGGCCGAGCAACCCCTTGCTGGAGCCAGCGACCATGGATCCACGCTGGTGAGCTTTAGCTCAAGCCAGATGGGCCCGCACACAAGCTGGCAACCTCGGGGTCTTGAACCTGGGTCTTCCGCATCCCAGTCCGACGCTCTATCCACTGCACCACCGCCTGGTCAGGCATGACATGAAACTTTTTTGCCTTTGGCAATAGAACTATGGAACTTCTGAGAATTCTGGGATAGAGAGAAAGCTAGGGTAGGGTCTCTCTATATATTGGCTTGTTGCCACGGCAAGGGGACTCACTCAGTCTGCTTTCCTGCTTAAAGGTGGGATATATTTGTGAAATGAAAATTTGATCAGTGTAGTAGCTGTTATTCAGCACTGCTACGATTGTGGCTTTTATTTGGGGAATCATTCTGTTGTTACCAGCTATTAGCATTCTTCTGGTTATAACAGTGTAAACCTAGGGTTTGCTGTCATTGTAAACTGCTTGGGGGGGGGTTTGACTTGTGGAGGATAACTCAACTGACGGTTGTCTTGCAGAAAATGTACATATTCTTATAACAATCAATGTTCAGGTAAAAAGTGAAGTTGTAGTATCGAACTCATTTGAACTATTGTCTTGTGTAAATTCTCAAAGGTAAAAAGAAAAATGCGTCTTTTTTCATTATCTTTAAAGATGATAGTGTAAAGATGCTATCACTGAATGGAAGCTGTGATTTTAATTAAGCCACAAGTCCCCCTCTTCGCCGTGTTCAAAATAGATATATATCATAGGACCGATATTTAATTTACATGTGAATGAGATGTTTCAGTGAAGAAAGTTCTTTGGGTGGACTGTTATCCCACTTAATGCATAATATGGAGAAAATGAGAAGAGATCAAGAACCATAGTGCCTTGTTTGTGAAAACTCCTAAGGAGTGGGGACTAAAGTCCCAATCCCGTGTGCCTCATGCCCTTTTTCCCACAGTACATCACATAGATGTAGTTATTTTCATTCTTGATGTCATCTCCTCACCTCTGGGCCAGAATGTGGAACCCATAAGAACGGGTGTTTTTGCGCTGAGTCCCAGGAGCCTTCAGTGTTGTGCGATACACAGTAAGTTATTTGTTAAATGGCTGAATCAGAAATCCAAAGTTTTCACCTAAACTGGAAATATTGCAGATGCCAGGGATATACCTGGTCATCCTCAGACTTCTGCTGTTTGGTCAGCGTGGACTAGTTGTTTTTCAGCCTGTTCTTCCATTTCCTTACAGGTCCATACCAAACAGATACATATTAGTACGTACCAGCAAAAGGGGCTGCAAAAGGGCAAGCCAGATAGATACTGGATAGTGAGAGGAGGAGAGCTGTTATTACAGCAGCACAGTTAACAAAAGGAGGAGCAAGCTCTGGACCCTTACCAGAACCCTTTGATTGGAGTCTTATAGGGGTTTAAAGTGCCATTATGCCCAACTTTTTCAATACAGGTCCTTCTGAGACTATTACCTCTGTAATGAAGTAGACTTTCTTCTTATTTCTAAAGAACACTTTTAAACTTCTCAAATTATACTTTGGGTTGAAATGAAATCTGTACTAGCCTTTATTCTCTATCTTTACTCACTAGAGATAGTGAATCTTACCCTTGAAAGATCTTTTATCTTTGGGATGGGGGCTTATATTTTCATAAATATGGATCAGTATATAAATGGAACAGATCAGAACATGAAAACTTTGGGCTTGGGGGAAGAAGGAAGTTGTGTGTGCTGAGAACTTTGTTGCCTCTGGGGTGTGCCTGGCTGGGGGCAGAGTATGTTGGGTGGGCTGGCCATCTCATTTGTGTTTGCCTAGGCAGTGGTCGGCAAACTCATTAGTCAACAGAGCCAAATATCAACAGTACAACGATTGAAATTTCGTTTGAGAGCCAAAATTTTTAAACTTAAACTATATAGGTAGGTACATTGTTATTAACTTAATTAGGGTACCTGGTATTTTGTGGAAGAGCCACACTCAAGAGGCCAAAGAGCCGCATGTGGCTCACGAGTCACGGTTTGCCGACCATTAGCCTAGAGGATCTTCCGTGGGGTTAGTGTTCTGTATGATTGTAAGTGAAATTGTTTTCTCCCCTATGACTATGACAGACACATCTGTGTAGTTGGTATTCTAAGTGTGCTTACACTTACTGATTTTTAGAGGGTTTGAACTGAGTTTAATGAAGATATTTCTTCAACCCCTCACCTGAAGTAGAATGCATTTTGATGCCATTTCTGTGACAACTGACGAATTTCATGCTGCTTTAACATAGTAACAGGATTATTGAAGGCACATTGAGAGAGCACTGAATCCTAACCACTAGACCACCAGGGATAAAGGCACATTGTAATACTTCAAAATAGTGCAGCATTTTGAACAGAATTGTAATGGTCCAACACTAAATTTTAACAATGACTCCATTTGAGTACATTTCTACAATAGTAATTTGAATATCATTCAATTAAGTCTTGGTTTTAATGTCATTAGGAGTAAGGGGAGGACTTGATGTAAGTGTTTTGTTTGTTTGTTTGTTTGTTTTTACAGGGAGAGAGGGATAGATAGGGACAGACAGGAACGGAGAGAGGTGAGAAGCATCAATCATTAGTTTTTCATTGCCATTACAACACCTTAGTTGCTCATTGATTGCTTTCTCACATGTGCCTTGACCACGGGCCTTCAGCAGACCAAACCACCCCTTGCTGGAGCCAGCGATCTTGGATCCAAGCTGGCAAGCTCGGGGTCTCGAACCTGGGTCTTCTGCATTCCACTCCGACGCTGTATCCACTGTGCCACCACCTGGTCAGGTGGGAGTGTATTTTTAATTCCAAATGGGTTCTCAGTAAAGTCTTTAGGGGTTCTATATTCTCTGGGTTTCATAAGTACTTTGCAAAAAATAAAAAAAGTATTTTGCTCACACATCTCTGCCATTGGGGATTCTTGTGTTTGAGTTTGGAACATTCTCCCCCTACCCCAGCCTGGAAGTCAGGTAGTTTTTACTTGTCCATCTTTCCCTTAAACCACACCTCCCCATGAGACCAAATAAAGCAAAATGGTGCTTCCTTCTTTGTGGAGCTGAGGAAGGTTATTTCCTCAAGAAGACTTTCCTGACCTGAGCCCCTTGCTGAGGCACAGTGGGTACCCTGGGAGGTAGCACCCTGTACCCACCTGTCTATGAGAGCAAGGTCCTGACTGTGGGTGGCTCCCAGGAGGTGTCCAGTGCCCCTGCAAACACACTTTGCTCCTGTCACCAATGATTCACACCTTTCCCATCTTTCATTCTCTTGGCTTCATCAGATTGAGCTGTCCTGATAATGATTTTAATTCTGTAAGAAGCATGAATTTCTGCTAATTTGGAGACATCCTGAGTGAAGCACCTTCACCCTCGCAGGGGCTGGGACAGGGGTTTTGGGGACGCTGAACAGGGGAAGCCAGGCATGAAGCAGTTCTGGTGTGGTTCCGTACTTTGGCTTCCCCCAGTTATGGACAGTGAGACTAACTCACGTGGTTTAGATTCTTGTGCTCAAGCCTTGCCTGTTCCAACCACGTTGTCACTGTGGGGACCTGAGCAGATGACTTGGTGCCTATTCCTCTGACTTTTCTCTTCCCTCAGCAGATGGTACTGTTATGGGTTCTTCTTTGCCAGGGAAAGAACTTACTCATGCCATTACAGAGGATGGACCCAGAGATCTGCCTTCCTCCATCTGCTGAAGAAGGCATTCTCTATCCTTCATGAAGGCTACCCTTATACATTGAACTTCTAATGTCAGCCCAGCACCTGGCAACACCAGCTGTGAGGCCAGAACAAGGGAAAGCAAAGCCTCTCCAAGCTTCTTATACCATTGGGAGTAGTAGCCTTATGAATTTGTGGGGGGCTCAGTGCAGCATCAACTGAATTCTGTGTGTACTTTGCAAAACAGGCTCTGGGAAGGAGCTATGTTTATCACTGGATCCTGTGTTCTAATCCTTTCTTTCTAAGTTATGAGGAACTTGGGGGCCCAGTTGGCTCTTAGCTCAGGCTCTGAAACCATCTTCAGAAGTTCTCATTTCATCGCTCCCTTTGGTGTGTCCACCTTGGTCCAAAACTTCAAAAGTCTTGTGTACCTTGTAGTTAATGTGTTCTGGGATAGTTTCCACTTCCTCCCCTTTCATATAAACTATTCAGTTCTTGAAAGACTATGTTTCCTCTAGTCTAAATTGCCAACATCCTGATAGAAAATCTAGGAGTAGTTGTGCCCTGAGGCCATGTGGCCTACATCTGCCTCCTGTCACCATCCAGGAAGCTCCTGGTCCCCTGGTTTTTTCTGCCCACCTCCTTGGCAGGGACTTAAATTGACATTCTTCTGGGTGTTCTTCCTTCCCTCTGGGTACATAATTTCTTTAGTAGTCCTACTCCCAACTCAGCCCTGTTACTCAGCTACTGTTCTGCCCTGCCCCTGTCCCCAGATAACCAGCTTTTTGCCAGAGATGGAGTTTGTTTTGTGATGGGTTAGTAGTTGATTTTAATCTTGGGTTCCCCCTTGGCCTCAACCATGAGGATTCAGCCTCTTAAATTATTTTTGAGTCTAACCCCATCTTCTACCTCTTTTTTGGGGTCTTGTTTTGTTCCTACAGTAGCCTTCATGCTGATATTGCTCTCTATCCCCCAGTCTCTAAGGGATACCTACTCTCTAACTAAGGTGACTTCACCTAGTCCTGGTACCAGCAATCCCTATGGGAGGACACCATTACCCTTTGTTTCCCTAAGTACTTCTCACTTTGAGAAGGTCTTGCTGGGTGCTAATCTTCCATTTTGCAAGTCAAGGCAGCTCCAGATCTTGGGCCATCAGCTATGCCAGCAACACTGTTTTTTGTTTTGTTTGTTTTTATTTGGGGGGGGGCAGATGAACAGTAAGGGAGAGAGATGAAGACCATCAAGTTATAGTTGCGGCGCCTTAGTTGTTCATTGATTGCTTCTCATATGTTCCTTGACTGAGGGGCTCCAGCCGAGTCAGTGACCCCTTGCTTAAGCCAAAGACCTTTGGCCTCAAGCCAGCAACCATGGGTCATGGCTATGATCCCACGCTCAAGCCGCTGAGCCTGCGCTCAAGCTGGCAACCCTGGAGTTTTGAACCTGTGTCCTCATTGTCCCAGGCCGACACCCTATCCACTGTGCCATTGGCTTGTCAAGCCCAGTGACAGTTTTCATTGTACTTATTTATTTTATTTTATTTTTTTTTATAGGGACAAAGAGAGAGAGTCAGAGAGAGGGATAGATAGGGACAGACAGACAGGAACGGAGAGAGGTGAGAAGCATCAATCATTAGTTTCTCGTTGCCATTGCGACACCATAGTTGTTCATTGGTTGCTTTCTCACATGTACCTTGACCGCGGGCCTTCAGCAGGCCGAGCAACCCCTTGCTGGGGCCAGTGACCTTGGGTCCAAGCTGGCAAGCTCGGGGTCTCGAACCTGGGTCTTCCGCATCCCAGTCCAACGCTCAATCCACTGTGCCACCGCCTGGTCAGGCTCATTGTCCTTATATTTGTGCTGGCCTTCTCTTCTTAGCAGCTGGTGCTATTTTTAAATTAGTGGGTTTTTTTTTTTTAATTTTGAAAATTTTTAAATCTACCAAAATTTAGATTTACCAATTAATGTCTTTTTTTTTTTTTTTTTTTGAGAGAGAGAGAGAGAGAGAGGGAAAGGAAGGGGGAAGGAGAGAGAAGCATCAACTTGTAGTAGTTGCTTCTCATATGTGCCTTGACCAAGCAAGCCCAGGGTTTCAAACCAATTACCTCAGCATTCCAGGTTAATGCTTTATCCTATGTGTAGGCACCAATTAACACCTTATCACTTTTATTTATCAGTGCACAGGATTTTTTTTTCTAAATCCTCTGAAAGTAAGTTGCAGATGTGAGGTTTTACTTCAAGTCCTTCAGCAAACATTTCTTTTAAGAATAAGAGCATTCTGCCTGACCAGGAGGTGGCGCAGTGGATAGAGCATCGGATTGGGAAGCAGAGAGGACCCAGGTTTGAAACCCCAAGGTTATCGGCTTGAGTGCAGGTCCACCAGCTTGAGCACGTGGTTGCTCGCTTGAGCATGGGATATATATATGCTGGCTTGAGCCCAAAGGTTGCTGGCTTGAAGCCCGAGGTCGCTGGCTTGAGAAATGGGACACTCACTCTGCTGTAGCGTCCTCCCCCATCAAGGCACATATGAGAAAGCAATCAATGAACAGCTGATGTGCCGCAGTGAAGATTTGATGCTTCTCATCTCTCTCCTGTCTGTCCCTGTCTGTCTTTCTGTCTCTGACACACACACACAAGAATAAAAGCATTCTGTTGAAAGCAGGGATTCCCAACAGGCATTTGTATACCCATGTTCACAGCAGCAAAGGTGGAAGCAACAAAAATGTATATTCATACAGTGGAATATTATTCAGCCTTAAAAATTAAGGAAATTGCCCTGACTGGATAACTCAGTTGGTAGAGCATCATCCTGAAGTGCAGAGGTTGCTGGTTCAATCCCTGATCAGGGCAAATCTTCCTCCCCTTCCCTTTTCCTCGGTCCTCTCCCCCTATTCCCCCTTGCTCTTTCTCTATCTCAAAATCAATAAAATAAACATTTAAAAAACAATAACTTTTACCTGACTGGCACAGTGGATAGAGCTTTGACCTAGGACACTGAAGACTCAGGTTTGGAACCACAGGTGGCCATCTTGAGCGTAAGATCATAGACATGACTCCAAGGTCACTGGCTTGAGCAAGGGGACACGGGCTCAGCGGGAGGCCCACCACCCCCACCCCTGTCAAGGCATGTATGAGAAAGCAATCAAATGAACAACTAAAAGTTCCACAACCTACAAGTTGATGCTTCTCATCTCTCTTCCTTTCTGTTGTCTATCTGTTTGTGCCCCCCCCCCAACCTCTAAACGGAAACAACAAAGAAAAAAAAATACTTGAAAAAATGGTAAGGAAATTCTCACATGTTACAACATGGATAAACCCTAAGGACACCATGCTAAGTGAAAGAAGCCAGTCCTAAAAAGGACAAACGATTTTACTTACGTGAGGTACTTAGAGTAGTCAGATTCATAGAGACAAAGTAGAATGGTGGGTGCCAAGGCTGGGGGAAAGGAGCGGGTAGTTAGTGTTCAATGGGAACACAGTTTCAGTTTTACAAGATGAAAAACATTCTGGAGGTGGATGATGTTGATGACTGCACAATACTGTGAATGTACCTAATGCTATTGAATAAGACATTTAAAAATGATTAAAATGGCAAATTTTATGTATGTTTTACCACAATAAAAAGAGATTATTGAAGTCCTAGTCCATATTTTTAAATAAGGGCATGTCCTTTAATAAAGCCACAATAAACATTTTGTTATATACAAGAAAATCAATAATTGTGTCCCACATTAAAGTGCCTATGTTGTCTCCCAAAATGTCTCTTTCATTCAAACAGATCCACACATTGCATGTGATATGTTAATATTTTCTTTTAAATAATTATATTTAAGTTTATAAAATACAAGTTGATATATAGTACAAGTAGATCTCTGGGTGATAAAGGTGGTTGGTTTGGGACTGACATAGGAGGGTAAAACTAACCCTGAATATGTAGTGGTCTGGGTTCCTCTGGCTCTGGAGCTGAGTTTCTAAAGTATGAACCTGGCTCCTAGCTTCTAGAAGAAGACTCTTCTAAATCTTTATGGTAGTATCAGCACCTGGCCCTTAAGCATCAGAATGTGGCTAGTGCATGGGAGGGACTAAATTGATGGTTTAGTTATTGGAGAACTTTTTAAATATCTTTGGAACACTTTGGGTATTTGAATCTACTTTTTAAACTATTAATTTTATAGACTAAATATAGATCAAATAATTTGAAAATTTAGTTACTGAATTGAGATGTGCTGTAAGAGTGGAGTTACACAGTTGGATTTCAGACATTTAAAATGTAAGAAAAGAATGGTAAGATGTCTAGTTTTTTAATAGTGACTGTTGAAATGATATTTTGGTTATATGGGGTTGAATTGCATATACTATTACATATTCAGTGAAATATATACTCTTAACTTCACCTTACATTAATGTGGCTACTAGAAAACTTTACAGTGCTTGAGTGGCCACATGTTTCTATCAGATATGTAGATACAGTGCAAGTATGAAGTATCGCTTTCTCCATGCAGCAGCCCCTACCACCACCCTCTACCAGGTCTTCCCGTTACATCTCTTTCTGGGCTACTGAAGAACTTTGGGCCCGTTTGTTTTTTTGTAAATTCTCAGCTGGAGTCTCTTTCTCATTTTCTCTCCTCTTTTAACAAAGCCTTAAGCCTGTGATCACCTGAGCCCTGGGCATAACTCCTCTCTTTTATGAAGTGTCAGGCCTATGGAGGGAAGGGCCTTGGCTGGGGTGGCAGGAACATACTGGTCTGTTATCAGATAACATAAAGACCTCTCCTCTTATGTCTAGTTTGTTGCCCCAGGTCCTCAGACAGTACAGAGGTATGGGAACTGTTGTGAGGGCATTTGGACCCTGGAGAAGATAGTGGGATTTCTAGGTCACTGGTCACATAGGTAAGGCATATCCTGTGTAGAGTTATCAGAATCCCAGAGTGGCCTGACCAGGTGGTAACACAGTGGATAGAGTGTCGCCTGGGATGCTGAGGACCGAGGTTCAAAACCTCAATGTCACTAGCTTAAGCAAGGGGTCACTGGCTCAGCTGGAGCCCCCGTCAAGGCACATGAGAAAGCAATCAGTGAATAACTAAGGTACTACAACTGTCAGTTGATACTTCTCATCTGTCTGTCCCTGTCTGTCTTTCGCTAAAGGGAAAAAAAAAGACGGGGAATCCCAAAGAACGATAGAGAGAGCCGCAGATGGGTCATGTGCTCAAGCTGCACAGTGGGCATGGTCTCAGCTTTCCTCAGCATGGCCGGCAAACCAGTTAAACCCAGTACATGTGTACGCACATCTTTATTCAGCCATTCTGTACACTAGACTATGGTTTGAAGCTTCATGTGATGAATGTTAGCTCCACATTCTTTAATATGTTTTACAATTTTAATACAGAGGCATTGAGGAGTGTTAGGGAATGCTGCAGGTTCTTAGGAATGTGATCATTTGTGCACTGGGACTGCTGCTTCAGTTGAACTGAGAACTCACCTGAGTGAATGGAATGTTTAAGGGCAAGCTTAGCTAGGCAGTAAACTTGGGTTGTGCTACAGAATCAAAGTCTGAGATGGCAGCCAGCCTGCGACTTCGGCTTTCCTGGAGTATAGTCCCCAAGGCTGGTTCTGACAGTGTTTGCCACCTGCAGGGTAGCCCTGCAAAGAAATAGGCCACACTATTCTCTCCAGTACCTGTACCCACCCCTCTCCTGTCAGTGTCAGAGCTGGGGCCCTTAACTTCTGAGTCATTTACTTCAGTGGAAGTTAGGTGTAATTAATGGCAAATAAGAACATTCATTCTCACAAAGCTCCAGATCCCTGTACAGTTGTTTCCTTAGCTGTTTTGATAGGAGTTGGGTTATTTAAATGCAAGAATCCATCTCTGGTTAGATTATCAGGGCAATAGTAGATGTTGGTTGTTTGCTGAGGGCTGAGGTGTCCCTGCAGTGCATGGAGGTGGCTGTCTGAGGGCCTTATCCTTACCTGACAGGAGAGACCTGTTTTCCTGGGGCTGCTTGACTGTCAAAAGGACCAGCCCTTGCTATATCCAGGAGTGTGCCTCTAGTTTAAATGATGTCATCTCTTGCTGGCTAGTTGTCTTTGGGCCTTGTGTCAGTCGTCATTTCCTGCTTTGGAAACTGGGGACTCAGAGTTGGGTTCTTTCTAGTTGTGAAATTAATTCTGTCACTTAATGTGTTCCATTTTCTTTGGGATAAGTGATGCTCTCCCTGCCCCTACCCCTGTTATTTGGGCTTTGTGCTTGATGAAAGGTGAAGCAAGGTGAGAGGAAAAGTCATTTTTTCTGGAGCCACTTCTTAAGAGTACCTGATACTGACAAATGTAACCTTTTCCCCAAATCTTTGAAAATTCATCTTGCCCTGGCTAGGTAGCTTAGTGTGTTAGAGTGTTGTCCTGATATGCCAAGGTCATGGGGTCAGTTACCAGTCAAGGCACATACTAGAATCAACCAATGAATGCATAAATAAGTGAAACAACAAATCAGTCTCTCTCTTTCTCTCTCCCTTTCTCTCCCCCCCCCATAAAATCAATAAATTTATTTTTTTAATTTAAAAAAATAATAGAATTCAGCTTCACTGTGAATGTCAGAAGGTAATAAGGTTGAAGAAAAGGTCACTTAATAACGTCCCCTCTTAATCAAGGTAACCCAGCTTTTACATTTCTAAACCCTGAGTCAATATGTACCCTTGTCTTTCGCATATGTGTCTGTTTCTGGCTCCTTAGATTGTCTACATGTCTCCGTATCTTCTCTTGGCCATTGAAGGGCTTGTTTTACCCTTCTTTTCAGTGAGGGCTTTTGGTGGTCATGGCTGAAGTGTTACTTGACGTCAAAGTCATGGTGTCTCTGGAAACTCTTGGCTAGCCCCAGTCCCTGAACCCATTTTGTCCCCAGTGAGTTAGATGAGTCCCAGGGAATCCTTGAGTGTTGCTGTCAACGACCACTTTGCTACTTTGAAGAGACAACTTGGCAGTACCTGTGTGCTTCTTTGGAAATACTCACCTTGTTTAGCTTTGCTGACTTGTTGAATATTGTTTCTCACTTACATGTAACAGGCCTGTATACCTAGCTGGTACATTCTGGATCATTTCAGCCACAGGCAGTGGACTGTTCCTTGTGTAGTGCTAGCCATTGGTGTGCAAGTCATTGATCATCTGCACTTCTCATCTTCCTCTTTTTGGGTTTCCAAATTCCCAAACAGCTTGACTTTAACCACTTGCTTGGCAGTTGATACTCACTGTTGGTGTGCTAGAAACATGGTTGTCTGTTTTATAGTTTTACTATGTGTGTGTGTCAGACAGAGACAGAGGGACAGATAGGGGCAGACAGACAGGAAGAGAGATGAGAAACATCAGTTCTTCATTGTGGCTCCCTAGTTAATCATGGATTGCTTTCTCATATGTGCTTTGACCAATGGCTACAGTAGAGCTAGTGACCCCTTGCTCAAGCCAGCAACCTCAAGGTTTCGAATCTGAGTCCTCTGCATCCCAATCCAACTCTCTATCCACTGCACCACCGCCTGGTCAGGGTATAGTTCTACATTTTGTTTGTGAGGATCACGTACTAATTAATAATCCTTTTATTGGAAATAGAAGGATTCCAGAAAACCAGTGTGCTATCATGTTCAGAAGCTTTTTGGTCTATACCAAGGCAGCCCAAGACTATTTATTGTCAGCCTAGTTTGACTAATGCTAGTTTCTCACTCTTAGACTTTTTCCTCATTTTAGTAGTTCTTCCTATTGGGAAACTATCATCTAAGTGGAGGAAGTGCCGAGTCTTCCTTCCCATCTCAGCTTTGTGATCTGCTTGGCTTTGTTGCCATCCTGGAGTTCACTTCTCAGAGGGGGATTTTTCTGCATGAATGAATGGTACATTGCATTTATTATAGGTTGATCTTTGCCAGCTCTTTTGAAAAAGTGAATAACGTGAGATAAAAAGATGAAGACTGGTAAAGGAGCTGGAGTAAATAGCTTTAAAAGAGGCAGCCAGAGCAAAATGTCACTATGATTTATGAAAGGCACAACCCCAAACCCAGATTAATGGGAATACAGAGTTTAAAATAGTGGCATCGTATTTCTCTCATAATTTTCCAGCCTCTAATTGGAAAACACGGCCAGGTCAAGTCTGCTTTGTAGTGTCTGGAGGACAGCTCACCAGGTAGAGAGGCAGACAGACAGACAGACTGACCCCACCAACAGAGGTGGAAGCTTGTGAAAGGGGCCAGATTGCAAAGAGGCCAAGATGGTTTTACATACATGTTGGTTTGATCATTTCAGTGACAATAGGTGTAGTCATCCACAGATCCACTGCCATATCCCAATTTATTTTATGGTTCCATGTACCTGCCCTCTTGCACATTTTTACCTCATTTCATTTGTAATTTTGCACTCTACTTTTTGAACATAACATTCTATTGTCACATAACTTTTACCTCAACTTGACATAAAGTCTAGAAATCTGTGAAACAGGTTACAGACAGTTAATCTAAACCAGTGGTTCTTAACCTTTTGAGGTACCGAACCCACCAGTTTCATATGCGCATTCACCAAACCCTTCTTTAGTGATAAATAAAATATTATTTTCTTTCCAAATTCAAGACATAGGTATGTGTTTTTTTACTGGTGCACAAAATGAGCCGTGCATGAACATCATCTTGCTCAAAGAACAAAACCAACAAAGTGCATGAACTCACAACAAATGATGGTATTACTTTATTCTGGCCTCCACGGCAGAGGCTTCTCCGAACCCGAGACCGACTCGAGCCCCTAGGGTTCGATAGAACCCAGGTTAAGAACCACTGATCTATTGGCACATAATCACACTCATTTCTATAAGGATTGTCAGGGAGCTGCTTTCCTGATACAGCAACAGCAATAAGGTTGCAACGAATTGTGTTTCACACAGCTGGCTGTATTTTCTTTCTAGCCCTTATAGTAAGAATTAACCCAGAATTTCTGCTGAAATATGTTTCAGCCTAGCATAGGGGTCGGGAACCTTTTGGCTGAGAGCGCCATGAGCACCACATATTTTAAAATGTAATTCCGTGAAAGCCATACAATATGTTTAACACTAAATGCAAGTAAATGTGTGCATTTTATGTAAGACCAACACTTTTAAAGTACAATAAGTCTCTGAATTCTTTTTAATAACATTGTTATACTGTTAATGAACCAATGATGAATAAAGTACTTCTTACCATTAATGTGACTTCTGGTGCTGCATGGTTTTGCTGATGACTTTGTAGTCTGGTTGATACGTGGTGAGGTTAAGCTTCATGCAGGCATTGAGACTTCCATCCGTTAAACATGATTGTAGGTTGGTCTTGATGTTCTTTAAATGTGAGGAAGACTGCGCACATGCATACGTAGAGCCAAACATTGTCAGTACGGCAATACTCGCACGCTGCAGTGTGTGGTATGTGACAGAAAGCTCGTTCCAAGTTTTGACAATCAGCTGGTCCGGGGGTTGAAGTTTTTTCATTTCTCCCAACCCTGTTTGTTCGCCAACTCTGCTTGCTGTCATGCAAGTCTTTCCAAATCTTCATTCAGTGACTTGAACTTATTTACCCAGATGTCTGAGGCCTTAAGGTCAGCAGCTTGTAGCTCAAAATCTCTGATGGAGACACCGGGAATGTAACTCAGGTCGACACTGTCCACTGCACACTCGTGTGGATGGGTGATGACATTAAAAAGATGAGTGCGCTCACGGAATTCTCCAAAGCACACTTTGAATGACTGCAGGAGATTAAATGTGCAGCCCACTAGCTGCTGGAGATCAAGATGTTGAGCAGGGTCACTTGGTGTGCATGCATCTTTAAACTCTCCCAGTTTTTCAAAGTGTAGTGAGGACCTGTTTCAATGTCAGCGATGAAGAGTTCCAGCTTGTTTTCAAATGCAAACACTGCTTGTTGAAGGGATAAGACTGTATTTCCAATGCCTTGCATTTTCACATTGAGCTGGTTCAGATGTTCAGTCATGTCCACAAGATAGTAGAACTTCAGGAGCTAACTCAGCATGCTGTATGTTTTTCATTTCAAGAAAAGTCCGGATTTTGCTCAGACAAGCCGCAAACGGCTGAGCACCTTCCCTCTTGACAACCAACGCACATTGCTGTGCAGAAGCAGACCAGGATATTTATTCCCAACTTCATCCAGCAGTGTTTTAAACTGGCGATCATTTAAAGCTCAGGCAACGCCTGACCAGGCGGTGGAGCAATGGATAGAGCGTCAGACTGGGATGCGGAGGACCCAGGTTCCAGACCCTGAGGTCACCAGCTTGGACCCAAGGCCACTGGCTCAAACAAGGTGTTACTCGGTCTGCTGAAGGCTTGTGGTCAAGACACATATGAGAAAGCAATCAGTGAACAACTAAGGTGCCACAACAAAATAACTGATGATTGATGCTTCTCATCTCTCTTCATTCCTGTCTGTCTGTCCCTATCTATTCCTCTCTCTGACTCTATCTCTATAAAAAAAAAAAGCTCAGGCAACAATAAAGTTGACCACCCGAATGACCAGCGACATCCCCTCACCAAACTGCTTGCCACACATCTGAGCACAAAGCACCTCCTGATATAGGATGCAGTGAAAACTTTGGATGAGTCTATTTTCATGTTCACGAAGAAGCGCTATGAATCCTCTTGTTTTTCCCCACCATGTACGAGCACCATCAGTACACACCGAAATAAGTTTATCCATTGGTAAATTTTTTTCTTTAGCGAACTCAGTGAAAGACTGGAATAAATCCTCCCCTCTTGTTGTCTCTTTCATAGGCAAAACAGCAAGACTTTCCTCGCGTAGTGTGTCACCGACAGCATACTTTACAATCACACTGAACTGGGATAAATGGCTTACGTCTGTTGACTCATCTAAAGTGAGAGAAAACGGTGCTGCATTTATGTCCTTCACTCTGTTGCCTCAATTTGATTTGCCATCATGTTGGTATGATTGTGAACAGTTCTTGCCGACAGAGGCATGTCTTTTATTCATTTGATTATCTTGTCTTTATCTGAAAAGTCGTCAAAAGTTCATTGGCAACATCAAGCATGAATGTTTTGGCATACTCCCCATCTGTGAATGGCTTTCCGTTTCTCACAATTGCTAAAGCACCAGCAAAGCTAGCCGAATTTTAGTCACCTTGTTGGGTTCAAACATGGAGTTGCTGCTCACTAGCTTGCACTCTGCACAGTAGCTCTTGACATGCTTTCCTCCTGCTGTCCCCCACTGGATATTTCGATGCAAATGTAGTATGGCGTGTGTCGAAGTGC
Source organism: Rhynchonycteris naso (assembly GCA_037038555.1). Lineage (NCBI taxonomy): Eukaryota > Metazoa > Chordata > Mammalia > Chiroptera > Emballonuridae > Rhynchonycteris > Rhynchonycteris naso. The sequence continues at coordinate 23,308,408 of CM073003.1, forward strand.
CGCTTTATATTTGACCATTTCATCGATACAATTTTATCATTGCATATTAGGCACACCGCAGAATCTGCTCTTTCCACAAGGCGAATTTTTCTGTTTATTCCTGCTGAAAAGTACGATACTCCTCATCTTTTTTTTTTTAGCCATCTTCTTCGTCAAAAGGGTTTCTGCAATAGCTAGCTGACTGCTTGATTAAAAGAAGGGAAGTTTACTTCCTGACCTTATAGTGACCTATGTACATTATGCATTATCCAATAAGAATTTGGTGTTGTCCCGAAGGTCAGCTGTGATTGGCTCCAGCCACCTGCAACCATGAACATGAGCTGTAGGAAATGAATGGATTGTAATACATGAGAATGTTTTATATTTTTAACATTTTTTTTATTAAAGATTTGTCTGCGAGCCAGATGCAGCCATCAAAAGAGCCACAGCTGGCTCGCGAGCCATAGATTTCCCGACCCCTGGCCTAGCAGTTTTGATCTTGTCCACATCAAAGTTTTGTTTTTTTGTTTACTGCATGTCCATCACTGGGACTTTTTTTTTTTTTTAACAGAGACAGAGAGAATCAGAGAAAGGGATAGGGACAGACAGGAATGGAGAGAGATGAGAAGCATCAATTAACAGTTTTTCGTTGCTACACCTTAGTTGTTCATTGATTGCTTTCTCATACGTGCCTTGACCCGGGCCTTCAGCTGACCGAGTAACCCCTTGCTCGATCCAGAGACCTTGGGTTCAAGCTGGTGAGCTTTGCGCTCAAGCTGGCGACCTCGGGGTCTTGAACCTGGGTCCCAGTCCGACGCTCTATCCACTGCGCCACTGCCTGGTCAGGCTGGTACATTTTAAATTGACAAATCACCCAACCAGATTTACCCATCAGCACCAGTGGACCCTTTCACTGTACCTGAGCCACTCAGTCCTCTAGCTGTTGGCAGCTTGTGTAGGAAAAAGTTAAGGCAATATTTTCCTTCTTTCCAAGAATTTCCAGTAGGGACTGGAATTCTGATTAGCATGGTTTAGGCCTGCCTGGAGCCTGGCTTCTCATCATCTGGGCTACAGGGTCTTTGTAGGCGTGGCCCTCTCAGTGAGGGACAGAGAGCTTGAGTGCATCTATACTCCCTTTTCAGGTAGGCTGGCTTATCTTTACCCTTTAGTCGCCTGGTCTAAGGCAAGGTGCTGGGCCAAGTCTGAGGTAACAAGCCCACTTGGCAGGTCTGAAGGATGGGGGTCAGAGTGTGTACAAGCTTCAGGAAGAATAATTAAGACTTCTGAGAGCTGCGTTTGGCTCACAGCCACTGGCTAGGGCAAGTCTGGCTGATGACAGACATGAATGCTGTTCTCAATAGCTGCCTGAACCAGTCAGATGGACAAGAATCCTGTGTGCACTTCCCCGCTGACACAGATCACGCAATGAAATGGGCTGTGGTCATGAATAGGAAGTAGCTTCTGCTTTGGGAATGAGGGAACAGACCTTCTGACAATCGTGTTTTGTAACCATTGTAACCAACATTCCATGAAATGTGTTCTTCAGACAGGATAAGATTTGCTGCAGATTAACTAATATTGAAAAGTTGCCACATTTTTACCCCAAGTTGGAGTTCCCCACCCCTTTCTCTTTGTCCCTGGGTAGAATCTTGTACTTTCTTTAAATGTTTCTTACAGAAGAGCCTTGTAGTGGTGGTAAGGTGGCTTCCTTTGTCTCGAGGGTGTGTGCAGCTGTGCACTTGTGATCTCTTTAGAGACTGGGGTCATCTGGCATTGGCCAGCATTTTGCTTGGCATGAAAGAAGTTCAGGCTGCAGCCCATGGGTCCCTTAGTGCTTGAGATGCATAAATAAAAACTTGGTTTCTGCTTCCTTCAACCCTGTTGGCCATGGCACCAGCAGGGAAGCATGCTTCAAATTTTACCTATGACATGGACCAAGTCTCACACTGCAAACATGCCAGGTGCTATAAGAATTATCTTGGCTCTGATTTATTCATGGGAGTGAAATTCTTTGGAAATATCACTCCTGGAAATCTGACTTGAGACTCATCTCAAGGGGCACCTGGCATTCTGCAGAGAGGGTAGGCCTGCTAATGAATAAATATTAGGATGTTGGAGTGGGATGTCATTTGCCAAACTGCAGACCAATAAGGTTCAGCGGTGCTGGTCGACTGGGCCTCTTTGGAGCCAGAACATTCCAAATACAGCCCCAGGTAACCTTTGACCAACCAGGCCACTACCTACTCTGCTTTCAAGTTGCTGTGGGAATGAAGATGAGGGTGAGAATGCCACAACCTTCCTTAGAGGGTCGCAGTGAGGATTAATCAAGTGGATATAGATCAAGTGCTTAGTACAGAGCACCAGTCCAGGAAGCACCAGATAACTATAGGCAAGCTTTTCTAGGCCCTGGTGCAAATGTGCATGGTGATGGCCCACTAAGTGTGCTCACCATCTTTCATGGGAGAATTTATGAAACTTAGTCAATCTGCTCTGCTCCTGCCCTCCCTGGCATCTTGCTACCTATGTGCTGTGTCACTTTAGCACAGGGGTGAGTGAATGGCCAGGACAGTTGAGGCAGGGTCATTGGGTTTCGTGGGCCCTTTGGGAGACCAGGACTTGAGGTAGAACTACAAGTACAAAGTATAACTAGTCACAGCCTCCTAGGCTTACTCAGCCTCTTGTAATGGATAGAACTGGGACTGAGTTTAGAGATTAGCTGATTTCTGAACGGGTGCATATAGCCTTTCTCTTTTCCTCTCTTGCTTGCCCTCAGAGTCCCAGAACCAAGTCTACCCCATGTCTGTCTTTCTGTTGAAATTGGAAAAAAACATTATAGTTGTGTTGTCTGCTAAATAATGTCTGTCCTTAAAATGTTTATGGATCACTTAGTCCTGGCGGTGTGGCTCAGTTGATGAGCACCTGGTGCCAAGGTGTTGCGGGTTCAATCCCTGGTCAGGGCACATACAAGAATCAATCACTGAGCCTGACCAGGCGGTGGCGCAGTGGATAGAGCGTCGGACTGGAATGCGGAAGACCCAGGTTTGAGACCCCGAGCTCACCAGCTTGAGCATGGGCCCACCTGGGAACACTGAGGCGTCAACACGGGCGTCAACCTGGGAACACTGAGGTCGCCGGTTCAAGACCCAGGACTTATCTGGTCAAGGCGCATATGAGAGTTGATGCTTCCTGCTCCTCCCCCCTTTCTCTCTCTCTCTGTCTCTCTCACTCTGTGTCTCCTCTCTAAATGAATAATAAAAAAAAAAAAAACAGATTGGAAACCTGCCGCCTGCATTTTCTGTACCACATTTTTGTGGTTTTTTTGGGTTTTTTAAAAATTTATTTATTTACTATTTATTCATTTTAGAGAGGAGAGAGAGTGTGAGAGAGAAAGGGGGGAGGAGCAGGAAGCATCAACTCTCATATGCGCCTTGACCAGATAAGTCCTGGGTCTTGAACCGGCGACCTCAGTGTTCCCAGGTTGACGCTTTATCCACTGCGCCACCACTGGTCAGGCTGTACCACGTTTTTTATGTTATCTGCTTTTTATTATAACAGCTGCTGAACACCAAGCTTTTCAAAAGAAATATAGTACCATCTAATGTTGAAATGATCAGTTTCCTTATGCTGATAGTTTCCAGTGTCCCTCTGGGTTACTATGACAATCCTTGACATTGAGATTGGGAACCAGGGCTCTAACTATCTAATCCCTCTTTTTCTTATTTCTCTCAACTGGGAACATGTTGTAAGAAATCTGTTGGGAATAGATCCAGAAATGGAACATCTATTTGGATCATGAAACCTTGTTTGGGTTGAAAACAATAAGTGAGGTTCTTTTCTTGTCTCCTGTCCTTGAACTTACTCAACATAGAGGTTGATGGCTCCTGCCTTTGAGCCACAGGTCATTGTGATAGTACCGGACAGTATTTTGGGATCTTTAGATATAACACGTTGGTTGAATTGGTTAAAGATGCTGTCTGCTTGTCATGAGAAGCCAAGCAGTAAACTCCTCTTTATATCTGCCGGTAGATTTATGAGTTTCCACGTTTCCAGCCTCTCTCTCCATCAAGCCTAGGTACTGGGAGCCATTCATTTTCTGCAGGACTCAGACACACAGGAGCAACCCGGCCACTCAACCTCACTGATGTACCCTGTCCCTGTGCATCACCTCTTGGATTCCCCATCTTTTGTGTCTGTGAACAGCATGCTGCATGTGTGCAGGTATAATTGAGGATGAAACTCCAGGCAGGAATGGGATTCTCCTATTGTCTACCTCCAGAATGTTCCTCCAAGCCTACCCCTACCCCCAACACACACACATTATATTCCCAACCCTACAGTCAGGTATTTGTGTGGTCATTGTGTGGTCACTTGGTTTCTGCACTATGCCATCCCATTTGCCCTCCCTTCAGCTCCTTTGATGCATTAGTATCTTTCCTGCTTCCAAACCTGTACCTGACTTACTGTATTGGTCTTAGCTTCTCCTGTCTGTCACAAGCCTTGTCCTTCTCTACTCTTTTCTACCTCACCCTACACAGGAGTACACACTCTCCCTGTCTATGGCCAGAGCAGCCCTGCCCTTCTCCTTTGCAGTACTCGCCCAGGTATTGCTTAGTCACTTAAAGAATGTCATGTGGACTGCAGAGTCCCCATCCTGGTGTGGAGCTCAGGTGGAAAGCATTGACTTGAATGGGTGATGATCTGGGTCTGGCCAGTTACCACATTTTCCCTGTAAGAATGAGAGCTACTTTTCCAGAGCTTTGCCATCAAGCTCAGAGCCTCAGTATGACAGTCTGCTGTGGTCACTGTAAGTGCCTTCTGGCACCTGCTGTGTATTGGGAGGATGAGAGTGAAGTGAAAACGGCCCTGACCTTCCACAAAGAGTTCAAGAAAGCCAATGAAAGGCTTGCAGGTGACAGGGAAGGGGTATGTTGTGGGCCCCTTGTGTTGTTTGGTACATTGATGGTAGGGGCTGGGGCGGTATGGAGTGAGGGCAACCGCTGTGGGAAGAATTTACCCAAGACTGCAGCCTAGTTGGTTCTACTTCAGGAAAGTCATCCTGGTCCTTATGTAGAGGATCTCTGATGCCTGTGGTCTTTGGCCCACAACAGACTAGATTCTTGTTTTCCTTTTTGCTACAATAGGAATGAATGGCTTTCTTTTCTTTTATGAATGGTTTCTTGAAGTTTTTAAGAATTTCGCTTGCCTGTACTCATGGGTCGGCTGAGCTGCAAGATGCAGGTTGTCTGGGCATGGCCTCTCAAAGGATAGTCCCTGTGTTGGTCCTGGGCATGGCTCAGTTGTTGTATATGCCATTCCCTCACACCAGAGCCATGGATGTCACCTGTCACTGGTTTTCCTCAGACCTAAAAAAATTTCAAGTTACCTATTACTCCCAGGTCTTTTTTATTTTTTTAATGTTTTTATTTATTTATTTATTTAGATTTTATTTATTCATTTTAGAGAAAGGAGACAGAGAGAGAGAAGTAGGGGAGGAGCAGAAAGCATCAACTCCTATATGTGCCTTGACCAGGCAAGCCCGGGTTTTCAAACCAGCGACCTCAGTGTTCTGGGCTGACGCTTTTACTCACTGCGCCACCACAGGTCAGGCACTCCCAGGTCTATCTTATCTATTGAACATGTATCTTCACATTTGAACTGAAAACCTCTAGCAGTATTTTTCTTTATGGAATTGACCTCACATGTTACAAGTGTATTGGTTTTATGCTTTAGTTTGTTTTGTTTTGTTTTTTAATTTTTATTTATTCATTGATTTTAGAAAGAGGGGAAGGAAGAGAAAGAGAAACAGAAACATAGATCTGTTTCTGCATGTGCCCTTGACTGGGGATTGAACTGGCAACCTCTGTGCTTCCAGATGATGCTCAAACCAACTGAGCTATCTGGCTAGGGCTATGCTTTAGTTTTTCATGTTAGTCAAGATGGTGGCCAGCCTGTCCCAACCATTAGCTCCCCTCCCCCCAAATATACTTATTTTAATTTATTTTAGAGGAGAGAGAGAAGGGGGGGCAAGGAGTGGGAAGCATCGACTCATACTAGTCACTTCTTATGTGTGCCTTGACTGGGCAAGCCCGGGGTTTTGAACCAACGACTTCAGCATTCCAGGTCAGTGCTTTATCCACTGAGACACCACAGGTTAGGCGACAACCATTAGCTTTGTACCCTCCTGGGGGTGCATATTCAGCTCACAGGCAGTTCATAGGCCAACTGAAACTCCCTGTGAATCGTGTCAGATTCTTGGCCACCATGGCTGGTTAGGCCTAATCTTGCCACATCCTGTGTAAGTTATTTCTCTGTGCCTTGGTTTCCTCATCTTCAAAGTGGGAAAGAAGCCAGACACATCTCATAAATGTTTTAAGGATTCAGATACTGCTGTGTGTTATACATGAGCCAGCTGATTAGAAATTTAGCTTTGTGATGGACAGGTTTTCTTTAGGAAAAAGCTCTGTTCAGTTTCTTTTCCCTCAACTGTGGCCCATCTGGCCCTGGCTTGAAGGTAAAGAAAAGTTGGTTACATCCAGAGCCCTCCATCCCTTGGCTTCACAGAGAGTCCATTTGGGAACAGAAAAGGCACAGGCCAGTGCCAGAGCTCCAGAAATCAGTTACTTTGGCTGCATCCTGCCTTAGCAAGGTTGTTGGAGATTTCCAGAATGTCCTTACTTATTGGAAAATGTATGGGTTGCTTTCTCCTGGTGGGACATGTTTGGTAGGGACCTGATTTCCCTGTGGCTGACAGGGCTCTGCTGCTCTGAGGCTGAAATGACGACTCCTCCATGTTGGGGTCATACCTGCCCTTTGCCTGCAGGGGTTCACCTGGCACATGCTTGGCTGTGTGATTCCTGAGCCTTGTTCTAGGTGAAATCTAATAGTGGAAACCAAGCTGCATGTCATTCTTTGTCTTCACTTAATGCCACCTCCCTTCCATATTTACTTCTCTAGTATATCATAAATGGAGGCTGCTTGTTCTCTTTTGTCCCTTTGAGCATGTTGATCTGCTGAATGATCAACTGCAGACATTTTTTTAAAATTTATTTTTATTTTATTCATTTTAGAGAGGAGACACAGAGTGAGAGAGAGAGAGAGAGAGAGAGAGAAGGAGAGAAAGAGAGAGAGAAGGAGAGAAAGAGGGGAGGAGCTGGAAGCATCAACTCCCATATGTGCCTTGACCAGACCAGTGCAGGGTTTTGAACTGGTGACCTCAGTGTTCCCAGGTCGACGCTTTATCCACTGCGCCACCACAGGTCAGGCTCAACTGCAGACATTTTTAACCCCAGTGACATACTTCTCTGTGGTGCTGCCCTTCTGTCAGTATAAGTACTCGGCATGTCCTGTACCTCTCTCTGCCTCATTGATAGCCACTGGGCCAATGGCTCCTGGGCAGCTGGCAAGTTGTCCATGGCATTCACCCCCATCTCTTCCTCCTGTCGCACTGACCCCCACCCAAGTTTCTGAAGTTGCCCAATTATTAACCCATCCACTTATCTGTGAGAGTCGGACACCCTGTGAATGTTTTTCCGTCTTCCCTCCCTCTTCCAAAAGTTTCCTGCAAACTCTCCTGGCCCACTGGCTTATCCCCCTGCAGCCTACACTTGGTCTTGGCTGGCTTCCCTCTGGAGAAAATCACAGAGTGAGGCCATAAGCCAGAGACCCTCTGTGTACATGGCCAGCCTTTCCACTTTTCCCCTAGCTCTCCTAGAGGCCAGGCTGCCCTCACACACTCCCGCCTCACCCTTGTTCTGTCTCCATACGTACTTGTATCAAGTGTGTATGTGTGTTTAATCAGTTTACTGTTTAATTTATAGTACCTTTATTTTGAAAGGAAACTAAATCAGAAGCCACAGATGAATATCAGTAAAATTAAATGCCATGAGAACAAAACATTTCTAAATTCTGTCCAGATAATAGTGTGTAAACCCATCCATGGCCTCATCCAAGCCCTGACTTGTCACTCTGCGGATGGTTGTACACCCTGCTTCTGAATTTGAGGCCCCATCTTTTTTTTTTTTATTATTCTTTTTGTGGGGTTTTTTTGGTTTGTTTTCTACAGGGACAGAGAGAGAGTCAGAGAGAGGGATAGATAGGGACAGACAGACAGGAACGGAGAGAGGTGAGAAGCATCAATTATTAGTTTTTCGTTGCCATTGCGACACCATAGTTGTTCATTGCTTACTTTCTTACACATGCCTTGACCGCGGGCCTTCAGCAGACCGAGCAATCCCTTGCTGGAGCCAAGGACCTTGGGTCCAATCTGGCGAGCTCAGGGTCTTGAACCTGGTCTTCTGCATCCCAGTCCGTTGCTCTATCCACTGTGCCTCCGCCTGGTCTGGCCTGAGCCTCCCCCCCCCCCCCCCCCCAAATCTTAATCAGCTAAACCTAAGAGCTTCGAGAAATCCTCTTTCCTTTTCTTTGCCTCTCACCTCAGGGTGGAGGCACACCTTTTGTCTCCAAGGCTCCCTGCACAACTGAATGTAGCTTCCAGAGTGCTGCCTCCTTCTTTTCCCCCATGTTGCTCACCACACCCTGCTGCATTGCCAGTATCTATCCTCTATTGTCTGAGCAAGCTCTTTTAATAGTTCTACCCTTTACACCCAGCCTTTGGGTGCTTCTCCTTGGAGCTACCTGTAGGTGGCCTCCTTGCTGCTTTCATTGGAGTGCATTTTTTCAAGTCTTGACTCTGGGCCCACCTCTCTTGGCCAAGCTCCCGATCAGGTGTACTTCATGCCTCCCTTCCACTAGCGGCACCTCTGTCCCTGTTGCCCTGCCTTGATTCATGGCACAGGCACTGCTTTCCTGGATCACACATGGATATTAGTTTTAGCCACACTTGTAACACAAGTACTCCAAAGAATAAAGTTGCCTTGTATTCCCAGAGCCTGAAGCAGGCCTACCCAGTTATATCTGCTTTTGGAAAGTATTGTAGTCCGAGCAGTGTTCCTGTGAGCTTGCTATGCTCTTGCCCTGTCTCACCAGGCCCACTGTCAGATAAATGATATTGCTTCAGGGGAATGCCTTTCGTGATCCTGTACTCTGGCACACTGCTCTCTCAGCTTGGGGATGCTCTCCACAGGCTGTTGCCCAGCTGGTCTTGACCACCAGTCTCCATCACTTTCTCATGCCAGCACTGGGTGCCCCCCTCCCCAGCACCATGCATGCGAGAGGTGCCAGAAAACAGCTTGGCTCCTGCAAAGCCCTCCTTAATCCCCCTTCCTATAAGTGTTCTGCCTGGGCAGGAGTTTGCCAGTAGAGTACATCCATCATAGAGGTTACTTATTTATTTTTGACAGAGATATAGAGAGGGTCAAGGAGAGGGACAGATAGGGACAATCAAGAATAGAGAGAGATGAGAAGCATCAGTTCTTCGTTGCAGCTCCTTTGTTGTTCATTGATTGCTTTTTCGTGTGTGCCTTGACTAGGGGGCTACAGCAGAGCAAGTGTCCTCCAGGTCCCAGTCCGACACTATCCACGGCACCACTACCTTGTCAGGCCAAGGTGTAAATTCTTGCCTGGTGTCGTAGGTGCAGGTGGACCTCATTAAATTCTTAAGTTCATCATGGTATGCAAGACCACCTTTAGAAGCCTAACTCATCTGTACCACACTCTTTCTCCAATGTCTTGGATGTCTCCATGCAGGTGGCATGAGTGTGTTTCTCTCTATAGTGTGGCCCTCTCCTGTGAGCTAAAGGAATTAATAGAATTACTATTTTTTAAGTGGTTGGCATCCCATTTTTGAGTAGGCCACAGGCACTCTTAATTTCTTATCTCTGGTGAAAAAGCGTAATTAGAAATAGTCCTTCCTCTTAAAGCAAACATGGATTCAGTTCTCATACTCTAAAATTCGTGTCTTGCATATCGTAGCTTTGGGCTACTCCCATGTGGGTCACCTCCCTATGGCAGCCTCCTTGTTGGAGCAAGCAGCACGCTCTTTTGTTCTCCAGCCAGGGTGATCGCTGTATCTGCAGCTGACCAGAGCATCATGGAAGGAGCTGTCTCCCTGACCATGTCAATTTTTTTCAACTCTTAGACTTATCCTGGAACAAGGACCCCTGTGTTGGGGGCACCTGCCAAGACCCACGTGTGGGGCACACTGCCTGCTTCCGGAGATCCAGTTCTCCATAGCTCCACATGACAGACTCACTGCCGAGTTGCTTTTACATAGCAAGCTCTCCTCAGTGCTTTTCAAATTTGATTATTTGCAAGAACTGCATTTACAAAAACCTTTGTGGAAACTTTGGTTTAAATTATACTTGGGTACCTGACCAGGCTGTGGCACAGTGGATAGAGCATCAGAATGGGACGCAGAGGACCCAGGTTTGAAACCCTGAGGTCACCGGCTTGAGCGCAGGGTCGCTGGCTTGAGTGTGGGATAATAGACATGACCCCATGGTCTCTGGCTGAAGCCCAAGGTCGCTTTCTTGAGCAAGGGGTCAGTTGCTCTGCTCTAGCCATTAATTAGGTCAAGGCACATATGAGAAAGCAATCAATGAACAACTAAGGTGCTGCAACAAAGAATTGATGCTTCTCATCTCTCTCCCTTCCTGTCTCAGTCCCTATCTGTCCCTTTTTCTGTCTTTGTCACAAAAAGAACCGCAACAAACAAATTACACTTGGACTGAATTATAGTCACCAGCAGCTAGATTGCCTGGCATGTGCTTAGATGTTCTAGAAAGAAAATCATGACAGAGCCAGCCAGTTTGTCCTGTCTTGTTTTGTCTCCTAAGCCTTTGCCTGATTTCTTCAGCCAGAGAGGTTCTCTCATCCTTAATTACTTGAGTTTATTAATGGATATGTTCCTGTGATGCAGGTAGCTTCTAGCCAACAAAGTCTTATTCTGCTCACTGGATTTAAAGCTTTGTTTTGCCAGTAGAAAGTGTCCAAAAAAAGTGCACAAAAATAATGCAAATGTTAAGCATAGGTTTGAGCAGGTGTTTCTTCTCATTAATAGAATGTGGAAATTTTCAGCACTGTAAGGGTTGGGTTTGTGTTTCTGAAGGACAGTTTGGCAATAAAAACATGTAACCCTGACCTGTGGTTATCCCTTTAGAAAACTGAACAGGTATACAAAATTGCTTTTGTAAAAGATGCTCTTGGCAGAATATGATATAGCCTGAAGCATAGGTCATTTAGGTGAGAGAAGTCCTTGGGACAAGGTACTCAGGCACTGAGCTGGGATGTCTCACAACTTGGGCCATGCAGGTTAAAGAAGGGGTGCCTCTTTATAGCTCTATATAAATAACCTTTGAAAAGCAAATTAATAAAATGGTAGGTCAAGCCTCACCAGGTAGTGGCACAATGGATAGAACATCACCCTGGGATGCTGAGGACCCAGGTTTGAAATTGTGAGGTTCGCCAGCTTGAACATGGGGTTGCTGGCTTGAGTGCAGAATCATAGACATGACCCTGTGGTCGCTGGCTTAGCCTGAGCCCCCCTCCCCGCTCAAAGGACATATAAGAAAGTAATCAGTGAACAACTAAGGTGCCACAACTACAAATTGATGCTTCTCATCTCTTTCCCTTTCTCTTTCCGTGTGTTTATCTGTCTCTGTTTCTCACATAAAAATAAAATAAAATGGTAGTTCAAGTATGGATTCATTGTTGTGTTATCAACAGTTTCTTGTGGGATTTCTTTAATCAGCAACCAAATACTACTTAAGTTTCCAGACGTTCTTAGTAACTGTGAGGCTTAGCCTGGAGCACTCAGCTGTGGATAATGGCCATCCAGGAGGACAAGCCAGCCTTCTTACTCCTTCCTGCCTGGCCTCAGCTCACCAAATGAAATTACTGACTTGGATCTATGGTTCATGAACCACAAATACAAACAAGAATTTTAATGTAAATGACATATTTGGGCTTGTAAATCATCTTTTCACACACAGGCAGTGTCCCCTTAAAGCTCTCAGGTGTTATGGAAACCTAGTTTGTCCCTCCTCCATGAGTTCTTTAAAACCATAGCCCCTCCCTGCTGCCTCCTGTTTGGCTCACTTCCATACCCTCTCCCTCCCCACTGATACCTGGTTGCTCTTTCCTGTTAGGGGACAAGGAGAGCAGGTCTTTTTAGTTCATTCACGGAGTGGCTCCTTGGCCTACTTGACCAAACCAATTTCTACGAGAGGAGCTCAGTCTTTGGGACATGGGGACACACGTCATTATGGTGACGCCTCTCTGCTGATGGTGGCTTTTCTCTTCCTTTTTAGAGTTCTTGGTGAAGAATGTGATGGGATCAGTAGCATGTCTGCGGAGAGCGGCCCTGGGACGAGATTAAGAAATCTGTCCGTAATGGGGGATGGACTAGAAACTACTCAAATGTCTACAACGCAGGCCCAGGCCCAACCCCAGCAAGCCAACGCAGCCAGCACCAACCCCCCACCCCCGGAGACCTCCAACCCCAACAAGCCCAAGAGACAGACCAATCAACTGCAATATCTGCTCAAAGTGGTGCTCAAGACACTATGGAAACACCAGTTTGCGTGGCCTTTCCAGCAGCCTGTGGATGCCGTCAAGCTAAACCTCCCTGTGAGTAGCTTGGGCAGGACCCAGGGTAGTGGCCTCCAGGGCTCCTCCTGTGCTACTCCTGGGGAGGACACACTCTCGGGCAGCATAGAGATACTCTTGAGTTGTTGTGAAAGCATGAGACCCATCTCTGAACTCCAGCACCCTTGGGGCCATGGAGTGAGTGGTTTCAACAGCCCTAATTGAGTAGAGATGAGAAAGGACAGAGGATATGCTAATTAGCTAAGCAGTAACTGGTTTCTTAGAGACTAGGATCCCAGGAAATAGTATGTAGAGAGCGACTGAAATAAGAGTAAAGGAGTGCTTGCAATTTTCTTTCCATTCCATAGGGAGCTGAATTGGGAGTACTTGGGGGTCTGGCCCCCCTCAGGTGTTCCCAACTTGTCCGGGAGAAGTAGATGCAGTTGGTCAAGCCGTGAGGGAGGAGGCTGGTTTGGTGCAGTAACATTCCTATTCTGGTACTGACGCCATCATTGTCACCCAGAGCATAGGGCAGGAGAGGTAGGGTATGGGAGCATCTTTTTCCCAGCTGCCTCTCTGCATGTCTTCATGGCCACTCGCCCCTTCATGGCCACACCACACTGGCTCTTGTTTTTGTTTTTTTTTCTTAGTACCACTGTGCCTCTTCTATCTCTAGAGAGGTTTGTTTGCCCACATCCTTAGCAAATAATTATGGAAGCTCAACTTGTATCCCTAACTGAACCTCAAGGAAAATGCTTTAATTTTTTTTCTTAAAATACAATATTTTTTTCTTCAAAGCATCAAGGATTGATTCTCTTTAAATTGCTCTTTGTGAAGTCTCCCACCCCTACATTCTCACTCTCCAGACTAGGGACTGGAATTAGATAATCCTGGTAGGGGTTTATGAGTGCTAGAGCTGCACAACTCTAGGAGCCTCGGCCTCAGCCAGGCACCCAGTTTCAAGAAGGATGATCACACCAGCATGATTCTCCTAGCTTGAAGGCCACTATGTGACAAAAGTTCAGTGTTATCTGTCTGTGGAATATGTGTTATGTGCACTCGGGAAGAGAGAGTCAGGAGAGAAGGCACTTCAGGTCTGAATCAAACTTGCTCAGGAAAGGGGGTGGAGACAAAAGAGGCGCTTCACCAGATTCAGGCTTGAGAGGCCACTCTTGCCATTTACTATGACAAGGGGTAAAAGCAACTGACTTGTCACTGGAGGAAAGCTCTTGGGAGAGCTTGCTACTCTGGTCTCTGGCCAAGCTGCTGTGCAGGGTCCACAGATGAGGGTGACCTCTCCGGAGCAAATACAAAAACGGGAGGGAGAAGAAGCCTGGGGGTGGAAATTCGGGCGGCCTGCAGCTTTTAGGCCACTGAAGGGTGGTGGGAGCCTGCAGAGGGATGCCAGGAAACTTGTCAGCAGAGAGCAGCCCCCTACACTTCCACATTGGAGGATAAAGGGGGGCCAGAGATGAGGATTCCGACCTGACCCTCCTGTTGGCCTTTAGGAGGGCATTGGTGACCTTAGGAAGATGTGACGCAGAAGTAGAAACCAGATTCGCGACGGTGTGAATGAGAAGGTGAGGATGCGAAGCCATCATTTGAAGAAATTTGGCTTTGAAGGGAAATGCAGCAGGGTCAGAACAAAGAAGGGGTTGGTTTGTATAGGATGATGTAGAGGGCTAAGAGGGTGAGTGAGTCAGGCAGAAAGAGAAAGGGCACTGTGGGACCCAGGATTCCTACATAGCATCTTTCCAGCCAGCGGGACAGGCACAGGGGAGGGTGGCCTTATTAGGTCAAGGGTTCCCCATTTCTCTTACTGTTGACATCACCTTCAGTAGCTCTGATCTAGGAAGGAGAGGTGATGGATAGTGGCACTGATCCGGTATCTTCCGAGAGGTGGGGATAATGAGGAGCAGACCCAGAGGAAAGGGGATGGTGGGTGCTGGTCAGCTGAGAGCAATGTCATGCTAAAATCCAATTTTTTAGGGACCCTCCCCCCTTTTCAGGAGATATTAATGGGCCACCTAAAAAAAGATTTCATTCTTTTTCTATGATGCCTAACAGTTCTTTATCTTCATTTTGGCGCCTGGTCCTTGCTGGTTGTTTCATTAGAATGCCTGCCTCTGTCAAATTCATTACTCGTGTATGGCTAGACCCATTGCTTCCTTATCAGTCCCTTTCCCCCATACCTGCTTTTGTCTTCATTCCCCCTCCTCCCTTGTGCTTCATCCTCAACCACTGTCCTATTTGCCCTTAAGCCACTTGACACATCATGGCCACTTCAAGCACCTGACACCATTCTAAGAGACCTGGCCATAAATAAAATCTGAATTTCCACTGGGGTGGATATACTATTTGGACATGGTTCTTTTGGGAGAAGTGATCAGAACATAGTATAATGTAGAAAGTCTGGTTCAGTTTCTCCTTTGAGGCTTCGTGGTCATGGTGCTTAGACCTGGAATCTGTGTAAGGCAGTAGCTTTTGTTTCTTTCTCTTGGGTGTCAGAGCAACTCAAAACCTCACATTCCTGGCTTGCCTTTTCAGCACTACCTACCACCATTCCTGGATAGGGCATTGGTATGTGCTGAATGCATAGGCCTGCCCTTGCCATCACACTTTCACTTGGACTTGGTTCTCATACCCCATCCAAGTCTAATTATGGGGTTCTTGGTGCAGCTAGCTGGCTGCATGCAGGTCTTCTGCCTGGCCCTCGGGTCTTCCATCTGGAAACCCAGGTACTGCCTGATCTATCTCCAGATTGCCCTATGAGTGCTTTTAAAAATAAATGTTTGGATTTACTATTCTAGACTTCGAGGAAAGTTGTAGCAACAGTAGTGTTTGATCCAAGGGCTTTAGGACATCTATGCCTACCGTCTGACTCCTTTTGTTTGGTAGATCCAAGAATTTAAGAAGTGGGTCTGTGAGGGCTGTGCAGATTCCTTAGTTGGTAGACTGTGTGCAAGTGAAAGAAGTAAAAGTACAATGAGTTTGACTGAAGGTGGGAGGTCTACTCTGTGGTTCTTAAGTGTGACAGGAAGCAGGGGATCCAGTTGTTGTGGGCGGGCATTTTATGGACATAGAATTTCACATTGTGGAAAGAAAGTAGACCTGCCACAGGTGGTTTTACTAGATAAGAAACTGCTTTTTAAAGGCTTTATGTTTTCCTTATTACTTACTTTAAATGAAACATTTTTTAACATCAAAGAAATAGATCTCAGTAAAGACAACCTGTTCCCAGATGGGGCACTTGGCAAACTTGAATGTTTTTTCTACAAATTACCACCTGGCATTTGGGAGTTTTCCCCTGGTCCCCTTTATTTTGGGATCTTCTTGAGATTATTCACTGACGCTGTGGAAGAGATTCGGGCTGTGTATCTGTGGAGTGACCTGGAGTGAGATCCATAGGCTCACCTACAAGTGCTGTGTGGTAACACTGGCCTTCTGCTCTCTCTGCTCTCCAGGATTACTATAAGATCATTAAAACACCTATGGATATGGGAACAATAAAGAAGCGGTTGGAAAACAACTATTACTGGAATGCTCAGGAATGTATCCAGGACTTCAACACTATGTTTACAAATTGTTACATCTACAACAAGGTGAGATGTGGGGGCCAGTGTTCAGCTGCCCTATGAGGAGGAGGAGGAAGAGGGTATATCTGGAGCCCATGGGCAGGGGTGCTGGAGCAGATTGGAGTCTGACAGAAGAGACTTAGAGGCAGGGGTAATGGAGCTTGTGGTCTTGCCTGTGACTGGTTGTCTTTCTTTTATGGGGAGAGGGGTACTACCATGTTTTACTTTTGGGTGGTCCTTGTTAGCTTGAAGCATGTACTTCTTATGCCCTTGGGGTTTTGGTTCTTAAGGACGTGTAGTAGAAAAGGTGTGAGGAGGACAGTGACGATTCATTTAAAAAGTCCATTTGGATGGTGTAAATTGTCAGGAGGAAGGCTACTAAAATGTAGTTTTGCAAAGGTATCCTCAAACAAAAACCTCAGTCTGAGAGGGGGTGATGGGGCCCACCACATCTGGAACTGTGAACATGACCCATTGTCAACTTGTGGCCATAGAATCAAGTATCCCCCAAACTTAAATGTAGACCTAAATATTACTTCTTAACCCAGTAGCCAAACCTTTCGGCTCGGCCATGCCATGAAGCCGGATCATTTGTTTACAGTTCAGACCACAGATGTGATTAAAACCAACCCTTTCAAATAAAACGGCCCTGGAGGGAGACACTATACAGAACTCAGCTTTTGACCTCTGCTGGTGTAGTGGGTAAAATTGCCCAGAAGAGATGGGTAGGTGAGTTTCTTGAAGTTTACCACATTTTTTTTTTAAGTCGCAACTCTCATCACTAGATTTAAGCAAAATGTGCACAGATGAGGTTTTCAGTTTAGAGATGAGGGGAGATTGGGGACCAATAAGGCAGTATGAGATGGGCATTGCTCAGAATCCCAGTGAGCTGCCTTGGGGATGCACTGGGAAACATGGTTGGAACCTTGTTAACATACCTATGGCAAGAAATCCTGTGTAATTCAGAATATCTAGTGAAGTTGGATTGTGTCAAGGAAGGGCCCTTGTCTGTACGATTGTTAGGTGTTTACGGGATTAGGATGATTCTCAGATGGGCCAGAGTTTAAAAGATTAGAGAGGAAAATGCTGGCTACAGGCACATGAGACTGTGATGCCTGGTGGTTATAACTGTATTCTGGGCCTTTAGGGTACCCTGAATATGATGCTTTACGCTTTGGGGCAAAAGTGGTTCTCACAGTATGGGGAGCTTTTGCTTTGCTTAGAAAGGGGTGAGGGCTTTCTGACCCTCAACCCACATGTCTCCTCTTTCAGCCTGGAGATGACATAGTCTTAATGGCAGAAGCTCTGGAGAAGCTCTTCTTGCAAAAAATCAATGAACTGCCCACAGAAGAAACAGAGATCATGATAGTCCAGGCAAAAGGAAGAGGACGTGGGAGGAAAGAAGCAGGTAAGCTGCTTTCCCAGCACTGTTGTTCTGTCATACTGCAAGAGCAAAGAAATGACAAGGGGTTTGCCCTTCTTCACCTCTAGTGGAGGACTAGGAGTGATAGGAAGATGGCTGCAATTTGGTACATTAGGGCCAGGTTAAGTGGTAGAACTGTCACAGAGGATTCTATAACTGTGTGACCCTCCGAGGCCCAAAGTAGAAATAGCTGAGCCTTGCCTTTTTTGATGGACTTCAGTTAAAAAGAAAATGTAACTTTTCAAAGCATTTTAAAGTTATGTGAATTCTTCATTTTACCAGGGCTATAGACAGTCTCTGCATTTCCATTTTAGAGGAAAGAAAGGCACTTGACCAAAGGCAGTTAACTAATACCCCAATCGTAGAGTCTCTGGAGTTTATCTGAATTATTTTAATGTGCTTGTGTTGGAGCTGTGCCTGCTTTTTTTGTGCCCCATCTTCAAGCCTGCCTTTGCTGTTTCAGTGCTCATCCTTGCCTTCTGCATCTTGCCATTCATGGCTCCATGCTACAGAATGGTGACGCTTGCAAGGTGACCATGCTGTGAGCAATGTTGAAAGAGCCAGCTTTCACCTGGCTTCCCACCCCGCTCAGAAGTAGAGACTTTATGGGAGTGAAGGGAGCCAGCTGCCCTGCAGTGCTGAGGGATAGCCAAGGAGAGTTGGTCTCGAGTTACCCCTTAGGTCTGGGGCAGACGTGGGGCAACCTTGTGTGTCTGGGCTCTCCCACACAGCTGCAAGGAGGCAGGAGCTGGCCAGCCTCCCTGTGGTTCAGGGAAGTGGGGCTTGCCAGTTTCCAGAAGCCTTGGCCATGGCTTCCAGTGCCTGCCCCCTGCCAGCAATACTTTATTCAAAGGCAGTGCTTCTGGTAAAGAGGACAGCACCGCCTGAAATTGCCCAGAAACATTTTCCTGCTCTCCATCACAGTCCTGGTGCTGATTCTCAGTGTGTTTCCTTCTTCACTCTGGGCCTCCCTGCTTGTGCAGGGTCTTTCTGCCTAAGCGAGTACTTGCAGCCAGGAGCTCCGGGGAGTTTTGAATACTGTGTGGCCTTGCTGTTGAAGGCAACCCAGCCACATACTACTATCCCACTGGCCCCAGAAAGGTGGGCAAACTTAGCCAAGATCTGGGGGGTTCAAATCATTTTCTTAGGTAAATAGTTTTGGTGACACTGTGTTGTGTGTATGAAGATGTGTGCTTGCCACATGTGGTAGTGTATCCACAGGTCAGCTTGCATTGTCAGGTACAACATCTAACCATCTGTCCCTTTTATGGTTAGTAGGGATGGCAAAACCTGGTGTCTCTACGGTACCAAACACAATGCAAGCATCGACTCCTCCGCAGACGCAGACCTCTCAGCAGAACCCTTTGCCTGTGCAGGCCACACCTCACCCCTTCCCAACTGTCACCCCAGACCTCATCGTCCAGACCCCTGTCACAGTGGTGCCTCCCCAGCCACTGCAGACTCCCCCACCAGCGCCCCCCCAACTCCCACCCCCTCCAACCCCTCAGCCGGTGCAGAGCCATCCACCCATCATCGCAGCCACCCCACAGCCTGTGAAGGTGAGTGTTTTTTGTGTGGCCCAGTTGACCACTGGTGGGCTCCTGCCACCCTAGCAAGTCCCCCCCCCCCCATCCTTCACACCCCTTAATCCATAGCAGTGAAGCTTGCAGGAGATAGTTACCCATTCTGCCAGTGCTTCATGTAGATCCCATTCTGGTTCCCAGGGCACGTGTGAGTGTTGAGGGGCTTGGGAGAGGATTAAGCTGTGTTTAGGTTAGCACAGCCCAGAAGCTGCTGACCCAAAGACCCTGTAATAAACGCACTCCCCTCTGGGTTTGCTGGCCCCTCCCATTTCTGATTTAGACCATGCATGTTGGCAGAGGCTGGCTAGTTTCTGAAACGTGCCTTCCAATGTGGCCTACTGGCAGGCTTGGCTCTGGGAGGCCCCCCAGCATTGGCTAGGAAGCTGCTTCAGGAGGTTTGGTGGGCCTTTGGTGAGCAGATGTCACACTTAGTGGTGCACATTCTCCTGTCCGTGGAAAAACCTGTCCCAGCTGTAGAGCAGAGTGGTGGGACAGGGTCTCCTTTCCCTTGGGAAGGTTGGGATCCTAGGAAGGACCTGGTCTGAGGAGTGACTTCAAGGGCTCCCTATACTGGCCAGAGCCCTGACTCTGCTGTCTCGCCTGTGCCCTTGGCAGACAAAGAAGGGTGTTAAGAGGAAAGCAGACACCACTACCCCTACTACCATCGATCCCATTCATGAGCCGCCTTTGCTGCCCCCGGAGACCAAGAACACCAAGCTGGGCCCCCGGCGGGAGAGTAGCCGTCCTGTGAAGGCCCCAAAGAAGGATGTGCCTGATTCTCAGCAGCACCCGGCACCAGACAAGAGCAGCAAGGTCTCGGAACAGCTCAAGTGCTGCAGTGGCATCCTCAAAGAGATGTTCGCCAAGAAGCATGCGGCCTATGCTTGGCCTTTCTACAAGCCCGTGGACGTGGAGGCGCTGGGCCTTCATGACTACTGTGACATCATCAAGCATCCCATGGACATGAGCACAATCAAGGTGGGCGGGCACCCATGGGACCAGGGAAGACCCCACACTTGTGCCCCAGCAGCTCTCTAGACTCCTCACCAGCCTAAAGGAGCACAACGCCCCCTGCTGGGAACTGTAGAGACATGCTCCCAGACAATGTGGCAGTTTTTGTCTCAGACTGCAGTGCTTCCCCCTGGTCTCAGGAGGAGCCCTCTTTGGCCTTGGGGCCCAGTGCCTACTGATAGCTTGTTTATGGAAAGTGTGGGGGTTGGTGAGTTTGCCAGGCTCTGTCATGGGCAGAGTCTTGTTGTCGTCTTTCAGTTGGAGACACATGACTAGTGCTGGCATTTCTGCTGTCGTATCATGAGGCCTTTTGGTTTTAAGCTCTTTTTGCTTCTTTCTCTTTTTAAGAGTGGAGTTAGCCTGCCCAAACATGGAATGGGCACAGTGGGAACAATACTGTGTCTTTTCACCAATGTTCTGTTCTATGTCACCAAGACAAATGTACATCTGGTCAGAACTGGGCCCAGACCTCCCTTTTCAGTTGTGACTTAAGCTTTGCCTCTGTGGCTTCTGTGTTCACTTGCACCTTAGCCAGGCACAGTGACCCCATGGGTGGGTTTGCATCCTAACTTGGTAGTTCCCAGCCTTGAGAATGGCCATTGAGTGTGTCCTTTTCCACTTGACACTGAGAACCAGGGTGATGATCTCTCAGTTGTCTGGGTTAATCCTAACCCCCCTGAGGCACCAACTTTCTCCTGCTAGCAGCCCTCCCTATTGCTACCTCCTTCCAGCAGGGGCAGACACAGCCTGTCTTGTCTTTCCAGTCTAAACTGGAGGCCCGTGAGTACCGTGATGCTCAGGAATTTGGTGCTGATGTCCGGTTGATGTTCTCCAACTGCTACAAGTACAATCCTCCTGACCATGAGGTGGTGGCCATGGCCCGAAAGCTCCAGGTGAGGCTCTGGGAAGCTCCTGGGCAAGCCAGGCCTCTGAGGGCCTTGGCAGATTTTGTCTCTGTCGCTTGCTTTGGTGTGATACCACATTGCTTTGGAATATGGTCTCAGAATAACACCTGCATTTCACATCAGGATTACTTTATTGTAATTAAAGCAGGGGGTGGTGGTTTGGGTTTTGGTCTAAGTTGTTTTAGGTTGCCCCACTGAACCCCTCCCCCCCCCACTCCACCCTCACCCCGTCATTTGATTGCTCTTGGTTGGAAGAGTGTGTATTCTGTGCATAGCCTGAAACAGACCTGTCTCAAGTCAGCGGGGGACAATCTTGCCAGGTAGACACTTTGTCGTGGTTGTAAGCTAAAGTAATTGTTTGACCAAAGGATATTTCTTCACTATAGGCCTGAAGCTTTGGTTTGCCTTCCAGCTGCAGGGCAGCTGCCTCTAGATGTTCCGTGTGTCCACGATGCCCTAATGCGTGGGATTCATGGCCCCTCCAATTGGGTCCTCGACTGTGCACACTAGATGTTGGGGGAGGGGGATAGACTACAGTGTAAATGTGTGGATCACCTTTTTTTGTTTGTTTGTTTTTTTAAGGGAAACATATGCCCAAATATCAACAGTAAACTTTGACTAGAAAGATCAGGGTTTTAAAATTATGGAGAATAAAGTCAATATTTAGTACTGTTATAATCTGTCTTTTTTTTTTTTTTTTTTTAATCTTTAAAATTATTCATAATAAAAGTCCAGGTTGCAGGGTCACACACAGAAGGCTGTGGGCTCAACCACAATGCCAACACAAGGTTCCAGGTTCTGGCTGAAGCTCAGGTCCAGTCTGTACATCCCATGTCCAGCCTTCACCTGGTAGCTAAATGGGGCCTTACACATGGCTTTCCTAGCCACCAGTGAAATGCTTCCAGGGCTGAAGTCAGGACTTGCAAATACTTTGGTGAGTTGTGGGTCCATGACAGGTGGAGGTCACCTGAGCCCTGCTGTCCCCCTGCCTCTCAGCTATGTTAGCTCCACGTTTCATACTTATCACTATAGTTCTCCTACCTTCTCACTGGAGCCAAGGCACAGTCTTCCCTGTTCTTCTGTTTGGCCCCTGTCCAAATCAAGGGCTGCCTTGGATTCAAATGATGTGTCTTGAATACTTGGAGCAGAAAAATCTTTATTCGTGGACCTGGCAATTATTATTTAAATGCATAGTCAGACTTGAAGGTTTTTCATTTCATTGCTGTTTCTTAGTTTTATTTTGTTTTAGTTTTTTTGGGAGGGTGGGCGGGCTCTCTTTATTTGGTGCTCTCTGTTGGCATTCTTCACATTGCTGCTGGTTCACTATTTTATTTTAGCATTTTCCTATCCTTGAAGTTTGGGTTTTTTTGTTGTTGTGTTTTTTTTTTTTTTTTTTTTTAGAATCTTTTTTTTTTTCTTTTATTCATTGTAGAGAGGAGACACAGAGAGAGAGAGAGAAAGGGGGGAGGAGCTGGAAGCATCAACTCCCATATGTGCCTTGACCAGACCAGTACAGGGTTTTGAACTGGTGACCTCAGTGTTCCCAGGTCGACGCTTTATCCACTGCACCACCACAGGTCAAGCGAAGTTTGGGTTTTATAATTATACTGCAGTTCTCACACATGGCCACTCCCTCGGTGTACCTTAGATCCCACACAAACCCCCATCCTTCTGGGAGGTCTGAGGGGCAGCTTTTGCCCAGGTTGATAACCACACTCTTATATGCTCTTATGCAAACAGATAAACCAAAGCAAGTTCTCTCCCAATGCCAAAGACGGCTATTTTGAGCAGCTTTATATTTAATAAAAGTATTCTCTAATCTTTTTTTTCTCCATCTTCTTCTTTTCCAAGTGAGAAAAGGGGTGATAGACAGTCTCCCACATGTGCCCTGACCGGGAGGGATCCACCCAGCAACCTCCATCTG
Organism: Rhynchonycteris naso; assembly: GCA_037038555.1. Classification (NCBI taxonomy): domain Eukaryota; kingdom Metazoa; phylum Chordata; class Mammalia; order Chiroptera; family Emballonuridae; genus Rhynchonycteris; species Rhynchonycteris naso. Next base: position 23,331,291 of record CM073003.1, read on the forward strand.
GGGCCGATGCTCACAACTGAGCTGCTTTTAACACCTGAGGTAGAGGCTCTTCGGAGCCATCCTCAGTGCCCAGGGCTGATGCACTCGAGCCAATCAAGTTATGGTGGTAAGAGGGGAGAAGCAGATGGTCACTTCTCCTGTGTGCCCTGACCACGAATCCAACCCAGGACATCCACACTCCAGATGGACGCTCTACCACTGAGCAAACTGGCCAAGGCCTGTATTCTAACTTTTTGTCTAATTTTTATGCCTGCTTTAAGCTTTTTTTTTAAATGCATTTTTATTCTGGGAGTGGCATGATCATGCCTAAACATGAGGTTTTACCAATATCAAGACTACTGATATGCTTGCAACAAACATAGCAGCCTCTTTCTAAACATTGACTCCAAGAAACAGTCTGGGCTGGATGGGGTAGTGTACAGGTTGGCAGCTCAGCAAGGGACCATCTCTACCCCTAACCTGCTTTGCCTGCTACAAGGTGTGGGTCATATTATTACTGAAGTAACATGCCAGGTGGGGGTGGGGTCTCTGCTGATTGGCAGCTCCCTATGTGGGCTTCTCTCTGGAGGGCAGTTGCTATGTTTATGGCATTTGGAGCTTTGTTTTTCTTTTTTCTGTCTAAACTCTCATCAGCATGGTTTAGATATCTGGATTCTCCAGTGGGGAGAAAGAGGAACAAAGCCCCAGTCCTTGTTTGTTTTTGTAAGAAGTCTTAGGACCTATTGTCTCTTAGACTGTGCCCAAGGACTGGGATTTACCTGGAAAGTATAATGTGGAAAAGGATCTACTTTGTTTTCCTCTTCCAGCTTTTAAATTCTGGGCTTGGCAACTGTGGTCGTCACAAACCTCTGGGCTTGAAGATTTCCTTAGGAGCCTGAATGTGGCTTGAAACCAGAGCTACTGGTAGTACTGCCTCTACTCTCTCTGCTAGGAAGTAATTTAGAAAGTTCAGTATCCATGTGGATTACCAATTTATTTCAAGAAAAAGTATGAATTGAAGGTAGTATGCAATTGTTTTTATAGTTAGGGAAATATTGAACTAAAAAGTGTTTTGGGATCCTGCATTAGATCCCAGAGACAAGCTTTTGAAGGATAGGTGTGTGTCAGTGTCTCCCACTCATCGTTGTATCTCCAGCACCTAACCCCTAGTAAGTCTCCTGCTATATACATTCCATCCCCTTTTCCTGGCCTCTGTGTCTTGGGTGTGGCCAAACCCCACAGCAATATCCAGGTTTGGCTGAGAAGGGGCTGGGCCACACTTCCCTGAGGGTCTCCAGCTATGCTGACTTCGGGTCAGTCCACTCAGGGGTCTTTGGGCACTGTGATCTCCCAGCATCTAAACATCTCTGTTTCACTAAAAGGGGGTGGGCTGTGCTTCCCTCATGTATCTGACACAGCCCATCTCTGAAAGTAATGTGGTATATTGGTGCAAAGAATCACAAGGTGGCCCTGGCCAGATAGCTGAGTTGGTTAGAGCATCATCCCAAAGTGCAGGGGTTGTCCGTTCGTTCCCCAGTCAGGGCACTTACAGGAACAGGTTGACTTTCCTGTCTCTCCCTCCCTTCTCTTTCTCTCTCTCTCTAAAAAGAGTCAATGATAATTAAAAAAATGTTTATTAAGAATCACAGTGTGGTCCAGATTTTCAGAGTAAGGTATAGTTGATGGCATGCCAAGGAGGGAAGCTGGCTTCACCTTGAGACACAAGGTGCGAGTGCTGCCCCCCATTTCCACAGCAGCCACACCTGTGGGGAAGAAACAGGGATGTCCTTATGGCAAGGGTAGTGCTTCCTGGCAGTTGGCAGGGTTGTTTGGGCCAACAGATAGGTGGCATAAGGCAGTTCCCACTTGGTAAAAGGTCACCTCCCAGCAGCACTGAATCCTGGGCCCTCCCTTCCCTCTCTCTTCTTCATGGGATCCTGACACCCTGACACCTTCTTAGACACATTTGTCTCAACTGATCCCTGCTTCTCCACAGCAGGCCTCAATCTTCCGGATGCTTGTGTAGGTCATTCGGACCTGAGCCTGCCCACATCCAGGGTATCATGGGCAGAGAGGGGCTTTCACCCCACCGGGGGTGCTGGTCTGTGATTATTCCTGTCTTGTCCATAGCTCTTAGACCTGCTTCAGGAAGGTGTTGCCCTTCTAGCGTTTAACAACAAAGTCACTCAAACAGCGAGTCCATCCATGCCTTGCTGGAGAAGGAACTGCCTCAGGGGAGGCCACACTGGATGGTCTGGGGGAAACGGGACAGCACCACAGTTGTGTGGGATGCCTGCCCTGCTGCCCAGTGGGAGAAGAAACCTGAAACTGTTTCCAGAGCTATCAGAAGGGCTTCTAGAGCCAGCTCTGTCAAGTATACTTCGGTTTGAAACGGCATCCTTTGAACTCAATCCCATGGTCCTCTTGGGCCACACTGTCCTCTGGAGTATCAAAACACTTGGGGAAGGCCCCTTCAGTCCTGTGAGCTAACCATGTTGACCAGCACAGCAGGTCTAAAGCAGTTCTCAAAATCCTGCTGGGAAGCCATCCCTGTGCCTTCCCCTGCTGTCCTCTGTCCTGAGTCATCACTGGATTTATGATAAATGAAGCCCTCAAAGTACGGATGGACCTGCTGGCTAGTTGGTGAGGCAACATATAGCTGGACCGCCGGGATCCCAGGCAGGGCTACTGCCTCTGAATTTCGTGACTCCAGAGTCCCATCAGATTACTGGGTCTCAGAGTCTCCTGGGTGGGATCCAAAACCCATTAGCATTGTGGCCTCTGCGCAGACTGCTTACATCTCACAAAGCTGACACCCAGCTGTTGCCTATTCTTGGCACCCCAAATCCACTGTCCTATACCTTTCTCACCTTGCCTGGTGTGTCCTAAAGTCCCCTCAGCCAAGTGGCATGGCTCTGCTCGGTTATGTCCTCAGAGGTAATCTGTTGAAAGGAGGCAGACATAGACACATGCCTGCTGCTACAGGGGTTTGGTCTCCTTGCTGGCCAAGGACTTTGTGCTGGGCGTACTTTGACCATGGGGCCTTAACACATGCCATTTCCTCTGCTTGGTGTGCTCTCTAAGATTGCAGACCCCACCCACTTTCTGTGGGAATGTAAGCTGGGTGTGGGTAGAGGCTCTGTCCTACTCACTGTTTTGTTCTGGTGCCCAGTCCCGGTATTTAGAAGGCTCCCTTTGGGATGTGCTGAATGCCAACCTGCCAGGAGGTTTACAGCTCTCAGCCCTGTATTTATTAAGGATCCCCAGACTGACATTTTCAGTGGGCAGCTGCCTCCTATGACCTGTATTCCCTGTGCTTACTTGGGCTGTGTGCCAGGCTGTCAGGGTACCTTTCTTCTCAGCATGAGATTTGAGAGAGAAATGGTGAAATTGGTCTCAGGAGGCCCTGGCCTGCTACTTGCCTTACTGGCAGGGAGAGGGTTACCATTGGTCATGCCCTCTGGCCCTCCCACTTGCTTCCTGTTGAGTTGACTGCGGCAGCCGGTGAGGTTATGGTGACACTGGACTACAGCCTGGCTACCCCCACCCACACGCACAGGAGACCCAGCAGCCCTGATGGGCACGGCTTTTCCCCAACCCCACTCCCTACCTCCAGGATGTGTTCGAGATGCGCTTTGCCAAGATGCCCGATGAGCCCGAGGAACCTATGGTGGCTGTGCCCTCCCCTGCGGTGCCACCCCCCACCAAGGTTGTGGCCCCACCCTCATCCAGTGACAGCAGCAGCGATAGCTCCTCAGACAGTGACAGCTCAACTGATGACTCTGAGGAGGAGCGAGCCCAGCGGCTGGCCGAGCTGCAAGAGCAGGTGAGAGCACGGGCACTCCCATCCCCCACACCTGCAGTGTCTGTGCGCTGGGCAATCTCCCCAGATCTCTGCACAAGGTGGTCATGGCTCCGAGTCTTGGCAGAAGCAGAATTCACAGTGGTACCCTTCTTCTAGGTCATGGGCATATTGAACATACACATATGTGTACCACATGTGGATGTAGGGAGACATTGCTACTCTGGGCAGGCAAGACTTCTGGATCTTTCCAGTGTCTCTCCTGGGTATGCATGGTTGCTCTGCTCCCCACAAGCTAGCCATCAGGCCATTAGTGCCCATGTATGTCTGCATTCCTGCTTAGTTGCCTAGGGACTGGACCCTCTTCTTGGGCCCAGGATGGCTGGAGGCCTCAGCTTCTATCAGTTAGGTAGCTTTTCTGGGCACCTTTGAAGTCCAGGGTCTGGGTGGGCATGGGCACTTTGGGAGGCTGATAGGATGGCAGGTCATGGAGCTAAATGCCCTCTTTCGTCCCTGAGCCATGATGTGTGAGGACCCTGCCAGGACCAGGGTGACAGACGTGTATCTTGCCTATTCTCCATAGCTCAAAGCTGTGCACGAGCAGCTTGCAGCCCTCTCACAGCCCCAGCAGAACAAACCAAAGAAAAAGGAGAAAGACAAAAAGGAAAAGAAAAAAGAAAAGCACAAAAAGAAAGAGGAAGTGGAGGAGAATAAGAAAAGCAAAGCCAAGGAGCTTCCTCCCAAAAAGACCAAGAAAAACAACAGCAGCAGCAACAGCAGCAATACAAGGTCTGTGCCACCCAAATGCCCCAGTGGGGACCCAGCCTGCCCCTGTCACAGGGTAATTGCCTCTGCTTTTCTCCCAGGGATGAACCACTAGCATTTACCAGCTTTGGGGAGGGAAGAGTATGGCAGGTGGTATGGTGCAGATGGCAAGGACAGGCCACAGCAGCCTTCCTGTTTCCTGTGAAGACCAGCAGAATGGGGGTGTAGAACCCCCTGTAGACCCCCAGTGAAGTAGTAGCATGCCCAGCTTCCCAAGGAACCCATTCCTGATGGCATCTGCATTGTCACTTCATAGCAAGAAGGAGCTGGCACCTGTGAAGAGCAAGCCCCCTCCGGCATATGAGTCAGAGGAGGAGGACAAGTGCAAGCCCATGTCATATGAGGAGAAGCGCCAGCTCAGCCTAGACATCAACAAGCTCCCGGGTGAGAAGCTGGGCCGAGTGGTTCATATCATCCAGTCAAGGGAGCCCTCGCTCAAGAACTCCAATCCTGATGAGATTGAAATTGACTTCGAGACCCTGAAGCCATCCACCCTGCGGGAACTAGAGCGCTATGTCACCTCTTGTTTGAGGAAGAAACGGAAACCTCAAGGTGCTTGTGGGTTCCCCTGGGGCGTGGTGAGGTGGGGTGGTTCAAGCCAAGGGAGAGTTGCCCAAATTGCTTTCTTCTGCCCTTCCACCAGAGGCCCCCATGGGCACCTCAGGGGACTCTCTCTTCCACATTCAGTTTTTCTATAATGATAAAATCTGTGTCCTTGACCTAGACATCTTTGAAGGGTTGTGGCACTCGAGCCTGGGCTGTTGATACCTTTCTTAACCTTTTCTGGCTGGTGATCGTTTGGGACCCACTTGCAGCTCATTGTCAAGCTTTGCTCTGAGTAGCAGCTGCTTTTGTCCTCAACTTCTACTTTGAGCCTTCCCCACAGACATCACTCCATACCACCACCCCCTTTAGTACCTCTGAGGGCTGAGCCTGGGGGAGGCTTAAGGGCAGCTCTGTGTCTGCCTGCCATTCTCTAGCTCAACAGTCTTCTGTCTGAGCCTTTCAGGCAGCCCTTTCATGTTACAAGTGGCTTGCCTTGGCTTGGCTTTTGTCTTAGGACCAGTAAGACTTAGGATCTATATCTGGGTGTTGTATGCAGCCTTCATTCCAGCTCAAACTGACTCTAAGGATCCTTGGATCCTAGCCTAATAGCCCTCCTCATAGGGAATTTCCTCTTGCCTGTCTTAATCCTGTTGAACTCTGCAGAGGGGATTCTGAGAGATTGGCCTGGGGAGGGGGGAGCAACGGTTTAAAATTCTACCAGAAGCTGAGTTTTTTGCTAGTGGGTAGTAGGCTAGTACCTTACCACTGGGAAACATGAGGCTGGTCAGGGTTTGGGATGCCGTCAGGGGCAGCTGTCTGGCTCATGGGGCATGGACTACCCCTTACCCCTTCCTCTAGGCAGTGGGTTATGCCTGGTTTAAGAGCAGTCCCAGGATTGAGCCCTGCCTGACGTGTTTCATGTTGCTTTACTGCAGCTGAGAAAATGGATGTGATTGCTGGCTCCTCCAAGATGAAAGGCTTCTCGTCCTCGGAATCTGAGAGCACCAGTGAATCCAGCTCTTCTGACAGTGAAGACTCTGAAACAGGTTAGTTATACTCAGTATCGTGTCATACTCCCGCTGTGTTTGACACCACTCGCCCTGTGTTCTGGCTGCTAGAGACCCAATGTGACTACTGCTAGAGACCCAATGGTCATAAGAACTACTTGGCCACTGTTTTAACTGGGGCGGTGGGTATCCTGGCACCCTGTTCTTGTCTTCATGGTCTGGGCTAGGAGGAAGACACAGATGGTCGAGGGTATTGACACTGCAGTCCAGGGTAGGTTAATGAGGACATTGAGTACTGGCAGTCGTCCTAGTGGGACCCTATCTGGCCCCACATCACAGTCACATACAGTTTGGCTGCCTCAGGTTATGGGTTTCGGCAGATGTAGAACAGCCCTACTGTTCCTGCTATCACCGGGCTTAAGATACTGCCATCTTCCTCAGAGTGTGCTCACTACTGTATTGACAGCTCCTAACTCTGTCCACGCTTGGATATGCATGTCCTACGTCTCTAATAGTCCTCGTTGTGCTCCATGGGCCTGCATGTGTGCCCCACCTGAGCAGCAGTTCAGTCTGGAAGGTTGGGCAGGTAGAGATGCTGGGAGCTGCACAATGATGGGGAGGGGAACGGGACCTTTCTTCAGCTGTGTGCTTTCCTGATGATACTCAGGGGAATAGAAATCCAGACTGGCCCAGAGAGACTAGGGAAGAAGCCTGGCAACCAGCCATGCTGTGAGGTAACCCTTGGACAGGTCTAGCTCTATTAGCTGAGCAGGCAGTCTGCAGACCACCTGAAAGGTGGGGGTCATGGGGGCGCTCAAGCATGTCCCTCCAAGCAGGCAGCAGTGTGCATGCCCACAGTGGGGAATGTGTGTTTGGGCAACAAAGCATGTTCTTTTGTGAACCTGTCCTGTCTGGTATTTTATTCTAACTGGAAATAAACCATAAGCTCCACTTATTCATCTCATGTAAATAATGTGACTTGATACCAGGGAAGTTTGTGGTTCACTTACAGTAGCTGAGAAGAGTGATGCTGGTCCAAGGAGTACATGCACAGGTCCTCATGTAGGCTTAGCCTGCTTCTGTCAGAGGCAGCTGGGGATCGGGGGCCTTTGGGCCTTGTCACTGTCCCTATTCCCTGTTACCCAGTAAGAGAGCACCAGACTTCCCAAGTGAGGGGCTTGCCTGCAGGGAGATTGGAGGGCACTGAGGACTTCTCCAGGATTCCAAATGCTGGGTTACCGCATTTTCAGTGGGCTCAAATGTGATGAAATTCATCAGAAATACAGAAATATTCTGTATTTCTTGAGCTGCTGTAAACGGAGACAGATGTATGTACCGTAGTTTGCTGGCCACTTCTGTCATCGTCCTTTACCCTTTTTTCTTATCCATCTACCAGCAGGGTGCGCCACACTCTCATGCCTGGCCAGGCTGCTGCTCTCTACAGGGTGAATGGCTATATTCTTGGGCCCAAATGACATTCCTGGCAACAACTGACTTCTCACTTTGGGTGCCAGCCATACCTTGGGTTTGCCTTCACTCTAGGGTTCCTAGCAGTTTGCTCCTTTTAGGGGTTTCACAGCCTTTCTCCTAAGGATCTGAGTAGTCAAAAGAAAACTGCAATTGAAATTGTAGTGTTGAAATTGGCATGGGATCTGGTCATTATAGCAGAGCAGTTGGCTGAGGGAGAACTGCTTTTGCTGATGTGGCATCTTAGGGGTCTGACTTTGGCCTTTGCCCCGGCCTCCAAGATTGGCAGGACCACTTCAGGGCTCCCAAGTGCACTATTGCCTTCTTCGTGGGGCGGCAATGATGGCATTTCCAACAGTTGTCTATTGCTGCCAACATGTTTTTATTTTTTCACATTTTCCGTTTCAAAGAAAGTAGAAAGATTGTGCAACAAGTAATATGAGAGTCCTGGGAACAGCTGTCTTGGTGGGAAGGAGGGTGAGATTTACAGTCTCTGAGCTAACAGCCTGCAGGCACCCAGGCTCTGGTGATCTGGCCACCTCCAGCTTGTCCCTCCTCCCATGTGCCCTCCCCACCTTGGGTTTTGTGAGGCTCTCTTTTTGTCTTCATGGTTCTGGCTTTACCTTTGCCATAAGTTTGCACTGGAAAGCTCTATTGTGGGCCAGCAGGGGCTTCTGCTCTCAGGACAGACCCATCCTATGGGTTTATGCCCTGTGGCTCAACACTGCAAGTTCCAAGGTGGGAGCCTGTGACCCTGCAAGCCTACACCACTGAATGCAGCCGTTGCTACCCATCCTTAACAGAAAACTGCACTCGCTTCCCAGGTAGCTCCTCCAATAGCTGCTCATTCTGGGTCTATGGATCTGGGAAGCCCCAATTTCTGCAACCAGTTACAGGTGGTTCTGCCTTGGGGGGATGAGGCAGAGTAGAGGGGCATTAGAGGTATTTTCCTTGGTCTTTTGGCACTTAAATTCTTTTGCCCTATTTGTTCTTGTGTTTCCATTTGGATTAGAGCTGAAATTCCTGAAAGGGTCTATTTTTGTAAGAGTCAGTTCTGCCGACATAGCCCCAAGACATAAGTAACCAAAAGAAACTGAATAGACACACACATTGGGAGTTGAGGACTATTGCATGAACCCCGTCCTCTGGCTGCTGACCACAGAATGCCAAGGACAGCTCTGGGCCATGTTGCAGTTCGGGGAAGTGGTATGCTTACAGAGTGAGGAAAAGGAGGAGGCAGGCACTGCTTTCCCATTCCAGTCCAAGACCACCACAATTCCCCCACTCAGCAGCACATAATACCGTTGGCCTGTTCCTGAACCCAGCTTTACTTGGAATATGGTGTTTTAAAAACAATTCTGGCTAAAGTCTGCTTGAGTGTTCAGCATTGGGAGGATAGAGTGGGTACAAGTGCCACCATCCCTAAGGCATCTGTAGACTTTAGCTGGGCAGGCAAAAGGTACCTGGTTCCTCCCCCTTTCTGCTGTTGTCCCGGGTAGGCTTTGGGCAGAGCTCTGGGTCTCCCTGTCATCAGTTCTAGTATCGTGTCTACCTGGCTTGTGTTGTGAGGCCAGGGATGTCCTGGAATTTTTTTTGTCCTTCTTCCTTCCATCACACTGCTGATATCTGGCTCTGCCTGGATGGAGGTAGACACAAAGCTTATGTCTCTCCTAGGAGCAACCCCTCTCCCCAACTACCTGGGCTGGGATCTGAGTTCAGGGAGCTGTGGGGTGGTTTTCTCAATCTGGCCTGGTCTAGTTGCAGCAGGAGCAAACTCTAGCTATTTTAATCTCTTCATTTTATTTTCCCAGGATTGGAATATGTGGGTGTTTTTCAATAGTTCCAGGGGGATGAGGAATGCTTGATATTTTGGAAAGACTTGAGCTGAAACATGCTGATGGAGGCCATGGGGCATTCTTCCCAGACAGCCAGCCTCAGCTTCCGACCCATGGGGTCTCTGAGGGACTTGGTCCCAGTCCATTCTTGGGGCCTGCTGCTGCCTGCTCCAAGGGTGTGCCTCTTGCTTTCAGGAAAGGAGAGAGGCCCCCTTGTGGAGGTGAAGACCCCCTTGTGGAGGTGAAGAAGTAGGCAGAAACCTGGCGGACAGTGCTATAGTCAGTCTGCCCATGCTGCCAGGTGACCCCTCGCACACCCACACACAGCTGGCTGGGTTCGGGGCGGGGCTAGCCTTGTGGAATGTGCCCTGAGTGAGAGGCTGACCAGTGGGCGGGGTTTTCCCATGCATGCACTGGGAGACCATGGGAATATAGTCAGTGTCAGTGCATCCGTGACACCAGCAGAGGCATCTGCTGTGCTGTGTGGGTGGGAATAACCCCATGCCTCTCCCTGGTCAAGGGGAGCCAAATTCCATGCCCTGGAAAAAGAAAAGACAACTTTCCTCCTTGGCCTGTTTTTATTTTTAACCTCGTTAACAGCATCTGTAACTGTTTTCTCTTTTTTATAACTTGTTTTTTGTTTCTTGGGGTTTATGGGAATGAAGAATGAGGTGTTAGCTATAGGTCCTACACCCAAGAGCCCCTGTCTTTTCTTCCTTTCATCCAAGTCCTGAGGGAGGGCCTAATCATCTCCCTGAGACGGACAGGGTGCATGCAGCACAGCAGACCAAGCTCAGAGTTAGTGGAACCTGACGGCATGGCGTATGAGGCTGTTGGGACAGATGAATAGGGTAGGTTAGAGGCCTCTCAAAGAAAGGATATGCTGTTGTGCACTTGAGGCACACATGGGACCCGTTACTGGAAGCAGTTCTGTCTAGAAGCATAAACAGGCTCAAGTAGTTTTGGAGACATCAGTGACACTTCTAAGGAGAAGATGGGTCTGTCCAGGCCCTCAGCTGGCCAGGCTGGGGCAAGGCTTCCAGGTTCCGGTGCCATTCTCTGGTGCCCTGTCAATGAGCAGGACACAGGAGGCTGGTTCAGTCTGCGGTTCTTCTGTTCTTATGACTTGGAATGGCACATTCCACACCATTTCTCTCACACTGGTTTCTCTCTCCCTCTATGTAGGTCCTGCCTAATCATTGGACACGGACTCTTAATAAAACGGTCTTCAGTTCCAGATTCCTTCCCAGCAAGCTCTAGCTTAAGTCCATTTTCTTCTGTGAAAGGGACAGGACTCCATCGAGTTATGAAATTCCTCAGAGCCCTGGGCCTGTCCCGGGGGTGCATTAGTCATGTCCATCAGAGCAGCACACACCTTTTTCCACCTCTGGGAAGGCTGCCTTGCCTGGCTGGCCAACCGGCCTCCTGTGTACAGACTGCCCAGCTATCCCACACAGCCTCCCTGGTCGTCTGGGCTCCTCCGGGTGGGTGGCATCTCCCAGAGAGTGAAAACTCCCTGCACATGTGTGTGTGGTGCTGCTCCGAGTGCAAAGCCCTATCTTGTAACTTGTTTCTCTTCATCTCTGTCTTTTTCTGGGACTCTGGATCCTAACCACTTCCCTCCTATACCTGTCAGTGACATTTAGCCCAGGGGATATCTCATTCAGCCTAAGGAAGAACAACACGCTAACATCCAGACCTTTCCCAAGTGAGGAATGGGGGCTGTGTCTCAGCATGTCTCTCTAGTGGTCCATGCAGATCCATCAGCCAGAGGCTTTCACCAGCCAGAGCCTCCAGAGTCCTTCCATTTTTGTTGTTCCCACTGTTGTCTGGTGGACATTTTTCCAACTTCTTTGGCCTCTTTTCCTAAAGTTGCATAGAGAAAGAATGTCCTAAGCTGCTTTCTGTCCCACTCTGGCGACTAGAAGCAGGCTACAGTGGGACTGGCCACTGCTGAGGGCATTTGGGGAGGATCTGCTGTGTAGCCAGCTGACCTGGCCCCTTTAACCCATCATCCCTGTTCCCAGTCAGTTTGGGGGGTGTAGGCTAGTGGGTGAAAAAGTGCTCTCAAAAATCTGGAGTGCTGGACTGGTCAGTGAGGGCATCAAAACCCTTGGGGCCAGTTCCCTGCACATCTCTGAGGGATATGGCCAATAGGAATACCCTCCTAGTTTTCAGTCCCCTGAAATAATGGCAGCTGCTGGGAGTTGGGCAGGCCAGGGTAGCTGCGATCACACAAGTTCCATACAAGCACTGAATAGGCTTTTTTGCTCTAAAAATAAATACTGGCCCTTTTTTGGTCATGAATCCAGCATCTCAGCAGAAAACTGCCTGATGTGAAAAGTCCTGCCTTTAAGGGAGGTTGTGTGCTTTTGCCTTTTTTTTTTTTTTTTTTAAATAAGTATTTGTGTGCACTTCTTCAAGGCCTAGCCATCTGCTGGCATTTTGGGGCCAGCCTTCTGGAACTGGAAGCAAGCTTGAGAAAGGTGCAGTTTACTATCAGCAGGCCCAAGCATCTGTAACTTCCTCAGACTGGCCTGGGCTCTGGGGGTCTAGCTTCAGCCCCTACCTCCCTCTACCCTAGTCTCTAGGGTGCTGCTGTGATGCTTGGAATCCCAGGCTGCTCTCTCGTCCTCTGACCAGTCAGCTTCCAGTCAAGCTCCATTTGCCAAACAAACCGTTTTGAGTTGCCCTTTGGCCTGTGCCTGACGTGTTCCCAGTTTAGCTCAGCCTAACTGAGGCCAGGGGCTTCATGCCCAGAAATTCCCAAAGGATAGTTAGGAAGCTGCTGGCATTGTTTTTATGAGAAGATTCTGCCATCTGGGAGCAAATATCAACCTGGATTCTTACAGTGTCAGCCTGTGTGCCACCCCTCCCCTTCCTACACACTAGCGCATGGGCTATAGTCACAGACTAGGGTTCTTTGTACCCTTGCTGTTCAGGAATACCATCCTTCTTGCCTATGGGTTTTCCATCTGGCAAAAAACTTGATCTTTAGACTCGAGCTATCACCTATGCCCAGTGCCCCAGGAACAGAGCAAAAGGTAGTGCCCACCCCTCATTACAGACCCTTGTGCTCAGGCAGTGGGCTTCAGGGCCTAAGGAGTTGCTGAGAGGTAGGAGGCCCAGGTGTCCACTGGTGCTGAGACCTCCCAGTTAGTTCAGTCTAGGGGCTCTGTATCTCTTCCCTGCCCTTACCCTCCATCCTGTCTCCTTCCTTGATTTCGGGGGTGTGGGTAAAAGGAATCAGTGTTTTAATCAGATTTTACAAAAACGTTTTAATTCTTTGTACAATAACCATCCTATGTAAAGATGACATTTGTGTTGAGTTCAAGATTTTCATGGAATAAAGATCATACAGTATTTGAGGCCATCTCCATGTAACCCTTTCTAGAGAGTTTTGTGTGGGGGTGTCTTGGGGCTGGTGTGTCGTGAAGCCGTGCACTTCTGTCTTGTCTTTCTACCAGTCACTCCAACATGAGGCTCAGGCCATGCAAGCCAGACACACTCTCCCAAACAGGCTCCAGTCCCCCCTTGGTCCCCCACTGCCAGTCCTTAGGGTCCTCTGGGCCTGAGGGCCTGCCCTGCCCCTCCCTGCTACGGAGCCCTAGGGTACTCACAGTGACCTTTCCAAGGCAGTAAGATTATTTTCCCTGGAACCCCCAGAGCTCCACTGAACTTTGTCCCACCCCACCCCCAGTTCTCATATGGGCTTCTGCTCAGGACCTATGGGGAGATAGTGAGGGCTCAGAACCACTTTTCCTCTTTTGTATGGCGGGAAAAACAGTGCTTCCCCAAGCCCTCAAGATGACAAGATTCCGTGACCCTTGCCAGCCCTCTCTCCCACCGTGATAGTGTCTTCTGATCAGAGTTTACTCACTGGCCCCCTTCCCCCAGCTCTCCTCCATTCCCCAGAGGCATGCCCAGTATATGAACAGTTGTCCCCAGTCTCCTTCATCCTACAGTTTCTGTTAATGGAATTGATGCTGGGAAAGGATTCATCTGGGAAGAACACCCCAACCTCTTCCACTTTCTTGGTAGCCTCTTAGGACTGACCTCTTTCCCCCAGCACATGCAGGGGTCCCTGTGGTTCTAGGGTTCCAGCCTCTTCAGTACAGTGCTTCCCCTCACCCCCTACTGTGCAGCCTCTATACCCTGTAGCCTTGATCCTACAAACCTTCTAAACTGTCCCCTTTTTTGTCTTACCCACAATAGTCTCCCTCTCCCCAGGTTTCCTACCGTGACCGTGGTCCTGAGCCTTGTATCCTGCATTTCCAATTGCCTAGCTTGGGGCTAGGCCTATAATGCTGTTGTCCCAGGTGTCCCAGTCACTGCCATTTGTATAAGGACATGTGTCTAGCTGCTGAGGTTCTGTGTCGCTGTCTTGTCTCTTGCATGGAGTCGTGGGCTCTTGCAGGGCACCAGGTCCTTTATCCCTTTGGGTGGCATATGGTACTCTGAAGCCATGGATCTCACAGAACCTTAGTATGGCCCTGTGTGAAGCAGCTTATGACGGAGGTAGCCCTGCTTTCAGCAAAGCCTGTGTCTTCTGACCCAAGCAACAAGAGCCAGCACCCAGGCAAGGAGCTTGGGAAATGCCAGGCCAAGGTGACAGGAGTCCAAAAGGCACCATGAGATCTATCTCCCACCTGGTGGTTGGCAACTTCATCATTTCCTAGCCCATGCGCATCGGCTGGGCCTCTCTCTTTCTGGGGTTTGCATACCAGAGGAGTTTGGCAAGGGGTATCCACCCGGCAAGTTCCTTAGAGTGGGGATGGGGCGGGGTGGGGGGGGGTGCTGGCTGTGTGCACTCCTCACAAATGCCCACACAGTGGTGGCAGCAAGCTGTTGGCTTTTGAAAAATGGGCACATACTGCCTTCTCCCTGCAGCACGTCAACTGCGTCCCAACACTGAGGCCACTCTCCTGAGAGGAAGGAAAAGCCAGCCATGGTGTTGAGCATCTCCCCGTTTGCTCTGGTAGTACCGGGGAGGTTTGTTGGCCAGCCTGCCTCCTTTCCTCCCTCCCCTAAAGTACTCTCACTGTGGCCTTCCTGCGTGTCGGCACTCTCCTCACCTGTCCCATGGTTCTGTGGCCAGACCTTGGCCTACTCCTGCACCACTGTCTCGCACCTCAACTCAATATAATTGGGGATGGTAAGGAGAGCACTTCAGAGGGTAATGCCATTGGAGGCAGCTATGTGGCTGCTTTACAGTTGTGTGACCCCAGGGCAAATCCCTTAACTTCTGAGTATCACTTTGCTCATCTGTCAAGTGGATATGATCATTTCGATAACCACCATTGTTCCAAGACATAGAAGGTGGGACTGTGGTCGCTCAGGTTGCCTCAGTGACGTCTCACAAGAAAGTAGGGTGAGATATTAGGCAAAGAAGTCTCCATAGCTCAGCGCCCAGCCTGGGTGTTATCCTTTAATGGAGCTGGGGGTCAGGAGCTGAGCAGGGAGGCTTTTCAGGCATGGTCCCAGCTAAGAAAGAATGGCAGGCAAGTAGGTAGGTGATGCTCCACATTGTCTCTTTCCCATGACTGACTCCCATACCAGACAGAATCCAACCTTCCTGTGTTACTGTCACCAGCCCTTCTGAACTCACCCTGTTTTCTCCTAGTTTTGCATTCAAGACAGCTCAGCTTTCTCCCCCAGGCCTCACTACCTTCTCTTTTCCTCTGCAGAGATGGCTCCAAAGTCAAAAAAGAAGGGGCACCCTGGGAGGGAGCAGAAGAAGGTACGTGACCTCACAGGTGTCCTTCCTCAGGGGAATGATGGCCACCAGCCTTTGTGGACCCTGGGTCTGGCCCAGGGTTTCTGCCTGCCTGATGTTAGCTTCTGTGTCTTCTATCTGCAGCACCATCACCATCACCACCAGCAGCTGCAGCAAGCCCCGGGCCCTGGGCCCCAGCAGCCCCCACCCGCTCCCCAGCAGCCCCCACCACCCGCACCTCCGCAGCAGCAGCCACCACCACCACCACCACCCTCCATGCCGCAGCAGGCTGCCCCCTCGATGAAGTCCTCGCCCCCACCCTTCATTGCCACCCAGGTGCCCGTCCTGGAGCCCCAGCTCCCAAGCAGCGTCTTCGACCCCATCAGCCATTTCACCCAGCCTATCCTGCACCTGCCGCAGCCTGAGCTGCCCCCACACCTCCCCCAGCCACCCGAGCACAGCACTCCGCCTCATCTCAACCAGCACTCAGTGGTCTCTCCTCCAGGTGAGCTGTGGCCATGGCCACCCAGGTTCAGGAAGACCCCTTCACGCCCTGGTCTTATCACTCTGCGACTGGGCACTTGGGGCAAACTTTGGAACCCATCTTAGCTTCAGTTGTCCCTAAGGGCATATCTTCAGCTTCCCAGGGCTATTGTGGGAATTACATAAGACACCCCAGGATAGCCTTTGCAGAGAGTTAGTGCTTTGACAGAGAAGGTACTGAGTCAGTTGTGCTGAGTCAGGCATTGTCAGATGAAGAAAGATGTGACCCCTCTGCACCTCCCAGTCAGGGTTAGGGGCCACACACATCCAGATAGGAAAATCAGAAGGGGACATTTAGGACATAACTATCCTGATACTTGAAGGACGAGTGTGAAGACAGAGAACAGCTGGAGGAAGGAAGGGAGGTGGGAGGCACAGGGCACCTGGCAGGACATTACTGGCGAAGGCTGCCCTATAGACCTTTCTGGCAATTCTTTTATTCTGGAGATGGTGAAAAGCTGAAAAATGTGGGGAGAGAGTGCTAGTTGGAGACGGGTAGGTCAGGATGGAGTAGAAAAGACAGGCTGGGGACCATGGGAGCCTCACTGCCACACTTGTGTTTTTCTAGCTTTGCACAACGCGCTGCCCCAGCAGCCATCGAGGCCCAGCAACCGAGCTGCTGCCCTTCCCCCTAAGCCTGCCCGGCCCCCTGCTGTGTCACCTGCCTTGGCCCAGCCACCCCTGCTCCCACAGCCCCCCATGGCCCAGCCACCCCAAGTGCTACTGCAGGAGGAAGAGGAGCCGCCCACCCCACCCCTCACCTCCATGCAGATGCAGCTCTACCTGCAGCAGCTGCAGAAGGTGCAGCCCTCCACACCTCTGCTCCCTTCCGTGAAGGTGCAGTCTCAGCCCCCAACTCCCCTACCTCCCCCACCTCACCCCTCTGTGCAGCAGCAGCTACAGCAGCCACCACCGCCTCCGCCACCCCCACAGCCACAGCCACAGCATCAGCCTCCCCCCCGGCCTGTGCACATGCAACCCATGCAGTTCCCCACCCATATCCAGCAGCCACCACCGGCCCCAGGCCCACAGCCCCCCCACCCACCCCCGGGTCAGCAGCCACCCCCACCACAGCCCGCCAAGCCTCAGCAAGTCATCCAGCATCACCCTTCACCCCGGCACCACAAGTCGGACCCTTACTCAACCAGTAAGTGGCCCACTGCTTTTGGGTTTGAGGGAGGCTGGTGCTGGGTCCAGTGTTTTGTCCTTGAGCAGCCAGGCAGGTTAACTCATGTTTTGGGTTGAGGTTGGAGTGGGGTGGCTGAGAAGAAGATACAGGTTCTTGCAGTGTGTTTACAGGCTGTGTCTTCCTTATAAGCTCAGATGACCAGGAATAAGGCCCCCACCGGCCCTTTTCTTGGAACTCAAGTCAAGAATGCTGTAGTGCATCATGATTCCTGCTAGTTGAGGAAGCCAGTAACTCGGGGAGGTGGCCTGAGGATAAGCAAGAGCTAGTATATCAAACAGGGTGAGGTTTGAGTTCCAAGCAGAGCCAGGGCAGGCCTCGGCTGGGGGCCGCCCAGGAACAGGTGCTCTGCTCTTGGTGTTATGAGGTGCATGTGGTGGAGCCAGGACTATGTCGGGGAGAACTGGGCTGAAGTTCACAGATGATACACCTCCTGCCTTCACCTCAAACCATTCCCATCTCCTGCTACTTGGCCCAGGCTTCCCTCTTCCCCTCCACAGCATTAGTCAGACCATGCCCTCTTAACCTTTCTTGGGCATTTGTTGTCTTAAGTGTCTAAACAGAACATCCTGACCATACCTGCTATGGGAATGTAGCAGTGCCTCATGTTGTAGGCACATGCAAGGGTCAGAGTTGAGAACCCTGGACTTGACAGAGTAGCCCAATAGCCCAGCTTGAGGGTACAGCAGTGCTGCTCACAAATTGAATGACAAGGCCATAACTTTAGTTGTGGCTGCTCTTGAACCCAGCAAAAGCTGTCAGGTGTCAAGTGAATTGCTTTAGCCCTAGGCCAAGAACAGCTGCTGTCCTCCCTGGGCAAGACTGGTGCTGGTCCTGACATCCAGGAAGCTGTGCCTATTCCCTCTTATCACCTGGGTCCACTTCCTCTTTAGCTCCTGTGGCTAGGGATGGTCACAGGGAGCTATGTGGATTGGAGCACACCTACAGCTTTGAGTCAAAGGCCAAGTCAGTGGAGTCCAAAGCAGCTCAACAGGCATCCCTGGGCACTGGGCACCGCTACTGGGCTTTACTTTTAAGTGCTGGTGGAAGAAGCCACCGGCAGGCAGGTGATTCCTACAGATCATAGGACTGAGAGCCTGCCGCCGTCTCCCTGGTCAGCCTCAGCAGGTGCTCCAGAGGGAGAAACCCCAGGCAGGAGGCTGTCACAATCATGGACCTGTGGCTGACTGGCTGAAACACCTAGACCAAGGGCCGCCCAGCTCCTAGGCCAGCAGAACCGGCCACATGGGACTGGGTGCCAAGGGACAAACTGGTTCTCACCACCATGTCATCTCCAAACAGCTTTTTTGTCTCTAGAGAGTGCCGGGGGAATCGATTGTGGTCAGTTCTCAGCCCATTAAAATGGGCGCTTCTGCCTAGGGGACCCATGGAGGGCCCAATGGTGTCTGAGCTGTCAGATGGAGGCAGATCAGTGGCAGAGCCTGCATGCAGAGCCTAAGTTAAGTTAGGTGGTACAGCATAAGGCGTGAGTCCAGAAACAAGTACTACAGACATGTGGCTTTCTTTGGTCCCATGGTGGAGCTGCCCAAAACATGTCAGGTTCAGACAGGAGGGTATCCCCTTGCTGGGGCGGATGGAAGAGTTGAGGGAAGAACTTGGTGTGTCCTTCAGCTGCCCAGTCCTGAGTGGCTAGCCAACTGTGACTGAGGGCTGTTTCCTCACCAATGAAGCTGAGGTGTCAGGCTTTAGTGCCCAGCCATGCCTTTCCCAGGAACCAGTAGTGGAACTTTCTGGGCTCATTCCCTGTGTAGGATGCTTGTACCCTGTGGCTGCCTGGTTCCCCCTGCCCACTGGTTGGATAAAGATGGGTGGGCTGGCCCATTTCCTATAAGAACCACAGCTAAGGAACTATTCTAACGCTGCTATGGTGCGGGCCAGTTCCAGGATAGCTCTAGGACCAAAGCAACTGTCTAGACAGGCAGGCCAAGCTACACTGGAAGAGCCAGGAGCCAGGTTCCCTGCTCTGTGAGGTTACTGATTTGCCTTGAATTTAACCCAGGTATTGCCATAGAACAATCTGGAGAGCTTTTAAAAAGTACTCAGGCATAGACCCCACCAGGAATCAAATGTATCAGGTTCTGTGCTTCTCAAAGCTTCCTTCCTGATGATTCTGACACACAGGTTTTAGACACCAGGACAGAGCACATAGCTCCACAAAGTCGTGTTCCACACTGAGCTCAGGGCCTGACTGAGCTGGCCAACATGCCCTGTGTTGTAGAGCTTCCATTGAGGGGCGCCTCTTGAGTTAGGAGGCCAGGCTGGGCTCAGAGCTAGCTGTCTCCACACCAGTCTGATTGACATGCTCATTGTCCCCTCTCCTAGGTCACCTCCGTGAAGCCCCCTCCCCGCTTATGATACATTCCCCCCAGATGCAACAGTTCCAGAACCTGACCCACCAATCACCACCCCAGCAAAGCGTCCAGCCGAAGAAGCAGGTAAAGAGCAGGGCTGGGCCTCGGCCCCCAGGGCCAGGCACGGGCCAGGGCCAAGGCCGCCTGCCCACCTCACCAGCCGCCATGCCTGTGCCGTCCCAGGAGCTTCGCTCAGCCTCTGTGGTCCAGTCCCAGCCCCAGCCCCTGGTGGTGGTGAAGGAGGAGAAGATCCACTCACCTATCATCCGCAGCGAGCCCTTCAGCCCCTCGCTGCGGCCGGAGCCCCCCAAACACCCAGAGAGCATCAAGGCCCCCGTCCACCTGCCCCAGAGTGAGTGCCCTATACATTTGCAGCCAGGGCTGAACATGAGCTTCTCATGGGCCGCCCAGCCCAGTGTTCCCGCCCAGATGAAGGACCCAGGCCCACAAGCTGTTTGTGTTCCAGGACCTGAGATGAAGCCTGTGGACGCTGGGAGGCCTGTGATCCGGCCCCCTGAGCAGAATGCACCGCCGCCAGGGGCTCCTGACAAGGACAAACAGAAACAGGAGCCCAAGACACCAGTTGCACCTAAAAAGGTAGGATCTGTGGCTCAAAGGTGCACCTCATCTCCCATCCCAGGGAGGCATCCTTATGGTTGCGGGCCCTTGCCCACCTGGTGGTCTCTCTGCCCTGCAGGACCTAAAAATCAAGAACATGGGCTCCTGGGCTAGCCTGGTGCAGAAGCACCCCACCACCCCATCCTCCACAGCTAAGTCATCGAGTGACAGCTTTGAGCAGTTCCGCCGGGCTGCCCGTGAGAAAGAGGAACGTGAGAAAGCCCTGAAGGCACAGGCCGAGCATGCAGAGAAAGAAAAGGAGCGACTACGGCAGGAGCGCATGAGGTGGGTCCAGGCTCCACGGGTGGGGGGGTGGGGGGGGCTCCTGGGGCACCCTGGGCCCCAGGCTGACCTGGAGCCCTCCTCTGCTCAGGAGCCGGGAGGATGAGGATGCACTGGAACAGGCCCGGCGAGCCCATGAGGAGGCACGCCGGCGCCAGGAACAGCAGCAGCAGCAGAGGCAGGAGCAGCAGCAACAGCAGCAGCAACAGCAACAGCAACAGGCAGCCGCAGTGGCTGCAGCTGCTGCAGCCCCCCAGGCCCAGAGCTCCCAGCCCCAGTCCATGCTGGACCAGCAGCGGGAGCTGGCCCGAAAGCGAGAGCAGGAGCGAAGGCGCCGGGAAGCGGTGAGTCAGGGTCCAGGTGGGAAACCCTAGAGCAGGGGTCCAGGCCTGGAGGAGCTTGAAAAGAGGACCCTGAACCCAGAGAGGAGCAGGGGCATCACTCTGAGAAGTAGGGCAGGCAGGGATACCGTCAGGTGGTTGCTTGGAAGAGGCACCTATTTGTCCACACCTGCTGGCCTGTGTGCCCCAAAGTTCCAGGGAGTGGACCATAAGGAAGCAGCCAATGCTGGACGGGTGGGAGGGCACACATTGCTGATTCTCTCTTCACTTGCTGATTCCCTCCCTCTCTTCCCTAGATGGCAGCTACCATTGACATGAATTTCCAGAGTGACCTATTGTCAATATTTGAAGAAAATCTTTTCTGAGAGCACCTAGGTGACTTCTGACTTTGATTTTCTGGCAAAAAGTTGACTCTCCATAGTGTTAGGGGCGGCAGTGGAGGCGATAGCAGCGGAGTGGGCCTCGCCCTTGTGCATGCTGTGCCGGGGCGGGCCTGATGGGCAGTTGAGGACTGCAGAGCCCGTCTGCCTTACAGCCAGCCGGATGTCCTGCCACCCTCACAGGACATCAGCTAAGAGCACGTCTCGCCATGAGCAAGTGCCGGCCAGACCCAAGTCCGCATCCCTGCGTGCGGGCAGAGGCCCTACTCTCCGCCAAATGTCTACACAGTATACACAGGACATTGTTGCTGCCGCTACCATGACTGGTTTTCTGTCCCCAAGAACATGACGTTCATGACGTCCTGCCTGCCGGGAGTCCTTCCCCACACCCCAGCCTCAGTTGCCTGCCCCCAGGAGACCAGGGCAGGCCCAAGTGAGCTGGAGGCAGAAGAGGGCACCGGCCCATCCCCTTGCTGGCACTGACTTTGCCTTGAACAGATCCCACCCCTACCCTCCCCCCACAAGCCTTTAATCGAGAGCCGCTCTCTGTGTTTGCTTGTGCAAAAGGGAATAGTGCCGTGGAGGTGTGTGTGTGTCCACGGCAATCCAGAGCGTGGTGACTGTCATACGCGTGTCGGCCGGCCTCGCAGGGTCAGTGAGGCCACCAACCAAAGTCAGTTCCTTCCCACTTGTGTTTCTGGGGTTTTTTTCTATATATTTTTTTCATTGGATTCTATTTTATTTTTAATTTCTCTCTTCTTCTCCAAACACAATGGCACTGCTTATCTCCGAAATGGTGTGATCCTCTCCTCATTGGGCAGCAGCTGCCACTGCGCTGTGGGTAGTGTGTGACCATGGCTGTACTATATAGTGAAACATAGTTGGTATTTTTTCGTTTGAAGTTTGTTGGTGACTCCACCAAACTGGTGTAAAAAAAAAAAAAAAACCTAAAAAATCGTCAAGATGAAAAAGCTGCCTAAATTTTTCTGTTTCGAACTTTATTGGTCTGTTTTTTAATTATAAAACCAGAAAGCTCTGTTCTCTTTCCCTTTCCCAACCCTATGTGTTGGCTTCTTTGTTGTTGTTGTTTTTATGTCAAATATGTTTGTTTTTTACCAGAAAAAAAAGTCGGGCCAGGGCACAAGTTTGGTGGTGTCAGGGCTGCAGACTGAGGCAAAGGCTCCTGGCCCAGCACCCACCTGGTGCCTGCCCACCCAGCCAGCTGCCACTTACCCCACTTTTTAAAAAAATTTTATAATTGGAGCCCTTGGTGAGGTTACGCGTGCCATGAAAACCCACTCTACACCACAATGCTGGTGCCTCAGTGTTGGCCAAACTCTGGAGTCAGTGACTGGTTTGACTTTCATACAGTGAAACATGCATTTGGTCTGTACTGATCATGGAATAAACACATCTCTCTTTTTTAATGCTGGCGTCTCCCTGACATTTCTTTGTGAACCACGTTTTCTAGTAGGCTCAGGAGTTTCCGGACCCCAGACCATGTCTGCACAAGAACAACCTGGGGCTGCCCTAGCCCATCTCCCATGGTCTGTCCCTGCCATCCCAAGCTGAACCTACAACAGGGAGCCCAGGTACCCATTCTTACCTCCTAGGCAGGTGACATGCTCCAGCTGAACCTGGCCAGACTCTAGACAGTATTCTCCTTCACCCTCCTCCACCTTTGTCCCCCACTCACCGGGGGACTTGGGCCACTTCTCCCACCTTGCCTGCCTCTACCTAACTCTTTTCATTTAAGCTCAGGGTTAACCAGATATTCTTAGATAAGTGTACATCCTCCCGACTATAGTAGATTCTCCCTCATACGCATGCAGATGCACACACATTCCTGCCATAGCCCAGCAGGTGGCCACTCTGCCTTTGTGCCCATCAGTAGCCATATGGCAAGCTTGGTACCCAGGAGCATCCTCTAGGATGTAAGATGAAAGTACATCATTTGTATGTATTCAGACACAAACTGATTGAAACCTTCTAGCACCGTTTATTAACCCATATCCCGCCCTCCCATTCCTAATTAGAAAGGCACAGTGTATTGTGTTTGGGATCTCCCAAACCTGGTGAGTGCAGTTCAGCATCCAGCCAGAGCTCCATCAGCACCCCTACACATCCCTGCCCCCACTGTCCAGGATTTCCTTATAAACCACTGTGCTTGTTCAAGTATGACTTGCATTTTGGTTCTTTGGGGTTTCTTCCATCTCCCACACCCTCGTTTTTGTTCTTTTTTGGTCCAAAACTTCCCCCCCAGGCCAGGTCCAACTATTTAGCTAAGAAATGGTTTTATCTGCACCTTCTAAAGAATGAACTCTGCCATGGCCCTCTTCCATACTTCCTTCATAGGTGTTTCTCTTGCTGGGTTGTAATTAGAATTTGGGTCTACTTAATTTCTCTCACCATTTCCCAATCCCTTCCACAGTACTAGAAATCTTAGTCCTATACAAGAGTGAGAGGTGTGTACAAGCCCCCACTGTACTGTATGCACGGACCGTTTGGCCAATAATTATGTCAGTGAATCTGAGACTTGTATTAAACACTTTAGGCATTTGTAGAAGGGAATTCGTAGACTTTTCACTTATATACTAAAGGGTTTTTTTTTTTTTTGTGCAGTTCTCATTGCAAAAATAAACATTTGTACTGAATATAAAACTACTATCCTGTGACTGTGACTACTGCTGTTTCTGTTTGAGGGTAGAGCTGGGGGTGGCAATGGGGATGTGAGAGTTTGTTGTGTAGCAGAGGAAGAAGGGATGTCCTCAGAAGCCCACAAGCCATGCAACCAGGTTAGAGAACTCGGGAGGGATACCAGGGTTGTCAAATAGAGAATTGAATTTATGGAAAGTGTAAAAGTAACAAAAACTATAGCACAGGCTAATCGTGTAAGAAAATAAAGGTAGGTAATAAGTGCAGGGAGAACAAACATTTGTACAATACAGGCAGTGTAATCACAGACGGTTACTTGACTGCTTTGTTTACTGAGGCTGAACCACATAAGTCAGTATTCCCTTTTAAGTAACAACCCACGGACTTAATTATGGTCCCAGGACAGTATAATGTTCAGCGTTAACAATACAAAGATAAGCTTAACAGTGGAAGGTGGAAGGGAGGGTGGGAGGTGACAAAAAGGGAGGAAGGAATGTTTCAATTAGAGAAACCAAAAGAAAAACTACAGATGGAAACAGCATGTCCAGTGGTGGTGACATAAGTCAATGACAATATCCCAAATCGCTAACCGAGAATAGGCTCATAAGCACATGTAGAGAGACAAATCGGATAGCCGCAGAAAGCCAAAGCGTTCCAATGGCTGCCACCGGGCAGGAGAGGTGGAGCTCAAGATAGTACTGATTTCTCAAAATTCTGGATTGCTGTTTAGCCAGCTTGTGTGGCTTTAGACAAATGACTTAATCCCCTAATTGCAGGTTCGCGGTATGTAATATAGGGATGTGATAACAGAACCTACACGTAATAGGGTTGTTGTAAGGATTAAATGAGTGACCCTGAAATATGCAGCATGGGGGGGGGGGTTGCAAAACGAGGAGGAAGAAACCTCTCACCTGGGCCAGCCCTGCTTCCTCTTGCGGCCACAGTCGCGTGACTCAACAGGCCCAGCCTTACGGCACTACGAGGAGTCAATGTATCCTCGCCACCACTGGCTGCCACAGGCCGAACCGCACACCTGCGGATTGCCCTCGGTTGGGAGCTGTTGCCCGCACGTCAAAAATGACCGCCGCAATACAATTACAGCTGCGCAAGGGCGGGCCGGGGGCCCACTGAGCCAACTGGAGGCTAGCGCGGGGACCTGCCGTTGGAACCAGGACTAGGTGAAGATACTAATAGGTCTCTCGGAGCCAGGGTGAGGGGAGGGTCGCGCGCTCTAGGGCGGAAAACTCCCAGGAGGCTGTGGCCGGGGCTCCCGACGCCACCTCGGGCCGCGGCAAACGTCCGCGTTGCCCGCCTAATCTCAGCGGTGGCGCACTGTACCCCCCACCCCTGTTCCCGCTTCCGGTCCCGCCTGACCCGCCATATTAAGCCCTGGCACCAACCCCTCGTTTCATTGGCCCGGATCCAAGCCGCTTCCCAACGTGAGACCCCCACCTTTTCTGGACTCCGCCTTCTTCCCGCCCACGCTCCCCAGCCGTGCCCCCAGTCCACACAACGCCACTGGGTCAGGTTGGGTCCACCTTTCCGGCTCGTAGGCCACACCTACCCTTTAGTGCCCCGCCCCTTCGCTCTAGGCTCCTCCCGTTTCTACCAGGACGCCCCGTCTTTCCTGTTCATGCAGGACCCCAATCTTCCTCAAGAGTTTAGACCCCCCACCCACCTGCTACGGGAGTTTTAGTAGGCCACGCCCCGTTCTTAGGCCCCGCCCACTGCTCTAGTGTCCCTCACTCCTTCGCTCTAAGACTCCTCCCCACCCACCGAAGCCCTGTCCTCGCAAGCTCCACCTCCGCACCCTAGCCTGGCTCCCTGTGACCGTCGTGCCCAGGTATTTACCAAACACAGGTAAGTCTTGTGTGGTGGCGGTTTCGGCCTGAGCTGCCCATCCTTCTCTTCGCGAGTTCCGCAAGCCCCGACGGCACGGAGGGACCCAAGGCCAAAGGCGGTGGGCCCCGCAGTGCGGACCCCGCCTCGGCGCTACTGCCCGCGCCCGTGGCCGAGATCACCGACGGCTGCACGGTCGTCCCGGGACGTGGCGACATGCCCGAGCTGGTGGTGACGGCGCTACTTGCGCCGTCGCGCCTCACTCTGAAGCTGCTGCGCGCTTTTATGTGGAGCCTGGTGTTTGCTGCCGCGCTGCTGGCCGCCGCGGTCTACGGCTGCATCGCGTTCTCGCACGTGCTGTGCCGGCCCCGGCGCGGTTGCTGCGGGCGCCCCCGGCGCATCCCACCCGCCTGCTTACGCGACCCCGAGCTAGGCGAGCACTGCTTCCTGACCCTCAAGGTGACTACGCGGGGAACCGTCGGGGTTGCGGGGGTCGAGCAACCTGGGAGGCGGGGTAAGCTAAGCCCAAATTATTGAATCCAACTCCAAGTCGGCGGGTGTGGAGTTGGGAGGAAGGGTTTCAATCATAAGGAAAAGGGATTCCCCAGATCTCATACTATACCTCCCCTAGAGCTCAGGCCTGCGTCTGCATTATGTCTCAGCTGGACGCGGCAATGGACCCCTCATGCTGTTTCTGCACGGCTTCCCCGAGAACTGGTCTGTCTGAGGCCCAGGGGCCTGGGTGCACAGGGCAGGGGGGAGATGGAGCTCAGACCACCAGGGCACCCAGGAGACAGGATGAGGGCTGGGTGGACTGGGGCCGCAAAGATATAACGCCCAGATGAGGCGCTCTGGGGCAGACATCTATATAGGACCGGAGGACCAGAAGCTCTAAGAGATGAGACAAAAAGGAATCTATCTTTATTCTGCCTGGCATCCAGGATGCAGTAACCTCGAGCTGAGCCTGGAGTTCCCATCCTCCTTTCTGAGAAATCCAAAGCAGGAAGGTGGGGTTGCTAAAGGACTCTGCTGGGTGAGGGCGGAGGTACAGCTTGGGGACCCTGATTCAACCTCCCTCCCTCTTCTGCCTGGACAGGTTCTCCTGGCGCTACCAGCTCCGGGAGTTCCAGAGCCACTTCCACGTGGTAGCTGTGGACCTGCGTGGATATGGCTCCTCCGATTCACCAAGTGATGTGGATTGTTACACTATAGACCTGCTGATGGCGGACATCCAGGATGTTATCCTAGGCCTGGGTGGGGATGTGCCCCCATCCCAACCCTGGCCTCCCCTACCCCTGCCTCACTTCTAACTGGTTTCTCACTTACTCCAGTTCCTCTGATCCCCTAGGTTACTCCAAGTGCATCCTTGTGGCCCATGACTGGGGTGCACTACTAGCCTGGAATTTCTCCATCTACTACCCGTCCCTGGTGGAGCGGATGGTGGTGGTCAGTGCCGCCCCCATGTCAGTGTACCAAGGTGTGTCAGGGAATCCAGGATGCAAGGATATATTGTTGTCCAGGATACAAGGATATATTGTTGTCCAGGATACAAGGATATGTCATTTGAAGGGGCATGTGTTTATGTGTACACTTCATCCAGTAGTCAATACTCTAGGGGCAGGAGGGTGCAGCAGTGAACCAGTCTCTTCCCCTGTGGAACTCCCAATTTACAATCAATGACAGTATCCCTGACCTGTGGTGGTGCAGTGGATAAAGTGTCGAACTGGAATGATGCGGTCACCAGTTTGAAAACCCTGGGCTTGCCTGGTCAAGGCACATATGGGATTTGATACTTCCTGCTTTTCCCTCTTCTCTCTCTCTCCTTTCTCTAAAATGAATTAAAAATAATCAGTACACTTAGGAGTAACTCACATTTTTTGAGCACTGACAGGTAACAATTTCTCTGACAAGTAGCCTCATACAGTAACCTATACAAGCTTTAGGCTTATGGAAGTGCTATTATCTCCATGATCCAGTTGGGGAAACAGAGAGGTTAAATGGCTTTCTTTTAGGAATGAACACATAGGTAACTAAGCAACTGCAATAGCATAAGATGCCATTTCTGGCTACCTAGTGTTCATCTTGTCACCTGACTTTAATTCCCAGCATTGTAGTCATAGCTATATGCTCATTCTTTCTCTTTTTTTCATTTTTTCTCTCTTTGTTCTTTCTTGCCTGTCTTCATCTCTAGACTGTCAGTTCCCTGAAAGGGAGTTTTGTCTTTTTGTCTGTCCTGTTCACTGCTGTGTCTCCAGAGTAGAACAGGGACTGGCATACAGTAGGTGCTGAATAAATGTTTGTTGAATTAAGCAGGCCTGGGCAAGTGAAGCACACCAGTGGCTGTGGGGGCTCCCAGGAGCTGCATAGGGAGGTGGCCCAATTCTGTAGGTACAGTGACTACTTAGCAGGGAGGGAAGCTGGTGCCAGGGTGAAAGGGAAAGTCAAGTGTCATCACAGGCTCAGGCAGGCAGCAGATGCACGCCTGAGTATTGGCAAATCGTTGTGCCTGACCAGGGTGTATATAGAGGTGCAGGGGTATGGAGCCACCCCAGGCCTAGGCCTCATTTCTGCATTTCCCTCTCCCTAGACTACTCATTGCGCCACATCGGCCAGTTCTTCCGCTCCAACTACGTGTTCCTGTTTCAGCTTCCCTGGCTGCCTGAGAAGTTGCTGTCCATGTCTGATTTCCAGGTGAAGTGGGCTGAAGGTCGGGGGTTAAGGGGAAGGCGGAGAGCAGTTGATTGGGACTGGGTAGGATGAACACAATCCAGAGTCCCGTTTTGTTCCCAGATCCTGAAGACCACCCTCACCCACCACAAGAGGGGTATCCCACATTTGAGTCCCAATGAACTTGAGGCCTTTCTTTATGACTTCTCACAGCCCGGTGGCCTCACGGGTCCCCTCAATTACTACCGAAACCTCTTCAGGTAAGACCAGACCCAGGCAGAAGCTCAAGAGGCTTGGTGGGGAAGTGGGTGGGGATAGCCATCCTTCTGCCTGTCTATTTTGGCCATAGGAACTTCCCCCTGGAGCCCCAGGAGCTGGCCACACCTACCCTGCTGCTGTGGGGGGAGAAGGACTCCTACTTCCAGCAGGGTCTAGTGGGGGCCATCAGCAGTCGTTTTGTTCCTGGCCGGCTGGAGGCCCACATCCTGCCAGGGGTGGGGCACTGGCTCCCACAGAGCCACCCTAAGGAAATGCACCAGTACATGTGGGCCTTCTTGCAAGACCTGCTGCATTAATGGCCCTCGCTCACTGGTCTGCGTGCACTAGAGTGCATACATATAAAGGTGGTCTGGATCATGCATAAGTGTGGAACTCCTAGATTACACACAAGTACATCTGTGGGTGCTCTGGTGCACACCAACCCATAAGCTCACACACAAGCATGAATGTGCATGTGTGGCACACACTTTGACCCCAGAAAAACAGGATGCCTCTACTCCATGGAGCTAGATGCTGAGTGTTCTTCCCGTCCTTGGGGCCCCGGTTTTCTTAACAAAATCACCCACCCCCAACCATAAACTCTGACCTTCCTGTTCCTGGCTTCTACCTCCAATCTGGTTCTTCAGCTAAATGTTGCTTTGTTCAATACAGTACTGGTAATCACAATTGGCTACTTCCATTTAATTGCAAATTAATTAAATTAAATACAATTACAAACTTAGTTTCTCAGACACACTAGCCATCATCCAAGGGCATAAGCATACGTAGTTTTTGTTTGTTCGTTTTGAGAGAGAGAGAGGGGCAGGGAGAGAGAGAAAGGACCATCAAGCTGCTCCTATATATGCTCTGACCAAGGAATCAAACCAGCGACCTCCATGCTCTGGGATGGTGCTCCAACCAACCGAGCTATCTGGACAGGGCAGCATAAGTAATTCTATTGGACAATGCTGATGAGAGTGTTCCTAGTCCGGGGGCCTCCTGCCTGGCTCCTACCACCTCACCAAGGGGAGGACCCACCTGGGCAGGCATGTAGGTGTCTAAACTCCTCTCCAGCCAGGCCCTTGGCAGCACCCTCTCATGATAATCCAGTTGTGACTTCAGGTCTTGAAAGGTCAAGTTCTCTTGCAGCAGCCTAGGAAAGATGACTGAGATCTTGTCTCAGATCCATGAGAAAACAGCTCTTGGCTCCCTGAGGATATGTGAGATTCTGGACTGGCACAAGAAGGGCAGCTTTCTGAATGGCCATGTGAGGTTTGAGGCCTACTTCTTCAGTTCCTGGAATCATTTACTCCAAATTCACCAGTTTCTGCTGATAATGTGTGGGGTCCCAGGATCCAACCTCCCAATAAGGGTTGTACAAGTCAAGCATGAACTACCCAACCCCAAACTAGTCACAGCATCAACTTATTTCTCCCCAGTTTTTGCCTGGCCCTTGGGGACAGTGTCATGACCTGCAGCACAATGAATGTCTCTGGAGACCCAGCAGACCTCATACATACTCATCTCTGGGATGGGCTTGCTTGGCCAAAGCTGGCCTGCTGGTCACCTCCCTCTGCCATCCCTTGTCCCCAGTGTAACATCCTTTCATTCATCATGAGTCAGGCACTGTTCTAAGTACAGGGGATAGTGTGAACAAGAAAACACAGTCTCATTCTGGAGTTAACGGAGAAGAGGCATCAGAGCTATTATGAGTGTGAGACGAGGTTCAGGAAAGGCTTCCCTCGCTGGAGGGCGCACTTTTTGGGAGTAGGGAGCAGTAAATGGAAAGGGGGAAGGCTGGAATAAGCGCAGGCTACTGGAGAAGCAAGGAGGAGATGAATGGCTGCTGGGTCAGAACAAGGGAGGAGGCAGCCAGACCGAGGAGTTTGGACTCATTCTCAAGGGGAGAGGGGTGGGGTGGGGGTGGGGGATTCAGCAGGGTAGGAACATGGCTTGCATTTTGAAAAGCTCCCTGTGGTGGTTGGACAGCTCCATGCAAGAGTGCGAACAGGGCTCGCAGCCTCAGCACGGGGCGGCGACCGGAGCTGGGACTCCCGGGCCAGAGTGGGAGCAGTGCCCCCCTGGGGGCCTGGAGATGGGCGGGAGAAACCTGGGGCGAAGGTCCGGGGCGAGGAGGCCTGCAGGCAGGAGCAGCACAGTGTTGAGGGGGCGGTGGGTCTGGCGCCGGTTGCCAGGGTGACGGGGGAAGGGCTGATGGTTAACCGGAACGGGTAGCAGTTGTCTGGGTGACCAGAGGGGCCCAGGCTAAGGCTGACCGGAGGCCTCAGACAGTTGCCGGAGCGACGGCGTCCGCTGACGGTTGCCAGGGTAACCAAAAGGCGCAGTCTTTCTCCTCCGCGGCTGGCGGGGGCGCGGGGGGGGAGGAAACCGACCGTGTTGATTGGACAGAGTCCTGGAGAATGAGCCAGTAGTGATTCATAGCTCAGCCTCAGCCCGCCTCTCTCAGCCTCAGCCAATCCGCGTCTACAGAACAATTGGCTTGGGCGGGAGCGGAGACGCAGAGGGGCTTGGGGAGGGGGGGGGGGGCGGAGAGGCGCGGTCGTGAATCCTCCCAAACTGGGCCTCTCCCTTTCCCAGCTCTGAGCTTCTCCCTCCCGACCACCTTCCATCATTCACTCGTTCATTTGTTTCTATCACTAGCTCTAAGCCGCTGGCCCCGCAGCTGAGGAGTGGTGGGGTCGGAGCCAGGTACAGACACTCTCAGTTCTGTGTGGTTAGGCCCCAGCGACTGAGGAACCGGGAAAGGTCCTTTACCTAGGGGGAAGGAGGGAAGTTTGCCTGGAGGAGGTAGCCGGGGAGCTGAGCCCTGCAAGGATGTGCTCCCATGCATTGATGTTTAGCATTTCTGTGAGACCCTGAAGAAAGTTTGGAGTGGGAAGACATGCGATTGCAAAGGGTTTCAAACAACAGGTCAAGAGCTTGATCTCCAGTCAATGAGGGCCAGCAGGGGAGGGTCTCGGACAAATCTGTGTACCTGAAATATTACTTGCGGGCTGGACACCTGGAGTAGGGACCTAGAAGCATCTATGGGTTAAAGACAAAGATGGCCCAGCAGGGCGAAAGGACACTGACATTGGGAGAGATGAAGTCTCCCCAGAACAGAGTGTAGAACAAGACTGGAGACTGTACCCCCAAATTTCCCCAACATCTAAGGGGCAGACAGAGAAAAGAAACCACAAATGAAAAAGGGAAGCAGGCAAGCATGGTGTCCCAGCAATGGAAGAGGGTAGTCAAGGAGGGAAAGCATAGCTCCTAGTGTGAAAAGGTACTGAAAGTTTAGAGGACAGCCATGCAGATCTGAAGGAGGAAACCCTGGAGTGGGAGCTGAGGATAGGGTCATGTATGCTCTGAGTGCAGTTAAGCAAGGACAGGGAGGGAAGAGTGGGGACCCTAGAAGAAACAACTGGCACATTTGAATTAGGTGGTTTGGCCTAATTAATGGTCTCTGGCTGGAACAGGGGGCTCTCCAGCCTGAGGTCGCTGGCTTGAAGCCCAAGGTCACTGGCTTGATTGCTGGCTCAGCTTGAGCTGCCCCAGCAAGGCATCTAGGAGAAGCAATGCACAACTAAAGTGAAGCAACTATGAGTTGATGCTTCTCACTCTCTCCCCTCTCTCTTTTTATTTTTTATTTACTTTTTTTTTTTTACAGGGACAGAGAGAGAGAGTCAGAGAGAAGGATAGATAGGGACAGACAGGAACGAAAAGAGATGAGAAGCATCAATCATCAGTTTTTCGTTGTGACACCTTAGTTGTTCATTGATTGCTTTCTCTTATGTACCTTGATCACGGGCCTTCAGCAGACCGAGTAAACCCTGGCTCAAGCCAGATGGGCCCGCACTCAACCTGGTGACCTTGGGGTCTCGAACCTGGGTCCTCCGCATCCCAGTGCAATGCTCTATCCACTGCTCCACTGCCTGGTCAGGCTCCCCTCTCTCTTTTTTTTTTTTTTATTATTTTATTCATTTTAGAGAGGAGACACAGAGTCAGAAAGAGAGAGAGAGAGAGAGAGAAAGAGAGAGAAAGGGGGGAGGAGCTGGAAGCATCAACTCCCATATGTGCCTTAACCAGACCAGTGCAGGGTTTTGAACTGGCGACCTCAGTGTTCCCAGGTCGACGCTTTATCCACTGCGCCACCACAGGTCAGGCTCTCCCCTCTCTCTTTTTAAAATATTTTATTAATTGATTTTATAGAAAGAGGAGAGGGTGGAATGAGGAGTATTGTTGGGCAAATAAGTTTGTAAAATTTGTGTTATTTGATTTTGCTCACTTTTATTGTTAAAAAATGGCACTGCCCACATGGATGATGCTGCCCAGATGAAACTGCTAATTACCTTCCTGCTTGAGAAAGAGGTTTGTTATGCTAATGTTGCTGGAGGAGGGGTTTTTTGCACCAAGAAAAGTTGGAGAAGGAGCAGGAGGAGGCCAGGTTTTTTGCAAAGCAGCCAAGATGGTAGGGTGCTGAAGGAGAAGTCAGTTTGTGCAGAGATGAGAAGGGAGAAGGTGTGCAGATGGAGAAAAAGAGGTGACTGAGGTTAGAGGGGCTTTTGATTCTAGGAAAAACCGGAAAGATTCTCCTGGTTGTGGAACCAAAGAACATATGAGTGGGTTTTGATGCCCCCGTGTGTTTGTGTTTACTCGCCAGCTGGTTGTGAGGCTAGAATAAAAGTATGGCCCGCCAGTTTTTAGCTCTGCTCTTTCTCTACTGTCTGCCCAAATTCAATGAGAACCTGCACCTGCCTGGCAGCTGTGATGGCAGCAACCACTAGGCCTACATTTTCAACTCATAGTTGCTTCACTCTAGTTCTTTGATTGCTTGTCATATGTGCCTTGACCCGGCAAGCCCACTAGTGGCCTTAGTGTTCCAGGTTGATGCTTTATCCACTGCACCGCCACAGGCCAGGTCCTCTCTCAAGTTAATAATAATAACAATAATAATAATAATAAATACAAAACACCTGCCTGATAGCAAACCTCATTTAGAGAGAAAAAGAAAAGTTTGCTATCAGGCTTGGTTTGAGGAAACCAAAGGTGCAAGAGCTGTTACCATCTCCAGGTCGGAGTGTGGGCAAGAAGAAGGAAGGAGGTTAGCAGAACCAAGCAATAAATGTGTGTGAATAGGACCTTTGGTCATAGGACACAGTCAGCTGAGGTGATCCGCCAGGGAGAGATGCAGGAGGATTAATATCCCATTCTCTCTTCTGGCTTTTTCTTTTGCCAGTACCTCCTATTGGCCAAATAGGAAGCCAGAGGACAAGCTGTCCATTGATACAGTCTGGAGAGGTCAGACTCTCAGGGCACAGAGTGGAGTGGTAAAGGGGTAGGGGAGTTGGAGGGAGAGGTGGAGACAGACATGAGCTTGCATGCTGGGTAAAGAATGTGAGATAATCCTGACCAGGCGGTGGCGCAATGGATAGAGTGTTGGACTGGGATGCGGAAGACCCAGGTTCGAGACCCCGAGCTCACCAGCTTGAGCGCGGGCCCATCTGGCTTGAGCAAAAGCTCGCCAGCTTGGACCCAAGGTTGCTGGCTCCAGCAAGGGGTTGCTGGGTCTGCTGAAGGCCCGTGGTCAAGGCACATGTGAGAAAGCAATCAATGAACAACTAAGGTTTTGTGACGGCAGTGAAAAACTAATGATCGATGCTTCTCATCTCTCTCCATTCCTGTCTGTCTGTCCCTATCTATCCCTCTCTCTGACTCTCTCTCTGTCCCTGTAAAAAAAAAAAAAAAAAAAGAATGTGAGATGAGCATTCACTGTAAATATTACTTTCTCATGGTACAGATCTCAACCTATGATTAAGGGAGGAGGGAATGAAAAGCCCCAGGAGTGGAGGAGATTTGGGAAGGTGCTCCCCTTCTCTGCAGCAGGAAAAAAGGTGGAGAGGACAAGTGCCATGTCTGCAGGAAAGAAGATAAGTTTCAGGAGCCAGAGAGGCACAGGCAAAGTTAAAGGAAATCAAAAAAATTATGGTTCAGTGATGAGCAGGAGGAGATGAGGTCCTGAGTGAGGTCATGACCATAGAAGGTTAGAGTGGTCAGAGCCCAGGGCCCATGAGGCCAAGACATCTACTGGTTGTCCTGCCCAATGGAGGGTCCTAAGGCAAGGAAACCACAGCCCCCAGAAGGGGTAAGGAATGGCCTCCCCTCTTTCCCTGCCCAGAGCTGTAGAGCCAATAGGTGCTCTAACTGAAGTGAATTCCATTTTCCTTACTGTCCTTTCTTCCACCTTCAGCTCTCATATCCCCTCCTCCTCCAGTAAGTCCCCCAAACCTCCAGCCCTCCCTTTGACCCTTTGATCTAATGGGGACTAGATGTGTCTGTGTCCAAACAGGGACATCGCAAGAGCTGGTGCTGGGCACATTCAGGTTCCAGTTTCTGAGTCCTGTTTTGCTCCAAGATGTACAGGGCACATTCATTTGTCAACTGACAATTTTCTCACCTACTGTGTACCTGGATGGATGCTAGATGTTGAAATTCAACAATAAGCAAGACAGATGCCTACAGAGCTCAGAATCTCATGTGGGAGCCACGCAGGATTACATGGCAGGGTGGCAGCTGAGATGGAAGGGATCAAGGGAGCCAAAGGAGACAGTGTGAAGCCAGAGGAGACTGTGTAGCTGCAGGAAGACTCCTTGGGAGAAGAAATAGCAGAACTTCCAGAGTGATCTTTTACAAACTCAGATCAGCTTCCCTTGGCTAAAGCTTTCTAGTGGCATCCACTGTGCTTGGGACAGAATCCCAGACCTTTCAGCCCCTTGGGACTTGGCCCTCATTCTTAACTTCCTACCCCTTGCTCTGCACACAGCACTCTGGACTCCTCGCTATTCCTCTCATACACTTGGCCCTTCCTCCTCTGGGCCTTTGCAAATGCTGTTCTATCTGCCTGGAACACCCTTCCTCTGACTGTGCCTCATCGGTATCTTCTCCTTCAGGTCACAGTTCTGATGTCCCCTCATTAGCAAGTCTGGATTCTCCTCAACATTGAAATCTCTTCTTTCCTCTTGTTATTCTTGATAATTTTTATTTGTTCACAGTCTTGTTTCTTGTCTGTTTCCCTATCAGGGCAAAAACTTGCTCTGTGTTGTTCCTCTCTGCCTATATTTAAGAGGGACTAGGACCAAGTAGGGGCACAGTAAATACTTGTTGAATGACTTAATGAAGAAGAAGAGCGGGAAGGTCAGAGTGAGCTGTCAGGTGCCTTCTGGGTATGAGAAAGGAGTTGTGGCAGTGGGAGCAGCCTTTGCGAAAATACAGAAGGCTAGGAGACAGGAAAGTGAAGCTGGGAAATTGGGAAGGGTGTCACTCTGGGCAATGGGGAGTCATAGAGGGTTTGAGCATGAGAGGGCCCTAGGAAGGCAGCAGCTAGGAGACCTGGCTTGGTCCGCAACCCACAGCCCCTGGGGTCCAGCCATCTCACTTTTGCCTAGGACCCATCCAGCAGCCCTTACCCCTGAGGATTCTGGCATGGCTCATTGCCTGGGCAGCAAGACCTGGCCTCAGTTTCAGTGAGGAGGTTGGGACTGTGGTCCCAGGCAAAGAAGCCAGGGGCACAGTCTCAGGTTCCTGGTCAGCAGGCCTGGGCCCAGCAGCGATATATTGGCCTTGCCCCAGGTCCCCAATCCCTGGGGACTGACTCATTGAGGAGAAATGCAGTCCCCAGCCAAGCCAGCCAGCAGGGGCGGGGGGAGAGTTCAAGCCTGCCCTACCCCCACTATGTTGGGAACTGTGTGGCTGCCCCTCTGCAAGACCGTGGGAATGATCTCTTCAACAACCCTCTCCCCCAAGGATCAAGACACCTTGGGCTAGTACTGCCCCAGTGGCTGGAGGACAGCATCAGGGCCCTGGATCCAGAACTTCTACTGCTGAGTGGGTTCCCTCAAAATCGTGGGGGCTTCGAAAAGGATTGGCACAGACTAGAAGCTCTATAAATGTTGTTCTTTCTGTCCCCACTCTCCCTGAGCCACCCTCAACCTATATTTTCTTTTTTTTTTAAGATTTTATTTATAGCCTGACCTGTGGTGGTGCAGTGGTTAAAGCGTCGACCTGGAATGCTGAGGTCACTGGTTCGAAACCCTGGGCTTGCCTGGTCAAGGCACATATGGGAGTTGATGCTTCCTGTTTCTCCCACCCTTCCCTTTCTCTCTCTCTCTCTCTCTCTCTCTCTCTCTCTCTCTCTCTCTCTCTCTCTCTCAATGTCCTCTCTAAAATGACCTCAGCATTCCAGGTCGATGCTTTATCTACTGTGCCACGACAGGCCAGGCCTATATATTTATCATTTTTTATCCCATCTCTCTCTGTCTGCCACACACCAGGGACTTCTGTATCAGCAGAGTAACAGACTCTAGACTTTCTGCTAGGCAAAATGTGTGTCCAGTTTCTTGGTTGTTCCTTGAAATGGGGAGTTTAGCATCCCTAGAGCATTCTTTTCAGCAGAAATTTCTTTCTCTGATGGGTCAAGGGAGGAGTTATTCCCCCTCCTGAAGCCCCTACCTTTGCCCCATAAACCTTCAGATTCTTTTCTGGATCTCCAGCCCCCAAGATGGTACTGAAGAGAATGGTCTGGGCCCCCTGTAGTGGCTCTTCTGGGCTGGACATTTCAACTTTACTTCAGCCACTTCCTGAGCCACCAAACCGTTTCATGTCAGCCCTTCTGTGCTCACCCCATGCTGGATGATATCTGGGTCCCTGGGGAGCTCCCAGTCCAGGAAGGAGACAGAACAGGACACAGCCCCATCCCCTTGTAAGCAAGGCTGAGCTGGAGGGCAGGAACATGCAGGTAAAGTCCCAGCGGCTGCAGAGTAGCTCAGCTTGCGGTGGGCAGGGATGGGGTTTGGGAGAGGGCTTCCTGGAGCTGGAACCTTGAAGAATAAACAGGAGTTTACCAGGTACAGGAATGGGGGGAGGTTAGTCATGCTAGAAAGAGGGACCACAATGAGTGAAGTGGTGGCATAAGTGGCAAATAGCAAAGCATGCCTTATAACTAGAAGAAAGTGCATGTTCAAAGAGAACACACTTCCTGTGAGTTCCTACTTGAGAAAGAAGCAAAAGGGTCCTCTGTCCAGCTCGGTGTCCCAGGCAGAGGGCAAAGGCTGGGAGAGTGCAAGGCTATTGAGTGAAAAAGAAGTTTGGCTCAGTCTGATTTGGGGGAGGGGCAGGTCAGAGGGGCTAGAAAGGGTCAAGACCTGGTCCATAGGCCTAGGAGCTTAGGTTTTCTCCTGGGGTGATATGCATGGGCAGGAGTCAAGCTGTGCCTGGTCCACAGGCCTGTTGACTCAGGACACTCCTTGTGAGTCAGACTGTGCCTCTTCTTAGGCAACTTTTGTCTTTTTCTCTTCTCTATCCCCAATTTCACCTCCAACCCTTCATGCTCCATGTGGCCTAGAGTTACTCAGACCTGGGTTCCAATCTCATCTCTTCCTCTAGAAG
The DNA here is from genome assembly GCA_037038555.1 of Rhynchonycteris naso. Lineage (NCBI taxonomy): Eukaryota > Metazoa > Chordata > Mammalia > Chiroptera > Emballonuridae > Rhynchonycteris > Rhynchonycteris naso. The sequence continues at coordinate 23,369,053 of CM073003.1, forward strand.
CCTCCAGAAAGTTACCATAAGATAGAAAACTTTCCTCCCAGATGGGATTTTGGAGTCATCTCTGCTGCCAGGCCATGGTCAGTCATTCAGCTTTCACCCTTGGCTATTCATGCTTCTCCTTTTTGTCTAATGGTACTTCTCAGCCTTCTTCCTGCTTTTAAAAATTGCTCAAGGTGGCTGACCAGATGGTGTGTAGTGGATAGTGCATCAGCCTGGGATGGTGAGGACCCAGGTTCTAAACCTCAAGGTCGCCAGCTTGAGTGAGGGATCATAGATATGACCCCAAGGTCTCTGGCTTGAGTCTGAAGGTCACTGGCTTGAAGCCCAAGGTTGTTGGGTTAAGCCCAAGGTCGCTGGCTTGAGCAAGGGGTCACTGGCTCAGCTGGAACCTGCCAGTCAAAGCACATATGAGAAAACAATCAATGAACAACTAAGGCACCACAACTATCAGTTGATGCTTCTCATCTTTCTCTCTTCCTGTCTGTCTGTCCCTGTCTGCTGTCTGTCTCTCTCTGTCTCTGGCTAAAAAAAAACAAAAAAAACCAGCCTGACCAGGCGGTAGAGCAGTGGATAGAGCGTCGAACTGGGATGTGGAAGACCCAGGTTCGAGACCCCAAGCTTGTCAGCTTGAGCGCAGACCCATCTGACTTTAGCAAAAAGCTCATCAGCTTGGACCCAAGATCGCTGGCTCCAGCAAGGGGTGGCTAGGTCTGCTGAAGGCCCGCGGTCAAGGCACATGTGAGAAAGCAATCAGTGAACAAATATGGTGTCGCAATGGCAAGGAAAAACTAATGATTGATGCTTCTCACCTCTCTCCGTTCCTGTCTGTCTGTCCCTATCTATCCCTCTCTCTGATTCTCTCTGTCCTGGGAAAAAAAAAAAAAGGATCATCCATGGCTAGTGGATGAATGAATAAGCAAAATGTGCTGTAGCCATTCAATGGAATAGTACTCAGCCATAAGAAGAACGGGACACTGGCATATGCTAAATATGAATGGACCTTAAAAACAGTATGCTGAGCTGGACCTTGATAACATTATACGGAGTGAAATAAGTAAAACAGAAAAAAAACTGAGAACTGCATGATTTCATACATAGGTGGGACATAAAAGTGAGACTATGAGACATGGACAAGAGTGTGGTGGTTACGGGGTGGGGGAAGGAGGAGAGGGAGGGAGAGGGGGGAGGGGAGGGGCACAAAGAAAACCAAGTAGAAGGTGACAGAGGACAATTTGACTTTGGGTGGTGGGTATGCAACATAATTGAATGATAAGATAACCTGGAGATGTTTTCTTTGAACATATGTACCCTGATTTATTAATGTCACCCCATTAAAATTAATTTAAAAATATAAAAGAACAGTATGCTGAATGACAAAAGGAGGCCAGACACAAAAGGCCACAATATGTATGATTCCATTTATAAGAAGTGTCCAGAACAGTTAAATTCATAAAGGAAGCAGATTAGTGATTGCCAGGGGTTGGGGGAGGGGGAATGAGGAGCAACTGCCAATGGATATGATGTGTCTTTAGGGGGAGTGAGAATGTCCAACCAGAGGGGCTGGTCACACGTAACGCCACTGTACTATGCACTTTATTTATTTTAAGGTTTTATTTATTGATTTTAGAAGACAGAGGGAGAGAATAGTAATACTTGCTTTGCTTTCAGTTGTTCATTGATTGCTTCTCGTATGTGTCTTGACAGGGGTTTCGAACTGGCAACCTCAGTATTCCAAGTAGACATTCTATCCACTGAGCCACACAGGTCAGGCTAAACTGTACATTTTAAAAAGGTAAGTGCGGGCGCTGGCCTGTTGGCTCAGTGGTACAGCATCGACCCAGCATCTGGAAGTCCCGGGTTCGATTCCCGGCCAAGGCACACAGGAGAAGTGCCCACCTGCTTCTCCATCCTTCCCCCTCTCCTTTCTCTCTATCTCTCTACCCCTCCTGCAGGCAAGGCTCCATTGGAGCAATAGTTGGCCCGGACACTGAGGATGGCTCCATGGCTTTCGCCTCAGGCGCTAGAATGGCTCTGATTGCAACAGAGCAAGGCCCCAGATGGACAGAGCATCGCCCCCTACTGGGTTTGCTAGGTGGATCCCAGTCGGGTGCATGTGGGAATCTGTCTCTCTATCTCCCTGCTTCTCACTTCAGAAAAATACAAAAAACAAAAAAAGAAGAAAAGAAAAGTGTGGCCCTGGCCTATTGGCTCAGTGGATAGAGCATTGGCTCAGTGTGCAGACTTCCTAGTTTGATCCCTGATCAGGGAACTTGACAAGCGACCATCTGCTTGTCTCCCCCTCCCTCTTCCCCTTCTCTTTCTTTTCCTTTCTTGCAGCCAGTGGCTCAATTGGTTCAAACATCGACCCTGGGCACTGAGGATAGCTCAGTTGGTCCGAGTGTCTGCCTCAGGCACTGAGCATAGCTCAGTTGATTCAAGCATTGGCCCCAGACAGAAGTTGCTGGGGTGGGAGGATCCTAGTCAAGGTGCATGGAGGAGTCTGTCTCTCTATCTCCCCTCCTCTCACTTAAAAAAATAAAAAAGGTAAGTGCAATGGGCAAGGAGACATCTGATTGGCGGTGTTGCTCTTATATCAGTCAGGGGCAAAACAGACAGAGTCCTTAGTTCATCCTAGCTTGATGCCTGTGTTGGTGGCCAGAGCTGTTTCATGCCTGGGGCACATAAAAAGTGGTTAATTTATGTTATGCAAATTTTGCCTAAATTTCAAAAAAATCACCAGAGGAAATCATTAACAAATGCCAAAAACAACGAGTGAAAGTTTCATGGGCAGTAGAATATTCATATAGTCTCAAAGTGTCTCCCACACAATATTGATGTTTATTTATTACTGGGGTGGGGAGAGAGAGAATGGTACTTTTATACTAGGAAAATTTGGACTACTTCACTTGAGTGATCAAAATTTAACATTGACAATGTTGGGAACTGACATCAGGTGTCTCCTAACATCATGATAAACTGAGGAGGACCAGCCATTCTGCCAAAGACACACAACCTGAACCTGCTCAGGAGAAACCAGCAGGCCAAGTGAATCTGTGGGACAAATGACCTCGATTCTCCAGAAACGCCAACGTAATGAAAGACACGGAAAGAGTGAGGAACTGATTCAGATTGAAGGTCAACAGAAATATAACAATTAAATGAAACACATGTTTGGGGATTAGATCCTGGACCAGCAAAGAAACATGCTATCAAACATGCTATTGGAACCTGACCAGGCAGTGGCACAGTGAATAGAGCGTTGGACTGGGATGCGGAAGACCCAGGTTCGAGACCCTGAGCTCGCCAGCTTGAGTGCGGGCCCATCTGGCTTGAGCAAAAAGCTTGCCAGCTTGGACCCAAGGTCGCTGGCTCCAGCAAGGGGTTGCTAGGTCTGCTGAGGGCCCGCAGTCAAGGCACATGTGAGAAAGCAATCAATGAACAACTATGGTGTCGCAATGGCAATGAAAACCTAATGATTGATGCTTCTCACCTCTCTCCATTCCTGTCTGTCTGTCCCTATCTATCCATCTCTCTGACTCTGTCTCTGTCCCTGTAAAAAATAAAAATAAAAATAGCCTGACCTGTGGTGGCGCAGTGGATAAAGTGTAGACCTGGGAACACTGAGGTCGCCAGTTCAAAAAAAACCCTGCACTGGTCCCGTCAAGGCACATATGGAAGTTGATGCTTCCAGCTCCTCCCCCCTTTCTCTCTTTCTCTCTCTCTCTCACTCTGTGTCTCCTCTCTAGAATGAATAAAATAAAATTAAAAAAAATAAAAATAAAAAAATAAACGATGTTATTGGAGCAACAGAAAACTTTGGATATGGACTGAGGGTGAAACTAGTGTGTTTAGTAAGAGAATGCCCTTGTTTTTATGGAAAATACAGTGATGTTTTGGGGTCAAAGAAAAATCATGTCTGAAACTTGTTCTAAAAATATATATATGCATATATTACATATGTATTGTAATATATATTTTGTAATATATATTTTACATATAAGGGGATTCTTGGGTTATGACACAGTTCTATTATTATGACAGTGACGTAACCTGAATTTTAGTTGTAAGTCGAAACACACCCTAGGCTAAGTCACTTACCTATCCTAACACAGTTGTAAAATCATAATCTAGAACAGTGGTTCTTAACCTGGGTTCTATCGAACCCTAGGGGTTCGATGAGTCGGTCTCAGTGGTTCGCGGAGAAGCCTCTGCAGCAGAGGTCAGAATAAAGTAATACTGTAATTTGTTGTGAGTTCATGGACTTTGTTGGTTTTGTTCTTTGAGCAAGGTGATGTTCATGCACGGCTCATTTTGTGCACCAGTGAAAAAACATATACCTATGTCTTGAATTTGGAAAAAAAAATCATATTTTATTTATCACTAAAGAAGGGTTCGGTAAATGCGCATATGAAACTGGTGGGTTCAGTACCTCAAAAAAGGTTAAGAACCACTGAGCTAGAGCTTTATACCTTCTTGTTGACTTAATGAATGAAGAAGTAAGAAACCCACCCCCAGGCAGAGCCCTCACTAACCCCTCTGTGAGCCCTCCCAGGAGTCTCCCCCTTCCTCTGTCCCAGTTCTGAGTTCACAGTGCTGGGGGTGTCTGTGTCTGGCTCTTTCTTCCCCAGAATGACAGCGCCTCCAGGGCTGGGTTGGGGCCTTTCAGGGGTCCTCATTCTCGCCATGGGGACATTTTTGAAAAAGCACATGATCAAATTGAGTGGCAAAACTGTGTGGGGTATGGGGTGGGGCTGGAGGGCTGGGTGGACCTTTTGGGGTTCACACAGGGTTGTGAAGAGGGAGGAGTGTGTGTGTGTCATTGCCAGTATGAACGAGTCTCCCAGCTTGTGTCTGAGGTCTGAGGCTGCGAACCAGGCCCCAGACTCAAGGCTTGACTGGGCCTGAGTTTCAGGTTTTACACTGTTTCAGATTTTAAGTCCCTGTTGAAGCTCTGTGCATGTGTCTGCATTTGTACATGGTGGCTGTATGTTCTTGAGTCTCTCAGGACGTGCCAGGTCTCAGTTTCGGGTGCCTGTGTGTGTCTTTGGCTGTGGGTGTGTTGGGAGCGGGGGTATCATCAGGCTGGGTGTGTCCGTCACTGCGGGTTGGTTGGTTCTGCATCTTCCCATGTGGCCGGTCTGAATTTCTGAGGGTACGCGTACCCCAGGCTGTGTGGGTTGGTGGAGGGTAGGCAAGGACCCTGGGAGTCCGGGCAGGGGGCGGGGAGCGCCGGGCAGGCCCTGGGGCGGGGCGAACCGCCAGGGCTGGGGGCGGGGCGGCCCTGCAGCCTCACTTCGGTGAAGTTGGCCGCGCGGAGGCTGGCCCGGGACGCGCCGGGAGCTCAGAGAAGAAGGGTGGAGGGAGGAGGGAGGGTCGCGGCCGGCCGCCATGGGGCCGGGAACCCGGGGTCGCCGCCGCAGCCTGATGTCTCCGCTGTCGCCGCTGCCATCCGTGCGGGCGCCGCTCCTATTGCTGCTGCTAGCAGGACTGGGGGCTGCAGGTGAGGGACCCGGACCTGAAGGGCGGAACGGATTGAGGGCAAGGAAAGCAGGAGAGCGGAGTGCCAGGATTCCTGAGTCTGGTGGTGGTGGTGGTGGTGGTGGTGGTGGTCGGGTGTCTGGGAACCAAGGACCAGAGCAGGAGCAGGGGCGCGGGAGTCCAGTGGTGCGTGCCAGTCCTGGGAGGCAGAAACTCAGAATTGGGGGAGGGAACCCCAGAGGTCCAAGGCACAGGGACCCAGGAGCTATCAGGGCTGGTGATGAAGAGACTCAGGAGTCCGGGGCTAGCAGCTTGAGGTGAGGGAATCAGGGACTCAAAATTGGGGGGGTACCAAGAATCTGGGGCTCGCTCTCAACCCACGCCCATCTGGAGTCCTGCGAAGGTCACGATTGGAGCTCAAGTGTCCCCAGGGCGGGGACTCCTCGTACAAAAGCGTCCCCCCCAAAATACCCCCACAAAAACCCGCAGGCCTGACGGGGCGGGAGGAGGGGAGGGGGCGCGAAGTTCTTGGAGTTCTGAACTGGGAGGAAACTTCCTAGGCCGGAGCGCTGCAAGACCCGGAACCAGTGCCGGAGCTGGAGCCGCAGCGGCGCCCTGCGCCCCTTCCCCAGACCCCGGCCCCGCTCCCTCCCCTGGACCGGGTACGGGCCCTGGGAGGGGGGGGGGCAGGGGCGCGAGCCCACGTGCTCCTCTCAGTCTCCTGAGGCTGGACCCCATAGCCCGAGCCCTCCGCAGCCGGTCGGGGGCCCCCCCCCGCCCCTCCCCCTCCACGCTTTCCCCTCCCTCGCTTGGGACAATGGCCGCGCCGTCTAGACACCCCCTCCCCCCGACCGGCCTCGCGCTTTCTTTGCCAGACAAAGCGGGATAGACGGCGGGGCCCGGGCGGGGGCTGTGAGGGCGCATCTCCCCCAAGGGAAGTCTGGCCTGCGGAGGAGGGACACGGGCCCAGAAACCCTGACCGGGGGTTTCGGGGCACCGTTGTGGGGCTGGGTTCTGGGAGGGGTGCAAGTGCTGGGGGAACAGGACTCCTCAGCCCATCCCCCTCACCGAGCCCAAACTACTCTCCCCCACGCGCCTCACCCGGCAGGACCCCACGCAAGAGCAGCCGCCTGGTGGGGCCAGCAGTCACCCACATGGCCTGTCACACACTGGCAGGCACACACAGCGCTGGGTCACACATATTGAGTTGTAGATGTGCATACATACAGTTTGCACATAGACATCCCCTAGCTCACACAAGGAACATCCAGGCACACATAATTCACACACTGAAGTGCACAATCATATGTGTTCACACAAAGCGTGCTTCACCAGCCCTGAGGCCTTGTACATGCTGCCTTCACACACTTAGACACATGCAGACATAGATCCAAGGGCATGCCCAGCTCACACATGCAAACAGGCACATCCAACCCATACACAGACACACCTGTACATGCAGGCCCCACTCACAGACACCTAAATACAGTTCACATGCATGTATGCACAACAGATCCAGTCTACACACATATGGCACACACACTTGTACACCCATGCATGTCACATACACACATGTGGCTCACACAGCTCACAGCTTAGCAAGGCTAGCAGCCTGGGTCACATGGCCCCCAGTGTGATTTCACAAACACCCACAGGCCCCTATCTGGATGATAGTGTCCTGTCCCTGCTTGTCCCCTGAGGAAGGATACATATGCCATGTTGGCCCATTCCATGTCCAGCTCCACTCCTTCTGCCTCTCACTGTCTCTCTTTTTGTGTATCTACTTATCTGTCTCCTCTGTCTGCCTGCTTCAAGTTTCCTTATTTTTATATCAGACTCTGTTTTCTCCATCTCCATCCATCTTTCTATCTCTCTGTGACACACACATGCACATAGTGGCCCTACACCTGCCAGCACACACAATTCCTCACAAGCTCACACCCAGCCATGCCCCAGACCTGTCTGGCAGGACAGTTAGACTGTGCCACACCCCAGAAGGACACAACCCTCAGGTACAGGGATGCTGGACAGGGCAGTACATGTCTGGGGCCAGATGTTCCTCCCTTGAACACATACCCTATACTTGCAACACCCAAGCTGGCTGCACCCAGGGTACATGCCCTGGCCTCTCTCCCCAGAGCTACCACGCAAGGCTGCACAGCTGGAGAAGACGTCCAACATCACTATAAGGGAGAGCCATGGCCCCAGGACTCCCTGCCCCTGCCCTCACCCCCTCCATCACCCTCGGATCTAGGCACACAGCTTCAGACCTCACTTTAACACTCAGCACCCTTACTTCCTGCCTCTGCACCCCACATTCTGGCAGCTTTTTGAGCCCCCACATCTGGCACAAGTCAGTGCCTCCTCTTGCCCACCCCTGCCTTGTGGTTCCCAGGGCTCGAGCTGGCAGGGACAGCTGCAGCCCCAACAGCTGGGGCCAGGGTGGGGGGCCGTGGGAACCATAGATGGAGGGGCTCCCTGCACCAGCAGAGACACCCCCAGCTCCATGCAGCTGTTGCCTGGGAAAGGGAAGGAGGGGGTCTGTCAATCTGAGCTGGGGTTCCTGGGCACCTGGCTGACTCACCCACCTCTGTTTATCCCCACACAGTGTCCCCTTGCCTGGATGGAAGCCCATGTTTGAATGGAGGTCGCTGTATCCAGCAGCCCTCCCGGGAGGTTGCCTGCCTGTAAGTGCCTGGCTCTGAGCCATTAATGGGCCCTGTGTGGGAAGGTAGTCTGTCTTGCCCCCTGCTTCTGCCCACCATGGATGCCTCTGCTACTTCCTATGTGTGTTCTTTGGGCAACTTCTTGATTTCTGTGGAATCAGCGAGGTTAAGAGCAGGAGCTGTGAAGTCAGCCTGGCCAGGGTTCAAATCCCACATCATATTTTAAACTGGCTGGGACTTCAACTCTTTAAGCCTCAGTGTCCAGTACTGGAAAATGAGCCCAGTGACCCCAACATCACAGTATTCTCAGCTGCCTGAAGTCACATATAAAGCCGCTGATGGAGGTAGTTATAATTTAATCAACACATTTTCAGGGACCAATATCAGTGGGTACCAACAGCAGTTGTGGGTACACTGTCTGCACCCTCCCTATCTCAAGATTTTGAAATGAGGGTGCAGGAGACCTGTAATATAGCCTTGCTCTGCCACTTTACTGCTGGGTAACCTTGGGTTACTCGTTTCTTCTCTCTGAATCTCAGTGCATCTGTTACATAGGGGTGCTTCTCCCTGGCTTGTGACCTGGAAGGAACCCAAGGATTTGGGGAAGATAGAGGACTGGAGGGAGCAGGACAGAGGTTGGGAGAGAGCTGAGCAAAGGCAAACAGAGCTCAGTTTAAATTCTGGGCTCTGGGTTTCCTTTAAGCAAGTGCTTTGACCTCTCTGCAAAATGGGGCAATCAATACTAGTTCCTTTTTTATGAGGTTGATTGTACAGATTTAAATAAATCCTTCATACAATGAACTCAGCATAGTGCTTGGCATACAGCAAATGCTCAATACATGGGATTTGGTTGTTTTTTTTTTAAATTTTTTTATTAGCGAGCGAGCAAGAGAGAGAGAGAGAGAGAGAGAGAGATAGGCTGGAAGGGAGAGAGATGAGAAGCATCAGCTCTTCGTTGAGGCACCTTAGTTGTTCATTGATTGATTTCTCATATGTGCCTTGATGGGCAGGGCTACAGCAGAGCGAGTGACCCCTTGCTCAAGCCAGTGACCTTGGGCTCAAGCCAGCAACTTTGGGCTTCAAGCCGGAGACCTTGGGGTCCTGTCTATGATCCCATGCTCAAGCCAGTGACCCTGCGCTCAAGCTGGCGACCTTGGGGTTTCAAACCTAGATCCTAAGCATCCCAGTTTGAAGCTCTATCCACTGTGTCACTGACTCGTCAGGCCACTTTTAAAACTTTTATAGGTGTATAAAACGAGAAAAACGAGACTTAAAAAGAAAAACACCATGTTCATCATTAACAAAAAGAGATACCTTTAGAAAGAAAATGCAGATCTAGTTATCTGGTCATCAGGCAAAAAGCAAGCACTTAAAATCTAATCTTTTGTCCATTTCTTATTGCTGAAATGTCATATTTATTTCCTCTTATTGGAAGACTAAACCAGATGGTGGTAGAGATGGGAAGCCAGCATTTACTCGGCCCTACCCCGCTCAGCCTCTGGCGCAATGAATTTTCAGCTGAGATAGATCTGCTGCTTTTGTCCCTTTGCCATCTTGTGGTTAAGGGTTTTCCAAGCGTCTGTGCTGGTAATTGAAGTTACAGAAGTACGACGTGAATGTGATTGCTGACCTTGGGTCTCATCTCCTTGATTTTCCTTATCTTCTTTATGCCACTCTCTCTAGGCTGTCTTTGGTGAGGAGGCCCAAATAGGGATTATTATTATAAATAATAACAGTAGGGACACAGGAAGTAGGTGCCATAAGGGGAACCTCTCAAGATTATGGGGAAATGCTTGGTTCCTTTTATAATATTGTCAGTAATAGCAGTTCACCCAGTAGCCATTAATTGATTTATTTATGTATTCATTTATTCAAAATATGTGACTTTAGACCCAGGGGAGCTCCTTTGAAGTTATACACGCACTTTGAGTGGAGATCCACTTGGGCTCACCTGAGTGGTATGCTTAGCCTGGCTGAGCGGACTCTTCGGGTTGGGAGTCTGCGGTGGTGGAAGTGGGGAAAAGTGAGACCTTACTGACACTCACCTGGGAGGCGGAGTCGCGGGGTCGGGCGCCTGCGCAAAAGAATTTCGCGCCTGGAATGCTGCCGACAGGTGAAAGCGCCCGCGGCATTCCCGCCCCTCGACAGGTGAATCACCGGCGCGCGTGGCACCCCGGAGCCTGGATCGCCCAAAGTGGAGCGGGCTCAGTCTCCAGAGCTGGGCCGTGGGAATCACTCCCCATACCCCACCCTCCAATCTTTTTCAAGATCTCAAATACTCCTGTCCTTTCAGAGACGCCTCAATTTGTCACCTCCGTCATAAGATCCGTCTTCTCCAGAAAGTAGGCTTCCAAGCCCTAGTCTCTATCTCCCAGTCCTTGCTTCTCCCGCCCCCCTCCAAGTCAGCTCTACCCTCCATCGGTCTCCCCCGAAACCCAGGCCGTGGGGCGGGGCACGGGTGGAGGCTGGAACCGGCCCGACCGGTCGACAGGGGCGCGGGACACAGAGCGTGGGAACCCGCCGGGGGCGCCGGGAGGGGGCTACGCGGCTGCGCCCTGCCTGGCGGTGGGACCCGCAGTCCGGGCGCCCCATGCAGCGCGCCCCCTCCTGGCCTTGCCCTGCGGGCCTTTGGGGAATAGGCTGGGAGCTGGGTCCTTCACGCAGGACACCATCTGTGTCTCTGCCTGGCCGTGCACTGGTCTGTCGCCTGGGGCAAGGGTGGGGGGATCTTGTGGGTGACGCTAAGGACTGAGTCAGCTGCTTGAATTCAAGCCCTAAATTACTGGGACAAGCTAGAAGGAGGGACCACCAGGGGTGGGGTGGGGGAACAGCATCGAAGGCGGGGTCTGGGCCCTCTTGCCTCTCCAGGCCCTTCTCTCTGGCCCCACAGGAGATTTTCAACCTTAAGACCATCCTCCTCCCAGTTCTCATATTTCCCTCACACTGTATCCAACTTGCTTTGGTGGGTTTGGGAAGGGAGATCCCCCCAAAAGATGGTGTTAATTTTAGTGTCTACCTCCTCCCCTCAGTGAAAAGAAGGGGTGTGTGTGTCTCCAGAAAAGGAGTAGAGGGTTTGTGGAGTCTTTCTATCTGTCCAGATGAAAGTTGCCCCTACCTGTGACCCAGATGGTGGGTTGGTGTCTGCATATTTCTCAGGTCAATATGCAGGGTTGGTATGTCCCTGTGTGTGTGTATCTGTGTATATATGTTTCTGGGTCTGCTGTGTGTGCCTGGGTGGTTGTCTTCTGGAGTCTGAGACTGTAGTTGCTGTTCCCTCTGCCTGAAGCCCTCTTCCACACACAGCCCCATGGACGCCTCATTCCTTCAGTCTGTGAAAATATATTTGTCTCTCCCTGTCACTCTCTCGCCCTTATTCTGTGTCTTCATTTCCACTTCCTGTGGCCTCTATAATGAATTACCCTAAGCTGGGTGGTTTAAAACAACAGAAATTTACCTTCACAGTTCTGGAGGCCAGAAGTCTGAAATCAAGGTGTTGACAGCCACTCACTCTCCAGTGGCTTTAGGAGACAGTCCTCCCTTCCCTCTTCCACCTTCTAGTAGCTCCAGGCTTTCCTTGACTTGTGGTGCAATACTCCAGTCTCTGCCTCTGCATGACCTTCTCTTCTTTCTCACAAATCTCCCTTTGCCTTTGTATTACAAAAACATTACCATTGGATTTAGGGCCACCTGGAAAATCCAGGATGATCTCATCTTGATATCTCACTTAGTTACATTTGCAAACACTCCTTTGCCAAATAAGGTCATAGTCACAGGTTCTGAGACATGGATATTTCTTTCCTAAGGCCATTACTCTATATTTTATCCTTCATGCCATCATCACCCTCACCACCCCCTGCTGGCATGCTGTATACTAATTTGTGATTTGTATAATTTTCTCTTTGCCCAGTCTGGCTGTGAGCATCAAGAGGGAGGGACCGCTTTTATTGTATTTGCTGCTGTATTCCTACATAGTAGGTCTTAGTGAATATTTGTTGCATGAATGAATGAGTGTGTGTATTTATGGCTTTGTGTGCTTCTTGCCAGTCTTGTATGTATCTCCTGCCCCCACTGAGCTGTTTCTGCCCACAGGTGCACACCAGGTTGGGTGGGTGAGCGATGCCAGCTGGAAGATCCTTGTCATTCGGGCCCCTGTGCTGGCCGTGGCATCTGCCAAAGCTCCGTGGTAGTGGGCACCGCCCGATTCACCTGCCGCTGTCCCCGTGGGTTCCGAGGTAAGGGAGGTTCTGGAGGGGATCCTGAGGTAGACAAGGTTGTGGTTCACCTAACTTACTCTCTCCTGGTCCCTCCAGGCTCTGACTGTTCCCTGCCAGACTCCTGCCTCAGCAACCCCTGTGCCCACGGAGCCCGCTGCTCAGTGGGGCCTGATGGCCGCTATATCTGCTCCTGTCCACCTGGCTACCAGGGCCGCAGCTGTCGAAGTGATGTGGATGAGTGCCGGGCAGGCGGGCCCTGCCGTCACGGTGGCACGTGCCTCAACACACCTGGATCCTTCCACTGCCAGTGCCCAGCTGGCTACATGGGGACACTGTGTGAGAACCCTGCAGTGCCCTGTGCTCCCTCACCATGCCGGAATGGGGGCACCTGTAGACAGAATGGCGATCTCACCTATGATTGTGCCTGCCTTCCTGGTGAGGAAGATGTTCTCGAGAAAGGCAGCAGGGGTGGGGACAAAGGCCAGCCTAACAGTGATAAACCTTGCCTCTTTCTCCCATGCTAGGGTTTGAGGGCCACAACTGTGAAGTGAATGTGGATGACTGTCCAGGGAACCGATGTCTAAATGGGGGGACATGTGTAGATGGTGTCAACACCTACAACTGCCAGTGCCCTCCGGAGTGGACAGGTGGGCATCAGGGCTGAAGGGAACTGGGTGGCAGACCTTGGGTGGGGATGCACAGTACGGGTGGCTGGACTGCTGCATCTGTGTACCACAGGCCAATTCTGCACGGAGGACGTGGACGAGTGTCAGCTGCAGCCCAACGCTTGCCACAATGGGGGCACCTGCTTTAACACACTGGGCGGGCACAGCTGTGTATGTGTCAATGGCTGGACTGGTGAGAGCTGTAGTCAGAATATTGATGACTGTGCCACGGCCGTGTGTTTCCATGGGGCCACCTGCCATGACCGCGTGGCCTCCTTCTACTGTGCCTGTCCCATGGGCAAGACTGGTGAGTGGCTGTGTACCCAGCAGGCAGCAAGGGAGCCATTGATGGTTCTTGAGTTAGGAAAAGGATGGCTTCAAACTTGAGTGTTAGAATGATTATGTTGGAGGCCAAATTTGGGGTGAAGGGTAAGCCTGGGGGGAGGCCTTGGAGGAGGGTAGCATACTATTCAGGACAAAAGCCAATGGAAGGGAGAGCTAGACTGTGAGCAAGAAAAAGAGGGGACCTTGGAAAGGTCAGAGAAGGGGTACTCGAAGATAGAGGAAAGGACATGCCAGGTAGAGATGCTACAGAAGCAAAGGCTTGAGGTAGGACCCCCCCTTTTTTTTTTTTTTTGAGGTAGGACCCTTTTATAATCAGGAAAAGTCAACAGATTTGAAAACAAGTTTCTAACTCATTTTCAAATGACTCAGAAAAAACAGTAGATAAACCTTATAATAGGGCCGTGATGCGAACCTATGACGTGTGTGTCAGCACTGACATGCGTAGCCATTTTTGATGACACGCGGCCGCATACCAGAGAAGTATAGGGCCACATGCCAAGAAGGACGTTTCGCCTGACCAGGCAGTGGCGCAGTGGATAGAGCGTCGGACTGGGATGCGGAAGACCCAGGTTCAAGACTCCGAGCTCGCCAGCTTGAGCGCGGGCCCATCTGGCTTGAGCAAACAGCTCGCCAGCTTGGACCCAAGGTCGCTGGCTCCAGCAAGGGGTGGCTCGGTTTGCTGAAGGCCGGTGGTCAAGGCACGTACCTACGTGTGAGAAAGCAATCAATGAACAACTATGGTGTTGTGATGGCAACGAGAAACTAATGATTGATGCTTCTCACCTCTCTCCGTTCCTGTTTGTCTGTCTCTATCTATCCCTCTCTCTGACTTTCTCTCTGTCTCTGAAAAGAATAAAAAAAAAAAAAAAGAGGACGTTTCATCCTTGACTCCTGCACGGCCAGGTGCAGTAGCCGAGGATAAAACATTTGCTGTAGTGTAGACACTCTGTGCCGAAGGTCTGTAGGCCAAAACATTTTTGTTATTTAAACTATAAGTATCGCAAAATTATGTTTTTTTTCTCGAAGTGACACACCACCTGAGTTATGCTCAGTTTTTTGGCGAATTTTGACACACCAAGCTGAAAAGATTGCCCATCTCTGTAATAGGTAAATCTAGGTGGTAGGTGTATAACTCAACTTCTCTGTATGTTTGAAATTTTTTATAATAAATGATTGGGTAAAAATAGCTACTAAATACACTACAGATTAATAAAAACAAAACACTGTGGGGCTGTGGGACCTTTGGACAGAGCCGGAGGGTCTGCCCTTGACCTCTGCCTTTCCTTTGACAGGGCTTCTGTGTCATCTGGATGATGCCTGTGTCAGCAATCCCTGTCATGAGGATGCTATCTGTGACACAAACCCGGTGAACGGCCGGGCCATCTGCACCTGTCCACCAGGCTTCACTGGTGGCGCATGTGACCGGGATGTGGATGAGTGCTCCATTGGTGAGGGGGATATTGTATGAATTGGAAGGATGGGACTGGTCGCACCTCAGCTGCCTATACCCACACTGGCTGTGCCTATTTCCTCAGGCGCCAACCCATGTGAGCACCTGGGCAGGTGTGTGAACACACAGGGTTCATTCCTGTGCCAGTGTGGCCGAGGCTACACTGGACCGCGCTGTGAGACTGACATCAATGAGTGTCTATCCGGGCCCTGCCGCAACCAGGCCACATGCCTGGACCGCATAGGCCAGTTCACCTGTATCTGCATGGCAGGTGTGTGGTGGGTGTGGTAGGGGCTAAGCCTATGGTTGGGTGGGTTGGGTGCAGGATGAGAGAAGCGTTTAGGAGGGGGCAGGGGTAAAACTGGGTTCCGAGTGGTAGTCTGAGAGAGTGAAGTGTTGGATGATGTGAAGGTGGGGCCAGGGTAGAATCTTGTGAGAGGCTGGGGGCATGGTCAAGTGGAATCAGTAAAACTTTGGGCTGAGAGTGGAGTCTGGACATTAGGACCCACTGCTGAGTGTAGACAAATGGGGACAGGGGCTGGAGTAAGGTTTAGGGGGAGCTTGCAGAGTCTCGCTGGGGGGGCACAGGCTATGGTGGACCCTGAGACTAGGAGGTGGAGACAGGGCAAGTCCGCACTGGAGAGGGAAGAGAGTGGTCTGAAGGCAAGGTTCATATGGAACCGCACAAGTTTTGGACCAGCTGGGACCAGAGCTCCGGGAGGGTCCAGGCTGAGGATGTAAATTGAATAATCTAGGGTTGTGCTAGGGGCAAGGCCAAGGCTCAGGGGGAGTTCCTTCCCCTTTGCTCTCCCTCCAGGCCAAAGGGAAGCCCCTATGTCCCTAATTCCCCTCCCTTGCTCTCCCTTCCCCAGGTTTCACAGGCACCTATTGCGAGGCAGACATGGATGAGTGTCAGAGCAGCCCGTGTGTCAACGGAGGAATCTGCAAGGACAGAGTCAATGGCTTCAGCTGCACCTGCCCTTCGGGTGAGGACCTTCGGCCAGGGAGCCTGAAAAGGACAGGTCCCTGCAGGGGCAAAAGCTCCAGGAGGGAGCCTATGCAAGCATGTTAGCGAAAAACTAGTCCAATAGGAACCACATTATGGAAAACATTGAAATTAATTTAAAACTAAGTAAATGGGCTTCCCACCCAAACAAGGCAAGATTAGCGAGGGGTGACTGCTCTTACCCTATCTGGGCCTCTGCTCGCCCCACTCCCCACCGCAGGCTTCAGTGGGGCTCTGTGTCAGCTGGATGTTGATGAGTGCGCGAGCACACCCTGCAGAAATGGAGCCAAGTGCGTGGACCAACCCGATGGCTACGAGTGCCGCTGCGCAGAAGGTGATGGGGGGGGCGGACAGTGACAGGTCTGCAAGAACCTGGAGGCGGGGCTAGAGGCTGGGGGCAGAGCTCCATCAATTTAGGGCCAGTGACAGCTAGGGGGAGGAGCCAATTATGTTAAGCTGCGGTAAAGCTTGGGGTGGGGCCAAAGGTTCTGACCCGTACTGGGCACAGGTAATTGAAAGGGGCTTGCTCAACGCTTTCCCAAAGCATCGTTCATATGATTCTATTTGCAATTGAGGGAGAGGCAGAACAGGGTTGATAGTGTAAGAGTTGGAGGCGGAGTCACAGCTAGGGGTGGGACATAACTGTGGAAAGGTCTTGATCAGGGACTAATTTTGCAGCCTGTAGCTAGATGGAGAGGAGGCCAACTAGGAACAGGACCTGAATTAAGCCCGCCTTCTGCTAGCTCGTGGGCAGGGCCTGAGGTAGAGCTGAGCCAGAATTGATTGGAGGTCATGGCTGTGAGTAGGACCTTGGCAAGTGGGCGAAGCCTGACCCTTTGGCCCTGCAGGCTTTGAGGGCACACTGTGTGAGCTCAACGTGGATGACTGCTCTCCTGACCCATGCCACCACGGACGCTGCGTAGACGGCATCGCCAGCTTCTCCTGTGCCTGTACGCCAGGCTACACTGGTATGCGCTGTGAGAGCCAGGTGGATGAGTGCCGAAGCCAGCCCTGCCGCCATGGGGGCAAATGCCTAGACCTGGTGGACAAGTACCTCTGCCGCTGCCCTCCTGGTACCACAGGTGGGACTGAGAGCTGGGCTGGAGCAGGAACTGTGTACATCTAGAGGGATTCAAAGAATTTGGGAATGGTGCCCCTGGCAGGGCAGAGTGGTGGCTACTCCTGCCTTGTTTTCATCCTGCAGGTGTGAACTGTGAGGTGAACATCGATGATTGTGCCAGCAACCCCTGCACCTTTGGAATCTGCCGGGACGGTATCAATCGCTACGACTGTGTCTGCCAGCCTGGCTTCACAGGTGGGCAAGCAGCTGCCATGGAAAGAGGGTCTTTAGAGTGTGAGGATGAAATCACCCATCTTTCTTGGTCAGGTTTTGCCCTTCTCTTTGCATTCGCCTATCCAATGAGATTGTCCGCACTTTGTGCTCTCTCTCTCTTTGGCTTGTGGTTATCCCTGAATTTGCTCAAGTTTATCCTGGAACACAGATGAGTATTTCTGATGTGATGGGGGTGTTTTTGAGTGGACCAAGGTAATTCTTGGCGAAAATGAAAATGACGTTATGTAAGTGTGGGATGAGGATGATCTGGGGCAAGGCAGCTCTGGGTTAAGGAAGTGGCTGTCCTAATTCGCACAAGAGCAGATGTGTTATGAGAATGAGATTGTCCTAGCTTAAGGTTATGACTGTGCTAAATGGCACCTAGTTGGCTCTCCCTGTTGGCTTGGTTGTCCTTGTTCTGAGATGAGATTGCCTGTGTGCTCTCCAGGGCCCCTTTGCAACGTGGAGATCAATGAGTGTGTGTCCAGTCCATGTGGTGAGGGAGGTTCCTGTGTGGATGGGGAAGACGGCTTCCGCTGCCTCTGCCCACCTGGCTCCCTGCCCCCCCTGTGCCTCCCTGCAAGCCATCCTTGTGCCCAAGAACCCTGCCATCACGGTGTCTGCCATGATGCACCTGGAGGGTGAGCCCTTTCCCATCTCCTGACCCCTCCCCCTTGTCTCTCCACCGTCTTGCTGGTCCTGACTGCCTTCCCCTTCAGGTTCCGTTGTGCATGTGATCCTGGCTGGAGTGGCCCCCAGTGCAGCCAGAGTCTCACTCGAGATGCCTGTGAGTCTCAGCCCTGTGGGTCTGGCGGCACCTGCACCAGCGATGGAATGGCTTTCCACTGTACCTGTCCTCCTGGTGTCCAGGGTATGTGTCCCCACCTATCCTCCCCAGGCTCCCCTGTCTCCTTCTTCCTTCCTTCTGCTGCACTCTCTTGTTTGCCTTTGTTTATTTTTCTCTTTTCTTATTGCAGATTGGGAGGTGGGTATCAAGGTAGGGACCCTGGAAGGGGGGGAATGGGAATAAGGAATCTCTCAAGAGTACTTCACTCTGCCGCCCCACCACAGGCCATCAGTGTGAGCTGCTGTCCCCCTGTGCCCCAAACCCCTGCGAGCATGGGGGCCACTGCGAGTCTGGTTCTGGCCATGTAGCTATCTGCTCCTGTTCTCCTGGTTGGCAAGGTACATGAGCTGGTTCCTTCACCTCTCTTCCCTGGGGACCCAGAGGGGCTCTCACCCTTGGTTCTCTCTTTTTGGGGAGTTTCCTCTGGGAAGGGACAGAGCTGGACACAGACACTCTAGAGAAGAGGAAAGCATAGATGGCTGGGGAAGCTAGGCTTCATGCTGGGGTTCGGGGACAGCCTCCTGGAGGATCAAACTCGGAGAATGCATTCACCACCCACTGACGCAAGAAGGCACTTCTAGAATAGTATGTTCAAAATGCCTAGAGGCAGATGACAGCATAACATGTCCCTGCATTCACCAATGTCAGCCTCAGGTCCCTCATGAACAACAGGGGCCCTCAGACCCTACCCTGTACCCTCTAACCTGTATTTCCCCTCACTTCTCACCCCTAGGCCCTCGATGTCAGCAGGATGTAGACGAGTGTGCTGGCCCCTCACCCTGTGGCCCCCATGGTACCTGTACCAACCTGGCAGGGAGTTTTAGTTGTACCTGCCATGGGGGGTATAGTGGCTCTTCCTGTGACCAGGACATCGATGACTGTGACCCCAGTGAGTTCAGGGGAACTTTTGGGGGTGCTGCCCTAGAAAACATGTTCATTAAGCCTATGCTGTGCTTTAACTTAATCTTCATAGTTCTCTTATTTTACTCATGGAACTGGCACCTAAAGAGGTTAAGTGACTTCCCTGAGGTCACAAAGCAGGTAAGGGAAGAGCTGGGATTGGAGCACAGGTCTGTCTGACTCTGAAACCTGTGCACTATCTCTGGAGCAAGTTAAGAGTTGTGTGTAAGGTATGAGATAAAGGTGATGTGTTTTTTAAATTGAATTTATTGGGATGACATTGGTTTAAAAAGGTGATACTATATTTAATTTAATTTAGTATTTTATTTAATTTAACCTAATATATAAAAGCCATCATTTCAACATGTAATCAATATAAGATTATTGAGATATTTTACTTTTTTTATTAATGCTAAGTCTTCAGAATTGAAATCGGTGTGTATTTTACAGTCGTGGCACATCTCAGTTTGGACCAGCCACATGTCAAGGACTCAGTAGCCACATGTGGCCACTGGCCATTACCCTGGCCAGCACAGGCCTGGAGAAGGCCTCCTGTGCTGAGTCAAGGAATTAAGCAGACACAACTAACAGTATGTACTTGATAGCTCAAAGGGATCTTTGGTTCTATCAAATGCTTCTCCTTCCACATAGGTAATATTTCCAGATAAGGAAGGAGATGAGGCAACAGAGGGGACAATTTGATCCCTCTGACCAATTGTGCCCTTCCCAGTTAAGCTTGGCTTACTTCCAAGTTCCTGCTATGCAAGGCATGGCTGGGTCAGTAAAGGTTGATGGGAGGGCTAGGTGAATGACTAGACCTCATTCCCTTCTGACTGCAGACCCCTGCCTGAATGGTGGTTCCTGTCAGGACCATGTGGGATCCTTTTCATGCTCCTGCCTCCCAGGATTTGCTGGCCCCCACTGTGCCCATGATGTGGATGAGTGTCTGAGCAGCCCCTGTGGCCCTGGCACCTGCACCGACTATGTGGCCTCCTTCACCTGCACCTGCCCCCCAGGCTACGGAGGCTTCCGCTGTGAGCAGGACCTACCTGACTGCAGCCCCAGGTGGACGGACCCTCCACTGGGAATTCAGGGACCCTGGCATCGGGTGGGGCATAGGACCTGAGAAAAAATGGGCATAAGAAGGGTGGATCCTCAGCTTTGCACCCATCTCAGGACTCTGTGCCTGATGGGGCACTGTGTGGGAAAAGGCAGGGTTATCTTAGAAACGCTGGTCCGTACAGGGTTGAGACCAGACTGAAGTGGGGCCTCCATGTGGTTCCCACCTTAGTGGTGAAGTATCTGGTGAATTGGGGCTAAGGGACGGGAGAGGGCTCTAGCCTTTCCTAGTGGGTATCGGGGATAAGGGTCAGAGAATAGGCCTGCTTAAAGCTGGCCAGGTCTAAGGACTGAGGGCGGGGCCTGTGAGGGTGGGACCTGACCCACAGTTGCTTTCCCTTCAGCTCTTGCTTCAATGGTGGGACCTGCTTGGACAGTGTGAACTCCTTCAGCTGCCTGTGCCGCCCTGGCTACACTGGCACACACTGCCAGCATGAGGCCGACCCCTGCCTCTCCCGGCCCTGTCTGCATGGGGGTGACTGCACTGCCACCTACTCTGGCTTCAGGTGTGCCTGTCCAGAGGGCTTCACTGGCACTCAGTGTCAGGTGGGTAGGGTCACTGGGGATGGGTTTAAGGGAGAGAAATCTGGAGGGGTTTTTGGGGGAGGGGCCCGCATGGATCCTGGGTAGGGGGCTGTTGGGTACCCTCAAGAAGAAGCCTCCCTGGGTCCTGGGGAGGGTTTAGTGGGGAGGGGTGTTATGGTAAAGGGCCTGGCAGGGACCCTGTGGGGAAAATCTGGAGAGTTATTTCTGGGGGTCCCTGAGTCCTGATGCTATGGGCTTTCCCTCCAGACACTGGTAGACTGGTGCAGCCTTGAGCCCTGTCAGAATGGGGGTCGCTGTGCCCGAACAGGGGCCTCTTTCTACTGCCTTTGTCCACCGGGGTGGAGTGGCAGCCTCTGTGACATCCAAAGCCTGCCCTGCAGAGAGGCCGCAGCCCAGATCGGTGAGGGGGATCTGTGTGGCCAGTGTGTGTGCAGCTCAGGAGGGCATGTGTGCATATATTTCCTGCTAGTGTGAGCCCAGTGAGGGTGCCACAGAACATATGAGGATATGAGGCATGTGACTGAGTGTGTGTGGATGTGTGACTCTGTGAAAGTTGGATGGCGTGTGTGTGTCTATCACCACAAGACAACTGAGATGACGTCTGCAGTAGTCTGTGTGACTGAGCTGGTGTGAGCATCGAAGGTGCATGGGTCGGTGAGTGGGACTATGCAGTTTAAAGGGATGTGTGACAACCTGATGGAATAGGGTGGGACCCTGGTGACTGGTGGCAGCAGGGATGTTGGGTGTTGTGGGCCTAGAGCGGGGAGTGTGTGACTGATGCCACTCTCTGTGCAGGCGTGCATCTGGAGCAGCTGTGTCAGGCTGGTGGGCAGTGTGTGGACAAGGAGAGCTCCCACTACTGCATGTGCCCAGAAGGCCGCACAGGCAGCCACTGTGAGCAGGAAGTGGACGCCTGTTTGGCCCAGCCCTGCCAGCACGGGGGCACTTGCCAAGGCTACATGGGGGGTTATATGTGTGAGGTAAGGGGCACCGAGGGGAGGGCAGAGGGGAACTGGTCACGTCTAAGTGTGTCTGGGCACGTATTTCTGTGTTTATAACCTGGTGTGGGTGTGTCTCTGCAGGCATGTCTGCGATTTTGCTTTTGTGACTGAATATATCTTTGTGTCACTCTGGGTAGATTGGGGGTGTTTCTGTCTGTCTGGGTGGGCCTCTCTCTTTGGATGGTTTCTGGACATACCTGTCTCTGTGTGTGTTGTCTCTCTGGGCATAAATGTATGTGCAGGTGTCTTGAGAGTGCATTTCTTGATGGTGCGTCTTGAGTGTGTCTGGGTATCTTAAGTGTCTCTCCTGTATGCTTGTATGTGTGTGTCCATCTGCATTGGGTGTATCTGTGGCCCCTGGAGTCTGCGCACTGGGTGTATTTCTGTGTATCGGAGGACTATGTGTCTTCTTTTGTGCTGGGCTTTTCTGTATCTTCACAGGAAGTGTCTGTGTCCCTTGAGGCTGAGTGTGTCCCTGTCTTGCCCTTACCAGTGTCCAGCTGGCTATGCTGGTGACAACTGTGAGGATGACGTGGATGAGTGTGCCTCCAAGCCCTGCCAGCATGGGGGCATCTGCATTGATCTTGTGGCCCGATATCTCTGCTCCTGTCCCCCTGGGACACTGGGTATGCCAAGGCCAGGGTTGGGGACAGTCTGGGAGGCTGGGTCTCTGTCCCCTCCTGAATACTTCCCCATTCTTCCTTCCCCCAGGTGTGCTCTGTGAGATTAATGAGGATGACTGTGGCCCAGGCCCACCCCTGGACCCTGGTCCCCGGTGCTTGCACAATGGTACCTGTGTGGATCTGGTGGGAGGCTTCCGCTGTGCCTGTCCCCCAGGATACACTGGCCTGCGCTGTGAGGCAGACATCAATGAGTGTCGCCCAGGTGCCTGCCATATAGCACACACCCGGGACTGCCTGCAGGACCCAGGTGGGAGCTTCCACTGCCTTTGCCGCGCTGGCTTCACAGGTAAGGGTGGGCAAGGGGGCTGGCCTGGGATCCTGCCAGTATTCCCCCATTGTGGCTGATCCACCAGCTCCTGCTTGCCCAGGTTCCCGCTGTCAGACTGTCCTGTCTCCCTGCAAGTCCCAGCCATGCCAGCATGGGGGCCAGTGCCGTCCTGGCCCCAGCCCCGGAGGTGTACTGACCTTCACCTGCCATTGTGTCTCGGTAAGTGCGGGTGGCTGGTCACACCAGGGTCTCTAAGAGAGGAGTGGTACTGTGGCCTGGTGGGAAGGGGTGACTTCAGGGGAGAAGAGGTGGAAGGGAAGGGGGTTTCTGGGAAATGTGGACATTACCTGGTGGTTGGGAGGGAGTGTGAGGGTTTGGAGTAGTGACTTCCTGGGGTAGGGGGAGAGCTTTGGTAGGATCCCGGGAGATTGGAGGCTCTAGTGTCCCCAAGTCCTGACCCCCATCCTCCCCTCTCTCTCTCTTCCCCTACCCCTGCCCGCGTGCATTGTTTTCCTCTTCCTCATCCCACCGCCAGCCATTCTGGGGCCCACGCTGCGAGCGGGTGGCGCGCTCCTGTCGGGAGCTGCAATGCCCAGTGGGCGTACTCTGCCAGCAGACGGTCCGTGGGCCGCGCTGCGCCTGCCCCCCAGGTCTGTCAGGGCCGGCCTGCCGTGGCTTCCAGGAATCGCTGCCTGGAGCCACCAACGCCAGCTGCGCAGCTTCCCCCTGCCTCCACGGGAGCTCTTGTATCCCGAAACCGTTCGCGCCCTTCTTCCTCTGCGCGTGCGCGCCGGGCTGGACTGGGTCCCGCTGCGAGGTGCTGGCGGCGGTGCCCGAGGCCGCGGAGGAGCCGCTGTGCCCAAGTGCCGCCTGCGAGGCCAAGAGAGGCGATAAGCACTGCGACCGCGAATGCAACAGTCCGGGTTGCGGCTGGGATGGCGGCGACTGCTCACTGAGTGTGGGCGACCCCTGGCGGCAGTGTGAAGCGCTGCAGTGTTGGCGCCTCTTCAACAACAGCCGCTGTGACCCTGCCTGCAGCTCCCCTGCCTGCCTCTATGACAATTTTGACTGTCGGGCTGGAGGCCATGAGCGCACCTGCAAGTGAGCTCCTCTGTCTGTCTGTCTGTCTTTCTGTGTATGGGGCCCGCCTCTCTGCCCGTCTGTCTATCCATTCACCGCAGTCTGTATCTTCTCTGTCCGTGTGGCACATCTCACCATCCAAGGCCCTGCCTCTCTATCTGTCCATTTATTTGCCTTAGTCTGTCTGTCTGTCTGTCAGTCCATTCTTATTTAGACTGTATGTTGAGTTGTTCATTCATTTGCCCTATCTTGTTTCTTTCTTTCTTTTCTTGAATATTTATGGGCACAACCTTTTTTGTAAAGGGAAGAAGGGGATAGGTAACAGGTTTGGAATTTAGGGAAAAGTTAATAGATAAAACTTGCAGTCCAGGGTTCTTCTAGCATCTGCTGACCATCAGTCCTCTTTATCTGTGTCCTTGTCAATGAATGTTCTGTTCTTGGAGCATCGGGCTTGGATACCGTCTTGTTTGTGAATCTGCTAGGCCTGGGCCACAAAGGTGGATGGCTTGCAGCCTCATGAAATCACCCCTAGGCCTATTCATGTATCCAGCACCTTATGTCTGCTTCATTGCCTGCCTCACTTTCACCCCAAGAGGCTGGTCCTGCCGGCTTCTCACCTCAGGTCCCTGGCTTCCACCCCATCTGTTTCTTAGTATACTCTGTCTGCCCAGCTGAATGCCACTTCTGTCTATTGGTCCATCTATGTCTGTGTGCCCTCTCTATCCTTGTGCTCTGTCTATCCGAATGTTCCCATCTGTCTATCCATCCATGTACCCCACCTCTCTCCTTTTCTGTCTGCCTCTGCACTCCATCTTTCCCTCCCTGTGCCCTGTCTGTCCACCTGGCTGTCCATTCATGAATTTCTTTTGTCCCTCTGTACGCCCAACTATATGTTGTCCATTCTTGTATCTCATCTGTGCATGTATCTGTTTGTATGTCAGTCTATCTAAGTGCCTGATATATCTGTACATCTTGGTGCCCCACATGTTCATTGATGTCCTCTTTGTCCTTCTGTTCCTCCACATATCTCCTTTGCCCCTTCTATATGCCCATACAGCTGTCTACCCTGCTCTTCTCTATCTCTATTCATGCCCCCATCTGTCTGTCTCATGCATTCCATCTGTCCATCCTGTGCTCTGACCCACTGTTCCACTGTGTGTCCCTCTGTCTTTTTAAATTTTTATTTATTTATTTTTATTTTTAAAATATTTTTAAACTTTATTTATTCATTTTAAAAAGAGAGAGAGAGAAGGGGGGGAGGAGCAGGTAGCAGCATCAACTCCCATATGTGCCTTGAACAGACAAACCCAGGGTTTCAAACCTGCGACCTTAGTGTTCCAGGTTGAGGCTTTATCCACTGGATCACCCAAGCTCTACAAGTGTCCCTCTGTCTGAAACATTCCTCTGACCTTTATCTCCTTGTCCTCATTCCCCCTATTCTCCCTCTCACTCACCCTTCTCCAGCCACACAGGCCTCTCTGCCAATTCTCCAATACCTCCCAACCTGGTCCCATCTCAGGACCTTTGCACCAGCTGTTTCCTCTCTCTGGGACACTCTTCCCTCCAGGAGCCATATGGCTCCTTCCCACCTCCTTCAAATCTTTCTTCAAACACCTGCACCTTCTTAGTGACCTCCCTGACCACGCCCAGTACTTCCCCTGCTTTATTTTTCTCCTTAGCATTTAATTCTATATAGCATTCTTTGTGTGTGTGTTTACATTTAGCTTTTACTGCCATGTAATTGAAATGCTGTATATTCTGCTCACTTATCTCCTTTAACATCGGTCCCTGCCCACTGGAATGCCAGCTCCCTGTGTTCAAGGATTTGTGCTTGAGAACATCCTGGGCGTCCACAGCACTGCCTAGCACCTATCAGGTGTTTTCAGTAGTGATTCATTAATAGTTACTGAGTGAATAGCTGGATTTTCAGAAAACCTGACATTTGGTTATAGTCTAGTCCTTGTGCTTGCTTTCTAATCCCCTTCTGTCTCCAGAGTTGGGGTGCTCTGTGTTTAGGAGGTCGGAGGGCCCCTGACTATGCACCTTTTCTGCCCCCAGTCCAGTCTATGAGAAGTACTGCGTGGACCACTTTGCAGACGGCCGCTGCGACCGTGGCTGCAACACGGAGGAGTGTGGCTGGGACGGGCTAGACTGCGCAGGCGAGGTGCCGGCCCTGCTGGCCCGAGGCATGCTGGTGCTCACTGTGTTGCTGCCGCCGGAAGAGCTGCTGCACTCCAGCGCCGACTTCCTGCAGCGGCTCAGCGCCATTCTGCGCACCTCGCTGCGCTTCCGCCTGGACGAGCATGGACAGGCCATGGTCTTCCCTTACCATCCGCTGGGCGTTGGCTCTGAAGCCTGGAACCTGCGGGAGCTGGCCCCCGAGGTGATCGGGTGAGTGGCTCCACCTCGGAGAGCCATGAGGGCTGTGCAGGTACTGAGTTGGGGGTAGGAGGGGACAGCATGGATCAGGTCTGGTGTATTTCACTTCCCTTAACATTTTGGGGAGTCTTCTTGGCAATAAGTCCAGCATGTCTCAACCTTGATAACATTGCCATTTGGGGCAGGATTACTCTTTGCTGTAAGGCTCTCCTGTGCACTGTAGGATGTTGAGCCGCATCCCTGGTTTTTACCCCCCAGATATAAGCAGCAGCCCACCCCCAAGATATGACAGATATAGGCAAGGGTCCTTTGGGGAGCAGTATTTCCCCTGGATATAGAGCTACCTCCTTCTGCAGAGAAAGGAATATACTGGAGTGGTTAAGAACGTGTAGTTTTGTTTTTAGAAATAGAAAATACAGAATTCTCCTGTTGGTTGCCTGGTCTACCAGGTCAGGCAGTGCCAGAGGGAGGTGTGGCCTCTGAGCAGCATCGTGGGGCCCTGACACCAAGAGGAGGGATGGGTGTTAGAGATGGGGATTCAAAGCTCTGACTGGGTGAAGCTGGACTGGGAGAGATGGAAGAGGGTGGCTGATGGTGGTTGTGGTGACCGAGTGGCTGGAGGGTGTCTCATCAAATTGAAGACACAGGGTGAAAAACTAGGGGTCACTTTGGGGCTTGCCTGAAGATCCCCAGAAGACAACCAGGGACTCAAGACAGAGACAAAAATACCAAGAAGTGTTGACAATCATTGAAGTTGTGGGAGACACTCAAAGAAATGGGGAGAGAAGTAGGGACAGAAGAATGACCTGGGGACACCGAGACCTAAGGATTGGCTGAAGAAAATTAGCTCAGAAAAGTGTTACCAAGCAAGGGCTTGCTGTCTGATGTGCACAGAAGTCAGCTCATGAGAAAAGAAAGAGCCTTCATTTCTGAGTACAGCCAGCAAGGAGACAGGAGGCAAGGCTCAAATCCGTCTCCCAGATCCAGGGTTGGCAGCAAGATTAAGGGCTTTAGCACCAGATCTTCCTGGACAATGGACCTTCACCTCTCTCTGAAAGGGTTCTGGCTATCAGATTCTGGTCCTTTGGTGCTGTGGGGGGAGCACTTGAGGACTCACAAGTGTTACTCATGAGTGATGTTTCCAGGGTTTAAACTTTGGTTCTAGGTCTTGTTAGAAACAGGATAGGACCAGTTTGAGTTGGTTCTGTAGTTACCAGAGGAAAAGGGGCAGTTAGAGAGCTAGTAAAAGATCGGATTGGGGATCCCAAGGAAAGAGGGATTTGGAGGGTTTGGGCTCCTTGAAGCAGAGCCTGAGATGAGCCTTCAACTACATACTGCTCACAAAGATTAGAGGATATTTCAAAATGAATATGAAGTGATAAAAAATCCCCTAATTTCTGTGAGCAGGATATGTGCCCTATGGAGGGGTGCTCAGAAGGGCAGAATGAGGGAAGCAGGATGGGGCAGGGAAAAAACGGAGTTCAGTCTGACTCCTCAGGGTGCTCTGGAGCACAAATGCCACCTCAGTGTCACTCCCACTTTGGAGACAGGAAGGCCAGCTTTTGTGTACCCCACAGCAGTCAGTCTCTGGCTGGTGGCTTCCCCAAGGGGTGTCACTTCCCATAGGTGAGGGTTCTCACCTTGCCGAGGCCAGTTCCCCAGAGAAAGGAAGGCTTCAGCTGTGAGAAACCAGTGCTCATAGCTGTCCGCAGACAGATGTAGCAGCCTGATAAGGGGGATTTGGGCATATGCCAACATCAGTCATGAGAGATGTTGTCATGAAAACAGTACCCATTAGAGTTGTGGCTTGGGGGACACAGGTGGCCACAGCAAGACTGGTGTTGGGGATGTGGGGGATGGAGCCAGATAGAAAGCAAGTAGGCCATGGCAACATGGTGAGTAGACACAGCTCTTTGGAGCTTGTGTTTGGGTGGGGGATGAGGTTTGGTGTCAGGCTGGCAGTAGGTGCCCCATTGAGCCAGCCTGTTCCTACCCTGTGTCCCCACAGCTCAGTGGTGATGCTGGAGATTGACAACCGGCTGTGCCTGCAGTTGCCTGAGAATGATCATTGCTTCCCTGATGCGCAGAGTGCTGCTGACTACCTGGGAGCGCTGTCCGCGGTGGAGCGCCTGGACTTCCCGTACCCGCTGTGGGCTGCGCGGGGTGAGCCTGAATGGCGGGGGACCTGGGTGGACTGGGGCTCCTGCAGTGGGGTCCAGGCAATGGTTGAAGTCCTTCATTTCCTGCCTGCAGGGGAGCCGCTGGACTCACTAGAGCCTAGTGTGCCGCTGTTGCCGCTTCTGGTGGCCAGCGCCGTCTTTCTGCTGGTCATCCTTGTCCTGGTCGTCATGGTGGCCCGGCGCAAGCGTGAGCACAGCACCCTCTGGTTCCCCGAGGGCTTTGCGCTGCACAAGGACGTGGCTGCTGGCCACAAGGGCCGGCGGGAGCCTGTGGGCCAAGATGCACTGGGCATGAAGTGAGGATCTTGCCCCCTCTTTGTCCCTGACTTTTGGGGCCTTATGAGCCCTTGAATTCACCTTGATCTGACTCTGACCTCTTACCCCAACTGGACCCTAACTTCAGACTCTAGCCTGGAGCCCAGTGCCCATCACCTTGACCACTGACTCCATGACCCCTCGTGATCACCCCGGATTCATGAGCCCTGATTCTATTTCCTATGTCCCAGTTCCCCTAACTCAAATCCTATCCTCACCCCACCTGGACCCCACACTGACCCTGGCCTCTCAGATTACACCCTGATACGCAGTGTTCATTCCCACACGACTGCTGACTCCACAACCCCTGTTTGTACCCCAACTCCTCTCATCCCTGAACCTCTCCTCTGTGACCCCCAATATTACCTCTGGCTCTAACCTACCCTGACCTTTGACCTCCTCTCTGATTCCCTTTTCATCCCAGCTCATCGTCCATTCCCAATCGCCCTCAATCTAGGCCTCACCTCCAACTCTCTGACATGTCTGTCAAGACCTCCAACCCCACCAGGATCTAAACCCTGAATTTACTCCTCCCCTGTGACCCTATGACCCCCTGACTCCTCTCCACAATCTCCTCATCCTGGCTACATCTCTTACCTGCCATGAAGTTAATTCCATCCTCCGTGACCTCTGATGTCACCCTCTCGAGCACCTGATGTATACCCGTGAACCTCACGTACCCCGTAGCTCACTGCTTTGACCCCTGACTCCACACTAGTCTTCACAGTTCTATTTTACACCCTGGCCGGCCGTCACTCATCATAACCCCTGACTGTACCCCCTGTGACCTTGACCCTACCTTGCACCCCCTCATTGGACCTTGTATCTTGACCATGCCCTCTGTACCTACTGACCTATCCCAACTCCAGACCCCAACTTCACCTCTGGGACTCTGCTCTGACACCCAAATCCTCCTCCAGGCCACACATTCCCATTGTCCCCTCGGCCCTTTCCCTTACCCATTGTCTCCACAGGAACATGGCCAAGGGTGAGAGTCTAATGGGAGAGATGGCCACAGACTGGATGGACACGGAGCACCCAGAGGCCAAGCGACTGAAGGTTATGCCCCTTCTTCTGACCCCAGCTTTTAGGGTCGTGGGTGGGCCCTGAGGATCAGTGGGAGAGCTCAGAGGAAGCCACCTGGATCCTTCAGCTCAGGTCTGGCTTCATCAGGCTCTGTGTTTGGTGCCCGAAGGCTATAAAATGCCCTGGTAGACTGGTTAGGCATACTCTGTCCTGTTTCTATAACATAACTCATGACTTTCAGACCATGAGTCTGAAATTTATCAAGCTTCTGCTAGGAACTCAGTTGCTATGTTCATGAAGGCACATTGATATATTTGTAACTATTTAGTCTCTACCTCATGATCATGTTCATGCTCCCAGATTAATAGGGATCATTGAAGGATCCCCTTGCCCCCACATTTCTTTTACCAGTGTTTTTTAGTTTCCAGAATACAAGTTTTGCATTTCTTCTGTGAAATTTAAATATCTAAATATTTTATTATTCTTCTTGCTGTAGTCAATAGAAATGTTCTCTTAATCTCGTTTTCAGAGTGTTCATGTCTAGTGTATGCACAGGTGTATGCTGACAGTTGCTATGCTCTGTGTCTCTTCCTTGATCACCCATTTTGGGTTCCCAGCCCTTCCCCACTTCTAATTTGGATTAAATTCCAGTTTGTTTGTTCTTTTGCCTGACCAGGTAGTGGTACAGTGGCTAGAGCAGAGGCCTGGGATGCTGAGAACCCACGTTCAAAACCTCGAGTTGCTGGCTTGAGTGCGGCTCACCAGCTTGAGCATGGGGTCTCTGGCTTGAGTGTGGGATCATAGACATGATCCAAGGTCGCTGGCTTGAGCCCAAGGTCACTGGCTTGAGCAGGGGATCACTGGCTCGTCTGTAGCCCTTGGGTCAAGGCACATATGAAAAAGTAATCAATGAATAACTAAGATGTTGCAACTATGAGTTAATGTTTCTCATCCCTCTTCCTTCCTGTCTGTCTGTCTGTCTCTCTCTCACACTAAATAAATAAATAAATAAAATTTAAAAATTCCAGTTTTTCATCTAATGAGTTCTCTGAGCTCTGGTATACCAATTTCCTGTTTTCTTATTTAGAAAAAAATCAGGTTTTGGGGGGCTGTGTGTACCTCTCCCTCATCCCTCTGTCTCTTTTAACTCTTCATGAGCACTTGGGTCCCTGTGCCTCCAGGTAGAGGAGTCCGGTGTGGGGGCTGAGGATACTGTGGATTCTCGCCAGTGGACTCAACACCACTTAGTTGCTGCTGACATCCGTGTGGCACCAGCCATGGCCTTGACACCACCCCAGGGCGATGCGGATGCTGATGGCATGGATGTCAACGTGCGTGGCCCAGGTAAGTGATGACACCCCATTCTCCTCCTTTCTTACTTGTGACAGTTTGTTTGGGCCTATGTTCTGGGGAGAGCTAGGTGTATCTGTTTTTTTTTTCTGTGGAGCTGTGTGTTAATCAAGACTCTTAGTTGTAAGTGATAATAGCCCAACCCAAACTAGTTTAAGTAAAACAAAGGATTTACAGGCTCTTGTAACTGGAAGTGTCAAGGTGCATTTGGATCCAGGACTTACCACCCCTTGGCTTCAGCCCAGGCAGGCTTTCTCCTCAGGACACCATGGCCACCAGGCGGGACAAGCCTCATAAAACCTTCTTTTTATCTGCACCAGAAAAAGTCATAAGATGAGTTCTGATTGGATAGACTAAGATCACATGTCGATCCCTGAACCAATCAGTGTGGCCTAAGGCTTGACTATATTGACTAAGCCTGGGCGGTATGCCTGTCCCTGAGAGAGGGGTTTGGCTCTACCCAGAGCCTAAGGATAGAGAATGGGGTGCAAGTGTCCTGAGGGGCACCAGCCAACTGCTCGCGTAGAGTGTGGCAGATCATGCATCTGGATCCTGTAGAATTCATCTTTGTTTCATATTTCAGGGTATTCTTCCCCAAGCACTGTTTTTCTCCAAAAAGAGTGCATCGTTTGAAGTCCTTCAGGGATTTTATGTCCCTGGGGGTAGTCATGACTGGTGGGTGTGGGCATTTGACAGGCACAGTTCCTTTGCCTCGTGCTGAATTATAACTCTAGATAGAACTCAACCCCCAGACTCTCCCTTTGGGCCCAAGCTGAAATAACCCACCTGGTCCTGGCTGAATAGCTCAGTTGGTTATAGTGTTGTCCCAATATGCCAAGGCTGCAAGTTTGATCCTTGGTCAGGGCACGTACAAGAATCAACCAATGAGCCTGACCAGGTGGTGGTACAATGGATAGAGCGTTGGACTGGGACATGGAAGACCCAGGTTCAAAACCCCGAGGTCTCCGGCTTAAGCACGGGCTCATCCGGCTTGAGCAGAGGCTCACCAGCTTGAGCGAGGGGCCACTGGCTTGAGTATGGGATCATAGACATGACCCCATGGTTGCTGGCTTGAGCCCAAAGGTCGCTGGCTTGAAGCTCAAGGTCGCTGGCTTGAGCAAGGGGTCAGTCACTCTGCTGTAGCCCCTTGATCAAAGCACATATGAGAAAGCAATCAATGAACAACTAAAGAGCTGCAACGAAGAATTAATGTTTTTCATCTCCCTTCCTGTCTTTCTGTCCCTATCTGTTCCTCTCTCTGGCTCTCTCTCTGGCTCTGTCAAAAAAGAAAAAGAAAAGAATTAACCAATGAATGCATAAATAAGTGGAGCAACAAACTGATGTGTCTCTCCATTCCTCTCTCTCTAAAATCAATAAATAAAACAAAATTAAAGAAAGAGCCTACATGGAATTTGTCTGAGGTGCATAACTTGTTTGTCTTCTTCCCTCCCTGTCCTTTATCTGCCTCTGCCTAGGAGTCTCCTGGGGCAAATCATATGCCCATGAGTCCTCATCTTGGGTTGGCTTCTGGGGCACCTGACACAGACATGTGTGTATGTGCATGTGCACACAGATGTGCTTCCATGTGTCCCAGTTCCTCCTAACACAGTGCCCTCAATAGGATTCCCTGGAAAGGCTCCTGTATCCACCTCCTTGTGACACATTCCTGTTCCCTACAGATGGCTTCACCCCACTTATGCTAGCCTCCTTCTGTGGGGGGGCTCAGGAACCAATGCCAGCTGAGGAGGATGAAGCAGAAGACACATCAGCCAGCATCATCTCAGACCTGATCTGCCAGGGGGCCCAGCTCGGGGCACGGACTGACCGCACGGGTGAGACGGCCCTGCACTTAGCCGCCCGTTATGCCCGGGCTGACGCAGCCAAGCGACTGCTGGATGCTGGGGCAGATACCAATGCCCAGGACCACTCAGGCCGCACCCCACTGCACACGGCCGTCACTGCTGATGCCCAGGGTGTCTTCCAGGTGAGATGGGCTTGCCCCTTTGGACATCGGAGCTGGGACAGGCATCAGACAGATCTGGGTTTGAGCCCCAGTTCTGCCTTTCAGAGCTCATCTTTTTCTTTTGTAAAATGGAAACATATGGGAGTACAGTTTCCGGCAAGTAGCTGACCCCCGAATCTCAATGACACCGGTTGTGGGGGGTTGGGGACCTCAGAGGCTTTAAGGTATTCCTGGTCCCCTGTTCCTGACATGACTCCCTGCTGTAACTCTCTCACCTAGATCCTCATCCGGAATCGCTCTACAGACCTGGATGCCCGCATGGCGGATGGCTCGACAGCATTGATCCTGGCGGCCCGCCTGGCGGTGGAGGGCATGGTGGAAGAGCTCATTGCCAGCCACGCTGATGTCAATGCTGTGGATGAGCTTGGTAGGCTGGTGGGAGAAGGGGACTGAGAGGGTGGCACATGGGTCCTGACAGTCTTGCTGGTGAGAACTCTTACCCACATTGTGACCCAGTCATTGAAGTTCCTAACACATAACAGGGCTGCAACATGGACTTACACTCACATGCATTTTTAAAAAAATTTATTAATGATTTTAGAGAGAGGATGGGAGAGAGAGACAGAAACATTGATTTGTTCCTGTATGTGCCCGGACCAGGGATTGAACCAGCAACCTTCGCGTTTTGGGAGGAGGCTCTAACCAACTGAGCTATTTGGTCAGGGCTTTCATCCATATTTTTTATGGCAT
Organism: Rhynchonycteris naso; assembly: GCA_037038555.1. Classification (NCBI taxonomy): domain Eukaryota; kingdom Metazoa; phylum Chordata; class Mammalia; order Chiroptera; family Emballonuridae; genus Rhynchonycteris; species Rhynchonycteris naso. The sequence continues at coordinate 23,402,617 of CM073003.1, forward strand.
CCATGAGCTCATTGGACCCATTAGTGACTTAGAAAAATGTGCCCTTTTACCTGCACAGACAACTCAGTTGGTTAGACTGTCGTCCAGAAGTGCAGAGGTTGCCAGTTCGATCCCTGGTCAGGGCATATACAGAAATAGATTGATCTGTCTCTCTCTCTCTCCCCCTTCCTTTCTCTCTAAAATAAATCAATAAAAGTAAAAATTTTTTAAAAAACGAAAAGAAGCCTGACCAGGTTTTGGCGCAGTGGATAGAGCATCAGTCTGGGATGCTTAGGACCCAGGTTTGAAACTCCTAGGTTGCTGGCTTGAGCACAGGCTCACCAGCTTAAGAGTTGGGTCACTGGGTTGAGCCCAGAGGTCGCTGGCTTTAAGCCCAAGGTCACTGGCTTGAACAAGGGTCACTGGCTCAGCTGGAACCACCCACCCCTTAGGCACATATTAGAAGCAATCAGTGAACAAGTGCAGTGACACAAACTCTCACTGGCTCAGCTGGAACCACCCACCCCTTAGGCACATATTAGAAGCAATCAGTGAACAAGTGCAGTGACACAAACTCCGAGCTGATGTTTCCCATCTCTCTCCCTTCCTGTCTGTCTGTCTGTCCCTCTCGCTAAAAATAAACAAAATGAAGTAAAATAAGATAAACCACAATGCAATTGAAGCTTTATTTAAAAGAAAAAGTACCATTTTCCAGGGTCATCACTTCCATCTCCTGTATTTTGTTAGAAGTGCTTACTGCTGCCACCTGCTGGGAAGCTGGTGTAATAAATTTGTAAAACGGCCATAATTGGCCTTTTTCTACCTGGAGGTGGCTTACTTGCACAAAGTGGTGCAGATTCACAACCTGCCCTTGTGTCCAGAGGGTCTCACACAGATGTAGATACACTGAGATGCTCACAGACATCTTTTGGAGTAGGTGTTCTCGACCTACTATTGACATTAGGGGTCAGGTAGTTTTTGGTGGCAGGGAAGCATCTGGTACATTGTAAGGTGTTAAGCCGCACCCATGGCCTTGAACAAGCACCCCACCTCCCAGTTTTAACAACTGAAACTGCCTCCTGACATTGCCAGATGTTCCTAGGAGGGAAAAATCACCCCAGGTCGAGAAATCTGGCTCTAGAACAGCACTCTCCAATAGAACTTCCTGTGATGAGGGAAGTATTCTCAGTTTGTGCTGTTCAGTACGGTAACCACTGGCAACATGTGGTAGCAATTGAGTATTTTTAACGTTGCTGGGTGAAGAAAGCTAAATGTTTATTTCATTTAATGTTTTGTTTCGTTTTCTTTTTTACAGGGACAGAGAGAGAGTCAGAGAGAGGGATAGATAGGGACAGACAGACAGGAGCAGAGAGAGATGAGAAGCATCAATCATCATTTTTTGTTGTTTTTCTTTGCAGGGACAGAGAGAGAGTCAGAGAGAGGGATAAATAGGGACAGACAGACAGGAATGGAGTGAGATGAGAAGCATCAATCATTAGTTTTTCGTTGCCATTGTGACACCTTAGTTGTTCATTGATTGCTCTCTCACATGTGCCTTGACCACGGGCCTTTAGCAGACCACGCCACCCCTTGCTGGAGCCAGCGACCTTGGGTCCAAGCTGGTGAGCTTTTGCTCAAGCCAGATGGGCCTGCACTCAAGCTGGCGAGCTTGGGGTCTTGAACCTGGGTCTTCCACATCCTAGTCTGACATTCTATCCACTGTACCACTGCCTGGTCAGGCAGTGTTACTTTTTTTTAATTACCAAATAGTATTTTATTGTATGAATATGCCACATTTTTTTAACCCATTCATCCAATGATGGACATGGGTTGTTTCTACTCTTTGGCTATTATTTATAATGCTGCTATGAACATTTGTGTACAAGTTTTTGTGTGGACATATCTTAAGTAGATACCTAGGAGCAGAATTGGTAGGTCACATGGTAACTCTGCTTAGCCTTTTGAAGATCTGCCAGACTGTTTTCCACAATGGCTGCCCCATTTTTCACTCCCACTAAAAATGTATAAGGGTTCCAATATCTCTTCATCCTAGCCGACACTTTTTATTATCTTTTTATTTATACTGGGTGTGAATTGGTATGTCCTTGTGGTTTTGATTTGCATTTCCCTGATGGCTAATGATGTTGAATATCTTTTTATGTGCTTATTGATGATGATGAATATCTTTTTATGTGCTTATTGACCATTTGTATATCTTTTGTGAAATGTCTGTTCAGATGCTTTGCCCTTATTTTTTTTAAATAATAGGTGATTTTTATTTTTTTATTCTGGTGGTTTTCTATATTTTCTATAATGAATAGTTTTCAGTTTCATAATCAGAATTAGCTGTTATTTTAAAATTTTACCATGTTATAAATGTTCAAGCCATACATAGACAATATTTAACTTCTGATAACACATTTGTAAATGAATGTAGAGTAATAAATCAGTTAAAATCAGGTTCCTCCCACCACGTGAGTCCCTCCAGGCTGCCGCGCGCCCCTGGGAGCTGGGCAGCCCTCTCCGCATTTCCGCTTTTCTACCAGTCTCAGTGTGGCTTCTTCAGTGTTCCTTGGTTAAAGAGTCCTCTTAGTTTAGTCCAAAGTTGGTTTTTCCAGATGATAGTTCTTAAAATTAAGTTGTAATCCACTTTGGTTATGGGAGGTGGAAGTTGGTACGTCCGCCTACTCCGTCGCCATCTTGCTTCCCTGCTTTGCCATTTTAATTGGGTTATTTGTCTTTCTATTATTGAGTTAAGAGGGTTCTTTATATATTCTAGGTATGTTTCTTATCAGATATATAATTTATAAATATTTCTCTTAATTCCTCGGTTTTCTTCATTTTTTTTCTTTTCTTTTTTAGTGAGTGAGAGAGAGGAGACAGGGACAGACAGACAGGAAGAAAGAGAGATGAGAAGCATCAATTTGTTGTTGTAGCACCTTATTTATTCATTGACTGCTTCCTGATATGTGCCTTGACCAGAGGGCTCCAGCCGGGCCAGTGACCTTGGGCTTCAAGCCAGCAACCTTTGGGCTCCAGCCAGTGATCATGGAGTCATGTCTATGATCCCACGCTCAAGCTGGTGACCTCAGGGTTTTGAACCTGGGTCCTTATCATCCCAGGTTTACACTCTATCCACTGCACCACAGCCTGGTCAGGCTCTTTTCACTTTCTTGATTTTGTCCTTAGAAGCACAGAAGTTTTAATTTTGAAGATGTACAGTTTATCTATTTTTGTTATTGTATTGTTGCTTGTGTTTTTGGTGTCATATCTAAGAATCTTTATCTAATTCAAGATTATAAAGATTTACTTCTGTTTTCTTCTAAATGTTTTATAGTTTCAGCTCTTATGTTTAGGTCTCTGATTTCATTTTGAATTATTTTTTGCATATAGTGTGAGGCAGGGGGCCCAACTTCATTCTTTTGCTTGTGGAGATCTAGTTGTCCCTGCACCGTTTGTTGAGAAATCTATTCTTTCCCCATTGTATGGTTTTGACATTTGTTTTATTTACTTTTAATTAATTTAAATCTAAAGAGGCATATGCAACTGGTGGCTGCTGCATTGAACGGCACACCTAGGTACAAACAAGTGAGGGCTGCATAGTTGCCTCCGTATACGTAGAGTCTCACTTACAAGTGTGCGCACACCTGCAGTGTCTCCTTTGGGCAGTCATTCCACGGATCTGCATACATACACAGAACCACCGGTGCTCGGATTCTCATGGCCTGTCTGCTCTTTCCCCCCAGACTATATTCTGGGCATTTCCTGTTTTGGAGGGCCAGGACATGAGCCTGATTCTGACCCTGACCTCTCTGCACTCTTCCTAGGTAAATCAGCCTTACACTGGGCTGCAGCTGTCAACAACGTGGAGGCCACTTTGGCCCTGCTCAAAAATGGAGCCAATAAGGACATGCAGGATAGCAAGGTGAGCCCCAGGCCTTGGCCCACCTGCGGGTCAGTTGTGGCACAGACCTCCCCTGACCAGGTAGGCTAGTGAGAGCGTTTGCCCTGCCTGCAGCCAGCTCTCAGGGATGGGATTTGGGCCTCAGAGGCTCTGACAGTAGATCAGAGGAGCAAGTGTGTGGCAGTTGCTATGTGACCTTGGAGAAATTACTTAATGTCTCTGAAGCTCAGTGTTCTTATCTGTGTAACGGAGAGGCACAGAACCGATCTCAGCGTCTCTTCTGAGGCTTCAGTTAGGTAATGTGCAAAGTGGATCCTCAATGAACATTAACTTATGATTATTGTTTAAAAAGCCTTACAAGATGGTAATATGAGAAGAGTGAGGCTAAGAGAAGTACAGGGGTTGATTCTGTTCTCGTTTAAAATTTTTATATTTTATCTGTTAAAAATGTTCTTTACATTGATTTAAATTATTTTAAAAAACATTGCATTAAAATATTTATTTTAATGACTGAAATTTTTGATGCTCCCTTAAATTTTGTGTCTAAGGTGAGTGTCTCACTCTACTCACCCTATTCCTGGCTCTGGGGCTTGGCACTTAATAGGTGCTCCATGAATGTGATTTAAATAAAAGAACTTACCTATGTTCTCTCATCAGGGCTGGGATTTGAACCCAGGTCTGCCAGGCTGTAGAACTCTTAGCTCTAGGTTTCCATCAGAGGATGGAGGCCTTGGAGTTGCTGCCCATGAGTTCACCGTGGCCCCTGTGACCCTGACATCTTGTGTGTTCTGGGCTTCTCCTAGGAGGAGACTCCGCTGTTCCTGGCTGCTCGGGAGGGCAGCTATGAGGCTGCCAAGCTCCTGCTGGATCACTTTGCCAACCGGGAGATCACTGACCACCTGGACAGGCTGCCACGTGATGTGGCCCAGGAGAGGCTGCATCAGGACATAGTACGCTTGCTGGACCAGCCCAGCGGGCCTCGCAGCCCCCTGGGCCCTCATAGCCTGGGGCCCCTGCTCTGCCCACCTGGGACGTTTCTCCATGGCCTCAAGGCAGCACAGTCAGGGGGCAAGAAGAGCCGGAGGCCACCAGGGAAAGCAGGGATGGGACCACAGGGCACCCGGGGCCGGGGCAAGAAGCTAACACTGGCTTGCCCAGGCCCGCTGGCTGAAAGCTCAGTCACACTGTCGCCTGTGGACTCTCTGGACTCCCCGCGGCCCTTTGGTGGGCCCCCTGCATCCCCAGGAGGCTTCCCCCTTGAGGGGCCCTATACAGGTGCCACTGCCACGGCTGTGTCCCTGGCACAACTTGGTGGGGCGGGTCGGGCGGGTCTAGGGCGTCAACCTCCTGGGGGCTGTGTGCTCAGCCTGGGCTTGCTGAACCCTGTGGCTGTTCCTCTGGATTGGGCCCGACTGCCCCCTCCTGCCCCGCCAGGTCCCTCATTCCTGCTGCCGCTGGCACCAGGACCCCAGCTGCTGAACCCTGGGGCCCCTGTGTCTCCACAGGAGCGGCCCCCACCATATCTGGCAGCCCCAGGACATGGTGAGGAGTACCCAGTACCCGGGGCTCATGGCAGTTCCCCAAAGGCTCGCTTCCTCCGGGTCCCCAGTGAGCATCCCTACCTGACCCCATCCCCCGAGTCCCCTGAACACTGGGCCAGCCCCTCGCCTCCCTCACTCTCAGACTGGTCTGACTCCATGCCCAGCCCAGCCACTGCCACTGGGGCCACGGCCACAGCTGCTGGGACACTGCCTGCCCAGCCTCTCTCCCTGTCCGTCCCTGGCCCCCTAGTTCAGGCCCAGACCCAGCTGGGGCCCCAGCCTGAAGTCACTCCCAAGAGGCAGGTGTTGGCTTGAGATTCTCCTTAGTTCTTGGATTTTGGGGGGCTGAAGAGACACTCCATCGTGATTCTCTTCTCTTTCTCCTCTCTTTCCTGTAATCCTTTTCAGTCTTTTTTCTCTTTACCAATCCTCCTACACCGCTACCCCTGCCATGTGACTGAGATAGCTCACCAACCTAGGACTTCAGTCTTCCTTTATTTTTAAGGGGTTCTGACTGACCCCCATCCCAGGGTCTTGTGATGAGTCTTGGACCTCCTCCTGTTCTCCTCTCTTCTGTTCCCCAGTTCTCCCCTTTGTGCCTCCTCTGGCCTCTTTCACTCCTCACACTCTGACACGAGTGGATTATTATTATTATTATTATTTTTTACATTTTGTATAGAAACAAATTCATTTAAACAAACTTATTATTATTATTATTTTTTACAAAATATATATATGGAGACACTTCCAGCCCCCTGCAAACTTCCCAGTGCCCCCGTGGGGCTGTCTTTGGGCCCATTTGGCCAAGCTGGATTCTGTGTACTGAGTACACAGGCATGACTGGGATCCTGTGTACTGAGTACACGACCCTGGTGTGTACCAAGTAGGCACCTTTGGGCGCATCCTCTGGGGCCAGGGGTTGACAGATGTGGGAGTTTCCTCTCCACCCCACCTCCCTCACTTTACTGCATTCCAGATGGAACTTGTTTTATAGCTTTGCTGGGGGAAGGGCCCATCTGCCCCAGAGAGCCTCCCCTCAGATTATCCCTCCGACCCTAGAGCCTGGGTCCCCTCCCTTTGGGAACTGGGGTTTTGGGTGGTGGAAATATGACCCAGGGAGATAATATGCATTTTTCTTCGTCTCCCTATACATATAGAACTGTAGGATGGGAAGTAGCTGCTTGAGTAGCACCTATCCTGGTACTCTGCTGGCCCAGCCCCATGGCAAAATAGAAGTATTTTTAGGCTATTTTTGTAGCATGGCTTCTGATCACAATGTCTGTGTAGCTAAATTCCCAGGCCTTGCATTGTACAGCCCCACTCCTGTCACCACCTAATAAAGAAATAGTTGACACTCCGTGTCATTGGTCTGTGTCTAGATAAGGTGGGGAGTGGTGGTGGTGGGGCTTCTGTCTCTCCAAGGCTAACTTGAACTCCCATCTTGGGTTAAACCATTTGGCTTGCCTGCCCACTTGTGCTTCTTTCTCTTTGGGTAGATGACTCCACTGATTGGATCAGGGGTGGTCACCTGACTTATGATGAGCCTATTAGATTTGCTCAAAAACGTTGTTGAAAAGAATACTGAGAAAGCCATCATTGGTAGACTTTTAAGATCACCAGCAGATTAAGATATATAGGTGGCCATATTGGAATGGTGCAAACAGCAGAAGAATGGAGTTTATATGCAGGAAGAATAAAAAATGAGTGCTCAAATAGTCCTAGAGTTGGAAGGAGTATCTCAGGTTCAGAAGTATCAATCCAGTTAATTGAGCATTTATTCCATTGACATCACAGTTACTTATTAGTTGACTTCTAAGTGTCTGATGCTAGTTTTTTTCCAGTTTTTTAAAATTGATTTGAGAGAGGAGAGGAGAGAAAGACATCAATTTGTTGCTCCACTTATATATGTAATCATTAATTGATTCTTGTATTTGCCCTGACCAGGGATCAAACCTGCAACCTTGGTGTATCAGGATGATACTCTAACCAACTGAGCTACCTGGCCAGAGCTGGTGCTGGATTTGTATGAAAGTAGCCTCTACTACATGTTTCCTTGGGGTCTGGAGACAATACTGTGCCCATGTAATAAATACTCTTCTACATATACCAGGTTGGGTGGGTTTCTATGTCTTGCAAGCACTTGTGCTCCAAGACGAGTTTGTGTTCACACTGGGGTGTTCCAGGAAAAGATGATGGGATAACTAGTTTGCTGATTCCCCTGTCAGTTGGAGTGCTCTTGGTTACATATGACACAAGTCAACCAGCTGGCTTAAGCAAACAAAAACTTATTAGCTCATATAGCTAAAAGGACCAACTTCAGGGGAGATTTGATCTAGTGACTAAAATAATGACTGAATTTCTCTTAATCTCTACAGATTTTTCTCTGGGCATCAGTGTCAAACCCAACCCAACTTCTCTTTCCACCCACACAGCTCTAGCCCTTCTGTGTTAACAAAATAGGAGTAAAGAGCATTGACCATATTGCACTTTCCAGGGAACTGAGAAGCTTCTAGCCTTGGGGCTGATTTTGTATTGACTCCAATTGAGTCATGTGGTCATTCTCTTAGGGTTTCCCAATGTTGGCATTATTGATATTTGGGGCCAGATCATTCTTTGCTATAGGAGGCTCTCCTGTGCATTGTAGGGTATTTAATGGAGTCCCTTACCTTACCCACTAGATGACCCTCTCCACTGCGGCAACTACAAATATCTCCAGGCATTGCCAGTTGTCCCCTGGACACGGTGATGGTGCTGGGGATTGCTTTTCAGCACCGCTGCTCTACTTACTCACTTGCAGTGGTTGGCAAACTGCGGCTCAAGAGCCTCATGCGGCTCTTTGGCCCCTCGAGTGTGGCTCTTCCACAAATACCATGTGCGGGCGCTACCTCGATAAGGAAGGTACCCACCTATATAGTTTAAGTTTAAAAAATTTGGCTCTCAAAGGAAATTTCAATCACTGTACTGTTGATATTTGGCTCTGTTGACTAATGAGTTTGCTGACCGCTGGATGGGACATACTGATCCTATTTTTAAGACTTTTTATTTTTTAGATTTTATTTACTGAATTTTTTAATAGAGAGAGTAGAAAGAGGGAGAGGGAAGGAGGGGGTAGGAGCAGGAAGCATCAACTTGTAGTAGTTGCTTCCTGTATGTGCCTTGACCAGGCAAGCCCAGGGATTCGAACTGGCGACTTCAGCATTCCAGGTCAATGCTTTATCCACTGCGCCACCACAGGTCAGAAGATTTGTTTTTTGTTATTGTTTTTTAATTTTTAGAGAGAGAGAAAGAGGGGAGAAAAGCAGGAAGCATCAACTCATAATAGTTGTTTCCGGTATGTGCCTTGACTGGGCAAGCCCAGGGTTTCAAACCAGCAACCTTAGTGTTCCATGTTGACGCTTTATCAACTGTAGTACCACAGGCCTGATTTTTTTTTTTCAAGTTTTTTTTTTTAATTTTTATTTTATTCATTTTAGAGAGGAAACACAGAGTGCGAGAGAGAGAGAAGAGAGAGAGAGAGAGAGAGAGAGAGAGAGAGAGAGAGAGAAAGGGGGGAGGAGCTGGAAGCATCAACTCCCATATGTGCCTTGACCAGACCAGTGCAGGGTTTTGAACTGGCGACCTCAGTGTTCCCAGGTCGACGCTTTATCCACTGTGCCACCACAGGTCAGGCAGGCCTGATTTTTTTTAAATTTAAAAACGTTTTTTAAAAATTTATTGACTTTAGCAAGGGAAGAAGGAAGAGAGAAAGAGACAGGAACATTGATTATTCCTGTTTGTGCTCTATCTAACCAGGGATTGAGCTGGCAACCTCTGTGCTTCTAGATACCAACCGAGCTATCTGGCCTGGGCCATACTGATTTCTTTCTTTTTCTTTCTTTTCTTTCCCGAAGAGTGAGAGAGAGACACACAGAGAGGGACAGATAGGTACAGAACAGACTGGAAGGGAGAGAGATGAGAAGCATCAATTCTTTGTTGCGGCACCTTAGTTCATTGATTGCTTCCTCATATATGCCTAGACCAGGGAGGGGGCTACAGCAGAGCGAGTGACTCCTTGCTCAAACCAGCGACCTTGGGCTTCAAGCCAGTGACCTTTGGGCTCAAGCCAGCGACCATGGGGTCATGTCTATGATCCCATGCTCAAGCCAGAGACCCCACACTCAAGCCAGTGAGCCTGCGCTCAAATTAGTGACCTTGGAGTTTTGAACCTGTCAAACTTGGGTCCTGGGTATCCCAGTCCAATGCTCTATCTGCTGTGCCACTGCCTGGTCAGGACATATTGATTTTTTAAAGCAATCAGTCTGTGCTCTAGAACTGGGGGTGTGGTAAATTGAGAGGCAATCCAGTTTGCAGAAGCAGGAATTCTGTGGAAGTAACTAATAAATATTTCATGCTGCTTCCCAGAGATTTCCAGTGGGAATGAACCCCTGCAGCTGCCGCCGGGATAAATTGCCCAATAACACATGCTCTACTAGCATCTTTTCCTGTCTTTTCTCATTACTCCACTTACCTGCTTGTATTTTCTGGGGTCACCTCCAAAATAAACTAACTTCCCCTCAAATCCTTGTCTCAGGGTCTGCTTCTGGGAGAACCCAAAATATGACAACAATTTATTGATATAGAGCAGGAGTTTGCAAATTTATGAGACTGTACTCATGTTCAGTCATGAAATTTAATTCATGAGGTTAAATTTCTCAGCTAGAACTCTTTTTTTATTTTTTTAATTTTTTAAATTTTTTCCAGGGACAGAGAGAGAGATAGATAGGACAGACCGACAGGAACAGAGAGAGGTGAGAAGCATCAATCATTAGTTTTTTGTTGCCGTTGCAACACCATAGTTGTTCATTGGTTGCTTTCTCACATGTGCCTTGACTGTGGGCCTTCAGCAGACCGAGCCACCCCTTGCTTGAGTCAGTGACCTTGGGTCCAACCTGGTGAGCTTTTGCTCAAGCTAGATGGGCCCGTGCTCAAGCTGGCGAGCTTGGGGTCTCGAACCTGGGTCCTTCCACATCCCAGTCCGACGCTCTATCCACTGCGCCACCGCCTGGTCAGGCTCTCAGCTAGAACTCTTGTGTTCATTGCAGCACCATTCATATTAGACAAAATATGGAAATAACATAATATCAGTCATGGATGAGTGGATAAAGAAGATGTATGTATATCTTTGCACTAGCAATGTGTCTTTCAGGAGAACTAGGAGTTTGCCAAGAGGTTAAAAGAATGAAAAAAGAAATAGCATGAGGAAGGGCAAAATGGTGTGATGGAGCATGGAACCCTCACAGGAAGGCTCAGCAGTTTGTAATGGCTGGGTCTATGCCTCACTTCCTTACTTATTAATTTAATAAACGGATGTGTGTCAGTTTGCATGGAGCAATGGCTGAATTTGGAGCTGGAGAAGGTAGCAGGGGCCAGATCACAGAGTCTTACATGTGAAGATGGGGAATTTTAAACTTTACTCTGAGGGCAATGGGGAGCCATGGAAGGTTCCTGAGTAGAGAGGGAACACAAGCAGAGCTCCTGTCCTTGTGGTCAGTGCAGAGGAAAGGCTAGAGGACGGTTGCAGCTTAAGTTAGGGTGGAGTGAGGGGATGGGGAAGTTGAGAAGGAAGAGTAGAGAAGATCTGGCCACAAACTAAATTCTGGGGAGAACAGGGTGAGGAACTGAGGGCTGCGGTCACCCGGAGAGGTTAAGCATTGGCAACATCTGTATAACAACATCAGGTGGCCCACTTCTCCTCCGCCTTGAGGGCAGGGCTGGAGGTGCGTTTTCTTTAGGACAGGGGTCTTGCCCAGCACAGAGTGGGTAGTGATGTGCACTGGGGGACACTGATGCAGTGAGGAGTGCATTTGTTACAGCCATACACAACAACAAATCTTAATTAGTTCTTTCTTACTTTTGCCACGAGAGCCTGGGGGGCCAGGGAAGCAGACTCTGGAGTCTACAGTTTTCAGGAGGGAAATAACCCACAGAGAGTCATCAGCCTGAGCCCTGAGGGGTCTCATTAGTAGCTGGGTGCCCCTGGGACAGCAGCTCCAGGTACCCCCTATATAACATGACCCAGGTCCCAAGACCCTCCTTCCTCAGGTAGCGAGCAGTGAGCAATGCGGGTCGGAAGCTGCAAAGGCCATAGTGAATGTGAATTTGGGGCCTTTGCTGAGCTGGAGAAGCCACTCAAGCCCACCCCCAGCTCATGTGAGCTGAACACATGGGCTGCCAAATGTACACATGCATGCCTTGCCTAGCAGGCACACACATACATGTACCCCAGAGCTTCATAGGCATGAATGCACATACTCACAGAGTCATTCAGCAGTGAGGCCTCCAGGGTGATGGGGAAGGGGCTCCTGCTTTCAGGGGGGGCTTCCTGATGAGAAGAAAGAGGAAAAGGAAAGACTCCAGACCCGAACCCCATGCGTTCCTTGTCCCTCACCATCACCGTGGGAATGGCATTGGCTGTCCCTGAGCTCAGTACCCACTGACTCCCACTAACTCTCCTACCAAGCAAGCAGCTGACCTGGGGCTCTGTCCATAGGTGCAATTCAATAGGTTTCAGGTATGCAAATAAGGACATTTATAGTCCTGTAACCTGACTTCCTTTTGGCCAGGCATTCTCACCTGTCATAATTTAGACACCTTGAGGCAAACTCAGTCACAACTTCTCAGCTGTTGCAGGGTTAAATTTCAGCCCCAATCAGGAAGTCCTTCTTCTTTCTTCTTTTTCTGGGGTGGGTACAGGGGGCTGGCACAGACATCACCTCTGTGGTGAGGGTGGACTGGGGCCTGGCTGTCTGTATGAGTCCACCAAACTTGGTGTATGTATGCCCTGGAAATTCTTGAGCTGAACAGGGTCCCCTATACTCCTGGCTGGCTGGGTTCCACCCCACCCTCCTGACACAGTTCCCATGTCCTGCTCTTTCTCTCACACCCACATCTTAAACTGTCAGAAAATTAAGTGGGCTCCACCTATACAATCTGTCCATAGTTGGCCAACTCTTACCACCTCCACGGTCCCCACCCAGGTCTAGCCCTCATCCTAACTTGGAGCAGCCTCCTACTTGATCACCTGCCTTCGACCCATGTTCTCCGAACTCTGTTCTCTCACAGTGGCCAGAGGACACCTGGGAACAACTGAGTTAGGTCATGTCTTTCCTCTGCTCAGAGTCCTCCATGGCTCCAACATCACTAGGTGTAGAAGCCAAGGTTCTCACTGTCACAAGACTCTACAAAACATGCTCTCATCACCTACCACACTCATCTTCCTCCCTCTCACTTACTCCTTCTATCCCACTCTTCCTCATTGCTGTTCCTGTTTCAGGCACAGTTCAGCCTCAGGGCCTTTGCACTGGCTATTGCCATTACCTAGGACATTATACCCCCTAGTATCCTCATGACTAGTTTGCTCATTTCTTTCAAATGAGAATTCAAGGACTTTGTCTGACTGGAGAAGCCACCTTGGCCCATCCTCAGCCCTAGAGGTAAGCGAGAGGGGAAACAAGAAATTTCAGAGTGACCAATATTAAACCTCAACAAGCCCTTTCTGACCATCTTACGTAACTAACATTGCAACTCTCCTCAGATCCCTTGATTACTCTTTAAGTACTCTGCTTATCTTTCTCTGTAGCTCTTTCTTTCTTTCTTTCTTTCTTTCTTTCTTTCTTTCTTTCTTTCTTTCTTTCTTTTTACAGGGACAGAGAGGGAGATAGGGGGATAGATAGGGACAGACAAACAGGAACAGAGAGAGGTGAGAAGCATCAATCATTAGTTTTTCATTGCTGTCGCAACACCTTAGTTGTTCATTGATTGCTTTCTCACATGTGCCTTGACGACGGGCCTTCAGCAGACCGAGCCACCCCTTGCTGGAGCCAGCGACCTTGGGTCCAAGCTGACGAGCTTTTGCTCAAGCCAGATGGGCCCGCGCTCAAGCTGGCGAGCTCGGGGTCTCGAACCTGGGTCTTCCGCATCCCAGTCCGATGCTGTATCCACTGCGCCACTGCCTGGTCAGGCTATAGCACTTATTTTTCAATATACAGTTTCACTTATTTAGTTAGCATGTTTGTTACTTATTGCTTGATTCACTTCTTTAGAACTTTCTACTCCTCCAAAGCTTGGACCTCTGCCTGTTTAGTTCTCTGCTGTGTCCTCAGTGCTCAGAGCAGGCCTCAGCACAGAACAGATACTCAGTGAATTTGTGTAGAATAGAAGGTGAGCCTGCGAACTCACAGCCCCTTTAAAGCACAGCCTCTAGAGACGGACTCATAGCTTTGAATCCTGGCACCACAGTGCTGAGAAGATGAGCAGATTATACCATATATGCTCTGCTTCCCCAGCAGTGAAAAGCCAAGACTAACAATCCCGTCTCTCCTCGCTAAGGGTCTGATTTCAAAGGGTTTGCAGGGCTGCTTAATGCGTTATTATTATCTGTAAACTCACAGGATCAATCTCCTCTTTGATAGATGAGGTTCACAGGGTCAAAACCAGCTGGCTTGGGTCATTGCCCCTTGTAAGTGAAGGCACCAGTATTCAAAGTCTAGGCCTGTCCAATCTGAGAGCTCAATATTGTTGTTTGACAGTGCTGACTTGTCTCATCTTTATAACCAGAATATCTCTGGACTTGACCAAGCACATTTTTGTTGTTTTTCTCCATATAGCTTCAAAACTAAAATATAAAATTTATTTTTTTACAGAATTAAACTTGCAGCAAACTTCCAAAACATTTTTAATAAGGTTTTTTTCCTTTCTTTCTTTCTTTCTTTCTTTTTTTTTACAGGGACAGAGAGAGTCAGAGAGAGGGATAGATAGGGACAGACAGACAGGAATGGAGAGAGATGAGAAGCATCAATCATTAGTTTTTCATTGCCATTGCGACACCTTAGTTGTTCATTGATTGCTTTCTCACGTGTGCTTTGACCATGGACCTTCAGCAGACCAAGCAACCCCTTGCTGGAGCCAGCAACCTTGGGTCCAAGCTTGTGAGCTCTTTTGCTCAAGCCAGATGGGCTCGCGCTCAAGCTGGCGACCGGGGTGTGTGTGTGTGTGTGTGTGTGTGTGTGTGTGTGTGTGTGTGTGTGTGTGTGTCAAATCTGGGGTCTTCCGCATCCCAGTCCGGCGCTCTATCCACTGCGCCACCGCCTGGTCAGGCTAACTTCCAAAACATTTAAACATTTAAATGATGATTGTCCATTTCTCTGGCCCCACTGCTGTGGATGAGTATTTTTAGGGGTATAGACATTTATTCGTTTTTCTTCTTTTTATTCAAGCCCATAGGTTTGCAGATTACCCTAAATGCCACTAGATGGCAGATAAATGAGGATTCTTCTCTATGAACTCCACCTTCTTGTTTCTGAGTTTTTGTATTTGAGTATCTCCAGACTGAACTGTTTATCTCTAAATCAATTAACTCTTGATAAGCAGGGAAATATTGTATTAATTCTCTTAAAAACAGAGTCCCGTGTTCCAAATGAGTGCAAAATGCTTTCAAAAACATTGCAATGTAGTTTTTTTTCTGAGATACAGTGACTGATTATAACAATTCAGGATTTTTAAAGAACTTTTAAAAAAAAAAATTTTATTTATTCATTTTAAAGAGGAGAGAGAGAAAAAGAGAGAGAAAGAGAAAGGGGGGAGGAACAGAAAGCATCAACTCCCATATGTGCCTTGACCAGACAAGTGCAGGGTTTTGAACTGGCAACCTCAGCATTCCAGGTTGACGCTTTATCCACTGCGCCACCACAGGTCAGGCACAATTCAGGATTTTTACTGAGGTCTCATCATTTGAATTAAAATGGTCAGTCAGGCCCTGAGCGGGTGGCTTAGTGGATAGAACATTGTTCTGGCACAGCGAGGTTATGGGTTTGATCTCTGGTCATGGCACATATGGGAAGCAACCAACGAGTGCAAAAATAAACGGAACTAAGTGGAACAATGACTTGATACTTCTCTCTCTCTCTCTACCTTCCCCTTTCCCTCTCTCTCATTCTCTTAAATCAATGGAGAAACAAAGGTCAATTATTTGAGTTCCTTTTCATTTTATGAATACAGATGTGTCCATTAGGCACAGTGCCTAGAGTCCCATGAAGTTGTTGAAATTTTTTTCTTTTTTTGACAGAGACAGAGAAAGTCAGAGAGAGGGACAGATAGGGACAGACAGACAGGAAGGGAGAGAGATGAGAAGCATCAATTCTTCGTTGTGGCATCTTAGTTGTTCGTTGATTGCTAGTTCATTGATTGCTTGCTCACTGATTGCTTTCTAATACAGTGGTGCCTTGAGATACGAATTTAATTAGTTCTGTAACCAAGCTCGTAAGTCAGTCACCTTGTATATCAAACTGCCAATATTGGACCCGTGCGCCAACGCGCCAACTAGCGGCAGTTTCCTGAATCACGACTCGTATCTCGAAATTTCGCTAAGAATAGCTTGGTTGTTTGGAACATTGGCCCCAGATAGGAGTTGCTGGATGAATCCCGGTCAGGGCGCATGTGGGAGTCTGTCTCTCTATCTCCCCTCCTCTCACTTAAAACAGAAAATTGATACATTTATATGTTGTAATGTAATTGTCATCGTAGCAATAATTAGCACCTCTGTTGTGTCATAGAATTATCATTTCTTTTGTGTGGTGGGAATAATTAAGATCTTGTCTCTTAGCAAGTTTGATAATTATAACCCAATATTATTGCCTATATATTCACTCTACTGTGTATTAGGTCTCTAGGACTTATGTATCTACCAGTTGCAAATTTGTCTCCTCTTCCTCTGCCCTCCACCCCCTGGCAACTACCATTTTACTCTGTTTTGGAGTGACTCTTTCACATATGAGTGAGATCATACAGTACTTGTCTTTCCCAGTGACAGACAGAGAGAGAGAGTCAGAGAGAGGAACAGACAGGGACAGACAGACAGGAACAGAGAGAAGTGAGAAGCATCAATCATTAGTTTTTCGTTGCCGTTGTGACACCATAGTTGTTCATTGATTGCTTTCTCACATGTGCCTTGACCGCGGGCCTTCAGCAGACCGAGCAACCCCTTGCTGGAGCCAACGACCTTGGGTCCAAGCTGGCGGGCTTTTTCCTCAAGTCAGATGGGCCCGTGCTCAAGCTGGCGACCTCAGGGTCTCGAACCCGGGTCTTCCACATCCCAGTCCGACGCTCTATCCACTGCGCCACCACCTGGTCAGGTAGTATTTATCTTTTTCTATATGAGTTACTTCACTTAGAACAGAGATTCTTAACCTCTTTTGTGGTACCAAACCCACCAGTTTCATATGCGCATTCACCGAACACTTCTTTAGTGATAAATAAAATATGATTCTTTTTTCCAAATTCAAGACATAGGTATACGTTTTCTTACTGGTGCACAAAATGAGCCATGCATGAACATCACCTTGCTCAAAGAACAAAACCAACAAAGTGCATGAACTCACAACAAATTACGGTATTACTTTATTCTGGCCTCCGTGGCAGAGGCTTCTCCGAACCCCTGAGACCGACTCACTGAACCCCTAGGGTTCGATAGAACCCAGGTTAAGAACCACTGACTTATAATAATGCCTCTAAGGTGTACCCGTGTTGTTGCAAACGGCAGGACTTCAGTTTTTCTCATGGCTGAGTAGTATTCTACTATATATGTCCCCTTATTTCCATCAGCCACTCATCTGCTGACAGGCACTTAGGTTGTTTCCATATCTATGATTTTCTTGTTATTGAAGAGACACTTGCTAGATGGGTGATATTAGGAAAACAAGAGACATCATCTCTGAGTCTTTTCTTTTTTGTAAAACAAGCATGGTTCTCTTACCCCATTGGGCCCTACTGCATAAGAGACCCTTAGCAAATTGTTCTATTGAATTTACTCTTTTTCTTCTCAGAATTTTGAAAAGTGGTGGGAAAATGCTACCTGGCTGGTGACCGAGTTTGTGCTGGTGGGTTTCTCCAACCTCCCAGACCTGAGGACCACCCTCTTCATTCTGTTCTTCCTCATGTACCTGGTCACTCTCAGTGGCAATGTCACCATCACCACCATTATTTATGTGGATTGGACCCTTCACAGGCCCATGTACCGCTTCCTGGCATTGCTGTCCCTCTCCAAGACTTGCTGCATGCTGGTCATCATCCCTAATATGCTTGCTCATCTGCTCATGGACAGCCAGGCCATCTCCACGCTGGCTATTGGGTTCAGATGTTCTTCTTCTTGGGTCTGGGCTGTAGCCACTGCTTCCTCCCGACCTTGATGGGTTATGACCGCTATGTAGCTATCTGCTCTCCCTTGCGTTATTCGGTGATCATGAGACCTACAGTCTACCTCTGCCTCGGAGCCCTAGTTTTCTGTTGGGAGTTTTTTTGGGGTCTCAATTGAGACCAGTATGATTTTCTCCTCACCCTTCTGTAGCAGTGATGGAGTGGAGCACTTCTTCTGTGACACCGCCCCAGTCCTGAAGCTCAGCTGTGCTGAAAGTGTGGGCAAAGCTCTGGCCATCTTCTTCCTCAGCATCCTCGTGGTGCTGGTTTCTTTTTCCTCACCCTTCTCTCCCACACCTTTATCGTGGCTGTCTTTGTGAGGATCCCCTTGGCTGTCAGCTGGCACAAGGTCTTCTCCACCTGCGCAGCCCACCTCACCATGGTCACTGTGTATTTTGGCTGCCCCTCCATCATCTACCTGCAGCCCGAGTCTGGAGGAAACCCTGACCAGCACCACTTGGTGCTGTCTTCTACACGGTGGTGACGCCTCTGCTGAATCCTGTTGGATGACCGTGTACCCCACCTGACATTCAGACCCTCTCCACCCTGGGAAAACGGACCACTCACAAAACCTAAATGAAATAGCTTATTTAATCATGCAATTAAAAAGCAGTGTCTGAGGAGGAGAAGCAAGATGGCAACGGAGTAGGCGGACGTACCAACTTCCAACTCCCAGAACCAAAGTGGATTATAACTCAATTTAAAGAACCATCATCTGGATAAACCAACTATGAACTAAACTAAGTGGACTCTTCAACCAAGGAACACAGAAGAAGCCACATTGAGACTGGTAGGAATAGCGAAAACGCGAAGAGGGCTGCCCAGCTCCCCGGAGCAAACGGCAGCCCGGAGAGACCCGCGGGGCGGGAGAAAAGTTTGGCGGAGAGGGAGGGACCTGGGTCCCAGGAACCAAGCCCCAGCCTGCAGTCCCAGAGCCTAGAAGAGGTGTTTGGACAGTTTTGAGCTGTGAAACAAGTGAGGGAGCTCCCAGGCCTACAGTGTGGAGTATTAGATCCCTTCCTACTCTGCTGAGGGCTGCTTAAGGGTTTGGGGCGGCAGGACGCTGAAACGCGGTTCTGTCGGCGTGGGCAGAGGCCAAGCCGGTGGGAGCTCGGTCTAGCCCAGAGGGTCAGAGGGGACACGCGAAAGCGGTCCGAAGCTGCGGGCCCGCCTTTAATCCCACTTACGGGGACAAAGCGGGAGGCCAGGAACGAGCAGAAATCTGCTCTGCGACCCTGCGCAAGCCGGCCCTGACCGCGGGGACTGGGCTAGGACCAGGGACGGGCAGGGGCTTGCGGCTGAGCTCATGCTACCAGCCCCCCAGCCCCCGGACGGAGAAACCGCGGTTGGCCAGTATACGTTCCCGAGCAGGCTCCAAGCGCGGGAACGGGGTAGACCCCGAGACAAGTGGAAGCTTGCAGCTGATCTCACGCTACTATACCCGCCCGGCCGGAGAAACCGCGGATTGCATTCCTACGTGCACGAGCGGGCTCTGAACGCAGGGGCGGGGTAGAGTCCGGGATGAGCGGAAGTACGCAGCTGAGCGGAAGCCAGCAAACATGCCCGGCCCAATAAACCTGGGTTTGCGACCCTGCGCAGAAGGGCCCTGGCCTCGAGGTGGGGCTAAATCTCCAGACGGGCAAACGCTCACAGCTGAGAGCACGTCAAAAGCCCTGCCCAACACGCGAAACTGTGGAGAGCAGGCTCTGACTGAGGGTTCTGGGCGGAAGTCCGGAAATAGGCTGGGTCCGCAGCTAAGCAAAAGTGCTCACCTCTACCCTTGGTGCTAAGGCTTGTGGCTTCAGTGACAGCCCCTCCCACGGAGGAGAGGCAGAAATCACAGCAAAAGCCACAGTGGGCCGGCTCTGGCAATGCTCATACCAACCACCCTAGGCACCGGCAGAGGGGGTGGGGGGCCTGCAGACAGACCACACCTAGAGAACACAAAGGCAACACCTACTGGATTCCAGTGGCCACAACTTGCTTATACACAGAAAAAATGGGCAGGCAGAGGAATGCAAACCAAATGAATCAAGAGAAATCCCTAGAGAAGGACCTGAATGAACCAGATATAACCAAATTACCAGAAGCAGAATTTAGAATAATGATAGTTAGGATGTTCAAAGACATTAGAGCAACAATGGATAGTCATTATGAACACCTAAATAAAGAGATAACAAGTATAAAAAACGAAATTAAAATAATAAAAAAGAATCAGACAGAAATGACAAATACAGTATCAGAACTGAAGACCACAATGGAAAGAATTAAAAGCAGGATGAATCACGCTGAGGATCGAATAAGCGAGTTAGAGGACACAATAAACAAAGGCACAGAAGCAGAGAAGAAAAAGGAAAAGAGACTTAAAGAATGTGAGGAAACTCTAAGGGAGCTTTGTGACAACATGAAGAGAAACAACATTCGCATCATAGGGGTGCCTGAAGAAGAGGAGAGAGGACAGAAAATGGAAACTTTGTTCAATCAAATCATAGCAGAAAACTTTCCTAAATTAAGGCTGGGAAACACTCCACACGTTCAAGAAGCACACAGAACTCCATTAAAGAGAAACCCCAAAAGATCTACACCAAGACACATCATAGTTAAAATACCAAAGCTAATGGATAAAGAAAAAATTTTAAAAGCTGCTAGAGAAAAAAAGGCTATCACCTACAATGGAGCCCCCATAAGGATGACATCGGACTTCTCAACAGAAACACTTTAGGCCAGAAGGGAATGTCAAGATATAATCAAAGTAATGCGGAACAAGAACCTACAACCAAGACTACTTTATCCAGCAAGGCTAACGTTTAAAATTGAAGGAGAAATAAAGAGCTTCCCAGAAAAAGAAAGCCTGAAGGAATTCATAAAAACCAAACCAATTATGCAAGAGATACTAAGGGGCCTGTTGTGAACAGTTTAAAGGGAGGAATGAATAGAGCAAAAGAAGAATACAGCTTTAAAGAATAAAATGACAATAAACAACTACATATCAATAATAACCTTAAATGTAAATGGATTAAATGATCCAATCAAAAGACATAGGGTAGCTGCGTGGATAAAGAAACAGGACCCATACATATGCTGTCTACAAGAGACACACCTTAAAACAAAAGATGCACATAGACTGAAGGTAAAAGGATGAAAAAAAATATTTCATGCAAATGGAAATGAAAATAAAGCAGGGGTAGCAATACTTATATCAGACAAAATGGACTTTAAAACAAAGGCTGTAGTAAGAGATAAAGGAGGACACTACATAATGATAAAGGGAACAATTCAACAGGAAGATATAACTATTGTAAATATCTATGCACCAAATATAGGAGCCCCGACATACATAAAGCAGCCTTTGATGGATATAAAGGGCGAGATTAACAGCAATACTATCATAGTAGGGGATTTCAATACCCCTCTAACAACACTGGATAGATCCTCAAGAAAGAAAATTAATAAAGAAACAGCAGACTTAAAGGAGACACTAGATCAACTTGATTTAATAGATATCTTCAGAACTTTTCACCCTAAAGCAGTAGAATATACATTCTTCTCAAGTGCTCATGGTACGTTTTCTAGGATAGACCACATGTTAGGACACAAAAATGGTCTCAATAAATTTAAGAAGATTGAAATCATATCAAGCATTTTCTCTGACCACAATGCCATGAAACTAGAAATTAACCACAAAAGAAAAACTGAAAAATACTCAAACACTTGGAAACTAGATAGCATGTTATTAAATAATGAATGGATTAACAATGAGATCAAAGAAGAAATAAAAACGTTTCTAGAAACAAATGATAATCAGCATACATCAACTCAAAATTTATGGGACACAGCAAAAGCAGTTCTGAGAGAGAAGTTTATTGCACTACAGGCATATCATAAGAAGCTAGAAAAAGCTCAAATAAGCAACCTCACCCTGCATCTAAAAGAACTAGAAAAACAACAACAAATAAAACCCAAGACAAGTAGAAGGAAGAAAATAATAAAGATCAGAGCAGAAATAAATGACATAGAGGCTAAGGAAACAATACAGAGGATCAATGAAACCAGAGCTGGTTCTTTGAAAAGGTAAACAAGACTTATGAACCTTTAACTAGACTCACCAAGAAAAAAAGAGAGAGGACTCAAATAAATAAAATTAGAAAGGACAGTGGAGAAATAACAACTGACACAACAGAAATACAAAGCATTGTAAGAAAATACTATGAAGAACTATATGCCAAAAAATTAGACAATCTTGCTGAAATGGACAAATTTCTTGAATCATATAACCTTCCAAAAATCAATCTGGAAGAAACAGAACACCTAAACAGACCAATTACAACAAATGAGATAGAAACAGTTATCAAAAAACTCCCAAAAAAGAAAAGTCCTGGGCCTGATGGCTTCACAAGTGAATTCTACCAAAAATTCAAAGAAGAACTAACTCCTATCCTTCTCAAACTATTTCAAAAAATTCAAGAGGAAGGAAGACTTCCAAACTCCTTTTATGAGGCGAGCATAATTCTGATCCCCAAACCGGGCAAAGACAACACAAAGAAAGAAAATTATAGGCCTATATCCCTGATGAATTTAGACGCTAAAATTCTCAACAAAATATTAGCCAACCAGATCCAGCAATATATGAAAAAAATCATACACCACGATCAAGTGGGATTTATTCTGGAGAGGCAAGGCTGGTTCAATATTTGCAAATCAATCAATGTGATTCATCACATAAACAAAAGGAAGGACAAAAATCACATGATAATTTCAATAGATGCAGAAAAGGCATTTGATAAAATCCAGCACCCATTCATGCTCAAAACTCTCAGTAAAGTGGGAATACAGGGATCATTCCTTAACATGATAAAGGCCATCTACGACAAACCCACAGCAAACATCATACTAAATGGACAAAAATTAAAAGCAATCCCCTTAAGATCAGGAACCAGGCAGGGTTGCCCACTTTCACCACTCTTATTCAACATAGTTCTGGAAGTCCTCGCTACAGCAATCAGACAAGAAGAAGAAATAAAAGGCCTCCAAATTGGAAAAGAAGAAGTTAAACTGTCACTATTTGCAGATGATATGATATTGTATATTGAAAACCCTAAAGTCTCAGTCAAAAAACTACTGGACCTTATAAATGAATTCAGCAAGGTGGCAGGATATAAAATTAATACTCAGAAATCAGAGGCATTTCTATACACCAACAATAAACTGTCAGCAAAAGAAATTAAGGAAACAATCCCCTTCACTATTGCAGCCAAAAAAATAAAGTACCTAGGAGTAAATTTAACCAAGGAGGTTAAGGACTTGTACTCGGAAAATTATAGAACATTGATAAAAGAAATCAAGGAAGATACAAACAAGTGGAAGCACATACCGTACTCATGGCTAGGAAGAATAAACATCATTAAAATCTCTATATTACCCAAAGCAATTTATAAATTCAATGCAATACCAATTAAAATACCAATGACATACTTTAAAGATATAGAACACATATTCCAAAAATTTATATGGAGCCAAAAAAGAACACGAATAGCCTCAGCAATCTTAAAAAGAAAAAATAAAGCAGGAGGTATCACTCTTCCAGATATCAAGGTTTACTAGAAGGCCATTATATTCAAGACAGCCTGGTACTGGCATAAGAACAGGCACATAGATCAATGGAACAGAACAGAGGACCCAGAAATAAACCCACAGCTTTATGGACAACTGATATTTGACAAAGGAGGAAAGAACATACAATGAAGTAAAGACAGCCTCTTTAACAAATGGTGTTGGGAAAATTGGACATCTACCTGCAAAAACATGAAACTAGACCATCAACTTACACCATTCACAAAAACAAACTCAAAATTCATAAAAGACTTAAATGTAAGCCGTGAAGCCATAAGCATCTTAGAAGAAAACATAGGCAGCAAGCTCTCCGACATCTGTAGCAGCAGTATATTTGCCGATTTATCTCCACGGGCAAATGAAATAAAAGGCAAGATAAACAAATGGGACTATATCAAACTAAAAAGTTTTTGCACAGCTAAAGACAATAGGAACAGAATAAAAAGACAAACCACACAATGGGAGAACATATTCGACAGCACATCTGATAAGGGGTTAATAACTAAAATTTATAAAGAGCTTATAAAACTCAACACCAGGAAGACAAACAACCCAATCAAAAAATGGGCCAAAGAAATGAATAGAAATTTCTCCAAAGAGGACATACAGATGGCCAATAGGCATATGAAAAAATGCTCAACATCACTAATCATTAGAGAAATGCAAATTAAAACCACAACGAGATATCACCTCACACCAGTCAGAATGGCACTTATCAGCAAAACAACACAGAATAAGTGCTGGCGAGGATGTGGAGAAAAGGGAACCCTTCTGCACTGCTGGTGGGAATGCAGACTGGTGCAGCCACTGTGGAAAACAGTTTGGAGATTCCTCAGAAAATTAAAAATCAAACTGCCTTTTGACCCAGCTATCCCACTTTTAGGAATATACCCTAAGAACACCATAGCACTGTTCGAAAAGAAGAAATGCGCCCCCATGTTCGTGGCAGCATTGTTCACAATAGCGAAGATCTGGAACCAGCCCAAGTGTCCATCAGAAGACGAGTGGATTAAAAAGCTTTGGTACATATATACTATGGAATACTACTCAGCCATAAGAAACGATGACATCGGATCATTTATAACAAAATGGATGTACCTTGATAACATTATACGGAGTGAAATAAGTAAATAGAAAAAAAGAAAAACTGAGAACAGCATGATTTCATACATAGGTGGGACATAAAATGAGAATATGAGACATGGACAAGAGAGTGGTTGTTATGGGATGGGGAGGAGGGGAGGGACACAGGGAAAACCAGATTGAAGGTGGTAGAGGACAATTTGACTTTTGGTGACGGGTATGGAACACAATTGAATGATAAGATAACCTGGAGATGTTTTCATTGTACATATGTACCCTGATTTATTGGTGTCACCCCATTGGAATTAATAATAATAATTAATAATATATATATATATATATATATATATATATATATATATATATATATATATATAGCAGTGTCTGAGACCCAGGAGATGTTTTCATTGTACATATGTACCCTGATTTATTGGTGTCACCCCATTGGAATTAATAATAATAATTAATAATATATATATATATATATATATATATATAGCAGTGTCTGAGACCCAGCATGAACTCCATTAAGTCTGCCTTCTTCTTTCTTGCTGACTACCTTGACTTTGGTGGGGGCATGTGGGCAGAAGGCAATATAGTCTGCAGTGCAGGACAGTTACTAGTGGAGGGCGCCAATGACCCTGCCCAACTTTGACAGGCCGTGGAGGATAATGATTTAGTCAGCAGTGAGCAAGGGTTGGTACTGGGTCCAGCATCCCTTTACTTTGTCTCATTCAGAACTTCTCTGACTTCTTGGGGTGTGGGTAGCTGCTTGTTACCAACCCAAGGCTGCTTTTATTTTCCTGTACACTTGACTGCAGTTGTTTTCATGATTAGCCTTTAGCTCTCTTCTTTTGGGGATGTTTCTCTTATGTACCTTGACTGGGCAAGCCCAGGGTTTTGAACCGGCGACCTCAGCATTCCAGGTTGAACTTTATCCACTGCGCCACCACAGGTCAGGCTTTTTTCCATCTTTAACCGAAACTCTGCATCCATTAAGCAGTGACTCCCCACCGCCCCCTCCTCTCAGTCTCTGGTAATCTCTAATCTACTTTCTGTTGCTATGAATTTTACATTTTAGGTATTTCATATATGTGGAATCATTTAATATATATCCTTTTGTGTCCAGTTTGTTTCACTTAGCATGTTTTGAAGGTTTCCCATGTTATAATATGTATCAGAATTTCATTCTTTTTGATGGCTGAATAATGTTCCATTATGCTGATATATATACTTTGTTTATGCATTCATCTGTTAATGGAAACTTTGGTTGTTTTCATCTTCTGTCTACTGATAGTGCTGCTATAAACATACATGTATAAAGATTTGTTTCCATTCCTATTTTCAATCCCTTTGGATATGTACCTAGGAATGGAATTGTTGGATCTTAATTAACTTGTTTAAGTTTTTTTTTTTTTTTTTTTTTTACAGGGACAGAGACAGAGAGAGGGACAGATAGACAGGAACGGAGAGAGGTGAGAAGCATCAATCATTAGTTTTTTGTTGTCATTGTGACACCTTAGTTGTTCATTGATTGCTTTCTCACATGTGCCCCAACCACGGACCTTCAGCAGACCGAGCAACCCCTTGCTGGAGCCAGCGACCTTGGGTCCAAGCTGACGAGCTTTTGCTCAAACCAGATGAGCCCGTGCTCAAGCTGGCGAGCTCGGGGTCTCGAACCTGGGTCTTCTGCATCCCAGTCCGATGCTCTATCCACTGTGCCACTGCCTGGTCAGGCAACTTGTTTAAGTTTTTGAGGAATCACCAAACTGTTCTCCATAGCTGTGGGTTCCCACAAGCAGTGTATAAATGTTGCAATTCCTTTAAAATTGTTGCCAACACATGTTATATCCCATTTAAAAAAGTATGGCCATCCTAGTAGTTGCAAAGTGGTATCTCACTGTGATTTAGTAGTTCACTTTTGTTTAATTAAACCCTGGTAATATATCTTCTCTGAACCCAATAAAGTGACACAAGAAAGCAGTAACAGAAGAAAAACTGGACATTCCCAAATATGTGACCAATTAAGCAACACATTTTTTCTTTCTGTTTGTTTAAAAGAGATGAGAGAAAGACAGGAAGGGAGAGAGATGAGAAGCATCAACACGTAATTGTGTCACTTGAGTTGTTCATTGATTGTTGCTCATATGTGCCTTGACCAGCAGAGGCGGATTAAATGGTGGGCACACTGGGCACATGCCCTGGGCCCCGACTTCTGAAGGGCCCCACTAACTCCTAACTATACACTTTTTTTCTAATGACAAGTTTGGTTTCATGTGTGCAATTTTAACATTAATAGTACATAATATTTTTATTTAAAAATATGATTAACATGTATTTTTATTTTCCCTGTATCTCTCCTTTTTTTAAGGGGCCCAATATTTTCTTCTGCACCTAGAGCCTCAACCGACCTTAATCTGCCTCTGTTGACCAGGGGGCTCCAGCTGATCCTGTGATCCTTTGCTCAAGCCAGCAACCCTGGGCTCAAGCCAGTGACCTTTGGGCTCAAGCTAGTGACCATGGAATCATGATGATGATCCCACACTCAAGCTGGTAACTCCGTGCTCAAGCTCGTGAGCCTGTGCTCAAGCCAGATGAGCCCACACTCAAGCTGGCTACCTTGGGGTTTCAAAAGGGGGACCTCAGTGTTCCAGGTTGATGCTCTATCCACTGCACTACCACCAGTCAGGTAGATTAGAAAATACTTTGAGATAAATGAAAATTTAAACACAACATACCAAAATGTATAGAATGCAGCAAAAGCAGTGCTCAGATGTGTCACAACTATGAGTTAATGCTTTTCATCTATCTCCCTTCCTGTCTGTCTGTCCCTGTCTGTCCCCCACCCTCTCTCTCTTTTGCAAAAACAACAAAAAACCCAAAAGAACAAAAACAAACAAACAAACAAATACTGTAAGAAGAGACATTTTCTTTTCTTACCTCGATTTGAGTCTGTGTGAAAAGATGATGTCTGGAGCTTCTGCAGACATCTTGTAACAATATCCAAGAATGGCAGAGTAGAAAAGATGAAAAACTCTGTCTGTTGACATTTCTTAGTATGTAACAGGATAAACTGTCTACTTTTTTAATGAGTATTATTTAAACCCATTTGCATTTGGGTTTTTTGATACTTGCAGTCTGAAACCCAGCCCTCAAGCTGAAACAGTGTTACTACACCCCCTCCCCTTGCTATTATCCAGAGGCCAAAGACTGAGGGCAAGATTTAAACAGTTATAAGGGGTAAAGATGGCTCATTTTCTTTCCAATCTAGCTTTGTCTTTTGGGAGACTCCTCACTTTCCTCTGTCCTCATGGTTCTACTGAAACTTTCTCAATTCATTTTCTGCTGATCCAATACTGGAGAAATTGGGGATCAGAAGTAGTATACTAATACCATGTTGTGAAACATGGATTGCAGTGTTCCATTAGTGTGAAGGGGGTACCTTAACCTCCTCTTTGGGAAAATAGAATTTGACATGTGTGTTTGTGTCAGATAGGGTTTTCTTTTAACTCTTTTCCAGGAGAAGCATTGGCAAAATTAAAGAAAGAATGACTAGTGGCACAAGGAGGAATTAAAAGTTATGCTATCACTTCTATAAGGATGGTTAGTACAAAAACCCCAGGAAATAACAAGTGTTGGCAGAGTTATGGAGAACTTGTTCACTGTTGATGGGAATATAAAATAGCGCAGCTGTTGTGAAAAACATTATGATGGTTCCTGAAAAAATAATAAAATAGAACAACCATACTATTTAGCAAGTCAATGTCTGGGTATACATAAAAAAATTGTCTAATTCTGCTTATACGAGGTATATAGAGCAGTCAAATTTATAGACACAAGGTAGAATGGTGGGTTCCAGGAACTGGAGGGAGGGGTGAATGGAGTTTCAGTTTTGCAAGATAAAAAGTTCTACAGATGGACGGTGTGATGGCTGCACACAATGTGAATACATTTGATGCCACTGAAGCTTATACTTAAAGGTATTTAAGATGGTAAATCTCATGTTTTGTATATTTTACCACAATTAAAAGTAAAACATAGCCTGACCAGGCAGTGGCGCAGTGGATAGAGCGTCATACTGGGATGCGGAGGACCTAGGTTCGAGACCCCGAGGTCGCCAGCTTGAGCACGGGCCCATCTGGCTTGAGCACGGGCCCATCTGTCTTGAGCAAAAGCTCACCAGCTTGAACCCAAGGTCACTGGCTCCAGCAAGGGGTTGCTCGGTCTGCTGAAGGCTATGGCTAAGGGAGGGAAAAGGGGAGAGAAACAGATGGTCACTTCTCCTGTGTGCCCTGACTGGGAATCAAACCCGGGACTTCCACATGTGGGGTAACGCTCTACCACTGAGCCAACTATCCAGGGTCGACTATCTTAAACCATTTTAAGTGCACAATTGAATGTCATTAAGCACATTCACATGGTTGAGTAGCCATCATCACCATCTGGCCCCAGAATTTATTTGCCTTGTAAAACTGAAACTCTGTTCCTAGTAAACCCTAACTTCCCACTGTCTCTCCCCCAGTCAGTGGCAACTATCTTTCTACTGTCTCACTGATTTTGAATGCTTTGAGTACCTCATATAAGTGTTCAGTATTTGCCTTTTTGTGATTGTTTTATTTCACTTAGCATCATGTCCTCAAGATTTGTCCATCTGATATAGTCCCTAAACCTGAATGCTGCCATCA
Organism: Rhynchonycteris naso; assembly: GCA_037038555.1. NCBI lineage: Eukaryota > Metazoa > Chordata > Mammalia > Chiroptera > Emballonuridae > Rhynchonycteris > Rhynchonycteris naso. The sequence continues at coordinate 23,431,647 of CM073003.1, forward strand.
TTGACTTCCTGGCCTCCATACTTAAACCTTGGTGTTCTCTTGAGGCTGCCGAAGAAAGGCACAATCTCTTGCTTTAATTGCCTCCTCAAGATCATCTTTGTATCACTGCTTCCTTGTGAGCCCCAAATTACCAGATTCAGTCCATTTAAATTGTAGTCTGCATGGAGGGAGAGACTACCTTAATATGATTATGGTCCCTTCCATCTTTGCTTTCCCAGGACACCTCTCTCTCTTTTTAATAGTGGCAAGAAGTAGCAAACACACAGAAAGCCTGGATTCTGACAATCACTTGCCACAGGGCTTACAGACTCACTAGGCAATAATCTGTCATGGTTTTACCTACTGGTTTGCCATGACACAGCGTAGATCAACAACTTCCTGCCTTCCATACATGTCTTCATGACCTTCGTGATTGTTAAGCCAATGCCTCATAGTTTAGGTTTTTATTATCACAGAATGTCAGTTCTGGCACTTATTGCAGCAGAACCAGCTTCTGGTATTAACTTTTATATAGTTATTGTACAGTATAACAAAGAGTCCCTGAAACACAGTAGCTGAAACAGGACAGACATATGCTTTCTTCATGTAACAGTCTAGAGGTGGGTGGTTCAGGGATGGCAAAGTGACTCTGCTTTAAATCATGGCTTCCATTTCTGAGTTCAAAGTGAATCCTTTAGCTCCAGCCATCACATCTATATCCCAGGCTACAGGAAAGGGTGTAAGGCTTATGGGAGCACACACCCTTTCCTTTCAAGGACTGTGGATGTGGTGTCATCACATCAATTCATATCCGATACTTCTGTCAACCACTGATCTGTACTCCCTCACAGTGGTTTTGTTATTTGGAGAATATAAAATCAATAAAATCATATTGTATGTAATCTTTTGAGACTGGGTCCTTCCATTTGGTGTAATATTTTTGAGCTTGTGGATAGAGAATACTTGCCCATCCTAGTTTTATTGAGATATAATTGACATATAGCACTGTATAAGTTTAAGGTGTACAATATAATGTTTTGATGAATATATATATATATATATATATATATATATATATATATATATATATAAATTACAACAATAGGTTTAGTTAACATCTATAGCCTCAGATAGTTACAATTTTTGTGTATGTTTGTGACAGACAGGGAGAGAGACAGAGAGAGGGACAGATAGGGACAGACATGCAGAAAGGGTGAGAGATGAGAAGCATCAATTCTTCGTTGTAGCTCCTCAGTTGTTTATTGATTGCTTTCTCATCTGTGTCTTGACTGGGGGGGCTACAGCAGAGCGACTGACCCCTTGCTGAAGCCAGCAACCTTGGGCTCAAGCCAGCGACCTTGGGCTTAAGCCAGTGACCTTTGGGCTCAAGCCAGCGACCATAGGGTCATGCCTATGATCCCATGCTCAAGCCAGCGACCCCATACTCAAGCCTGTGACCTCTGTGTCCCAGTCTGAGACTCTATCCACTGTGCCATTGCCTGGTCAGGCTATTTTTTGTTTTTGTTTTTATTGTATCTTTTTTTAAAAATATTTTTATTTATTTATTCATTTTTATTAGAAAGAGAAGAGAAGAGAGAGAGAGAGAGAGAGAGAGAACAGGGGGAGAAGCAGGAAGCATCAACTTCCATATGTGCCTTGACCAGGCAAGCCCAGGGCTTCAAACCGGTGACCTCAGCATTCCAGGTCAATGTTTTATCCACTGTGCCACCACAGGTCAGGCTGTTTTTTTGTATCTTTAAAGTTCTTTTGTGGTGACAGATTCTACATCTTAGTCGGATCTTAGCAACTTTCCAATATACAAACAGTGCTGCTAACTATGGTCTCCATACTGTACATTACATCCTCAAGATTTATTTTACAACTATCAGTTTGTATCTTTTGACCACCTTTACCCGCATCCCCTTCAACCCTTGCCTCTGACAACCACAAATCTGTTTTTTGAGCATAATTATTTTATGATCCATCCAGGTTGTTCTGTGTTTCAATAGTTTGTTCTTTGTAGGGGAGGAAGAAACTTTCCTCTACCCTAAAGGTTCTTGTGGCAGTTCTTATAATCAAGTAGACATGAGACAGATTAACAAGCAAAAGTGGCCAAATTAATTATACACGTATTTATGGGAGCTCTGCGTACATCTGAGAGTCAGAGACCCCACATACATGAGCGGTTCAAAGACAGGAAGGGAAAATGAGACATATATGACATTCCAAGCTAAGGATAAGGTAAGGCACCTTGTGGCTTCAGAGGGGCGAAAGGTAATTGTAGGATGATAAGGAGATGTCCAGTTTGCATTGCCCTAGAGCAGTGGTTCTTAACCTTTTTTGAGGTACCGAACCCACCAGTTTCATATGCGCATTCACCGAACACTTCTTTAGTGATAAATAAAATATGATTTTTTTTCCAAATTCAAGACATAGGTATATGTTTTTTTACTGGTGCACAAAATGAGCTGTGCATGAACATCACCTTGCTCAAAGAACAAAACCAACAAAGTGCATGAACTCACAACACATTACGGTATTACTTTATTCTGGCCTCCGCGGCAGAGGCTTCTCCGAACCCCTGAGACCGACTCATCGAACCCCTAGGGTTCGATAGAACCCAGGTTAAGAACCACTGCCCTACAGATAGGCCAGAAAAAGTTATTTCTGATAATCTCTTATTGTGGGCAAGGCTCCTAATTCAAATTCTTCTAGGTAGTTAAAGGGGAATGCGGCAGAAATTTTTCTTGAGGCTGCAGGGTCTTTGTTGCTGTTAGCTCAAAGCAATCTCTTATTACAGAGGTACATCTTGTGGTGACTTGTTCTGGACTTACATGTTTTATTGCTGAGCAGGATTTCATGGTGTTGGTCAAGTAAGTTTGTAAATATGATATATATGTTTGCTCGCTTATAGTTTGCATTGGGTGTGGGGGACAGGCTGTAACAGGTTGTTATAGCCTAAGGCTTAGTTTCAAAACTAAGCTTTTCCCCACATCCTTGACTGTTGCATGATGTGGGGTCGTGCACTCTCATGAGGAATCCCATTATGCCTCAGATAAGTGACTTTGTATCAGAGACTTCCTTGTTTGTATATTGGATTAAAGGTTTTGATTTCTATACTATAAAATGGGGCAGAGGAGCCCATGCTGAAGGAGAGCAGAGAAAGGCCACATGGAGGAGAGGAGAGGCAGCCAAGATGGCAGAGTGCTGAGGGAGGAGCCAGTGTGTGTAGACTTTGTGCAGAAAGGAGATGGGGAACAGAGGTGAATAAGGCTGGTGAGCTAGAAACCCTTGATTCTAGGAAACTCGGATAAGTCAGTGGCTTTGGGAGCCCTGAATGGAAAGTGAAGTGTTTTCCCACTGTGTATATTTCTTGCCTGCTGGGTGCAAGCTAGGATTAAAGCTAATGGCCCACCAGTTCTTGGATCTGTTATTTCATTACCATCTGTTTGAATCAAATGCGAACCTGCACAGGCCAGGCGGCTGTTTTGGTGGCCATGGCTACTGGCTTTACACATGGTGAGGATGAACCACAGTTTGTTTAACCTATGGATGGACATTTTGGTGTTTTAGTTTTTGGCTATTACAAATATGGCCCTTATAAACAATTGTAAGTATGTTTTATGTGACTTAGTCTGTTCAAAGTCTCTCTGGCTTCCCAACTCACTTAGAATAAAGTTCAATGGAAGCACAGGGGACCTGGGTGGGCTCAATGCTACATCCTGTAGGAATGGGGAAGCTCACAGGAAGCAGCAAATGCTGATAACTCATTGGAGGAATTTTGCTAAAAAGAGGAGGAAAGGTACATGTAACATGTAACAGGTAGAGAATGTGGGGCCAAAGAAGATTTATTTTTTATTTTTGTTTTCTTCCTTTTTTTGTTGTAGTGAGGTTTTTCTTTAATGGGTGAAACCAAAACCTAGGAATGATTCAGTAGAAGTTAAAATTAACAATGGAGCTTGGCACAGCGGATGGAGCATTGGACTGGGACACTGAGGACCCAGGTTCAAAACCCTGAGGTTGCAAGCTTGAGCACGGGCTGACCAGCTTGAGTGTGAGCATGAGATCACTGGCTTGAGTGTGGGATCGTAGACATGACCCCATGGTCGCTGACTTGAGCCCAAGACAATCTGAAGATCACTGGCTTGAAGCAAGGGGTCACTCATTCTGCTGTAGCGCCCCTCTCCCCCGCTCCCCAGGCACATATGAGAAAGCAATCAATGAACAACTAAGGAACCACAACAAAGTGTTGATGCCTCTTATCTCTTGTTGGTCAAATAAGTTTGTAAATATGATATATATGTTTGCTCGCTTATAGTTTGCATTGGGTGTGGGGGACAGGCTGTAAGCAGGTAGGGTCGTTATAGCCTAAGGCTTAGTTGTATCAGAAACTTCCTTGTTTGTATATTGGATTAAAGGTTTTGATTTCTATACTATAAAATGGGGCAGAGGAGCCCATGCTGAAGGAGAGCAGAGAAAGGCCACATGGAGGAGAGGAGAAGCAGCCAAGATGGCAGAGTGCTGAGGAAGGAGCCAGTTTGTATAGAGTTTGTGCAGAAAGGAGATGGGGAACAGAGGTGAATAAGGCTGGTGAGCTAGAAACCTTTGATTCTAGGAAACTCGGATAAGTCAGTGGCTTTGGGAGCCCTGAATGGAAAGTGAAGTGTTTTCCCACTGTGTGTATTTCTTGCCTGCTGAGTGCAAGCTAGGATTAAAGCTAATGGCCCACCAGTTCTTGGCTCTGTTGTTTCATTACCGTCTGTCCGAATCAAATGTGAACCTGCATGGGCCATGCGGCTGTGTTGGTGGCCGTGGCTACTGGCTTTACATCTCTCTCCCTTCCTGTTTGTCCCTATCTGTTCTGTTGTAAGGTGCCAAAAGCTACAGAATTAATATTAATATTTTAGAAAGTTTATTTAAAGGATTTTTAAATTTTATTTATTTATTTATTTAACTTTTTTTACAGGACAGAGAGAGAGTCAGAGAGAGGGATAGATAGGGACAGACAGACAGGAATGGAGAGAGATGAGAAGCATCAATCATTAGTTTTTCGTTGCCATCGCAACACCTTAGTTGTTCATTGATTGCTTTCTCACATGTGCCTTGACCGCGGGCCTTTAGCAGACCAAGTATAAAGCCAGTAGTCAGGGCCAACATCACAGCTGCCTGGCCAGTGCAGGTTCACATTGGATTCAAATGGTCAGTAATGAAACAATGGAACTGAGAACTGGAGAGCCATCAGCTTTAATCCTAGCTTGCACTCGGCGGACAAGTAAAAACACACCCTGGGCTCCTAAACCCACTCACTCAGTGCTCACAAAGCTACTGACTTATCCGAGTTTCCTAGCATCAAAGGTTTCTAGCTCATCAGACTTATTCACCTCTGTTTCCCATCTCCTTCTCTCTGCACAAACTCTGCCAAACTGGCTTCTCTTTCAGCACTCCACCATCTTGGCTGCTTCTCCTCTCCTCCACATGGCCTTAATCTGCTCTCCTCTCTAATACTAACCTCAGGAACTGAGAGCAAGCTCCCAGTCTGCCCCATTTTATAGCATAGATTCAAAACCTTTAATCCAATCTACAAAGAAGGAAGTCTCTGATACAAAGTCACTTATCTGAGACATACTGGGAGGATTCCTCATGAGAGTGCACCACCCTACATCATCCAATCAGTCAAGGGTGTGGGAAAAAGCTTATTCTTAAAACTTGCACATGGGCAGCGCCATCTTTAACAAAGTGAGCATAATATATTTTATCTGCCCAACACCGAGCCACCCCTTACTGGAGCCAGCAACCTTGGGTCCAAGCTGACAAGCTTTTTACTCAAGCCAGATGGGCCTGCGCTCAAGCTGGCGAGCTCAGGGTCTTGAACCTGGGTTTTCTGCATCCCAGTCTGACGCTCTACCCACTACGCCACCGCCTGGTCAGGCAATATTTTAGGAAGTTTAAAGAACATTTTATTGGTTTGGGCTAGGCGTGCAAAGAGAGATTTTGAAAATAATCTTTATACTTGTGTGATTAGCATAAAACCCAAGATGGCTTATGGCATTGTGTTGTAAATGCAGAAGAGGAAGGAGACTTGGATTCTCTGACCTTTCCCCCTTCCTATGGGGGAAGGGTGAATAGCTGGCCAGGTACAGGAAGAAAAAAATTAAATTAAAATCCTTTCTTATACTATACTTATGAACCATTTACAGGCATTTGTCCCTATGGAAACCACCCCTCCCCTCCTGAAAGCATGTAGGTAATGTATGTATCTCTAAACAAAAGGTATAAACTTATGCCATGCCGTGATGTCAGGTTTTTTCCCCTCCCATGTATAATTAAAGGTATATAAACAGCCCCTGAACTATTTTTGGGAACTGCACAATTTGGGTCTGTTGTCCTATGTCAGCCATATGCGGCTGGCATATTTAATAAATTTCCTCCTTTAATAAAACTTTTCAAAAACTTATTTGGACTACGTGCCTTTACGAAAACCCGCAGAATTGTGGATTGGGCACTTTACAACAGTTCCTCTCTCTGTCTCTCTCACTGTCTCTGTCACACACACACAAAAATAAAATAAAAAATTCTAACAAAGGAGTATAATCCCCAGAAGGAAATCCTATAAATTGACGAGATGGGAGCCACTGTAAAAATAGCAGGATCTCTCTTGGACGGAAGCAGGGCGCTTGGTAACAGAATTACTCCCCTATTCCTGAAGAGGAGATCATTTTCCGAGACTAGACGGCTGGAAAATGGTGCAACACAGGCTAGAACCAGGGACCACTGGACTTTATATAGAGCACTTGGAGCATTCCAGAGCACTTGGAGCATTCCGGAGCATTTGGAGCAAAGAAACCCGCAGGGGTGGGTGGGACCAACAGCGGAGGCGGGCCTACCCGGGTGGAGATGGACTTGTTTGGGAGGAGGCCCCAGATGGTGGACTTCAGGCCTGGGGCCTGTGACCTTCAACGCCCAGCCAACCTGAAGGGAATATAGCGCACGGTTACCATGGAAAGCTGGCTGGTCTCAAAGCCCTGTGTTAAGGCCGAAACAGCCTGAAATGTGCGGCCAATGGAACGCCGCGGAAGGTGGGCCCGAGACAGTCTTGGCAAATAGCAGACGCCTATGGGCGTACCCTCTTGTAGAGGTTTGCCAATGAGAGGCGAGAAGAGGCGGGGACAGTGTAGGAGGCGGCCAGTAAAGTCAGGGATTTTATAGAAGGTCCCTATGTCAAAGCGTGGCTACGGCTCTGCGCAAGTGCGATGGGCCAGATTATAGGGCGTTGCCGATCATGTAGGGGAAGGCAGCCTGGCTTTTCGCTCGGATCACGTGGTACAAAGGGCGCCGAATTCCTCTGAAGTCAGCGCCATTTCTTGTCGGTGAAGACTGAAGTCTCCCGCGGGTCGGAGAAACAGCCTGCTGTGACCGACCTAGTCTCCACCCGCGAGAGGCTCGCCCGGGGGCGGGGCCTGGTTGAGTGGGTTGCGCGCGACAACTCGGGGGCGTGGCTTCATCGCTCTCGGTGACGTAACCGGTGGGCTCTCTACTGGGGCTGAGGTTGGGCACCTTGACGTAAAGAGAGGCAGGGCTTCCCGTCGATCCATTGAATAGTAGGTAAGTGGGAGAAATAACTTGTGTGTGTGTGTGTGTGTGTGTGTGTGTGTGTGTGTATGTATGTGTGTGACAGAGACAGAGAGAATTAGAGAGAGGGATATGAGAAGCATCAATCCTTTGTTGCCGCACCTTAGTAGTTCATTGACTGCTTTCTCATATGTGCCTTGATCCGGGGCTACAGCAGACGGAGTGACCCCTTGCTGGAGCCAGCGACCTTGGGCTCAAGCTGGGGAGCCTTGCTCAAACCAGATGAGCCTGCGCTCAAGCTGGCGACGTTGGGGTCTCGAACCTGCGTCTTAAGCGTCTCAGTCCGACGCTCTATTTTGAAGCTGTTGTGGTCGTCGTATTGAGTCACCTAGTTTGGGTGGTGGTCGTGTTCTAAGGGTGGGAGCCTAACAAGAGGCTTGGTCTGGACCCCGAGAGGCGTGGTTCGGTTTTTGGGGTTGTGGCCTGGGCCCGAGTTTAGCCGCGCAGGGGGCGTGGCCATGCAGATACTCCGGGGAAGAGGCGTGGCCCGGGGTATGGGCTGTACCTTATTACGGATAATTAATTTTTGAGTCCAGGCACTGAACCTGCACTTTCTTATTTAGGTGCCACCTTATGGAGACCTCCGCGACCGCCGCCCCTGAAGGGGGATTCTTTCCCTCCTTCCTACTCCTGGCCAGCGGGACGCTAGTAGCCGCCGTGTTGGGTGCAGCATACCGCCTGGGACTCTTATATCGGTTGATGCACAAGGTGGGGGGGGGCACCAACGGGAGATAAACTGGGGGGCAGCTAAAGGCGATGGAGCTCCCTGCGGGAAGGACTGTCGGGAGATTCTTTCCAGGGCCATGCCCTCATTGCCAAGCATATGGGCCATGGACTTTGCCTTGTAATAGATAATAGGGAAGCTACAGCTGCCAGGACGCTCAACACCCCGTCCACCTCTTTCCCGGGGGTTAGAGCCTTTTTCACAGAACATTGCTCCCTAGGCCCTGGCCAGTTGGCTCAGTGGTAGTGTCCGCCTGGCGTGTAGATGTCCTTGGTTGATTCCTGGTCAGGACCCACAGGAGAAGTGACCATCTGCTTCTCCACCCTTCCCCATCTCCCTTCTCTCTCTGTATGTGTGTGTGTCTTTTTCTTTACTCCACCTGCAGCCATGGCTTGATTGGCTCTAGTGAGTTGGCCTCAGGAGCTGAGGATGGCTCCAAGGCCTCCACCTCAGGCACTAAAAATGGCTCTGGTTGTACCAGAGCAACAGCCCCAGATGGGTAGAGTATCATTCCCTAGTGGGCTTACCAGTAAATCTGGGGTGCATGTGGGAGTCTGTCTCTCAGCATCCCCTCCTCTCACACATACACACAAAAAAGTAAAAAGTAGAGCTTCCTGAACACGATTGGGGGCAGTGATACTGCTATGAAGGCAAGCTCCAGAGGATGTGGCTGTGACATTTGCTCTCTGCTGAGCTGAATGCTTCAGAGGGATTATCTTATATACCCAACATGTCCCTGAATAGATGCCCTTATTTCTGTCTACATTTTCTTCAGAGAAAACTGAGGCTCAGAGAGGTTCTGTGGCAGCTTTCTTCAGATGACCTTTTTGGAGAAGAGTTGACTTCTCAGACCTGGCTCTGAACTAATTGGCTTCTCTCAGAAATTTAGCCCATCCTCAGATTCCTTCCCCAAATCCCTTTTCCAGTTTCTTTCCTCTCCTAGCTTGGAACAACCTTGACCCCTTCCCAATTCTTTTTTTTTTTTTTTTTACAGAGACAGGGAGAGAGTCAGAGAGAGGGATAGATAGGGACAGACAGACAGGAACGGAGAAAGATGAGAAGCATCAATTATCAGTTTTTTGTTGCTGTTGCGACACCTTAGTTGTACATTGATTGCTTTCTCACATGTGCCTTGACCGCAGACCTTCAGCAGACTGAGTAACCCATTGCTGGAGCCAGTGACCTTAGGTCCAAGCTGGTGAGCTTATGCTCAAACCAGATGAGCCCGCGCTCAAGCTGGCGACCTTGGGGTCTTGAACCTGGGTCCTTCCACATTCCAGTCCTACTCTCTATCCACTGCGCCACAGCCTGGTCAGGCCCAATTCTTTCTCTTATAGATAGAAGCAGCCCCACTGGCCCGAGGACTTGTGGAACTTTCAGGCCAAGGTCCCTGGTGTTTGGGGTTATGTGGAAGCTGGGGTGTGGAGGCCGCTCCCACTGCCAGGCATTTGGTGGTTGGCAGCCTGTCAACTGCCTGGTGCAGTGAGTGGGAGGGAGCCTGGTAGGCTGGAGCCAACAGTCAGTCTATCAGGCCCTGATACGGGAAGGTAGGCAGTTCTGGAGTTACAGATGATGACCCCTGCCTTGTGCTATTGGCCAAACTTCCCTGGGTGTTGTAGATCCACCTTCCCTCTCTCTCCCTGATTGCCCTACCATCTGCAGTTGGACAATGTAACAGAGCAGGGTGCTTAATAGTGTTGGTTTTATGGGACTTTGAATCTTGCTTGGGCAAGTGTTGGTCCTCTTAGCTGTAAAAGGATATACAGTTGACCTTTGACCAACATGAGTCCACTTAGGTGTGAATTTTTTTCTATAAATACAGTAAATATATTTTCCTTATGATTTCCTTAATAATGTCATTTTCTCCTAGCTCTCTTTATTGTAAGAATACAGTATATACTACATATAATCTATAAAACATATGTTAATCAACTGTTTATATAATCTATAAGGCTTCTGGTTAACAGGCCTTCTTGTTATTCAATTAAGTTTTGGGGAGTCAAAAGTTATATGTGAATTTTGACTGCATGGGGATTGGCACCTCTAACCCCTGTGCTCGAGGGTCAACTGTAATGACATGAGGATCTGGTAAGATAATGTGCCTTCCCCAGCCCTCCCTCCTGGGGGTGGGGGATCACCTCCCTTCCCACCTGTCCTGGTGTCCTTGCTCTGTTCCTTGACAGTCTTGCTCCTCCCTGTTCATGGGCTCAGGTGGACAAGGCAAGCATCCGGCATGGTGGGGAGAGTGTGGCGGCTGTGCTGAGGGCCCACGGTGTGCGTTTCCTCTTCACACTGGTTGGTGGGCATATTTCCCCGCTGCTGGTGGCCTGTGAAAAGTTGGGCATCCGTGTGGTGGACACACGCCATGAAGTTACGGCTGTATTTGCTGCTGATGCTGTTGCCCGCCTTACGGGTGAGGGCAGAGTGGAGAGGGCTGGGAGCTGGGATGGGGGTCTTTGAGGGGTATGGGATTTTTGGGGGGTGACCAGGAAGATGGGCATGGGTACAGAGGGTGATGGGGTCTGTGTTCCAGGGACGGTGGGCGTGGTGGCAGTGACAGCGGGCCCTGGCCTCACCAACACAGTGACAGCAGTGAAGAATGCTCAGATAGCCCAGTCCGCAGTCCTGCTTCTGGGTGGGGCTGCCAGTACTCTGCTGCAGGTGCTCTGTCCTCCAGAGGTGGTGGGGGCTCCAGGGAGGCTCAAAGGTCTCACATGGTAACTCCCCTGAACTCCTGTCTCCACCAGAACCGGGGTGCACTGCAGGCCATCGATCAGATGTCTTTGTTCCAGCCACTCTGCAAGTTCTGTGCTTCTGTGCGAAGGGTGCGGGACATCATGCCCACTCTAAGGACTGCAATGGCTGCTGCCCAGTCGGGCACCCCGGGTAGGTGTTAGTGGTCAGTTCTTACAGTTTGGGGGTTAGGGAGGCATGGCAAGCTCAGTGTTGTTCCTGCCCCCGCAGGCCCAGTGTTTGTGGAGCTACCCATCGACGTGTTGTACCCCTACTTCATGGTCCAGAAGGAGATGGTGCCAGCCAAGCCACCCAAGGGCCTTATGGGTCGAGGGGTCTCTTGGTGCGTAGCCCTACTACCATCATGCCCTCCTGCCTTCTGCAACCTCCCTGCCAGCAATTCTCCCTCCTTTGACTTATTCATTGATTTGCGCATCAGTTGAGAGGAACCAGTTATAGGATGAGCATTCAAGTGGAGGGGATAGCATATGCAAAGGTCCTGAGGCAGGAGTGAATGAACTTGGTGGACTGGGAAAGCAAGGTGGCCTGTGTGGCAGCAGCAGGTGAGCAAAGAGGAGAGATACAGGGGCTGAGTTTAGAACAGCCAGCATGGCCCATGGGGTGCCTGCAGTTTTATTTTTAATCTGAGATCCTTTGAGAAGCATGGCAGGGCCTTAATCAGGTGTGGAATACCGTGATTCTGGCTTCTGTTGAAGAATGGAATCTACATGGGTGGAGGCTGGGAAGCCAGGGAGGAGGTGAGGTGGTGGTCCCTGGGAAGAGAAGTAATAGTGGCCTGGATCTGGGCAGTTGCTGTGGGATGCAGAGACATGGTTGGATCACATGACCGCCTGGAGAAAGGTGCAGTGGGTCCCTGCAGACCTGGGGCTTTGAGTGGCAACTGCCAGGATCAGGGAGAGAGCAAAATAATGGGACTGGCATGGGAAAAGCCTGAAGGTTTTCTTAGAAGAGTTAAGAAATTTGAGGGGCACTTCCTTCAGTTGAGCAGATAGAGGGGGTCCAGGTAGGTGCCCAGCCCTAGTGGAGGTATGTAAAAGGGTTCACCTCTGAGTTGGGTTTGGCTGAAACAGCTCAGGAGGAGGGAGAATCAATTCTTCTCCATCCTCCACTCTTCCCCTCCCTTTGTCTATCCTTGCCCCTGCTCCTTCCAACCCTCCTTCATATATTTAGTAAGTTTGGCTATGTACCAGGTACCAGTATGGGCATGGGGAGACATCAATGAACAAGACAGCCAGCTCCCTGAACCCTGGGCACGGGGGATGCACCTTGAGGAGCAGCTCGAGGAGTAGAGGAGAGGCAGATTTACTCAATGTCTTTTATAACAACCTTTTGAATTAAGGTATTATTACTGAATGACTTGCATGAAGTCATCCATCTGTTAATGGCATATGAGGATTCAGCTTGGAGGAACCTTCAGTGCTTTACCCACAGAGCTATGTGCTAGCTCTAATAAATGAATGAAAGTCCAGAGATCTGGGTTCAAATCCCAGGACTGCCACTAACTAGCTGTGTTAACTTGAGCAAATGATTAAACCCTTTTTTCCATTTTTATTGAGATAATTGACAGGCAGCACATAATGATTTGATGTACATAGAATGTGATTAGACATGTGTTTAATTAATGTGTGTGATTAAACACTTTCTTTTTTAAAAAAATGTTTATTGAATTTATTGGGGTAATATTGGTTATCCAGGTTTCAGGTGTACAGTTCTATAATATATCATCCGTATATTGCACTGTGTATTCACTACACCATGATTAAACCTTTCTTGACTTCAGCTTTCTCATCTGTAAAATGAACATTTTTTCTCTAGGCTGAGTCTGTGAGGAATAACGAGATCATTTTGATAGTGCAAATGCTGAAGGATAAAAGAATTAACCACTATTATCTTAAATAAGAACAGGGTAGAGTCCATTGTCATGTCAGGTGTAAGGCAAGGTGTCTCCTATCCTTTCTTTAACATGGTTAGGGAACCGGAAATAGAGAGGGGGGTCCAGGGGTCCTAACACATAGGAAGTGGTCGGTAACCATATCTGGGAGGCAGAATTTTTAAGCAGTTCTGTTCTGTGACCATGAGAGCCCCTTTGCTCCCTGGCCTGCCAGTCCCCTCTGCTCACCCTCCTTTCTCTTGGGTGTCCCTGCTCAGACCCCTGCGAGGTTGGCTCTTCCTTTGCTTTTGCTTTCCACGTTGGGTCCCCATGGTTTCTTCCTTGGCTTTTTCTTGTTCTCTGCAATCTTGACTCCTCTAAAGAGAAACAAGCTTCTGGTTCCAACTGCTTCCTGTCAACACCCATGTGTCTGTTTCTGGCTGTTCTGGCTGGTGTTCTTGAGGGCAGGACTGGGCAGGATTTATCTGTATATCTCCAGAGCCCTGCTCGGGGCTTTAGGGAAAGGCGGGGCGCTGCGACCCAATAAGTTAGGAGACAAAAGGGGGATGTTGGAAGCCAGAGAAAGAGGCAAATGTACTGATGATGCTAATAGTGCCCACTGATGAGGGTTTTGCAAAGTGCTTTATATCCTGAGTGGATAGATTACTGAACCTTGGGAGGTTTCCTTTTACATTTTCAGAGCAGGATGCTCAGAAAGGTTAAATCTCTTGTCCAAAGTCACACAGCTAGGTAGCGGCAGCATCACCTCAGCCTAACCCTGTAGCTGTGTCACTTGTTTCTGAGGGTCTGTGTCAGGTTGGGGTGGTCACTAGAAGCTTCTGAGGGGAAAGAGGCTGCTAGAGACTTGGCTACTGGGGTTTGTGTGTCCTTGGGCCATTGTTTAGTCACTCCTGTTGTGCCTGTCCCGCCCCTCTGGCCCCTGTCCTTCAGTTTCTGGAAGCCCAATAATGAATCCTGGTAACCACTCCTTCCTCTCCTCTTCTCAGGTACTTGGAGAATTACCTGGCCAACCTCTTTGCAGGAGCCTGGGAGCCTCGGCCTGAGGGGCCCCTGCCTCTGGACATCCCCCAGGCATCCTCCCAGCAGGTGAATTACCTCCTTTCCCTGGCTGAGGACCTGTCCCTGAGTCAGTACTGGGGCCTTGATCTTGAGGGCTGATGATGACTCAAATTGGCTTTCTGGCCCCACCTCTTGTCCCAGGTTCAGCGATGTGTAGAGATCTTGAGCCGGGCCAAAAGGCCCATTGTGCTCCTAGGGAGCCAGGCCCTACTGCCGCCAATACCCCCCGACAAGCTTCGGTAAGAAGGCTTAGCCCTGCCTTTACTATCGCATTCCTGGTCCCTGGCCCTCTGTGGGGACGGGCAGGACCTTGGCCACACTCACCTCTGTTTACCTGGACCCTCAGGGCTGCTGTGGAGACCCTGGGTGTCCCCTGCTTCCTGGGCGGGATGGCACGGGGGCTGCTGGGCCGAAACCACCCTCTCCACATCCGGCAGAACCGCAGCGCCACCGTAAAGAAGGCTGACGTTGTCCTCCTTGCAGGTGGGCTTGGGCCTCTTCCCCATCCTTCCTTGTCCCTCCCTCTAGGACCCCCTTACCTTGTGGCCCTGCTCCTCTTAGTCTGGTACTCACTGGCTCCACCCCCTTCCTCTTTCAAGGGGAAACAGCCCTGAATTTGAAATTCAGGTGAGCTCTTGGCAGGTTGCACCTGTGCTGTGACCCAGCTCTGCACAGAGGAGGACACACAGTTGGTGGGTCCCTGTGGAACCTCCTGCACCGCGTTTGCACTTGTATGCTTTGTTCAGTGTTTATACAGCACGTACACACACAGCACATATGTTTTCACGTAAAGTGCTTTGAAGCCTGCTGGACACATATATGTATGTCAGTTAGTTATTGCTGTGTAATAACTGTTCCCAAACTCAGTGGCTTAAAATATTATTTCTCAAGACTCATCTACAGGTAAGGTGGTAGTTTTTCTGGTTTTAGTGGGTCTTTTTTTTTAGGTGAGAGGAGGGGAAGATAGGGAGACATGTGCCCTGACCAGGATCTTCCCAGCAACCCCATCTGGGGCTGATTCTCAAGTACCAAGTTATTTTTAGTGCCTGAGGCTGTCACACTCCCCTGGAGCTATCCTCAGTGCCTGGCGCCATGCTCAAACCAAACGAGCCACTGGGTGCAGGAGCGGAAGGTGGAGTGGGGGAAAAGCAGATGGTCGCTTCTCCCGTGTGCCCTGACCAGGAACTGAACCCTGGACATACATATGCCAGGCCAATGGTCTATCCACTGAGCGATTGGCCAGGGCCTAATGGGTCTTTCAGGAGTCTGTAGTCGAGGAGGCAGGAGATTAGCTGTGCTAATCCAGGCTGGGCCGGCTCAGATACTTGGGGGCTGGCTGGGCTGTAGCTTGGCTAGCATGTCCTCAGCTAGGATTCTGAGTTCTCGCTCTTCCTTACTTCCTCCTTCATGTTCCTCATCATTCAGCAGGCTGACCTGAGCTGGTTCACTTGGTGGAGGATGAGAAGCATAGGGCTGGGTCAGCAAGGTGATTTAGGAGGAGAATGGAAGCTGCAAGGCTTATTGAAATCTAGTCTCAGGAACATGCCAGCACTCCTGACACATTCTATTGGTCAAAGCACATCCTGAGGCCAGTCCAGGTTCAAAGGCTGGGGGCTACAAAGTCATTGTGGTGACATGGGTCCAGGGAGAGGTGAAGAATGGGGACCCTTTTGTATTCGGTCTGCCATGGTGGATTAAGTTAGGTAGTGGGCAACTGAAGGGAATCACCTATCTGATTTTGGACCCTCTATAACTTGGATTAAGGAACTTTGGTTAAAAAGCCCTGAGTGTGAATGGTGATGGGAACGTGCTCCCCTGCTAAACACAGGGAAGCATGTTTCTTGGATCCAAACACCAAGAAACAGT
This sequence comes from Rhynchonycteris naso, assembly GCA_037038555.1. Lineage (NCBI taxonomy): Eukaryota > Metazoa > Chordata > Mammalia > Chiroptera > Emballonuridae > Rhynchonycteris > Rhynchonycteris naso. The sequence continues at coordinate 23,447,549 of CM073003.1, forward strand.
GTGAGTCAGTGTCCTTTGTGCAAACACAAAGGAATGCATGTGAACAGACTTTAGAAAATTAGCCTAGAGGTTCTAGATTGCCCCTTTGTGCGTGTCTGACTGAAACTAGCCCTTTTTCATATCAACAAGAAGTACATTAGTCAGTCTTTCCCCTTATCTGATCTTCCTCCCCTGTAATCCTGTTACCTTTGTTCTGCTTCTGATGAATAAAGGCTCTGGGAGAAGAAGACTCTGGAGGTTAGTCTCTCTTGACTGCCTCTCCCTCTTCCTCTTGACAATAGTTTATGTCTTGGGCAGTTTTTCCATGTGACATTGGTAATTCCCAGCGGGCTGGAGGACTATAGACACCCTCCCAGGATACTGACCTGCCATCCACTTTCCCCTCTCTCTCACCCCAGGAATTGTGTGTGACTTCCGCCTGTCCTATGGCCGTGTTCTCAGCCGAAGCAGTAAGATCATTGTTGTCAACCGTAACCGGAAAGAGATGTTGATCAACTCAGACATGTTCTGGAAGCCTCAGGAAGCTGTGCAGGGTAAGCCCCTAATGCCTCATACACATGCTCTTTCTGGGCCCTCTCCTCCTGGCCTCTGCTGCACCTGGTTTGAGCTGGGTTCTGGACCCTGCCCTAGAGGCACCCAGTCAGCCAGAGATGTATATTTGGCTCTCAGACTGATGGCTGAACCAGAAGGATGAACAAATAGTGGATGGGCAACAGAGGGAAGGCCTGGGAATGTGCATGTGATCATGTCCCCTGGCTATAAATCCTTTCACGCTGCCTGTTGCTCTTAGGACAGAGAGCTTCCTCTTTCGCCCCTGAGACCTCTGTTGTTGTCATAGCCTCCACCCCTGTTCAGTGCTCTCCCATGGCCTTACTGCCCTTCTGTGCCCATCATTCCAAGTATGTGGACTGCCCTGTAGTGTAGGTGACAAGGGACACTATATCAAGCAAAGTGGCACCATTTCATTCATGTTTGGGAAGGTCCACTGTAGCAGCTCGATGGGTAGTGAGTTGGAGGGGGCCAGGCACTGTCAAGGGGAGTCTTTTAAACAGGGTCAGGACAGAAATGACAAGGCTTGGGTCAGGGAAGGACAGGGAGGAGAAATTCAACTTTTCTGAGCCTCCAGGCAATTATTTCTGAATGGAGATGATGAAAAAGTACATCACTACCAGCTCATATATTTGTTCACAAGCATTCTGTGTGCCTGGGTTGTAGAGACATGCTTGGCAGATGGAGGTATTTGTAGTCATATCTTTCAGAGGAAGAATTTATAGAATTGCATGATCTGGGGCGTGATGGGGAGGCAGGCCATGAGGTTGGCTTGGATTTCTAATCTATTTTGTGCTCCTTAAATCCTGTTTCTCCAGCCTTGCCCTCCTTCTCACTCCAGCTCCTTAACCTGGTTCCAGCAGACTCTGGGGTGTATTTTGCCCATTTGCCCAAGGAGTGTCCCTGACCTGCCTCCTTTTCCACTGCTGCTGTTGACTTCCTGCTATCTTCGGGCCTGATACTGGAAGGGCAGGAGGAGACCTCCTCTTTGCAGCTGTGCCCTCTTCCTTCCCCAGGAGACGTGGGCTCCTTCATGGTGAAGCTGGTGGAGGGCCTTCAGGGCCAGACATGGGCTTCAGACTGGGCAGAGGAGCTTCGGCAAGCCGATCGACAGAAGGAGCAGTCTTTTCGGTAGGGGCTGGTGGAGTGGACATGGAGGATGGTGGGTTCCTGGCAGGGTCTGCTGCTGGCCCTGCTGATCTGAACTGCTCCGTTGCAGGGAGAAGGCGATGATGCCTGTAGCCCAACACCTGAACCCAGTGCGAGTGCTGCAGCTGGTAGAGGAAACTTTGCCAGTCAACTCAATTCTGGTGGTGGATGGCGGGGACTTTGTGGGTACTGCTGCCCACCTGGTGCAGCCACGTGCCCCCCTGTGCTGGCTTGATCCTGGTAAGGAAGGGCCTACATCTGGGGCAGCGTGTACCATCCAGGCCCCTTCACATTAACCTTCTCTTGGTTCTCTTAGGGGCCTTTGGGACTCTGGGGGTTGGCGCAGGATTTGCACTTGGGGCTAAACTGTGCCGGCCGGATGCTGAGGTGAGTCAGGGTACTGGAGGCAAGAGGCTTGCTGCTTTCTGGGCTATGAACTACCCCAACCATTTCCTGTCCCATTTCAGGTCTGGTGCCTGTTTGGTGATGGAGCGTTTGGGTACAGCCTCATCGAATTTGACACCTTTGTCAGACACAAGGTAATTGGGGTGCCCCAGCAGAAGCCTGGGATTCTGGAAGATGTCATCAGAACTGGGCTGGACCGGGGAGTCACTTCTGTTTGGAAGAAGTCCTGTGGCTGGCCAAGCTGAATGTTGTGGCATGGCCTCATCCTCTCCTTGCAGATCCCAGTGATGGCCTTGATAGGGAATGATGCTGGCTGGACCCAGATTTCTCGGGAGCAGGTGCCCTCTCTGGGCAGCAATGTGGCCTGTGGCCTGGCCTACACTGGTGAGGGGCCAGGCATGGGAGATTCTATTTCCTGCCTGGCTGGGTGAATGTTCCTCTCTTGGGCTGGCTGCATGGTGGGCTGGGTCTCTACCACCATCTGACTTGACCTTCCCTTTTAGATTATCACAAAGCAGCCATGGGTCTGGGGGCCCAGGGCTTGCTGCTTTCTCGGGAGAATGAGGATCAGGTGGTCAAGGTGCTTCATGATGCCCAGCAGCATTGCCGAGATGGCCACCCGGTTGTGGTTAACATCCTCATTGGGAGGACAGACTTCCGTGATGGCTCCATTGCTGTATAGGGCCTTGTGGATGCCTTCCTACACTTGGACTGCCTAGCTGGTCTGGAGTTTCATTCTTGCCTGTTCTGGGCTTATCTCATAAGGCTTTGTCCCTCTAACCCCTTCCTGAAGATAGGGAGGGGCTGGAGGGGTCAGGGCTCGGAGAGGCTCCCTGGAGGTGCTGGAGAGCTCTGGGGCCTTTTTCTTTGTGGGCCCAATTGTACTCTCTCTCCTTTCTTCTTCTGCGTTGAATAAATCACCTCTGGTCCAGGTGGGCCCAAGTACTCATTTCAGAACCTGTGCATATTCCTTTATTGTCCACAAAGAAGTGAGGGGACTAGAGGGAAGACAGGAGGGGACCCTACTTTACCACTGGAACTCTGGAACCCACTGAGGCATCAATACTGGGGATTTCAGGGTGCTCAACATTGTGAACTCTTCCCCCTATCTGTGGTCCCTGAAAGAGCCCCACACACCTGCTCCAGACATGTCCACGCACACTCATCCTCACACAGACACACGCACAAAGGCAATAAATATGTTGCGTACCAGAGTGCCCCCAGCCTGACATTTCAGGTGGGGCCCCCCAAAAAGGGAGGTTTATAAGTGCTCCATTTCTTCAGGGATGCTGAGGAAGAATTGGGGAGGGGAAGAGTTGGCCTCTATCTCCATTTGCTGGTTTGAGGCAATTGGGGGATTTTCCCTGGGAGAGAGTGGAGAAACCAGCTATTTTTCTATAAATCCCAGGCTGTCCCTATCCAGCTGGAGCCCAGGTAGGGGCTGCTCTTGACCTTGCCCCAAACAACAGCACCTCCTTATAGTCCTTGGGCCCTTCGAGGGAGGGAGAAGCAGAGTGCAGTGCTCAAAGCTAATACTGACTTGGTTGGTAGCAGCAAGAGGATTGACTGGGGGTGTCGCACCATCTCAAGGTGATGCTCACATTAACTGGTGTTTTCCTGGCCAAGGGGAGGCAAGAAAGGCCAGCCCAGCAAGCGGGAGAAGCCCCTGGTACTCAGAAAAGATGGCTACAACAGTTGGTCCGAAAATCCTCAGTCCCTGGCCTTTGCAACCAGTACCCAAATAATTTAGCATTAGGAACAAGAAAGGAGTACCAGCATCTGGCTGGCTGGTCGCTAGGCAACACCCCGGCAATCAGAAGCTACACCTGAACGACAGGTCTGGTCCCTTTCCGTCGTTAGGGCACCGCCTTAGCAACCAGGAGCCCGGCCCTTAGTAGCCGGCGTCCTACCCCCGCCCAGCTCAGAGGCACACGTTGATCTGCTTGGAAAGTTCTCTCTCGAGGTCCAGGATGAGGGCATCGAAGTCTTTGAGGTTCAGGTGCGGGTTGAAGGGCGCCTCGAAGTCATCCTCGAAGTCCGTTGCACCGGTCGGCTCACCGGCCTCTTCGTCCTCCTCTTCGCTGTCGCTACCCGTCACGTGGTCGTAGTCTGGTCCGGACAGGAAGTCCCGCCCACAGGGTAAAAAGTCCCTTCCGCAAACGCTCCAGTCGCCGGCGTAGCGGTTGCTCGGGGGACTCTCGGGACCACCTCGGTCGCGGGGCCGAGTCACTACTTCGGGAGCCGCCAACGGCAAATGTAGTGGCGGCTGTTGTTTGGGCCGCAGGTACGGGGCGAGGTCCGGCACCTCTGGGGACCTGCGGGGATCTGCAGAGGAAGAGGGAGAGCTTGCGATGACATTATGCAGTGGCGACAGCCAGGACTCTATTGGCTGTTTAGGTAACCAGACTCCTTTGACTGGCTTGTCGAAAGGCAAGGCCTTCTACCAATCACGATTTCATTGGCTGAGCTGGTTGCTTCGGCAACCGGCCTTCTGACAGGCATATGAAGAGACAGCGTCAAGCATGGGTTGGTTGGATCTGAACTGGTTGCTGAGGCAACCAGGTACAGGTTAATTCTGACGATGGGCAGGGGTGGCTTGCTTGAAACCGGACTCTGATTGGCTGCCAGAGAAAGCATTGCCGCGGCGGCCTAGCCCGGATTGGGATGCGAACCGGGGACTCACCTGGCCAGGCCTGCAGCAGGTAGTGCAGAACTTCGATGTGGCGCTTGAAGTCCACTGTGTTGGCAAGGCCGGGGCCAGAGCTGCGGCTGCAGTGCCTGCCGGGGTCCTGGCGCGCCGGCAGCAGCACAGGACCGAAGCACACGGCCAGGTTCTGCGCGGTCATACGGTTGTGGGCGTGGAAGGAGGAGACAAGGCGCAAGTGGTCCAGGAGAAGTGTCAGCGTGGCCTGCGGAAAGAGGATTGGGAGGACACGAGGGAGACCAAGACAGCTTAGAATGAAGACGCTGAGGTTCAAAGTCTCATACCTGGGAGTGACCAAGCTAAGACTTACCCCTAAGGTATTAGTACTATGATCCCCTTTGCTAGAGGGGAGACCAAAGTAACAGCTTTGGAATAGCAAACTGTGGACTTGACTCCTCTTTTCTGTGTCAACACACAGAGGTTGGTATTAATCCCATTTTACAGACGAGGGTATTGAGGCACAGAGAGGGTCTGGACTTGTCCAGGATCCCAAAGCCAGAACTTCCTCCTTGTGGCAGGTTGACAGACCTGTGTTCAGAGTCTGTGTTTTTTATATATCCTGGTGGTGCGACCTTGGTAACTCACTGAACTGCTTGGACCTGTTTCCACATTTATGAAGGAGGGATAATAATGGTACCTAATTTCTGATGCCACAAGCTCGTGGCTATCACTGGCCCAGGCATGGGTCAAATGTTCTAATGTCAGCCCACTCCCTGTCTAACCCACTCCCACCTGGGCCCAACTCACCCTCTCCACATCTGGCAGGCAGCTGAGAAGTCCACGGGTACCCTCAGTGCTGGGGGGAGCCCTGTTTGGGGGCCCTCGGGCCATAGCCTCCAGCACCACTTGATAGAGGGGCTGGGTGATGAGTGGGGTGGGCAACTCCCGAAGATAATCCTTGAGGATGCCTATGGACACAGGGCTCACTCTGGTCAGGGCAACCCTGGCTTCTGAGGCTTGAGGGGTCAGCTGGGGCTGAGAGGGGGCAAGAGGAGGAGGGCAGGTGCAGGAAGGTGAAGGTTAGACAGAAGAGGTGAGGTCCCAGAGGGGCCACAGACACTGACATGAGGTGAGGGTTAAATGAGAAGCAGGTAGGAAGACAAGAGGCATGCTGACCAGTGATGACATTGATATCAGGGTACAGGTCCTCGGAGAGGCAGACGGCTGCACTGTCTCGCTCAAAGGCATCCCGAAGCTCTTTCTTCACAGCTGCTGAGCCGCATAAACGGTATAGCCCCACTACCTAGGTGTGGGAGCAGAGAGGGGATGCCTTCTTGCTGGGGCCACAGATTGATCATGTCCCAGTGAGGTGAGGGCTGGAGTTCTGGGCCAGTGTGGCAGTGGGCTGAGAAGTTGGAGACTAGTTGTAGTCACTGGCTGCCTTCCTGCTTCTCTGACACCTGTCATGGGGTCCCCACCTGGCTGCCTAGACAACCTGGATCTGTAAACCCTCTGCATGGATCACTTGTCCTGGTACCCATAGTGTTTGACTCAAGAATCTCTGACTCTTCTCAGTTCATTTGTCACCTCCTCTAGGATGCCTTCCCTGATGGCCCCAACCCACAGATGAAGTCCTGCTTTAAGCTCTCCCAGCTTCTTCACTCATGTTCCAGCTACAGATTGATGTTTCTGAGTTGCTACTGGAGTCATGTCTTTTCTGCCATGAGATTCCGAGTTCCAGAAAGGCTGGGATCCTGTGTTACTAAATGGGTGGGTGACCCATAGGTACTGGGCTGAGTGCTATGGACTAGAGGGGCCTCCTGCCCCTGTCTAAGCTGGGATTAGAGCTAGGAGTATCCTGGGGGAAAGCGCGGACTCTATATTGGGTGTCCTGGGGAGCGGATCTGAGGTCTGGGGGCTAACTGGGGTGTGGGGTGAGGGGCTCACCCGCAGCCCTCGGCGCTCGATCTGCCCAACACACTTCTGAATGATGAGGGGCACCTGGCCTGGGGGCTGCTCCCGCTCCACCAGCAGCCGCAGGGGCAGCCCAAAGACACAGGGCTCAGCTGTGTCCGGTGCTTCCCGCTGCTCAGACAGTGTCAGCTTGGCATACAGCAGCCCCTGGGGCTCCAGGCGCACAGCCAGCTGCTGGGCCTGGCACCCTGATGACACAAAGGGTCTTGAGTGGGGCCTGCCCCCACAGGTTCCTGTGCCCTGGCCTCCTACTCCAACCCACATCCCAACCTGGCCTTAGTACATTGGGTACTCTGGGGAAGAGCTGAATCCTGTACCCTACCGCTCTTCCCCCCTAGACATGCATCCTACCTCGGAAAACCGCAGGCAGCAGCACAGTGCCCTGGGCACAGGGCCGGTGCCGCCGCACACAAGGGTCCCACACCAGCACCAGGGCTCGCAGCAGCCGGGCAGCTTCAAGTTCTAGGTGGAAGGTATGGTCCAGCCGCAGGAAGTCTGGCCCTCCACGTAGTGGCCCAGTGCGGGCCCTGGCCACCCCATCCACCTGCAGCAGGCAGCAGAGGTCTCTCGGGGTGGCCCCGGGTGCAGGCCGCAGCCCCCCTAACCCATACAGATGCAGGCTGAGGCGGCCCCAGAGTGCGGCTGGGGGTGCTCGGGCTGATGGGCCCACCTCATATGGCTGGAAGGCTGTAGGCGACAAGGGCCCTGCTGGACGCTCCGGTGAGTCACCATCGCTGAGGTACCCAGCCCGCAGACCCCGAGCGCCCCCAGCCACTGCTACCCGCACAGGGGTCTCTACACTGCTGTCCAAGTGGTAACGGCTGATGACAGAGCCAGCAGGGGCAGCCCTTTCACGCTCACGACCAGCCCTGGTGCCCCGCAGGCTCAGGCGGCGCCGGAGGTCTGGCAGCTTTTTCATTTTCATAGAGAGACGCCTGGCGGGGCCCGGGGACTTGGTTCGAGAGGCTTTGGTTGGGGAGCTGGCAGGGGCCACACCTACAAGAACAGCAGACCTCAGGATTCAGCAACCTGGGCTTGGAAGGGGGCTAAGGCCTGTGGCATCTTAGGGAGTCAAGGAGGGGTCAAGGGAGGTGAGGCTTGTGCTTACCTTGTGGGGCCAGGCCCTCTAGCTCAGCCAAGCCTGCTTGTAGCTCTGAGAGCTCAGGTGCCAGGGGTCTGGGCTCTTCCTCAGGGATGGGATTGTACCAGATATCGCCTGCAGGTTCCCTACTGCCAGGTGTCTGAGGCCCCAAAGCAGCCTCCTCTGGTGGCTTGGCCCCACCCAGTACCCATCTGCGGCTGCTAGGCTCCAGACTCTGCAGGTAGGCTCCTCGGGAGGGACTTCGAGATGCCTCAGGGCTGGGGGGACCCTCTGTTCCAGCACGGGACCCTTCAAGGGCCTGGGTCTCTGGCTCTGGAGGGCTGGGCTCTGAGCGTTGGGCTGGGTGGCCTGGCAGAGAGCAAGGGAGTAAGACCCCATCCTCCTTGCTCCCTCCAAGGAGAGCCCACTCTGGTCCCCCAAAAGAGCAGCCCCAGCTCTTTCCCCAGCAGGGGCTGTGATGTGTACTTGGAGTGAGATTGGTGGCCTGGTTAGCAACCACCCCATCTCAGTCCCTGAAGTCTCTAACGTCCTTCTGCTTCCAGTCTCAGGGGTCCTCTGGTGGGGTTCTATGTTCCTGACTCTGATTCTCCATTGCTCTCATTAACCCTGACCCTTCTCACTGGGTGGCTTGGGGCAAGTGACTTCCCATCTCTGAGCCTCAGTATTGTCCTGTGAGATGGGGGAGATTCAGGGAGCTAGGCATGGGGATTACTTCCTAGGCCCCCATGTCATGGTCAACTTCATAATACACAGTGGACTGTGGCTTAGCTGGCTTGCTTGATTGGAAGACATGAGATGGCATGACATTGAGCACAGGGTTCTCTTTTTCTGCAGCATGTCACCCCTTTTCTCCAAGCCTGTCTTCCAAACTCTACTCCTACCTTGGAGAGGGCCGTGTATCAGCCCAGACATAAACCCCATGGTCAGTGCCTTGGCACCTCCCCTTTGCTCCGTCCTCCCCTCTGACATCCCAGGCTGTTTCCTGTGTGTGTGTGTGTGTGTGTGTGTGTGTGTGTGTGTGTGTGTATGCACCCAGTCCCATCTCTACTCTGGGAATCTTTGGGAAGGGCTGGGGGAAGGTCAGATACAGGAGTCATCTAGTATCCCTCCTTTAACTCCTTCCTTCCCCGGACTTTCTGCCCTAGGCAGCTCTCATTTCTTTAAGGTCTCATCTTGCTTGCCTGTGAACTCCCTCCTCTGTTACCTGGCATTTCCATGCTACAGGGCTCTCTCCTTGGTCTCTATTAGGAGCATATCCAATAACTGTTTAAGTCACTTCACTAACCCCTAAGCAAATTGCCCAACGGCCCTCTGCCTCAGTTTCTCCAGCTATCAAAGTGACAGTTTCCTGGGGCTGCTTAAGGTGGGGATGCAACTGCAGTCATTGGTTAATAGGTGGGAGTGGGGGTGAGGGGCGCCTACTATGACTGATGCGCCCCCACTTCTCCTATTCTGTGTCTCCAGGGCTCACGGTACCCTCTACCCTGACTGGGCTCCTGTGTCCCGGCCTCCAAGCTTCTCCACCCTCCACTCACCAGGCGCTCCGTTTCGGCCCCATTTCCTGTCAGGGCGAGGCCCCCTCCCGGGGCCTCCCAAGGAGCCCGCAGCACTGGCATCCTAGGCTAGGCGCATATAACGGTTCTCGCCCCTCTCCCCCTAACCCCTCCTTTCCAGGTACCCTGCCCTCCCCCGATTCCCCACCCCAGCCCGCAGGGGATTCTGTGGGGCTTCCCCGTCCCCCCCACCTCAGACTATCCTTGAGCCCCGGGACCCCCTCCAGGCCGGGCGGGGCTCGGCGCCCCTCCTTCGCCTTCTGTTCCGCTCACCGCGCTCCTTCGCGTCCGATTTTTTCCGGGGAAGTTTCTCCCGGCCCCGCAGGCGGGAGAAGGTTTTCCTGAGCAGTGGCTCTGCCATGCTGGGGCCCCGGCCGGGCCGAGTGCGCGCCCTAGGTCGGGCCGCGCCGCCCACCCCCCCTGCTCCTCCCGCCCGGCGCCCAGCGCCAGCAGGAAGCGCATTCCGGGAATGCTTGACCCAAACTTTTTTTTCCCCTTCCCGCGGCCTGAGCGAGCGACGCTGGGAGTTGTAGTCACACGGACCCGGAGGAGAGGGAAGGGGATTTTTGGGTTGCTTACCGGGGCTCCAACTCCGATATCATTGCGCAACCCTGGGCCCTTGTCCTCACTCTTTCCCCGTCTCCCTTGGTGATCGCTAGTTCTCTTGGCTTTTCCTCCAAAACGCATCCCGCACGTATCCCACCTACTGTCCTAACCTGTTGTAAGCTCCAGCATCACTCCTTCGATGTCACCCCTCTTCCTTAGGCTCCTGGTTGCCACCCCAGGGCCTCCCTTTTCAACCTAATTCTTTCCTCCTCCCCAATTCCAGTTACTACTGCTGTTTTACAAACCATCCCCAAACTCAGCGGTGTGAAACAGCCATTGTATGATGTTCACAGATGCTGTGGGTCAGGAGTTGGGACAGAGCAGAGCCCACACTGATCCTCTGCCACTCCTTGGAAGGACCGGAGGTGGATTAAACGGGGCGCGCGTGGGGGGGGGGCGACACCGGCTGCGGGCCCTACACCCCAACTTCTGAAGGGCCCCACAAAACCCCAACTTTACATTTTTTTCTAATGACACCAAGTTTGGTTTCATATGTGCAATTTTAACAATAATACAGTGTGTCCGTAAAGTCATGGTGCACTTTGACCGGTCAAAAGTGCACCATGACTTTACAGACATACTATTTTTTATTTATTTAAAAATATTGTGGTTACGGGGTGGGGGGAGGGAGGGAAGGGTGGGATAGAGAGGAGGGGAGGGACACAGGGAAAACCAGATAGAAGGGGACAGAGGCCAATTTGACTTTGGGTGACGGGTATGCAACACAATTGAATGATAAGATAACCTGGATATGTTTTCATTGTATATATGTACCCTGATTTATTGGTGTCACCCCATTAAAATTAATAATAATTAAAAAAATATGATTAACATATATTTTTATTTTCCCTGTCTCTCTTTTCTTTATTTTTAAAATGTCTTATGGTAGATCTTTTTTATTTCTTTTTAGATCTTATTTATTTTTTTTAGAGAGAGAAGAGACAGAGAGAAGGGGAAGGGAGCAGAAAGCATCAACTCCCATATGTGCCTTGACCAGGCAAGCCCGGGGTTTTGAACCAGCGACCTCAGCGTTCTGGGTCAACACTTTTACCCACTGTGCTACTGCAGGTCAGGCCCCTACTCTCTCTTTTTTTAAGGGGCCCAATATTTTCTTCTGTGCCTGGGGCCTTGACTGACCTTAATCCGCCTCTGGGAAGGATAAAGAGGTTTAGGAGTGACTCAACAGAGAGGGAGTCTGAATTATGATAAGGTGCCAAGGAATTGAAATATTACACTGGGGAACAATTGTTTTCATTTTCCATTGCTGAGGTTTTAGAACTGTTTCTATATATTTCTGCATCGCTGATTCCAAATCTGAAATCCGTATTTTGGTGCATGCTCTAGTATTTTTGCAATTTTAATTACTTTTTATTACAGTTAATGGCATGCATTGGTTTTTAAATTGGAGTTAAAGGGCAACGACTCAAAAAAAAAAATAAATAAAGGGCAACGACTCTTGGATTTAACATAACCACAGGAAATTAATGTTTTACAAACATCACTTTTACATAATTGTAGTTGTGGGTCGTCTTTTTTTTTATTATTACAGGGACAGAGAGAGTCAGAGAGAGGGATAGATAGGGACAGACAGACAGGAATGGAGAGAGATGAGAAGCATCAATCATCAGTTTTTTGTTGCGACACCTTAGTTGTTCATTGATTGCTTTCTCACACGTGCCTTGACCACGGGCCTTCAGCAGACCGAGTAACCCCTTGCTGGAGCCAAGCTGGTGAGCTTTTGCTCAAGCCAGATGGGCCTGCGCTCAAGCTGGTGACCTCGGGGTTCCGAACCTGGGTCTTCTGCATCCCAGTCCGAGGCTCTATTCACTGTGCCACCGCCTGGTCAGGCTTGTAGTTGTTTTTAAATGTAAAAAATTATTATCTGATAAAAACACCCTCTTATTTTGTTTTAAGATTGAATCATGGCTTCTTCGAGTAGGCGTAAATGTAAGAATAGTCCTGACACCTTCTGTTATATATGTGGCTGTTACACACTTCAACGTCAAAGGCGCAATATTTCAATATTTCATCATTTGTGACATGTGCATATATTACCTATTTTCAAGTTCCCCTTGGAGGTCAAGACAAGAATTGGGCTTCTCATATTGTGTGTCATAATTGTGAGGAAATGCTTCGTGATTGGACAAAAGGAAAACACAAAGGAATGCCTTTTGGTATTCCCATGGTTTGGCGTGAACCTAAGGACCATAGCAGTGACTGTTATTTCTATCTGATCCATACAAAGGGCATCGGTAAGAAAAAACAGCATATGATCACATATCCTAATATTCCTTCAGCAATACGACCTATCCCACACTCTGAGACACTCCCAGTTAGAGTTTTCAATGGTTTTATTTCTTCTAAGGACGAAGAAAGTGAACATGGTGATCACGTGTATTTTGATAAGATGCATGAGGAAATGATTGTAGAATCTGAAGGGTCTTCTTTTGATGCCAAGCAGTCATTAACCCCTCAGCAGTTTAGTCAACTCAAATTGAATGACTTAGTAAGAGATTTGGGCCTATCAAAGAAAGCAGCCGACTTATTAGCCTCCAGGCTTCAAGAAAAGAATGTACTTCACTGGTCAGCTGAAGTATCCCATTTCAGGAAGTGTGAACAAATTTTTGTGGACTTCTTTTCCAAAGACAAACACTTTGTTTACTGTCATATTAGTAGTCTTCTCAGCCAGCTAGGTGTTACTACCACTTACAGTCCAACAGAATGGTGGCTATTTCTTGACAGCTTAAACGGAGTCTGAAATGTGTTCTCCTATACAATGGTAATGTTTATGCAGCGGTTCCAATTGGTTATTCAACTCATCTGCAAGAAGATAATAATGACATAAAAATTGTTCTTAACTTACTGAAGTATGAGGAGCATAACTGGATCATTTGTGCAGATCTTAAAATGGTCAATTTCCTGCTAAGACAACAGAGAGGTTTCAGGAAGTATCCTTGTTTTCTGTGTTTGTGGGACAGCCGAGCTCGGGAGAAACACTGGACACAGAATGAGTGGCCAAAACGTGAAGCTCTGAAAGTAGGAATGAAAAATATTGTGAATGAACCTGTAGTTAATTGAGACAGGATCATTTTTCCCCCACTTCACATCCAACTTGGCTTAATGAAGCAGTTTGTTCAGGTTTTGAATAGAGAAAGTGAATGATTTCAACATATTATTTCTGCTTTTCCAGCCTTGCTTTCTTTTCTTTTTTTTTTGGGAGGAGTTCTAATGCTTTCTTTTTTTTAATTAATTTTAATGGGGTGACATTAATAAATCAGAGTACATATGTTCAAAGAAAACATCTCCAGGTTATTTTATCATTCAATTATGTTGCATACCCATCACCCAAAGTCAAATTGTCCTCTGTCACCTTCTATCTGGTTTCCTTTGTGCCCCTCCCCTCACCCCTCTCCTCCCTCCCTCTACCCCGTAACCACCACACTCTTGTCCATGTCTCATATTCTCACTTTTAAGTCCCACCTATGTATGAAATCACGCTGTTCTCAGTTTTTTTCTGTTTTACTCATTTCACTCCGTATAATGTTATCAAAGTCCATCCATTTTGTTGTAAATGATCCGATGTCATCATTTCTTATGGCTGAGTAGTAGTATTCCATAGTATATATGTACCAAAGCTTTTTAATCCACTCGTTCTCTGACGAACACTTGGGCTGTTTCCAGATCTTCGCTATTGTGAACAATGCTGCCATGAACATAGGGGAGCATTTCTTCTTTTCGAACAGTTCTATGGTGTTCTAAGGGTATATTCCTAAAAGTGGGATAGCTGGGTCAAAAGGTGTTCGATTTTTAATTTTTTGAGGAATCTTCATACTGTTTTCCACAGTGGCTGCACCAGTCTGCATTCCCACCAGCAGTGCAGGAGTGTTCCCTTTTCTCCAAATCCTCGCCAGCACTTATTCTGTGTTGTTTTCCTGATGAGTGCCATTCTGACGGGTGTGAGGTGATATCTCGTGGTTTTAATTTGCATTTCTCTAATGATTGGTGATATTGAGCATTTTTTCATATGCCTATTGGCCATCTGTATGTCCTCTTTGGAGAAATTTCTATTCATTTCTTTTGCCCATTTTTTGATTGGATTGTTTGTCTTCCTGGTGTTGAGTTTAATAAATTCTTTATAAATTTTGGTTATTAACCCCTTATCAGACGTGCTGTCGAATATGTTCTCCCATTGTGTGGTTTGTCTTTTTATTCTGTTCTTATTGTCTTTAGCTGTGCAAAAACTTTTTAGTTTGATATAGTCCCATTTGTTTATCTTGCCTTTTATTTCATTTGCCCGTGGAGATAAATCGGTAAATATATTGCTGACACAGATGTCGGAGAGCTTGCTGCCTATGTTTTCTTCTAAGATGCTTATGGTTTCATGGCTTACATTTAAATCTTTTATCCATTTTGAGTTTGTTTTTGTGAATGGTGTAAGTTGATGGTCTAGTTTCATGTTTTTGCAGGTAGATGTCCAATTTTCCCAACACCATTTGTTAAAGAGGCTGTCTTTACTCCATTGTATGTTCTTTCCTCCTTTGTCAAATATCAGTTGTCCATAAAGCTGTGGGTTTATTTCTGGGTCCTCTGTTCTGTTCCATTGATCTATGTGCCTGTTCTTATGCCAGTACCAGGCTGTCTTGAGTACAATGGCCTTGTAGTAAACCTTGATATCTGGAAGAGTGATACCTCCTGCTTTATTTTTTCTTTTTAAGATTGCTGAGGCTATTCGTGTTCTTTTTTGGTTCCATATAAATTTTTGGAATATGTGTTCTATATCTTTGAAGTATGTCATTGGAATTTTAATTGGTATTGCATTGAATTTATAAATTGCTTTGGGTAATATAGAGATTTTAATGATGTTTATTCTTCCTAACCATGAGCACAGTATATGCTTCCACTTGTTTGTATCTTCCTTGATTTCTTTTATCAATGTTTTATTATTTTCTGAGTACAAGTCCTTAACCTCCTTGGTTAAATTTACTCGTAGGTACTTGATTTTTTTGGTTGCAATAGTAAGGGGATTGTTTCCTTAATATCTTTAGCTGACAGTTCATTGTTGGTATATAGAAATGCCTCTGATTTCTGAGTATTAATTTTATATTCTGCCACCTTATTGAATTCATTTATCAGGTCCAGTAGTTTTTTGACTGAAACTTTAGGGTTTTCTATATACAATATCATATCATCTGCAAATAATGACAGTTTTACTTCTTCTTTTCCAATTTGGATGCCTTTTATTTCTTCTTCTTGTCTGATTGCTGTAGCTAGGACTTCCAGAACTATGTTGAATAAGAGTGGTGAAAGGGGGAACCCTTGCCTGGTTCCTGATCTTAAGGGGATTGCTTTTAATTTTTGTCCATTTAGTATGATGTTTGCTGTGGGTTTGTCGTAGATGGCCTTTATCATGTTAAGGAATGATCCCTGTATTCCCACTTTACTGAGAGTTTTGAGCATGAATGGGTGCTGGATTTTATCAAATGCCTTTTCTGCATCTATTAAAATTATCATGTGATTTTTGTCCTTCCTTTTGTTTATGTGATGAATCACATTGATTTGCGAATATTGAACCAGCCTTGCCTCTCCAGAATAAATCCCACTTGATCATGGTGTATGATTTTTTTCATATATTGCTGGATCTGGTTGGCTAATATTTTGTTGAGAATTTTAGCGTCTAAATTCATCAGGGATATAGGCCTATAATTTTCTTTCTTTGTGTTGTCTTTACCCGGTTTTGGGATCAGAATTATGCTTGCCTCATAAAAGGAGTTTGGAAGTTTTCCTTCCTCTTGAATTTTTTGAAATAGCTTGAGGAGGATAGGAGTTAGTGCTTCTTTGAATTTTTGATAGAATTCACTTGTGAAGCCATCAGGCCCAAGACTTTTCTTTTTTGGGAGTTTTTGATAACTGTTTCAATCTCATTTGTTGTAATTGGTCTGTTTAGGTGTTCTGATTCTTCCAGATTGATTTATTTGGAAGATTATATGATTCAAGAAATTTGTCCATTTCACCTAGGTTGTCTGATTTTTTGGCATAGAGTTCTTCATAGTATTTTCTTACAGTACTTTGTATTTCTGTTGTGTCAGTTGTTATTTCTCCACTGTAATTTCTAATTTTATTTATTTGAGTCCTCTCTCTTTTTTTCTTGGTGAGTCTAGTTAAAGGTTCATCAATCTTGTTTACCTTTTCTAAGAACCAGCTCCTGGTTTTATTGATCCTCTGTATTGTTTCCTTAGCCTCTATGTAATTTATTTCTGCTCTGATCTTTATTATTTCCTTCCTTCTACTGGTCCTGGGCTTTATTTGTTGTTGTTTTTCTAGTTCTTTTAGATGCAGGGCCAGGTTGCTTATTTGAGCTTTTTCTAGTTTCTTATGATATGCCTGTAGTGCAATGAACTTCCCTCTCTGTACTGTTTTTGCTGTGTCCCATAAATTTTGAGTTTATGTGTGCTCATTTTCATTTGTTTCTAGAAACTTTTTTATTTCTTCTTTGATCTCATTGTTAATCCATTCATTATTTAATATTATGCTATTTAGTTTCCAAGTGTTTGAATACTTTTTGGTTTTTCTTTTGTGGTTAATTTCTAGTTTCATGGCATTGTGTTTAGAGAAAATGCTTGATATGATTTCAATCTTCTTAAATTTGTTGAGACCATTTTTGTGTCCTAACATGTGGTCTATCCTAGAAAATGTACCATGAGTGCTTGAGAAGAATGTATATTCTACTGCTTTAGGGTGAAAAGTTCTGAAGATATTATTAAATTGAGTTGATCTAGTGTATCCTTCAAGTCTGCTGTTTCTTTATTAATTTTCTTTCTTGAAGATCTATCCAGTGTTGTTAATGGGGTATTGAAATCCCCTACTATTATAGTATTGCTGTTAATCTCACCCTTTATATCCATCAAAGTCTGCTTTATGTATGTCGGGGCTCCTATATTTGGTGCGTAGATATATATAATAGTTATATCTTCCTGTTGAATTGTTCCCTTTATCATTATGTAGTGTCCTTCTTTATCTCTTACTACATACAGTCTTTGTTTTAAAGTCCATTTTGTCAGATATAAGTATTGCTACCCTGGCCTTTTTTCATTTCCATTTGCATGAAATATTTTTTTCCATCCTTTTACCTTCAGTCTATGTGCATCTTTTGTTTTAAGGTGTGTCTCTTGTAGACAGCATGTGTATGGGTCCTGTTTCTTTATCCACGCAGCTACCCTATGTCTTTTGATTGGATCATTTAATCCATTTACATTTAAGGTTATTATTGATATGTAGTTGTTTATTGCCATTTTATTCTTTAAAGCTGTATTCTTCCTTTGCTAGATTCTTTCCTCCCTTTAAACTGTTCACAACAGGCCCCTTCGTATCTCTTGCAGAATTGGTTTGGTTTTAATGAATTCCTTGAGGCTTTCTTTGTCTGGGAAGCTCTTTATTTCTCCTTCAATTTTAAATGTTAGCCTTGCTGGATAGAGTAGTCTTGTTTGTAGGTTCTTGTTCTGCATTACTTTGAATATATCTTGCTATTCCCTTCTGGCCTCAAGTGTTTCTGTTTAGAAGTCGGATGTCATCCTTATGGGGGCTCCTTTGTAGGTGATAGCTTTTTTTTCTCTAGCAGCTTTTAAAATATTCTCTTTATCCCTCAGCTTTGGTATTTTAACAATGATGTGTCTTGGTGTAGATTTCTTTGGGTTTCTCTTTAATGAAGTTCTCTGTGCTTCTTGAACGTGTGAAATGTTTTCCAGCCTTAATTTAGGGAAGTTTTCTGCTATCATTTGATTGAACAAAGTTTCTATTTCTTGTTCTCTCTCCTCTTCTTCAGGAACCCCTATGATGCGAATGTAATTTCTCTTCATGTTGTCACTGAGCTCCCTTAGAGTTTCCTCACATTTATTGAGTCTCTTCTTTATTCTGCTCTGCTTCTGTGCCTTTGTTTATTGTGTCCTCTAACTCGCCAATTCAATCCTCAGCCTCATCCATCCTGCTTTTAATTCCTTCCATTGTAGTCTTCAGTTCTGATACTGTATTTGTCATTTCTGTCTGATTCTTTTTTATTATTTCAATTTCCTTTTTTATACTTGTTATCTTTTTAGGTGTTTGTAATGACTATCCATTGTTGCTCTAATGTCTTTGAACATCCTACTATCATTATTTTAAATTCTGCATCTGGTAATTTGGTTATATCTGGTTCATTCAGGTCCTTCTCTGGGGATTTCTCTTGATTCATTTGGGTTGCATTTCTCTGCCTGCCCATTTTGTCTGTGTATAAGAAGGTTGTGGCCACTGGAGTCCAATGGGTGTTGCCTTTGTGTTTTCTAAGTGTGGTCTGTCTGCAGGTCTGTCACACCCTCTGCCGCTGCCTAGGGCGGTTGGGTATGGGCATTGCCAGCGTCGGCCACTGCAGCTGTTCCTGTGATTTCTGCCTCTCTTTCACGAGAGGGGCTGTGTTCTGGTTCCTGGCTCTACAAACCTCAGCCTGCCTGGGCCCTCACCTCGCCCCCACAGGTTGGGATGCGCACTGCACTCAAGCCACAAGCCTCAGCACCAAGGGTAGGGGTGAGCACATTTGCTCAGCTGCAGACCCAGCCTGTTCCCGGGCTTCCGCCCAGGCCCCGTGGTCAGAGCCTGCTTGCCACAGTTTCTCGGGTTGGATGGGGCTGCTGACGTGTACTCAGCTGTGAGCCTCCACCTGTCCAGAGCTTTAGCCCCGCTCCCGAGGCCAGGGCCTGCCTGCGCAGGATCGCAAACTGTAGTTTATTCGGCTGGGCAGGGCTGCTGGCATGCGCTCAGTTGCGAGCCTCCACTCTTCCGGGGCTCTAGTCCTGCCCCCACATTCAGAGCCAACTCACGCATGCAGGATGGCAAACCACGGTTTCTCGGGCCGGGCGGGCGGGGCTGCTGGCCTGCGCTCAGCCACGAGCCTCCGCCTGTACCTGGTCCTAGCCCTGCCCCGTGGTCAGGACTGGCTTGCGTAGGGTCCAGGGTTGCAGAGCAGATCTCTGCTTATTCCTGACCTCCTGCTTTTCCCCCTGCAGGTGGGGCTGCAGGCGGGCCCACAGCTGCCGAACTGCTTTCAAGCATCCCCTCCACCCCTGCTGGGCTAGACCAAGCTCACACCAGCTGGGCCTCAGCCCCCGCCAACAGAACTGCATTTCAGCGTCCCGCCGCCACCGTCCCTCCAGCAAGCCCTCAGCAGTGTGGGTGGGTGCACTGCAGCTCAGACCCTAACATTCCATACTGCAGTCCTGGAAGCTCCCTCCGTCTAAGCAGCTCTGCTCTAAGTGCTGCAGGAGAGCTTGTTTGGCTGGTGTCCTGTCTCCCTTTGCTGGTATTGCTAGTTCTAGGGGAGATATTAGTTTTTGATTAGGGAAGTGACTTAGCCCAGGGGTTAGGGTGGCTGTCCCTCAGAGTGTTTCTCCCTGTGCCTTCCAGTTTACACTCTCTTCCCGCTGCTCTGGTCTTCTCCTCTGTCCCCGTTCCCTGGAGCCCCGGGTGAGTGGTTGTGAGAGAGGTTTCCTGCGCTGTCCCTTTAAGAAGAATCTTGGGTCTGAGAAAACTGTCTCTTTCTCACAAACAGAATCCTCACTTGTTTCACAGCTCAATACTGTCCAAATGCCTCTTCTAGGCTCTGGGACTGCAGGCTGGGGCTTTGTTCCTGGGACCCAGGTTCCTCCCTCTCCTCCAAACTCTCCTCCCGCCATGCAGGTCAATCTGGGCTGCCCTTTGCTCTGAGGAGCTGAGCAGCCCTCTTGGCATTTTTGCTTTTCCTACCAGTCTCAATGTGGCTTCTTCTGTGTTTCTTGGTTGAAGAGTCCACTTAGTCTAGTTCAGAGTTGGTTTATCCAGATGATGGTTCTTAAAATTGAGTTATAATCCACTTTGGTTCTGGGAGTTGGAAGTTGGTACATCTGCCTACTCCATCGCCATCTTTCCGTCCCCTGCCTTGTCTTTTGAGAAGATAAAAGCAGGTGAATTTGATGGACCTCAAATTTGAACCTTCATACGTGACAAAGAATTTGCCAGGAAGATGAATAAGGAAGAGAAAGCAGCATGGCAGTCTTATGTGGCAGTTACAAAGAACTTTCTTGGCAACAAAAAAGCAGAAAACTATTGTTGGGCAGATAAAATATATTATGCTCACTTTGTTAAAGATGGCGTTGCCCACATGCAAGTCCGTTGATATTAATGTGTTTTGGGGGACAGGCTGTGGGCAGGCCAGGTTGTTATAGCCTACCCCTTAGTTTTAAGAGTAAGCTTTTCTCCACACCCTTGACTGATTGGATGATGTAGCATGGTGCACTCTCATGAGAAATCCTATTGTGCCTCAGATAAGTGACTTTGTATCAGAGACTTTCTTGTTTGTAGATTGGATTAAGGGTTTGGATTTCTACAGTATAAAGTGGGGCAAGCCGGGAGCTTGCTTGCTCTTGGTTCCTGAGGTTAGTATTAGAGAGGAGACAGATTAAGGCCACGTGGAGGCCAGGAGAAGCAGCCAGGATGGCAGAGTGCTGAGGGAGAAGCCAGTTTGTGCAGAGTTTGTGCTGGAGAAGGAGATGGCGAACAGAGGTGAATAAATCTGGTGAGCTAGAAACCTTTGATTCTAGGAAACTCGGATAAGTCAGTAGCTCTGTGAGCACTGAATGTGTGGGTTTTGGAGCCCAGGGTGTGTTTTTGCTTCCCTGCCGGGTGCAAGCTAGAATTAAAGCTGATGGCTCACCAGTTCTTGGCTCCGGTGTTTCATTACCGAGTGTCCGAATCTAATGCAAACCTGCATTGCCTGGGTGGCTGTGATTGTGGCCATGACTACTGGCTTTACAACTATGAACTTCTGGTTCAAAGGATGCTGTTGGCTTTCCGCAACATTGGATGTAACATGAGCGTTAAGATTCACTTCCTGAACAGTTACCTTGATAAGTTTCCCGAAAATCTTGGAGCTGTTAGTGATGAGCAGACTACTGCTGGAGCATCAAATGAGATTGTCCTCAACAAGTACACAAATGCAAGAGCTACAAACACAAATTTTTGCCTGAATAGAATTTTTTTTTTGATTGCACTGTGTACTTTTTACGCCAATTATTATTCTGTGAAACTTTCACGTACATAGGAATGTTTGCTGAGTCACAGAATATTGGTCTCATTCTGAAATCCACAATGCTAGTCATTTAAAATTTTTTTAAATTGTGCTTTAAAATTTATGCCCAAGATACACAGACTTAATAGGAATTCCACTCTGAGCACCAGTTTCCCACACTAGAGCACACACATGGTAATCATCTTCAATTTACAATCACGTCGCTGCTGTTCTGCTAACACCCAAGTAATACCCACATCACCTACTCTGGTGTTCTGAATGCTCCCAGTTATACCCTAATTTCCCTGCCCAAAATTTTCTAGGATAAACTGTCACTCAAATTATTTGGCTACTTGGGGGGAGGGGAGGGGCACAAAGAAAACCAGATAGAAGGTGACATAGGACAATTTGACTTTGGGTGATGGGTATGCAACATAATTGAATGACAAGATAACCTGGAGATGTTTTCTTTGAACATATGTACCCTGATTTATTAATGTCACCCCATTAAAATTAACAAAAAAAATTATTTGGCTACTTTTTTTCTTTTCTTTTGTGGCAGAGAGAGAAAGAGACAGATAAAGATGGACAGACAGGAAGGGAGAGAGATAAGAAACTTCAATTCTTTGTTGCGGTTTCTTAGTTATTAATTGATTTCTCATGTGTGTCTTGGGGGGGGGGGCTACAGTAGACCGAGTGACCCCTTGCTCTAGCCAGCGACCTTGGGCTCAAGCTGGCGACCTCGGTGTCTCAAACCCGGGTCCTACACATCCCAGTCTGATGCTCTATCCACTGCACCACCACCTGGTCAGGCTATTTGGCTACTTTTGAAGATTAAGTCCACAGAACTCTGAAATAATTCTTCTTTGGGGGGGGATTACTTTATAAGCATTAGAAATTAGAAGCTGAGGCTGTGCTGATCCCATCTGGCACCACTGGGAGATCACAAACAATAGGAGAGGAACTGTTTCACTTTCTTCAGGAAAAGCAGTTTGGTTCTGTGTCTCACACCACAGACATTGCTGGTTAGTGCCTTCTTCTGAGGGTCCGTTTCAGCCTCAGAAACCAAGACTGGGAATGTCATCATTTCAGGACTCCATTCATACTTTTTTAAGCTTCAACCTGCAAGTCTGCTTTGATTGCTGCAGATGCCAAAGGCAGGCCATTGCCAAAGGCCTGAGGCTACTCGCCTCGCAGGACCAGCACGTACGCCACCGGCCTCCAGCCATGCGGCCAACTTCGAAAAAAAAGGCTGAATAGAATTTAAATAAGTTTTGCGTAAATTCTATGATTAAAATAAGTGTTTTAATATGTTCTATTTCGAAATTGTAGACAAATTCTGATGCATTCATATATTTTAGTGTATTAGTGTATTTACTGCATTATAAAAATTACTATATTTTCACAAAGATGATGCCCAAGAGGACATTCTACTGCCTTATGTTAAGCTAAATGTTGAAAATTTTACAATAAGATGAAAACCTAAAATCTTAAATTGCAAAAAAACCCCTGTAGCTTACAGAGAAAAACTAATGTCATATTTGAGATCAGCACACTCTAATTAAGTAAGAACAAGTGTTTTTGTGGATGCAACAAAAATTTTGTTCCCCAGTGTTGTTAGCAATGCTATTTTAAAGAGGAAAAGTCAGGCTTCTTACTCCCTCGCTTCTTTAGAAAATGTAGGAGCTTCCTGTCTTACAAGGACAACCGGGTCATCTAGTCATAGTTTAACAATAGTTCTCTGTAAGGACTGAGGCCACTACTTGCTAGACAACAAAGAAGATAAAAACTTATCTGAAAACGTCCTCTTCCCCATCCTTAAAATCCTTTAGGAGACAATGTTTACATATCTTATTTTAAAATTCCTACACATTGGCCTGACCGGGGGGTGGTGCAGTGGATAGTGCGTGGGACTGGGATGCGGAGGACCCAGGTTTGAGACCCCGAGGTCGTCAGTTTGAGCACAGGCTCATCTGGTTTGAGCAGAGCTCACCAGGTCGCTGGCTTGAGCAAGGGGTTAATCGGTCTGCTGTATCCCCACGGTCAAGGCACATATGAGAAAGCAATCAATGAACAACTAAAGTGCCACAATGAAAAACTGATGATTGATGCTTCTCATCTCTCTGTGTTCCTGTCTGTCTGTCCCCATCCATCCTCTCGCTCTGTCTCTGTAAAAAAAAAAAATTCCTACACTGATTCTAACTCTTCCTCCCCTCCTGGACTCCTGAGAGTGACATATACCTCTAGACAAAGGGGTCACAAGCGCACTCCCCTTGCTTAAAAAACCTGCATTCTGTAACATTTTATATGCTTTCTAATAATCATCCCTTTTGGAATCCTTTATATGTATAAAAGCTTGTAAAATAAACAAGCGGGGACTAGCTTATTGGGTTTCCTAATAAGCTATCCCCAACACTTTTAGCAAAGGTATTTTCATTTAACCTCTCTCCTTATCCTAAGCTAACCATTTTGTTGTGGCGACAGGGATGGGGGTAGACACTAGAAGATTTGGGACTGTCTTTGCCGGGTATGTAAAACAATTATCACTACTATGTTATCTTGTGGTCTTGATGTGTAAGAATGCTTTTTCCTTTTAATAGATCCTATAGATAGATGCTGTAAGCTTGTTAGTAATTGACTATTGTACCATGCTCCCTCCTTAGCCATCCCAATCAGTACTTGATTTTGTATAAAAGAAGGTTCAGAATGGTAAGAGGGTCTACATGATTTGGGACCGTGCTAACTAGCCTGCTAATTAATAAACTCCTCAAATTTCTTCTGTAACCGGCCTGGTGTTTCTCTGTAACCCGCGGATTGCAGTAATTTACAACAGAATCACCTGGAGGTATGTTCACTCACAGGTTCAACAATTGATGCAGGCTGTGGGATGGGGCCCCCACAGGGGCTATTGACCAGGGCACTGGCAAGGGCCTCTCCTCCCAGGAGGTAGGCAGGTTTCTTACACTGCCACCCACGGCTCCAAAAGTGAACAAAACAGAAGCTGTGTTATCTTTCC
This sequence comes from Rhynchonycteris naso, assembly GCA_037038555.1. Classification (NCBI taxonomy): domain Eukaryota; kingdom Metazoa; phylum Chordata; class Mammalia; order Chiroptera; family Emballonuridae; genus Rhynchonycteris; species Rhynchonycteris naso. The sequence continues at coordinate 23,471,615 of CM073003.1, forward strand.
TCACCCACCCACCATTGGATGCCACACCCTGTCACTTCTGGCAACAGATTCAAAGGGAGGGGACATAGACCCTATTTCTCTCTGTGGGTCATGTGTCACTGTGACCTTGCACAAGAGCATGAGGGATGAAAGACATTACTGTGGTGGTCTTGGAAAATTCACCCCTCCTCACTCCTACATTCCATTCTCCATGCAGCACCAAGAGGAGACCTAAAAAGCTGAAATCAAATTACGGCACACCCTTGCTGAACAGTCTTCTTGTGATGGCTAACCCCACCTAGAATAAAATCCAGATCCCACAAATAGAATCTAGTCCCAACAAAACTTCTGGCTTCATCTCCTTTGTTGTCCCTAGCACTCATATCAGCTTCCTCTATGGGATTCCTTTACATCAAACTGTTCCTGCCTCAGGCCCTTTGAATATGCAGTCCCCTCTGCCTCATAAGCTGCCTCTTTCTCATCTTTTAGTTCCAATGGTACTTCCTTGGCAACTGTATTTAATTTCTTTGAATACTTGCTGCAGCTTGAACTTAATAGCACCAGTAGTTTGTTCTAGTTTATCTGTGTCTTTGTCTAAACCAGTGGTTCTTAACCTGGGTTCTATCGAACCCTAGGGGTTCAATGAGTCGGTCTCAGGGGTTCGGAGAAGCCTCTGCCATGGAGGCCAGAATAAAGTAATACTGTAATTTGTTGTGAGTTCATGCACTTTGTTGGTTTTGTTCTTTGAGCAAGGTGATGTTCATGCATGGCTCATTTGGTGCACCAGTAAAAAAACATATACCTATGTCTTGAATTTGGAAAAAAGAATCATATTTTATTTATCACTAAAGAAGGGTACGGTGAATGCGCATATGAAACTGGTGGGTTTGGTATCTCAAAAAAGATTAAGAACCATTGGTCTAAACTGAGGCTCTACCAGATGCTTGTTTGTCTTGTTCACCACTGAATGTTCAGGTAGGAGATCAGGTGCCAGGTGATGGAGTCTTGAATAAGATGGAGTACCCAGAAAACCTGGATAGAGAAGTTGTGTTTGTTTATAATGTCTCAGTGTAGATCTTTGGGTTTATCCTATGGCTTCTTGGATGTGTAGATTTATATCTTTCATCAGTGTTGGGATTTTTTTGGCTATTATTTCTTCAGCTATTTTTTCTTTCTGTCTCATTCTTTTCTGTCTTTCTGAGAGTCCTATTATATGTATGTTGGTATATTTAGTAGTGTTCTATAAGTCTTTTAGGCTCTGTTTATTTTCCTTGGATGTGTGTGTTTGGGAGGAGTCAGACTGGAGAAAGGTGGGCTATACCCCATAAGATCCTTGCCTGGATATCTTTGAGGTAGCTTCTGATAGTGGGGAGAGAGGTTGGGGGTCAAGACAACACCTCTTCACAAGTTCAAGGCAGGGGGTGTAGGACTAGGATCCCATTGGGCTACCTCAGAACCTTAGAGGAGCTGGAGGCTAAAGTTGGCGATTGAGAGCAGCCCTCGGCCCCACCCATATCACATCAAATACTTAAAAAGCAGCCACGTGATATATACTTTTTCTCAGTAAACCTTTTTGAGAGGATTTCTGTACTTTTTCTGTTGCATTTATTTGGCTACATGTAGCTCATATAATTCACAATTGGTTATCGTTCTTTCTCAGCAATCAGAAGTTCTTTTTATTTTTTTTACAGGAACAGAGAGAGAGTCAGAGAGGGGGATAGATAGGACCAGACAAACAGGAACGCAGAGAGATGAGAAGCATCAATCATTAGTTTTTTGTTGCCATCGCAACACCTTAGTTGTTCATTGATTGCTTTCTCACATGCGCCTTGACCGCGGGCCTTCAGCAGACTGAGAAACCCCTTGCTGGAGCCAGCGACCTTGGGTCCAAGCTGAAGAGCTTTTGCTCAAGCCAGATGGACCTGCGCTCAAGCTGGCGAGCTCAGGGTCTCGAACTTGGGTCTTCCACATCCCAGTCCGATGCTCTATCCACTGCACCACCACCTGGTCAGGCAGCAATCAGAAGTTCTTGATAAGTGAGAACAAATGACCTACAAACTGTATATAATGAAAAGGTTATGAATGCTAAATTTCACATTTGACTTTTGGTAGTTGCTGTTTGGATTTTGGAGCGTGTGTTTTCTTTCCCCCAAATGTTCCCACTGGCTCAGGCCTGATGTGTTGTGTTTATAATGCTTGGTGGATAAATCAGCTCCCAGCATATATGGGGATTTGTTGAAAGAAGAAATGCGGGTAGCCTGGCTGCTGGTGGCACAGTGGATAGAGCATTGATGTGGGATACTAAGGTTGCAGGTTCAAACCCCTGAGGTTGCTGGCTTGAGCATGGGATCATCAAAATGATCCCAAGGTCACTGGCTTGAGTAAGGGGTCACTGGCTCTGTATGAGCCCCCTGGTCAAGGCACATATGAGCAGCAACCAATGAACTCAAGTGACACAACTACTAGTGATACTTCTCTTTCTCTCCCTCAAAAAAAAAATCTCTCTTTCTCTCTCTCTCTCTCTCTCTCTCTCTCTCTCTCTCTCTCTCTCTCTCTCTCTCTCTCTCTCTCTCTCTATATATATATATATATATATATATATATATATATATATATATATATATATATAAAATAAATGCAGGTAGAGGGGGCTGGCTAGGTTTGAGCAGAGGTCTGCACCTCTGTGGCAGGCAATGGGATTTGGTGGATAAGTAGGCCATTTCCCTCACCCTTCATGGGGAATGACTGAGATATATGTCCCAATTAACCCCTAGAGGTCCCTATGGGATTGAGCTCTAGCTGCCCACAATGGAAACTTGCATATCAATACACTCTTTAACCTGACCTGTGATGGTGCAGTGGATAAAGCATCATAACTTGGAATGCTGAGGTCACCAGTTTGAAACCCGAGACTTGCCTAATCAAGGTACATATAGGAGTTGATGCTTCCTGCTCCTTTCCCTTTCTCTCTCTCTCTCTCTCTCTCTCTCTCTCTCTAAAATGAATAAGGTCTTAAAAAAATCAATATACCTTTTATCAACTTAGTTCCCTTCCCGGTCTGACTTCTCATTCCCCTTCCAGCATTTCCTGGATCACTCCCCAATTAAACTACCTGCACTGCAATCTTTATCTCTCTCTCAGCTTCTGGGGGACCCAGAGAGTGCAGACATTCTCTGCAGGTCTCCATTTGCTTGTCAGGCCAAAAAGAAGACTCCCCCTCTTATCAAGGCTGTGAGGCTGGGGGCTAAGTTCCCTGTCCACCCCTCCCAGGGTCCTTAGTTCCTGGGGAATAGAAAGGGAAGAAGCCTATGAGAACAGGTTTCTACCCCCTGCTGTCCCTGTCCCTGAGGCTCACTTGTCTGGGACATCTTCCAGGTGCGGAGGTGAGCGCTGCAGCTGGGAGAAAGTCAGCCATCAGAGAAGCCACGGAAGAGGCAGCTGTCCAGAGATGTTCACTGGGGTGGCATCAGGGAGCAGGAAGGAGGGCCAGTGGTCCTGTCACCACAAGTCAGCCTCCTGAAGCTGGGTGGTGTCACTTGGGAGGCAGTGAGTGAGGCAGCATACCTTAGAGGGAGGAGGGGTGAAGAAGCAAATGGGCACTTCTTCTGTGTGCTCTGACTGGGAATCGAACCCGGGACTTCCACACGCTGGGCCAATGCTCTACCACTGAGCCAACTAGCCAGGGCCATCAGCAGTACTTTTTACTTTCTTTAAAAAATGTTACATAGCTCTGGACAGGTTGCTCAGTGGATAAAGCATCCCCCTAGTGTGCTGAGGTCGTGGGTTCAATCTCCGATTAGGGCACATACGAGAAGCAATCAATGAGTGCACAAGTAAAGTGGAACAAGTTGATGCTTCTCTCTGTCTCTTTCTTCCTCTCCCCTTTTTCTTTCTCTCTGTCTCTTCAAATCAATGGAAAAATTTTTAAAAAGCTACATGTCATATTTTATCACTACATTTTGGGAGAGAAGAGCACATAGAAGGTAGATATTTGCAAATCTTTCTGAATCCTTTTGATGAATTCAATACGTTTTTTTCCAATGGAGCAGTTAAAAAGAAGGATTATATTTCATTACATGTAAAATAACATAAACTCAATATTCAGTGTTTATAAAGTTTCATGGGTGCTCAACCATGCCCATTCCTTGATGTATTGTTTATTGTGGCTTCCACTCCATAGCAGCAGAGCTGAGTTTTAGTGACAGAAATTGTATGACCCATGAAGCTGCTGCTGATACTTACTCTCTGGCCCTTCGCAGAAAAAGTTTTCTGGCCCCTAATTCATGGTATGGCCCTTAGCAGCTTGATTCTGTGTCATAGGCCATCCCCATATTCCTGCTTAGCCTTTATCATGGTCACCTCTCCCCTGTAGACCAATGCTGGTGGTGAGGGCTGATCCCTGCCACCCTCTACAGCCCCCTGTACACTCTACTCCCCTTTCACGGTGGGTTGTTTTTCAGAACATCCCAGGCTTCGTCCCACCATGGAAACTTTGCACATGTTGTTCCCTCTCAATGGCAGATTACACAAGAGGTATGCAGAATTGGTACAGTTCACTGCTAGGATAAATTTTGTAAGTGACACTATCGCCATCTGGTGACAACTTCCTCAAACTGTAGCTGCAATTCTTTGAAAGCATTTGACGTGGACTGTCAGTGTCCTCTCCAAGACATGGCAGTGTCTAAAAACCACAAAAAGTCCAGATCCTGTTTTCACATATCTCTGAGCTGATGGCCTATTTGGGTTTCAAACTTCTATAGCCTCACTCCCTCCCACCATCTACCCTTGTGATCCTCAGACTTGAAGGGTCATACAAAACCCTTGAGGTTACTAAAATTATGATTCAGTGAGTGGTCTGCCATAGCGTCTGAATCTTCATTTCTTGCAAGCTTCTGAAATGTTGATGCTTTTGATTCATGACCTACACGAGTGCCAGGCTTTACTTTTTCTATAAAAAAATGGGTCAATATGGGGGAGCAAGATGGCGATGGAGTAGGCGGACGTACCAACTTCCAACTCCCAGAACCAAAGTGGATTATAACTCAATTTTAAGAACCATCATCTGGATAAACCAACTTTGAACTAAACTTAGTGGACTCTTCAACCAAGGAACACAGAAGAAGCCACATTGAGACTGGTAGGAATAGTGAAAATGCGAAGTGGGCTGCCCAGCTCCCCGGAGCAAACAGCAGCCAGGAGAGACCCACGGGGCGGGAGGAGAGTTTGGCAGAGAAGGAGGGACCTGGGTCCCAGGAACAAAGCCCCAGCCTGCAGTCCCAGAGCCTAGAAAAGGCGTTTGGAGAGTATTGAGCTGTGAAACAAGTGAGGATTCTGTTTGTGAGAAAGAGACAGTTTTCTCAGACCCAAGATTCTTAAAGGGACAGTGCAGAAAACCTCTCTCACAGCCACTCACCCAGGGCTCCGGAGAACGGAGGCAGAGGAGAGGACCAGAGCAGTGGGAAGAGAGAGTAAACTGGAAGGCACAGGGAGAAACACTCTGAGGGACAGCCACCCTAACCCCTGGGCTAAGTCACTTCCCTAATCAAAAACAAATATTTCCCCTGGAACTAGCAATACCAGCAAAGGGAGACAGGACACCAGCCAAACAAGCTCTCCTGCAGCACTTAGAGCAGAGCTGCTTAGATGGAGGGAGCTTCCAGGTCTACAGTATGGAGTGTTAGGGTCTGAACTGTGGGGTCCCTTCCTACTCTGCTGAGGGTTGCTGGAGGGACAGTGCCGGGGGGATGCTGAAATGCGGTTCTGTGGGCAGGGGCGGAGGCCCAGCCAATGTGAGCTCGGTCTAGTCCAGCAGGGGTGGAGGGGACTCGTGAAAGCTGTCCGGCAGCTGTGGGCCCGCCTGCAGCCCCACCTGCGGGGGAAAAGCGGAAGGCCAAGAACGAGCAGAGATCTGCTCTGCGACCCTGCGCAAGCTGGCCGTGACTGTGGGGATGGGGCTAGGACCAGGGACAGGCAGAGGCTCGCGGCTGAGCTCACACCAGCAGCCCCAACCGGCCAGAGAAACCGCAGTTTGCCATCCTGCATGCGCGAGTTGGCTCTGAATGCAGCTGAGCGTATGCCAGCAGCCACGCCTGGCCCAATAAACCACAGTTTGAGATCCTGCGCAGGAGGGCCATGGCCTCAAGGGCGGGGCTAAAGCTCCGGACAAGCAAAGGCTCATAGCTGAGAGCACGTCAGCAGCCCCATTCAATCCGAGAAACTGTGGAGATCAGGCTCTGACCGCGGGGGCTGAACGGAAGCCTGGAAACAGGCTGGGTCCGCAGATGAACAAAGGTGCTCACCTCTAACCTTGGTGCTGAGGCTTGTGGCTTGAGTGACAGCTCCTCCCATGGAGGAGAGGCAGAAATCACAGCAACAGCCACAGTAGCCGGTGCTGGCAATGCCCATACCCAGCCACCCTAGGCAGAAGCAGAGGCGGTGGCAGGCCTGCAGACAGACCACACCTAGACAAAACAAAGGCAACACCTACTGGACTCCAGTGGCCACACCCTTCTTATACACAATTAAAATGCGCAGGCAGAGAAATGCAAACCAAATGAATCAAGAGAAATCACCAGAGAAGGACCTGAATGAACCAGATATAACCAAATTACCAGATGCAAAATTTAGAATAATGATAGTTAGGATGTTCAAAGACATTAGAGCAACAATGGATAGTCATTATGAACACCTAAATAAAGAGATAACAACTATAAAAAATGAAATTGAAATAATAAAAAAAGAATCAGACAGAAGTGACAAATACAGTATCAGAACTGAAGACCACAATGGAAGGAATTAAAAGCAGGATGAATGAAACTGAGGATCGAGTCAGCAAGTTAGAGGACACAATAAACAAAGGCACAGAAGGAGAGCAGAAAAAGGAAAAGAGACTCAAAATATGTGAGGAAACTCTAAGGGAGCTCTGTGACAACATGAAGAGAAATAACATTCGCATCATAGGGGTTCCTGAAGAAGAGGAGAGAGAACAAGAAATAGAAACTTTGTTCAATCAAATGATAGCAGAAAACTTCCCTAAATTAAGACTGGAAAACATTCCACACATTCAAGAAGCATAGAGAACTCCATTAAAGAGAAACCCAAAGAAATCTACACCAAGACACATCATAGTTAAAAAAACAAAGCTAAGGGATAAAGAGAAAATTTTAAAAGCTGCTAGAGAAAAAAAGGCTATCACCTAAAAAGGAGCCCCCATAAGGATGACATCGGACTTCTCAACAGAAACACTTGAGGCCAAAAGGGAATGGCAAGATATATTCAAAGTAATGCAGAACGAGAACCTACAAACAAGACTACTCTATCCAGCAAGTCTAACATTTAAAATTGAAGGAGAAATAAAGAGAATTCATTAAAACCAAACCAATTCTGCAAGAGATGCTAAGGGGCCTGTTGTGAACAGTTCAAAGAGGGAAAAGAATATAGCAAAAGAAGAATACAGCTTTAAAGAATAAAATGGCAATAAACAACTACATATCAATAATAAACATAAAAGTAAATGGATTAAATGATCCAATCAAAAGACATAGGGTAGCTGCATGGATAAAGAAACAGGACCCATACATATGCTGTCTACAAGACACACACCTTAAAAGATGCACATAGACTGAAGGTAAAAGGATGAAAAAAAATATTTCATGCAAATGGAAATGAAAAAAGGCCGGGGTAGCAATACTTATATCTGACAAAATGGACTTTAACACAAAGACTGTATGTAGTAAGAGATAAAGAAGGACAATACATAATGATAAAGGGGACAATTCAACAGGAAGATATAACTATTATAAATATCTATGCACCAAATATAGGAGCCCCGACATACTTAAAGCAGACCTTGATGGATATAAAGGGTGAGATTAACAGCAATACTATAATAGTAGGGGATTTCAATACCCCACTAACAACACTGGATAAATCCTCAAGAAAGAAAATCAATAAAGAAACAGCAGACTTAAAGGATACACTAGATCAACTTGATTTAATAGATATCTTCAGAACTTTTCACCCTAAAGCAGTAGAATATACATTCTTCTCAAGTGCTCATGGTACATTTTCTAGGATAGACCACATATTAGGACATAAAAATGGTCTCAATAAATTTAAGAAGATTGAAATCATATCAAACATTTTCTCTGATCACAATGCCATGAAACTAGAAATTAACCACAAAATAAAAACTGAAAAATACTCAAACACTTGAAAACTAAATAGCATAATATTAAATAATGAATGAATTAACAATGAGAGCAAAGAAGGAATAAAAAAGTTTCTAGAAACAAATGATAATGAGCATACATCAACTCAAATTTTATGGGACACAGCAAAAGCAGTTCTGAGAGGGAAGTTTATTGCACTACAGGCATATCATAAGAAGCTAGAAAAAGCTCAAATAAGCAACCTGACCCTGCAGCTAAAAGAACTAGAAAAACAACAACAAATAAAACCCAAGACAAGTAGAAGGAAGAAAATAAAGATCATAGCAGAAATAAATGACATAGAAGCTAAGGAAACAATACAGAGCATCAATGAAACCAGAAGCTGGTTCTTTGAAAAGGTAAACAAGATTGATGAACCTTTAACTAGACTCACCAAGAAAAAAAAAAAGAGAGGACTCAAATAAATAAAATTAGAAAGGACAATGGAGAAATAACAACTGACACAACAGAAATACAAAGCATTGTAAGAAAATACTATGAAGAACTCTATGCCAAAAAATTAGACAATCTTGGTGAAATGGACAAATTTCTTGAATCACATAACCTTCCAAAAATCAATCTGGAAGAATCAGAACACCTAAACAGACCAATTACAACAAATGAGATAGAAACAGTTATCAAAAAACTCCCAAAAGAGAAAAGTCCTGGGCCTGATGGCTTCACAAGTGAATTCTATCAAAAATTCAAAGAAGAGCCTGACCTATGGTGGCGCAGTGGATAAAGCGTCGACCTGGGAACACTGAGGTCGCCAGTTCAAAACCCTTCCCTGGTCCGGTCAAGGCACAAATGGAGTTGATGCTTTCAGCTCCTACCCCCTTTCTCTCTTTCTCTCTCTCTCTCTCTCACTCCGTGTCTCCTCTCTAAAATGAATAAAATAAAAATAAAATAAATTTTAAAAAAAATTCAAAGAAGAACTAACTCCTATCCTCCTCAAGCTATTTCAAAAAATTCAAGAGGAAGGAAGACTTCCAAACTTTTATGATGCAAGCAAATTCTGATCCCCAAACCGGGCAAAGACAACACAAAGAAAGAAAATTATGGACCTATATCCCTGATGAATTTAGACACTAAATTTCTCAACAAAATATTAGCCAACCGGATCCAGCAATATATGAAAAAAATCATACACCATGATTAAGTGGGATTTATTCTGGAGAGGCAAGGCTGGTTCAATATTCGCAAATCAATCAATGTGATTCATCACATAAACAAAAGGAAGGACAAAAATCACATGATAATTTCAATAGATGCAGAAAAGGCATTTGATAAAATCCAGCACCCATTCATGCTCAAAACTCTCAGTAAAGTGGGAATACAGGGAACATTCCTTAACATGATAAAGGCCATCTACGACAAACCCACAGCAAACATCATACTAAATGGACAAAAATTAAAAGCAATCCCCTTAAGATCAGGAACCAGGCAGGGGTGCCCCCTTTCACCACTCTTATTCAACATAGTTCTGGAAATCCTAGCTACAGCAATCAGACAAGAAGAAGAAATAAAAGGCATCCAAACTGGAAAAGAAGAAGTAAAACTGCCATTATTTACTGATGATATGATATTGTATATTGAAAACCCTAAAGTCTCAGTCAAAAGCTACTGGACCTGATAAATGAATTCAGCAACATGGCAGGATATAAAATTAATACTCAGAAATCAGAGGCATTTCTATATACCAACAATGAACTGTGAGCAAAAGAAATTAAAGAAACAATCCCCTTCACTATTGCAACCAAAAAAATAAAGTACCTAGGAGTAAATTTAACCAAGGAGGTTAAGGACTTGTACTCAGAAAATAATAAAACATTGATAAAAGAAATCAAGGAAGATACAAACAAGTGGAAGCATATACCGTGCTCATGGTTAGGAAGAATAAACATCATTAAAATGTCTATATTACCCAAAGCAATTTATAAATTCAATGCAATACCAATTAAAATACCAATGACATACTTCAAATATATAGAACACATATTCCAAAAATTTATATGGAACCAAAAAAGAACACGAATAGCCTCAGCAATCTTAAAAAGAAAAAATAAAGCAGGAGGTATCACTCTTCCGGATATCAAGGTTTACTACAAGGCCATTGTACTCAAGACAGCCTGGTACTGGCATAAGAACAGGTACATAGATCAATTGAACAGAACAGAGAACCCAGAAATAAACCCACAGCTTTATGGACAACTGATATTTGACAAAGGAGGAAAGAACATACAATGGAGTAAAGACAGCCTCTTTAACAAATGGTGTTGGGAAAATTGGACATCTACCTGCAAAAAAATGAAACTAGACCATCAACTTACACCATTCACAGAAACAAAGTCAAAATAGATAAAAGACTTAAACGTAAGATGTGAAACCATAAGCATCTTAGAAGAAAACATAGGCAGCAAGTTCTCCGACATCTGTAGCAGCAATATATTTGCCGATTTATCTCCATGGGCAAATGAAATAAAAGGCAAGATAAACAAATGGGACTATATCAAACTAAAAAGTTTTTGCACAGCTAAAGACAATAAGAACAGGAACATATTCGACAGCACGTCTGATAAGCGGTTAATAACTAAAATTTATAAGGAACTTATAAAACTCAACACCAGGAAGACAAACAATCCAATCAAAAAATGGGCCAAAGAAATGAATAGAAATTTCTCCAAAGAGGACATACAGATGGCCAATAGGCATATGAAAAAATGCTCAACATCACTAATCATTAGAGAAATGCAAATTAAAACCACAATGAGATATCACCTCACACCAGTCAGAATGGCACTTATCAGCAAAACAACACAGAATAAGTGCTGGCGAGGTTGTGGAGAAAAAGGGATCCCTCCTGCAGTGCTGTTGGGAATGCAGACTGGTGCAGTCACTGTGGAAAACAGTATGGAGATTCCTCAAAAAATTAAAAATCAAACTGCCTTTTGACCCAGCTATCCCACTTATAGGAATATACCCTAAGAACACCATAGCACTGTTCAAAAAGAAGAAATGTGCCCCCATGTTTGTGGCAGCATTGTTCACAATAGCGAAGAGCTGGAAACAGCCCAAGTGTCCGTCAGAGGACGAGTGGATTAAAAAGCTTTGGTACATATATACTATGGAATACTACTCAGCCATAAGAAATGATGACATCGGATCATTTACAACAAAATGGATGGAACTTGATAACATTATACGGAGTGAAATACGTAAAACAGAAAAAAACTGAGAACAGCATGGATTCATACATAGGTGGGACATAAAGGTGAGACTATGAGACATGGACAAGAGAGTGGTGGTTACGTGGTGGGGGGAGGGAGGAGAGGGTGGGATAGGGAGGAGGGGAGGGGCACAGGGAAAACCAGATAGAAGGTGACAGAGGACAATTTGACTTTGGGTGATGGGTATGCAACATAATTGAATGATAAGATAACCTGGAGATGTTTTCTTTGAACATATGTACCCTGATTTATTGGTGTCACCCCATTAAAATTAATAAAAAAAAAGGGTCAATCCTGATCAGGCAGTGGCGCAGTGGATGGAGCGCCGGACTGGGATGTGGAAAACCCAGGTTCGAGACCCCGAGCTTGCCAGCTTGAGCGCGTGCTCATCTGGCTTGAGCAAAAGCTCACCAGCTTGGACCCAAGGTCGCTGGCTCCAGCAAGGGGTTGCTCGGTCTGCTGATGGCCCATGGTCAAGGCACATGTGAGAAAGCAATCAGTGAACAACTATGGTGTTGCAGCAGCAACGAAAAACTAATGATTGATGCTTCTCGTCTCTCTCCGTTCCTGTCCGTGTGTCCCTCTCTCTGACTCTCTCTGTCCCTGTAAAAAAAAAAAAAAAAAAAAAAATATATATATATATATATATATATATATATATATATATATATATATATATATATAAACAGTAGAAAAAAAAAAAAGGGCCAACAGACTCAGTAAAGGGCCAGATAGTAAATATTTTTGACTATGCATGCTATAGGGTCTCTGTTGAGACTATTCAACTCTTTCATGTGGCTTGAACGATAATACAGAAGCAAATGAGCTTGGCTACATTCCCATTAAGCTTTATTTATGGGTGATGAAAGAATTTTATATAATTTTAATCTGTCACAGGATAGTCTTCACCTTTTAATTTTTTCCAATCATTTGAAAATGTGAAAACCAGCCCTGGCTGGGTAGCTCAGTTCGTTAGAGCGTTGTGCTGATACACCAAGGTTGTGCATTCAATCCCCAGTTGGGGCACATACAAAAACAAATCAAAGAGGCCCTGGACGGTTGGCTCAGTGGAGAAAGCATTGCCTGGTGTAAGGGTGTCTCAGGTTCCATCGCTGGTCAGGGCACACATGAGAAGTGACCATCTGCTTCTCTTCCTCTCCCTTTCTCCCTTCCCTCCCTCTTCCCCTCTTATAGCCAGTGACTTGGTTGGTCTGAGCATGGGCCCCAGGCACTGAGGATAGCTCAGTTGATTTAAGCATCAGCCTGGGGGCTTGCTGGGTGGATCCTGGTCGGGGTGCATGTGGGAGTTTGTCTCCTCCCACTTAAAAAAAAAAAAAGGACTCAACCAATGAATTCATAACTAAGTGGAACAACAAATCCATGTCTGTCTTTTGCTCCCTTTCTCTCTGAAATCAGTAATAAAACTAAAAGAATAAAATAAAATAAATGTAAAAACCATTCTTAGCTCACAGATTGTAGCAAAACAGGCTTCCAGTTGGATTTGACTCACAGGGACTTAGTTTGCAGCCACCTGGTCTAGGCACTGAATTCTAGATAATATTGCGTGTCATTCAGACCTGGGCTCTGAGGTGAGTCCTCTGTGAAACCTTGGCTACCATTTATTAGCAGCGTCCCTTTTAACCCCAGTTTTGTCATCTGTAAAATAGGGAGTTATATTACCTACCTTGTAGTGTTGTTGAAAATTTAATGAGATAATGCTTATAAAAGGCTCAGTACCATGCCAAATGCATAACAAATCTCGGCTTGGTGTCATTCTTGTCGTCACACTGAGACCCGTAAGATAAATTCATCCATTTAAATCCATCATATTTTTGGTTTTGTTACAGCCCAGATTCCTTTAACGAGAACACTCGGTAGGTCATGAATTTGAGAGGATGAATCTGGGCGTGGATTTTGCATAATGCCAACCCTTCCTAAACTAACCGTATGCATTTGCTAGGGCTGAATAACCAAGTACCACACACTGGGCGACTTACGCAACAGAAGTTTATTCTCTCACAGTTTTGGAGGCCAGAACTGTGAGAGATCAAAGTTGTCGGCAGGGTCGGTTCTCTATGGGGGCTCTGCAAGGGGAACTTCTGTGCCTCTACCCTGGCTTCTGCTGCTCTGCTGGCAGTTGTCACTGCTTGGCTTATAGAGCATCACCCCATCTCCCCCTTCATCTTCACATGGTGTGCTTCCTGTGTGTGTGTCTGTGTCCATGTTCTCTCTTTTTAAAAATTAAATTAATTGGGGTGACATTGGTTAATAAGATCATATAGATTTCAAGTGCACATTCTATGATGCATGATCTGTATATTGCATTGTATGCCCTGCAGCCTAAGCCAAACCATTTTTTATCACCATATATTTGGCCTCCTTTACCCCCCATTACCCCCATTCCTCCATCTGGTAACCACTATACTGTCGTCTGTATCTATGATTTTTAGTTTTATATCTCACATATGAGTGAAATCATATAGATCTTAGCTTTTTCTGGCAGACTTATTTTGCTTAGCCTAATATTCTCAAGGTCCATTCATGCTGTTGCAAATTATTTTCTTATTTCTTATGGCTCAGTTATAGTCCATTGTATATATGTACCACATCTTCTTTATCCAATCCTCTATCAAAGGACACTTTGGTTGTCTCTATGTCTTGGCCACCATGAATAGTGAGTCTTTGCAAATACTTGTTTTCGAGATTTTTGGTAGATACCCAGTAGAGGGATTGCTTGGAACTTTATTCTTTTTTTTTTAAATCCTTATTTAAAAATTTTTTACTTATTGATTTTTAAATAGAAAGAGAGAGAGTGAGAAAAAGAAGGGGGAATGCTTTCAAAGAATTGCAGCTACAGTTTGAGGAAGTGGTCACCAGATGGAGAAGTGGGAAGCACCAACTCATAGTAGTTGCTTCCCGTATGTGCCTTGACTGGGCAAGCCCAGGGTTGCGAACTGGCGACCTCAGCATTCCAGGTCAATGCTTTCTCCACTGTGCCAGCACAGGTCAGGCTGGAACTTATTCTTAATTTTTTGCACATTCTTTCTTCTTACAAGGACATCAGTCATACTGGATCAGGATACGCTATCACATTCTGAGGTCCTGGGAGTTAGACTTCAACGTCTTTTTTGGAAGACACAATTCATAAAACAAACTTTCTGTGAGTTCCAGGCCACCTCATTCATTTGTTGCTGATTATGCCTGTAGCATTATATTGGGTTTGGAGCTAGGTGATGGAAACACATAGATTCTGGACCTAGTCTAGGGCCTATGTCCTCAAACTGTGGCCATGAGCTCCCCACATCAGCCACCTGGTGAACTTATGAAGAAGGCAGGTTCTAGGGTCTAGTGCTGGTCATTGGATCACAATCCCCATGAACCAGTGTCATGGTTTCCTAGGATCCAATGTGGGGAGGAGGCATTCATGGAAGGCCTGTTGATTACAAGGATCCCTACACTAAGTCATGGCCACAGGGCCCCTAGTGACACCTGGTGGCTGCTGCAGCCAAGTGTAAGAGAGCTAATCTCAGAAAATATCAAATCCAGCAGTTCTTAACCTTTTTTGAGGTACCGAACCCACCGGTTTCATATGCGCATTCACCGAACACTTCTTTAGTGATAAATAAAATATGATTTTTTTCCAAATTCAAGACATAGGTATATGGTTTCTTACTGGTGCACAAAATGAGCCGTGCATGAACATCACCTTGCTCAAAGAACAAAACCAACAAAGTGCATGAACTCACAACAAATTACGGTATTACTTTATTCTGGCCTCCGCAGCAGAGGCTTCTCCGAACCCCTGAGACCGACTCATCGAACCCCTAGGGTTCGATAGAACCCAGGTTAAGAACCACTGATCAAACTCCTTCCCCAAGTCACTAAGGAAGCACAGCTATGTAGCTGGCTAATATACTTTGTCTTTGTCAATATTAAAGTGAGAGTATCTGGTCTTTTGTTTGACTAATGTTACCCACATAAGGCTAGTATCCTAGGAAGGGTTGATTGGAAGTGTTCCCTGCTACCTTGATCTTCACAGGGAAGAAGAATCAAGGGGAAACTCTCCCCTTGTGTCTCTCCCTTTGGGTTCTTATAGCTCTTCATTCACCTCTTTGTGACACTTTGCCATGTTGTAACAATTTATTTACATTTATCTATCCTTCACTAGACTCTGAACACTTTGAGGTCAATATGGCATGCATCTTATTCTCCCCAGCACCCAACCATGGTCTTGGAACACAGTAGGTGCTCAATACCTGTTCTGCCCTAGGACTGAGAGGCGGTTGTTCAGCTTCCTCAAGGCTGTCTTCATGTCCTTGTTCCTTAGGCTGCAGATGAAGGGGCTCAGCATGAGGATGACCACCCCACACATCAGAGCAACTGTGTTGTCCTTCTGGGAGGACGTGAGAGATGTGGGCTGCAAATACACGGTGAAGATGGTGCCATAGAACAAAGACACCATGGTGAGTTGGGAGCCACAGTTGGAGAAGGCTTTCCACTTGCCCTGTACAGAAGAAATCTTGAAGACTACCTGGGAGATTCAGGCATGAGAGGAGGATGCACGAGAGTGGCTGACACCCATGAGGATGTGGAAAGCAAAGGTCACCAGTGTGTTGGTGTGCATGTCCAAGCAGGAGAGCTTCAACAGGGGCATGAGGTCGAAGAAAAAGTGGGAGATTTTGGAGTTTGCACAGGTCAGTTGAGCCATAAAGCAGGTGGGCACTAGTGACTGGATGTTGGTGATCAGCCACAGTCCACAGACATGGGGGTTCATGATGACCGAGCAGCACAGAGGATAGACAATGGCCACAGACTGGTCAATGGCCATCACAACCAGGAGAAAGCTGTCCATGGTCCCGAACAAGTGGAAGGCATACATCTGGGCAAGGCAGCTGGCAAAGGTGATGGCTTGGCTCTGGCACCAGAGGTTTGCCAGCATCTTGGGGACAGTACTGGATGAGAAGAAAGAATTGACAAGGGACAGGTTGCAGAGGAAGAAGTACATGGGCGTGTGCAGGTGGTGGTCTGAGCTGACGGCCAGGACGATGAGCAGGTTCCCAACGCAGTGACCAGGTACATGGACAGGAAGAGCCCGAATACGAGGGGCTGCAGGTTTGGTGCCTCTGAGAGTCCCAGGAGCAGGAATTCTGAGACTGCTGTTTGATTTTCTGGTTCCACGAACAACCTGTGTCTCTTGTGACCAAAAGGGGGAAGAGGGAGAGGGATGCAACATAAAGCTGGAAGTCAGAGATGCAGGTCTAGTCCTGGGTTTCCACTGCTGGCTGGAGGATTCTGTGAAAATCCATGCAGTCCTTACAGCAAAGCTCTTTGTGTTTCTCGCCTCCAGTGGATGTCTGTTTCCCTAAACAAAACTGCCCATGCCTGAGATAGTCTGCATCTCAAAGACCTAACTTAGTTGTGTGGAGACAACGTGCATATTTTTCATAACCATCTTTGTGTCTCTTCAGTGGAGCAAAGATTTGTAAAAACAAATAAAATGAAAACACACCTAAACTGAAGCCCAACACCATTTTGAAAGGAAAGCCTGGCCTGACCTGTGGTGGCGCAGTGGATCTAGCATTGACCTGGAACTCTGAGGTCACCGGTTCAAAACCCTGGGCTTGCCCGGTCAAGGCCATAAGGGAGTTGATGCTTCCTGCTCCTCCCCCCTTCTCTCTCTCTCTCCTCTCTCTCTCTCTTCTCTAAAATGAATAAATAAATAAAAATAATTAAAAGGAAACTCTGTCTGCCTTTCTTTTCTTCTTTCCCTTTACCACAGGTCTTTTCTCTCCTCCCTCCCTTTCATCCTTTCAACAACAAGATGTAATTTTAGCATCAATATTGGGTTAATGACAAAGGCTATAAAGACAGGTAACACCCTTTCCCTGATTCCAATCAACCTCAAAGTTATTAGTGGTCCTTTTTGATCTGCTACCATGTAATCATGGCAATAGATTCCCCCTGCTTTTGTGGTGATGAGGGCCAGTGTTGAAAAATCCTGTCATAGTGGGAAGATAAATGTGCACAGACATACCTTTTACATTTTTTTTAAGTGAGAGGAGGGGAGATAGTGACACAGACTCCAACATGGGCCCTGACTGGGATCCATCTGGGAATCCTATTTGGGGTGGATGCTCAAATCAACCGAGCCACCCTCAGCACCCAGGGCCAATACTTGAACCAATTGAGCCACTGGCTACAGGAGGGGAAGAGGGAGAGGAAAGAGGGGGGGGGTGAGAAGCAGATGGTTGCTTCTCATGTGTGTTCTGACCAGGAATTGAACTTGGGTCGTCCATACGCTGGACTGATGCTCTATCCACTGAGCCAACTGGCCAGGGCCACCTTTTGCATTTTAACTGAAGTCAAGCATGTAAATTTATTCACCAGGCTGATGAGGACCATGTCTTTTCTCTGAGTATTGTCAATATAAAAAACATCTAAACTTGCAGAGAATTTTTATGAGTTTATTTGATCCAAACTGGTGGTGACAACTGCCTGGAAGCAAAAGCTCAGCGGAATGAAAAAATGCTCCAGAGAATGGCAGTTTTGCAACTTATTTTATGCGTGAGAATCAGAGAAGGAGACTTGAGGGTTACATGAAATCCACTGGTGATAGATTAGGGGCAAGAGAAAGCAAATGGTGGTGGTGGGCTCTCTGAGATTGGATAAACAGTAAAATTAAGAGACACTTTTTTATTTTTAACTTTAGTGGATACAGGATAGTTGATCTTTAACATTTACAGCACATAGAGATGGTATTCAGGGAACAAGATAACAAGAGGGTTCTATGTTCTCCTGCTCTGGTGCAAGGTTGTGCCCTGAGGAGTCTGGAAAAGTAGATTACTCTGATGTTTCAAGGGTACATTATTTTAGATGAAAAAGACAATAATAGACAGGCTTGCTTATGGTTAAGATTGACCTTTGTCAAGGAAGTTACAGGCCTAGGACACAACTACCTGCCATGACTTGCTTTTAGTGAGGAGTTTTATGCTCAGACAGCCTTACGTGGTTACATTACCTTCAGTCTCTGAGCTTGTGCAGTTTAGTACATGGCGCCCTGTTTCATTCACATGGCAAGTGCATTGATGGTTGCAAGTGCATTGATGGTTAGTTTCAAGATTTCTTCTCTTTTTTTACAGGGACAGAAAGAGTCAGAGAGAGAGAGAGATAGGGACAGACAGACAGGAACGGAGAGCGATGAGAACATCAATCATCAGTTTTTCGTTGCAACACCTTAGTTGTTTATGTTGTTCATTGATTGCTTTCTCACATGTGCCTTGACCGCGGACCTTCAGCAGACTGAGTAACCCCTTGCTTGAGCCAGCAATCTTGGGTCCAAGCTGGCGAGCTTTTGCTTAAGCCAGATGGGCCTGCGCTCAAGCTGGCGAGCTCAGGGTCTTGAACCTGGGTCCTCCGCATCCCAGTCCAACGCTCTATCCACTGCGCCACCGCCTGGTCAGGCAATGGTTGGTTTCCACTTTCTTGCTTAATCCATGCACATAAGCTGCTGTTTATGCTCTTGTTTCCTTCATTCATCTGGAACAAGAAGTTAAGGGTCTTTGCAAAACAATCTGCATGCAGGATCCTTTCATACTTTTACACTTTTATACCCAAATTGTTTTCAATCATCTTGCTCACACCTAATCTGACAGCAATTATTTTTTTTAGTGATGCCTTTTTATCATCTTTCCAAAGCATTCAACTTGGGTTCTATAAAACCACATTTCCTTTTCTCTCCTTCCCTCCCTCTCTTTCTTCCTTTTTCTTGTAGTTTCTTTTTTCAGTTAGATAACACTTAATTAAACGATACAATTGCAACAGCAACTACCACCAGCATAAACAGGTAGGAGATTACCTAAAACAATTCGACTCAACTGACGAGAGCAGAAATGCTTCAGTGAGCTAGCGGGTAGTTTTCTGGCCATGAGCATTCTGCATGCTGGGACAGTGGTTCGTATATGTTCATGGGGAATAGAGACCATGGGTGAACCCCACAAGCTAATTAAATGGAGGTTTTAAAGAGAGCTTTTACAGTAAAAAATATGTGGAGCTTCAGCAGTAGCTTTTCAGGACAAGAAATTTTATATTTCTTATGTTCTAAACAGTCTCGATAACCTGAGACAGTTTTGCACCCTCAGTAAAATATACACTGTTAGGTCATGCCAAACAGCTGTTTAAAACATTTGTTCAAAATGAAAACTCTGAGACATAGCCCAGACTGTTCAAAGTTAAACCAAAGTGTGTAATGTAATTGTTAGGATGACAGGAAAAGAGTTTATAAGTTAACATTCTGATATAAACTATCATGAGAATAGCAACTAAAGTGGTGAATACAGGAGAGCAAGATATAATCAAATGCAAACATGCAGGAATGTTCTTATGATATTCCCATTTACCATTTTCAATTGCTAGGACCCTGGCTGTACTTCCTCATCAATTTAGAGAGGAACTTTCTTTTTTTTTTTTTTTAAATTTCTTTTTATTTTATTCATTTTAGAGAGGAGACACAGAGAGAGAGTGAGAGAGAGAGAAAGGGGGGAGGAGCTGGAAGCATCAACTCCCATATGTGCCTTGACCAGACCAGTGCAGGGTTTTGAACTGGTGACCTGAGTGTTCCCAGGTCGACGCTTTATCCACTGCGCCACCACAGGTCAGGCCAGAGAGGAACTTTCTAGGCCATTTTACCCTGGGCCGTTTTCTTGCGCGTGTGTGTGTGTGTGTGTGTGTGTGTGTGTGTGTGTGTGAGAGAGAGAGAGAGAGAGAGAGAGAGACAGGAAGAGAGACAGGAACTTTAAGCTGTTCCTGTAGTATGTGCCCTGACCTGGGATTGAACTGGCAACCTCTGTGCTTTGGATGACACTCCAACTAACTGAGCTATCTGGCCAGGGTTTTATTTTTTGTTTATTGATTGATTTTCAGAGAGACAGAGAGAGGAAGGGAGAGGAGGGGTGGGCAAAGGGAAGCATTCATTTGTTATTCCACTCAGTCTTGCACTCATTGGTTGCTTCCCATGCGTGCCCTGACTGGGGATAGAACCTGCAACCTTGTTGTTTTGGGATGACAACTCTAATCAACTGAACTAACTGGCCAAGATTTTCTTTTTTCTTTTTTTTTAAGCAAGAGGAGGGGAGATCAACAGACTCCTGCATGTGCCCCCACTGGAATCTACCCGGCAACTCTGTCTGATGCTGGGATCAACTGAGCTATCCTCAGAGTCTGAGCCTGATGCTTGGACCATTTGAGCCACTGGCTGAGAGAGGACACAAGTATCCTTTTGGTGTGGCAAAAATGTTCTGTAACTAAATATAGGTGATGGCTGTACAACATTGCAAATGTAATAATATCATATGATAGACTGATCTGAGGTGGCACAGTGGATAAAGCCTCAACCTGGAGCGATAAGGTTGCCAGTTCGAAACCCTTGTCTTGCTCAGTCAAGGCACATGCGAGAAGGAACTATGAGTCGATGTTCTCTGCTCTTCCCCTCTCCTTACCTTTCTCTCTCTCTCTCTAAAAGAAGTCTATATTATATGATTAAAATATTATTTTTTTTTATTAAGCGAGAGGCAGTGAGGCAGAGCAGCAGACTCCTGTATGTGCCCTGACCAAGATCCACTTAGCAAGCCCACTAGGGGGCGACTTTTGGTGGTTTGTATATGAACATTTAAAGTATTTATTGCATGTTTTTATTTATATGCTTGTCTTTTATTTATGGCAAGTGATACTATCATAATAGATAACTGTTTCATTTTTTTTAAAAAAAAGCGAGAGCAGAGAGAGAGAGAAAAAGAGATAGAGAGAGAAAAGGTGGGGGAAGGAACAAGAAGCATCAACGTGTAACGGTTGCTTCTCATATGTACCTTGACCAGGCAAGCCCGGGGTTTTGAAACAGTGACCTCAGTGTTCCAGGTTGATGCTTTATTCACTGCACCACTTAGGTCAGCCCATTTCATTTCTTAAATAACAACTTTACTGATACGTAATTCTCACACCATAAAATTCACCCTTTGAAAGTATGCACATTTCAATGGTCTTTGGTATATTAAAAAAGCGGTGCAATTGTCACCAATATTCAATTTGAGAACTCGTTTATCCCCCCAAGAGGAAACCCCATACCCTTTAAACAGTCATTCTCCATTTCTCCCCTCCTTCACCCCTCCAATCACTAATCTGCTTTCTGTCTCTATGATTTGTCTATTCTGGACAATTCATATATGTGGAATTATATAGTATGTAGCTTTTTCCACTTAACATAATGTTCTCAAAGTTTATCCATGCTGCAGCTTTTCTTTTTTTTTTTTAAGAGAATTTTTAAAAAATACTTTATTTATTCATTTTAGAGAGGAGAGAGAGAAAGAGAAAGAGACAGAAGGGAGAAGAAGGAAGCATCAACTCCCATATGTGCCTTGACCAGGCAAGCCTAGGGTTTTGAACCGGCAACCTCACATTCCAGGTCAACACTTTATCCACTGCGCCACCACAGGTCAGGCCCATATTAGCTTTTCATTCCTTCTTAATGCCAAGTAATGTTGCATTGTATGGATAATAGTTTCCTTTTAAGTAAAAAATAGAATTGCTGTAAAGAAAGGTATCAATGAAATAATAATATAGGGATATGTAGATATGGATGAAGATAGTATGCAAAATGCTGAGGTCTGGGAAACTGTAATATAGAAACCTCATTTGGCCTGACCAGGCAGTGGCTCAGTGGATAGAGCATCGGACTGGGATGTGGAGAACCCAGGTTTATGCGGAGAACCCAGGTTTGAGACCCCGAGGTCGCCAGCTTGAGCGTGGGCCCATCTGGCTTGAGCAAAGCTCACCAGCTTGGACCCAAGGTCGCTGGCTCTAGCAAGGGGTTACTGGGTCTGCTGAAGGCCTGCAGTCAAGGCACATATGAGAAAGCAATCAATGAACAACTAAGGTGTCGCAATGAAAAACTGATGATTGACGCTTCTCATCTCTCTTCGTTCCTGTCTGTCTGTCCCTATCTATCTATCCCTCTCTCTGACTCTTTGTCTGTCTCTGTAAAAAAAAAAAAAAAAAAAAAAAAGAACCTCATTTGAATTCATGCACTGTCAATGTGAACAACCAGGGGTGTGATCTGGGTATGCAAATATTCTTTAATTCTGTGGTTTGAATGGGCGGGTCATTCATTCAGTCTTTCCACCAACACAGTTTCACCCACTTCTACAGAATAAGAAAATGTTGGGTGTGGTTAGGAAATGTTCAATATTTATTTTCTAGTTTCTTCCAACCCTGCCCTTTCCTCAACCTGTCCAAAGTAATAAGAGGAAAACCTATCCAGGATGGTATAAAGTGGTTGAATGATACTTTATCTTGACACAATAGCATTCTAACCCCAAGTACCAGGTGTTAACTTATTCTTAAGTTAAGTACAATGTCAAAATTTAACATAGTATCACTTATATGTGAAATCTAAAACAAAAACCCAAACAAAATCAAACAAAACTCAAAGAGATCAGATTTGTGTTTACCAAAGGTGGAGTGTTGGGGAAAGGGGAATTGCAGGAAGGTGGTCAAAAGGTGCAAACTTTCAGTTATAAGATAAATGAGTACTGCCTGAACAGGTGGTGACGCAGTGGATAGAGCGTCAACCTGGGATGCTGAGCACTCAGGTTTGAACCCGGAGATCACCAGCTTGAGCATAGGCTCACCAGCTTGAGCATGGGATTGCTGCCTTGAACCTAAGGTCAATGGCTTGAGCAAGGGATCACTAGCTCAGCTGGAGCCTCCTGCTCAAGGCACATATGAGAAAGCACCAGTGAACAACTCAAGTGCCACAACTATGAGTTGATGCTCCTCATCTCTTTTCCTTGCTGTCTGTCTGTTCCTCTCCCTTTCTGTCTCTCTTCCCCTCTCGCTACAAAGAAAGAGAGAGAAAGAAAGAAAGAGAGAGAAAGAGAGAGAGAGATAAATGAGCACTAACCTCCCAGGATCTCATCTGGAGAGTGGCTAATATTCTGCCAGTTTGGGAGACTGGCACGAAAGCAAGCCTGACAGAAGCACCCATTCTGTTCCCGCTTGCTCCATAACTTGTAATTTGATGACATTCTGAAACAACATTAAAAAATGATAAACAAGTACTAGGGATGTAATGGGCAGCATAGTGACTAGTGAATAGTGATGAATGGGATATCTGAAAGCTGCTAAGAGACTGGATCCTAAGAGTTCTCATCACAAGAAAAAAGCCTGTTTTTTTTCTTTATCGATATGTATATGAGATGATGGACATTATTAAACTTATTGTGATAATCATTTCACAATATACGTAGGTCAAATTATTATGCTGTACACCTTACTTATACAGTGCTGTATATCAAATATATTTAAATAAAACTGGAAGAAATGTTGAAATGCTAAAAAAATTAGCATTGATTTGCCAATCTATTACCCTGCCTGGAAATATTACATTGTATTCTCATTGAGATGAGGTAAACCTGAGATGTACATTTACATAAATTAGATACTGTAGATCTACCTCTCTTATTTTAAAATTGATGGCTATGGAGCAGTCAGGGTTAAGTCAGGGAAACAAAGACTACCCCAGTTATTACATTTGTAAATTCTTTATTTTTGGAATACTATTAGACTTTATTAGAAAATTTGCAAAAATAACACAGAGAATTCCTGTTCTATTCCTTTAATGTTAACATCTTACTTAACCAGGATACATTTGCTAAAACTCACATTGACATAGGACTGCTTAGCTAAACTCCAGACTTCAGAATTCACCAATTTGCCCACCAATGTCTTTCTTCTGTACCAGGATTCAGTGCAGGATATCATGTTTAATAATCTTTTTAGAAATTTTTATTTAGAAAATAACTGTTAACAGGGTGACATTGATCAATAAGAAGAGTACATGGGTTTCAGGTAAGCATTTCTATAGCATTTAAACTATTGCACTGGGGAACAATTTTTTTTTCATTTTATATTGCATGAGGTTTTAGAACTTTTTCTATATATTTCTGCATCACTGATTCCAAATCTGAAATTTATTTTTTGGTGCATGCTCTAGTTTTTTATGCAATTTTAATTTCTTTTTGTTACAGTTAATGGCATGCATTGGCTTTTAAATTGGAGTTAAAGGCCAATGACTCTTGGATTGAACATAACCATAAGGCAATTAATATTTTACAAACATCACTTTTACATAATTGTAGTTGTTTTTAAATGTAAAAAATTATTATCTGATAAAAACACCCTCTTATTTTGTTTTAAGATTGAATCATGGCTTCTTCGAGTAGGCGTAAATGTAAGAATAGTCCTGACACCTTCTGTTATATATGTGGCTGTTACACACTTCAATGTCAAAGGTGCAATATTTCATCATTTGTGACACATGCATATATTGCCTATTTTCAAGTTCCTCTTGGCGCTTGAGACAAGAATTGGGCTTCTCATATTGAGTCATAATTGTGAGGAAATGCTTCGTGACTGGACAAAAGAAAAACTAAAAGGAATGCCTTTAGGTATTCCCATGGTTTGGCATGAACCTAAGGACCACAGCAGTGACTGTTATTTCTGTCTGATCCATATAAAAGGCGTCGGCAAGAAAAAATGGCAAATGATGGCATATCCTAATATTTCTTCAGCAATATGACCTATCCCACACTCTGAGACACTCCTGGTTCCAGTTTTCAATGGTTTTATTTCTTCTAAGGATGAAGAAAGTGAACATGGCGATCAAGTGTATTTTGATAAGATGCATGAGGAAATGGTTATCAGAAGGGTCTTCTTCTGATGCCAAGCAGTCATTAACCCCTCAGGAGTTTAGCCAACCCGAGTTGAATGACTTAGTAAGAGATTTGGGCCTATCAAAGAAAGCAGCTGACTTATTAGCCTCCAGGCTTCAAGAAAAGAATGTACTTCACCAGTCAGCTCAAGTATCCCATTTCAGGAAGCCTGAACAAATTTTTGTTAACTTTTTTCCCGAAGACAAACACTTTGTTTACTGTCATGATATCAGTAGTCTTCTCAGCCAGCTAGGTGTTACTACTTACAGTCCAACAGAATGGCGTCTATTTATTGACAGCTCTAAACAGAGTCTGAAATGTGTTCTCCTACACAACGGTAATGTTTATGCAGTGGTTCCTATTGGTTATTCAACTCATCTGCAAGAAGATTCTAATGACATAAAAATTGTTCTCAACTTTCTGAAGTATGAGGAGCATAACTAGATCATTTGTATGGATCTTAAAATGGTCAATTTTCTGCTAGGACAACAGAGAGGTTTCATGACGTATCCTTGCATTCTGTGTTTGTGGGACAGCCGAGCTCGGGAGAAACACTGGACACAGAATGAATGGCCAAAACGTGAAGCTCTGAAAGTAGGAATGAAAAATATTGTGAATGAACCTGTAGTTAATCGAGACAGGATCAATTACCCCCGACTTCACATCCAACTTGGCTTAATGAAGCAGTTTGTTCAGGCTTTGAATAGAGAAAGTGAATGCTTTTAACATATTATTTCTGCTTTTCCTGCCTTGTCTTTCAAGAAGATAAAAGGAGGTGTATTCGATGGACCTCAAATTGTTATATTTTCACAAAGATGATGTCCAAAAAGCCATTATGCGTTAAGATTCACTTCCTGAACAGTCATCTTGATAAGTTTCCCGAAAATCTTGGAGCTGTTAGTGATGAGCAGAGAGAAGACTTTCATCAAGATCTGAAGACGATGGAATAGCATTATCAGGGGTGATGGGACAAAAATATGATGGCAGAATACTGCTGTAGCATCAAACAAGATTGTCCTCAACAAGTACACAAATGCAAGAGCTACAAATGCAAATTTTTTCCTGAATAGAATTTAATTAAGTTTTGTGCAAATTCTATGATTAAAATAAGTGTTTTAATATATTCTATTTTGAAATTGTAGACAAATTCTTATGCAATCATATCTTTTAGTGTATTAGTGTATTTACTGCATTATATAAATTATTATATTTTCACAAACATGATGTCCAAGAAGACATTCTACTTCATTATGTTAAACTAAATGTTGAAAATTTTACAATAAGATGAAAACCGAAAATCTTGAATTGCAAAAGAACTGTAGCTTACAGAGAAAAACTAATGTCAGATTTGAGATCAGCACACTTAAATTAGGTAAAACCAAGTGTTTTTGTGGATGCAACAAAAATTTTGTTTCCCAGTGTTATGTTACATACACATCACTCAAAGTCAGATCATTTTCCATCACCTTATATTTGTCCATCTTTACACCCTTCCCTTCACCCCAGTCCCCTGGTAACCACTTCACTTTTATTTATGCTGATGAGTTCTCAGTTTTATATCCCACCTATGTGTGAAGTCATACAGTTCTTAGCTTTTTCTGATTTACTTATTTCACTCAGTATAATGTTTTCAAGTTCCATCCATATTGTTGTAAATGATCCGATGTCATCATTTCTTATGGCTGAGTAGTAGTATTCCATTGTATATATGTACCACATCTTTATTTATTTGTTTAGTGACACTAGGGAATCTGTCATAGTCCAACATGCCTTTTTTTTTTTTTTTCAGGGACAGAGAGAGAGTCAGAGAGAGGGATAGATAGGGACAGACAGACAGGAACGGAGAGAGGTGAGAAACATCAATCATTAGTTTCTCATTGCCATTGAGACACCATAGTTGTTCATTGATTGCTTTCTCACATGTGCCTTGACCATGAGCCTTCAGCAGACTGAGCCACCCCTTGCTGGAGCCAGCGACCTTGGGTTCAAGCTGATGAGCTTTTGCTCAAGCCAGATGGGCCCGTGCTCAAGCTGGCGAGCTCGGGGTCTCGAACCTGGGTCTTCCGCATCCCAGTTCGACGCTCTATCCACTGTGCCACAGCCTGGTCAGGCCCAACCTGCTTTGACGCAGAGTAGTGAAGGCTGAAGCCATAAGGGTGGATGAATGGAGAGTTTCTGGAGGGAGGCAGAGTCCAGGGCCGAGTGGTGGAGGTGGGAGCAGGGCTATATCAGAGGGAGGGGTCCGGAAGTCAGAGACAGCCTGGGAACCAGGAAGAGAACAGTGTCAAGGCACCAGCTTCCTAACCAAGGAAGAGAGGTCTTAGAGAGAGAGAACAATTCTTGCCTTACTGAATATTTAGGAATTGAGAAGGAATCTCTGGGAGATAGGAATGGATGTGAGATTCAAGAAGAGGTTATATAACTCTAGGTGAGATTTAGGAGCCAGCAGAAGTTTGACTGAGATGGGAGATAATGAGTAGGCATTGGTTCGTTAGTGAAACTCTTGAGCTTTATCCAGTTACATTGTACGGCTATGATTCATAAGAGATAGAGGAAGGTTTCAGTTAAGCATAGGAGTAGAAAGTGGAATAAGTGATTACCCTCTTAGGTTGCATTAATAGAGATAAAGAGTCCAGCCTGAGGGAGGTGATGTTATTGTTACCACCATTCCTTGTGCTTAGTTTTAGCTGAATTGCTTTAAGAAGGACAGGGATAAACTGAAGGACCTGCATAAGGGGTGTGATGAAGAAGGACTTGAGTGCCATTTAGCTTTGGGAAGAGAAGATTTTGGGAGAATAATGAGAGCAGCCTTTAAACATCTGAGGAGCAGAGAGAGCACCTGAAAGGAAACCCCTCTCTGCCCTTTCTACTTCTACTGCAGATAGAGCCGTTTCCGAAGGGTGCTTTCGATTTCGGGGTTCACTTTCCTCGGTTCCCCTTCCTGAACCAGCTCTGCTTCTGCCATCCGCCGGGTTACCTGCAGCAACAGGTGTAGTCAGCTTGGGGCTGGGCCCCTGAGAGAGTTGGTGTAATGGATTTATGGGGAGAGGGTTGGAGAAGAAAGCAGATGTGTATCCCTGTCCACAGATGGGTGATTTTTATTGTCTCATTCTATACCATCATCTCTATGGAATTACTGGTTGGACATTCTTGTGTGTGTTTTTTTTCTAATCCACCATAAAAGCATATAACTATTAGAAAAAATAAAGTTGGCCCAAACTTTTTACAGAAATTTGTTTACAGAAATCTATCTGTGTTTTATCTAAACTAGCTTACATATTGTGGGCTTTGGAGTTTCCTGCTTTAGGGAAAGTCATTGCTAAGATACAGGCATCCTGGTTTCTGTGTTGGAATCTGGGTTAGATTTGGGGCTGAGAGCAGGTGGGGGCGGAATGTAGAAAGGCTTGGAAGGGCTCAGTCTACCCTGTTTGCTCCCTGCTCAGGCCATCTGGGGGCTCCAGGGTACCTTGTCCCAACTCACCTCTGTCAGAAGCTCCAAGATAGGTCCTCTCCTCTTCGTGAACACGTCAACCAGGGTCTGGATGAAGCAGGAGCCGTCTTTGTCATGTCTGTATGCAATATACCCTGGGAATTGCAGAGAAGTGGGCTCAGGAGAGCTCCAATGGCGGTGAGAGGGTGGGGGGTGTGAGGTGCAAGAGCACCTGGCAGAGAGTAGATCCTGGTCCTGTATCTCAGGGATCAAAAGCGGTGGGCCAGGTGGGGGAAGCAGAGGCCAGTGTGGGCCCGCTGTGAGCTCATACCTTCCACAGTGGAGTAGACGTGGAGGAAGTCTGTGAATGTTGGGATGGTTGGGTGATAGTCTTTTGTGATCATCTTTATATTGTCCCCACCGACTGCTTCACCAGGGTCCCTCTGTTCTGAAACACCAAGAAGAAGAAAAGTCAAAGTCAGAGAAAAAGGTGAAGAAAGGAGAAGGTCATAGACAGATTGGCAACACAAGGCTTAGTTGGGGCTCTAGCTGGGCTAGGGTTGGGTCAGGAACACAAGTCGTGTGTTCTTGGCTCTGTCCCCACCTCCTCGACAGGCCTGCACAATGTACACCTTAGGCTTGGCTCTCAGGGCCCGGCAATTCTTGTTATTCAGAACCTCAAAGAGGTTCTCCAGCTCGACCATCTGCTCATCCTCCCCTTTGAGGTGCCCTTCTAGCCCATGTGCCATGAGCACCACGAACGCACAGCTGACAAAGTCTTTCCGGGCATCGATGGCTTGCTGGAAATTTTCCAGTTCTTCTTGGAATTGCTATAGGAAGAGGAATGGTCAGACTCAGGTTGGTCCTTGGCACCCACTTCCAGTCCAGCCCTTCCTCTGGTGGCCTGGGGCTGGCCGCACAAACCTGCGCTGTGGGGTCTCTCTTTATGGTACTCTCAAATCCCAGCTGCTGGAACATGCCTTCCAGAGCGACGAGGTCTGCCTCGGAACCTTCACGGGCTTTAGTGACACACAGCACCAAGGCCACACGGGCACCTGACATGTCATATGCCTCCTGGGCCAAGAGATGACAAAAATCATTCAAGGTGTAGGGAGGTCAGGGGGAAGCAGGGGATGTGGTCCAAAGAAGCCTAAGGTTAGGGTTTCTGAGTAAAATACCGGATGCCCAGTTATACTCAAATCTTTGTTCAATAAAAAATAAAAGACTTTTAGTATAAGTCTGTCCCAAATAAAGGATGGGATATATTTATACTATAAGATTATTTGTTGTTGATGTAAAATTCTAATTTGACTGGGCACCGTTTTTTTTTTTAAAGTTTATTTATTGATTTTTAGCGAGACAGGAAGGGAGGGAGAGAGAGAGTTCCTGTGTGTGTCCTGGCCAGGGATCGAACCAGCAACCTCTGTGCTTTGGGACAATGCTCTAACCAACTGAGCTATCTGGCTAGGGCTCGCTCACTTGCTCTTTCTTTTGATTTTATTTTATTGATTTTACAGAAGGAGGCAGCAAGAAATATCAACTTGTAGTTGCTTCACTTCAGCTGTTTATTGCTTGCTTGTTATATGTGCCTTGACTGGGCAAGCCCAGGGTTTTGAACTGGTGACCTCAGCGACCCAGGTCGCACTCTATCCACTGCGTACCACAGGTCAGGCTTTTTTTTTTTTTTTTACAGGGACTGAAAGAGAGTCAGAGAGAGGAATAGGTAGGGACAGACAGACAGGAACGAAGAGAGGTGAGAAGCATCAATCATTAGTTTCCATTGCCGTTTCGACACCTTAGTTGTTCATTGATTGCTTTCTCACATGTGCCTTGACCGTGGGCCTTCAGTAGACCGAGCAACCCTTGCTGGAGCCAGCGACCTTGGGTCCAAGCTGGCGAGCTTTTGCTCAAGCCAGATGGGCCCACGCTCAAGCTGGCGAGCTCGGGATCTCGAACCTGGGTCTTCCGCATCCCAGTCTGACGCTCTATCCACTGCGCCACCGCCCGGTCAGGCAGGTCAGGCTTTTTAAAAAAAATTAAATTTACTGAGGTAACATTTCTTAATATAATTATATAAATTTCAGGTGTACAACATTATAATTCCACATCTGTGTACTATATTGTGTGCTCACCACCAAAAATCTAGGTTGCTTCAGGGGTCTGGCTCTGTCTTAGTCCTCTGAACTCTGGAAAGTCCTCCTCCTATCTGAGTCTCAGTTTCCAAATATAGACGATGAGTGTGAGCATAAAGGATTTGGAAGGTCCCTGCCAGGTATCACATTTGGAGGCTTTGTGTCTCCATTCTTTCCATGAGTGTTCTAAATTTTACTTTCTCACTCACAGAGGTCTCAGAATTTCTGAAGTTAATACTGAGATCCTATCTTATTCCATCTGAGGAAGAAGGATGTTTGGGTCAAAATTTCTTTTCAGGCCCTGGCCGGTTGGCTCAGTGGACAGAGCGTTGGTCTGGCATATGGACGTCCTGGTTCAATTCTCAGTCAGAGTCACAGGAGAAGTGACCATCTGCTTCTCTTCCCCTCCCTGTCTTCCTTCTCTCTCTCTTCCCCTCTACAGCCAGTGGCTCCATTGGTTTGAGCATGGGCCCCGGGAGCTGAGGATTGCTGGGTTGATTTGAGCATCGGCACCAGATGGGATTGCTGGTTGGATCTGGGTCAGGGTGCATGCAGGGAGCCTGTCTCACCATCTCTCCTCCTCTCATTAAAAAAAATTTTTTTTTTCTTTTCAGAAGAGAAGCAGGATACTTTGAGAGAGATGGGTTGTCTCCACCCCCAGTTTGGGTTCCATCTCTGAGTTTTTTTCTCCATTTGAATTATCACAAAGAACCTCTAGCTCTGAATTCAGGTCATGATTTTTCACCCCCTTCACTGTCTCTGAAACATTAAGTTCTTCACCTCCCCTCTTCTCAGAGGTGTCCCCTCTCCCCCAACCTGCACCAGGCCCACCTCCTCCAAAGGCTGAGGATCGTTCATGTCTCCTCTGGTTCTGAGTCCGGGTCTTAGCACCCTTGGCTGATCCTGGGGGTTCAAGAGAAGAGAGATGGAAGATTCCAAAGGAAAGAAGAGGGGCTCAGATCAAAGACTAGTTTGTACATCTGCAATTTTGAGACTGAATTTTGGGACTTGTTTCATGGTCAAACCTGAGCAAGGGATGATAGTCCATGAAGTATGTTCTCTCTAGTGTGACATCCCAGTGGTGTGTCCACCCCTGGACATCTCCAGAACTCTTGAGAGGCCCACTCCACAATGCCACTCATGTGGAAAATTTCCTGTGCCTTCCCCAGGACATTCACCAGCTGGTGACAGACTGAACTCATTACTGGACTGATAAGTAGGGCAAGAGGCCCCATGTGTTTCCCTTTGTCACCTAGGAGCTGGCTGTTGAAGAGGCATTAACAAGAGGATGCTTTGGGTTGGGTTTAAAATGAGAAGAGCATCAGAGTAGGGAATACTACTTTACAACACTCCTTCCCTCTGCCTTGAGCCTGAACCTTTAAGTTCTTCACTCTCATCTGAGTTCTGTTCTACCTTCTGGCTGAACAGAATGACTTTTGCCATAATCTTGGTGTCTTTCCACCTCTTTGCCTCTTTCTAGACTTCTTCCTTGGCCTAGAATTTTTTTTTTTTTACTGGTCAAGAGCCTTGTCTGCCAACCTGGGGTGGCATCATGTGCTAAGTCTTTTCCCACTACCCATTCATCTCTACACTCATCAATCCATTCATCGATTCATCGATCCCTCAGCCCATCAATCCACTCATCCCCTTATTCACCCAATCACCCCTATATCTATCTATCTAGAGAATATTTTCTGGGTTTCTATTATAAGATACACACTGTATCAAACAGACACGCTTTACCCTCATGTAGCTCAAGTTTATGACAGAAATGCAGAAATGAACACTAAGTATCTCTCAGTCTTACACACGCACACACACACACACACACACACACACACACAACTGGAGCCAGTGCTGTAAGAAAAGAGAAACCACATACTGTGAGGGAGAGACCATAGATGAACAGAAAGAACATGGATTCTGGAGCCAAATAAGCCAAGTAAAGTCCCGTCTTTGCTTCTTCCCAGCTGTGTAACTTTGAGCACCTCATGCTCCACTCTGAAACTCAGTTTCCCATCTGAAAGCACCTGGAAGGAGCACTAGATGCTTCCACATCAGAGCAAGCAAGGTAGGTTTAATGTAGAGCACTGGAGGTTGCCGCTCCCTTCTCCTGGCTCCCAGGGCTGCCTGCTGAGACTGGCACCCCAGCATTGCCTTTGATTCTGATTCTCATGGCTCAGCTGGCAGCTCAGGTGTCAGGACTGAAAGCCTGCCTTCATTATCTGTCTCTGGGAGAGTCACAGCATGGGAGTGGGCACAGAGGAGGTGTTGGGGAGGATTTGTTGAGTAAACAAATAATAAACAAATGAAAGAAAGGATGAATGGATGGATGGATGATTGGGTGGACAACTGGCCAGACTACGCATTTATTCAGTGAGAGGGGAAAAGAGAGAGAGAGGAGCCCCAAATCTGCCAAATTACTTACCGACTGTAGAAGTAGCTGCTCCTGAAAGCTAGGCCGTCTCACCGCTCTCCCAACAAAAGAGGGGTCGGGCCCACGTGCCGACCTCGAAGAAAGATCTGAGAGTGCAGAATCTTCCCAGATTTCTCCCAAGGGACCTGTCTGTGAATTGGGTGCACAGCTGTCTGGGCATTTATTGTCCCTAAGTTTTCTGTCGCTCAAGAAACCTCACGTCAGGAGGACACACCCTTGATGAGGAAATGGAGCCAAACGCCCATGAAATGAATGATGGCAAAGTTCAGCCAACACCCCCTGGCTAAGGAGGTTGAGGCAGAGCATTGCATTAGCTAGGGCTTTTATGTCAGCTCTCCCAGCCCCTCCCAGGAAGCACCCCTCCTCAAGTCCAGCTTATCTGGCTGTCATCATTGTCTCCATGAATCTGCCTATTCCATCTCTTCCACACTCAACCGAGCAGACAATACCAACTTCACTTGTTTATTATCTCAAGTATTCAACAGATCCAAGAGATCATCATTGTTTGCACTCATTTTTTTTTTCAGAAAAGAAAACAAATTCATAGAGGCAAAATGGCTGCTCAAACTCACTCTACCAGTAATGGGCACTGATATGTATTCAGCAAAATTGGAACATTCCCATAAAATGCTGCAGCCACTGTGGAAAACAGTAATGGTGGTCCCCAAAAAATTAAACACAAAATTACCATTTGATAAAGCAATCTCATTTCTGAATTTATACCCAAAAGAATGGGAAGCAAATGTTGAAAAGATTTTTTCACACTCCTATTATAGCAGCTTGTTATTCACAATGGTCAAAAGGTGGAAGCAATCAACTGTCCATTAACTGATGAATGGATAGAGAAAATGTGGTCCATCCATACAGTGGAATATTACTCAGTCTTAAAACGGAAGGACATTGTGACACCTGCTACATCACAGATGAACCTTGAGGACATTAGGCTGAGTGAAATAAGCCAGACACGAGATGACAAATATTGTATGATTCCACTTATATGAGGTCTTGAGAGGAGTCAAATTGATGGAGAAAGAAAGTAGAATAGTGGATGCCAGAAGAATGGGCAGTTAGTGTTTAATGAGGACAAAGATTCAGTTTTACAAGATAAAAAAATTCTGTAGGTGAAAAGTGGTGATGGTTATGTGATAATGTGAATGTACTTCATGCACTAAATTGTAAACTTAAAATGGTAAATTTTGTTATGTCTATTTTACCACAATAACAGAATTTAAAAAACTGGGGTCATCCCCCAAGTCTTCCTTTTTTTTTTCAAGACAACTCAAGCACTGGACAGGGAAGTTCCTCTCCCAATCCTCATCTCTGCATTGACTTACACATTTATAACTATTTAATATGGATGCTAGCTCATCCCATTGAATTTGTTTGTTCATTTAATTATATGTCTGGGTCATCTTTCTATGTTGTTACATATAAAACAAACTCACTTTTATTTTCTTAGAAAAGTTTTTATCAAAGAATAACAACATGCAGAAAAAAGCACAAATCAAAAACAAAGAAGCACACATCCTAAGTATGCAGCCTGATGAATTCCCATAGACTAATCACACCCATGCAACCTGGACTTGATGGAGCAAAAGAATGTGACCAGGTCTCTTCCCCTGGCTTTCCTCCTGCTCCCTATCTTGTCACTACCCCACCCTTGCCTTCACAAACACTGTGTTATATACAACACTGTAGATGAACTTTCCCTGATTTTGGTACTTTATATAAATGAAATCACACAGTAGTTATCTTTTCTATCTTGTTTTGTTCATTCAACATTGCATTTGTGTGATTCAATCTTTTTATGCATGTGTCTGTAGGTCTTTCATTTTATTGTTTTTTTTGTTTTGTTTTGTTTTTGACAGAGACTGGGAGAGAATCAGAGAGAGTGACAGGTAGGGACAGACAGACAGGAAGGGAGATGAGAAGCATCAATTCTTCGTTGTGGCTCTTTAGTTGTTCATTGATTGCTTTCACATATGTGCCTTGACCGTGGGGCTACAGCAGACCCAGTAACCCCTTTCAAGCCAGCGACCTTAGGTTCAAGCTGGTGAGCTTTGCTCAAACCAGATGAACTTGCGCTCAAGCTGGCAACCTTGGGGTCTTGAACCTGGGTCCTCCGCATTCCAGTCCAATGCTCTATCCACTGTGCCACCGCCTGGTCAGGCTCATCTTATTGTTTAAGAGCAGTATTTCTCAATCATTTTTTGTTATCACTTCCCCAAGAAGCCATTTTAATTGTCCCTCTGTGAAATTTACTTCCATAGATATACTGTATATTTATATATATACATTGTTTAGCTATCTATCTATCATCCACCCATTTATCTGTATCTATTTATACTTATATATTGTAGGTATATCTGTATAATTTTTACTTCCCCCAAACAGGTTTGGCCCCATGTGAACATAAAATATTGCTCTGCCTGAGGTCACATGCTTTGTAGTATTCCACTGTGTGAATATACTGCAATTTATTTATCCAACGTAGTATTGATGGACATTTGGGTACTTTCTAGTTTTTTCCTAGCCATAGACTTTACACATTCTAGTACGTGCCTTTTTAAACATTTCATTCAACACCAAGCACATAGCAGGTGTACAGGAGGGAAGAATAAATAAATGTACACATTTCTGTTGGGCACATACTTGAATGTAATTGCTGGGTAATTGGGAATGTATATGGATAGCTTTAGTAGCTATTGCCAAACCATTTTATAAAAAGGTCTGCCACTTTTACACTCCCACCAGCAGGGCATGAAGGCTTCAAACTATGCCAACACTAGGTATTTTCCATCCTTTTTTATTTTAACCATTCAAGAGCATGTGCAACATCATTGCTCTTGTGAGCTGTGCAATATTTCATAGACTGGATGTACAGTCATTTGGTTAGTTATTCAGCCGCTGTTGGATATTTCACGTTTTCAGTTTTTCTGCTATGACGAATATTGTTACTATGAGCAACCATGTATGTGTCTTTAGGTGTAAGGTTAAGCTTTTTCTGGAGAAGAGGTTCCTAGAAGTAGAATTATTGGTTCAAAGGACACAGGTGGCCCTAGCCAGTTGGCTCAGTAGATAAAGCGTCAGTCCAGCGTATGGACATCCTGGGTTCCATTCCCGGTCAGGGCTTACAGGAGAAGCGACCACCTGCTTCTCTTCCCCTCACCTCTTCTCCTTCTCTCCCTCTTCTTCTCCTGCAGCCAGTGGCTTAGTTGGTTCAAGAGTCAGCCCCAGGTGCTGAGGATAGCTCGGTTGATTC
Organism: Rhynchonycteris naso; assembly: GCA_037038555.1. Classification (NCBI taxonomy): domain Eukaryota; kingdom Metazoa; phylum Chordata; class Mammalia; order Chiroptera; family Emballonuridae; genus Rhynchonycteris; species Rhynchonycteris naso. Next base: position 23,508,052 of record CM073003.1, read on the forward strand.
GAGTTTCAGCCCCAGACGGGGTTGCCAGGTGGGTCTTGGTTGGGGTGCATGCGGAGTCTTACTTATCCCTCCTCCTCCCACTTAAAATAAAGACATAGGCATAAAAAATTTTGATAAATTCTGACTTGTCAATTCACTGTTCAAAGGCTTTAGCAATTTGTTTTTTTTATCTCAAACAATATATGAGAGAGTGCCCGTATCTCTCCATCATCAACGATACCGTCTCTTCCCATTAAGCATCAGTTTCCTCCCACGAGAAACAACCTACCAGGGCTGCTGGGAAGATTCAGAGAGAGGTATCTTGTACATAAAGCACCCAGCAATGCTACTTCTTGCTATATAAGAGTGTACTAGGTTTTCTTCTTTCCGATCTCTCCCTCTTCCTCTTCCTAGCAGTCCTTCTCCTTCAATCACATTATTAAACAAATATTTATTGAGCACTGTGTCTGGTGTTGGCTCAACATTGCTGAATAAGACTGATGTAGTCTCCATCTTTGTGAGGATTACAATCCCATGTCATCTCCTCATTCCCTTCCTCCCTCTCCTTTTCCACTGTCATCAACAACATTCACAGATCTTGCAAAGTATCTCAATTAACCTTAGCATTTACAAGTATTAATTACAGATCATGTTCCAACCATGAGTATTTTGTGCAGTGATAGGGCTAGGGGCCTGTTGGTCTCTGCGTGCAAAATGTAAGAAAATCATCACCTCTTATGTTTCTTCTCAATGACCCTGTGAGGTCTAACCATTCCAGGAGAAGATAGAACAACACAACTGGGAATCATTCATGAGATTGGGAGACATGACATCACTTGGCTCTGTGTTGGTGTAAAAAGCACACATTGTTCATTGAAAGAGAAACAAAAACCAGAGAAGGAATCAATCCAACTGGACCTAACACCCCATCCTCATCTGATGCCAAACATTTTAGCTAAACTATGCTTCCTTCTTTCTTCTTGAAATCTCATTCTTTTACAGAATCTAGCCAGCTAAGAAGACTAAATCTTAGAGGAAGGAATTGGGAATGTGGGTATTTGCAATGATGTACTGAAAAATATTGAACAATTGACTTTCTCTAAACAAACAAACAAAAAAACATCAGAAAGCAAAAGTAAGTCCTGATTTGTAGCATCTGCAAACTTCTATGGTATAAATATTCCCTTGGCTGATTTCAAGTTACCAACATGGTGTCACTGAATATGGAGTTGTGAAGAGCTAGCTGCAGCACAGCACTGAGTGTCTCACAGGAGTCCTTAAGGGGACCCAGCCTCATGCATCCAGATTCAAAAAGCTATTTTCTGGTACAGCCTTTCTTCAGGAAAGCAGGTTGCTCCAGACAACTCAGTCCCTGGGGGTAGAGGCCATGTTTGAACATTTCATTCAGAGGCAAGCTCATGGTAGGTACACAAGAAGGGAGAGCTGAGCAGAGGAATGAACTGGGATGTCTAATTGTCTCCGGAAATGCAGCACAGCAGATACAATTTCTTACCAATTTCTCCTCAGTCCATTATTGACAAGACTCCAGAAGTCCTGGCTCCTTCAATAAGACGCGTGCGCGCACGCACACACACACATATATATTTAAAGATTTATTTATTTATTCATTTATTCATTTTGGAGGGAGGTGGAGAGAAAAGGGGGAGGAGCAGGAAGCATTAACCCATATGTGCCTTGACCAGGCAAGCCGGGTTTTGGCTGGCAACCTCAGTGTTCCAGGTCAATACCCTATCCACTGCTCCACCACAGGTCAGGCCATATAAGACATATATTAACAGTGTCAATGTGTGAGAGAAGGATCTGTCACTGCTGGCTGGAGTAACTGTTAATTAATCAACTAGTTAAATTGATTAATTATATCAGAAAGAGTTATCTGACAATTAGTTCATCAGAGAAAGACAACCTGGTGAAAAGGTTCCATGGGCAAACGTATGCCAAGAGATCAGAGGTTGCAGACTGGCTTCCAAGAGAAGCTGGCGTGTAATGTAAGACCTGAGAAACGAGCAGGCGCTTTCTGGGTGGGCATGTGGGAAAGCCCCTCAGGAGAGGGATCAGCAGAGAAGAGGTGAAGAAGAGAGCTTGTTGGCTTCCTGGTGCAATGCCTGCTTCCTTGTGACTGGTGAGTAAAGTGTAAGGGATGGTGGTGGTGAGAAGTGAGTCCAGATGACAGGTAAGTCCAGGAAGGGGCGGGCTCATAAAGGGGGCTTGAAGCCACATTAGGGAGTTTGAATTTGGTTGGGTTGTAGGGAGACCAGCCATCCTGGTTTGCCCAGGACTTATGGGTTTTCTGGGATGTGAGGATTTCAGTGTTAAAAAACTCAGAGAAGTCCCAAGCAAAGTGAAATGAGTTGACCTCCTATCAGGCCATGGGGAGTCATTGAGGAATTCTGAGCTGGGGAGTGATATGATAACTTTTGGTTGTTAAATACGAATCAGATCTCAGGGAAAATGAAGCTTCTTCAGAAAGCTGTCTCTGAACTCTCCCTGAGCCAGGTCAGACCCCAACTTCCAGGGCTCCCTCCACTTCTCCTGGGCTGCCACTTTCTTGTATAAAGCTGACTTGATGTCTGCCTTCCCCAGCAAACTGGCTGATGAAAGCATGAGCCACACGTCTAGTTTACTCAACACCTGGCATGACTCATGAAACTTGTTCAAGAAATAGCTGTGAATCAGGAACAAATGCCTGGTGTCAGAACTGATGCTTGTGTTCTCTAACCCTATAGGTATAAACTGGTAATGATGCTACCTCTGTCAACTGTAGTATGGAAACATCTAGCACAAGACTTGGGTGTGGGAGGGGGCTCAAGGGCAGGGACTCAAGAAATCTTAGTGGAATATGAACCAGAATAGTAAGGAGAAAGTAATGAGTCACCACAGACTGGAACAACTGTTAGTTACTTGATCAACTAATTAAATTATTATTAATTTAATAGTTGCCTAATTTTATTACTTGATGAAATTTGGTTGTTTTCTTTTCTGATAGTGAACTGTCTTCAAGGAGTTCTTATGGGGATCCAGACAGCCTTTAGACATAGGTTAAGGGCAGCAGTCCTGAGATAAGCATACAGGGGGTTCTGGGAGCCTAGAGGGTACTCCTGACCTGGCCCAGCACACAAAGGAGGCTGGACCGTCCCTAGAGAATGTTCTCACTCTGGATTGGCTGCAGGCTCACCCCTTAACTGTTGAGCCAAAATTGCTTCACCTGTTAAAACCTATTGTGAAAACTGTTCTGAGGATAAACGATTACCGAAAGTGACCTAGCATCATCTGACCACGGGACAGGTTTTGGGTGAGACCCTGGTTTCGGAGCTGTGGGCACATAACCTTCATGGGCTCACGTGTCAGGGCAATGCTCTCTTCCATGACTACATGGCGCATTCCTTGGGGAGTTCTTAAAAATACAAGTGCCTGGGTCCTCCTGATGATACTGGTTTAAGTTATCAAGGTAGAGCCCTGACATTAGTAGTTTTATTTAAATTTTATTTTTTTTAGGATCTTTTCTTTTCTTAAAAATTGACTTTATTGAGGTGACACTGGTCAACACAATGGTACAGATTTCAGGTGTCCAACTCTACAACATGCCTCTGTACAGATACTGTGTGTTCACCCCTCAAGTCAAGTCTTCGTCCATCACCATCTATCCTCCCTCTACCCTCCTCCACCTCCCCCCAGGCAATCACCAAACTGTTGTATGTATCCGTGATTTTATTTTGGTCTTTTTTCCTCATCTCTCCACCTCTCTCATCCAAACCCCTCTCCCTACAGCTGTCAGCCTGTTCCCTATGTATGAATCTGTCTCTATTTTGCTTGTTAGTTCAGGAGACTCAGGTGAATTGGAAATGTTGTTAGGTTGAATACCATTGGTTTTGTGGGAAGAGACAGAGAATAACTGAACAAGTGAACAATAAGATAATTCAAATGGTAATGCACGTTTAAAATGGAAATAGCGCCTGACCAGGCGGTAGCGCAGTGGATAGAGTGTCGGACTGGGATGCAGAAGACCCAGGTTCGAGACCCCGAGCTCGCCAGCTTGAGCGTGGGCCCCTCTGGCTTGAGCAAAATCTTGCCAGCTTGGACCCAAGGTCGCTGGCTCCAGCAAGGGGTTGGGTGCTCTGTCTGCTGAAGGCCCGCGGTCAAGGCACATGTGAGAAAGCAATCAATGAACAACTAAGGTGTTGCGACGGCAATGAAAAACTAATGATTGATGCTTCCCACCTCTTTCCGTTCCTGTCTGTCTGTCCCTATCTATCCCTCTCTCTGACTCTCTCTGTCCCTGTAATAATAATAAAATAAAAGAATGATTAAAATGGAAATAGCCTGACCTGTGGTGGCGCAGTGGATAAAGCGATGACCTGGGAACACTGAGGTCACCAGTTCAAAACCCTGCACTGGTCTGGTCAAGGCACATATGGGAGTTGATGCTTCCAGCTCCTCTCCCCTTTCTCTCTTTCTCTCTCTCACTCTGTGTCTCCTCTCTAAAATGAATAAAATAAAATAAAAAATTAAAAAAAAAAGGAAATAGACAAGATGAGGTGATGAAGAATGATTAGGATGGTTGAGGTGGGTCTCAGGGGAATTGGTACTTGAACCAAGTCCTGAGAAATGTAGGTGCTTAATTCATAGGGTTTTCCTCTTTCCTTTACACCACTGGTTCTCCAACCTGGCTGTGCATTGGAATCACCAAGGGAGTTGTAAAAGATATTAATGCCTGGTTCCCATCCCCAGAGATCTGGTAGTTGGGGTTCAGACCACGCATAACAAATTTACCACTGCAGGGAGGAGCAAGATGGCGACGGAGTAGGCGGACGTACCAACTTCCAACTCCCAGAACCAAAGTGGATTATAACTCAATTTTAAGAACCATCATCTGGATAAACCAACTTTGAACTAAACTAATTGGACTCTTCAACCAAGGAACACAGAAGAAGCCACATTGAGACTGGTAGGAATAGCGAAAACGCGAAGAGGGCTGCCCAGCTCCCCGGAGCAAACGGCAGCCTGGAGAGACCCGCGTGGCGGGAGGAGAGTTTGGCGGAGAGGGAGGGACCTGGGTCCCAGGAACCAAGCCCCAGCCTGTAGTCCCAGAGCCTAGAAGAGACGTTTGGACAGTTTTGAGCTGTGAAACAAGTGAGGGAGCTCCCAGGCCTACAGTGTGGAGTATTAGGTCCCTTCCTACTCTGCTGAGGGCTGCTTAAGGGTTTGGGGCGACAGGACGCTGAAACGCGGTTCTGTCGGCGTGGGCGGAGGCCAAGCCGTGTGAGCTCGGTCTAGCCCAGCAGGAGCGGAGGGGACGCGCGAAAGCTGTCTGGAAGCTGTGGACCGCCTGTAATCCCACCTGTGGGGACAAAGCAGGAGGCCAGGAACAGGCAGAGATCTGCTCTGCGACCCTGCGCAAGCCGGCCCTGACCGCGGAAACGGGGCTAGGACCAGGGACGGGCAGGGCTTGCAGCTGAGCTCATGCTATCAGCCCCGCCCAGCCGGAGAAACCGCGGTTTGCCATTCTACGTGTGCGATCGGGCTCTGAGCGCGGGGACAGGGTAGACCCTGAGACAAGTGGAAGCTCGCAGCTGAGCCCACGCTACTATCCCCGCCCGGCAGGAGAAACCGTGGTTTGCCATCCTACGTGCACGAGCGGGCTCCGAACACGGGGGCAGGGTAGAGTTCCGGATGAGCGGAAGTCCACAGCTGAGCGGAAGCCAGCAGACATGCCTGGCCCAATAAACCTTGGTTTGCGACCCTGCGCAGAAGGGCCCTGGCCTTGAGTGTGGGGCTAAAGCTCCGGAGGGCAAAGGCTCACAGCTGAGAGCACGTAAAAAGCCCCGCCCAACCCGTGAAACTGTGGCAAGCAGGTTCTGACTGCAGGTTCCGGATGGAAGTCCGGAAACAGGCTGGGTCCGCAGCTGAGCAAAGGTGCTCACCTCTACCCTTGGTGCTGAGGCTTGTGGCTTGAGTGACAGTCCCACCCGCGGAGGAGAGGCAGAAATCACAACAACAGCCATAGTGGGCCGGCGCTGGCAATGCCCATACCCAACCACCCTAGGCAGCGGCAGAGGGGGTGGGGGGCCTGCAGACAGACCACACCTAGAGAACACAAAGGCAACACCTACTGGACTCCAGTGGCCACAACTTGCTTATACACAGAAAAAATGGGCAGGCAGAGGAATGCAAACCAAATAAATCAAGAGAAATCCCCAGAGAAGGACCTGAATGAACCAGATATAACCAAATTACCAGAAGCAGAATTTAGAATAATGATAGTTAGGATGTTCAAAGAAATTAGAGCAACAATGGATAGTCATTATGAACACCTAAATAAAGAGATAACAACTATAAAAAACAAAATTGAAATAATAAAAAAGAACCAGACAGAAATGACAAATACAGTATCAGAACTGAAGACCACAATGGAAGGAATTAAAAGCGGGATGAATCACGCTGAGGATCAAATCAGTGAGTTAGAGGACACAATAAACAAAGGCACAGAATCAGAGAAGGAAAAGGAAAAGAGACTCAAAAAATGTGAGGAAACTCTAATGGAGCTCTGTGACAACCTGAAGAAAAACAACATTCGCATCATAGGAGTGCCTGAAGAAGAGGAGAGAGGACAGGAAATGGAAACTTTGTTCAATCAAATCATAGCAGAAAACTTCCCTAAATTAAGGCTGGGAAACACTCCACACGTTCAAGAAGCACAGAGAACTCCATTAAAGAGAAACCCAAAAAGATCTACACCAAGACACATCATAGTTAAAATACCAAAGCTAATGGATACAAAAAAAAATTTTAAAGCTGCTAGAGAAAAAAAGGCTATCATCTATAAAGGAGCCCCCATAAGGATGACATCGGACTTCTCAGCAGAAACACTTGAGGCCAGAAGGGAATGGCAAGATATAATCAAAGTAATGCAGAACAAGAACCTACAACCAAGACTACTTTATCCAGCAAGGCTAACATTTAAAATTGAAGGAGAAATAAAGAGCTTCCCAGAAAAAGAAAGCCTCAAGGAATTCATAAAAACCAAACCAATTCTGCAAGAGATACTAAGGGGCCTGTTGTGAACAGTTTAAAGGGAGGAAAGAATATAGTAAAAGAAGAATACAGCTTTAAAGAATAAAATGGCAATAAACAACAACATAACAATAATAACCTTAAGTGTAAATGGATTAAATGATCCAATCAAAAGACATAGGGTAGCTGCATGGATAAAGAAACAGGACCCATACACATGCTGTCTACAAGAGACACACCTTAAAACAAAAGATGCACATAGACTGAAGGTAAAAGGATGGAAAAAATATTTCATGCAAATGGAATGAAAAAATATCCGGGGTAGCAGTACTTATATCTGACAAAATGGACTTTAAAACCAAGGCTGTAGTAAGAGATAAAGAAGGACACTACATAATGATAAAGGGAACAATTCAACAGGAAGATATAACTATTATAAATATCTATGCACCAAATATAGGAGCCCCAACATACATAAAGCAGACTTTGATGGATATAAAGGGCGAGATTAACAGCAATACTATCATAGTATGGGATTTCAATACCCCTCTAACAACACTGGATAGATCCTCAAGAAAGAAAATTAATAAAGAAACAGCAGACTTGAAGGAGACACTAGATCAACTTGATTTAATAGATATCTTCAGAACTTTTCACCCTAAAGCAGTAGAATATACATTCTTCTCAAGCGCTCATGGTACATTTTCTAGGATAGACCACATGTTAGGACACAAAAATGGTCTCAATAAATTTAAGAAGATTGAAATCATATCAAGCATTTTCTCTGACCACAATGCCATGAAACTAGAAATTAACCACAAAAGAAAAACTGAAAAATACTCAAACACTTGGGAACTAAATAGCATGTTATTAAATAATGAATGTATTAACAATGAAATCAAAGAAGAAATAAAAAAGTTTCTAGAAACAAATGATAATGAGCATAAATCAACTCAAAATTTATGGGATACAGCAAAAGCAGTTCTGAGAGGGAAGTTTATTGCACTACAGGCATATCATAAGAAGCTAGAAAAAGCTCAAATAAGCAACCTGACCCTGCATCCAAAAGAACTAGAAAAACAACACAAATAAAACCCAGGACAAGTAGAAGGAAGGAAATAATAAAGATCAGAGCAGAAATAAATGACATAGAAGCTAAGAAAACAATACAGAGGATCAATGAAACCAGAAGCTGGTTCTTTGAAAAGGTAAACAAGACTGATGAACCTTTAACTAGACTCACCAAGAAAAAAAGAGAGAGGACTCAAATAAATAAAATTAGAAAGGACAATGGAGAAACAACAACGGACACAACAGAAATACAAAGCATTGTAAGAAAATACTATGAAGAACTCTATGCCAAAAAATTAGACAATCTTGGTGAAATGGACAAATTTCTTGAACCACATAACCTTCCAAAAATCAATCTGGAAGAATCAGAACACCTAAACAGACCAATTACAACAAATGAGATAGAAACAGTTATCAAAAAACTCCCAAAAAAGAAAAGTCCTGGGCCTGATGGCTTCACAAGTGAATTCTATCAAAAATTCAAAGAAGAACTACTCCTATCCTCCTCAAGCTATTTCAAAAAATTCAAGAGGAAGGAAGACTTTCAAATTCCTTTTATGAGGCAAGCATAATTCTTATCCCAAAACCGGGCAAAGACAACACAAAGAAAGAAAATTATAGGCCTATATCCCTGATGAATTTAGACGCTAAAATTCTCAACAAAATATTAGCCAACCGGATCCAGCAATATATGAAAAAAATCATACACCATGATCAAGTGGGATTTATTCTGGAGAGGCAAGGCTGGTTCAATATTAGCAAATCAATCAATGTGATTCATCACATAAACAAAAGGAAGGACAAAAATCACATGATAATTTCAATAGATGCAGAAAAGGCATTTGATAAAATCCAGCAACCATTCATGCTCAAAACTCTCAGTAAAGTGGGAATACAGGGAACATTTCTTAACATGATAAAGGCCATCTACGACAAACCCACAGCAAACATCATACTAAATGGACAAAAATTAAAAGCAATCCCCTTAAGATCAGGAACCAGGCAGGGGTGCCCCCTTTCACCACTCTTATTCAACATAGTTCTGGAAGTCCTAGCTACAGCAATCAGACAAGAAGAAGAAATAAAAGACATCCAAATTGGAAAAGAAGAAGTAAAATTGTCATTATTTGCAGATGATATGATATTGTATATTGAAAACCCTAAAGTCTCAGTCAAAAAACTACTGGACCTTATAAATGAATTCAGCAAGGTGGCAGGATATAAAATTAATACTCAGAAATCAGAGGCATTTCTATATACGAACAATAAACTGTCAGCTAAAGAAATTAAGGAAACAATCCTCTTCACTATTGCAGCCAAAAAAATAAAGTACCTAGGAGTAAATTTAACCAAGGAGGTTAAGGACTTGTACTCGGAAAATTATAAAACATTGATAAAAGAAATCAAGGAAGATACAAACAAGTGGAAGCATATACCGTGCTCATGGCTAGGAAGAATTAACATCATTAAAATGTCTATAGTACCCAAAGCAATTTATAAATTCAATGCAATACCAATTAAGATACCAATGACATACTTCAAATATATAGAACACATATTCCAAAAATTTATATGGAACCAAAAAAGAACACGAATAGCCTCAGCAATCGTAAAAAGAAAAAATAAAGCAGGAGGTATCACTCTTCCAGATATCAAGGTTTACTACAAGGCCATTATACTCAAGACAGCCTGGTACTGGCATGAGAACAGGCACATAGATCAATGGAACAGAACAGAGAACCCAGAAATAAACCCACAGCTTTATGGACAACTGATATTTGACAAAGGAGGAAAGAACATACAATGGAGTAAAGACAGCCTCTTTAACAAATGGTGTTGGGAAAATTGGACATCTACCTGCAAAAAAATGCAACTAGACCATCAACTTACACCATTCACAAAAACAAACTCAAAATGGATAAAAGACTTAAATGTAAGCCATGAAACCATAAGCATCTTAGAAGAAAACATAGGCAGCAAGTTCTCCGACATCTGTAGCAGCAATATATTTGCCGATTTATCTCCACGGGCAAATGAAATAAAAGGCAAGATAAACAAATGGGACTATATCAAACTAAAAAGTTTTTGCACAGCTAAAGACAATAAGAACAGAATAAAAAGACAAACCACACAATGGGAGAACATATTTGACAGCACATCTGATAAGGGGTTAATAACTAAAATTTATAAAGAGCTTATAAAACTCAACACCTGGAAGACAAACAACCCAATCAAAAAATGGGCCAAAGAAATGAATAGAAATTTCTCCAAAGAGGACATACAGATGGCCAATAGGCATATGAAAAAATGCTCAACATCACTAATCATTAGAGAAATGCAAATTAAACCTACAATGAGATATCACCTCACACAAGTCAGAATGGCACTCATCAGCAAAACAACACAGAACAAGTGCTGGTGAGGATTTGGAGAAAAGGGAACCCTCCTGCACTGCTGGTGGGAATGCACCACAGAGACTGGTGCAGCCACTGTGGAAAACAGTTTGGAGATTCCTCAAAAAATTAAAAATCGAACTGCCTTTTGACCCAGCTATCCCACTTTTAGGAATATACCCTAAGAACACCATAGCACTGTTCGAAAAGAAGAAATGCGCCCCCATGTTCATGGCAGCATTGTTCACAATAGCGAAGATCTGGAAACAGCCCAAGTGTCAGTCAGAAGACGAGTGGATTAAAAAGCTTTGGTACATATATACTATGGAATACTACTCAGCCATAAGAATTGATGACATCGGATCATTTATAACAAAATGGATGGACCTTGATAACATTATACGGAGTGAAATAAGTAAATCAGAAAAAAAGAAAAACTGAGAACAGCATGATTTCATACATAGGTGGGACATAAAAGTGAGAATACAAGACATGGACAAGAGAGTGGTGGTTATGGGATGGGGGGAGGGAGGGAAGCATGGGATAGGGAGGAGGGGAGAGACACAGGGAAAACCAGATAGAAGGTGACAGAGGACAATTTGACTTTTGGTGACGGGTATGCAACACAATTGAATGATAAGATAACCTGGAGATGTTTTCATTGTCCATATGTACCCTGATTTATTGGTGTCACCCCATTAGAATTAATAATAATAAAATATATATATATATAAAAATTTACCACTGGAATGATTACTGTGGAATCATTCTATCTCCATAGACTGGCCTATCTTATTTACAATAAAAAGGTCGATGCACCCAGTTGTCCATCAGTGGATGAATGCATAAACAAAATATAGTTTATCCATCTTTTAAAAAAATTTTTTTTCCTTATGTGAGAAATGGGAGGCAGAGTGACACACTCCTGCCTGCATCCCAACTGGGATCCACCCAGCAAGCCCCCTACCAGGAGATGCTCTGCCCATCTGGGGCCGTTGCTCCATTGCCTGGCAACCGAGCTATTTTAGCACCTGAGGCAAGGCCAAGCATTTCTCAGTACCCAAGGCCAACTTGCTCCAACTGAGTCTGGCTGCAGGAGGGTAAGATAGAGACAGAGAATGAGAAGGGAGAGAAGGAGGGGAGGAAAAGCAGATGGTTGCCTCTCCTGTGTCCCCCCACCAGGAATTGAACCTGGGATGTCCATACACTGGCCGATGCTCTACCACTGAGCCAACCACCAGGACCTGGTTTATCCATCTAATGGGATATTATTCAAGACATAAAAAAGAATAAAGTTGCCTGACCAGGCGGTGGCGCAGTGGATAGAGCATCGAACTGGGATGCAGTAGACCCAGGTTCGAGACCTCTAGGTCACAAGCTTGAGCGCGGGCCCATCTGGCTTGAGCAAGGTTCACCAGCTTGGACCCAAGGTCTCTGGCTCCAGCGAGGGGTGGCTCGGTCTGCTGAAGGCCCGCGGTCAAGGCACATGTGAGAAAGCAATCAATGAACAACAAAGGTGTCGCAATGGCAATGAAAAACTAATGATTGATGCTTCTCACAGCTCTCTGTTCCTGTCTGTCCCTGTCTACCCTCTCTGACTCCCTGTCACTGTAGAAAAAAAAAAAAAGAATAAAGTTTTGATATGTGCTACAATATGGATGGACCTTGAAAGCATTATGCTCAGCCTAAGCAACCATATACAAAAGGACACACAATGTGTCATGTCACAGAATTTTTAAAAGCCCCCAATGACTGTGATATGCAGCAAAGCTTTGGAACAACTGCCTTAGACTATATTGGCTTTTAGTCCCAGGTATAGGTAACACTATTCACAGTTAGAGTCAGAAATGATATCCCAAATCTGAAGCAAATTAATTTCTCAGGCAGAGGTGGGTGAGGATGTCCTACCCCCCTGAGCTGCTCAACCTCTCTGTTTTGCAGAAGAGTGAGGGAAGATACTTCATTGAATATGCACGTGTTTCCTGGGTATTATTTTTCTGTGAGTTTACAGGCATGGTTGGCATGTCCTGTACTTTCACTGCCATAGAATAGCCATGCACCCAAAGAGCTTGTGCTCACTTCCAGGCATGGGCATGAACTCATCTTTGCAGCAATAGAGCCCCTTCCTTGCTCAATACCTCTATTCTCATCTGTATCACCAGCTCATGGTTGTAGCTGGAGCTCAGGTCCTGACCTCTCAGGCCCCCTTTGCCTGCGGAGCTGCAGCAGTGAGATCTCATCGTGATGAAAGGAGGCAGTGTTGCTCAAAGACTTGGCAACTTCTTGTTATCACAGGCTCCCTTGGAGGGTAAACAATCCATGGGTGCCAGACAAGACAAGACGAGTTGGAATCTCGTCTGACAGGATTTTGTCAGGATTATGTTGGCCACAGTTGAGAAAGACGCCCATGTGCCCCAGGAGTTCCTTCCCTTTCTGAAGGTATCAACATTTTGCAAGTCAATGAATTTGCAATACAAAGGCAAGCCTCTCTCATTCTCAGGCATGCACCCTGAGCATGCGAAAAGATGGAAACTCTTGTCTTGATTACCTTGAGATTGCACAGAGAAAACAGGTTTAGAAAAATTAAATAAATTGGCTGAAAAGTGGCATAGCTGGGCTCAGAAGGCAGCTGTCTCAGACTCTTGAGTCTTCTTATTCTCCTTCCTTCAGAGCCCAATAGTCAGATGAAAGAAAAAGAAATAAAAAAGGGCTTAGCTACTCTCCCAATTCCAGCTTTAGAAGGTCATATGAGTTCAGGCCCAAGCTGCTCAGGGCGACCTGAAGAGGGTCTCGCAACCCCGGAGTTCTCTCTCTGACCTTCCCTGAATGGCCCTGGCATAATTCCTCTTCTCTTCTTTTCTTTGTGACAGAGACAGAGAGACAGAGAGAGGGACAGATAGGGACAGACAGACAGGAAGGGAGAGAGATGAGAAGCATTGTGATACGGGCCTAGTGTTGTGTATGGGACCTCAGTATTGTGTATAGAGAGTTGGACATAAAGAGGAACTTTAAACTTGCTTTTGGTAGCTGCTTAGAGTAGAAAATCCCCAATAGTCTGTACAGGGAAGTTAAGCATTAAATGGAGCTTGCCTGTGGCGGTAGCTTAGAGTGAAAAATTTTTACAAGCCCAAATAGTTAGATATCTTGACTTAATCTTGCCTACAGAAGTAGGATTCTTGTGATTTTATGCTTTAGCCTTGCAGAAATTACAGGAAGAACTGTAATCAGCTTTAAAACAAAGAATGCTTTCTGCCGAAATGTCAAGAATGTTGTGCGAACAGGTTGCAATAGCTATGACTTTGTGGTTTATCCCCTTAAATACTGCTCTTCCCTTAGGTTCGGGGCTGTTAGCTGTTTCGCTGTGTGGATTCTCAGCTAGCAGTCGCTGGCTGGCTAATGAAGGCTCTTTAAATTTATAATCAATAACCACTCACATTCGGTCTAAAACAGCATCAATTCTTTGTTGTGGCTCTTTTGTCTCCTTAGTTATTGATTGATTGCTTTCTCATATATGCCGTGACTGGGGGGCTAGAGCAGAGCAAGTGACCCCTTGCTCAAGCCAGCGACCTTGAGCTCAAGCCAGTGATCTTTTGGCTCAAGCCAACGACCATAGGGTCATGTGTATGATCCCCTGTGTAAGGTCAGTGGTCAGCAATGGGGTACTGTCACGTGAGGAACTCAGACCTGGGACCTTTGACTAGGGCCGCCCACAACTAAGCGCGCCAAAAAGAAACTTCCCAGAAATCCTTGGGAAAAGAGCGACTGTCCGTCAGCCAGTGAGATTTCACCACCTCATAACTGCTCACCCATCCTAGAGGATCCTTTTAAATACCTCTCATGCAGTCTAATTCACGCGACTCCCCTGGCTTCTGCCCCCCCCCCCCCCCCCGATGCTGAGGGACATCGTCGGGTGGGATGTGCTGTACTTAATAAAGCCTTTTATTATTTCACACTTCGTGGCTCCAAGCCCTCTTCCTTCTTTCTTGGCGGGGAAACATACCTTACACCATGCTTAAGCCAGCGACTCCATGCTCAAGCTGGTGAGCCTGCACTTAAGCTGGCGACCTCAGGGTTTCAAACCTGGATCTTCTGTGTTCCAGTCCAATGCTCTATCCACTATATCACTACCTGGGCATAACTCTTTTGTTGTATAATAGTATAAGAAAGTGGTTCAAAAGCTTTACTGTGCATTGTGATGTTGGTTGGCAATGGGGGAAGGTCACATGAGGAACGAGGTCCGGGGACTTTGGCTGGAACCACCCACACCCATGCCTGCCAAAAAAATTGTCCCAGGAGCACCTTGAAAAAGAACGACTGTCTGTCAGCCAATGAAATTTTGCCACGTCATATTAACCCTCCACCACCATACAGATGCTATAAATTACGGCCCCGCCTCCACCCTGGGTGTGGGAATCTGCATGACCTCTCTGGCCTGTCTTGCAGACCAGAGAACCTCGTCCGGGATGCGCTCTAAATAAAGCTTTTGCTGTTTCACACTTGGTGGCTACGTCCTTCTTTCTTCCTAGGCTGAAAATATCTTACATTTGGTGCTAAAACCCAGGAGGAGCTTGAAGGTCATGGGGGTCGCTCCTCTCCCCTTCCTTTCTGAGGAAGAACAGGACCTCTGACCTCCCACCCACTTCAGCACACAGCACAATAAGTCCCCTGCCTCCAGCCTCCCCTCAGTTCTTTCTGCCTCCGAGACTCCCTGTCCGAAATCACAGCTATGTCAGGGACGTCTTATCTGTTCCGAGTGCATGTGCGCCTGTGGAGACATCCCAGACATTCCCACTCTACCTGACTGTCCGGTGGCCATAGCTTGAGTTGTGGGGTGCCAATTCTCATCTCTGATCACTCCGAGGGCTGAGGGTGGCCATGGGGGCACAGGAATCTAAACCTGACTCAAAAACACTCCTGGAGTGCCTTATCCAGAATCTCTCAAACATTGATCCCTCCCTAAAGAAGAAGAAACTGATCTTCTTCTCCTATGTGGCTGGTCCACAATACCCACTGGATAATCAAACCAGGTGATCTCCTGAAGGGACTTTCAATTTTAACATCCTCACCAATTTACAGAACTATTGCTAGAGAACTGGGAAATGATGGGAGATTCCTCACATTCAGGGCTTCTAGTGTATGCGCTCCCATCCTAATCTCTGTGCTGCCTGTTCTACAGCACAGGTCCTTTTGGGCAGAGAAACCTCAGCTAAACCTTCCACTCCTAATCTTTCCTCTTTTGCTGACCCCTTGAGGAACTCTCTCCCTCTCCTGCCCAACTCCCGGGGGTGCCCCTCTCTCGGGACCCCTCTCTGGTCCCTCTGCAGACCTCTTCCACTCAGGTCTTTTCCCTCCAGGAAGCCCCCTCCCCTACCGGCCAGAAACCCCTCCCTTCTCTGCTGTTCTTAAGCCCCTCCCCCGTCAGGCCCTCCTTCGCTGGCATTGGCCCTCATATGGGTTTGCAGGGCTCCCCACGGCCCAGCCCCAGTCTTCTTGCAAGAAGGCCTTGCCCTGTCCTGTCTCTGGCTCCAGCATTTCCGGCCAGATCTGGATGCCGGGCTCCCCAGGAGCCCCCACCTCTTATTCTCAACCCCCAAACCCTTATCTGAGACTTGTGAACATGGCATTTAAAGCTTTTAGTGGTCGAGAGGAACAGGCCAAGGCTACTTGCCAGGTCTGCATGCAGCAGAAGGTAACGCTCCAAACCCAGGCTCTTGTGGCAGCCCTGAGGCCAGAGCAACAGGGGCAAGGCATAAGAGGTGCCCAACCCAAGTCTGGGCTGCAAAGAGGGACCCCACCAGGAGCTGGTTTTAAATGCAGCAAAGAGGATCACTGGGCCCAGCAGTGTCCCTTCCCAAGGCCGCCTACTAAGCCCTGCCCTGACTGCAAGCAGCCCGGTCACTGGTGGAGCGTTTGTCCCCTTTGGGCAACAGGCTCTTCCTCAGTGCCTCCACGTGGAGGACAAGCCACCCAAATCGGAGGCCAAGCCAGCCAGGTGGGCCCATCACTCGAACTCCTCGGCCTCATGAAGACTGATGTGGCCCAGACTCGAAGACCCCCATCACCCTCACCGAACCCAGGGTAATGCTACAGGTAGTGGGTAAGTCCATCTCATTTCTTGTGGACACAGGGGCTGCCTTCTCTGTTTTACCATCACACTCTGGACCTCTAGTTCCCTCATGAGTCTCGGTTATGAGAGTGGATGGGACCCTTCTTTTCCCCTTTGCACACCACTCCTGACATGCAGTTTAAATGGATTCCCCTTTTCGCACTCCTTCTTAGTTATGCCCTCATGCCCTGTACCCCTTCTGGGTTGGGACATTCTACAAAGTCTTGAAGCCACTATCCAGCTGACAGCATCTTCCCACTTACTTCTACCACACCTTACTGTATGCTCTCCCACTACCACAGATTACCCTAACCTGGTCGCACCTCCTATTCCACCTTTTTACTGACGAAAAACACGGCAATGCTGTTGGCGTGTTAACTCAACCTGTGGGGCCTACATACCTTCCCATAGCATACCTCTCTAAACAATTGGACACCACTGTCAAAGGCTGGCAGCCCTGCCTCCAGGCACTGGGCGCGGCAGCCGAACTCACAAGGAGGCTACTAAACTCACCCTTTACCAACCCATCCCTGTCTTCTCCTCCCACAGGCTCACCGACCTCCTTTTGCACAAATCTCTTTCTCTGTTAGGTCCTTCCCGCCTACAAGAATTTCACTTCCTGTTCATCAAAAACCCTTCAGTCACTCTTTTGCCCTCTCCCCAACTCAACCCAGCCACTCTACTGCCAGCTCCAGTGACACTTCCAGAGCCCACCCACTCGTACACAAAGCTAATAGATTTCCTCAACAGACTCCGAGATGAATTACACTGGAGAACAAATTCTTTGTTGCATCCACAAAAAACACTTGTTCTTACTTAATTAGAGTGTGCTGATCTCAAATCTGACGTTAGTTTTTCTCTGTAAGCTACAGGGTTTTTTTTTGCAATTTAAGATTTTAGTTTTCATCTTATTGTAAAATTTTCAACATTTAGTTTAACATAATGAAGTAGAATGTCTTATTGGGCATCATCTTTGTGAAAATATAATAATTTATATAATACAGTAAATACACTAATACACTAAAAGATATGATTGCATCAGAATTTGTCTACAATTTCAAAATAGAATATATTAAAACACTTATTTTAATCATAAAATTTGAGCAAAACTTATTTAAATTCTATTCAGGCGAAAATTTGCATTTGTAGCTCTTGCATTTGTTTACTTGTTGAGGACAATCTCGTTTGATGCTCCAGCAGTAGTCTGCTCATCACAAACAACTCCAAGATTTTCGGGAAACTTATCAAGGTGACTGTTAGGAAGTGAATCTTAATGCTCATGTTACATCCAATGTTGCGGAAAGCCAACAGCATCCTTTGAACCAGAAGTTCATAGTTTTCTGCTTTTTTGTTGCCAAGGAAGTTCTTTGTAACTGCCACAAAAGACTGCCATGCTGCTTTCTCTTCCTTATTCATCTTCCTGGAAAATTCTTCATCATGTATGAGGGTTCAAATTTGAGGTCCATCGAATACACCTGCTTTTATCTTCTTGAAAGACAAGGCAGGAAAAGCAGAAATAATATGTTGAAAGCATTCGCTTTTTCTATTCAAAGCCTGAACAAACTGCTTCATTAAGCCAAGTTGGATGTGAAGTCGGGGGTAATTGATCCTGTCTCGATTAACTACAGGTTCATTCACAATATTTTTCATTTCTACTTTCAGAGCTTCACGTTTTGGCCACTCATTCTGTGTCCAGTGTTTCTCCCAAGCTTGGCTGTCCCACAAACACAGAAAACAAGGATACTTCCTGAAACCTTTCTGTTTTCCTAGCAGGAAATTGGCCATTTTAAGATCCATACAAATGATCTAGTTATGCTCCTCATACTTCAGAAAGTTGAGGACAATTTTTATGTCATTAGAATCTTCTTGCAGATGAGTTGAATAACCAATAGGAACTGCTGCATAAACATTACTGTTGTGTAGGAGAACACATTTCAGATTTCGTTTAGAGCTGTCAAGAAATAGCTGCCATTCTGTTAGACTGTAAGTGGTAACACCTAGCTGACTGAGAAGACTACTGATATCATGACAGTAAACAAAGTGTTTGTCTTTGGGAAAAAAGTTAACAAAAGTTTGTTCATGCTTCCTGAAACGGGGTACTTTGGCTCACTGGGGAAGTACATTCTATTTTTTTTTTTAATTTTAATCGTGTGACATTAATCAATCAGGGTACATAGGTTCAGAGAAAACATCTCCAGGTTATTTTGACATTTGATTATGTTGCATACCCATCACCCAAAGTCATATAGTCTTCTGTCACCTTCTATCTGGTTTTCTTTGTTCCCCTCCTCTCCCCCCACCCCCTTTCTTTCTGTCCCCACCCCCGAGAACCACCACACTCTTGTCCATGTCCCTGAGTCTCATTTTTATGTCCTACCTACGTATGGAATTATATAGTTCTTAGTTTTTTCTGATTTACTTATTTCACTCAGTATAATGTTATCAAGGCCCATCCATGTTGTTGTAAATGATCAGATGTCATCATTTCTTATGGCTGAGTAGTATTCCATAGTATATATGTACCACATCTTCTTTATCCAATCATCTATTGAAGGGTATTTTGGTTGTTTCCATGTCTTGGCCACTGTGAACAATGCTGCAATGAACATGGGGCTGCATGTGTCTTTACGTACCAGTGTTTTTGAGTTTTGGGGGTATATTTCCAGTAGAGGGATTGCTGGGTCATATGGTAGTTCTGTTCTTAATTTTTTTGAGGAACCACCATATTTTCTTCCATAATGGTTGTACTAGTTTACATTCCCACCAACAGTGGATGCGGGTTTCTTTTTCTCTACAGCTTCTCCAACACTTGTTATTACTTGTCTTGTTGATAATAGCTAATCTAACAGATGTGAGGTGGTATCTCATTGTAGTTTTGATTTGCATTTCTCTAATAGCTAGTGAAGATGAGCATCTTTTCATACGTCTGTTGGCCATTTGTATTTCTTTCTAGGAGAAGTGTCTGTTCATGTCCTCTTCCCATTTTTTTTATTGGATTGTTTGTTGTTGAGTTTTATGAGTTCTTTGTATATTTTGGATATTAGGCCCTTATCTGTGCTGCTGTTTGAAAATATCATCTCCCATTTAGTTGGCTGGCTATCTGTTTTGCTGTCAATTTCTCTTGCTGTGCAAAAGCTTCTTAGTCTGATGTAGTCCCATTCATTTATCTTTGCCTTCACTTCCCTTTCCTTTGGGGTAAATTCATAAAGTGTTCTTTGTAACCAAAGTCCTTGAGTTTAGTACCTATGTTTTCTTCTGTGTAATTTATTGTTTCAGGTCTTATATTTAGGTCTTTGATTCATTTTGTATTAATATTAGTACAAGGGGACAAACTGTAGTCGAGTTTCATTCTTTTGCATGTGGTTTTTCAGTTTTCCCAGCACCATTTGTTGAAGAGGCTTTCTTTTCTTCATTGTGTGTTGTTGGCGCCTTTATCAAAAATTATTTGACCATATACATGTGGTTTTATTTCTGGGCTTTCTCATCTGTTCCACTGGTCTGAGTGTCTATTTCTCTGCCAATACCATGCTGTTTTGATTATCCTGGCTCTATAATATAATTTGAAGGCAGGTATTGTAATGCGCCCAGCTTTGTTTTTTTCCCCTTAGGATTACTCTAGCTATTCGGGTTTTTTTATAGTTCCATATAAACCTGATGATTTTTTGTTTCATTTCTTTAAAAAATGACTTTGAAATTTTGATGAGAATTGCATTAAATTTGTATATTGCTTTGGGCAATATAATCATTTTGACTATATTTATTCTTCCTACTCAAGAACAAGAAATATTTTTCCACTTTATTATATCTTTTTTGATTTCCCTTAACAATGCTTTGTAGTTTTCATTATATAGGTCCTTTACATTCTTTGTTACGTTTATTCCTAGGTATTTTATTTTTTTTGTTGCAACCATGAAGGGGATTTTTTTTTGAGTTTGTTTTCTGATGTTTCATTGTTTGCATATAGGAAGTCAATGGACTTTTGTATATTAATTTTGTATACTGTGACCTTACTGTATTGGTTTATTATTTCTAGTAATCTTTCTGTGGAGTCTTTGGGGTTTTTGATGTATAGGATTATATCATCTGTAAAAAGTGAAACCTTTACTTCTTCTTTCCCGATATAAATGCCTTTTATTTCTTTCTCTTGTTTGATTGCTCTGGCTAGAACTTCCAGCACTACGTTGAATAAGAGTGGGGAGAGTGGATAACCTTGTCTTGTTCCTGATTTTAGGGGAAAAGTTCTCAGTTTTTTCCATTTAATATGATGTTAGCTGATGGTTTATCATAGATGGCCTTTATTATGTTGAGATATTTTCCTTTTATACCCATTTTATTAAGTGTTTTATGTATGGTGAACCATCCTTTTGATTCTGGGATGAATCCCACTTGATCATGATGAATTATTTCTTTAATGTGTTGTATTCGATTTGCTAGTATTTTGTTTAGTATTTTAGCATCTATATTCATTAGAGATATTGGTCCATAGTTTTCTTTTTCTGGGTTGTTCTTGCCAGGTTTTGGTATGAGGATTATGTTGGCCTCATAAAATGTGTTTGTAAGTATTTCTTCTTCAATTTTTTGGAAGACTTTGAGTAGAATAGAAACCAAGCCTTCTTTGAATGTTTCATAGAATTCACTAGTATAGCCGTCTGGCCCTGGACTTTTATTTTTGGGGACGTTTTTAATAGTTGTTTCTATTTCCTCCCTACTTATGGGTCTGTTTTGGCTTTCTGTTTCTTCATGACTCAGTCTAGGAAGATTATATTGTTCTAGGAATTTATCCATTTCTTCTAGATTGTTAAATTTGGTGGCATATAGTTTTTCATAGTATTCTACAATAATTCTTTGTATATCTATGATATCTGTGGTGATTTCTCTTCTTTCATTTTGGATTTTGTTTATATGAGTCCTTTCTCTTTTTTCCTTGGTGAGTCTTGCCAAGGGTTTGTCAATTTTGTTGATCTTTTCAAAGAACCAGTTCCTTGTTTTATTAATTTTTTCTATAGTTTTTCAGTTCTCTATTTTGTTTATTTCTGCTCTGATTTTTATTATTTCCTTTCTTCTACTGGTTTTGGGTTGTCTTTGTTCTTTTTCTAGTTCCTTAAGATGAAAAGTTAAGTGGTTTACTTGGGCTCTCTCTTGTTTCTTCATATAGGCCTGTAGTGAGATTCTGATATGTTGTATGGTTATTTTTGTTTGCCTATATGTATCTTTTGATCTCTGTGCTTATTTCTTCTTTGACCCACTCATTTCTTAAAAGTATGTTGTTTAGTTTCCTTTCCACATTTTTGTGGGTTTGTTTACCTCTTTTTTGCAGTTGAATTCTAGTTTCAAGACTTTATGATCAGAATATATGCTTGGTATAATTTCAATCTTTCTGAATTTGTTGATGTTATTTTTGTGGCCCAACATATGGTCAATTCTTGAGAATGTTCCATGTACACTAGAGAAAAATGTATAGTGTGGCACTTTGGGATGAAATGTCCTGTAGATGTCTATCATATCCAATTGTTCTAGTGTTTCATTTAAGGCCAATATTTCTTTATTGATTTTCTGTTTGGATGAACAATATAGAGCTGTCAGCGGTGTATTGAGGTCTCCAAGTATAATTGTATTTTTGTTTTTAGGTCAGTCAGTAACTGTCTTATATATTTTGGTGCTCCTTGGTTTGGTGCATATATATTAAGAAGTGTTATGTCTTGATTCAATGTCCCCTTTATCATTATGAAATGACCGTTTTTGTCTCTGATTACCTTTGCTGTCTTGTAGTCAACATTGTTAGATATGAGTATTGCTACATCTGCTTTTTGGGGGATGTTATTTGCTTGAAGTATTGTTTTCCAACCTTTCACTTTGAATTTGTTTTTATCCTTGTAGCTTAGATGTGTTTCTTGTAGGCAGCATACAGTTGGATTTTCTTTTTTAACCCATTCTGCTACTCTGTGTCTTTTTATTGGTGAGTTCAATCCATTTATGTTTAGTGTAATTATTGACACTTGATGGGGTCCTATTGCCATTTTATATATTGCTTTCAGATAGTTTTGTATTTTGTTTGGTTCTTCTCTTTTATTCTTCTATCATTTGTTTTTGTTTGGGTATAATCCATAATTCTTTTCTCTGTTATTTCTTTTCTCAGGCCATGTACCTCTGTGTTGGTTTTTCCAGGGGTGGTTACCATTAAGTAATGGAAAGTATACATATCATGTTCATTGTAGTACCTTATCTCATGAGTGCTTCTGCACTCCATCCTTCTTTGCTACTGTTAATCTTTGTCTTCTACCCTTTTTTGTTTCTTTGTCATAGATTAATCTTGTTTTTATTTCAATCTTGATAGAGCTTTTACTTGTTTTTTTTAATGTCTGGTTGGAAAACCCCTTTTACTATTTCCCGAAGTGAGGTTTTTCTGGTGATAAATTCCCTCATCTTTTCTGTATCTGTGAATGTTTTTATTTCTCCTTTGTATTTGAAGAATAGCTTTGATGGGTATAGTATTCTTGGCTGGAAGTTCCTCTCTTTCAGAACTTTAAGTATTGGGGTCCACTCTCTTCTAGCTTGTAGAGTTTTTGCTGAGAAATCTGTTGATAATCTAATGGGAATTACTTTATATGTTGTATTCTTCTTTTCCCTGGCTGCCTTGAGAATTTTTTCTTTGTCATTGGTTTGTGCCAATTTCATTATGATGTGCCTTGGAGTAGGTTTGTTAGGGTTAAGATAACTGGGTGTTCTGTTTGCTTCTTGAGTTTGAGGCTTTAGTTCTTTCCACAGGCTTGGGAAGTTCTTGTATATTATTTGTTTGAATATGTTCTCCATTCCATTTTCTCTCTCTTCTCCTTCTGCTATACCCATTATTCTTATGTTGCTCTTTCTGATGGAGTCAGACAATTCCTGTAGGGCTATCTCATTTTTTAAAATTCGTGAGTCTCTCTCCTCTTCTCTCTGTAGTAACTCTAGTTGCCTGTCTTCTATGTCACTAATTCTCTTCTCTATCTGGCCTGTTTTATTGGTTAAGCTTGTTACCTCGTTTTTCAGTTCATGAATTGAGTTTTTCATCTCTGTTTTATTCGTTTTTATAGTTTCAATTTTCTTGGTGAAGTATTCTTTCTGTTCATTGAATTGTTTTTTGAGCTCCTTAAATTGCCTTTCTGTGCTTTCTTGTATATCCCTGAGTATTTTTAGGACTTCAATTTTAAATTCTCTGTCACTTAATGCCAAGGTTTCTAAGCTATTGAAATTTTTTTCTATAGATTTTTCCTCATCTATCTGAGCTATATCACTGTCTTTTGTATCCATGATATTCGGTTTCTTTTTCTTTAATGGCATTTGGGAGTGATATTGTTAATAACACTAATAAGAGTTGATAAATTTTTTTTGAAAAAATACAGTGAAAAACTGAAAATTCTATTGTGCTAAGTGGAACAAAAATATGTAGAATGGAGGGCCTGGGTTTTGGGGGAGTGACAAAGAGGCAAAAAACAAGGCAAGAACCCACAAAATGCCACAAAGAAAAAATTTGAATCAAGAATAAAATAATTTGTTTTAAATGATGGTTGAATGAGAGAAACAGTGTAAGAGAAAAGAAAAAGAGAAAAAAGAAAACAAAATACAGTGAAAAATGAAAATTTTATTGTATTAAGTGGCACAAAAACTATAGAATGGAGAGCCGGATTTGGAGGAAATGTTAAAGAGATAAAAAGTGAAATAAAAAACACACATAATGTCACAAAGAAAATATTTAAACCCAGAATAAAATAATTTGTGGGTAAGATTCAAAGGAGAGAAAAAGTGAAAGAGAGAAGAAGAAACAAAAAGAGAGAGAGAAAAAAATTGAGTTAAATATTTTGGAATGTAACGCTCAGAAAATAAAAGAATGGAAAATGTAACACCTATGGGTAATAACGTTCAAAATGAAAAGAAAAGAATAAAATGGAAAGAGGATAAAAATGATCAAGGTGGAAGGAAAAAAAAGAGATAAAACATACAAGAAAAGAAAATGGAAAAAGTTATAAAGACTGTGGATTTTTCCTGGTTTTGAGAAGTTATCTTCTTCCTTTTTTTTTCTTCTCTCTCTTTTTGGCCAGTGGCGCTGTACTCCAGGTTCTGCCCCTGTGGCACTCTTAGGCAGAGACTTGCTGTTGTGTCGCTATGGTGATGACATAAACTAGGCTTCAGTCCCATTGGTAGGCGGGGCTTGTTAGTGTTTCCAGGCTCCAACAATGGGAGAGTCTGTTTTCCTGGAGCCTTTCCCCAAATCTCTCCTTCTTGAACCAGCAGCCTGGGACCCAGCTGTGAAGTTGCCCCAGCCACTGCCTGGAGAGCAAGAGGCTCTAAGAGCTGCCAAATCCCCCCTCTATCCCCACTCAACGCAGGGTTCTGGGTAAGGCTTTGCCATCCAGAGCCGCCAGTGTAATCAGGCAGGGCTGGAGCCAATTGCCTTTCAGGTGTCATTCTATGAGCCTCTGGGCATGTCTAGTACTCTGCAGTTCTGTTCTCCAGAGGCTGTCTGCAAGCTGCCTGTGTGCCCTTCCCCCCATCACTTCCGCAGTTCTCTTCCCCAGGAGTGTGCTCTGTTAGCCTGTATGGCTGGTGGAGGTGCTGTGCCCAGACAGGTCCGGGTGTAGAGAAGCCAGCTTTCGTGCACTTCCCACGCGCTGTTGTTTGGGAAGCCAGGATTATTCAGAAACTCTGGTCACAGCCCACACAGAGGGTCACTACTGACAGTCTCCAACCCAGCCCCTCTGTCCCGGAATGTGGGCACCCACACCTGAAGCGCCAGGTGGATCCACTTGCACACTGCCCATTCTCACCCACCAGGATACCGGGAGTAAACAAGGCAACTGCTCGCCCACCTCTGCCAGGTCTGCCGCTGGTGTTAGCTCCGCCTGGGCTGAACCGCAGGCACACTCTCTCCTCGGTTTGAACGTCTCTGCCCTAGCCCAGCTTTTTCCACACCCCCAGCCCTTGCTTTTTCTCAGTTCCAAGTGAAAGCAGCCCTTGCTCAGGTCAGTGAGGGAAGCGGAATACTCTGTTCTCTGTCTTATTTCCTTCAGAGTGGAGTATATATTCAGCCATCCTTTTGCCCAATCGTACCTTTGTTTGATGTATGTGTATTTCAGATGCTCCTGAGATTGTTTTTCTGTCTCTAGTTGTTGAATTTGTTGAAGTTTCAGGGAGAGGTATCAAGAGCACTCCTCATGGCACCATTTCTCTGACGTCACTCGACAAATGCCAAAGTACATTCTTTTCTTGAAGCCTGGAGGCTACTAACTCAGCTGCTTTCTTTGATAGGCCCAAATCTCTTACTAAGTCATTCAATTCGGGTTGGCTGAGGGGTTAATGACTGCTTGGCATCAGGAGAAGATCCTTCAGATTCTACAACCATTTCCTCATGCATCTTATCAAAATACACTTGATCACCATGTTCACTTTCTTCATCCTTAGAAAAAATAAAACCATTGAAAACTGGAACTGGGAGTGTCTCAGAGTGTGGGATAGGTCGTATTGCTGAAGGAATATTAGGATATGCGATCATATACCGTTTTTTCTTGCCAATGCCCTTTGTATGGATCAGACAGAAATAACAGTCACGGTTGTGGTCCTTAGGTTCATGCCAAACCGTGGGAATACCAAAAGGCATTCCTTTGTGTTTTCCTTTTGTCCAGTCACAAAGCATTTCCTCACAATTATGACACAATATGAGAAGCCCAATTTTTGTCTTGACCGCCAAGGGGAACTTGAAAATAGGCAATATATGCACGTGTCACAAATGATGAAATATTGCTCCTTTGACGTTGAAGTGTGTAACAGCCACATATATAACAGAAGGTGTCAGGACTATTTTTATATTTATGCCTACTTGAAGAAGCCATGATTCAATCTTAAAACAAAATAAGAGGGTGTTTTTCTTTTTTTTCCCCCCTTAATAAGAGGGTGTTTTTATCAGATAAAGTTTTTTACATTTAAAAACAACTACAATTATGTAAAAGTGATGTTTGTAAAACATTAATTGCCTTGTGGTTATGTTCAATCCAAAAGTTGTTGCCTTTTAACTCCAATTTAAAAGCCAATGCATGCCATTAACTGTAACAAAAAGAAATTAAAATTGCATCAAAACTAGAGCATACACCAAAAAACAGATTTTATATTTGGAATCAGTGATGCAGGAATATACAGAAGCAGTTTTAAAATCTCATGCAACATAAAATGAAAAAGAATAATTGTTCCCCAGTGTTATCAGATTCTTCTTTAAAAGATCTAGATCTAATACCTTTGTAGATGGGAGCTCTGTACAGGGACTTGACAGACAACGACAGGTGGCCTACATGGTGGTCACCACCTCCTCCACCCTAGAAACCCAACAGCTGCCAGAAGGCACCACCTCCCAGAAAGCAGAGCTAATTGCCCTCATGCGGGCACTCATTGTGGCACAGGGAAAACGCATAACTATATATACTGACTCTAAATATGCTTTTCTTATCACCCACAGCCACTCTGCCCTCTGGAAGGAAAGGGGCTTCCTTACTACCAAGGGCTCCCCCATAATCAATGCTACCCTCATTTCTAAAGTTTTGCAGGCATTACCACTTCCCACTGAGGTGGCCATATGTAGTACATTGTAGGGGCCATCAAACCTCTCAAGACCTGGTGACCTTGGGAAATGCTCGGGCCGATGTGACGGCTCAAAACCTCACCCTGGAAGCCTCCCCCACTCCTCCCATGTTTCTCTCCACCTCCTTGAAACCTCCCTACACTCCTGAGGAAGAACAGGCCCTCCTCAGAAAAGGCGATGACGTATACAACCAGGGATGGATAGTTCTCGGAGACAGAATTGCCTTACCAAAAGGACAGGCTGAAACTCTCCTTTCTGATATCCACTGTTCCTTACATGCAGGGCCAAAAGCTCTCTATCGGTTCTTGCAGCCACTCTTTTTCTTCCCAGGCCTCCAGCAGACTATCAAAAAGGTACACGCAGCATGCACTGTCTGTTCCAAAGCCTCTACACAGGGGGACTCCTCCCTCGCTTCCCTACTCATCAACTGAGGGGGCACATGCCAGTCCAGGATTGGCAAATTGACTTCACTCATATGCCCCCCTCACAAAAAACTCTGTTATCTCTTAACTTTTGTTGATACCTTTTCAGGGTGGATAGAAACCTTTTCCACCTCTCGAGAGACGGCAGACACCGTTGCCTCCATTCTCATTTAAAACATCATCCTGCAGTTTGGACTGCCGACTACCATCCAGTCAGATAACAGCCCAGCCTTCATTGCCCAAATAGTCCAGCAGGTTGCCACCTCTCTCAACATCACATGGAGACTCTATATACCCTATCACCCTCAATTGTTGGGTAAGGTGGAAAGGGCTCATGGCATCCTGAAGGGTCAACTAACTAAACTTTTCATCGAGACCAAACTCTCCTGGCCAAAGCTCCTCCCCCTGGCACTCACCAGAATCAGAGCAACCCCGCGAAACCCCACTGGACTCAGCCCCTTTGAACTGGTTTATGGTAGATCATCCCTAATCAATCACAACTTATCTGTCAACGCCCTTCCTCTTTCCACCTACCTCCCCTTTCTGTCTTTACTCAACCATCTTCTCAGGGGACACTTGGACTGGACCCTTCCTCCCATAGGGGGTCCAGATAAAGCACATTCAGTGGTCCCCCTCCAGCCAGGAGACAAGGTTCTTCTGAGTGAGCTCCAGCCTGGCTCCCTACAGCCCAGGTGGACGGGACCCCATACGGTAATACTGACTACTCCTACCGCAGCCAAGCTCCTAGGGCAAACACCTTGGTACCATGTCTCTCGCCTCAAGCTTGCCCCCACGCAGGACCGCTGGCAATCGGAACCACTGGGCCCCACCCGTCTTTGGCTCACCAAAATGTTGGGCCCTGAAGATCCTCTTGTTACTCCTGTCCCTCCCACCAGAAACCTGCTGCCAGAGTGAATTAAAGCAGGGAGCAATGCTGTTACTATATCAATGAGACTGGCCTGGTGGAAGAAAAACATCAATGTCCTCAACCATCTGCAAGAGAAACTGCTCAACGACCTCTCTTCCTACAACCTGCTTAACTCCTGGTGGCAGTCACCCATCCTCACCTGGGTTGCCCCTATCCTAGGTCCTCTTCTAATTATCAGCATATTACTCATGTTTGCTCCTCTTTTTTAGATTCTTACAGGGCTGCATCCACAAGATTTCTCAAGTCATGGTCAACCAGATGCCCCTACACCCATATATGCAACTCCCCTCAGAGCCACCACCTTCCAACCTCCCTTCCCCACGATGCCCCTAACCAGCAGAAAGTAACCAGATGAATAGCAGTACCCCTATCTAACATAAAAGGTCGGAATGTGAGGTCGGTTGGCAATCGGGGAAGGTCACGTGAGAAACCAAGTCCGGGGACTTTGGCTGGAACCACCCACACCCATGCCCGCCAAAAGAAATGGCCCAGGAGCACCTTGAAAAAGAACAACTGTCTGTTAGCCATTGAAATTTCGCCACATCATATCAACCTGCCACCACCATACTGACGCTATAAATTATCCCCCACCCCCACCCCCGGCGTGGGAATCTGCACAACTTCTCTGGCCCATCTTGCAGACTAGAGAAACTCATCAGAGATGTGCTCTAAATAAAGCTTTTGCTAGTCCACCCTTGGTGGCTATGCCCTTCTTTCTTCCTCAGTGGAAAATACCTTACATGCATCACAGACATCTTGGCCTTTTAAAAATTCTGTGACCTCCACACACTATGTGGCCTTTTGTATTTGGCTCCTTTAGTTGAGCAAAACACTTCTAAGGTCCATCCATATTGCAGCATATATCAGAGATTTAGTCTTTTTTATGTTTTGAATAAAATCCCATTGTATGGATAGATAGTATTTTGTTTATGCATTCATCCATTGATGGACATTTGTGTTGCTTCCACCTTTTGGTTATTGTGAACAAGCATAGGCCAGTCTATGGAGACAGAATGAATCTAGAGTCATGGCTGCAATGGCTGGTAGGAAAGAATGAATGGACTGTTTAATGGATATGGGGTTTCCATTTGGACCCACTGTGCTCAATAGCAGTCTCTAACATCTTTGTCTCAGTTGCTCCATCCCTACTAATTTGCTATAGATGTGGTTGTATTTGCATATGGTTGTATGTGTGTATGTGTGTAATGAGGTGGAAGGGATGCATATATACTGTTCACAAAAGTTAGGAGATATTTCAAAAGAAATATGAAGCTATAAGATATCCCCTAATTTTTTGTGAGCAGTGTATGTGGGCAATCTTTACTCTATAGCAAGTAGGTAGCTGAGCAGAAGCCACAACAACATAAAGGTCAAAGACATAGGCTTCAGAATCAGAATATTTGGTTTGGATGCCTTGCCTCAGTGACTTGACTTCTGAAACCTCTTGGTGGCTCAGTGTCCTTGTCTGCAAAGAAGAGATAGTAATTCCAACCTTACTTGAGTGTTGTCAGATGTTACTATATTCAAAGTACTTAGGAAAGCATCTGCTATTTAGAAAGCACTCTATTTTACTTCCTAAATATCTCTTAGATCCATTTTCCTCCCTCCAGCATTACTTCCAAGTTGAGATGGCCAACATCCATGACATCCTGGACAGCAGTTGTAGACTACTAACTGATCTTCACGAGCTGGTTGGTGACCTGAACAAGCCCCTGCCACACCCACGACACCTGCCTCTTCATGCTACACAGGCAGATTGGTTCTGGTCAGGTGGCTTGTGTTTTTTGGAAGCTGTGTGGTGAGTGCACTGTGTGTCTTTTTCATGATGAGGGTGAAGAAAGGGAGAAGGATAGAGGTGACCACAAACAATAGTATCAATGGGCTGAGTCAAGTCTCCAAGGGAGGGACGTGGTACACAGCACTGTGGGGTGTCATGATTTAATAGCAGTTAATGATGGCTATTGTGCTCTTAATGAGGCATGAGATAAAGATAAAAGAATAATTATCATGTATTAGTGCTAGGAATAAGAAGAAATGGCAATTGCGGTTACTCTTGAAAGGAAGAATCACAAACATGGTTTTATGCTCAGAAGTGGGTGAGGAAAGAATGGGACCAAGTGAGTGACAGAATCCTTGCCAATGTGCAAGAAGGTGCCTGGGTGGAAAAGTGTGGCTGGAAGGGGATTACAATAGAACTGCTTGCAATCCTATAGTATCAAAAAGCATATGACCGTTCACACCTCGAAATATCTCTGGCCCTAAATCTGTCCTAGCAGGAAGTGAACTATGAAGTCTGCATCCATCCTCTGCAAGGTTTCATTTTTTATTTCCACTTATGTTGTATTTTTGGAGAAAGATGGATAAGGAAGACCCTCCAGAAGCAAAGCCAGAAGTCATTGAGGACAGTGGATGAGAAAATTTCTCTAAAAGAGAAAAATGAAGTGGGAAAGTAAAATGTTCTTCTTCTTTTTTTTTAATCAAGTGAAAGGCAGGAAGGCAGAGAGACAGACTTCTGCATGCACCCTGACTGGGATCCATTTGGCACCTCCTGTCTGGGCTGATGTTCTGCCCATCTAGGGCCGCTACTCGGTTGCTCAGCAACCAAGCTATTTTAGCACCTGAGGTGAGGCCATGGAGCCATCCTCAGCACCCAGGGCCAACTTGCTCATTTGAGCCAGGGCTGTGGGAGGGGGTAATAAAGAGATAGAGACAGAGAAAGGGGTGGGGGAGGGGCGTACAAGGAGATGGTCATTTCTCCTGTGTGCCCTGACCAGGAATCAAATTCAGGACTTTGACACTCCAGATGATGCTCTACCACTGAGCCAACTGGCCAGGGCTGGGATAGTAAAACTTTTTTCTTTTTATTTATTTATTTATTTATTTACAGGAACAGAGAGAGAGTCAGAGAGAGGGATAGACAGGGACAGACAGACAGAAACAGAGAGAGATGAGAAGCATCAATCATCAGTTTTTCGTTGCCGTTGCAACACCTTAGTTGTTCATTGATTGCTTTCTCATATGTGCCTTGACCACGGGTCTTCAGCAGACGGAGCCACCCCTTGCTCAAGCCAGCGACCTTGGGTCCAAGCTGGCGAGCTTTTGCTCAAGCCAGATGGGCCTGCGCTCAAGCTGGCAACCTCGGGGTCTCAAACCTGGGTCCTATGCATTCTAGTCTGATGCTCTATCCACTGCGCCACCGCCTGGTCCGGCAGAACTTATTCATCTTGTATGACTGAAAGTTTGTCCCCTTTGACCAACATCACCCCCATTTTACCCTCCCCCACCTCAGTCCCTAGCAACCATTATTTTAGTTTTTGCTTCTATGAGTTTGTAAAGTAAAATATTCTTGAGCAAATCCTGGAAGGAAATACAGAAACATGTTAGGAGTGGTGACACTCAAGACTCATTATAAATTAGGGTGACACTCAAGGACCCATTATAAATACTTCCACCTCAGCCTGACCAGGCAGTGGAGCAGTGGGTAGAGCATTAACCTGGGACTCTGAAAACCCAGGTTCAAAACCCAAGGTTGCCGGTTTGAGCGTGGGCTCACCAGCTTGAGTGCGGGGTCTCTGGCTTTAGCATGAAATCATAGACATTAGCCCATGGTCCTGATTTGAGCCCAAAGGTCGCTGGCTTGAAGCCCAAGGTCGCTGGCTTGAGCCCAAGGTTACCAGCTTCAGCAAGGGGTCAATGGCTCAGCTAGAGCCCCCCAGTCAAGGCACATATGAGAAAGCAATCAATGAACAACTATGATGCTGCAAATATGAGTTGATACTTCTCATCTCTTTTCCTTTCTGTCTCTCTCTCCCTTGCTAAAAATAACTAACTAACTAAATAAATACTTCCACCTCAAATTCTAGGACCTCTGGGTGATGAGAAGTTCCTTCCAATAGGTCCAGTTTGGTGACTGGCAGTCTTTGGTCAGTAAACAAAACAGCAAATTATCTGCCCCATCCACATCAATGAACAGTGTTGGAAACCAAACAGGAGAGTAGTGATCTAAAACCCCTCTAATGAAATGGGGAAAAGAGTTAACTCTGAGCATTCCCTGGTCTTAGCAAATGGTAAATCTTTCCAGGCAGGCTATTAAAGAATTCCTTCTCTGGGAATAGAGTGAACTTCTTTTGCTTAAGAAAAATTCAAGATGTTCTTTGAAGGTGCATACTTGCTACTCATGGATAAATAAGTCTTAAAGGTCTAAAACACATACAGTGATTATAGACAACAAGACTGTATTATAAACATTAAGCTTGCTAAAAGACTAGATTTTAATTGTTCCACCACTAGAAGAAATGGTTCATTATGTGATGTGACAGAGGGGTTAGCTAGTACGCAATGGCAATTGTATTGCAACATAAAATTATCAAACCAATCGATTATACAAGCATGCCTTGGAGATATTGCTGGTTTGGTTTCAGACCATTGCAATAAAATGACTACCATAATTAAGTCAGTAATATGAATTGTTTTGTAACCTAGTGCATGTAAAAGGTATATTTACACAACACTGTTGTCTATTAAGTGTGCTATAGCACTATGTCTAAAACAAGTACGTATCTTAATTAAAAATATTTTACTGGCCCTAGTTAGTGGCTCAATGAATAGAGCATCACTGTGTATATGGATGTCCAGGTTCAATTCCTGATCAGGGCACACAGGATAAGTGATCATCTGCTTCTCTCTCCCTCCATCTCCCCCTTCTCTCCCTCTTCTCCTCCCATAGCCAATGACTCAATTGGTTCAAGCATTGCTGTGGGAACTGAGGACAACTCAGTAGGTCTGAGCGCTGGCCTCAGGCAGTGAGGATAGCTTGGTACTTAAGCATCGGCCACAGACGGGGTTGCCAGGTGGATCCCATTGGGGTGCACACAGGAGACTATCTATCTTCCCTCCTCTCACTTAAAAAAATGCTTCATTGCTAGAAAACATGCTAACTGTCATCTGAAAAATGGCACCAATAAAAGTGTGAAAACAATCCCATTTGCTGTTGCATAAAAATATCCTTAGGAATAAATGGTAAAAGACCTGCACTCAACCTATTATAAGACATTGAAGAAGATGCAAATAAAGAAAAGCACAAACCATGTTCATGGATAGGAAAAGGGAAGAAGGGTTGAGAGATTGGGTGAAAAAGGTGAAGGGATTAAGCAAAGAAAAAGAAACACTCACAGACTCAGACAACAGTATGGTGATTACCAGAGGGAAAGGAAGGAGGTAGAAGAGAAAAAGGGGGAATCAATGGTGATGGAAGGAGACTTGACTTTGGGGGGTAAGGGGTGAACACACAATACAGTATACAGATGATGTATTATAAAATTGTACACATAGAACCTATATAATTTTATTAACCAATGTCACCAGAATAAATTCAATAAAAATTAAAATAAATAAGATGAGGTGTGCCCGTACACCTTAAACTGAAACAATGTTATATGTCAATTACATCTCCATTTTTAAAAATGGTTTTTAAAAACTCAGGAATAAATTTGAAAGCTTAAAATATGTTTTGTTAACTTGTGAGGGAGTTTCACCTTAAGAGAACTGACTCTCAGAATTAAAATTTGATGTATATTTAAATGCTAAACCCACATAAGTAAGGTAATTTTGTCCAGCACTATATTTGGTGGGGAAAATAGCAGTCCTTCACTGTGGTTCTGTGTAGGCATGGGTACTGCAAAATATCAGAAATATAGATACATTGTTTTATTTTAATGAGTCAGCAACATATGGGCCTGTATTCATTATCTATTGTTATGTAACAAATTATCAAAAAAGTCAGTGGCTTGCAACCTGGTGAGAGGCACTTGTATTACTCACAGTTGTATAGGCAAAAAACAGAGGCTCAGAGAGGTTAAGCAAGTTACTTAAGGTAACAAAGCTAGGAGAGGTCAAGCCCAGGTTGACTTTTCCCCCAGATGATGTTGTACTGCTTCTTCTGCCAGTCTCTTAATTTCCAGGAAAACTGGAAAGATAGTAGGGAAACCAACAAAGTCATGGTGAACTGGATGATTACAAAGGAATCTGCATTTTTAAAAAAATTTCAATTACAGTTTACTTTCAATATTATTTCATATTGGTTTCAGGTATACAGAATAGTGGTTAGACAATCATATACTTTTTTATTTTTAATAGATGAAGGCTACTTTATTGGATGATTGACCCATGTAATTGCCAAGGACACTATGTACAGGTAAGAGAGGTGGAGCTTTATTTCTTGGTCTCTTCCTCCTTGGACAGTCTTGATGATTTCCTCCTTGGCCTGGAGCCGCTCTTCAGGGTGCTTGCGAGCTTCCCTGACCTTAGACCTGCGGGCCTCAGCTTGGTCAGCCAGGAGCTTCTTGCTAGCCTTGTCTGCCTTCAGCTTGTGAATGTGTTTCGTGAGAATCTGCTTGTTTTTGAACTCGTTGCTGTTTACTTTCAGGTAAGGCTGTGGTAAACGTGGCAGTCAATCTTCTTAGATTCACGATACCTTCTGAGTAGCCGGCAAAGAATTCTCATCCTCCTCATCCGGTTGACTTTCTCAGGCATTCGAGCACTGGCAGTACCCTTTTGCTTACCTATGCCCATATGCCTGCCCTTCCTACGGGCCAAGGTGTTTTTCACCCATTGAGCCGAGCCGGGGAACGGACAGTCACAGGCTTCCTGATGTTTAGCCCATCTTTGATCAGCTTCCGAATCTGCTGACAGGAGGTGCAATTGGCAATTTCATCGGTCTCTTCGGGGTCCAATCAGACTTTTCTTTCTTTCTTTTTTTTTTTTTTTTTGCCACAGCGGAGGACACTGGAGGCAAGCCTCTTCTGAAGCCTGAGCATACTCATGGCTGCTGCTGCAGGGAGCGGGGAAAGGAAAGCATCATATACTTTACAAAGTGTTTACCTGATGTTTCCAGTACCCACCTGGGACCATACCTAGTTATTATAATATTATTAACTATAATCCCTATGCTGTACTGAACATCACTGTGTCTGTTCTGTAACTACCAATCTGCACTTCTCAATCCCTTCACCCTTTTCACCCAGACATCAGTCCTTTTCCCTCTGGCAACCGCCAGTCTGCTCTCTGTTTCTGGGTCTGTTTCAATTTTCTATGCATTTCTAAAACTGAAAATTAAATAAGGCAATGCACAACTGTATGGACCTTATTTGGAATTGTGCTCTGAAGAATATGTTTTATTTTATTTATTTAAGTGAGAAGCAGGGAGGTTAAGAGACAGACTGCTGCATGCACCCCAACGAGGATCCACCTGGCAACCCCTTGATGGGGCTGATGCTTGGCAACCGAGATATTTTAGCACCTGAAGCCAGGCCATGGAGCCATCCTCAGCTCCTGGGGCCAATTGCTCTAACTGAGCCATGGCTGTGGGAGTGGAAGAGAGAGAGAGAGAGAGAAAGAAAGAGAGAAAGGAAAGGGGGAGGGGTGCAGAAGCAGATGGTCACTTCTCCTGTGTGCCCTGACCAGAAATTGAACCCAGGACATCCACACACCTGACTGATGCGTTACCGCTGAGCCAACGAGCCAGGGCCAGAATGTCTTTTTAAAGTGACCTAATTGAACAAATTTGAATGTTGACTATGATATCTGGTTATTAAAGAATTACTGTTTTTGTTAGTGTGAAGAAATAAGGCAATGCACATAGAAACACTCTGCAAACTTAAGTTAATATGTTTATTTGTTCATTGATTCAAGTATCAGTATTTACCCAGCATTTGTTATGTGGCAGGTATGAGGATGGAGGGGAGTAAGACAGATAGGATCCCTCCCTGGAGCGGATGTTATTGGTACTACCTCCATATCTCCTCAGCACCCTTGCCATGACTTTCCTACTTGCTAACTCCTGCAACTCCCTGCCTGAGGGCTATCTCTGGCCATTGAAGCTGGCTTGGCCCATGCAGGAGGCAGTCCAGAGGTGCTGGCCTCACCCCCAGGAGCAGTCCTCAATCAATGATTGACTAGTTTCGGTAAGTAAACACCTCAGCTCTCTTGCCTTTTGGCTAGAATACCAGGTACATGCTTTCCACAGTCGCACAGGGGTCCCAGCAGAACTGAGCCTCCGTCGCCCATATGGTAACCTGATAATATCTGGCTGCCTTCTCTTCCCTGCATCACTGCCCTACTCCTTATCCGCGGGTTTCCTGGGATTGCCTTCCAGATAAACTTCTTGCACTTAAATTCCTGTTTTGGGTCTGCTTCTAGAGCACCTCAAACTACCCTCAGAGACTTGGTAGTCACTGACTGTCACAAATAAATAGGATGAGAATTATGAAGGAAAAGTTCGGAATGCTATGGAAATGTATAATGGAAGTTTGACCATCTATGAGGCAGGAAAACTGATGGTGCTAGACAGGAAAAGGGGTAGGGAATCTTTTTCTTTTTAATTTTTTTCCCTCAATGTAGCTTGCAAGTAGGATTTGTAGAAACATTTTTGTAACAAGTGTTCTTAAACAATTCATGAAGTGTATTTCAGAATGGGTATAATTTCATTCACTGATACAACACCGTGGGAGAGAATTTTCTAAGCAGAGGGAGTAACACGTGAAAATGTGTGGAGGCGTTTTGAAATTGGGGTAGGCTGAATAATGTTCCCTTCCCATCCTCAAAATTGTCCATGACCAAATCCCTGAAACCTGTGAATATGTTACAAAATAAGGGAACAAGTGGCAAAAAGGGACTTCGCAGAGGTAATTAAGGATCTTGAGATGGAGAGATTTTCCTGGATTTTTGGGAAGGGCCTGAGATGCTCATTAGAAATGCTAAGCCCTTGGCACTGCACCTTGGGTTTCAGATTCTGTAGGTCTAGAAGGTGGACCAGAAGATGTTTTAAATCTTGCCACTACTCACAGCCTATTTCTTCATCTTTCATGTGGGAATGATGACACCCACTTTACGGTGTCATTGAGATGCTCCTGGGTGTCCATGACTCAGCCTGGGGCAGCAACTGAAATCTCAGCTTTGATGCAACTGAGGGAGTTGTGCAAATGCTGTTGGGGAACACTGGGTGACTGAGGTGACAAACAGGCTGTGTCAGCAAGAATGAGGGTGGCAGATTCCCCGGCTCCAGAAGGAACCTGGCAAGAGGCTCAAAAGTCAGCAGGGTGGGGGCGGCTCTGTGCCCTGGAAGGATGTAGGGACTACACCAATGGGCTTCCTGTCTGGCTTTGAACCATAGGAACACTGACCAATGGAGGGGGGCGGGGCATCCACTCAGCAGCATTGCAAGGCTGACTGCTTCAGACCACCTTATCTCTTCAGACTTAGCAAAGGCAAAGGCAGCTCCCACAATAACTAACATCTTGGAACTGTTCCTACATCTTACCTACTACTTTGCAAAAATAGGCAATTCTCATTATTTCTACTCATTATATTCCATAAAGTTGCCCAAATAGGCAACCATTGCTCCCAGGGGAAATAATCAGGGATAGGTTCTTGCAAGGCTCTGGTCACAGCATTTTTGTCAATTGATCAATACATAACCTTGTTTTTCTGTTTAAAGATGCCTTAGTTAATACATATTGTTCAATAAAAATATATATTAATATGAGTCACTAATACTGAACTCAAGGCCAACAGCACTATAGTTCATGCCCAAACAAAGCTTGTCTAACAAATGCATTTTTTCTGTAAGGTACATCACAACTTTCTCATCTAAGACACACTAGGCAGCATGAAATGCTCTTAGGGCCTATTTTAAACAGCAAAATCACCAATGAAAACACAAAAATATAAAAAAACATGGTACTAAGGAGACTTCAAAAAGAATGCTTGGATTTGAATTTGGATGATGGGCACGTAACACAATCAACTGTTTAAATGCTATAGAAATATTTACCTGTAACCTATGTACTCTTATTGATCAATGTCACCCCATTAAATTTAGTTTGTTTTTTGTTTTTATTTATTCATTTTAGAGAGGAGAGAGAGTGAGAGAGAGAGAGAGAGAGAGAGAGGAGCAGGAAGCATCAACTCCCATATGTGCCTTGACCAGACAAGTGCAGAGTTTTGAACCCGTGACCTGAGTGTTCCAGGTCGACGCTTTATCCACTGCACCACCACAGGTCAGGCTTAAATTTAGTCTTATAAACACTTCAGAAATAAAGAAAGAAAGAGAGAGAGAGAGAGAGAGAGAGAGAGTAAGAAAGAGAGAAAAAGAAAGAGAAAATGAAAGAAAAGAATGCTTGGTTTTTTAAAAATTGTAGTTGAGCCTGGCCTGTGGTGGGGCAGTGGATAAACCATTGACCTGGAATGCTGAGGTTACTAGTTCAAAACTCTGGGCTTGCCCAGTCAAGACACATATGACAAGTAATAAATGAACAACTAAAGTGAAGCAACTATGAGTTGATATTTCTCGTTTCCCCCAACTCTGTAAAATCAATAAATAAAATTTTTAAAAAAATTATAGTTGACATATAATAGCATTTTAGTTTCAGGTGTACAAAATAGCGATTCAACATTTATATACCTTACAAAGTGATTACTACAAAAAGTCTAGTAACCATATCACTGTACATAGTTATTATAATATTGATTATATTCCTTATGCTGAATATTATATTCCCATGACTTATTTTATAACTGGAAAGTTGTATTTCTTTTTCCTTTTTGGAGGGGAGAGAGTGAGACACACTCCTGCATATGCCCCGACTGCCAACCCACCAGGCAACCCCATCTGGGGCCAATGCTCCAATCAACCAAGCTAGTTTAACACCTGAGGCTGATGTACTGGGATCAATGAGCTATCTTCAGCTCCCAGGCTGACACTCAAACCAATCAAGCCACTGGCTGTGGGAGGTGAAAAGGGAGGGAAGGGGGGATAGGGAGGGGTAGAGAAGCAGATGCTTCTTTTGTGTGTCCTGACCAGGGATCAAACCCGGGATGCCCATCTGCACAGTGATGCTCTATCCACTGAGCTACTGGCCAGGGCCAGAAAGTTGTATTTCTTAATCCCCTACCCTTGTCTGCCCACCACCTGTTCCTTTCCTCTCTAGCAACAGAGAATTTATTCTCTGTATCTATGAGTTTGTTTCTGTTTAGCTTATTCACTTGTTTTTTTTAGATTCCACATATAAGTAAATTCATATGGTATTTGTATTTCTCTGTCCAAGTTATTTCACTTAGCATAATATCTAATAGGTCCATCCATGTTGTCACAAATGGCAAGATGTCATTCTTTTTTATGACTGTGTAATATTCCATTTGGACGCTTATTTAAATAGCCTGAGTGTCATGTGGTTTGACCCTGTCTTGTTAGACCATGGTGGGCTACTAAAGTCTTTCACTGTTCTGTGCACATCTGGAAATAACCAGGGCAGCATCGTAGTGTTAGTTTGGGGGATTGTGAATACACTTTAGTGAGTTAGGTGAATTCACAAAAACAGATCTTTGAATAATGAGGATCGACTATCATTTCTTTGTTAAACTTATTCAAATTGCATGTGCCATCTGCTTACTATTGGTATCCAGATTGGTACAGAAAGAAGAACGTTCTTGACCTCCAGGAGACCCCAGTGGCCCCCAGACTGTGAAGTTCCTCTTAAGATAAAGAAGCTGGCTGTGGTGCCTAATGGTCCTGAGTCAGAGATGGTTAATTTGAACCCCTCAGCCCTACTCCTTCTCAGCTCTGTGATCCTGGGCAGGCAGCTCCTATTTTCTGTGTATTTCCTGTCAAATGAGCGTAATTAACTCCATCTTCACTTGGCTGTTATGGAGACCAGTGAAAATTATTGTGATCCCATGGTTGATGCTTGCAGTGTGGAGCAAGGTAAGAGTTCAGACCCAGGTATAGTCCCAATTTATCTGTTTCTGGCTCTGTGACCCTGGGAAAATGAGTTCACTTTCCTGAAATTTAGTTCTTTCTCTCTGTAAAATGTTGGCAGGGCTACATTGTGTCCATGTGATTGGTTGGCTTTGCCAAAAAGATATTTGAGAGGGCCATTCTCGGTATATGCATGGTCAGTTTCATGAGGAAGGACCACATCTGTGTTGGTCCTTGTTGCATCCTCAGCACTGAATACAGCCTCTAGTAGAGAAGAGTTGCTTAGGAAATATTTGTGGCTTAAACGAACACCTATTCTATGTATGCCACACCTTAGGACCTTCCTGTGGACAGCAGTGATTATTACAAGTTGGTGTGATGAGTTCTGAGATCAGAGGGTGTCCAAGAGGCTAAGAGAATAGAGAAGAGAAACTGAGTTTTGCTTGGATGGGTGGGTGCAGTTGGTAGGCTTCCTTTAAGTGGCCATGCTACAGCTGTGTCCAAAAGAATGATGTTGACTGCACTTGATCTACTTGTGAGCTCCCTGAGATCAGGGCCCACATCAATCCTGTTCACTGCTGCACTCTCAGTGCCTGGCTCAGGACCCGGAATTTGTAGGGGCTCAAAGAAAAAATGAAAGATGCTATAAATTTTGAAGAAGCACCCCCCCCAAACCCCAAGTAAATGGAGCAAAGAATAATGGAACTCAATCCAATCTTTCCACTTCAGCTGCTTGGAGTCTGGGAGAATAAACTTCCACCAGAAGGCTACCAGGGAAGCTGCTTAACCTCACTGTGCCTTAGTTTCCTCAACTGGAAAATGAGGATGATAACGACTCAGTGCACTGAGGATATTGAATATGCACTGACCATTCTATGATCCTTACACAAATAAACTCATCTATCCTTACAAGCCTTTGAAGTGGGTGCTGGAATTCTTCCATTTTACAGGTAGAGATACTGAGGCCAGAGAGGACAGTGACTTGCCCAAGGTCACATAGCTTGGAAAGCCATGATTTGAATGCCCAGAAACCTGGCACCCACATCCATCCTCTTAACTTCCAGGATACACCACCATAACATGCTGTACAAAGAGGGATTGCTATACAATAGATGTTTGTTTGTTTTTTTGTGACAGAGACAGAGAGACACAGAGAGAAGGACAGATAGGGACGGATAGGCAGGAAGGGAGAAAGACGAGAAGCATCAATTCTTCCTTGTGGCTCCTTAGTCTCCTTTGCTGTTCATTGATTGCTTTCTCATATGTGCCTTGATGGGGGAGGGGGGTGGCTACAGCAGAGTGAGTGACCCCTTGCTCAAGCCAGCGACCTTGGCCTCTAGCCCGCAGCCATGGGTCATGTCTACCATCTCAAGCTCAAGCCAGCGACCCCATGCTCAAGCTGCTGTGCCCTGGCTTAAGCTGGATGAGCCCAAGCTCAAGCAGCAACCTAAGGGTTTCAAACCTGGGTCCTCCTGTCCCAGTCCAATACTCTATCCACTGTGCCACCGCCTAGTCAGGGTACAATAGATGTTTAATAAGTGTAATTATTGTTATTTTAAATTATAATTCTGCTAGATGGCAGCAATTTGAAGGGAGGGTGAGTCAGGGGAGAGGGAGGGCCACCAGACTAGGAGTTTCCGAGGGCCCAGCCAGGGCAAGAGAGACAGGCAGTCTGAGGCAAGGAGTGCGCCTGTTACTCCGTGGCGTTGCTGGACTCCACACGTAGGGGCGGCATGCACCATGCATAGGTTTCAATTGTTAACCAGGCCCTGCGCCTGCTGGTAGTACACGTGCGGGTGCAGCTGGCGGCGCCGCAGGCGAATCACTTCGAAATCCACATCATGTCCAGTCTTTTTGCTGTTGTGGCTGCAGGTGAGGTTCTTGTGTGTGGCAAGCAGATCCTCCAGGTTCTTTTCAAGGTGTGAGATGTGGCGCTGCAGCTTGCCAGTGCCCTGCAGAAGGGCGAGACCGTGCTGGAGGGCCGGCGAAGCGGAGCCATAATGGGCGAGGTGGGCAGACACATCTGGGCCCGGTGTGCGTGTGAAAGGAGCACAGCTAAAAAAGCGGTGGCTTCAGAATTGGGGGTGGGGGCATACCTGGACGAGGTGTGAGAGCAGAAGGGCCCTGCCTGGGTGAAAGGGTAGCAGAGGTGGGGTGGGACGCGCATAGGATTGGGGGCGACACATTTCGGCCAAAAGTGCTTGAAAAAGAAATAGCGAGAGGGCGGGGCCGAGAGAGGAGTCAATCGTAAGTGGGGCGGGGTGAGGCGGACAGCAGTTGAGGGGACATATTTGAGACAGGGGACTTATTTGCGGGGACCCTTTAGGCGGTAGTTGTAAAGCACTGACAAGCCTGGGTGAGAGGATTTACCTGGGTCCTGAAGAAGTCTTACCAGGGCGGGGCCGCGCCTAGAGCCTGCAGGGAGACGCGGAGGGGCGATGGAGAGGGAGGGGCGTACCTGGGCGAGGCGCATGGCCTCGGGGAGTTGGGTGCCCACGTGTCTCTGGTACACGCGAACCATAGGTCTGTCCAGCTTCTCTCGAGCCTCCAGGTGATTTTTTGACAGAGGACCCTGTCGGAGTGCGGTGTGCGGAGCAGTGAGGCCCAGCCTGTGCCGGCATCCCCGGCCTCCTCCGCGCAGACCCTTTCCTCTTACCATACCTTGATAAGGCCGCGGGTGAGGGACATCTCCTGGTTGAATTTCATGCACCGGTGGATAATTCCCCTCATTAATCCTAAGGTCATGTTCATTCTTTCCTGGGTGGGTGGGAGCGCAGGGGGATCACGCTGGCTTCTGGTCCCCTCTCTTCCTACGTCCCCCTCCTCGGGTCTTGTATTCTTCCCCCTCTCGGGTTCTCCACCCCAACTCCCAGCCACCACCTCCGAGCCGCGCCCGCGCGCACCTTCAGCTCCGAGGTCTCTCGCATCTTTTGGGCCAGCGAGGCGCACACGCGATCGCTTATCTGCTGCTGTTGTTCTCGGAGGTCCTCCTCGTTTTTTGCCATTTCCTGCAATATGTCCTTCGACTCCATCAACAGTCGCTTGGCTTCGTACAGCGCCGCGGCGCACTCTGCAGGAGGGTGGGACACGCATAGGGCGCCAAATCCTCCTTTCGCCTACCTTCGCTCTCTGCTTCCCTCTCTCTAGTGTCACGTGATGGTGGGTCGTGGGCGAGGGGGCTTTACGAAGGGACTGGGAGAAAGTCCAGGGGAGGGGTTGTTAATGGGGTATGAGTAGCCCCCGGGAGA
The DNA here is from genome assembly GCA_037038555.1 of Rhynchonycteris naso. Taxonomy (NCBI): domain Eukaryota; kingdom Metazoa; phylum Chordata; class Mammalia; order Chiroptera; family Emballonuridae; genus Rhynchonycteris; species Rhynchonycteris naso. The sequence goes on from CM073003.1 coordinate 23,551,586, forward strand.
GAGTGTGGGAAGCAGGAGCACGCAGGGTTATGAGCCAATCCAGAACGGGGGCTCAGCGGAGGCCGGCTCCTAGCCCTTTCATTTGGTCTAGCGGGGACAATTCTCCAGGAAAAGAGGCAGCTGAGAAGTGAAGGGGAGCGAGCGGGCATCCACTATAATGGACTCCTTTTTGTAGAGGCCTACCTGGGGTATACGTGCCCACGGGGTCTGGAGGCGGCGTTTTCTGACCCTGAGTGCTCGGGGTTTGGACGCGGAAGAGGTTCACCCAGGAGTGGCGGCCGGCCTGCTCCAGAAGCTTGTCCAGTGGCTTGTTCAGTAAGTCCACAGCTTGGAGCCTCTCCTTGCAGCAGAAGTCCAGAGTGTCCCAGCAGGACGCCAGGGCCTGGGGGCAAGAACAAAAAGAGAGGCATAGATGAAGGCAGAAAGTGTGCTGGGAGGTTTGGGAGGTGGCTGGAATTGATTTTTCTGCCTGGCGCTGCAGTGCGTTTCTGCCTCCGAACTGACCCTTTCTGTTCCAATTGAGGCCGGAAAGAAAAGATTTCCAAGTCGAAGCTCAGATATCCCACCCTCCCAGCCTTTCCCAGAAGACTTCAATGGAAGCGGACGAGAGGAGGGGCTGGTGGAAGCTTTTCTGTTCTGGGTGTCAGTTGCTTAGGTTCTGTGTCTGGCTTTGCTCCAGCACCCTGAGGAAGCTCCTCCCACATTGGTTTTTCCCATCTGTAAAGTGGAGAGAGAGGTAGCACTGGCTATCCCTGCAACTCCTCTTCCTGTGCCACCACTTTCTTCTTCAGCTTGCATTCACCCCACCCCTAGCCTCGGGGTCTCCCTACCTCTTCTCTATTCAGTATCACCAGCCCTCTGTGGTCCTCGGAGTCCTTCCCCCTGGATCTATGACATGTGGACCCTCATCCCAACACTACTTCTACCATTACAAATCAGGCTTAAAAAAGAAGAAAATCCTGCCATCTGTGGCAACATGGATGAACCTGAAGGATATATATATATCGAAACTGTAAGGTAGGTGGATAATGGCGGATGGTCATGTGAGGAACTCAGACCCAGGAACTTTGGCTAGAGCTGCCCACAACCAAGTGTGCCAAAAGAAACTTCCCAAAGGTCCTTGGGAAAAGAGCGACTGTCCGTCAGCCAGTGAGATTTCACCACGTCATATTAGCTCGCCCACCCTAGAGGACCCCTTTAAATATCCCTCACGTGGTTTAATCTGTGCGACTCCTCTGGCCTCTTTCCCCCGGACTAGAGGACCTCGTGGGGCGGGATGTGCTGTACAAAATAAAGCCTTTGCTATTCCACACTTAGTGGCTCCAGCTTTCTTCTTTCTCGGCAGGGAAAAATACCTTACAGTAAGGATAGAGAGAGAGAGACTGAGAGATAGGGATAGACAGAAAGAGAGAGAGATGAGAAGCATCAATTTTTTGTTGAGGCACCTTATTTGTTCATTGAGTGCTTTCTCATATGTGCCTTGATCTGGGGGCTCTAGCTGAGCCAGTGACCCCTTGCTCAAGCCAGTGACCTTGGGATCATGTTTATAATCCTATGCTAAAGCTGGTGACCCTGCACTCAAGCTGGTGAGCCTGCACTCAAGCCAGTGAGCTTGGGGTTTCAAATCTGGGTCCTCAGTGGTCCAGGCCAACGATCTATCCACTGTGCCACCTCCTGGTCAGGTGAACCTGGAGGATGTTATGCTAAGTGAAATAAGCCAGATACAGAAAGACCAATACTACATGATCTCACTTATATATGGAAGCTAACATAGTCAAACTTAGAGAAGCCAAGTAGAATGATGGGTGCCAGGGGCTGGGGAAAGGGAGAAATGGGGAGATGTTGGGAAAAATGGAGAGATGTTGGTAAGGGGTACAAAGTTTTAGTTATGCAAGATGAGTAAGTTCTGGAGATCTAATGTACAACAATGTGACTATAGTTAACAATGCTATCTTTTATAATTGAAATTTGCTCATAGGGAGGACTTAAGGAAAGTAGCTGGAGAGTGGGGGGGGGGGGGAAAGATACCTGACCTGAAACCACAATCCTGCCACTGGTTAGTCCTGTGCCTTGATGGAGGCCATTTCTCTGAACCTCAGTTTCTCCATCTCCAATAGGGGACTGCAGTTTCTATTTTACAGGAGTAGCTTAAAGAGCTAACTCAATGACTTCACAGGGCTTGGCACAGAGGGGGTGTTTATTATTATTCTGAGGCCCAACTCCATTCCTCAGAGCAAAGCAGAAATAGAGTGAATGAATGTCAAGTCATGGTGGGTGGGTTGAGGTGTTAGTTGCTAGTCCCTGAGGTCGGAGCAGTAGGCCTGTCTGACAGCCAGGGGTTCCCCTCCAGTCCTCTTCACTGGGTCCCAGGAATTCCCAACCTTGAGCATGGCCTCTGATTTTTCCATGTCTTTCTCCATTTTCCTCTTCATGTTTTTTAACTCCTCTCTCTCCCAGGTAAGCATACTGTCAGCCTTGTCAGGGACCTGGGAAGGGAGGAGAGACTGTCACATTCTCAAGAGAGTGCCAGCAGGAGGTTTCTTCTGGGATGGCAGAGGGTTTACCAAACCTCATAAACTCTGGTTTGGAGAATAGACTTGGGGGCACTCCCACCCTGTGGGGGTCTCTCTGAGAAGGCTTTATCCTTTCAGAGGGCTAGAGAGTGGGGCCGGGGTGTCTCTCTTTTACAGAGAAGTTCAGTGAACTGGCATGAAGGGTACTTCACTTTGGGGGGAGTCTCCCTTCCTTATCTCTCCTCCCTGGCCAGAAGTGAGGATTCTCATTGTAGGGATGATGAAAGCTTGCCTTTTTGAGGTCTAACTCTCTGAATTTAGGGGCTGGAACTAGGGAATCCCACCCTGTGAGTGTAGTCTCATCCCTCCCTAGGAAGGCTAAAATGTCTGCCCTTCGGGGTGCAAGTCTAGACTTTCACTTTGGAGGAGTATTTCACAAGACTGGAACTAGGTACAGGTCTCTCTTACTTTTTCTCCCTGGCTGGGTGTAGCTCTTGTGTGTGCGGGCTAGAAGTCTGAGGGTCTCCACCTGTAAGCAGGATCTGTTCTGTTCTCCCAGCAGGAGGTCTGTGGAGGGTTTCTTACTGAGGCTGGGGAGAGGTTTTTATTTTCCTTATACACATTTTGAGGAGAATTTCACGGATATTTCACTGGGTTTGGGCATTGAGAATCTCCTGACCACAGAAAGGTTTCACCTGTGGGTCTGGGGACGAGATGGGTGTTTGCATGTCCTGCCTGGCGGTTGTGGGTTTCGCTGTTTGGGTAGAATTTCACTCTGGGTCCCATCTTCTCTCCCTGGCTGGGGTGCTGGGAAACATATTCCCTCTGCAGTAAGGGGGCTGAATATCTCATCCCCATGGTGGGGGCTCTCCTTCTTTGGGCCTGGGGCCAAGGCACCTCATCTTGGAGGTGTCCTCATCATATTGTGCCCTTTCTCACTAGGCCTTGGGCCTGGGAAGGGTGTTCTCTACGGAGCGGGTTTTTCCCAGGTTGAGCGAAGAGGTCAGTATTGGTGACCGGGCTTGAGGGGGAGGGAAGGTGGTCCCACCTTCTCAGACTTGGGCCGATAATCCCGCAGCTTGACACTCTGCTGGTTAATTAGCAGGCCCTTGCGCACCTCGCTCAGCCTGTGGTCAGCAGCCTCCCGCTGGCGCTGCAGCAGTCGCAGCTGCCGATTGATCTGCTGTTGCGCGCGGCCCAGGCGGGCGGCGGTGAGGCGCGCCCCGCGCGCGTGCGCCTGCACCAACGCCGAGGTCTGCAGGGCGCGCGCATCGCGATTCAAGGGCAGCGGCAGGCGTGCTTGCCAGGCCGGGGGCTTCATTTTGCTTTTCCACAGCGTGACGCCTTCGCCCGGCGGTGGCTTCTCCAAGGTGCCACCGTGTTTGACCATCTCCACGTGGAAGCGCCAGGGCAGAGTGTAGGCGGCCCGGCAGTGGTTGTGTACCACGTGTGGGTCCCACACTCTGTCCTTGGGTTGCCACATGGTCACCACCTCCCGCCTGCAGCGGTTGGCCAGCTGGTGTGCTTTCAGCGTCTGGTGCTGGGCCGCTTCACGCCATGCGGGAGCCCCAACGCGCAAGTTCTGGTTGTGCTCAGCCGGGTCTGTCAACAAAGGCATGGTTCCTGCTTGGTGCCCTGTCCTAAACCAGGTCCTCCACAAGAGGCAGGGACCCCAACCACATGCACTTCCTTCCTGTGTGAAGAGTACGTGAAACAGAGCGCCCATCACCATGACCACTGTAACAAGAGCGCAGAGTTCCAGAGGTGGGGGAGGGGAAAGGCAACTGGGAAGTGGGAATGGAGTGTTTGGAGCTCCGCTGAGGTGGGTTGGAATCTTGTCTCCTTGAGAAAGATGACGTCATTTTAACGTCCTCTCCCTGTCCCTTCTTACTCTCCAGCAACACTGGGCTTTGTCCAGCTCCTAGGACACGCTAAGCTCTTTCCCACTTCAAAACTTTGGATTTGCTTTGCCCTCTGCCTAACATACTCCTTTGCATGTTCTTCCCATGGCTGGCTCCTTTTCAATTTTCAGAACCGTGCCTGACCAGGCGGTGGGGCAGTGGATAGAGCATGGGACTGGGATGCAGAGGACCCAGGTTCAAAACTTGAGCCCGGTTTCCTCCGGCTTGAGCGCAAGGTCGCTGGCTTGAGCGTGGGATCATAGACATGACCCCATGATTGCTGGCTTGAGCCCAAAGGTCTCTGGCTTGAAGTCCAAGGTTGCTGGCTTGAGCCTAAGGTCGCTGGCTTGAGCAAACGGTCACTCGCTCTGCTGTAGGCCCCCCCCCCCCGCCCCAGTCAAGGCACATATGAGAAAGCAATCAATGAACAATTAAGGAGCCACAAAGAATTGATGCTTCTCATTTCCCTTCCTGTCTGTCTCTCTCTCTCTGTCCCTTTGTCACACACACACACACACACACACACAGACACACACACACTAACTCAATTAAATATCACCTCTTCAAAGGATCTTTCCTTAGCACCATATCTAAGCCTCACTTTCTCCCATCTCTCAGGACTAGTGCAAGAAACAGAAAAGATGACCTCACCATCAAAATCACAGCAAAAAAAATACAAAGAAATGTGGTAGTCCTTGAAGACACCATGGCTACTACAGCAGAATGCTCAGCTACATCTGCTGTCCCCAGTAATATCACTGCTACTGCAGCAGCAACTGCAGAAGCAGCTGTACTTGCTTCTTTGTCTTGTTAGTTCCCAGACTCCAAGGTAGCTGCATGTAATTGGCTGAACCCATGCCACATGGTTATGCTATAGCTGCAAGGGAAGCTGGGAAAGTGAGTCATGTCTGAACTTCTGTTTCCACCCAGGGGAGAAAGATGTTGTTTCTCACTGAGACTCATACAGGGAATTCTTTCAACCCAGGAAGCAGGTCAGAGTCTGGGGAAGAAAAAAGAGACTACTACTCATCATCCCTCCCCCATAATTCTTCATCATTCTCCATAATTTTTGTTTCCTTTCAGCAGTAGCATCTTTACTTGGGCATTTGGTACACATCTCAAGCCATAGTAAAGATTCTAGAGCAGAACAACTTGAGTTCAAGCTATGATTCTGACACTTGTCATCCACGTGTGACCTCTGGAAAGTCACTCGACTTCTCTGTGTCCTTTGTTTCCTTAGCTGCCAAGGCAAACCAGGATGATAGGATTGTAGCATAGATTAAATGAGTTAATAAGAGTAAAGTGCTTAAACAGTGGCTGACATAGAGTAAGCACTACACAAATGCTTACTTTCTTTTTTTTTATTAACTGAGTAAATAAATGAATGAGCTTTTCCAATACCAGATGCAGAGAGGGTGTCACAAAGAACTAGGGAGACAGCTTACCTGGGACAACACTCTGCACTCAACTATCCACCTTTGCTTTATCACTTAATGCTTCCATTTTCCCCAAATGAATTATTTCACTATTTTAGTTTGCTACCTGGTGTATGGAGCACCTCTATTGGGTTGTGTCGTGTCAGACTTAACACAAAGATGATTTTGATTTCAACATAGGTCTAGGGTGAAATTCATTATGGCTATGGCTGGAAGTGTGGTTTATCCTCTTCTGGCTTTTAATTAGTTCAACATACTCATGCCTACACACTCCCAGTTTATACCACCATTATCTGAACCCTGAAGTCAGTGCATACTACTACCCATTGCTCAGTCTACCAACTTCTCATTTCCATCTTCCAACCTCAGTTTGTATCAATTTCTTTCTTTCTTTTAAAGATTTTATTTATTGATTTTTCAGAGAGAGGAGGGTGGGGTGGGTGAGAAGTGTCAACTCATAGTTGCTTCACTTTAGTTGTTCATCATTGATTACTTGTCATATGCTTTAACTGGGCAAGTCCAGGGTTTTGAACCAGTGACCTCAGCATTCCAGGTTGATGCTTTATCCACTGTGCCACCACAGGCCAGGCTGTATCAACTTCTAAAACACCTCCAGTTTCCAGTTTTGATGGCCCACTTTGGACATTTTTGTCTAGCTTGACACATATGTCTGTGTTTGAAGAATAGGTAGACCATCTTCTGCTCTGCTTTCAAAGCCTGTTGGTGACAGCTTGGGTTGGCAGGTTGTATAGACTGAATGCTTCTGTCCCTCCCCAAATTTACGTGGTAAATTCTACTGCCCAATGTGAGAGTTTTAGGAGGTGGAGACTTTAGGAGGTGATTAGGTCACAAGAGTGGAGATCTCATGAATGGTATTAACACTCTTAGAAAAGAGACCCCAGAGAGTTCCTTTGCTCTTTCTGCCATGTGACGGCAGTGAAAATATAGCTGTTTATGAACCAGGAAGTGGGCCCTCACCAGATACTAAGTTTGCTGGCATCTTGATCTTAGACTTCCCAGCCTCCAGGTCTGTGAGAATTAAATTTCTGTTGTTTATAAGCCACCAGTCTGTGACATTATGTTATAGCAACCTGAACAGACTAAAACAGCAGGAGCCTGGAGAAAACCACAGTAGGGCTCAGTCTTCAACTGTCAGTCTTCAAAAGATTTAACTATGTATGCTTGAACAGAAAAGATGCTAAAAAATGCTAAAGAAATATTTATAGACATTTATAGGCTGGGGAAGTTTTTCACTATTCTTCAGACAGACTAAGCAACAGCTAAATTTGTTTTTATGCTATGACATTGTATAAAACACAGAAAATATAGTGAAAAATCATCTGTAATTTTGTCACCCAGAGATATTTATTTTGAACATGTTTTGATTTCACTCTAGGCATTTCCCTGAACTCCCCTCCCCACATATACAGGGATGGGCAAAAGGAGGTTTACAGTTATTCATATGGAAAACAATACAATAATTAATAAATGAAAATGAAAGAATAAACTGTGTTTTGTATACTCACTCATAACTATAAACCTATTTTTGCCCAGCCATGTGTGTGTATAAATATATGTATTTATACATTTTCCTCTTCCTGCTATACTGAAGCTCAAATATTTCAAACTCAGGCCAATGGGGAATCATATTTGTGAAATTAGCTCACTGATTTTCATAATGAAAAAAACGAATTTCTTTTTGTGGTCATCTTTGCTGGAATCACCTATATAATGAGTATTACAAAATGGGAAGCAGAGTTCTGTCCTTGGATTAAACAGAGTGAAATTGCAGGATGTATGAGAAGAAAAACCTTCTATAACTTTTAGCTTTTCTTGTCTTTTTTCCTTTAGTATTGCATGGCAATGCCCTTCACTCTGAAATCTTGGCAGGTAATTATCAGAGACCCCTTTTCCGGTTCCCTGATGTCTTCCCTTTGGGGCACCAGGTCCTACTTTTAGTAGGTGCCCCCCTTTCTCTTGGAGATAATCACATCAATTGGTCTCTCATTCCAGGGGGATATGACCTAGAATCCGTTTGTCTTTGAGAAATGAGGCCGCTTTCCTGGGGGAGGTGTCAGGAGAAAGTGGGAAGCCCCAGGCAGGGAGAAGAGGTTCTTCCTGGCTTTTCCCAGTCACCTCTTGCAAAGTCGGTGACCCTGCTAGTTGGTGAGGAATAAAGACTGGTCTGTATGACTTTAATCCCCACCAGTCCCCTAAAATGGCTCAGGCAAAAGTTATTCATATCCTCCTATAGTTGACAAATTCCATACTTTTCCATTCCATTCAACTTGACCTGTAGGTAATATTTGAAATTATCCATTACCTGAAACTTGACTTCTGTTCCCTGTATTCTTTCATACTTTTTCTTTTTGCCTCTGGTCTTCATCCTTCACTGGCTGATTGTCTGTCATCCATCACCTCAAATATAGGGTTCTTCAGTCTTAAAGATGGCCCCCAGTGGTCTCCATATTCTGGCCTTCATGTCCTGTGTAATCTCCTCCCTTTGCATGTGGGCTGGATCTAGTTCTAACCAGCAGAATATGGCAAAAATTAAAGGATGTTACTTCTAAGATTATGTTATAGGAGATCATGGCTTCTATCTTTCTCACTCTTTCAGAAATGCAGAGATCTACGTGGCAAGGAATTGAGGGAACTTCTGGCCGTCAGCCAGCAAGGACCTCAGGTCCTTAGTCCAACATCCTGTGAGGAACTGGATCCTGCCAATAACCACATGAGTGAGCTTTGAAGCCCATCCTTTCCCAGTCCAGCCTTCAGATGAGATAGCAACCCCAGCTAATGTCTTGTCTGCAACCTGGTAAAGAGACACTGCTAAGCCATGACCAGTTTCCTGGTCCACAGGAACTCATACAATAAAGTTTTGTGATAGCTTGATATGCAGCAATAGCTAACTAATGTGTTAGGTTTCCATTATCCACTCAGTTAGAAAACCACTACTTACAATGTTGTGCTTTCAGAAATGAGCACACCAGAGTGGCATGAAGAGTTCAAACAGCACACATGTGTTTACCACATTTTATGTTAAAATAAAAGCACTGTTAGCCAAGCCAGGCCTCTTTGCAAACCCTGAAGACTATGACCATTTAGTAGGTTATGACAAACCATTGACTTTTGATATGGAAGAGACCAGTGAAAGCACACAGGTCAAAGACAAGAAATGAATCTATTGTTTTTATGTTTGTGCTTAAATGTATTTTATGTTCCAATGTATAATAGTAATATTGCTTTTACGTTTGTTTTCTGTTAAAAAATAAAATAACCCCGACCAGGCAGCAGTGCAGTGGATAGAGTGTCAGACTGGGATGCAGAGGACCCAGGTTTGAAACCTGGAGGTCGCTGGCTTGAGTTATGGGCTCATCCAGCTTGAGTGCGAGGTCGCTGGCTTGAGTGTGGGATTATACACATGACCCTATGGTCGCTGACTTGAGCCCAGAGATCACTGACTTGAGCCCAAGGTCACTGGCTTGAGCAAAGGATCACTTGCTCTGCTATAGTCCCCCCACCCCCCGGTCAAGGCACATATGAGAAAGCAATCAATCAACAACTAAGGAGACTAAGGAGCCACAATGAAGAATCGATGCTTCCCATCTCTCTCCCTTCCTGTCTATCTGTCCCTCTCCCTGTCTCTGTTTCTGTCACTAAAATAAAATAAAAATAAACCACTGAGATCATATCTGATATAACTAGATTATGTCTAAGGTGCAATGAATCACCATCATCATCTAAACAGGCCAACAACTTGCCAAAATGATGATTTTATTTTTTAAAACCATAGTAAAATATACATAGTATAAAATTTACCATTTTAACCATTTTTAGGTGTCCAGTTCAGTGGCATTAGCACATTCACATTGTGGTGTAGCCATCACCACCAGCCATCTCCAGAATTTGTTTATCTTCCCAAACTGAAATTCTGTCCCCATTAAACACTGACTCTCCATTCTCTTCCTCCCCGCTCCTGGCACCTGCCACTCTACTTTCTGTCTCTGAATGTCATATGAGTGGAATCACAGTATTTGTCCTTTGTGTCTCGCTTATTTCACTCAGCATAATGTCCTCATGGTTTATCCATGCTGTAGCATGTGGGCATGATTCTAATTTTGAACAAGAAAGAATATCCCCACTGAAAAGTAATCCAACATTTCAGTGAAGATCATGAATAGGATTCATGTGATTTTAACCTTTTTCAATTAAATTTACTTTTATTATTATTCTGTATTAGTTTCAGCCATACAGCATAGTGATTAGACTTTTGTATAATTTACAAACTAATCCCCCGATAAGTCTTGCTCCTACCTGACACTACATAATTATTAAAATATTATTGACTATATTCTCTATGCTGTAATTTACATCTCTGTGACTATTTTGTAACTACCAATTTGTACTTTTTAATCCCTTCACCTTTTTCACCCAACCACTCAACGTACCATCCCCTCTGGCAACCATCAGTCTGTTCTATGTATCTGTGGGTTTGTTTCTATTATTTGTTTGTTTATTTTGTTCTTTAGATTCACATGTAAGTGAAATCATATGGTATTTATCTTTCTTTGTCTGACTTATTTCACCTAGCATAATACCCTCCAGGTCCATCCATGCTGTCGCTAAAGGTAAGATTTCCTTCTTTTTTATGACCAAGTAATATTCCATTGAGTATATGCATCACAGCTTTTTTTATCCAGTTGTCTGTTGACGGGCACTTGGGCTGCTTCCATATCTTGGCTATTGTAAACAATGCTGCAATGAATATAGGGGTGCATATATTATTTTGAATTAGTATTTTTGGTTTCTTTGATATATACCCAGAAGTGGAATTGCTGAGTAATAAGGCAGTTCCATTTTTAATTTTTTTAGGAAACTCCTCCCTATTTTCCATAATAGTTGCACCAATCTGCATTCTCACCAACAGTAAGCAAGAGTTCCCTTTTCTCCACACCCTTGCCAACATTTGATGTTTGTTGACTAATTGATGATAGCAGTTAGACAGGTGTGAGGTGATATCTCATTGTGGTTTAAATTTGGATGTCTCTGGGTATGAAGTATAGGATGGATGCTCACTCCCATAGAAAATGAAAGAAGCAGAGTTGTTTGTATGTGAAAGGTGATGAGAGACAACAAGACAGTCCATGGAACTTCTGAGAATCTTCATATCGACAGGATGGAGGGAAGGAGCAAGATGGCGACAGAGTAGGCGGATGTACCAACTTCCAACTCCCAGAACCAAAGTGGATTATAACTCAATTTTAAGAACCATCATCTGGATAAACCAACTTTGAACTAAACTAAGTGAACTCTTCAACCAAGGAACACAGAAGAAGCCACATTGAGACTAGTAGGAATAGTGAAAACGCGAAGAGGGCTGCCCAGCTCCCCGGAGCAAACGGCAGCTCAGAGAGACCCACGTGGCGGGAGGAGAGTTTGGCAGAGAGGGAGGGACCTCGGTCCCAGGAACCAAGCCCCAGCCTACAGTCCCAGAGCCTAGAAGAGGCGTTTGGACAGTTTTGAGCTGTGAAACAAGTGAGGGAGCTCCCAGGCCTACAGTGTGGAGTATTAGGACCCTTCCTACTTTGCTGAGGGTTGCTGGAGAGATGGTGGCGGCAGGACGCTGAAACGCGGTTCTGTCGGCATGGGCGGAGGCTAAGCTGGTGTGAGCTCGGTCTAGCCCAGCAGGGGTGGAGGGGATGCGCGAAAGCAGTCAGGAAGCTGCAAGCCCGCCTGTAATCCCACCTGTGGGGACAAAGCGGGAGGCCAGGAATGGGCAGAGATCTGCCCTGCGACCCTGCGCAAGCCGGCCCTGACCACGGGGACGGGGCTAGAACCAGGGACAGGCGGAGGCTTGTGGCTGAGCTCACACTACCAGCCCTGCCCGGCTGGAGAAACTGCGGTTTGCCATTCTACGTGCACGAGCGGGCTCTGAACGCGGGGGCTGGGTAGAGTCCAGGACGAGCGGAAGCTCGCAGCTGAGCGGAAGCCAGCAAACACGCCTGGCCCAATAAACCTTGGTTTGCGACCCTGAGCAGAAGGGCCGTAGCCTCGAGGGCGGGGCTAAAGCTCCGGACAAGCAAAGGCTCACAGCTGAGAGCACATCAAAAGTCCGGCCCAACCCGCAAAACTGTGGCAAGCAGGCTCTGACTGCGGGTTCTGGGCGGAAGTCCGGAAACAGGCTGGGTCCGCGGCTGAGCAAAGGTGCTCACCTCTACCCTTGGTGCTGAGGCTTATGGCTTGAGTGACAGCCCCTCCCACGGAGGAGAAGCAGAAATCACAGCAAAAGCCACAGTGGGCTGGCGCTGGCAATGCCCATACCCAACCGCCCTAGGCAGCAGCAGAGGGGGTGGCGGGCCTGCAAACAGACTACACCTAGAGAACACAAAGGCAACACCTACTGGACTCCAGTGGCCACAACTTGCTTATACACAGACAAAATGGGCAGGCAGAGGAATGCAAACCAAATGAATCAAGAGAAATCCCCGGAGAAGGACCTGAATGAACCAGATATAACCAAATTACCAGAAGCAGAATTTAGAATAATGATAGTTAGGATGTTCAAAGAAATTAGAGCAACAATGGATAGTCATTATGAACACCTAAATAAAGAGATAACAAGTATAAAAAACGAAATTGAAATAATAAATAGAATCAGACAGAAATGACAAATACAGTATCAGAACTGAAGACCACAATGGAAGGAATTAAAAGCAGGATGAATCACACTGAGGATCGAATAAGCGAGTTAGAGGACACAATAAACAAAGGCACAGAATCAGAGAAGAAAAAGGAAAAGAGACTCAAAAATGTTAGGAAACTCTAAGGGAGCTCTGTGACAACCTGAAGAGAAACAACATTCGCATAATAGGGGTGCCTGAAGAAGAGGAGAGAGGGCAGGAAATGGAAACTTTGTTCAATCAAATCATAGCAGAAAACTTCCTTAAATTAAGGCTGGGAAACACTCCACACATTCAAGAAGCACACAGAACTCCATTAAAGAGAAACCCAAAAAGATCTACACCAGGACACATCATAGTTAAAATTCCAAAGCTAATGGATAAAGAAAAAAATTTAAAAGCTGCTAGGGAAAAAAGGACTATCACCTACAAAGGAGCCCCCATAAGGATGACATCGAACTTCTCAACAGAAACACTTGAGGCCAGAAGGGAATGGCAAGATATAATCAAAGTAATGCAGAACAAGAACCTACAACCAAGACTACTTTATCCAGCAAGGCTAACGTTTAAAATTGAAGGAGAAATAAAGAGCTTCCCAGAAAAAGAAAGCCTCAAGGAATTCATTAAAACCAAACCAATTCCACAAGAGATACTAAGGGGCCTGTTGTGAACAGTTTAAATGGAGGAAAGAATATAGCAAAAGAAGAATACAGCTTTAAAGAATAAAATGGCAATAAACAACTACATATCAATAATAACCTTAAATATAAATGGATTAAAGGATCGAATCAAAAGACATAGGGTAGCTGCATGGATAAAGAAACAGGACCTATACATATGCTGTCTACAAGAGACACACCTTAAAACAAAAGATGCACATAGACTGAAGGTAAGAGGATGATAAAAAATATTTCATGCAAATGGAATGAAAAAAAAGCCGGGGTAGCAGTACTTATATATGACAAAATGGACTTTAAAACAAAGGCTATGGTAAGAGATAAAGAAGGACACTACACAATGATAAAGAGAACAATTCAACAGGAAGATATAACTATTATAAATATCTATGCACCAAATATAGGAGCCCCAACATACATAAAGCAGACTTTGATGGATATAAAGGGCGAGATTAACAGCAATACTATCATAGTAGGGGATTTCAATACTCCTCTAACAACACTGCATAGATCCTCAAGAAAGAAAATTAATAAAGAAACAGCAGACTTAAAGGAGACACTAGATCAACTTGATTTAATAGATATCTTCATAACTTTTCACCCTAAAGCAGTAGAATATACATTCTTCTCAAGCGCTCATGGTACATTTTCTAGGATAGACCACATGTTAGGACACAAAAATGGTCTCAATAAATTTAAGAAGATTGAAATCATATCAAGCATTTTCTCTGATCACAATGCTATGAAACTAGAAATTAACCACAAAAGAAAAACTGAAAAATACTCAAACACTTGGAAATTAAATAGCATGTTATTAAATAATGAATGGATTAACAATGAGATCAAAGAAGAAAAAAAAAGTTTCTAGAAACAAATGATAATGAGTATAAATCAACTCAAAATTTATGGGACATAGCAAAAGCAGTTCTGAGAGGGAAGTTCATTGCACTACAGGCATGTCATAAGAAGCTAGAAAAAGCTCAAATAAGCAACCTCACCCTGCATCTAAAAGAACTAGAAAAACAACAGCAAATAAAACCCAGGACAAGTAGAAGGAAGGAAATAATAAAGATCAGAGCAGAAATAAATGACATAGAGGCTAAGAAAACAATACAGAGGATCAATGAAACCAGAAGCTGGTTCTTTAAAAAGATGAACAAGATTGATGAACCTTTAACTAGACTCACCAAGAAAAAAAGAAAGAGGACTCAAATAAATAAAATTAGAAAGGACAATGGAGAAATAACAACTGACACAACAGAAATACAAAGCATTGTAAGAAAATACTATGAAGAACTATATGCCAAAAAATTAGACAATCTCGGTGAAATGGACAAATTTCTTGAATCATATAACCTTCCAAAAATCAATCTGGAAGAATCAGAACACCTAAACAGACCAATTACAACAAATGAGATTGAAACAGTTATCAAAAAACTCCTAAAAAAGAAAAGTCCTGGGCCTGATGGCTTCACAAGTGAATTCTATCAAAAATTAAAAGAAGAACTAACTCCTATCCTCCTCAAGCTATTTCAAAATATTCAAGAGGAAGGAAGACTTCCAAACTCCTTTTATGAGGTGAGCATAATTCTGATTCCAAAACCAGGCCAAGACAACACAAAGAAAGAAAATTATAGGCCTATATCCCTGATGAATTTAGACACTAAAATTCTCAACAAAATATTAGCCAACTGAATCCAGCAATATATGAAAAAAATCATACACCATGATCAAGTGGGATTTATTCTGGAGAGGTAAGGCTGGTTCAATATTTGCAAATCAATCAATGTGATTCATCACATAAACAAAAGGAAGGACAAAAATCACATGATAATTTCAATAGATGCAGAAAAGGCATTTGATAAAAACCAGCACCCATTCATGCTCAACACTCTCAGTAAAGTGGGAATACAGGGAAAATTCCTTAACATGATAAAGGCCATCTACGACAAACCTACAGCAAACATCATACTAAATGGACAAAAATTAAAAGCAATATTCTTAAGATCAGGAACCAGGCAGGGGTGTCCCCTTTCACCACTCTTATTCAACATAGTTCTGGAAGTCCTAACTACAGCAATCAGACAAGAAGAAGAAATAAAAGGCATCCAAATTGGAAAAAAGAAGTAAAACTGTCACTATTTGCAGATGATATGATATTGTATATAGAAAACCCTAAAGTCTCAGTCAAAAGCTACTGGACCTTATCAATGAATTCAGCAAGGTGGCAGGATATAAAATTAATACTCAGAAATCAGAGGCATTTCTATATACCAACAATGAACTGTCAGCAAAAGAAATCAAGGAAACAATCCCCTTCACTATTGCAGCCAAAAAAATAAAGTACGTAGGAGTAAATTTTACCAAGGAAGTTAAGGACTTGTACTCGGAAAATTATAAAACATTGATAAAAGAAATCAAGGAAGATACAAACAAGTGGAAGCATATACCGTGCTCATGGCTAGGTAGAATAAACATCATTAAAATGTCTATAATACCCAAAGCATTTATAAATTCAAGGCAATACCAATTAAAATACCAATGACATACTTTAAAGATATAGAACACATATTCCAAAAATTTATATGGAACCAAAAAGGAACAAGAATAGCCTCAGCAATCTTAAAAAGAAAAGATAAAGCAGGAGGTATCACTCTTCCAGATATCAAGGTTTACTACAAGGCCATTATACTCAAGACAGCCTGGTACTGGCATGAGAACAGGCACATAGATCAATGGGATGGAACAGAGGACCCAGAAATAAACCCACAGCTTTATGGACAACTGATATTTGACAAAGGAGGAAAGAACATACAATGGAGTAAAGACAGCCTCTTTAACAAATGGTGTTGGGAAAATTGGACATCTACCTGCAAAATAATGAAACTAGACCATCAACTTACACCATTCACAAAAACAAAGTCAAAATAGATAAAAGACTTAAACATAAGCCGTGAAACCATAAGCACCTTAGAAGGAAACATAGGCAGCAAGCTCTCCGACATCTGTGGCAGCAATATATTTGCCGATTTATCTCCACGGGCAAATGAAATTAAAGGCAAGATAAACAAATGGGACTATATCAAACTAAAAAGTTTTTGCACAGCTAAAGACAATAAGAACAGAATAAAAAGACAAACCACAAAATGGGAGAACATATTTGACAGCACATCTGATAAGGGGTTAATAACTAAAATTTATAAAGAACTTATAAAACTCAACACCAGGAAGACAAACAATCCAATCAAAAAATGGGCCAAAGAAATGAATAGAAATTTCTCTAAAGAGGACATACAGATGGCCAATAGGCATATGAATAAATGCTCAACATCACTAATCATTAGAGAAATGCAAATTAAAACCACAATGAGATATCACCTCACAACAGTCAGAATGGCACTCATCAGCAAAACAACACAGAATAAGTGCTGGCGAGGATTTGGAGAAAAGGGAACCCTTCTGCACTGCTGGTGGGAATGCAGACTGGTGCAGCCACTGTGGAAAACAGTTTGGAGATTCCTCAAAAAATTAAAAATCGAACTGCCTTTTGACCCAGCTATCCCACTTATAGGAATATACCCTAAGAACACCATAGCACTGTTCGAAAAGAAGAAATGCGCCCCTATGTTCATGGCAGCATTGTTCACAATAGCGAAGATCTGGAAACAGCCCAAGTGTCCGTCAGAAGACGAGTGGATTAAAAAGCTTTGGTACATATATACTATGGAATACTACTCAGCCATAAGAATTGATGACATCGGATCATTTATAACAAAATGGATGGACCTTGATAACATTATATGGAGTGAAATAAGTAAATCAGAAAAAAAGAAAAACCGAGAACAGCATGATTTCATACATAGGTGGGACATAAAAGTGAGACTATGAGACATAGACAAGAGAGTGGTGGTTACGGGGTGGGGGGTGGGAGGGATGGGTGGGATAGGGAGGAGGGGAGGGGCACAGGGAAAACCAGATAGAAGGTGACAGAGGACAATTTGACTTTTGGTGATGGGTATACAACACAATTGAATGATAAGACAACCTGGAGATGTTTTCATTGTACATATGTACCCTGATTTATTGATGTCACCCCATTAAAATTAATAATAATAAAATAAAATTTAAAGAAAATTTGGATGTCTCTGATGATTCGTGATGTTGAATAAGTTTTCAAAGGTCTATTAGACATCTGTATGTCCTCTTTAGAGAAGTGTCTATTCAGTTCTTCTGACTATTTTTAATTGGGTTGTTTCCTTTCCTGGTGTTTAGTTGTATGAGTTCTTTATATATTTTGGATATTAACTCTTTATTGGATAAATCATTGGTGAATGATATCTTCTTCAATTCAGTAAGTTGCCTTTTTATTTTGTTGATGGTTTCCCTTATGTGCAAACCCTTTTTAGTTTGATGTAGTACCGCTTGTTTATTTTATTTTATTTTTGTTTCCCTTGCCCAAGGAGATATATCAGAAAAGGTATTGCTATAAGTAATGTCTGAGATTTTATTTGACTTTATTTATTTAAATATTATTTATTTATTGAATTTAGAGAGAGAGGGAGAGGAAGGAAAGAGAGAGAGAGAAAGAGAAACATCTACCTGTTGTTCTACTTATTTATGCCATTTATTGGCTGGTTCTTGTATGTGCCCTGACTGGGGATTGAACCTGCAACCTTGGTATATTGGGATATCCCTCAAACCAGCTGAATTACCTGGCTAGGGCTAATGTCCAAGATTTTACTGCCTATATTTTCTTCTAAGATTTTTCAAGTCTTATATGTAAATCTTTAATCCATTTAGAGTTTATTCTTATGTATGGGGTAAGAAGATGGTCTAATTTTTTTTTTTTTTTGAAAATATCTGTCAAATTTTTTCAACATCGTTTATTGAATAGACTGTCGTTACCTCATTGTATGTTCTTGCTTCCTTTGACATAGATTAATTGACCATATAAGCATAGGCTTATTTCTGGATTATCTATTCCATTACATTGGTTTATGCATCTGTTTTTTGCCAGTACCATGTTGTTTTGATTGCTATAGCCTTGTAGTATGGATTGATATCAGGTAGTGTGATATCTCCTTTTCTGTTCTTCTTTTTTAATTTTTTTAAATTATTTATCTATTTATTAAAAAAATCTTTTTTTTACAGATACAGAGAGTCAGAGAGAGGGATAGATAGGGACAGACAGACAGGAACGGAGAGAGATGAGAAGCTTCAATCATCAGTTTTTTGCGACAACTCCACCCTTCGCTGGAGCCAGTGACCTTGGGTCCAAGCTGGTGAGCTTTTGCTCAAACCAGATGAGTCCGCGCTTGAGCTGGCGACCTCGGGGTCTCCAATCTGGGTCTTCCGCATCCTAGTCCGATGCTCTATCCACTGCACCACCGCCTGGTCAGGCTGTTCTTCTTTTTTTAGATTGCTGTTGCTATGCAGGCTCTTTTGTATTTCTTTAGAAATTTTTGTATTATTTGTTCTGGTTTTTTTTTTTTTAAAGACAAATGTCTTTTTTTAAAAACATTAATTAATTATTTTTTAAAAAAATTTTTATTTTAATCACTTTAGAGAGGAGACAGAGAGTGAGAGAGAGAGTGAGAGAGAGAGAGAGAGAGAGGAGGAGCTGGAAGCATCAACTCCCATATGTGCCTTGACCAGACCAGTGCAGGGTTTTGAACTGGCAACCTCAGTGTTCCCAGGTCGACGCTTTATCCACTGCGCCACCACAGGTCAGGTTTGTTCTGGTTTTGTAAAACAACACCATTGGTATTTTGATAGGAATTGCATTGAATCTATGGATTGCTTTTGGTACTATGACCATTTAAATGATGTTAATTCTTCCTATCTACGAGCATGGTATATCCTTCCATTTATTAGTGTCACTTTTTATTTCTTTCTTCAATGTCTTGTAATTTTCTGAGTAGAAATCTTTACTTCCTTGGTCCAATTTATTTCTAGCTACTTTATTTTATTTTTTGATGTAGTTGTAAAAGAGATTGTTTTCTTAATTTCATTTTCTGACAGTTTTTTATTGGTGTATAAAAATAGATTTGCGTGCCTGACCAGGCGGTGGATAGAGCGTCGGACTGGGATGCGGAAGACCCAGGTTCGAAACCCTGAGCTCGCCAGCTTGAGTGCGGGCCCATCTGGCTTGAGCAAAAGCTTGCCAGCTTGGATCCAAGGTCGCTGGCTCCAGCAAGGGGTGGCTTGGTCTGCTGAAGGCCCGCTGTCAAGGCACATGTGAGAAAGCAATCAATGAACAACTAAGGTGTTGTGACGGCAACGAGAAACTAATGATTGATGCTTCTCACCTCTCTCTGTTCCTGTCTGTCTGTCCCTATCTATTTCTCTCTCTGACTCTCTCTCTGTCTCTGAAAAAAATAAAATAAAATAAAAATTAAAAAAAATAGATTTGCGTGACCTTTTTGTTTCTTGCTACACTTTCTGTATTTTCTACGATGGACATGCATTATCTTGTTCATTAGAAAAATCTTTAAAATTTCTGTCCTCTCTTTTTTCTCTTTTCTCCCCTTCCAGTGATGTTGCTTTCTAGTGTTTCTTTCTAGGGCTCCCCCTCCCTTATATCTACCACCAAGGACAGCTAGACTACTACTGTCTGTCATTGTTGCCTGTTTATTTGAATTTTATTTCTTTTTAAGTTTTGATGGCTAATTTTATTTACAGTAGTCCCCTTTTATCCATGGTTTTGTTTTCTGAAATTTCAGTTACTTGTGGTCAACTACTGTACTCTGAAAATATTCAATGGAAAATTCCAAAAATAAAAAAATCATAAGTTTTAAATTATGCACCATTCTGAGTAGCATGATGAAATCTTGAGCCACCCAACTGTGCCCCAGTGGGTATTTTAATCATATTGTCTCCATGCTCTACACACTCTCTGCCTATTAGTCAGTAGCCACCTGGGTTATGAGATTGACTGTTAGAGTATTACAGTACTTGTGTTCAAGTAACACTTATTTTACTGCATAATGGCCCCAAAACCATTTGCATAGCTTTATTACAGTATATTATTATAATTGTTCTATTTTATTATTATGTTTATCTCTTATTCTGTCTAATTTATACATTAAATTTTATCACAAGTATATATATATAGTATAAAAAGTGTTAGGGCACCCACTAGCAATCTTAGAACCTATCCCTCTGTGATAAGGGGGCTCTACTGTATTTATTTTTCAAATTTATTTTTATTGAGATATAATTGACATACAACATTGTGTATATTTAAAGTGTACAATGTGTTGATTTGGTACATTTAAACATTGCAATATGATTATCATGATAGTGTTAGCTAACACCTATATCATGCCATATAATTATCATTTTTTTGTGTGTGATGAGATCAATTAAGATCTAGACTTTTAGCAATTTTGAAGTTTGTAATACAGTGTGTTGCTGTCTATAATCACTACTACGCTGTTTGTTAAATCTCTAGGACTTACTTATCTATGCCTGTTTATTGTTCTACTGCCTCTTCCAAGTGCCTGGTTAGAGAGAAGTTTCAGCAGGAAGCACACTCCAACAGGGTAGTTTGAGAAGAGTTTGGTGGAAGTGTGGTGGTGGGGTAAAGAAATAGCATATGACGGTGCAGTGATTTAGAGTTGGCAGCAACTGGGAGCTGTTACCATCTTTGAACAAAAGCAGAAAGAACAGGAAGCAGTTACTACTGGAATCTGGAGGGGGCCACCTGCCAGGACCTACAGTCTACAGTCCAGGGGCACAGCCATCTGCAGTGAGCGTGGAAAGAGGGGCCTGAGGGAACACCCTGGCCTCACTCTCCTCCATCCTTTTAACCTCTTGCAATTATCTTCCTTTGCCTAAACTCAGCAAGAGCCCATCAGGGAGTCTGTTGGCACCACCCAGGAAGGTCAATGTCCTAGGACATGGAAGTAGGAAAGGAAGGAGAGTGTCCCAGGAGGCCAGTGCCATTTCTCATTGAGACAGAGCTCTGAGGGCAAGGCCATGCTTCCCTGTTTAGAATGATGCTGACACAAAGCAGATACTCATAAATGTTGAATAAATGAACTAGAAGAGGACTATTTTTTATTGAAAAATACACATAACAAAATTTACCAGTTTAACTATTTCCTCAGCTTTATTGAAACATAATTGACATGTAACACTGTTTAGTTTAAGGATGTGATAACTCGATGCATTTATTTATTTATTTATTTTTAGAGAGAGAGAGACAGACAAAAAGGAAGGGATGAGAAGTATCAGCTCTTCATAGAGGCACCTTCATTGTTCATTGATTGCTTTCTCATATGTGCCTTGTCCGAGGTGCTCAGCTGAGTCAGTGACGTGTTGCTCAAGCCAGTGACCTTGGGCTCAGGCCAGCGACCTTGGGTTTCAAGCCAGCGACCTTTGGGCTCAAACTAGCCACTATGGGGTCATGTCTATGATCCCATGCTCAAGCCAGTGACCCCGCATTCAAGCTGGTGAGCCCACACTCAAGCCGGTGACCTGGGTTTTCAGTGTCCCAGGTTGACACTCTATCCACTGTGTCACCACCTGGACAGACAGATACATTTGTATGTTGCAAATGATGAACACCATAGCCATTATTATCACTTAAAAGTCATAATTCAGTGGTATTAAGTGCATTTATGATATTGTTCCCCCAGTGTCTAGTTCCAGAACTTTTCCATCACCCCCAAAGGAAACCCTGTACCCATTAGCTGTCACTCCATCCCCTGACAACTGTCTCTTTGGGTTTACCTATTCTGAATCGCTCATACCAATATAAGTGCAGGCTAAATTTTTTTTTGGAATAAACGGATCCCCTTATCTCTGACTCTCCTCTTCTCTTCTCCCCTGAAATTCTGCTTGCAGTTTCAGATGCTTCACTTGCATATCAGGCCACTCTGATACCAAGAAGGAGGGGCTTGGAGAAGGGGGACCTGGCCTTTCCCTCCTCCTCTGCTCCCTCTGGGGCCCTGGGAACTATGGGGAACCTGCAGCTGATAATGAGACCCCCTCTCCCTTAATGACTCTGGGGGCTGCGGGGATGCCTCAGGCCAGCTCTGCCCTAATTAATTAATAGGGAACGCTTCCCACTGAGGAATTAGCCTTGATTCCTCCTGTCTCAGGCTCCTCTTGGCTCAGCTCCTGCTCAGGTCACACCCCACAGACAGGGCAGTCATCTGGGACAGCCTGGGGATGCTCCATGTGGCTGGCCTGCCCTCCTAGTGTTCGGCCCAGAGCTGGAGCCGCTGGTGGACTCTAAGCTAGGCTGAGAGTGGACCTTAGGTGAGCTCAAACTCTGACTTACCAAGATGCTCTGTGAGTTCCTTTTATTATTTATTTATTTATTTGTTGCTTTAAAAAAATAGATTTGAGAGAGAAAAACACACACTCATGTGTGCTCTCTGTTGACTCCACTTAGTTATACTGTACAACCAGTGGTTGATTCTTGCATGTGCCCTGACTGGGGATGGAGCCTGCAACCCTGTTGTATCTGGGTGACACTTCAACCAATTGAGCTACCTAACCAGGGTAGCTTTTACTTTTATTAGTATTTATTTTATGTTGAAGTTACCCCCGGGCCATAAGTTTTGGTCTTTCCAGTTTCTTCGGAGATATCTTTTTCTTTGGTGCAACCTCCTCTTCTGGTTTAGGAACAATCTGCTACTTTTCAGTAAGGATTCTCTCAGTGTGGCAGAGAGAGTTCACACTGGGGTTCATCTGTACATGAACTCTGTAAATTCTGCGCCACATCTTGGGAGCTTTGTTCACCTGGGTGTGCTCAATGACCAGAGAATCTACATCTAACCCTTCAAGTTCAGAATTACTTTCTGTATTTTTAAGCATGTGCAGCAAAAATTCAGCATCTTTGGGCCATCAATCCTGTGTTCAGCCTCATTCTTTGGCCTGGGCACACCTACCAACTCTGCCATTGTAACAACAGAATGGCATACATTGCTTCTGTAAAGTGCCATCCTTCAGGTACTTGTGGCTTTTCAAATACTCTTACTATTGATGGCTAGGTAGTTTCATGAGTGTTTTAAAATTAACATTAGGATAGAAACCTCTTAATTTGCATGATTTTGTTGGGTTTTATGGGCCAAGTGAACAGTGAACAATTTTCAAAGGTTACCTCTGGCCACTATTGGGAAGAGTTGTGAGCTCCTTTTCCAT
The DNA here is from genome assembly GCA_037038555.1 of Rhynchonycteris naso. Classification (NCBI taxonomy): domain Eukaryota; kingdom Metazoa; phylum Chordata; class Mammalia; order Chiroptera; family Emballonuridae; genus Rhynchonycteris; species Rhynchonycteris naso. Next base: position 23,574,948 of record CM073003.1, read on the forward strand.
CTATACAAGGGAGCCGATAGCTTTTCCCTTATTTAGAGAATGAGAGAAAAACACCCAGGGCCAGGGTGAGGGTGAGACTTGGGCACTCTCTTTAGGTGCAAAATGCAAGGGAGTGCCCCAAACGCTGTAATTAAAATAAATAAAACTGGAATATTATTGGAATATTAACTTTGAGAGGTGATGGGTGTGTTTATGGCTATGATGGTGGTGATGGTTTCATGGGTGTATACTTATCCCTCAACTCATTAAGTTAAATATGTTCAGCTTTTTGCATGCCAATTATACCTCAATAAAATGGTTTAAAAACAAATGAATAGGGTATTGAGATAGGCAGCAACTCTAGGTTCTTTTGTAATTTCAAAAACAGCCAAATAAATCAGATTCTTTTCCTCCTTTAAAAAATTATTTTCAATTACAAGTCAGATTTTTTCTTCATGAGTCATTCTTTGTATAGTTACATTATCATTTCCCTATTCAAGGTAATAAAAATATCCTCCTAAGAAAAAGATAAATCATATTCCAATGTCAGTAAAAAACTCACAATATTAATGCAAAAATCCATGGTGAACTAAATATAAAAAATTAAAGACAAAATCAGTGAGTGTTGAGCCAAGCCATATGGCAGCCTGAAGCAAAAGGAAAATCAGGAATTCTGATCCTGTCATTTTTTGGAAATGTTGATATTTGTTAACTGGATTTTTGCACTCATTTTGAACATTGGATAATCAAATGTGTTAATATTTGGAAGATCTGTGTAACTCAGTGAACTAATATTTTTCAAATGATTAGTACACAATATTTCAAAGTCATACACGAGTAAAAGATGCACTGAATGAATATTAATGTTCACTTAAAAAGATACAAAAACTTCACTGACAATTCAGAGCCCACATTGTAACTATCCTTTCAGAAACGAAAATGTGTCAAGTTTTGGTGTAGTCTCAAAAACTAGTCAAAATTACCTGGAAAGTTGATCAGAATCTCTTTCTTTTATTAATTACCTGATCTTGTGAGGTTGAATTTTCTTCATATATTTCTATCAAAACAACATATCCCGACAGACTCAATGCATAAGACACACTTAATTCTCATTATTCATGGTAGTTTTATTCTATGAAGTTGTGCAAACACTGAATTAGTGAATAAACCATTGCTCCTAGGGAGATACACTGGGTTGGGTTGCTGTGAGCCTCTGCTCACAAGTTTTGTCAACTAATCATCAATCATTCAATACCTAACTCTGTATTATGGGTGCTTCTGTTTACACCAATGTAATATATATTAATAGATAAATATCTATCTGTGATGCATTGACATCAAATTCACAGCCAATCGCATTGTAACTCATGTCTGAACAAAGCTTATCTAACATTATTTTCTCCATGAGGCAGATTACAACCTTCTTGTGTAACAAACATTAGTCAGCACTATGCCTGGAAGCTATTTAAAAATCTACAAAAAGCTAAAAAATGAGAAAAGCGTGACACCAAATAAACCATGAAAAGGTCGTCTTTTACAGTATGACAGCTGAACCAAGAGGCAGAGCATAGCCTTGTTCAACCTTAATTGGGAACATGGCCCTCAGCTGGTTCAAATTTTGCATCTCTCTGAGCATGCCCGCTAATGACCACAAAAGTGCCGTGAACATTGATTTGGGGTTACAAATAAGTTTAAGCAGGTAGGTGAATTTGCTAATATGGAGTCTGCGCATAATAAGAATCAACTGTATGAGAATCCCTTTCTTTTTATTAAGCTGGACATAAAAGCAATTTGCAAAAATGTGAAACATTTGCTTGCTTCTCACTTAATATTTTCTTGTCTTAGAAAATGTTATTTTTTATAAAAATATGCTCTTGGCTCTGGCCAGATGGCTCAGTGGGTAAAACATTCACCTTGTGTGCTAGAGGTCTCTGGTTCCACCCCTGGTCAGTGCATGTGCGAGGAGTAATCAATGAGTACATGACTAAATGGAACAGTGAGTTGATGCTTCTCTTTCTCTCTTTCTCCCATCTCCCCCTCTCTTCATTCTCTCTCTCTCTCTCTCTCTCAAATCAGTGGAAAAATATTTTAAAAATGCTTTTTATGTTATGTTAAAATAAATATTTAAAGGCTTTCTCAGTTTTAATTTCTAATACAATAAAGATTAATAGGTATAACCTGTATAGATTTCTTGGTCCTCCAGGATCTTATTCTTTTTTATTTTTATTTAAAATTTTAAATTATAGTTGGCATTTAATATTATATTAGTTTCAGGTGTACAACATAGTGATTCAACATTTATATATCTTTATGATGTGATTGATCCTTACAATAAGTCTAGTAACCATTTGTCACCATGCTAAGTTATTATATTATTACTCTAGTCCTTGTTCTGTTCATGATTGCTTTAATCAACAGACACAATTTCTATTTTTTTTTTTTTTTTTACAGGGGCAGAGAGAGAGTCAGAGAGAGGGATAGATAGGGACAGACAGACAGGAACGAAGAGAGATGAGAAGCATCAATCACTAGTTTTTCATTGCCGTCGCAACACCTTAGTTGTTCCTTGATTGCTTTCTCACATGTGCCTTGACTGCGGGCTGTCAGCAGACCGAGCAACCCCTTGCTGGAGCCAGCGACCTTGGGTCCAAGCTGGTGAGCTTTTGCTCAAGCCAGATGGGCCCACGCTCAAGCTGGCGAGCTCTGGGTCTCGAACCTGGATCTTCCGCATCCAAGTCCAACGCTCTATCCACCGCGCCACCGCCTGGTCAGGCAACAGACACAATTTCTTAGAACAATTTTAGATTTACAAGAAAATTGAAAAGATAGTATGGGGAGTTCCCATGTCCCCTCCACCCCAATAATTTTCCTTATTGTTAATATCGTCCATTAGTACGATAAACCTATTATTAATGAGCCAATATTGATACATTAGTATTAAAGTCCACACTCTATTGGGATTTTCTCAGTTTTCTCTTAACATCCTTCTCAGTTCCAGGAGCCCCTGTAGGACCCCACATCATGCCTTCCCAATCTCCCATGACAGTTTCTCTTTGTTTTTGATGACTTAACAGTTTTGAGGAGCGCTGATCTGATTTATTGTAGGAAGCACCCTACTGGAATTTGATTTTAAAAATCATGATTCGACTGGGGTTGTGAATTTGGGGGTCCTCTATAACTTTTAAGAATATAAAGGGTTTCCCAGACCCAATAGTTGGAGAACTGCTTCTATTTTATTTACATGTACTTATTATTTTGTGTAAAAGAGCAAGGATGTTCTGTTGTCTTCCCTGCTCCGTCTTCAGTCTCTAGTGCAGCCTTGCGCACAAGGGGGACGCAGGAAACATTTCTGGAGGCAGTGACTGCAAGGGCCGGGAGCGCAGAGGCAGCGCTAGGCTCAGAGAGGGTGCAGAACCATCTGTGCACAGCCCCTGACTGAAGCGAAAGAAGGGAGATGCTTCAGGGAGGAGTTACAGGAGAACCTGACATCTAGTACGGGGGTTCAACCTCAGCCACATATTGAAATCATTTGGGGAGCATTAAAATATGTTGTGCTGGACGCTGATGTGGTTGGTCTGGGGTGTCATCTGGGCAATCAGAATTTTTAAAAGCTGCCCTTGTGATTCTAAGGTACTGCTAAATTCCAGAACCACCTACATAGGAGGTCTTGTCAAGGAGGTGAGTCCAGGCTGTATGTACTAACGGTTGGAAATGAGGTGGTTGCTCTCTGGCTCTCTCTTAGGCAAGTTACCCAAACTCTAAAAGCCTGTCCCCTTATCTGCAATTGGAGGTAGTGATACCTACTTCATAAGTAAAAGAGCCTGTCTAGACTAAGAAATTGCAATCAATAATTAGTCGATAATACTAACATCAGTAATAGCAAATATGTATTGATTTAAATTTTTTTATTTATCGATTGATTTTAGCCAGAAGGGGAAGAGAGAGAGAGAGAGAGAGAGAGAGAGAGAGAGAGAGAGGACATCAAACTGCTCCTGTATGTACCCTGAACGGGGATCGAACCGGCAACTTCTGAGCTTCAGGCCAATGCTCCAACCAATGGAGCTCTTCGGTCAGGGTTGTGTTAGTTTTTAAATCAGGTGGGTGGCTCTGTGCTCACTTTTTAAAAATGACAATTAGCTTTCAGGAGAGGCGGGAGATGTTGGAAGCGATTAAGTCATTACCATTAGAGAAGAAAAGCAAGATCAACCTTACCGGATACATTTACTGCGAAAGACAGCAAAGGGTAATATTAATTACAACAGTAACAGGAATTATTCGTCTCCCATTTGCACAAATGGTTGCAGGGAACATTTCCACAGTCGTGCGTTTTAATTTTCTGTGGGGTCAGCAGAGCCGTATCCGTGGTTTAGATAAGGAGGTCAGGTCAAACTCAGAGAGGGAGAGGGGCTGGCCAATGGGCACACAGCGGCGAAGGCCAGAAACTGCACCCAAAGGGAGAAGCGGAGCCGAGGTACCTACACCGTGGCTGTGGTCACTGGGACGCTTGCACCCGCGCTTTCCCCAGGCCTCCGCCCAGGATGCTGGCGCGGGCCCAGTTCAGTGTTGCCAACTGCCGGTCCCGGTTCTCCTGGGATGTTCCAGCCTCGGGAGGGCTCGGGAAGCCGCAGGAGGCGGGGGCTCGGAGGCGCGGCTCTGCGCTGGGGGCGGGGGCTGGACGCCGGAGATGCCACCCACCCCGCCCACCTCAGGATCCCCCGCCTTCCGCACACATGCAGTGCCCTTTCTGCGCTGCTGCGGATTCTGGGCGCAGGGGAGGCGGGGTGGGGGGCGCATCCCAGAGGGGATCCTGCCCCCTCCCCCGGCCTCCCGGTGCCCCCGCAGCCACGTGAGCGCGCGGCCGGCGCCGAACCCCTGCTGCACAGCGCTTCCCGGCTCCGCGCGGGTGCCTCTGCTGTCCTGTTCCCACGCCAGCCCTACGCTGTCCCTGGCGGGTCCCCGCTGCCCGAGCCGGGCGCTTTGCGGGGCTCCGACTCCTGCATCCCGACGCAGCGTACAGGCCGAGACGTAGGCAGCCGCCCCTGCGGCTCCCGACACGGGTGAGTGGGAACACCCCGGCCCCGCACGCGCAGGGGCCCTGAGGTTTGAGGCAGGCGGCATCCCAGGTGGGTTCGGCCCACTGTGGCCAGGCGGGTGGGACGCCATCTCTGGCTCCTCTTTGCTTCAGTTCCTCCCTTCCCCTTAGAGTCTGTGTTGCGTTTCACCCCCCGGTAGTCCTGTTGAGTTTCCCACCGTTAGTTACCCATCCCAGGGTCTTTCTGCCTTCTCCCTCATCCCCATCCCATTCCTCTGTCTGTGGCCTCCTCTCCTGGGTAGGTTCCATCTCTGTGCTTAATGCCTCGACCCTTTCCAAAGGCGCAGCCCCCTTATCTATCAAAGGGTTTATTCCTCCAACTCGGCAGACCTGGTTGTGACCGGCCTTTGGTCACCGCTGCAGGGGTTCTGGGTCCAAAGATGTGTGGGAGGTGGTGGTGATGTGTGTGTGTCTGGGACAATTTATGAGGGGGTTGCCTTCCCAAGGTGTCTAGGGCTGAATATTTAAATGTGGGAATAAATTTGAATGCCTAAAGTTTTTAATCTTGTATCTCAAGTTGTGTGTATGTGTAGGAATTGTATGACTGATGCTGCATGAAGGTGTGGGGGGGCTGTATGTCTGAACAGTTCTCTGTGTGTGGTTGTGTGTCTGTCTCTGTGGTGCTGAGTATGTGTCAACTGCACACAAGAGGTATGTAGGGTTGTGTGTCAAGTATGTGTGATGTGTGTGATTCCTTCCTCTCTTTCTTCCCCTTCATTTACTCCTCCAGCTAGGCTAGCAGAGTATTGACTTAAAATGTTTGGAAAGCAAACTTGTTTTGTCCATGGGTAGTTTGTTTCAGCTTTAGAACTGGGAGGCTTCCTTATTTTACCTTGGCTCAAAGGGGTCACCAGCACAGCTCATGAGTCTGGAGGTTTTCGGAACCAGGTGGGAGACGGAGCCTTGAATCTCTGCAAAGACTGGGGGTAACTAGAAGGGCCATTTCCTGAGCAGTAAACCTAAGAAACAGGGTCAGGAGAATTCCTAGGGCCAGGAGAGTCTAGAAAAGAGAGAAATCAGGGGGAGGGGAGGAGCCTCCAGAGGTCCAACAGAGACTGAGAAAGGCCCAAGTGGAAGCCAAGATCCTGGGAAAACCATTTCAAGTTAAGTATCACTTGACAAGTGATGCAGGCAGGACTGAGAAAAATTGGTAGGAAGATATGTTCCTGCTTCATCATTTTTCCATCCTTAATCGTGAGTCTGTTGGGTTTCTGCTTTTTATGAACCACAGTTGGCATCTATGTCATGCTCAACAGGTGCTGTTCTAAGCATCACCTGAATTGGACCATCTAAGCCACATAGAAGGTGACCTGTTCCTGCAAGGTGGAGCAGGGTTTGAAATACAAGCTCAGGTATGCTTTTCTACTAAGTCAGAGGTCAGCAAGTATTTTCATTAAAGGGCCAGAGAGACCATATAATTGTGACCCATCTAATCTCTATCCCAATAACTCAACTCAGCCATTATAGCACATAGACAATATGTAAGGAATGAGTGTTGATGTGTTTCAATAAAACTTTGTTTACAACAACAAGCGGGCTAGATTTGGCCCTCAGACTATGGTTTGTCTATCCTTGCTCTATATCATAATAGTTTTTGTAAGGAAGAGAGAGAGACAAAACTAGCTCTTGAGTTGTGTGACTAATTTAGATATCAGCTGAATAGTCCCTTGGGACCCATGGGCAACTTTGATCGACACTCAGTGACTGCAAACATACATTCTAGAGGAGGGGGAGAAATGGTGAGTTTCCTGTGTTATGTATGGTCCCATGTCTGGGATTTTTTCACAGCAAGGTGAGAAGCAGCATCGGTGGGTCCATTTGAAGCAGGACCCCTACTGGGGTTTGGCACTGGGGCCCTGGAGCTTAGACCTAGAAAATTGAGACAGATGACCTATCACTCAGACGTGGGGGGAGCAATGAAGGGCAAGGAAGACGGTGACCTCAGAAAAGTAGCTGCTTAACCGATGACAGGAAACCCCCACAACCCAAAAAGTCGAGGGACCTATCTGCTGGTGGCATGAGACTTCCTACAGACCCCCCAGTTCTGACCTGGATGAACTTGGGAGGTGGGCAAGGAGAGGTATCTGAAGCTGTGACTCTTCAGAGACTAGCTGGGCAAGGCCACTGTCGTCTTACTGGTGCAGCAATCCAGGCAAGAGTTCTCCGCACAGTGCACAACATTTACCGCCTTCCTTTGGGATGGAGGGTTTTTTTTCTAACATTGAGGAGAATTTGGCGAATCAGTCAGGAAACAGCACACTTTAAAGGGGTAATTGGAAGAGTTTAAGGACTATTTACAAAGGAATGAGCAAGGTTAAGGGAAACCAGTATGGCTGGTATAGCACCCAGGGACCTGCAGGAGAGGCACCCAAAAAGAGTGGTGGCCGTGATAGAGGACTGCCATTTTTAAAAATTGAAATACATTTGACATATATCATTGTGTAAATTTAAGGTGTACAGCAAGTTGTTTGGTGCATTTGTATATTGTGATATGAATGACATTATAGTGAGAATTAGAACCTAAATTGCACTATCATGAAATCCAAGAACACCCAATGGGGAAAGGACAGTTTCTTCAACAAATGGTGTTGGGAACACCAGATAAACACATGCAGAACAATGAAACTGGACCCCAATCTCACACCACTCACCAAAATGAATTCAAACTGGATCAAAGACTTAAACACAAGACCTGATACCATAAAATTCCTAGGAGAAAACATAGGAGAGAATCTCCTTGATATTCGACAATGATTTTTGGATATGACACCAAAAAGTACAGGCAACAAAAACAAAAATTAGCAAATGCAACTATGTCAAACTAAAAAGCTTCTGCACAGCAAAAGAAAGAATTAAAGCAAAAAGACAACCTACAGAGTGGGAGAAAATGTTTGCAAGCCATATATTGGAAAAAGGGTTCATATTCAAAATACATAAAGAACTCATACAACTCGATAACAAAACCCCTTAAAGTCAGATTAAAAAATAGAGGAGTTGCATAGACATTTTTCCAAGGAAGACATCCAAATGCCCAACTGGCACAGAGGTTGTCTAATGTAAGCTGTGACTGACAAACTGGGGCGTGGTAGGGGAAGCTGGGAGAACCAATGTTCGGTCTCCTCCAATCCTCCACTCTCCTGTTGCCTCTCCCTGGCCTGACCCAGAGAGAAGCCAGTGGGCAAAGGAGCTTGGGCAATGCCATCTCTAGTGGCCAGCCTTTTACCTGGGAATAATCTAGAGGAATAACAGATTCCCAATACCCTTGGAATAGGGTAACTGCCACTTATTTTGCTGTGAGATCAGTACAGGCTAGGCTGCCTATCCTTCAGGAATTGGAGGCCCACTGTTCAGGCCCCAGGATACTTTTTTGGAATACAAAGAAGTGTTTTTATTCTTTTTAAATTAGAAGAAAGAATTAAACTTCCAAGTCAAAGAAAATGTTTTAATATATAATAGGTGAAATTCACACAACAGAAAACCAGCTATTTCAAAGTGACACTCAGTGGCATTCAGTACATTTGCAATGTTGTACAACCATCACCTCTACCTAGTTCCAAATAATATAGTCATCTTTATACCAGTGCAATTGTAAAATATAATTTTAATATTTGTTAATGGAAGAAGGAGTCCACAGAGGTAAAAATTCCTCAGGCCCATGAAAGTCCAATTTCCAAGCTGCCCTATACATGTAAGGTGTTTAATTGGTAAAAGGATATGCAGGTATTTATATTTATATGCATTGAACTTAATGTGTATTAAAACATAATTAGCATTTTAAATAAATGACCTAAAGTAAAAGCTTGATGTATCTAAAGTTTCCATTTTAGATACATTTATTTAGCACATAAATAAGATTCTATGGATATGACCAAATTTTATTAAAGAGACACAAAAGCATGACATTGGGGGAAAAGTGCCTGTCACCCCATACTCTGAATATCACATTTCTCTTCAGAGGTGGATCCTAAAGAGCCAGTGGGGTCAAGGATTGTTATCATTTCCTTCTCAAAGGACTGCCCCTTCTTCTGTCACTCACGCAGGCACTCAGGCGGAGCAGCTGCATTTATTGGGCACCCACTGTTTGCCAGCCACTTGCTGTCATTGATTTTGTTGAAAGCCCACTTATCAGCCAGGCACCACACCATATTCATTTGGGGCTGGGAAGCTAGCCCCAAGGTACTATGTCTAGGGCTCAGCATTAAGCTGACACTCAGCAAAGAAAGCCTAGTTAGACTGGTTGCGAGGTGGGGCAGTCCCCAATTGCTTGTGATGATCCTAGGGCTGGGGTGCCCACACTTTTTCAGCTTGCGAGCTACTTATAAGATGGCCAAGTCAAAATTATCTTCCTACAATAAAAATGCAAAACATAAATTTATTTCTTCTATATTATCATTATTTAAGTTACTATTATTACTACTTAATATTGTGTATTCTTCTTTCACCTTTCTCCTTCTCAGCTCTCTTTTCGGAGGAAAGTCAATGTCATAGTTTTTATGAACAGTCCGAAAAAGCCGCTCCACATTTCCCTCCTTTGGAATAGCAATGGCACACAGACAGATGAGGCAAACGCACTTAGAATATGACATAGTGAAAAAAATCCCCTCCCATTCTGTATGAAAGTGGTAGGTTTTAGGCTTCTTACTCGGACCAGCTACGGCACTCGTTTTTATACCCTTTGTTGTATTTAGTTTAAATAAATTGAAGGCTAACTACGCAGCAATGTAACTGAACAAGTTAGCGGGGTTTAACGCACATGCGTAGGGTGTCAAAAGTTCAGACGTCAGATTGGCTACCCTGTATGCCAATCAAAAGACAAATGTCTTTTTAATGTCATGCGATCTACCCACACTTCCTTCAAGATCGATCAGTAGATAGCGATCCACGTATTGAGCACCCCTGTCCTAGGGAATAAGGAGAGGGCTGGGTTCCAAGAATGGCAAAAGGGTCTATTTATTATATTTTGGTCTCCCTCCCTGTTTCTCCCTAGCCAAACTGGAAAGCAGTTTTGAGACCTTGACCCTTTTCTACCAGGACGTGACCCTCGAACCCCAGGCAGTGTGTGTTCTCAGGCGTCCCAGCTCTGGCACATCCCAACAGATCCACATTGCCCCTCGCTTGCTGTCTGGATTCTCTCCGAGTTTCTCAGCAGCCTCCTCCACCCTTCCCCCTTCCCGCTCTTCCCACATCTATCTTCTGTCCTGTCGCCCTCTACCCACATCCATCTTCTGTCCTGTGCCTCACCAGGACCGGGGCCCTCTGTCCCCGCAGATAGAAGATGAGCAGCCACGGCAACAGCCTGTTTCTGCGGGAGAGTGGCCAGCGGCTGGGCAGGGTGGGCTGGCTGCAGCAGCTGCAGGAAGGTATGCAGCAGAGAGCGCTGCGCACACGCCTGCGCCTGCAGACCATGACCCGCGAGCACGTGCTGCGCTTCCTGCGCAGGAACGCCTTCATCTTGCTGACCGTCAGCGCCGTGATCATAGGTGACAGGGCTGGAAGGGCGGGGACTTCAGGGAAATTTCTTGCGGGCATGTCTCATTTTTACCAGCTCATTCTCACCTGCACACAGGCACTTGTCTTGTCCTACCAGTGGTCCCTCCCATCCTGAAACACTCACACAGATAGTGCACACTAGTGCAAAACAGCTATGTGTGCACACTATACAAACACACTTTCTACATGTGAACACACAAACATGAACACATTATTTTTATATATGCACAGAACTTGCAGTTGCAAAGACGTAAACTCGCAGCTGAACACATACTGGCGCTTACAAACACATTCACATGCATTCCTTTGCACACACATTGGCACACTTATAAGTTTAAATATATACTTCCATGTTTGAAAACTATATACATAGAATTCATACCTATGTACACATGGGAAAACCATGTGTGTCCCATGTGCATGGGTCCACATACACAGATGCATGCACAAATGAGTGTACACTGTCACGCATGCATGTGTGCAGACATTTACACACAAATTTACAGTGTCAACATGGTAACACATAAAGCCATACATTTCTACAATGCACACATACAGAATGTTTCCCTTTTTCTCTCACCCCCATCCACACTCATCCCTTTGGGGAAGGATGACCCTTATTTGGGGCTAAGTGACCCAAACTCCACTTCATGGACCTTTTGGCTTTAGGGGTCAGCCTGGCCTTTGCCCTACGCCCGTACCAGCTCACCTACCGCCAGATCAAGTACTTTTCTTTCCCTGGAGAACTTCTCATGAGGATGTTGCAAATGCTGGTGTTGCCGCTCATCGTCTCCAGCCTGGTCACAGGTGAGTCCAGGCCAGTATTGGCCTCCAAAACCACCCCACAGCCCAGGCTCTTCCCAAGCATGGAACCACCTCCCCAATTTGGGACCTCTAACATGGAATGTGCAGATAGCCCAGAGTCCTTGGCCAAAGCCCAGATCCCGATCATATCCAGTCCTAGACCCCATATGACCTCTACCACTTATCTGAGTCACTTTGCTAATACTTTTCCTTAGAGATAAATGGTGGGTGGGCAGAGGTAGGTTAAGGTTAGCTGAGGCCCTGGGCGCAGAAGAAAATATTGGGCCTCTTAAAAAAGAGAGAAAGGGAAAATAAAAATACAAGATAACCATATTTTTAAATAAATAAAAAATATTTTGTACTATTAATGTTAAAATTGCACATATGAAACCAAACTTGGTGTCATTAGAAAAAAGTGTAAAGTTGGGGTTTTGTGGGGCCCTTCAGAAGTCAGGGCCCAGGATGTGTGTCCGGTGCGCCCGCCGTTAAATCCGCCTCTGTGGGAGGGGGTGGATGGAAGCGTGGATGGACTATGCAGGGATCAGCACACTTTTTCTGTAAAGGACCATATAGTAAATATTTCCACTTTAGAGGCCATATGGTCGCCTTATGACTTATGACTACTCAATTCTGCCAGTGTAACACTAAAGCAGATGCAGATTAATATGTGAACAAATGGATGTGGTAGTGTTTCAATAAAACTATAAAGATGCTTAGGCTGAGCACCACCTCTCCTCCAGGTATGGCATCTCTGGATAACAAGGCAACCGGGCGGATGGGGATGCGGGCAGCTGTGTACTACATGGTAACTACAGTTATTGCGGTCTTCATCGGCATCCTTATGGTCACCATCATCCATCCTGGGAAGGGCTCCAAGGAGGGACTCCACCGTGAGGGCCGGATCGAGACCATACCTACAGCTGATGCCTTCATGGACCTGGTCAGGTGACGTCCTTTCTAATTTCGATGGGGATTCCAGCCCGGGGTGTACCAGCCTATACTCAAAGAGAGACACAGGGGACAGGCTAACCCAGCCTGGAAATGCAACACTCAAGTTAAGCCTTGTTTCACTGGTACCCATTTTCTGGTCTGGAGCCTTTCACATATCCTCTGAGAACACTGACTCTCAGGATAGATATTTTGACCCCTAGCCTAGGGAAGCTACATTTTGGGATAGGCTCAGGAAAGATGGTGTTTGGTGTTCCCAAGGTCTGTTGGATGGTGAATGATTCTCTTAGAACACCAAGATTTTGCCAGCCAGATCAAGACTGACCATAGTTTTACCTTAGCCACTGGCTTATGAGGAGTTGGGGAGGTATAGGAGCTGTCTGTTTTTTTGTGTTGTTTATTTTTTTGAGGCATCATTCGCACAAGTATATGAATTGAAGTCCCTGCGGTGGCATGGTGTTCTACTAATGGGCTCAGACAGACCTGGATTTGAAGTCCATCTATATACCCATTAGTAGCTGTGTGGCTTTGGGTAACTTACATAAATATTTTGACTGTGTGTGTGTGTGTGTGTGTGTGTGTGTATGTGTGTGTATAAAATGGGCACATCTGTAGCACTCAATTTTAAGGTTATTGTACTGGTTAAATCAGGTCATATAGGAAAAGCACTTAGCTTGCTTAGCCTGGACTAGAGTATGTATTCAAATGGAGCTGCCATTATTACCATTGCCCTTGCTATTATTATTAATATTATCATCCTAGATACCTCTCCAACATCTAACCCCTTTCCTTCATCTGATGTTTGTTTGCAGAAATATGTTTCCACCCAACCTTGTGGAGGCCTGCTTCAAACAGGTCAGAGGAAAGCACACAGTTTGATTAAGGAGGCTTGGAGGGTCGGGGTGGCTTGCTACTAAGTGAATGGTCCAGAGGTGAGGGGTGGGAAGGACCTGACAGATCAATGGCTATTGGCATGATGTTCAAGGACGGTTAGAAAGAAAGCTGTAGGCCAAGGGATTCCTGGGGATGGTACTAGAGGAAGAACCAAGTCGCCTGACCTGTGGTGGCGCAGTGGATAAAGCGTCGACCTGGGAACACTGAGGTCGCCAGTTCAAAACCCTGCACTGGTCTGGTCAAGGCACATATGGGAGTTGAGCTTCCAGCTCCTCCCCCCTTTCTCTCTTTCTCTCTCTCTCTCTCTCACTCTGTGTCTCCTCTCTAAAATGAATAAAATAAAATAAAATAAAATAAAAAGAACCAAGTCTTCTGACTGTAGATGGTTGAGGAGACAAGTACCCAAATCTGTCTGAGCATTGCCCAGGGAGTTTATGAGAAACGCAGACTCGGTATTCATTCTTCCATGCTTTGGTCATTCACTTTCTTATTCATCTACTCATTCACTCATTCTTCTCTGCATTGGTCAAATCATTCATTCACTCATTCAGATCTACTGAATAGGACTCTCCAGGGTGTGGGGACCAGGAATTGGTGTTTGAAAGACATTTCTCCAGGTGGTTCTGATGCATCCACTGAATCAGGTTTGGCCCCAATCTCTCCATATTTCAGTTCAAGACACAGTACAGCACAAGATTGGTAACCAGGACCGTGGTGAGGACAGAGAATGGATCTGAGCAGAGCGCCTCCCTGCCTCCTCTGTCTTCAATGGAGAATGGAACTGGCCTCCTGGAAAATGTCACGCGGGCCTTGGGCACTCTGCAGGAGATGCTGACCTTCGAGGAGACTGTGCCTGTGTCTGGCTCAGCCAACGGCATCAATGCCCTGGGCCTTGTGGTCTTTTCTGTGGCCTTTGGGCTGGTCATTGGTGGCATGAAACACAAGGGTCGAGTCCTACGGGACTTCTTCGACAGCCTCAATGAGGCTATTATGAGGCTGGTGGGCGTCATTATCTGGTGAGTGCTGGGCTGTCGTAGCGTGAGTGGTGATGGCACAGGAAAGGATGGAGCCCAGGATGGGAAGTTAGGCTGTGGGGCAGCTGCTGATGGGGTTATTGAAATCATTTTCCTGGGGTCATTTATATGCATATTGGTTAATTCACTCATTCATTCACTCATAAATTCATTTATGAACTAATTCATGAGTTAAGCCATTGATTGATTAATTTATTTAGCCAGTTATTTATTCATTTAGACTCATCCTTTGACCCATTTATTCATCTCTGCATTTATTCACTCAGAGATTTCCTACACATTCAACCATTTGCTTTACACATCCTCTCATTCATGTCTCATTTGCTCTTTTTTTTACTCATTTATTCACTATTATTTCTTAGTTGATGCATGCGTTCATTCATTCTTTTCTTTTGCATTCACTTATTCTTTAAATTCTTTCACATCTTTACCAACTTCTTCACTTGTTTAGCAGACATTTCCCAAGGCTGACTTTGTCTTGAACTCTGGAATATGAAAGTGCACTACGAGTCCTTGTCCACAAGGGGTTCACAAAGTTTTGGGGGAGACAGACACATACTAGATCAATGTAATACAAGATGGGAGGTTTGATAGTAGAGGGACATTAAAAAGTGTGACCATGGAGAAGGGGACCAGTGGAGGGATATGCAGTGAACTCTGCCTGGGAAACTGAGGAGGGAGTAATGGAGAAGGTCAATGGTTAGTCGGGCCTTGAGAGGTGAGTTGAAGTCCAACGGCACAGAAGGAGGAGAGAGGCGCTTCAAGAAGAAAGAAGAGACCGTGCAAAGCTTGAAAGAACCTGAGTTGTTTGGAGCATGGTGAGGAGCCCAGGAAGGTGGGAGCATATGGTAATTTGGGAGTGGAGTGGAAGATGTTAACAAGATTCTTTGGTTCCAAATTCAGGAAGACTTTGTTCATTATCCCAAATTATTTGAAAGTTGTGTAGGGGGCTAGAGGCCAAGTTAACGGCTTGGAAAAGCAGCTGAGAGGAAAGGGGCGAGGGAGCTTATCAAGGATAAGCAGGAAGATTGACAGGGTGTATTGAAGGCTCAACTGAATTGGAAACCATGAGTTTACAGTGGTTTCATTGGCGTGGTTGTGGGAAATACCCATGTGTGTCAGGTGAGAGAAGTCATATGCAAGTTGATTCAGGGCTGAGGAATTTTGCAGAGGGTGAGCTAGCTGGAAGGCTAAAGGTGAGAGAGTTGGAAAAGGGGTTTACAGAGTAATCAGAGAAGTAGGTATAGGCTTGGAGATAAGTCAGCAACAACTGACCAGGGCTGACCCTGAGCCCAGCTTGGGGAACACGGATGTGGCTGGAAAAGACCCTGCGTCCTCATATCCACAGATTTAGTTTCATCACTTCTGACCCAAGCTATCACACCAACTTTCCCAGAGGCCCCTACCTCCTCTAATACATCCACCATGACAATGACCAAGCATTGACTTTAGTTTCTCAAGAGGAATAATAAGTGAAGAGTGGTGATGGCATTACTGGCAGAAACTTACAAGACTAAGCAATGGGCTGGTTCGTAGGGAAGACAGGTGAGCCCTTTGTGAACTCACTTCTGCATCCTGTACTTTCCCTTTCTTTCTTTATTTTTATTTTTTAATTAAGTGAGAGGCAGGGAGGCAGAGAGACAGGCTCCCACATGCATCCTGACCGGGATCATTCGGCAAGCCCCTTACAGGGTGATGCTCTGCCCATATGGGATAGATACTCCATTGCTTGGCAACTGAGCTATTTCAGCACATGAGACAAGGCCATGGAACCATTCTTAGTGCCTGGGGCCAAATTGCTCAGACCATTCAAGCCATGGCTGCAGGAGAGGAATAAAGAGAGAGAGAGAAGCAGATGGTGGCTTTTTCTGTGTGCCCTGAGTGGGAATTGAACCCTGGGACTTCTACACATTGGGCTGACGGTCTATCACTGAGCCAGCCAGCCAGGGCCCTACCCTCCTTTTCACTCACTGCTCAAGGTGCCCTGGTTTTATGCTCCTCGAGCACTGCCAGGTCCTACTCATCTCAGAGTCTTTGCACTGTGTCTGTATTGCTTCCCCCTCATATACATGGTTCCTTCTCACCATTCAGGCCTCAGCTTAAATATCATCTCTTCAGAGAAGCCCTTTCTGACCACTCACACATAAATGCCCCACTTGGTGACTCTCTTTTGCTGTTTTCACCACCTGAAGCTTTTAATTACACAGGTCTATGTGTACTACCTATTTTCCTCACTAAGTAAGCATCATGAGGACAGGGACCATGTATCTGCAACATAGTAGGTGCTCAGTAGATATTTGTTGAGTGAATGAGTGAGTAGATGATTTAATAAGATAGGTGTCTGAGATGTCTATGGGAAATTGAGGTGAAACAGTTCAGGGCTGGTAAATGAATGTGGGCATTCACTTCTAGGAAAGAAAATGGGCATGAAAGTGACAGGTACAGAACAGAGTAAGGAAAGTTAGGGGGTCGGAGCTGGGGGTTGTCTTGGCAGTGTCTAGGGAAAGAGTCCCCAAGACAGTTATTTTGGGGGACTCGAAGGGGGTTGTGGGTGAAAGACCATAGAACATTGCTTGCCCTGGAGTTGTAGGAACCTTTCTGCTGTCTGGGGTTGAGTTGTGGGTGAGCAGGGAGAGGAAGTGGGATGTTTGTGGGTCCTAGCCCCATTTTTTTAATGTGTGGGCAAAGTTGGGGTGGAGCAGAGTGCTCAATGGTGGACACTGCCTGGCTTTAAGGTCTTATATGGGCAAATCCTTGGGGATGCCACCTCTAGGCTTATAGGGGAATTCATGATGGAACCCTGACAGATGTCTGGTTTGGCCCAGGTATGCACCTGTGGGCATCTTGTTCCTGATTGCTGGGAAGATCCTAGAGATGGAAGACATGGCTGTTCTGGGGGGTCAGCTGGGCATGTACACCCTGACTGTAATCGTGGGCTTGTTTCTCCATGCTGGTGGTGTCCTGCCTCTCATCTACTTCCTCATCACCCACCGGAACCCATTTCCCTTTATTGGGGGCATGCTGCAGGCCCTTATCACTGCCATGGGGACGTCTTCCAGGTATGACCTTGTCTCCCACCTCGGTATCCTTCCTAGCTTAATTCTTTGTCTCTCACGGGCTCTTCTAGGACACCTGTCCTCCCCGACTACAGAACCTCTTCTGAGTTGTTCAGTAACGTCAGGGGTTCTTGAAGGTGGCTCACCTGGGCACTGATCTGTGTCCTGAGCTCACTCTCCTGACCCCCTGTTCTCCTTTCCTGTGTCTCTATTTTATATAGAGGAGAGCCAGCTGCTGTTTTTTAGGTAATGAAGGTTCCCACATGCCCTATGTTCTCAATCATTTTCTTACTTAGAGGGTCTCACTCTCTTTGAGATGGTGTCTGGAAGCTCTCTTGGCTTCCTTCTTTTTTGAAGGGTTTTTCAGGTGGTTAATAAAGAACTCCCTTTTCCCCTATCCAAATTCAAAACAATTTGAGAAGTATCACAAACCCCAACCAGATGGAAGAAAACTAATTTTTTTATTGCCTATGACAATGATTGAAGACTGTGGCTTTTGATCTGTGGCCAAGTAGGATTAATGCCACTGTACCCCAGAATTAAACTCTCCTGGTCACCACAGGACTGGATAGACATAAAACTGACCAGACAGAGCACATATTTTGTGGACTAGTTGGTCCCAAATGAGATGCCCACTTTTTTTATGAAACTCACCAATAAGTTAGGTCACTCTTCCTTCTCTGGGGAGTGGCAGGGAGAGAGACTGAGAGGATCAGTATAGCTAAGGTCACTCCCTGACCAAACACGGAGAGTGGGGAAGAGTGGTCCTCTGAATATCCCTCTATTAGTCCCAAAAGGAGGGAAGTCAGAAGACCCTTAGTCCTCTCCTTTCTGGGGGTAGATAGATAGGCATGAATTAGTATTGTATTAGTATTAAGCTAATGGCTTTAGGTGGGACAAATAACCTTCAGCCAGAGAACACCGCTGCAGTGTGCTTCCCATGTTATGATTGCTCCATGCAGTTATCAGCCTCTGAAATGTTAGACACCTGCCGTTCGCCCCTGGCTCTGGCTTCCGCCTGGTCTTCCAAAGTTCTCGAGGAGAACCCTCCTTTGGCCCATTGCTACTCTAGCCCCGCACTGCCATCCCCTGCTCTCAGCCCCTGGGGCTCTCTCCCCCAGCTCCGCGACACTGCCCATTACCTTCCGCTGCCTGGAGGAGGGCCTGGGTGTGGACCGCCGCATCACCAGGTTCGTGCTGCCTGTGGGGGCCACTGTCAACATGGATGGCACTGCCCTGTATGAGGCCCTGGCAGCCATCTTCATTGCCCAAGTCAACAACTACGAGCTCAACCTGGGCCAGATTACAACTATCAGGTGAGATGATCTTGGTGGGACCTGCCAGCAGGTAAGACCTCAGAAGTCATTCGCTTGGCTAGGGGAGGAGACAAGTTCAGTTCAAGGTTAAGGTCAGAAGCTGACAGTGTTTTAGTCAGATTTCCTCTCACATGCTTTTGTGGGAGATCCCTTTGTCCAGTATTTTCCAAAGTATAGCTGGTGCATCCTAATAACCTGAGGTTCTTGTAAATATGGATGCCTGGGCCCCATCACCCAGAGGTTCTAACTTAGTCATTATAAAAATAACAGCAAAAGTGATTGTTTCCTTCAGGTCTATGCGCCAATGTCACCTTTTCAAGGAAGCATTCCCTCAGTACCTTATATATTTATTTATTTATTTTTGTGACAGAGACAGAGAGAGGGACAGATAGGGACAGGAAGGGAAAGAGATGAAAACCATCCATTCTTCGTTGTGGCACCTTAGTTGTTCATTGATTGCTTTCTCATATGCACCTTGACGGGGGTGGTGGTGGCTATAGCAGAGTGAGTGACCCCTTGCTTAAGCCAGCAACCTCAGGCTTTGAGGCAGCGACGTTTGGGCCTAAGCCAGTGACCATGGGTCATGTCTATGATCCCATGCTCAAGCCAGCGACTCTGCGATCAAGCTGGTGGGCCCGCACTCAAGCCAGATGAGCCCACGCTCAAACCAGCAACCTTGGGTTTCAAATCTGGGTCCTCTGCATTCCAGTCTGACACTCTATCCACTGTGCCACCACCTGGTTAGACCCTGTGTATTCTATTTAAAATTGTGTGTCTGAACTTTCACAGGCTGAACCATTTCTCCATAGCACCCTCTGCTTTAGTATGTATTTTACTTATTCACCTTGCTTATTGCCTGCCTCCCCCACTAGATTGTAAGCTCTGTTTTGGCAGGGATTTCCTTCTATGGGAATTTCTACTGGGTGTCTAGGTGCTCAATAAATATGAGTTGAGAGAGTCATTTATTTGAAGGCTCTGTAAAGTCTTGTGCAAAGTGCCTTTGTGCTTAATCTTCACAACACCCCCTGAGGTGGGCGAAATTATTGTTTTAGAGAGGAAATAATGGAAATTGAGGCAGGTTAAGTTGCTCAAAGTCACCGAGTGCGAAGAGAAGGAGCTAAGAGTCTGATAAGTGCAGAATATGGGGTAGGAGGAGGGATAGATAGGTGGGAAGAGGGAGCACGCATTCAAGTAAGCTGGGTTAGGAAGCAGAGGTACATGTAGGCAGTGGTTTGAGATCCTCTTGCCCATGGGAAGGGTCTGAGTCCACAGACCCTGCCTTCTGTCCCACACTCAGCAACCTCATGCTGCTTTCATGTGCACAGGAAGTACCTGGAGCTCGTGGGGCAGTTTCTCTATTTCCGTGGCCCCTGTAACAGGTCTCATTAGAATTCAGTATTAAGGAATAGCCTTTTGTTGAACCAGTCAGCTAGTAGTCATTGTAGTAGTCCTGACTAGGTTCCGGGAGCTGGGAATACAGCTGTGAGCAACAGGCTCATGGTTCTGCACTGGGTCTTTGGAAATCAGATGACACAGCTGACTTGGTCCTAGGATGGTGCTATTGAGGATTTCATCATGGCTTGGATTTCTGGTAGTAAGGACTCGGTGTGGACTCCAAGCAAAGGCTGGCTGGGATGTGCTGACACAACTCCCCAAGGCTCTGCCCTTATTCAGGGACTTATTTTGGAGGAAGTAGACACTCAATGTGACTCCTGTGTTGATAGCTACCCAAGGGCCACTTTCTGGGCTCATTGAGAATTCCTACTTTGGACCTGATCTAAACAACCCAAAGAAGTTCAAGTTGGCTTCTTGGATCCAGCTGGAGTTAACTCATTGCTTTGAGAGTGTGCCATGTGCTCCCCAAGGGCACCTACTTACCAGGGCCAGTGTTTAGGGGAGATAGTCTCTCTTACTTAGAATAATGGTAATAATGGCCCTTCTTGAAGCCCCTTCAATGAAGCACTGTGCTCTTTTACTGCTCACAATAACCCCATAAGGTAGGTATATGTCTCCCATTCTACAGGTGAGGAAATAGAGGTTCTGAATTTATGTACAAAGTCATATAGCTCATGAATAAAGTGTTTTGAACCCCAACATCCATTCTCTGCCCACCAACCCGTTTGCTCAATCATTGTTCTGATAGAAACATCATCTGGGCTAAGTGTCCTGAGTGGCTCCGTGTTCATAATTATAAAATATGAGAAGGGCCTTCAGAGGCCACCAACTCCAGGGCACTGATATCTTTCTTGGTAAGCTCAGTGGTTTTAGAATTCTTCTTAGCACATTATACCAGACAATCAGAGTTGGTGCTAAAATCTTTCTTACTCTTGATCCAGTTGGACCTGTACTTGAGTTTGGATCATCAACTCTTTTATTTTCCATGTATTATACCTTTTAGTTTTTTAAAACCAAAAATACCTTTCTTATTTGCTCAGTATCATAGACAATTTCTTCTATTTGTTCTAAACTTGGCCCTTCTTCTAGAGTTCTATTGCTGGCAGCTGGACCTGGCTGTACCAACCTACCTACTTCTAGTATATGTGCATGCTGGGAACTCAGTCTCCTGGTCTGTGGCTGCTGCCTGGAGTGGTCTTCTGCCCTCTTCCAGCCAAAAGGCTGCTTAGTTAAATACCTGCTCTTGTACCTATAATAGGAGTTATCTGAATGTTCAAAAGTCCATTGTTGATGAACTTCCAACCAGATCCTGGCAAAGGATGAGAAGACCTGTCTGCATGGGCACTCAATGAAAGTCAATTTGGATTTGCTTTTTATTTGGGGGATTTTAATTTAAGGTGCCTTGGGGAACTCACTCCTTCACTTCTGTGTACCCTCTCTCATTCTCCTTTTTATCTTCCCCTGCCTCCCTGTGTTCTCTCTCCATGTCACAGTATCACAGCAACAGCAGCCAGTGTTGGGGCTGCTGGCATTCCCCAGGCAGGTCTAGTCACCATGGTGATCGTGCTCACATCAGTTGGCCTGCCCACTGAAGATATTACGCTGATCATAGCTGTGGACTGGTTCCTGTGAGTTCCCTTCAGAACCTGCTGCTGTCTCTCCTCTCTGCTTCCCCTTTGGAGCCCTAACCTGTGGGCTCTCATTCCAGCAAAGACACAGTTCTAGAAGTTTAGAGTGAAACGGGGTCTCAGACAGGGTGGCAATGAGTGTGCCAGTGAAGCATATCCTGGGGAAGGCTCCAGTGCCTGGCTTGTGTGTTTGGGGGAAGCTGAGATAGAGGAACAGGAATGAAAAGATGTCCAAAGCCTAGCCAGGGGGCCCCAAATCCCATAGACTTATTTATAGAGGCGGATTAAGGTCGGTTGAGGTCCCTGGCACAGAAGGAAATACTGGGCCTCTCTAAAAAAAGAGAGAGAGAGAAAAACAGGGGAAATAAAAAATACATGTTAACCATATTTTTAAATAAATAAAAAATATTATGTACTTTTAATGTTAAAATTGCACATATGAAACCAAACTTGGTATCATTAGAAAAAAGTGTGAAGTTGGGATTATGTGGGGCCCTTCAGAAGTCGGGGCCCAGGGCGCATACCCGGTGCGCCCGCTGTTAATCCGCCTCTGCTTATTTAAACTTAGGAAGTAGGGCGGAGAGGAGACGTGATGGAGGCTTTACCCATCAACCAGAAAGGAAGGCCCGCTTTTTACTTGTGTTATGTAGAAGTCACAAAAAGGTCATCTGTGGGACAGAGCTGGCTTGCAGATATATTTTTTAAAAGTCTCAACTTTAAAACAAGAGGTTTAGATAAAATATGTAAGTCTGGACTTCCTCACTCTGCTGTTCAGCTCACAACCCCTAATTTTCTATATGAATGTTTGCATCCTTAAAAAATTTGCATTGCTGAGATCAAATGTGAGCATATCAGAGCTAGTTCATTCTACGTATATCTGTTAGGAGGGGAAACTGAGGACAAAGAGGGGAGGGGATCTTCTTGGTCAGGGATAGGACTGGAATGCGAACCCTCATTCCTCAGCCTGAGGGAACACCCTGTGCTGCATCCTCTCCCCTGTGATGCTCTTCCCGCCTTGGTTAATGGAGGTTAATGGTTAATTCTCTTTCCTCTCCCTTCTCCAGTGACCGACTTCGCACAATGACCAATGTGCTGGGGGACTCCATCGGAGCAGCTGTCATTGAGCATTTGTCTCAGCGGGAGCTGGAGCTGCAGGAAGCTGAGCTTGCCCTCCCCAGCCTGGGGAAGCCCTACAAGTCACTCATGGCACAAGAGAAGGGGGCATCCAGGGGTCGGGGTGGCAATGAGAGTGCCATGTGAAGGGTATCCTGGGAAAGGCCCACTGCCTGCCCGTGCACTGAACACATGTTCTGGTTGGTGTGTTTGGGGGAAACTGAGATAAAGGAACAGGAATGAAAGGATGTCCACGGTCTTCATTTCTCTCTGAGCTTATGCCAAGAACTTGAGGAGGGTGGTGAGCAAGGCAGGTGGAAATGTTTTCCTGGGGTCGTGGGTACAAGAAGCCTCCAATTCAACAAGGTGAGGGTTCATCTCATGTTATTTTATTAAGAAGCCGGTATAATTGAAGGAGGTAAAAGAAAAACCACTATTTCTCATAATAAAACAATATCCATGGGCTCTGTGTTGGGAGGTTCCCAAGACCACCTTCAGGTTCCATGATTGGCTAGAAAAACTCATAGAACTCAGAAAAGCTGTGATGCTCACATTTATGGTTTATTGCAGTGAAAGGACACAGATTAAAATTAGAAAAGGCAAGAAGCACATGGGACAGGGTCCAGGGAACCTCAGATGGGAGCTTCCTGTTGACCCTTCTTAGTGGAACTGCATGGCTGGCACTTAATTCTCCCACCAACTATGTATGACAACACAAAGCATTGCCAGCTAGGGAATCTCACCTGAGCTGTGGTGTGTAGGTTTTTTTATTAGGGGGGTTGTTGTGTAGGCATGGGCCCCAGTGGGCAAAAACAGGTATTTACTATAATTTACACTGTCAGCATAGACTACCTGGCATGGCTCAAGACCTCAAGTATACAAAGACACTTCTATAAGGCAAGATATCTCAAGGGCTCAAAGATCACCTCTCAGGAACCAATAAAGGTCCACTCTTTGGGGTGTGCAGGCTTTGAGTACCCCTAGCCCTCTAACTTAACCCTTTATTTCATACACTCTACAGTTGGAAATAAAGGAAGCAGCTTCTGATAGGGATAAGTAGCTGGAACTTGTACCCTCAAACTCTTGACCAATTGCCCTAGACACTCCACCCCCATGCCAGCCTCAGGAGGCTCTCTGTCTTTTTACTACACAAGAGTGGATGTTGTGCTCTTAGCATTATTTTTCTGTAGCCTAATGAGCCAAGTTGCACATTAAATGGGACCTTAATAAAGGTTTGGAGGAAACACAAGTAAACAAGTAATATGATTCTAGCTATCAAGTAATTCAACTCCATGACCCCTTTGTCCAGAAAACACATTTTTTTTTCCAAATCAAACTAAGCAGCTTCACTTGAATAACTACTCCTCCCAAAGATGAGGGAAATTCAGGCAAAAGTATGTTTTGACGTGTTATCCATCCTTTTCTTTAGGATCTTACAAGAACCATTGGGCATAAACAATTGAAAGAACTTGGAAGACAGCTTCTGAATTCTTTAATCTATTTGTGGTTACTACCATGGAGACATTTATGGTCAGAGACTAGAAATAATCCATGCAAATGCAAAAGCCTTCTCTGCTTATTGTTAACCAAAGCCCTCAACAGGAGGTTAAAAATGAGAGTTTAGTTAGGTGAATGGTTTGCAAACTGGGGAAAGGCAGCCTCTGGTGGAAATTAAAAGTGTGCTTTCCTGAGACAAAGGGAGCCTGCCTTTTATACAGAAGTTCTTGCCCTGGTTTCTAATTGGTCCAGTTGTCAATGCAGAACCCAAATGTACATCGTCTGATTGGTCCAAATAACAATATTCTGATTGGTCAGCATCACACATTCTGATTGGTCATCATGAAGTTGCTCTGATTGGTCAGTATAGATGTAAATGAGGATGTAACTGCCCAGTTCCAAGTTAGGACAGGTTTCAATCCTAATATAAGAGTTGTCACAGACAGCAGAAACAGTGCAGAAGGTGGGAAGCTCACTCTGCGGCTTTTCCCTGAAATGTAGGGTGCACGAGAGGCCTCTGTCAGCAGTGGCTGCTAGACTCTGGTTATGAATTTGTGCCCAGTTAACCACAGGAGTCCTTCTTGGCAGATATTCTTTCTTGAGCTTTACATTGTAAAACATTCCACTCTGCATTTTACCATGGAAAACTTTGCCTGGGATCGTAAGCCTCTGGCCTTACCTCACCCATGGTCAGTGGTCTATGTCCCCAATGTGCTCCTGTGGAGCTGGGTATAATACTTTTCTAGGGCTGCATGAAGAAGTACCACAGACTGGGTAGCTTAAACAACAGAAATTAATTGCCTCATAGTTTTGGAGACTGGAAGTCTGAGATCAAGGTCTCAGCAGGGCTGGTTTCTTCTGAGGCTTCTCTCCTTAGCTGGTAAGTGGCTGTCTTCTCCCTGTGTTTTCATATGGTCAATGGATTTTTATATATTTATTTTGTATTCTGTAACTTTAATTTTACATAACCTCAGAAATCATCTTTGTGAATGACTTTTGCAGGGCGACACTTTCAAAATAGGTACACATCCCATCACTTCTGAGGATATATTTTATTTATTTTTTATTTAGACCAGTGGTTCTTAACCTTTTTTGAGGTACCGAACCCACCAGTTTCATATGCGCATTCACCAAACCCTTCTTTAGTGATAAATAAAATATGATTTTTTTCCCCCCAAATTCAAGACATAGGTATATATTGTTTTACTGGTGCACAAAATGAGCCGTGCATGAACATCACCTTGCTCAAAGAACAAAACCAACAAAGTGCATGAACTCACAACAAATTACGGCATTACTTTATTCTGGCCTCTGCGGCAGAGGCTTCTCCGAATCCCTAAGACTGACTCATCGAACCCCTAGGGTTCGATAGGACCCAGGTTAAGAACCACTGATTTAGACAGAGCAGAGAGAGGAACAGAGGGACAGACAGACAGGAAACGGGAGAGATGAGAGGCATCAATTCTTCGTGTGGCACCTTAGGTGTTCATTGATTGCTTTCTCATATGTGCCCTGACCGGAGGGCTACAGCAGAGTGAGTGACTCCTTGCTCAAGCCAGCGACCTTAGGCTCAAGCCTGCAACCTTGGGCTTCAAGCCAGTGACCTTTGGGCCCAAGCCAACAACCATGGGGTCATGTCAATGATCTCACGCTCAGGCTGGCAACCTCGGAGTTTAGGAACCCAGGTTGTCTGTGTCCCAGTCCAATGCTCTATCCACTGTGCCGCTGCCTGACCAGGCCTGAGGGTATATTTAAAAAGCATAAGACTTATTATTATTTTTGAGAACTCTATTTTGTCTTTCATGGTTAATTGACATCAATTCCAATTTAGCCCTAATAACACTCACAAACTCTTATCAAAAGCAATGTCAGCGGAAAAAGGTTTATCATTGCCTCCTTTAATCTTTCAAGGAAAAGAATCTTAAAAGTTAACAAATTTAAAAAAAATGTAATCTTACATTTCACTTTGGAAAATCTAAATGTTGGCTACAAGGAGACATGTGAGGTACATGATACATGTAATGAAATGAGGCTTTCTTAACAAGCTACCTGGCTACCAAGGGAACCTAGACATTATGACTAGAGGTTAACAAAGCTGCCCCAGGAGTGATCCTGGCTCTACAGGCGGGGAGGGCCCTGGGTACAAGCCAGGTTCTGTCTCCACCTCCATAACCTGAACTGCTGTGACCAAAGCAGATCACAGAGTCTCCATCTAGGAGATACACTAATAATCCATGAGACATTTTTTTTTAATCCAAAGCATTACTGCGGATCACTGGGAAAACACCAGGTTCTATTCATGTTAAGTTAAAATGACTGGTTATAAAATGGAAAAGAGAACTCAAGATATGACCTGAAGAAATATGGTGAGAGAACAGGGAAGACCCAAGGAAAATTTTGCTTTAAACCATATAAAATTTGGAAAATGAAAGATACTGGACAAAGGAGGCCAGGATTTCTGGTCCTCAGTATTGTGTGCCCAGCTACTCATGGGAATCCTGTTAGTGCTTTATCCCTGACGGTTACCACCCTGATGAGGAGTTCCTCCAGGGCCCTCTTCATGTCCCTGTTCCTCAGACTACAGATGAAGAGGTTCAGCATGGAGGTGACCATGGTGTACATCACTGAGGCCACCAGACTTGTCCCAGAGGATGACACAGCTGCAGAACTGAGGTAGACCCACAAGGCCTGTGCCATAAAACAGGGAGACCACTGACAGGTGAGGGCCACAGGTGGAGAAGGCTTTGTACTTGCCCCCTGCTGAGGAAGTCCTCAGGCTGGAGAAGAAAATCTGAACATAAGAAAAGAAGATCCCAGAGGGAGGGAAACACCTAGAACAACAGTCACAAAATACAACACCATGTTATTGATGAGGGGGTCAGAACAGGTGAATTTCAGGATTTCAGAAATATCACACACACAGAAAAATGTGGGATTTCTATGTTTGTGCAGAAAGACATTCTCAAGACAAAGTTTCAAGCGGGGAGCCCATGACACTGATGCACCCGGAGAACCCCAGAGCAAGCGGTCCATAGAGCCGAGGGTTCATGATGGCCATGTAGAACAGGGCGTGACAGATGGCCACAAAGCAGTCATAGGCCGTTACAGTCAGGAGTAAATTGTCCAAGCATCCAAACACAATGAAAAAAAATATCTGGCTGATGCATCCTTCATAGGTGATAACTTTCCTGTGTCTGCATGTTCAGCAGCATCTTTGGGACGGTGGTGGAGGTGAAGCAGATGTCCACCAGGGACAAGTTGGAGAGGAAGAAGTACATGGGCGTGTGCAGGTGGGGGTCTGAGCTGACGGCCAGGATGATGAGCAGGTTCCTGGTAAATGTGACCAGGTACAAGGACAAAAACAGCCCAAAGAAGAAAGGCTGCAGGTCCAGCTTCTGTGTAAATCCCAGGAGGAGAAAGTTTCCATGACTCTTGTTTGGTTTACTCCTTCCATGAAGTTGTTGAGTTTGCCCAGAAGGGAGAACAAAAAAGCAACACAATGGTCTGACCTGTGGTGGCGCAGTGGATAAAGCATCAACCTGGAACGCTGAGGTTACCAGTTTGAAAACCTGGGCTTTCCCGGTCATGGCACAGATGGGAGTTGATGCTTCCTGCTCCTCACTTCTCTCTCTCTTTCTCCTCTCTAAAATGAATAAATAAAATCTTAAAAATATTTTAAAAAGCAGCAAAAATTTCACTTTAAATTAAAAATCCTTGTAATGAAGGAAATCATAAAGTCATTCAACAGTTGGCCATCTTTGCAGACAAACTGTGGTTACCACAGTTTTCTGGGAAAGTAGTCTGTCTCCAGGTTTTGTGATTCTCAAATTGTGGTCCCTGACCAGCCTCACTCGGGAACCTGTTAGCAGTGCACATCTTGGGTCCCACTAGACTCAGTGAAGCAGACACTCTGGTCATGGAGCCAGAGTCTATGCTCTAACATGCCCTCTCAGGACTCTGAAGCTCAAAGTTGAGGACTACTTCTTGCGTAGTGGTTGCCTGCATCCCTACACAGTCATCCCTTTCCCCGCATTCCTGATGGTCGCTCTTGTACTTCCTGCTCAGCAGTCATAGGAAAGGGGGTTATCCTAACTCTAGGCAGACCTTCCAATAACTGAAAGTCTCCTATATTGTGCTGCGGTTCCTGTATATTAGATCTTCTGGACCTTGAGTTCTTCTGCTAACAAAAGTAATAACCAACGTTATTATTAATCATGGTTTACATTTCATTTATATTGCCAATGTTCCAAAATAAAATAAATTGAATTTCTAAATATAATGTCCTAATGTTTCTAAATATTGAGTTTTTATTCACATTAGTTTATCTTTTCTTTTTAGCTTTATTGAGGGATAATAGATTTATCAAAAATTGCACCTATTTAATGTATGTATCTTGATAAGTTTAAACATATGCATATACCCATCACCGCAATCAAGGTAATAAACATAACCATCACCTTCAAAATTTTTCTTGTATTCTGTGTGTGTGTATGTGTGTGTAAGTGGTAAGAACACTTATGATCTATCCTCTTGACATTTTAAAGTGCACAATATCATACTAGGTTGCACAACAGATCTCTAGAACTTATCTTGTATAACAGAACTTTTTTACTTATTGAGCAACAATTTCCCATTTCCCTTCCCCCTAGCCCCTGGCAATGACCACTCTATCTTTGTGTCTATGAGTTTGATGATTTTAACTGACTGTGAGCAATCAGTTGAGATAACTCACTACCTTCAGACCAGCCAAGTTTGATGGTTTTAGATTTCTCATATCAGTAAAACAATGCAGTATTTATTCTTTTTTATTAAGTGAGAAGTGGGCAGGCAGAGAGACAAATTCCTGCATGCACCCCGACTGGGATCCACCTGGCAACCCCCTATCAAGGGATTTTCTGCCTATCTGGGGCTGCTGCTCCCTTGCTCGGTAACCAAGCTATTTTTAGTGCCTGAGGCAAGGCCATGGAGCCATCCTCAGTGCCTGGGGCCAACTTGCTCGAACCATTCGAGCCATGACTGCGGGAGGTGAGGAGAAAAGAGAGACAGAGAGGGAGGAAAGGGTGGAGAAGTAGATGGTTGCTTCGCCTGTGTGCCCTGACTGGGAATCAAACCAGGGCAATCAATCTACATGCCAGGCTGATGCTCTACCACTAAGCCAACCAGCCAGGGCCAGTATCTATTCTTTTGTTTCTGGCTTATATCACTTAGTATAATGTACTCCAGGTTCATCCATGGTTTTGCAAATGGCAGGATTTCTACACAGTATTTTCATGCATATTAAGTTTAATGTGATTAAGAATAATGCTCCTCTATGTTATATCTCTGATATTGCTATTTTAGGCAAGCTTTTAATTTTTCTGCATTTACAAGGTGTCATGTTTATTTTCTGAATTTTCTTAT
The DNA here is from genome assembly GCA_037038555.1 of Rhynchonycteris naso. Classification (NCBI taxonomy): domain Eukaryota; kingdom Metazoa; phylum Chordata; class Mammalia; order Chiroptera; family Emballonuridae; genus Rhynchonycteris; species Rhynchonycteris naso. Next base: position 23,604,594 of record CM073003.1, read on the forward strand.
TAATTTTAAGATTTAAAAAATTAAAATTTTTTTCAATTACAATTTACATTTAATATTATTTTGTATTAGTTTCAGGTGTACAGCATAGTGGTTAGATAATCATATACTTTACAAAGTGTCACCCCTGATATTTCCAGTACCCACTGGCATCATACATAGTTATTACAATATTATTTACTGTATTTCCTATGCTGTTCTTTAAAGATTTTCCCTAATATTTATCTACTTTCTCTAAATAATATTAATTTACACCTATTTATCTTTAGAGGCCTAAAGATATCACATTGATATGAAATCTTAGAGCACTTCAAATTTATGATAAGAGTTGGAATTCTTTTCCTTTCATGGAAATAATCTTAGAGTTTTGTGATTTAATATCACATTCACCATAATTTAGGATATGTAATTTTTAAAATCAAGTCAATGTGTAATTTTTTGGCTTTATGAATTGATACATTTATTTCTATGGAATAAATTACCAACAGTGAATTTGATCAGTTGACGGGTTTATGAATCTCTTATTTTAGTAGGTGCTGTTAGATTACCTTTTAAAGAAGATAACACTTCATATTTCTTTCATCAATGTAGTCAAATACCTGTATGAGTCTGAGTAGACTCAATCTTGCTGCAGGAACTAACAGTCCCAAGATTTCAGGAGTTAACATGATAAACGTTTTTCTTTTGTTTTTTGGTTATTTTACTCATGCAAAATCAGACTTAAGCACAGGCAATTCTCCAAGCCAATTGACCTTTGGGAAGAAATCTTTGAATTTTGGGTTGTCATCTCAACAGCCATCCGAAAGCCTCAATCATATGAAGTTTCATACATAGCATTACAGCAGGTGAAAAAGAAAAACAGGTTCAGCAACGACACACACTTTGACAGAATTCACCCATTTGATTGCCCATTCATTAGCCAGAGCTAGTGACATCACCACATCTAATTGCAAAGGGGCGAGGGAGTGCAATCCTGCCTGTCTAGCATCAACTTGCAATTTTTATCCCTAGATAAGATATCTAGGGTTACCTTAGCAGCTTTTAAAGGTAAAAATAGCCTGACCAGGAGGTGGTACATTGGGTAGAGCATCGACCTGGGACACTAAGGACCCAGGTTCAAAACCCTGAGGTTGCCAACTTCAGTGTGGGATCGTAGACATGACCCTATGGTCGCTGTCTCGAAACTCAAGGTCATTGGTTTGAGCCCAAGGTTGCTGGCTTGAGCAAGGGGTCACTGGCTCAGCTGGAGCCCTACCCCCAGTCAATGCATGTATGAGAAAGCAATCAATGAACAACTAAAGTGCTGCAACTATGAGCTGATGTTTCTTCTCATCTCTCTCACTTCCTATCTGTCTGTCTCTTGCTTAAACAAACAAATTTAAAAGTGGATATAAGAGAAAAAAATCAGTAGTGTTAATGTCATTTTAAATCTCTCATAAAATAGATTATAATTATTTCCCATATTAACAAAAATATAAATGTCTTGAAACAGGGCCTGGAAACTTGGAAATCCACAAAAATATGTGATAAATTTTCTAAATTAGCTAAAGTTTCTTGAGAATCTACACATGTTGAGCACTTCTATATTTTATTTATTCATTTTTTTTTAGAGAAGAGAGACAGGGAGAGAGAGAGAGAGAAAAGGAGGGGAAGGAACAGGAAGCATCAACTCCCATACATGCCTGGACCAGGCAAACCCAGGGTTTTGAACCAGCGACCTCAACATTTCAGGTCGACACTTGATCCACTGCACCACCACGGGTCAGGTACTTCTGCTATATTTTATATGCCTTGGCTTATTTTATCATCACTATTTTAAAACTTTTTTTAAAAATTTTATTTAGATGATTAAATTTAACAGGATGACATTGGTCAACTAGAATACATAGATTTTGTGCAAATATCTCCCCATCACTTAGACAGTAGATTATGTTGTATACCTATCACCCAAAGTCAATTCATTCTTCATCACTTTATATTTGTCCCTCTTTATGTCCCTCTCCCTCCCCCATATCTTTCCTTTTTCCCACTTCCCTCTTCCCCTGGTAACCACTGCACTACTATTTATGTTCATGAGTGTCAATTTTGTATCCCACCTATATATAGAATCATACAGTTCTTAGCTTTTTCTGATTTACTTATTTCACTCAGTATAATGTTATCAAGGTCCATCCATGTTGTCGTAAATGATCCTATGTCATCATTTCTTATGGCTGCGTAGTATTCCATTATATATATGTACCACATATTCTTTATCCAATCCTCTATTGAAGGGCACTTTGGTTATTTCCATGTCTTGGCCACTGAATAATGCTGCAATGAACATGGAAGTGCATGTGTCTTTACGTACCAATATTTCTATTAATTTTAATTTATTGTGTTTACATGGATTCAAGTATTCCACTGAATAAATCACCCTCACCCCCATCCTCATGTCCCTATTTATACCCCTTTGTTTCCCCCCCCCTTTTACTCCCTCCCCCCTTCCTTCTGGGATTTGCTGTCATATTATCTGTATTTATGTGTTATGTATATATAATTTCACTAATCCCTTCACCTTCTCTGATCCCATCCTTTCCTTCCCTTCCCTCTGACAGCTGTCCCTCTGCTCCCTGTGACCTCACCTCTGCCTCTGTTCCTTTCCTCAGTTCACTTTGTTCATTAGATTCTACATTTAAGTGGAATCATATAATGTTTTCTTTCTCAGCCTGGTTTATTTTGCTTAGCATAATAATCTTCAGGTCCATCTATGCTGTCACAAAAGATAAGATTTTCTTCTTTTTCACAGCTCTGTAGTATTCCATTATATATATGTACCACAGCTTTTTAATCCACTCGTCCACTGATGAACACTTGGACTGTTTCCAGATCCTGGCTATTGTGAATAATGCTGCCATAAACACAGAAATTTATATCTTCTTTTAAATCAGTGATTTGGTATTCTTAGGATACATTCTTGAACATTTTGTGAATGTTTATTAAATGTGTGTTAGATAGGACAATGGTGTCAAGGTCTGTGGTTCTCACTAAACACTATTTTTACTAAACATTAAAATATAACACAATATTTTGCAGATGCAGCTATAAGCAGGATGAAGCTAACAGGAACTCAACCAGATAAATGTTACCAACTATTTAGTACAAAGAAGAAATCAACATATAACTTATTAAATCATGTATATAAACAATGGCAAAGCCTTCCTTTGGGGAGACAGAGCTTTGGACATGAATCTCCTGTCTCCTTTACTTGCTGCAAGTAAATAAAACTACCTTGTGACAACCATGTCTCCTTCTTGAATAGAACACCTGAAACAGTGAACCCTTTGAGTTCAGTAACAGGATTAAATGAGGAGTGGGGTCCCTGTGATGTGCAAGTACCAGTAAGGTATGGTATCAGTAAGGAAGCCCAAGATCAAGAGAGAAGTAGGAGTAGAAAGTTCCTTATGAGAAAGGAAAGGGCTGTGCAAATGGTGTCAGAATGAGCAGAGAACAAAGGAGATCCTGAGAGAGAGGAGGCAGCAGTTGAACCTGCTGGCCAGTTCTTGAACTTTATTAAACCTGCAAATGAGGCAATGTTACTTCCTTCTGTCCAATTCTGATGCCATTTATTTCTTTTTCTTGCTTGATTGCTCTAGCTAGGATTTCTAGTACTATGTTGAATAGTAGTGTTGAGAATAGGTACCCTTATCTTATTTCTAATCTTAGAGAAAAAGCTTTTAACTTTCACCATTGAGTATATTAGCTCCGGGCTTCTCATATTAGTCCTTTCTTATGTTAAGATATGTTACTTCTATACTTAATATTTTTTATCATTAATGAATGCTGAATTTTCTCAAATCCTTTTTTCTGATTAATGAAATGAACACATGATTCTTTTCTTTCATTCTATTAATGTAATGTATCACATTGATTGATTTGCATATATTGTACCATCCTTGTATCCCAGGGATAAATACCACTTGATCCTGGTGGATGATCTTTTTAATGTGTTGCTGAATTTGGTTTGCTAGTATTTTGTAGAGAATTTTTTCATTTATTGTATATTTTTCAGGCATATTAGCCTGTAGTTTTCTTTTCCAGTAGTGTCCTTAACTGAATTTGCTGGTGAGAATGTGGAGAAAAAAGAACATTGTACACTCTTGGTGGAATTAAAAATAAATATTTTTTCTTTTTTTTCAAGAGAGAGAAGGGAGATAGAGAGACATACTCCTGCATAAACCCTGACCGGGATCCACTAGGCAACCCCTGTCTGGGGCTGATGTCCTGCCCACCTGGGGCCATGCTTATAACCAAGCTACTTTTAGTGCCTCAGGCAGAGGCTCCACGAGCCATCCTCAGTGCCCAAGGCTGATGTGCTCGAACCAATCAAACCTGCTTATAGCTGCAGGAGAGGAAGAGAGAGAGATAGAAGCAGGGGAAGGACAGAAAAGCACATGATTGCTTCTCTTGTGTGCCCTGACTGGGAATCAAACCCAGGTCTTCCACACGCCAGGCCAATGCTCTACCACTGAGTCAACTGGCCAGGGTCTCTTGATGGAATTGTAAAGAGTGTAGCCATTCTGAAAAATAGTATGAAGTTTCCTTAAAAAGTTAACAGTGAATAGAGCATTGGCCTGGGACACTAAGGACCTAAGTTTGAATCCTCAAGGTCGCAGGTTTGAGCGTGAGCTCATCCAGCTCTAGTGCAGACTCACCAGCTTGAGTTAGGGCTCGCCAGCTTGAGTGTGGGGTCATAGATATGATCCTATGTTCACTGGCTTGAGCTCAAGGTCGCTGGCTTGAGCAAGTGGTCACTGGTTCAGCTAAAGCCTCCCCCAGTCAAGGCACATATGAGAGAGCAATCAATGAACAACTAAGGTGATGCAACTATGAATTGATGCTTCTCATCTCCCTCCCTTCCTGTCTGTCTGCCCCTATCTGTCCCTCCCTTCTTCTCTCTTTAAAAAAAAGAGTTAACAATATCACTACCTTATCATCTATCTAGCAAATCTACTTTAGGGAACATATTCAAATGAAATAAAAACACTAATTTGAAAAGATAACTGCACTGTCCTCTTCATAGCAGCATTATTTACAATAGCTAAGAAATAGGAACAGTTTAAGTGTCTACAGATGGTTGAGTGGAACAAAGAGTTGGAGTACACATAAACAGTGGAATATTAGCCATAAAAATAGAGAAATCTTACCATTTGTGATAACATGGATGGAACTTGAAGGCATTATGCTAATTGAAACAAGTCAGGCAGTGACAGACAAACACTGTATGATCTAACTTATATGTGAAATCTTAAAAAAAAAAAAATCCAACACCAAACTCATAAGAAAAAAGAGGTCAGATTTGTGGTTACAGAAGGGGGGAGTGAGGGCTAGAGAAAGGTGGAATTGAAGGAAAGTGGTCAAAAGGTACAAACTTTCAGTTATAACCCAAATAAGTACTACAGATGACTATACTTAAACTGCTGTATCAAATATACAAAATTTGTTAAGTGAATAGATTCTAATAGTTCTTCCCACAAGAAGAAATGCTTCCCCAGCATTTTTATTGTATCTCTTTGAGATGACATTAACTATTGTCATAATGATTTTCCAATAAATGTATATTAAAATCATCATGCTCTATACCTTTAAACTTATACAGTGATGTATACTCAATACATCACTGTATAAACTGAACAAAAGGAAAAAATTCAATGCTGCCTGAGTCGGGTTAGGGTCTAGAGCACAGGCAGCTGAGCTGCCCTGACTGAATGTGGGAAATCTGTCTCCTAACTGGGCAGAAATAAAAGTGTTATAAAGGAATATGAGATCAGAAGAATTAAATTGAGGCTGTTCACATTCTTCTTCTTTTTTTTAGTGAGAGGAGGGGACACAGAGACAGACTCCCACATGTCTCCTGATCAAGATCCACCTGGCAAACCCACTAGGGAGTGATGCTCTGCCCATCTGGGGCTCTTGCCCCAATGCAACCAGAGCCATTTGTTAGCACCTGAGGCAGAGGCCATAGAGTTGTTCTCATTGCCCAGGGCCAACTCACTCTAATCAAGCCATGGCTGCAGGAGGAGAAGAGAAGAGAGAGTAGGAGGGGTACAGAAGCAGATGGGTGCTTCTCCTGTGTGCCCATACTGGGAATCAAACCTGGGACATCCACACACTGGGCCGATGGTCTACCACTGAGCCAACTGGCAAAGCCGAGACTGTTCACATTTGATAAACTCATTTATTTTCTATAAACTCAATTAACATAGATATAGACATAGTTCAAATCAGAAGAGCACTACAACCTTGAAGAGAAATGTGAACGAAACCAAGAAGCACAATCTAGAGACTGACAGCTAATGATGAACTTGTGAGAGCACACAGGGCTCACAACAACTCCCCACCACACCATGTCATTTGTTCATAAAGACATGGGTTAAACCATTTTGTTTTAGGATGGCTTGTTACACCACTATAGCTAGGCAATGCAATAATTCACGTGAACAAAACTGAGGCCAATTACAATAATCTTCTTTTTTTTGGCATTTCTTCTGATATTTTAACATCATACCAGCTAAATATGTTATCCAAGTTAATTTCAGATAACTGAAGTAAAGGGACCTGAATGAGGTTTCTTTCTTGGTGCCCAGCAGAGCTTGCAAAGACATGCACACTTGTAAATTAAAACTAGTGAGCCTGAATCTATAAATAGGCAGTAATTTATGAGTCATTTACAACCATGCAGACTATAAAAATCCCTTTGTATTTAATAGACGTTGCTGTTCATTTACCACCCCTTTGGTGTTTGTGATGAAATTTAGGAAAAGACATTTTATTTAGTGCAATAAAAAAGTCATATTTGCGGCATCACTGAAAGTTCTGAAGCAGAAACAGTAAGGCAATTCAATGAAAAAACATGAAGTTGCTCAGCAATCCTTTATTGCAAGGGCTACCTCCACATTACACTGATATTTTATACTGCAGTAAGTAGAAATGCAACTTGGAAAGAAATTTAATGCCTAGTAATATAAAATATAATTTAAAATTTGCTTCATGAGAATTAAGGTGTTCACTGACTCTAGGGTCATACTGCCTCATTCTGTTATTTAAATTTCTGTTTCCTTGTAAATGCCACTAGGAGATACATATTTGCCAATCAGTTTTTGCCAGTGACTGTGACAGGCAACGAGGACCGAGAGCTGAATAAGAGAACAGCATTCCAACAGAGAGAATAAAATCCAATAATATGTTATAAAACTCACTAACATGCTCATGTCTACATTGGCAGGTTCAGCAGTGAAGGTGGTGATAAACAAGGCAAAGACAGATACAAAATAAAAATCTGTGGTCTCAGACTTTCCTATGAAATTACAGAAATGGTTTCATTGCCAAGGATAGTCTTTTCCTTTTGGAGTAATATAGCTCATGACCATTCTTTTAGTAAAACTAAGAAATTATAGTGTGGGGTGACATTTGTCATTTGAGAAAGAATTTTTTTAAATGAGAGGAGTGGAAATAGTGAGACAGACTGCCACATGTTCCCTGACCAGGATCTACCCAGCAACATCTGTCTAGGGCTGATGCTCGACTATTTTTAACACCTGAGGCTGACACACTCTGACCAGCCAAGCTATCCTCAGTGCCCAGGGCCAATGAATGCTCGAACCAATCGAGCCAATGGCTGCAAGAGGGGATGAGGGTGAGAACAGGGATTTGGAGGGGAAGAGAAGAAGATGGTCACTTCTCCTGTGTGCCCTGATGAGGGATTGATTGAACCTGAGACATCTGCATCCTGGGAAGATGCTATATCCACTGAGACATCAGACCAGGGCCGAGAAAAATTAGTCTTAAGGAATCTAAGCATTTTCATGAGATAGATAAAAGTTTACAAATATTTCATATTCAAGATTGGGAACGGAGGACGGAAGATGGCGATGGAGTAGGCAGACGTACCAACTTCCAACTCCCAGAACCAAAGTGGATTATAACTCAATTTTAAGAACCATCATCTGGATAAACCAACTTTGAACTAAACTAAGTGGACTCTTCAACCAAGGAACACAGAAGAAACCACAATGAGACTGGTAGGAAAAGCGAAAACTCGAAGAGGGCTGCCCAGCTCCCTGGAACAAACGGCAGCCCGGAGAGACCCACAGGGCGGGAGGAGAGTTTGGCAGAGAGGGAGGGACCTGGGTCCCAGGAACAAAGCCCCAGCCTACAGTCCCAGAGCCTAGAAGAGGTGTTTGGACAGTATTGAGCTGTGAAACAAGTGAGGATACTGTTTGTGAGAAAGAGACAGTTTTCTCAGACCCAAGATTCTTTTTAAAGGGACAGCGCAGAAAACCTCTCCCACAACCACGCAACCGGGGCCCTGGAGAATGGGGACAGAGGAGAGGACCAGAGCAGCGGGAAGAGAGTGTGGACTGAAGGCACAGGGACAAATACTCTGAGGGACAGTCACCCTAACCCCTGGGCTAAGTCACTTCCCTAATAGAAAACGAATATTTCCCCTGGAACAAGCAATACCAGCAAAGGGAGACGGGATACTAGCCAAACAAGCTCTCCCACTGCAATTAGAGCAGAGCTGCTTAGAGGGAGGGAGCTCCCAGGTCTACAGTATGGAGTGTTAGGAGCTGATCTGTGGGGACCCTTCCTACTCTGCTGAGGGTTGCTGGAGGGATGGTGGCGGCAGAACGCTGAAACGTGGTTCTGTTGGTGTGGACGGAGGTCCAGCCGGTGTGAGATCGGTCTAGCCCAGCAGGGGCAGAGGGGACGCGTGAAAGTGGTCCGGCAGCTGCAGGCCCGCCTGTAACCCCACCTGCGGGGAAAAAGCGAAAGGGCAGGAACGGCAGAGATCTGCTCTGCGACCCTGCGCAAGCTGGCCCTGACCGCGGGGATGGGGCTAGGACCAGGGACGGGTGAGGGCCCATGGCTGAGCTCACGCTACCAGCACCGCCCGGCCGGAGAAACCTCGGTTTGCCATCCGGCCTGAGTGAGCGGGCTCCGAATGTGAAGGCGAATGTGAAGGCGGGGTAGAGCCCAGGACGAGCGGAAGTCCGCAGCGGAGCGCACACCAGCAAACGCCCAGCCCAATAAACCACAGTTTGCGACCCTGCGCAGGAGGGCCCTGGCCTCGAGGGCAGGGCTAAAGCTCCGGAGAAGCAAAGGCTCACAGCTGAGAGCACGTCAAAAGCCCCGCCCAACCCGCGAAACTGTGGCGAACAGGCTCTGACTGTGGGTGCTGGGCGGAAGCCCGGAAATAGGCTGGGTCCGCAGCTAAGCAAAGGTGCTCACCTCTACCCTATGTGCTGAGGCTTGTGGCTTGAGTGACAGCCCCTCCCGCGGAGGTGAGGCGGAAATCACAACAACAGCCGCACTGGGCCGGCGCTGGCAACGCCCATACCCAACCGCCCTAGGCAGTGGCTGAGGGAGTGGCAGGCCTGCAGACAGACCACACCTAGAGAACACAAAGGCAACACCTACTGGACTCCAGTGGCCACAACTTGCTTATACACAGAAAAAAATGGGCAGGTAGATAATGCAAACCAAACAAATCAAGAGAAATCATCAGAGAAGGACCTGAATGAACCAGATATAACCAAATTACCAGAAGCAGAATTTAGAATAATGATAGTTAGGATGTAGAAAAAAATTAGAGCAACAATGGATAGTCATTATGAACACCTAAATAAAGAGATAACAACTATAAAAAACAAAATTGAAATAATAAAAAAGAATCAGACAGAAATGACAAATACAGTATCAGAACTGAAGACCACAATGGAAGGAATTAAAAGCAGGATGAATCATGCTGAGGATCGAATAAGCGAGTTAGAGGACACAATAAACAAAGGCACAGAAGCAGAGCAGAAAAAGGAAAAGAGACCCAAAAAATGTGAGGAAACTCTAAGGGAGCTCTGTGACAACATGAAGAGAAACATTCGCATAATACGGGTGCCTGAAGAAGAGGAGAGAGGACAGGAAATGGAAACTTTGTTCAATCAAATCATAGCAGAAAACTTCCCTAAATTAAGGCTGGGAAACATTTCACACATTCAAGAAGCACACAGAACTCCATTAAAGAGAAACCCAAAGAAATCTACACCAAGACACATCATAGTTAAAATACCAAAGCTAATGGATAAAGAAAAAATTTTAAAAGCTGCTAGAGAAAAAAAGGCTATCACCTACAAAGGAGCCCCCAAAAGGATGACATCCGACTTCTCAACAGAAACACTTGAGGCCAGAACGGAATGGCAAGATATAATCAAAGTAATGCAAAACAAGAACCTACAACCAAGACTACTATATCCAGCAAGGCTAACATTTAAAATTGAAGGAGAAATAAAGAGCTTCCCAGAAAAAGAAAGCCTCAAGGAATTCATTAAAACCAAACCAATACCGCAAGAGATACTAAGTGGCCTGTTGTGAACAGTTCAAAGGGAGGAAAGAATATAGCAAAAGAAGAACACAGCTTTAAAGAATAAAATGGCAATAAACAACTACATATCAATAATAACCTAAAATGTAAATGGATTAAATGATCCAATCAAAAGACATAGGGTAGCTGCATGGATAAAGAAACAGGACCCATACATATGCTGTCTACAAGAGACACAACTTAAAACAAAAGATGCACATAGACTGAAGATAAAAGGATGGAAAAAAATATTTCATGCAAATGGAAATGAAAAAAAAACCGAGGTAGCAGTACTTATATCTGACAAAATGGACTTTAAAACAAAGGCTGTAGTAAGAGATAAAAAAGGACACTACATAGTGATAAAGGAAACAATTCAACAGGAAGATATAACTATTATAAATTTTACGCACCAAATATAGGAGCCCCAACATACATAAAGCAGACTTTGATGGATATAAAGGGTGAGATTAACAGCAATACTATAATAGTAGGGGATTTCAATACCCCACTAACAACACTGGATAGATCCTCAAGAAAGAAAATTAATAAAGAAACAGCAGACTTAAAGGATACACTAGATGAACTTGATTTAATAGATATCTTCAGAACTTTTCACCCTAAAGCAGTAGAATATACATTCTTCTCCAGTGCTCATGGTACGTTTTCTAAGATAGACCACATGTTAGGACACAAAAATGGTCTCAATAAATTTAAGAAGATTGAAATCATATCAAGCATTTTCTCTGACCACATTGCCATGAAACTAGAAATTAACCACAAAAGAAAAACTGAAAAATACTCAAACACTTGGAAACTAAATAGCATGATATTAAATAATGAATGGATTAACAATGAGATCAAAGAAGAAATAAAAAAGTTTCTAGAAACAAATGATAATGAGCATACATCAACTCAAAGTGTATGGGACACAGCAAAAGCAGTACTGAGAGTGAAGTTCATTGCACTACAGGCATATCATAAGAAGCTAGAAAAAGCTCAAATAAGCAACCTGACCTTGCAGCTAAAAGAACTAGAAAAACAACAGCAAATAAAACCCAGGACAAGTAGAAGGAAGGAAATAATAAAGATCAGAGCAGAAATAAATGACATAGAGGCTAAGGAAACAATACAAAGTATCAATGAAACCAGGAACTGGTTCTTTGAAAAGGTAAACAAGATTGATGAACCTTTAACTAGTCTCACCAAGAAAAAAAGAAAGAGGACTCAAATAAATAAAATTAGAAAGGACAATGGAGAAATAACAACAGACACAACAGAAATACAAAGCATTGTAAGAAAATACTATGAAGAACTATATGCCAAAAAATTAGACAATCTTGGTGAAATGGACAAATTTCTTGAATCACATAACTTCCAAAAATCAATCTGGAAGAATCAGAACACCTAAACAGACCAATTACAACAAATGAGATAGAAACGGTTATCAAAAAACTCCCAAAAATGAAAAGTCCTGGGCCTGATGGCTTCACAAGTGAATTCTATCAAAAATTCAAAGAAGAACTAACTCCTATCCTCCTCAAGCTATTTCAAAAAATTCAAGAGGAAGGAAGACTTCCAAACTCCTTTTATGAGGCGAGCATAATTCTGATCCCAAAACTGGGCAAAGACAACACAAAGAAAGAAAATTATAGGCCTATATCCCTGATGAATTTAGACGTTAAAATTCTCAACAAAATATTAGCCAACAGGATCCAGCAATATATGAAAAAAATCATACACCACGATCAAGTGGGATTTATTTTGGAGAGGCAAGGCTGGTTCAATATTCGCAAATCAATCAATGTGATTCATCACATAAACAAAAGGAAGGACAAAAATCACATGATAATTTCAATAGATGCAGAAAAGGCATTTGATAAAATCCAGCACCCATTCATGCTCAAAACTCTCAGTAAAGTGGGAATACAGGGAACATTCCTTAACATGATAAAGGCCATCTACGACAAACCCACAGCAAACATCATACTAAATGGGCAAAAATTAAAAGCAATCCCCTTAAGATCAGGAACCTGGCAGGGGTGCCCCCTTTCACCACTTTTATTCAACATAGTTCTGAAAGTCCTAGCTACAGCAATCAGACAAGGAGAAGAAATAAAAGGCATCCAAACTGGAAAAGAAGAAGTAAAACTGTCATTATTTGCAGATGATATGATATTGTCTATAGAAAATCCTAAAGTCTCAGTCAAAAAACTACTGGACCTTATAAATGAATTCAGCAAGGTGGCAGGATATAAAATTAATACTCAGAAATCAGAGGCATTTCTATATACGAACAATGAACTGTCAGCTAAAGAAATTAAGGAAACAATCCCCTTCACTATTGCAGCCAAAAAAATAAAGTACCTAGGAGTAAATTTAACCAAGGAGGTTAAGGACTTGTACTCGGAAAATAATAAAACATTGATAAAAGAAATCAAGGAAGATACAAACAAGTGGAAGCATATACCGTGCTCATGGTTAGGAAGAATAAACATCATTAAAATCTCTATATTACCCAAAGCAATTTATAAATTCAATGCAATACCAATTAAAATACCAATGACATACTTCAAAGATATAGAACACATATTCCAAAAATTTATATGGAACCCAAAAAGAACACGAATAACCTCAGCAATCTTAAAAAGAAAAAATAAAGCAGGAGGTATCACTCTTCCAAATATCAAGGTTTACTACAAGGCCATTATACTCAAGACAGCCTGGTACTGGCATAAGAACAGGCACATAGATCAATTGAACAGAACAGAGGACCCAGAAATAAACCCACAGCTTTATGGACAACTGATATTTGACAAAGGAGGAAAGAACATACAATGGAGTAAAGACAGCCTCTTTAACAAATGGTGTTGGGAAAATTGGACATCTACCTGCAAAATAATGAAACTAGACCATCAACTTACACCATTCACAAAAACAAACTCAAAATGGATAAAAGACTTAAACGTAAGACGTGAAACCATAAGCATCTTAGAAGAAAACATAGGCAGCAAGCTCTCCAACATCTGTAGCAGCAATATATTTGCCGATTTATCTCCACGGGCAAATGAAATAAAAGGCAAGATAAACAAATGGGACTATATCAAAATAAAAAGTTTTTGCACAGCTAAAGACAATAAGAACAGAATAAAAAGACAAACCACACAATGGGAGAACATATTCGACAGCACGTCTGATAAGGGGTTAATAACTAAAATTTATAAAGAACTTATAAAACTCAACACCAGGAAGACAAACAATCCAATCAAAAAATGGGCCAAAGAAATGAATAGAAATTTCTCCAAAGAGGACATACAGATGGCCTATAGGCACATGAAAAAATGCTCAACATCACTAATCATTAGAGAAATGCAAATTAAAACCACAATGAGATATCACCTCACACAAGTCAGAATGGCACTCATCAGCAAAACAACACAGAATAAGTACTGGCGAGGATTTGGAGAAAAGGGAACCCTCCTGCACTGCTGGTGGGAATGCAGACTGGTGCAGCCACTGTGGAAAACAGTTTGGAGATTCCTCAAAAAATTAAAAGTTGAACTGCCTTTTGTCCCAGCTATCCCACTTACAGGAATATACCCTAAGAACACCATAGCACTGTTCAAAAAGAAGAAATGCGCCCCCATGTTCGTGGCAGCATTGTTCACAATAGCGAAGATCTGGAAACAGCCCAAGTGTCCGTCAGAAGACGAGTGGATTAAAAAGCTTTGGTACATATATACTATGGAATACTACTCAGCCATAAGAATTGATGACATCGGATCATTTATAACAAAATGGATGGACCTTGATAACATTATACGGAGTGAAATAAGTAAATCAGGAAAAAAAAACTGAGAACAGCATGATTTCATACATAGGTGGGACATAAAAGTGAGACTATGAGACATGGACAAGAGAGTGGTGGTTACGCGTGAGGGAGGGGTGATGGGGAGGCGGGGAGGGGCACAGGGAAAACCAGATAGAAGGTGACGGAGGACAATTTGACTTTGGGTGACGGGTATGCAACACAACTGAATGATAAGATAATCTGGAGATGTTTTCATTGTACATATGTACCCTGATTTATTGGTGTCACCCCATTAAAATTAATAATAATAATAAAAAAATTTAAAAAAAGATTGGGAACATATTGGGAAAAAATGAAAAAAAATAAAATTTGATATCAAGAAAAACATCAGAAGAAGAAAATTTTAATTAAGTGAGTTACTTATATTGTATAGAGAAGTTGAAGAGATAAACATTTGTATATATAAATAAAAAGAGCAATTTGTATTTCCACAATCTGATTAGAGAGCCACAATTTCAGACTCCGAGTCTTTGATCCTACAGTAACAGGGACTTCTTCAGCTCCAGGACAACAGTCCCTTTTATAACCACCATCTTAAAGAATCATTTCAGAGCCCTCTTTATGTCTTTGTTTCTCAGACTGTAGATGAAGGGGTTCAGCATGGGTGTGACCATGGTGTACATCACTGAGGCTCTTGCACTTGAATGTGAGCTGTGGGTAGCAGCAGAGCTGAGGTACAAGCCTAGGCTCGTACAAAAAAATAAGAAGACAAGTGAGAGGTGAGACGCACAGGTAGAAAATGCTTTATCTTTCCCCTGAGCTGATGACATTCCAAATATGCAGGACACTACCTTAGAGTATGAGTAAAGGATATCAGCAAAAGGACCACCACCAGCCAGAACAGTTGCAAAATACATCACCGTGTTATTTAGAAAGGTGTCAGAGCAGGCAATTTGTATCATCTGATTGAGTTCACATAAAAAGTTGCGGATTTCCAAGTCTGCACAGAAGGACAGTCTCAGTGTCATTAATATACGTATTAAGAAATAGAGGACACCAATGACCCGGGACACCAGAATCAGCAGTCCGCAGATCCAGGGATTCATAATAACCGTGTAGTCCAGGGATGGCAGATAGCCACGAAGTGGTCTTAGGCCATCACAGTCAGGATGAAGACGTCAAACACTGAAAAGAGTATGAGAAAATAAACCTGTGTGATGCAGCCTTCATAGGTGATGACCCTGCTCTGAGTCTGCATGTTCAGCAGCATCTTCGGAACAGTAGTAGAAATGAAACCGACGTCAGCCAAGGACAGGTTGCAGAGAAAGAAGTGCATGGGCGTGTGCAGGTGGGAGTCTGAGCTGATGGCCAGGACGATGAGCAGGTTCCCAACACAATGACCAGGTACATGGACAGGAAGAGCCCGAATACGAGGGGCTGCAGGTCTGGTGCCTCTGAGAGTCCCAGGAGAAGAAAGTCTTCTTCTGTAAGATTCCCTAGTTCCAGGAGGTAGTGGTGACTGTAAGAAAAAAAATAGCATGATTTGTTTTTATGCAATTGGCCATCAGTAGTAGAGTTGACATACTACAACTTTATTTTGTAGTAAAGTGATTAATATCTATGTTTTGTGTGAATTATCCTCCTTAAGGCACCCTTCCCATGACATTTCTGATTAGGAATTCCTGTCTCCCACAGACCTCTCCCCCCATGAAGTCCTGAATGACACAGTTTAGATGAGAAATACTTGCAGGCAGTTGAGGACTACATGTTGAGTCCTGACTATTTTTAGAGAAATAAAACCTCAGAATATAATGATGAGGAAAAAAAATATTATATATATTACACACCATGTTAGATGGTGTCAGGTTAAAAAAAGAAAGGCATAAAAGAGAGTAAATGGGGTGTTATTCTTATTGGAAGTTCAGGGAGCCATGCAAACAAGGTGTCATGTGAACAGAGACATCAAGGAGGACAGAGTGGGAGGAACAGTGTTATTTCTGAGTCTGTGGGGAGTCAATGAAAAAGCCCTGAAGGACATTTGTTTTAGATGTGCAAGACTCTCACAGGACCGGCACGATGGCGTGGGGAGAGGGATGAGCTAGAGAACGCAGCACTGGGTGGTGTCAGAGAATGTGGGGGGACCAGGTGCCCCCCAGCTGCTGCTCAAACTTGAAGACACAGGGAGTCCCTTGTTCACATGTTGTTCTGTGCACTTTATTAGCTTGTTTCTAAATCTTGTAAATAGTAGTGCATTCTCCTTTTGTTTTTATGTGCTGGTTAATATTCTGGCATCTGTGTATTAAGGGACAAATTTTGGAGTATGTGGGCTCAGATCCAGCTGGCCTAGCGCGCGCACACACACACACACACACGCATGCACTATGACTTCTTGGGTCCATGTTCTCACCAGGCTCTTCTCATTCCATTCCATTAATTAGAAAATAAATTATACCAGACATGCTGTCAACATCCGATTACCTTTACCCCAAAGAATATAGATATAGTCCCAAATTCCAGTGTTAATCTTCCCATAGACATGTACACATGAGACTCCTTTTTCATATGGCCATTTGTGTCCTGTACTTAACCTTAAAAGTTGCTTAAACAACAGAGGAAAGAGTGGACCTATGGGGAAAGACCTAACAGTTCAGGTGTTTTCGGATCGACAATGATGAGGCACAGCTCCCGGGCTCTGGCAGAATTCCAACCCCGGTCTATCCCCCTGATGCCCAGAATAACCAATCAAACAGTAAAAAGCAATCTGTGTAAGAGTAAGAGTGATATTTTGCTGTGTTAAGAGGCTTTACAGATTGAACATTTTACTAGAAAAGCGAATAAAGAAACTTAACCCACTTTACTTCAGCAAATATAATTTACAATGGTAGAGGATTTTACAAGATGAAATGAGAAACATTTCAAAATGACAAGACATACAAAGCATTTGGAATCAGAAAACAGACTTTTCAATTTCTTATCCACCACATATTAGCTATTTGAACTTGCAGAGCCATCTGACCATTTGGTTTATTTAATTTAATTTTTTGGTACAACCTGCATGGTTTTTATTTTCTTTAAAGAAAATTATGACAACATTGGTTTATGGCATTAAGTTTAAGTTTCGGGCGCACAACATAATAATTGTTAGTACCCTCACCTGAGTCGTGGGGGTTGGGGTATCCATCTGCCTCTGATGGTGGAAAGATAATCAATATACTGTATATTAAGAACTTGGTATAGTTCCTTCCTGTTGGCAAATGAATGGTTACCACTGTGATGAAATGAGACTGACTGTTCTTTTCCACTCCTCAAATGTTCCCATTACTTCCCCACCTCTGGGTCCCCAATTCCACAGCTGTATTTGCGTTCCTCCTCATCACATCCTCTCATCACAGGCTGGTGTCCCTCTAGCCAGATACTCGTACTGACTCAGAGATAACTGTCAATATTACAAAGCTGATCATTGAACTTTCTAACTTATTTATTCATTTATTTTATTTATTTATATTTATTTAGTTATTTACAAGAGAGACAGAGAGAGGGGAAGGCAGAGACAGCCAGACAGGAAGAGAGAGAGATGAGAAGCATCAACTCATAGTTGCCTCACCTTAGTTGTTCATTGATTGCTTTTTCATACAGACCTTAAAAGGGGGCTGACTTCCACCTGAGGCAGTGACCCTTGTTCAAGCCAGCAACCTTGGACTTAATCCAGTGACCTTGGGCTCAATCCAGTGATTACAAGGTCATGTCTATGATCCCATCTCAGGCCCATGACCCTGTGCTCAAGTTGAATGATCCCTTGCTCATGTCTGTGACCTTGGGATTTTAAACCTGGGCCCTCAGCATCCCAGGTTGACACTCTATTCACTGAGCATATGATGTCATAGCACACTTATTTCATTGTGCTGGGCCTTCTTGTATAATGTAAGTTCAAATGAGCAGGGTGCTCACTGGTTATGTTCACTTATGTGGTTTCATAAATGTGTGCTTTTATATAGAAAAGATGTTAAAGCATTGAATGAAATATTCATAATATAAAAAACAGCAGGAAAAATATAACTTGGTTAAGTATTGTGTATTTAAATAATGGTATTAATAAAATTGAATAATATTATAAAATAAAGCCAAAAGAAAAGCTATAAAATATAATCTAATCACTTCAATATTAGAGATCAATTCAACATTGATCTCTAATGACAGATAAAGGGGCAAAGAAGAAGAAATAAAAATATAAAATATACATTTAAAAGGCCATAGAGAAAGCAGTATATAACCAGGTCTAATTTCTACCTATATAAATGTAAATAGATTAAAATATGCTTAGAAAAGGGAAAGAGGAAATCATTAATTAAATGCAAAAAATGTCTTTGTCCAGGTGAAGAAGAACATTTTACACTTAAGTAACGGAAGAGATACTCTATGACAGACTGATAGCTTTGACCACATAAAATTAATAAATTTTTATAATGCCCCTAAATACAACTATATACATATAAAGGAATTCTGTGCTAAACAGCAATGATTTTAGAAAGAACTCTGACATACTAAATAAATCATTTATGTATTAATTAGCCTACCTAGCAAACAGACATGGCAATCTTTCTGCTCTGAGCTGGCTGGTTAGGCTCTCACCTGCTGCACGCTCAGATTCACCTGGCTGAGGTCTCGAAAGGGGGGCTCCTGTAGAAGCCCAAATTCTTCCCACGATGGCTTATGTTGGAGACTGAAGCTCTTTCCTCAACCAAAGAGCAGGAAGGAGCAAGCATTAGTCTCTGAACCACATTTAGGACTCTAAAAGAAACAAATGTGTCCTGTCCAGCTAAGGTTGCACACGCTGAGAGTCTGCAGTGAAGAGATATTTGCTGCTCCCTTTATCTGCTCGTCAGACACTGTTTTCATGTTAACTCCACCTCTGTGTACATCATTTCCCTGTGAGACACTTGTCTGCACCAATGGGAAATTTTCCTGCTGATTCTCTCTCTAAGGGACTAGGTTAGAAGTCAAGTGAATCCTGTTTCTGTGATGCGTTCTCCATGGCTCTCCTGACTGCTAGAGGTCTCACCTCCCAGCACCTTATCCAACTTTGAGTTCAAGTTCCTCACAAGTCTGAGACTGAGGAAACTGGCTGGACTAGGACCCGTGGATGTGGACCTTCATAGCTTTGACTTGTGGTGGAGCACGGTCCCTGGCAGCTCCAGGAAATTGTGATTTCTCACTTCAACAAGGGAGAGAACTGTGTAACTTTGATGTAGGTCTCTGGACACTACACTCCCTGGCTTTGTGACACATTTGCCAAATCAGTGAGATTTTGATACTTATATCAGAAGTTGAGAACTGCTACTTAGTGCCAGGCTGTAAAATCTTTGTTAATTATGAGCCATATTCATAAATTTTATGCTACATAATCTGAGTTTAGTACCTTATAAGCTTCGTTTGATTAATTGTTATGGAAGTCCTTTCTGTGAGGTGGTACATTATGAAGCTCATCCTCCATTGCAGAAATGGGGCTTGAACTTCTTCAGTGATCTCCCTGTAAGCCATAATCTCAGTGAGGAATCAGTGTTGTTTGGGGTCTGTCAGGATGGTTCCAGTTCTCAGATTCTGCAGTGCTTCCCAACCAGAGGAGGCTTTTCCCCTTGAGCTACTTGGCAATGTCTGAAGGGAGGCTGTGAAATAGCGGCAACATTCAACACAGATAGTTATGTCAAATCTAGAAGGTAGAATGACCTAGTCTAGACCAGGCCTTCTCCAAATTTAAACTGAAAATTATTGACTAAAAAATAATATCAACTAGGTGTTTTGTCATCAAAAAGGTTTTGTTCAGGAACAAAAATTGTTGCAACTCAGTGCATGCAGGCGTGACAAGCCATGTGCACACTTTGGGATGCGAGCCTAGATAGAGGAATATTTATATAAGAAAAAAGAAGTTAAGAGAAAGGGAAGGTAGAACCACAGAGTTTTATAAACTGAAGTCTTCGTTTAGGGTTCTCAAGATTACATGTAGTGCGGGAACTTCCATAAGCTCTAGGTTCCGCCACAGCACCCCCGACTGCATCGGTTTGCTTAGTTCCAGTTAGTTTTTATTTCTATGAGTCACCCATGATTCTAGTTCAAGGGAGGATCCTGATTCAGCAGGTCCTAGTGGGCTCAGGGCATCCACATTTTTCATAATTTCCTGGAAAATGTTGATTTTTGCCGGTGTTTGTCTGAGAACCACTCTTTGAATAGCAAACTTTGGTCCTTTTACAGTTTCAACATCTTCCAGAAATGCATTTTCCTTGCCTTTTTATTCAATTTATTGGGGTGACATAGGTTAATAAAGCCATACAGGTTTCAAGCGCACAACTCTATAGCACATCATCTGCAACGGCATCTTGCACTCAGCACGCAGAGTCTTTCTCCACAACCCATTACTTCCCCTTTGCCCTCTTCCACCTCCCCCAGACTCACTTCCCTTCTGGCAAGGAAATCTCTGAGAGCTGTCCATCAGTTCCTCATGCCCATGTTTCTGTTTCTATTTAGTTCTTCAGTTTATTGTGTTCATTAGATTTCACATATAAGGGAGATCATATGGTCTTTGTCTTTCTCTGACTGGCTTATTTTACTTAGCATAATAATCTCCAGGTCTGTCTATACTGCTGCAAAATTTTAAGGTTTTCTTCTCTTTTATGGCTGAGAACTATTATATTGTGTAAATGTACCACAACTTTTTTATCCACTCAACTACTGATAGACACTTGGGCTGTTTCCAGACCTTGACTATTGTAAATAATACTGCAATAAACATGGGGGTATATGTATTATTTTGATTTATTGTTTTGAGGTTCCTAAAATATATTTCCTGGAGTGGGATAGCTGGGTCAAAAGGAAGTTTCATTTATAATTTTTTGAGGGAACCCTTTACTGGTTTCCACAGTGGCTGCATGATTCTGCATTCACACCAGAAGTGCAAGGAGGATTTCTTTTTCGCCACATCCTTGCCAGCACTTGTTTCTTGATTTGATGATGGTAGCCATTCTGGAAGGAGTGATGTGATAACTCATCGTGATTTTAATTTGCATCTCTCTGATGACTAGTGACATTAAGCATTTTTTCATATGCCTATTGGCCATCTGTATGTCCTCTTTGGAGAAGTGTATTTTCAGGTCCTTTGCCCATTATTTAATTGGATTGTTTGTCTTCCTGGTGTTGAATTTTATAAGTTCTTTATAGATTTTGCTTATTAGCCCCTTATTAGATGTATCAGCAACTATGTTCCCCGATACAGTGGGTTGTCTTTTTATTTTGTTGATGGTTCCTTTTGTTGTGTGAAAGCATTTTTGTTGGATGTAGCCCCGTGTGTTTATTTTTCTTTATTTCGTTTGCCTGAGAAGATGTCTCAGCAAAAATATTGCTACCAGAGGTGTCTGAGATTCTACTGCCTATATTTTCTTCTAGGATTTTATGGTTTCAAGACTTACATGTAAGTCTTTTATCCTTTTTGCATTTATTATTGTGTATGGTGTAAGTTGGTATCTAGTTTCATTTTTTTTTTGCATGTACCTGTCCAATTTTCCCAACATCATTTATTAAGTAGGATATTTTACTTCATTGTATACTCTTGCCTCCTATTTCAAATATTAGTTGACCATAAAGACATGGATTTATTTCTGAGTTCTCTGTTCTGTTTCATTGATCTATCTGCTTGTTCTTATGCCAGTACCAGACTGTTTTGATTACAGTAGCCTTGTAGTATAGTTTGATATCAGGTAGTCTGATATCACCAACTTTGTTCTTCATTTTTAAAATTGCTGAAACTATTCGAGCTTTTTGTTTTTGGGTTTTTTTTCTTGTTTCATATAAATTTTTGGAATATTCTAGATCTGTGAAGTATGCCATTGTTTTTCAATGTTCTATAATTATTTTTAGTATAGGTCTTTTACCTTCTTGGTTAAATTTATTTGTAAGTACTTTATTTTGTTGTTGCGATAGTAAATGGGATTCTTTTCTTTTTATTTTTTGTGACAGAGACAGAGAAAGGGACAGACAGGAAGAAAGAGAGATGAGAAGCATCAATTCTTCATTGCGGCTCCTTAGTCTCCTTAGTTGTTCATTTATTGCTTTCTCATATGGTCCTTGACCAAGGAGCTGCAGCAGAGTGAGTGACCGCTTGCTCAAGCCAGCGACCTTGGGTTCAAGCCAATGACATTGGGCTTCAAGTCAGCGACCTTTGGGCTCAAGTCAGCGACCTTTGGGCTCAAGCCAGCCACCATGCAGTCAAGTCTATGATCCTACGCTCAGGCTGGTGAACCCGCGCTCTAGCTGAATGAGCCTGCGTTCAAGCTGGTGACCTCAGGGTTTTGAACCTGGGTCCTCTGCACCCCAGTTTGACTCTCTATCCACTGCGCCACTGCCTGGTCAGGCAATGGGATTGTTTTCTTAATTTCTCTTTCTGATAGTTCATTATTGGTGTATAAAAATGCTACTGATTTCTGAATATTAATTTTGTATCCTGCTACTTTGCTGAATTCATTTATTAAGTCTAGTAGTTTTCATGGAGAGTTTAGGGTTTTCTATATGCAATATTATGTCATCAGCAAATAATAACAGTTTTACTTCTTTCTTTCCAATTTGGATGCCTTTTATTTCTTCTTCTTGTGTGATTGCTGCACCTAAAACAACCAGCACTATTTGAATAAGAGTGGTGAAAGTGGGTACCCTTGTCTTGTGCCTGATCTTAAGAGGATTGCTTTTAGTTTTTGCCATTGAGTATGATGTTGGCCGTAGGTTTGTCTTATATGACCTTTATTACATTGGAGTGTTTCCTCTGTTGCCACTTTGCTGAGAGTTTTTATCAGAAATGTGTACTGGGTTTTTAAAAATGTTTTTTCTGCATCTATTGATATGATCATGTGATTTTTAACCTTCATTAGGTTTATGTGATGTATTATGTTTATTGATTTGCAAATATTGTACCAGCTGTGCATCCCTGAAATAAATTCCACTTGATCATGGTCTATGATCTTTTAAATGCGTTACTGAATTCAGTTTGCTAATATTTTGTTGAGAATTTTAACATCTATATTCATCAGGGAGATTGGCCTACAGTTTTATTTCTTTGTATTGTCTTTATCTGCTTTTGGAATTATGATAATGCTTGCCTCATAAAATGAGTTTGGAAGTCTTCTCTGGGACTCTTGAATTTTTCGAATAGTTTAAGAAGAATAGGTGTTAGTTATTTGAATGTTTAGTAAAATTTTCCTGTAAAGCCATTCAGTCCAGAACTTTTGCTGCTGAGAGTTTTTTTATTACTGTTTTGATTTCATTGGTTGTAATTGGTCTGCTCAGGTTTTCTGATATTTTCTAGATTTGGTTTTGGAAAATTGTATTTTCTTAGGAATTTATCTATTTCACCCAGGTTGTCTTATTTATTTGCATATAGCTCTTCATATGTAGTATTTTCTTACAATCCTTTATATTTCTGTTGTATCAATTGTTATTTCTCCTCTTTTATTTCTAAGTTTATTTATTTGAGTCCTCTTTTTCTTTTCCTTGATGAGTCTAGTAATAGGTTTGTCAATTTTATTTATCTTCTCAAAGAACCAGCTCTTGGATTTATTGATCTTTTGTATTTTTTTTAAGTGTCTTTGTCATTTATTTCTTCTTTGATCTTTATTATATCCTTCCTTCTACCTTCTCTGGGTTTTCTTTATTTTTTTTCTAGTTCTTTGAGGTGTAGAATTAAATTGTTTATTTGATATTTTGTTTTGTTTTCAGCTTCTTGAGGTAGGCCTTTAATACTATAAACTTTTCTCTCAGGACTGTTTTCACTGTGTTCCATAACTTTTGGCTTGTTATATGTTCATTTTTGTTTGTTTAAAGAAAATTTATTATTTGTTTCTTGATCTTATTGTTAACCCATTCATTGTTTGATGACATGCTCTTTAACCTCCAAGTGTTTAAGTGTTTTTTAATGTTTTTAAAACTGTAGTTGATTTCTAGTTTCATACCATTGTGGTCATAGAAAATAGATTCTTTATATTATTTCAATCTTCTTATACTTATTGAGACCTGTTTTGTGTCCTAACATGTGGTCTATCCTAGAAAATGTACTGGGTGCACTTGAAAAGAAGTATATTCTGCTGCTTTGGAGTGAAGTGCTTTGAAGATGTCAATTAAATCCAGCTGATTTAGTGTGTCATTCAAGGCCACTGTCTCTTGGTTTTTTTCTGGAGGAAAAAATCTATACATTAATGTCAGTGGGGTGATCAAATAAATCCTCTACTATAATTGTATTGCTGTTGCTCTTTTCTTTTTTGCCCATCAAAATCTGCTTTATATATTTAGGTGATTCTATATTGGGTGTGTAAATGTTTACAATGGTTATATCTTCCTGTTGGATTGTTTTATTTATCATTAAGTCATGGCCTTCTTGTTTCTTATATAGCCTTTGTTTTAAAGACTGTTTTGTCAGATATAAATATTTGCTACTCAAGCTTATTTTTTAATTTCCATTTGCATGGAATATTTTCTTCCACCCCTTTACTTTCAGTCTGTGTATATGTTTTGTTCTGATGTGGGTCTCTTGTAGACAGCATACATATAGGTCAGCTACCCTATGTTTTTTGATAGAAGCATTTAATCCATTTACATTTAAGGTTATTATTGATATGTACTTATTTATTGCCATTTTATTCTTTATACCTATGTTCCTTCCCTCTTTATTTATTTTTTTCTTCTTTTTCTTAGAGAAGGCCTTTTAACATTTCTTGCAATACTGATCTGGTGGTAATTAAAACCTATAGCATTTTTGTCTATTTTTGGTCTGTGAAGCTCTTTATATTGCCTTCAATTTTAAATAATAGCCTTCATGTACAGAGCAGTCTTGGTCATAGGTCCTTGCTTTTCATTACTTTGAATATTTCCTGCCAATCCCTCTGGCCTGAAAAGTTTTTGTTAAGAAATCAGCCTACAGCCTTATGGAAACTCCCTTATAGGTAGCTATCTTTCCCTTGCTACTGTTAAGATTCTCTCTTTATCATTTAGCTTTTCCATTTTAATAATCATGTTTCTTGGTGTGGGCTTCTTTGGATTCAGCTTTTGGGGAGCTTATAAAATATAGAAAAGAAAGGTTATTTTAGCAAATAGGTAATTTAAAGGCTCTTAGCAAAAGTAACTTCATTTAGCTTCTCTCCTGTTAAACTAAACATTTCTCACTATTGTGGTGTCAGGGATAGGTTATAAATCCTAGAATGATTAGAAATAAATATGCAAAACATTTCTCACAATTGTGGTGTCAGGAATAGATTGTAAATCCTAGAATGTTTAGGAATGTTTTTTGTTAGATAAGCAAAACACTTATCACTACTATAGTCTTAGTGTGTAGAAATTTTTTTTCTTCCTTTTAATGGATCTTATAGATAAATGTTGTAACAAGACAGTAAAATTCAATGGGCTTGTTAGTAAGATTAGAGACTTTTGTACCATGCTCCCCCTCCTCCCAAGCCCAACTAGTATGTGATTTTGTCTTTAAAAGCTGGCCCAAAACACAGTTTGGGGCACATGATTTGAAGATATAGGTCTTTGTGCAGTTGCTGGCTTTAAAATAAAGACTCCTTAATTTGGCTACTTAATTGGTGTGGCAAAATGTCTTTTTCTCGCTGTTCTGATACAACATTTAGTGCTTACTGGACTTGTGTGCCTTTTTCCTTCAGCAGGTTAGGAAAGTTTTCAGTCATTATTTCTTCAAACAGGTTCTCAATCCCTAGCTCACTGTCTTCTTCTGGTACTTCTATGATGCAAATGTTATAGTTGTTGTCTCAAGGACTCCTTAGATTTTTCTCATTAAATTTTTTTTCTTATGGTTGCTTTGCTTGGGTGTTTTCTTTTATATCATCTTTTAAATTGCTGATTTGATCCTTTGCTTCATTCAACTTGCTGTTGATTTATTTTCTAAGGTAATCTTAATTTTAGACATTGTATTCTTAATTTCTGAATGGTATTTTTTGTAGTTTCTATGTCCTTTTTAATGCTTATTATCTCTAATTTCTCACCGAGATCATCCATTCTTCCCCTAATTTTCTTGAGCATTGTTTTAAACTCGGCATCTAATATCTTGGTTGTTTCAGTTTTAACTTTTTCTGGGGATTTCTCTTATTTTATTACTTGGGGCATATACACTGCTCACAAAAATTAGGGGATATTTCAAAATAAATATGAAGCGATAAAAAGGAAGCATTTGATATTTTTATTAAACAAGAACATCAGAAAAGAAAATGACAAGTCAAAGAAAGTTCTTTGATTATTCAAATGAGATGCAAACTCAATTATGATTGAGTAGCAAGTGACATATTGGTGGGGGTGAACAGAAGTATGTCAAACTGGACAAGAGTGCCACGCATTGACTGTTCAGTAGAGTGTATGGTAACTCAAGACTGCCAAAACACACTGACAGCAATGGGGCAAGGACAGGATCAGATTGTCCAGCAATTCTTGTGGGATCTTCTACCACTCTTGCTCCAGGACAACTTCCAGCACAAGAAGTGTTGTGGGAGGCATTGGATGGTTTGCCAAACATCTTCCCAGTGCATCCCAAGCACGTTCAATGAGATTCAGGTCTGGAGAATGTGAAGCCTCTCCATGTGTTCTATTCCTGCCTCCTGAAGCATGATGTTGATGAGACGCGCACGGTGGGGCCTTGCATTATCATCCATGAAAAGAAAGTTGTTTCCAACTGTTCCAGTATAGGGTACAGAACCTCATCTTGATATCTGACAGCAGTCAGCAATCTGTTTGTGATGATGTGGAGATCAGTACGACCACTAATGCTGATGCCAGCCCACACCATTATTTTACCACCACCAAAGGGTCCCTTTCTCCCATAAAATGTGGTTTCTCCTGCGTTTCTTGTTCACCTCAGATCAGGACACAATGAACTGTGTAGTCAGAGGGTTGGAGGGAAGTATTCCTGAAACTCCACAGGCAAGGGAGGCAGGATCTGGGGATAAGCCTGAAATGAGCTGCCACTGCTCACTGCTCTCCAGGCTGCAAACCTCACTCTTCCTGCAGTCAGGGTTAGACCCCTGAATAGTCTCTGGCACACACACCTCCCAGGTTTTGACACTATTCAAAGAGTGGTTTTGGGGCAACAAGTGTGTTAGGCTTGCTTGCTTATACCTTCCCTGATTGGTGCATGAGCATGGGGCGGCACCACATGTGTATAGTCTATGGAAGACTGCAGGTGCTTGCTCTCAGAGTGACATATTGTAGGTTGAAAATTGCCTGCCATCATTGGGAGGGGTCATTTGTGCAATTGTTTGCTGGAGGGTTTTTTTCCTTGGATCTGTTTACTTGTCAGCCCTGAGAGAGAGAAGTGGTTTTCCCTGACTGCTTGCTTGTCTGCCATTGTGAGATTCTAATAAATGGAATAGCCCACCATCCTCTTCCTTCACAGTTTTTTTTATCATCTGCCCAAATCCAGTGTGAACCAGCATGGTCATGGCCATGGCCACCAGACTTACATCTGGCATAGTCAGCAGAATTTGAATCAGACTGGTATGGAGCCGCCAACATCCTTGAAGGGTGGAATAGAGGAGTGGTCATAGCTCTACAGTGTATGGTTTCCCATGGCTGTCCTTTTGGGGACCACTGCCTGGATGTTTTTTACAGCCCTGCAAGAGGAAAGCAAGAGCTCTGTGTGAGAAACTGCCCAAGGTCAAAAGCTCAAGGATGAGCTGAAGACCAAGCAGCAACAACAACATGAGCTGGAACGGTCACTGGAGAAAGAGCTGCAGGTGCAAGAACTGCAGGTCAGACTACAGGCTGAGAAACAGCAATGGCTTCAACTGGAGTGAGTGCTAGAGAAGGGGGCCAACTGCTCTCGAAAGCTGCAGTGTAAGATGCCAGCTGAATACCAACAGTGCCTGGAACTGGAGTGACCTCTGGAGAAGTAGTTACAGGTTCATGAGCTCCAGTTTTCCCTGGAAGCAGAACACTGGCACCAACAGTTGGTAGAGAAACAACTGTGGGTTCAAGAGCTGGAATCTCAGCATCAGGCAGAGAGCCAGCAGTCATAGGAGCCAAAGTAAGCACTAAAGATGGAGCTGTATTCAAGCCAGCAGAGTGGTGCTGAGCCAGTGGGGGCAGATGTTTCCAACTCTTCAGAGGAAGAGGAGGTTTGGGCTGAAGCTGCCAGTTGCAGACTCAAAGCCCAGCCAATGGTTGCCAAGAAGGTAAAAACCCAGCAGCCAAGAGTCCCTCAGGGGCAGGCACAACCCCCTAAACAGGTGGTGGAATACTCTGTGGTCCATCCTTACACCTAGGCAGAGCTTATGGAGTTGGGAGTGCAATTCAGGCAGAAACCCACCGAGCCCCTGGTAGCCTGGTTGCTGTGGTTGTGGGACATGGGGGTGGGGGTGGCATCATGCTCTCTGCAACAGAAATGGAGAAATTGGCTGCCATTACCACACACTTCTCCTTAAGGCAGTGTCTTCAGAACTGCCATGATAACCCAGGAAGCCATACCTTGTTAGAATGGGTGATGGTTGCCATTCATACAGTCTGGCAGAATGCCAGAGACTTGACAGGAGCATGAGTAGATGACATTGCTATGTGAGCTAGTAAAGGTCCTTTGGGAACTAGGTATAAAGAATGCTGCTTTCAACCCGAGGTCCTGTGGGCCAGATGAGGAAGTATTTATGGCAGGGATGAGGGGCCTTATCCTCTGCAGTGCCCCAGCAGCCCTTTATGGGTCACTAGTGGCTATCTTGGGCCCCTATGTGGGGCAGCCCATCAATGCAGTTACACAAATGGTAGCAGATTTGGGGGAGCTGGAAGCAGCATGGGATTGTAAAGCAGTGAGGTCCACTGCCTGTGCTGCCCCCCCACACACACACACACACAACTAACAAGATCAATGAGCCTGTAAAGGTTACCCAATCCCAGATGTGGGTAGATTTGATTCTGGCTGGGGAAGATAGGGGGAAATTGGATGGCAGGTCTAATAAAGTCCTTTTAGAGCTTTGGCGGCAGCTTGAGCCAGAACAGAAGTTCCAGCTGCTGAAGAAGTATGCAGACCTGGCAGCTGCTAAGGAAACAGCTGGTGTTCAGATTGCATGGTTGCATGATTACTTGTTGGAGACAGCTGTGGGAGAGGAGGATCCTCCCCAAGACCCATTGTTCCAGTTTGAATAAGGGAAAAGCCAAGAGACCCACCTGCCTAACAGGGATGGGCAGGAGGCCTGAGTCCCCATATGAAATTGATGATTCAATGGTCACCTTCTAATGTGCAGCAGGTGTGGGCATTAGAAGAGAATAGGTGATTTTTTGCTGCAGCAGCAGCAACAACAGATAAGAGAACTATCAAGGCGGAACAGGCCTTGAATGTGTTTGATCCTGCCAGGTCCTATAAGCTTGCTGAGGGGTCTGGATGGGGCTTGTGGCAATGAACAGAGTGCTTATGGAAAGGTGCTAAAATCCATTAATAAAGAGCTGTATGCCTTGTTGCCTGTAATGGACCTTTACCTTGGTGATTTGCACAGACAGCTGGGCTGTCTATCCTGGACTGATTATTGAGCAGTGTAATGGACTCTTGGACTGCAACCAGAGGGGGGCACCAGCTCCCTCGTTGGATGGACATGCCGCTTTTGGACAGTATGAGAGACCCTGATGCGGGAGGGCAGCTCTGGTAGAGGCCCTCCTGCACTGGGCAGCTGCTCTCATCCAGTTGCAGAGATGCATCAAGGACACTTTACGGTTTCCATGGACACAACCCTAGACTGTAAAGGCTCTCCCACCTACCATGGGGTAGGAGCTAGAGACAGGCCTCCAGTTAGCACCTTGGGCAGATTGCTCAGGGAGACATTGTGAAGGGAACCTTTGTAATTACTGTAATTGTGTAACTTATGCTGTTGCTGTAGTCTGTTTGTTTATGTAATGTATCTCACTTCTTGCATAGGGACTGTCACAGAAGACACCTGTCTTGTAGATTGTGAAGCAAGCAACCCTAAAGGGGTGGAATGTTGGGCAAACAAGGGTGTTAGGTTTGCTCACTCGTACTTTGCCTGATTGGAGCATGAGCACAGGCAGCACCACATGTGTACAGTCCATGTAAGGCAGCAGTTGCTTGCTCTCAGGAAAGCAGATTGTAGATTGCAGACTGCCTGACGCCATTGGGAGGAGGCGTTCTTGTAATTCTTTGCTGGAGAAGGGGTTTTTCCCCTTGGTCTGTTTACTCGTCAGTCCTGAGAGAGAGAAGTGGTTTCCCTTGCCTGCTTGCTCATCCACCGTTGCAAGACTCTAATAAATGAAATGGCCCAACATTTTCTGGCTCCACAGTTCCTTTACTATCTGCCTGAATCCAATGTGAACCTGCATGGCCATGGCCAACAGCCTTACAGAGGTCCTCAGACAAGCACCTGCAAAATTAACATTTTCCTGGAAATTATAAAAAATGCAGATGCCCTGAGCCCACCAGGATCCACTGAATCAGGATCCGCATTTGAACTAGAATCATGGGTGACTCGTAGGGATAAAGACTAACTGGAACTAAGCAATCAGTAGCAGCCAAGAGGGCCTATGGGAGGAGCTAGAGCTTATGGAAGTTCCCACACTGTATGTAATCATGAGAACCCTACAGGAAGGACTCTGCTTATAAAACTCCATGGTTCTAACTTCCCTTTCTCTTAACTTCTTTATTTATTATGTAAATACTCCTCTATTTAGGCTCACATGCCAAAGTGTGCACATGGCTTGTTACGCCTGCATGCACTGGGTCGCAACCCTTTATTTTTCTGAATAAAATCGTTTTGGTGATGAAACACCTAGTTGATATTAATTTCCAGTTGTGGTAAGGTACTAAAGAATTGCTAAAATTAATATTTTAGGAAAAAGAGTCAGGTTTCTTGTCTTCTCCTTTCTGTAGAGAGCGAGGGGAGAGAAATGTGTAAGTTTCCTAACTTGCAGAGACATACTGTTAGGAAACCCCCTTTTACTAGGAAGCTTAAAGGGCATTTTATAATTTGGGCTAAGCATACAGAAAGATTTTGTAAATATAATTTTTATACTTGTGTGTAATCTGCACCAACTCAGAATGGACAACAGCATTGTGTTATAAATAGAGAAATTTTGTGCTGAGTTTTGAGTGGAAGTGGAGAGAAAACTTGAATTCCCTCCCTTCCCCTGCACCTGTAAGGAAGAGGATAAACACCTAGCCAGGTGTGGGGGAAAGAGAAGAAAGATTAAACGAGCCCTTTTCCTCTCCTTTCTTTTCTTCTTTAATGGGCCATTCACCAACGCTTATCCCCTGGCGCCATGTAGGTTCCCCGTCCCATCCTAAAGGCATATAGTTAATGTATATACCTCTAGACCAGTGGTTGTTAACCTTTTCTGAGGTACTAAACCCACCAGTTTCATATGCGCATTCACCGAACCCTTCTTTAGTGATAAATAAAATATGATTTTTTTCCCAAATTCAAGACATAGGTATATGTTATTTTACTGGTGCACAAAATGAGCCA
This sequence comes from Rhynchonycteris naso, assembly GCA_037038555.1. Lineage (NCBI taxonomy): Eukaryota > Metazoa > Chordata > Mammalia > Chiroptera > Emballonuridae > Rhynchonycteris > Rhynchonycteris naso. The sequence goes on from CM073003.1 coordinate 23,636,290, forward strand.
TGCATGAACATCACCTTGCTCAAAGAACAAAACCAACAAAATGCATGAACTCACAACAAATTACGGTATTACTTTATTCTGGCCTCCGCAGCAGAGGCTTCTCCGAACCGAACCCCTGAGACCGACTCATCAAACCCCTACGGTTTGATAGAACCCAGGTTAAGAATCACTGCTCTAGACAAAGGGATGGCAGGTGAACACTGAAAGATTTGGGAATATCTTTTAATATGTAAAACGACATTTTTTGCTATTGTGTTACCTTATAAGTTTTAATATGTAGAAATATTTTTATAAATCCTATAGATGAATCTTATAAGCTTGCTAATGATTATTGTCATCTTCCCCTTCTCCTCCTCCTCCTCCTTTTCCCACCAACCTGAGTGTGATCAAGGGGATATAACCTACTTCAAGGCTGTTTTTGAGACGACACTATTTGGGTCAGCTATGCCCCATGTTAGTCATATGGGGTCAGCATATTAATAAATCTCCTTCTTTTAATAAAACCCCATAAAAATTAATTTGGACTTGGTGTCTCTATGTAAACCTGGCGAATGGTTACTTTACAACACAGTCAATAATTTGCAGAATAAATTTGGAGAATGCCTGGTCTAGACTAGATCATTCTACCTTCTAGATTTGACATAACTATCTGTGTTGGGTGTTGCCACTATTTCACAACCTCCCTTCAGACATTGCCAAGTAGCTCAAGGGGAAAAGCCACCTCTGGTTGGGAAGCACTGCAGAGTCTCAGACCTGGAAGCATCCTGACAGATCCCAAACAACACTGATTCCTCACTGAGATTATGGCTTAGGGGGAGATCACTGAAGAAGTTCAAGCCCCATTTCTGCAATGGAGAATGAGCTTCATAATGTACCACCTCACAGAAAGGACTTCCATAACAATTAATCAAACGAAGCTTATAAGGTACTAAACTCAGATTTTGTAGCATAAAATTTATGAATATGGCTCATAATTAACAAAGATTTTACAGCCTGGCACTAAGTAGCAGTTCTCAACTTCTGATATAAGTATCAAAATCTCACTGATTTGGCAAATGTGTCACAAAGCCAGGGAGTGTAGTGTCCAGAGACCTACATCAAAGTTACACAGTTCTCTCCCTTGTTGAAGTGAGAAATCACAATTTCCTGGAGCTGCCAGGGACTGTGCTCCACCACAAGTCAAAGCTATGAAGATCCACATCCACAGGTCCTAATCCAGACAGTTTCCTCAGTCCCAGACTTGTGAGAAACTTGAACTCAAAGTTGGAAAAGTGCTGGGAGGTGAGACCTCTAGCAGTCAGGAGAGCCATGGAGAACGAATCACAGAAACAGGATTCACTTGACTTCTAACCTGGTCCCTTAGAGAGAGAATCAGCAGGAAAATTTCCCATTGGTGCAGACAAGTGTCTCACAGGGAAATGATGTACACAGAGGTGGAGTTAACATGAAAACAGTGTCTGACGAGCAGATAAAGGGAGCAGCAAATATCTCTTCACTGCAGACTCTCAGCGTGTGCAACCTTAGCTGGACAGGACACATTTGTTTCTTTTAGAGTCCTAAATGTGGCTCAGAGACTAATGCTTGCTCCTTCCTGCTCTTTGGTTGAGGAAAGAGCTTCAGTCTCCAACATAAGCCATCGTGGGAGGAATTTGGGCTTCTACCGAGACCTCAGCCAGGTGAATCTGAGCATGCAGCAGGTGTGGCGGGGTAGAGTCAGAGAGAATGGAGCCTAGAATTTCTACCTGAGGCCACCTGAGAGCCTAACCAGCCAGCTCAGAGCGGAGAGATTGCCATGTCGTTTGCTAGGTAGGCTAATTAATACATAAATGATTTATTTAGTATGTCAGAGTTCTTTCTAAAATCATTGCTGTTTGACATACAATTCCTTTGTATGTGTATAGAGTAATTTGGGCATTATGAAAATTTATTAATTTTGTGTGGTCAAAACTATTAGTCTGTCATAGTGTGTCTCTTCCATTACTTAAGTGTAAAATGTTCTACATCTTCTTCCCTTGACAAAGACATTCTTTTGCATTTAATTAATGATTTCCTCTTTCCCTTTTTAAGCATATTTTAATCTATTTACATTTATACAGGTAGAAATTATTACTGTATATACAGCTTTCTCTACAACTTTTTAAATGTATATTTTATATTTTTATTTCCACTTCTTTACCCTTTTATCTGTCATTAGAGACCCATATTGAAATAATTAAATTAGATTTTATATCGTTTCTTTTAGTTCCAGTTTTATAATTTTATTTAATTTTATTAATATCATTATTTAAATCCACAATATTTAACCACATTTTATTGTCTCTGCTATTCTTTATATTATGACTATTTCATACCTTAACATCTTTTCTATATAAAGCACACATTTATGAAACTACGTAAGTGAACAAAACCAGTGAGTTCCCTGCTCATTTGTTCTCACATTATACAAAGACGCCTAGCACAATAAAATAAGTGTGCTATGAAATCATATGCTCAGTGATAAATATGTGAAGAATAATTGTGGCAAAAGCACGATTTTATAAAATACGTCAGAAAGGACTTTGCACGTCTACAAGGAACAGAACCAGAACTACTGTATCCATCAGATGTGTCACAAAAGAGATCAAAACTCAAAGCCAAGAATAAAAGAAAGATGCCACAAAGACAGTGAAAGAAGGACCAGCCTCACCCTCTATTGCACTGTAGAAAAATGAGGGTGGCTGTGACAGATAGCTCAGTTGGTTACAGCATCCTCCCGATATGCCTAGGTTAAGGATTCAATTTCTGGTCAGAGCACATACAAGAATCAACCAAGGAATGCATTAATAAGTGGAACAACTTGGTGTTACTTTATCTATCTCTATCTTTCTGTCTGTCTCCCTTCCTCTTTCTCTAGAAATCCAAAAATCCAAAAAATAAAAATGGAGAGTGACCAAATATACAAGGAATATGTGCAGGAACAACAATTAGATCAGAGATGAGGGGACGCAGTGATGAGGCCAGTGGCCAGTGAAGGTCCAGTCAGTGTGTGGTCCCTTGATCCAGGTAACCTCAACACCACACTGGCCACCTCTCCTCTCTCCACCTGGCTCTCTGCTGGGCTCTTCACACTTACGTTTATATTTTCATTTTATTTATTGGTTTTTTTAAAAAGACAGAGGAAGAGAGAGAGAGAAAGAGCAGCATCCATATGTTGTCCCACTTAGTTGTGAATTCACTGGTTGCTTCCCATGTGTGCCCTGACCAGGCACTAAACCTTGTGGTTTCTGGACTACACTGTAACTAACTGAGCTACTTGGCCAGGGCCTGGGCTCTTTGCTCTTATTGGTTTTCCTTCTTTAGCAGAAACTGGCCTTTTAAACTGTTCTTGCATTTATTGCATTGAATGCCATATCATTTTGACTATGTCCCAAAATAAGACATGCCTTTTATATTGTGATCCAGCATTTTGGCAAACAACCACAGAAATACACACGCACATGAACACTCATAAATGCACACACGTGTGAACAAAGAAACCATGGCACAATTATGTATGTACCCTCACTATGCATAATACACTCTAATATTTTCTTTTGTGTCTTCTAGATTCTGTTGTATTTTGTTCTTTTTTTAAGTGTTTTCTTTTTTTTATATTTTTATTCATTTTAAAGAGGGGCAAGAGAGAGAGAGAGAGAAAGAGAGAGAGAGAGAGAGAAAGGAGGAGCAAGAAGCATCAACTCCCATATGTGCCTTGACCAGGCAAGCCCAGGGTTTCAAACCGGCAACCTCAGCATTCCAGCTCGATGTTTTATCCACCATGCCACCACAGGCCAGGTGTACTTTATTCTTACAAACCATGGTCTGTCACCCTAATGGGTGCTGATCTTAGAATATGAACAGTGTTTCTCCAGCATGTTTTCTATACGTGGGTAGGTAGAAAACACATTCTCTTGTTCTATCATGGAATACATGTTTATTGAGCTACTCTAAACTAGGTCTAGTGAGCAAGGACACATTTGCATAACATGCTACATGGCTCAAGTACTCACAGTCTAGCAAGGAATAAAGATGAGCAATTCAATAAAAATCACACCATGGGGGCCATAACACCTACATCAGGGACTTGAGAACGTGTCCTTACCCTGAGCTAGTATTAGGAGAAAGAAAAGTTTCATGGAAAGGATTCAGTGTCTCTGAAAGAGGAGGTGAAGCTTGGAGGCTAGAGAGGGGGTAAAAAGTTCCAAAAAGACCAGTGGGGAGACTCCAAGCAGGGGAAACAAGTACATAAAGGCCCTGAGCCCGGAAGATGCAGTGTCCGGTGAGGCTGGGAGTCAAGTTTAATGTTTAAATCAGTGTGCATTGAAGTAAAGCCCTGTGAGGGTGAAGCTGGCAGGAAAGTCTCAAAGACTTGACCCTGGTATCTGAAGCTAAGGCATTTTGACTTCCAGCTCTATTGAGGAGTCAGTAGGGGAAGAATTTAAATCAGGGAGTTCGATGATCAGCTTTGTAATACTGATAGTTCTCTCTGAGTCAGTATGAGTGTCTGGCTAGTGGGGCGCCTGCCTGTTAGATGGAAAAGATGACAGGGAACTGAAATATGGTTGTGGAATTGGGTACCTAGAGGTGGGGAAGCAATAGAGACATTTGAGAGGCAGAAGAAAACAGCCTCATCTCATCACAGTGGTGATCATTCATTTACCAGCAAAAAGGCACTATACCAAGCTCTTTACATACAGTATATTGATTATCTGTTCACCACCCTAGGCAGATGGACTATACAATCCCCACTATTCAGATGAGGATATTAACACTTATAAAGTTGTACACCTAAGCTTATATGATGTCATAAACCAATGTTACCTCGTTTAAAATTAAATGGCAAAAATACCCATGTAGGCTATACAAAAAAATACAATTGAAAAAATAAAATAGTTCAGATGGCCTGCAAATTCAAACAGGTAGTATATAGTAGAGAAATTGAAAAATTGGTCATTTAATTCCAAAAGCTTTGCATGTATGATTATTTAGAAACGGTCTCCATTTCATCTTAAACAACACCCCCCGACTCTATTGTATGTTGTAGTTGCGGATATAGATTGTGGGTTTGTTTCTTTTGCTTATTTTTCTGGAGAGATGTTCAATCTGTATCGTGTCTTGACGATGTAAAATATCACTCTTTCTCTTCTTGCACAGATTGCTTTTTGCTGTTCCATTAGTTATTCTGGGCATCAGGGGGATAGACCTGGGGTTGGAATTCTGCCAGAGCCCAGGAGCTGTGCCTCATCATTGTCGACCTGGGAACTCCTGAATTGTTAGATCTGTCCCCGATAGGTCCACTCTTTCTTCTCTGTTGTTTAACCAATTTTTAAGTTGCTTTAAGTATGGGACACAAATAGCCATATAAAAATGGAGTCCCATGTTTACATGTCCATGGGAGGGTTAACAACTGGGATTTAGTACTATGTCTATCTTCTTCAGGGAAAAGATAATTGGATGTTGAGAGCATGTCTGGTATCGTTTCTTTTCTAATTATTGTGATGGGCTGAGAAGAGCCTGATGAGAACATGGCCTCAGGAAGTCATAGTGCGCGTGTGAGTATGTGTGTGGTTGGCCAGTTTGACCTGAGCCCACACACTCCAAAATGTGTCCCTTAATATACAGATGTCAGCATATTAACCAGCACATGAAAACAAAAGGAGAATGCACTACTATTTACAAGATTTGGAAACAAGCTAATAAAGTGCACAGAACAACATGTGAACAAGGGACTCCCTGTGTCTTCAAGTTTGAGCAGCAGCTGGGAGGCACCTGGTCCCCCCACATTCTCTGACACCACCCAGCGCTGCCTCCTCTGGCTCATCCCCCTCCCCACGCCATCATGCCGGTCCTGTGAGAATCTTGCACATTTAAAACAAGTGGCCTCTCAGGACTTTTGCACTGACTCCCCACAGACTCAGAAATAACACTATTCCTCCCACTCTGTCCTCCTTGATGTCTCTGTTCACATGACACCTTGTTTGCATGGCTCCCTGAACTTCCAATAAAAATAACACCCCATTTACTCTCTTCTATGCCTACTTTCTTTTTCTTAGCATATATTTTATATAGCATATACTTTTTCCTCATCATTATATTCTAAGGTTTTATGTCTCTAAAGATAGTCAGGACTCAACATGTAGTCCTCAATTGCCTGCAAGCATTTCCCATATAAACTGTGTCATCCAGGACTTCTTTGGGGGAGAGGTCAGAGGGGGACAGGAATTTCTAATCATAAATGTCATGGGAGGGGTGCCTTAAAGAAGATGATTCACACAAAAAATACATATTGATCACTTTACTGCAAAACGTAATTGTAGTGTGTCAACTATGCTACTGATGCCTGTGTGTATAAATATTAATCATGCTATTCTTTTCTTTCTTACTAGTCACTTTCACCACATGGTACAAGGCAATGATACCTCAGTTTCAGACTTTCTTCTCCTGGGACTATCAGAGGCACCAGACCTACAGCCCCTCATATTCGGGCTCTTCCTGTCCATGTACCTGGTCACTGTGTTGGGGAACCTGCTCATCGTCCTGGCCATCAGCTCAGACCCCCACCTGCACACGCCCATGTACTTCTTCCTCTCCAACCTGTCCCTGGTGGACATCTGCTTCACCTCCACCACCATCCCGAAGATGCTGATGAACATGCAGACTCAGAGCAGGGTTATAACCTATGAAGGCTGCATCACCCAGATGTACTTTTTCATATTCTTTGCAGGGTTGGATGTCTGTCTCCTGACTGCGATGGCCTATGACCGCTTTGTAGCCATTTGTCACCCCCTGAAGTATACAGTGATCATGAGCCACAGTCTCTGCAGACTGCTGCTTCTGATGTCTTGGATTATCTGTAGTTTGAATTCCTTGTTACAATGCTTAGTGGTATTGCGGCTGTCCTTCTGTGCAGACTTGGAAATCCCCCACTTTTTCTGTGAACTCAATCAGATGGTCCAACTTGCCTGTTCCGACACTTTTCTTAGTAACATCGTGATGTATTTTGTAACTGTAATACTGGGTGGTGGTCCTCTCACTGGTATCCTTTACTCCTATTTTAAAATTGTGTCTTCCATACGTGCAATCCCATCAGCTCAGGGAAAGTATAAAGCATTTTCTACCTGTGTGTCTCACCTCTCAGTTGTCTCCTTATTTTATGTAACGAGCCTAGGAGTGTATCTCAGCTCTGCTGCTACCCACAGCTCACACTCAAGTGCAACAGCCTCAGTGATGTACGCCGTCGTCACACCCATGCTGAACCCCTTCATCTACAGTCTCAGGAACAAAGACATAAAGAGGGTGCTGAAAAGATTCTTTGGGATGGCAGGTAAAAATGGGACAATCATCCTGAGGCTGAAAAAGTGCCCTTGATTTCTTGGCTTTAAGACTCAAAACCGGAAATTGGGATTCTTTCATCAGACTGTGAGTACTAGAACTTGCTCCTTTTACTTCCCTTCTGGAATTTCCTTTGTTTGCTTCAACTTCTCTATTTAATTTACACAGAGGCGGGCACGCTGGCATGCGCCCTGGGCCCAGACTTCCTAAGGTCCCCACAAAACTCCAACTTTACACTTTTTTCTAATGACACCAAGTTTGGTTTCATATGTGCAGTTTTAACGTTAATAGTACATAATATTTTTTATTTATTTAAAAATATAGTTAACATGTATTTTTATTTTCCCTTTCTCTCTCTTTTTTTAAGGGGTTCAATATTTTCTTCTGCACCCGGGGCCTCAATGAACCTTAATCCGCCTCTGAATTTACATAACCATTTTACTAAGTCTTCTGCTTTGTCTATTGTATATATAGACAGTGTTTCCCTTTGCTTTTTTCTACCTTCACACAGTTTTTTCCAACCTTGGTGAGAAATGTTTAGAAGTTTTCGTTTACCTAACTGGCAACATATTCTAATGTCTTAAGAATAATTTCTTCTCAATTGCCATACATCTTTGTAAGTAACTTGTTTTATAGATAGAAGAGTCATAAGCTTTATTTCTCATGAGGAAAAAAATGTATTTGTTTACTCGGATCATATCATTTTATTTCAGAAAAATCTTAAACCTCAATTTTTACTTTTGTGTTCCTCATTCTTTGCTCTTCCTGCTAATGGACTTTATCATTGCTCTGTGTGTCTCAGCTCATTGATAGTGACAGAAACACCTGTAGACTGGCCTGCATCCTACTACTTGTTCCTCAGACCAGAGGCAATGTTGTGGCTGGACAGGCTCTATGGTCCTTGTTGTAATTGCAATAAGCATCATGGAACTGTGAAAATGAAAGGTGTATTATTCTCAGGTCCAGTACACCTCACAGCCACACAGAGTATGTGTGTGTTTGTGTGTGTGTGAGTGAGTGAGTGTGTGTGTGTGTGTGTGTGTGTGTGTGTGAGTGAGTGAGTGACAGAGAGAGAGACAGAGGAGACAATGGCTTTGGACTGAAGGGCTCTGCCTGCATTGGTGCCCAAGAACAAGATGGCTAGTATTTGGTGGATTTGCTTTTTATGGGACAGATATAACATAAGAGTGGGATTAAGGAGAGGGCAAGGAAAAGCCAGGTCACTCATGTGGTCAGTTATCAGAGTTCATCAGAGTTTTCTAAAAAGAAAATAATATAACATGTTAATTTTGTATAAAAATCATAAGAATTTTGTGTATATTCCTGTGTGTAATTCCAAATAACCTTTGATCCCTAGACATATCCATTGTCTAATGTGAACTTTCTCTCATTAGTAAAATTGCAAGGACCTCTGGTCAAGATAGCATCATAAATAAATTCAGTACATACCTCCTCCCACAACCATATCAAAATTACAACTAAGCTACAGAACAATCACCATTCATAACTGCCTGAAATCTAGCTGAGTGGAAGTCCTACCACTCAGGATTTAAAGAAGAAACCACATCTAGACAGGTAGGAGAGGCGGAAATGTGGACTGGGCTGGTCCCATGCACACAATGGCAGTTTAAAATCAAGAGGGATATCTTTGCTGCACACGTCCTCCTGAAGGCTGCAGGGTCCCAGCCCCTCACCTGGCCCGCTGCCCAGGGTTCCAAAGCAAGAAAGAGAAGTCACATAACTTCTGTCTCTAATAACACTGGGGAACAAAATTTTTGTTGCATCCACAAAAATGCTTGTTCTTACCTAATTCGAGTGTGCTGATCTCAAATCTGACATTAGTTTTTTGCTGTAAGATACAGTTTTTTTGCAATTCAAGATTTTCGGTTTTCATCTTATTGTAAAATTTTCAATATTTAGTTTAACATAATGAAGTAGAATGTCTTCTTGGGCATCATCTTTGTGAAAATATAATAACTTATATAATGCAGTAAATATACTAAAAGATATGATTGCATCAGAATTTGTCCACAATTTTAAAATAGAACATATTAAAACACTTATTTTAATCATAGAATTTGTGCAAAACTTATTTAAATTCTATTCAGGCAAAAATTTGCGTTTGTAGCTCTTGCGTTTGTGTACTTGTTGAGGACATCTTGTTTGATGCTCCAGCAGTAGTCTGCCATCATATTTCTGTCCCATCACCGCTGATAATGTTCTTCCATCATCTTCAGATCTTGATGAAAGTGTTCTCCCTGCTCATTACTAACAGCTCCAAGATTTTCGGGAAACTTATCAAGGTGACTGTTCAGGAAGCGAATCTTAATGCTCAATGTCCAATGTTGCAGAAAGCCAACAGCATCCTTTGAACCAGAAGTTCATAGTTTTCTGCTTTTTTGTTGCCAAGGAAGTTCATTGTAACTGCCACAAAAGACTGCCATGCTGCTTTCTCCTCCTTATTCATCTTCCTGGGAAATTCTTCATCACATATAAGGGTTCAAATTTGAGGTTCATTGAATACACCTCCTTTTATCTTCTCGAAAGATAAGGCAGAAAAAGCAGAAATAATATGTTAAAAGCATTCACTTTCTCTATTCATAGCCTGAACAAACTGCTTCATTAAGCCAAGTTTGATGAGAAGTGGGGGAAAGTGATTCTGTCTCAATTAACTACAGGTTCATTCACAATATTTTTCATTTCTACTTTCAGAGCTTCACGTTTTGGCCACTCATTCTCTGTCCAGTGTTTCTCCCAAGCTCGGCTGTTCCACAAACACAGAAAACAAGGATACTTCCTGAAACCTCTCTGTTGTCCTAGCAGGAAATTTACCATTTTAAGATCCAGTTATGCTCCTCATACTTCAGAAACCTTTGACTTTAGGAAACTCGGATAAGTCAGTAGCTTTGTGAGCACTGAATGTGTGGATTTTGGAGCCCAGTGTGTATTTTTGCTTGCCTGCCGGGTGCAAGCTAGATTTTAAATTTACCATTTTAAAATCCAGTTATGCTCCTCATACTTCAGAAAGTTGAGGACAATTTTTATGTCATTAGAATCTTCTTGCAGATGAGTTGAATAACCAATTGGAACCGCTGCATAAACATTACCGTTGTGTAGGAGAACACATTTGAGACTCTGTTTAGAGCTGTCAATAAATAGCCGCCATTCTGTTGGACTGTAAGTGGTAACACCTAGCTGGCTGAGAAGACTACTGATATCATGACAGTAAACAAAGTGTTTGTCTTCGGGAAAAAAGTCCACAAAAATTTGTTCACGCTTCCTGAAATGGGATACTTGAGCTGACCAGTGAAGTACATTCTTTTCTTGAAGCCTGGAGGCTAATAAGTCAGCTGCTTTCTTTGATAGGCCCAAATCTCTTACTAAGTCATTCAATTTGGGTTGGCTAAACTCCTGAGGGGTTAATGACTGCTTGGCATCAGAAGAAGACCCTTCAGATTCTACAACCATTTCCTCAGGCATCTTATCAAAATACACTTGATCACCATGTTCACTTTCTTCATCCTTAGAAGAAATAAAACCATTGAAAACTGGAACCAGGAGTGTCTCAGAGTGTGGGATAGGTCATATTGTTGAAGGATTATTAGGATATGCGATCATATGCCATTTTTTCTTGCTGATGCCCTTTGTATGGATCAGACAGAAATAACAGTCATTGCTGTGGTCCTTAGGTTTACGCCAAACCATAGGAATACCAAAAGGCATTCCTTTGCATTTTCCTTTTCTCCAGTCATGAAGCATTTTCTCACAATTATGACACACAATATGAGGAGCCAAATTGTTGTCTTGATCACCAAGGGGAACTTAAAAATAGGCAATATATACATGTGTCACAAATGATGAAATATTGTGCCTTTGACATTGAAATGTGTAACAACCACATATATAACAGAAGGTGTCAGGACTATTTTTTTATGCCTACTCGAAGAAGCCATGATTCAATCTTAAAACAAAATAAGAGGGTGTTTGTTCGGCAGATAAAATATAATATGCTCACTTTGTTAAAGATGGTGCTGCCCACATGGAAGCCCGTCATCCAGGTGATATTATTTGCCCTTATGCTTGAGATGGCTGTGGGGTGAAAGCAGTAATGTAGGCAGGCCAGGTCATAGCCTAAGGCTTAGTTTAAGAGTAAGCTCTTCCCCACACCCTTGACTGATTGGATGATGTAGGGTGGTGAAGTAGGGAGGAATCTCATTATGCCTCAGATGGGTGGCTTTGTATCAGAGACTTTCTTGTCTGTAGATTGGATTAAAGGTTTTGAGGCTATGCTATAAAGTGGGAGAGACCAGTAGTTTGACCTCTCTCTCTCTCTCTCGGTTCCTGGGTTTCTGAGATTAGTATTAGAGAGGAGAGCAGAATAAGGCCACGTGAAGGCCAGGAGAAGCAGCCGAGATGGCAGAGTGCTGAGGAAGAAGCCAGTTTGTTAAGAGTTTGTGCAGGAGGAGATGGGAAACAGAGGTGAATAAGTCTGGTGAGCTAGAAACCTTTGACTTTAGGAAACTCGGATAAGTCAGTAGCTTTGTGAGCACTGAATGTGTGGGTTTTGGAGCCCAGTGTGTATTTTCGCTTGCCTGCCGGGTGCAAGCTAGAATTAAAGCTGATGGCTCACCAGTTCTTGGCTCCATTGTTTCATTGCCATCTGTTCGAATCCAATGCGAACCTGCGTGGGTCAGGCGGCTGTGATAGTGGCCCCGGCTACTGGCTTTACAGTGTTTTTATCAGATAATAATTTTTTACATTTAAAAACAACTACAATTATGTAAAAGTGATGTTTGTAAAACATTCATTGCCTTGTGGTTATGTTCAATCCAAGAGTCGTTGCCCTTTAACTCCAATTTAAAAACCAATGCATGCCATTAACTGTAACAAAAAGAAGTGAAAATTGCATAAAAACTAGAGTATGCACCAAAAAACGGATTTCAGATTTGGAATCAGCAATGCAGAAATATATTTTAAAAAGTTCTAAAACCTCATGCAAAAGAATATGAAAAGAAAATTGTTCCCCAGTGTAAGCAATGAGGATTGTGGCTGAGAAAGAGCTGCAGTGCCTCAGGGAGCTCCTCTTAAAGAACCGGCACATGGATTTGTACTCACTCCCTCTGAGCTCCAGCTCTGGGGTAGCTGCTCATAGGAACTGGTGACATATGGGGAGGGAGTGGATTGTCTGGCATTGAGGCAAGAGCTGGGGAAGGGCAGCTTTCCATCAGATAAAAGTGCTGGCAGAAGTCCTTGGTCCTTTTCTGAGTCCCTTCTTCACAGAGCCACCTAGTGTCACCACATCTGAGTTTCCATCAGTCTGACTCACACTGTTTGCCCTGCCCATGTGATTCCCTGAGACCCCACCCCACTTAGTTTGTGAGACTACCCAAGCCATTTCTAGTGGCTTTTTTCATACAAAAGACATGTCTTGGCTCATGTTTCAGATTTCCGAAAATATTTCTTTTTTAAAATAAACTTTATTTACATTGATTTTTAAAGAGAAGAGAGGGAGAGAGAGAGGGAAGGGAGAAGCAAGAAGCATCAATTCACAGTAGTTGCTTCCTGTATGTGCTTTAACCAGGCAGCCCAGGGTTTTGAACCGGTGACCTTAGCGTTTCAGGTCAGTGTTTTATCCACTGCACCACCACAGGTCAGGCCAGATTTTCCTAAAACTTTTTAAAAAGGACCATGGCCTCTGTGTACCTTATACCTTTTGCTAAGTGGCCCTAAGTCTGACACAAGTGGCAGCCAGCCTTGGTTCTCAGATTGGCTGCTCCAGGGCACCTCCATGCCCAGTGTAAGTAACAACCACCTGCAGTTTGCACCTTAGCTCATGCCAGGTGGCTCCAGGCAAGGCACAAGTGATGACTGATCTTCTATCTCCCAGGAAATTCTAGAGCCAGTGCACCCAGTGGGCAGCTTCAGACCACTGCATAGCACACCCCTACCACTTCCACAAGCAACATTCAAGGGCAGAAGACTCAGTGAGCACAAAAGCCCCAATGTGAAGCAAATCCTATTCTGTAAGGTTGAATCATACACAGCAACTCCTCTGCCATAGTTGCAGCCAGCTCTTGCAACTGATCAGGCTGAGGGTTAATACCTGCCAGTGATGCCAACAGCAAGCAAGGCTCAGCTAAAACAGGACACTGCACACAGCCCACACAGTGGTGCACCTGGAGCACTGGAGCTTGGGTGACTGGGAGGCTATGCCACAGCGTCCTATCATACACCTACTGCACAGGGCCTGTCTGGAAGACATAAGAGCCCCACCTATTACATAGAAACAAACATATAGAAGCACCCTATATGTGAAGAAAAAGAAATATGTCCCAAATGAAAGAGCAAGAGAAATCTCCAGAAAAAGAATTAAACAAAATAAAGACAAGCAAACTATCAGATATAGAGTTCAAAGCAATGGTTATAAAATGCTCAAAGAACTTAGTGAGAACATAGAAACCACAAAAAAGACCCAGTCAGAAGTGAAAGAACACTCACTGAAATGAAGAATAATTTATAGGGAATCAACAGTAGAATAGATAAAGCTGAAAATGAAATCAGCAATTTGTAATATAAAGAAGCAAAAGCACCCAACCAGAAAAAGAAAAAAGATTTTTAAATAATGAAGATAGTGAAAGGAGCCTCTGGGACAACTTCAAGCATGCCAACATTCACATAATGGGAGTGCCAGAAGAAGAAGTGATAGAGCAAGAAATTGAAAACCTATTTGAAAAAATAATGACAAAAAACTTTTCTAACCTGGTGAAGGAAGTAAACATACAAATACAGGAAGCACAGAGAGTTTCAAACAAGATGAACCCAAAGAGGCCCACAACAAGACACATCATAATTAAAATACAAAAGATTCAAGACAAAGAAAGAATTTTCAAAGCTACCTACAAGGGAACTTCCATAAGACTGTCAGCTGATTTCTCAACAAAAACTTTGCAAGCCAGATACGATTGGCAACAAATATTCAAGGTGATGAAAAGCAAGGACCTACAAACAATATCATTCTACGCAGCAAAGCTATTACTTAGGATCAAAGGACATATAAAGAGCTTCCCATAGAAAAAGAGTGTAGCGGTTACTGGGGGGGTGGGATGGGGTGGGGGGTGGAGGTTGTGGGAGAGGCAAGTGAAGAGGGACAAATGTATGGTAATAGAAAATAATTTGACTTTGGGTGATGGGGACACAACACAAGCAACAGTTCAAATGCTGTAGAAATGTTTACTTAAAACCTATGTACTCTTATTGATCAATGTCATCCCATTAAATTTCATTTTCTAAATAAAATTGTTTTAAAATGAGAGTTTCCCAAGCAAGAAAAAACTAAAGGAGTTCATCACCACCAAATCAATACTATATGACATGTTAAAGGGTCTACTTTAAAAATTAGAAGAAAAAAATGAAAAATATGAACAATAAAATGTCAATAAATACATACCTATCAACAACAGAATCTAAAAAAAATAAACAAAATAAATAAGTAAACCCAACAGAAACAGACATATATACACAGAACATTTTGATGGTTGCCAGGTGGAAGAGGCTTATGGGGATGGGTGGAAAAGGTGAAGGGATTAAGAAGTAGATTGGTTTTTACATAATAGTAATGGGAATATAAAGCACAGCATAAGGAACATAGTCAATAATATTCTTATAACTATGTAAGGAGTCAGATGGGTATGAGACTTATTAGAGATGATCGCTTAGTAAGTTATGTAATGTCTAACCATTGGGTTGTACACCTGAAACTAATATAATATTGTATGTTAACTGTAATAAAAAAATAAAAACAATTAAAGAATAAAAAACTAAAATAAAAAATAAAATTATGGCCCTGGCTGGATGGCTCATAGAAAAAAGTGGTAGAGCATTGGCCCAGCATCTTTATGTCCCAGGTTCAATTCTTGGTCAAGCACACAGGAGAAGTGACCATCTTCTTCTCCACTCCTCCCCCTCTCACTTCTCTCTCTTTCTCTTTCTCTTTTCCTCTCCTGCAGCCATGGCTCTATTGGAGCAAGTTGGCCCTGGGTGCTAAGGATGGCTCCATGGCCTCACCTCAGGTGTTAAAATGGCTTGATTGCCAAGCAACAGAATCATCACCCCAGATGGGCAGAGCATCACCCCCTAGTGGGCTTGCCAGGTGGATCCTGGTGGGGGCGCATGCTGGAGTCTGTCTCTGCCTCCCCTCCTCTCACGGAATGAATGAATAAAAAAATAAATAAATAAAATTGCATATCTCTCAAGTTCAAACACAAAACAAATAAATTAAAAATAAAAGAGGAACTTCATAAATTGCAACATGAGTGCTTATGTAGTTAGTTGTGCTATACATCTGTCAATATGATTATTTGAGATGATGTCTTTGAAACAAAAGCTTAGTCAGACACTTACATTACAAACATGCTACTGTGTTTTATTCTTAATTTCCAGTTTTAATTTTCTTATTTAGCTAAAGGTCCAGAACACTTATCATAGGTACTGGCAAAAAATTAATTATCAAGTATATATCTTCCAGTAAAGTCTGTTTGAAAATATATGTGAGAAATTCAGAGACAAAAAGAGAAAATAAGGTACAGATGACATTCTTAGCTAAAGATGAGATAAGGTACCTGGTGTATGAAAGGGAGGAAAGACATTGGGGAGGAGGAAAGGGAGGGGCACAAAGAAAACGAGATAGAAGGTGATGGAAGACAATTTGACTTTGGGTGATGGGTATGCAACATAATCAAATGTCAAAATAACCTGGAGATGTTGTCTCTGAACATATGTACCCTGATTTATCAATGTCACACCATTAAAATCAATTTTTAATAAAAGAAAAATAAGAAGAGCAGAGATGCCCAGTAATTAGAAATTTGCCATCTATACATACATATGTTATGAAAAGTCATCTCTGATGATGTCTTATTATAGACAAGGTCCCATATTTAAATTCTTTTTATTAAACCATTAATTACTTTTTATTAAGTTTTTAAATTTATTGTGTTAACATGGATTCAAATGTCCCACTGAATATAACTCCCTCACCCCCCACCCTTGTGTCCCTTTTTATACCCCTTTTGCTACACTCCCCTTAACTCCCTCCCCACTTCCCTCTGGGATTTGCTGTCCTGTTATCTGTATCTCTGTGTTATGTATATGTAGTTACACTAATCCCTTCACCTTCTCTGATTTTATCGCCTCATCCCCCATCCCTCTGTTCCCTGTGACCCTGCCTCTGCCTTTATTCCATTCCTCAGTTCACTTTGTTCATTAGATTCCATATATAAGTGAGATCATATGACATTTTTCTTTCTCTGCCTGGCTTATTTCACTTAGCATAATAATCTCCAGGCCCATCCATGCTATCACAAAAGGTAAGATTTCCTTCTTTTACATCCACATAATATTCCATTGTGTATACATACCACAGCTTTTTTATTCACTTGTTCACTGATGAACACTTGGTCTGTTTCCAGATCTTGGCTATTGTAAACAATGCTGCAATATACATGGGGGTGCATATCTTTTTTTGTATAATGTTTTGGGATTTTTAGGATATATTCCTTGGGTTTCAAGCCAGAGACCTTTGGGTTCAAGTCTATGATCCTATGCTCAAGTCCAAGGACATTGGGTTTGGAACCTGGGTCCTCCACATCCCAGTCCGATGCTCTATCCACTGCATCACCGTCTGGTCAGGGGATATATTCCTAAAAGTGGGATAGCTGGGTCAAAAGATAGTTCCATTAATATTTTTTTGAGGAAACATTATACTGTTTTGTTTTCCACAGTGGCTGCACAAGTCTGCATTCCCACCAGCAGTGCAGGAGGATTCTCTTTTCTTCACACCCTTGCCAACACATTTTATGTGTTGATTTGTTAAGGAGAGCCATTCTGACAGATGTGAGGTGGTATCTCATTGTGGTTTTAATTTGCATTTCTCTGATGATTAGTGACGTTTAACATTTTTCATATGCCTACTGGCCATCTGTATGTCCTCTTTGAAGTAGTGCCTATTCAGGTCTTTTGCCCATTTTTTAAATTAGATAGTTTACCTTTCTGGGGTTGAGTGTTAGAATATTTTATAAATTTTGGTTATTAACCCCCTATCAGACGTATTGGTTAATATATTCTCCCATTGTGAAAGTTGTATTTTTATTTTGTTCATGGTGTCTTTTGCTGTGCAAAAGCTTTTTAGTTTGATATAGTCCCATTTATTTATTTTGGCCTTTATTTCACTTGCAAATGGAGATAAATCAGCAAAAATTTGCTACAAGAGATATCTGAGAGTTTACTGCCTATGTTTTCTTCTAAGATTTTTATGGTTTTGTGACTTACATTTAATTCCTTTATCCATTTTGAGTTTATTTTTGTGAATGGTGTAAGTTGGTGGTCTAGTTTCATTGTTTTTGCAGGTAGCTGTCCAATATTCCCAGTAGCATTTATTAAAGAGACTGTCTTTACTCCATTGTATACTCTGGCCTCCTTTGTCAATATCCCTGATGAACTTAGATGCTAAATTTTTTAAAAAATTATTTAATTAATTGTTTACATAGATTCTAGGATAACCCCGACTGCATAAAGGCATGGGTTTATTTCTGGGTTCTCTCTTCTCTTCCATTGATCTCTATGCCTGTTCTTATGCCAATAGCAGGCTGTTTTTATTACAATGGCCTTGTAGTATAACTTGATATCAGGAAGTGTGATACCTCCCATGCTGTTCTTCATTTTCAAGATTGCTGAGGTTATTCATGTTCATTTTTGGTTCCATATGAATTTTTGGAATATTTGTTCTATATCTTTGAAGTATGCCATTGGTATTTTAATAGGAATTGCATTGAATCTATAGATTGCTTTGTATAGTATAGACATTTTAATAATGTTAATTCTTATCCATGAACACAGTATATGCTTCCACTTGTTTGTACCTTCCTTGATTTCTTTTTTCAATGTCTTATAATTTTCTGAGTACAAGTCTTTTATCTCCTTGGTTAAATTTACCTCTGGGTACTTTATTTTCTTTGTTGCAATAGTGAAGGGAATTGTTTTCTTAATTTCTCTTTCAGACAGTTTATTGTTGGTGTATTAAAATGCCACTGATTTCTGAATATTAATTTTTTTTATATCCTGCCACCCTGACGAATTTATTTATCAGGTCTAATAGTGTTTTGACTGAGACTTTAGGGTTTTGTATGTATAGTATGTTATCAGCAAATAAGGATAGTTTTACTATTTTCTTTCCAATTTGTATGCCTTTTATCTCTTCTTGTCTGATTGCTGTGGCTAAGACTTCCAGAACTATGTTAAATAAGAGTGGTGAAAGGGGGCACCCCTGTCTTGCTCCTGATCTTAAGAAGATTGCTTTTAATTTTTGCCCATTGAGTATGATGTTAGCTGTTAGCTTGTTATAAATGGCCTTTGTCATGTTGAGGTATGTTTCCTGTATTCCCACTTTGCTGAGTGTTCATCATAAATAGGTGCTGAATTTTATCAAATGCTTTTTCTGCATCTTTTAATATGATAGTGTAATTTTTATCTTTTCTTTTGTTTATGTGATGAATCACATTTATTGACTTGCAAATATTGTACTAGCCTTTCCTCCTCAGAATAAATCCCACTTGATCATGATATATGATCTTTCTAATATAATGCTGGATCTGGTTTGCTAATATTGTGTTGAGAATTTTAGCATCTAAGTTCATCAGGGATATTGGTCTATAGTTTTCTTTCTTTATAGTGTCTTTACCTGGTTTGAAATGAGGACTATGCTTGCCTCATAAAAGGAACTTGAAAGTTTTCACTCCTCTTGAATATTTTGAAATAGCTTGAGAAGGATAGGTGTTAGTTCTTTGACTATTTGGTAGAATTCACCTGTGAAGCCATCTGGTCCAGAACTTTTGTTTGCTGAGAGTTTTTTGATAACTGTTTCAATTTCATTTGTTGTAATCAGTCTGGTTATGTTTTCTGATTCTTCCAGACTGAGTTTTGGAAGATTATATGTTTCTAGGAATTTATCCATTTCACCTAGGTTGTCCAATTTTTTGGCATACAGATCTCCATAGTATTTTCTTACAATCCTTTGTATTTCTGTGGTGTCAGTTGTTACTTCTCCACTCTCATTTATTTTAGTTATTTTAGTCTTCTCTCTTTATTTCTTGATAAGTCTGGTTAAAGGTTCATCAGTCTTGTATACCTTTTCAAAAACCCAGCTCTTATAAAGAAAAAATTTTAAAAGCTGCTAGGGAAAAAAAGGCTATCACCTACAAAGGAGCCCCCATAAGGATGACATCAGACTTCTCAACAGAAACACTTGAGGCGAGAAGGGAATGGCAAGATATATTCAAAGTAATGCAGAACAAGAACCTACAACCAAGACTACTCTATCCAGCAAGGCTAACATTTAAAATTGAAGGAGAAATAAAGAGCTTCCCAGAAAAAGAAAGCCTCAAGGAATTCATTAAAACCAAACTAATTCTGCAAGAGATACTAAGGGGCCTGTTGTGAACAGTTTAAAGGGAGGAAAGAATATAGAAAAAGAAGAATACAGCTTTAAAGAATAAAATGGCAATAAACAACTACATATCAATAATAACCTTAAATGTAAATGGATTAAATGATCCAATCAAAAGACATAGGGTAGCTGCGTGGAAAAAGAAACAGGACCCATATATATATGCTCTCTACAAGAGACACACCTTAAAACAAAAGATGCACATAGATGAAGGTAAAACGATGGAAAAAAATATTTCATGCAAATGGAAATGAAAAAAAAGCCAGGATAGCAATACTTATATCTGACAAAATGGACTTTAAAACAAAGGCTGTAGTAAGAGATAAAGAAAGACACTACATGATGATAAAGGGAACAATTCAACAGGAAGATATAACTATTATAAATATCTACGCACCACATATAGGAGCCCCGACATACATAAAGCACACTTTGATGGATATAAAGGGTGAGATTAACAGCAATACTATAATAGTAGGGGATTTCAATACCCCACTAACATCATTGGATAGATCCTCAAGAAAGAAAATTAATAAAGAAACAGGAGACTTAAAGGATACACTAGATCAACTCGATTTAATAGATATCTTCAGAACTTTTCACCCTAAAGCAGTAGAATATACATTCTTCTCAAGCACTCATGATACATTTTCTAGGATAGACCACATATTAGGACACAAAAATGGTCTCAACAAATTTAAGAAGATTGAAATCATATCAAGCATTTTCTCTGATCACAATGCCATGAAACTAGAAATTAACCACAAAAGAAAAACTGAAAAATACTCAAACACTTGGAAACTAAGTAGCATGATATTAAATAATGAATGGATTAACAATGAGATCAAAGAAGAAATAAAAAAGTTTCTAGAAACAAATGATAATGAGTATACATCAACTCAAAATTTATAAGACACAGCAAAAGCAGTTCTGAGAGGGAAGTTCACTGCACTACAGGCATATCATAAGAAGCTAGAAAAAGCTCAAATAAGCAACCTGACCCTGCAGCTAAAAGAACTAGAAAAACAACAGCAAATAAAACCCAGGACAAGTAGAAGGAAGGAAATAATAAAGATCAGAGCAGAAATAAATGACATAGAGGCTAAGGAAACAATACAGAGGATCAATAAAACCAGAAGCTGGTTCTTTGAAAAGGTAAACAAGATTGATGAACCTTTAACTAGACTCACCAAGAAAAAAAGAGAGAGGACTCAAATAAATAAAATTAGAAAGGACAGTGGAGAAATAACAACTGACACAGCGGAAAAACAAAGCATTTTAAGAAAATACTATGAAGAACTCTATGCCAAAAAATTAGACAATCTCGGTGAAATGGACAAATTTCTTGAATCATATAACCTTCCAAAAATCAATCTGGAAGAATCAGAACACCTAAACAGACCAATTACAACAAATGAGATAGAAACAGTTATCAAAAAACTCCCAAAAGAGAAAAGTCCTGGGCCTGATGGCTTCACAAGTGAATTCTATCAAAAATTCAAAGAAGAACTAACTCCTATCCTCCTCAAGCTATTTCAAAAAATTCAAGAGGAAGGAAGACTTCCAAATTTCTTTTATGAGGCGAGCATAATTCTGATCCCCAAACCGGGCAAAGACAACACAAAGAAAGAAAATTATAGGCCTATATCGCTGATGAATTTAGACGCCAAAATTCTCAACAAAATATTAGCCAACCAGATCCAGCAATATATGAAAAAAATCATACACCATGATCAAGTGGGATTTATTCTGGAGAGGCAAGGCTGGTTCAATATTCGCAAATCAATCAATGTGATTCATCACATAAACAAAAGGAAGGACAAAAATCACATGATAATTTCAATAGATGCAGAAAAGGCATTTGATAAAATCCAGCACCCATTCATGCTCAAAACTCTCAGTAAAGTCGGAATACAGGGAACATTTCTTAACATGATAAAGGCCATCTACGACAAACCCACAGTAAACATCATACTAAACGGACAAAAATTAAAAGCAATCCCCTTAAGATCTGAAACCAGGCAGGGGTGCCCCTTTCACCACTCTTATTCAACATAGTTCTGGAAGTCCTAGCTACAGCAATCAGACAAGAAGAAGAAATAAAAGGCATCCAAATTGGAAAAGAAGAAGTAAAACTGTCATTATTTGCAGATGATATGATATTGTATATAGAAAACCCTAAAGTCTCAGTCAAAAAACTACTGGACCTTATAAATGAATTCAGCAAGGTGGCAGGATATAAAATTAATACTCAGAAATCAGAGGCATTTTTATATACCAACAATGAACTGTCAGCTAAAGAAATTAAGGAAACAATCCCCTTCACTATTGCAGCCAAAAAAATAAAGTACCTAGGAGTAAATTTAACCAAGGAGATTAAGGACCTGTACTCGGAAAATTATAAAACATTGATAAAAGAAATCAAGGAAGATACAAACAAGTGGAAGCATATACTGTGCTCATGGCTAGGAAGAATAAAC
The DNA here is from genome assembly GCA_037038555.1 of Rhynchonycteris naso. Lineage (NCBI taxonomy): Eukaryota > Metazoa > Chordata > Mammalia > Chiroptera > Emballonuridae > Rhynchonycteris > Rhynchonycteris naso. The sequence continues at coordinate 23,658,619 of CM073003.1, forward strand.
ATCATTAAAATGTCTATATTACCCAAAGCAATTTATAAATTCAATGCAATACCAATTAAAATACCAATGACATACTTCAAAGATATAGAACACATATTCCAAAAATTTATATGGAACCAAAAAAGAACACGAATAGCCTCAGCAATCTTAAAAAAATAATATAAAGCATGATTTGTAATGTGCCAGATTACATGCGAGGCACTGCGGATGACAAAGGATAAAAAGAACCGTATTCTCAATATAGAATTTAAAATTTCAGATAACAGGTGTGTTTTAAAGGGCTTTATAAACTAAAACACTGTATCAATGGGCTAAATGTTTATAATTGAATGAATAAATATTAATTGCCTTTAAAAAAAAATAAAATAAAATAAAGCAGGAGGTATCTTCCAGATATCAAGGTTTACTATAAGGCCATTATACTCAAGACAGCCTGGTACTGGCATAAGAACAGGCACATAGATCAATGGAACAGAACAGAGGACCCAGAAATAAACCCACAGCTTTATGGACAACTGATATTTGACAAAGGAGGAAAGAACATACAATGGAGTAAAGACAGCCTCTTTAACAAATGGTGTTGGGAAAATTGGACATCTACCTGCAAAATAATGAAACTAGACCATCAACTTACACCATTCACAAAAACAAACTCAAAATGGATAAAAGACTTAAACGTAAGATGTGAAACCATAAGCATCTTAGAAGAAAACATAGGCAGCAAGCTCTCCAACATCTGTAGCAGCAATATATTTGCCGATTTATCTCCACGGGCAAATGAAATAAAAGGCAAGATAAACAAATGGGACTATATCAAAATAAAAAGGTTTTGCACAGCTAAGGACAATAAGAACAGAATAAAAAGACAAACCACACAATGGGAGAACATATTCGACAGCACATCTGATAAGGGGTTAATAACTAATATTTATAAAGAACTTATAAAACTCAACACCAGGAAGACAAACAATCCAATCAAAAAATGGGCCAAAGAAATGAATAGAAATTTCTCCAAAGAGGACATACAGATGGCCAATAGGCATATGAAAAAATGCTCAACATCACTAATCATTAGAGAAATTCAAATTAAAACCACAATGAGATATCACCTCACACCAGTCAGAATGGCACTCATCAGCAAAACAACACAGGATAAGTGCTGGCGAAGATGTGGAGAAAAGGGAACCCTTCTGCACTGCTGGTGGGAATGCAGACTGGTGCTGCCACTGTGGAAAACAGTTTGGAGATTCCTCAAAAAATTAAAAATCGAACTGCCTTTTGACCCAGCTATCCCACTTATAGGAATATACCCTAAGAACACCATAGCAGTGTTCGAAAAGAAGAAATGCGCCCCCATGTTCGTGGCAGCATTGTTCACAATAGCGAAGATCTGGAAACAGCCCAAGTGTCCGTCAGAAGACGAGTGGATTAAAAAGCTTTGGTACATATATACTATGGAATACTACTCAGCCATAAGAAATGATGACATCGGATCATTTATAACAAAATGGATGGACCTTGATATCATTATACGGAGTGAAATAAGTAAATCAGAAAAAAAGAAAAACTGAGAACAGCATGGTTTCATACATAGGTGGGACATAAAAGTGAGACTATGAGACATGGACAAGAGAGTGGTGGTTACGGGGTGGGGGGAATGGCAGGAAGCATGGGATAGGGAGGAGGGGAGAGACACAGGGAAAACCAGATAGAAGGTGACAGAGGACAATTTGACTTTGGGTGACGGGTATGCAACACATTTGAATGATAAGATAACCTGGAGATGTTTTCATTTTACATATGTACCCTGATTTATTGGTGTCACCCCATTAAAATTAATAATAATAAAATATTTTTTAAAAAACCAGCTCTTGGGCCTGACCTGTGGTGGCGCAGTGGATAAAGCGCCGACCTGGGAACACTGAGGTCGCCAGTTCAAAACCCTGCACTGGTCCGGTCAAGGCACATATGGGAGTTGATGCTTCCAGCTCCTCCCCCCTTTCTCTCTTTCTCTCTCTCTCTCTCACTCTGTGTCTCCTCTCTAAAATGAATAATATAAAAAATAAAATAAAATAAAAGACTTTAAAAAAAAACTTTAAAAAAACCCTAAAAAAAACCTAAAAAAAAACAAACAAAAAAAAACCCAGCTCTTGGTTTCATTAATGTTCTGTTTTGTTTTTTTAACCTCTATATCATTTATTTCTGCTCTGATCTTTATTATTTCCTTCCTTCCACTTCCTCTTGGCTTTATTTGTTGTCCTTTTTCTAGTTCTTTTAAATGCAGGGTTAAGTTGTTTATTTGAGCTTTTTCTTGCTTCTTAAGGTATACCTGTAGTGATATGAACTTTCCTCTCAGGACTGCTTTTGCTGTGTCCCATAAATTTTGAGTTGTTGTATGTTCATTATTATTTGTTTCTAGAAATTTTTTTATTTCTTCTTTGATCTCATTGTTAACCCATTTGTTATTTAGTAATATGCTATTTAGCCTTCAAGTGTTTGAATGTTTTTCAGTTTTTCTATTGTAGTTTATTTCTAGTTTCATGTCATTGTGATCAGAGAAGATGCTTGATATGATTTCAATCTTCTTCAATCTATTGAGACTTGTTTTGTGTCCTAACATGCCATCTATTTTAGAGAATGTACCATGAGCACTTGAGAAGAATATATATTCTGCTGCTTTGGGGTGAAAGGTTCTGAAGATATCAATTAAATTCAGTTGGTCTAGTGCAGGGGTCCCCAAACTTTTTACACAGGGGGCCAGTTTACTGTCCCTCAGACCATTGGAGGGCCGGACTATAAGAAAAACTATGAACAAATCCCTATGCACACTGCACGTATCTTATTTTCCGCATCACCGGAAGTAGTACTGTACGTGAGCGCCGCCACACTTTGCGGTGCTGCCACATACAGTGCTCCTCTCACTGACCACCAATGAAAGAGGTGTCCCTTCTGGAAGTGCGGCGAGGGCTGGATAAATGGCCTCAGGGGGCCGCATGCGGCCTGTGGGCTATAGTTTGGGGACCCCTGATCTAGTGTGTCATTTAAGGCTGCTGTTTCTTTGTTCATTTTTTGTCTGGAGGATCTATCCATTGGTGTTAGTGGGGTATTAAAATTCCATACTATTATAGTATTGCTGTCTATCTCACCCTTTATGTTTATCAAAAATCTGCTTTATATGTATATTTAGGTGCTCCTATATTAGGTGCATAGATATTTACAATGGTTATATTCTCCTGTTGGATTGCTCTCTTTACCATTATGTAGTGACCTTCTTTATCCTTGCTATAGCCTTTGTTTTGAAGTTTATTTTGTCAGATATTGATATTGCTACCCCAGCTTTTCTTTTTTCATTTCCATTTGCATGAAATACTATTTTTCATCCCTTCACTTTTAGTCTATGTGTATCTTTTGTTCTGAGATGGGTCTCTTGTAGACAGCATATGGATGGGTCCTGTTTTCTTATCAACGCAGCTGCCCTGTGTCTTTTGATTGGAGCATTTAATCTATTTACATTTAAGGTTATTATTGATATGTAGTTGTTTATTGCCATTTTATTCTTTAAATCTACAATCCTCTTTTTCTCAATTTTTTTTCCTTTGCTTTTTTTACAGCAGGCCCCTTAACATTTCTTGCAGTACTGGTTTGGTTGTAATGAATTCCTTGAGGGTTTTTGTTTTTGTTTTTGTTTTGTCAGGAAAGCTTTTTATTTCTCCTTCTATTTTAAATAATAGCCTTGCTGGATAAAGAAGTCTTGGTTGAAGGTTCTTGCTTTGTATCACTGAATATTTCTTGCCGATCCCTTCTGGCCTCAAGTGTTTCTGTTGAGAAGTTGAATGTCATTTTTATGGGGGCTCCTCTGTAGGTAGTTGACTCCTTTTCTCTTGCAGCTTTTAGTATTCTTTTTTTCTTTCTTTGTCTCTTAACTTTGTCATTTTAATTATGATGTGTCTTGGTGTAGGTCTCCTTGAGTTCCTCTTTAATGGAACTCTCTGTGCTTCTTGAACTTGTGTGACTTTTTCCTTTATCAATTTAGGGAAATTTTCAGCTATGATTTCTTCAGATTCTCTATTCCTCGTTTATTCTCTTCTCCTTCAGGAACCCCTATGATGCAGATGTTGTTTCTCTTCATGTTGTCACAGAGCTCTCTTAGAGTTTCCTCAGACTTTTTGAGCCTCTTTTCTTTTTGCTTCTCTGCTTTTGTTTTTGTTTATCTTGTCCTCTAAATCACTGCTTCAATCCTCTGCTTCATCCAGTCTGCTATCAATTTATTCTAGTGCAGTCTTCATTTCTGATATTGTATTTGTAATTTCTGGCTGGTTCTTTTTTATGATTTCAATGTTCTTTTTGATGCATACTAACTCGTTATTTAGGTGCTCATTATGTCCATCCATCATTGCTCTAAGATTCTTGAGCATCCTAAAAATTATTGTTTTAAACTCCGCATCTGATAGTTTGGTTACTTTCATCTCATTCAGTTCTTTTTCTGGGGATTTCTCTTGTTGATTCATTTGGGTCACATTTCTCTGTCTGCCTATTTTGTCTGTGTATTAGGTAGTGTTGTTTGACTTTGAAATTTTTGTGAAGTCTTTATAAAGAAGATGGGCTCAATGGTACAGTACTCCAGGCCACTTGTTTTCCTTGTTCTATCAATGCTTCTCGAGGGTACTATTTTCCCTCTTGTTGTATGTGAGTAGTAGATTCAGTTGGTCTTTTCATGGGTATGTTTATCCCTTCAGGATGGCTGGCTCTAAGGGTCAACCTTGATCATGTATATTACACACTGTGCTATGTTTGTCCTGTTGGGCAGATTTATTCTTCACAGTGTCTGGTGCCTGCTAGACTCCACCTTTGTTTGTGCTGTTTGTACAGGTAGTTGAATATAGGGTTGGTGCTGTCTGCCACTCACTACCAGTAGTGTTGGCTCTAGCTCTTCTTTGGTTGGCATCAGCTGTTGTTTATAACCCACTGTGGGTTACCAGTCTGCAGCTACTTCACTTTTTGCTGTTTGTGTCTGTGTTTTCTGTGTCTGGACACTGTGGAAAAAGTGAACCTTTGTATAAAAATCAGCTTCTGCCTGACCTGTGGTGGCGCAGTGGATAAAGCGTCGACCTGGGAACACTGAGGTCGCCAGTTCAAAACCCTGCACTGGTCTGGTCGAGGCACATATGGGAGTTGATGCTTCCAGCTCCTCCCCCCTTTCTCTCTCTCTCTCTCTCCTCTCTAAAATAAAATTTTTTAAAAAATCAGCTTCCTCCTGCTTAGAGATGACAACAGCTCCATAAAAGCCCCAACCTCTGTAAGATTTGTCTCCACTTTTCAGTTGCTCCTCCTCCTCTTGTAGCTGCCTGGTCTTCCTGCAGTGTCTTCTGTAGTAAGGATATAGTGTGGGCTCAGATTGGCCTCACCCAACCAATCCTTCTACAGGTTGCACACTTGGTAGGTTAGGGCAGCTGAGGTTGTGAATACAACATTTGTGGGACCCCCTACTTCAGGAGTCTCTTGGTCAGGAGCTCAGTACTGGGAATGTGGCCCTTCCTCCAGAGCTTGATCCCTCAGCCACTGCTGGATACTCAAATTTTATTTCTCCCCAATAAAGGTGAGCATCAGTTTCACACTGAGTGTGGCTGACAGTCCACTATGCAGAAGTTCTTTCAGCTGTTGACACCCCAGTCTCAGGAAAGAAGACTGAGAGAGTCCTCTCCTGGGGCAGACTGTGCCCTTCCCAAAGGTGGCTAAGCCCCTCGACCAGATCCAACAATAGACTCACAGTTTAAATGTCCAGGCTCCAAACCTCTCTCCTTTCCCCTGTGTAATCTAGCCTATCAGGATAGAATATCCAGTGTCCAGGCCGGCTGACTATGAAGTTCCACCTTACCCAATGAACACAAGCTGTTGTGCCAGTGCTGATTAGAGAAAGTGGGACTCGCCTCAGCTGTGCCTGATGTGAGGTTTTCCTTAGGATACCACAGTAAGGGTTGTTAGGTCCTGAACCAATACTTTCCACAGCTGGCCCCTGGATGTGCCATCCCTGGGCCTCCCAAGCAGGAACCCAGTGCAGACCAGTGGGAGACACTGCCCGTGACTGGCCCTCAGCAACCTTCTTGGAGCTACAAGCAATTCAGAGTTTGTGGCTGCCCCTGCCGGGCCCTGGTGTACATGGAAATACTACGCTGCACTCCTAGGCTGGCTTTTACCCACTCTGGTCCTGGGTGAAAGTCTGCTCAAACAGCCAAGTTTCCCTGAGTCTCACCTCCTGCAGCCTGTCTGCTGGCTGCTTGTTGGGCTCAGCCACTGAGAAAACCTCTGCTAGAGTCTAGAGCCTGCAGCAATTCAGCAATTAGGAAGGGTGGTTGGTGTGGCTTCACCCCTTGGCCCCAGGTGTCAGTCTGTCTAGACTTTTTTCACAGACCTCAGCAGGGCGTGGTCCCAGGAGCCCGGTGGGTGTGGCCTCTGAGACCCAGAGGTGTGGTCTGCCCCCTTCTGGGACAATTTCAGCTGAGTCTCTCTCTCTCTCTCTCTTTTTTTTTTTTTTTTTACAGAGACAAAGAGAGAGTCAGAGAAAGGGATAGATAGGGACAAATAGACAGGAACGGAGAGAGATGAGAAGCATCAATCATCAGTTTTTTGTTGCGACACCTTAGTTGTTCATTGATCGCTTTCTCATATGTGCCTTGACTGTGAGGCTACAGCAAACCAAGTAACCCCTTCCTCAAGCCAGCAACCTTGGGTCTAAGCTGGTGAGCTTTGCTCAAACCAGATGAACCCACACTCTACCTGGTGACCTCGGGGTCTTGAACCTGGGTCCTCCACATCCCAGTTTGATGCTCTATCCACTTCGCCACCGCCTGGTCAGGCTCAGCTGAGTCTCTTGTTAGGTGAAAGCACGAATCATAGATTCGGGAGAGTATGAGGGGGAGCTCCGGTCTCAACACTGGAAAACTGAGTCAGTGACATGCCCCCTGCTTTTTGGTCTCTCAGAATGGCCCGTCACGATCCCTGGGGTAGGAGAGACTCCTGAGGGCAGAGCTGCTGCTTTTCATCAGGCTGATGCCGCACAAAGAGGATGCTCCGCCCAAGAAAGATGGTGACGGCAGTACTAAAGAATGATTTAGCACAGAAATTCTGGTGGCCATCCCCAACAGTGTCTCTCCCTGGGCTTCCAACTTTACACTCTCCTCCTGCAACTCCAGTCCTCTCAGCTCTCCCCTGCCAGAGCCCCCGGGGAAGTGGCTGAGAATGAGGTTTTCTGTGCCGGCCCTTGAAAACAGAGTCTGCATCCAAGAGGTGTGTCTCTTTCTCACAGACAGACACACAGCTCTTTTCACAGCTAAATGCTGTCTGGGCGCCTCTTCTAGGCTCTGGGGCTCTAGGCTGGGGCTCCAGGCCTGGGGCTGAGGACCCACACCTCTCAGGGCAACCCACCCCGCCATGACTCAGGAGAGTATGAGGGGGAGCTCCGGTCTCAACACCAAAACACTGCTCCTGGGAGCGGGACATCCCTTTCTGCGTCTCCACCCTTTCCTACCAGTCTTGGTGTGGCTTCTTTGGTGATCTTTAGTTATAGATTCCTCTTAGTTTAGTCCAAAGTTGGTTTTTCAAGATGATTGTTCTTAAATTAAATTGTAATCCAGTTTGATCCTGGGAGGTTGCAGTTGGAATGTCTGCCTATTCCGTCACCATCTTTCTTCTAGGTTTATTGTTTCTAATAGTTTTTTGGTGGAGTCTTTGGGGTTTTCTATATACAGAATCATGTCATCATCAAAAAGTGATGCCTTTACTTCTTATTTGCAATGACTGGGGGGCTCCAACAGAGCGAGCAATCCCTTTCTCAAACCAGTGACTTTGGACTCAAGCCAGTGACCTTGGGCTTCAAGCCAGTGACCATGGTATCATGTCTATGATCACATGCTCAAACTGGAGACCCCACGCTAAAGCCTGCATCCTCAGGGTTTCGAACCTGGGTGCCCTGAGTCCCAGGCCAATGCTCTATCCACTGTGCCACTGCCTGGTCAGGCTATGTCAATTATATTTCAATTTAAAAATATTTATCGTAGATACCTTGATACTGAGTGCCCAACTTACACCAACCGAAATAGGTCCATAGGTCAAACTGTGTCCTCCATCACTTCTTCCCTCGTGTTTTTTTGTTTTTGTTTTTGTTATTTTTACAGGGACCAAGAGAGAGAATCAGAAAGAGGGATAGAGGGATAGATAGGGATAGACAGACAGGAATGGAGAGAGATGAGAAGCATCAATCATCAGTTTCTCGTTCCCGTTGCGACACCATAGCTGTTCATTGATTGCTTTCTCACATATGCCTTGACCGTGGGCCTTCAGCTGACAGAGCAACCCCTTGCTGGAGCCAGCGACATTGGGTCCAAGCTGGTGAGCTTTTGCTCAAGCCAGATGTGCCCGCGCTCAAGCTGGCGAGCTCGGGGCCTCGAACCTGGGTCTTCTGCATCCCAGTTCGACGCTCTATCCACTGCGCCACCGCCTGGTCAGGCTCTTCCCTCATGTTTGATGGAGCCCTGAATGTTGATCTGACTAAATTCCAGACCAACGTAGTGCCCTATCCCTGCACCCACTTCCCTCTGGCCACATATGTCCTTGTCATCTCTGCTGAGAAAGCCTACCGTGAACAGCTTTTTGTAGCAGAGATCACCAATATGTGCTTTGAGCCAGCCATCCAGATGTGACCCTCGCCATGATAAATGCATGGCTCGCTGCCTGCTGTATCAAGGTTATGTGGTTCTCAAAGACTCAATGCAGCCATTGCCACCATCAAGACGAAGCATACCATCCAGTTTGTGGACTGGTGCCCCACTGGCTTCAAAGTTGGCGTTAATTACCAGCCTCCCACTGTGGTACCTGATGGAGACCCGGCCAAAGTATACACAGTGAGCTGAGTGTATACTGAGCAACACCACAGCTATTGCTAAGGCCTGGGCTCACCTAAACCACAGGTTTGACCTGATGTATACCAAGTGTGCTTTTGTCCACTGGTAAATGGGTGAGGGCATGGAGGAAGGAGAATTTTCTGAGGCGTGTGAGAATATGGCTGCCCTTAAGAAAGATTTTGAGAAGGTTGGTATGAATTCTGTTGAAGGAGAGGTTGAAGAAGAAAGAGAGGAATACTAAAGTTAAAATGTAACAACAATGCTGCTTTTATAGGGAAGCTTATTCTGTTTGAAACATTGAAAAGTTGTGGTCTGATCAGTTAATTTGTATGTAGCAGTGTATACGCTCATAAACAATTATTGGCCTATGCTTTTAAATCATGCTTTGTTACAGACCCAAACTGTCCATTTCTCTGATAGGTTTGAATAAAGGATTCCCTATCTTAAACAAAAAAAAGAAGAGTAGTTGAGTTACTGATGTACAGAGAATGAGGGACACAAGAGTGAAAATTGAGGTTTCAGATTTTCCTGGAGTGAAATTATGTAGATGTCTGAGTAACCAAGTGAAGTTTTTTTCCACATGAGTAAATATAAGTTATGGGTATTCTATCTATACAAGAACAACTTACAAAGATGACCGTCATTTGAGAAGAAATTATTCTTAAGAAATCCATATTGCCCTTGAAATTAACTGAAATTTACAAATATTTATGATCAAAGTTGGAAACAAAACTATGTGAGGTTAGAAAAAAGGAGGTAAGAAAAACCATCCAAATAGTAGACAGAGCTGAAAGCTCAACAAAGTGTTTACTTAAATTGAATAAAGAAGTTGAAACAAGCAAAGGAAATTCCAGGACAGAAATAACAGTTCTATAACCACATGTTTATTTAAGAATCTCAACTTCTGGTTTTCTGTCTTGAAGCCATGAAATCAAGTGCACTTTGTCAGACTCAGCAAAACTGGTCTTTTTATAGCTGCCATCACACAGAATCTTTTCAGAGCCCCATTTATGTCTTTGTTCCTGAGACTGTAGATGAAGGGGTTCAGCATGGGCGTGATCATCATGTACATCACTGAGGCTGTTGCACTTGAGTGTGAGCTGTGGGTAGCAGCAGAGCCGAGGTACACGCCTAGGCATGTTCCATAAAATAAGGAGACAACTGAGAGGTAAGACGCACAGGTAAAAAATGCTTTATACTTCCCCTGAGCTGATGGGATTGAACGTATGGAGGACACAATCTTAGAGTAAGAGTAGATGATACCGGTGAAGGATCCACCACCCAATGGCTCAGTTATAAAATACATCACAATGTTTTTAAAAAGGTGTCAGAACAGGCAAGGTGGATCACCTGATTGAGTTCACAGACAAAGTGAGGAATTTCCAAGTCTGCACAGGACAGCTGCAACACCATTAAGCTTTATAACAATGAATACAAGACACCTATGATAAAGGACATCAAAACCAACAGTCCACAGAACACGGGATTCATGATGACCGTGTAGTACAGGGGGTGACAGATGGCCACAAAGCGGTCATAGGCCATCACAGTCAGGATGAAGACGTCCAACACTGCAAAGAGCATGAAAAAATACACCTGTGTGATGCAGCCTTCATAGGTGATGACCCTGCTCTGAGTCTGCATGTTCAGCAGCATCTTCGGGACGGCAGTGGAGGTGAAGCAGATGTCCACCAGGGACAGGTTGCAGAGGAAGAAGTACATGGGCGTGTGCAGGTGGGAGTCTGAGCTGATGGCCAGGACGATGAGCAGGTTTCCCAACACAGTGACCAGGTACATGAACAGGAAGAGCCCAAATATGAGGGGCTGCAGGTCTGGTGCCTCTGAGAGTCCCAGGAGAAGATAGTCTGAAACTCCTGTAAGATTCCCTAATTCCATGAGGTAACTTTCAAGAAAGAGGAAAAGAATATGAGTAATTTTCATACAAACTGGTAGTACTCACAAAGCTCTAACGTTACAATTTATTTTTGTGGTCAAGAAATTAATTTCAGTATTTCAGTATGAATCAGAAGAGGAATTTTTGTCCCAATGTTGTTTTCCTAAGGTATCAGGTATAATACAGTTTTAATGAGAAAATTTTCATGTACTTCAGGAATATAAATTGAGTGCTGATGGTTTTTACACTGTCTGGGCTGTTAGTAGAAAGTGCTGAAGAACAAAAGTTTCTACAAGTTAATGTTGTGGAAAGAAGATAGAAGAAAATAGCAGAAATATATAAATATAACATCAGGTGCGACAGATCATATGAAGAAAAAAGCAGGTCTAAAGGAGAGTGATAAGGGCGTTCTATTTTTTATGGGTATCAAGGCAAGACCTGCAAACAAGATGACTTTTGAGCACAGAACTCAAGGAGAAGAGAAAGGGAGATCATGGTTATGTGTGCAAGTGCATACCCAGCACAGAAAATGTTCAGTACAAAGGCCTTAGGGAAGAGCTGATGGGAGGTAGTGATCAGCTCAAAGTTCATATCAGTGTATGTGATAGGCTTTGATCATAATTTTTTCAGGTTGCTTGTAGTCAGTGGGTCTCACTCAGAAATGATTTTCCTCCTAGAATGTCTGGCACTGTCTGCAGGGATAGCACTAAACACCTACAATTCGCAAAAAAGCACCCCCCTAAAATGTTATCCTTCTTCAAATGTCAGTGGTAAAAGATGAGAAAACCTAGTCTAGACCAGTGCTTCTCCAATTTCAATGGCATACGAAATTCCCAGGATGTTAGGGTTAAATTAGCCCCTGTAACACTCATATTCTCCTCACCCAAACATTTTGTAAAGATAGAGTTAATTTGCTTGCTATTCTCTATCTATCTTAACAGCTGCCTAGCTTTCACCTTTTCACTTTGAAATGTAGCAAAGCTCACATTGGGGAGGAACCTGACGATTAGGAGAGCTTTAAATCACAATAGCTGTTTGTGAAAGCAGTCTCACAGGCCCCAAAGAGACTGACATCTTGAAGGTCTTCAGAATTCACCAAGGACACCAAATCTGGGCTACATCAAAGAACTTATGTCTTGCAGTAGAATTTCCCTCATTAAGTCAGTAACCAAGGCCACAAAACCCCCAATATGCTAATCCCGTGATGACGAACCTATGACACACGTAGCCATTTTCGATGACACGCGGCCGCATACCAGAGAGGTATGGGACCGCATGCCGAGAAGGACGTTTCATCCTCGGCTCCTGCATGGCCAGGTGCAGTAGCCGAGGATAAAACATTTGCTGTAGTGTAGACACTCTGTGCCGGAGGTCTGTAGGCCAAAACAACAGAACTCCGGCACAGAGCCTCTAGTTCTGGGACTTCCGGTTAGCCGATTTTCTCGAAGTGACACACCACCAGAGTTATGCTCGGTTTCTTGGCGAATTTTGACACACCAAGCTCAACAGCTTGCCCATCGTTGTGCTCATCTAAGCTTGCCCAGGTGCAGGATGCCCAGATGCCTATGCCAGTAAGTTCTCTATGTCTAAGGCCCCCCTTCCGCAGGGCAGGGCCTGACACTTGTTGGTCTCAGCCTCTTGAATGCTTGCATCCAGGCGTTTTTAAAATAAATTTTCCTTTTGAAATAAACCAGCTTTGTGTTTTCAGCTCCACTCTCCCCAGTACAAACCCACAGACCCAGGAAGGGGCTTAGCCTGTCAGCTATCTCATACTGGATAAAACAGTCCACTGGGATTCTCTCCAGGTCAGACCTAGTGGTGGTGGTGGTGGGTATACCAACCTGCCAGTTACCAAAAGAAACTGAAAGGAGGCTTTCCCCTTCCTCAGTGAATGGCTCCCCGCGGCTTTAACCTAACACAGAATACTAGTTCAAATGCAGAATCTGACTCAGCTGGTCCTTCAGGACTCAGACTCTCCATTTCTGACATGCTCCCAGGTGTTGATGCTGCAGTTCCTGATCTGTGGACCATTCTCTGTGTAGAAAGACTGTGGTTCTGAGTTAGAATTAGTTGCAGGTGGTTTTAGGTTTTATGACCCAAAATATTGTTTTTGCATAGAGTTTGAAGGACTTGTGTATTCACTTATTCTAGAAGTTGTGATAAATTCTGTTTGCTTCTTTTATATGAGCATCCTTGAGTAACACAAAATAATAGACTTCTGAAAAAGAATGTAGCAGGCAGAACAAGATGCCTACATCCTAATCCCCAGTACCTTGTAATATGATATTTTTATAGCAAGGGAGTACTAGGGTAGCAGACAGAACAGGGTTGCTCATCAGCTGACTTTAGTCAGAAGATGAGCTGGGATCACCCAGTGGGACTAAGGTAACCACAGTGCTCCCTTAGATGCATCAGAAGAGAGGGACAAGAAGAAATTGCTACACTGCTGGCTTTGAGAAAAGAGGAAGGGCTCTGAGCCAAGGAATGCAGGCCAGCAATATAAACTGGAACTAGAAAGAAATCAGATTCTACCCTGAACCTCTGGAAAGAACCCAGCCTTTTTCTGATTTACTTATTGCACTCAGTATAATGTTCTCAAGGTCCATCCATGTTGTCGTAAATGATCCTATGTCATCATTTCTTATGGCTGAGTAGTAGTACTCCATTGTACTATATTTCTTCATTATAAGACACACCCTTTTTGAAAAATTTGGGGTCTAAAAACAGGACGCGTCATATACAGTGGTTGTAGATTTTTTTACTTGCATTTTTCGCTTTTTCACGCTTGTTGTCTTTGTGCTCATTGTTTCGCACTTTTTACCAGTATATCATGGTAGGTTATGTTTTGCCATGTTCTGCTCAGAAATGGCTCAGAGAAGATTTTTGTACAATGCTGAATTCAAGTTAAAAGTGACCCAGTTTGCAAAAGTGACATCTTTTTTAACCAATCCTCTGTGCAATGGTTACCAGGGGAAGGAAGATATGGGGGTGGGGGCGGAACAAAGGGCATAAAGGACAAATATAAGGTGATGAAAAATTATCTGACTCTGGTTGATGGGTATACAACATAACTGACTATTCAAATGATGTAGTAATGTTTGAATGAAATCTATGTATACCTGTTGGTCAATGTTACCCTGCTAAATTTAACTTTCTAAATTAAAAAAAGACCCCAGCCCTGCAGATGTCTTGACAGTAGCCCAATGAGACCCTTTTCAGGCTTCTGACATCTAGAATGTAAGAGCACATATGTGTTCACTTTAAACAACTACTGTAGGAATATTTTACAACAGCAGGGCAATCTAATAGTCATTTATTCAGTAGAATTTGTTTGAGGGAACTGAGTTTAAGTCTCTCCATTCATTAGCTACCTTGGGTAAGTGCATTTTACTTTGAAAATGCACTTACCCAAGTGCATTTTCAAAGTAAAATGTACATGAGGTAGAAAAGAAATTTTAAACAATGTGGAGACGTTCCACCTCATCAGCCAGTACAGTGAAGTCCTGTTTGCATAATAGAAATGCTGTGGACTGAGATGTCTTTGCAGCATTAAGATTTAAGGTACTCTGACCCGTGGTGGTGCAGTGGATAAACTGTCGACCTGGAAGGCTGAGGTCACCGGTTCAAAACCCTGGGCTTGCCTAGTCAAGGCACATAGGGGAGATGATGCTTCCTGCTCCTCCCCCTATTCTCTCTATCTCTTTCCTCTCTCTCTGTCACACTCTCTCTCTCTAAAAATGAATAAATAAAATCTAAAAAAAAAAAAAAAAAAGATTTAAGGTACAGCCTGACCAGGCGGTGGTGCAGTGGATAGAGCGTCGGACTGGGATGCGGAAGACCCAGGTTCGAGACCCCGAGGTCGCCAGTTTGAGCGCGGGCCCATCTGGCTTGAGCAATAAAGCTCACCAGCTTGGACCCAAGGTCGCTGGCTCCAGCAAGCGGTTGCTTGGTCTGCTAAAGGCCCGTGGTCAAGGCACATGTGAGAAAGCAATCAATGAACAACTAAGGTGTTGCGACGGCAACGAAAAACTAATGATTGATGCTTCTCACCTCTCTCCATTCCTGTCTGTCTGTCCCTATCTATCCCTCTCTCTGACTCTTTCTCTGTCCCTGTAAAACAAACAAACAAAAAAAGATTTAAGGTACAATGTGTGACCTTAATTTCACCATCACTGAATAATAAAAAGTTTGTTTTTAGTACTCTATACTTTTTCACTAGAAGTTGGTCAGTCCTCAACTTATATTCTCCAAGTGCATGGCAGAATTTCTCATTCAAAGTATAGAAAAATGACCACTGCAGGTAAAGCTGAATGTGGGATAGGAGCTTCTACTCACTGTTCCAATGGAGAAAGTCAAAGGGTACAAAACTCCAAAATACAGCCTACCTGGTCAGTAATGAAGTAAAACTAGTATGCCTCTTTATACTTACTAAATTTTTTTTCATGGGATACCCAGCATGAGAGAAGAGACTGCAACATATGTCTTACTAACTGCTGTTGCAAGGTTTTATCTACGTTCATTTGTCTGGATCTTTTCAATGAATATAAATGTGCTCAATGCATTCCATCTTAGAAATTAAACACAAACACTCCGACTTCACAGTACCATCTCCCACACCTTATACTCTCTTTCCTTCTCCCCAAACAGCAGAAGTCCTCAGATGTGCTGTCGTCTTACTGCAATCATTTTACACATCTCACTAATTCTACAGTGTCATCAGGGGGGCTCCTATTCCCATTTCTTAATTGTTAACTAAGGGCTGTGTATTAGAGATTTGAACAGATATAACCTTATTAACATATTAAGTAAATTATCTATAAATTAATGACTTAACTTAGAATACAAACAGAGGTTTCTGGTCTCTGGCCTAGGCTGGCCAGAGACACAGTGACACAAGTAAAAGTTCTCAGGTTCCATCCTCTCTGACCCTTTCCTGATATACCTACTGGGTTTCCAGACTCACCTGGATGGGCTCTCTAAGAGGAAGGTGTCTGTGTGGAAGTCTGAATTGCTCCTGGATAGTTAATGGTGGAAACTGAAGCTCTATCCCCACTCAAGACAGCAGGAAGAAGTAAAGTATCAGTTCCTGAACCACCTTAAGAATCATCAGCACCGGGCGCTAGTTTTCAAAGACCCAGTGTATCTTGGAAGATATTCAACGTGGTTTCCTGGATTGTGGATCGCGATGATCGTCCCCTCAGTGGAGGAGCTGAACTCCTTAAAGTACAGTGACCTGCAGAACCTGGCCAAGAGTCTGGGCCTCCGAGCTAACCTGAGGGCAGGCAGGTTGCTAAAAGCCTTGAAAGCCCACCTGAAACAGGAAGCAAGAAAAGAAAATGAAAATCAGGATGAAAGTCAAAATTCTGCATCCTCTTGTGATGAGACTGAGATACAGACTAGCAACCAGAAACTAGCTGAGAGGGAACCAGCTGGCTGTGTCAACAAAACAAGGAGAAGGCACAGGGCTGCCCACAGGAATCCTGACTTCCAGCAGGGTCATTTAGAGATAAAAACAAGTGATCTCACTGAGTTCCAGAATCAAGAAAAGCAGGAAAACCAGACTCTTGGAACTACAGCAAGAGCTCCTCCACCAAACGAGAATCAAGGAGGTAATGAAGATTCAAAGGTACTGTCAGAAAAAAAGAGGTCTGTCTACAAAGATGGGTTTTCCAAATCTGGAAAAAATAAAAGAATTGGAAGCACTACTCCAAACTTTAAGAAGCTTCATGAAGCCCGTTTTAAGGAAATGGAGTCCATTGATCAATATGTTATGAGAAAAAAGAAACATTTTGAACAACGCAATTTATTTAATGAACTGAAGAAGCAATCTGTCAGTAAGAAAGTGGTGGCAACTCCAATGGGTCTCAAAGGAAGACTCTCTATGGCTTGTACTCCTGCAAGCCGGGGACTCTTGCAAGACCGGGCCCAGGGCACTGTGGATCAGAGCACCTCGTGTGTGAACGGGTCAGTCAAGCACTCCACATTCTCAGGAACTAAAATGAATGTCAGGTTTTCAGCCACTACCAAAGATAATGAGTACAAGCGTTCACTGACCAAAACTCCGGCCAGAAAGTCTCCACACATGACCATATCTGGGAATACCCCAAAAGGCCAGGCTATGGTTGGAACAGAAAAGTTAAAGACCACAAAGGGGAATTCTGCAACAGTTATTACCCCACTGAAGTTGACAGCTGAAGCAGCACAGACTCCTGTCTCCAATAGAAAACCAGTGTTTGATCTCAAAGCAAGTTTATCTCGTCCCCTCACCTATATGCCACACAAAGGAAAACTGAAACCATGGGGACAATCTAAAGAAAATAAATATAGAAATGACCATGTAAACAGAGTTAGCCTCCACACGAAAACTTGTAAGCAACCTCGTTTCCAGACCAGGGAGGAACAACAGAAGAAACATGAGCAAGAACGGAAGGAGAGAAAAGCACATGTTCTGGGAGCTCGGAGGGGCCTCGTTATGGCTGCAGATTAATATTTTCACATCCTGTAAATATTTCTCTATTCTGAATCTTTTTTGCACATATTTTTATAGTACTTCCCAGTTTAGTAAAAGACCTCTTTCTGCTCTTAACTTTGTTCATAATACGTAGTGTTGGTGGGTTCTTCACATGCTAAAATCTCTGGAAAGATATAGCTACCTTAAAGGTTACAAATTCTTCTAAATGGTTTTAACCTAAGTCCCTGTACAGCTCAGTTTTCTAGTAAGACCCAGCCTATAGACTTTTTTTTCTATCCTATAAATTCTTGATCTAGATTTTTAATGTTGAGTTCTCGTTGCTGCCTTTAATATTAATAGAATTGCAATCCTCTTCTAGGCAAGAGCATTTACCTGATGGTAGCTAGTTATACCACAAGCTTTAGTAGAAACTGAACAGTAAGCTGGGAAAAATGACCTCTTCTTCCTCTAGAGAACCCAGTCATCTTAATGAAACTGTGGGCCTTAAGGGTTGGTTATGGCATCAGTATTTTACCAATGCAAAGTGGGTTTTTTCAAGCTTATGCACCCTTGTTCAGATCACTTCATGTAATTGCCTTCTCACTCAATATACAGTGTGTCCGTCAAGTCATGGTGCACTTTTGACTTTACGGACACACTGTATTCTTTTTTTTTTTTTTTTTTTATTTATTTATTTTTTTAACAGGGACAGAGAGAGAGCCAGAGAGAGGGACAGACAGGCAGAAATGGAGAGAGGTGAGAAGCATCAATCATTAGTTTTTCGTTGCCATTGCGACACCTTAGTTGTTCATTGATTGCTTTCTCACATGTGCCTTGACCGTGGGCCCCCAGGAGACCAAAGCAACCCCTTGCTGGAGCCAGGGACCCTGGGTCCAAGCTGGCGAGCCTTCGCTTAAGCCAGATGGGCTGCGCTCAAGCTGGCGAGCTCGGGGTCTCGAACCGAGGTCTTCCGCATCCCAGTCCGACGCTCTATCCACTGCGCCACAGCCTGGTCAGGCCGGACACACTGTATTCTTAAAAATAAAACCTCTATAGCTCGTTCTAGCCTTGCTTATTTAACAATATACAGGGCCATATTAAAATTTGAGGGCTGCTACTTTAAGGATTGAGTTGCTTAGCATCATATTCATGTTTGTTGTACCTAAATTGAGCTTCTCAGTTTTGTACTGCTTCTGGTGTTCATAAATAAAGTTATTCTCAAGGTGAAAAAAAAAGAAAAAAGAAAAGAATCATCAGCACCAACTACGTCCTGTCCACCAATGTTGTACAAGTTGAGGGACTGCACAGGGGAGATATTTATAGCTCTCTCTATATCACTAATCAGGCACATTTCCCTTGTGTTATGCCAACTTCTAAGCATGTGATTTCCCCTGGGCATCTGGAAGAAACAATAGAAAAATTTTCCTAATGACTCTCTGATCCCAAAAGACCATATTAAAAGTCAGGTGAATTTAGTTTTTATGACTCCTTATCTTGGATCTCATTTGCTTCCCAGAAGTATAAATTTCTACAGTCTTACTCCTACACTGAGTTAACATTTTTTCCAATGTCTGATATATAGATCCAATCAGGAGTAGGTCCCTTTGATCCTTAAAGCCCTGATATGGGATGGGGACACAGCTCTCCAAAAAGACGAGAACTGTGTTCCTTTGATATGGAATCTTGAGCACCATACTCTTTGGCTTACTGACACATCTGTCAAAATGATTAGGGATTCTGTACTTATTTCACAAGTTAAGAGCTATCATTTATTTCCTTATTATAAATAGTTGTTAATTATGAGAGATACATTTTGATACCTTATGGACTTAGTCTGATTTAATTTTTTGAAAAGTCCATTCTATAAGCTATTACTATTTTGAACTTCATTCCTCTCTGCAGAAATGGGGCTTAAAGGAGCTTAGTGATCTGCTCACAGTTATAAACAAAGTGAAGGTGGGCCTTGATTGATATCTGTTGGTTTGATTCCAATTTTCAATTCTGCTCTAGTGGCTTTCTACCTGAGATCATTTTGCTCCTGAAGATTTTTTTTTTTCATAGAAAAAGCTAGCATTTACTGAGTACTTCATATGCAAGATACCATACAAGTGCTTTACATACTTTATTTTCACATATGAAAAAAATAAATCAAATTTTTTAAAGGCGAACAACACAAAATGGGCAAATCTTTGAAATACAGAAAGAACTATTCACAAATTACACAATAACAAACACCTATTACTTAAAACAACATACCAACTTCCCTAGATATCCAACTATATATATATATCCTTTGAGAAAATTTCTTATTAAACAAAATAAAATATAATTAATATTTGTCCTTTTGGATCACTCTAAAACTAACCTCTCCAACCAGAGCTAATTTTCTAATATAACTTTGGGGGAAAATGTAATACTTTTCAAGCCAAGTGCTTACTTCTCTGACTCTGAAAAGAAAGATAAATATTCCAGTACAAGAAAAATTTTTTTAATCATCTCAGAAAAATAGAAACCATTACTGACATGCTCCAATGGGGTAGGATTTCTTAAAGTAAAATAACTTATTTTCATCTCTAACAAGGATAAAATGAACTGTACACCAATAATAGCTTCCTGAGTGGGCAAAGTAGCCGTGCCTGGCAGTCCTATATAATTGCACCACAATGTGTGTACTACACAAATAATAATTCACGTTAGCAATGACAACATTTATTTGTAGACCTAACTATGTTGCTTCAATGAACTGTTTCTTCAAATATATCTTTCTCTATTCATGGGATCATACCATAAACCACATTTCAGGTTCCGCGTACCCTGTGCCTAAGTTATTCGCTCATTACAACACTAATAATAACATCCCTGTTTTTGTTTTTAGAAAGATATAGGTAATTTAATTATTTAAAATTGTAATTATTTCTCATTTTATTGAGTAGTTCCAAACAAGTTATCTAGAAAAGAAATTCCAAATCATTAGCTGGAAAGTTATAAGCTATTAATTATATCTTCAAGGTTTTTAAGCTTTTATAAAGAAAGAAAATACTGCTTGTGACCGGAACAACATTGAAGTATAATTAATTTATGATGTAACTGTAAGAGCCACTCATTAAAAAGAAAATCACATCTTAAAAATGATTTGCTTGTGGTAAGGACTATCTACTTTAATAATTAAAAAAATAAAACCACCACTCTTACATTTATCAGTACGCTCCTGAAGATATTTGACAATGTCTAGAGAAAGGCTGCTGAACACCTACAACACCCAACACAAGTAATTATGTCAAACAAAAAGGTGAGAAATCCTAGTCTAGACCAGCACTTCTCAATTTCTTTGTGCATATGAGTCACCCAGGATGCTAGTTTAAGTGCAGATACTGAATTCAGCAGGTCCTGTTTAGTCCACAGAGTCTGCATTTTTTAAGCACAAGGGACCACTCTTTTAATAGCAGAGTTGTGGTACTGTGACATCATAAAGTGCACTTACACTAACCTAGATGCTACAGCCTAGAAGTACACAGCTGGGCTTTATGTTGTAGCTTATTGTTCTGTAGGGGAAGAAAAACTATTTCTCTCCCCCCTTTCAGGTTCTTGGCTGACAAATTAATAGTAGAAAAATAAATAAATGTTTAATGACATGTATACCTCCTGTAAACATGGAAGATATCCAGAAAAACTGAGTAACTCCCTAAAATGGCCTGAGCTACCACCTTAACTAACATCTTTAGCTGGAGACAGAAGTGATGATGGGTACGGTCAGTTATAGGAAGTTACCAAAACAAGCACAGTAAACAGGGTAAGTTGTTTTTTAGTTTTAAAAGAAATTGATTGATTGATTTTATAGAGAGAAGGGGAGGTTGTGATGAGAAGTATCAATTCATAGTTACTTTAGTTGCTCATTGACTGCTTGTCATATGTGCCTTGACCAGGCAAGCTCAGGGTTTTGAACCAGCAACCTCAGTGTTCCAGGCCAACACTCTAGCCACTGCACCACCACAGGCAAGCCTGTTTTTGCAGTGTTTGTTTGTTTTTTGTTTGTTTGGTGGGAGGAGAGGAGATCGTGAGATAGAGTCCCACATGCGCTTCAACCAGGATCCACCGGGCAACCCCATCTCGGATTGATGCTCCAGTACCAAGCTATTTTTAACACCCAAGGCTGATGCACCTGAACCAACTGAGCTATCCTCAGTGCCCGGGCCATGCTTGAACCAACTGAGCCAGTGGCTGCAAGATAGGAAGAGGGAAAGAAGGGGAAGAAGGTGGGGAAGAGAAGCAGATGGTCACTTCTCCTATGTTCCCTGACTGGGAATTGAACCTGGTACATCCATAAACTGGGCTGATACTCTATCCCCTGAGCCACTGGCCAAGGCCTATTTTGCAGTTTTAAGTAATTGTCTTCTGCATTTGTAAGAGTTTCTAGAGATGACGTAATTGCCCCCCATCCTGATACAGCCAGGGAGACACCCTTACATGTGGAGATTTTCCTTACAAATTTATATATCCCTTACAGATGGTAACATGTACTTGGTTTTCAGACCTTCTTCCATGTTTGCTGTTCTTAAAATTAACCAACCTAAAATAATTAATATGCCAAACAGACATATTTTGGGTTGAAAAATTCTGCTCTGCTATAGTTCCTTGGCTGCAACCTGTACAACATGTTACCTTACTAAATATTGTAGGTAACTGTAACAGTGGTAACACTACAATGTTACCGTGGTTATGATATCATTAGGCAATAGGAATTTTTCTTGTTATTTTACAGTGTACTTTATTCTTTAATTTCTTTTTTTAATTTATAAATTTTATTAGAAAATTAACTTTAACAGGGTGACATTGATCAATAAGAGTACATAGGTTTCAGGTGAACATCTCTATAGCATTTGAACTGTTGATTATGTTGAATACCCATCACCCAAAGTCAAATCATTTTCCATCATCTTATATTTGTTCCTCTTTACACACTTTCCCCAACCGCCTCCCCAATCACCTTCCTCCACATCACCCTCTAACCATTTCACCTTTAGTTATGTCCATGAGTCTCAGTTTTATGTCCCACCTATGTGTGAAATCATACAATTCTTAACTTTTTCTAATTTACTTATTTCACTAAGTAGAATGTTCTCAAGGTCCATCCATGTTGTCATAAATGTCACTATGTCATCATTTCTTATGGCTGCGTAGTATTCCATTGTATATATGTACTCCTTCTTCTTTATCAAATCCTCTATCAAGGGACACTTTGGTTGTTTCCATGTCTTAGCCACTGTGAACAATGCTGAGATGAACATGCGGGTGCCTGTGTCTTTATGAATCATTGTTTTTAAGTTTTAGGTGTAGATACCCAGTAGAGGGATTGCTGACTCATATGGTAGTTCTATTCTTAATTTTATGAGAAACCACCATACTTTCTTCTGTACTAGTTGTACTAATTTGCATTCTCACCAGCAGTGAATGAAGGTTCCTTTTTTTCCACAGCCTCTCCAACACTTGTTATTACCTGTCTTGTGATAATAGCCAATTTAACAGGTATGCAATGATATGTCATTATAGTTTTGATATGTATTTCTCAAATCACTAGTGAAGATGAGGATTTTTTCATATATCTTTTAACCAGTTATGTGTCTTCTTGGGAGAAGTGTCTGTTCAGGTTTGCTCCCCATATTTTCATCTGATTGTTTGTTTGATTGTTGAAGACCTTTGTGGTTCTTTATATATTTTGAATATTAACCCCTCTCAGAGCTGTTGTTTGCAAATATCATCTCCCATTTTGTTGGCTACCTATTTGTTTTGTTGCAAGTTTCTTTTGCTGTGCAAAACTTTTTAATTTGATATAGTCCCATTCATTTATTTTTGCCTTTATTTCCCTTGCCTTTGAGCTCAGATTCATAAATTGTTCTCTATGGTCAAGGTCCATGAATTTAATACCTATGTTTTCTTCTATGAACTTTATTGTTTCAGATCTTATATTTAGGTCTTTGATCTATTTTGAATTAATATTTGTGCAAGGGGACAAACTATAGTCAAGTTTTATTCTTTCACATGTAGCTTTCCAGCACCATTTATTGAAGAGGCTTTCTTTTTCCATTATGTGTTTTTGGCTCCTTTGTTGAAGATGATTTGTTCATAAATATGTGGTTTTATTTCTGGGCTCTCGATTCTGTTCCATTGGTCTGTATGTCTGTTTTCCTGCCAATACCATCTATTTTGATTACTGTGGCTCTATAGTATAATTTGAAGTCAGGTATTGTGATACCTCAGCTTCATTCTTTTTCCTCAGGATTGCTTTAGCTATTCAGGGTTTTTATGGTTCTATACAAACCTGGTGACTTTTTTTGTTCTCTTTATTTTAAAATGACATTAGGATTTTGATGAGGATTGCATTAAGTTTATATATTGCTATATATAATATGGCTGATCCTTCCAATCCATGGATATGGAATACTTATCCATTTCATTGTGTCTTTTCAATTTCTTTCAGTAATGCTTTGTAGTATTCAATATCTAGGTCCTTGACATCTTTTGTTAAGTTTATTCCTAGGAATTTAATTATATTTTGTTGCAGCAAAAAGAAACTGTATTTTTTTAGTTCATTTTTGAAAGTTTCATCCTTGGTGTATAGGAAAACAATAGACTTCTGTATATTAATTTTGTATCCTGAGTCTCTACTGTATTGGTTTATTGTTTTTAATAGCTTTTGGTGGAGTCTTTGGGGTTTTCTATATACAGGATCATATCATCTGCAAAAAATGATACCTTTGCTTCTTCTTTCCCAATATGGGTGCAGAAGGAAAGTACGTCAACATAAGAAAAGCCATATATGACAAACCATCAGCTAATATACTAAATGGTAAAAAAAAAAAAAAATGAAGACTTTTCTTCTAAAATCAAGAATAAGGCAAGGTTGCCTAATCTTTCCACTCTTATTAAACATAGTTCTGGAAGTTTTAGCCAGAGCAATCAGGCAAGAAAAAAAAATAAAAAGAATCCATATCAGGAAATTAAGAAGTACAGATATCACTTTTTGCAGATGGTATGATCCTGTATATAAAAAACTCCAAAGACTCCACCAAACAACTATTAAAAATAATAAACCAGCCTGACCTGTGGTGGCGCAGTGGGTAAAGCGTCAAACTGGAACACTGAGGTCCTCCGTTTTGGGTTCAAAACCTTGGGCTTGCCGGGTCAAGGCACATATGGGAGTTGATGCTTCGTGCTCCTCCCCCACTTCTCTCTCTCTCTCTCTCTCTCTCTCTCTCTCTCTCTCTTTAAAATGAATAAATAAATAAAGATAACTAAAATATTTTTTTAAATAAAAATAAATAAAAAAATAAAAATAATAAACCAATAGAGTCGCAAAACACAAAATCAACATACAGAAGTCTATTGCTTTCCTATACACCAAGGATGAAACTTTGAAAAATGAACTAAAAAAACTAATCCCTTTTACATTTCAACAAAATAATAAAATAAATTAAATATCTAGTAATAAACTTAACAAAAAATTTAAAGATCTATGTACTGAAAACTATAAAACATCATTAAAAGAAATTGAAAAAGACACAATGAAATTGAAAAATATTCTATGTTTATAAATGGGAAAGCTCAACTTATTTTAAATGGCCATATTTCCCAAAGCAATATACAGATTTAATGCAATCCTCATCAAAATCCCAATGTCATTTAAAAGAAAAATAAAACAAAAAAAAATCACTACGTTTGTATAGAACCATAAAAACCCTGAGTAGCCAAAGCAATCCTGAGAAAAAAGAACAAAGCTAGAGGCATTACAATACCTGACTTCAAATTATACTACAGAGCCACAATAATCAAAACAGCATGGTATTGGCAGAAAAACAGACATGCAGACCAATGAATCAGAATCGAAAGCCCAGAAATAAAACCACATATACATGAACAAATCATCTTCAACAAAGGAGCCAAAAACACACAATGGAGAAAAGAAAGCTTCTTCAATAAATGGTGCTGGAAAAATTGGAAAGCCACATGTGAAAGAATAAAACTTGACTATAGTTTGTCCCCCTGCACAAAAATTAATTCAAAATAGATCAAAGACCTAAATATAAGATCTGAAACAATAAAGTTCATAGAAGAAAACATAGGTATTAAATTCATGGACCTTGACCATAGAGAACAATTTATGAATCTGAGCTCAAAGGCAAGGGAAATAAAGGCAAATGAATGGGACTATATCAAACTAACCAGTTTCTGCACAGCACATGAAGCTGACAACAAAACAGGAAGGCAGCCAACTAAAATGGAGAAATGATATTTGCAAACAACAGCTCTGAGAGGGGTTAATATCCAAAATATATAAAGAACTCACAAAGTTGAACAAACAAACAATCAGATGAAAATATGGGGAGCAGCCTGACCTGTGGTGGTGCAGTGGATGGAACGTCGACCTGGGAACGCTAAGGTCGCCAGTTCAAAACCCTGCACTGGTCTGGTCAAGGCACATATGGGAGTTGATGTTTCCAGCTCCTCCCCCCTTTCTCTCTTTCTCTCTCTCTCTCACTCTGTGTTTCCTCTCTAGAATGAATAAAATAAAAAGAAGTTAAAAAAAAAAAAAAGAAAAGAAAATATGGGGAGCAAACCTGAACAGATACTTCTCCCAAGAAGACACACAGATGGCCAACAGATATATGAAAATATGCTCATCTTCACTAGCTATTAGAGAAATGCAAATCAAAACCACAATGAAATACCACCTCACACCTGTTAATTGGCTATTATCACAAGACAGGTAATAAGTGTTGGAGAGACTGTGGAGATAAAGGAACCCTCATTCACTGCTGGTGGGAATGCAAATTAGTACAACCAGTATGGAAGAAAGTATGGTGGTTCCTCATAAAATTAGGAACAAAGCTACCATAGTTTTGGGGGTAGATGCCCAGCAATCCTTCTACTGGGCATCTACCCCCAAAACTCAGAAACAATGGTTCGTAAAGACACAGGCAGCCCCATGTTCATCTCAGCATTGTTCACAGTGGCCAAGACATGGAAACAACCAAAGTGTCCCTTGATAGAGAATTTGATAAAGAAGAAGGGGTACATATATACAATGGAATACTACTCAGCCATAGGACATGATGACATAGTGACATTTATAATAACTTGGATGGACCTTGAGAACATTCTACTTAGCAAAATAAATAAATCAGAAAAAGCTAAGAACTGTATGATTTCACACATAGGCGGGATACAAAACTGAGACTCATGGACATAAATAAGAGTGGTGTGGTTATCAGGAGGAGAAGGATGTGGGGAGGAGTGATGAGGGGGTGTTGGTGAAAGGTACAAAGAGGAACAAATATAAGGTGACGGAAAATGATTGGACTTTGGGTGATGGGTACACAACATAATCAACTGTTTAAATGATGTGGAAATGTTTACCTGAAATCTATGAGCCCTTGTTGATCAATGTCACGCTGTTAAACTTAATTTTCTAAATAAACAAAGAAAAGAAAATATGCTCCAGAGAATGGTCGTTTTACAGCTTTTTTACAAATTAGAGTCAAAGGAAGAGATGTGGGGATGTTACTTGAAACTCATTGGTGGTAGATGAGGAAGCTGGAAGAAAGCAAAGCAGTGAAATCTCTCAGATTAAATAAGGAACAAGATGGAGAGACAAGTACTTTTATATTTGTTGGCACAGGGTAGATAACAATTAATATTTGCAAATAGAGAATGTATTCAGGTAACAAGATAACAATAAGATGTTCTGTGGTCTTGTGCTATAATGTGATTTTGTGCCGTGAGGGTTCTAAAAAAAACCAATTACTCTGACAATTTAAAGGTATGTTATCTTAGATACGTAATTACAATAGACAGGTTCACTTTATGGTAAAGTTTGACCTTTGTCAAGAAAGTTATAGGTCTA
This sequence comes from Rhynchonycteris naso, assembly GCA_037038555.1. NCBI lineage: Eukaryota > Metazoa > Chordata > Mammalia > Chiroptera > Emballonuridae > Rhynchonycteris > Rhynchonycteris naso. The sequence goes on from CM073003.1 coordinate 23,685,759, forward strand.
AGATATTCCTACATGCCATGATCTGCCTTTAATCAGAAATTTTAATATTCAGATTTTCCTATGTGGTTGCCCTAGGTCTCTGAGTTTTCAAGGTGTGCCATGTAGGCCTCCCCTGGGCATGTCAAGGTTAGTATATGGCCCCTTTATATCCTCAACTTAGTAGCCAAGAAAGTTTTTTTCCACATGAGTAATACCACTTACGACTATTCTATCTATAAAAAAAGAACAAATTACTTACTATGATATATGTCAATTGAGAAGAAACTATTCTTAAGAGATCCATGTTGCCCATAAAATGAGCTGGAACTTTCAAATATTTCTGATCATATTGGAAAAATCTTTGTAAAGAAAAAGGACAAAGGGAGAGATTGTATAACAGCAGAAAGCTTAATAAAATGGTTTTTTAAATTGTATAGAAAAGTTGAACTCAAATAAATGGAAATTCCAGGGAGTAAATAGAAAGCGAAGATTATATTTCCAGTCTGAAAATAACTAAGTATCCGACTCTGAGCCTTTGACCTCTGTAATCAGGAGCTCTTCTTCAGTCTAGGACAACTGGCCTGATTGTAGTTTCCTTCACAAAGAATGCTTTCAGAACCTGTTTGATGTCTTCGTTCCTGAGACTGTAAATGAAGGGGTTCAGCATGGGTGTGACCACGATGTACATCACTGACGTTGTTGCACTTGAGTGTGAGCTGTGGGTAGCAGAAGAGCTGAGGTACATGGCTAGCAATGTATAATAAAATAAGGAGACAACTGAGAGGTGAGATGCACAGGTAGAAAATGCTTTATACTTCCCCTGAGCTGATGACATTCCATGTATGCAGGACACTATCTTAGAGTAAGAGTAAAGGATCCCAGTGAAAGGAGAGCTGCAGCACACATCACCATGTTATTAAGAAAAGTGTCAGAGCAGGTGAGTTGAATCATCTGATTGAGTTCACAGATAAAGTGAGGGATTTCCAGGTCTTCAGAGAAAGAGTCTCAACATCATTAAGCTTTATAACAAGGAATTCAGGACACTAATGATCCAGGACACTACAACCAGCAGTGCACAGAGCTAGGAATTCATGATGACCATGTAGTGCAGGGGCTGGCAGATGGACACAAACCTGTCATAGGCCATCACAGTCAGGAGACATATGTCCATCACTGCAAAGAATATGAGAAAATAAACCTGTGTGATGCAGCCTTCCTAGGTTATGACCCTGCTCTGAGACTGCATGTTCAGCAGCATCTTCGGGATGGTGGTGGAGGTGAAGCAGTTGTCCACTAGGAACACATTGCAGAGAAAGAAGCACATGGGCGTGTGCAGGTGGGAGTCTGAGCTGACAGCCAGGATGATGAGCAGGTTCCCCAGAACAGTGACCAGGTATATGGACAGAAAGAGCCCGAATATGAGGGGCTGCAGGTCTGGTGCCTCTGAGAGTCCCAGGAGAAGAAAGTCTGAAACTTCTGTAAGATTCCCTAGTTCCATGTGGTTGGGGTGACTAACAGAATATAGGAAAAGTATATGACTAATTTTCACACAAGCAAGCATTAAGTAACCTAGCTCAATGCTACCATCTATATATTTTTTTAATTTTTTTTTTATTTATCATTTTTTTAGAGAGGAGAGAGAGTGACAGAGAGAGAGAGAGAAAGGGGAGGAGCAGAAAGCATCAACTCCCATATGTGCCTTGACCAGACAAGTGCAGGGTCTTGAACCGGCAACCTCAAGCATTGCAGGTCCACACTTCATCCACTGCACCACCACAGGTCAGGCCCATCTATATTTTAGAATCAAGAAATTAATTTCTGGTCTGACTCTGACCAGATGGTGGTACAGCAAATAGAGCATTGGACCGGGACACAGAGGACCCAGGTTCAAAACCCCAAGGTCACCAGCTTGAGCACAGGCTCATATGGCTTGAGTGCGAGCTCACCAGCTTGAGCATGGGGTTGCTGGCTTGAGTGTGGGATCATAGACATGACCTCATGGTCACTGGCTTGAGCCCAAAGGTCACTGGCTTGAAATCCAAGGTCGCTGGCTTGAGCAAGGGGTCACTTGCTCTGCTGTAGCCTCCCCGGTCAAGACACATATGAGAAAGCAATCAATGAACAACTAAGGTGCCGCAACAAAGAATTGATGCTCCTCATCTCTCTCCCTTCCTGTCTCTGTCCCATCTGTCCCTCTTTCTGTCTCTCTCTCTGTCTCTGTCACAAAGAAAAAAGAAGTTAATTTTCATATTTGGTTATGATCTGGTCTCCTTTAAGACATCCGTAATGCCATTCATTTTAGTTCTTTTTCCATGCGAATACACATTAAGAATTATTGTGTTTTATTCAATTCTTTCAGTAAGAAAATTAAAATAAAGAAGCAATGATGGGGAACGCCAAGATGGCAATGGAGTAGGCGGACGTACCAACTTCCAACTCCCAGAACCAAAGTAGATTATAACTTAATTTTAAGAACCATCATGTGGATAAACCAACTTTGAACTAAACTAAGTAGTCTCTTCAACCAAGGAATACAGAAGAAGCCACATTGAGACTGGTAGAAAAAGCGAAAACGCGAAGAGGGCTGCCCAGCTCCTGGAGCGAATGGCAGCCCGGAGAGACCTGTGTGGCGGGAGGAGAGTTTAGCGAAGAGGGAGGGACCTGGGTCCCAGGAACAAAGTCCCAGCCTGCAGCCCCAGAGCCTAGAAGAGGCGTTTGGACATATTGAGCTGTGAAACAAGTGAGGATACTGTTTGTAAGAAAGAAACAGTTCTCTCAGACCCAAGATTCTTCTTAAAGGGACAGCCCAGAAAACCTCTCTCACAGCCACTCACCCGGGGCTCCGGGGAACGGGGACAGAGGAGAGGACCAGAGCAGTGGGAAGAGAGTGTGGACTGGAAGGCACAGGGAGAAACACTCTGAGAAACAGCCACCCTAACCCCTGGGCTGAGTCACTTCCCTAATTGAAAATGAATATTTCCCCTGGAACTAGCAATACCAGCAAAGGGAGACAGGACACCAGCCAAACAAGCTCTCCTGCAGCACTTAGAGCAGAGCTGCTTAGATGGAGGGAGCTTCCAGGACTACAGTATGGAGTGTTAGGGTCTGAGCTGCAGTGCACCCACCCACACTGCTGAGGGCTTGCTGGAGGGCAGCCCCCATAAGGATGACATCTGACTTCTCAACAGAAACACTTGAGGCCAGAAGGGAATGGCAAGATATATTCAAAGTAATGCAGAACAAGAACCTACAACCAAGACTACTTTATCCAGCAAGTCTAACGTTTAAAACTGAAGGAGAAATAAAGAGAATTTATTAAAACCAAACCAATTCTGCAAGTGATGCTAAGGGGCCTGTTGTGAACAGTTCAAAGGGGGAAAAGAATACAGCTTTAAAGAATAAAATGGCAATAAACAACTACATATCAAAAATAACCTTAAATGTAAATGGATTAAATGATCCAATCAAAAGACATAGGGTAGATGTGTGGATAAAAAAACAGGACCCATACATATGCTGTCTACAAGAGACACACCTTAAAACAAAAGATGCACATAGACTGAAGGTAAAAGGATGGAAAAAAATATTTTATGCAAATGGAAATGAAAAAAAAGCCAGGATAGCAATACTTATATCTGACAAAATGGACTTTAAAACAAAGGCTGTAGTAAGAGATAAAGAAGGACACTACATGATGATAAAGGGAACAATTCAACAGGAAGATATAACTATTATAAATATCTACGCACCAAATATAGGAGCCCCGACATACAAAAAGCAGACTTTGATGGATATAAAGGGTGAGATTAACAGCAATACTATAATAGTAGGGGATTTCAATACCCCACTAACATCACTGGATAGATCCTCAAGAAAAAAAATAAAGAAACAGCAGACTTAAAGGATACACTAGATCAACTCGATTTAATAGATATCTTCAGAACTTTTCACCCTAAAGCAGTAGAATATACATTCTTCTCAAGCACTCATGATACATTTTTTAGGATAGACCACATATTAGGACAAAAAAATGGTCTCAACAAATCTAAGAAGATTGAAATCATATCAAGCATTTTCTCTGATCACAATGCCATAAAACTAGAAATTAACCACAAAAGAAAAACTGAAAAATACTTAAACACTTGGAAACTAAATAGCATGTTATTAAATAATGAATGTATTAACAATGAGATCAAAGAAGAAATAAAAAAGTTTCTAGAAACCAATGATAATGAGCATACATCATCTCAAAATTTATGAGACACAGCAAAGCAGTACTGAGAGGGAAGTTTATTGCACTACAGACATACCAAAAGAAGCTAGAAAAAGCTCGAATAAGCAACCTGGCCCTGCATCTAAAAGAACTAGAAAAACAACAGCAAATAAAACCCAGAACCAGTAGAAGGAAGGAAATAATAAAGATCAGAGCAGAAATAAATGACATAGAGGCTAAGGAAACAATACAAAGAATCAATGAAACCAGGAGCTCGTTCTTTGAAAAGGTAAACAAGATTGATGAACCTTTAACTAGACTCACCAAGAAAAAAAAGAGAGAGGACTCAAATAAATAAAATTAGAAATGAGAGTGGAGAAATAACAACAGACACAACAGAAATACAAAGTATTGTAAGAAAATACGATGGAGAACTCTATGCCAAAAAATTAGACATCCTAGGTGAAATGGACAAATTTCTTGAATCATATAATCTTCCAAAAATCAATCTGGAAGAATCAGAACACCTAAACAGACCAATTACAACAAATGAGATAGAAACAGTTATTAAAATACTCCCAACAAAGAAAAGTCCTGGGCCTGATGGCTTTACAAGTGAATTCCACCAAAAATTCAAAGAAGAACTAACTCCTATCCTCCTCAAGCTATTTCAAAAAATTCAAGAGGAAGGAATACTTCCAAACTCCTTTTATGAGGCGAGCATAATTCTGATCCTAAAACCGGGCAAAGACAACACAAAGAAAGAAAACTATAGGCCAATATCGCTGATGAATTTAGACACTAAAATTCTCAACAAAATATTAGCCAACGGGATCCAGCAATATATGAAAAAAATCATACACCATGATCAAGTGGGATTTATTCTGGAGAGGCAAGGCTGGTTCAATATTAGCAAATCAATCAATGTGATTCATCACATAAACAAAAGGAAGGACAAAAATCACATGATAATTTCAATAGATGCAGAAAAAGCATTTGATAAAATCCAGCACCCATTCATGCTCAAAACTCTCAGTAAAGTGGGAATACAGGGAACATTCCTTAACATGATAAAGGCCATCTATGACAAACCCACAGCAAACATCATACTAAATGGGCAAAAATTAAAAGCAATCCCCTTAAGATCAGAAACCAGGCAGGGGTGCCCCCTTTCATCACTCTTATTCAACATAGTTCTGGAAGTCCTAGCTACAGCAATCAGACAACAAGAAGAAATAAAAGGCATCCAAATTGGAAAAGAAGAAGGAAAACTGTCATTATTTGCAGATGATATGATATTGTATATAGAAGACCCTAAAGTCTCAGTCAAAAAACTACTGGACCTGATAAATGAATTCAGTAAGGTGGCAGGATATAAAATTAATACTCAGAGGCATTTTTATATACCAACAATGAACTGTCAGCAGAAGAAATTAAGGAAACAATCCCCTTCACTATTGCAACCCTAAAAATCAAGTACCTAGGAGTAAATTTAACCAAGGAGGTTAAGGATTTGTACTCGGAAAATAATAAAACATTGATAAAAGAAATCAAGGAAGATACAAACAAGTGGAAGCATATACCGTGCTCATGGTTAGGAAGAATAAACATCATTAAAATCTCTATATTACCCAAAGCAATTTATAAATTCAATGCAATACCAATTAAAATACCAATGACATACTTCAAAGATATAGCACACATATTCCAAAAATTTATATGGAACCAAAAAAGAACACGAATAGCCTCAGCAATCTTAAAAAGAAAAAATAAAGCAGGAGGTATCACTCTTCCAGATATCAAGGTTTACTACAAGGCCATTGTACTCAAGACAGCCTGGTACTGGCATAAAAACAGGCACATAGATCAATGGAACAGAACAGAGAACCCAGAAATAAACCCACACCTTTATGGACAACTGATATTTGACAAAGGAGGAAAGAACATACAATGGAGTAAAGACAGCCTCTTTAACAAATGGTGTTGGGAAAATTGGACATCTACCTGCAAAAAAATGAAACTACACCATCAACTTAAACCGTTCACAAAAACAAACTCAAAATGGATAAAAGATTTAAATGTAAGACGTGAAACCATAAGCATCTTAGAAGAAGACATAGGCAGCAAGTTCTCCAACATCTGTAGCAGCAACATATTTGCTGATTTATCTCCACGGGCAAATGAAATAAAAGGCAAGATAAACAAATGGGACTATATCAAACTAAAAAGTTTTTGCACAGCTAAAGACAATAAGAACAGAATAAAAAGACAAACCACACAATGGGAGAACATATTTGACAGCACATCTGATAAGGGGTTAATAACTAAAATTTATAAAGAACTTATAAAAAGCAACACCAGGAAGACAAACAACCCAATCAAAAAATGGGCAAAAGAAATGAATAGAAATTTCTCCAAAGAGGACATACAGATGGCCAATAGGCATATGAAAAAATGCTCAACATCACTAATCATTAGAGAAATGCAAATTAAAACCACAATGAGATATCACCTCACACCAGTCAGAATGGCACTTATCAGCAAAACAACACAGAATAAGTGCTGGCGAGGATGTGGAGAAAAGGGAACCCTTCTGCACTGCTGGTGGGAATGCAGACTGGTGCAGCCACTGTGGAAAACAGTTTGGAGATTCCTCAGAAAATTAAAAATCGAACTGCCTTTTGACCCAGCTATCCCACTTTTAGGAATATACCCTAAGAACACCATAGCACTGTTCGAAAAGAAGAAATGCGCCCCCATGTTCGTGGCAGCATTGTTCACAATAGCGAAGATCTGGAACCAGCCCAAGTGTCCGTCAGAAGACGAGTGGATTAAAAAGCTATGGTACATATATACTATGGAATACTACTCAGCCATAAGAAACGATGACATCGGATCATTTATAACAAAATGGATGTACCTTGATAACATTATACGGAGTGAAATAAGTAAATCAGAAAAAAAGAAAAACTGAGAACAGCACGATTACATACATAGGTGGGACATGAAAGTGAGGGTATGAGACATGGACAAGAGAGTGGTGGTTATGGGATGGGGGGAGGGAGGGAAGAATGGGATAGGGAGGAGGGGAGGGACGCAGGGAAAACCAGATTGAAGGTGACAGAGGACAATTTGACTTTTGGTGATGGGTATGCAACACAATTGAATGATAAGATAACCTGGAGATGTTTTCATTGTACATATGTACCCTGATTTATTGATGTCACCCCATTAGAATTAATAATAATAAAATATATATTAAAAAAAAAAAAAAAAAGACTTAGTGTGGTGATTACATTGTAATATATATAAATGTTGAATCACTGTATTGTACACCTAAAACTATTGTTATATTGTATACAGACTGCTTAAATAAGCAAACAAACAAAAAAAGTAAACTAAAGACTCTTCTAACACTATCCAAAAGCAAATACCTTACAGGTAGACACAGTAGTGAGTGTTATAATATTATATGCCAACTATGATTTAATATAAATAAATAAGTAAAGCAAAACCTTATCCAAAAAAAATTTAATAGTGACTTTAAATAGCTAACAAACCCACAAATTTTATTACTCAGCCTCATAGATAATGGAATAATTACAAAGTGAACCTCCTTAGTATATACATTTTCACCTACCAAATAAATATATCTTCATGTGAATTGCCAGAGTGAGAGAAGAACTGTGTGTCTCACATACTGCTGTGTGAAGGTGTGTTTGCAAGCCTTCCTTGGTCTGGAGTTTTCTCATCCATATAGAAACATAGTCTATTATGTCCCATCAGAAAATGTTTAAAATGCCCTCACATCACTGTACATTCCTCCACAGCAAATAACTGTCTATTCTTACTCATTGATGAAATCCAATTCCCTCTCTTAATTTGTTTTGCATTAATACCATTTAATTGTCAATATTGACACTTGCATTTTTTAGTGCAATGCTCACTTTCCTTTTAGAATCCTAAATAAGTGAATTCATTTATTAGTAAAGCTGGCCAACAACCACAGTGATCTCTGGTATTTAGGCTATGTTGGAACGGTTCTCAGGTGACTTCAGGTACAAGTTCTTGGCTTCCAGTCTCTCTGATCCTCTCCTGCCACATCTGTTGTGCTCTGAGACTCACCTGCATGGGAACTCTGAGAGGAAGATAACCTGAGCAATTGATGATGGAGATCAAAGCTCTGTCCCAGACAAGACAACAAGGAGTGCTCAAGCATTGGTCCCCCAGACAGATTCAGGACTCTAAAATCAACAACTACATTCTGTTCCACCCAAGGTGCTCGTGCTGAGGGTCTGCAGTAGAGGAGCTATTTACTGCTCCCTGTCAGCTCACTAGGCATATTTACTTGTTACTCACGTGATTCCCCTTGGGGACGCTGGTCTGGACAGAATGCAAAGTTTCTCTGCTGATTCTCTGTTCCTAAGAGACTATGTAATAAACCAGGTGAATACAGTTTTGACTAGTCCTTCTCCATGAACTGTCCTGCTTTCTGACATCTACACTTTCCAGCACTTCATCCCAAGTCTGAGCAAAAGTTTCTGAAAGATGGACCTAGAAAGTATATGCTCAGTGAAATAAATCAGTCACGGAAAGACAAATACCATGTGATTTCACTTATGTGTGGAAGGACAAAATGGAAACAGGCTCAGACACAGAGATCAGTCTGGTGATTGTCACATGGGAAGAAGTTTCTGGAACTGGGGAAAAAAGGTAAAGGGATTGAGAAGTACAAATTAGTAGTCACAGGAATGTAAACTACAGCATCAGAATATAGCCAATAATATTGGAATAACTGGATAAACCAGTTGCGTACTGGGAATATTGGTGAGGAACCTTATGTAAAGTATATGATTGTGTAACCATTACACTGTACACCTGAAAGCAATTCAAAGTAATACTGAATGTAATCTATATTTGAAAAAAGTAAGTCTAGTAGTAAGAAATTTATCTAACTGGTCCTTTGGTGTTCAAAGTATTGATTTATCAGGGACACAACCTCTAATATCTCTAGAAAATTACTATTTCCCTCTTTAAGAAAGGGGAGATATTTGGGGGAAGGTTAGTTTAAAACAGGGGTCCCCAAACTTTTTACACAGGGGGTCAGTTCACTGTCCCTCAGACCGTTGGAGGGACGGACTATAAAAAAAAACTATGAACAAATCCCTATGCACACTCCACATATCTTATTTTAAAGTAAAAAAAACAAAACAGGAACAAATACAATATTTAAAGTAAAGAACAAGTAAATCTAAATCAACAAACTGACCAGTATTTCAATGGGAACTATGGGTGCGGATGCATCCTGTGCTCCTCTCACTGACCACCAATGAAAGAGGTGCCCCTTCCGGAAGTGCAGCGGGGGCTGGATAAATGGCCTCAGGGGGCCACATCCGGCCAGTGGTCCGTAGTTTGGGGACCCCTGGTCTAAAACCTTGGGCACTATATTCCTTGGCTTCATGATCATTTAGCCAAAACAATTGGGAGTTTATAGTTATATTACAAGAGCTGCCATTTACTCCCTCATTATAAAGTTTCTTAAATATAGGAGATACATTTAGATTTTATGCACCTTAACCCAGCATAGCACATTATATCGATTGTGATATTTTTGTTTTACAGAACAATGCATTTGATGAGGCAGTACCTTCCCCAGTACAGAAATGGGGCCCAGAGGGATTGAATGTTGTGCTCAAGAGGACAAACCAAGAAAGGGGTGGGGATATGATTGGAGTTAGTCAGAATGCTTCCAGTTCTGAGATTCTGGGGCTGTGGTTCTCAAACAGAGATGATTTTGCACTGGGGATGTTTGTAATGTCTGAAGGGAGGCTGCTAAACACCAAATGCACAAGACAGCACCCAACCCCAATAGTTACTGAGCCCCAAGTGTCACCAGTGACAAGGTGAGAACGCCTATTCATTCTAGACCTGAACTTGTCCACTTCAGTGTGCATACAAATCACCAAAGTTTGTAATTCAAATGCAGATTCTGATTTCTCAGTCTCTACTAGACCAGGGACTGAATTTCTGACATCTCCCTGGTGATGTTGATGCTGCAGGTCCTCCTGCTCTGTAGACCACAGTTTGAGTTGCTAGGCTGTGACTCTGTGCCAGGTATAGATAATTTTAGGTTTACTCCACCAGGAATCTTTTGTGTATGTAATTTTTTTAATTGAATTTATTGGGGTGACAATGGTTAATAATTATGCAGGTTTCAGGTGCCTGATTCTACATCTCTGTACACCATATTGTGTGCTTACCCCCTCCAATTTAATTCTTCATCCATCACCATTTATCACCCCTATATCTTCCTCAATCTGCCTCAACCTCCCCAGCAATCACCACACTGTAGTCTGTGTTCATGAGCCTCTCTCTCCCTTTCTTTTTGGTCTTTATTTGCTCATTTCTTCCACCTACCACGTTCAGCGCTCAGCCCCCAGCCCCCAATCCCAACAGCTGTCCGCCTGCTCTATATGTATGAGTCTGTTTCTATTTTGCTTGTTAGTTTTGTTCATTAGATTCTACATATGAATGAAATCATATGATACAGTAATCCCTTGCCATATCACGGTTCACTTTTCGAGGTCTCAACCATATCACAGATTTTAAAATTGTATATAGCTAATTTTGTATCACATATTTTTTGCTGTATTGCAGGATTTTGCGGTATATAGGTATTTTTATATATTTATTATTTTAATTATTTCTGCAGTAAAATAAGCAAAATAAGTGTGCAAAAGGTTAATAACTGTGGAAAAGGTTTATAAGAATGTGGGAGGGTTTATAAAGCTTTAATATATATATATATATAAATAATAAAATAAATATAAGGTTGCTACTTTGTGGATTTTTGCCTGTCGCGGGGGTTCTGGAATCTAACCTCCATGACAGACGAGGGACCACTGCATTAAGTTGAGGTACTCTCCATTTATATTCATTTTATTGAATGTTTTTCATAACTCATAAATGGGTGTTGTATCTTGTCAAATGTGTCTGTATCTACTGATAGGATCATATGATTTTTATTTTTTAATTTTGTTAATGTTATTAAACCATCGTTGTATTTCTGAAATGAACCTTACTTGATCATGATGTATGATCCTTTAATGTTTTGTTGTATTTGCTTTCTTAATATTTTGTTGACAATTTTTGCATCTGTGTTCATCAGAGATATTGACCCTTATATATATATATGTTTATAATGTATTGTCCTTGCCTGGTTTTGAATCATGGTAATGTTGTCCTCATTAAATGAGTTAGGAAGCATTTCTTCTTTTTAGATTTTATGGAAAAACTTGTGAGAGGTTGGTATTAAATACTCTTTGAATATTTGGTAGAATTCACCAGTGAAGTCATCTGGTCTTGAACTCTCTGTTTTTTGTAAGGTTTTGAATTATGGTTTCATTTTCTTAACTAGATCAGTCTATTTGGGTTCCCCACTTCTTCATGATTCAGGGTAAGAAGGTTGTATTCTAAGAATTTGTCAATTTCTCCTAGGCTATAGAATTTGGTGGCATGTAGTCCTTCATAGTTTTCTTGTACAGTCCTTTGCATTTCTTTGGTGTCCATTGTAACTTTGCTTTCATTTCTGATTTTATTTATTTGAGTTTTCTCTCTTTCTTCCTTAGTGTGTCCAGCCATTTTTTTTTATTTTAAATTTTCCAAGTACCAGGTCTTTGTTTCATTAATTTTTATTGTCTTTTTGCTCAGATTTTTATTTTTTCTTCCTTTTACTGACTTTGTGGGGTTTTTTGCTCTTCTTTTTGTAGTTTGTTAAGAGTAACACTAGATTGTGTATATGAAATTTTTCTTTGTTTTTTGCAACAGAGACAGGGACAGACAGACAGGAAGGGAGAGAGATGAGAAGCATCAATTCTTTATTGCGGCACCTTAGTTGTTCATTTATTGCTTTGTCATATGTGCCTTGACCGGGGGGGGGGGGGCGATAGCAGAGCAAGTGACCCCTTGCTCAAGCCAGTGACTTTGGGGTCAAACCAGCAACCTTGGGCTTTAAGCCAGCGACCTTTGGGCTCAAGACAGTGACCATGGGGTCATGTTTATGATGTGACCCTGAACTCAAGCTGGTGAGCCCATGTTCAAGCCAAATGAGACCGTGCTCAAGTCACCAACCTCGGGGCTTTAAATCTGGGTCCTCTGTATCCCAGTATAACGGTCTGTGCCACCGCCTGGTTAGGCATGGGTTTTTCCTTGGTTTTTAAGGTAGACCTGTAAAGCTATAAACTTTCCTTTTAGTATCACTTTTGCTATATCTTAAAGTTTTGATATCTCATGTTTTCATTTTAGTTTGTCTCCATGTATCTTTTGATGTATTTTATTTCTTCTTTGACCCAGTAGTGGTTCAATAACATGTTGTTTAATCTCCATATATTTGTAGTATTTCCAGCTTCCTTCTTGTAGTTAATTTCCAGTTTTATACCATTGTAGTCAGAAAATATTTTAGTCTTTTAAGATTAGTTAAGGGTAATTTTCCACTTCAACATATGGTCTCTCTTTGAAAATATTTTGTGCAGATGGAGAAGAACGTGTATTCTGTCATTTTAGGTTGGAAAGTTCTATAAAATCAATTAAGTTTATTTCAGTGGTTCTTAACCTGGGTTCTATCAAACCCTAGGGGTTCAATGAGTCAGTCTCAGGGGTTCGGAGAAGCCTCTGCTGCAGAGGCCAGAATAAAGTAATACTGTAATTTGTTGTGAGTTCGTGCACTTTGTTGGTTTTGTTCTTTGAGCAAGGTGATGTTCATGCATGGCTCATTTTGTGCACCAGTAAAAAAACATATACCTATGTCTTGAATTTGGAAAAAAAATCATAATTTATTTATCACTAAAGAAGGGTTTGGTGAATGCACATATAAAACTGGTGGGTTTGGTACCTCAAAAAAAAACCAGAACCACTGGTTTAATGTGACATTTAAGTCCCTTATTTCCTTATTGCCTTTCTGCCTGGATGATTTATCTATTGTCAATAGTGGGGTATTCAAATTCCCTACTATACTTGTATTTTCTTAATTTTATTTAAAAATTTAAATTTAACAGGGTGACACTGATCAATAAGAGTACATAGGTTTCAGGTAAGTATTTCTATAGCATTTGAACTGTTGATTATGTTGTATACCCATCACCCAAAGTCAAATCATTTTCCATCACCTTATATTTGTCCCTTTTTACACCCTTCCTTCAATCCCTTCCCCAAGATTCCCATATCACCCTCCCCCTGGTAACCACTTCACTTTTATCTATGTCCATGAGTTTCAGTTTTATATCCCACCTATGTGTGAAATCATACAGTTCTTAGCGTTTTCTGATTTACTTATTTCACTCAGTATAATGCTCTCAAGTTCTATCCATGTTGTCATGAATGGCACTATCTTCATTCCTTATGGCTGGGTAGTATTTCATTGTATATATGTATTATACAGTGTGTCTGTAAAGTCATGGTGCACTTTTGACTGTTTGACAGGCCAAAAGTGCACCATGACTTTACGGACACACTGTATTTTCTTTATCCAATCCTCTAACAAGGGACACTTTGGTTGTTTCTGTGTCTTGGCCACCGTGAATACTGCTGCAATGAACATGAAGGTGCATGTGTCTTTATGTACCAGTGTTTTTGAGTTTTGGGGGTAGATATCCAGTAGAGAGATTTCTGGGTCATAAGGTAGTTCTATTCTTAGTTTTTTGAGGAACCACCATACTTTCTTCCATAATAGGTGTACTAAGTTGCATTCTTACCACCAATGAATGAGAGTTCATTTTTCTCCACAGCCTCTTCAACACTTATTACCTGTCTTGTTGATAATAGCCCATCTAGCAGGTGTGAGGTGGTATCTCATTGTAGTTTTGATTTGCATTTCTCTAATAGCTAGTGAAGATGAGCATCTTTTCATATGTATGTTGACCATTTGTATGTCTTCTTGAGAGAAGTGTCTGTTTAGGTCCTCTCAAGGCCTTGGAAACATTATACTGAGTGAAATAAGTAAATTAGAAAAAGCTGAGAACCGTATGATTTCACACATAGGTGGGATATAAAACTGAGACTCGTGAACATAGATAAAAGTGAAGTGTTTACCAAGGGGAAGGGGTTTTGTGGGAGGGAGTTGGGTGAAAGATGTAAAGAGGGACAAATATACTGTGACAGAAAATGATTTGACTTTGGGTGATGGTATACAATACAATCAACAGTTAAAATGTTATAGAAATGTTTACCTCAAACTTATGTACTCTTATGATCAATGTTACCCAGTTAAATTTAATTTTCTAAATAAATTTTTTTTTTTAAAGAATGAAAGGGACCTGCTCTTGACAGGTTTCTTTGTCTCAAATGTTGGAGGAAATGTTAGCTCAGGGTTGAGATAAGGGGGTAGAAGTTTAGACCTCTGGAAAGCAGGTGGATCAAGGACAAAGCTTGCCAGGCGGGTCCTGGTTGGGCACCTGCAGGAGTCTGACTCTCTACCACCCCGTTTCTCATTTCAGAAAAATACAAAAAAAAAAATAGAAAAGAGGAATCATGCTAATTTATAAATGATTATTTAAAGGAAGAGAAAATATGAATTAAGTAACAAAATAACATTAAATCTTTATATAAACAAACTAGAGCCTGACCAGGCGGTGGCGCAGTGGATAGAGCGTGTTGGACTGGGATGCGGAGAACTCAGGTTTGAGACCCCGAGGTCGCCAGCTTGCGTGCGGGTTCATCTGGTTTGAGCAAATCTCACAAGCTTGGACCCAAGGTCACTGGCTCGAGCAAGGGGTTATTCAGTCTGCTGAAGGCCCGCGGTCAAGGCACATATGAGAAAGCAATAAATGGACCATTAAAGTGCCACAACGAAAAACTGATGCTTCTCATCTCTCTCCATTCCTGTCTATCTGTCCCTATCTACCCCTCTCTCTGACTCACTCTCTGTCTCTGTAAAAAAAAAAAAAAAAAATTAGATAAACCCAAAGTTTTTAAAAGGTTTGTTCAAGGCCCTGGTCAAGTAGATCAGTTGGCTAGAGCATTGTCTCAATAGGCCAAGGTTGCATGTTCAATCCCAGATCAGGGCACATGTAAGAATCAACCAAAAAATGCATAAATAAGTGAAGAAAAAAAATCAATGTTTGTATGTCTCTTGCCTCTCTGAAAATAAAAATGTTTAACATTTTTCCAAAGTTTTTGGGTTTTTTATTTAATTTATTGTGTTTACATATATGCTAGTGTCGCCCCAAATGCAGCCCCTCCTCAAAGTTTTTTTTTTTTCATTTTAGAGAGAAAGAGAGAGAAGGGAGGGAGGAGCAGGTAGCATCACCTCTCATATGTGCCTTGACCAGGCAAGCCCAGGGTTTCGAACCAGCAACCTCAGTGTCCTGCATACTTGGAATCCCATCAGCTCAGGGAAAATATAAAGCATTTTCTACCTGTGCATCTCACCTCTCAGTTGTCTCCTTATTTTATGGAACATGCCTAGGCGTGTACCTCGGCTCTGCTGCTACCCACAGTTCACACTCAAGTACAACAGCCTCAGTGATGTACATGATGATCACACCCATGCTGAACCCCTTCATCTACAGTCTCAGGAACAAAGACATCAAACAGGCTCTGAAAGCATTCTTTGTGAAGGAAACTACAATCAGGCCAGTTGTCCTAAACTGAAAAAGTGCCCATGATTCCAGAGGTCAAAGGCTCAGTCAGATATTTAATTATTTTCAGACTATTGAAGTAGAATCTACTTTTTCTATTTATTTCTTGTAATTTCAATTTCTTTGACCTTAACTTCTCTATTTAATTTCAGTAACTCACTTTATTAAGCTTCCTTTTCTCTCTTATATGCCCCAGTTTTTTTCTTTGTTGTTTTTCTACTTTCCCAAATTTATTTGTATCATGGATCAGAAATATTTAGAAAATTCCCTTTAACTAATGAGACAACATGGGATTTTTCAGAATAATTTTTCTCAAATGACATATGTCATACCAAATAATTTTTTTACTAAAAGAATCATCCTGAATTATTTTACTCCTATTGAAAACACTCCACATAATGACCAAAGCAATATAAACAATGTTTTGAAAGAGGAAAACCTGAGACCATGATTTTTCACTTTTATGTCTGACATTCCTTTGTGCATCACTATCTTAACTGCTCTTCCTGATATTGTAGACTCTAACATACGGGTATGTTCAATAGCTGGTCACTGGGTTTTATTCTCCTTGTGAGGATCCTGTTCTCTTTCAGCTCAGTGTTCACAATCTCAACCTTAACCTCTCGCAGAATGATTATCAAATACATGTCTCCACGAGGACTCTTCATTGAAAGACAAATTTTGATAAATAGGTTGACCTAATATGACCTTAAAATCACAGATGACCTTCAGTACAGTGAAGCAAAATTTTAAATCACATAGTGTATTTTTATGCAAAATATTTTTCTTCATGTTGTACATCTAGTCACTGGAGTACAAAAGATTGGCACCCATGTGCGAAGGGGTTTATGTATATAGGTAAAGAACTGATTGTGATTTTTCTTTTCTTTTTTTATTGAGTTATCTTTGTGTTTCTGCTCGTAAACATCCAGTGCTACCTATAATATGACCCCTTCTAAATTTTGCTGTATCCGCAGAAGGGACAGTGAATGATCATTGTCACTACCATATATCTCCATTATACTCAGGATTTTATCCATCTTTCATGATCAAAAATACCTCAAGAGAGAGTTTGCATTCCTGTCAATCATGTGAATCAGTGACCAGTTTTTCTGCATGAACATGTACAACCTTGAAACCTCCCCGTTACAGGAAAATAACTCCCAATAAGAGTTTTAAAATACAGCCTGACCAGGCGGTGGCGCAGTGGATAGGGCGTTGGACTGGGATGCGGAGGACCCAGGTTCAAGACCTGGAGCTTGCCAGCTTGAGCGTGGGGGGCCGATCTGGCTTGAGCAAAAGCTCACCAGCTTGGACCCAAGGTCGCTGGCTCCAGCAAGGGGTTGCTTGGTCTGCTGAAGGCCCGCGGTCAAGGCACATGTGAGAAAGCAATCAATGAACAACTATGGTGTCACTACGGCAACAAAAAACTAATGATTGATGCTTCTCACCTCTCTCTGTTCCTGTCTATCTGTCCCTATCTGTCCCTCTCTCTGACTCTCTCTCTCTTTCCCTGTAAAAAATAAATAAAACATTTAAAAAAAAATACAAGTTGTCTGTCATAGATACAAAAAACAAACTAATGGTTGCCAGCCGGAACAGGGGATTAGCAGGTTGGCTAGAAAAAGTGAAGGGATTAAGAAGTACAGATTAGTAGTCACAAACTAGTCGTGGGATAACAGGTACATCATAGGGAATAAAGTTAATAATACTGTAATAATTTAGTTATTACTAAGTATGACACCAGTCAGGTGCATAAAATCTTGGTGGGATCAGTTTGTAAATTATAGATTGTCTAATCATTCTGCTGTACACCTGAAACTAAATATGGGGTCCTCGGGTTATGACACATTTTATGACAGTGATGTAACCCGAATTTTGGTGTAAGTCAGAACACACTCTAGACTAAGTCATTTATCAATCCTAACACAGTTGTAAAATCATAATCTAGAATATAAAAACACAACTAAGCTACAGAAAAAGGAAAGAAAATATAAGAGCCATGAAAAGGACAAAAAAGTTGCCAAACAAAGCAACACAAAAGGAACAAAGGAACATAGTGCTTTTAACAGTCCAAAATGGCGCAGGTAAGCATACTTGAGGATGCCAACTCCCTCACTCATAGCCGCATCACTGTGTATTCTTCCACAGCGCAATCAAACTAGTTCGCCCATGTAGACTGTAAGTACGACCCTAATGGCATAAGCCAAAACACTCACGTCTCAATTTTTTAAAGTTTTTATGGGAATGAGCATTGTAAACTCAAAACATCATATGTTGAGACTGTCATAACCTGAGGACCTCCTGTATAAACTAATACTGAATGTCAACTGCAATTGAAAAATAAAATTAAAACAAGAATGTAATCATATGCCAGAAAATTTAGAAGAGAAATAATTTTTTTAATTTTTTTTTTTTTACAGAGACAGAGAGAGAGTCAGAGAGAGGGATAGACAGGGGCACACAGACAGGAATGGAGAGAGATGAGAAGCATCAATCAGCAGTTTTTCATTGCCGTTGCGACATCTTAGTTGTTCATTGATTGCTTTCTCACATGTGCCTCGACCACGGGCCTTCAGCGACCGAGCCACCCCTTGCTGGAGCCAGTGACCTTGGGTCCAAGCTGGCGAGCTCTTTGCTCAAGCCAGATGGGCCCGCGCTCAAGCTGGCAAGCTCAGGGTCGCGAACCTGGGTCTTCCTCATCTCAGTCCAACGCTCTATCCACTGCACCACCACCTGGTCAGGCTCTAAGTGGGTTTTGTAAACAAGGGTCAGAGTTCCAGGGGTGGCCTGTCTGGTCACTGCGCAGCGACTTCAGCCCCGGAACCTCTCTGGGCAGCTCTGCGCCTGCAGTCCTGCGTCTCCCCAGGTGGTGCGATGACCACAGGGAGGGTCATCAGGAGACCATCGTGACTCGGTCTACGGGGTTTGTACATGAGAAGACCTGTGGTCTCTAGGGTCCACAGTCCCTCCTTTCTCCTCAGGGGGACCTGATTTCTCCTAAATTTTCCAAATATTTGGGAAGCAGGGTCTACAGATCCGCGACCCTGTCCTCCCAGACTGTTTCTCTCAAGGAAGGAGCAATACATTTCTGAATTTCCAGATCCTTTGCGTTCCTGAATGCCAGTTGCCCTATCTGATTCACAGCATTATCATCAACTATTTATCACTTTTCCACGAAGCCATGGATTGATGTTTTTGTAGATTTGTTGTTGGTGGGGGCTTTCTCTGTGGATATTTTAGGAGAGGAAAGCTGGAATAGCATGAAATCCCCTTAAAGACTCTACTTTCAGGGATCATTACTATAGTTGGAAATCCCTATTCCTCTCCCCCAGGACCTTCCCTGGGCACAGACACCCCCCCGTAGGAGATCTTTTGGATGGAGGTTACTCTTTGGAAACTTTCTAGGGTGTTTTGTCCTGTGATCAGACCCCTCCCACATTTGTCATTTGAAAAGACTTAACGACTTATATATATTTTTTCCAGTAGGGATAACATACATTTCATTAGTAGAGCTTGAAAAACGACATAAAATAGTTCCAAACAGGCAAGAAAGAGGTGATTTTCAGAAGAAAAAAATAATTCAGTATTACTTTTCATTTGTATAGAATTCTTTTATTCTTTCCTCCCCTGTAGTAAGTTTCTGAGGTCATTTTTTACATTGAGTGTTTTCAAATAAAAATTCCAGGTTTAGACTTGCAAAGCAGAAGTGTTCACATGTGAGAAATTATTTATAAACCAATTACTTTTCTTCTAAATAGAAATAGCTGATATCTTTTTTCTGAAAAGATATTAGGGGTTTTCTAATTGAACTGGTAAAAGACCTCTTTTATTCCTTCCTTTCTCCATGGAAGCTGAGATTATATGATTTTGCTGGATTGTTCAAACACTGGATTTTGGTCACTTAAAATATCAAAGTGTTCCAAAGCAACTCTGATGGTGTGCAGAGACCTGAGGGCAGTATGCCTAACGTCCCCTTGAGTCTGCAAAGGGAAGTACTGTGCTTGAAGACCCACTAAATCTTCCTGGAGGGCCTCACCCTGCAGGTGTCCTACCTGCTCACACCCACCGTAGAAGGAGCCTGTACACTGAGAAGCTACAGCCCTGGAAAGCTGGGGTTGGAAGTGCAATGGGGGAGAGGGAGACCCTTCTGGGGGTTTAGTTGTGATTCCCCTAAGCCTGTTTGTAGGCCTAAGTTGGAGTTTTGCATATACAGTGTCAGTGCACTCAGTGCAATTTGTGCACATTGAGAAAGTCTGTGAAAGACAGGAGTCTGTGTCCTGGGTTGGAATTGTTAAATTTGGGAATTCATTTGGGTCAGAACCTTAAACTGAATCTAGCTAAGCATTTCCTCAAAAAACTGTGAGATGAAGCCTGAGAAAGGGAATGGTTCCATTATTCTGGAGGGTGGTGGAGCTCCCAGAGTTCATCCAAGGGCTACTCAGGTGTCCCTCTTTCCTTTTTCTGGGACCAGCCCACCCCAGGGGTTCTGACTCAACCTGGAGAGTCTAGAATGTGGAACCTTCTGCATTTGGCTTTTCTTTCATCCTGTGAGGAGCAGGCTACTCTCATGAGCTGATTCCCATACTTGTGTTTCTTTTCTTTGGACCCTTTATCCACTGAAGAGTGCAGCCCTTTGGCTCTAATTTTTCTGAGCACTTTGTGATTTTATTCCCTGAGTGCAAAAGAACATTTTTACTTTCTTGAACTTAAAAATGTAATAAGTTGATTGAGATATATGGTGGTATTGAGGCAAAATAATTGTGGAACTAAATAGAATTTTTGTTCCTTTTAGACAAGAACCCCAAGGTGTATAATGAATGTATTTGAGCTCTCAGGTCTATCTTTCCTTGTCACATCAGTGTTTGTAAGTGCATGTCCCTGGAGCACATTGAAATTTAAAAGGCTAAAGCAATTGAATTTCAAGTTTAAGGGACCTAAAGGAAACTAATCAAAGTCTTTAAAAATTCTACTACATTTAAGGAGCTAAACCCAAATGCCTATTGCATCAAAATGTGCTATTTAGTCCTGAAAATAATCCCATGTGAGATAAAGGGGAAGGAAAGAGTAGGGTGACTGCCACTTGTTCTTTTTTTTTTTTTAATTTCTTTTTATTTATTTATTTTAGAGAGGAGACAGAGAGAGAGAGAGAGAGAGAGAGAGAGAGAAAGCGGGAAGGAGCTAGAAGCATCAACTCCCATATGTGCCTTGACCAGACCAGTGCAGGGTTTTGAACTGGCGACCTCAGTGTTCCCAGGTCGAGGCTTTATCCACTGCGCCACCACAGGTCAGGCACCACTTGTTCTTTTAGTCAGCAAGAGATTTGAAAATTTTATTTTGTATAGATACACTTTTGTAACCCTTAGTGTTTAAAGGAATTAAATCTTAGAATGGGTTCCTATGTACACAAGTTAAACTTAAAGGCTAGTGAATAGTAAAGCATGTTTGTACAATTTTCTCTGTTTATTTTAAATAAATAAATCTGTAAGATAGAAAATTTTCACTTAAGAACACTCACTGGGATTCTTAGAAAGAAGTACTATTGGAGAGAGAAGATGACAGCGGAGTAGGCAGATGCACAGACTCCCATCTCACACCTCCAAACTGGATTACAAATTAATTTAGGAACAATCAGTGTGAAAAACCAACTTTGGACTAAAATAACAGGTCTCAAAAACCAAGGAGCAAAGAAGAAGCCACACCGAGCCTGGTAGGGAGTGCAGAGGTGTGGTGGGGGCTCCCCTGCTTCCAGGAGCAAAGAGGGGGCGAGACTGAGAACCCAGAAGGACTCATTACAAGGAGAGAGACCCTGAGAGACGGGGGCCCTCAGTCTCAAAACGAGAGACCCAGCATAGAAATTCAGAGACTGGAGGAGACAGATGGAAAGCATTGAGAGTGAGGGGAGAAGAGCAAAGATATGTGAGTGGGAAGTGCCATAGAAAGACGGAGCAGAAAATATTGCTCACAGCCACTTGCCTGGGGCCCTGGGGACAAGGAGAGCTGAGAGGACTGGCTTGTCTTCCAAAAGGAAAGTAGGGAGAGTGAGACAGACGGTGGCAGGTAGAGGAATGCATGGGATGACCTGAGAAGCTGACTCATGCAGTGCAGAGGTGGCCATAGCTGGGGGAGGGATTGATCCCTCCACAGAGCACAAGCCTAAAGTGGTTCCAGGTGACCCACCTTCAGAAAGCTCTCCAGCTCCAATCAGCACAAAAGACACAGCTGAAAGCAGGAAGTGGGGAGGAGGGGCAGTAAATAAAGTCTACAAGGAGATCTGAGATACACCTCCCCTACTGAAGCTGAGAAAGTGTCCCACCCCTGGAGAGCAGCTGGCAGAACACACCTTCAGAATCTCAGAGGTTACACCTACCGTTTTCCTGGATACAGTTTCAAATAAGCCCCCTGCTGAGATCAGTAAACAAGACTATCACTGAGTTAAGAAAACTATAAGGAAAACAAATCAAGACTTCAAAGTGGCTCTACTAGGCAAGGAGACTACAACTGGAACTAAACTACAAGCCATACACAGAACAATGGGAAGGCAAAGAAACATAAGTCATATGATTCAACAAGACAAATCATCAGAAAAAGTCCTGGACGAAATGGAAGAAATTAAATTACCAGACGCAGAGTATAAAATAATGATTGTTAGGATGCTTAAGGATCTCAAAGCTACAATGAATGGACTTAATGAATACCTCAATAAAGAAATTGTAAGCATCAGTCTGACCAGGCGGTGGCTCAGTGGATAGTGTTGGACTGGGATGTGGAGCACCCAGGTTCGAGACCCCAAGGTCGCCAGCTTGAGCGCGGGCTCATTTGGTTTGAGCAAAGCTCACCAGCTTGGACCCAAGGTCGCTGGCTCCAGCAAGGGGTTACTTAGTCTGCTGAAGGCCACAGTCAAGGCACATATGAGAAAGCAATCAATGAACAACTAAGGTGTTGCAACAAAAAACTGATGATTGATGCTTCTCATCTCTCTCTGTTCCTGTCTGTCCCTATCTGTTCCTCTCTCTGACTCTGTCTCTGTAAAAAAAGAAAGAAAGAAATTGTAAGCACCAGAAAGGACACAGAAATCATAAAGAAGAACCAGACAGAAATGGCAATCACGATATCAGAAATGAAGACTACACTACACTAAAAGAAATTAAAAGCAGGCTGGATGAAGCAGAGGATCAAATCAAGACTTAGAGGACAAGGTAAGCGAAAGCAGAGAAGCAGAACAGCAAAAAGAAAAGAGGATCAAAAAGTCTGAGAAAACTCTAAGAGAGCTCTGTGACAACATGAAGAGAAACAATATCCACATAATAGGGGTTCCTGAAGGAGAAGAGAAAGAACAAGGAATAGAGAAACTGTTTGAAGAAACTATAGCTAAAAATTTCCCTAAATTGATGCAGGAAAGAGTCACACAGGTTCAAGAAGCAGAGAGAACCCCATTAAAAAAGAACCCAAAGAGACCCACACCAAGACATATCATAATGAAAATACCAAAGCTAAGAGATAAAGAAAGAATATTAAAAGTTGGCCTGACCTGTGGTGGCACAGTGGATAAAGCGTCGACCTGGGAACACTGAGGTCGCCAGTTTGAAACCCTGCACTGGTCTGGTCAAGGCACATACGGGAGTTGATGCTTCCAGCTCCTCCCCCCTTTCTCTCTCTCTCTCCTTCTCTCTCTCACTCTGTGTCTCCTCTCTAAAATGAATAAAATAAAATAAAATAAAATTTAAAAAGAAATTTAAGAATATTAAAAGTTGTAACAGAAAAACTCAATCACCTACAAAGGAACTCCCATAAGGATGACATCTGACTTTTCAAGAGAAACACTTGAGGCCAGAAGGGAATGGCAAGAAA
The DNA here is from genome assembly GCA_037038555.1 of Rhynchonycteris naso. Taxonomy (NCBI): domain Eukaryota; kingdom Metazoa; phylum Chordata; class Mammalia; order Chiroptera; family Emballonuridae; genus Rhynchonycteris; species Rhynchonycteris naso. The sequence goes on from CM073003.1 coordinate 23,709,435, forward strand.
TATTCAAAGTAATGCAGAACAAGAACCTATAACCAAGACTTCTTTATCCAGCAAGATTATCGTTTAAAATTGAAGGAGAAATAAAAAGCTTCCCAGACCAAAAAAAAAAACTCAAGGAATTCCTCACAACCAAACCAATGCTGCAAGAAATGTTAAGGGGCCTGCTGTAGACAGAACAAAGCCGGGGGGGGGGGATGTAAATTTAAAGAAAAAAATGGCAATAAACAACTACATATCAATAATAACCTTAAATGTAAATGGATTAAATGCTCCAATCAAAAGACATAGGGTAGCTGAATGGATAAGAAAACAGGACCCATACATATGCTGTCTACAAGAGACCCACCTCAAAACAAAAGATACACATAGACTGAAAGTAAAAGAATGGAAAAAAATATTTCATGCAAATGGAAATAAAAGAAAAGCTGGGGTAGCAATACTTATATCAGACAAAATAGACTTTAAAACAAAGACTATATATAGTAAGGGATAAAGAAAGTCACTACATAATGATACAGGGAGCAATCCAACAGACAGAGATAACTATTATAAATATCTATGCACCTAATATAGGAGTACCTAAATATATAAAGCAGATTTTGATGGGCATAGAGGGAGAGATTAACAGCAGTACTATAATAGTAGGGGATTTCAATACCCCACTAACATCACTGGATAGATCCTCAAGAAAGAAAATTAATAAAGAAACAGCAGAATTAAGGAACACACCAGATCAACTGAATTTAATAGATATCTTCAGAACCTTTCACCCGAAAGCAGCAGAATATACATTCTTTTCAAGTGTGCATGGTACATTCTCTAGAAGAGACCACATATTAGGGTATAAAATGAGTCTCAACAAATTTAAGAAGATTGAAACCATATCAAGCATCTTCTCTGACCACAATGGCATACAACTTAAATCAACTACAATAGAAAAACTGAAAAACACTCAAACACTTGGAAACTAAACAGCATGTTATTCAATAACAAATGGGTCAACAATGAGATCAAGGAAGAAATAAAAAATGTCCTTGAAACAAATGAAAATGAGCATACAACAACTCAAAATCAGGGTGACACAGCTAAAGCAGTCCTGAGACGGAAGTTCATAGCATTACAAGCATGCCTTAAGAAGCTAGAAGAAGCTCAAATAAACAACTTAATCCTTCAACTAAAAGAACTAGAAAAAGAACAGCAAGTAAAGCCTAGAGGAAATAGAAGGAAGGAAATAATAAAGATCAGAGCAAAAATAAATGACATAGAGACTAAAAAAACAATACAGAGGATTAATGAAATCAAGAGCTAGTTCTTTGAAAAACTAAACAAGATTGATGAACCCTTAGCCAGGCTCACCAAGAAAAAAACAGAAAGGATTCAAATAAATGAAATTAGAAATGAGGGTGGAGAAGTAACAACGGACACAGCAGAAATACAAAGGATTCTAAGAAAATACTATGAAGAACTGTATGCCAAAAAATTAGACAACCTAGGTGAAATGGACAAATTCCTTAAAAAATATAATCTTTCAAAAATCAATTTGGAAGAATCAGAAAACCTAAATAGACCAATTACAACAAATGAGATAGAAACTGCTATCAAAAAACTCCCAACAAACAAAAGCCCTGGGCCAGATGGCTTCACAGGCAAATTCTACAAAACATTCAAAGAAGAACTAACTCCTATACTTCTCAAACTATTTCAAAAAAATTCAAGAAGAGGGAAAACTTCCAAGCTCCTTTTATGAGGTGAGCATAATTCTGATTCCAAAAACAAGCAAAGACAACACAAAGAAAGAAAACTATAGGCCAATATCCCTGATTTTATATATATATATATACACATATATATTTTATTTATTTAATTTTTTTTTTTTACAGGGACAGAGAGAGAGTCAGAGAGAGGGATAGATAGGGACAGACAGACAGGAATGGAGAGAGATAAGAAGCATCAATCAATCTTTAGTTTTTCATTGCCGTTGCAACACCATAGTTGTTCATTGATTGATTTCTCATATGTGCCTTGACTGCGGGCCCTCAGCAGACTGAGCCACCCCTTGCTGGAGTCAGCAACCTTGGGTCCATGCTGGCGAGCTTTTGCTCAACCCAGATGGTCCCGTGCTCAAGCTGGTGACCTTGAGATCTCGAACCTGGGTCTTCCGCATCCCGGTCCAATGCTCTATCCACTGCGCCACTGCCTGGTCAGGCTCCCTGATTAATTTAGATGCTAAAATTCTCAACAAAATATTAGCAAAGTGGACCCAGCAATACATGAAAAAATCATACATCATGATCAAGTGGGATTTATTCTGGGGAGGCAAGGCCAGTACAATATCCGCAAATCAATCATTGTGATTCATCACATAAACAAAAGGAAGGACAGAAACCACATGATAATATTAATAGATGCAGAAAAAGTATTTGATAAAATCCAGCACCCATTTATGATCAAAACTCTCAGCAAAGTGGGAATAAAGGGAACATACCTCAACATGATAAAGGCCATCTATGACAGGCCCACAGCTAACATCATACTCAATGAGTAAAAGTTAAAAGCAATCCCCTTAAGATTAGGAACAAGGCAGGGGTGCCCCCTTTTACCACTCTTATTCAACATAGTTCTGGAAGTCCTAGCCACAGCAATCAGACAACAAGAAGAAATAAAAGGCATCCAAATTGGAAAAGAAGAAGTAAAACTATCATTATTTGCTGATGATATGATACTGTACATAGAAAACCCTAAAGTCTCAGTCAAAAAACTACTGGACCTGATAAATAAATTCAGCAAGGTGGCAGGATATAAAATTAATACTCAGAAATCAGCGGCATTTTTATACACCAACAATGATCTGGCTAAAAGAGAAATTAAGAAAACAATCCCCTTCAGTATTGCAAAAAAATAATAATAATAAAGTACCCAGGAGTAAATTTAACCAAGGAGGTTAAAGACTTGTACTCGGAAAATTATAAACATTGATAAAAGAAATCAAGGAAGATAGAAACAAGTGGAAGCATATACCATGTTCATGGCTAGGAAGAATAAACATCATTAAAATGTCCATATTACCCAAAGCAATTTATAAATTCAATGCAATTTCTATTAAAATACCAATGACATACTTCAAAGATATAGTACAACTATTCCAAAAATTTATATTGAACCAAAAAAGAACATGAATAGCCTCAGCAATCTTGAAAAAGAAGAATAAAGTGACTGGTATCACACTTCTGGATACCAAGTTATACTACAAGGCCATTGTACTCAGAACAGCTTGGTACTGGCATAAGAACAGGCATATAGATCAATGAAACAGAACAGAGAACCCAGAAATAAACCCACACCTTTATGGACAATTGATATTTGACAAGGGTGTTAATAGCATACAATGGAGTAAAGACAGTCTCTTTAACAAATGGTGTTGGGAAAACTGGATAGCTACCTGCAAAAAAATAAAACTAGACCACCAACTTACACCATTCACAAAAATAAACTCAAAATGGATAAAAGACTTAAATATAAAAGTCAAGAAACCATAAGCATCCTAGAGGAAAACATAGGCAATAAGCTCTCCGACATCATATATTTGCTGATTTATCTCCATGCACAAGAGAAATAAAGGACAGGATAAACAAATGGGACTATATCAAACTAAAAAGCTTTTGCACAGCTAAAGACAATATGAACAAAATTAAAAGGCAAACCACACAATGGGAGAACATATTTTACAATACGTCTGATAAGGAGTTAATAACCAAAATTTATAAGAAACTCGTAAAACTCAACAATAGGAAGATAAACAATCCAATCAAAAAATGGGCAAAAGTACTGAATAGACAGTTCTCCAAAGAGGACATACAGATGGACAATAGGCAGATGAAAAAATGCTCAACATCACTAATCATTAGAGAAATGCAAATTAAAACCACAATGAGGTATCACCTCACACCAGTCAGAATGGCGCTCATTAACAAAACAACACATAATAAGAGCTGGCGAGAATGTGGAGAAAAGGGAACCCTCCTGCACTGCTGGTGGGAATGCAGACTGGTGCAGCCACTGTGGGAAATGGTATGGAGACTTCAAAAAATCAAAAATCAAACTGCCTTTTGACCCAGCCATCCCACTTTTAGGAATATATCCCAAGAACACCACATCAATGATTCAAAAGGAGAAATGTACCCCCATGTTTATGACAGCATTGTTTACGATAGCCAAGATCTGGAAACAGCCCAAGTGTCCAACAGTGGACGAGTGGATTTAAAAGCAGTGGTACATATACACAATGGAATACTATGGGGCCATGAAGAAGAAGGAAATATTACTTTTTGCGACAACATGGACGGACCTGGAAACTATTATGTTTAGTGAAATCAGGCAGAGAAAGAAAAATATCATATGACCTCACTCATCTGAGGAATCGATGAACAATATGAACTGAGGAGCTGAATAGAGACAGAGGCAGGATCAAAGGATCCAGAGGGAAAGCAGACAGAGGGAAAGGGGGTGATAGGGTGATAGGATGAGATGAGAGCAGAAAAGCAAATCCTGGTAGGAAGGGGATAGGGTGTTACGGGGAGGGGGCAGGAGGGATGTACTGGGGAACATGGGGGAGGGGAGGATGTATTCCGGGGGGACACTAGAATCTATGTAAACACAATTAATTAAAATAAATTTCGTGTTAAAAAAAGAAAACTCACTGCCCACAAATCCTGGTCTCTCCACTCCAGCCACCTACAAATACACAGATCAAATGATCTCCAAATGAATATATCTTGAGCTCCTGTTAGTGTTTCTTTATGTAAAAACAAGCCATTGCAAATGCCCATTGCTCTTACCCATGTTTATATAATAACAAGCAGTCAGACTCCGCATTGTCTGGTATTTGCTGACAGCTTAGGCCTCCCCTTCCCTCCTCCCTTGTGTCCACACTGGACAGGTTGATGGGAAAGCCGGAGTCCCTCCTCTGGCACTGGCTTCAGATTCCAACCACACAGGCCCCTATCTGTGTGCAGAACTGTTGTTCTGGCCCCCTGCAGACAAGGATTCTTTGCTTGACAAAACTTTGTCAGGTTCCTGAACCTTCTCCCAGGCTTATCTTTTAGCAGGAACCTTGCTAAGTCGGGTGATCCAGAATCCCCACCTCCTATCTGACGCCTCCATATGTGGTCAGGTTCCTCCTCCTGCACCATCAGGGGATGTCTGATCAACCAGCCTGTCTGCAGTAGCCAGAACACCCTCACCCCTGATTCTTTTCTTAGTAATTTTCCATCCACTGACCACCACGCTATTCTCTGGCCATGAGTTCCCACTTGCCCATGCTGTACTCAGAGTTGACCCCAGTTTCACTTGTTGCCTACTGTGAAATCCCATCACAATGGTCTATATTCAGAACCTGTTGCAATGATTCTGAGTTACCCCTGCTTTACCAACTTCGACAGATGTCATTGAATATTTTTTCTTTAACACCCCCAGCTACAATAAAATCCCAGGCCAGGCTCCTTTCCTTGCTCTCTCAAGCCATTTCAGAGCTGCTTGAGAGACCTGCACTGCCCTCCCCTGAGACCTCAAATATGAGAGTCATATGCTTTTTCCTACCCTATGGGGGGTGGGCGCACCTTGCAGGTGATCCTAACAATTGGTACTGTGAGCAGCTTGTCCTGATATGACCACCCTCATTGGTCTGTCTGCTGTTGCTTGGACTTGCTTACCTGCTTTGCTGCCAGTGGTGACCTACACTGTGGCTGCTGGGGGCTGGGAGTCGGTGTTGTGAGCTGTGCTGCCCATGTGTCAGTGTTGAGCCAACTAAACCTCAGTTCTAGATTTGGTGGACCAGAGTTGACCATTTTGAGAATTACTAGGCATGTTGAGGATTTCTGCATCTATGTTCATCAGGGATATTGGACTGTAATTTTCTTTTCTTGTGTCCTTGTCTGGCTTTGGTTATCGGGGTAATGCTGGCCTTGTAGAATGAGTTTGGAAGTGTACACTCCTCTCCAAGTTGTTGGAACAGTTTGAAAAGAAATGGTATTAATTCTTCTTTAAATATGAGGTAGAATTCACCAGGGAAGCCATCTGGTCCTGGACCTTTCTTTGTCTGGAGGTTTTTGATTACTGATTCAATCCCATTACTCATCATTACTGGGCTGTTCAGCTTATATATTTTCATGATTATAAGTCTTAGTAGATAGTATGTTAATTTAAAAATAAGAATTTATCCAAAAAAATAAGAATTTATCAAATACTACTAGGTTGTCACATTTGTTGGCATATAATTTTTCATAGTAATCTCTTAGGATACTTTCTGTGGTATCAGTTATAATTTCTACTTTTTATTTCTTATTTTATTAATTTGAATCTTTTCTCTCTCTTTCTCTCTCTCTCTCTCTCTCTCTCTTTTAGCCTATCTAAAGGTTTGTCTATTTGGTTTATACATATATTCTTTCTTTCTTTCCTTCTTTCTTTTACAGGGATAGAGAGAGAGAGAGTCAGAGAGAGGGATAGATAGGGATACGGACAGACAGACAGGAACGGAGTGAGATGAGAGGCATCAATCATTAGTTTTGTGTTGCCGTTGTGACACCTTAGTTGTTCATTGATTGCTTTCTCACATGTGCCTTGACCGTAGGCTTTCAGCAGACAGAGCAACCCCTTGCTGGAGCCAGCGACCTTGGGTCTAAGCTGGAGAGCTTTTTTGCTCAAGCCAGATGGGCCCGCACTCAAGTTGGTGACCTTGGGGTCTCGAACCTGGGTCTTCCGCATCCCAGTCCGATGCTCTATCCACTGCGCACCGCCTGGTCAGGTGGTTTATACATATTTTCAAACAACCAACTCTTAAGTTTCTTCCACCAGTCTATTTTACATTTCATATATGTTCCCGTTACTAATTGGCAAGCTTCCATTTCAATTTGAAAATCACTGTAGCATTTCTTTTAAGGCAGGTCTAGTGATGATGAACTTCCTCAGCTTTTTGCAAAAGTCTTTCTCGTCCTTCATGTTAAAAAAAAAAGGGACAACTTTGTTGAGTAAAGCATTTTTGTTCGTTTATTTGTTTCCCTTTTTCTTTTTTACAGGGACAGCAAGAGAGAGTCAGAGAGAGGGATAGATAGGGACAGACAGACAGGAATGGAGAGAGATGAGAAGCATCAATCGTTAGTTTTTCGTTGCCGTTGCGACACCATAGTTGTTCATTGATTGCTTTCTCACATGTGCCTTGACCGCGGGCCTTAAGCAGACCGAGCAACCCCTTGCTGGAGCCAGCGACCTTGGGTCCAAGCTGGCGAGCTTTTTGCTCAAGCCAGATGGGCCCACGCTCAAGCTGGCGACCTCGGGGTCTCGAACCTGGGTCTTCCGCATCCCAGTCCGATGCTCTATCCACTGCGCCACCGCCTGGTCAGGCTATTTGTTTCCCTTTTTATTGAATTTATTGGGATGACACTGATTAACAAAATTATACAGGTTTAAGGTGCATAATTCTACAACATGTCTGTACACTGTATTGTGTGTTCGCAATCCCAAGTCAAGTCGCCACCCATCACAATTTATCACCTTCGTTCCCTCCTCCACCTCCCTCACACCCCTTCCCACCCCCACAATCACTACACTGTTGTCTGTGTCCATGAGTTTTTTTCTTTTCTTTTTTTGCTCAATCCCTCCATGTCCCTGCTGACAGCAGTCAGCCTGCTCTCTATCTATGAGTCTGTCACTATTTTGCTCATTTGTTCATTTTGTTCATTAGATTCCGCATATAAGTTAAATCATAAGGTATTCGTCTTTCTCTGACTGGCTTATTTCACTTATGTTCTCCAGGTCCATCCATACTGTCACAAAGGGTAAGATTTCCTTCCTTTTTATGGCTGACTAGTATTCCATTGTGTATATGTATCACAGCCTTTTTTATCCACTTGTCTACTGATGGACACTTGTGTTGTTTCCAAATTTTAGCTATTGTAAATAATGCTGCAGTGAACAGAAGGGTACATATATTATTTCAAATTTGTATTTCAGGTTTCTTTGGATAAATTCCCAGAAGTGTAATTGTTGAATCATAAGGCAGTTCATTTTTTATTTTTTTGAGATAACTCCATACTGCTTTCCACAGTGGCTTCACCAATCTGCATTCTCACAAACAGTGCACAAGGGTTCCTTTTTCTCCACAGCTTCACCAACACTCATTTGTAGATTTATTGATGATAGCCATTCTGAGAGGGTGAGGTGATAGCTCATGTTTTGTTTTGTTTTTATTTAGCAAGAGAAAGAGAGACACACAGACAGGAAGGGAGAGAGATGAGAAGCATCAATTCTTTTTGGGGCACCTTAATTATTCATTGATTGCTTTCTCATATGTGCTTTGATGAGGGAGGGGCGGCGTTCCTGCTGAGCCATGACCCCTGACTCAAACCAGCAACCTTGGGGTCATGTTTATGATCTCACACTCAAGCTGATGAGCCCACGCTCAAGCCAGCAACCTCAGGGTTTTGAGCCTGGATCCTCAGCGTCCCAGGTCGATACTCTATTCATTGCACCACTGCCTGGTCAGGCAGATAACTTGAGGTTTTAATTTGCATTTCTCTGATGATTAGTGATGTTGAGCATCTTTTCATATTCCTATTGGCTATCTGTATGTCTTCTTTAGAAAAGTGTCTATCCAAGTTTTTTGTCCATTTTTTAAATTGGATTTTTCTTTTGGTTTTATAAGTCCTTTACAAATTTTGGATGTTAACCACTTAATCAAATATACTGGAAAATATGTTTTCCCATTAAGTGGGTCATCTTTTCATTTTGTTTATGGTTTCCTTTGCTATGCAAAAGCTTTTTTGATTACTGTGGTCCCATTTGTTTATTTTTTCTTTTGTTTCCCTTGAGCAAGGTGATATATCAGAAAAAAATATTGCTTCAAGAAATGTCCAGGATTTTACTGCCTATGTTTTCTTATATGACTTTTAAGATTTTAAGCCTAACATTTAACTCTTTAATCCATTTTGAGTTTATTTTTGTGTATGGTGTAAGAAAGTGGACTAGTTCTAACATTTTTGTACATATCTGTCCAATGTTCCCAACAACATTTATTGAATAAACTATCTTTACCCCATTGTATGTTTTTGCCTCCTTTGTCAAAAATTAATTGACTATAAACTTGTGGGTTTATTTCTGGTCTCTCTATTCTGTTCCATTGATCTATATGTCTGTTTTTATGCCAGTAGTATGCTGTTTTGATTACTATGGCTTTGTAATATAGTTAGATATGAGGTGAGGTGATATTTTCAATTTTGTTCTTCTCTCTCAAGATTGCTGTTGCTATTCAGGGTCTTTTGTGGTTCCATGTAAATTTTTTAGAATATTTGTTCTAGTTCTGTGAAATATGGCATTAGTATCTTGATAGAAATTTATTTGAATCTATAGGTTGATTTGATTGTATGAACATTTTAATGATGTTAAATTCTTCCTATCCATGGACATGGTATATGCTTTCAGTTATTTGTGTCTTCTTCAGTTTCTTTCTTCAGTGTCTTATAATTTTTCAAGTAAACAAGCTTAAGATCAGCAACTCTTCTTAGAGTTGTCAAAGAATTGAGGTCACAGGGCAAACTGTTGTCTTCAAAATTGAAGAGAAGGAAAACAGCCACTTTAAAATGTGCCCACACACCCTGGCTGGATAGCTTGTTTGGTTACAGTGTTGTCCAAAAGAACACAGGTTGCCAGTTTGACCCCTGGTCAGGGCATATACAGGAACAGATCAATGGTCACCCCCCTCCTTCTTCCTTCCTTCCTCTCTCTCTAAAATCAATAAAATAAACATTAAAAAGAAGAAGAGCATATATTATGGGCACATTAATTCTTTTTAGGGGGAGAGAGAGAAAGAGAGGGATATACAGGGGCAGACAGACAGGAAGAGAGAGTAATGAGAAGTATCAACTCATACTTGTAGCACCTTAGTTATTTACTGATTGTTTTTTCATATGTGCCTTGACCAGGGGTGGGGGGCTCCAGCCAAGCCAGTGACCCCTTGCTCAAGCCAGCAACCTTGGGCTTCAAGCCACAGACCTTTGGGCTCAAGCCAGCAACCATGGGATCATATGGATGATCCCATGCTCAAGCCAGTGACCCCACATTCAAGCTGGTGAGCCTGCGCTCAAGCCAGCTACCTTCGGGTTTTGAGCCTGGGTCTTCAACATCCCTGGCTGACACTCTATCCACTATGCCACTACCTGGTCAGGCTAAAAAACAAATTTTTTTATTGATTGATTTTAATGAAAGAGGAAGAGAGAGACAGAGAAACAGGAACATCGATCTGTCCCTGTATGTGCCCTGATTGGGGATTGAACCAGCAACCTGTGTGCTTCTGGACAACACTCTAACCAACCAAGCTATCCAGCCAGGGCATATGGGCACATTTTAAAGTGACTGTTTTCTTTCTCTCTGATTTTGGAGACAGCAGTTTGCCCTGTGACCTCAATTCTTTGACAGCTCTAAGAAGAGTTGCTATCTTAAGCTTGTTTGCATTTTTCTGGTAAGGATAGGAATGTCACTTAAGCTCTTTACAATGCAGATGAGAAACCAGAGGTCTCTAACTTCATATTTTCTTTTATCTTTTTTTTTAATTTTTTTAAATTTATTTTTATTTTATCCATTTTAGAGAGGAGATACAGAGTGAGAGAGAGAAAGAGAGAGAGAGAGAAAGGGGGGAGGAGCTGGAAGCATCAACTCCCATATGTGCCTTGACCGAACCAGTGCAGGGTTTTGAACTGGTGACCTCAGTGTTCCCAGGTCGACGCTTTATCCACTGCGCCACCACAGGTCAGGCCTCTGACTTCATATTTTTAAAGATTTTATTTATTGATATTTTAGAGAGAGGAGAGAGAGAGCGGGATGGGGGAAGCAGGTGTTGCTTCTCATATGTGCCTTGACCAAGCAAGCCCAGGGTTTTGAACTGGTGACCCTGGCATTCCAGGTTGACATTTTATCCACTGCACCACCACAGGTCAAGTTCTGACCTCATGTTTTAATCTTTGACTGCTAGTATATTAGAAAAAACAGCATTCTTTCTAAGTAGAGAAAACCCACTCTTCCCTCCTATAAGTCTCCTTTACTTTTACTCAGAAGACTTCAGTTCTGACACTTCTCATCACCAAATGTGTAAGGTTTTTTTCCCACAACTAAGCAATTATCTGTGACACCAGCTAGTGTCCTACAACTGAATCATAACATTATCTACCTATAGATGGTATCATATCCTACAGGTTAAGGTCTCAGTCCCAGGCGACTACCTCATCCAGACTAACCCCACACACACACAGTTCAGATGCCAACACAAGTAATAGGTCTGCAGGTTATTGACAACTTCTGTCTGACCTGCCTACACATCAGAGGTTCCTATAGCCCCTTTCTTGGGTTTGATTAATTTGCTAGAGTGCTCATAGAACTCGGGGAAACACTTAAGTTTACCAGTTTAGAAAAAGATACAGATAACTAGATAGATGAAGAGATACCTAAGGCAAGGTCTGGGAGGGCCCCTGTGAATCTGGGTGTTCACCTTCTCAGTACATAGATGTTCTCACCAGCCTGGAAGCTCTCAACTCCACACTGTTGGGAATGTGCTGTCTTCCTCACATAAGCATTGTCAATTATTTTTTACTTCCAGTTTCCACCCTTCTCCACTCTCTAGAGGATGGAGGAGGGGAGCTGAAAATTCCAGACTCAAATCATGGCTTTGTCTTTCTGGTGACAGCTCCCTCCCACCCAGGAACCATCAGGAGTCCATCCAGAGTCTCCTCATTAAAACAAAAGATGCTCCTAGTGCTCTTATCACTTAGAAATTTACGAAAGGTTTATGAGCTCCCTGTCGGGAATCAGAGACCAATACAGGCAGACCTGACTTTGTTACACTTCAATTATGTTTCATTTTTTACAAATTGAAGGCAAGACCCTCAACCACTAAAAAGGTTTCAACTCACTCTATAACAATACTCACTTATTGTGGTGGTCTGGAACTAACCTGCAATATCTGTAAGGCATATATTTTCTGTTATCTGACAGCTGGACAACTTAGAAGCTTTAACCCTTCTTCTTCCCTCTTATGCCCCATGTCTGTAAAAGGTGATGATAACAACAACAACAAAAATAGCCTGGCTTCTCACTCCTTTGGTGCTGGCAAGCTATTCAGCCCAGGAAAGCCCCTCTGTGAGTCTGTGTGTATGAACTCACCCTAGCCCCTCTAACCTCAATAAAAAGCCCAGGCCAGGCTCCTTCCCTTGCTCTCTCAAGGCATTTCCAACCTGCTTGTGAGGCCTGCCCTGTTCTCCCTAGAGACCTCAGTTATGGAAGTCATAAACCCTTTCATATTATCCTGGTAGGTGTGTGTGTTGGTTTTGACTATTCAACCAAACTTTGGGTGGAGTACACTTTTCTCTGCGGGTTATAGTAAATGTAACATGGTGTATATACTCCTTGCTCATTTATTCTATTAATTCTCCAGACCTTTTCATATCAATACCCTTTGTTTTTAAAAAGTACATATGATGATGAATGTATGTAACTCATTCTTTCTAAATAGTAATTTGGCTCGTTACCAATTTTTGCTTCCAAAACCTTGAATAAAAACTCAGATGGCCACATTACAGGAAAAACATACACAAATTATATTCCTTTCCAACCTTAATTACTTCTTAATTTTATCATCAAATATGTCCAGAAAAGACTGTACAAATTGAGTTATGGTAATACTTAATAATAACAGTATGTACAGCCTTGGAATCATCATCATTCATGACTGGCCTGCGGGCAGTGGTGAGGGTCTCCTGATGTTCCCGTCCCTGACTCATTTCTGTCTTGCCCCATAGATGACCACTGGCCTGATTCTCTTGTCTTCATACCTTTGCCATCTGTTACTTTTCACTGAGCAGTGTTCTTTCAGTTTTGCCTTCTTTGACATTTTACCAAGTACATATTAATAAGGTAACCAATCGTCCTCCTTTAGGGAGGACAGTCCTTCTTTTGTAAGTTCCATCCTCCCTCAAAAAGTGTCCTCCTGCATGTCCTCCTTTTTGATATTGGAAGACTAATCTGTAAATCTCTGTATTCTATAGATGCAGAGTTAATCCATTGTGTGTGATGTGACATATTTGTATCTAAATAAGTACTTTTTTCTTACAATTATTATTAAAAATTAATAGGCATTAAGCATAATTAGAATATAAAATATTACAAATGTTTTTATTATGCATTTATCATATTATAGTGTATCATTGTTGCAATGAATAAAGTGTTTCTTTTACTTATATTATTTTCTTCCATTTATTTTTGTCCTCCTTTTCATTGTAAAAAAGTTGGTCACCTTAGTATTAACGGAGTTCCTTGGAAAGATTTTCCAGTGGTTACTTTGCCTCATATGTCTTGCACATGCTACATCTGAGGCTTGGGGCCTGGTCCAGGACTGTGGGTTTCAAACTTCCCACCAGAGCCAAGTGCCCCTGAGACCATAGGGTTCTTTCAAGTGCCAGATGAGTGGGAGTGGAAGACGGAAGGACGGACTCTGCTGGAAATGGTCAGAGATCAAAATGGAGCCAGAGTCATCATTGCCTATGGCAAGTTCACTTCTAAGTGTCCCTGTTTGTAAAGAGTAACAGTTCCTTAAGTAGCTTGACAGCTTTATGGTCAAAGGACAGATTTAGATCCACTGCTAAGACACAAGGTCGGTTCAAAGACGTGACCTCCAACCTGCCGTCACTCAGTGGGAGAGGGCGGGGCCTTGTGACTGTCCAATCAGGGGAGTCGCCAGGAACGTACGTGAGGGCGGCGCTCTGATGACGGTGTGGACTGCGTGATCATAGCTTCTCTCTCCATCCGGACCAGATCCTTTCTCGCTACCTATAAAGGCCTCAGGTAGCTCCGCTTCATACTCCGTCGCCGTGACCCGCACTTGCCGCAGGAGTCATAGAGTGTACGATTGGAAACTTCAGAAGTTGAAAAATGGTAAGTGTGTGAACCAGCTGTGGGAAGATGGAGAGGGAGGAGTTGGTGGAGCCAGTGTGGCTGGACCTGGCCTCCCGTGGACACTCCAGAGTTTGAGGACGCAAGTCCTCCAGCGGCGCGGCAGGCAGCGTGTGGTCTGGGCCAGCAGCTGCAACCCCCCGGGTGTGTTCTTCGGTCACCGTGCAGCTGCGTCTCACCCAGAATGTTCAGTGATCACGGGGAGGTTCATCAGGAGACAGTCATGACTCGGTATCCGGGGATCGTGCTTGGGAAGAGATGTAGTCTGTGGTGCCCAGTCCCTCCTTTCTTTCCAGGGGGACCCGTTTTCTCCTGAGTTTTACAAATGTTTGGGGAGCAGGGCCTCAAATTTACGACCCTGTCCCCTCAGCCTAGACCTTACTGGCACTAGCAGTGAATCCCTAAATTTTCAGGTCTTTCTCCGCATTTTCAAACGCCATGTTATTAACTGTTTGTCCTCCCCAGTGCATTTCACATTATGCAGTATTCTCATTGTTTCTCATTTCCCTACACAACCATGGATGGTTCTCTTTTTACTATTTACCTATTTGACTGTGGATGTTTTGTGTAAGAGAAAAGCCAAGAATAACTGCCTGCCTGGAACTGTGCTGTGCTGTGTGAAAAGCCTGTGCCTGTCCCCACAGGATCTTTCATGGGCACAGACATCCTATGGGTGTCCCTGTTGGAAAACTTTCTTGGGTGATCTGTCCTTTTATAATAGTTCCAAGTCCAGCGCTGGTTGTCTCTGAGTTTGGTTTTAGTCACTTTAATTCTCCATTTTTCAGTAAATGTATATGTATTTAATCAGTAGATCTCGAAAGACTGTACAAAATATTTCCAAAGAAGAGGTGAATTTCAGAAATAATTTAAAATGCCATTGTTACATCTATTTGTTAAAATGTTTGTTTCCTTTCTTTCTTCCATGAGCAGGGATAGAAACATTCTGAGATTTGTTCTTTTGATTGATTTCAAATGCAGTATCATGACTTAGACTTGCACCACCAAGAAGTCTGTTAAATATGATCGTTTTCCAGTTACTTGCCATGGAAATAATAACATTTACTTTCTGAAAGGAATAGATATTTGCAGATTTTCTTGTTGAAGCAGAAAAAAATGCCTTACAGTGTTCTCCAAATTTGAGTGATTTTACTGGATTGTTCAGATACTGGGTTTGTGTATTTAAAATATCAGTGGTGGTGCAGAGAAAATGGGTGGAAAGCAGAAGCCTGAGGTCAGTGTCTCCAAGCTAAGACCCCCTGAGCCTGAAAGGGAAGTATTGTTGTTGTTTTTTTAATTTTGTGACAGACAGAAAGGGACAGAGATGAGAAGCATCAAGTCTTCGTTGTGGCACCTTAGTTGTTCACTGGTTGCTTTCTCATATGTGCCCTTACCAGAGGGAGAGTTGCCTCCAGCAGGGAGGGTGACCCCTTGCTTAAGCCAGCAATCATTGGGTTATGTCTGTGATCCCATACTCAAGCCAGTGACCTCAGGGTTTTGAACCTGGGTCCTCTGGGTCCTAGCCCAACGCTCTATCCACTGCACCATCACCTGGTCAGGCCTGAAAAGAAAGTATTTGAAGGCCCAGTGTTCTTCCTGGAGAGCTTCCTCCTGCAGATGTCCTTCTCCTGCTCACAGCCACCAAGGAAAGAGGCTTTATGCTGAGAAGATACAGTCCAGGAAAGGGGGGGGGGGCGTGGCAGGGTGGTATCCTTTCTAAGGTTGTAACTGATTTCCTTGGGCTTGTATCTAGATATAAGCTTTTGAGCATTGTATCTACAGTATAGTGCATTCAGAGTAATTTTGTGTTCGTTGAGAGAGGCTGTGTAGATCAGTCTGTCTTCTAAACAATGGGTTCGGGAATTTGGGCGTGGGAAGGGAGAGCCTTAAATTGAATCTGGCTAGAAGTTCCTTCACCTGTGAAAATTAAAGCCTGAGAAAGGACACCTTTCCATCACCTCGGGAGAGGGGTGTGTGGAGCTTGCTCCCAGAGATTATTCCTGTGAGTGCTCAGGTGTCCCCCAAACCTCCATCATTGGGACTGGCCCACTTTAATAAGAGCTGTATCCCAACAGGGGGAGTGCCAACTGACTGCAAGCTTGAGGTTGTGGGGTTTTTCTAAACTGTGGGATAGCAGGCAACTTATCTCACCTGAAGATTTGATTTCTTTCTAATATTGCATACTGAAGCTCTGAACCCTAGTTTTCCGTAGCACTTGTGATACTGTTTTCTGGGTGAGTGTGTAAGTTGATAAAGAGCTCCATAGGTGTAAGGCAGGACATTCTGAAACCATACAAAAATATTTGTGTTTTTTCAGCAAGAGATCCTCAAAATATGAGATGGCCGTGTTTGTGCTCTCAGATAGATTTTACATTTTGGGTCAGTGTTTGTGTATGTGTTTGTCCTTAGAGAGCTTTGAAATTTTAAATGCTATAATATAGCTTAGGCATAAGGGAAATGAATTGCTATTATAATTGATAGAAGGAAAACTACCCAAAACTTACATAACTCATTGAAAATTCTGAGGCCCAAATTAAATTATAATATGCTTTTATTCCTGAAATAATACTCCAGTGTGATATGTAAGGAGAAACTATAATGCCTCTTGTTATTTTGGTTAGAAAGAGATTTGAGATGGCTTTTTTGTTGTTGTTTTGTTTGTTTGGGGGGGTTTTGGCTTAAACTTTTATAAGCATTAGTGATTAAAGGATTAAATTTTAGGATGGTTTTCTGGTGTTGAAAAGAAAAAATTGAATAAATTTAAAACTAAATTTTAAAAAGCAAAATAATTTAATTTACTACCCATTAGGTCGTGGCCCCTGAAAGAGCAGTTATTTACAGAGAGAGAAAAGAGAGGGGAAAGGCAGCCAGTAGGTGCAGGCTCACCCACACTCTTTTGTTCCCACACTCCTAATTCCAAAGGGATTCCACTAACTAAATAGAAAATATGGTTTATATAAATTATTCAGCTTTTTATTCCACTAGAGAGAGACAGGAAGGGAGATGAGAAACATCAGCTCCTAATTGCGTCACTTTAGTTGTTCACTGATTGCTTCTCATACGTGCCTAGGTGGGACAGGGTGGGGGACGACATCAGCAGAGCCAGTGACCCCTTGCTCAAGCCAGCAACCATTCACATGATCCCACACTCAAGTTGGCAACCCCATGCTCAAGCTAGTGAGCCTACACTCAAGCCGGCGACCTCGGGGTTTCGAACCTTGGACCTCAGCGTCCTACATCAACACTCTATTCACTGTACCACCACTGGTCAGGCTACTCAGCTTATTTTTTTAAATAATGTATGTAGCAGCTAGCAAAAGTCTGTAAGATAATGTTTAAAAATCAACTCACTGCCAAAACACCCTGATCCCTCCCACAGCTCTTACGTCACCTACCCCAATAACCAGTGTTGAATTTCTTGAGCATACTGTTAGTGTTTCTTTATAACAAGCAGTTGGTCCCCACACTTCTTGCTCTCTGATTGCTTATGGCTGAAGCCTTCCCCATCCCTCTGCACCGTAGCCTCCCACCTGGACAAACTGATGAAAAAGTCTGAGTGGTCTCTCCTCTAGACATAGCAGGCAATCCAGCTCACATAAGCCTCTGCCCCTGGAGAAGGATCCTGGCCTCACTCACCATCCCAGTGAAGGCCCAGGCCAGGCTCCAGAGCTGCTTGAGAGGCCACCCCACCCTCTTGAGACTTCAACTATGTGACCATAGGGCCCTTCCTACCACTCAGAAAAATGTGTGTGTGCCCATGCACACCAAAGTCATCACTCTCAAGAGAACCGTCCCTCTGCAGGTGACCATAAGAGTTGGTGCCGTGAGCAGCATGTCCTGATAAGACCACCCCAGTGGATCTGTGTTCTCTTGCTCTGACCTGCCATACTGCCCAGTGGCGGCCCTCACTGGGCAGCTGGGAGCTGGTGCTGGGAGCTGTGCTGCCCCGTGTGGCATTGCTGAGCCTGCTAAACTTTAGTTCAATGTTCAGGTGACTAGAATTGGCAGTTTCAAGAACTCCAAGGCCATTTGGAAGCAGACGTTTGGGATCAGGACCCTCGTTAATTTATCCTGAGTTTGTGTCTTTGTTGGTATTTATCTGTTAGAGTGACACAGCTGTGACAGAGGCTGAGTTGGCCCCCATGTATAGGGCTCCTGTGGGAGAGAGGGTCTATACAAGAGGTAGACCCATCAGGTCGTGGCCCCTGAAAGAGCAGTTATTTAAAGAGAGAAAGAGAGGGGAAAGGCAGCCAGTAGGTGCAGGCTCACCCACCCTCTTTTGTTCCCACACTCCTAATTCCAAAGGGATTCCACTAAATTTAAGCAAGATACCCCCCGATAATGTTAAGGGTTGTTACTGAATATAATATAGAGTACAAATAGAGGTGTTTCACCTTAATCATTGCGGCACTATGGTCTTACCTAATTTCTCCATGGTCATAACATCCATTTCCTTAAAACATACCACAGCTGCCTGACCAGGCGGTGGCGCAGTGGATAGAGCGTTGGACTGGGATGCGGAAGACGCAGGTTCGAGACCCCCGAGGTCGCCAGCTTGAGCGCGGGCCCATCTGGCTTGAGCAAAAGCTTGCCAGCTTGGACCCAAGGTCGCTGGCTCCAACAAGGGGTTGCTCAGTCTGCTGAAGGCCCACGGTCAAGGCACATGTGAGAAAGCAATCAATGAACAACTAAGGTGTCACAAGGACAACGGAAAACTAATGATTGATGCTTCTCACCTCTCTCTGTTCCTGTCTGTCTGTCCCTATCTATCCCTCTCTCTGACTCTCTCTCTGTCCCTGGGGGGGGAAAAAAAAAACATACCACAGCCAACAGGGCAGGTCTGAACCAGTTAGTTATAAGTTAAATTGTAATTTAACTTTGGCACTTTAAAATAATATTAACAAATGGGACCCACAATACTTAACCCCAGTTAAATTCGTAGGGTTTAATGTATATGAAACAGGGCCTTGAAAGATAGAAAACCACTGTACAACTATTTAGTGAAGAAGTGAATATCCCCTCTGCTTTACCTTTAAATAGCTGAACTTGACTTTTTTTTTTAAGATAAATGGTTTGAATTTAACTTGATAGAATAAATTTCTAAATAAGCTTAACATAAAGATCCTGTGTTGACTGGTGGAAGAGCAATCTTTAATTGCATTGATTATAATAACTGGATAACTTAGTAACTTTCTATTAGAATCATAAATAGTTATCTTATTTGAGTATAGTTGGCAAAGGTGTATTTTTAGTTGGCCTGTTTCAAGAAAGAATGACACCTCACGGGATTATTGCAACCTTGAGGCTGTGGTCGAACCAAATAAGCTTGTATTCTCAGTCCCCAACATTGTAGCAGTTATTGCCTCCATCCACTCAACAACCAGTACATATCCTGTCATCACAGATTTGACTGTGTTTGTTCTGCTCAGAACCTATGTCGGCAGCCTCTCAGCTTTGCTGGCCTTCACCTCTGAAGGGACAGATACACCTTTACCTGAGTGCCCTCAGGGAACGTCAGCACCATTGTCAGCACCCACAGTCCCTGCAGGCAGGATCTGTACTGTACCCACCTTGCTTCAGAAGCACAGGTATGACAGGACACTAAAGACATCCCCCTCTGAGGGTGTTAAGGATATAGAAAGAGACAAAAAGAGCTCATAAAAATGCAAGAGGCCATTGCTATAAAAATGAGATGAGGCCCTAGTACCTTGTTTAAATTCCTAAAAAGTATTTGGTAATCTGGGTTCTGCTCCATCTTTGACATGGTGGAGAAACAGCTGTTGTCCCTCCCAGTGCCCACTACATTGTCTAGATTCTTTTGGTGTTCTGGAAGCAACATATTCCTTGTTTACATATTTTCATGTGTCCGTTTATGTTGTTTGCAAACTGCCCCGCCTTGAATGGTAGGCACCCCTACAACAAAACCGAAAGGCCCTGGACTTTTGTCAAGATACCATACAACAGGCATCCCCCTAGTGCCATCACTGTTTCACAGCGGAGGCGTCAGTGACCTGTCAGGGCTCCTGGAGTTACCCACAATGGCTCTGACTTGTCAGGAGGCTTCTGAAGCAGGAAACTGCCCTAGGCTCCAAGCTGTATGCCATTAGAGCTGCAGTTATATCTTCCAGTAGAGCTATCCTTTAAATAGCCTGGAGCATGTGACCCTTAGGAAGCTACTCATTATACCCTGGGACCTGTAAACATCACCCCAAGAACTCAGCTCTGTTGTAGAGACCCCTTGAAACAAGATGTAGCTAAACCTGTGCTCTCTGGCAAAGCCTCCTGACAGGAGAGGATGGCCTCCCCTCTCCTTAGTACCTTACCAGGTGCCACAGAGCTGAAAGAGGTGACCCCTTTCTCAGACCTCTCAGCTTCCTGGCCAGCTCCCCAGGATTCCGAGTGAAAGGAATGATTGTTCATAGACTTCAGGGATGACATCACCTCATTCATACATGCGAGCACAGGCAGAGTTGCTGCTTTTATCCCTGAATTGGAACATCTTTTTTTTTCTTTTTTTTTTTTATTTATTTATTTATTCATTTTAGAGAAGAGAGACAGGGAGAGAGAGAAAGAGAGAGAGAAAGGAGGGAAGGAGCAGGAAGCATCAACTCCCATATATGCCTTGACCAGGCAAGCCCAGGGTTTTGAACTGGCAACCTCAGCGTTCCAGGTCGATGCTTGATCCACTGCGCCACCGCAGGTCAGACTGGAACATCTTTTTAAAGAACCCTTCAAGGGTCCACACAACTGAGCACACATCAGGCAGTGATTTTGGCACTGAGCACAATAGGCTTCACCGTGTCCACACAGTCTTGGATGATTGCCTGGGAGTTGCCCGTTAGTGGTAAAAGAATTCTGGGCCTGTCTTGCCTCAGTTGTCCACAGTATAAATAAGGGTAACATCTGTCTCTACATAGCCTAAGGTCACAATGTGAGGCCTCACCAGGATAACTCCTCCATGTAGGAGTCCTAGACACTACTGATATTAACAAAGGAACTCATTTCACTCCTCAGAATATACAGTGCAGAGCTCAAAAAAAGTTTTCATTGGAAGTTTCTCCTCTCTTCCAAGTCTCAGGATGCAGGCCTCATAGAACATGACATTGAAATAACTTCAAGTCAGCTGAATGAAAGACAGCTTCTTTGAGCCATCAGTTGTCAGTTGTGTATGTCTTTTATTTATTTATTTATAGACTTGGCTTTTCTTTACAGCAATTTTAGGTTTACAGAAAAAATATCAGAAAGAACAGAGTTCCCACATAACCCCTCTGCTCCACACAGTTTGCTCTATTTTTTATATCTTGTATTAAGTGTTATACAGTCTCTGGGCATTAGCTAATGTAAAATGACATGTGTTCATCTTTTTTGCATTGTATAGAAAACTTTCACTGCCCTAAAAATCTCCTGTGCCCGACGTATTCATTGATTCCTTCCTCCCACTCCCAAATCCCTGGATCCCAAAGATCTGTCACTATCTCATAGTCCAGAACTATGCTTGGAATCATAAGTGTGTAGCTCTGTTATATTGGCTGCTTTCACTTAGCAACATGACTTTAAAGTTTCTTCATGTATTTTTTGGCATGATATCTCATTTCCTTTTATCACTGAATATTCCATCATATGGATGTTCCAGTGATTAATTTTCCATTCGCCTATTGGAGGATATCTTTGCTACTTATAACTCTTGGTGTAGTCATGAATAAACTTTTATAAACATTCATGTGCTAAGTTTTCAACTTATTTGGAAAAATAAGGAACATAATTGCTTGAATATATCATAAGAATAGGTTTAGTTTATTAAGAAACTGCTTCAGGCCCTGCATGGATAGAGTGTTGGCTCAGCGTGTGGATGTCCCAGGTTTGATCCCTGGTCAGGGCACAAATGAGAAGCAACCATCTGCCTCTCTCCCCCTCCCTCTCCCCTTCTCTTTCTCTTCATCTCTTACAGCTAGTGGCTTGACTGGTTCGAGTGTCAGCTCCAGACACTAAGGATAGCTTGGTTGGTCCAAGCAGCATCAGCCTCAGGTGCAGAGGATAGCTCTGTTGATTCAAGCATCAACCCTAGAAGGTGGTTGCAGGGTAGATCCTGGTCGGGGCACATACAGAAGTCTGTCTATCTCCCCTCCTCTCCCTTGAAATAAAGGCGAGGGAGACCCTGGCCAGTGGCTCAATGGATGGAGTGTGGGCCTGGCATGTGGACTTCTGAGAGCAGTCCCCCGTCAGGGCACACATGAGAAGCAACCATATGCTTCCCCCGCTCCCTCTTCTCTCCCTCTTCCTCTCCTGCAGCCAGTGGCTTAGTTGGTCCTAGCATCGGCCTCAGGTGCTAAGGATAGTGAGAGAGATAGAGAGAGACAGATGTGGACAGACAGACAGGAAGGGAGAGAGATAAGCATCAGTTCTTCATTGTGGCTCCTCAGTTCATCAATTGCTTTCTCATATGTGCCTTGATCAAGGGCTACAGCCAAGCCAGTGACTCCTTACTCAAGCCAGCAACCATGGGGTCATGTTTATGACTCCACACTCAAACCAGCAACCCCGCATTCAAGCTGGTGAGCCCGCGCTCAAGCCAGCAACCTTGGGGTATTGAACCTGGATCCTCTGTGTCCCAGGGCAATGCTCTACCCACTGTACCACCACCTGGTCAGGCCCATGCCCCATTTTCTTGATGTGCAGAACCCTGGCTGTCCATTAAGGGCCCTGCTAACTCCCTTCCTTCCCCTCCACACCTTGCACCCATTGTGCAGGCGGGTCATTTCCCCCTCTCCTGGCCTGAGCTTTTCCACAGGTAGCTCCCAGATTATAATCCTCGGGCACTATCTTTCCCATCGCTCTAGATATGATACTTTTGTCTCCCACCCGGCCTGGTACAGGGTGTAGGAGATCCCGAGGGAGCTCAGGGCTGGGCAGAGGGAAGTTTGTGAGGGGGTTTGTTACTGGGCAGGGGACCTGGCCCTTTGGGTCTGCCTAGGATCAGCCAGTATGTGTAGGTTTTTGACTTCGTGCTGGAAAAACTTCACAACACACTTCATGTGATTTTAAAGCTGGGGACAATGAGACAAAGAAGGGCCTAGAATAGAAGAAGCAATAGGAGAGCCTAGATGGGGCTGACTTGGAAGTCAAAGAAAAAGGGGTCTTGGAGACAGCTTCAGGGGGTTAGCCCAGGATGGGCTGCTACTGCCCACTGCTCCCCTGGTTGCAAGTCTGGTAAGGACCCTTAGACTGTAGGAACTACATGCCTGTGGGGAAGAACTGGAGAAAGGGGGAGGGAAAGGCTCAGACACATCCCCGGAGGGAGAGTACCTTGTTATTCTTGATCATATCAGGAAAGCATCTGTTTTCTCACCATTAACTAAGATGTCAACTCCAAGTTCTTTTAAAAAATTCTCCTCCCCTTCCTCACTCTTGATGTTAATAATTTCTTTTTTCCTTTTTTCTTAGCTTGTATAGATGTTTCTCGATTTTTTTAATCTTTACAAAAAAACCAGCTTTTGGTTGCATGGATTTTTCATGATTTCCTGTGATCTCATTGATTTCTTGGTTTTTATTTCTATTCTTGTGCTTACTTTAGGTTTAATTAGCTCTTTCTCTGGCTTTGTAAGTTAGAGGCTTCGATAATTCATCACAGACTTGTTTTTCAAGTGTATGTTTTCACTACTCTACGTTTCCCTGCTGCATCCCACAAATTTTGGTAAATTGTATTTTCATTTTTATTTAATTCAAAATAATTTTTCATTGCTTTTGAAACAACTTCTCTTATTCATGAGTTATTTAGGGGCATGTTGTTTAATCTCTCAAGTATTTAAGGGTTTCTCAGTCTTTCTGTAACTGGTTTCTACATGAATGCCTTTTGGTCTGAGAGCATATTTTGTATGGTTTCTGTTCTTTCAGATATGTAAGGTGTGTTTATTTTAGAATGTGTTCTGTCTTTGTGAATTTTCCGTGTGAACTTGAGAATGTGTAATGTTCTGTTACTTGAGTTCCACAGTTTTCAGTGAATCCAGTTGTTTGAGGGCGCAAACCAATCAGCTGTGGCTTCTGTTTTCTTCCTGCTGGTCCTGCTCATTATTAATAGAAGGGTGTTGAGTCTGACCAGGCGGTGGCACAGAGGATAGAGCATCGGACTGGGACACAAAGGGCCCAGGTTCGAAACGCCAAGGCCACTAGCTTAAGCCAGGGCTTATCCGGCTTGAGCACAGGCTCACCAGCTTGAGCGTGTGGTCGCTGGCTTGAGCATGGGATCAAAGACATGACCCCAAGGTCGCGGCTTGAGCAAGGGGTCACTCACTCGGCTGTAGCCCCCCAGTCAAGGTACATATGAGAAAGCAATACAGTGTGTCCATAAAGTCATGGTGCGCTTTTGACCGTGTGACTGGTCAAAAGTACACCATGACTTTACGGACACACTGTAGAACTAAGGCGCTGCAATGAAGAATTCATGCTTCTCATCTCTCTCCCTTCCTGTCTTTCCTTATCTGTCCCTCTCTCTGTATCTCTCTCTGTCTCTGTCACACACACACACGTACACACACACACACACACAACATAGAGGGTGTTGAGGTCTCCAGTACAGTACTGAATTCATCTGTTTCTCTTTGCAGTTCTATCCATTTTTCCCTGGTGTATTATGTCACTTGAATTGTTATGCACATAAGCTCTAAGGAATACTGTGTGCCTTCTTAAAGATTTGACCCATTTATCATTTTGTAATGCCCCTCTTTATCCCTGTGCTTTGTCTGCAAACACATGCCAGCTAGCTTTTAGTGAGCATAGTACATCTTTCTTCATCTCTCAGTTTCACTCTGTCTGACTTTATTGTTAACATGGCTTTATTCTAGACAACATATAATTGGGAGTTGTTATTTCTTTTTGTCCACTATGACAGTATCTTTCAATTGTTGTATTTAGAACATTTACTTTTTCTTCCATTGATTTGAGAGAGAGAAAGGGGGAAAGGGAGAGAAAGAAAAGCATCTACTCGTTTCACTCAGTTGTTCCACTTAGTTGTGCACTCATTGATTGCTTCTCATACACACCAGACCGGGGGCAAACTGTGACCTCTGGCTGGCTGGGCGGACACTTTATCCACTGAGCCACCCAGCCAGGACTAGAACATTGACTTTTTAAAAAAAATTTCCATTGATTTGACAAAGCGGGGGGAGAGAGCATCAACTCACTGTTCTACTTAATTGTTCCATTTACTTGTATAATCATTGATTGCTTCTCATAGGTGCCCTGACCAGGGATCAAACTCATGACCTTGGCCTTCTGGGACCATGCTTTATCCACTAAGCCACACAGCCAGGGTGAACATTTATTTACCTTTAAAATGATTGCTGATATAGTTGGATTAATAGCTACCATAGACCTGACCTGTGGTAGTGCAGTGGATAAAGTGTCAACCTGGAATGCTGAGGTGGCCGGTTCGAAACACTGTGCTTGCCCAGTCAAGGCACATATGGGAGTTGATGCTTCCTGCTCTTCCCCTACCTTCTCTCTCTCTCTCTCTCTCTCTCTCTCTCTCTCTCTTTCTCCTCACTAAAATAAATAAATTAAAAAATATATTTTAATAGCTACTGTAATTTTTGATGTTTTTATTTGAGGTCCTTGTTCTTGGCTTCTCTTTTGTCTTTCACTTTTTTCTGCCTACTCTGGTTTACAGCATTTTACCTGATTTTATGTCATCTTCTCTCTTAGTATATAAGTTTCATTTTTTTCTACTTTTTTATTAGTCACCCTTAATTTTTTTTTTTTTTTAACAGGGACAGAAAGAGAGTCAGAGAGAGGGATAGATAGATAGGGACAGACAGACAGGAACGGAGAGAGGTGAGAAGCATCAATCAGTTTTTCATTGCAACATTTTTCACTGAACATTAGTTGTTCATTGATGGCTTTCTTTCAATAAGATTTTTTTTTCTTTTATTAATTTTAATGGGGTGACAATAAATCAGGGTACATATGTTCAAAGAAAACATCTCCAGGTTATCTTATCATTCAATTATGTTGCATACCCATCACCCAAAGTCAGATTGTCCTCTGTCACCTTCTATCTGGTTTTCCCTGTGTCCCTCCCCTCCTCTCTATCCCACCCTTACCTCCCTCCTCCTCTCCTGTAACCACCACACTCTTGTCCATGTCTCATAGTCTCACTTTTATGTCCCACTTAAGTATGAAATCATGCTGTTCTCAGTTTTTTTCTGTTTTACTTATTTCACCCTGTATAATGTTATCAATGTCCACATTGATGGCTTTCTTATATGTGCCTTGACCGCAGGCCTTCAGCAGACAGAGTAACCCCTTGCTCAAGCCAGTGACCTTGGACTCAAGCTAGTGAGCTTTTGCTCAAACCAGATGAGTCCGTGCTCAAGCTGGTGACTTCGGGGTTTCGAACCTGGGTCTTCCACATCCCAGTCCGACGCTCCATCCACTGCGCCACCACCTGGTCAGGCTAGTCGCCCTTAAATTTGCAGTATATAGTTACAGTTAACCCAAGTCCTCTTTCAGGTAACACTAAACCACTTCACTGGCTATATAGTTACTCATAACAGAGTATTCGTATTCCCAATTCTTCTCTCCCTGCACCTTATAACATCATTGTTGTTCATTTCACTTATGCATAAGCTATAATTACTAATTACTTTGTTGCTAGTATTATTTTGACCAAAGTGTTATCTTTCAAATTAAGAATTTTTTAAGGTGATGTTACTTTCCCTTCATTGATTCCTTCTCCCTTTCTTCATTATTTTCCTCCCTTTTAAAGAATTTTCTTTTAACATTTCTTGCATTATTGGTAACAAATTTCCTCAATATTTGTCTCAGAAATTTCTCCATAACTTTTGAAGAGTAATTTACTCAACACAGAATTTTAGTTTGGTTGTTTTCTTTTTCTGTCAACACTTTAAATATTTCATTCCACCCTCTTCTTGATTGCATTATTTGAGACAAAAAAAGAAATCTGATTTAAATCTTGTCATTGTTTATCAATAGCTAAAATGTGTTTTCCCCCTGGCTTCTTTCAAGATTAAGTCTTTTAGTATGTTGTGTAATTTTGTTGTTGTTTTTGGAAGCCAGACATGATGTACTGAGAAGGAACCTTGGTAAATAGGCCGTTATTGTGAGGCTTTAAGTTTATCTGGCTAGGGCTCAGCCTGTGTTTACTATTATGTACCTGTAAGTATCAGAAGCTACATCCATTGTCCTTTTCTCTCTTGTGTCATCTTTGGGGTTCTCTAGAAGCTTCACAAATAAGGTCTGAAATGTGTGGTCCTTTCTGTGTATTCCTGTAATTAGAGCTGACCCCAAACACTGGTCTCTGTGCCCACCACAAAGTGGTGATTTTCTATTCTGTTCCTTAATCAAATGGGTAAATTCTGCCATAAGAATTACTGTGGGGAGGGCAGCATTTTCTCTATCCCCTACACGTAGACATCAGTTGGGTTAATGATCTTTTTCAGAGATCAGCGTTTAGGGGAAATTATGGGACTGAAAGATTTGTGATGCTATTAAATTTATGAGGAATTAGATATGTATAGTGAATAAGAATTCTGAGGGCCAAGTCATAGAATAAATATTTTGAAATCACAGAATCATACGTGAACTTCTTATATACCTATCTTCCTGTATAAATATGTGGAATGTTTTAGGACTCAGTGGCCTTTGAAGATGTGGCTGTAAACTTCACCCTGGAAGAGTGGGCTCTGCTGGATACTTCACAGAAGAAACTTTACAAAGATGTGATGCGGGAAACCTTGAGGAACCTGGCCACAGTAGGTAAGGGTGACAACATTCCTTCATTTAGCCACTTAGAGAACAAGTGTTTCTTGCCTATCAACATTGTTATCTGATTTGGAACAAGGAAAGAGAATACTTTGGTAAATAAACCAGGCATGGCCAGGACTCATCATAGACCTGTAATGTAATAATTCTTCTGTAACTTTTTTTTCCCCTGGGTTTGCATTTTAGGAAGAAAAGGGGAAGACCATAACATTGAAGATCAGTACAAAAACCAGGGAAAAAATCAAAGGTAAGTTATATTCAGAACAGAAATCAGTGTCCAACAAGGGGATCTTTCTAGATCATGAAAATTTAAAAATAAGTATACACTCCTCAAAAATTAAGAAAGGCACTGCCTAATGACCCAGAAATTTTACTTCTGGGTATATATCTGAAAAAACCCAAAACCATAATTCAAAAGAATGTATGTACCCCCACATTCATTTATAATAAACCATTATTTGTAAAAGCCAAGATATAGAAGCAACCCAGGTGCCCATCAATAGACAAGTGGAAATAAAGTGCCTGACCAGTTGGCGGTGCAGTGGATAGAGCATCGGACTGGGATGTGGAGGACCTAGGTGTGAAACCCCGGAGTCTCTAGCTTGAGCACAGGCTCACCAGCTTAAGCACAAGGTTGCTGGCTTGAGCAAGGGGTCACTTCCTCTGCTATAGCACACCCCCCCTCCATCAAGGCACATATGAGAAAGCAATCAATGAACAACTAAGGTGCTGTAATGAAGAATTGATGCTTCTAATTTCTCTCCTGTCTCAGTCCCTCTTTCTCTATCATTGTTTTAAAAAAAAAAAAGTTGTACATATGTTCAATGGAATACTACTCGGCTATAAAGAAAATCTTACCTTTTGCAACAGCATGGATGGACCTGAAGATTATTATGCTGAGTGAAATAAGTCAGATAGAGAAATACAAATACCATATGATTTCACTTATATATGGAGTCTAAAGAACAAAATTAATAAATTAAATAAAATCTCACAGATACAGAGAACAGACTAATGGTTTCCAGAAGGGAAATCAGTGTCCAACAAGGGGATCTTTGTAGGTCATCGAGGCATTGGGGGCTCGATGAGAAAGGTGAAAGGACTAAGAAATACAATTTGGTAGTTACAGAACAGTCACAAAGATCTAAATTACAGCACAGGGAATATAGTCAGTAATATTTTAATAACCATGTGTGGTGCCAGGTGGGTACTTGAAATATCAGGAGGACCACTTTGTAAAGTATATGATTGTCTAACCACTATGCTGTACACCTGAAACCAATACAAAATAATATTGTATGTAAACTGTAACTGAAAAATAAAAATAAAATAATAAAAACAAGCAGACACAAACAGCCCAGCTTCAAATTTATTTCATTTTGGAAATTTTTTACCCAAAATGTTTTCTTAATTGTGACATAGATGTTCAGTATTTCCAAAATAATTCACTTGGAAACATTATTCAGAAACTCCATATGTGAACATCACTACTATGATAATAGCTATGGTCAAACCTTCTTTCAAAGCACTCATTTTTATCCAATTTAAAACAATTCAACCAGGGCAGGAAACCTACACTTTCCCTATAAATTATAAATTCATAATTCTAATGTTTACAAATAAGTATATGTCATTAATAAAGAAATCATTAATCATGTACTCCTGATTTTTTTATAGATGTCATATGGTAGAGAGACTCTGTGAAAGTAAAGAAGGTAGTCAATATGGAGGAAACTTCAGCCATATTTCAAATCTTAATCTGAACAAGAAAACTTCTACTAAAGTAAAACCATGGGAGTGCAGTGTGTGTGGAAAAGTCTTCATGAGTCGTTCATCCCTTAATAGGCACGTGAGAGCTCACATTGCACCCAAACCATGCAAGTATCAGGAACATGGAAAGAAACCTTATAAATGTAAAATATGTGGGAAAGCCTTCAGTTACCTCCAGCCTTTCCAGAAACATGAAAGAAATCACAGTGTAGAGAAATCCTATAAATGTAAGGAATGTGGGAAATCCTTTAGGTATCGCCAGTCTGTTCGCAAACATGAACGGACTCACACTGGAGAAACACCCTATCAATGTAAACAATGTGGGAAAGCCTTTAGATATCATCAAACCTTCCAAACACATGAAAGAACTCACACAGGAGAGAAACCCTATGAATGTAAGCAGTGTGGGAAAGCCCTCAGTTGTCCCAGTTCCTATCGAAGTCATGAAAGAACTCACACTGGAGAAAAACCCTATCAATGTAAAAAGTGTGGGAAAGCCTTCAGTTGCCCCAGTTCTCTTCGAAAACATGAAAGAACTCACACTGGAGAGAAACCCTATGACTGTAAGGAATGTGGGAAAGCCTTTATTTCTCTCGGAAGCTTTCAAAGACACATGATAACACACACTGGAGATGGACCTTATAAATGTAAGGAGTGTGGAAAAGCATTCAACTGTCCCAGTTCGTATCGAATACATGAGAGGTCTCACACTGGTGAAAAACCCTATGAATGTAAACAATGTGGTAGAGCCTTCAGTTGTTCCAGTTCCTTTAGAACACATGAAAGAACTCACACTGGAGAGAAACCCTATCAATGTAAGGAATGTGGGAAAGCTTTCCATTGGCTCACCACTTTTCAAGTCCATGTGAGAACTCACACTGGAGAGAAACCCTATATTTGTAAGTTATGTGGTAAAGCCCTCAGTTGTCCCACTTCCTTTCGAAGACATGAAAGGACTCACAGAGCAGAGAAACCCTATGAATGTAAACTGTGTGGGAAAACCTTTAGTTCTACTCTGGGTTTGCAAATACATGTAAGAACTCACACTGGAGAGAAACCCTATAAATGTGAGGAATGTGGGAAAGCTTTTGTATCTCTCACAAGCTTTCGAAGACACATGATGACACACACTGGAGATGGGCCTTATAAGTGTAAAGAGTGTGGGAAAGCATTTAATTGTCCTAGTTCATTTCGAATACATGAAAGGACTCACACAGGAGAGAAACCCTATGAGTGTAAAATATGTGGTAAAGCCTTCAGTTGTTCCAGTTATATTCAAATACATGAAAGAACTCACACTGGAGAGAAACCCTATGAATGTAAGGAATGTGGGAAAGCCTTCATTTATCGCACAACCTTTCGAGGTCACATGCGTGTGCACACTGGAGAGAAACCGTATAAATGTGAAGAATGTGGGAAAGCCTTTAGTCGACCCAGTTCATTTAGGAGCCATGAAAGAATTCACACTGGAGAGAAACTTCTTCAGTGTAAGCATTGTGGGAAAGCCTTCAATTGGCCCACATCCTTACATAAACATGTCATGAGAATGCACACTGGATAAATTATAACTAATAAATATGGAAAGTTTTCACTCTTTACAGATACACTAAAAGTTATGTGAAAACTCTACTAGAGAAAATGGCTATAAATTGAAGTAATATGGGAAGGCCTGATGCAAATTAATTCACATGTAACACTCCAGAAAATTTGAAACATGAAAATGTTTTAAAAGCTACAAATATATTGTTTATCAGCAGCTCATTCTGAAACTCAATGTATAGACTATAAATTCTACTTGTTACTTTTGCAAATGAAAAATGAGACAATTCTGTAAGTACTCTTTAAGCAGTAGTACATAAGCTTTTAGTAGGCAGTGTTTTTCCTTAAATAAGCTTACACAATTTTTGTCTTCCCATTTTGAATTCTGTTGGATCCATGGGTGAGTTGAAATATATACTTGTAATATTTATTTGTAGAGTTAATTTCTATATAGATTTTTCATTGTAAGTTAAGAGGAATAATGACACTTCAGTGTTTGTTAGGATTTTCCTTTTGGCTTCCAGTGGCAAGTACTGGATATTCCGTATCCATTGTAAATATTCCTCCTTTCTTATGAGAAAAGCTTTCTTTCATCAGAAGAGCCTTACTAATTTTGCGTGCTGATAGTTGGCATAAATTTGTAAATATGCAGAGTTTATCAAAGAATATAATCTCATTTGAATTACTATTTACATCTTTTCTCTTGACTCTTTGTCATTCCCTCTGACTGTGATTTGGATAACAGACTTGACCTTAAGAAGAGCAACCTGTATTGACATCAACCTCGAACTTACAAAACAACCTTAAAATGTTTACAAGTATAATTATTTTAGACTTAAAGTCACAGGTACAATATCTTTGCACCAAAGCAACATTTTCCCCTCATCAATTCATTAAAATCCTCCGGCAGTACTCTGCTGTCACCATTCGAGGTATCTTTTACCCATAATACAATTAGAATGATTATATGGTATCACTAAAATCAACCAGTGGTGTCACCATCCGTCTTTTTATCTTAAGCACCTACTCTGCCTTGAGCCAGACACTAGAAATACAACATTGAACACACCTAAAGTGGTCACTTCTCTCACAATGCTTCAAGTCTATGAGATTAAATAAAACCATATTTCTCACTACTTTCCTAAGTGTTTTTTACACTTAAACTGATTCATTTTTGTAATAACATTATCTTTGATAAACCAATAAGCCTTTATCTTTACCCAAAAAATAATAAGAGACCTGTGACAGGAAATAAAATATAGAATCATGCCAGTTTGAAACCCCGGGCTTGCCCGGTCAAGACACATGTGGGAGTTGATGCTTCCTGCTCCTCCCCCCTTCTCTCTGTGTGTTCCTGTCTCTCCTCTCTGAAATGAATAAATAAAAAAGAGAGAGAGAAAACAATAGAATTGGAGATGGCTTTCCTGAAATATGTTATGTCAACATGAGTTATGTTGTGACCTACATTTTCTGTTCCTTATGTGGTTCCATGTTGAAATTCACTAATAACCTCATTTGCATGAGATTTGGAAGGCCTTAGTTTTGAATCACAGAGCACAGAGAGATAGATGCATAAATACATAGATGTTTTGTGTATACCTGCTTCTGCCCCGTTCTCCCCTAATTCTTTGTCCTGCCAGTCCAGGGTGTCCTCAGCACCCCCACACTACATGACTTCCCTTTTCTCAGAGCTGTAGCTTTCCACTGGGGCCTCCACGAGGTCCACAGCAAAGAGCTGCCGGTTTGGATTTTCCCACAAGCCCTCGTGTCCAGCAAGAAACAAATGTAGACTGTCATGCTCGACACTATTCTCTGAAACGCTGACTGCCCTCTTCTCCAGATTGTATTTGTATAAGTAAACACCTTGTTCTGTTAATATTGCTAGTGACTGTGTGGTCCTGATTCCACCAAAACAGCTACAGTGGTGCCACCAGAACTACATGGGAGTCGGTCCCTCTGCTACATGTGCAGTGACTGCTCTGACACAGTCTTTCCCTGTGAGAGGTGGCACCTTCCCCATGGGAGACAGACTGTAGGTATTTCCAGTTACTCGCTGAGCATAAGTCCTGACTACATTTTCAGTTATGTTTGTATATGATTCAAAAAAAGTTCATTATTTTGTCAAATGCTTCTATAGATGTTCCTTAGAAATGTTTTATTAACTGTTTCAGACAGTTTGTTTACTAGCAAATATTATCTTTTCCACTTCCTGTTAGGATATATTAAAACCTCCCACTGGAATTGAGGATTTTTAGATCAATTTTGTGACTTTTGTCAAGTTAATCATACATCTTGAATCAATGTTATCATGTATTTCTTACTTGGGCAAGTTTTATTTTTTATTTTCCTATAATTAAAAATGTTTGTGATTAAACTACCCTCTCATTAATTCCTAATTAAAAACTTACATCATGGTTTTGTTGTGCCTTTTTGCCAAAAACTGTAGGATCACTCCTATATTTAGAGAGTGGTGTAATGACTTATGATGAGGATGACTACAAACCATAAATGGTCATGGGCTGCATCAGTAAGAGAAGGTTCAAAAAGTCTTACACAATTTGGTCTTGTGTTAAGTGATGGGATTGGTATGCAAGGAAGGAAAATGTTCCTATGAATGGATACTGTGAGGAGGTAAACTAAATTCTGTCTTTGGTAATCATAATATACTGCTCACAAAAATTAGGGGATATTTCAAAATGAATACGAAGCAAAAAAAAATTCCCTAATTTTTGTGAGCAGTATAGTTCTTACCTAAACATGGAAATATTCCCTTTGTTTTTTTTAGACACTTTTTCATATAAAGTCCCTCAGTTAAAAAATTCAAAGTCAAGCCCTGACTGGATAGCTTGGTTGGTTGGAGCGTCATCCCAGAGCGCAGTTTGCTGGTTCTCTTCCCTAGTCAAGGTACATTCAGGAGCAGCTTGATGTTCCTGTCTGTCTCCCTGCCTCTCAAAAAAATAAAAAGTGTGTGTGTGTGTGTGTGTATGTGTATTATATATATATATATATATATATATATATACACATACACACACACACATATCTATACACACATATATACATATACACACATACATACATACATATTTACACACACAGTCACTTGCTCTTTAGCAAACATCAACTGAGGCCTTTGGGTTCGGGTAAAGTGACAACACAAGCCTAGCACCAGAGAAAGATTGGGTCCTTACATTAAAGCAGTGGTTCTTAACCTGGGTTCTATCAAACCCTAGGGGTTCGATGAGTGGGTCTCAGGGGTTCGGAGAAGCCTCTGCCGTGGAGGCCAGAATAAAGTAATACTGTAATTTGTTGTGAGTTCATGCACTTTGTTGGTTTTGTTCTTTGAGCAAGGTGATGTTCATGCACGGCTCATTTTGTGCACCAGTAAAAAAACATACCTATGTCTTGAGTTTGGAAAAAAAAATCATATTTTATTTATTACTAAAGAAGGGTTTGGTGAATGCACATATGAAACTGGTGGGTTCGGTACCTCAAAAATGGTTAAGAACCACTGCATTAAAGCCTTTCTCAGAAACTATAGTCTTTTTACTGAGAGAAACGGACAGGAAGGGAGAGATGAGAAGCATCAACTTGTCATTGCAGCACTTTATTTGTTTATTGATTGCTTTCTCATATGTGCCTTGACTGAGGGGTTCCTGCCGAGCCAGTGACCATTGGGGTCATGTCTATGAGCCCATGCTCAAGCTGGCAACCTTGGAGTTTTGAACCTGGGTCCTCAGCATCTCAGGTTGACACATTATCCACTGTGCCACCTCCTGGTCAGGCATCTTGGTGCAATTTTTAGCATTTCTCTTTTGCCAGGCACTCTCAACTCAGAATATACACAATTTTTGGTGCAGCCGCTATGGAAAACAGTATGGAGATGAGGTCCTCAACAAACTAAAATTGAATTACAATATGATCCAACTACAATTCTGGCTATTTATCTGAAGAAAAAACACTAACTAAAAAAGTTGCCGGCTTGAGTGCAGGCTTGCCAGCTTGAGCGTGGGATCATAAACATTATCCCATGATTGCTGGTTGAACCCAAAGATCACTGGCTTGACTAGAGACTCCCAGTCAAGGCACATATGAGAAGCAATCAATGAACTACTAAGGTGCTACAACTATTGAGTTGATGCTTCTCATCTCTCTCCCTTCTTGTCTCTATCTGTCCCTCTCTGGCTCTCTCTCTGTAAAAAAAACAACAACTTATATTCTGTTCAAGTTTTTTCTATTTAGAGCAGTGGTTCTTAACCTTTTTTGAGGTACCGAACCCACCAGTTTCATATGCGCATTCACCGAACCCTTCTTTAGTGATAAATAAAATATGATTTATTTTCCCAAATTCAAGACATAGGTATGTTTTTTTACTGGTGCACAAAATGAGCCGTGCATGAACATCACCTTGCTCAAAGAACAAAACCAACAAAGTGCATGAACTCACAACAAATTACGGTATTACTTTATTCTGGCCTCCGTGGCAGAGGCTTCTCCGAACCCGAGACCAACTCATCGAACCCCTAGGGTTCGATAGAACCCAGGTTAAGAACCAGTGATTGAGAGGGAAAGTATTGTAAATAATTAATCATACCTGAATGCACATGTTCTGCAAATCTGGACCTGGAATTTTATTTGAAAACCCCCAAAGTGGAAAACGGACCTCAGAAACTTACTACATATGTTTGGCAGAAGAGTGGAAAAATAACTACACAGATGCATGTACTACTAGAACATTTCTTTTCTGAAATTCACCTCTTGTCTGTTTGGCAGTATTTTATACTGTCTTAATATATTTTACCCCTACTGAAAAAAGTATAAATATGTCAGTCTTTTCAGGTGACAAACCCAGGCGGCGCCATGCTCACAGGACAAAACAATCAGAAAACTTTCCAAAGAGGATCCTCCACCCAAAGGACTTCCCATAGGATGCCTGTGCCCAGGGAAGAGGTGCAAGGATTTCAAGCAACTGAATTTAAGTTTTTCAAAGCGGTTCTTCTCTCAGCTTTCCTCTCATGCAAAATAGCCAGGACAAAAAAAATCTTTAAAAAGAGCCATCCAGGACTCTGCGGAAAAATGATAAACAAATAGTTGATAATGATGCTGTGAATCGGAAAGGGAAAGTTGGCCTATGCAAGAGGTGCCCTGACCGGTTGGCTCAGGTGAGCAGATGTCCAGGGTTCAATCCCCAGTCAGGGCACACATGAAAAGCAGCTATCTGCTTCTCTTCCCCTTTCTCTCCCATTTCTCTCTTTCTTCCCCTCTCCAATAGCTCGATTGGTTCGAGCATCACCCAGGCGCTGAGGATACCTCAGTTGGTCCTAGTGGCTTCAGGCACTGTGGATAGCTTGGTTGATTTGAGCATGGGCCCAAGACCAGGGTTGTCAGGTGGATCCTAGTGGAGACACATGCAGGAGTCTGTCACTATCTCTCTTCCTCTCACTTTAAAAAAAGAACGCATGCAGGAGGGCCCTGGTAAAATTGTTTGATTGGTTAGAGCATCTTTCAGAAGCACAGAGGGTGCCAATTGGATCTCCCATCAGGGCACATACAGGAACAGATTGAGATTCCTGTCTCTCTCCCTCTCTCGCCCTTCCTCTCTCTAAAATCAAAATAAACATTTTTTAAAAAGAATGTGGGGCCCTGGCCGGTTGGCCAGTAGAGAGTGGACACCGTGTGTGGAAGTCCCAGGTTCGATAACCAGTCAGGGCACACAGGAAAAGTGACCATCTGCTTCTTCCACCTTCCCTTCTCTCTCTCACCTTCCTGCCGCCAGGGCTCGATGGGTTCCAGCACATCGGACCCAGGCGCTGAGGATAGCTCAGTTGATTTGAGCATTGGCCCTAGATAGGGTTGCGGGGTGGATTTCGGTGGAGGCGCATGCGGGAGTCTATCTCCCATCCTCTTACACACACACATCACAGATCTGGAAATTTAGAAATTTATTTCCCCCCAAGAAGAGCTAAGCTGGGGCGACAGGGTCCTGGATTTAAGACCTTGCTTCCCGAACAACTGGAAAACTTGTGAGAGATGAGGGGGAAAGAGAGTGAGAGAAGAAAAGGATCCCGAGGGAGAAAGTTGGGCTGGGAACCCTACAGACCACAGCTCCTCCCATGCACAAACCCCGCAGACTGAGTCACGACTGTCCCCTGACGGCACTCCCTGTGGTCACTTCACCATATGGGCGGGACTGGGGGCGCAGAGCTGCCCAGAGAGGCTCCAGGGCCGAAGTCGCCTAAGCAGTGACCGGACAGGACGCCCGGTCCTGTCCACTCTGCGAGGCGGAGAGGACTGAGGTTCGAGCGGTGCCCTGGGGACTATGGTCTGCAAACTCCGGA
This sequence comes from Rhynchonycteris naso, assembly GCA_037038555.1. Classification (NCBI taxonomy): domain Eukaryota; kingdom Metazoa; phylum Chordata; class Mammalia; order Chiroptera; family Emballonuridae; genus Rhynchonycteris; species Rhynchonycteris naso. The sequence goes on from CM073003.1 coordinate 23,746,841, forward strand.
CTTGATCGCGGGGAGGCCTGTCCCGCCAAAGCCGGGTCCAACCAGTCCCTCGTCCCTGTCCTGGGACACCCGGCTCTGCACACTCACCGTTTCCAGGTTTCTGGGTCCCCCGGCGTCGTCCTTTTAGCTGCCGCGGCAGGTGCAGGTCATAACGAGTCTAAGGTGCACCGTTAAAGGTAGCGAACACCTGTACCTAGCGCAGCCGGGAACTTCCACGCGGTTTGCTCAGCGTCTCCCTCTTACGGCACCCGTGATTGGATACTTCACAAGGCCCCGCCCACCGTTTTCTGAGTGACAACCAGTGAGCAGAACAAGCTTTAGCAGGCGGGTGGGGCCTGTCCGCTTTAGGGACGTTAGATTTTTTTGGGGTTTTTTTTGAGAGAGACAGAAAGGGGAGAGATGAGGGGGAAAGAGAGCGAGAGAGAGAGGTGAATAGAGAGAGATGATGCGCACCAACTAGTAGATGCACCACGTTTAGTTGTTCATTGATGGCTTTTCGTACATACTTTGACTGGAGGTGTGGGTCGCTTCCAGCCCAGCAACTAACCCCATGCTTAAGCCAGCGACCATAGGGTCATGTCTGTGATTCCACGCTCAAGTTGCCCACACCTCACTAAAGCCAGAGACCTCCAGGTTTGGAACCTGGGTCCTCAGTGTCCCAGGTCGAAGCTCTATCCACTGCATGCTACCACCTGGTCAGGCCTTTGGCTTTTTTTAAATTATTATTTTTAGAGAGGAGACAGGAATATCAATCTGTTTCTGTATGTGCCCTGACCAGGGATCAAACCAGCAACCTCCGTGCTCCCAGATGATGTTCTAACCAACTTAGCTATATATCTGGCCAGGGCAGGGGATGTTAGCCTTTTTATTTTTCTTTAAGATTTTATTTATTTGAGAAAGAGAGAAATGGGAGTGGAAAGGGGTGTCAGTAAGCATCAGTTTGCTTCTCACATATGCCTTGACCAGAGAAGCCCAGGGCTTCAAACCAACAACCTCAGCATAATAAGGTCAATGACTTATCCACTGTTTCACCACTAGTCAGGTGGGACATTTGCTTTTAAACAAAACCTCCTGAAAGCCTCCCTTCTCTCACTTAAAAACAGAAAAAAACATTTTGAGAGATGTTCCAAATGAATGAAACCCACGCAGGACCCCTGCAACGCCCAGAGCACCCTCCAGGCCTCCTTGGCCAGACATGGCCTGTGCCCCAAACGTGAAGGAGATTTTTTATTAATTAATTAATTTGTTTGTTTGTTTATTTTACCTTATTTACCCGTGTCCTAACACTTGATAGAACTGGCAGACTAGAAACTGTCGGCACCAGAGATACGATGCCAAGAGGGCCAGAGTCCTCTCCCTCTGCCTCTATACATTGCGGAGATGAAGAATCCAATATGCTCCCTAAAGGCTTTAAAAATTCTTCATTTTTAAAGCCTTTAGGGAGCATATTGGATTGGATAACCCAACCTCATACAGGACAGTGGCCAGTGAGTTCTCCCAAGGTAACCTTCAAAGGCCCACGCGTGGGATTTGGGGACAGCAAAGATTAGAAAAATTTGAAACATACTACTAAAATGGGACCCACCTGGGACCATGGCTAGGTTGAGGTTCCCCTCCTTAGGCCTCCCTATTCAGTCCCAGCCTCCAAAGGGGGACTCAGAAAACTTTTGAAACACAGTCTCTGTGACCACAACCCACAGCAAACTGAGGCCTGGCCCAGGTACCATCGGTAAGCCTGCCAGGGTCCCTAGACATTGGAGATATCTTTGTGATCTGAATCAGATGACTAGGGCCAACACCTCCACCGGTGGAGACTTAAAAACAGCTGGGGGGCACCTCCAACAATCAAGCCCTTTGAAGGACCACAACCATGTCCAGGATGCCCTCAAAATGTGTTCCTACTGGCCCAGGACGTGCCTCCCTTCCAGGAGCAGACCTGGAAACATTTTCAGGTTTATGAGACAACCATGACATATTGCAACACTAAGGCCAGACCTGGGTGCCTTTTCATTATCACTGACCAGACAAGCTGTTTTTCCACAACTGGCTTAGAAGGTATCTCCTGCCCTGGCCAGTTGGCCCAGTAGTAGAGCGTCGGCCTAGTGTGTGGGTGTCCCAGGTTCAATTCCCAGTCAGGGCACACAGGAGAAGTTCCCATTTGCTTCTCCACCCCTACCCCTCTCGCTTCTCTCTCTCTCTCTCTCTCTCTCTCTCTCTCTCTCTCTCTCTCTTCCTCTTCTGTAGCCATAGCTTGATTGAAGTGAGTTGGCCCCCGGCACTGAGGATGGCTCAATGGCCTCTGCCTCAGGAACTAAGAAGAGCTCAGTTGCTGAGCAACAGAACAAGGCCCCAGATAGGCAGAGAATTGCCCCATAGGGGATTTGCTAGGTGGATCCCATTCAGGGTGCATGGAGGAGTCTGTCTCTCTGTCTCCCCGCCTCTCACTTATTTAATTAAAAAATAAATTTAATTTTTAAAAAAAGGTTACATCATATAGCTTTGTGTGTGTCCCGGAGGCTGCAAACACCCAGTTCCTAAGAATGCGACCTATGGCAAGCCTGTCCATCATGGTTTTAACCAGCTAAAGTTTGCTTAAAGCCTTCAGTCTGTTGCCGAGGAGTGGACTGGGTGCCACTGTCCTGAATTCAGGACTGGGGCTCTGAGTCCTGAATTCTTAGTGGATTGGTGAAGATTCTACATACAAATTCTTTGAGGTTATACTTACTGATCAATTCCATCAAGCCATCAGATGAAATCCTGTCACCCAGTGGATTACCAAAGTTGTCTATAAGGACAGGGAGATGAAAGGCTGATATCTGCAGGCAGCAAGAGCTGTGACCTTAAAAAAGGGCCACAAGTCCCACCACACACTATTGGTGGTTCTTGCTGTGAAGCTTAGAGAAGTGGCAGTACTCTCTACCTCCACCAGCTCCACTAATATAAGTAATGCTTGTAAAATTCTTACCTTATAAACAACTTAGCATAGTCCAACAAAATATTTCCAAGTAGTACATCTGGCAACCCAACCCTACACAGGACAGCAACTGGGCTGACACCCTCCACCGTGGCCCCTAGCCCACTTAGCCACTGCCTCCCTTTCAAGGGGGAGCTAGAAACACTTTCCAGAGGCATGTGTGATTCATAGGGCCAACAGGTGACCATGGCTGGGCTGAAGTCTTCCTGCTCCCCCCTGGACAGCTAAGGCCTGTTGCCTCCTCCATAGGAAAACTGATAAAAATAGGGGCAGGGAGCACATCCAGCAACTGCAATTCAGTCCTGGCCTCCACAAAAGGTCACAGAAACTTTTCAGAAGGTACCCGTAATAATTGGAACCTAAAAGTAACAGCATCTGAGCCCATGGCACCCTCCATAGGTCTACCTGTCCAGATCAGACCAGAGCTCTCCTTTGGATGGGGACATGGATACATTTTCAGAAGGCACCACCAGGTGGGTTCAATACCAAGATCCATGCAGAACCACAGCCTGGCCTGGTGCCCACCCTGAGTCTCGGAGAGGTTTACAGGGATGTATCCAGCCATCAGGCTCCATGCAGGACAGAGGGAGGACCCAAGACAACCTCTACCAGTTTCCCTGGCCAGCCCAAGTCAGAGCCCACCTTTAGAAGAGGACTTGGATATGCATTCAGGTGCTCCATGTACAATTGGGGCCAAGATATCATCCCTGGGATGCCTAGCCCAGCCCATCCTGATCCCTGCCACTGGAGAAATATTTTAAACAATTTCAGTGGGCCCAACACAAGCCCTGGCACAAATGCCGGGGACTACCCTGTCTGGCTTCACTGCCTCACCCTTCTGGAGTGAAACTTTAAGATGCACTCAGGACTTTAAACTTTAAGGAGTTGCACTCAACTGGACCCCACACAAGATAGCAACTACACAGAGTGACCTCCTTGGATACCAGTCCATATCTTTAGGGGAAGACTTCGAAAAAATTTTGAGAGGCATAGCTGGCACAGAGATCTCATTAGTGACTTCATCTGGGGCCAGGGTGCACTTCCCAGAGGTTTCTAGCCAGCCTAGGCTTATGCCTGTCTCCCCGAACCCCACCCAAGGGGGACCTGGAAATATTTTCCTGAGGCTCATCCTAGGGAAGAGGATAGGGGAACATGCAGCCAAATGGGGGTCCCTTGTGGGCTATAGGTAGAACCCAGCCCCAACCTGCACCCATCCCTGGCTTTGTCCCATCTCTTCGTTGGTTCAGCCCTCCCATTCCCAGCTAAGCCCCGACACTCCCTAATTAAACTCTGCCCCCTTGCCTGGCCTGTGGTGGCACAGTGAATAAAGCCTCTACCTGGAATGCTGAGGCTTGTTTGAAATCCTGGGCTTGCTGGTTCAAGGCACATAGGACATAAACAATCAATGAACAACCTAAGTGAAGCAACTATGAGTTGATACTTCTTGCTCCTCTCTGAAAAATCAATTAATAAAACCATTTTGTTTTTTAAATAAGCTTTGGCCAGCTGGCTCAATGGATAGAGCATCTGCCTGGCTTATGGATGTCTTGGGTTGATTCCCGGTCAAAGTACACGGGAAAAGCTACCATCTGCTTCTCCCCTCTCCCCCTCTATCCCATGTTTCCCTCTTCCTTTCCGACAATGGCTCCATTGATTGAAGCATGGCCCTGGGCACTGAGGATAGTGGCTCCATTGATTCAAGTGTGGCCCCGGCACTGAGGCACTGAGAATAGTTGGGTTGGTTGGTCAGCATCAGCCTCAGGCACTAAAAATAGATCTATTGATTGAAACAGTAGACGGGGTTGCCATGTGGATCACAGTGGTGGGGAATGTGGGAGTCTATCTCACTATCTCCCCACATCTCACTTAAAAAAAAATTAACTAAGTAAACTCCACCCCCTTGACCAAGGCTAAACCTTACCCCTCTGCTAGCCCTCCATGGCTTCAGTACAAGGGACCAGCACACAGAAGTCACTTCCTTTTGACTCTGAACCTCCTATTTCATCCAAAGGTTTCCTTCCAAAATTGACCTCAGAACACACCAGAACGAGGGCATGCCCCTCTGCCTCTTTCTCCTAGAGGCCTACAGCTCTAATCCACCTCTCCCAGGCCCCGCTTTGGGATCTACCTCTAAATCCACTTCCTCCCGCAGGACCTCCCAGATTCTTCACCGCAGGGCAAGGTCTAGGAGGCCCCAGCGTGTGTCTGGTTCACTGGGCTTGCCCTTGGTGGCTTCTCAAAACAGCTGTACAATGACCCAAGTGAACTGAGAGGGGGACAGAGTAGTGGATGAGGTTGGGTGTGAACAGTAGAGAGGCTGGTATGAGGATTCAGGCAGCCAAGTGACCTCTCTCTGCAAGGACTCAGATCAAGAGTCAACTAGAGTTTGCAGACCTTTCTGGGTCATAAATTCTATTACCCTCAAATAAATATAAAGTCACACCTTGATCTGAGACTTAATAGTGGCATTTAATGGCTTTCACTGGTGGCAGCAGTAGCAAGAGAAGAGGAAATCTGCCCTACCCTAGAGAAGGGGGTTCAGGCTGGAAAGGGGTCAGCCATATCCACAGCAGGTCTAGCCGTCCTGTTCCCATTGGACCGAGGCCAGAAAGGTGCGGATTTCCATGGGCTGCAGTGTGATGCCGGCAGGGTCCAGCTGGGAGGGAGATGGCTTGAGTGCAGGGTCTGGGGAGGTGCAGGGGAAAAATAAAGGATGCAGACTCCCTCTGCCTCACTCCCCTGGGCCTGGACACAGCTATACACCCTCAAATCTATCCCCAGGGCCTCACTACCAAATCTTCAACTGCTTCCCAGAGCCTGGATACCACCTCCAAACCCCCAAATCCCTCCCAATGCCTGGCTACCATCCTCATTCCCTCAAGCCCCACCTCAAAGACTATCAAGCCAACCCCAAGTTTGATGAACAACCCCACCCCAACCTCCGAACTAGACAATGACAAAGACTCAAATCTTGTTCTTGGGTATGTACTCCAACCTCAAACACCCAAGACCCACCACTAGTTTGCTGGACCTACTGAAGACCCTTAAACCCCTAACCCAGATCTGAACACTGCCCCTCCAGCCGTACCTGAGTCCTGGCCATCATACCCTCACCTCCCACACAGCCCCTGGCTCCCAGCCCCAGGGGCAAGCTCCCACCCTTGTTCGATGTCCACTGGAGCCTGGATGCATTCGCCCTGAGCTGGTTGGCAGCCAGCGTGGTCTCCTTAAGATCGATGATGGTGAAGGTTGAGAACAGGTCCTGCGGGTAGTGGATGGGCCAGGCTGAGTGGGGTCAAAGTAGGGCTCCCCTATCCCCTCTCTTGTTTCTCTCGTTACTTTCCCACCTCTGCCCTTCTCACCGTCAAGTTCAAGGTAACCGGGGAGCTCAAGTTGCCGACCATATCCTCCCCTAAGGCGAACTGGTGCTCCAAGCGCAGCAACAGCATTTGCCGGCCCCAGCGGGCCAATGTAAGGAGGCGTACATTGGGCGGCAGCTCCCGGCGCATCCCTGAGAACTGCGAGAACCAAGCGGAGAAACAGTGAGGGGCTGAGCCGGAGGGACCGGGCTAAACTGAGGCCTGAAGGTGAGGATCCACGTGATGGGAGGTTTTTAGTAGTGGCAATGGGGGCGGGATTTAAACTGAGAAGGACAGGGCTTAGCCAGGAAGGTAAAGGCTGAGCCATTGAGGACGGTGTAGTGCTAGGCTGGGGCGGCCTGAACAGCTCTAGCCTGAGACCCGAGTGAGGGCGCGGATGAAACAAGGAGAGGCAAAGGGGCGGGGTGGGTCCGATCCTGAGGGAGGTGAGAAGGTGGGGCGGCGGTGCGAGAGCCTGGAAGGGCGGGAACTGAGGTTATGGACCCAGTCCAGGGTGTATGGACGGAGTAGCGACTGGAAGCTAGCTAGATGATGGCCTCCCCAGGACGAGTTGCGAAAAGAAGAGATGGGTCCCGGCTACGCCTAGAGAGACCCGCCTTAACCTCAGGCTTCATCCAGCTCCTTTCTTTCTGCTTGGCCCGCCGCCCCTCACCTGCTTGCGCGGGGCGACCTCCAGGTGGAAGGGGGTGCCACCACCAGGGGCAAGCACCACCTGCGGGGCCAGGAGTTCCTTTTCAGCCTGCAGCCGGTGCCCAACAGCCGCGGTCCGGACCTTGTCCAGCAGCACGAGGTGGCGCCCTCGCACCCACAAGCCCGCCCCCTGCTCCAGCAGCGGTTCCCCAACTCCACGCTCATCATCCCTCAGCAGCCTTCGGTGCACCTATGGGAAGAGTGACCAGGAAAGGGTGAGGATCCCTCTGGCCAATTTCAGGGCCAGAAATTATAGGAACTTCAAGAGAAACTGAAGGAGGGGATCAGATGAGAATGAAGGTCTGATAGGGGGGACCCCAGCAGATGTGTGGATGCTACCTAGCAGAGGACTAGGACAGAGGGAGGTAAGGACCTAATGGAAGCCTAGACAGAGCAGGTCAGGACCTGGAGGGGACACCTGGGTAGGGATTAGATAAAAAGCATTGAGTCAACTTCTCACATAGCAATGAAGGTCTCAGCCTAGTGGGACCCCAGAGGGGTGCACCTAGCAGAGAACTGGAACAGAAACTGGCTCCAGAGTCCAGCAGGGGGCCAGGGTGAGAACTGGTGGGAGAACCCCAGCTTAGATGGGGCTCGGACCACTCACCATGAGCTCTATTGAGCCATCTCTCAGACTGCTGCCCCCCTGGGAGCGGTCGGTCAACACTGTCAGCTGCACATTTCCATCCTAGGGGACGAGAGGTAAGAGTGAGGAAGGACACTGCCAAGGATAGTTGGGAGATGCTAAGAATGAGTGGTGACCCCCACTCTGTAGAAGTTTCTGGAAGAGGTGGGGAGCAGGATAGGGGAGGGGGGTACCGTAATGTAAATGCGGCTGTTGACTGGATAGTAGTTTCCTGCCACTGGCTCAGTCTGTTTCAGCTTCCAGGTGGGTCGATAATTCCTCCTGGGGAGGGAAGAGGTAGGGTTTGGTCAGACCCAGACTTTGGCTCTCCTTCCCCAGCCCACCCACTCCTCACTCCCCCTTCATCCTCTCCCTCCCACACTCATAGGATCAGCAGAGCCCCCAACACTTATGGACCCCAACCCACCACAGACCACCCTCCATTATTACCCAGTCACCCCCACCTCCTCTCCAAGATCTCCCGGCCATTGCTGTCAGTGAAGAAGAGTCCTTTTGTCTCCAGCGCAGTATCAAAATAACTGATGACTTCCTTCCCCCAGCCGTCACTATACCAGATGGAATGGCAAGGTTGTGAGTCTTGCCTACCTCCACTCTGCCCCGCCCCCATCGCTTAGTGCCAGCCTGTGCCACTCACCCCACAGGTATTGGTCCCACCGTCCATTCCAGCTCCAGGTGCCGCTGTCCCGGGTACAGGCGAACCACCTGGGAACACCAGGCTGAAAAGTTCTGGTGCACCTCCTGCACCAAGTCGGTCTGCAGGAACATTTGGGCAGGTGTGAGCCCACACCTGAGCAGAGGTGAACCCTACAAATGTCCACCCATGCCATGAACCTCACAAAGGCCTATATCAGGGTCAACCCCACTAATATCATGAAAACACCACCTATCTCCCCCACCTGCCTACAGGTGAAGCCCTTACTTCTCACAGAGTCATTGTCATGCAATTCTTCAGTGTGGCATATATGCTTGATATCCACCACTACCCCATTATACCTTCTTACAACAGAATTCTAGTTAGGAATTGACTACCTGGAATAAAGTCTATATTGCCAACTCTTCCCTGAGGCTATCAGTAGCTGTGTGACTATGGTCTGCCCAATGGAAAGTGACCAAAGTGGTATGAACATTTCTTGCCCCCTTCCCTCTCTCACTAGCTCAAATGCAAATGTGATGGGTGGAGCTTAAGCAGCCATCTTGGGTCATGAGGTAGAAGCTGAATGTTGAGGGAGAGCTATGAAATAGAAGGGACTGGGATGACTATGGAACTACCCCCACCTACCCTGGATGGCCCAGCCAGGCTTTCTGTTCCATGGAAAGAACCAGTCTTGTTTTAGGCACAAATTTGAGTAACTCTGTTACAACAGTAAAACTATATCTTAACCCAGGTATGCAGACATTCACCACAAGGAGAGTCATGTCAAAGATGAGTCTTACCATTACCTGCCCCATTTCCATCCTAAGAGGAAATGTCAACAAGAAACCCTGAGAAGCCACACAAGCAAGAGCCCCCAGTTCCCAACCAGATGCACACTCAGATACCCACCATAAGTAAGAATCACCCAAGCCCTACCCAAGTGTGAACTCTCTAAAATCCACCCCAGATATAATCCTGTGCTAGCACAGATACTTAGTGCATTCTTCAAGTAGTCCCAACTGGCTCTCCCTACTCATGGGCCAAGTGGGAATACCCCATCCCCAGTTTCAAAAATTAAAGTATAATACTGATACCCACAGCAGCTGTGAATGCCTTTGTATACTACAACATACAAAGCTGATGAGTATCAGCCTGTGGAAGGATCCTCAAGTCTTCCCCTCAGGCTTAGCCCTCTGATCTGATGGAGATGTAAATCCTTCACCCACTCCCACCCCCACCCCACACACTGTATACCACCCTTCCATGATCCAGACCCACCCACAATGCCCACTCATCATCCCTGGCCCCGAACCTTCACCAGGCGGATTTGAGCCCAATGGCTTATGGGCAGTGGTTCCCTTCGGGTGGGTCTGAAGATGTAGGCACCGGAGACCTGGGCGCTTAGGCTGTTGCCTGTACTGGCGTTGTACCTGGGGCCAGGGCAGGTGAGCGTCAGGTAAGGGACCCCAGCTCTGCTCCCGCCCCTCCCTGGCCCGCTAGTCCTCCCTCACCAGTAGAAGGCTTGGCGAACAGGCAGCAGGACATCCTGGTCCAGGTTCTTCATCTCCATCAAGAGCCCTGTGTCAGGGTCAAACCTAGCCCAGATATGCTAGGCACAAAAGGGTGGACAGACACTAATGACCATCCCTTCAGCCAAGGGCAGCTTCAACCTGGAGACACCCTTCCCTCTTCTCTCTTGCTCCTCACCCCTGATCCTACTAGCAAATTCTAACAGCTCCACCTTCTTCCTCATCCTCAATCTGACCACTTCTCAACACCTCCATAGCCTTCCTGGACTAGTGCTGCTGATCCCTTCCTGGTCTCTCGGTCTGTTCAGTACCTCCCCGCCGTAGCCCCCAGAGGGTACTACAACCCCCTGCATGCAATCTTTAGCTGGTTGGCTGTGGGACCAGGGCTGTCTCTACTGGAATCAGTGCCAGGTCCACGAAACTTTTAAAGACACATAAAAATTTATAAATTTTAACTTCTTTTAGGGATTTTGTCCCTGCTGCTCCCTTCCTGTTTGGATTCCTCTTCCCCCAAATGTCCTCCAAATGGCTACATGATCCCTCCTTCAAGTCTCTGACACACCTTCACTTAATTTGCAAACCCCTACTACCATCAGCTTTGACATATCTGTCAAGTGCTACCCATGATCACAGTAGGTCCTCACAACAGCCCTGGTAGAGGACAGTGAGACTAAAAGGAAGAGAGTCAATCATTCAAGGACACACAGTGTGGGCTTGTGACACTAGACCCTGAACCTAAAACCCACTGACCCAGAGTCAATGCTGCTCACCATGACACCTCAAATTTGTTACTTGGCAGGGAAGGGGATCTGAATGGGGTCTCACCTCATTTTGGATGGTCAAGATGTGGGACGAGGCCTTGACATGGGATGCGGGATTCTGGGATCTGATCTGGCGGATGTGAGTCTGTGGGCTCCAGCCAGGCGCCTGTGTTACCGAGTAGATGCTGAAGCCTAGGGCAGGCACTGAGGCTGAGAAAAGCAGGTCCTGTCTGTCTGAGTTGGGCATTGTTACCACCTCAGGTAAGGGAAAAGAGAAACAGAGTCAAGAGGATGTGCATGTACATATAGAAGCACATCTAAAGGGAGTGTGCAGAGAGGAAGGAGACCCAAGTGTTGGGCAGGGGGAATAGGGGTGACAGATGCTGAGTTAAAGATTGCAGAGAAGATTCATTAGGTGGGGGGAAAAACACCAGAAGGGTAGAGACTGTGAGAGGGGGGAGAAGTGAGGGAGTAAGTGAGGGAAGAGATCTTTGAGGCAGGGGAGTGAGGGAAAGACAAGATTCTTGAGGGAGGAAGAGCTTTGTGGGAAGGGGCCTTCCACGATGAGGGGAACATTCATAAATAGAACAATATTTCATGGGGAGATATTTAAAAAAAGGAGATACAGGGGAGGAATGTGATAGTAAGGGGCGGGGGGGGGGGGGAGATTCAGAGAAGGAAGAGAAAGTACCAGGCAGGATGTATTCATGGAGGGGAACTGGCATCCTTAAAGGCCAACAGGATTCATAAAGGTATCCATCCAAGAAGGTAAGATAGCCAGGAGAGGGAGGTGTCCATGGAGGGGAGGGAGAAATGCTCACTGGGGGAGGCAGTCATGGGAGGAGGGTGTTCATGGGAGGAATATTCATCAAATGGGCTCACATCACTGGGCACAACTGTGCCACTGGGGTCCTTCACAAGGAAAATGCTTTTGCCAACTGGAAGCCGCACCATCCAATCTACTTTCCGCCCTAAGGGGTTATAAATGGTCACCTGGAACTGGGGTGGAAGGATCAGAATGGGCATGAGCCACAGCAGGCCTTGAACAGTAACAACCCTGGGTAATGCAAGTCACCATGATATCTCCATCCAGCCCTAGCTGCACTGCACCCCACATGACCTTGCCCAGCGTGATGCACCCAAAACAATTCAGCTACTGGCCCTACCTCCTCTTTGCCACCCTGCGGCTTCACGGGTTCTACTCCCATCCAAGGGATTTGCCTTCTGGCCCCGCCCCTCAACCTACCCCATCTCACCCCACCCTGGTGCCAGGTTGGCTCACGTTCTTCGAGGTCTGACTGAGTGGACACAGGCTGATGTTGAGGTTGCGGCAGAATATGAACTTCTCCTTGGAGCCGCTGAGCAGCGCCAGGGCATTGCTCAGGAGAACCTGGGGAGGAGGTAAATGGGTCTGCTCTGCACGCCCACCTTCTAGTCCTCTCCCCACCCAGACCCTCCCCCGGAGTCCTTCCTAGCCCCAACCCATTCTAGTCTCCGCCTCCATTATCCCAGGGCCTGCCCTACAGGATCTTACAGGCTCCGCCCCGCTGCTTCGTTCGGCCTCATTCCAGTCTACGCCCCTTCTGCCATAAGCCCTGCCCCACAGCCCTTCTACATTCTACCCACTGCGGTAGAACACGTTCCTCCCTTCCTTTCTCCACCCTTATGTTCCAGGCCGGGCCCCACGCACCTCACAGGGTCCCCAGCCTGCTGCCAGCTGGCGCGCGTAGTCGTCTGCTACGTGCTGCTTGGAGGTCCCACTGACTGCATCATGGTGCTGGAGCACAGCCATTGCCTCATCTACAGGCAGAGGGTGGTGAGCAAGTGGTGAGTCGTGTGGGGTCTCTGCAGGACTCTGTGCCCAGACCCCAGGGAGATAGAAAAGGTCACGTGCAGGGGTGTGCAGGGTTCTTAGGTGCTTTCAGAAGGGACTCAAGGAGGTGGCCGTAGTCTGGTGTCCAGCTTGAGCCCTGCCCCCACCACCTCACCGGGTAGATACCTACTGAGGGGTGCACTGTCTCCGGAGCCATAGGGTCCCACATTGGCAGCCGGACCCGCCAGCGCCTCCAGCTGGTTGCATACCTAGGGGGCAGGGAGTATGTTGAGGCATTGGAACCCCTGGGCAGCCCCCTTGAGTCCAGCATCCACCCACCTGCAGGAAGTTATAGCTGAGTCGTTCGTAGCGTTTAAGAGCCGGCCTGCTGGTAAAGAAGCCAGTCCAGAATTTGTGGGGGCCATCTGCATAGGGGAAGAAGTCATCCTTTTTCACCGACCTGCAGTGACAGAGGAATTGAGGGCAGGGTCACTACCCACAGGGCATGCCAATCCCCACAAGCTCCCCAGGTTCTCCAAATACCAGGTAAGGTTGGCCTTGTTCAGCTCCCAGAGGTAACAGGCAGGAGTGGAGTAAAGAACATTGACACGGCTCCCGTTGGCCTGCTGCTGGGGGAAAGTGTGCATGTGTAAGCCCTCAGGAGTCTGCAAATTCCAGGGGGGTGGATGGGCACAGGTGTGCGGGACATACACATTCATGCATTCTGTGGGTTCAGATTCTCTTAATACACATTTTGAGTGAAAACCAAACCAAGTGTTAAAATGTATTTTGATCAAACCTAAATATTACCAGCCTGGAAATAATTTCTGTGATGCCTGGCCAGGTGGCTCAGTGAATAGAGCGTGGGCCTGCATGCAGAGGTCATGGATTCAGTCTCCAGTCAGGGCACATATGGGAGACAACCAATGAGTGCACAGTTAAATAGCACAACTGAGTAAAAAAAGGAGTAGATGCTTCTCTTTCTCCCTCTCCCTTCCTTCCTCTCTTCCTTCCTCTCTCTCTCTTTCAAAGCAATGGGAAAAAAATTTTTTTAAAGAATTTCAGTGAGCCTGACCATGCCTGACCAGGCAGTGGCACAGTGGATAGAGCATCGGACTGGGATGCGGAAGACCCAGGTTCGAGACCTCGAGCTCGCCAGCTTGAGCACAGGTCCATCTGGCTTGAGCAAAAGCTTGTCAGCTTGGACCCAAGGTCGCTGGCTTGAGCAAGGGGTTCTGCTGAGGGCCCACCGTCAAGGCACATGTGAGAAAGCAATCAATGAACAACTAAGGTATTGCAATGGCAATGAAAAACTAATGATTGATGCTTCTCACCTTTCTCCGTTCCTGTCTGTCTGTCCCTATCTGTCCCTCTCTGACTATCTCTCTGTCCCTGAAAAAAAAAAAAAAAGAATTTCAGTGAGCCTGAGCAGACAGTGGCGCAGTGAATAGAGTATCAGACTGGGACACAGAGGACCCAGGTTTGAAACCCCAAGGTCACTGGCTTGAGCACAGGTTCATCCGGTATGAGCATTGGCTCACCAGCTTGAACGCGGGGTTGCTGGCTTGAGCGTGGGATCATAGACATGACCCCATGGTCACTGGCATGAGCCCAAAGGTCACTGGCTTAAAGCCCAAGGTCACTGGCTTGAACAAGGAGTCACTCACTCTGCTGTAGCCCCCCAGTCAAGGCACATATAAGAAAGCAATCAATGAACAAAGGTACCACCACAAAGAATTGATGCTTCTCATCTCTCTCCCTTCCTGTCTGTCCCTCTCTCTGTCCTCTCTCTGTCTCTGTCACACAAAAAAAGAATTTCAGTGATGCAAGAATAAATCTGAAATCTTGCTAAACTTAAAATAATTTTGGTTTTATTATAAAATACTTTTTGTGGAAAAACTAAGTATGACATATATGACAGGAATAATCATTTCTCAGCACTATCAGGTTATTGGCAAATGACAGAACTGTGATAATGAATGTTAACTCACTTTCAACTAAAGGAAGAGGAGGAACAAGAAGATGACTTCTTGCATGAGGAAAGGAAGTTTGCACCAGTGCCTGGTACACGGAAGGTGCTCATTCACTCACTTGAGTGAACGAGGGGAAGTGCACGGGACCACATGCCTTTCTTTATGTGCTTACAACATCTACACTTCTGCACGCAGTCATATAAAGTTACATACACAAACCCATACACGCACTTTATTCACTCAGCAATCACTTGATTCTTCAAATGCTCAGGATCACTGATGTAACCTCAAACCAGAGGCCAGCCCTGCTCTCATGAAATTCACAGCCAAGTGCAGATGACGGAACATAGTCAGTTGGTTATAATCAGCCAGGATGTGACAGGTATTTGAAAAGACTGATATGAGCCTGACCAGGCGGTAGCGCAGTGGCTAGAGTGTCGGACTGGGATGCGGAGAACCCAGGTTTGAGACCCCGAGGTCGCCAGCTTGAGCGCGGGCTCATCTGGTTTGAACAAAAGCTCGCCAGCTTGGACCCAAGGTCGCTGCTCGAGCAAGGAGTTGCTCGGTCTGCTGAAGGCCCACAGTCAAGGCACATGTGAGAAAGCAATCAATGAACAACTATTGTGTCGCAACAAAAAACTGATGATTGATGCTTCTCATCTCTCTTTGTTCCTGTCTGTCTGTCCCTATCTATCCCTCTCTCTGGCTCTCTCTCTCTCTGTCCCTGTAAAAAAGAAAACAAAAAAAAAACTTACAAAAATGTCTATGTCTAATACCCAGAACCTGTGACATGGCAAACAGGAATTAAGTTTGCAGACAAAATTAAAGTTGCTAATCAGATGGCCTTAAAACAGAGATCATTCTGGATTATCTGGATGACCCCCATGTAATCACAGGGTCTTTTTTTTTTTTTAGAAAATTAAATTTAATGGGGTGATCAATAAGAGTATATAGGTTTTAGGTAAACATTTCTATAGCATTTGAACTGTTGATTGTGTGTGCCCATTTTCCAAAGTCAAATCATTTCCCATTAACGTATATTTGTTCCTTTTTACTCCCCTCCCCCATGACACAAGGGTCTTTAAATGTGGAAGAGGAAGAAGTGAGAATGAGAGTAAGAGATGGGATGACAGAAGCAGGACTAGGCTTTGAAGATGGAGGAGGGGGGCCATGAGCTAAGGAATGTGGGTGGCCTCTAGAGTATGAACAAAGCAAGGACTTTCCCCTAGAGCTTCCAGTATGAACATAGCCCGGCTGACATCTTGATTTTAGCTCAGTAAGACCCTTTTCAATTTCTGACCTATAGAACTGTATAGGTTGTTTTGGGCCATTAAGTTTGTGGTGATTAGTTATAGGAGAAAGAGAAAACTAGGATAGCAGCCATAGCTACTCATCTGACAAAAGGCCCAGGGATATAAGCGTGCATGTGCACACAGGGTAGGCACACTCACCTGGGCATTGACCAGCTGGATGAGCTTGTCAAGGTTCTTGAACCACATGTTGGCATTCTCATATTGGAAGTCCGAGCCCATGGTCATGATGGTGTGGTGGGTGCGATAGTATTGGCCCTGCAGACAGAATAGGGGTGTCCTCAGGCCAGAGTGTCCTGGCCACCCTTGTGTACACTGTGTCTTGGTACATATGTGGTCATGTGTGCATGCCATGGAATGGGAGAGGGGTATGTGTGGAAGTGTGTCACATGGAAACATAAAAACATGAATAAAAATAGCCACAAGTTACTGAGTAATTCTCTGGGGCCTGTCACACAGAGGAGAGTGTTGAGGTACGGTGCCATGCTGTCTGATGACCATGGTGAGTGTGTATGGTGGGAAAGGGATCCACAGGCTTCTAATCAGGAATATGCAAATCCAAAAGGAGGGCATGGTGAAGGGGAATGGAATATTACCTTCTTCTGAGGGAATGAGAAGGTGTTGGGGATCAATCCCTGGGCTGCGAGAAGGGCCTGATGCATTATGTATGTCCAGGTTCTGGACACGGGTTACCTGGGTTGCAGCTAACTTTAGGAAGTAATCAACCAGTTCTTCAGCATTGTACTCAGGGCTGCGGGGGTCGTCCACAACAGGTCTGTCAGCACACAAGACGTCCCAGCACAGATTCTTCGGTGGGTTGTAAAGGTTGGGTAGCACACCTGTGTGCCACACCAACCTCAGGGGATGGCCCAGATCCTCAGACCTGCCCTGAGGTCTGCCTTGCCCCACCCAAATAGGACTTCAGAATTTGCAGGGGCCCAGTGCAAAGTAAAAATGCTGGGCCCTCCTTTGTAAATTATTAAAAATTTCAAGATGATGCCTGACCAGGCAGTGGCGCAGTGGATAGAGCATCGGACTGGGATGTGGAAGACCCAGGTTCAAGACCCCGAGGTCACCAGCTTGAGTGCAGGCCCATCTGGCTTGAGCAAAAGCTCGCCAGCTTGGACCCAAGGTCGCTGGCTCCAGCAAGGGGTTGCTCGGTCTGCTGAAGGCCCGCAGTCAAGGCACATATGAGAAAGCAGTCAATGAACAACTAAGGTGTCGCAATGAAAAACTGATGATTGATGCTTCTCATCTCTCTCCATTCCTGTCTGTCTGTCCCTATCTATCACTCTCTCTGACTCTCTCTCTGTCCTTGTAAAAAAAAAAAAAAATTCAAGATGATGACAGCAGAGTGTAAAACCAAGCCCAGGGCCCTTCTGAGCATGGAGCTCTATGTGACTGCACAGTTCTCATGCCTTTGGGGCTGGCCCTGCCCCCACCTACCCACCCCCTTACTGGTGAAGAGGTCAGCAGCAGGGGGCTTCAGGCTGGCACTGGCCCGCCACAACTGTTCCATCTTTAGCGTCTTCTCCCTCACCAACTTGTCCTGATAATCCAGGCGCCCAAAGAAGAAGCCGTCAAAGCCCATCTAGGAGTGAGACAGGATGAAGAGTGGGAAAGGAAGGCAGGATGACTAAGTGCCCAGGCTTCTCACCAAGACCTGCCAGCCCCCTCAGTAGGGGAGGGGTGGGTCAGAGCAGAGAGAAAAAAGTAGGTCTGAAACCAGGGAGGCCTCCAGCTCATTTAGAAATTTAGGGAAGGGTCAGAATGCATCCATGGAGAGCTGAGAGGGGAGGGTCCAACACAAGAACCCACCTCCACCTTCCAGAAAGGGAGCCTGACTCAAGGAGATCTTCCCCCTTCTGCAGGATAAGGATAGAAGGAATCAAAGCAATAGGCATGAAGCTGGTTGCAAAGCAGTTCAGGCCTCCACTTGCCACCTGGCTTGGGGAGGAACCAGGATCTTAGCCAAGGGGCAGACAATGGGGAGTGGCTAGCTGCCGCCAGGGTGGTCAGCCTGGGCCAGCAGAGACAGTCCAAGGACAGAGAAGAAAAGGAGTGGGACTCCAGGGCCAGATCTCAAGAGGTCAGAGGGACCAGGGACAGGGTCTGGTCCATGTGAGCTTGCAGGGAAGGGTGGGGCTTGAGTGGCTGAGGGCGGAGTCAACAAAGAAGGGGAAGGTCCAAGGGAAGTTGGGGGAAAGCACCTGTGCGAAGAGTGAAGCCTGCTCCCGAGAATGGCCAAAGGGGTCGATGTGCCAGGCCACAAGGGGACGACCATCACTGCCAAACGTGTCCTCCAGGAAGCGCAGCCCTAGTGTCATCTGGTCTATGATGGCTCCGTAGTGGGTGGCCGCCTCGTCATTCATCACCCAGCCACCATTGGCAAACTCCAGGCGCCCTGCACCAAGAGGGGCAAAATCTGAGTAGGCTGTCAGGGTCAGGAGTGGGGCACCACAGGGGCTGGGAAGTCCTGCCTGCATGCCCAGGGCCAGAAGGAGAAGAAGGGTCTCTCCAAGGCCAGTGGAGCCAGATATGGGACAGAGGGCTCTCTGCATGGCAGGCTTCCCAGAGGATCCACTGGAGGTGGAGCTTTGCAGGATACATAGGAGTTCTACAAAGAAAGAGAAATTCCAGGCAGGCAAAGTCACATGCACATTCAGTTGCATATGGCATGATACAATCTGAGAAGCCAGGGTGGCAGAAACAAAAACTAAGCTGAGCTTCCTCTTTTCACTTCCTTGGGGCAGCTCACCCTGACGCACTAGGTCCCGCACGACATCCTGTGTTGCATTTGTCTGTTGATGCCACCAACGAGAGAAGAAGGCCATCTCCACATAGACGAAGCGACGGGTGGGCTCCGCCAGCAGGGAAGAAATGACAGAGTCTAGGATATACTGAACACCCGCATGTTGGATGCTGTTATAGGCTGTGGGCACAGGGGTCAGGCAATCAGAGACCAGCAAGCCAAGGAGACCATTCTTAGACACAGGATCCCAAGCTGGGCACTGCCCCACCCTAATATCCATGACCAAGAAAGTATGTGAAGGGCTGGGAGGGGCCATGGGAGTCCATGGCATCAGTCTCCACCCTCTACTCACTGCCATAAAAGTACTGGTCCACTGTCTTAAGCCAGCCCACGTCATCGTGTGTGTGGGCCACCATGTGCACGTTGAGCATGTCCGGCTTCACCATGGGGCATGTCTGCATAGGGACCCCAAATGCACATTCACACACCCTATTGTTTATCACAAGGTTAAGAGGTAGGTTGGGGTGGGAGTGGGGGTGGAGGGTACGTGGTAAGTACTGATCTAGAGGTGAGTGATGAGAGAGATCCTGCCAGGGAAGACACACACATAGTTGTTCTCAAGGATACCAACAACCTAGTGGCACAACTCAGGGCCAGCTCTCATTCACACCTTGTGAAAATAACAGTAGTAACTACTGTTTATTAAGCATTTGTAAATACCAAGCAGCCACCTTTCGGGATGGGGACAATATTACCGTATCTCGAGTTTTCAGGTAAGAACACTGAGATCAGAAAAGTACAGTGACTGGCCCAGTGTCACACAGTCGCGCAGGCAGGAAGTGGAAAAGTAAGGCTGGAACTCCATGCCGACTGACTCCAGAGTTCCAGTTCTCAACAAGCGTCCCCCTACCCGACACACACACACGCACGCGCGCGCCCAATCACACAGTTCAAAGCAAGCAAAGTCCAGGCAAGCCAACCCGCAGAAGCAGGGAGGCAGGTACTGACAGCCGCGTTCTCAGACGCGCAGAGCCAGTTCTCTCACTGACACAAAGCACGCACTCAGACCACGCTGTCATATTAGGGACCATTCACTAGGTACCCACAAAAACAGACCCACCCACAACTCCAGGTCCTACTCGGGGCTTCCCTCCCGCTCTTGGACATTTCTGCTCGGCCCTGCTCACCTTGTATCCCGCGGCCCGAGCGCTGGGCACAGCCAACAGCAAAAAAATGAAGGAAAGATGTAGGAGCGGTGGCCGCAGCGCGCTGGAGATCGTCCAGAGCCCCGCTGCGCCCCGGCCACCGCCAGAGCAGACCCCAGAAGGCTGAGCGCTGGCACCCATGGTTCCGCCGCCCGCCTCCCCGCCTCCCCACCTCCCCACCTCCCAGATCACTGCCTCCAGCGGGTTCCTGGTCTGGCCAAAGCCGCAAAGGCCCCACCCCCGAACTCAGCCTAGCCAATGGGCGCTTGCGAGGGCGGGGCTAGGACGCAAGTATGGCGCGGCAGAGGTTACCGCAGTACTGTAGTTCTGGGTACTCCTAGGGGCACTGGCCATGTCCCACCCTCTGGGTGCTGGTTTGGCCAGAGGAGCCAAACTTTCTGTGAAGTGTAGTGCCCCGTGAGCGCAGAGGTCTCAAATTTTTCTACCGGTGCCAGGTTTGCCTAGAAGGTAGAGTGTGTGCACGGGATCCTTCAGGGCTAGGACCAGGAGTTGATGGGGATCCTGTTCTATCCAATCAGAATTGAGACGTTGGGAACTGCCCTTGGAGCGTTGGGATAGTACACGCAGACCCAAGAAAAAACTCCCAAGACTGAAAATCTATCTCCATAAGCAGAGTGCAAGGAAAAAACAAAGAAACAGGCTGGCCACTCCAGTCTGGTAAGTAATAGAGTTTATTAAGAGAAACTTACATAGGAGGCACGTCTTGGGTGGCTGCAAGAGTAAATGGATCCCTGCCCCACTCGGCAGGTGCCAATTAATTATATAGGCTAAGGGGGAGACAGTCATGGGTATTAGTACGTGAATGCTACCAGGTATGGAAATTATTTAACATACTTGAGCAGATCAGGACAGTAATCTGATCCCGAAATCAGTACATAGTTGGAGGCAAGGAAGGGGTGTTGATTTATGTCAGAATGAACATCAAGTCCAATCAGATGATCTCTAAAGGATATTTGCAGTAAGCAGTCTCCCCCTTTGGGCTCAGGTCTAGCTCCTCCATGGAGCTGTCTCCAGGAACAATAGGACCTGGTGCCTTCAGTGCCATGACCCACTGGTCCATGGCAAGTGTCAGGACTATTACTATGTCCTTTGTTTCTCACACCTTTACTATACTGGGTGCTTCATTTGAGTTCCCAGCCTGGCATATGGAGCAATACACCCCACAGGTTGGTCATTAAAATGTATTTACTCTTGGGAAATCACCTCCGTATACCTGGCCAAAGTAGTTTCTCCAGCCAGTAATTTTATCTGTT
Source organism: Rhynchonycteris naso (assembly GCA_037038555.1). NCBI lineage: Eukaryota > Metazoa > Chordata > Mammalia > Chiroptera > Emballonuridae > Rhynchonycteris > Rhynchonycteris naso. The sequence goes on from CM073003.1 coordinate 23,767,782, forward strand.
AATGACTAGTTTTCCATTCCACCAACTCTGCTTCCTGTAAGTTATGTGGGAGATAGGATCTGCATTCAGTAACTGACTGACCAGGTCACTGTACTTTAAAGGCAGCACCGCCTCCTTAGTTATGCGCCATCCTCTTTGGGCCCTACCACACCAACTCTTCCGGTGTACTCAACTTGAAATATCAGTTGCTAAAACGTATATTTTTGCCAAGGCATCATTTCTTGGTTACCTGGAGCTGTAGATGTCTTATAAGCAGGCACATGAAAGACATCAAGATCTTCCCCATGCTCTTGTAAGAGAGCCCAAATATCTTTCCACATGCCCCCATAAAGTTTATTCATAATCATTCACTTCTCCATTTCAATTGTCCAAGCTATAAAGTCAATCCCTTTAAAAGGGCCCAACTGTCAGTACACAGGATCAGTGGCCAAGGTTCATGTATGATTACCAACCACACAGCTCTTGCTCTTTATTATTATTATTGATTTTTAAGGAGAGAGAGAAACATTGATCTGTTCCTGTATGTGCCAGCCAGGGATCAAACTGGCAACCTCTTTGCTTGCTTCAGGGGACACTAAACAACTGAGCTATTTGACCTTTTGTGTGTGTGTGTGTGTGTGTGTGTGTGTGTGTGTGTGTGTGACAGAGACAGAGAAAGGGACAGACAGGAAGGGAGAGAGATGAGAAGCATCAATTCTTCATTGCGGCATCTTAGTTGTTCATTGATGGCTTTCTCATATGTGCCTTGATCAGAGGGCTACAGAAAAGTGAGTGACTCCTTGCTAAGCCAGCAACCTTGGGCTTCAAGCCAATCCGGCAACCTCAGGGTTTCGAACCTGGGTCCTCTGTCCCAATTGAAGGCTCTATTAAGAGCTGTGCCACCGCCTGGTCAGGCCAACCACACAGCTCTTAATTCAGCCACTAACTATTGTGGTTTGTTCGTGTTTCCATCCAGATAGTGTTAATGGACAATTGAAGGGCAGGTAGATGAATTACCCTAGCTAGAGCTATTAGTATACCAAGCACCAGCCAGAATTTCCCCTAATCCTTTTTCGCAGATCACAGAACCCAACCCAGGAATGGGAGCAGAAGCATTTGGAGGGTCTATATATACTGAACAGGGCCTAATCTAAACTTCATGAGATTTTAGACAAAATAAGCCTCTATTCTTTTATTTATTTTATTTATTGATAGAGGAGGGGAGGAACAAGAAGCATCAACTTATAGTTGCTTCACTTTTAGTTATTCATTGACTGCTTGTAGTATGTGCCTTGACCAGGCAAGCCCAGGGTTTGAACCAGTGTCCTCAGCATTCCAGGTCAATGTTCTATCAACTGCGCCACCACAGGTCAGGCTCTTTTTTTCAATTCAACACATATTTCAAGTTATTATTTTTGCTGACTAATTTATAAGCCTAGGTATAATAAAGATATATTTAATGTTTTTATTTTTTAAATTTTTTTATTTTTTAGGTGAGAGGAGAGAAGATAGTGAGGCAGACTCCTGCATGCACCCTGACCAGGATCCACTCAAGCAGATGTTGAGTACTGAGCTATTTTTGACACCTGAGGCTGATGCACTAGAACCCACCCAGCCATCCTCAGCGCCCAGGGCCAAGCTCAAACCAATCAAGCCACTGCTGCAGAAAGGGAAGAGGGAGAGAAGGGGGAGAGAAAAGGGGAGAGAAGCAGATGGTCGCTTCTCCTGTGTGCCCTGACTGGAAATCAAACCCAGGACATCCATATGCTGGACCAATGTTCTATCCACTGAGCCACTGGCCAGGGCCATATATAATTCTGATAATTCTAAAATCATATCTGTTTTAATTAACCCAACACACTTAAACTAGCTTTAATGTCAAATATTTTCCTAGATCATCTGATTCTGAAAAGCATTTGAGTTAGTTTCTGTACTTCTGAGAATTTTAGAATACCCAATTCTTCATTTATATAAGCACTTAATTCCTTTAAACCAATTAAGCATAGCCCTTTACAAATTAGAAATGCCATTAGAAAGTAGGAAATACCACACAAATACTACATACACTCTCTCTCTCTCTCTCTCTCACACACACACACACACACACACACACACACACAGACTTTGTGGATTCCAAAAGAGGTAGGATCTGTTCAAATGAACCTTCTCCCCTTTGTCAGCCAGTCCTGAAGCTAACAGAGTTCTAGACATTCTAATCTTTTCTAGTTTCAGTTCTTCCTCTAATTTTCTAATCCTGTCTTTTGCCTCCAGATGGGCATCTGTGACCAGCCAAACTACCCATCAGAGGCACCAGCCTACAGTTAGCAGACAAAAGTTTTCCTGCCTTGCCACAGTGCAATTCCTTAAACAAGTGCGTGAGGCCACCCATCCCAGTACTCACGCAGCAGTCCACGTGTATCTGACCTATCGGCCACCCCTCCCTACATAAAGGTCGATGGCCTGGTTGTTCTCTTTTCCCAAAGCCCATTTCTTTGGTCTCCTGGCTGGCTTGCCAATTGTTAGTACACACAGATCCAGAGAAAAACCCCAAGACTGAAAAATCTATCTCCATAAGCGAAGGGTAAGGAAAAACCAAATAAAGAAGCTGCCACTCCACTCTAGTAGTTTATTAAGGGAAACTGACATAGAGGTGTGCCTTGAGTGCTTGCCAGTGAAATCAATCCCCATGCTGCTTGGCAGGTGCCAAAGAATTGTATAGGGTCAAGGGAGGAATAGGCATACATACTAGTATGTGAATCCTATCAGGTATGGAAAATTACTTCACATGCTTGACCAGGTTAAAACAACCTGTTCCAGGAACCAGCACATAGCAGGAGACAAGGGAGGGGTATTGATTTGCCTCAGAATAAACATCAAGTATAATTAGCTGGTTTCTAAAGGGATCCAATTCTAGCCTTGGTCTAGCTCTCAAGTCTGGCAGCAGTTAAGTCACGGAACAGTTGTGTGTGTGTGTCTGGTTGTGTGTGTGGTGTGACAAGACAGAGACAGAGAGGGACAAATAGGGACAGACAGAGAGAAAACGAGAGAGATGAGAAGCATCAATACTTCATTGTGGCCTGACCAGGTGGTGTTGCAATGGAACATCAGACTGGGATGCGGAGGACCCAGGTTCAAAACCCCGAGGTCACCAGCTTGAGTATTGGGCTCATCCAGCTTGAGCAAGGAGTCACTGACTTGAAGCCCACGGTTGCTGGCTTGAGCAAGGGGTCACTTGCTTTGCTGTAGCCCCCCCAGTCAAGTCACATGTGAGAATGCATTCACTGAACAACAACGGAGCTGCCACAAAGAACCGATGCTTCTCATCTCTCTCCTTTCCTATCTGTCCCTATCTTTCTCTCTCTCTGATTCTGTCAAAAAAAAAAAAAAAAAAACTTCATTGAGGCTCCTTAGTTGTTCAGTGATTGCATTCTCTTATGTGCCTTGACTGGGGGGGGGGGGGGGTTTACAACAAAGCAAGTGACCCCTTGCTCAAGCCAGCAACCTTGGGCTTCAAGCCAGCCACCTTTGGGCTCAGGCCAGCGACCTCGGAGTTTCAAACCTGAGTCCTCTGCATCCAGTTCGATGCCCTATGCACTGCGCCACCACTTGGTCAAGCACGTAACAGTCTTTAATGTCTTTCCAGTTCCCTATCAGTCCATCTAGGTCACTGACATTATTTCACTCCTTTGATAAGAAAATCAAATGCCCAGATTCCTTAGGTCATCAGGGCCACCTGCTAAGTTGCCAGAAGGTGAGGATCACTGTCCCATCTCCAGCAGCCAACTTAAGGCACAACACTTGTGAATAAGCAAGAGAACTACCAGAAGGTTCCAGACTAGGGCCTCACCCCAGGCCTGAGTAAGTGGAGGCACTGGAGCCCTTCTATGAGGGCACCCACAATGCACAGAAGGGGAAGTCTCACAGAACGGCCAGAAAACAAAACTTTATTAACTGATTTCAACAAAAAATGAGTGGAAACACCTAGAAACACGGACAGCATCGCCCCCAGCATGGGGGGGGGGGGGCAGAAAGGCAGGAGGAGTAGGCCAAGGATATTCCCCTCTCTGCCCCAGTAGAAACAGGATCCCAGGGAAAAGTCCAGGTTCCTTCCATCCAGCTGTGGGCCCTGTGGCTACATCACGCAGGGAAGTCCAGGACAGCCAGCAGCTGAAGACAGGAGGCTCAGCAGCCCTGAAGGGTGGTACAGAGAGATCCAGTATATGACCCCCTTGAGGCTGATATCACCAAGGGGGTGTCATGGGCTGAGGGTTCTGCAGATACGACATCACCACGGCAGAGATAGACAGCCTGAGATTGGAGAGAGGGGTTAGTCAGGATGGGTTGGCTTGGGTTCTCCCTCCCCTTATTCAGGAGTCCCTGTTTCTCAAGGTCCAGCCTCACATGAAGCTACTCATCATTTGTTTAGTGTCCTCAGAGCTCCGGGAGTTGGCGAAGCTGATGAAGGAGCAGTAGACAGCGACCCAAGCACACCACTTCAGCTGGGGAAAGAGAGGTAGATGGTTGGGCTAGGTCAGTGGAAGACAAGGGGCATTCCCAGTCACTGGTTCCAACCCACTGGTTTCAACTGGTGCAGCTTGGACCTTGTCACCCCATACCCCAGGAGTCCCTGAGTCCCATACACCCATAGCCTACTCCAGGTAGTTTCTGGCCCTACTCCCTAACCTGTGCTTCTTGATCCCACCATGTCTCCTCAGGCCGAAAAAGACTAGCTTTTGCGTGACCAAGCAGTGGTGCAGTGGATGGAGTGTTGGACTAGGACACGGAGGACAAAGGTTCGAAACCCCGAGGTCACCGGCTTGAGCGCAGACTCATCTGGTTTGAGCAAGGCTCATCAGCCTGAGCCAAAGGTTGCTGGCTTGAGCAGGAGGTCACTCAGTCTGCTGTAGCACCCCGGTCAGGGCACATATGAGAAAGCAATCAATGAACTAAGGTGCCCCAGCAAAGAGTTGATGTTTCTCATCTCTCTCCCTTCCTGTCTGTTTGTCCCTTTCTCTGTCTTTGTCACAAGACTAGCTTTTGAAATACCCAATCAATCCCACCCTTTCTCCACCATACTCTCCTAGTTGCTTTAGACTCTGGCCCCAACCTCACACCAATCTCCCACACACCCACCCTGATCTGGAGCCCTAGTTTCCCCCAGGCTTCTGGCTTTCTTGGTCCAACATCACCCCAGCCAACCCCGCCCTCTCAGCGCCAGCTGGGCTTCATTCCGAATCCGCCCCCGACCTCGATGTCCAGCGATACACAGTCCTGCCGACCTTGAGCATCAAGCCGCACATGCTGAAGATCATGCCGAGCAGGTTCATGTAATCCGGCGTCGGATCGTCCAAGGCTGGATTACACTCGCTTGGTGGAGGCTTGTACCTGCGGCAGGATCGAGGGTCAGTGGTAGTCATATCCCGCCCGAAGGATGGACAAGAAGTTCTCTGAGCCCCGACCCACAACCCAAGCCCGGTCCCCATGACGCTGGGGTCCTCACCTCACCACTTTGTTTGGCCTCCGTGGGTCCGACATATTGTTAGTGGACATAGCGAGCCCGAGGTCGCACCTCTTCCGCTGCGGGAGTTGACCTTTCCGGCGTGGAAGCGGATGGTGATTACAGTAACACCCGCAGCCCTTGCACTTCTATTCCTAGTGGCTGGGGGCCAGAACTCCCCCAGTCAGGGGTTAGAGAATTATAAGAAGTCGAAAGTGTTTACTGGATGCAGGGAGAGCAGACCTGGAAGCTAGTGGTAGCCTTCAGTATTCCCAACATTATCTCCAAAAAGTCGAAAATTTGAGCCCAAAAGTGGGAAATAGGAAGTAGACCACGGAGGACAATAATAAGGTTACACCTAAGCGAGTAAGGCTTAGAAAGCTCAGTACAGGCGGATGTGAGGCAGCTAGGAAGGGAAGGGTCCCAAAGCAATGTCTTTCCCTGAGCCAAAGCCGCGAGGCCCAGAGCTGCCACAGAAACGGTTGAAGACGCTGGACTGCGGGCAGGGAGCGGTGCGAGCCGTGCGATTTAATGGTGAGCGCCCTCATCTTCGTTCTGCGTCTGCCTCCTGAAGTCTGCGGCCCAGTAACCCCCATCCGGTCTTCCCTAGTGGATGGCAATTACTGCCTGACGTGCGGCAGCGACAAGACCCTGAAGCTGTGGAACCCGCTGCGGGGGACGCTGCTGCGGACCTACAGCGGTCACGGCTACGAGGTGCTGGACGCGGCCGGGTGAGCCGGGGCCGGGCCGGGATCGGGGCATTGAGGCGGGGATCGGAGGTCAACGCTGACCTTCCCTCTTCTGCCCTCTAGCTCCTTTGACAACAGTAGTCTCTGCTCCGGCGGCGGGGACAAGGCAGTGGTGCTGTGGGATGTGGCATCCGGGCAGGTCTTGCGTAAATTCCGGGGTCACGCAGGGGTGAGTGGAAGCAAGAAGAGGCCTCATTAGATCGTGGATGGCGGAGGGGACCCACATTAGCGTGTTGGTGGTGACAGGTGATTCCCCTTTACAGCGCATCTGCCAAGCCCCGTTCTTGCAGTATCCTCAAAACCTTTCGCTTTCCCTACCCCTAGTTTCTGTCCTCACTTTAATCTGCACTGGGAACCCTGCCTTTATCCCAATCCTCTAAAGTCCAGTCTGAGTGGCAATTCCTTTTTCTCAGAAGGTGAACACAGTGCAATTTAATGAAGAGGCCACAGTCATCCTGTCTGGTGAGTCATCCTGAGGCAGGGGAGCCCAGGGCGCTGTACTTATCCCCCACACCTGACATCACTTTCACACTGGCCTTACAGGCTCTATCGATTCCAGTATTCGCTGCTGGGACTGCCGCTCTCGAAGGCCTGACCCAGTGCAGAGGCTGGATGAAGCTAGAGATGGTGTATCCAGTGTGAAGGTGTCAGACCATGAGGTTCTGGCAGGGTGAGTAGACCCAGATCAGTGCCCCACCCCAGGTGCCACTGGGGATCATAGCTCCCTCTATGCTTAAAGTCTACTCTCCCCACTGTGGCTCCCAAAGTCCTGCACAGACTGGTCCCCGCTGACCTCTCAGCTTTTATTCATTCCCAGCTTCATTTCAGGTAGATATTGCCAAGCATGCACCCACCCCAGGACCTTAGCAATTGCTCTTCCTCTGCTTGACTGCCCTTCTACTCCTTATTCCAAGTGTCTGTGAGCATCTCCTGCAGGCCACTTTTTCAGTCAATGAGCATAAAGCAGTGAATAAGACAGGGAAATAAATACCCTAGCCCATTGTCTCAGTGGATAGAGTGTCGGTGGATCATATGGACATCCCAGGTTTAATTCCTAGTCAGGGCACACAAGAGAAGCGACTCTGCTTCTCTTCCCCTCCCCCTTCTCTCACTCTTCCCCTCCCCCTTCTCTCACTCTTCCCCTCCTGCAACCAGTGGCTCAGCTGGTTTGAGTGCAGCCCCAGACACTGAGGATAGCTCCATTGGTCCTAGTGCATCAGCCTCAGGCACTAAAAATAGCTCAGTTGATTTGAGCATCAGCCCAAGATGGGGTTGCCAGATGGATCCCAGTTGGAGAGCATGCAGGAGTCTCAGAATTTCCCCTTCTCACATTTAAAAATAAACAAAAAACAGAAAAGAAGTCCCTGACCACATAGGGTTGATACTCTCACTGCAGGAGACAGTTAAAAATAAGTTCCCGTGGAGGACTGCTCAAATGTTGCCACAACCCAAGGGAGTATCATTCCCACCATGGGATAGTTTGGGCCTCCCAGCCTGTTGAGTGGCCCTGTTCTCCCACATTTCCCCTTGGACCCCAGAAGTTTGGCTCTTTCTCAATCCTTTTAAGTCCCAGTTCAAATGTTGCCTCTTTGCAGAGGCTTTCCTAGATTACTCTCGGTCTGTGAGGCTCCAGAAATTTCTCTTGGCTTGATTGCTATGTCCCAAGCCCTCCCTTCCCATTACAGGATCTGGCCCAGAGAGGATGCTCAGTACCTATCAGAAACAGATGGAGTGGTTCCTGATTGGCATGGGTCTGAGTCTCAAAGCCAATGCCTTAAATTCCTCTCATGAATCCACTTCAATGTCTGTTTCTTGTTTTGTTTTGTTGTTGCTTTAGTGAGAGGAGGGGAGGCAGAGAGATAGACTCCTGCATGCGCCCCAACCAGGATCCACCTGGCAAGCCCACTAGGGGGCAATGCTCTGCCCATCTGGGGTATTGCTCCATTGCAACTGGAGCCATCCTCAGCACTGGAGGAGAACTCGCTCAAGCCAATTGAGCCATGGCTGCAGAAGGGGAAGAGAAAGAAGGGGGTTGGGGGTGGAAAAGCAAATGGTCACTTCTCCTGTGTGCCCTGACCGGGAATTAAACCCCAGATATCCACACACCAGGCCAACGCTCTACCACTGAGCCAACCTGCCAGGGCCAAATCTACTTTTATGGCCAGCCCTGAGAAGAGAGTGTGATGGGGGTTGGGGGGTGCATAGGAAGGATAGGCCCCGCCTTGCCCTTAAGGCCCTGGACAGGTAGAAGGGTATGTAGACTCCAAAGCTACCTGGAGCCATGGACCACTGACCCCAGTTGAGGTTTCAGCTGGATCCACCCTCTCTTGCAGCTCCGTGGATGGCCGAGTGAGGCGCTATGACCTGAGGATGGGGCAACTCTTCTCAGACTATGTGGGCAGTGAGTATGGCCAGGCTGTAGGAGCAGCAGGAGCAGCAAAAGGGGCCCCAGCCTCACCTACCTGCCCATCTCTCTCCTCTCCCCAGGCCCCATCACTTGCACCTGCTTCAGCCGGGACGGGCAGTGCACCCTGGTTTCTAGCCTGGACTCCACATTGAGGCTTCTAGACAAGGACACGGGGGAGCTGCTGGGGGAGTGAGTCCTTGGGGTTGTGGGGCCCCTTCCCTGAACTCTACCCCTGGTAAGGCCCAAGGCCCACTACTCTCACTCACCCCCAGGTACACGGGCCATAAGAACCAAGAGTACAAGCTGGACTGCTGCCTGAGCGAGCGTGACACGCACGTAGTCAGCTGCTCTGAGGACGGGAAGGTGTTCTTCTGGGACTTGGTGGAGGTAAGCTTCCCCACTCCAGCACTGCAGCAGGGTACCTGCCCTGTCCCCATTTTGTCCTTACTTCAATCACTTGCAGACCTGAAAAAGGGACTATTGGAACTAGCAGCTAGAAGTAGGAGAGGACAGGAAGGGCATTTCTGGCAAAGGGGGAATTGGTCAGGAAATAGAGGTACGTCAGGACAGCAGTGGCAACAGTAGGATACAAGTCAGGCAAGGCCACTAATGCTAGGTTGAGTCACTGGGACTGACGTGAGGGAGGCAAAGCCAATGGCAGCATCCAACCCTAGAAGAGATGAGGCTGTAGTTGCTCAGCAAACCTGAACTGCTTCTGAGTGTCCCACTTGTTTCTAGCCCCAAGCTGTGTGAGCCCTGTCCTGATGTGTCCCAGCCTGGTGGTGGCATTCGGCTGGGCTTAGTAGAATCTCAGAGCTGAAGAGACTCAGGGAAGGAGACTTGTGTCCTGGGGCTTGACCAAAGGAAGTAAGTCCCCTAACAGGGTGCAGGGAACTGGGGGACCCTGGGACTCCAGCAGCCAACCCTCTCAGGAACTAAGAAAGCACCAAAGTTTTACCTACTCCTTGAGGGTCTGGTAAACCAGAGGGCACACTGTAGGGAAGGCACGCATGAAGGTAAAAGGAGAAACCAAGGCCTGTGGGGAAACTGTATGTGGAGCTATGTCTGCGGGCTGCCAAGCGAGCCAGTGGCGCTGCTGTGGCGGCAAGCAAGGTAGGAGGAAGCTAAAGTCTAGACATAACTGGCCCAGAGCAGGATGGTGGCCATGAACATGGAAAGAATAGGTGACCTCAGGACATAATATAAAGGCAGAATCAAGATTTACTGATAAAGGGATGTGAGGTGTGAAAAATACAAGGGTTTGGCCTGAGCACCTAGAAGGGCAGAGCCACTGAGGGTAGCTTTATCTTTGGGCAGACAAAGTTTGCAGTGACTGGAAAACTACTAGAAGTAGGTGGCTGAAGGTTAGGGGAGGAGGGGGCTCACTGATAACCATTCCCCTCCCTCTCATTCCACAGGGTGTCCTAGCACTGCACCTGCAGGTTGGTCCTGGTGTGGTACAGTCACTGGCCTACCACCCCACAGAGCCCTGCCTGCTGACTGCCATGGGGGGCAGCATCCATTGCTGGAGGGAAGAGTCCTACGAGGCTGAGAGTGGCACAGGTTGAAGCCAGGGGACCCACGACCGCCAAGGACACAGATGCAGACTCTGGGTCACTGAGAGACCATTTATTCTAGACTACTGACCAAGGAATATGGGGGGGGGGGATTAATAAATAGAAGTGGCCTCCCTGGGGCCACAGCTGTTCAATCCTTGTTCTTCTCAGGCATGAAAGCGTCTACCTTCTGGGCAAAGGTTTCAGCCACGAGCAGGGGGAAGACCAGAGAGGCATCAGCATTGACCTGTAGAGGGGACTCAAGTAAGCATGGGACCCAAAGCTGCAGCTTTGGAGACCCTGCACCCCAGCTCACTGGCTGGCCTTCACCTTGACAGGCTGTGCATCCCCCCGGATCTTGCCCCAAGAGACAGCTTCATCTGGCTGGGCACCGGAGTCAGAGCCATCAAACTCCTGGGCTGTGTTGATGTAGACAGCATAGTCAGCCCCGTTCCTCTGTAAGGAGGGGAAGGGTGGGCAGTCAACCAGTCACAGAAGACAGACACACATGTACCCTAGGTAAAGAAGGGCCCTTTGGTGGCCCCTCACTGCAATGCCTGGGCAGTGTTGCCCTAGACCAGTGGTCGGCAAATTCATTAGTCAACAGAGCTAAATGTCATCAGTACAATGATTGAAATTTCTTTTGAAAGCTAAAGTTTTTAAACTTAAACTATATAGGTAGGTACATCGTTACTAACTTAAATTAGGGTACTCAAAAGCTGGCCTATGCTAAACACTCAAGGGGCCAAAGAGCCTCATGAGCCGAAGTTTGCCAACCAAGGCCCTAGACCCACATCCTAGGTAGCAATAATCCTCCCACATCTGGTCAGTGGGAGCTGTCACCAATTCTATCTTAAGAAAATCTGTGAACCTAACCATCTCCTACCTGGCCTTGGTCGTCGTCCGTTCCCCCCCCCCCCCCCCCGCCCCATTTGTTCCCCCTACAATAGCCAGAGGGCGCCTATGAGCACCTGGGTTACAGCCCTCAAGGCCCTGCAAATTTTGCCTGTCACCTCCCTACCCAACCTCCCACACTCCCCCTCTCTTCGTGTCCCCGGTCTTCCCCTCACAGTCCTCCTGGCTGTTACTTATTTCAGGCAACTCAGAGCCTTTGCACTGGCTATTCCCTCTGCTGGACACTCCCTCAAGCCAACCACATGGCTGGCTCAATGGAAGCATCTAGCAAATCTGCTCTACTCACAGGTCACACTCCCAGAAAGGCTTCCCTTTTTTGAACAGTACCCCTTTTAATTACTATCTTATCATCCTTCCTTTTCTCCATGGCAATGACTGCCACCTAACTTGCTGTCTATCTCCCCTGGCTAAAAACATCAGCCCAGGAAGGCAAGGATCTTGGCCTGTCTAACAGATATCTCTACATAGTAGGCCCAAGTGTCACCCTTACACTAAGGACCAGGTATTCTGTCCCCACTCACCATGAGGTTGGCGTTTGCAATGTGGTGTTTGACCACACCCCCGCCCAGGATGATCATGCCAGAGCGCTTGGCAAAGATGGCCTGGGTGTTGATGAGCCTCAGGTCTAAGGAAGAGCACTGTGGTCAGGCCCTGAGCCCAGCAGCCCTCCTCCCCCACTCTGGCCCCAGCACCTCACCCTCCACGATGTCTAGGACCAGGCCTGGGTTCTTGTAGGAATGGAAAAATATCATGTCACCCAGCGAGCCATCTGTGAGCGCTGGGCTCAATACGGGGATGTGGTTCTAAGGGAGGGCAGGACAGAAGCAGGAGTCAGAGCCTGACGAAGGTAGCATGGTCCCCATTCTGGCAGCATTCCCTCTCTGCCTGATTCTGGGCAGGGTGTTTAATTTTTCTGGGCCTCAGTTTCCTTGATTATAAATGACAGTAACAGCAGACCTCCTTCACAGATGAGGAATCATACGTAAGAAAACACTTAGGACTGCCTGAGCAGGCGGTGGCACAGTGGATAGAGTGTCAGACTGGGACAGAAGACCCAGGGTCAAAACCCCGAGGTTGCCAGCTTGAGCACAGGCTCGTCCAACTTGAGTGCAGGGTCACTGGCTTGAACGTGAAATTATAGACATGACCTCATGGTCACTGACTTGAGCCCAAAGGTCGCTGGTTTGAGCAAGGAGTCACTTGCCCTGCTATAGCCCCCCAGTCAAGAAACATCTGAGAAAGCAATCAATGAACAACTAAGGAGCCGCAACAAAGAACTGATACCTCTCATCTCCCTTCCTGTTTGTCAGTTCCTATCTGTCCCTCTCTCTGTCTCTGTCACAAATAAAAGCCCTAGGACCTTGCCTGGCACATAAAGAATGGTAGCTCTTGCCTGACCAGGCGGTGGCGCCGTGGATAGAGTGTCGGACTGGGATGCGGAAGACCCAGGTTCGAGACCCCGAGCTCACCAGCTTGAGTGCGGGCCCATCTGCCTTGAGCAAAAGCTCGCCAGCTTGGACCCAAGGTCGCTGGGTTGCTCAGTCTGCCGAAGGCCTGCGGTCAAGGTACATGTGAGAAAGCAATCAATGAACAACTAAGGTGTTCTGACGGCAATGAAAAACTAATGATTGATGTTTCTCACCTCTCTCCGTTCCTGTCTGTCTGTCCCTATCTATCCCTCTCTCTGACTCCCTCTCTGTCCCTGTAAAAAAAGAAAAAAAGAATGGTAGCTCTTACTTTTCCAATTGCTGGACCTCATAGCCTCTGAGTAGCAGGGACTACAACAGGCCCTGACAGTGGGGCTAAGCACTGCCCGAACTGCTCCCAGGTGGTCTAGGAGTAGGGCCATACCAATAGCTGCATGACCTCAGACAAACTGCCTAACCTGCGTCTAAAACTACCCATGTAGTAAGTGCAGATGATGAGAAAAGCACTGACTCCCCAGGCAACTGTGAGGATGAAACAAGTTAACAGGCCAAGGCCTGGCATCTTTGCCCTCACCCAGCCCCTCACCTTCTGCGCCCAGTAATACACTGACTCTGGGTTGTTGATTTCCTTGCCAAGCCGAGCAATCATCTTGGAAGGTGTCCACTTCATACCCTAGGAGAGGACATCAGCTTCAGTGGTGCCTTCTCTGAGTGCCACCACACTGGCCCCTTAGGTTGCTCCAACCCCACCTCTGTGTTCTGCTCCAGCACCATCTGGTCCAGAATAGGCATCAGCCAGTCCTCAAACTTGCAGTAATTGTCATTGGGCACCAGCAGGTTTCCTATCCTGAGAACCAGAGACAGATAGGCATCAGGACCCAGGACCCTCAGCCCAGAACCCCTGCCCAACACCACTCAGGCCCCCCCACCTGTTAATCCCGTTCTCACGTAGCTCCTTCCCCCTGAGGCTGAACTCGCCCAGGTAAGTGGGTGCCAGGCACTTGATGAGATCTTCCTCCACACCCCCAGCCGTAGTCACCAAGACATCCACCTGCAGCCACAGGCAGTGAGGTTGGTCCAGAAAGGAGGGCCCTGCCTTCATTCCAGGCAGGACTCCTAACTCCCACCCCTCATTTAGTAACCTTGTCAGAGTTTTAGTCAAGGAAACTGCTGCAAAATAAAAAACTCCAGTCCCTCTGCTTAAAACCGACCCATATCTCCCTTTCTTACTAAAATGACCAATAATCTTACTGCCCATTGAGACCTCGATAAGCCAAAGCCACAGTCTAAAAAGCTCCCCACCATGTTATGCTGCACGAGATAACGGATGGTCTCACGGATGCCTGAACTGATGAGGTTGGACGTGTAGCCCAGGAAAATGGTGCAGCCAGTGAGCGGGCGGTGGCTCTGGGTCAGGTCTGCGTGCTGGTCTTCATCCTGCGGCAGAGGCTCCAGTTTCTTCTCTATCTACGTTTAAGGGCGTAGTCAAGTTAACATCCAAACTCCAGCCCTAAGACCCCAGTAGTTTTCAGAATCAGACTCCACCTCCAGGCCCTGCCCATTCAGGGAAAGGGAACCACTTCTACCTGGAACCAGGGAAGGGAGCCCACTTTGAATCCTCTGCCCTTCTCACAGCTCGGCTCTCAGGGCACACGCTCACGCTTTGCCCCCGCAGGAATCAGAGAGCAACTCCTTTGCTGGATCCAGCTCCCTTCCAGCTAGGAAGACCAAATCCAAGGCCCGGCCCTGACAGACCGTTCTTTCAATTCCACCCTCAACGAGCCACAGGCTCCCCTCATTCCAGAACACAAACATTGCCTAAACCCGCCTCCCTATCTAGAATCAGTCCCCATCCTTTCTCGATTCTAGGATGTCGCTGCTGGGGGTCAACTTCGCAAAACAGAAATTCCCGCCAGGAGTAAGCCCCACCTCTCCCCGACTATTGGGCCGCTCCAACAAAGAACACGCCTCCTTCACCTAGGAAAGCCCGGCTCCTTCAAGTACTGCACACAGTCCGAGCTACCAGAGGCCACGCCCCCTCAGCCCAAGAAGTCCCACCCTGGTCTCACCATGGCGTTGACTTGATGCACCGCGCGCCCGAAGTTGGTAGCCTGGAAACCAGTAGTGCTGAAGGCTTCCAGCAGCCCGTGGTAGTCCACGCCACGGTTGAAGTCGTATCCCCTGACCTGGGCGCTCTCGGGCGGCAGCGCTGAGCTGTGCTTCAGCACAGCGGCCAGCGCCGCTGCGGGCGCCAGTCCCTCGGGGTGGCCCTCCATGCTCCAGTGCCCTTGAAACACTCCAAGCCCTGGCACGCAGTTCCTACGGGAGCGCAGGAAACGGGGGCTCGGAAAAACACTGGGGCTATAGGCCGGAAGTTGCTTTGTCACGTGACCCTCATTGAGTCCCATAGCTCAGTTCGCTTCCTCAAAGAAGTCCTACTTTTATTGCCACCTGGTGGAGATTCACTGCGTTGCGGGCACTTGCCTATTCGTTTCTATCCCCTGGAGGCAGAGAATGGCTTCTTACACGTCGCCCTCGGGCAAAATTCAAGTCATCAGGAAGTGTCAGACAGTTTCTGCTACTGAGCCTCTCATCAAATAGGATATTGATTCTTGCCTGACCAGACGGTGGTGGAGCGGATAGAGCATCGGACTGGGATGCAGAGGACCCAGGTTTGAGACCCAAAATCGCTGGCTTAAGCATGGGATTATAGACTTGAGCCCAAAGGTCTCTAGCTTGAAACCCAAGGTTGTTGGCTTGAGGCTTGAGCAAGGGGTCACTCACTCTGATGCAGCTCACCCCCGCCAACCTCACCCACATCAAGGCACTTATAAGAAAGCAATCAAGTGCCTGACCTGTGGTGGCGCAGTGGATAAAGCATCGACCTGGGAACACTGAGGTTGCCAGTTCAAACCCCTGCACTGGTCTGGTCAAGGCACATATGGGAGTTGATGCTTCCAGCTCCTCCCCCTTTCTCTCTTTCTCTCTCTCACTCTGTATCTCCACTCTAAAATGAATAAAATAAAATTTAAAAAAAAAGAAAGCAATCAATGAGGAGCTGCAACAAAGAATTCATGCTTCTCATCTCTCTCCCTTCCTGTCTGTTCCTCTCTCTGTGTCTCTGTCACTAAATAAATAAATAAATTTTTAAAAATAGAAATTCCCACCTGACCTGTGGTGGCGCAGTGGATAAAGCGTCGACCTGGGAACACTGAGGTCGCCAGTTCAAAACCCTGCACTGGTCTGGTCAAGACACATTATGGGAGTTGATGCTTCCAGCTCCTCCCCCCTTTCTCTCTTTCTCTCTCTCTCACTCTGTGTCTCCTCTCTAAAATAAATAAATAAAAAGAATTTAAAAAAAAATAGAAATTCCCTGCGTGGATCTCAAATTCACCACCTCATCTTTCTCTGATCTTTCCAGCATCTTCCACATCTCAGCAAACAACCCTCATTTACCAGGCTAAAACCAAGCAGTGTCACAGTGGATAGAGCGTCATGGGCTCATCTGGTTTGAGCAAGGCTCACAAGCTTGAGTGCGGGGTCGCTGGCTTGAGCAAGGGGTCACTCAGTGTGCTGTTCATCTCTCCCTTCCTGTCTGTCTGACCCTGTCTCTCTCTGTCTCTGTCACACAAAAGAAAAGAAAAACCTGCGGAGTTGAGCTGGATGGCTTCCCTTGTCTCATACCCCACATCCAAATTCTACCTACAAAATAGGTGCCAAGTCCAAGTGCTTTTTTGTCACTTTTTAAAAATTGAGGTATAGTCTGACCAGGCAGTGGCACAGTGGGTAGAACGTTAGCCTGGAATGCTGAGGACCCAGGTTCGAAACCCCAAGGTCACTGCCTTGAGCGTGGACTCATCTAGGTTGAACACAGGCTCCCCAGCTTGAGCACAGAATCACCAGCTTAAGCATGGGATCATAGATATGATCCCATGGTCAATGGCTTGAGCCCAAAGGTCGCTGGCTTGAAGCCCAAGGTCGCTGGCTTGAGCAAGAGGTCACTAGCTCTGCTGGGGCCCCACAGTCAAGGTGCACATGAGAAAGCAATTAATGAACAAGTAAGATGCTGCAACAAAGAGTTGATGCTTCTCATCTCTCTCCCTTCCTGTCTGTCCCTGTCTATTCTTCCCTCTCTCTCACTAAAAAATTATAGAGATAGATAGATAGATGATAGATAGATAGATAGATAAAAATTGAGGTATAATTGAAATATATCATTACATTAATTTCAGGTATGCAACATGAATTGGTATTTGTATCCAACTGTGTGTCATCATCCCCATAGCCTCCACAGCCTCTACGCTGCACTCAGTCCCCTCCCGGTCATGTTCAAGATGTGGCCAGAGAGCTCATCAAACCAACCAGATGCATCATTTGTTATAACAGTGGTGGCTTCTCCCTAGAACTAGAATCCAGGCTTTCATTGTGGCCTGCAAGGGCACCAGCTGACTTCCCTGCCCTAATCTCCCACCACTTGCCCTCACTCCTCTCCAGCTACACTGACCCCCTCACTTAGCTAGAACCCATAAACCTCCTGACCAAGGGATAATGTACCTGCTGCTCTCTCTGCCTGGAACAACCCTTCCCCAGATCCTCCTCTCCTGGGTCTCAGTTCAAAATATCACTTATCTCCTGGCTATGTAGCTCAGTTGGGTAGAGCATTGATCTGATTACCAGGGGTGTGGGTTCAATCTCCAGTCAGGGGACATATAAGAATCAACCAAACCAAGTAAGTGAAACAACAAATTGATGTTTCTCTCATTCAATAAATAATTTTTTTAATATTCAAAATGTCACTTCCTCCAGAAGGCCCGCCCTAATCACCCTCTCTTGCACTTAATTGCTTTTGTTGTCTTTTATAGCACTTAATACATTTTGTTTGCTGTTATTGTTATCTGTCTCTGACTAGAATGGAAGCTCCATGAGGGCAGCATTTTGTCTGGTTTCACTGCCGATCCCCTAACACTGAGCAGTGCTGGAAACATATTGGTATCTCAGCAAAGATAATGAATGAATGAATGAATGAAGACACACAAGAGCATCAATGTGATCCATGAGGAATGAAGGAGGGAAAAGTTGATAAATGAATTCAGAGTGGGCAGAAGGTACTAGACAAGGCAGGATCCTATGAGCTGTAGTAAGGAGGGTGGGTTTTACTCTAAAAGGCCAAGAAATGACTGGAGAGTTTTAAAAAGGAAGTGTGAGATGACATAAGTTTCACCATCTTAACTATTTTTAGTATACCTGTATAGGTCAGTGGCATTAAACACATTCACACTGTTGTCACCATTATCACCATCCACCTTCAGAACATTTTTATCTTCCCAAACTCTGTCCCTATTGAACACCAGCTCCCCATCCTGCTACCCCAGGCCCTGGTACCCACCATTTTACTTTCTGTCTCTATAAATATGACTCCTCTAACGACCTCATATGAGTGGAATCATAAATGTGTTCTTTTGTGGCTGGCTTATTTCACTCAGCATGATACCCTCAAGGCTCATCCATGTTATATTCTGGTTTGTTTTTTTAACAGTTCCCATGGCTGCCTTGAGAATAGGAGCAGTGGATGGGGGAGGGCAGGAGGGAACAGGATGGAGGCAACTGAAGTGATTCAAGTGAGCAAGGAGGGGGGTGGGACCCATGTGGGGGTGGAGAGAAGTTACCAGATTGAAGACCTAATTTGAAGGTTGATTGGCTGGCTCTTGAGAAAGGATTAGATGTGGGGATACTGGAAAGAAGAATAAAGGAGCTTGAGATTTGGCCCAAGGCAGTTGAGTGGATGGTGGTGAATTTGGGGGCAGGAGGTCTAGGGGGGAAGGCAATCTAGAGTCCAGCTTTGGCTGAGTTAGGTGAGAGACACCAGAAAGATGGGTGGTATGTACAAAGGAAGCCAGGGGTCCTCAGGTAGATCTGAGGTCAGGGAAGGGGCTGGGATGGGGCAAAGGAAGCCAGGGTATAAGTGAGTAGACTGAGTTATCCATGTTGTAGATTTCCAGGCGGTGAGTGTAGACGGAGAGGAGAGGTAGGCCTGCACTCAAGCCTGAGGAAACTCTGAATGTTGGGGGGCAGAGGCTGGAAAAGGAGGGATGTTGGGGTTTGTTAGCAGGAGATCAAGCAGGTCAGTGAAAGGCCAGGGCCCCACACTCCCCCTGCCAAGGTAACACATGACCATAGAGCACCCACTGGTCCTCCAGGGACAGGGAACCCCTTGACTAAGGCAGCTGTTGCTTCTGGCACTGGTGACATTTCACTCCATGAGTGTCCTGGCTTCAAAGTCCCTGCAGGGGATGAGGAAAGGGGGGTGGATATGCCAGGCCGGCGGGGGAGGGAGGCAGAGCAGGGCTACAGGAAGACGACCGAGCAGCCAGGAGTCAGCAAGGTACGTGGTCCTGATGGGTTGGGAGTATCCACTCCCATCCCACAGTCCCCAGGGCACATAGGAGGTGCGGGGACACTTGGGTGACCCTAGGACTCCAGGTCTGGGACTCAGCCTGCTGCCTATGGCCCTGCTCACCCTCTCCCAGATGTCCAGCAAGGTAGCCATTGGCAACGACATTGGGCAGGCCCGCCGGGCTGTGGAGCAGCTAAGGATGGAAGCTGGCATTGACCGTATGAAGGTGAGGTCAGGGGCAGGTGGGCACATTTGGGTGAGGGGACAGAGGGACAGCAAAGGTCTTGCTGACCAGGCTGGCCTACAGGTGTCCAAGGCAGCTGCTGACCTGCTGCAGTTCTGCATGGAGCAGGCCAAGAGCGACCCATTCCTGGTGGGCATCCCGGCTGCCACCAACCCCTTCAAGGAGAAGAAGCCCTGCGCCATCCTATGATACTGGCCCTGAGAACCCCTCAATAAACGTGAAGTAAATGCTCCTCAGGGATTTGTGGGCTGCAATGGGGAAGCAAAGCAGCCCTGTGGGTTGGCAGGGGCACCTGGCCCAGCTTCCCTCCTTGCCCCACACCAATGGGCTAGCCTTAGCAGATCCCCTCTGCACAAACACATCGAGGGACAGTCCCTATCTACATACCAATGGATGTCACACACATACATGCCACACCTGGCTGCATAACACACATACACACAGAGGTGTCATACAGACAGGTGCGCACATCCTCCCAGGATCTCCCTCTCCCTCACAGGCACACACTCAGGGGCATGCAGACAGGCACAGATGGGGCTACAGAAACAGCGCACACAGCTAGCCCACTCACCTCCGCAGGGACACACAGACATTCATGATCCCAGGAACGTATTCAAGGGGCACAGGCGCACCAGACATACATGCAGAGGCTGTCACCAAGGCTTCCATGCATCATCTCACAGACACCGAACACCCCCAGTATCCTGTCCCCAAGCAGGCACCACACAAGGCCATGGCACCAGTATGTCAGGTTTATTTCCCCTTCACTCTCAAGGAAAAGCAGGCGTCCGAATCTTAAACAGGACCTGAGGGTGGGCTGGAACACCAACCTCACCATCCCTGGCATGGGGTCCAGCCCAGGGACCCCGCCTGACAGTGGTTGAGAGTCCTTGTGCCCCAGGCCTGTGGGGCACAGAAGGAGCAGCACCAGCAAAGGGGAGGGACCCCCAAGAACAGAGGCCTTGACCCAGCCTGCCGGTCAGCAGATCCACATCCACATTCACATCTGCTCAGGTCCGCAGCCTCCAGACTTCCAACGACAGCCCCCCAGAGGCAGCCACCACCAGATTGCCCTCGGCACATATCTGGGAAAGGACGTGAAGACTGAGCGGCGCTCTGCGCAGCCGGCAGGGCAGGCAGGCAGGGCATGTGGGGCAGGGCCATACCCCATTGAGCACGTTGTGGTGGCTTCGGGTACAGATGGTCCTTGGGGGGTCTGTGGGCACGTGCACCTGGTGAGGGGCAACAAAGGTCAAGAGGTGTGCCCCTTGTGAGGGTGCGGTGGGAGGGGGTCCGTCATGGGGCCTCACCCTGATAGTCTTATCAGTGGACGTGGTATACAAGGCCCCCAGCGAGTGTTTGATCCCTGTGATCTGAGACCTGTGGCCCACGTCAAAGGACTGCAGGAAAAGAGACAAGTGATACTCAAGCAAGGCCACTGGGGGTCTAGAGGGAGGGAGGAGGCCCAGGAAGGGTGGGGCAGGGGCAAGGGCCCTGGCAGACCCGGACAAGCTGGAAGCAGCCATCCCGATTGGCGAAGACGTGCAGCAGACCTTGGTTGTCACCAGCCCAGAGCTGGGGTTCTTTGTAGGACATGCAGAGCAAGTAGGAGTCCAGCTGTGGGAGGGACGTGGGATGGAGTAGCTCAGACTGGGCCATCCCACAGCTCTAGTCCCACAGGACCCTAGGGAGGGCTTACCTGCAGCCTTTGCAGAACACTGTTGGCCCGGCGGTCGAATACCACTAATGTGTGGTCCTCACTGCCAGAGATGATGTGCCGATCATCTGCCAGCACTGCCAGCACCGCACTCGAGTGCAGCCGCCGGCTCTTCAGGAGGGCTGGGCCGACTTGTAGGCAATGGGCCAGGGAGGGGGGGGACATCAGAGCCCCTCAGAGGTCCCCTCAGCCCACCCGAGGATCTGGGGTCTCAGCTCCCCTTCCCACCACCATTCCACAAGTGACCCTTTCTCTGCCCTCCAGCCCCAGCTGCATCGGAGCCTCCCAGGACCCTAGGTCTCAGCCCTACCCATCTCCTATCCCATCTCCCTCCTGTTCCATCTGCTCTCAGTACAGAGTAGCCAAGCAAGTCCAAGCATAAAATGCTAACCAATGCCAGCAGAGTCGCCTCCACCCCCAGCCCCACTAGGCTCTGCCTTGATAAGAGACAGTGGCAACTCCAATTAAACAAAATAAGAATTAAAAAAATAACACATAAGGCTTATGTGCCAAGCAATGCTTGGTCTAGGTGTTTTATATAACTAACATTTAATCCACCAATGCTCTTATTATCATCTCCTCCCATTAATCCTATGGAGCTAGAGTTATTATCCAGATTTTACAGGGAGGAAAACCAATGTTCAAGTTCAAATGGCATCGTACAGCTAAGAAGTGGCAGGACCATGATTCTCAGGGACTGTTGGCCACCTATGGAATTCTGGCTCAGAGGCCCCTCCTCTGGGTTCCCTCTATGTCCCCTACCCCACCCCAGATGGAGGTGCAGCTTCCTCTGTCCCCCCACCCTCAAAAGCCCTCTTTATTGTTCCACCATAGCACAGGCCACTAAGAGTGGTAAGCATCTGGACTGTCACCCCAGCCAGGCTGTAAAGCCCAAGTGTCTTCTTCCCCAGCATGGCCCTGGGACCCCCAGGCATCTCTGCTCTCCCCAATTCAGGCCCCTGGCCCACCTCTGGGGTCGTAGATTGTCACCTTCTTGTCATAGGTACCAGTCACCAGGATGTCAGGCTGGTAGGAAAGGCACAGCACAGCTGCCTTTCCCCTGGGGACACATGGAACACAAAGCTGAGCTATGGCCAGGCAGGGTCCTGCCCACTACCGACCCCCCTTCCCAGGACGCCTCACACTTTATCTCGCCAAACTGCTGCCCATCAGCTGCCATGTCCCAGAGCTTCACCGTGCTGTCCCAGGAACCGGAGCACACTCTGTGGTCCAGCGCTGCCAGAGACCACACCCAACCCTGTAGAACCAGACCCATGTTACAGTCCTCACTTCACAGATAACTAAATTGAGGGTCAGAGGAGGGAGATAACCAACCCAAGAACCCAGAGCAAGTCAGCACTGTGTAGAGATTAGAGCTCAAGTCCGTAGTTCTGGTTCACTGTGGAGCCCAGTACATGCCTACCCCTCACCAGTAATATTCCTAAATTAAGTCCTGAGGAGACTCAGAACCAGCTATGGTTTAAGGACAGATGACAACGTGATTAAGAATGGGGCCTCCATTCCATGACCTGGGCAAATCACGTTCCCTCCCTCAATTTCCTCATTGGGAAACTGGGCATAGAAACAGTCCCTGTCTCAGGTGATAATATGCACAGAGTACTAGCTGGTGACTGACATCTTCAGCAAACCCTCAGGGGAATACTGTAAGGTATTCTGTTATACAATGAGGAAACTGAGAAGACAAAGAGGGTGATTTGCTTGCCTAAGATCACAAAGCCAGGAAGTAGAAGAGCAGGACTTTGAACCCAGCAGCATGGCTCCACGACTAAGCTCTTGACCAGCCTAGACCACCCTGACTGGTGAAGGTACCCCTCCACGATCACATCACACAAGGTGACAGTCATGCTCAGAGCTGTCTGATTCCCAATACACTGCACTGGGCCTCTCAAGGCATATCTGACATCTATTGAGCACCTACTGTGTATACAAGTCTGACCGAAGCACTTAATGCCCATTCATTTCATTCATCCTCATCCTAACTGACCCCTGGACAGAAATAGAAGCTGAGGCCTAGAGAAGTCATACATCTCACCCAAATCACAACAACAGCAGAGTAAGATTTATGAAGTCTGGTGCCAAAACCTGCACCCTTAGTCACAGCACCCTCCCCAGGCCTCATGCTTCCTACATCCTTACCTGGTGGGTGCTGTTCTTCTCGGTGCCCAGAGATTTGACCAGAACTCGGCTGGGTTCCACTCCAAGTTGCCGCAGGTCCCACAGGTTGACATTGCGATCTCGGGAGCCCGACAGACAGAGTGCCCCACCCTGGGAGGGCAGTGAGGTGATATTATCAGGGTCACCCCAGCCCACCCTTGCCTGACCCCTCACCAAACCCCATCTTACCTGGAGCAGCAGCACTGAGTCAATTGAAGCAAAGTGCCCATCCGCCAGGCAGAAGTATTCAGCCCAGCGCCCATCCTCTGCCCAGTGTGACAAGTGCTGCTCCAGCTCAATGCAGGCTGCTGGCCAGTCAAAGTCCTCCTCTATAGGGTACCAGAAGTGGGGTCTCTAGTTGGCAGGAACCCTGCTACCAACACCAGCTATTCAAGCCCATCCCTGGTTCTGAGGGATGGAGCCCAACCAGCACCAGACTTGGAGAAACCCTCCCATATAAACTTCTTACTTCACCCAAAAAAAACTTAGGTTCTAGCTTTGTGACCACCTTCAAAGCAGGTCTACAACTACTCCTCACCCCAGTTTCCAGACACTGGGAAACTGGAGCCTCAAGACCATCTTTCCAGGACTCATAATCCAACCCAAATCTGGGGGATAGCAGCATTAGAATGTTAAGGTCCTTCCTCACCTCTGGTTGAGGTCTGACTTCAATCCCTCAGGCTGGGCATAGGAGCTAGGACTTTATGTCTCCGCCATCTGAACCAGCCCCAGGAGAGTGTTTCTGAAATTAGTATCTATCTATAAAGCTGGGAGACTCCTCAAGATTCAGAACCCAAGTCCTCAGTGTAGAGATTCAGTGGTGTGGAAGGAGCCCAAGCATCTGTGTTTATCAAGCTATTCAGGAGAGTTCTATCACTACAAGGTCCCCAAGCTGTCTTATTCACTAGAGACCAATGACTTCAGGGGCAGGGGGAATGACCACCAGCCCCTGAGTAAGATTTTAGGCCAGAGAATCAGTGATTGCTGACATCAGCAATCCCAGTCTCTAATCTGTACCTTAGGCTCAAGAGTTGCAGGCTCTAAACCTGAGTCCCTGCCTCACCCTTACCTAGGTCAGGACACTAGGGGTGAGGAGATTTGGCATCAAGAGTTGCTGCCTCAGCACCCAGAGTCAGAACCTGAGGATCTTTGGGTTTACCCTGAGCCCCAAGGCGATTCTGACAGCCTGAGGCCTTCAAGTCCCTGTGTCAACACCCAGCCGGGGTCAGGGCCTTTGTACCACCACCAGAACCAAAGCCTGAAGATCCTTAGATCCTGAGCTCACAGGACCTCAGACTCCCAGATAGGTTTCTACAGCTTCAGGACCCCAAGTGTCTGCCTCATTCATGGTCCACTCAGAATTCAAGGACCTTTGCACCACCAGTAACCACTTCAGCCTCCACCCGAGCCAGGAAAGCCAGTAAGTCTGCTCTAGGGGTTGTGCTCACAGCACTCCAGGTACCCCGTCCCCAGCCTAAGCCTGGAGTGGGAGGGCGACCCTGATCCCCAGCGTGCGCACCTTCCACTACTGGATAGGGTGCGCGTACGCGGCGCTGCGCGCGTAGCCTCCAGGTGACATGGTCACGCACAAGGTCGCGCAGCGCGTGGCACACGCGCGGCAGAACGTGGAGCACGAGGCACGCGTCCAGGTAGGCGCAGATCTCGAGCAGCAGCTCGGGAGGAAGACTCAGTAGGCCCGGGACGCCAACGGCCGGACTCCTGTACACGGCCCGCGTCTCCAGAGCGCCAGGAGACGCGGCGAGCGCGGGCACCGGAGGGGCGCACAGGGGCGCCAGCCCGAGTTTTGGCGGACTGAGCACGCGGGCTACGTAAGCCTCGGCCTGCGCGTCCGGATCGGGCTCGGGCTCAGGGTCCGAGTCATCGTCCCAGGCGCTGGGATCGTCGCGCGGTCCTGGGGGAAGCTCCATGGCGATCGAGTGGGCGCGGCCCGCTGGACTGTCTGCTGCAGGCCCAGCGTCCTGTCTCCTAGGCAGCGCGAGGGCACTTTCGGCTCTGCCTTATGACGTTAAGGCGCCGGCCGGAAGTGAGCGGCTCGCGTGTCAAGCGGCTGGATATTAACAGCCGACTGGCTCCCGGGGACTTGTTCTGAAGCTGCACATGCGGGGGGGGGGGGGGGGGGGGGATTGAAATGCAGATTCCCGGCTCCTGCGTTTTTAAACAGGTCTCTGGTAGTGCGGATGCAAGAGGCCCGCGAACTCTGGTTTGAAATACGCGACCTAGTAGGATGGATTTCACAGGTGACACCGAGTTTAGAAATACAAAACCACTTTTCTGGTTCTTAGAACATATTAGTGACTCGAACGTCTGTCTCTCCTTCCGGAGCCAGAAACATGCAGTTACACTGCAGAGGCCTCGGTGGAAGGCAGTGTTATCACCTCTGCCCTCCACCTGCCTCTCCTTTTATCCCCAAAGTTCTTTGCTCAATCATTTCCCTAGTGTACCTACTATAAGATTGCGATCATCGTCCCCAATGTTCTCTCCCCTCACGTGTATTTTTCTCTACAGAACATCTCACTGTTCCGTCCTTCACATCCTATTCCCTCTAAAATGTACACATTTGAATGAACACAGGATGTGTCAGCGTGTGTTTTACCAGGTTGATGCTGGTGATCCTTAGGCCATATTGAAGCTGCTACAATTTATTCTGAGGCTTGTGCATCCCTACAGGTAAGCAATTTCTCATTTGCCTCAGTAATTGGCGCTCTTTTCCCACAGGCCTGGTACTGGGCTTTCTACACAAATGTCTTCACATGTCCAACAGTCCAGTTGTGGAAGTCAAAGATAAAGAGTGCTGCAAGGCTTTGCCCCTTGCCACTCAATTTAGTCTAAGGATGCCTAGGATCTTGAACCTAGGTTATAACACTAACAGTTCCCCTTTATATAGTGAGTTCAGGACATATAGTGAGTTGTAATTATGGCAGAAAGAATGCACTCCGCGTGTATTATCACATTTAATCTTCACCTTTCACATTCACCTTAACCATTTTAAGGGGAAAACTGAGGCTTGGGATGCCAAATAATGTACCTGGCTATTGCTTATGTCCTTCCCCACTCACTCCCCCAATTATCTTGAGTCCTGTACACCCGAAAAAAAAGCTTCCCAGCCCTCCTCAACATCTGTACCGCCAAAGCCATGGACACAGGAGGCCAGCTGGAGACCAAAGGTTTCACAAGAAACTGATCTTTACTCAACAAAGTTCTACACAAGTGGAATCTCACACCACCTCGGCACCAATCCCCAGCACAGCACGGTAACAAATGGACAGACCCTGGAGCCCGCAGGAGGAAGAGGTGAAGGAGAAGGTAAGACATGGGAATAAGCGGGACTGTGGATGGAGGCCAGTCAGGGCCCGCAGCCCTCGCAGGGGAGGTTGAGAAGCTACAACTTCGTTGTGCAAAAATCAACCAAAAATAAATTAAAAATTAAATAGTTTCCTTTAAAAAAAGAAAAAGAAAGGAAAGACAAATGAACCAGGCTCCCACTTCCCTAAGGTGATTGGAGACCCCCATCCTGGTTGGAGGAGTTTCCAAACCCATCAGACAGCCAATCCATCTACACACCCCACAACCCAGCAGAGGATGCTCTGAATAACTGGAATTATCAGAAAATTAAATGGTATTAAAAAAATTTTTTTTCTTTTTTCTTTTTTACAAATGGCTTCCAGAGACCTGCTGGAGTTTCAAAGGGGGCGGGGGGAGGGACCAGCTGAGTTTATGGAATGTGCACCAAGTGCCCCTTGGAATAGAGGCAGGGCCTGACCCTGTCTGAGAAAAGACACATGGCTATGATGGGGGTGGGGGGTGGGGGAAGGTGTCCACGAACCCAGTGGGATGGAGGGAGCAGGCCCCAGGATGCAGGAATCCAGTCAAAAACCCAAAAGGGGCCCACAAAGAAGTAAAAATCAGGGGAGGAGAAAAAAGAAAACATGAAGGGAGCTGCAGGGCCCAGCTTCATTTCAAGGCCAACTCGCAATCAACTAACTCCCTTTGGTTCCAGGGGAGCCCCTCCCACTATAACATCCCCAACCAATCCTGGAAGGGCCCCTAGACTCACTGCCCCAATCTGGTAGGGTCTGGTGGCCACTGAGAGCAATGATGGAAAAGGAAGCCTGAGGGCCTCAAGTTTACACCACCTTTCCTCTAAGCCCTTGTTTCCTTCTACTAGCAAAGCATAAACCTTTGTCGTATCATCATTGATTAAATGCTCCAGCCCTCATTTTAAAAACTCAGGCCTGGAACTTGAGCAGGGCTCTCAGAAGTACAGAGAAACAGACTGCCCTTGTAATAGACGTGCTTATTGAGAGAGGCAGGGTATAGGTGTCAGCAGCTCTGGCCACCTCCAGCTCTCTTCCAGAAAAAGACCCTAGCCCAGTATCTTCAAAAGTTACTGGAACACAAGGTAAGGAGAAATGGGGAATTCTGGCCAGCCCCAGCCACTCCAGTGGTCCCCACTCTTCTGGCTGGAATGGGACAAGGAGGGGACACTCTGGCTGAGCCAGCCATTGAAATGGCAGGGAGTATGTGGAGCAGGTCCAAGCGTGTATGTGCTGACAGGGCAGCCCCAAGATGGTTATCCTCTTACTCCGCCCTGGGGTCCTTTCGAACAACCCCAACCCACCCAGCCCTCCCCAATCATCACCAATTCCGGTAAAACAGCAGAAGCTTCTTAAACTCTAGATGCAGGTTACATGGAAGGCCTTACGGGTTAACTCAGGGGTTCACTAATTCTACTGTCTCCATGCAGTCAGGGAAGTAGTGGGGCAGCTGGCCCAGGCCGGCTGGCTGCAGCACCAGCACGTGTATGTGGCCACATGTGTACATGTGAGTGTACACGTCTCTACAGGGAACCTCCTCCCCGCCTGCTTTCCCCTGCCTCATCCTAAGCCGGATTCAGTCGGCCGTGTTGATTCTTCCCTCCCATATAGCTGGCCCTAGTGGGCTGCCTGAGATGACCCCACTTAGAAAAAGGGGCCCTTGCTGCCAAGAAGTCCCACCCCCCTCCCATTTGTAGGATGAGTGTGGAGGCCACCCACCTGCCCACCACTGGCCGGCCACACAGGCTAGGCATGGAAGGTAGATGGGCAGGGAAGGCATCTGGATTTGGGTCCCACTCACTCCTCCCTAACCCCCCTCGACCAGGGCACGGCAACTTCTGGACGCAGTGTGCTCCCCAGCAACCCCTCCGATGACGACGCAGACAGAAACCTGCAGAGGGAAGAGGGGTCAGGGTCTATGTTCCCTCAGGCTGATGACAGTGCCAGCCACATACATGCAGCCTCCTCACCTAGCAGTCAGGATGCTCCTCTAGACCCCATAGAAGGCAGCCAACCTCTCTTTGAGCAATGGTGGGAACTGCTCCGAGAACTGCTGCCAGTTCTCCTCTCCAACTTGGTCTTTGAAGCCATGGAGAATCTGCAGTGGTGGGAGAGGGTTGCCCAGACAGAACAGATGAACTTAGCCTCTCTTCCCAGAGGGTGTCCCTGCTGCTGCCTCCTAGGACTACACCAGGGCAAAGCAGGAGCCTCACCTTATAAAACATGTCCCGAAGGTCATCCTTCGGGCTCACCCAGGAGGCTACAGCGTCGCAGAAGAAAATAAAGTCCTGAAATGTGACGGATCCCGTGTGAGGGGCCGCCCGAGCCCAGCCCCAGTGCCTTCCCTCAAAGCCCAGCAGCCCCAACCTGCACGACGCCCCCGGGGTTGACGCCTATCATCATGCAGATGCCTCTGAAGGCTGAGTCCTTCTCCTCATTGTCCCTGATGTTCCTGAGGGACGTGCACCTGTGGGGAAGGTGAGCAGCGGGGAATCAGCCAGCAGGGCTGGGGTAGGAGGCACATCCATAAAAGCAGTAGGCATCAGGGCTGGGGTAGGCGATATGTCTTTGGGGCGTAGAGGAAGCAGAGGGTCAGTGGGTGATGGAAACGCAACATGCATCTACTGGTGGGCAGGGCTAGGCAGAGGCAAGGGAATGGGTTGGGTCAGTCCCACCAACTCTGCTGCCCAGCCCACCATACAGTAGGCCCCGCATAGGTGAGCACACACCACGGCCGGATGAACTGCTGCAGCATGGGTGCCACCTCCTGTGGGCACACGTAGCCGAGGCGGCCGATGGTGATGGCTGGAATGGCAGAGGGACTCATCAGGCGACCTGCAACCCCGAGTGGCCCCGGGACAGTACGTGGCGGGGCCTCTGGCATCAGGCACCAGTCCTGCCCCACGGGCCCCAAGAGTATATCCTGCCAGCCACCTGGGCCCTGGAGCTTAACCCAGCCTGAGTCTTCCCCCAAGACTAGCATCTTTCTTGCCTCTCCTTCCAGAATCCCTTCCAGGTCCTTCCGGATACCTTCCCTGACTCTTTCCCAAGGCCACCTAACTACCCTGCTAGCCAAGAAGCCCACCTCTGGGAGGTGAGAAAGGGGGCGGCAGCAACCCAGACCTGGCGCCCACCTGTGTTTTCCAGCAGTGTCTTGGGTGTGTTGGGCCGGTTAATAATCTCCACCAGATTGTTGAGGACCATCTGCACGTAGGGCTGCATCTCTGCCCCTGGGGGACCAGACAATCAGAGCTGCACACAGCCCACACCGCTCACACCAACCACCCCAGGTACATCTAGACACTGGCCAACTGCATCTTCAGCCAGTCCCCAGCCAGGAACCATGGCCAACCAAAGACAGACCCCACACCCTCCAAACATCAGGAGCTTCCCTGGAGTCATTGCTGAGCACCAAGGTGAGGCCATGTGGCCCAGCTTCCCTGGGAGGAATGGGAAAGTCTTCCTACCAATCCCAGTGGGTCTTTCAGTCAACTGCATTCTGGGTGGGGAGGTGGCAAACAGTTCAATCAGAACAGGCCTCTTGTCCTGTCTCTTTACAGAAGCCAGTCATAGATGGCCTTTCAGCCATTTGGCCTATCTCTGATAAAAATGCTCGTGTCCTCGGCCCTAGCCGGTTGGCTCAGTGGTGGCCTGGCATGTTTAAGTCCCAGGTTCAATTCCCGGCCAGGGCACACAGGAGAAGCACCCATCAACTTCTCCACCCTTCCCCCTCTCCTTTCTCTTTATTTCTCTCTTCTCCTCCCACAGCCAAGCCTCCATGGGAGCAAAGTTGGCCCAGGCTCTGAGGATGGCTCCAGGGCCTCTGCCTCAGGCCTAGAATGGCTACTGTTGCAGCAGAGCAAGGCCCCAGATGGGCAGAGCATCGCCCTCTAGTGGGCATACCGGATGGATCACAGGGGGGCGTATGGAGGAGTCTGTCTGCTGCTCCCCACTTCTCACTTAGAAAAAATACAAAAAAAAACACAAAACAATGCTCGTGTCTTTTTTTTATATATATGCTTTTATTTTATTGATTTTTAGAAAGAGAAAGGGAGAGGCAGGAACATTAATCTGTTCCTGTATGTGCCCTGACTGGGGACAGAACCTGCAACCTCTGCACTTCAGAACAATGTTCTAACCAACTGAGCTATCCAGCCAGGGCTCAGAGGTGTCCTCTTGCCCCTAGCCCATGGAAGCCTTCCTCAACGAGTACTAGCACCCTTTGAAGGGACCTATCACCCACAGCCAGGCTCCTGTCCCCAGACTGGAAACAGGCCAATGGGGAAGGGCAGGGCCTCCTTATCTGCAGGGCACTCACCCATCTGCATGCAGATCTCACCAATGGCCCAGGTGGCATTGTTGCAGACAGAGATGAACTCAGGGTTCAGGTTTGTGCCAAGGATAGGCATGAACTCAGCTGGTGGAAAGAAAGAGAGGTACTGAACAGAAGGATCCACCAGGTAGGTAAGTTCCTGGACCTGGCCGGGCAGGCCCCATCAGACAGTATGAATACATCCCAGTTCGGTCACAATCCTCCCTGGTCATTGCTCCATCACTTGAGGCCAGGGCTGGGGTCGTGAGGTAAGGACAAAATGGGTGTCTTACCAATACAGGGCTTAACGTGGATGAAGCAGGCTTTGGTGAGGTCTCCCAGGAGGGCGAAGGAGCTCTGCCGGACTTCGGGCATCGAGTCCTGGGGGTCAGAGCATGATCAATGTGGCTCCCTACCCCCATCCAGCTGGGTACCAAATAATCTGTCGACTCAGGGCAGCTAAGGGAGCAGTCCCTGGAGCACTGCCTGACCTTCCCACCTCCCAGGACCGAGGCTGCGGGCCCCCTACGTACATCGGGACTCAGGGGCCACATGAACAAGTGTCTCCTGACTCAAGAGCACTGCTACGGGGGGGTGGCGAGCACATGTGTAACTGCTGGTTATCCTGATACATGGGTTGAGGGATGATTTCGAAGGGGCTGTGCTTTCCTAGTTCTTATTTTCTGCTTTAACATTTCATATTGTTGTCTTAAAAAACCAGCTTTTACTCATGTCTTATTCAAATTCTCCTTTAAATTAATTACAAGTATTTTACAGGCCCCTTTCCCTAATGTCCTTGGGGTACAACAGGGCTGTGGAAACCGACCAAGGTGGCCCACACAGGCTGTTGGGTGTTACATTGTGACTTCTGTGAGGGGTGCTCACCCACCTGCATGCACTGGAACAGCAGTGTCATGATATTGCTGCGGGCCACCAGTTGCTCCACATGGCCACCCAGGCCCTCAGCCAGGCCGCTAAGCAAATCTAGCGCCACGATCATGAAGTCCTTGTCAGGGGCCTCGTACTGCTCAGGGTGCTGTGTGTACATCTGGGCACAGTTGGGGTGAGCAGGAGGGTAAGGGGGGTAGGCCAGGTCTGGGCAGCAGCAAAGGAACAGGTAGGTGGGTGCTCACCATGGCCTGGGCCAGTGTCTTCTGCACTAGGGTGACGCAGCGCTGGTAGACAGGCTCACAGTAGGGCAGGAAGCCGCTCTGCAGGGCAGTGGCCACAGATGACAGACACTGGTGGGAGACAGGTAGGAGAGGTAAACGTGGGTGGGATGGGTTAGGGCTGTGGGAGGGACCCTGGAGCCCACCCACCTCCAGCAGAGGGAAGAGGTCCTTGTCTTCATCCTTGAGCTCGTTCCACTTCTGGATGAGTGGAGGCATCAGCTTCTGGATGTATTCCTGGAGGAGGAGCAGGAAGTTGGGACTCTCTAAGCAGAGGTGGCAGCCTGGGAACCAGCAGGACTCCCTGTTATTCATAAGCGCCACTGCCTGAGTAATGAGGCCTAGGCTCATCATTGTGGCTCATGGCGCCCTGCAAGGCCTCACCATCCAGCCAGACTTCCAGCCTCTTCTCACCCATCCCAAGCCCCGCCCCTATCCACCCCTGCCCCTTCAGGAGCCTGGTTCAGCCTCCTGGTTCCCATAGGCCCCTGAGCTCCCCCGGCACAGCACTTACCACACTGTCTCATAACTGTATGTCTCCCCCGCTAGACTGGGAGTAGGGCGAGGGCAGGGGCCAGGTCTGTCTGTCTGCCTGTCGAGGTCACGGCCATGATCCTGGCGTGCAACACAGGGTCGCCGCCAGGTCACTGGATGCCGAAGGGAAGCAGGGAATCAGGAGGAGGGAGCTGCTGTGGGGTCTCACCGGCTGGTTGAGGTGGTGGCCCACAGAGTCAGCAAGGGTGCCGATGGCATCATACAGGATGAGCAGGTTCTTATGCTGGTACTTGCCAAAGGCAAAGACAAGGGTGTCCAGGATATAGCTGAGGTAGGGCACCAGCTCTGTGCAGGCCTCCTCCTCCAGGGTGGCAAAGGCACTGGAAGGGAGAAAGGGCTCAGTGTGCACCTACAGGTTGGGACTGGGTCATGAGCAGGCAGACAGGAGGGGGCCTTTGGGATCAGCCAGTACGAATACAGTATAATCAGCAGATAT
Source organism: Rhynchonycteris naso (assembly GCA_037038555.1). NCBI lineage: Eukaryota > Metazoa > Chordata > Mammalia > Chiroptera > Emballonuridae > Rhynchonycteris > Rhynchonycteris naso. Next base: position 23,800,649 of record CM073003.1, read on the forward strand.
CAAGGGTAATGAGTGTCATCACTTCCCAGAGGGCAGTCAGCAGTATAGGGATGAGGTGTGTAGTACCAGGGGTCAAGGGTCACCTGCAGGCTGCCTCCTGCACCCTCTTGTTGCCATCCAGGATGCGTTTAAGCAGTTCTGTCATCAGAGGCTTAAGGTGCATGTCGGGTGGCTGGCTGACCACCCAGTGAGCGTAGCGGCTCAGGGTCCAGCAGGCGATAGAGCGAACCAGGGCCTTTTTGTCCGACAGGCACTGGATGAGGTGCGGGATCAGCTCAGGAAGGTAGGGCACCATGCCCTGCATGCAGCCTGCAAGGATGGCACAGATGCAGGCTTGAGCCCAACTGAGCCCAGCCAAACCCACCTATAGGGGAGAGGATCAGCAGAACCTGAGAGATGGGGAAACTGAGGCTCAGAGGTTAAATAACTGGCTCAGAGTCCCAGAACTAGTGAAAAGTATGGTTAGGAGAGGAACCAGCACTAGAGTAAACCTTTCCCTGCCATTGGCTCCTCCTCAACATATGCACTCATTACTTCATTCATAAGTGACCAGACTGTAATGAACTGGGCTTTTTAGACAGCAGTGACTCCAAAAGATGAAAAGTCCTTTTCTTTTGAAACCTCTCTTGAATATTTTGAGATTTTTCTTTCTCTATTTTTCATCTCCTTTTTAAAAAAAAAAACCACAAGTATGTCTCTTATTTATTTTTTAAATTATTTATTTATTTATTCATTTTAGAGAGGAGACAGAGAGAGAGAGAAAGAGAGAGAGAGAGAGAGAGAGAGAGAAAGAGAGAAAGAGAAAAAGAGAGAAAGGGGGGAGGAGCTGGAAGCATCAACTCCCATATGTGCCTTGACCAGACCAGTGCAGGGTTTTGAACTGGCGACCTCAGTGTTCCAGGTCGACGCTTTATCCACTGCGCCACCACAGGTCAGGCCTGAGTATGTCTTTTGATTAGAGAACAAAAATCTAAGATAAGTGATCTGTTTTTATTGATTTAGGGTCAGTTCCTCTAGGTCTTTTCTCATGAACATGTACAATATCTAATGTAGACTCTTAACATATGTATACATGTTAACATCAGCTATATTATAATTACTATGTGAAGAAACCTCTCCTTAGATAATTTTGAAAGCTCTCCAGGGTGTGGGCTTCTGAATTTTTAGGACAGGCCTGGATGCTGAGGCAGTCACAATGATGCCTATTACAGGCTCACAAAGCCCTCTGGTCATTCAAACTGTATACTCCATCAGGACAAAGGGGGCCCGAAGCCACGCCAGTAACAGCACACCATGTGAAGCTTGAAGAAGCACTACTGCACACTTCTCATTCTGGTAGTCCGGCCCCGCAGCAAGGGAACAGGTCTGAGGCCCAGCTACACCCAGAGTATCTGGGTAGGTGGCGTACATCCCTCTGTACCTCAGTTTCTCCACTCATCAGGTGGTGCTGAGCTCGCCATAGGACAAGCATGGCAAAAATATTACTGCTGTAGTTATAATTATGCTTCCAACCTTGCAGAATTGCCTGTCCATGAGAATTAAGGAGAGGGTTTGCATTTTAGGGTTTGGGGTTCCTTTCAAGCTCATAGGCTGAGGGGAAGATTCAAATCCCAGAGTTGTCTGGAGGGGCTGCACAAGCCTCTGGAGAGAACTTGGGGGTGATGTTGCACCCCCACGCAGCCCCACCTTGGCCAGCCCCAGTCTCACACCAACACAAGAGTCAGAGGTCAGGCACAGCCAGGGTAGTAGGGCACTTACCCTCAGCAATGGCACCCAGCACCAGGATGCCTGACTCCTTGACCACCCACTCAGGGTGAAAGAGGAGGCCCTTGAGCAGGGGAAGGAGATGGGGCAGTAGCTCCTCCCGGAAGACATTGGCCAAGACATCCAGTGCAGCCGCCGAGCACTTCCCTGGGGCAGAAAGGGAAATTGGGGGCAGGCTCAGGGAAACCGATCAGACAGGCCTCGTCAACCATACCGGCAGATCAGAGATCATGACTAGGATCTTCACGATCTGTTCTGAGTAGATTTCTCATCATTTCCCAAGAGGGAGCCCACAGCTGGCTATCCCACAACCCCTCCTCCATCCAGACCACATACTCAGATTCCAGTCAGACAAAGCATCATCATCATCGTCATCCTCAGCATCCTCAGAGCCGTCAGGCCTCTCAGCTTCATGAGGCAGTGTCACGGTGCGTGATTTGTGGAAGCGTGGCTTAATGTCCTGCTCGCTGTCAGGGACGGCCTCGTCTTCCTCCACATCTCCCTGTGGGCCAGACAGACCACTAAGCATCATCAGGGCCCCAGCCCCACTCCCCCGGCCCTCACCCACCTGCCTGTGCCCAGTGGTCAGTCCAGATAACCTTGAGCAGGATAATGTCGATTTCCGAGTACTTCATCCCATTCACCAGGATGGGGATCAACCTGTTGGGAGAGAGGCTGTTCCTTGGGATGCAGGGCCCCTTGGGGGCTCAGAGTCTGGGCAAGAGGGAAGCAGAGATACAGATGGGAGTGTCAAGAATGTACACAGCACATGCTGATTCTGTTGGCCCTGCATCCATTCCTTTCCCTTAATGGGAGCTATCCCAACCTGCTCTCAGCCACCGTGACAGAGACAGAGCTGACATCACTCCTGGCTCCACAGGAAAACTCTTGCCTCAGACACGGCCACCTGTGAATACACTGAGAAACTTGCAATAGTCCCCTATTCCTAGCATGCTATAAGGCAGGGACATGTGGCCCAGTCACCAGGCACTTCTGTAGCATGGGGCCAGGGTTAAAGAGCAAACAGGCAGAGCAGCCAGACCCCTCAGTTGGTGCTCATGTATCTTGGGATTGGAAACTTTGATTAGTCTTCACTGACTTGGGGATAGGTGATCCAAGATGGCCCTAGGGCCTTTGCCAGAGGGAATTCCTTTTTCAGAGGTTCCTAAGCTGTAAAGCCATGGAAGGCCATATCACAACCTAAGAAAGGTCATGCCTGAGAACAAAGCCAATGCAGAGGAAGTAGATCTGAGACTAGACAGCAACCTTTCACCTCCTTTGAGCACCTGCATCCAACTATGCCTGAAGCCCCTGTTGATTTCCCATTTATTCCATATAACTTACCTTTTCTTCCTTTTTTTGAATAATAAGACGATATTTATTATCTACAGGAGCACTTATCCAGACACTATACTGACTTTATTTACCTTCTCCCTTAACTAATCGAATTGTTAAATCATTAAAGGCACATTCCCCTACACTCACATCACTTACAAAATGTACACAAACATAGAAAATAAACAGAAGAGGTGGAGGCTGCCTAACCAGTAGTGGCGCAGTGGATAGAGCATTGACCTGGGACGCTGAGGACCCAGGCTCAAAACCCTGAGGTCCCCAGCTTGAGTGTGGGATCATCAACATGATCCCAAGGTCTGATTTGAGCAAGGGGTCACTGGCTTGGCTGGAGCCCCCCAGTCAAGGTGCAGATGAGAAGCAATCAATGAACAACTAAATGATGCAATTATAAGTTGATGCTTCTCATCTCTCTCCCTTCCTATTTCTCTCTCAGCAATAAATGAATAAACAAACAAATAAATAAATAAAATAAAAAGCTAGAGTCTGAGGTGGGATAGCAGGCAGGAAAAGCACTCACTGGACCAGGTGGGAGGCCAGGACATCCTTGCAAATGGGCTGCTCAGCCAGCGTCAGCCAGAACTCGCAGGCTTCAAGGGCAACATTCTCATCATGATCCTGGGTCCTCTGCAGCATGTACTGGGATGGGGTGACAGAAAAGTTGAAGGCCCTGTCTGGCTAGGGGTGGCTCCCCCAGTGGTCCCAGCCCCACAGCACCTGCCGAGGCCGGGTAAGGTGTGCACACCTGGATAATGCTATGCATGTGGGGGATGAGCCTGTCAATTCGCACTTCCAGCAGCATCACCAAGGCACGGCACACATTCTTCCGCACCTCAGGGTCATCATCCACGGCCAGGGCAAACAGGTGCTGCAGGGAAGGTAGGGTCAGCCACAGCAGGGACCCCTTACCCTTACCCTGCTCACTCTCAGCCCAATAGCCAACCTCAATAAAAGTGTCAATATTGTCCATCAGCGCCTGGGCCCGGTCCATGATGAACTGATTCACACAGGCAATGGCATGGGACCTGATAAGGAGTGGGAATGTAGGTCACCCCCGCTCCACCCACTCCAGCCCCCCTGTAGACCTCTAGGGAGCTGCACCCACCGGATCTTGGGGCTACAGTGCTTAAAGAACTGCAGGAACTTGGGGATCATGATGTTGAGGGGCCTGTTGAGGGCATCACTATCCAGGAGCTCTGATGAGTCTTCACAGATCTTCTGTAGAGCTCCAAAGGCTCCCTGAGTGGAAAGGAGCATACATGGGTGCGGTCTAGATACAGCCCAGCTCCTACCCAGGCAGGCCATGGCTTGCCGCCTACCTCACATGTGTTGTAATCCTCTGAGTTGAGCAGGTTACACAGCTGGGGCAGCAGCTCAGGCCACATCTGCAGCTCACCCTTGGAAGCGATGGTGGTGATGAGAATGCCTGGGCGGCCAGGAAAGGACGCTGCCTCAGGCTGGGTGCAGGCGGAATTGCTCAGCACCCTGGTGTTCCCTGCCACTCTCAGGATGCTCTCCCCATAAGCCTTACACACCCTTTTTGAGATCCTCTGAGCCTTACTATAAGTGGGCTCTGTTCCTAGGTCCTAGGATGCAGCACAGAACTTAATACAAAATCCCTGCCCTTTGGAGCTGACTGTCTAATGAGGGAGGCGAGGAGGTCAACATAAACCCACAAAAGACCTGGGAAGACTACATGCCAAGAGCTAAAGGGGGAAATAAGTCAGAGAACATGATTAGCAAGGACTAAAGATGAGGGTAGCAACTTAAAATTGAGTGTCCAGAGCTCCCTCCAGGTGACATCTTGAGAACTTAACAAAGACCTAAAGAAGATAAGGGAGAAGCCATTCAGGTCCCTGGAGAAAGAGCATCCCAGGCAGAAGGAATGGCAGGTGCAAAGGCCTGGGGGAAAGGGCAGGCCTGGGGAGCTTGCAGATGGGTAAGAACCACTGGGGCTGAGTGGGGGGAGGTGAGGACTGGGAGGGGCAGGGGGTAGGTCCTGCAGGGCCACATGGCCTCTTAAAAGCTTGTGCTGCTTACTAGAAACTCAAGCACAACCTACAGTAAGCATCTGAGGCATGAGGGCAGTACAGGGGTCTAGCAGCTGGGATGAATACAGGTAAGGCCAGTGCAGAGATAATATTCAAAACCAGGAGGTGGCAGTCTTTCCTAGGGGAAGAAGCTGACATTGACACTACAGATGACCCTGGCTCACAGGTCTGCTAGAAAAGGTGCTCCTTGGAGAAGACTGTGAATACACTCCCAGTCCCATGCCTGTGTGTGTGACATTTGCCACATCACCTCAAAGGGGACAAATTCCTAATAGGACTACTAGGAAACTCAGTGACTTAACTCAAGTACTCAGAGCAGAGTCTGACACCAAGAATGAGCTAGGTAAATCCAGATCCTTCTGCTGGTGTCAGAGGGGGGTACTGTTGGGGCGAAGGGTCCCTTTTTATATATTGCTGTTTAAATCAGCATTCTCTTTTTTAAACAACTTGTTTATTTATTTTATTTATAATATCGCTTCTCGGCCTTTTGGCTAAGATCAAGTGTATTTATTTATTTTTTTTTTTACAGGGACAGAGAGAGAGTCAGAGAGAGGGATAGATAGGGACAGACAGACAGGAACAGAGAGAGGTGAGAAGCATCAATTATTAGTTTCTCATTGCCCTTGAGACACCATAATTGTTAATTGATTGCTTTCTCACATGTGCCTTGACCACGGGCCTTCAGCAGACCGAGCAACCCCTTGCTGGAGCCAGCGACCTTGGGTCCAAGCTGACGAGCTTTTGCTCAAGCCAGATGTGCCCGCGCTCAAGCTGGAGACCTCGGGGTCTCGAACCTGGGTCTTCTGCATCCCAGTCCGACGCTCTATCCACTGCGCCACCGCCTGGTCAGGCGCGAAGAGTCCCTTTTAATAGAAGCAGTAGGCCCCAAGATTAGGCCTTGTGGCAGGCCCCAGCATCTACCTTAAATTAAACACTATTTTGTCTTTATTGTGTTTTAACACTACCTCCCCTTTTGAACGAGCACGTCTTTCCATTTAAAAGTTACACACAATATCCTTTCAAAAGCAAGTTTTAGAAGTTGACAAAGACTTTTATTTTTAAAGTTGACAAAGATTTTAAAGAAAAAAATGTAAGTTATTATATGTTGACTAACCTCAATAAAGCTGGGAAAGAATGTAACTCAGTAACAAATAGAATTTGTACTTATTAGCAGTGAAAAGACATAGATAAATTGCTGGTCATCCTGTTAACTCCTTCAGACAACCTTCCAAGAATTAGGAAGGCTCTAAGGCAAAACTAACTCATAAATGACACCAAGCTCCACAATGGCAGGAAGCTCTGATTTTAATCTGCTACACACTCAGGACCTAACACAAAATTCTAGAAGCAAGAATGGCTGTTTCAAGAGAGAGTGGTTCAGACCATGGACCTGCACTGGTCACTTCCAAGCTCTGCTACTCACCAGGCAAATCCTTTAACCTCTCTGTGCCTCAGTTACCTCATCTGCAAAATGGCAATAGTAATAGTTCTACCATCCACAGTGTATAAATACACTTAACATTCTGAGATGTAACTTGGCTGAGAGTGAGAGCTCAGGGCATCACCACAGGCTGACTCCCACTGCCCCACCCCCTTACCTATGGTGGCTCGGATGAGCGAGGAGGCATCCCCAATGTTGTTGAGACACTCCTGTTTGATGAAGTCAGCCACAGGCGGAGGAAAGCTCTGGTAATGTGCTTTCACGTTGTTCTTGAGGATGAGACCACTGAGAGAGCGAGTTGGCTCATCTAGAGGAAGAGGGCTGAAGCTCAGGGACCACAAAGGAGAGTGGGGCTCAGCCTGCATAGAGGGGCATCAAGGGCATCATACCTTCCGACTTGAGTCTGGTCAGAACAAAGATCAGGTAGTTGTTGAAGTCGGGAAACTGGTTCAGTTGTTTGAGTTTCTGCCAGGTTGTTAAGGCACTTGGGAGACAAAGGCCTTTCCCAGGTGATGCCCCTTGACTGCCATGTAGCTGACAGTACCTCTGATCTCTAGGACTAGGCAGCCAGTTCCTGGGACCCAACTTATCAATCCCCATGCCCAGAACATGCAGCATTTCAGGCACATCAAATTCTTCCAGGAGGTGGGGGTATGCCTGAGCTCCCCACCACTCTTGAAGACCTGGCCAGAGCAGACACAGCTCTGTCTTGAAGGTGGAAGCTGCTACTCAGCTCTGCTCACTAGCAGTCCAATGTTGCCGGCTTAAAAAAAAACAGACTCCACATTTTCAAGTGAAACTTGCCAATGATTTAAATGCTTGATTTGTATTACGTAAAAAATAGTTTGACTTACAGTATTTTGAACCTAAACAAAAACTGAAGCCTAACTAGAGGTGTTGTGTGTCCCCCTCCCACAGAGTCACATTTCTTCTGGGAATGGGACCCAAAAATCCTAATACATATTTAATCCTCTGCCAAGGCCAACTCCTAACCAAAGGGGAAAGAGTCTGGGAATTAGGGAGTGGACTCCACCCTCTGCGGCCTTCAGGGGATGCAGATGTCGGTCTGCCAGTCCCCCGGGCCCAGAAGGAAGGATACATCCTGCACCACACGCTGAGTGGCGGTATTGGGCGACTGCGAGTCTTTGAGCAGCTGTAGGACCTGCTGCAGGCCCTGCTCGTCTGGCTGCCAGTCCATGGCGCAAGGCAAGCTGCAGGGGTAGGGCCTGGAGTCAGCGCTGGGTTCTGGGGCCTCCATGTGAGGCTGGGTTGAGCCCCCGAGGAGGTGGCAGCCTAAGTGGGATGATGAGACTACCCTCGGCAGGGAGGACGAGGCCACCAATCCAGCCAACCCTAACCCGGGGTCCCCGCCAGCTGCGCCATTCACCGTGGCGCAGTCGCGGTCTCGGGAGCACGGGCTCGGGGGATTTGGAAGCGGGCCATGGAAGGCGGTGGCAAGGCCTGGTGGATCCTCATTGGGCCTGGCAGTCTTCTTCCCAGAGCGGCCCCTGCTGCCCCAGGTTGCCAGCCCTAAGGCTTCCGCGTCCCTCGCAGCCATCCAGATGCCCTGCCCCAAACCTCGATAACGCGCCAGCCCCCAGGGGTCTTCCCAGTACAGGCAAGGTCCCCGAAGACGCCCCTACTCCCGAAATCCAGCTCTCAAGTTCCGCCACATCCCTGACACCTCCTCTGCTCTGGTCTGGTCCCTAAGCCTCCCCAGGTGCACATCCCAAGGCGCTCCAATTTTCCTAATCCCTGCCGCCTCCCCAAATCCGGCCCTCCAAGCCCAGCCGGACGCCAGATTCTCCCCTTTCTGGCCTAGCTAGACTCTGTTCGGCGATTTTCTTTAATCAGGTCCAAAGACAAGCCCGCGCTGCCTCTCTGAAATAGTCAAGTAAACCCATCCCATGGCAAAAGCCCCCTGGACAGGTCCCTGTCCCTTTCCCCAATCAGGTCTGGCCAAGCCTTCCCCCATTCCCGCCCACCACCCCAGTCAGCAGTATCGCCTACTGACGGATCTCCGCTGCTTCCCCCAATCAAGTCAGGCCAAGCCCCATCACGACCTCGAGCCGGAAACCCCCTTCCAGCGGATGCCTGCGGCATCCCGCAATTAGGCCTGGCCGAACAACCTCTCGCAGCACTCCCACCAACGGATCCCAGAGACGAGTTGCAGTCAGACCCAGCAAAGCCCCCCAGACCGAAGTCTGACGACCCTTCCTGTCAACCCAGCAAGGCCCCCCAACTTTTCAATTTGGTCTTCCTCAATCAGACCCAACCAAGCCCCACAGAAACAGCGCCCCCATACATACCCAATCCTCGCGATGTCCCCCAATCAGATCCCCTCCAGCCCGACCCCAGGCGCCCCACTAGCCGGATTCTCAGGACTCTAGGACCTGGCCAGGCTCCGAGGCCCCACCCCCTAAGTCCAACTCGGTTTCCCCCTCCCCCCGCGACCCGTTTTCGCTGCCACGAGAATCGGGCCCAACCGAGTTCTCGGCCTTTCCGGGTCAGGCGCGGCCCTGACGCCTTGGCCGCACGCGGCAGCCACGGACCCTGGTGGGGGTTCAACGCAAGCTGAGGCCGGACCGGTCTGGCTCCGGGTGAGACCCACTTACCAGGCCCGAAGCAGCAGTGGCGGCGCCTTGTGCTGCGGCTTTTCGTGAGACTCGCGCGGAAGGAGGGGGCCAAAGAGAGAATTTTAAAAAAAAGAAAGGAAAAAAGAAGAACGCATCTCGAGATGAGCCGCGGCGGCTTCCGTATGCCATTCAAATTGCTGCACTCGAGCCAATTGTAAGAAGCAGCGGTCACACGTGGCCTGCCACAGAGGGCACAGTCCCCGCCTGTGTCATGTCACGTGATCAAAGAGAGCGCGTCTCTCTTGGCCTCTCTAGCCGGCCGGTCCTCCCAGCGTCTCGTTTTTCTCGCGGCTCTCTGCGGAAGCTCTGCTGGGAACTGAGTTTGGTGGTGCGTGGAGGAAGACTTTTGAGGTGTTGTAGACATGGGAACCTCTAAGGGCAGTCAGCTGCGCCGTTGTCACCCTCCTCTAAGAATTGAACTGAGCCTCCCTCCTCCTCCCCATCTAGAAGGTACTTGGTAGGAGTACCATCTGTGTACTCAAGCCAAGAGTGGAGGGGACGGCCTGAGTAAGACTTTATACCTGTTGGACAGATAAAATATATTATGCTCACTTTGTTAAAGATGGCCCTGCCCACATGGAAGTTCGTTGATATTAATGTGTGTTCTGGGACAGGCTGTCGGCAGGCCAGGTCATTATAGCCTAAGGCTTAGTTTTTTTTTTTATTTTATTCATTTTTTTTTAGAAGACACAGAGTGAGAGAGAGAGAGAGAGAGAGAGAAAGGGGGAAGGAGCTGGAAGCATCAACTCCCATATGTGCCTTGACTGAACCAGTGCAGGGTTTCGAACTGGCAATCTCAGTGTTCCCAGGTCGACGCTTTATCCACTACGCCACCACAGGTCAGGCTCAATCATTAGTTTTTCATTGCCATTACGACACGTTAGTTCTTTTTTTTTTTTTTAATTTCTTTTTATTTTATTCATTTTAGAGAGGAGACACAGAGAGAGAGAGAGAGAGAGGGAGGGAGAGAAGCTGGAAGCATCAACTCCCATATGTGCCTTGACCAGACCAGTACAGGGTTTTGAACTGGCGACCTCAGTGTTCCCAGGTTGACGCTTTATCCACTGCACCACCACAGGTCAGGCCACGTTAGTTCTTTATTGATTGATTTCTCGTATGTGCCTTGACCGCGGGCCTTCAGCAGACCGAGCAACCCCTTGCTGGAGCCAGCGACCTTGGGTCTAAGCTGGTGAGCTTTGGCTCAAGCCAGATGGGCCCGTTCTCAAGCTGGCGAGCTCCGGGTCTCGAACCTGGGTCCTTCGCATCCCAGTCCAACGCTCTATCCACTGCGCCACCGCCTGGTCAGGCCTAAGGCTTAGGTTTTTTTGTTTGTTTGTTTTTAAATAATTTTAAGACTTTATTCATTTTAGAGAGGAAGAGAGAGAGAAGGGGGAGGAACAGGAAGTATCAACTCCCATTATGTGCCTTGACCAGGTAAACCCAGGGTTTTGAACCAGTGATCTCAGTGTTCCAAGTTGATGTTTTATCCACTGCGCCACCACAGGTCAGGCCTAAGGCTTAGTTTTAAGAGTAAGCTCTTCTCCACACCCTTGACTGATTGGATGACGTAGGGCGGTGCACTCTCCTGAGAAATCCCATTATACAGAGACTTCCTTGTTTGTATAATTGAATTAAAGGTTTTGATTTTATGGTATAAAGTGGGAGAGACCAGTAGCTTGATCTCTCTCTCGGTTCCTGGGTTCTTGAGATTAGTATCAGAGAGGAGAGCAGATTAAGGCCACGTGCAGGAGAAGAAGCCAAGATGGCGGAGTGCTGAGTGAGAAGCCAGTTTGTTAAGAGTTTATACTGGAGGAGATGGGGAACAGAGGTGAATAAGTCTGATCTAGAAACCTTTGATTCTAGGAAACTCAGATAAGTCAGTAGCTTTGTGAGCACTGAATGTGTGGGTTTTGGAACCCAGTGTGTGTTTTTGCTTGCCGGCCGGGTGCAAGCTAGAATTAAAGCTAATGGCTCACCAGTTTTTGGCTCCGTTGTTTCATTGCTGACTGTTCGAACCAAATGCGAACCTATATGGGTCGGGCTGCTGTGATGGCGGCCTCGACTACTGGCTTTACAATACCTCAAAGACAAAAAATGCCAGACCAACGGAGTGCCTGAGACGGGCTGGGTTCTTACAGAAGCGTCTGCCACATTTTACATTATATATTTTTCGGTACAGTTTAACAATTTTTGCAAGGATATGTAAAAAAAACTCAAGGGTATAAGTTTTTTTAATGAAATGAACTGAACTAATAAACGCTGGGGCAGAACGTCCTAATCCCATTCCTCACCTGAAGCTGATTGAAGTGGAACAGCACAGGAAATTAAGGCAAGGGCAGGGTCATGAAGGAAGACATTTTTGTGGTATTTGCACCGTGGAAGGACAAAGTTGAGCCTCTTTCTCTAAAGAGCAAGAAGGCGCTGGAGATTCTGAAGCACCAGTTTTCCTTCCCGACCCTATAGAAACAAGGTGGCAACCTCCTGCCGCTCGGAGCCTTAGTGTCCCCACTTGTCAAGTGTATTTTTATGTATGCAGTTTGCTGGGCTAGAGATAATCTAAGCCAAGCATCACCAAAATTGTTCTTTTATAACGTCGCATCTATCCCGAGAGGCTTTAGGCCGTCTTTTCACTGTATTCAGCCCCTCCCTAAACCAATAATTACTGAATCAACTAGTGCTCTAATCCCAAAGAACAATCCAGCCCTGCTCAGAGACTTTTGGGGCTGGGGAGAGGCACAAGGTCAATTTCTGCCCAGCCTGTTGGAAGGGGAAAGGTTTCTCAGCCCGCTTCTCGTTGGCAGTCAGTCCCAGCTCCGTTCATTCACGAAAAACAGGTACCTAAGACCTCTTGCCGAGCACTGGCTTAAGAAGGATCGGCTAGTGCCTAGCTCCCGTCAAACAGTCGGGTTCCCTGAAAGAGGAGTCTGCATTCCCACTTCAGCTGGCTGGACTGGACAAGATACTCAAGGGACACGTGCGGAAAGCCGCCGCCTACGCATGCGCAATGGCGTGTGCTTGGAATTTATCTCTAGAACTACGAATTCCCTCCTGCCTCCGCCGGCTTACTGGCTCTGGCTGCGACTCTAAACCCCAGGATGTGGTGAGATCTGGACGTGGTAGGCGTTGAGCAGAAGGAAAAATGACATTGAGGGGCTGGCACTGGATACGGTGGGAGTTTTCTGACCAGGGTTGGGGATTGCCCCCCCCCCTCTAAGGGTCAGGTGGGGAGCGAGTTGGAGATGCAGGAGAGAATTTGTTAGGGTTCACCTTCCTTTTAATATGTAAAGTTTCCAGCAACTCTGCGCAGGCCTTGGGGAAGGGGTCTGGGCAGAATAAAGTGGCCCCTGCTGCCTTTATGGTACACAATATTGGGACTCACGGAAGTCTTTCTTCCACTTCCTAGCTAGTGGATTTGAGTACTGAATCGTAACTCCCCATCCCCATTTCTTAAGCATCTACTGCTTGACAGGCAGTTTCCAAATGTAATTCTCACAACAGCTTATGTGCACAGCAAACTTAACATCATCTAGAACAGTGGTTCTTAACCTGGGTTCTATCGAACCCTAGGGGTTCGATGAGTCGGTCTCAGGGGTTCAGAGAAGCCTCTGCCGCGGAGGCCAGAATAAAGTAATACCGTAATTTGTTGTGATTTCATGCACTTTGTTGGTTTTGTTCTTTGAGCAAGGCGATGTTCATGCATGGCTCATTTTGTGCACCAGTAAAAAAACATATACCTATGTCTTGAATTTGGGGAAAAAAAGTATTTATCACTAAAGGGTTCGGTGAATGCGCATATGAAACTGGTGGGTTCCAGTACCTCAAAAAAGTTAAGAACCACTGATCTAGAAGCTCTAGGTCAAAGAAGAAACTCAAGGAGCTGATGCCCAACAGTGAACCTGAGATGGGAGAGAAAAGCCTATCACTTTACAGTAAGTAGCCTCTCTACCTGAGAATCTCATCACACTGCACTCGTGTTTAACAGTCAGCATTTCTCAAACGCGACCACCAAACATAAGGCAGTTAATTCACCCAGAAAAACAATAACAGCTGTTTGAAAAAATGGCAGGGTTAATCAACATTGACTGTATGTACATTGCCTTTACATTACAACCTGACTCTAGAGATGGTTCCGCATCTTACCCCTGTTTTATAGATGAAGAACCTGAACCACAGAAAGGCTAAGTGACTTAGCCAAGATCACACAAACAGGCACCAGGACAGTTTGATGCCAGGACTATGTGGCTCACCAAAACCTGAAGTTTTTCTTTCCCTTTCAGATTTTTTTCCTTTGGCTCTGAGCTGGTAAGCACCATGAAGGGAGGTGCCAGGATTCCATCGGCTCCTTCTGCCTCTTGACACTCCAGAAGAGAGGCCGAGCTGCTGCAAGAGTGACCTACTTCTCCCATGTGTGTTTCTTTTTAAAGATCTCACCACTACTGGTAGCTTCCAGGGAGGAGAAGGTAGAGGTGGACCCATCCTCCTCCCTCCATGCTACATCCTCAAAGCTAAAGTCACACCTGAGCCAGCTTAGCATATCCAAAGTAGGAAGGAGAGCACTTTGAGCCGTGGAAAATAAACCAGACAAGCTTTACTGTGTTTTAGCAGGAAATGAGAGTGGGTATGTCTCCTGTCCCAAAATCTGCTTGCTCCCTTGTCAGGCATGGTTTCACCTTGGGGGTCTTTGCACCTGCTGTTCCATCCACCTGGACACTTCTAAAGACTCTCTTCACTGCCATTCCCACCTCCTTCAGAACTTGGAACAAATGCTACCTTCTCAGGAGGCAGGCCATCCCTGACCTAATTGACATAGTTTCCAGTCTCATCTTGGTCCCCTTTTCATACTTTATTTTCCCCAGAACATAAAACTATCTGATATGTCCTGTTTTGTCTCTTGTTTCTCCCAACTAGAATGTCAGGTCCACTAGGACAGGGAATTTTGTCTGTTCTAGTGCTCCACCCTAACCCCCACAGGCTAGAATATGAGAGTCGGAAAACAGGCAGGTGCACCTCAACCCTCTCCTAGGACCACAGCCATCTGCAGTTCCTCCCACTGCCCCAAAGGTCCCATTGACTTACCACAATATTCCAAGCCTTGGTCCTCCTCTAATGGGAGGGGACAGGAACCTGACCCTGGGATAGGCTGGAGTGCTGAGCTGCTCAGCATTCAGGCTGGGGAAGGCCTGAAAGGTGAGGCTGTCAGGGGACCCAGGTTTATTAGGTCTGAAAAGGGGTTGGAAGGCAAGGACTCTGAAAACATTCCAGCTCCACCTGACCTGTGGTGGCGCTGTGGATAAAGGGTCAACTTGGAATGCTGAGGTCACCAGTTTGAAACCCCAGGTATTCTTGATCAAGGCATATACAAGAATTACAAGTTGATGCTTCCCACTCCCCACCTCTCAAATCAATACAAATCTAAAATAAATAAGTCACACTTCCTTTAGAACACCGTCCCAACATGTCTAGTCATGTCTGCAAGGTGGGACAAACATGTCTATGTGCCCCTTCTGAGTACATATACAGCCAGGTAGGGATAATCCCAGCCTTCCTGGAATCCAGAGCCTAACCCTCCTCATCTACTGAGCTGCCAATAGTCCAGTACCTCTGCTCCCCTGATCATGGCCTAGGCTCCTATCTCCCAGTTTCCACCCCAGCCTCACTTTAGCCAGGCAGTCCTGTTAAAATTTAAAACACACTGTTACCCCTTAGCGCAAAACCTCCAGTCTTCTTCACAATAGAAATGAAGTCCCACCTTACCAGATGACACAGTAGTCAGGCTGGAATGAAGAGGACCCAGGTTCAAAACCCTGGCTTGAGTACGGCCTCACCAGCTTGAGTGCAGGGTAGCTGGCTTGAGTGTGAGATCAGACATGACCCCATGGTTGCTGGCTTGAGCAGGGGCCACTCCCTCTGCTGTAGCCCCCCCAGTCAAATCAATGAATAACTAAGGAGGTGCGAAGAATTGATGCTTCTCATCTCTCTTCCTGTCTGTCCCTATCTCTGTAACACCAGGGGAAAAAAAAATGAAGTCCCAAGTTGCCATCCTAACACATAAGGCTCTGTATGTAATCTACCCACCTTCCTCAGTCACATGGCTCTAGTCCTTGCAGCCTCCTCAAAGCTCTCCGAGGGCCAGGCACTCGCCTACCCATCTTTACACGGCTATTTCCTCCACCTGGAACTTGTTTCCTCACCTCAGGCCCCTAATCAGATGCCAATGAAAATGGACACCCTCTCCCTCTACCCTGTAGTTCACAGGCACCTCCCAAAATGGATTTCTCTTTTTATTTCCTCCTACAAGGGTGTGTGTGACGGGGGGTCTATTCTGTTCATTGCTGTGTGTGTCCCCAGGGCACAGCCCAGGCACACAGATGCTCGATATTTGCCAAAATACAGCTTTGGCTTAGCCAAATGGGACTGTGAAGAGACCCTGAACATGAGGAGCAACAGTGGGGGTACAGTCAGGGGTGGGAGAAACCGCTCCTGGGGAAGAGTCCAGGCCTACTGATGAGGCACCCCCCATGTCTCCAAAGGCCCCGCCCACCTCTTCCCCCAGCCCCAGTCACCAGGCCAGCTCCAGGCTTCTGTGAGCGCAGTGGGGGAGGACTTAGGTTGGAAGGATCAAGGAAGGCAAACCAAGCACACAGCTCCAGCACTAAGTCAAGGTCTTTACTTCTCAGAAGTGATGGCTAAGGAAAAGAGGAAGGGGAGGGTGAGAGGGAAACAGAAAAAGCCAGAGAGAGCGAGGAGGTGGGGAGAGAGGGGACAGTAAACCACTGTTCTATGAAGTCTCAGGAGGCAAGTGCTCAAGGTAAAAAAGAGTCCTGGAGGATCATCCGCGGCTGCTGGAAGCATCTCGATTTCCTTCTGTGTTTAAGTCCTTGGGGGGGAAGGCTGCTGCCGCTGCCGCATTAAATAGTTATGTACATCGCAGAGTCCCAGGCCATGGGCAGGCAGGGGAAGGAGGGTCATTTCACCAGTGGCCGAGTTTTATCATCATCACCGCACTGGTGGGCTTTGTACTTTTTCACCTCTGCCATGTACTTGGCCCACGCATCACCTTTACTTGTTAATACCTGTGGGAGGGGGTACAGGGGCACACAGGGGGGTTGGGAAGGGGATGCCAGGGAGGCCAGAAACCAGGGTAAGGGCTGTCCTGAGACAGTTGATCCACCCCCAGTATCACCACCCCAGAGGTCCTGGGTTTGAGGTAAAGACATTCAGACAGAATCAAGTTATCTGGGGCATTGTTGAAAGCCCTCCTCCCGAACCCAGTACCCCCATCCAGACCCAAATGCTAGACAAGAAGGAATAGGGCTGGTTAACCAAGTGCTGAGGCTGGAAAAAAGGCCTGGCCCGCTCACCTCATCCTCCGTCTTCTGCTTCTTGGCTACTATTCCCGTCTTGAGGGCTAGTTTGTTCCCGCCTCTGCGCTTGCCCACCTGGGTGAAGGGACAGAAGACTGCAACGGTTACAGGAGCCGGGCCCGCCCTTGGCGGTGCTGAGGCCCACTACACCTTCCTAGCCCGGCCCGGTGGCCCGTCCCGACGCCGCGCCCAGCTCCGCCAGCCGGCCAACCTGCGCAGCAATCAGAGAGGAGCACACGCAACTCTTAGCGCCTGCCCTGGGCCCATGATACCCAGGCAGTCCTGGGTCCCCAGGCTGCCCTCCCAAGGAGCGAGAAGAACCCCCACATCAGTGGGGATGGGCTTTGTCCTCACTCTCCATACTGAAGCCTCACCCTCCCTTAGCAGTGACAAAGCAGGCAGCAACAGCTCCTTTTATTAAGCACTTACTGTATGCCAAACCCTGTGGCAAGTGCTTTGCATGTATCATCTCCTTTCACTTTCACAGTTACAACTATCCCATTTTCTACATGAGGAAACACATCTCTGAAAAGGAAATGTCTATACCCTCGGTCATGCTGGCAGCAAACCATGGAACTGAATTCAGGGTCAGGGTCAGGTGGGTTCAGGCCACAGAGCAGCATCCTTAACAACCAAGCAACACTGTGTTCCCTGCATCTAACCTAGGCTAGCCTCTTTGAGGGTGCGCCCACAACGGCCCTTCAATGAATAAATGAAAAGAGCAGTGACAACTATTGCTGCTACTCTTGTTTAAGGAGGGACACTTGTCTCCTGCAGTTCACACAGCAACCCAGTTCCTGACACTTCCCCTTCTTCAAACAGTTGTCTCATTCTGGATTTTTGTCCTGGTCCTCCATCTTCTCCCATTGATTGATGGTTTCATGTGCCCCATTGACTGCAAGAGGCTTAATAAGCATCATCCCACCCTCACCCCTCAGCCAGGCATTAAGTGACCCATTTTTGGTGGATGAAGAAACTTATCCCCAAGTCCGTTCTTCTCAAGTCAACATTTTTTTCTCCACTCCACAGGAGCTTGATCTCAACACCAGAGACAGAGCAAGCTCAGAGTTAACAATCAATACAGGCACCATTTATTTAGCCTAAAAGTTCTCAACCTCACATTAATGACTTGTAGCTAGATCATTCTTTTCTAGGGAATTGGGGGTTGGGGTGCAAGGAGAGCTGTCCTGTGCATTGTAGAGTGTTAAGCAACATCCCTGGTCCCTACTCAGGTGTCAATAGCACCCCTCCCCCAGTTCTAACAACCAAATATGTCTCCAGACTTTGCTAAATGGGAAGAGCATTCCCAATTGAGAACGACTAGTTTAGGCCTTTCTATAGGACAGACCCCATGCCAACCACTTTTCCAGGATGGCCTCACTGAACTTTCATAACATCAGAAAATGAGATGCTGTCCATTTCTCCAAACGCAAAAATATTAAGATAAGCCACCCCAAATGCTCCTAAACTAGCAATCTTGTCTATCATGTTCACCAGGGCATATTCAACACCTAGCACAATGCCCAGCATAAGATAAGGTGGACAGTGAACAAATGAGACTCAAGGAAGCCAAGCAAATTTCCTAGGGTTACAGAGCAAGCGGTTTGAGTCTCTAGTCTACACATCTTAGGCTCCAGATTTGAACTTGATCCCCTTGTGGAGAGTGGTAGGTGGTCCCAGTATCCACAGCTCTGGAACCACTCAATCAGGAATCTTGGTATCCTGGTTTCCCCATGCCCGGCTCCCGGTTCTCGCAGGCAGGCTACTGCGGTCCCCTATCTTCGCCCCCAAACCTCTCTCGTCAGGAATCCAGGTTCCCCATCTTGAGCGGGTGACCTGGATGTTCCCGGCATCGGGGCCGGAGGATAGACCTGGATCCCGATCCCCTTTCTCGGGCCTGATTCCCCCAGCCAAGGAAGGCCCTGGCGCCCACCCCCACCCCCGTGGCTCCTTACGAAGCTGAGTGTGGGGCCAGGGCCGCCCTTCCTCTTCGGGTCCCCAGGACCCGCGGCGGCAGCGGTAGCTGGCTGACTCGGTCGCGGCGGGCCCGGGGGCGGCTCCTCCTGCCGCTGCCGCTGCTCCTCCTCCATCTTCCGCTTGAACAGCTCGAGGAAGCTGCCGTCGTTGGCGAACAAGTTCACGCCACCCGACACTGGGCTCGACATTTCCTCGTCACCGCTTTCGGGTGATGTCCCAGGCCCCGATTCAGCCCATCGGCTCCCGCCACCGCCCGCCGCGGTGCCCGGTGCCTCCCGGCCCGGAGGCTCCGCCCGTCTCCCTCGGGCAGCCATTTTGTCACCAAGATCCGCGCAAAGGCCTCCGGGAAAGCCTCTCCGGCCCCGCGCTTGGCGCCCGACTTGTCAGTCCCGGGCAATGCATGCCGGGAAAGGCTGTCCGGCCCGCAAGCGTCCGCAGTAGAGGCGGGAGCAGAGGGGTGGGACAAAGGAGGGGTTAAAACGGCGCGAGATCCAGCTAGACTTGGACGTGAGATACGTAGACAAGATCTCCCCGAACTATTGTCTAGGGCTGCAGCTGGCTCTCCGGAGTGAGGTTCCCGGTTGGGACTGGGGGCGCATAGCTTTCTGGGGCTAGAATCCCCTTTTTGGCACCAGACATAATCTTGTTTGGAGAGGAATTCCCTTTGAGGTTGTGTGCTCAGCTGACGCCTTGCAACATAGGTCCCTAACTAGGTCTAGAGAGCATAGCTATCCTGGATCCCCTGACTAGAAATGAGGGTGTTCTGGGTTGGATATCTGTCTCTGGGATGGAGCTCTCATTTGGAAATGGAGACACGGCCCTGTGGAGCAGGGGTTCAGGATATTATTTTATGGACTAGAATGCCCACATGAAGCCGGGAGTATTTATTTTTCTTTCTTGTTTTCTTCTAGGCCAGGGCTATTTTTCTAAACTAGAGTCTCCCAGCTTAAAGAGTCTCCGCAAAAGGCCAGGGACCCAGCTAGTATTCCTGCCAGTGCAGAAGTTAAAACAGGGTATTCGCTGAACTGGAGTCTCTCCTTCCACAGGAAGCAAACTGCAAGGAAGTTTTCCGGAATAGGGTCCTTACCAAGACAAGGAGGCATTTGCAGATGTGACCTCTGCCCTGGTGTGCAGAGCATGGGTGTTCAGGGAGCACCGGACAAGAATCTACGGACATTGCGCACCACTTGAGTCAGTTCTCCCTCTAACCCTCTCACAGGCCCAGGATCTGACTTCAGCCAACTAATCAGTTCGTCTGTGACTGGTTTGCATTAGAAGCCAGGTGCCACACGGAGGAAACGGACCTGAGACAATGCTGGGACCCAATCTGGATATAGGGGAAAATGATAGAAACGAGGTTAAACCTACGGACTCAGGCCAAAGGGCATGGACGGGGTGTTTGGCTGGTTGCTAAGGAGAAGAGGCTACCAGGACGTGCTAGTGATTGGTGAAAGTAAAAAAAGGATGTAGCCAGTGAAAAGAGGGCTGCGAGACTTAGGGTCCAATCAGTAAAGGGGAGTATTCTGGAACGTACCAAATGTTAATTAGGTAGGGAGCGACTTTGGGAAAACATAGTTGGGAAATCGATGAGGTAAACCCTGGAAATTGAAAATATGGCTTATGTTTGCGCCTAAAAGTCATGCCATGAAGAAACTAGCTCAGGATACTAGCCCTGATGGAGAGAAAGCAAAGAATTTTTCCCTGTAGGTGCTTTGCGTGGTATGCTCCGCTTGATCACGTGAGCCGGTTCTAAGATGGCGGCAGGGGTGGCCGGGTGGGGGGTTGAGACAGAGGAGTTCGAGGATGCACCCGATGTGGAGCCGCTGGAACCTACGCTTAGCAACATCATCGAGCAGCGTAGCCTTAAGTGGATCTTCGTCGGGGGCAAGGGTGGCGTTGGCAAGACCACTTGCAGGTAAGAAGGCTGTGGCGGAGACCGGGAGACCGGTAGGGTGTACCACTGGGCGAAGGGGGAGGCCAGGGGAGGGTTCTTCCACCTAGAGCTGGACACTTGGGCTGAGCCGGGGTCTTCCGCGTTGCGCACTCTACAAGTTACCGGGAGCAAATGGAAGATACCTCCTGAATGCAGGCCTGGTACCCTCTGATTTGGACCATTTCCGCTGGAGCTCAAGGGCCGAACTACATTGATCCCAGCGCACGGAGCCGGGAGAACACTTAGCTGTCCAAATCAGCTGGACCATCCAGAGTGAGCTCAGAGTAGGGAGAGGGGCTCCGGAGCAAACTGTCTGAGTCTGGTGAACCTTGTTAGACCTTACCCACTGGGGCGGGGGCGGGAGGGGGTAGCACGTGATCAGACTCTTTCAGTCGGCGGGTTGGACAGGGAGTCATCCCTGGGGCAGATTATCCTGGACTAGTGGACTGAACCATCCTGAGTTTAGCAGGAGGTTCTAAGGACTCCTTAACTTAGCCTTGAGGGGATTCGAGGGACCCCTTAACTATGTTGGCTGGACAGCTGGAGCATACTGCTCTTTGTCTGCAGAGAAGAAGCAGATGTCAGGTCAGACCGAACCTCACAACTCTAGCCAACTAGAAGGGTCATAGGGTCTGAGAGGGTCCCTTTGCAGGGATTGAGGCTTGTTCTCACAATTACCCATATCCTCAAAACCCCTGCTTCTGAGCCCCGCATCTCCCCATGCAGACCTTGAGAGTAGAGCCTAACCCCTTACTCCCTGCCTTTTTACCTTTTTTTGCACAGCTGCAGCCTAGCAGTCCAGCTATCCAAGGGACGGGAGAGTGTTCTGATCATCTCCACAGACCCAGCCCACAACATCTCTGATGCATTTGACCAGAAGTTCTCCAAGGTGCCCACCAAGGTCAAAGGCTATGACAACCTCTTTGCCATGGTGAGTAGACCAAGGCTCAGCTCCTCAGTCTGGCAAAGGCCCGTTAAGGCCTTTCCTGAGAACACCTATCATCAGCTACAATGTCTTGCCCAATTTACATTCTTTGTTTCTCTAGTTTACCCCTTCTTCAACATACCACAGCAAAACAACTGAGGAATGCTTGTGGAGCAAAAAGGAAGGCAGAATGACCAAAGTTTAGTGAGCAAGGGGAGGGAGACATCAGAAAGGTCCATCAGAGCCACATGGTTTAGGACAGTGGTTAACCTTTTTTGAGGTACCGAACCCACCAGTTTCATATGTGCATTCACCGAACTCTTCTTTAGTGATAAATAAAATATGATTTATTTTTCCAAATTCAAGACATAATTATATGTTTTTTTACTGGTGCACAAAATGAGCCGTGCATGAACATCACCTTGCTC
The DNA here is from genome assembly GCA_037038555.1 of Rhynchonycteris naso. Lineage (NCBI taxonomy): Eukaryota > Metazoa > Chordata > Mammalia > Chiroptera > Emballonuridae > Rhynchonycteris > Rhynchonycteris naso. The sequence goes on from CM073003.1 coordinate 23,822,521, forward strand.
AAAGAACAAAACCAACAAAGTGCATGAATTCACAACAAATTATGGTATTACTTTATTCTGGCCTCCGCAGCAGAGGCTTCTCCGAACCCGAGACCGACTCATCGATCCCCTAGGTTAAGAACCACTGGTTTAGGACCTTGTAGGCCTCTTGGAGCAATTTAGCTACGATTCCAAGTATAATAAGAAGCTGTTCGTTTTGAGCAGGGCAATGTCATTATAGCTTAATTCACATTTTGAAAAGTAGCCTGTGGCCTGATCTATGGTGTCACAGTGGATAAAGCATTGACTTGGAACACTGAGGTCACCAGTTCAGGTCCCTGGGCTTGCCTGGTCGAGGCACATACAAGAAGCAACTACTATGAGTAGATGCTTTCTGCTTCTCTCCTCTCTTTCCCACTCTTCCTATCTTTTTCTCTCCCCCCTCTCTCAAAATATCAATAAAAAATTTTTTAAAAAATGCCTGACCAGCCTGACCTGTGGTAGCGCAGTGGATAAAAGCGTCAACCTGGGAACACTGAGGTTGCCAGTTCAAAACCCTGTACTGGTCTGGTCAAGGCACATATGGGAGTTGATGCTTCCAGCTCCTCCCCCCTTTCTCTCTTTCTCTCTCTCTCTCTCTCACTCTGTGTCTCCTCTCTAAAATGAATAAAATAAAAAAAAATTTTAAAAAAAATGCCTGACCAGGCGGTGGCACAATGGATAGAGCATCGGACTGGGATGCAGAAGACCCAGGTTCAAGACTCCGAGGTCGCCAGCTTGAGCGCGGGCCCATCTGGCTTGAGCAAAAGCTCGCCAGCTTGGACCCAAGGTTGCTGGCTCCAGCAAGGGGTTGCTCAGTCTGCTGAAGGCCCGCGGTCAAGGCACATGTGAGAAAGCAGTCAATGAACAACTAATTGTCCAGCTGATTTGGACATCTAAGTGTTCTCCCGGCTTCGTGTGCTGGATTCAATGTAGTTTGGCCCTTGAGCTTCAGCGGAAATGGTCCAAATCAGAGGGTACCAGGCCTGCATTCAGGAGGTATCTTCCATTTGCTACCTGTAACTTGTAGAGAGCGCAGCGCAACGAAAAACTGATGATTGATGCTTCTCATCTCTCTCCATTCCTGTCTGTCCCTATCTATCCCTTTCTCTGATTCTCTCTCTGTCCCTGTAAAAATCATAATAATAAATAAGTAAAAATAAAAAATAAAACAAACTTAAAAACAGGTAGCCTGTGGCTGCCATGGGAAGGATGGTTTGTAAGTTGAAGCTGGAAGTAAAGAGACTAACAAGAAGCCTGGGACAGTGACCAGGCAAGAGATGATAGCAGCCAGTCCTAAGTTGGAGGCAGAAGGTTGAGGGAGAAATGGTTAGATTTGTGAGTAAAGCTATGCAACTGATTGGCTGTAATGAGTGAGGGAGAGAAATGAAATAAGTCTCTTAGTTGGCTCCTGAGCAGCTAAGATGGGATGGGGAAGACTAGAAGAGGAACAGGTTTAGAAGGGATAAGTCAGGAATGCCATTTTGACCATATTGAATCCAAGGTACCCACTGAATGTCCAAGTGGAGATATAAGGACAGTAGCTTAGCTGTGTGAGCGTGGAACTCAGAGGAAATTGACAGTGATTTGAAATTGTACTGAGGTTGGTGTTTAAAGCTGTGTGAGCCTGAGCAGTGGTGGTGCAAGTGGATAGAGCACCCCAGTTCGAAACCGGGGATCACGGGCTCTGACTCCAAGGTCACTAGCTTGAGCCCAAGGTTCGATCCCTGGTCAAGGCACACACAAGAAGTAATCAATACACAACTAAGTGGAGCAGCGACTTAATGCTTTTCTTTCTTTCTCTCTCCCCCACCCCGTCTTTCTCTTTCACTCTCAAAAAAAAAGTTTTTTTAATTAAAAAATTTTAAATGTGAGACAACAGAGAAGCCCAGAAACAACCTGAAGGAATATCAGCATTTAGGGTCCAGTAGTGAAGGTGACTGAGAAGGAGCTACCAAGGAGGTAAGAGGAGAGCCAGAGGGTATGGGCTCCTGAGCTGCAGGAGGACAAAGGAATTGGGCAGACAGAGGTTGTTCACTCCAACAGGCACATCGCTTTTAGAGAGACCACCCTGGGAGTGGGGGCAAACACCTGCCTGGAGTAGGTGAGCTGAGGAGGAAGAGACAGGGATTGCCATGATGGGGGCTAAGAAATGGGTCCATCGCTGGAGGGAGACAGAAGCAGGGTTAAGGAGGGCTTGTTTTTGAGAAAAGAGATATTAGACCACATTTGTTTCCTGAGGCAAATGCTCCAACAGGGAGGGAAAAGTGATGTTGCAGGAGGAAGTGAGGATGCCAGCAGAAGGCTGTCCTCGAGTGGGAGTGAGCTCCATCCAGTGCACAGACCCATGATTTGGGCTCCTCCAGTGCCAGGAATGCAGAGGCGGGGGGGAGGGAGGGAATGGGCCATTTCCTAGGGGGGATAAGGATGTTGACAGCCAGTGGCTTTTCATTCTGTTTGAGACCCAGGTGAGGCATGGGTCTCAGCGGAGAGCAGGGGTTTGAGGAGGGATAAGGTGTGACATAAACACTCCCAAGGTTGAGCTGTGTGGCTGTCAAGTGCCCATTGGAGTTTATGATTAGGAATGGGGAGCAATGACCTGAGTTGGCGCAGTGGATAAAGCGTCAACCTAGAATGCTGAAGTTGCCAGTTCGAGACCCCTGCCTTGACTGGTCGGGACACATAGAAGCAACTGCGAGTTGGTGCTTCCTATTCCTCTCTCTCCCTACCTCTCTCTCTCTCTCTCCTCTCTAAAATCAATAAGTAAAATCTAAAGAGGGAGGGGGATAGCAAGCAAAGTGAGAGTTACTTGTAAGGTGCATTCCCTGATTTTGACCTCAGTGCAGCCCCCCCAGAGACCCAGGAATAACTAGGATGGGGATTTTGTCAACCATAGAGGGAAAGGGGGTGGGGGGGTTGTGGAGACAGCCTGGGCAGGATAAGAGTGTCAGCCTACAGGACACCAACAGTGAACTGGGGTCAGGGGAGAGGTAGCTCCAAAGGTTTAAATAACTGAGGCAGGAGGCAAGGAGGCCCAGGTCAGAGAGCTGGGTATGTGAGCTCAGAGGTGAACCAGTGACTAGGTGTAATGGGTAGGCAGGCTCCATGCAGGTAAATGGACCTGTGAGACCTGTGTGACAGGCTTCATCACAGGACCTGTGACATGGAAGAGAATAGAAAAGGAGGCATTGAGTCCAGGACTGGCCAGGGACCTCAGGGATGGTCATACCTTTGTGGATTTCACATCCGTGTTGAGGATCTCCTGCATGCCAGACAGTTCCTGGTGCTCTTGTTATACTGACATTCTGGTAGGGGGAGACAGATAAGAAATGTGATGGGAAAATAAAGGAAATGTGATAAGCCCTGGCTAAGTAGCTCAGTTGGAGTGTTGTCCCAGCACAGCAAGGTTTTAATTTTGATCCCTGGTCAGGGCACACACAAGGAGCAACCAGTGAACACATAAGTAAGTAGAACAACAAATCGGTGTCTCTCGCTCTCAAGTCAATAATTTTAAAATGTTAAAAAAGAAAACATTAAAAAAGAACAAACAAAAATAAATGTGATGAGTAAGCCATGCAAGGAAGGGCTGGAAGTTAAGGAGAAAGGAAGGCAGGGCAGTGGGGTGTGACTGCACTGTTAAATGAGATGGTGGGGGAAGGCTCATGCTAGAGGAATAACTGGGAAACAGGGTCCGGGTGGGGTAACAGCCAGGGAAAGCTGTACAGAGAGCTTTGGCTTCCCTCTGTGTCTGTGGCCACTGATCACAATTTGCAATTTTCCATCTGTTTTTGAAATTGTTTGACTCTTTGTGCAATCAGGAGGCCTTAGTGACTGAGGTAGGGTCATGGCACCTTGGGGGTCCCCCCAGCCTCTTCTCTGATGGAACCTTAAACAGGGCTGAGGTTGATGGCCCCTATGGGCTTCTCTGGTCCTGGTGCCACCCAGCTGAGAAGGCCCTGGGAGTAGCAGCAGCAGCCTGAGTCTCGATCTCTTCCCCCCCACCCCCCAGGAGATTGACCCCAGCCTTGGTGTGGCAGAGCTGCCTGACGAGTTCTTCGAGGAGGACAACATGCTAAGCATGGGCAAGAAGATGATGCAGGAAGCCATGAGCGCCTTCCCAGGCATCGATGAGGCCATGAGCTATGCAGAGGTCATGAGGTCAGGCCCAGCGGGCTGGTGCTGTCTGTGGCTTGGGTGGAAGAGGGAGCAGAGTAGGCCTGACCCTCATCTCCCCACAGGCTGGTGAAGGGCATGAACTTCTCGGTGGTGGTGTTTGACACAGCGCCCACAGGCCACACGCTGAGGCTACTCAACTTCCCCACCATCGTGGAGCGGGGCCTAGGCCGCCTCATGCAGATCAAGAACCAGATCAGCCCCTTCATCTCACAGGCAGGCAGGGCCCAAGGGCATCCAAGTGTCCCCTGGGTGGGAGCTGGCCCCTAGTCCCCCAGAGGTGTAGTGACAAAGACCTTTCCCACGCACAACCCCTTTGGGTCCACAGTTCCCAATGGGTGGGGTGGATCTTCATTATGGGGGGGACTGTCTACCCACTCCAGGGGACGTGATGTCCCTGTCCACATCTACTGGGTGCCCCAGACAGAGTTTGAAAGCATGTATTCCAGAGCCAGGCAGCCCAAGTTCTAATGCTTTGCACTCTAATGTGACACAGCTGTGTGACTTATAGCAAATCACTTATCTCTCTGGGCCTCACTTTCCTTGTCTGTCCAATGGAAAACATTTATTATTAGTAGTATGATAGTCATATTTATTACACACACCCCAGCTCCCAGGTGGTGTGTTTAGTTCTCCTATGGGGACCTGTGCCTCAGGTAGTCACATTTATAGAGCACTTACACTGTGCCAGGCACTGTTCTGAGCATGTGATTTGTCAGCTCATCTAGTATACCAGCTCTTGGAGCTAAGGTCTACACGTGGGTAAACTAAGCCTTTGAGAGATCAAGCCACTTGGCCACAATCCCACAGAAGAGGTAGAGATGGGATTTGACCCTGTGGTCTGCTCAAGGGCCTTTGAACCACTGGGAGGTGTCAGGAGCCATCTACCTTGGGTGTTTAGTAAGCCCCCAACCCAGGAGGTCTGGCAGCCGCAGGTAAACGTCAAGCCTTCCCGTGCCACCACCCCCCAGATGTGCAACATGCTGGGCCTGGGCGATATGAACGCAGACCAGCTGGCCTCCAAGCTGGAGGAGACGCTGCCCGTCATCCGCTCTGTCAGCGAGCAGTTCAAGGACCCTGTGAGTCACGGTACAGGTGGACAGTGAGAGGCTCCAGGAACAGGGCTGGCATGTGGACCTCACTGTTCTTCTTCACACCCTGCAGGAGCAGACAACTTTCATCTGCGTGTGCATTGCTGAATTCCTGTCCCTGTACGAGACAGAGCGGCTGATCCAGGAGCTGGCCAAGTGCAAGATCGACACACACAACATCATTGTCAACCAGCTCGTCTTCCCAGATCCTGAGAAGCCCTGCAAGATGTGTGAGGCCCGCCACAAGATCCAGGCCAAGTACCTGGACCAGGTGTGCATGCCCACCCAGCCCTCACACCTCTGATCCTAGCAGTGGGGCATGGCCCAGCCTCGCCACAACACTGCCAGCCATTTACTCTATGCTTTGACTAGGCTCTATCCCACCTTTACCTCTGCCCCAGCCTCCTGCCCTTCACCCCTACTTCAGACCCTTTTTCCTAATTTTGGCCCTGGAGGACTGTGGCTAGCCTGGCCTGGATACCTCTGAGGAGCTGAAGGTCCAACCCAGAATCTCGGACCTCATTGGTGCCACTCCCACCTTTGACCCCATGAAGCCTCTGACTTTGGGAGTCCCCCAGCCCAACCCCTTCAATCAACCTACATCTATGTCCCTGCCCTGCAGCCAACCCCCTGACCACTGTCCTTTGCCCTCTGCCCCCTGCTCCGGCCATAGATGGAGGACCTGTATGAAGACTTCCACATTGTGAAGCTGCCTCTGCTGCCCCATGAGGTGCGGGGGGCAGACAAGGTCAACACCTTCTCCGCCCTCCTCCTGGAGCCCTACAAGCCGCCCAGCGCCCAGTAGCACCGCTGCCAGCCCAGCTGCTACCATTTCCACCCACCTTCCACCCCACCAGGGCAGAGTTTGCACAAAGTCCCCCCGATAGTCGGGGGGGGGGAGGGCAGGGGGGAGACACTTGGGAGGTAGAAGGCGGGGAGGGCGTCTGTTCCCCCTGGTGGGGCTGGGGAGGCTGTAACTACTCCCCCACCTCTTCCTGCCTCTCACTCCTCAATAAAAGGGTCTTAAAACCACTGTGGGTGTTGGTGGGAGGGTTTGGGAGGCGGCACCTCCACGGGCAGCTGCACTAACTGGAGCGGTGCATCACAACAGACCTAACAAAGGTGTGCTTGTTATGGTGACTTTGGAACTTGATGTCTTCAGTAAGGGGGTGCTTTTTCTAGCTTTGTGTGAGTGGGGGTATACCTGCCATAATCCCTGGGGTAGGAGAGAGGAGCATATACCCCCTTTCTTTGAGGCTCGGTGTGGGAACCAGGAGGCCCTGTGGAGAGCCTCAGGCTGGTGGGGAGCGGATTAGGCTGGCAGTGGTTCAGCACTGCCTGCTGTTTGGTTTTTAAATTAGTGGGCACCCTGGGCAGAGGCTGGGCTGGCCAGGCTGGGGATTAACAGTTTTCGCCCCACCCACCCCCAATTCCTGCCTCTGTGGAATGGCATCAGCTTCTCCCAGCACAACTACAACTGGGGACAGATTAGAGGACAAGATGGCAGAGGACTCTAGAGGGACCACTGACGTCCTGTCCTGCCTATAGGGCCGTCTCAGAGTGGTCTCATGTTTCCTGTAGTTTGAACTTGATCCCTAAAATAAAAACAAGTGTGGCCATTCACAGAACAAGTTCACCTGACCCTGAAAGGGTCAGCACAACAGTCTGGAAGGCACCCAGCAGGCCCCCTGATGCCCTCCACTCCTCCATCGGCCACTGCCTGGACAGCCACATTCATCCCCACCTGGGAGACTCAGGACTGGGATGGCCTCCAGTGTTTGCAGATTCCATGCCAGAGCTGGTAGGGGGTGGGGAAATGGACAAGAGGTGCCTGAGGATACACATGAGTCAGGAAGTGATGTTTAAACTGCACTCCCAGGGTCTGTCTGGGTGTGTTAGGGTGTGTGTGTAAGGGGAAGCCAGGCACAAGCCCTGACGTGTACTCAACTGGATTTCACTGGGTGTGCACAAGCTGTTGTGGGCACTTTGGGGTAGCACTTGTAAACAAACAGTGGTACAACCCACAACAAAGACCCCAGGCTCCAAGCTGAACTGCCTGGGTTCAGATTCCAGCTGTGCCATGAAAAGGCTGTCATTTGGGCCTCAGCTTCCCTACCAGATAATGGGAGTGACAAGCACCAACTTCTTAAGCCTGTTTGTAAAGACTCGGTGAGATGAAATAAGTAACATTTTTATATAGCACCAGGAATTTACCTGCCAAATTGTGTTAAAATTCGTTTCAGTTAAGCATGTGAACTAGCTTGGGCAGCCTGCCCCTAGCCCAGCAGGGTCAAACAGTCAAGTGTGGGGACACTGTGAACTGGAGGAAGGAGATGAGCACAGGAGGGGGGAAGAGGCTGGCTGCATGAAAGCACATCCTAGGGAATGGGGCCTCTGTTCAGGAGTGGAGCCCAATCAACTTGAAGTCTGTCTCCTCCCCAGGGCCTGCAGCTAGCAATGCCACCCCTCATCCACTTTTTTTTTCTTTTCTTTGTTTTTCTTTTATTCCTTTTTCTTTTTCTTCCCCTCATCCACTTTTATGGGCTGTCTGGCAGCTGGACAGTGAAGGAGCACATTTGAGGATGGCCAGCCTGGGCCAGTTCTTAATTACCCCAGGTGGGGCTGACATCTGCTAGGCTTGGTACAAGGTGTCCTGGCTGGCAGTGCGTCTGGGTGGGGCTATATAAAGCCATCCTCCTAGCACACATGGTGGATGCAAAAGACATAGGGGCTGGACGCCCGAGTCTCTACCACTCCCACACCAGGCTGAGGGTTGGAGGAATGGGATAGGGAGGCTGTTTGTGCCAGGCTGGGAGTGTCCCCTTTGTAGGAGTGTCTGTGAAGGGAGGACATCTGTCCTTTACCCATGCCAAATGTGGGGACAAGTGTTTGTGTCCCCAAGCTTATGTGCTCGTGGCAATGCTGAGAGGGTCTAAGATCTGAGGTGTGTGTATGGGGGGAGGTGTGCCTGCTCACCTCAATGAGGGCCATTACAGATGGGTGTCATCAATGTGCAAGTGCAGGTGAGTTACATGAGGGGTTATGGATATGACTCCATCTGGATGTGCCCCAGGGTCTGCGGGACTGTTAAGGAGAGGTCATTGTATGAATGTGGCCTTGCAACGTTCAGTCCTCGATGGTTCCTAAGGACTGCAGAAGCGTGTGCAGCTCTGTAAAGGGCAGGCATTCCCACATCTGTTGTGTGACCACACGTATATCTTTGTGCAGGAAAGATCAGGAGTAAATCATGCATGCTACCACACCCTGTGGGGTTGTGTGTGAATGTTTTATGGGCTCTGGGTGGGGTCTGCCCTTAGCTGATTGTGTGAGCCCACGTGTGTCTGTTACATGGCATGATCAGGAGGGAATGCAGAGCCCCTGAGTCCCCGCCTGTGTGTTCCTAGGTAGCTGAGAGCCTGTGGGTTGGGGTCCATCAGCCTTATATACCTGAATGTTGGAGAGGGTAGAGTTAGGTGTGTCTTTTGCGACTTTCTTTGTGACTACCTACTGCCCTCTGGATCACCAGGGTTGTGTGTCAGTGTTGAGGAAAGCCAAATTTGTGCCTGGGTCTACATGTCTACATGTGTATTTCTAAGTACATTTTTGTTAGTGTATGATTATAGGTGACCTTGGAGTGAACCAGCATTACTGAACTGTGTGTGTGTGTGTGTGTGTGTGTGTGTGTGTGAGTGAGTGACTGAGGACAGTCCCTGTCCCCTCCCCCAAATCTGTTGGACCTGCCAGTGACTGCCAAGGAGAGAGATGGGGAGGAGCGAGAGAGACCTGAGCAGATTTCTCCCCCTGTTCCAGGTAAACTGGCCAAACTTCTCCAAAGTTCTAAGGCTGCAGCACAGGGGGGCGGGCCAGGGAGGGACCGTCCACGCCCATTCCTCAAACCCTTCCTGCCACAGGGTCTGGCTTCAGCCCCACCCAAAGCTGAAGCCACCTGCCCATCTCATCCCTGTCCTGGTGTCTCCTGCACCCGCCATCAGGTGAGTAGGGCCCAGGCCCAAGGGAATAGGGGGCCATGAGGACAGGTGGGCCTATGGGCAGGAATCAAGCAGGAATCCATCAGAATCATCAGAGTATGGAGTCGAGAGTTTGGAAGGCTGGAGAATGAACAGAGGAGAGGTCAAGGTAGACCCAGGAGAAGTGGAAGGATAGGGAAGGGTGGATAGGCTGGGTCAGCTGTTCAAAAGAGGGAGCCAGCTGGAGGCAAGGGGGCTGCAGTAGGGGACCTGGAGGCCTGGAGCCTTGTTGACAGGGCTTCTAGGGCTTTAAAAGGGAGTGCAGGGGTGGAGGAAGTGCAGAGATTGGGAGCTGGGGAGTGGAGGGACTGACAGAGGTGAGATCTGAGAGAGAGGAATGGTGTGTAGGGGGTCAGAGTCCTAATAACCTATAAATGGAGGCACTGGGGAGTAGGGGAGGCTGTAGATGGAGCCCAGGAAAACTGGATGGGATGAGATAGAAGGCAACTTGGTTGACTCAGAGGTTTGGGAGGTGAGGCTGGCTGGTGAGAGGGTCTGAGGAGGTAGGCGCAAGATATGGGAACAAAAATCCAATAGGAGGGTGGCCTGTTAGAGAAGGCTTGGGGAGGACTGGCAGCTAAAGACGGAACTGAGCAAGGCAGGGAGGAGACTGGTCCGAGAAAGTGGCCGTGTACGGGAGGGAACGTTGAACTGAGTCACCCCTTACACTCCACCAGCACCCACAGCCCCCAGTCCCTCCCACCCGGTCTCCGGTAACTCGGCCGCAGGCGGGGGTCCGGTCCAGCCCCACCTTCTCTGGCCTGACAGTCGTTGCCGTGATGACCGTCACATACACAGCCCGTGTGGCCAACGCGCGCTTCGGAGGCTTCTCGCAGCTGTTACTGCTGTGGCGCGGCAGCATCTACAAACTTCTGTGGCGGGAGCTGCTTTGTTTTCTCGGGCTCTACATGGCGCTGAGTGCCGCCTATCGGTGAGGCGGCGCGGAGTGGGCGTGCCAGTCACAGTGGGCTGGAAAGGGGCACGGGTGTGCCTGGGGGCGCGGGGAGAAAGATCGGCAGCTGGGGAGGGGTTTACCCGTAACTCCGCACCCCTCCCTCCAGCTTGGTGCTGACGGAAGAGCAGAAGCGCTACTTTGAGAAGCTCGTTATCTACTGCGACCAATACGCCAGTCTCATCCCGGTCTCTTTCGTGCTCGGTGTGTTTGCGTTCCCGAGTTCCCCCATCCGAAGAAACCCATTTCCATTCATGCATTTTGGAGATGCCTCCATTCCTGCCCCTCTGAGACTCCCCTCAAACCCAACTCCAAAGACCCCCATTGCTGCGTTCTTTATGGCAGGTGTGGCCCCTTGGATATCATCACCTGGTCACAATGCACCTTTGAGAGTTCCATGTCACCCATATGCTTACCCTGGTCACCTCAGGGACTCCCCCTTTCTGTCTACATAAGATTACTAGTGCCCTTATCGTCATGTTCTGGACCCCAGGGACCTCCTCCAGGAACTTCATATGAATTCATCCTCTCAAGTCCACCCTAGGAATTATTTCTCTGACAAGTCCTGGCCTCTAGCCTTCCCATTGTTCTCTTCCCACATGGATGAGGGTGACCAGCCTACGCCAGGATCCTTGACATAAATCTTGTACCAAACGCCTTCACACATTTCGGGCTTAGGGTTTTCCTGTAGCCTCCATGAAACCATGCCATGGGCCCTGTGTCTCTGCCTCCATACTGTGATCGCGACCTCCATCCCAGATAAATCCCAAATAGCGGAGCGACCCAAACTACTCTGGCCACTTTAACCTCAGGGCTAGAGCCCCAACTTCCCAACCCAGGAGGCCCGGGGTGGTCAGGGTGACCAGTCTGCCCAGTGTCAGTGATGCAGACCCGACCTCATTCCTCTTTCCACGACCTGGGCACCCAAATCCCTGAACCTAGAGCCTCCATTGAGCCCCTATTCTCGGCTCTGCCACAGGCTTCTACGTGAACCTGGTGGTGCACCGCTGGTGGAACCAGTACCTCTGCATGCCGCTGCCTGACCCACTCATGTGCATAGTGTCGGGCACGGTGCATGGACGCGACGAGCGCGGCCGCCTCTACCGGCGCACGCTCATGCGCTACGCTGGGCTCTCGGCCGTGCTCATCCTGCGCTCAGTCAGCACCGCGGTCTTCAAGCGGTTCCCGACCATAGACCACGTGGTGGAGGCTGGTAAGGCCCTGGCAGGAAGTGGGGACAAGGCCAAGACAGAGGGCTGAGTGACTCCAGTAAGGACAGGAAGGTGGGTCGAGTAACCCCAACTTCAACCATCCAGGGTTTATGACTCGTGAGGAGCGCAAGAAGTTCGAGAACCTGAACTCATCCTATAATAAGTATTGGGTGCCCTGCGTCTGGTTCTCCAACCTGGCGGCACAGGCCCGGCGTGAGGGCCGCATCCGCGACAACAGCGCCCTTAAACTGCTGCTTGAGGTGGGTTTGCCAGCTGGTCATTCATACAAAATACCAGAGAATTTGTACCTCACCTCCCTGGAATTTTGTCAGAGGACGGCTTGCAACGCGCCTCCCACGAGGCTAATCATAAACATCCTTATACTGTATAGCATTCCCCGGTGCACATCTATCTCTACGGGGCCCCGCCCCAACTGTACACGCATCGCTAAATACTCTCCCTCCTGGGAGCCCCCAGAAGCACATGCCACTACCTTCCACCAGGTGGCCACTCACCTCCATTTCAAGTACCCACACTTAATCCCCACATGTGAATTTACAAGTCAGGTTTCCTTATAACTTGTATCTGCCCCCAGGAGCTGACTGTGTTTCGGGGCAAGTGTTCGATGCTCTTTCATTATGACTGGATCAGCGTACCTCTCGTCTACACCCAGGTAACCCCGCCGTGCCTCCGTTTAGATCCATCGTCAGATGCACTGATCTCAAGGGGACACCTAGGGTCAGCTAAGACCCCCCTCACAGTGACTCCCAATCCTATCCCTGGTCTTTCAATGAGCCTGAGGTTCGGAGAGCCCTGACCTAGCAGCTGCCTGCCCCCAGGTGGTGACCATCGCGGTGTACAGTTACTTCCTGGCCTGCCTTGTCGGTCGCCAGTTCCTAGACCCTGCACAGGGCTACAAAGACCACAATCTGGATCTGTTTGTACCAGTCTTCACTCTGCTGCAGTTCTTCTTCTATGCTGGCTGGCTCAAGGTGGGTGGGCCCCAGGCCAGGACTCGGAGAATGGGGTGGGCAGGGGTTCTCAGGTCTCCATTTACCTCCATCCACCCCACTAAGGTAGCAGAGCAACTCATTAACCCCTTTGGAGAGGACGACGATGATTTTGAGACCAACTTTCTGATTGACCGCAACTTCCAGGTGAGACTGCTGCGACCATCCATCCTCGGGCTCCCAAAGTGGCCCTGCAAAGACTTGCCACCTCGCCTTTTAACCATTCTTCTCTCTTTGGTATTGCACTCCTACCCATCCTGAAGGGTCCACCCCGCAGTGCCCGCACTTTGGTACCCCCCACCTAGTCCAGTGTCCACGCCTACAGGTGTCAATGCTGGCTGTAGATGAGATGTACGACGAACTGGCCATGTTGGAGAAGGACTTGTATTGGGACGCGGTGGAGACTCGGGCCCCCTACACCGCGGCCACCGCTTTCCTAATGCAGCAGCCCTCCTTCCAGGGCTCCACATTCGACATCACGTGAGCCAGTGGGGTGGGCGGGGCCCCTTGGGGGAGAGATTTATGGCTCTAGGGGGAATGTCTGGTTGAGAGGAGTAACAGGTCAAGAGCTAAATTCTGGAAATTTGAGGTTGAAAGCTGAAGTCTATGAGGATAGGGATTGGGGTCAAGGTCTGTTACCAGGCCACTAACTGGGGCTAAGGTCTAAGGTGAGGACTGAATGGGTGGCCAGAGGCAATACGATGCCACAACTGAGGTTTTGAGGCCTAACTTTGAGCAGAGCCGGAGCTCTCAGGTGAGGGGCCAAATTCTTTTGGGACGAGACAAACGGTTGGGTAGACCAGGAAAAAACAGCGGCCTCAGTCGCAGCTCTGTCAACCAAGGAGAGGAGTGCGGACGCAGTGCTGACCCCCTGTTCGTCTCACAGGCTGGCCAGGGAGGACATGCAGTTCCAGCGGCCAGACAGCGTGGACGTGCCGCTGGGCGAAGTGCACAGTGACTTTTTGCAGCGCCTCCTGCCGGTAGGCCCGGGCATGACCGCGGGCCTGCTGGGCCGGCGCCTGTCCTTGCTGCGCCGCAAGAACAGCTGCGTGTCAGAGGCGTCCGCTGCCAGCTGCGCATGCACCAGCGCCCTCGATGGCGCAACCCGGCAGTGCGGCTGCGGAGACCTACTGCTGGATTCCACCCTTCGAGAACCAGAACCTGAGCCTCTTACTGGGCCAGAGCCGCCAGTCCCGGGTCCCGCAGCTGAGCCCTTCACCACAGTGCTCATGCCCGCGCCCCGGGGGCCAGCTCCGCCCTGGCTGCCCAGCCCCATTGGCGAGGAGGAGGAGAGTCTTGCCTGAGACCCTTGGGCCTAGGATCCCCAAGAACAGGAAACCAAAACCCACACGCACCCAGGAAGCAGTCCGGGTCTGCATAAAGCACGCGTGGATTTCACCCGCTGGCTTTTGATGTCCTTGACCAGCGCTCCTGTCTTCACGCCAGGCCTGTGTTTGTCTTCTGTGGGCCAGGCACTGGGCTAAGGGTGGGAGATTCTTCCAGCAGCTTTGAGCAGCTAATCCTTCACACTAGTTCTACTTCCCACCCCTCATTGTAGGAGAGGCCCCTATCAGTGTGCCCTGCCTTTATTGTTTCCTTAAAATGGAGGTATGAGTGCCTGCCTCTGAGTTATAAGGATGGGAATGAAATGACAGCTTTACAATATTTGATACATAATAAGTGCTCAATAAAACGCTAGTGGTTTCTATTCAAACGTTGTTAGCCTGACTTTTCCTGCCAGGCATTATGCTAAGTCAGATTAGAGAAACTTTCCGGGTTATCTCATGATGTCCTGCCCAATTCTTCCCAAACTTCACTCTCTGCAATGGCCCCTTACTCATTCATTAAAGTATCAGCCAGTCTTAGGTCCACAGCTTCCTCCTGCCAACCTTGATTTATGATTCTGCAATCAACTTCTTTACCCCAAGTCCCTGGATTTTCAGATACCTTTTAGTGCTCCTGGTATTAATTTAATCATATGCCAGTGACTCCAGCATTTATTAATTTGAATTTATTGGTTTTAGAGGGAGGAAGGGAGAGAAAGAAACACTGATCTGTTCTTGTATGTGCCCTAACAGGATCAAACACATACCTTTGTGTTTTCAGATGATGTTCTAACCAACCAAGCTATATGACCAGAGCTACCAAAGACTCCTGTATTTAGAAGTCCAGCCAGGATCCCTTCCCTGCCTCTTGACCCATATATCCAACTGTCCTTTTCTTCTCTTTTTAAAAACTTGTATTCATTGATCTTAGAGAGAGAAAGGGAGAGAGAAATTTTGGTTATCCCACTTTCCTTTCTCTCACTCCCCTCCACATCAACCCAGTAGTAAATCTCATCAGCTTGGTCTTCAAATTGTATCCAGATTCCAATTATTTTCCCTTCTTTTAGGTTCCCCACCATGGCTAGAGTCCCCATTGTCACACATACACACACACACACACACCTACCTAGTCTAGTGACCTCTGCCCTAGTCTCCCAGCTCTGGCCCTAAACCCCCAGAGTCAGTTCCTCCCACAGCAGCCAAAGGGAGCCTACAAACACCTGAATCAGATAACATCCCTTTGCTTAGAACACTCCATGATTCCCACCCCACTTAGAATGAAAGCTCAGGTCTTGCTCTGGTCAGGTACCTCAGTTGGTTAGAGCATCATCCTGACATGCCAAGGTTGTGGGTTCAAGCCCCAATTATGGCATATACAAGAATCAAGCAATGGCCTGACCTGTGGTGGCGCAGTGGATAAAGCGTCGACCTGGGAACACTGAGGTCGCCTGTTCAAAACCCTGCACTGGTCTGGTCAAGGCACATATGGGAGTTGATGCTTCCAGCTCCTCCCCCCTTTCTCTATCTCTCTCTCTCTCTGTCTCTCACTCTGTGTCTCCTCTCTAAAATGAATAATAATAATAAAAAAGAATCAAGCAATGAATGCTTAAATAAATGGAACAAGTCAATGTTTCTCTCTCACACTCCCCCTTCCTCTCTCTAAAATCAATAAATAAAAATTGAAAAAGAGCCTGACCAGGCGGTGGCGCAGTGGATAGAGCGTCGGACTGGGGTGTGGAGGACCCAGGTTCGAGACCCCGAGGTCGCCAGCTTGAGCGTGAGCTCATCTGACTTGAGAAAAAAACTCACCAGTTTGGACCCAAGGTCGCTGGCTCAAGTAAGGGGTTACTCAGTCTGCTGGGGGCCCCCGGTCAAGGCACATATGAGAAAAGCAATCAATGAACAATTAAGGTGTCGCAACGAAAAATTGATGATTGATGCTTCTCCTCTCTCTCCGTTCCTGTCTGTCTGTCCCTATCTACCCCTCTCTCTGTCCCTGTAAAAAATAAATAAAATAAAAGAAAAAACTAAAGTTTTCCCCATAGCTCATGAGGCCCTGAACAATCTCCCTGCCCTGTTCCCTCCCTTCCCTTTACTCACCCCACACTGTCCCTCTAACCTACCAAGCAAGGTTTCATCTCAGGGCCTTTGCACATGCTGTTCCCTCTGGCTGGATTACTCTTTCCCAGATACTTACATGGCCCCTCTCTTACCTCTTTCATGTCTCTGCTCAAATTATGTAACTTCCTTAATGAGGTCTCCTTTGTTGGCCTTTTATTATAAATCAGCACCTCCTTTGCCCTGGCTAGGCCAGTGGGTTGGAGTGTTGTCCTGATACACCAAGGTTGTGGGTTCAATCCGCAATCAGGGCATATACAAGAGTCAACCAATTAATGTATAAGTAAATGGAACAAAAAAATCAATGTTTTTCTCTCTCTTCCTCCCTCACTCCCTCTCCAAAATCAACTTTTTTTTTTTTTTTACAGGAACAGAGAGAGTCAGAGAGAGGGATAGATAGGGACATACAGACAGGAACGGAGAGAGATGAGAAGCATCAACCATTAGTTTTTCGTTGCTGTTGCGACACCTTAGTTGTTCATTGATTGCTTTCTCACACGTGCCTTGACCGCGGGCCTTCAGCAGACCAAGTAACCCCCTGCTGGAGCCAGCAACCTTGGGTCCAAGCTGGTGAGCTTTTGCTCAAGCCAGATGGGCCCATGCTAAAGCTGGCGAGCTCGGGGTCTCGAACCTGGGTCTTCCGCATCCCAGTCCGACGCTCTATCCACTGCGCCGCCGCCTGGTCAGGTCAAAATCAACATTTTTTTAAAAGTGCTTTGTCTTTATTTTTTATTATTTTGTGAGAGAGACAGAGGGACAGATAGGGACAGAGAGGAAGGGAGAGATGAGAAGCACCAATTCTTCATTGCAGCACCTTAGTTGTTCAGTGATTGCTTTCTCATATGTGCCTTGACCAGGGTGCTACAGGAGAGCAAGTGACCCCTTGCTCAAGCCAGTGACCTTGGGTTCAGGCCAGCTACCTTAGGCTTCAAGCCAGCAACCTTTGTGTTCAAGCCAGTGACCGTGAGATCATGTCTATGATCCCATGCTCAAGTCAGCGACCCTGCACTCAAGCAGGTGAGGCTGTGCTGAAGCCGGATGAGTCCGCTCTCAAACTGGTGACCTTGGGTTAGGAACCTGGGTCCTATGCATGCCAGTCTGACACTCTATCCACGGCACCACTGCCTGGTCAGGCAAAAGAGCTTTGTTTTTTAAAAATAAATACTGTGCCTGACCTGTGGTGGCACAGTGGATAAAAGCATTCCACCTGGAATGCTAATGTTCCCAGTTCGAAAACCTGGTCAAGGCACATATGGGAGTTGAGGCTTTCTGGTCCTCCCCTCCTCTCTCTCTCTTCCCTCTCTAAACAATGAATATCTTTATAAAATTATAAATAAATACTTAAAAGAATTCAAAATATTTTTGCCACCTCCCAAATCTACCTCCTGCATCCATCACTTCTCTCTGCTTTATTTTTTCTACAGCACTTCTCACATCAAACTCTTATCTGTTTCCTTTATTGTCTGTCTCCCTTCTGTTGGAAATAATAGCTTCATAAGGGAGGGTTTTTGTCTGAAGCTTCATCACAATACACCACACATGCACAGTTACACAAATGCAAATATGATTCTCACCTCCCACTGGGTACTACCAGTCACTCACACTTTAGTAAGATCAAAAATCAAGCCTTTTTTCCCCCTTTTTCTTTTTTTCAGCCAGGCCTTTCTTTAAAAGCAGAGGTCCGAGTCCCTGGCCCATCTTCCTTCCCTTACCTCAGTGCCCAGAGTCCAGCCAGGGCAGATTGAAAATCTTTATTATTTTTCTTCTCAAATATAAAATCACTCTCTCTACCCTGGCAGCTCATTAACCTCAGGGAGAATATGAAGGATAAGAATCATATCGCTAAAAGGAAGAGACCCATACCTGCCTCCCACCCTGTTCTGCATGCTTGTCTCATCTGGGTCAAGGTTCTCAAGCAGCTGATCCAGGCAAGATGTTGGGCCCCAGAGGAGTTGGGGGAATCCAGGATGAATTAAGCCCTGATTGGCTGGGCATGTGGCAGGATCCTGAGTTCCATCAGTGCTTGTCAGTGGGACGCATGTTCAGGGTTGCTAGGCGTCCCAGCGGTCCACGGCGAGCATTAGTAGCCAGCCGCTGCTGTGCCAGAAATGACTGAGCATGGGCAGGTGCCCGCTCCTCCCCTGCTCGCTGCTGCAAGGCCATGCCCTGGAGGGAGAGGTATGGTGGCATCAAGTGAGCCCTGGGGATGCCCCCAACACCCCAGCCCTGGTTCTGCTGCACTCACCATATTATACCAGGCACTGATGAGCAGCTTTTCTTCCTGCTCCCGCTGATATCGATTCTTCTCAAAATCCATCTGCCAAGGAGGCAATAATCAAAAGCCTGGATTGCTGAAGGCAGAGAGAAGGGATGAGGGCACTCACCTCCAGGTGCCGGATTCGGACTTCCCGCTCCCGGAGCTGTGTCCTCAAGGTATGGAGCTCTGGAAGCGCCCCTCTGGGTGGCAGCTGCTTTGGTTCCAGGGTCTGTATGACCTAGGGTTTGGGGAAAACACAACCAGGGTGACCTAGCCCTCACAGGCTGTTTGACGCACTGGAGTGTGTTAAGTATGACAATTCATGACTGTGGTATAGAAGTCTGTGACATAATAGGGTATGATAGGTGGGGGCAGGAGGCAGAGATATGCAAACTGGTGGGAAGCATGACCCAATGGGAGGCAGCAGCTTGGGCAGCAGGTCCCTCAGCATCCTCACCGTGCGTGCCTTGTCCACATAGCGGCGGTACCGCTCCTCCATGGCCCGCAAGTCTGCGTCCTTCTTCTGCAGGCTGTCCTGAAGCTCCTCAATACGCCGGGCTGCTGGGAATCAAGTGGCCCCTCAGCCCCACACCAAGACCAGGTCTCCCCACAACACCCATCTGGCTGCTGAGTCTCACTCACTGCTGCCATTGGCAGGTGGCTCCAGCTCCTCGATGTACTCACGCTTACGCTGCAGCTCCAGATCTGCCTCCTGCAGCTTCTGCCTGCAGGCAGGGGATAAGCAGCAATGGTGGTAACCAAGGCATTCCCAGCTGGCGAGAAGTGCTACTGCATGACTAGAGACTTCTCGGCCTGCCTCCCAAGCACAGGGGCTGTGAGCTCTGGTCCCAACCCCTCTTCGGCCACCAGAGCCACAACCCTCTAGACCCCTAGTCAGGCATCCCCTAGATCAGCCACCCATCTGTCCACTTCTCCTATTTCAGAGCTCACATGCTGATCCAGCCCCCACTACCTCTTGCCAGCCTCTTCTTTTATTTTTTTTCTTGTTTTCTTTTCTAATTTTTATTTATTTATTTATTCATTTTAGAGAGGAGAGTGAGAGAGAGAGAGAAAGGGGGGGGGGCAGGAAGCATCAACTCCCATATGTGCCTTGACCAGGCAAGTGCGGTGTTTTGAACCGGCGATCTCACCGTTCCAGGTCGACACTTTATCCACTGCACCACTACAGGTCAGGCTCTTTCTTGTTTTCTTAAAGATTTTATTTTTATCTAGCCTGACCAGGTGGTGGCGCAGTGGATAGAGTGTTAGACTGGGATGCGGAGGACCCAGGTTCGAGACCCTGCGGTCGCTAGTTTGAGCGCGGGTCCATCTGGCTTGAGCAAAAAAAAAAAAAAAGCTCACCAGCTTGGACCCAAGGTTGCTGGCTCGAGCAAGGGGTTACTCAGTCTGCTGAAGGCCCGCTGTCAAGGCACATGTGAGAAAGCAATCAATGAACAACTAAGGTATCGCAACGAGAAACTGATGATTGATGCTTCTCACCTCTCTCTGTTCCTGTCTGTCTGTCCCTGTCTATCCCTCTCTCAACTCTCTCTCTGTCCATGTAAAAAAAAAAAAAAAAAATTTATTTATCCATTTTTTTAGAGAGGAGAGAGAAAGGGAGGAGCAGGAAGCATCAACTTCCATATGTGCCTTGACCAGGCAAGCCAGGGTTTTGAACCGGCGACCTCAGTGTTCCAGGTTGATGTTTTATTCACTGTGCCACCACAGGCCATGCAAACCTCTTATATTTTCAACTCTTCAGTTCCATTCTCCACTAAGCAGACAGTGATCTTTCTAGAATGCAAATATCTTATAGCAAAAGGAAATGCAAATTACAAGTTGCATCTAAGTTTAGTGCCACCAATGGCAAAACACAAAAGATTTGATAATATTCCCTGTAGGTGACACTATTATGCATTGAACGTGAAACGGTATGACATCTAATAGTTACGTCTATTAAAATTACAAAGGCATGTGCTCTCTGAGTCACCAACTCTACTTTTGTGATATATCTGTGAAGTGATATCTATATAAGGATTTACACTTCATTGCTTTGTTTGAAAGTGCAAGTATCTAGAAAGAATGAGTTAAACTCATTATGAATTTCACAAAAAATGCTACAGGCCAGCTCTTCTGGACCAGAATTCTACAGGAGAATTAAGTCTTAATACCTCTAGTATCCAGCCTCTGTGAAGAAATAACTTTTTCTGTGCTTTGGGCCAACTTCAGCTACATTTCATCCTTGGCCAGGACTGAGAAAACAACACCCAAATCATTTTCAGTGGGGCCTAGTAGTTTCTTCATACAACCCCAGTTGACACAGGATGCTATCTTTATAAAAAATAACTACTCATTTGAAGAAATTTCCCCATCATCTTTTAAGATTTTATTTATTGATTTTTAGAGACAGGAGAGAGAAGAGGGGAGCAGGAAGCATTAACTCAGTTGATTCTTGTATATGTCTTGACCGGGCAAGCTGAGGACTTCAAACTGGCAACCTCAGAGTTCCAGGTCAACGCTCTATCCAGTGTTGGGATTCAGCTGGTTCTCACCGGTTCAGTAGAACCGATAACTAATTCTTATTGATTTCAGCAAACTGGTAGTTAAAATGGGACTTGTAATAAAAGTATTCTCTAAGGTGGGTGCCTGGGCAGCAGCCCAATGTGGAAATCAAAATTTACATTCCTTACTCTTTTCTAATGTTTATCTGCAACAGCGTATTCAAAGTGGTCACAGTAATGTTCATTCTGTCCATAGGTGAAAAAACTTTGATGGAACTATGCTTGTAGTATTTATTTATTCATTTCATAAAACTCATTATAACTTCAAAAAAAAATTCATTATAACTTCAATGAAATACTTCATTTTAATTCCCTTGCATTTGTTACTTCAGTAAACAAACATATAACGTAAAAGAGAAAAAGTGCCAAACAACCAGGGAGTGACAAATTATCATTAGAAATATCTTTTTTTTGTGTGTGACAGAGACAGAGACACAAAGAGAGGGACAGACAGGGACAGAAAGACAAGAAGGGAAAGAGATAAGAAGCATCAATTCTTTGTTGCGACACCTCAGTTGTTCATTGATTGCTTTCTCACATGTGCCTTGACGGGGGCGGGGGGCTACAGCAGAGCGAGTAACCCCTTGCTCAAGCCAGTGACCTTGGGCTCAAGCTGGTGAGCTCTGCTCAAATCAGATGAGCCCGCACTTAAGCTGGCAACCTCAGAGTCTCGAACCTGGGTCCTCTGCATCCCAGCTCTATCCACTGTGCCACAACCTGGTCAGGCTCATTGAAGATACCTTAAATAACAGTTTTATTGTTTTCTGTCAGGTATTATTTAATATTTTAAAACTCTTTCTTATAACAATCTATTTTTGTGTACATTTGTTTTTTTTAAAGGATTTTATTTTTATTTATTTATTTTTTTACAGGGACAGAGAAAGAGTCAGAGAGAGTGATAGATAGGGACAGACAGACAGGAATGGAGAGAGGTGAGAAGCATCAATCATTAGTTTTTCATTGCCATTGCAACACCTTAGTTGTTCATTGACTGCTTTCTCACATGTGCCTTGACCGCGGGCCTTCAGCAGACTGAGCAACCCCTTGCTGGAGCCAGCGACCTTGGGTCCAAGCTGATGAGCTTTTTGCTCAAGCCAGATGGGCCCGCGCTCAAGCTGGCGACCTCAGGGTCTCGAACCTGGGTCTTCTGCATCCCAGTCCTACGCTCTACCCACTGTGCCACCGCCTGGTCAGGCTGTGTACCTATTTCTTTTTGTTGTTGTTATTTAAGTATTAAATGCATGAAATAATAAACTACCTTTTGGTATATCATTTTTTTATACTTAAAACAATCATTTGGGCAGAGAACTGGTTGTTAAAATATTTGAATCCCACTGCTGGCTCTGTCCACTGCATCACCACAGGTCAGGCTCCCATCATCTTAAGTAGGAAAAGCAAGTGCAGGCAAGCACATACCCTGTTACCCTTTGTGTAGACAGGAATGAAAATAGAAATCTATATTCATATTTATTTGTGTTTGCTTTAAAAACTCTGGAGGAGGAATGCTTTGTAAACTAAATGACTGTCTTACTGCTACACTGTACATCTAAAACTAATACAAAATACTATTAAATGTAAACTATTGCCTGAACAGGCAGTGGCACAGTGGATAGAGTGTCGGACTGGGATGTGGAAGAACAAGGTTCGAGACCCCAAGCTCGCAGCTTGAGCGCAGGCCCATCTGGCTTGAGCAAAAGCTTGCCAGCTTGGACCCAAGGTCACTGGCTCCAGCAAGGGGTTGGCTCGGTCTGCTGAGTGCCCGTGGTCAAGGCACATGTGAGAAAGCAATCAATGAACAACTAAGGTGTCTCAACGAAAAACTGATGATTGATGCGTCTCATCTCTCTCCATTCCTGTTTGTCCCTATCTATCCCTCTCTCTGACTCTCTCTCTGTCCCTGTAAAAAAAAAAAAAATGTAAACTTTATAGGAAAAAAAGACCACTGGAGCAGGGGGCGGTGGCGCAGTGGATGGAGCGTCGGACTGGGATGCGGAAGACCCCGGTTCGAGACCCCGAGCTCACCAGCTTGAGCGCGGGCCCATCTGGCTTGAGCAAAAAGCTCGCCAGCTTGGACCAGCTTGGCTCCAGCAAGGGGTTGCTCAGTCTGCTGAAGGCCCGTGGTCAAGGCACATATGAAAAAGCAATCAAATGAACAACTATGGTGTCGCAACGGCAACGAAAAACTAATGATTGATGCTTCTCACCTCTCTTCGTTCCTGTCTGTCTGTCCATATCTATCCCCCCCCCTCTCTGTACCTGTAAAAAAAAAAAAAAAAAAAGACCACTGGAGCAATTTCCATAATAAACTAACAGGAATGGGGATAGAGAAGGGTAGTACTCAGTTCATACGGGGTGATGACTGGGAGGTATATATTTTGGTTTTTAAAACTATAAATGTGGCCTGACCTGTGGTGGCAGAGTGGATAAAGCTGAGGTCGCAGGTTTGAAACCCCAGGCTTGCCCAGTAAAGGAACATATGAGAGTTTATGCTTCCTGCTTCTCTCCCCTTCTCTCTCTCTCTTCTCTAAAACTGAATAAATAAAATCTCTAAAAAAGACAACTATAAATGTGGCCTTACCTGTGGTGGCGCAGTAGATAAAGCATTGAACTGGAACATTGAGGTTGCCGGTTTGAAACCCCGGGCTTGCCTGGTCAAGGCACATGTGGGAGTTGATACTTTGGCCCCCCCCCCTTTCTTACCCTTTTTCTCTAAAAATGAATAAATAAAATCTAAAAAAAAAAATCTATAAATGTAAGCCCTGGCTGGGTAGCTCAGTTGGTTAGAGTGTCTTCCCGATATACAAAGGTTGTGGGTTTAATGCCCAATCGGCACATACAAGAATCAACCAATGAATACATAAGTAATACAAGAATCAACCAATGAATACATAAGTAAGCAGAACAACAAATCTGTGCTTCTTTCTTTCTCCGTCTTCTCTCTCTAAAATTAATAAATGAGCCTGACCTGTGGTGGCGCAGTGGATAAAGCATTGACCCGGGAACACTTAGATCGCCAGTTCAAAACCCTGCACTGGTCTGGTCAAGGCACATGTGGGAGTTGATGCTTCAAGTTCCTCCCCCCTTTCTCTCTATCTCTCTCTCTCACTCTGTGTCTCTTCTCTAAAATGAATAAATAAATAAATAAATAAAATTAATAAATGATTACAAAAAAAAAAAAAAGCCCTGGCTGGATGCTCAGTTGTTTAGAGGGTCATCCCGATATACAAAGGTGTGGGTTCAACGCCCAGTCAGGGCACATATAGGAACAATTTGATATTTCTGTCTCTTCCCCTTCTCTCTCTCTCTTCCTTTTACTGTAAAATCAATAAGTTGTAGCCTGACCTGTGGTGGTGCAGTGGATAAAGCGTCGACATGGGAACACTGAGGTCGCCAGTTCAAAACCCTGTACTGGTCTGGTCAAGGCACATATGGGAGTTGATGCTTCCAGCTCCTCCCCCCTTTCTCTATTTCTCTCTCTCTCTCTCTCTCTGTATCTCCTCTCTAAAATGAATAAAATAAAAAGAAATTAAAAAAAAAAATCAATAAGTTGTAAAAATAAATTTTATAATTTTTAAAATTATAAATGTGATCATTACTTTAAATAATTTCTTTTTTGCTTGACCTGTGGTGGTGCAGTGGATAAAATGTTGACCTGGAATGCTGAGGTTGCCAGTTCAAAACCCTGAGCTTGCCTGGTCAAGGAACATAGGGAGTTAATACTTCCTGCTCTTCCCCCCTTCTTTCTCTTTCTCTTTCTCTCTCCCCCGCCTCTCTAAAATGAATAAATAAAATCTTTAAAAAAATATTTTCTTTTTTAACAATGGAGAAAGTAAAAGGCTTTCATTTCAGCAAGGGAAGGCTACCTTGCTGAAATTCCCTTGATGGTTCCCCTACTTCTCCCCTAGAACAGTCTTTATTGCTTTCCTTGACCTTTAAGACCCTACTAGATCTGAACCTTTAATCTGTATTTCCACCGACTTGTTCTCACAAATGACTCTCCATGGACACCTCCCTATTCCACATACCTATGCCCTAGCCTCCCCTACCAAGACTGCCATCCCTCCCTCTGGGACTCACAGATGTTCCTCTAGCTTCCTCTTCAGCAGGGCAGACTGGGGGAGAGAAGAGGCACAAAGTGAGTGGAGGTCCAGAGGTCCCGACCCCTTCCCAGAGTGAGGGTAGGTTGGCACCCTGGGCCCACAGTACTTACAATGGACTGCATGGGGCATTGGGCAGCAGGTACAAAGAGAAAAGACTGTTACTGGGGGGCAGAAGGGCATGACAGGCTGGATGGAAGTGAGTACTCACATCCTCGGTCTTGCCCCCCTGCTCCTGCAGTGCCTTCTGTAGGTCCTCCACCTGGGCCCGCAGCTCCAACAGCTGCTGCTGGTTCAGCCTGCAGGAGTGGTGAGCCGCTCAGTGCCTGCACCCACCATCCGCCTGTCTCCACCCATACCCCTGGATCCCTTCCACTGTTTCCTCACCTGTGCTGTGTCTCCAACCGGTGGCGTGCACGGTTGGCCTCCTCTAGGTGGCGCTGCAGCTCCCCTTGCCGCTCCCGGTCGGCTGCCTCCTGCCGGCACAGACGCTTGTTCTCCAGTTGAAGCCGCAGGAGGGTCTCCCTGCGGAACCCCCAAGAAAGCTGAACAGGGCTGTGGACCAGTCACCCCGCGGTCCTGGTGGGGAGGACTAGGGAAGGGACAGAGTCCTAGGGAAATGCCCAGCCAGACTCTGGGGTAGGACTAGAGTCCTGGGGACAGGGCCTATAGGGCCTACAGTCTAGGGCAGTGGTTCTTAACCTGGGTTCTATCGAACCCTAGGGGTTCGGTGAGTGGTCTCAGGGGTTCGGAGAAGCCTCTGCGCGGAGGCCAGAATAAAGTAATACCGTAATTTGTTGTGAGTTCATGCACTTGTTGGTTTTGTTCTTTGAGCAAGGTGATATTCATGCACGGCTCATTTTGTGCACCAGTAAAAAAACATATACCTATGTCTTGAATTTGGAAAAAAAATCATATTTTATTTATCACTAAAGGGTTCGGTGAATGCGCATATGAAACTGGTGGGTTCGGTACTTCAAAAAAGGTTAAGAACCACTGGTCTAGGGTCTAGGCATGGTAAGCAAAGCTCTGGGGGACCAAAGTAGGCAGGGCTATGAGCTGGGCTTGGGTGGGAGCCAGGCAAGGGCACAGATACAGGAACTGTTTTGAACACTAGAGAAGGGGCTGCAGAAAAGCAAGACGCAGGAATGGAAGAGCTGGAGTGGGAGAGCCATCTGAGAAGAGCACAGGGCGCTGAATCTAGCATGAGCTACACTAAGGACAGGGCTACAGGGTAGGACTTTTGCATGGCTAGTGGAGCCAGAAGGTTGGACATAATTTGTGCACTGAGGATGGATCCTGGAGAGGCAAGCCACCGGACAGCTAAAGCAGAATTAAGAGTGGGTAGGCCTTGGCCTGACCTGTGGTGGCGCAGTGGATAAAGCGTCGACCTGGGAACACTGAGGTCGCCAGTTCAAAACCCTGCACTGGTCTGGTCAAGGCACATATGGGAGTTGAGCTTCCAGCTCCTCCCCCCCTTTCTCTCTCTTTCTCTCTCTCTCTCTCACTCTGTTTCCTATCTAAAATGAATAAAATGAAAATTAAAAAAAAAAAAAAAAAAAAAAAAAAAAAAAAAAGAGTGGGTAGGCCTAAGAGCCTGGGTAGGACTTGGGAACTGAGCCAAGCTGGCTGAGCTACAATAGGTGCCTGCACCAGGGGCAGGGCCGAGGGTGAGCACTGGCCGCCCAGGGTATGGCTAAATTCCTGAGTAACCCCAGGATACCTGAGCTCCGCTGGGAGGATCTCCGCTGCTAAGTTTTCCACAGCTGGTGAGGTGGGATCCAGAGACGGGTCTAGAGAATGTGAGAAAAGCTTTCAGGTAGCTGGACGGCCCGTTCCCAACCCTAGAATCCTCTTTCCAAGAATCATCTTTGAGGGCTCAAGTGCAGCCAAAAACCTGGCTTGACACAAGCCCCTGTCCCCACCCCCCACCCTCGTGCGACAGGAACCATGGTGCTTGGACCTACACTCAGCTCAGGACAGTTCCTGCTTTCTGTAGGCCCTTATCACTGTCCCTCTTTGTCCGTCCAGCATGGCCTCACGCTGCTCCCAGCCTAAACAAGCCCTGAGACACTGCCTTTTCTTTTTTTTTTTCTATTTTTTAAAAATTATTTATTTATTTATTATAGGGACAGAGAGAGAGTCAGAGAGAGGGATAGATAGGGACAGACAGACAAGAACGGAGAGAGGTAAGAAGCATCAATCATTAGTTTCTCGTTACCCTTGCAACACCATAGTTGTTCATTGATTGCTTTCTCACATGTGCCTTGACCGCGGGCCTTCAGCAGACCGAGCAACCCCTTGCTGGAGCTAGGGACCCCGGGTCCAAGCTGGCGAGCTCTTGCTCAGGCCAGATGGGCCTGTGCTCAAGCTGGTGAGCTCGGGGTCTCGAACCAGGGTCTTCTGCACCCCAGTCCGACGCTCTATCCACTGCGCCACCGCCTAGTCAGGCGAGACATTGCCTTTTCTGCCTGTTCTCACAGCACCCCAGAACCCCCCCCAGGATCCCGGGATGGGCCCCAAACTCACCAGCCTGAGTCGGTCCCCGAGGCTGCAGCTGGGCACACCGCAGCTCCTCATTGGCCTCCCGCAGTGAATCCCGCTCGGCTAATAGCCGCTGAAGGGAAGGGGTGCAAGGCAAGACACCACTTGAGACCCATTCGAGTGAGCTACCCCATGATGGGCAGGGCTGAGTGTGGGTGGTGAGACCACAGCCTCACCTCTTTCTCCTTTGTCACCAACTCATACTTTTCTTCCAGATTGCGATACTCGAATAGCCACTTCTCAGCCTTCATGGCCTCCTCCTGTCGCAGGCCCTGCAGTTCCTGAACCTGAACAGAGAGGAGGTATGGGGACCCCAGAGTGGGAAGGATGGGCGGGTACTAAGTTCAAGGTGAAAGGGCAGGCAAGAGGACCCAGCCTCAAAAAGTTAAAGGGGTGTGGCTTAAGCTAAAGGGCATGACCTAAAACTGGAGAGCAACTGGGCTGCCTTTTAAAGGGCATGATCTATATATACATAAACAAGAGAGAACCCTCATTTCTGAGGGGCTCAGCACCACACTGAGGGTCCCCAAAGTGAATGGAACGATCCATGAAGGCCCCTTCACCCCCACCCAGGTACAGGTCAGGTTCCCCAGCACCCCAGCCCCTGCCACACCTGCCGCCGCTGCGTCTCCAGCTGGGTCCGCAGAGAGCCAGCCCTGCGCAGCTCATCCTCTAGCTGCTGCGTGCGCTCTGCATAACCTGCGTTGTGCTCCTCCAGCTGCCGCACCTGCCTCCGCAGCTCCCTGAGCTCCCCAAGGCGGCGCCGGCAACTGCTCAGTGTGGCCTCCAGCTGGCCAGCACGCTCCGAGGACTGCCTGGAGGAGGGGGCAAGTGGGGGAGAGGTAGATATCTGAGGTCTGAAGGCAGGGTTCAGCTTGGATTTGAGGCCCACAGGGCAGAAAAGATGTCAGCATGAGGGCATTTGAATTCAATATGGTGGGTCTTGAAGGTCAGGGGATAGCCTGGGCCTGGTGCTGTTAAGAGTCATTAGGAAGAATAAAAGGAACCTAAGTGTCAGTGCTAGCCAAGGTCATGATCAAGGATGATCAAGAGTGGCACTGTGGGGACACAGAATGGCTGTGGGGATATAGGGAGAATGCTGGGGGGCCCACAGGGATTGAGGAGCTCCCAAGGACACTTTGGGGTCATGAGGTAACTGTGAGGTCACTGTGGGCACTGTAGGAACAGGGGTCTCTGAGGTCATGGGGGAGCTTCGGGGCCAGAGCACTATGGGATCCTTGAAATTTAACCTTACAGAGGTTCCGTGGAATCACAGAGGAGCCCTTTGAGGACCCATGTCTTCTGTAGAAGACACAGTGAGGTAAAGGGAGTGAGTGCAGTGGGGCCCACCAGGCATGTTGGGGTTGTCAGAGTGTGCAGAGTCCCAAGAAGGTACAGTCATGTTATGGAGGGTATAGTGAAGGTTACAGTGGACGGCAAGGTTATTGCACTGTGGGATCCTAGAGGGTACTATGAGATCCTGGTGCATGATAAGACCCAGAATGGTATAGTGAGCTCTGGGGAGCACTCGGGGGCCCTGAACTTGCTGGGTCACAGCAATGCTGAGATATGGGTGTTACAATGTTTGATAGTAGGGGGACAATGATAGGAGTCCTGGGGAACACCATGGATCCAGGGGGCTTAGTGGTATCCAAAAGACGTAGTAGGGTCCAGATAGTGCAGTGGGGTTCAGGATGGCACTGTGGAGGCTATAGGGCATTATGGGGTTCTATTTGGCATTTCAGGGTTACAGAAGTACTGTAGCATCAAAGGGCACTCTGGCAATGGGGTGTGTAGTGGGGACCCAGGGACCCAACACTCACCGCAGCTCATCCATCTCATCCTTCAGGGCCTGTGCTTCCTGGGCCAGGCTAGTTAGCTCCTGGTTCCGCTGCTGCAACTCGGTGACCTCCCGTTCCAGCTCCATGCATCGCAGATGATCATCCTCCCTGCCATTCTCCAGCCTGGCAGTGTATGAGGGTGGGTACGTGAGGGGACCAAACCCACCCCAACCCTCTGGCCTGCCCAGCTCTGGCCCCAGCAGTCCACACCTGAAGTTCTCTTCCTGCAGCTGCTCCAGCTGGGACTGTAGCAGCAGCAGCTTCTTGGCAGTGAGGCCTGTGGCAACCTCGCCCTCTTGGCGGCCCACCTGCTGACGCAGCACTGCATTCTCCTGCACCAGACTTTGCTTCTCCTCTGACAAGAGCACCAGCTGTGGGCAGGGAGGTGCAGTTAGCTTTAGGGGGGGGCGTATGCAGGAAACCCCGCCCTATAAGCACCTGTGGTCCCCCCACCTCAGCCCCACCTGCTGCTCCAGGTCCAGACAGTGCTGCCTCAGCTCATCCCCCTCATCAGCCTCCTCACTCAGGAAGTAATACCTGCGGGACTGACGAGAGGGATGTGGAATGGTGTGGAGGGGGGATAAGCAAGGAACTCAGGAATCCAGAAGAAACTGGGAGAAGGAGGCTGGGATGTCTAGGGGCAGCAGAAGGGATCCAAGAAACCCTCAGGATTTAAAAAGAAAAGGCTGGTACCCCAGAGTACTAGAGCAGTGGTTCTTAACCTGGGTTCTATCGAACCCTAGGGGTTCGATGAGTCGGTCTCAGGGGTTCGGAGAAGCCTCTGCCGCGGAGGCCAGAATAAAGTAATACCGTAATTTGTTGTGAGTTCATGCACTTTGTTGGTTTTGTTCTTTGAGCAAGGTGATGTTCATGCACGGCTCATTTTGTGCACCAGTAAAAAAACATATACCTATGTCTTAAATTTGGAAAAAAAGTCATATTTTATTTATCACTAGAGAAGGGTTCAGTGAATGCGCATATGAAACTGGTGGGTTCGGTACCTCAAAAATGGTTAAGAACCACTGTGCTAGAAGAAGGTGACTCAGGAACCCTGGATACCTGGCAAGGAAAGAGGACAGGACCCTGAGGGATGGGGTGGTTTTCAGGCTTAAAGCCAAGCCCCTCCTGCTTAGGTAGCCCCAAGAATCAGTAATGGGGTTGGGACCCTGACCAGGTCTCCTACCCCTTACCTGGCTGTCAAAGTTCCCGTATGTCTCCAGTGGCAAGGCATCAGGGGTATCTTTGGTCATGAGCTGAAGAAAAATGGAGTAGCACAGAGATGAGCTAGGCCCTCTGAGGGCAGCCTTCTAGACTTCCATGTTTCAACCTGAGACCCTTCTTCATCCTCCTGTCCCCAAAGCCATTTCTCTCCTATAACCCTAGCCTGAAGACTATCTTCCTGCCATGCATCTAGCACACAGGGAAACCTGGTCCTTCGATTGTTACCTAGAGCTGGGAGGAGCTGGCAGACATGAGACAAGGAAATCTGGCGAACTGAGTTCCAAGCAGAGCCCAGACCTTACCAGGGCAAAGCCTGTACCCAGTTGCCTCTGCCCTAGGGACGTCCCCTCCCTGAAGCTCCCTGCCACATTGGGCAGCCCACCTACCTCTTGGATGGCTTCCATCACCACATGCTGAACTGATTCTTCTAGCGTCATAATTCTCTGGATATGCTCTGGGGATCAAGGTTGAGGAGACTGAGACCATGGGAAGAAGATTTCCTCAGGTCTTCCTTTAGGGACCCCTTAACCCCCATACCCTGCTTTTTCTCGCAACTGATGGCACAGCTCAGCACCAGCTGAAGCAGCTTGCCGAGCTCTCCAGGGTCTGAGAACTGGCCAATGAGGCTCACATCTGGGAGGTGCTGCTCCAAAATGGGATGTCCTAGGACCTGAGGATTGGTGGGTGAGTGTTAGGAGCTCACAGATTCTTCTCCTCCCAGTACAACCCCCAACTCTATTTACAGTTACTCACATCCTGGGAGTACTCCACCAGGCTCTGTAAGATTGTCTTCAGATTGCTGACCTGAAGAAAGACAAGGAACTATGTCCAGGGTCGCAGAGCGCCCCAGAAGTGGCCAGGCAGCCCTCACCCTGAATCTCTCTACTCCACCCTTTTTGTCCACTTCCCCTGCCAGTCCCTGGTCATGTCATCCTGTTTAGCCCCATTCTCTGTCTGAATGTCTCCTCTCCGAGGTCTGATCTGTCTAGCTGCTGGCTCTTTTTATCCACCTGCTCATCTTGTTCACATGTCCCCAGAATCCAATCACTTCTCACCACGTACCCACCACCCTGTGGCTTTAGTCACTGACATCTCTCCCCAGGGTTACTGCACCAGCCCTGTCTCAGCTTGCACTCTCTTCTCCTCTCCAAGCAGTCAGGGGAGCTTCTTCAAGCCTAAGACAGGTTGTATCTATTCTCTGCTAAAGCCCTTCCTTGACTTTGCTTAGCACTTAAAATTGAATCCACCTCCCTGTCCCAGCCTGCCAGGCCCCTGATGACCTCATACCATTTCATTCCTTTGCTTTCTGTTCTGACTTTTCTATTATTCTTTGATCACTCCAAGCTTGTTCCCAACTTAGGGCCTTTGCATCTGCTGTTCTCTAGCCTTGAATACAATTCCTCCAAATCGTACATGGAAATCAACCCATCAGGAGTAATTGTCCAACAATCCCTGATTGTTCTCACTCATGATCGACTTTATTGCTTTCATACAACTTAATTCCTTTGGAAGTCAACATTTATGTTTGTACATGCAGGTTTTTGTTACTCCTTGCTGCATGGCCAGGCTTGCTCAATAGATGAATAAAAGAATTGTTGGCTGATCACCAGACATCTGTCCCTCTTTCTAACCAGGTCTATCTGATCATCATCCAGGAAATATGTCTAGCTGACCCTTCACTGATCATCTCTTCACAAATCTGTCCCCCAGTCAAGTCCAACTGTCACCTTCAGCCTCCAGTTGGAACCTGGGTCCTCTGAGATGCGCTGAAGCCAGGCCTCGTTGAACCAGGAAGGGTCTCTGGAGGTGAAAAGGTGGGATGAGCTGCTGAGGGACTTTTTTGGGACCCTCCTTTTTAGCCCCACTCACATCTGGTTCAGCACATAGGCTATGGCCAAGCCACTGCTCAGATCCTGGGGGCTGGTACAGGGGGACGGGGCGTGGAACGTCTGCAACTGTGAAAAAGCACAACGAGCAGCATCAGGGCCTGGGATCACCGAACAACTCCCCTTTTGCAGACTTTTCCAGTCAGCAGGAACTTCACACACTTGAACTTAAACAGCTGGACAGGAACTGGCCTGTTCCTCCAGCAAGCCATCTCTTTGGGGAAGTGACCTCTGCTCACCTGGGACCAGAGGAGGTGTGGCCTCATTTCACCACTGTCCCACAAACCTGAGCGATCAGCCAGTGAGAAACCAAATCACCTGGTCCCCACACGCGACGGACGCGTCACGAGGCCAGCTCACCTGTGCCCTCGCCCCACGTGACCCAGCCACGAGGAGGCGGGACCTCACCTGTTCTGTCCACGCAGATATTCTACGTGACAGAGGCGGGTACTCAGGTCAGAGTCCAACAACTCAGCAGGCCGACGACCCCTTTTCTCCTCCCAGCCCCAGGACGAAAAGGTGAATTGAGCCAAGGCCGGGGCTCCTGGGCGAGTAGAACCGGCGCACACCTGTCCCTGGCCCCGCCTCCGACCTACCCAGGTGAACAGAGACCCGCATAGCTCGGCCTTGTCCACGCTCATGGCTCCCGGTCGGATTCGACCCCGGCCACAGAGCCCCGCCACCGCAGCCTGCTCCAGATCTGCTACCAGCGAGCTCCCGCAACCTCGACCTCCCGCTCGGCCTAGAGCGCCGCCCCGTGCCCGCCCCCTAAGTTATGCCCCGCCCTGGGCACGTGATCTTCTCACCGCCCGCTCAATCTTCCAGTGCTGCCATCTTGGGTCCCGTCAGCGTTCGGGCGCCCGCCCAACCACTAGGAGTCAGTGTGGGCCTACCTTGCGCTTCTCTCCTCCACCGGCTCTTTAGAGGGGTGGCGGAGGCCTCAGAATCTAATGTAGAACTACCCTACCTTGTCTTACAAGGGCACTCATATCCCTTCCCTTCAGCTGAAAGAAACTCTGCTGTCTAATCACCATATGATCGGAGCCTTTTTGTGTGCTGGCAAGGGCCAGGCAATTACACATTCTTTGACTTGTAGTCGGGATCCTAAAAGGGTCTGTCTTCCTGGTGGAGGTGATTTAGGAGTTTTGCCCCGGGCAGATAAGGGGACATGGATGTGGTCCTAGGTCGAGGGCAGGATGATTCTGCTAGACCTAAGTCCTGGGTGATGGGCACACTTGCCCATCCTGGATCTGTACTCCACTTGAGCTTTCTCTTTGGTTTCCTCCTGTCTCAGAATCCGGATCAGGCCGCCCGGGTTCCCGAGCCCGCCAGGGGGCGCTCAGACCACAGGAACACGGTCTAGGGGGAAAGCGTGTATTCAACTTGGGACCCGGCAGGAGCGAAGGAGGGGGCTCAAAGGAAAGTGGGAAGAGCCGTTAACAATAACAATCCCAGCCACCATTATTGAGTGCCTACAATATACAGTCTCTGCGCTTCGCGACTTAAATATATAGGCGGCTGAAATTTCCTCAGGACTCGATGTGGCAAGTGGTGTTTTAATTCCTGGTTCACAGGCGAGGAAACAGAGGTTCTGGGTGGACCCGGCTTTTAGAGTACGGGTAAAGCCCAAGCCCGCGCCCTTTGACGTCTGAGTTCCCCGGCAGCCCCTCCCGCGAGGGACTGGTGACATAATGAGCAGTAATTAGATGTTATTAGCTGTGCCCGGAGGGAAGGGCGGGCTCTGCATTGGGGGTGTATCTAGGTCTGAGGGGAGGGGCGCTGATCTCTCCAAGACAGAGTCTGGCTCCTTCGACCCTGCCCCGGAGTGGGTTAGGCGGGACGATCACAGCCTTCTTGCCGCTTCGCACGAACAGTCATTCTACCACGAGACGCGGTGACAGCCGACTCAGATGCTCAGCAGCACGCACGCATGCACGCGCGCGGGGCCTCGGAGCTCGTCTACACCCCCACAACCCCTTCCCACGTGGTTTTCAGCCTTCAGCCCCTGGGAGCTGGGTTGGAGGGGGAATAGAGGGGAAGGAGACAAGGGCCGGCAGGCTGTGCTTGCTGACTTCCGGACTGGGTTTCCTTTAGGCAGGCGTGGGAACCGCTGCCGCTGACCTCCACATGCTTCATTCACTAGAGGGTGCTGCCAATAGGGGGAAACGGGGCCATCCTGGCCCAGGGTAGAAGTGGAAGGTGAACCAACAACTAGGGCTGTTTCTAAACAAGGATGGGGGGTGGAGGGAGGGAGTATTTGTGAGAAGACCTGGTCGCCCAATGTTTAGGGATACGCTGGAACCACCAAATATCTGGGATGGGGACCCAAATGTTCACAAAAGCCACAGAGATCTTGATGTTTAGGCGGAACCTGGGAATCCAAACATTTGGAATATGGACCTGAATTGTTCTAATGTTCTGTGATAGTATGGACATTCTAGATATCAAGTGGTTCAAATCTCTATGTTTTTTAATGTTCATTTTATTGATTTCAGAGAGAGAACATCAGTCTGTTCCTGTATGTGCCCGAACCAAGGATGAAACCTGCAACCTCTGCGCTTTGGGATGATACTCTAACCAACTGAGCTATCTGGCCAGGGCACAAATCCCCATATTTAAGAAAAGGTCCAGATGCCATCATTTTGGGGAAGGAACCACAGTCCTCCTTTGGGGGCTTAGGAATCTCATGTTTGGAGCGAATGGAAGCTCTGATGTTGGCAAAGAGCAGTAATAAGAGCAATAATTGCTATAATGCGATGTAGGATGTCACTGCTAGGAGATCCAAGTACCATCAATAAAATAGGTCAAAGGCCCTCATTTTAGGGCAGGGACTCTATATTGGGGGAAGATACAACCCCCATTTTTAATGAAGGAAGTCCCAAAAGTTTGGGGGAGTTTGGAGGCCCCCATTACATAGAACAGAATGTGTAGGTCTCCTCTAGCAGCCCCCAGCTGGCTTGGGGACCTACCCCCTCCTGTTTCCAGGAACAGCTGGGCCCAGTCTGGGAAGTACTGCTGGGAACTGGGTGACTCAACCCCTCCCTGCGGCCACAGCTGGACCCCCGCCCGCACTTTCTGGTCTTCACATCTGGGCATAGACCCAGTCATGAGGGCTGGGATGTGGACCCTGGTTTCATCTATTGGAGGATAGTGCCCATTCCCCAGAGCTTACCACAGCCATAGGGTGTACCCCATGCCACATACCATGGGGGATTCTGACAAGTCCTCTACACTCCAGATACTGACATTCCTCCCCAGGAACTCCCATCTTGTCCCCCTCCTCTTGACTGTGTGTCTGAGTCCTTGTGAAGTGTACTCACATTTATGTAGGTATAAGATAATGCGATGATGTATCTGTGATTGTATGCACTTGGGTGTGTGTGTCTGCATCCACCTATGTCTTGGTGTATCTTGGGGCCCTGGGAATTTATGCAACAGGCTTTCTCTGTGTGATTTCGTGGTGTGTGGGATGGGGATACTGTCAGGGACTGGGGCACATGCTCTCTATATGGGGCAGGGAGAGGGCTCTAGCTGAGCCAGTGACCCATCGCTCAAGCCAGCAACCATGGGATCATGTCTATGATCCCACACTCAAGCTAGACGAGCCCAGCACTCAAGCTGGCAACCTAGGGGTTTTGAACCTGGTTCCTCAGCATCCCAGGTTGACACTATCTATTGCACCATCGCCTGGTCAGTCTACTTTTTACTGACCTGTGGTGGCACAGTGGTTAAAGTGTAAACCTGAAATGCTGAGGTCACTGGTTCGAAACCCTGGGCTTGCTTGGTCAAGGCACATATGGGAGTTGATGCTTCCTGCACCTAACCCCTTCTCTCTCCCCTCTCTAAAATGAATTTTAAAAATTATTAAAATATCTTAATTATTTTACTTTAAATATGAGAGAAATAAGTGTCAGTTCCACTTAGTTGTGTATTTTTGGTTGATTCTCGTATATGCCCTGACTGGGGATCAAACCCACTATCTTGGTATATTGAGACTATGCTCTAACCAACTGAGCTACCCAGCCAGAACTACTTGTATCCTTTTTTTTTTTTTTTTTACAGGGACAGAGAGAGAGAGTCAGAGAGAGGGATAGAT
Source organism: Rhynchonycteris naso (assembly GCA_037038555.1). NCBI lineage: Eukaryota > Metazoa > Chordata > Mammalia > Chiroptera > Emballonuridae > Rhynchonycteris > Rhynchonycteris naso. Next base: position 23,858,950 of record CM073003.1, read on the forward strand.
AGGGATAGACAGACAGGAACGGAGAGAGGTGAGAAGCATCAGTCATTAGTTTTTCGTTGCTGTTGCAGCACCTTAGTTGTTCATTGATTGCTTTCTCACATGTGCCTTGACCGCGGGCCCTCAGCAGACTGAGCAACCCCTTGCTGGAGCCAGCAACCTTGGGTCCAAGCTGGTGAGCTTTGCTCAAGCCAGATAGGCCCGCGCTCAAGCTGGTGACCTCCGGGTCTCGAACCGGGGTCTTCTGCATCCCAGTCTGACGCTCTATCCACTGCACCACCGCCTGGTCAGGCTGTATCCTTCTTTGTGTGAGAAGTATGTCACAATCGGTACCTCAGTATGGCTGTAGGTCATGTTTCTGTGACTGTATCCTACTTTTTATCCATCATATACCTTTCTGTGATAGTGTTACCCTGTCATATGTTCTCTTGGTTTGTCCATGTCTCCACAATATGGACAATATGGATGTTCTTGTATGTGGCCTTTGGGTTTATCTCTGTGATCCTACTTTACATTTGTGATGACTGTATGACAGCAGCATGATGTCTTGATATCCAAGACTTTGTGTCTTACTTTGTCTTTGTGTGTGTGTGTGTGTGTGTGTGTGTGTGTGACAGAGAAAGTGAGAGCGATAGGAACAGACAGGAAGGGAGAGATGAGAAGCATCAATTCTTTGTTGTGGCACCTCCCTTGTTCATCAATTGCTTTCTCACATGTGCCTTGACCAGGGGCTACAGCAGAGCAAGTGACCCTTTGCTCAAGCCAGTGATCTTGGGTTCAAGCCAGGGACCATGGGCTTATATCTATGATCCCACATCAAGCCAGTGAGGGATCAAGCCTGCAACCTCCGGGTTTCAAACCTAGTTCCTCCGCTTCCCAGTCAGACTCTGTATCCACTGTGCCACCACTTGGTCAGACTGTCTTACTTTGTCTTGATGGTGATGATGTAGCTTTATCAGAATGCCTGTATATGTGACCTGTGTTATGAAGATGGCCCTGCCTGTGTCCCCACCACAAACAGTGGGTGATAGATGTGCCTGTGTTACTATCTGTGTCTCCCTATGTATGTGTCCATGTGACCCCCATCCCTTTCACTGCAGGACTGGCTGAACTAGTGAAGGTTTGTGCCAGCATGTAGCAGGTGTATCCTGTATTCATGTAACACTGGGTCCTTGGAGTTTGTGACGTGTGTGTGTGTGTGTGTGTGTGTGTGTGTGTGTGTGTGTGTGTACAGAACTGAGCACTCAGTGCAACTGTGCACAGAGATACATCCTGCCTCTCTCTCCTGGGAAGACACCCTACTGGCGCTGCAGGGGTGTGTGCGTTGTGCGTGACGTGACGTGAGGCACGACAGGGGTCGCTGCGTGCGTGGAACCCGACGCAGTCGTGCGTGCGAGCGCGAGGAACATGGGATGGGCTAGTTGCGTGAGCGTGATCGTGCTTGTGGGGGGTGGGGGGGAGCGCAGGGTACAGAGCCTTAGGGCAAGGATGAAACTCGGTGGGGAGGGGGTGCCGTTAACCCCTTCCTGCCCAACCCGAAACTTGTGGCCCCTCAACAGAATGCAGGGGCTTCCCCAGCTCTTGAGTGCAGTCCCTTCTGGGGGAGGAACCCCCACCGAATGAGGCCCTCCCCCTAGTTACCCTGGGAACTGGAGCTTCCCGAGTGGCGGCCCGTGCCCCCTTCCCTGCTCTCCTGCTCTTCCTTCAGCTCGGTTGTCTGCTTGTCTGCAGGTCTCTCACTTCCTGCTCCCGGTGTCTGAGGAAGGGGACTGGGGTCAGTGAGGCCCTGGCGTAAGTGACTCAGGCCAGCCCGGTGGTCTCCTGACCTTAACAGACCTTGCTACCCCTTTTCTGCCCCTGTGACTCACCCCTCTCGGCTTTCCCCGTGTGACTCAGGCCCCTGGGGAGGGGGACTGTGAACTCTGAGACCCCTCAAGGCGGAGCTGAGAACCAACTTCTCCGGGGCTTCGTGCTCCAGGAGAGGGGAGTTTCTTCAGCAGGGGTATAGGGTGGGTGGTAGTGTCGACAGTTACCTGGCCCTAGCCAAGGTCACTAGCGTGTTCACCCCTCAACCCAGGCGCCCAGCCCTACCCCCACAGCCCACAGGAAGTTTTGGCAGAGCCTGTCGTGGCGATGAAACGGTTAAAGCCGTTTTCTTATTCATTTCATCCAGGGGCCCCTTTTGACTCAGAACAAGCTGGGCGCCCCCTTGAGCTGAGCCTCTTGGGGGCCTAGGTTCAACATGAACCATTTTTAGAGAGAGAAAAGGTCTGGTTGGGAGTCTTGGGTAGCATATCCAAGAACTGGGCTCAGTTTCCCCATCAGGAAATGGAGAATAAGTATGTCTGGCTTATTATGCCATTATGGAGATTAGGTGAATAATAGATGAGACTCTGCATCCAGAGCTGGGCACAGGAGCAGGAAGGGGTCTTGGCCCACACAGAAGGACCCAGGCTCTTCCTGTCTCTCAAGCCTAAGTGTCAGGATGTCAAGCAGAAGCAATTCCTTAATGGAATGGGCAGGCCTACCCCACCCAGGCAATCCAAGGCCTTGGGGTTCATCCTGTCCACCCCCTGCCTGGGGCAGGCACCCAGGAAGTGAGAGGCGGGACAGGAATGAGGCGGAACCTGTTGGGCCTGTCGCCTCCCCACCCCCACCCTCATTCTGGGGCCCTGACAGAGCCCCCACGCTTCAGCCCCACCCCCCTGCTGCCCTGGACTTCTGGGTCCTGACCCAAGGGTGGCCCGAGGGAGGGGATGTTGGCAAAGACAGCGTCTAGGGAACATCCTGTGGACTGCTGGCTGGACAGACCAGACGGGAGGGTCAACCCCTCCCAGGCAGGGCAGAAGTCGGTTAGGGGCAGAGTAAACATGGTCCAGGGTGGCCAGACTTGGGAAAGGTGGCAAGCAATATACACATACAAACTCCTGTCATTCTGGCCACAGAGAGACTGCCAACCTGGGACACACTGGCAGCGTCGGAAACACATCTGGGCAAGGTGACCCAGTGACAGCTGTCTAACACAGACACAGTGATAGAGCAGACTCAGGAGCAAGACTGAAATCTGTTAAACACACAAAGCCATCAGCAGGCCAGAAGCATGCAGGAAGGGTGAATGTGGCAAGGATAAATCAACTTGGCACACAGGCAAGATGGGCAGAATGCCACACAAGCACAGAAATATATTTAGGTAAGCACAAAGCCTAACTTATCTAGTGGCATGGTCACACACACGCTGAGACCAATGTGACAATGCCAGAAATACACAGACAACTGTGCATCAGACATGAGCAGGCAATGCATGCACGTTGATAGACTCAGAGGGAGGGACAGTCACTTTCAGCACAGGTGCCTCAAGAGTTGTATGAGAGGTGTCCAGACACACAAGACAAAGTAAAATGTGTGCATGCATGCACACATACACACACACACTAGCAAGACCACGACCTCAAAAAAATACTTAGTCCCTGAACAGATAGCTCAGTTGGTTAGAGCTTGTCCCCAAACACAAAGGTTGTGGGTTCAATCCCTGGTCTGGGTACATACTAGAACAGATTGATGTTTCTACCTCTCTCTCTCCCTCCCTCTCTCCCTAAAGTCAAATAAAGTTTTTTTTTAATTAAAAAATTTTTTAAAGACTTTATTCATTTTAGAGAGAAGAGAGAGCAGGAAGCATCAACTCCCTTATGTGCTTTGACTGGGCAAGCCTGGGGTTTTGAACCAGCAACCTCAGAGTTCCCGGTAGACACTTCATCCACTGTGCCACCAAAAATCAGGCCCCTAAAGTCAATAAATAAATTTTTTTAAAAAGATACTCAGAAAAAAAAGAGAAAAACATAAACCTATGACAAGCTGGATGGAGAGGAAACATATACCATGACAGGGAGCTCCCCCCACACACACACAGTTGCACACACACTCCGAAGGCTCCAAGGGACACCAAGACTTACAGATACACACTACCTCATTGGTAACATTTATATATCAGACCTGCTGACAGATGGGACAAATGGAAGAAGACAAACTGACATGTTCACACACATGGTCTGGCCAGTCACATTAAGCACAAAGAGGCACAGCCAGATATTCATAAACACATTGGCGGAGAAACACACTGACAGAACCTGTTGGCTAGTACACACACACACACACACACAACCAGCCAGAGTTCACAGAAACACATAGACTAGCCACAGAACTCACTAAAACACAAATACACACGGTTTATAGACAGGGTAGTTAGACATTCATAAACACAGTGACACAGAGACACCCCCCCACACACACACACACACCAGCCACAGACCTCACACACACACAGACCTCACACAGGCAAGCCATGGACCTCACACACACAAACACACATACACACCAGACAGGAATAGATTAGCCATATGAACTCCAAAACAACACAGGTATATAGGCCAGCCACATGCAACTGATTCCATGGACCATACATACATACCCACCAATCCTCCTACAAAACAGACAGACCCTACACAGCCCTGCAGGGTTGGGCCAACACACAGACACATGCACTGGGAAACAGGCCTCACACACATTCTCACATGCCCTGACAGGCCAGTCATTTGCAGACCCACAGCTGACCAGAAACACAAGCTGCTGGACCATGCTGAGGTACTGTGGAGTGCTGGGCTGCCCAATCTGTCTCTGTGTGCCCCTGCCCAGATCCCCACACTTCCTCTCTCCAAACATTACCCAGACTTCCCTCCCTCCCTACTATTTGTCACTTCCTGGGAGGCCTGGCTCAGCTGCCTCAGTCCCTGGTGGGCCTGTTTTCTCAGCACATCCCCTGTAAAGGGGGCAACCAGAATCAGCCAGGCCCAGGCCCCCCAAGACCTCACCAACAGTGTGTGTGGTGGGGAGACAGAAGTAGTTTTATGGGAAACTCCCCTCATGCCCAGCTGAGTCAGCCTGAGGAGACAGCCTCTCCTTCCTGCTTCCAAGAAAACCCAGCAGCTTCCTCTCCAGCAAAGGGGGTGAGGGACCCCCAAACCACATATGTGGGGGAGGGAGGTAGCTGACAGGCCAGGAGTTCCTGAGGGAGGACCTTTGTGATTCTCAGTCTCTTCCTGCCCAGCTGCCTGTCCACACCCAAGGGCAGGGACACGGACGTTGGGTGCTATGACTTGTGGGTTCTTGCCCTAGCCTGCCCACTGGCTGACTCACTTGCAGCCCCCTGCTCAGTTTCCTGGTGAGGGCCCCACTGGTCAGTAAGCCAGGGGGAGGGGGTCACCAGACTATTTTAATAAGGAGAAGTCCCTCATGGCAAAGCTGAAAGCCCCAGAGATACCCGTGGGTGGGGGTAGGTGAACTTCCCCCTTATCCCATTCCCACCCCAGGCCCTGGGCCCCTGGGCATGGGGGAAGCCTGGGCACAGAGTCCTCCTCCAGATGCTGGTCTGGAGCACAAGGGTTGGGCAGTCACCAGCTGCATCTGGGCACCCAGGCCAAAAGTGGGAGGGGGCTATCCTCACACCCTTCTCACTGGGGCCTTGGCGCCAGTGGGGCTGCATGAGGGGGTGGTGCCCAGGCCACAAGGGTGAGACTGGCAGGGGCCTGGAACCGGCTGTACCAGCTGGGCTGTGCCCCACCCTCTCTGGCTGGCCCATTCCCCACCCCCTGCTCAAACAGCCATGAAGAGTGCATGGAGCCACCCAAACCCACTCCAACATGCTGACCTGTCCCCTCACCCACTAGCACCCCTCCACCATGTGCCTAACTCCATTTCTCTCCAAGTTAAAGAAGACCCTACACGAAAGGGCCTACAAAGCTTGGCATACAGTAGGTCTGTATAAAAGCCTCTCTGCCTGTGATTATCCACAGTATAGTGGCTGATGTTCTGGAACCAGACAGCTCAGGTTATATCTCAACTCCAGCACTTATAGCTGTGGGACATCAGACAAGTTTTTAAACCTTCCTGTGCCTCAGTTTTCTCATCTGTTAAATGGGGATACACAGCATGTATTTTGCTGGGTGTTGGAAGCAGGCAATTAGTTACTCTACTTAAACCACTCAGAAGAGTACCCAGCCCATGGCAAGAGCCATGTAAGTGTTAGCTATTAAAATAATTATTATTGTTTCTCAGTCTGTCTGCCTATCTTAAGTGTCATTGCTGTCTGTCTACATGATGCTAACCCTGCTCCCAGTTTGTCTTTCTGGCCATCTCTCCCTCCCCTGACCTCCAGCCCCATACATCCACTTTTCCTTGCTGGGTCCTTACCCTTCATCTCCACCCCCTCTGGGCCAGCCTCATGGTTCTCTAAGACTTCCTTAGCCTGGCCAGCCTCAGCACTGGCCAGGGCTGACTCATTGTGGCCTCCTGGCCAATGGGACCTGCAGGTTGGCTTCCTGAGATGCTACCCTCTGGCCAGGCCTGCCCAACCCCCCAACCCTGCCCACTGCACCCCCGCAGGGTCCTGGCCAGATGTCAGCTGCAGTTATTAGCATGGGCGGGAGACACAGGCCTTGGCAGCATGCCTGCCAGACTCAGCGGCCACTGGAATCTCCCTTGAGCCTGGGGCGGGGGAAGGGAGCAGTTCATGCTAGGGGAGGTGGGAAGGGGGCACCCAGGGGTCACAAGTACCTCCAAAAACCAAGGACAGGGATGCCCCCAGCTTCTTCTGGGACCTTCCTCCCCAATGCCATTGCTCTACTGGACTTCCCTCTGCCCCCACATAGCTCAGTTTCTCTTTCACCTCTTTCATTTTCCTTCTCTCTCCCACACTTGGTGAGTTCTGTACCTGCCCTACAAAGGCTGGCTAGCCCCATCCCTCAGCAGCTCTCTACCCTAAAGAAACTTCCATTGTTCAAGAAGATAGAGGCATTTCTTTGAAAGGAAGAGAGACTCAGCTTAACACCTCCTGTTCTAGTGGCTTACATCTTAACTGTTTGGAAGTCCCACCTTAAGCCTAACTACAAGCCTCACATATAAACCCACCCAGTCCTTGCTGGGGAAGGGCTTCTAGGGTCCCCTAGCTTCTCCCCTTGGATTTTCAGGTCCCTTCTGACTGGAGGGTAGCCCTCAAATAGAGATACCCTGGGTAGAGAGGTAAAAAAAAAAAACCCTCCCGCCAGGTATTCTGGATGGTACTAGGGGACCTTGCCCACAAGAGTGAGTGAGGGGGAACCCCAGCCCCTAGGGGTGTTTGTGGGGAGGGGCCCTAGATCTCCAGGCAGAAAGGATGGGTTCTCCGTCCGAAGGAGGGGGCAGCCGTGCTAACCCGCCCAGGCGCCAGGGACGCCTCCAGGCATTGGCCCGCCCCCCTCCACGCCCCGTGGGGCCGGGGGCGAAGTCCGACCCAGGCCCGCGGGCAGGCGGGGACCTGCCAGGGTGGGTCGGGCCGGGCCGCCAGACCGGGCTAGGCTTGGCAGGACGCAGCCCTAGAGCAACTAGGTGGGGCCGGGCCAGGCTGCCGTGAGGGCTCCGGGGGCGGAGGCTGGGGCTGGTCGGGACTAGCAGTCAGGGGCCCGGGCGCGCCCTAGGACCTGGCAGATACCCGGGTTCCCGGCTCCAGGCTGGGGGCCAGGAAAGCGCTGTCCCCACCCCTTCCTGTGCCCTTATATGGGCGTCGGAGACTCCCGGGACCAGCCCCGCCCCCAGCTAAGCTCCGACTCCGGCCTGTTGCCGCGGTGACTGGGATCCGCTCCCGGTAGGTTCCCCTCTGTCAAGCTAGTGGAACCGTCCCCAGACTGCCTGACTACAAGATCACCCGCGGACACCGCGGGCTGAACCATTGCTGGGGGGGGGCACGGTGCCTGGATGCCTCGGAAGCTGGGCGTGTTCCGCGAACCGCTGCCTTCGCAGGGGTCCAACGCCTCTGTTCCTCTTCCTAGGCGCAGAACCCCGCCGGACTCAGGGTGGGGTGAAAGGTCCCAGAGGATCCGAGTGACGGAGACAGGGCCGGGCTCCTTCCCCTAGGGCTGTTGCCACACTTCCTGCCGCGGAGCTCTTCCCCAGCCTGTTTCTAAGGAAGGAGTGGGGTTGGGCGACCGCTCCCCGGCCTTCGGGCTGGGTCCAGGCACCAGGAACTGACGCCATGTCAGTCAAGCCTAGGGTTACTGGGGAGGGCTTTGGGATGGGGATAATGTATAAAGCACCTATAGGTCACTCATAAGAGGGGGCGCCAATCATGGAAGATCCAGCAGTCCAGTTCCTCAGGATCGTCAAAGACCCTTTCTCCCCTCTTGTCTCAGCCGGGTGCCCTCTGTCATTATCATCTCAGCTCTGAAGGTGTGTCCCGACCCTTCTAATTCTCCTTGATCAGGGCTTCGCAGATGACCCCAGTAACCCCAAGCTGTGACAGTGTTATCTTCTACCCCACATATTTTTCCTCACTTAGTGTACCCCAGGATCCTCATTCACTTTCTGCATATCTAGATTTCCCTTCCCATTTATGGGGGATCCTCAGCCTCTCCCATGGACTTCACAATCCTTATTTTTTTCAAAATGGGTCCTCAAGCCCCTCTCTGTATATTTTCATCCCACCACTTTTCCTGGGCTCAGTTCCTCCCATGAAAATTCCAGTCCCTCAACCCTCTGTATTAATTTCTGATTCCGGCATCCTCTTAGTCCTTTACCATTTACCCAGCTAAACCCTTCCATTTTTCTTTTATGGGGTTTCCCAGAGTATTCATAGCCCTCCAGCTCCTCTAGTATACTATAGGTCCCTCAGACCTCCTCTGTACAACTTACCCCCCTCCACACACGCGCGCGCGCGCATACACTTGCTCTGTACCAGTTCCTCGTGTCCCTCACCGCGTATTACAAGGGTATATCGTAGCCTTCGCTGGAGCCCCTCCCTGTGTGTCTCGGAGTGTTCATGCATCCCCTACCTAGCGCGCACCAGGGTCCCTTGAGCCCCTCCCCCTGCAGCCTCGCCAAACCACCCAGCCCGTGGCCGCTGTTTACAAGGACACGCGCTTCCTGACAGTGACGCGAGCCGCCTCCTCCCCTTCCCCACGCTCCAGGTGGGGGGGGTGCGGGGGCCCGGTTCGCGCGACGGCCAATCCTAGCACACTTCCGCAGCTGACACTCGCGGTATAAAGGCGTGTGGCTCTGGCAGAGCGGCTGGGACCTTGAGCGCGGCAGGCCATCATAGGAGCCAGCAGGGAGCGGGAAGCTGGTGAAACGACACCAAAAAAGCGAGCGCGCCAGAGAGGGTCGGAGGAGCTACCGCACAGAGCTTCCGCGCACCGCGGCCAGCTGGCCTTTCCCGGCCGGTGCCAGCGCCCAGGATCGCGCTTCCAGACATCTAGTCCAGCCACCGCCGAGGACAGCGCGCCGCTCACAGCTGAAAGGTCCGGGGCGGCCCCACAGGGACCACCCCCCCTCCCAACCGCCCGGGCCGCCCGGATGTGCACTAAAATGGAACAGCCTTTCTACCACGACGACTCATACGCAACAGCGGGATACGGCCGGGCCCCGGGCGGCCTCTCTCTACACGACTACAAACTCCTGAAACCCAGCCTGGCGCTCAACCTGACCGACCCTTACCGAGGTCTGAAAGCACCTGGAGCTCGGGGCCCGGGCCCAGAGGGCAGCGGTGGTGGCAGCTATTTTTCAGGCCAGGGCTCGGATACTGGCGCGTCGCTCAAGCTCGCCTCATCAGAGCTGGAGCGCCTGATCGTCCCCAACAGCAACGGCGTGATCACGACGACGCCTACACCCCCAGGACAGTACTTTTATCCTCGCGGGGGTGGCAACGGTGGAAGTGCGGGGGGCACAGGGGGCGGCGTCACCGAGGAACAGGAGGGCTTCGCCGACGGCTTTGTCAAAGCCCTGGACGACCTGCACAAGATGAACCACGTGACGCCCCCCAACGTGTCCCTGGGCGCCAGCGGGGGAGGCCAGGCAGGGCCCGGGGGTGTCTTTGCCGGCCCAGAGCCTCCTCCCGTCTACACCAACCTCAGCAGCTATTCCCCAGCCTCTGCGCCCTCCGGAGGCGCCGGGGCCGCCGTCGGGACCGGCAGCTCGTACCCGACGGCCACCATCAGCTACCTCCCACACGCGCCGCCCTTCGCTGGTGGCCACCCAGCGCAGCTGGGCTTGGGCCGCGGTACCTCCGCCTTCAAGGAGGAACCGCAGACGGTGCCAGAGGCGCGCAGCCGCGACGCCACGCCGCCAGTGTCCCCCATCAACATGGAAGACCAGGAGCGCATCAAAGTGGAGCGCAAGCGGCTGCGGAACCGGCTGGCGGCCACCAAGTGCCGGAAGCGGAAGCTGGAGCGCATCGCACGCCTGGAGGACAAGGTGAAGACACTCAAGGCCGAGAACGCGGGGCTCTCGAGCACCGCTGGCCTCCTCCGGGAGCAGGTGGCCCAGCTCAAACAGAAGGTCATGACCCACGTCAGCAACGGCTGCCAGCTGCTGCTTGGGGTCAAGGGACACGCCTTCTGAGTACCCCTTCCCCGTACGGACATCTCTCCCCCCCCCCCCCAGCCTGGACAGCTGGGCGCACGCCTCCCACAGGGCGAGCGGGCAGGCGGTGGGTACCGGCCCCTAGTCATGGGGGCGCCGAAAACCACACTGGACTTATGCCCGCCCGCTCTGCGCCCAGTCCTTCCACCTCGTTTACAATCCCCCCTTCTACAGTTTAAAAAAAAATTCTTTTTTCTGCTGGAAACGGACTCGATTCATATTGAATATAATATATTTGTGTATTTAATAGGGAGGGGAGGAGGGGGCGATTGCGGCGGAGCTGGCCCCGCCGCCTGGTACTCAAGCCCGCGGGGACACTGGGGAGGGGACCCCCGCCCCCTGCTCTTCCCTCTGCACCGTACTGTGGATAAGAAACACGCACTTGGTCTCTAAAGAGGTTATTTTAAGATGTGTTCGTGTGTGTGTGTGTGACTTTTTATTGAAATTATTTAAGTAAAAAAAAAGTTCTTTATTAATTTCTGTTGTCTTTTTTTCCAAGCCGGGCGGGAGGAGGGAGTAGAGTACTGAGATGTACCCGCCCCATTGCTGTTTGTGACTCGCTTCGGTATCTGTCCCCTCGGCAGGTCTACAAAAGCATCTCGCGATTCCAGCCTGGGTGTCCAATCCCATTTAGCATTCCTTGATCTAGGGCGGGAGCACAGTCAGCCTCTGGACACCTAGGGGCAGGACGCCAGGGGCGATATATGTAGTGCGCAGACGCGGCCCCGCCTAGCCGCGCGCCGGGGCTTTCCCCGCTGACGCAACGGAAGCGCTGCCCATATATGGGCGGATTCTGCCTAGTGACGCGACAGCGGTCTCCGGGCAGATTCCGGGAATCCCCTCCCCCGCTCTGCCCGGCAAGGGCCTCGGCGCCCGGAAGGAGGCCGGGATTTTCCCTGGCGGCGACTGCCGGGGCCTGGAAAGCCCCAGGGCTGGGTCCAGAGCGTCCGCGGTGGGCGGGCCGCACTCCTGGGTCCAGGGAGCCACCCCCAGAGCCTTCCTTCTCTGGCTGGCGCCCCGGGCTCGCCGCGCCCACGCTGTCTGACCTGACCCAGGTGGGGGGGTTGCTGCTGCCTGCGGGTCCTTGCCATTGCGGTCCCCCTCTTCCCGCCAGGAAGGGCGGCACCCGCCTGCCAGTTTCCCCTCCTGGTGCCAGGCCATGATGGGGGCGACTGCCAGGTCTTGTTCTGCCGGGGCGTCTGCTCTGTCTTCTTCCCCCGCAGTTCGCGCCCTCCGAGGGGATCAGGCTGGAAGTAATCAGAACAGTAGAGAAACCAGGCCACAGGGGCAGGATAGACCAGACACTTCATTGATTCATTTATAAATTACTAAACAACTGGCCCTGGGGATACAGCCTGTATCACAGCAGGTAGACAGAAAATAAACAAGGAAACATGATTCTGAGATGGTAAGTGCTAGGAAGAGAAGACACAAGTCAAAGTGGTAGTGATGGGGCAGGAGAGATGAGCTGCTGTGGAGAATGGATTGGGAACATGGACCTTTAATGAGACCAGATTTAAAGAATCCTAGCGCTGAGAAATCCTGGGTAACAGCATTCTGGGCAGAGGGAACACATGAAGTTCCCGTGGCCAGAACAAGATCAGTCTGTTAAAGAACAATCGTAAGAAGCTAGTGTGCCTGAAGTGGAATAAACCAGGAAGGTGGAAATGAGGTCAGGGAAGAGTACACGGCCTTGGGGAGAAGTGTAGATAAAATCCCAAGGCTGAGATTATTGACTTTGGTGGATATTCGGCTGGACAGCAATATTAATAATGGGCTTATGGGTTTAAGAAACTTGTTTATCCTTTTGAAGGAAATGGGGACTCAAGAGTGGCAAGGCCACCTGCTTGGACATATAGAACTTCAAACTGCATTTATGGGAAAATTGCCTTGCTCAACACTTGCCTCCCAGTGCAGGGGCTAATAGGCAGCCCTTCTAACTTGCAATGGGACAGAGCTTGCCCTCTGCATATAGCTAGACTGATTACCCACTCTTGACTCTGCTGACTGGGTCTGCACTCTTTCCCATAAGACTGGACTCTTCTTCTAGGCCCATTAACCCATTGCAGTAACCATTCACTGGGCCCTGAGTTTTACATCCTTTTTTTTTTTTTAATTTTAATTTATTTTTAGCCAGAGACAGTAACAGCAATCCTTTCCTGTAAGTACCCTGACCTGGGACTGAACCAGTAAACCTGGCAACCTCTGGCCTGCTCACTGCTTTAACCAACAGAGCTATTGGGCCAGGGCTACATACTTTTTTTTTTTTTTTTTCAATTTTATTTATTGATTTTACAGGGAGAGAGAGATAGATAGGGACAGACAGACAGGAACAGAGAGAGATGAGAAGCATCAATCATTAGTTTTTCGTTGCCGTTGCAACACCATAGTTGTTCATTGATTGCTTTCTCACATGTGCCTTGACTGCGGGCCTTCAGCAGACTGAGCAACCTCTCGCTGGTGCCAGCGACCTTGGGTCCAAGCTGGCGAGCTTTTTGCGCAAGCCAGATGGGCCCACGCTCATACTGGCGAGCTCGGGGACTCGAACCTGGGTCTTCCGCATCCCAGTCTGATGCTTTATCCACTGCGCCACTGCCTGGACAGGCTTTATTTTTATCTTTTAACATGCATGGTGATGTGTGTTGGTTGCCTTTATTCCCATTTACCTGAAGAAGAAAACCAGGAAGTATCACATCTTTTTTTTAATGTTCTATTTGTTTTTTTAAATTTATTTTTATTTTATTCATTTTAGAGAGGAGACACAGAGTGAGAGAGAGAAAGGGGGGAGGAGCTGGAAGCATCAACTCCCATATGTGCCTTGACCAGACCAGTGCAGTTTTGAACTGGCGACCTCAGCATTCCCAGGTTGACGCTTTATCCACTGCGCCACCACAGGTCAGTCCACATCTCTTCTTTATTGACTTTTAGAGAGGAGAGGGAGGAAGCATCAACTCTTGCATGTGCCTTGACCAGGCTAGCCCAGAGTTTTCTAACTGGTGAACTCAAGTGTTCCAGGTGGGTGTTTTATTCACTGTACCACCATAGGTCAGGCATAACATCTAATTTTTTTTTTTTAAGATTTTATTTCATTTTAGAGAGGGGAGATAGAGGGAGATAAATAGTGGGAGAGAGAGAAGTGGGGAAGAATAGGAAGCATCAACTCCCCTATATGCCTTGACTAGGCAAGCTCAGGGTTTCGAACCAGCGACCTCAGCATTCAAGGTCGACACTTTATCCACTGCATCGCCATAGGTCAGGCCGTCACGGCTCTTAAAACATTTTAATCCAGGCTTACTAATGGCAGTGTGGCAAAGACTGCCTTGCAAGGCCAGGTTCAGGAACATTTTCCTGGAATAGAGGCAAACAGCACCCAAAGTTCCCTTAAGGCTAAAATGAGAAAAAGCAGTGAACATGATAAGACTGCCACCTTGTGGTAGAGATAAGTAACTACAGCATCTGTTTCTCAGGCCAGACCTTGGTGTAAAAGGGAAGTGGTGGGGCAGACAACAGATTACACCAACAGAGACTCACATCTATCCCTAATACTTTATTGATCACCTCTAGGCCTGTGCCCGGTTGAGAAGCTCCAAGGATGGGTCACCATTCACCACTCAGCTAGGAATATGAGAAGGCTTTGGCCTAGTCCTTCAAGGTCACATACTGTGGAATATGAAGGGGCAGGTCTGGCCTTTTCTGGGCCAGTATGGGGCTCCCAGTGAGCCCAAGTTTGGCTCCCATCTGCCAGTCTAGTTGTGTTTGGAGAAGTATTCCTTGCTGTCATCCACATTGGGCTTGATTGTGTCACTGCCTGGCTTCCAGCCAGCGGGACAAACTGTGGGAAGACACAAGGATGCACTTGTGAAGTTACAGCCCCATATTCAAGGTAAGGCAGCAGTGAGAGGTAAAGTGAGATCCCAAGTTGAAGAAGCCCATAACCAAGTGGTCCAGGCCCACTGCATGTTGACTGAAGTACCCAGACCCAGGTGTAGAATTTTGTGGCTGATCTTTTCTTTCTCTTTTTCATGTAAACTTTTATTTATTAATTTTTGGAGAGAGAGAGGAAGGGAAAGAGGGAGAGCGACATTGATTTATCATTCTACTTATTGATGTATTCATTGGTTGATTCTTGCATATATTCTCTGACCAAGGATTGAACCTGCAACCTTGGCACTTCGGGATGATGTATTAACCAACTGAGCTACTTAGCCAGGGCCAACATTTTTATTTCTTTTTGGCCTCTTTAGTCCCATCTTATTCCGTCAGCCCCACCACCCCTACTAGACTCTGAGAAACTATGGTCAGGCTGTGCACTCCACCCAAGAAGTTACTCTGATCCAACTAATTTTATCCAAGCATGCCTTGGCACACGCCTTCTCAAATACCTTCTCTATAGATTTTTATTACCTCCTGGTTCCCCACCCTCATATTAGCATGTCTCCTCCACCAGACTAGAAACTTCCTGCAGATAAAGCCCTAAGTTGAATCTTCTCTGGAACGCTTACATCCATGTCACGCAGCTGATAAAGCAGGCAGTGATTGTCTACATGAGTGACAGAGAGGGGCTGCTTGTGTACCCACCTGTGAATACATGTGAACATGTGTCCACTCACCTTCCCCATGCTCATCTGTGTACTGGAAGGCCTGGACCAGCCGCAGAGCCTCATCCACAGAGCGCCCCACTGGCAGATCATTGACAGTGATCTGGCGAAGGACACCCTTTCCATCAATGATAAAGAGGCCCCTGAAGACATAAGCATTCATAGTGAAGAGCCGGGAACTCCCGCTGGCAGGGGACGGGAGAGATCACCATCTCCCTGCCAGCCACAGGACTGGGGACAGAAAGGGCATCGTACAAGAGTAAGTATTCCCTTCACCTTGAGGATGGGGAACCCCCAAAGGGTCCCACAATACCTGTAAGCAATGCCCTCATCTTCCTTCAGCACGCCATAATCATGGGACAAGCTTCTGGTTACATCAGCCAGCAGAGGGATGTTTAGGGGGCCCAAGCCTCCCTCCTTCCGGGGGGTGTTAATCCTGGGGGTGGGGGAAACAGAGCAGGGACCTCAGAATGCCTGGCATAGCAGGGTCCTCACCCTGTGGGCCTGGGTATGATAAGGGTTGGAAACGGGGTGCTGGAGGAGAGAGATAAGGACTTTAGAGCAAGGCCCTGAGAGTTCTACCCACCCCACCCTGAAGTGGGTGCAGTGGCTGTTTCCCACAGCTGGGAAGGCTAAGCGAATGCTCTCATTCCAACAAAGTGGTTTAAGATGTGCTGGCCATCTCTGGCATCTTGCGGCAGAGTCCTCATCTCCTCACTAGCTCTATCCTGGGGCCCAGCCCTTCACTCTAGCTCTTAAAGATATATATATATATGTGTGTGTGTGTATATATATATACACACACACACATATAGATATATATATATATATTTTTTTTTTTTTACAGGAACAGAGAGAGAGTCAGAGAGAGGGATAGATAGGGACAGACAGACAGGAACGAAGAGAGGTGAGAAGCATCAATCATTAGTTTTTCATTGCCGTTGAGACACCATAGTTGTTCATTGTTTGCTTTCTCACATGTGCCTTGACCGCGGGCCTTCAGCAGACTGAGCCACCCCTTCCTGGAGCCAGTGACCTTGGGTCCAAGCTGGTGAGCTTTTGCTCAAGCCAGATGGACCCATGCTCAAGCTGGAGAGCTCGGGGCCTTGAACCTGGGCCTTCCGCATCCCAGTCGAACGGTCTATCCACTGCGCCACCGCCTGGTCAGGCTAAAAGTATTTTCTTAAGTGAGAAGCAGGGAAGCAGAGACACACTCCCGCACATGCCCGAACCAGGATACAGGCGGCAAGCCCCTACCAGGAGATGCTCTGCCTATCTGAGATGTTGCTCCGTTGCTTGGCAACTGAGCTATTTTTAGCACCTGAGGCAGACCATGGTCCCATCCTCAGGGCCCAAGGCCAACTTGCTCCAACCAAGCCATGGCTGCGGGGAAGGAGAGAAATATAGAGAAGGGAGAGGGGGAGGGGTGGTCACTTCTGTGTGCCCTGACCAGGAATCCACCAGGTTAGTCCATTCCCCAGGCTGATGCTCTACCAGTGAGCCAACCAGCCAGGGCCACCTTTCACTCTCTTAAACTGGAGTTGCCACCTTCTTGAAATAGTTCTTGGGAGGGAGGCTGCTTTGCCCTAAGTGAGATAAAGCATTTGCAATTCTGCACCAAACAACTAGATTCCAAGTGCTAATTACTATAGTCAAGGTTAAGGACTTGGGCGTGATTATTTCCATTAATTTTCAAGATGGGAAAGGGTGGTGCAGAGGTTGAGCAACAGTCACTAGAACACAGAATTTGGACCTTGTAGAGGTGTAGGTTTCGCTGCACCCTCTCTCCCTACGGTCCCTGCTCTTACCAAGCCAGGTGAGTGAATTGCGAGTCTACAGAGACCCCCAGCACCTCGCAACCAAGCTTGTGGAAGTCTTCGGCATGCTCGCTGAAAGCGATGATCTCCGTGGGGCACACAAAAGTGAAGTCCAATGGATAGAAAAAGAGGACCACGTACTTCCCTGGATGAGGAGGCGGGAATAGCAAAGAAGTGAGGGCCCAGCACCTTCGACGCCAGTGCCCTGCCTCCACATGGGCTCCCTCCAGGCCGCCCTCACCTCTGTAGTCTGAAAGCTTCACCTTCTTGAAGGCGCCCTCCACTACGGCTGTGGCCTGGAATTCCGGGGCGGGCTTTCCGATGCAAGCGTTGCCTGAGGCCATGACTGAAAGGTGAGATCCCCCCTGCCCGCCCCCCCGCCAGGTTAATGCTCCCGGGAAGACCCTTTGTCCTCGCTTTCCAAGGTCACGCTGTGTGCGGGAAATGCATCAAAGCGGCCCAAACAACTGGAACTGCTCCGAACCCTCCTTGGTACCGGCTCTGCACCGCTTTTAGACCGCGGAAGACCCGCCTCCCTTTCCCCCTGCTTTGGCCAGCAACAGCAGCTTAGGCGCTAGCATCAGGCCTCCAACTGACATGTCCACCTGAACGCAGTGGCGCGGATTCACCGCCCGGGGAGAAACCACCGCAAGCAGCGGGGCGGGGAGCAAGTCAAGGCTCTGGCCTCGATTCCCCCACCCCACCCCAAGGACAAAGACGGCCGCCACGGCGGGTGGAAAACAAAGACAGCCAGCGCTGACGTCTGGAGAGAGCCGGAAAGGCTGCAAGGGGGTTTCCCCAGCCCGGTGCGCTCCAGGTGGCCCTACCTGCGTGAGGAAGGGTGGGACGCACAGATGAGCAGACTTGCGGACTCACGTTCTTAGCGCCCAGCGCGCGCAGGTCCCGGGAGCCTTTTATGCGAGGCGCGAACCATGACGCTTACTCAGGGCGGGGGGTGGTGACGAGAAGCGGTCGGGTCCACTGTCACCGTGGGAAAGGGGGAGCGAAGTCGGCCGGGTCCGCGCGCCTGCCCTCAGCTGGGGAAGACGCGCAGCCGTGGCCCGCACCCACTGCACCCACTGCGGAGTAGTGAGGCCCACAGACCCGTGCAGGGTTCTGCCCCGGAGCGCGCTGGGGGCGGTTGGAGTCCAGCATGGCCCGGAGCCCAGCTGGGTTACTGCTGTCACATCTGATTTTCCTGTTGCTGGGGATCCCTGCCCTGGTCTCCCCCGACTACCATTACTTTGGCGATCAGGGCGAAGGCGACACGTGGGAGCAGTTACGGCTGCAGCGTCAGGGGAAAGGTAACTGCAGGCCGCGGGTGTGACGGTGCGGAAAGGTGCCCCATTGCCTCACTGGCCAGCTGGCTACAAACAGATCCTACTCCGTGGACTTCAGATCTCCGCCCAGCTCCTCACTGGCGCGTCCCTGGTGCTGGTCACTTTCCTCTGAGGCTCAGTTTTCTCATCTATAATTTGAATTAGACTGCCTTTAAGCAGCTTACAAGGGAGGAGAGGCGGTGAGCAGGACCCAACCAGACACATCCATAAACACACGGGTAGGCGAGAGGAAGGGCAGAGATAGAAGACCACAGGTCAACTTCTTCTTTTTCTTTCTTCTTTCTTTCTTTTTTTTTTTTTTTGACAGAGAGGGACAGACAAATAGGAAGGGAGAGAGATGAGAAGCATCAGTTCTTCATTGCAGCAGCTTAGTTGTTCATTGATTGCTCTCATATGTGCCTTTGAGGGGGGTTACAGCAGAGTGAGTGACCCCTTGCTCAAGCCAGCGACCTTGGGCTTCAAGCCTGTGACCTTTAGACTCAAGTGAGTGACCATAGGTCATGTCTATGATCCCACGCTCAAGCTAGTGAGCCCTGGCTCAAGCCAGCAATTTTGGGGTTTCAAACCTGGGTCCTCCAGGTCCCAGTCCAACGCTCTATCACTGCGCTACCGCCTGGTCAGACACCACTGGTCAACTTCTGAAGCCTGAGCAGGGCTGGCTGAAGAAGATGGGTAACCAATGCAGCTAGCATGACAAGAAAGGCAAAAAATACAAAGATTTAGGGGAAAGAGAGGGAATAGCATATGCCAAGGCCAAAAGACCTGATGGGAGAATGAGATATGTCAGTGTTGTGTAACGGAGGCTTGGTGAGTCAGGGCCTGTCTCATTGAGACTAGGGAGAGGTCAGTAAAAGAACCCTGTAAAGAGTGAGTAAGCGCTCAGTAAGTTGTAGTTATTTTAAAAGTGGTCATACTCTTTGTTTTTGTTTTATAAGCTAGCACAGTGCCAGGGACTTTAAGTATCTTTATTATGCTAATTATGTCTTTCAATTTACCACCTGACAGACCTGCTGGTCAGGTGGCACTGTGCCCGCTGGACAGTCTTACGATCATGTACCTGAAATGGGAGTCAGCTCCTTAGGGTGGGCATGAAGGGTGTTCTACCATAGTCTCATCTGGCACAGGTAGGAAATGTCAGTTTGCAGTCTCTCTGGGTCATTCACCAGATGGTTTGAGCTCAGGGAGGTGGCTTGCTCTTTCTTGATCTCAGTTTCATGACCTAGAAGTAATGGGAAGACTAAATAAGATCATCTATGGCAGGGCACCTGGCACAGAGGCACAGCGCTGCAAACATGAATTGTTCTTATGTCTTTAGCTGCCTCCTTCCCTACAGGAGGTATTGGGGGTAAGTTCCCCCCCAACACACACACACATGACCTTCCATTCCTAGACGCGGAGGACTCGATCTTTGGCCCGTGGGGAAAGTGGCGCTGTCTTTGTGACCTGGGCGAGCAGGAGCGCAGTCGCGAGGTGCTGGGCACAGCGCCGGGCCCGGTGTTCATGGACCGCGAGAACCTGGTTCAGGTGCGACCCTGCCGGCAACAGGATTGTTCATCCTGCAACCCTATCAACTGCTACTAGAGGCCCTGAGTCCGGGTGAGAGAAGGGTGTAGAGAAGGCAGGCTGGGTGGTCTGGCAAGTCCCCAGGGTGGGTGGGAAGAAATTGAGAAAGGGGGGGGGGCGCACAAACGAGGTGGGCACCGAGGAGGGAGAACTGGGCACTTGAGCTTGGGGCTTGAAGGTGGTGGGAGGAGAAAAGAGCTCAGTCTGGAGATGTGAGCCCCGTTGATATCCGGGCAGAAAAGAAGATGCGGGGGGAAACAGAGACAGAGGAGCTGTGAACCTGCGGAAGGGACATGAGCCAGGTGAGGGCCAGGGACCAACAGGCAGAGGACGTGAGCCCCACTGAGTCGAGTCGAGGAAATAAGATGGGGGAGAGAGGCAGACGGGTGGCGTGGGGGACAACATTAACCCTGAAATAAAGAGCATGAGACTGCATGGTGGGCGGAGAGAAGTCTCTTGAGATTTTGGGATCTCAGACCTCGGTTTGAAGGAAGGGGCGTCTTAGCTTGAATGAAGAAGGGGAAGACAGATCCAGATGAGGTACCGAAAGGGAGTTGGTGGACCCCCCAAAGTCTGAAGGCCTAAGCCCAATGGGACGAGGATACCTAGTCCAGGGGTGGCAGGGATGATCACGGGTGCAAATAGCCTGAGATCAGGTGGAGGACAGGGATTCTGAAGTGTGATGGTATATCATTTTTTTTTCTTTTTACAATAAAAAGTTCAATTTATTTGGTTTAAAATTTTCTTTCTTTCTTTTTTTACAGGGACAGAGAGATACTTAGAGAGAGGGATAGATAGGGACAGACAGACAGGAACTAAGAGAGATGAGAAGCATCAATCATTAGTTTTTCGTTGCCGTTGCAACACCATAGTTGGTCATTGATTGCTTTGACTGCGGGCCTTCAGCAGACGGAGCCACCCCTTGCTGGAGCCAGTGACCTTGGGTCCAAGCTGATGAGCGTTTTTGCCCAAGCCAGATGGGCCTGTGCTCAAGCTGGCGAGCTCGGGGTCTTGAACATGGGTCTTCTGCATCCCAGTCCGACGCTCTATCCACTGTGCCACCGCCTGGTCAGGCAAAAAGATTACTTTATTAATTTAAAATATTTAACTATTCATGTTATCCATCTTATAGGCCCTGATTGGGCCTGTCCTCCAAGGTCCACCTCAGTTTCCCGTTTCTTTTCTTTTTTTTTCCCCCCCAGTTTATTTTCTACTTTTCCTACAGGACCCCCGGGCGAGGCTCTGGAGACCTCCGAAAGCAACCCCTCCCACCCGGGTTCTCAGAGCTCTGTGCTCGACCCCCAGGAACTACAATTCCCAGGAAGCCGCACGGCGTTGGCGTTGGCTGCGCAAACGTCAAAGGCGGCGGGAGCTTTAGGGGCGAGTCCTGCGCGCTGATTGGTCGAGACCTAGAGCCACTGAGGGGTCTGCGGCAAACTGGCGCGGAGATCTACGCTTGCAGGCCTGGTTGTTGCAGTTGGTGGCCGCGGCCAAAGTGGTATGGAACTCGGAGAACTGGAGAGGGATAATACAGGCCGCTGTCGCCTGAACTCGCCTGTGCCCGCAGTGTGCCGCAAGGAGCCGTGCGTCCTGGGCGTCGATGAAGCGGGCCGGGGCCCGGTGCTGGGTGAGCCCTTCAGGGCCTGAGTTGGGGAGGGACGCGATAAAGAAGATGCAGATTGCTGGAATGGGAGCCGGAATTGTACCATATTCGGTGTGGGAGGTGAAAGCGGTGATAGCCATGGCACTGGTACCGGAAAAAATGATGATGATGGAACAGGGAAGGGATGGCGGCTTTCATCCGCTCACTGGTTGGATCTCCGCTTACCCAGGCCCGATGGTCTATGCCATTTGTTATTGTCCCCTGTCTCGCCTGGAAGATCTGGAGGCCCTGAAAGTGGCAGGTGAGTCGTTGGTGTATGTCTGCGGAGGGTGCAGGGGCGGGTGTAAACTGGAGGGAGAGCAGGAATTGGGAGAACTAGCCCTTTCCCTTCTCTTTCCACCCTTTTCCCAGACTCAAAGACCCTGTCGGAGAGCGAGCGGGACAGGCTGTTTGCGAAAATGGAGGAGGATGGGGACTTTGTGGGCTGGGCACTGGACGTGCTGTCTCCAAATCTCATCTCTACCAGCATGCTTGGGCGGTGAGGGTCCCTGGGCACGACCAGGGTGGAGGGACAGCCAGTCTGGGCGGGAAGGGATCGCTGGCTGGAATGGTGTCGACTGGTCTCTGTCCCCCACTGCAGGGTCAAATACAACCTGAACTCTCTGTCGCATGATACAGCCGCTGGGCTGGTGCAGTATGCGTTGGACCAAGACGTGAAAGTTGCACAGGTGAGCTGTTGGGTTGCTCCGTTTGATCACCTCCGGGTAAAATGTGGGTAGGAGTGCATTGGGCAATTCAGTGTCAGAGATATCTGTAGTACCTTAGGATTATCTGTTGCTGCTGTTGACTTCCTACTGCTTTTCCTACTCTAAATATGTACCCTACTGAGGAGCATGGTTTGGGCCCACGCCTATCCCCATCTATTTCGAACCGAAAGGCTCGATGTCCAGAACAAATACTACATCTGTCCACTTGTCCTAGACCAGAGCACCCTTCCATCCTGGACACTGCCCCATACTCTTATTTGATTCTCTCACCTTCAGCCCCTTCCCCTACAATCTGCTGTCAATACAGCAGCAGCAGATAGCCTTTTTTTTTTTTTTAAGTGAGGCCATTAGCAAACCAGAGATCTCTGATCACATTTCCTTTTTTTTTTTTTTTTTTAATTTTAATTTAATTTAATTTTATTTTTATTTTTCCAGGGAGAGAGAGAGAGTCAGAGAGAGGGATAGATACAGACAGACAGACAGGAACGGAGAGAGGTGAGAAGCATCAATCATTAGTTTTTCGTTGCCGTTGCGACACCATAGTTGTTCATTGATTGCTTTCTCACATGTGCCCTGACCGCGGGCCTTCAGCAGACCGAGCCACCCCTTGCTGGAGCCAGCGACCTTGGGTTCAAGCTGACGAGCTTTAGCTCAAGCCAGATGGGCCTGCGCTCAAGCTGGTGAGCTCGGAGTCTCGAACCTGGGTCTTCCTGGGTCTTCTGCATCCCAGCCCTATGCTCTATCCACTGCACCACCGCCTGGTCAGGCAGATAGTCTTTTTTTTTTTTTTTTTTTTTTTTTTTACAGGGACAGAGAGAGGGATAGATAGGGACAGACAGACAGGAACGGAGAGAGGTGAGAAGCATCAATCATTAGTTTTTCCGCCTTTGCGACACCTTAATTGTTCATTGATTGCTTTCTCACATGCGCCTTGACCGCAGGCCTTCAGCAGACCGAGCAACCCCTTGCTGGAGCCAGCAACCTTGGGTCCAAGCTGACTAGCTTTTTGCTCAAGCCAGATGGGCCCTGCGCTCAAGCTGGCGAGCTCGGGGTCTCGAACCTGGGTCTTCCGCATCCCAGTCCGACGCTCTATCCACTGTGCCACTGCCTGGTCAGGCAGATAGTCATTTTTTAAAAATGTAAATCTCAACAGTTCATTTTCTGATCACAATAGAAATTAAATCAGGAAAAATCAGTCAAAGGGAGGAGAATGAGATTATATTACCAGAGAGAAACAGAAGTAAGCCACCTCGAGTGCTCTGAGGCAAAGAACCAGCTGATTTGAGAGAATGACATGGGCAAATACTCTTGTGGTAGGGAACGGGGCAAGGGAAGCCTTGCTGCAGAGGTGGCTGAGAAACAAAACTGGAATGTAGAGCTGTGATGGAGTACTGGAACAGACAAACAAAGCCCGATGCTCGACTTCATGACCAAGTCAGGGAGATGGATGTTCAGCTAGTAAGCAGATTATAAAGGTGATTTCTGAGAACAGTAACTGCTGTGGAGATCACTTTCCCTTTTAGTTTCCCTAACATTCTCTCGGCTCCAGCCAGGGGCCTCCCTACTGCTGTGCAGCATACTAGCCATGGTTCCACCTCAGGGCCTTTGCACTGGCTGTTTCCTCTGCCTAGAACACTCCCAGATCTCTGTCCACATGGTTCATTTATTCCCTCATCTTTTTTAGGCCTTTATTGAAATGTCACCACCTCAGAGTGACTTTCCCTGAACTTCCCATCTCTGTTGAAAATGGTATGGCCTTGCTTGGCCTGTCCTGTGGTGGCACAGTGGATAGAGAGTCCATCTGGAAAGCTGAGGTTGTCAGTTCAAAGCCCCTGAATGGCCAGTTAAGGTACATACAAGATGAAGCAACTGCTATGAGTTAGTGCTTCCCGCTCCTTCCCCCTTTTCTCTCTCTCTTACCTCTCTCAAATCAATAAATAAAATCTTTAAAAAGACAACCTAGCCTGACCTATGGTAGCGCAGTGGATAAAGTGTCGACCTGGGAACACTGAGGTCGCCAGTTCAAAACCCTGCACTGGTCTGGTCAAGGCACATATGGGAGTTGATGCTTCCAGCTCCTCCCCCCTTTCTCTCTTTCTCTCTCTCTCTCTCACTCTGTGTCTCCTTTCTAAAATGAATAAAATAAAAAATAAATAGCCTGACCTGTGGTGGTGCAGTGGATAACGCGTTGACCTGGGAACACTGAGGTCACAAGTTCAAAACCCTGCACTGGTCTGGTCAAGGCACATATGGGAGTTGATGCTTCCAGTTTCTCTCTCTCTCTCTCTCTCTCTCACTCTGTGTCTCATCTCTAAAATGAATAAAATAAAAAGAATAAAATCCTTTAAAAATACATAAATAAATAAATAAATAAATAAAAAGACAATCTAGCTTGACCAGGCGGTGGCACAGCGGATAGAGCATCAGACTGGGATGCAGAAGACCCAGGTTCCAGACCCTGAGCTCGTCAGCTTGAGCGCAGGCCCATCTAGCTTGAGCAAAGCTTGTCAGTTTGAGCGCTGGCCCATCTGGCTTGTCCAAAGCTCGTCAGCTTGGACCCAAGGTCGCTGGCTCCAGCAAGGGGTTACTCGGTCTGCTGAAGGCCCGCGGTCAAGCATGAGAGAAAGCAATCAATGAGCAAGTAAGGTGTTGCAATGGCTATGAAAAACTAATGATTGATGCTTCTCACCTCTCTCCGTTCCTGTCTGTCTGTCCCTATCTATCCCTCTCTCTGACTCTCTCTCTGTCCCTGTAAAAAAAAAAAAACAAAAAAGAAACAACATAGTGCCCTGGCCAGTTGCTCAGTGGATAGAGCTTTGTCCTGGAGTGCCGAGGTCACCAGTTTGATACAGTGTCACTGGCTTGATTCCTTCATCGCCAACTCAGCCCTGGGGTCAACAGCTCGATCTTGGGGCTGGCCAACTCGATTTCTGAGGTTGCTGGTTTAAGACCTGATCAGGGCATATATGAGAAGCAATCAGTGGCACAACTAAGTGAAACAACAGGTTGATGCTTTTTTCTCTTGTTCTCTGTCTCTTCCCCTGCCTCCCACCCTCTCCCCCACTTTTCTTTCTCTCAAAATAAATAAAATGTAGGGGATATAGCAACAGCTGGGTGTGTGGACGTCCTGGGTTCAATTCTTGGTCAGGACACACAGGAAAATTGACCATCTGCTTCTCCCCAACCTTCCCTTTGGAGATCTCCTTCCCATCCTGTAGCCAGTGGCTCAATTGGTTCAAGTGTGGCCCCAGGTGCTGAGGATAGCTCAGTTGGGCCCAGCTTCGGCTTAGGTGCTAAAAATAGTTCAGTGCTTGAGCATTGGCCTCAGACGGGGTTGCCAGGTGGATCCTGGTCTGGGCACATGCGGGAGTCTGCCTCACTGTCTCCCCTCCTCTCACCTATGAATGAATGTATGAATTAATGAAATAACAATCTCATCCAACTCTCCCTTATCCTTTGTTACTTACCTTGTTTCTTGTCTGTGGTCCTCACTAGGTTATTCCCTCCATGAGAATGTTGATTTTTGTCTGGTGTATTCACTACCATGTTCCCAGTATTAAGTGCAGCCCATGTTATGCAGTAGGTGCTTAGTAGATGTAGAATAAATACGGCTTGATTGGAAAAACTCCTTTGGGGGTTATCCTTGAGCTGAGACCCCTGAGAAAGATGCAGCATGGGACAAGCTGAGAGAAGAGTATTTCAGGAAGCAGGAAGAGCAAGGGCAAAAGCTGTGAAGCTGGATCATTTGCACAGTTGTTTGCTCTAATGTTTGTTGAATGAATACATTTCTGTCACCACTGCAGGTATTTGTGGACACTGTGGGACTGCCAGAGACATACCAGGAGCGACTACAGCAGCGTTTTCCCAGCATTGAGGTGACAGTCAAGGCCAAAGCAGATGCCCTCTACCCCGTGGTCAGTGCTGCCAGCATCTGCGCCAAGGTCAGCCCCTTGCTATCCACGACTGGCCCCCAGCATCTCTCTGGGTAGAGGGCAGGTGTGGCTGCCTTGAGGGAGGGAAATCCCAAGGGCCTTTCTTGTCCACAGGTGGCCCGTGATCAGGCTGTGAAGAACTGGCAGTTTCTGGAAAAACTACAGGACCTGGACACTGATTATGGCTCAGGCTACCCCAATGGTGAGCAGATGATTGGGGCAGCTGTGGGAGCTGCCCTGAGCCAGTAATACTGGTGACCACTCTGATAAGGCAGGCCTGAGAGTGGGCCTGCTTACCCTGCTCCACAGTGTAAAAGGTGAGACCCAGACTGGGAGCCACTTGCTCATGGCCTGTGTGCACCCTCCCTTCTGGATGGTGTCTCTGAAGCCTCAGTGATGGACTGAGAACCATGGTGAGGTCACTGTGTCCAGTGGCTTCAGCTTCAACCTTTCATTTTCTCCCCATTATGAGGCTTGGTTTTCTTGTCTGAAGTAGAAGTGATTATGCTCCCCTGGCACACATACAACACAAACACACACACAGAGCAGATTTGAAGATTTAGTGGTTGGCTTCAATGAACCCCTGGTCCTTCTGAGGCCTAGGAAATAACTGGTGGTGGCTGGGGCAACACAGTCTAAAATTGGAACTTAAGTGAGGAAACCAAGGCCAGGCCAAAAAGTTTGGCCAGCATTCAGTGCTTAATGAGTACCTGGTACATGCCCTGCAGGGCCCAGCCTGGGAGATATAGCTGTGAGCAAGACAAACAAGGATTTCACTGTCCCCACTGAGCCCATGGTTATGTGGGGAGATGGGCAGTAACCTGATGGTTCACAAATGCAAATTTAACAACTGTTGTCCTTATGGGGTAAGGGAGATGTCTCAGGGGCAGTCTTCTTTTTTAAAAATTTAATCTAATTTCTAATTTATTTTTATTAGTTTATTTTATTGATTGATTTTAGACAGAAAAAGGAAGGAAGAGAGAGAGAGAAGCATTCATTTGTTGTTCCACTTAGTTGTACGTTCATTGGTTGCTTCCCCTATGTGCCCTGACTAGGGTTTGAGCCTGCAACCTTGGCATTTTGGGCTGATGTTCCAACCAACTGAGCTAATCAGCTAGGGCAAAGGCAGTCTTCTTAAATTTTATCTTGAGCAACTGTTGGCCAGGTGAAGAGTTGAAGGGGAAGTGACTGTGCAAAGGTCCTGAGGCAGCACGATGTCTCAGATAGTGGGAGGTGCCTTAGGTACTCAAGAGATGAGGTGGTAGGGCATCAGCAGGCAGGCTGAGAAGCTAGGACTTTATAGCAGAGCTCAGAGGCTGCCATCATTACCCATTTCACCCTCCACTAGATCCCAAGACGAAAGCATGGTTGAAGAAGCATGTGGAGCCTGTGTTTGGCTTTCCCCAGTTTGTCCGGTTCAGTTGGCGCACAGCCCAGAATATCCTGGAGAAGGAAGCAGAAAGCATTATGTGGTGGGTGTCCCAGAAATGCTGTGAGGAGGGAAGGAGGCTATGGCTCAGTCCTGCCTGCGAAGGCCACCCCTCCCATACACACAAGGTAGTCGGTGTCACCACCTCTCACCCACAGGGAGGACGTGCCAACAGAAGATCAGGAGGGACTAGGGAAGATCACATCCTATTTCAATGAAAGCTCCCGAGTTCACCCCCATCTTCCTCACCGGTACTTCCAGGAACGTGGTCTACAGTCAGCCACCACTCTCTAGGAGCCAGTCTGTACCACCTCTATGATTAAAATTGCTTAAGGAAAGCCAAGTGTGGGGATTGTACTTTGGGGTGGAGGGGGGTGGGAGTGTGTTCTGTGGCTGGACCCAGCTACTGACTTGCAATCTAAACAAGGTGGGCACTGATTGAAATTTTTTTAAAAGATTAAAAAAATTTTATTTATTGATTTTAATGAGAGAAGAAGGGAAGGGTAGGGAAGAAAGAAAAAGACAGGAACAAAGATCTGTTCCTATATATGCCCTGACCAGGGATCAAACCAGCAACTTCTGCTTTTTGGGATGATGCTGTACCCAACTGAACTATCTGGCCAGGGCTAAAAAATTTTATTTATTGATTTTAAAGAAAAGAGAGAGCCTGACCAGGTGGTGGCACAGTAGATAGAGCGTCGGACTGGGATGTGGAAGACCCAGGTTCGAGACCCCGAGCTCGCCAGCTTGAGCGTGGGCCCAGCTGGCTTAAGCAAAAGCTCGCCAGCTTGGACCCAAGGTCGCTGGCTCCAGCAAGGGGTGGCTCGGTCTGCTGAAGGCCCACAGTCAAGACACATGTGAGAAAGCAATCAATGAACTACTAAGGTGTTACGACAGCAACGAAAAACTAATGATTGAAGCTTCTCACCTCTCTTCGTTCCTGTCTGTCTGTCCCTATCTATCCCTCTCTCTGCCTCTCTCTCTGTCCCTGTAAAAAAAAAAGAGAGAGAGAGAAAGGCTGGGAGGAGGGGTAGGAAGCATCTACTCATAGTTGCTTCTTGTATGTGCCAGTACTGGGCAAGCCCCGGGTTTCAAACCATTGACCTCCTCATGCTAGGTCAATGCTTTATCTATTGTGTCACCAGAGGTCAGATTGGTAGGTTTTATTTTAAAATATATGTTTATATGATACAGAATTAGGAAGGAACACATTGAGAAGCACCCTGCCCAGCTCACTGGTAGGCTTACCCGTTGTCTCAGTCTGTTTGGGATACAATAACCATATACCACAGATTGCGTGGCTGATTAGCAAGACATTTATTACAGTTCTAGAGGCTGGAAGTCCCAGGTCAGGGTATCAGCATGGTCATGTTCTGATAAGGGCTCTCTTCTGGGTTGCAGACTGCTGACTTCTCACTCACTGTGTCTTCACATGAGAGCAGGGTGAGGAATCTCTGTGGGGTCCCTTTTTTTTTTTATTTACAGGGACAGAGAGAGGGATAGATAGGAACAGACAGGCAGGAACGGAGAGAGGTGAGAAGCATCAGTCATTAGTTTTTCGTTGCCGTTGTGACACCTTAGTTGTTCATTAATTGCTTTCTCACATGTGCCTTGACTGCGGGCTTTCAGCAGACCGAGCCACCCCTTGCTGGAGCCAGCGACCTTGGGTCCAAGCTGGCGAGCTTTTGCTCAAATCAGATGGGCCCACACTCAAGCTGACAACCTCGTGGTCTCTAACCTGGGTCCTCCACATCCCAGTCCAATTTTCTATCCATTGCGCCACCACCTGGTCAGGTTGTGGGGTCCCTTATTTTATTTTTTATTATTTTTTTTAATTTACAGGGACAGAGAGAGGGATAGATAGGGACAGACAGACAGGAACGGAGAGAGATGAGAAGCATCAATCATTAGTTTTTCGTTGCCGTTGCGACACCATATTTTTTCATTGATTGCTTTCTCACATGTGCCTTGACAGCAGGCCTTCAGCAGACCAAGCCACCCCTTGCTGGAGCCAGCGACCTTGGGTCCAAGCTGACGAGCCCTTGCTCAAGCCAGATGGGCCCGCACTCAAGCTGGCGAGCTTGGGGTCTCGAACCTGGGTCTTCTGATCTATCCACTGCACCACTGCCTGGTCAGGCTCTTTTTTTTCTTTTTTTTTTATAAAGTTTGTTTGTTTGTTTGTTTATAGGCAGGGAGGGAGAGAGAGACAGGAACAGCAGTTTGTTCCTATATGTGCTCTGACCAGGGATTGAACTGGCAACTTTTGGACAACAACCAAACTATCTGGCCAGGGCTTTTTATTTTTTGAGATAGGGAGAGGGAGTTACAGACAGAAAGGGAGATAGATGAGAAGCATCAACTTGTAGTTGTGGCCTTTAGGTGTTCAGTGATTTCTTTCTCACACATGCTTTGATGGGGGTGGAGGGGTCTTAAGCAGAGTCAGTGACCTTGGGCTTCAAGCCAGCGACTTTTGGACCCAAGCAGCTATCATGAGGTCATGTCTATAATCCCACGCTCAAACTGGTGACTGCGTTCAAGCCAGATGAACCTGCGCTCATCCGGTGACCTCAGGGTTTCAAAACTGGGTCCTCAGTGTCCCATGTTGACACCTTTTTTTTTTACACTCATGGGAACAAAATGTACCAGAGATAGTGTACATTAGTCTTTGTGCCACATATATCTTGAAGGTAATCCAAATGGGTATCTAAAGACCGTCCTTATTTGCTTTACAGCTGAAGAGTCCTCTGGAGTGACTGTTGTATAGTTTGTTTAATGCCTTATATTTTTGTGTGTGACAGAGATAGAGACAAAGAGAGGAACAGACAGGAAGGGATAGAGATGAGAAGCATCAGTTCTTCGTTGCTACACCTTAGTTGTTCATTGATTGCTTTCTCATATGTGCCCTGACCAGGGGCTACAGCAGACCGAGTGACCCCTTGCTCAAGCCAGCAACCTCGAGCTCAAATTGGTGAGTCTTGCTCAAACCAGATGAGCCCACACTCAAGCAGCGACCTTGGGGTTTCAAACCTGGGTCCTCTGCATCCCAGTACAGCGTTCTATACACTGTACCACCGCCTGGTGAGGCTAGAACCTCATTTTTATTTCTATTTATTGACTTGAGAGAGAAACATTGACTTGTTTCACTTATTTATGCATTCATTGGTTGACTCTTGTATGTGCTGTGACTAGGGATTGAACTCACTTCTTGGTATAGTGGGATGACACTCTCACCAACTGAGCTACCTGGCCAGGGCTGTATAATGCCTCTTAATAGCCTTTGAGTTATGGCTCAGCTTGCTGTTAAAACTGTATAGTAGGAAATAATGGGAATGAGCCATCATTTCTTGTACATAGCTCTGTAAGATAAATTCCCAGAGGCTGGGTTGCTGGGTTAGAGAATATGCGTTTGAATCTAATTTGAAGAAATATTTTCAAAATTCCCTTTTGTGGAGGCTTGTACCCAATGGCACTCCCACCAGCAACGCAAGTGAGCACTGGGGGCATGAACCTGGTCTATTTTAGCAGTGCCTAGACCAAAAACACTCACCAATCTTTTTCTTTTTTCTTTTTAAAGTACTTTACTCATGAAAGACTAGTAAAAACAAATCAAAGTTTACATATTGGTATTATGGAGATGGGAGAAATCTCTTTAGATAATAAATATGAATTATGTACACATATAAAATGAAAAATAAAGTGGAGGTGAGAATTCTACCTTGTTACTATAGGTATAAGAGTTCTTGGCATTCATCAATCTTGCTCTATTGAACTAGAAGGGACCTTGTCCCTGTTTTCCAGGTGAGGAGGAGGATTAGTAGTACTGCTTATAACCTGAATCCTAAATCTGAGTCTGGTCCTTTGCCTTAAGGATTTGGAGAATGGAGAGGAAGGAGGCTTTTTCCTGGTGGCACACAGTGGAAGAATATACCTTCTACTCTTGTCAGCCCTTCTGACCCTGCCCCTCTCCCAATTCCTGATACCGGAATATTCCAAGTTATGAGAGGATTGCTCCAGGATACAGACCATCATCATTTACACACTAGTGTGAATCAGTCCCTAACTCTAGGACCTGAGGATTAAAAACGGGCCTGACCGGGTGGTGGTAGGGTGGATGGAGCATCAAGAGGGAACGCGGAGGACCCAGGGTGGAAACCCGGAGATCGCCGTCTTGGGCGTGGGCTCATCCCACTTGAGCATGGGCTCACCAGCGTGAGTTTGAGGTCACTGGCTTGAGTAAGGGGTTGCTCGCTCTGCTGTAGCCCCCTACCCCCGTCACAGCACATATGAGGAAATAATGAATGAACAACTAAGGTGCCACGGCGAAGAATTGATGCTTCTCCCTTCCTCTTTGACCATGTCTGCCCCCCTGTGACTGTCAAAAAAAATAAAAAGGAGAGATGCCTATCACTGGCAACTATGACCCCTGTTTCCCCAAGAAGTTGTCATATCATGAGCACTAGTTGGCGACTTTATTCTGGGGGTTTGGGGGGGAAAAGGAGACATGAGCTAGAGTTGGGGTGTTTCTCTAATATTCTGGAGAGGGGCAATTCTCTGGGGCTCCAGGTCCAGGTAGGAGGGATAGGGCTCTAGAAACTAGGAGGCAGAGGGGGGAGGAGTGGAGCTCTGAGTGTCTAGAAAGGTGGTCAGGGCTTGGGGACAAAGGGGTGCATCTCCCATCTTAAGACCAGGCGCCTCCTAGGGGCTGCGACCGCTTCCACTGCCACTCCCACTGCCTGCAGTGTCCAGAATCCAGGTGCGTGGATGGCGGGAGCGCTGGAAAATGGTTTCCCGGACCCTCCGTCCCTGTCCAGGATGTGGAAGCACCGAGATGGAAATGTTGAGGCAGTGACCAGCTCCAGGAACTGCCACCGGCAGCGAATAGCCCAGAACTGAGCCGCAAAGGTCCATCCCGTCAGTGAAGGTCTGGGAGGAGAAGTGGAGTTAAGATCCTATTGGACAGAGTGCAGACACCTTGGGGATGTGGCTGTCTGGTGTAGGCAGAGGGTGTTTTTAGGACCATAGCTTTGGGAAGGGAAAGGACAGGAGTTACAATGATAGTAGTCGCCAGAGGGGAGGTCTTGGGGCAGGCAATTCTGGTCAGGGTCCTCCTGGGAGTCTGGGAGAGGGGCCATAGAGTCAGTGGTGACTTGGGGAGGGCGAGTAGTTTTTACTGAGTCCTAAGGGGAAGGGGTGGGGCTGGGGCCCTGAGGAGGGTGACGTGGGCCTCTGGATCTTCAGACTGTGGATGGGCCCAGAGCAGAGACAGTCCCTGGGAAAAGCAAAATCGGACTCTGTGGGCCTTAGGGAGGCTACAGGCGTACGCATATGTATTCCATTATGGAGGATGGCCTGTAGAAGGGGGAAGAGTGGGAGCGGGGAACTTGGGAGTGCCACTCTGAACTCGGGGGTCTAGGCAGGTTAAGACAGCACGTAGTAAGGGGATGTTTCAGCTCTTCCTCATGCCCTCTGTCCCATGCTCACCTGCCCGTAGGTACTGCAGCCAGGGTTGCAGTTCTTTTGTAGGAGTGGGAGCCAGTTCGGGCCGCAGGTAATATCACTTTTGCAGGTGGCAAACCTGGGGTTGGTATGTGGAAAGAAGGTGGGTAAAGGCTCTGCAGTTGCATTCCAGTGGGATTCCGCTATCTTGGGATCCCGGAGTGTTTGTCCCTCTCCCAGATCAGGCCACGCCCCTACAAACCTCTCTCTGGATTTCACCCCGTTTTATATTCTCCACACGTACCCAGGGCACTGTCACCACTGGTCATATTCCTGCTCACCACAGACCATCTCCAAGCCAGCCCCTTACACTCTCAACTCTTTTAGCTTCTCTTTTCAATCAAGAGTCCTTGCCCCTTTATAAGAAAAAAAGATGAGTCCACAGGAGGCTACACCTCCATACAGCCAATCTTAAAAGTCCCTGTACTGGCTTCGCCCTTTTGTCTAGTTTAAAAACTAGGCCTCGGTTTTTACAACTTGGTTGCGTTGAAGGTAGGCTACGCCCTTCAACGACTGGGATCTGCAAGCTGCAGGTCCCGCCTTCGGCCCCGCCCCAAACAGGTCTTTCCCCTCACACGCCCTCTCCTACCAAGCCTGGCAGACCTCCGCGCAGAGCGGCTGTGTCTGGTGTATCCCCAATAGCAGGAAACGGAAGCGACTGCGGAGGGCAACTTCGAGGTGTCCCAGGAAGGATTTACACCTGAATATTGGGAGAGACAGGTCCGGATGGGTCAAGATGCGAAGGGCTCTGGCCCCTAGCTGGGGCAACTAGAGCAAAGAACACAGGGAAACGTTGGGGGAGCTGTGCTTACCCAGGGCTGGGCTCCCCACAGCCTTCTGAGAGGATTACAGGATCCAGTGCCTGTGACGTGTCCATCTCTGAGGGACAACAAACAGGGCAATGGAGAAGGAAACTCCTTTCAGTTGGGATCTTGGATCCTTGGGTAAGGTTTTATCCCAATTATATAACTCCTCCCAAATATAAAACAAGACATTTTGCTTAAGGTACAATGCATCTCAAGTAATAATAGTAATTTGTCATAATTAATGATTTTTGGCCCTGGCCAATTGGCTCAGTGGTAGAGTGTTGGCCCAGCGTGTGAATATCCCGAGTTTGATTCCTGGTCAGGGCACACAGGAGAAGAACCCATCTGCTTCTCTACCTCTCCCCCCTCACTTCTTTCTCTCTCTCCCTCTCTCTCTCTGTCTTCTCCTTCTGCAGCCATGGCTCCCTTGGAGCAAGTTGGCCCTGGACACTGAAGATGGCTTCATGGCCTCTATCTCAGGCACTAAGAAGAGCTCAGCCATGCCCCAGATGGGCAAAGCATCGCCCCCTAATGGGCTTGCCAAGTGGATTCTGGGTGGGGCACATGTGGG
This sequence comes from Rhynchonycteris naso, assembly GCA_037038555.1. Lineage (NCBI taxonomy): Eukaryota > Metazoa > Chordata > Mammalia > Chiroptera > Emballonuridae > Rhynchonycteris > Rhynchonycteris naso. Next base: position 23,893,309 of record CM073003.1, read on the forward strand.
AGTCTATCTCTGCCTCCCCTCACTGAATAATAAAAATATTTATTCTTTTGTCCCTGTTAATGTATAAGTTCTCAAATGCTTATATACACCCCTTTACAACACCCATATGAAGTAGGTCTATTATTTCTCCCCCTTATTAATGGCTCACATGAAGCCCAGAGAGGTTAAGTGACTTGCCCTGGGTTCCACAGCTACAAAGTGGTAGAGTGGGGATGTAAACCCAGGCAGTCTTGATTCCAGAGCTTGTGCTCTTTAACCACCATTCTTCAGCACTAGTTCAGGCTGCCCACCATGGTCACCCTAAGCCCTTATTATAAACAAGTCTGGCATTGCTCTATGTGAGTTTTTGGGTGTTGAGGGTTAGACAGGGTATGGAGTGCTCACCTGCTAGATGCAGCTGTTCTGTTCCCAGATTGGTTGTCAGCCTATTGTGTCTCTGGGACCTAACGGGGAGCGGATGGCTCCCTTCACAGGCCCCTAGCAGGATCCATGCCAGGGTCAGTTGCAGGGCCCAGGCCAGGCCCCTAGGTTGAGTACGGTCCCTGCAGGCCATGTCCACCTGAGCTAAGAGTCAGATGGGTTATGGAGTGAGGTTTGGCCATCCTTTTCTGGGAGCTCAAGGTAATGCTCTTTATGCATACCCAGGAGATGATGCCAGGCAGAGCAGAGCAGGGGCAGTTGATGAGGCATTGGCCAGAAACGTTAAAATCACAGGAGGTTACCAAGGTCTGCCTCTGACCCAGGAGCCCTCTCTATCAGATTCATGTGCCCTCCATCTCTTCAGGCCCAAGTGTCCCTCAATTTGACCATGCTGCCCCTCCCCCCTCACATCCTGCTGGACCTCCCACCATTAGCCCTCATGCGACCCCCTCTGTCCTCAGAACTAAGGGGACACCCCCAGTTCTTTCAGTAAGTAATTCTTCTGTCAAGTAATTCCTCCATATCTTCTGCCCAGCCCTCCCTTCGTCTCTATCCCCCTGGTCCCTCTCATGGTCACCTTCCCTCAGCCTTCAATCCGCTTAGGAGCTGCCAACCAGGGCTAGGGCTAGGCCTTTGGAGCCAAGCTTGGCTGTGGCAGGACTCGGGTTCTGCCACTGGGATCCAAAAACCCCAGGGCAGAGGAAGCTGGAAGTCTATAGAGACAAGACATTCCCCTTCTACACTCCCTTGGGGCCGCCTCTCACCTGTTAGCCGGACTGGAGTCTAGGGCGCTGTTGAGACACTTCAGTGTTAAGTTCAGGAAACGAGTGGGGCCAAAAGGGGCGTGGTTTAATGCAGGGGAGGTGTTTCCACCACCCCGCCCACTGCTCCAGCTGACCAAAGGCTGGAGGACCTGGGACTAGTGTGCACACATACATCCTTGTGTTTGCCTCTATGTTGAGGTTGTGACTTAAACTCTGGCTATATATGAGTTGGGAGTGTTAGATGAGAGTGGTTTATGTGGCTGTGTGTGTTGTGTGTTAAATTTGTATGTTCTCTGCAGTTTATATGTGTCTCTTTGTTGTGTGGTTGTGAGCTGAAAATCTGGATAAGGAGGACTGTATTTGTCCCAAGCCAAGTATGTCCAGGAGTAAGACTCAGATAATAAACGTGTGTGTGGGTGTCTTATCAGATTAGAATGGGTGTCCTGTGAAAATGTTGGATGAGTGGATAAAGTCAGTGGATAAAGGTTGTTGACCATAAATGTTGACTATGAGTGAACAAGGGGGTGTTGTCATGTATAGAAAGGGTATGTCTGCGTCTGAAATATGTGTGTGTCCCTTTGTATTTTCTGTAAATGTGTGTCCCTTGAAAACATTTTCTCTATTCACTCAACAAACATTTTTTTACATTTTTAAATTTTTTTTATTTATTCAGTTTTAGAGAGGGCGGAGGGGTAGAGAGAGGGAGGGAGGGAGGAGGGATGGAGGGAGACAGAGAGAGAGAGAAGGGGGAGGAGCAGGAAGCATCAACTCCCATATGTGCCTTGACCAGGCAAGCCAGAAGTTTCAAACCAGCGACCTCAGCATTCCAGGTAGACGTTTTATCCACTGCACCATGACAGTCATTCAACAAACATTTATTGAGCACCTGCTGTGTGTCAGATTTGGAGGATGCCGAAGCAACCAAGACATGAAAATCTCAATCCTCATAGACCTGACATTTTAGTAGAAGAGTCTGATAGAAGAAATAACCCTGCAGTTGGTATGTATGTGTTTTTGTGTCCATGTGTTGTTTTGGGAGGATAATGTGTCTGTACATTGGATGAAAGTTTGTGTATAGTTGAGCTTCCTTTGGGACTATGTGTGTGTGCTTGTGTTTGTTGAGTATTTTTATGTGTTGTTTGTATGTGTTTGCAGAGTATGCTTTTATATGTGTGTGTATCTGTTTGCTGAGTATGTTTTGTGTGTTTGCACAGAGTGTGTGTTCATGGAGTATGTGTGAGTACATGAACCTGTATTTGCTGAGCATGTGTTGGTATGTTCATGTTTGTGTGTATGTTTGCAGAACATAGGTGTACACGTGTTTTTTGCCTGTGCTCATAGAGTGCATATGTGCTTTTGTGAGTGATGACCACTACCACAAACCTCTCTCCCTTTCTTCTCAGGCTAGTGTAGAGTTTTTGTCTATTTTACTGCTCTTCTCCTAGATCTCAAAACACTAACTTGCACACAGTAGATGCTCAATACAAGTTGAGTAAATGAACTAATTAGGAGGCACTGTCTCTGGACCTCTCTGTGGGTACCAATTGATGTCCTGGAGGCATCAGCAGCCAAGACCTAGAGAACATAGCCTCCCCCTGGCCCATCTTGAAGTAGTATAGGGTGCTCGTTAGTCAAATCTGTCCAGCCTGCGGTCTGTGCTTTCTGCGAGCCATTCCCCTCCCCTGACCTCAGCCCCCAACACTGTGCGCATATTTCAGCACCGTGGACAAGAGCGCGATATCAGCACCGCGGAGAGCTCCCTCGGCAGCAGGCGTGAAAAGGGACTGAATACACGGGAGTGGGGTCCTTGGACACAGAAGTATGAGGAACAGACTCAACAAAAACATGCCGGCCAACAGAGACAAAGAGAAACAGACAACTTAGGCAAAGGTGTAGAGATGAGGAGACAAGCACCTAGGGAAAAACCCAGACCTAGACTCCTTTGTTGCCTTCATTAACCAGCAGGAGTTACTTCCGTCCAGTGACCGGCTTTCCAGGCGTTAGGACCAGTTATGGGCTAGGACTCTTGGGAAGCCCCCTCCCCAGCCTGTCTCCCAGTGCCTCAGCGCCCCCTCCCCAGCCTGTCTCCCAGTGCCTCAGCTTGGAGTGGGGTGCTCTCTACACTTTCTACTCTAATTCTGGGAAGCTCTGTCAGTTTAGACCCAACTGTAAGAACACTTCTGAGGGAGGTTTGAAAATCATTTCAGCTGCTCCCCACCCCAAAGACCAGCTAATCGCTCCTATAAATATAGCCTGTCCTGGCCTGACTTCTTAGTCCTGATGACGAGGGAGATAGTCAACAGAGGGCTGCAGGATTCCCTAAAGAGTCTCTGCTTGGAAAAAGGGCAGTATATGAATGTAAATGTTTTTCTGAGGGGCCATCTCCCATGAGGATGGATCTCCTTGGTGAAAATGTCACTCTAAAATGTCTCTCCTTAGGAAGTGAGGGTCTTGTTGGTGGGAACAATTTCCCACAGAGAATATAGCATTTAGAGGGTATTTCAATGGGTGTATGCTCACCACACTCCCCACGTGAAATGTCACCGAGATTTTTCTGGGCCGAAATGTTTCTTCCTGGGGGGAGGGGGTTTTTGAGAGGAGGCGTCACCTCTCATAGACAATCTTTCTTAGGAATGATTTCAGGGTGAGGGGAGAGTTTGATTGGAGAGGTCCTTCCAATGGAGACTGAGTTCCTGTGGAATGTGTCTCCCTAAGAGGGTCGCATAGGGAATATATCTCAGTGAGAATGCCTCTCTTGAGGTGTTTCTTGGGTTGGGGGTCTACCCATAAGCATATCTTTCCCCTGGTTGTTTCCCTATAGGGGTCACTCAGTAGCTTGGCTCTCACGGGTTATCTGGAGGCTCCTCCCCACCCCCGCCTCCCCCACACCCCGAGCACGGGGAACCTTGGCCGAGGCCGGCTCTGGCGCCCAGACGCAGTGACGGTGCCGGACGCGCCCCACTTCGCTCCGCCCCCGCAACCCCCTCCCCACCCCATCCCCCGAGCCACTGCCGCCGCCGTCGCGGTCCCCACGGTTTCTCACTCCCTCCCTTCTCCCTCCTCCCGCCACCGCCGTCGTCGCCGCCTCTTTCCTCCGCCGGGCCTCAGCCGCCTCGGCCGCCATGGACGACTCGGGCCTGATCCGCCGCCGGAGGCTGCAGGTAGCTGGTAGCCCCGGCCCGGGTAGAGGCGAAGGGATTGGTGCCCTGGGGCGGGGCCGGGCTGGGGGTGGAAGAACTTACGCCAGGGTCTGTCTTGGCGCCCCTTCACCCAGCGTCCGGATGCTACCCGCAGGAAACGCGGTGTCCGCGCGTTCTGCCGCGCTGGGAACCCCGCCCCTCAGGCGCCGCCCGGGGATCCAGGGAGTTGAAGGAGGGGGTGCAGCCGAGTGCTTCACCTCTAGGATAGCCTGAGGGGCATGTGGCCCACCAGATGAAATGGGGCTGACATCGAAGTCATTGCCCTGGCGCTCCGCCAAGTTGGGGGTGAAGGGGTGTAGAGCAAAGTTATTGCCCCAGGGCTCAAACCCCTCGGGGCTGCCAGTAGCCTCGCGCTGCTGTAAACATGTTTGTGAGACAGCCTCGGCCTTCACCTCAGGAGCCCCTTTTGGAGATGTGGGGATCCCCCCTGCGACTTCAATGCATCTGCCCAGCCACCAGGATTTTTCCTACTGACCTAATTGGACAGGCACCTAGACAGCCACCCTCACTCTTTATTCTACACCTCCTTCAATACACTTCCCCCCATCTTCAAGTCCAGCGCAGCTTGTGGGTGGGCGGGAGCGATTTTTAGTTTCTTGCAGCCTCAGAAGATGCTGATCTCCAGGCTGCGCAGGCGCAGGAGGCCTGAGTCCACTTTGCGGAGTGGAACACTGAGGATTATTTTGTGGAGTGTAGGAAGGCGGGGACAAATCCAGAGTCAGGGACTCGACTTCTAAGATGGGTGGTGATTCTGAAACTGAGAAAAGTCCCCTTCTCTTGTTTTTGGTGTGCGCTTCTAAGAATTAACGCAGGAGTTCGATGTTGTTCCCAAACTAACGCCAGAGGAGAAACCGATCAAAGCTTCACCCCCTTACCCCCTTCAAAAAAACCCTGCCTGAGGTCTGGTCCTTCTGAGCCTCGTTGGAGTTCAGCCCCGTGCTAGATAATCTGGAGTTTAGATAAAACCTTATATGAACCCAGACTCAGGCAATATCTCTTTCCTGAAGCTTGGGAAAAGAAAGGGAGCATTCAAACCCTCATCCAGGGCTTCTTCCTTTTCTGGACTTCTCTAACCCTCCATTCCTGAGGCTGGATTCCAAGGTGAGCTGCTAATCAGTCATTGCAGCAAGACAAATCAGGGTCAGACAGCAGGAAGGACTTTCCAGGTGTGGATGATGCTGGAATCAGACCTGTGTGGGGAAGCTATTTTGCTTTCAAACAGAGCTCAGATGGCCTCATCTAGAAACCTTGGGCTCTTCGGGTCTTCCCAGGATTCTCTCTCCATTCCAGGGTTGATTTAGGAAAAAGGGTTCTGAGAAAAGGGAGGGAGCTGGGCCAAAGGCAGACTGTGTACGCGCCGTCGGTTGGCCTCCGGAAAAAAAAAGAGAGAGACAGAGAGAAGGAGAAAATGGGTGGTGCCGGCATGGGGTGTGTCTCCGCACTTCCATGCCGGCGCCGATTCCCATTGGCTCAGCGCCACGGCGGGATTTTTGTCTCTCTCTCTCGAGGGGCCCCGCCCCCAGCCTGGGATCCTCCCACTCACCCTCCAGTCTTATCGGAGTCCTGCCCCTTTCACCTCTAGCAGGGTTAACCAATTCGCTGTCTGTCTACACCCTCACTCGGGTGCTACACCTTAGGAACTGTTCCACAACTGCTGAACGCCCGAGCATTCCCTGTGAGCAGTTGGGATTCGTATATATGGCCAGCATCTTGTGTTCGAATGCCTTGTCCGCAGCGCCGTCCATTAATGCTAGAGAGAAGCAGAGTCCGCTTGGCAGAGCCGCTCTTGCAGCTGGGGATGGATGTGGCGTCTGTCCACACGCCAGGGATCTAAATCCCATACTGCTTTAGTTTGTCCCTTTGTTTGACCTTAGAATATTTAGGTGCGATAGCAGATGGGGCTACGTTTGAGGACCTCTCTGAAAGGGGCTTAAAGTCCCCCAGGGGCTCACCCTAGAAGGCCGAGTGTACCCAGATCTGGAATCCTGGGCTCCATGGCCAGAAAATCCAGGTCTTGATTTTGCTTGGGCCACTGCAGTCACACAGCCAGCCACAGTGGTCCAAGATGCAGCTCATTCAAGTTAATCCTGCAAAGACAGAGGGGAAATCTGGCATGGATTTGAAGTCACCTCCGCGCTGGAAGGTGTGTGTGGGGGGGGGGGTAGGACTGCCAGTATGGTCAGTGTGTGTGCTCTTTGACCTCAGTCATACCTCTATCCTCTGTACATAGGAATGGGAGATGCCTCTGGCCCATCTTCTGTCATGCGGCGTGTTCACCCACAGTAATTTCTGTTCCTGTAACCTAATACTGAGCAATAACTATGTGCTAGGCATCATGCTGAAGTGCTAGACACCTGCATCAACTCACAGAATTATCTAGGAGGCACAACTATTGGAAGGTCACTTGTCAAGATTATAAAAGGCCTGACCAGGTGGTGGTACAGTGCATAGAGCATTGGTCTGACACACAGAGGACCCAGGTTCGAAGCCCTGAGGTCACTGGCTTGAGCACAAGCTCACCAGCTTGAGCACGAGCTCACCAGCTTGAGTGTGGGGTCTCCAGCTTGAGCATGGGATCATAGACATGACCCCATGGTCACTGGCTTGAGCTCAAGTTTGCTGGCTTGAGCAACGGGTCACATGCTCTGTTGTAGTCCCCCAGTCAAGGCACATATGAGAAAGCAATCAGTGAACAACTAAGGAGACTAAGGTGCTGCAACAAAGAATTGGTGCTTCGCCTGACCTGTGGTGGCGCAGTGGATAAAGCGTCGATCTGGGAACACTGAGGTCGCCAGTTCAAAACCCTGCACTGGTCTGGTCAAGGCACATATGGGAGTTGAGCTTCCAGCTCCTCCCCCCTTTCTCTCTCTCTCTCTCTCTCTCTCTCATTCTGTGTCTCCTCTCTAAAATGAATAAAAAAATAAATAAATAAATAAAAGAATTGGTGCTTCACCTCTTTCTTCTTTCCTGTCTCTTTGTCCCTATTTGTCCTTCTCTCTGTCTCTCTGTCTCTGTCACTAACAAACAAACAAACAAATAAATAAAATTATGAAAGGCAAAGCTGGGCCTGACCAGGTGATGGCACAGTGGATAGAGCATCGACCTGGGAGGCTGAGGACCCAGGTTCAAACCCCAAGGTCGATGGCTTGAGTGTGGGCTCACCAGCTTGAGCACAGGATTGCCGGCTTGAGCATGGGATCATAGACATGACCCCATGGTCACTGGCTTAAGCCCAAGATCACTGGCTTGAGCAAGGGGTCATGGGCTCAGCTGGAGACCCTGGTCAAAGTACATATGAAAAAGCAATCAATAAACAACTGAAGTGCCAGAAGTAGGAGTTGATGCTTCTCATTTCCCCCTTTTCCTGTCTGTCTGTCTGTCTGTCTGTCAAAATGGGATTTGAACTCAGTGCTTTCTGCTTTCAGAGATTGCAAAAAGGATTAATTCTCTTCTGGTTGGAGTCCCCAACACAAGGACTTTTGAAACCTTCACCAAAATCTTGCATCCCTACCCAATCCCCTTTATTTACATCAGCCTGTGGACTCAGAGCTGTCTGGGAAGTAGCACCTCATCTCCCCATTGCTCTCAGAAAAGGGTTCAGACCCTTGTAGTGACTTACTGTGTGCCTGGCAAACAGAACACGACCATCTTCTGATATGTACACATAAAGTTTATGGCTAGCAAATATTATCACTGCCATTATAAAAAAAGACCGCCTGATTCCCAATTTACATCTATCTTAAGCTACCCTATCTACCACCCCCAACTCTGTGGATCTAGTTGGGAGAGGGGTGGTACCCTTAAAGTATGGAGGAGTCATTCACTCATTCATTCATTCAATCTTTCATGCTTGAGCATGCCAAGTCATTCCTGCCCCCATGCCTTTGCAATTTCCTCTACCTTGAATGCTTTCTCCACAGATCCTCCCATGGCTGCTTCTTATTTACAGAACCATCTTAAAAGTCACCTCTCCAGCCTGACCAGGTGGTGGCTCAATGGATAGAGCGTTGGACTGGGACACAGAGGACCCAGGTTCGAAACCCCGAGGTTGCCGGCTTGAGTGCAGGGTAGCTGGCTCCAGTGTGGGATCATAGACATGACTCCATAGTTGCTGGCTTGAACCCAAGGTCGCTGGCTTGAGCAAGGGGTCACTAGCTCTGCTGTAACCCCCCCCCCTTCCTGGTCCAGGCACATGTGAGAAAGCAATCAATGAGCTAAGGTGCCGCAACAATGAATTGATGCTTTTCATTTCTCTCCTTTCCTGTCTGTCCTTCTCTCTCTCTTTCTCCTATCTCTGTCACACACACACACACACACACACACACAAACGAATAACTATAAATTTAAAAAAAAAAAGTTACCTCTTGGCCAGATAGCTCAGTTGGTTAGAGCATCATCCTGATACACAAAGGTGTTTCACCATCAGGGCACATACAGAAACAAATCAATGTTTCTCTCAAATCAATAAATTTTTAAAAAGTCACCTCTCCAGGTACATATATACTATGGAATACTACTCAGCCATAAGAAACGATGACATCGGATCATTTATAACAAAATGGATGTACCTAGATAACATTATACGGAGTGAAATAAGTAAATCAGAAAAAAAGAAAAACTGAGAACAGCATGATTCCATACATAGGTGGGACATAAAAGTGAGAATATGAGACATGGACAAGAGAGTGGTGGTTATGGGATGGGGGGAGGGAGGGAAGAGTGGGATAGGGAGGAGGGGAGGGACACAGGGAAAATCAGATCGAAGGTGACAGAGGACAATTTGACTTTTGGTGATGGGTATGCAACACAATTGAATGATAAGATAACCTGGAGATGTTTTCATTGTACATATGTACCCTGATTTATTGGTGTCACCCCATTAGAATTAATAATAAAAAATAAAAAAAAAAAGTCACCTCTCCAGCCTGACCAGGCGGTGGCACAGTGGATAGAGCGTCGGACTGGGATGTGGAAGACCCAGGTTTGAGACCCCGAGGTCGCCAGCTTAAGCGCGGGCCCATCTGTCTTGAACAAAAGCTCACCAGCTTGGACCCAAGGTCGCTGGCTCCAGCAAAGGATTGCTCCGTCTGCTGAAGGCCCGCGGTAAAGGCACATATGAGAAAGCAATCAATGAACAACTAAGGTGTCACAACGGCAATGAAAAACTAATGATTGATGCTTCTCACCGCTCTTCGTTCCTGTCTGTCTATCTCTCTCTCTGTCCCTGAAAAAAAATTAAAAAAAGTCACCTCTCCAAAGGAAGCCCTTTCAGACCATCATAACTCTTCCTAGCCATTTTTTGTCACATCACCTTGCTTAATTTTATTCATGACACTTATTACTGTCTAAAATTATGCTGTTCACTTGTACATGGATCTTTATTGTCTGCTTTCCTCCTCTAAATGCTAGTACCAAAAAGGCAGGAATTTTTGTGTCGTTCACTGTGTCCCCAATGCCTAGCACCAAGCCTGGTATACAGTAGGTGCTCAAAAAATATTTGTCAAATAAAGACTCCAACTTCATTTGCACATACATAGAGATGCCCACTCAGGAGTCCTCTATGGGGCCCTGTCCTGGTCTCTGAGGGTCGGGGAGGAATCAACTTGGTACCCACCCCCTAGTCCTCGGTGCATGGCCAATTGTGCAGGTGATGATGCTGATGCCACCCAACTTCTCCTCCAGGGGGTTGAGAAGACTTGCGGGCCCCTGCTGCTGGCCTATTCTGACCTTTATCCTTTTGCTCCTTTGCCTTCCAGAAGGATTTGCCCCTGCCCCGGAAAAGTAGCAGGTGAGCTTTGGGGAGAGATGCACTGGGCTGGACGCCCCTTCTCCGGCGGGAATTGGGGAGCTACGCGCGCGCGGGCGGGGTCTGGAGCGCTGGTGTGCAGCAGCGCCCCCTCCTGGCAGGCGGCAGCTGTGCGTCCCTACCCTCCCCCGCCCACCTCTGCCCGCTGCGGCTCCAGCCTCCGCCCCGCGAGCTCGCTCCCTGCGCCGCCGCTGCTACCGCACCTGCCACCATGTCGCCGCCGCCGGGTCATGTCTGACTCTCTTTGGACCGCGCTTTCCAATTTCTCGATGCCCTCCTTCCCTGGCGGCAGTATGTTCCGCCGCACCAAGAGGTAGACCCCCCCCCCCCCGCCGCGATCCCTCAGACCTGACCTGGCTCTTCCCCACCCAAGCCTCCCCTTGGGCCCCTACTGCAGGGCGGGGCCCAGGATGCTGCAACCGGTCCAGCTGCGCCAGAGGTGCCGTGCTGCGCCTTCCTGCCAGGAATGGGGCTGAATGAGGGGCAATGTGGGGTTGAGGTTGGGGGGCATCTGGAAAGGACGGCCGCGGAGGGGGAAGGGGCTGCTCCGAGTGGGGGGGATGCAATGCCTTTGTCTGCTGTTGCTGTGGACTCTAGCAGCTCAGAGAGGGTAAGGCAAGAAGGAGAGGGTAGGGGCTTGGCACCTTCAGAACAATAGCCGCAGCCTGGCTTTCCCCTAACCCCCCTGTTGTGTGCTCTGGCTGAGCTAATGTGCTCAGTCACTGCGGTGGAGGGTGGGGCAGTAAGGGGAATTGCGTGGTTGGGGGTTACCTCCTTGGAAGCTTGTATTCTGAAGGGCAGAAAGAAGGGGGGTACTTTTATCCCCCCAACAGACTCATACAGAAAATAGTGACACGCAGCGTCACGTAGGACATGATGTCACACCCATATATACACATAACAGCCCTAGTGGCCCAGATACACCCAGGAGCCGCATAACCAGCCATAGAGTGACATAGGTTAGGGACCTGCACAGATAACAGGGGCACTCCCAGCGTCATACACTAAGAAGTAAACCCACAGGTACACTATTGTGTATATTTGTGTACATGTAATAAGATGTTACCTTTGTGGTGACACACACACTTACATGTGTGGCAATGACATTCATGCACTCAATGTTACAACATATGATATCACCTAAGCATGTTTGCATGCTGTATCTATCACACAGAATATATGCCAGAATAACAGACACAAAAAATCTTTCAGAGAATGAGGCACACAACATCACACATTATCACATGTAAGATTCATATAAGGAATGTCACACACTCAGACATGCCCAGTGTCACAAGTTGTTAAGCCTACACACAGCAGATGATACTCATAAACCAGTGGTTCTTAACCTGGGTTCTATCGAACCCTAAGGGTTCGATGAGTCGGTCACAGGGGTTCAGAGAAGCCTCTGCCACAGAGGCCAGAATAAAGTAATACCGTAATTTGTTGTAAGTTCATGCACTTTGTTGGTTTTGTGCTTTGAGCAAGGTGATGTTCATGCACGGCTCATTTTGTGCACCAGTAAAAAAACATATACCTATGTCTTGAATTTGGGGAAAAAATCATATTTTATTTATCACTAAAGAAGGGTTCAGTGAATGTGCATATGAAACTGGTGGGTTCGGCCTGACCTGTGGTGGCGCAGTGGATAAAGCGTCGACCTGGGAACACTGAGGTCGCCAGTTCAAAACCCTGCACCGGTCTGGTCAAGGCACATATGGGAGTTGATGCTTCCAGCTCCTCCCCCCTTTCTCTCTCTCTCTCTCTCTCTCTCTCTCTCTCTCTGTCTGTCTCTTCTCTAAAATGAATAAAATAAAATAAAATAAAATTTAAAAAAAAGAAGCTGGTGGGTTCGGTACCTCAAAAAGGTTAAGAACCACTGTCATAAACACTCATAGTGAATGTCACATGCAGATGGAAGGACAATGTCTCAAAGAGAATTAGAATGCCACATAGAGACATAGATACACATGAAACAAATCATACATTATGCAGATGTTACAGCACACAGTGACACCAGTGGCATTACACAATGCATCACATAGGCAGGTACAGGTTGTGTCATACAGATAAACACAGGACTGTCATGCATGCTATGATGTCACACTAAGATGTGCCCAATGGTGAACTCATACACTGGGTGCCACACATGGATACATACAGCAAATGTCACACACAGACCTAGACAGACAGACACTAAATGTCTCCCATAGTGTCACATAGACAACATGATTATCATTCCGTGACTGACTCTGTGCCCCACATGGTCACACATGGTTCACACCAGAAGTCTCTCACATAACGTTACACTTGCATCCCCTCCCATATGCAGCCCTGACAAGGCCTCCACTGCCTTCTCCTTTACTGCCTTCTCTGAATAGTTTTCTGAGGGGACACTTCTCAGAAAAGGAGGGCGGTTGGTTGGGCTCACAAACTCTCTGGGCTGCCGCCCGGTCCCTTTACCTCCCTTTCCCCGAAGCTGCCGTACCAGTAACCGGAAAAGCCTCATCCTGACCAGCACTTCGCCCACGCTGCCGCGACCCCACTCCCCACTGCCTGGACACCTGGGTGAGACAGATGGTGGGTGTGGACCAGACTAGAGCAGGTGTGGCCGTAGGCGAGGGGTGTATCCATGCTGCAGGAGGGGTGGGCCCTTTGGACAGAGGAGAGCCCAGATTGGACAAGTGGCGTGGTCATTGCTGCGTGGGCGTGGCCAGTTCGCAGTGGGGCGGTTATTGGTGGGCGAAGCTAGTTTGGTAAGGGGATGGGGCAGAAGGAAAGATCCACACTCGAGGGGCGTGGCTATGTCAGAGGAAGGCAGAATTGGCTTGAAAGGGCTGGGCTAACTCGGTAACCTAAACGTCTTCGAAAAGGGGGGCCACAGCGAAAGGTGCGTGGTCTACTCACACTGCGGGACTAAGGAGGGAACGGCTGCTGCTTGCAACCCACTTGGGGAATCAAGAAGTCTGATGGGACTGCCATCCAGACCAGGCCTAAAGATCCCCCTCTTTCCACAACAGGTAGCAGTCCCCTGGATAGCCCCCGCAACTTCTCCCCCAACACCCCCGCCCACTTCTCGTTTGCTTCTTCCCGAAGGTGAGTCCCTGTCCGCAGGGCCCCAGAACCCCGGCCCGACTCTCCCCACCCACCATCTGAGTAGCCATCTGTTCCCCTCCTAATTGGACCTGAGCCAGGGCTTTGAGGGATCTTCAGAGTGCCCCAATGTCCCAGCGGGAACCAGCGCCCAGCCTTATGGGCCGGGCGTATAAGAAGGAGGGGCCAACCACCTATCCAGAATTCCATCTTCGGAACGGTCTCCCTCCCAGCACTGCTGGCCAGGCGTTTCCATAGCAACAGGACAAGGGAGCGTAGATGAAGTGCGCAAACTCAGACTGAGCCGTGCCCATCGAGGGACTCTTAATCCCCAATGAGGGGATTGGGGGGAAGGGTGCCTAGGAGTACTTCTCGAGGGGTCCAGAGGTGGAATCTCAGGTTTCCCTCTGGGGAGGTGGTGTCTACGTGTTTCTGGAGTGTCTAAATGCATTTTCTGGGGTCTTTGGTGAAATCAGCGGAGGAAGAGAGATTCCTTGAATGTTTTCAGGAGAAACTTATGGGAATCACCAGGTTGTTTGGCGGGTCTCTTTTTCTTTAAACTTTATTCATTCTAAAAGCGTTGTTTGAACATATGCTGTGTTCTGGGAGTTTAGCATAGGGACAAATGACACCCCCATATCCTCAGAATTGAGTTGGGGTGGCAGTCCAGAGAACCAGGACTACTGCAAAGGTTGGTGAAGGCTGTGGTGTGGGAGTCACATTGGACTGTGGGGACAGAGGACAGCTCTCTGGATAGACTGGGGCAAGGCTCCTCTTGTGGGTGGAATCCAGCTGAGGGCCTTAGGGAATCAGAAAAGGGCTCCAAGATTGGGCCTGATGTGGTCATCTACATGGAAGGTGGCTGGGAGGCACACGGCTGAGTGAGGGCAGTGCCTAGAGGGAGGAGTGAGGAAGGAGTCCAATGTGTTGCAGTATGTCTATGTGACTGTCAATCTGTGTGCCAATGTGTAGAGTGTAAGTTTGTGAGATTGTGACTCTGTGAAATAGCCTGTGCCTACACATGTGTCCATGGGAGGTATGCATCAGCATGTGAGTGTGAAACTGTGTGAGTGTGTACCTGTAGGGTCATAAGTGTATGTGAATATGTGAGGGAGTATGCATCTCCCTGTGTGCCTCCATGTGAGTGTATAATCTATGTAGGAATGTGAATGAGCGTGTGATTGTGAGGGTTTTTTTGTTTGTTTGTTTGTTTGTTTTACAGGGACAGAGGGAGAGTCAGAGAGAGGAATAGATAGGGACAGACAGACAGGAACAGAGAGAGGTGAGAAGCATCAATCATTAGTTTTTTGTTGCTGTTGAGACACCTTAGTTGTTCATTGATTGCTTTCTCACGTGTGCCTTGACTGCGGGCCTTCAGCAGACCGAGCAACCCCTTGCTGGAGCCAGCGACCTTGGGTCCAAGTTGGCAAGCTTTTTGTTCAAGCCAGATGGGTCCGCGCTCAGGCTGGCGAGCTCGGGGTCTCGAACCTGGGTCTTCCGCATCCCAGTCCAACACTCTATCCACTGCGCCACTGCCTGGTCAGGCGGTTGTGAGGATTTTGAATGTGTGACTGTGTGAGGGTGTCTTGAATGTATGTATGAATGTGAAAGTGTAGAGTGTGTGAAGGAGTGTGTGGCTGTGTGTATGTATTACAGTGTGAGTACTGGGTCTTTGTGTTTATATGTGGTTGGGGATGTCTGTTTTTGAAAGTGCAATTATGTGTTAATATGGGAAAGGGTGGTATTTGGGTCCATGTATGTGTTAATATGGGAAAGTGTGAATGTGTGTAACTGTCAGAGCATGACCTTGACCACACTAGTCATACTAACACTAGTGAGTGTGGACCTGAGTCACAGTGTGAACATGCATGTACCGATGTGAGAGCATGTGTCAGTGTGTGTGTGTGTGTGTGTGTGTGTGTGTATGTGTGTGTGTGTCTAGGAAGAACCAAGGGGTCTGCCTCTGAGAGCTTTCTCATGTGGGATCCACTAGGGGTCGACTTTTGGGGTCCTCTGGGATGACTTCCTTGAGTGGGCTTTTCTGGCCCTCCTCGGGGTCCATGCTGGTGGCCAATGTGTCCTGAGTATGGCAGGAGAGGAGTATCATGTGAAGGAGCAGAGGAGACTGGTGCCAGTCTGGAAGACTTCCTCTTTACTTCCTTGACTCAGAGGGCCTTCAGGAACCTCAGAGACAGATATATTCCTCCAACCCCTGCCCTGGCCATGGCCAGTGGCTTCTCTCACAACCTGAGTAGTGGGGGGTGGACTGGGGGGACCTGGTAGCCTCTGAGCACCTTGACTGGGTTCCAGGGCGGATGGACGCCGATGGTCTCTGGCTTCACTCCCTTCATCTGGCTATGGCACCAACACACCCAGCTCCACTGTCTCGGTGAGTGTTGTAGGTGGGCGAGTGGGTGGGGAAGGGACCCTCCAACCTGAAGTCCCCCACCCAGGCCAGCAGTTTGGCTGGCCTTAATGAGTGCTTTGTGTTTTTCTTGTCCTCCAAGTGTGTCACTGTTCATCTATTAGTGAGTTGCAGGTCTCACTTCACCCTCAGCCCTGTTCTCCACCTTCGACATATCTTCTTGGGGACCCTATTCATCACCGACTTGTTTTACAGATATATTAAGCCACTTGCCCAAGTGTGTGCTGCTGGTCAGGGCCAGTCCCAATTCTTTATTCAGAATCCATTTGCTGCCTGACCAGGCAGTGGCGCAGTGGATACAGTGTCGGACTGGGATGCGGAAGACCCAGGTTCGAGACCCCGAGCTCGCCAGGTTGAGCGCGGGCCCACCTGGCTTCAGCAAAAGCTCGCCAGTTTGGACCCAAGGCCCCTGGCTCCAGCAAGGGGTTAAGGGGTTACTCGGTCTGCTGAAGGCCCGTGGTCAAGACACATGTGAGAAAGCAATCAACGAACAACCATGGTGTTGCAACGGCAATGAAAAACTAATGATTGATGCTTCTCACCTCTCTCCGTCCCTGTCTGTCTATCCCTCTCTCTGACTCTCTCTCTCTCTGTCCCTGTTAAAAAAATGAAAAAAAAAAAAAGAATCAATTTGCTCACCCACTGCAATACTCAAAGTCTGTCTCTCCATCTGCCCCCTTTTCTACCTGTGTCTCTGGTTTGCTCATCCATCCGTAGGTGTGATGTTCAGCAGACATTTATCATGTGACTTTCATGTGGTGGGTGGGCTCAACAAGCTGAGCAGGGTCCAAGGATCACAAAGCCCTCCTGAGAGGAGACAGACCAATAAGAAGGTATTTACAACACAGGGATTGAAACTGTGATGGGAGTATTTTAAGGGGAGGTGGTAGCAGAGAGGAGGCACCTGACTTAACTGAGGGGAGAGTGAAGGAAGGCTTCCTGACAGAGTTGGCATCAAAGCCAAGACAAAGGATCGGCAGGAGTTTTGCAGGTGAAAAAAGAAAGGGAAGGGTGTTGCCTGACCAGGCGGTGGCGCAGTGGATAGAGCGTCAGACTGGGATGCGGAAGACCCAGGGTTGAGACCCTGAGCTCGCCACCTTGAGTGCGGGGGCCATCTGGCTTGAGCAAAAGCTTGCCAGTTTGGACCCAAGGTCGCTGGCTCCAGCAAGGGGTTGCTCGGTCTGCTGAAGGCCCCAGACCCGTGGTCAAGGCACATGTGAGAAAGCAATCAATGAACAACTAGTGTTGTGACAGCAACGAAAAACTAATGAATGATGCTTCTCACCTCTCTCTGTTCCTGTCTGTCTGTCCCTATCTATCCTTCTTTCTGACTCTCTCTCTGTCCCTGTAAAAAAATAAAAAAATAAATAGAAATTAAAAAAATAAAAGAAAGGGAAGGGTGTTTAAGGAATGGGGAACATCATGTGCAAACTCCAAGGGGCAACAGAGAACTTGCAGGGGGAAGCCATAGAAAGGTTTTTTTTTCTTTATATTAAATTGTATTAAAATTTCAGCATGAACTATTTGAAATTGTGCTTTTGTAAGTCATAGATTATATACATTTAAAGACTATTTTATTAGATACTGATGAGGTTGGAAGTATTTTTGTTTGTTTGTTTTTGTTTTTTTACAGGGACAGAGAGAGGGATAGATAGGGACAGACAGACAGGAACAGAGAGAGGTGAGAAGCATCAGTCATTAGTTTTTCATTGCCGTCGCAATACCTCAGTTGTTCATTGATTGCCTTCTCACATGTGCCTTGACCGCGGACCTTCAGCAGACCGAGCCACCCCTTGCTGGAGCCAGTGACCTTGGGTCCAAGCTGACGAGCTTTTGCTCAAGCCAGATGGGCCCTTGCTCAAGCTGGCAAGCTTGGGGTCTCGAACCTGGATCTTCCACATCCCAGTCCGATGCTCTATTCACTGCACCACCGCCTGGTCAGGCTGGGGTTGGAAGTTTAAAAAAATTTTTTTTTAATTTTTTTAGCAGGAGAGAGAGAAACAGACAGACAAAGCGGGACAAATAGACAGGAAGGGAGAGAGATGAGACCCATCAAGTTTTCATTGGGGCACCTTAGTTGTTCATTGGTTGGTTTCTCATATGTGCCTTGACTGGGGTGCTCCAGCTGAGTAAGTGACCCCTTGCTCAAGCCAGTGACCTTGGGCTCAAGCCAGCGACCTTGGGCTTCAAACCAGCGACATTGGGGTCATGTCTATGATCCCACACTCAAGCTGGCTACCTACCTCGGGGTTTTGAACCTGGGTCCTTAGTTTCCCAGGCCAATATCCACTGCGTCACCACCTGGTCAGGCAGTTTTTTGTTTGTTTGTTTAGATGGAGAGGAGGAGAGAATAGAGAGAAAAACATCCATTTTGTCTCTCCACTTATTTATGCATTCATTAGTTGACCCTTGTACGTGCTCTGATAGGGGCTTGAACCCACAACCTTGGTGTATCAAAACAAAGCTCTAACCAACTGAGTTACCTTGCCAGGGTTGGAGTAGTGAGTTTCAAGCAGGGGAGTGAGTGATGTGATGTTTAAAAGAGAGTTCTGTTTACAGAATTAAGTGGCTGTCCTTGTGTCTCTCCACTGATGTCTGTGGGTCTGTGCTTGCCTTGATGGCATGCCAGTCCTGGCCAGGGACCAAGCAGAGCTAGTTCCTGCCCTTGAGCAGACAGTAGTAACAAATTAATAATGATGTAATGAGTCAGGAGATAAATACAACAAAAAGAAGCAAAATAAGGCAAGGATAGAAAGTGACAGGTGTATGGCCTGACCTGTGGTGGCACAGTGGATAAAGCATTGACCTGGAACACTGAGGTCGCTGGTTCAAAACCTCTGGCTTACCTGGTCAAAGCACATATGGGAGTTGATGCTTCCTGCTGCTCTTCCCCCATCTCTCTCTCTCTCTTTCTCTCTCTCTCTCTCCCCCATTCTCTAAAATGAATAAATAAAAAAATTGTTGAAAGAAAGAAACTGACAGGTGTGTGTTCAGAGGAGGCTGCCCCACGAGGTGAAATGTAAGGAAAAATCTGAGGGAAGAACAGTAATCCATAGTAGATGTACTCCAGGCAGAGGGAACAGTCAGTGCAAAGGCCCTGAGGAAGGAGTGTGCCTGCTTTGGTCAAGGTCTGTCAAGAAGGTCACAACTCTGTGGGTGGAGTAGAGCAAGTAAAGGGTAGAGTGAGCAGAGAGGTGACAGCAGACAGGGCCAGATGTTCATGCAGAACACTGTGGGCTGTGGGCAGGACTTTGGTGTTCATCATGAGTAAGGTGAGGGCCATGGAGGGTTCTGAACAGAGGGAGGTGACTTAACTCAGGTTTTTTATTTTTTAATTAAAATTTTAGATTTTATTTATTCATTTTAGAGAGAGGAGACAGAGAGAGAGACAGAGAGAATAGGGGAAAGGAGCAGAAAGCATCAACTCCCATATGTGCCTTCATCAGGGAAGCCTAGGGTTTCAAACTGGCGACCTCAGCGTTCCAGGAGGACACTTTACCCACTGTGCCACCGACTCAGGTTTTAATAGGCTCCCTCTAGTCGCATCCTTGTCTGTGTCACTGTTCTTATATGTGTCCCCATCCCTCTGTCTGTTGCCAACCGGGGCCCTGGGACTCTAGGATCCTAATCGGGTCCCAATACCAGCCTTGCCAGTGGCCCATCAGCCCCAGGATCTGAGCCCAGGGTCTCAAACTGTGGGACGACCGCTGTAGTTCTGACCCCGGCCCTGCCCCTCCCCCAGTCTTCCTGCTCCTCCCAAGAGCGCCTGCACCAGCTGCCCTACCAGCCCACCGTGGACGAGCTCCACTTCCTCTCCAAACACTTCGGCAGCACCGAGAGCATCACGGACGAGGATGGCGGCCGCCGCTCCCCGGCAGTGCGGCCTCGCTCGCGGAGCCTCAGGTGGGACGGCATCCCCAAACTCCAAGCTGGTGATTTGGGAACTTGTGCACTGTGAGACTCCAGTCCCCGCGAATGGGCAGGGAACTGGACAAAATGTGCTTCTCTCTCCGCAGCCCCGGGCGCTCCCCCTCCTCCTATGACAACGAGATCGTGATGATGAACCACGTGTACAAGGAGAGGTTCCCGAAGGTAAGGCGGGGCCGGGTCACTGCGAGGAGGCCAGGCTGCCAGAGCCTAGCTCCCCTAAACTCCGCGCGTCCCCCTGGTGGCCGGTGCTTGCAACTCAGGTTCCTGACGGCATCAACCTCTGGGCTTATCTCCGCACTACTGCCCCCGCCCTGCCTCCATCCCTCCAGGCCACTGCACAGATGGAAGAGAAGTTGCGGGACTTCACCTGCACCTATGAACCTGACAGCGTGCTGCCATTGGCCGACGGCGTGCTCAGCTTTATCCACCACCAGATCATCGAGCTGGCCCGAGATTGCCTGACCAAGTCCCGCGATGGTCTAATCACCACCGTCTACTTTTACGAATTGCAGGAGAACCTAGAGAAGCTGTTGCAGGATGTGAGTGCACGGGGAGGCCGGCCTCATCCCAGATTCTGCACCCCCAAATCAGGCCAATGCTTTCCTTCACCCACACCTTCTCAGGGGGCTCCTACCACGTTCTAGGCGCTGGCGTGGAGCTGAGGATTCAGGGTAGAAGAGAAGGACGTGGTCCCTGCTCTAAATCTGATGGGGGAGGCAGGTATTTAACCTCCTTCAGGTCTTTACTCAATGTCAAGTTCTCAGATTGGCCTTTTAGACCCCTTTGTTTAACATGTTGCTCTGCTCACTGTCATCACCCACGGGCTTTTTTTTTTTTTTTTTTTAGATTTTATTTATTCATTTTAGAGAGGAGAAAAAGAGAGAAAGAAGGGAGAAGCAGGAAGCATGAACTCCCATATGTGCCTTGACCAGGCAGGTCCAAGTTTTCAAACTGGCGATCTCAGCATTCCAGGTCTCAGCATATCCACTGTGCCACTACAGGCCAGGCCAGTGTGTGTGTGTGTGTGTGTGTGTGTGTGTGTGTGTGTGTGTGTGTGTGTGTGTGTGTGTGTGTGTGTGTGTGTGTGTGTGTGTGTGTGTGTGTGTGTGTGTGTGTGTGTGTGTGTGTGTGTGTGTGTGTGTGTGTGTGTGTGTGTGTGTGTGTGTGTGTGTGTGTGTAAGTGAGAAGTAGGGGGGCAGAGAGATGGACTATGGCAAGCGCCAGACCGGGATCCACCCAGAAGGTCCACCAGGGGGCATCCTCTGCCCATTTGGGGCGTTGCTCCTTACAACCCGAGCCATTCTAGTGCCTGAGGCGGAGACCATGGAGTCATCCTTAGCGCTTGGGCCGACTTTGCTCCAATGGAGCCTTGGCTGAGGGGAGAGAGATAGAGAGAAAAGAGAGGGGGAAGGGTGGAGAAGCAGATGGGTGCTTCTCCTGTGTGCCCTGGGCAGGAATCAAACCCGGGACATCGACACAACAGGTCGACACTCTACCATTGAGCCAAGCAGCCATGGCCACCACTGTCTTATTAAAAAATTTTTCTTTTTAATTTATTGATTTTAGAGAAAGAAAGGAAGGGAGGGAGGGAGAAAGGGGGAGAGAAAGAGAGAAACATCAGTTATTGTTTCATTTATTTATGAATTCATTGTTTGATTCTTGTATGTATCCTGACTGGAGATCAAACCACAGCCTTGGTGTATCTGAATGACACTCTAACCAACTGAGCTACCCAGCCAGGGCTACCCACTGTATCTTTAAGTTTTTTTTAAGACTTTATTCATTTTAGAGAGAAGTGGAAGAGAGAGAGAAGGATAAAAAGAGAAAGAAGTGGGAGGAGCAGGTATCATCAACTTATATATGTGCCTTGACCAGGCAAGCCCAGGGCTTCAAACCGGTGACCTCAGCATTCCAGGTCTCTGGTTTATCCATTGCGCCACCACAGGTCAGACCAGGGCTACCCACTGTCTCTTTAGATTTTACCATAGCACTTAACACCATCCATCATAATGTGTTTTTTCTTATCCTTTTTTAAAATTTATTTTATTTTTATTTTATTCATTTTAGAGAGGGGACACAGAGTGAGAGAGAGAGAGAGAGAAAGAGAGAAAGGGGGGAGGAACTGGAAGCATCAACTCCCATATGTGCCCTGACCGGACCAGTGCAGGGATTTGAACTGGCGACCTCAGTGTTCCCAGGCGGGCGCTTTATCCACTGTGCCACCACAGGTCAGGCCTCTTATCCTTTTTTTAAAGGTAACGTTTATTTATTTATTTTTTACAGACACAGAGAGTCAGAGAGAGGGATAAATAGGGACAGACAGACAGAAATGGAGAGAGGTGAGGCGCATCAATCATTAGTTTTTCACTGCTGTTGCACACCTTAGTTGTTCATTGATTGATTTCTCACATGTGCCTTGACCACGGGCCTTCAGCAGACTGAGCAACCCCTTGCTGGAGACAGTGACCTTGGGTCCAAGCTGGTGAGCTTTTTGCTCAAGCCAGATGGGCCCGCGCTCAAGCTGGCTACCTCGGGGTCTCGAACCTGGGTCTTCCGCATCCCAGTCCAACGCTCTATCCACTGTGCCACTGCCTGGTCAGGATAAAGTAAGTTTTTTAAAAGTTGATTAAATGGCCTGACCAGGCAGTGGCGCAGTGGACAGAGCTTCAGAGTGGGATGCAGAAGACCCAGGTTCGAGACCCTGAGGTAGCCAGCTTGAGCGCGGGCCCATCTGGCTTGAGCAAAAAGCTCACCAGCTTGGACCCAAGGTCACTGTCTCCAGCAAGGGGTTGCTCAGTCTGCTGAAGGCCCGTGGTCAAGGCACATGTGAGAAATCAATCAATGAACAACTAAGGTGTTGCGACGGCAACGAAAAACTAATAATTGATGCTTCTCACCTCTCTCCATTTCTGTCTGTCTGTCCCTATCTATCCCTCTCTCTAATTCTCTCTCTGTCCCTGTTAAAAAAAAAAAGTTGATTAAATGGATGGATGAATAAATGAAAGTAAACAAGATAGTGCCCCATACCATGATAATGGATAACATTAATGAAAATTTAGTGTGTGCTCAGCACTGTGCTGGGGCACTGGGGACAACAGCAGTGAACAAACCAGAGAAATATTTCTGCCCTCCTGGGGCTGATATCCTAGATATAGATGGATAGGGACATGGAAACAAGCAAATCAAGGAAGTCAGTGATTTCAAGCTGATGCTTAAGGCTATGAAGCAGAAAGAACAGGGCAACCAGATGGAATGTTAAGGCTTCCCTTCCTTATAGGGTCCAGGAGGCCTGCCCAGAAGAGGGGGATTGAAATTGGGGGAAAGATAATAAGGAGGTGGCAGCTATGAGAAAAGCTGGGGGAAATGTGTTGAGCAGGGTGAACAGCACATGCAAAGGCCCTCAGGAAAACAGGCAGTTTGAAAAATTCTGGAAGCACGGAATGTAAGTGACTGTACTGTATTGAGGAGATGAGGTTGGATTAAAGGTAGAAGGACCAGAATATGGGGCTCTGGGCTCTAGGCCCTCTGCCCTGAAGGACAGGATGTTAGGCATAGGATTGGGTTTGAGTTTGGATTCTGCTATTAGGTCTATAGATGTTGAAAGCACAGACTCCAAACAGCCTAGATTTACATCTAGCTCATCACTTATTTACTGCGCAATCTTTGCCAAATCACTTAATTTCTGTGCTTCTACTATAAAAAGGGGACTCACTCATTCTTTAATATTTATTAAATATTATTATTTAATAAATATTAAATAATATTATTTATTATTACTATGATTATTTATTAAGCACCTATTCTGGGGACAGCACTGGCCTAAAAGCTGGAGAAACAGCTGGAAATAAACAAAATCCCCTGCCTTAGGGGAGCTGACATTCTAGCAGGAAGAAACAGAAGGAAAACTAATAGGCATCAGGGCTGGGACCAGGATGCTTAATTTTCCTCCCTGGAGCATTCATTAATGAAAAAGTTGATAAGTAGTTATATTAAAACTTAACATTATTTTAGATTAAATATTTTGTTTATAATTAAACCAGAATTTATTTTACTTCCCTGGTTTTAATGGAAACAAACTTACCAATAATAATATTTTTATTAAAACCATGAATGATAAAAAAAAAACCACACAAAAAAAACCATGAATGACCTTGCCTGACCTGTGGTGGCGCAGTGGATAAAGCGTCGACCTGGGAACACTGAGGTCGCCAGTTCAAAACCCTGCACTGGTCCGGTCAAGGCACATATGGGAGTTGATGCTTCCAGCTCCTCCCCCCTTTCTCTCCTTCTCTCTCTCTCTCACTCTGTGTCTCCTCTCTAAAAAATGAATAAAATAAAAATAAAATAAATTTAAAACCATGAATGACCTTAAAAGCACATATAGATTGTCACTCACTTTTCCTTTTGCTTCAAGCTCCATCATGCCTGTGCACAGCCCTTTTGGATCCTGTCCTTATTTAAATTTTGCTCTTTTGCTTGTCATGAATTTTTTGCATTTATTTTGATTTTTCAAATATTGCATTAAAATATTAGTGATCTTGAAGAATGAGGTTTTGGAACCAAGGTGAGTGCCTCTTTGTCTCACCCTGATAGACAAATTAATATATGATGCCTGACCTGTGGTGGTACAATGGATAGTGTCAATCTGGAATGCTGGGCTTGCCCATTCAAAACTTTGGGCTTGGCCTGACCTGTGGTGGCGCAGTGGATAAAAAGTGTCGCCCTGGGAACACTGAGGTCGCCAGTTCAAAACCCTGCACTGGTCTGGTCAAGGCACATATGGGAGTTGATGCTTCCAGCTCCTCCCCTCTTTCTCTCTTTCTCTCCCTCTCTCTCTCTCTCTCACTCTGTGTCTCCTCTCTATAATAAATAAAATTAAAAGAAATTAAAAAAAAAAACCTGGGCTTGCTTGGTCAAGGCACATACATAAGACACAACTACTATGAGTTGATGTTTCTGGCTCCGGCTCCTCCTTACCCTTTCTCTCTCATTTCTCTAGTATCAACAAGTAAAATCTTTTTAAAATTAATATATGACACCTGACCGGTAGTGGCACAGTGGATACAGCATCAACTTGGGATGCTGAAGACCCAGGTTCAAAACCCCAAGGTCACCGTCGTTTTTTTTTTTTTTACAGGGACAGCGAGAGAGTCAGAGAGAGGGATAGATAGGGACAGACAGACAGGAACGGAGAGAGATGAGAAGCATCAATCATCAGTTTTTTGTTGTGACACCTTAGTTGTTCATTGACTGCTTTCTCACATGTGCCTTGACCGCAGGCCTTCAGCAGACCCAGTAACCCCTTGCTGAAGCCAGCGACCTTGGGTCCAAGCTGGTGAGCTTTTGCTCAAGCCAGACGGGCCCGCGCTCAAGCTGGCGAGCTCGGGGGTCTCGAACCTGGGTCCTCCGCATTCCAGTCCGATGCTCTATCCACTGCGCCACCGCCTGGTGAGGCAAGGTTGCCGTGTTGACTGCAGACTCATCCAGCATGAGCACAGGCTCACCAGCTTGAGTGCGAGGTTGCCAGCTTGAGCGTGGGATGATAAACATGATTCCAAGGTCATTGGCTTGAGCAAGAGATCGCTGGCTTGACTGGACCCCCCCCCCCCAGCCAAGGAACATACGAAAAGCAATCAGCGAACAACTAAAGTGCCGCAACTATGAGTTGATGTTTCTTATCTCCTTTCCTGTCTCTCTCTCACTTAAAAAAATTAATATATATATATGACATATTTGGAGAGTATTCATGTGTCATAAAAAATAAGTAGAATTGCTTAATGGTGATTGAGGTACTGCTAGGAGGTGGGGTAATTAGATTGGGATGGGGAGATGAAGGCAGGCCTCCAGGAAGAGGTGACAAATGAGCAGCAACCTGAGGAGAAGTGCAGACCCGCTCAGGCCTCTAAGCGGAGATCCTGTCTGTGGGACTCTAATTTAGCTCAGATTATAGGGCTGTTCTGAACATGAAGTGAATAAATGAATGTCTTAGGACAGTGTCTGTAATAATAACAGTGATCATTAGTATTATCATGCAGACTGGGCCTCTTGGCCCACCTATAGTTTTCTCACCTATAACATGTGACAATAGCCTGACCAGGCGGTGGCACGGTGTGTGCAGTCTGGGTAGCATCGAACTGGGACATGGAGGACCCAGATTCAAAACTCCGAGGTCACCAGCTTGAGCGCAGGCTCATCTGGTTTGGGCAAGGCTCACTAGCTTGAGCCCAAGGTCACTAAATTGAGCAAGGAGTTACTTGGTCTGCTGGAGCCCCCAGTCAAGGCACATCTGAGAAAGCAATCAATGAACAACTAAAGTGTCACAACAAAGAATTGATGCTTCTCACCTCTCTCCCTTCTTGTCTCTCTGTCCCTGTCTCTGTCTCCGTCACACACATACAAAAAATGCGACACCAGCAGGGTATAGCTGGTGGGGTTGGGGGGGCCTAGCTCAAGCGGGGCACCTGTAAACCTGACCCCCACTGTGCCCCCCTTACCAGGCCTATGAACGTTCCGAGAGCTTGGAGGTAGCTTTCGTCACTCAACTGGTGAAGAAACTGCTCATCATCATCTCACGCCCTGCGAGGTTGCTGGAGTGCCTGGTGAGGGGGCTGGGAGAGGGTGGCGAGGGGTTCTGGCAGGGGCCCCTTAGGGCCCACTACTAGCCCAGCCTTGCCCTGCCTCAGGAATTCAACCCCGAAGAGTTTTACCACTTGCTAGAGGCAGCTGAGGGACACGCCAAGGAGGGCCATCTCGTCAAGACAGACATCCCTCGTTATATCATCCGCCAGCTGGGCCTCACCCGGGACCCTTTTCCAGGTGACAGCTGGTGGGCACAGGGGGTGGGAGGTGAACCCACTGAGACCTTACCCTCCACTCACTCTCAGTCCTTTCCTAGAAGTGGTGCATCTGGAGGAACAGGACAGTGGTGGCTCCAACACACCGGAGCAGGACGACCTGTCTGAGGTAAGACCAGCAGTCTGCACTTTGGTTCTGGTTGTACAGGCAGGACTCACCTCCTGGCTCTCTGTGTGCAGTCTGGGTAGACCTCTTGGTCCCTGCGCTGACTCTCAGTTTCCTTGTCTGTCAAATGGGTTAATAATAGCTCTACTTCCATGGGCCTTTTTCTTTTCATGTTGAGTACATATAAAATAAAATGTACCATTTTGACCATTTTAAAATGAATAATTCAGTGTTTTTAGTACATTTACAATGTTGTGCAGACATCACGTCTATCTAGTCCTGGAAGGTTTCATCACCCCAAAAGGAAACTACCCATTAGGCAGTTGTTCCCCATTGTCCCCTCTCCCTGGCCCCCGCTTTCTGTCTCTATGGCTTTACTTGTTCTGAACATTTCATGTACATGGAGTCATTCACTCTGTGGCATTTTGTCTGGCAAAATGTTCTTAAAGTTTATCCATGTTGTAGCATGAATCAGAGCTTCATTCCTTTTTAAGACCAAATAATATTTCATTGTATGGGTATATTATATTTGTTTATCCATTGTCCACTGAGAGACATGGTTGTTTCTATCTTTTGGCTATTGTGTGAATAGTGCTTCTATGAACATTTGTGTACAAGTATTTGAAGAACTGTTTCAAACTTTTGGGTATATACCCTGCCATAGATTTGCTGGGTGATATGGTAATTCTATGTTTAAGATACTAAGGAATCATGTGTGGGGTTTTGATCAAGTTGTGTGTCTCCCATGTTAAGAGCTCAACATAGTAAAAATTGCCATCATCTCACCCCCACCTCACTTTCGAAGATGTTCCACATGTCATAATACCATGGGTGTGTTTTCTCTGAACTGTCTAGTGTTTTTCAAAATTTTGAAGCAAAATATAAAAATCAGAAGGCCTCAAACTTAGGGTTGGGCCTTCTTTTAAAAACAAATCAGAAGTATTAACAATACTATGGTGGAGCCAGCTGGCGCTGAGTGGGGCTGCCCTATGATACTGGGTATCTACCAGTCACCCACGGTCCCACCTGGTCTGCCTGGCCCCTGAAGGCATTTGAATTTCTAACCTTTGTTTCAAATTGAATCTATAAATTCACACACACACACTTTCCTATATATATGTAAATATATATATATTTAAAAGAACTTCATTATATATGCCATTTGTTTAATTTTTTGAATAGGTAATGGAATGACATCACTCAAAAGTCTAAAACTCTAAAAAGGTATTTATCTTTAATTGTTGTTTGTAGGATTCTATATAATTCCATTCAATCAAACTTGTTAATTGAGTGATTCAAATCTTCCATCTCCCTATTCTTTTTTTTTTTTTTTTTTGACCTGATTGATCTCATAGTTTCTGAGAGATATGTGTTAAATCCTTGTTTTGAGCAATTTCTCCCTGTAATTCTGTCAATTTTGTGTCAGGTATCTTTAGGCTACATTCTTTTTTTATTATATTCATGTACACAATCAAAATAAATAATAATATTTTTTTAATTTCTTTTTTTTTATTTATTTATTTTAGAGAGGAGACAGAGAGAGAGAGAGAGAGGGAAAGGGGGGAGGAGCTAGAAGCATCAACTCCCATATGTGCCTTGACCAGACCAGTGCAGGGTTTTGAACTGGCGACCTCAGTGTTCCCAGGTCGACACTTTATCCACTGCGCCACCACAGATAAGGCAAAAATAAATAATAATTTAAAAGTCATAAAATTTGCCTGACCAGGCGGTGGCGCAGTGGATAAAGCATCGGACTGGGATGCGGAAGACCCAGATTCGAGACCCCGAGCTCGCCAGCTTGAGCACAGGCCCATTTGGCTTGAGCAAAAGCTCGCCAGCTTGGACCCAAGGTCGCTGGCTCCAGCAAGGGGTTGCTCCGTCTGCTGATGGCCCACGGTCAAGGCACATGTGAGAAAGAATCAATGAACAACTAAGGTGTTGCGACGGCAACGAAAAACTAATGATTGATGCTTCTCACTTCTCTTCATTCCTGTCTGTCTGTTCCTATCTATCCCTCTCTCTGACTCTCTCTCTGTCCCTTTAAAAAAAAAAGTCATAACATTTTTAAAGGTAAAGGAGACTTTGTGTCACAGCTGCATTAGTAAAACAGACATCAGTCTAAAATGTAACATTAAACAGGTGTTCTGTTCCCACGTGGAATAAATACATAATATACACATAAAATTTCAATGTGAAGGATCTGAGATGTGGCAAATAATATCCCTTTGAAATAAACCTCCCAGTGAATAGAGGCATGCTGCAGATACTTTGTATCAACATATTACTGCAAGATGGAAAAATCTCCAGGGTAACTACAAACTCAAACTCCTCATTTCATGTACCTGGCCTTGGCTTTTGTCTTCCTTCCTCAGAAAGGCTTCTGCATCTTATGCTCAAAAACATCACCCTCAGTCTCCAAGGACCTCAGTACAGACTGCCATTGATGAGTGTATATGCAACCTTTATCCAGAACCTCCAGGCAAACCAAGAGTCCAAACTTGAAGAGCAGCAGCATTTCTCTGAACACTAGTTTTGCCCTGGCTGGGTAGCTCCATTGGTTAGAGCACTGTCTCAGTACACCAACATTGTGAGTTTGAACCCCAGTCAGGGCACATATAAGATTCAACCAATGAATGCATAAATAAGTGGAACAACAAATTAATGATTTGCTCTCTTCCTTCCTCTCTCTCTGAAATCAATAAAAATAATAAATAATAGTTTTTTCTTTTATTTAAGTGAGAGGAAGGGAGATAGAGAGACTCCTGCATGTGCCCTGACAGAGATCCACCTGGCAACCACTGTCTAGGACCAATGCTCGAGTACCAAGCTATCCTCGGTGCCTGAGGCTGACACTTGGACCAACCAAGCCACTGGCTGCAAGAGGGGAAGAGAGAGAAAGGGGAGAAGGAGGGGAAGAGAGGCAGATGGTCATTTCTCTTTTGTGCTTTGACCAGGGATTGAACCCGAGCTGTCCTCACACCAGGTTGACGCTCTATCCACTGTGCCAACCTGCCAGGGCAAAAAAAATAATAGTTTTAACTGTTGAATGAGCTCTGACAGGCCTTATGCATTTCATAAACAAACCAAAATATTGTTTTATTTTCTTTCTCTTTTTTCTTGCAAAATGTTAAGTAGGCCATTCAAGTTAAAAAAAATTTCAAAAAGTTTATGCCAAAAAGCACCAGTCCTTTGCAGCCTAACTCATTTATTTCTGGGCTGTGAAGTCATGTAGAGAGCAATCGGGCAGTAGATGGTCCCTCCCACTGTCAGTGTCATGGTGGTCCAGTAAAGTATTTGGTCAGGCAGGCCTCATTTCAGGTGTATGGGTACACCATTAGATTTCTGGAGTTCTGGAACTTTCTTTTTCCCAGCATAATCAGAAGTCAGTTTAGTTGGTGTAGCAAAATGATAGGTGATACTTTTATAGAAACCACAGTCTTTATTCCCTATGAGATATATGAAGCCCATACTCCTATGACTTTCTTTTTTTCTTGTGACAGAGAGAGGGACAGATAAGGACAGACAGGCAGGAAGGGAGAGAGATGAGAAGCATCGATTCTTCATTGCAGCTCCTTAGTCTCCTTAGTTGTTCATTGATTGCTTTCTCATATGTGCCTTGACTGGGGGCTGCAGCAGAGTGAGTGACCCCTTGCTCAAGCCAGCGACCTTGGGCTCAAGCCAGTAACCTTGGGCTTCAAGCCAGCGACCTTGGGGTCATGTCTATGATCCCATGCTCAAGCCAGCAACACTGTGCTCAAACTGGTGAGCCTCCTCTCAAGCCGGCAACCTTTGGGCTTTAAACCTGGGTCCTCCGTGTCCCAGTCTGACGCTCTATTCACTGTGCCACCACCTGGTCAGGTTCCTATAAATTTCTGCATGAAGCCACTAAACTTGTAATACATGATGCCTTGTGTCTGGCTATTCACAACTGCTAATTGCATAACTGCCCCAAGAAGTTTTAGGCTACATTTTTAGGAGCATATCAGTTCAATATTTTTTCAATTTCATAGATCTTTTTGTGTAATATTTATATAAAATTTCTTTGGCCTGACTGGTAGTGAAACAGTGGATAGAGTGTTGACTTGGGATACTGAGGTCCCAGGTTTGAAACCCTGAGGTCACCAGCTCGAGCATGAGATCATCAACATGATCTCATGGTCGCTGGCTTGAACCCTGAGGTCGCTACTTGAGCCAATGTCACTGGCTTGAGCAAGTGAGTCACTGGCTTGGCTAGAGCCCCTTGGTCAATCACTGAGAAGCAATCAGTGAATAACTAAAAGTGCCTCAACTGCCTGACCTGTGGTGGCGCAGTGGATAAAGCATTGACCTGGAAACACTGAGGTCGCCGGTTCGAAACCCTGGTCTTGCCTGGTCGAGGCACATATGGGAGTTGATGCTTCCTGCTCCTCCCCCCTTCTCTCTCTCTCTCCCCTCTCCCTTTCTCTATTCCGTGCTCTCTCTTCTCTAAAATGAATAAATAAAAAAAAAATTTTTTTTAATAAAAATTAAAAAAAATAAATAAAGTGCCTCAACTGCCTGACCAGTGATGACGCAGTGGATAGAGGGTCGATCTGGGATGGCCCCAGGTTCAAAACCCCGAGGTTGCAGGCTTGAATACAGGCTCATCTGGCTTGAGCACAGGCTCACCAGCTTGTGTGTGGGATCATGTCAGTGGCTTGAGCCATGGTCTCTGGTTTGAGCTAGAAGTCACTGGTTTGGCTTGAGCCCACACACCTGCCCCATCAAGGCACATATGAGAAGCAACCAATAAACAACTAAAGTGATAAAAGTGCAAGTTGATGCTTCTCATCTCTCTCCCTTCCTATCTGTATTGTGTACCCTAACCAAAAATTGAACCTGGGATCTCTATAAACTGGGCTGACACTCTATCCACTGAGCCAACTGACCAGGGCTGGAACGTACATTTGTAATTCTGATATACACCATAGTACCTTCCATTGGGGTTGTACCAATTTACACTCTCCACAGCAAGATATATAAAAGTACCTGTTTCCCCACAGCTTTACCCACAGAGTTTGTCGGTGTTTTGGAATATTTTTTTACAATCTACTAGGTGAAAAATGGTATCTTGGGTAGTTTGAGTAGTTTTAATTTGCCCTTCTGTCATTATATGTGAGGTAGAGTGCCTTTTCATGTCGTTAAGAACTCTTAATTCTAGCCTGACCAGGCAGTGGCGCAGTGGATAGAGCGTAGGGCTGGGATGAGGAAGACCCAGGTTCCAGACCCCAAACTCACCAGCTTGAGCACCGGCCCATCTGGCTTGAGCGAAAAGCTCACCAGCTTGGACCCAAGGTCACTGGCTCCAGCAGGGGGTTGCTCGGTCTGCTGAAGGCCCGCGGTCAAGGCACATGTGAGAAATCAATCAATGAACAACTAAGGAACAGCAACGAAGAATTACTCATCTCTCTCCCTTTCTGTCTGTCTGTACCTATCTGTCCCTCTCTCTGACTCTCCAAAAAAAAAAAAATGAACTCTTAATTCTAGTTCACATATCATACCTATTTTTTCCCTTCAATTGTTAAACTTTTTTGTTATTGACTTCTGGGAGTGTGTGTGTGTGTGTCTGTGTGTGTGTGTGTGTGTGTGTGTGTGTGTGTTTATTTTCTTCTTTTCCAAGTGAGAAGAGGGGAAATAGACAGATTCCCGCATGTGCCCCAATCAGGATACACTCGGCAATTCTGGTCTGGGGCTGATGCTCTGCCCATCTGGGGCCATGCTTGCAACTGAGCCATCCTCAGTGCCCCCGACCAATGAGCTTGAACCTATCAAGTCATGGCTGCAGGAAGGGAAGAGAGAGAGAGAGTAAGAGAGAGAACAAGAAGGGGGGGATAGAGAAGCAGATGGTAGCCTCTCCTGTGTGCCTTGGTGGGAATCGGACCCAGGACATCCACACGTGAGGTAACACTTTACCAATAAGCCAACCTGGCAGGGCAACTTTTTTATATGTTAAGGTGATTATTTTGTAGGTTTTTTTCCTAATGGAAATAAGTTAGGGATATGGCTTCAGAGTCAGAAAGTCTTGGGTTCAAGTCCTGATTTTGTTACTCCCTCACTGTGAGTACCATATTTTCCCATGTATAATATGTTCCCATGTATAAGATGCACCTTAATTCTGGGGTCCAAATTTTGAAACAAAAATGTATTATATAAAGTTATTGAACTCAAGTTTTATTCATCATAAAATTCATACAACTCCTCGTCACTGTCAAAACTCCCATCCATTAGCTTGTCCTCATCTGTGTCTGATGACGCATCACTGTCTTCAACGAGCTCAAAAACAAGCCCGAAAAAGAAGGAAATACAAGTCAAAGAACTACAACCACTGTATAAGACGCACCCAGTTTTTAGACCCCAATGTTTTCAAAAAAGGTGCGTTTTATACATGGGGGAATACAGTGACTTTGTTACTTGGATGAAGGACGCACCCATGGGTAAAATGAAATAAAAGTCCCGATCTTATCATGATGATGGTAGTGGTCTCCATTTTCCCCTGCAGGGCCGCAGCAGCAGCAGCAGCACCAAGGCTAAGAAACCTCCTGGAGAGAATGACTTTGAGACCATCAAGCTCATAAGCAATGGTGCTTACGGGTGAGCCACCGGGGCTCTGGCGGGGGGAGGGTAGCAGAGACAGGGTGTCTCGGAGGTGATGGCCAGTCCTCGCTCTCTCCCCCTGCAGCGCTGTCTACCTGGTGCGGCACCGGGACACCAGGCAGCGCTTCGCAATGAAAAAGATCAACAAACAGAACCTGATCCTGCGTAACCAGATCCAGCAGGCCTTCGTGGAGCGCGACATCCTGACCTTTGCCGAGAATCCCTTTGTGGTCAGCATGTTCTGCTCCTTTGAGACCCGACGCCACCTCTGCATGGTCATGGAATATGTGGAAGGTGTGGCCGCCTTGAGGGGCTGTAGGGAAGATGGGGGATTCATGCTGGTCAGGCCTGCTTGAGTCCCACTCACCATATCCATTCCATTTGCTTCTTTATTTCTTATCCATCTATTAATTTGATAATACATCTGTTTTTCATCCAAACATCTGTCCATTATACATCTATTTTTTTTTTTTTTACAGGGACAGAGAGAGAATCAGACAGAGGGATAGACAGGGACAGACAGACAGGAACAGAGAGAGGTGAGAAGCATCAATCATTAGTTTCTTGTTGCCCTTGCGACACCATAGTTGTTCATTGATTGCTTTCTCACATGTGCCTTGACCGCGGGCCTTCAGCAGACCGAGCAACCCCTTGCTGGAGCCAGCGACCTTGGGTCCAAGCTGACGAGCTTTTGCTCAAGCCAGATGGGTCCGCGCTCAAGCTGGCAAGCTTGGGGTCTTGAACCTGGGTCTTCAGCATCCCAGTCCGACGCTCCATCCACTGCGTCACCGCCTGGTCAGGCTACATCTATTTTTAAAGAATTAATAGACTTCATTTTTTAGAACAGTTTTAGATTTATAGAAATTGATTGGAAAGCACATTGAGTTCCCACATACCCCTTTACCCCAGTCTCCCATATTATTTATAACTTGCCTTAGTGTGGTGCATGCACCAATATGGACACATTATTAACTAAAGTTCATGGTTTATATTAGAGTTCATTTGTGTTGCACATCTACTTTTCATTCATCCATCTTTTTATATGTCTAGCCATTTGTTAATTTATCATTTTATTCACCTACCTACTCACCATCTATTCATCTGCCAACACCTATTAATTTACCCATCCATTCACTATCTGTATTTTATTTTTTTACAGGGACAGAGAGAGAGTCAGAGAGATGGATAGATAGGGACAGACAGGAACGGAGAGAGATGAGAAGCATCAATCATTAGTTTTTCACTGCCGTTGTGACACCTTAGTTGTTCCTTGATTGCTTTCTCACATGTGCCTTGACCGCGGGCCTTCAGCAGACCGAGCAACCCCTTGCTGGAGCCAGCGACCTTGGGTCCAAGCTGGTGAGCTTTTGCTCAAGCCAGATGAGTCCCGTGCTCAAGCTGGTGACCTCAGGGTCTTGAACCTGGGTCTTCCACATCCCAGTCCGATGCTCTATCCACTGCGCCACCGCCTGGTCAGGCGCACTATCTGTATTTTAATTAATTCATTCAAACTTTATTCTAGCAGCCATCTCATCTTGCTATCTCTATCCATTCATCTACAATTCATCCATCAGTTTATCCATCCACTTATCATCCATCCATCAACCACCAATGTATATATTTTTCATCTGTTCATCCATTCATGCTTATATTCATCCAAATGCTAATATATCATTGCCCAAACACATGCATACTGTGGTTATTAGAACATATATGATCTCATGGGGCTATAGCTATACCACATCTAAGCCTTAGTCAACCATCCATTCAATAGATACTGCCTCATTGTCTCCCTTACGCCACGTGTTGTGCTAGGTGTTCTGGGGCCAGACAGAGGCAACTCTCCTTTATGGAGTTTAAATTCTAGGTAGACAGGAAATAAGCAAAACAAGCCAAAAGTGATCAGGTCGTTTTATATAGTGAGGGTGGTAATGAGGACCTTCAGGCTCAAGGAGGTCATAGGAGCCTCTGAGACGTACACTATACCTGAAAGAGGGAACCCCAAGCACAAAGTCTCTTAGGTGAGAAGGAGAGGAGATAGAGAGACAGACTCCTGTATGCACCCAACTGGGATCCACCTGGCAACCCCTGTCTTGGGCCCATGCTCCAATCAACCAAGCTAATTTTAGCACCTGAGGAAGATGCTCAGCTCAACCGAGGTATCCTCAGCACCCTGGGCCAACGCTAGAATCAGTCAAGCCACTGGCTGCAAGAAGGGAGAAGGGAGAGAAAGGGGAAGAGAAGCAGACGGTCACTTCTCATGTGTGGCCTGATCGGGAATTGAACCCAGGACTTTCATATGGCTGGGCCAACGCTCTATCCACTGAACCTACTGGCCAGGGCCCATCTGGATTTTGATGCAGCAATTTTCAACGGGTGTACCATGAGAATTTTTGAAACATGCAATACCTGACTAGTCAGTGGCACTGACCTCTTTTTTTCTCTTATGTTGTAAAATAAAATAATGCCAACACAACAATAGCCATCTGGTGTGAACAAATCAAAATTATACCCTTTATTTGTCAGATAAGCAAAAAACATATTTTTTTTTTGTGCCTCAGAATTTTAGTAAATAGTTTGTGTGCTCTGTGAGATGAAAAAAAGTTGAAAATCACTGCTTTGAAGAGCGACAAGGAAGCCAGTGGGGCTGGAGTCGAGTAAACAAGTGAGAGGGAGGGAGAGGGTAGATGAGAATCGAGAGGTAAGGAGGTAAGAACACAGGGTCTTGCAGAGCCCCAATGGCATTGAATTTCATGCCATATGTAACAGGCAGACACTGAAGGGTTTTAAGCAGAGTTGACATGGTCTGACTTGTTTTAAGAATATTTATTTAGCTGCTGTGCAGAGGGCAGAAGAGGCAGATCAAGTTGAAGGCAACTGCATGAGTCCAAGGTCATGCGGAGGAGGAGAGAAGTGGATGGAATTGGGATCTATTTGATGGGTTGAGCACACAGTAAATGTGTATTCTTGGGGACTCCCGAACATCACCCAGCCTCAAAGTGTCATTTGGAAGTTAACTCAGCTTTGTTCTTAGTGTATATGTCAGTGTTAACCTGGGGTTGTGGCCAGATGCAGGTTCCTAAGCTCCACTCTCAAAGAGTCTGATTCATCAGACTCAAACAAAAAAAGAAAAAGAAAGGAAGACATTTGGTGACTCATGTGAACAAAACACTTATGTTGCTTTCAGATATGGTGGTATCCAGATGCTCAAACCAAACTGTCAGGAATCTCTCCATTTCTTGGCTCTGCTTTCCCATGTGTGGACTTCCCCTTAGACAGGCCTTGATAGAGCAAGGTTGCCATCCAGCAGATCTCACTTATGTCCTGACAGCTTAGCAATCTGTGTAGGGGAAAAAAAAAGTGAAAAGTTGCCAGGCTGAGCAACTTGGGCTAGCTGCTGCACTTGGAAGGAAATCTCGTCCTTGTAACAAAAAGGAGAAATGCGTAATGGAGGAGCCTAAATTACAAATGCTGATCCCAGTATATCTGGTGGGGGACAGGAATCTACATTTTAAGGCCCCAGACCCTCAAGATTCAGACTTCAGGAGGAGGTCAAGGGCAGTGCTCCCAGACT
Organism: Rhynchonycteris naso; assembly: GCA_037038555.1. NCBI lineage: Eukaryota > Metazoa > Chordata > Mammalia > Chiroptera > Emballonuridae > Rhynchonycteris > Rhynchonycteris naso. Next base: position 23,930,093 of record CM073003.1, read on the forward strand.
CAGTTGGTAAGCAGGCAAGTCTTTGGTACCAACCAAATCTCACCTCCACCAACCCCCTGCATGATCCAACCTCTCTCTGAGTCTCAAATCAAACCAACTTTGGAGGATGGTTAAGAGGAGCCTGGCACTCCCTGTGTGACCTGGGGGGTCCCCCTCTGTGCCTCAATTTCCCTCAGCTGTAAAATAGAGACAATGTGAGGTGAGAATGTGGTGCTATGGTGCATGTCAAATGCTCAACTCTAGGTCAGGGTGCCTCCCTCTTTACATGAGCCTACTCATGCACAGGGGGAGACTGTGCCACCCTGCTGAAGAACATCGGGGCGCTGCCCGTGGAGATGGCCCGCATGTACTTTGCCGAGACGGTGCTGGCGCTCGAGTACCTGCACAATTATGGCATTGTGCACCGGGACCTCAAGCCTGACAAGTGAGCCTTGGCCTTACCCCACCACCCACTCTCTGCCCCTCTGGAGGCCCTGGAGTGGAGGGCCAGGACAGAAGTAGGCAGGCCTCATCTCTGAAACCCCTGTTTGTGTTTGCAGCCTCCTCATCACCTCCATGGGCCACATCAAGCTCACAGATTTTGGCCTCTCCAAAATGGGGCTTATGAGCCTCACCACTAACCTGTATGAAGGCCACATTGAGAAAGATGCCCGGGAGTTCCTGGACAAACAGGTGTGTGTGCGGATGTGGGGATCACTGTTGGGGGAGCTATCCAGCAGGACTGTGGGGCCCAGGGTGTGGTAGGGAGTGCAACTCCCCCTTGAGGCCCCTCCTGTGGCCAGGGTGCAGGCTGATGGCCTGTCCCCAGGTGTGTGGGACCCCAGAGTACATCGCGCCCGAGGTCATCCTGCGCCAGGGCTATGGCAAGCCGGTGGACTGGTGGGCCATGGGCATCATTCTCTACGAGTTCCTGGTGGGCTGTGTGCCCTTCTTCGGAGACACACCCGAAGAGCTATTTGGACAGGTCATCAGTGGTGCGTGCATCCTCGGTGGGCAGGTAGGGGGGATGGGGACATGGGCTGACCCAGGGACTGCTGGACTCCAAAAGTGACCCCAGCCCCACCTTGCTCTGCAGATGACATCCTGTGGCCTGAGGGAGATGAAGCCCTGCCCACGGATGCCCAGCTCCTGATATCCAGCCTCCTGCAGACCAACCCCCTGGTCCGGCTTGGGGCAGGTAAGGGGTCTGCTGTACAGAGAAGCCGAGGGCTGGGTTCCAAATGTTCTGGCCCTAGAGTGGAAGATGGAGGAGTGGCTGGGCTTCTGGCCTGACCAGCTATCCCTGGAGTTCCTTCCGGGCCCCCATCCACCCCTTCCTCCCCAGGGGGTGCCTTTGAGGTAAAGCAGCACAGTTTCTTTCGAGACCTGGACTGGACAGGGCTGCTGAGGCAGAAGGCAGAGTTCATTCCCCACCTGGAGTCCGAGGATGACACCAGCTATTTCGACAGTGAGCTGGGAAACGGGGTGGCATTTGGTGAGAGGGGTCCTCGGGCAAGGCCTGGGATGGAGCCCCGCTGGGTAGGAGACAGAGGAGAGAGATGGCAGGAGGGTGGCCTGCATAGGAGTGGGGCTCAGTCTGAGAAGTTGGTAGGAAAGGAGTTTGGGGGGTAGAGGTGGGGCCTGAGTTCTTGAGTTGCACCTGGGCCTGGGAGAGGGGGCTGTGCTACAACCTAGAAAGAGGCAGAGGCAGAGGCTGGCCTGAGAGGAGCCAGGGTGGAGAGCACTGCATGTGGGGGCTGGAGGCGTGGCCTCAGAAGGCGAGGCTACATAGAGCCTTTGAAAGTTGGGCAGGAACCCAGCCTGGAGGCAGGGTCTGAATAAGATCCTAGATTGGGACAGGGGCATGGCAGGGCTTACAGCCCTCGTTTGAACTCAGCTCCTGTAAGGGTGCTTTCTGAGGAGTAGATGATCCACTGTGGATTCATGCCTTGGGTCACGGCTCACCCCCACCCCCCATCCTCAGCTCGCTCGGATAGGTATCACCACGTGAACTCCTATGATGAGGATGACACGACGGAGGAGGAGCCTGTTGAGATCCGCCAGTTTTCCTCCTGCTCTCCACGCTTCAGCAAGGTGAGCCAAGGCTGGGCTAGGGGTGGGGCCAGACCCGGGGAGGGCGGGGCGAGATCGGGAGGCGGGGTCCAGGCAGGGGAGGATCTTTGTCTTCCAGCAGGGTTGTAGAAGGGAATGGAGGTGGACCTAAGTGCGGTGGGGCTGAGGAGGCTGAGGAAATAATAAGGGTCCCAGGCCCCGAAGTCTCAGGCTGGGGAAGTTATTGAGTGGGCAGGATTCTGGGAGTGATACTGCTGGCGGGTGGGGGTGGGGGCGATAAGCAGCATGGCGGTGTCAGGGACATTGGGCGGAATCTAACACGAATCTGGACAGTTGTGGTAATGAGGACTCAGAGGTCTAGATCTAGATGAGGTGGTGTCAGGACCTTGGGGTGAAGAGGATGAGCAGTTGAGAGGGCGGAGCAAGGGTGCAGGGCCCAGATTGGGGTACACATGATTGGGTGGGGCCTGGGAAGATAGGGCAGAAAAGAGGGCAAATTCTTTTTTATGTTGTTGTTCTTTTTTTTACAGGGACAGAGAGAGTCAGAGAGAGGGATAGATAGGGACAGACAGACAGGAACGGAGAGAGGTGAGAAGCATCAATCATTAGTTTTTCGTTGCCGTCGCAACACCTTAGTTGTTCATTGATTGCTTTCTCACATGTGCCTTGACCGCGGGCCTTCAGCGGACCAAGCAACCCCTTGCTGGAGCCAGCGACCTTGGGTCCAAGCTGGTGAGCTTTTTTGCTCAAGCCAGATTGGGCCCGCGCTCAAGCTGGCAAGCTCGGGGTCTTGAACCTGGGTCTTCAGCATCCCAGTCCGACACTCTATCCACTGCGCCACCGCCTGGCCAGGCAAGAGGGCAAATTCTTCAAGCTATGGGCAGGGTCTACAATATGGCAGGGCCTAACTATGTGGGTGGGCTCCGAGCTGAAGAATTGTAGGTGGTTGGTGGATAATTCAAAGATGGGCTGGGTCCGGCCTTGGGAAGGCAAAGTGTGTCCAGTAGATGGAAGCCGATTAGTTCAGGAGCAAAGGTGAGTCCTGGGGGCTGGATTTGCCTCCCACCACTACTCACCATCCCTTGCAGGTGTATAGCAGTATGGAGCAGCTGTCGCAGCATGAGCCCAAGACCCCCGTGGCGGCAGCGGGGGGCAGCAAGCGGGAGCCGAGTGCCAAGGGTCTAGAGGAGAAGGTGGCCAGCAAGCGGGAAGGCCTGGGTAGCCTGACCCTGCGCGAAAAGACCTGGAGAGGCGGCTCACCAGAGATGTGAGCAGGGGCAGGTCTAGGTTTGGGGCGTGGGGGTGAAGGGGCGTGGCACCTCTGACCACGCCCCCTTTCAACAGCAAGCGCTTCTCGGCGTCTGAGGCCAGCTTCCTGGAAGGGGAGGCTAGTCCTCCATTAGGTGCGCGCCGCCGTTTCTCTGCGCTGCTGGAGCCCAGCCGCTTCAGCGCCCCTCAAGAGGATGAGGATGAGGTCCGGCTGCGCAGGCCTCCCCGGCCCAGCTCTGATCCCCCAGGCTCTCTGGACGCGCGGGTACCCAAAGAGGCAGCTCAAGGGGATGGTACCGCCAACATCAGGGACCCGGAAGCCAGTGAGTGCCTCCACCTACCGCCTTCCCTAGTTCCCCAGAGGCCATACTTTGAGCATTCAATAAGCCCTGTACCGTTTATGCCACATCTCATGTACTCTATCTACACTGAGGTGACCAACTGTTTTACAATGAAAAGGAGGACAAAAGTAAATTGAAGAAAACATCTTAAATAAAAGAAACATTTTATTTGTTGCAACAATAATACACTATAATATGATAAATGCATAATAAAAACATTTGTAATATTTTATATTGTAATTATGCTTAATGCCTATTAATTTTTAATAATTGTAAGAAAAAAGTACTCATTTAGATACAAATACTTCACATCACACGCAATGGATCGACTCTGCATCGATCGAATACGGACATTTCCAGATTAGTCTTCCAATATCAAAGAGGAGGACATGTAGGAGGACACTTTTCGAGGGAGGACAGAACTTACAAAAGAAGGACTGTCCTCCCTAAAGGAGGACGATTGGTCACCTTATCTACACACTCCAATCTGGGTTCTTTTCACCAATATGAGGAACACCTCGCATTCTGTGCTTGGTCATCAACAAATGTATTTGAGCACTTCTTTGTATCAGGAGCTGTGCTAGATGCATGTTACTTGCTCTTAGGAAGCTCACATTCCAACAAGCATTCCAGGAAGAGTGAACACATGCAAGAAATCTGTGACCTTAATCTGACTCCCAACCTACTTGCTCTGTTGCAGCTGACCGACCGCGCCCAGGCAACCTCTGCCCACCTTCAAAGGATGGTGACCCATCAGGCCCAAGGGCTACCAATGACCTGGTTCTTCGCCGGGCTCGGCATCAGCAGCTGTCAGGGGACCCCACGGTAGAGAAGTGGCCTTCTCGAACTGGGGGCAAAGTCATAAAGTCAGCCTCGGCCACTGCTTTATCTGTCATGATTCCTGCAGGTGATGCTGGGTCCCACCTGGCAGGGGAGGGGCTGTCCCCATTTGTGCCAGGACAGGCCAATGAAGACACGGCATTTTTTTTCTGTCCAGTGATTGGCACTGGGGTGGACCAATGAGGGCCCTGGGGCTTTGACTAGGAAGGAGGGAGGAGCAGATATGGGGAGAGCTGTGACTGCTTAGCCATGACCTCTGACCATGGTTCTGTGCCTGCAGTGGACGCCCATGGAAGCTCACCCCTGGCCAGCCCCATGTCCCCCCGATCTCTCTCTTCCAACCCATCCTCAAGGGACTCCTCACCCAGCCGAGACTACTCACCGGCTGTCAGTGGGCTCTGCTCCCCTATAACCATCCAACGCTCTGGCAAGAAGTACGGCTTTACACTGCGAGCCATCCGAGTCTACATGGGTGACTCGGATGTCTACAGTGTCCATCACATTGTCTGGGTGAGCACTCATAGGTAGAGTCTGTGTTCTAAAGTGGGGTGGGGGAGGAGAAGTCCCCGCAACCTTCAAGGATGAAGGACAGTTTAATCTCTGGATCCAGCCTGACCTGTGGTGGCGCAGTGGATAAAGCGTCGACCTGGGAACACTGAGGTCGCCAGTTCAAAACCCTGCACTGGTCTGGTCAAGGCACATATGGGAGTTGATGCTTCCAGCTCCTCCCCCTTCTCTCTCTCTCTCTCTCATTGTGTCTCCTCTCTAAAATGAATAAAATAAAATAAAAAAAGTAATCTCTGGATCCAGGCAACCAAGATGAAACTCCTGTGACCCTCAGTGTCCCTTCCCCCTCTGAGCTTCTGTTTCTTCTGTTGTAAACTGGGAAAAATAATTACTCTTTCATAAGGTGCTATGAGGATTACAGTGCATGCAGAGCTAGGTGTCTGGCACATATGCTTAGGGAGCTTCCTTGTTACTGATCCTGTTAATCCCGCCCTTTGTGGTGTCTGGTTCTCAGCACGTGGAGGAGGGGGGCCCAGCCCAGGAGGCGGGGCTGTGTGCCGGAGACCTCATCACCCATGTGAACGGGGAACCTGTGCATGGCATGGTGCATCCTGAGGTCGTGGAGCTGATCCTTAAGGTGAGAGCAAGGGAGAGCAAACTGGGAGTAGGCAGGAGAGAAGAACCTGTGAGTTGGAACAACGTGAATAGCTTCTAGCAGAGCATTTGCCTCCCTTCTTCCCCCAGAGTGGCAACAAGGTGGCAGTGACCACAACACCCTTTGAAAATACTTCAATTCGCATCGGTCCTGCAAGGCGCAGCAGCTACAAAGCCAAAATGGCTAGGAGGAACAGAAGACCCTCTGCTAAGGAGGGCCAGGAGAGGTGGGTGGAGCCAAATACAGTGGGTGGGGCTATACACAGCAGGCAGCTGGAACTCTCCAGTTTTTGAACAATGGGCAGAGCTAAGATGGGAGGGCCACAGGTGAGGACTAGAGAAGAAATGTGGGGACCACCAAGTAAAGGGTAAAACAAGAGGACAGAAAGGGAGGGGCTGGGAAAGTAGAAGGAGCCAGGAAAGGAAGCTGTGCCAGGTTCCTGGGCTGGAAGAAAAGCATGTGGGAGTATCCTAGGCAGGTGGTCAGGGCCTGTAGCTCTGGAGTAGAGAGGACGCAGTTCAGAAGGTGGTCTTGGCCTGTTGGATGTGTTTAGATGACTTGGAGGGGCTAGCAGAGGGGATTTCTATCTCTCTTTTTTATTTTACAGGGACAGAGAGAGAGTCAGAGAGAGGGATAGATAGGGACAGACAGACAGGAACAGAGAGAGGTGAGAAGCATCAATCATTAGTTTTTCGTTGCCATTGCAGCACCTTAGTTGTTCATTGATTGCTTTCTCACATGTGCCTTGACCGCGGGCCTTCAGCAAACTGAGCAACCCCTTGCTGGAGCCAGCGACCTTGGGTCCAAGCTGGCGAGCTTTTGCTCAAGCCAGAGGGCCCGCGCTCAAGCTGGCGACCTCGGGGTCTCGAACCTAGGTCTTCTGCATCCCAGTCCGACGCTCTATCCACTGCGCCACCGCCTGGTCAGGCAGGGATTTCTATCTTGAATGAGGAAGCCAGGGGAAACTGGACTGAAACAATTTCTTCCCTTATAGGTAGGAGGAACCAGAGAGGTAGGTAGGGCCAGGAGAGAGTTCTGTTCTGATCAGTGAGTTTGGCCTGAACAAGTCGTGAGTGGGGATTTAAGTGAGGAGCCAGACAGAACTGAATCAAATGAACTTCTTGGTGCCTTGATAGGTGGGTTGTACCTGGGGGAGGGGCTACAGATAGGGTGGGGCCAGAAAATATTGGTTCTTCTTTGATGGGTGTCTCAAGCTTGGACTGGGAGTGGGCAGCAAGAAATGAATAGGGCCTGACGTGGGAGGAGCCAAGTGGACCGGAGCTGTGGGAGGTTCTCTTGGTTTTGATCAGCGAGTTGTAACTAGCTGGAGAAGGGCCAGAGAAGTGGGCGGTCCCACGTGCTGAAATGAGATAAGCCAGTTCTGGAGTCTGGTCTAAGGTAGATAGCCTTCTCCTTGTCCCCCAGCAAGAAGCGCAGCTCCCTCTTCCGCAAGATCACAAAGCAGTCGAACTTGCTGCACACTAGCCGCTCGCTGTCATCGCTGAACCGCTCGCTGTCGTCCAGCGACAGCCTCCCAGGCTCGCCCACCCATGGGCTGCCTGCGCGGTCACCTACCCACAGCTACCGCTCCACACCCGACTCCGCCTACTTAGGTAGGCTCTGGGCCTGCACTGGGCCAAGCGCTGGGTGGCGGGGGCGGGTCTCCTGTCAGTGCTTGCTGCGCAGTGCAACACCCGCTTTTACCCACCCACAGGTGCCTCATCCCAAAGCAGCTCGCCAGCCTCGAGCACGCCCAACTCGCCGGCATCATCGGCATCGCACCACATCCGGCCTAGCACTCTGCATGGCCTGTCGCCCAAGCTGCACCGCCAGTACCGCTCTGCGCGCTGCAAGTCGGCTGGCAACATCCCACTGTCACCGCTGGCGCACACGCCGTCCCCGACGCAGGCATCGCCCCCTCCGTTGCCCGGCCACACAGTGGGCAGCTCGCACACAACACAGAGCTTCCCAGCCAAGCTGCACTCGTCGCCGCCGGTGGTGCGACCGCGCCCCAAGAGTGCGGAGCCTCCTCGCTCGCCTCTCCTCAAACGTGTGCAGTCAGCGGAGAAGTTGGGAGCCTCGCTTGGCGCTGACAAGAAGGGTACGCTGCGCAAACACAGCCTCGAAGTGGGCCATCCGGATTTCCGCAAGGACTTCCATGGTGAGCTGTCGCTGCATAGTCTGGCTGAGTCTGATGGCGAGACGGCCCCTGTCGAGGGTTCTGGCATGCCCCGGCAAGTTGCTGTCCGCCGCCTGGGCCGCCAGGAGTCGCCTCTCAGCCTGGGCGTGGACCCGCTGCTGCCAGAGGGCAACCCCAGGCCAACCGGAGCATCGAGTAAAGAGGAGTCCCCTGGTGGTGTGGAGGCCTGCACCCAGCCCCGTGCCACGACTCCTGGGGCCCGGTCCCTGGAGCGGGACACCACCCGGCACCAGGGTGTGCAGACGGAGGATGGAGTGGGCGGGGCGCCCAGGGCCGTCGCCAAGGCCGCACTGAGCCCCGTACAAGAACACGAGACGGGCCGGCGCAGTAGCTCGGGTGAAGCGGGTACACCCCCGGTGCCCATTGTCGTAGAGCCTGAAAGGCCCAGTGCCAAGGCCGGGGTGCCCCAGCCTTCCAACTCGAACTCTAAGGGGTTGCAGGGATCCATACCTCTGGTGCCTCCTGCACCAGAGGTGCCCCGAGGTCAGGAATGCTGGGTGCTGGAGGTGGTGGAGGAGCGGACCATGCTGAGTGGATCTCACTCCAAGCCCACCTCCCCCAAGCTCTCCCTGGACCCCCAGACTCCTTCTCTAGCTCCTACAAATGCATCAAGCAGCACAGGACCTCCAGCCCTACCATCTGCCCTTCTTGTCCCTGCCACAAAACCTGAGGTGGGGCTGACTTCCAGATGCCCTACTGAAGCTGTGCCCCCAGCAGGCCTGATCAAAAGGGCACCCTGCCCTATGCCCCCTGGCCCATAGCCTAGGGGTGCCCGCTGGCCCTGCACTGTACAGCGCCTATATACATATGTACACATATAAATAAAGTGTGTCCATGCTTTGTGAGCTTTCTGGGGCTTGCCCCTCCTCCCCTGGCAGGGAAAGGTTTCAGTCCTCTTGCTTGTGAGTTTTTTGAGAGGCAGAACTCCAGTCCCAGTTACCATAGAGAGGGGAGGTGAATCTTTTGTTTTTTCTTTTTTTACAGGGACAGAGAGAGAGAGTCAGAGAGAGGAATAGATAGGGACAGACAAACAGGAACGGAGAGAGAGGTTTTTGTTGCTGTTGCAGCACCTTAGTTGTTCATTGATTGCTTTCTCACATGTGCCTTGACTGCGGGCCTTCAGCAGACTGAGCAACCCCTTGCTGGAGCCAGCGACCTTGGGTCCAAGCTGACGAGCTTTTGCTCAAGCCAGATAGGCCCATGCTCAAGCTGGCGAGCTCAGGGTCTCGAACCTGGGTCTTCTGCATCCACTCCACCACCGCCTGGTCAGGAAGAGGGGAGGTGAATCTTATGTAGACCTTTCCTTATGGTCCCACTTTGTGTCTCACCAAAGAGTTAGCTATTCCCACTCAGGAAGTTGTAATACTGTTCTGAATCCCAGTGCCCACCTGAAAAAAAGGTTAACGGCTGGATCTACCAGTTTCCCTTTATTTCTCACAAATCCTGAGAGGTGTTGTGGCTCCCATTTTGCAAATAAGTAGACTGAGTCACAGGTTAAGGCACATAGTTAAGGTCACACAATTAGGAAGGGACCATATTGCGATTTAAAGTGAAGTACAAAATGGCTTCTAAGCCTGAACTTTTATTTATTTATTTATTTATTTATTTTGTGTTTTTCCAAAGTTAGAAACGGGGAGGCAATCAGACAAACTCCTGCATGTGCCCCACCAGGATCCACCCGGCATGCCCACCAGGGGGCGATGCTCTGCCCATCTGGGCTGTTGCTCTGTTGCAGCCTGAGCCATTATAGTGCCTGAGGTGGAGGCCATGGAGCCATCCTTAGCACCCAGGCCAACTTTGCTCCAGTGGAGCCTTGGCAGTGGGACGGGAAGAAAGAGATAGAGAGGAAAGAGAGAGGGAAGGGTGGAGAAGCAGATGGGCGCTTCTTTTGTGTGCCCTGACCGGGAATCAAACCCAGGACTTCCACATACCAGGCTGATGCTCTACTGCTGAGCCAACCATCCAGGGCCTAAGCCTTAACTTTTATATGATCTGCTGGACTTCCTGAAGATATGCTATTGTTCTCCTTCCCACAGGGCTCCCAGGCCTTCACCAGAGGTTTGAAGGCCTTCCAAAGGGCAGGCAGCTGGGCACATAGAATGCTTCCACCTCGGGACTCCTCTGCTTTGTTCCGATTCATGTCACCCACACAAGCCCAGGGCCCTTCTGGGGCTACACACCACTTGGAGTGGTCCTCTGTGGTATTGAAGGTGGGCCCAGCTGGCCCAGGGAAGGCTATCTGGGTCACATCTAGCACTTGCTGGGCCCTGGAGCAGTTGGAGGGCAGGATGTCAAGAGTATGCTGCCAGAACTGGACCTGCAGATTGCTGCTAAGGGCTTCTGCCAACCAGCCAGAGTATAGGTCTGCAGAGAGAAGATGGAGAGAGGGCATGGACAGGGTTAGGGTCACTGCTAGGGAATCTAGACCACTACCCTTCTCTGAGCTTAGTTTCCTCAGCTGTCAATTCCAAGGAATGACAACATTAAGACTAACGACCCTTACTAAACACTTACATGCATCACTTCATTCACAGCAACCCTTTACAGTACATATTGGTCTCTATTTTTTTTCAGATGGATAAACTGAGAGCCCAGTTAAATCATGCACCACACAACCAGGAACCAGTAATTGAACCCAGATCTGTTGGTTGTCTACTTTTCATGTGTTTATGGCTCCCAAAGAGTTCTAGTTCCTATCTCCAACCTGCCCGCAGCCATGGACATATCTGACACAACCTCTGTAAAGATTTCTTCAACCCACAATCTCAGCGCTCACCATCTCCAAATTTTCCAAATTTGGCAAAGCTCTGGAAGGTGGCCCCTGCCTTTGATGTGAGTGTTAAACTGCTGTTCCAGGGTCTGTGCTGAACATGGTGGCCCTCAACCACCTCCCCCAGCTCAGGGAATTTCTTGACGAAAACCCCTTCCAACTTGTGGTCATACACGTAGGGGTAGGTGTAGTTCAGTTGTCTGCCTGGAGGGCAAGGGGAGAAGAAAATGAGGGACTGTCTTGCAGTCTGGCCTGGGAATCAGGGAATCACCCTGCCTTCCTGTCCCTACTCACCAATCTTTGAGAACTGGTCTAAGGGAAAAGACACGCAGAGCAGGGTCTGCCCATATTTTTGGGCATTAGGAGGCCAGTGGTATGCAGCATTCTGAGGTGGAGGGAACTCGGGAACGCTGTGGACCAGCCAGAATCCCCCATCTTTGTCCAAAAGCAGCACACCTGAACCAAAAGACTGGATCAGGGGAACTGCTAAAGGCATCCCAACAAACACATGTGTGACCAGAAACATCCTCGGTTTGCAGAGAGCCTGGAGAGGGTATGGACAGTGTCTGGACCATTGCTGAACTCTTTCTACAGCCCGCCTTTGTCAAAGTCCAGAGAAGAGACAACGTTTATATAAGATGAGGAACCCCCCTCCCGCTCCTGCAGGTCAAGAGTTAGCTGGGGGAAATGCATAAGGAAACCAGAGCCCTTCCCTAGCCCCCAATCCGGGCCTCACCTTTCGTGTGCCCCCGTGTGGAAGAGCTCTGAGTTCCGCAGTATTTAGGCGGCTGGTCATTGTAAAGTAGGAAGGCGAGCTAGGGGAGATGGACGGGGCGACGTCAAGTTTTACCCAGGCCGGACCCTTCCTAGAGTACCACCCTAGGCTCTGCCGGCACCCCATCCTTCACCTGGCTGGTGTTCTGGTACAGCGGCAGCAAGCTGCGGCCTACGGCTCCCTCCAAATTGTCAATGGACACGGCGCCATCGCGCCAACCCCCTGAGCTCTCATCCAAGTACTTGTACTGAAGCCCTGGCTGAGCTCCAGCCCCAGGCCTGCTGTGGGCCGGCAGCTTGTAGACAACGAACCTGAAAATTGAGGATGGGCAGAAATGAAGAAAGAGGAAGAGAAGGAGCCCCAGGCTTCACCCAAGAGCGCAACAATCCCCAGTCCGGCCCCGGGGGAATGAATGGTTGTCGCCAGAGCACTCACCAGTCCACAGGCTGCCCCGAGTCCCCGTAGCAGGTCAGGGTCCCTGCAGGGACCCATAGCAGCGCGGCTAGGAGCAGCGAGCTCCGTGCGGCCATGGGGCTAGAGTAGAGGAATCTGTGTTGGGACCAGGGGTCACCGGATCACGAGCTGGGCAAGGCGCCGTCCCTGGCGACTTTCATTTCCCCAAAACCTCTTGGGAACCCAGAGCATTACATCACAAACGGAAAACCTCACCCTTGAAGTGAGGAGCAAAGATTTGAAAAAAGAGTATCGGACCCTCCGGGGGCAGGTCTTCCTTTCGGGTGGTCACTCCCCATAGGTCCTGTCCTTATTGGGCCAGCCTATGGTTGCCTCCTACTGGAAGTAGACTCGACCTTTGATAGGCTCCACCCTTGGCCCAGACCACGCCCTTTTATGGCAAAGTGTTTTTTTGCGCATCCCACATTCGCCACTCCTGGCCAATCACAGCTCACATCTCTTTCGATTCTGGCCAATCTCAGTCAACTCTCCCGCCAGATCCTTCTCCTCTCTCCGTTTCTGGGTGAGAAGCAAATTTGGTTTTTTTCCTTTCCGGCTTTACAGCCCAATGTCCAACTCTTGGGACTTTTGCTCTCTTAAGGAGAGTTTGTGCTCCTTGTCCTCTCCCTTTTCATTCTGCATGTTTTCACAGGCTTCCCCTGAGCTAACCAAGGAGTCACTTTGGATTATGGTATGCCCCTGTGAATGCCCCTGAGGTTCAAGGCAAAGGAAAGGATGTAATCTGATCTTGGGGGTAGGAGGTGCGGCAAAACCTGCGGTACCAGAGGGGGTCACTGAGGTTTAGGAGATGAGTGTGAGGGTATGCCCCCCCCCCCCCAGATCACCTCTGGGCTTACAGCTTCCATCTTCCAGCATCAAAAACTCACAGTCATGCCACAACTGAAGCTTTATATAGAAGGGGCATTGTTACAGGACCCATAACCATTCACAGCAGATGCCAGTCACAATGTGGAGCTTTAGAAGTTTCGGTGTGAAGACCCTTTCTAGACCTAGGGATCACCCCATAACCCCTCCCGCTGTCCAGGGCCGCCTGTGAGCTGGTCTGAGAGTCCACCTTTCTGAGGATCTGTCTCTGTCCGAAGTGTCCATCTCAGTCCATTTATTTGGCGGTCTGTCTTGCTGGGTCTGGGTGACCATAGGAAGTCTCTGTGTAGCTCCTGTGGTTGAGGACATGTAGGAGCTTCCATTGCAGGCTCCCATAGGTCTGTCTATGGGCCAGTCCTCGATCTTTCCAGCGATCTGTGGGGCCACGAGCCCGGGCGAGGGTCTGTCCAAGGGAAAACCACACTGCATGGATCTGCTTTTGTTCCATTCCCAGTTCCCAGAGAAGGTCCAAGTGCCAAGGCAGAGGGGTTGGGGGTGGTTCAAAGGTGACGCTTCATGTGCAAGGCCAGATGATCAGAGCGTGAAAAAGCACGTGGGCAGAGTTGGCAGCGGAAGGGACGCTGTCCAGTGTGCTTCCGGTAGTGACGGGTCAGCTCGTCAGAGCGCGCGAACCGCCAGCCACAGCTGTCCCATGTGCAGGCATATGGCTTCTCCCCTGGGAGGGGAGGAAACTGTGAGTGCCATTGTCCACCCCATCCCGTCCCTGGGTCATCCACTGCATCTGGCCCCACTCCTTTGCTCACCCTTGACCAGGACTAGGGTGAGTCAAGTGAGGCACCTAGGGTGCGAAATTTAAGTAGTCATTCTCAGAGGAATGTACCCAGGTCTGGTGTCCTGCCACCCCAACCCTTGTTCTGTACCTGCATCTGGCACCATGCTTGTTTTTATTTCCTGGGCCCAAGTCACATCCCCTACTCCTTACCCCTGAGTCATAAAGTCATCCCATCCTCATCCTTTAACCCTGTCCTGTGTGGTCCAGCCCCTTGCTTGTTCCAGGTGACTCACCAGCTTCTGCCCAGCCTGCCTCTGGCCTTGACCCCTAGATCCCCCAAATCCAGGCCTAGTCTAAGGTGATTATGTTCTTCCCCTGCTATACCTGGTCCCATCTGTTCAGACCCCTAGAGCAGCAATTTTCAACAGGTGTGCTGTGGCATACCGTATACCACAAAAAAAATTATTATTATTATTTGCCACAAGAATGTTCTGTTTTATTTGTTGTTTTTGCGAGAGAGAGACAGAGAGAGGGACAGACAGGGAGGGAAAGAGATGAGAAGCATCAATTTTTTGTTGCAGCACCTTAGTTGTTCACTGATTGCTTTCTCATATGGGCCTCGACACGGGGGCTGCAGCTGAGCCAGTGACCCCTTGCTCAAGCCAGCAACCTTGGGCTTCAAGCCACCAACCTTTGGCCTCAAGCCAGCAACAATTGGGTCATGTCTATGATCCCAGGGCTCAAGCAGGATGAGCCCATGCTCAAGCCAGAGACCTCGGGATTTTGAACCTGGGTCCTCAGCGTCCCAGGCCAATGCACTATTCACTGCGCCAACCCCTGGTCAGGCCAAATATCACTGGTTTGAATCCCGAGGTCGCTGACTTGAGCCCACTGGTCAAAGCACGTATGAGAAAGCAATCAATGAACAACTAAGGCACCGCAACTATGAGGCGATGCTTCTCATCTTTCACCCACCGCCTTTTTTGAAAAAAAAAAAGAAAGAATAAGAAAAAAGATCATTTTTTTAAAAAAAGTAATTAGTTTAATAGTTCAGGAGATGAAAAACATTGAAAACTGCTGCCCTGGCCTGACCTGTGGTGGCACAGTGGATAAACTGTCAAATCTGTGAATGCTGAGGTCTCCTTTGGACACCCAGGCTTACCTGGTCAAGACACATATGGGTAGAAGCAGATTTAATGGTGGCGCCCTGGGCCCCAACTTCTGAAGGGCCCCACAAAACCCCAACTTTACACTTTTTTTCTAATGACACCAAGTTTGGTTATATGTGCAATTTTAACATTAATAGTACATAATATATTTTATTTATTTAAAAATCTGATTAACATGCCTGACCTGTGGTGGTGCAGTGGATAAAGCGTCGACCTGGGAACACTGAGGTCGCCAGTTCAAAACCCTGCACTGGTCTAGTCAAGGCACATATGGGAGTTGATGCTTTCAGCTCCTCCCCTCTTTCTCTCTTTCTCTCTCTCTCTCTTACTCTCTGTCTCTTCTCTAAAATGAATAAAATAAAATTTAAAAAAAAATCTGATTAACATATATTTTTATTTTCCCTGTCTCTCCCTTTATTTTTTTTAAGGGGCCCAATATTTTCTTCTGCGCCCAGGGTTTCAACCGACCTTAATCCGCCTCTGTTTATGGGAGTTGATGCTTCCTGCTCCTCCCCCCTTCTCTCTCTCTTTCTCTCTCAAATGAATAAATAAAGTCTTAAAAATATTTTTTTTTAAAAGAAAGAAAACTGCTGCCCTAAAGTATAGGCCTCTCTCTTCCTCCTCTCCACCTCTATTCCACGCCCCCACCTAGGCCTTCAGCTCCTAGAGATCCGGCATCTCTTGTGCCCACCCTCCTCCTGTTTGCCAGCAATTTCTTCTTACTCTCCTGAAACCGATTCTGCATCCGGGCACATGGAACTGACTCTGCCCCCTATCTCCCCTCCTGAACCACAGACAGAACCCCTACAAGCCTCCCTCCGTCTCCATGCAAACAACCTACGTTATATATTCCTGGCTCCAGCCCCTGAGCCCCTAACTCTGCTCCCCGCTTGCCACAAACCTGAACCCTTTGTGTTTGGCCCCGTCCCTAGCATGCCAAGCTTGGAATCTCCCGCAGTCCCTCTTCTAGCTCTTCCTCCTATGTCACTTGCCAGGCTTTATGCTACTCAGCCCGGGCCCAGGTCTTTCCCATCAATTCTCTGCAACGTTTCCTCAGATTTTCCAGGTCTTCTCTCTGCCCCTACCTGCCTCCCACACCGCTACCTGTCCCCCAGCTCTGCTTCTTAGGATCTAGGTCTCCTTCCTGCGCCCGCTGTTTCGCCCCTCGCTCTGAGGCTCTGCTTTAGCCCCTCCTCTGTTTTACGGGTCCTCCCCCTGGACCCGGCCTTCACTTCTAGCCCCTCCCGTTACTCCCGTTTCGCGCTCCCGGGCTACGCTCTGTTCACGAGGTCCCGCCTCCAGCCCCGCCTTCAGCCCCGCCCCCGAGACCGAGCCCCAACCCCGCTTTCTCACCTGTGTGCGTCCGTAAATGCGCCTTCAGGTGCGAGCTCTTGGTGTAGCTCTTGCCGCAGCCCGGGTACGAGCATGTGTGCGCCGCCTGCCTCTTACGTGCCCACGAGCGCCGGCTGCGCTTGGATGGCGCGGTCTCCGCTGTCCCTGTTGGGTCTCCTGCGGTTCCCCCGAGTCCCGCACCCGCCGTCCCGGGTCCCAGACAATTCAGAAAAGAGGAGGGCACCGCGGAACCGGGGGCGGGCGCCGAGAGCCCGCGTAAGAGCTGGAAGTGCCCTTGATACTGAGGGGCCGAGTACAGAGCTGGGTACCCGGACAGCAACCCATAGGGGGCGCCGGGTGCCGCAGGCACTGAAAGCCCGGTCCGCGGAAAGTAGCTGCCGGAGGAGCCCCCACCTGGCCCCGGGTACACCGGTTGCAGCGGTAGTGCCTTGGGCTCAGGGCCCAGGGCGGGGCTCACGAAGGCATCGGGGGCTGGGGCTCGTGGGGCCGGGCGCACCCAGCCCGGGTGCTCCTCGGGACCCAAGAGCCCTACCAGACCCAGGCCGCCCGCGTACGCGCCCAGGGTCTCAGGCTGAGGTGGAAATTGCGTCCCGGGGCCTTCGCCTGGCGCCAGAGCGCAGGTCTGAGACGCGCCGCCCAGTTCTGGGCCCGGCAGGTTGGTGAAGAAGACATCCAGGTCCCATGCAGTGGCAGGGTCCCTATCGTCGTCTTCTTCCTCCCCGGGAGCGTCCTCCGACTTTGGTCTCACGTGGAGGTGTGGCCGGTTGGCGTCCGGGGGACCCGGGCCCAAGTCCTGCACCTCCTCAAAGCGCCACCACTGTGGGAGGGAACCGGAAGCATGAGGCTTCAGTGGTCACCAAGGTACCCTCCTAAGAAGGGTCTGATGCCCTGACCGGGGCGGCTGGCCAGAGGCTCCGGAAAGGGGTCTTGTTTGCTTGTCTGTGATGTCTGCCCCCCTACCCCCCCCCCCCCAGCTTCAGGGACAGAGGTCGATAGGGTCTGGCTGGCGACAGGAGATAAGACTTACATTATCTGGAGCTGCACTCAGGCATGGGGGACGGGGTGGCAAGGCCAAGAATGGAAGGGGAGGGCAGCTTTGCTTCAGTTTTCCCCCAGAATCTCCCACTCCTTCCCATTCCCCCATGATTAATTCCCAAGATTAATTCTTGGATGTCTTCTAGATACCTTTGTTCTTTCCCCCTGACATCTGTGGTTGTCTTACTGAGCCTAAACCCCCATGGTGTTCAGCTCTAAGTGGTGTTTCAGTTTTCCAAGACAGAAATAGGCCCTTAGACCACCTTCAGATCCCTGGACTGGGTTGAGAATCTCCAGCCCTGCCAGGTCTCTGGACTCCAGGGCAAGATACACACCTGATCCCCAAGCTCTACTACGGCAACCCCAGACCCCAGCCAGCCACCTAGACCCTGCCTGGCCTCACCTTGAGCAAGTCTTCCTGTGTGTCTGGAAAGGGACCTAGGGCAGTCAGCGTACTGATGGAAGGTAAGGTGGTGTCAGCTGCGGCCATGGCTGGCTGGTGCCCACCCAAGAGCCTCAGGACTCCTCTCTCTCCCTCTGTGGCCTCGTGGGCTCTGAGGTTCTGATGGCCCCTTGGAGGGCTCCTCTCTGCTCTCAGTTGATTGGCTGCAGCCCCAGATAAGAGTCAGGCAAGGCGTGGGAGGGGGGGGGTGTCACCATTTCTGAGGAACAGACTTTGCCATGGCCTGTTTGGGGCAGAGCCTTAAAGAATGACCCTCTATCCAAAACTCAGATGTTTGGGGGCTTGGAGTTCAGAGGCTTGGGGGTTCAGTGTTAGATAACGTGAGACACAGGCTCCCAAAAGAAGGAGAGGCTTGGGGCATTCTCTCAGTTACCTACCTGGAGAAGGGGTGGCGGTCTGAATGGGAATTCTGGGAAGGGGCTTCCAGATCCCCCTCTCACTCAACTGGGGCCCTGCAGCTCTTTCCCTCCCCCCAAAACAGAAACAACCATGTGATGGCGGGACTTGGCACAAGCTCCCTGCCAGGCCAAGCATTATCAGACACCCCAGATGTTAGAGGCTGCTATCAGGTAGGGGCCCAGAAGAGCCAAAGCTCTATCCCTGGAGAGTGACAAGCCTAAAAGCTGGGGCTTAACATTAGCTTAGCTTGAAATTGCCTGAGTTATGAACTGTCAGGGTTGGAGCCTGGTGGCAGAAGGAGTACCTGCTAATCAGCCTCCACTTGTCTACCATGGACCTCCCCCCTCCCAGGGTGTACTGCAGGGAGTGGAACTGTGTGGATGTTGAAGCTGGTATCACTACAGTTGAATCTGGAGAGAAGTCGGCCACCTTACCTGGACGGGATGAAACTATTGGATTGGACCACAGGAAATAGCTGAGATGCAGGAGATCTGCACCAACCTTTGCCCTGGTCCTTGCTGCTGCCTGATTTTTGTCCCACATTGGGACAGGAATGAAGGTGCTGCACCAGGGACCTCCACTGTGGTACCCTGGGAGCCCAGGGTAAGGGCAACATGGACATACATTACATACATATAGTTCACCCATACACAATAGGCAATTACATAGTGACACAAATTCCTAGTCAGCTCAGTCACACTGTGTAGTCCCTGCACATATAATTGTGTCTGTACATCACATAAACCATGCAGACAAGAAAGCACAACCATATACTATTTAGTTACACAATGTTGTAGTCACACAAGCCCTCAGACATAGAATTCATAATCACACACAGTTACCCAATCACACACAATTATACAGTTACATCAACATGATTTAGCCAAAACTAAACAGACAAATGGGGATTTCTGGATATGTTGTCACAAAACTATAAAAGAAGCAGTCACATAATCCTATCAAACAAAATGCAGCCTCAGACACAAAGGCATAAAACCTGGCTGCATCCAACCGTTTACATGTAATGATGTAGCCATGCACACAACTAACATCAGACACAGATACAATCACACACAGTACCAGATAAAATCTACAATCTTTCATAGTCACACCGAATATCACTGTCAACATATGTCAGTCACACAATTGCACAGATACCACTGTCCAACCATAGAGGGTGCGCTCATTCAAACTCAGACAACCCACTAACATGTAATTAAACAGCCTGTTAGGGAAAGACACAACTTTGCCCAGACGTAGACACATTACCACAGACAGAGTTGGTGTGCCACAAATGCATCACACAAGAAGACAAAAAATTATCATGTGCTACAAGAGGAGTGAGAGCAAAAAGTAATTTAAAAACCAGCTCTTCACACCAACTAGAATGACTATAAGCAAAAACAAAACAAAACAAAAACAATGTAAAAATTGTTGGCAAGGATGCAGAGAAATTGGAACCCTAGTTCACTGCTAGTTGGACTATAAAATGGTGCAACTATTGTGGAAAACAGTTTGATGAGTCTTCAAAAAGTTAAACTTAGAGTTACCATATGATCCAGCAACTCCTGTCTTAGGTATATACCCAAGAAAATTGAAAACGGGGACCCAAACACCAGTGTTCACAGCAGCACTATTCACAGTCTCCAAAAGGTGAAAACAACCCATTTATCAGATGAGTGGATAAACAAAATGTGATCTATTTATACAATGGAATGTCATTCATCCATAATAGGGATGAAGCCATAATACATGTTACAATATGGATGAACCTCAAAAACTAGAGAAAGAAGCCAGTCACAAAAAGTTACGTATTACTGTATATGATTCTATTTATCTGAGATATTGAAAATAGGCAGATCTATAGAGACAGAAAGATTAAGGGGAGGAGGGAATGGGGAGTGGCTGCGAATGGATATAAGGTTTGCTTTAGGGGTGATGGAAATATTCTGAAATGAGATAGAGGTGGTGGTTGCACAACATTGTGATATACTAAATGCCATTGAACTGTACACTTTTTTTTCTTTTTTTTTCTTTTAAAGGAAAAAATGAAACTTCCTTTCTTGTCTTTTTTCTTTTTTCTTGTGGCAGAGACAGAGTCAGAGAGAGGGACAGATAGGGACAGAGAGAGATTAGAAGCATCAATCATTAGTTTTTCGTTGCTGTTGTTACACCATAGTTGTTCATTGATTGCTTTCTCACATGTGCCTTGACCGCGGGCCTTCAGCAGACCGAGCCTTCGCTCAAGCCAGATGAGCCCGCGCTCAAGCTGGCGAGCTCCAGGTCTCCAACCTGGGTCCTCCGCATCCCCGTCCGACGCTCTATCCACTGCGCCACCGTCTAGTCAGGCTGAACTGTACACTTTAAATGGTTCATTTTATGTTATGTAAATTTTACTTCAATGAAAAAATGGCTGGAATTAGAGTGGTTTTCTGGAGGGGAAAGCAAAATCTCTTTTACGGAGAGATATTGGTTTAGGACAGTGGTCAGCAAACTCATTAGTAACAGAGCCAAATATCAACAGTACAACAATTAAAATTTCTTTTGAGAGCCAAATTTTTTAAACTTAAACTATATAGGTAGGTACATTCCTTATCGAGGTAGCACCCACACATGGTATTTTGTGGAAGAGCTGCACTCAAGGGGCCAAAGAGCCGCATGTGGCTCACGAGCCGCAGTTTGCCGACCAGGGATTTAGGACAGGGGTCCCCAGACTTTTACACAGGGGGCCAATTCACTGTCCCTCAGACCGTCGGAGGGCCGGACTATAAAAAAAAAACTATGAACAAATCCCTATGCACACTGCACATATTTTAAAGTAAAAAAACAATACAGAAACAAATACAATATTTAAAATAAAGAACAAGTAAATTTAAATCAACAAACTGACCAGTATTTCAATGGGAACTATGGGTGTGGATGTATCCTGTGCTCCTCTCACTGACCATCAATGAAAGAGGTGCCCCTTCAGGAAGTGGAAGTGCCAAGGGGCCGATAAATGGCCTTAGGGGGCCGCATGCGGCCAGCCCCGCGGGCCCTAGTTTGGGGCCCCTGGTTTAGGACAAGGCATTATCAGGCATGTTTGGCTCTGAAAGATGAGGCAAGAGGGTAAGGGTCTAACCTGACCAGGTGGTGGTGCAGTGGATAGAGCGTTGGACTGGGATGCAGAAGACCCAGGTTCGAGACCCCGAGCTCGCCAGCTTGAGCGCGGGCCCATTTGGCTTGAGCAAAATAAAAAAAAAAGCTCGCCAGCTTGGACTTAAGGTCGCTGGCTCCAGCATGGGGTGGCTCGGTCTGCTGAAGGCCCGTGGTCAAGGCACATGTGAGAAAGCAATCAATGAACAACTAAGGTGTCGCAATGGCAACGAAAAACTAATGATTGATGCTTCTCACCTCTCTCCGTTCCTGTCTGTCTGTCCCTATCTATCCCTCTCTCTAACTCTCTCTCTGTCCCAATTAAAAAAAAAAAAAAGAGGGTAAGGGTTCAGAAAGAAAGGCATTTGGCTAGGAGATAACGCCTCTAGGATGATGTTGACTTTGAAGAACAGCAAGGCCTGAACCTCCATTTGGGTATCCCTCAAACACAGAGACCTTCAGGACTCTCAACAGCTCCAGGGCAGGAGCTTTGGAAGAAAGGAAGGAGTAGAAGGAGAAAGATCATTGGCTCTAGGAGGAGAGAGGTTTCCAGAAGAATAAGAGCTATGCACAATCCCAGATATCTCAGATGGACTGCTTGATGTGTGAGGAAGAAGATTCAAACCTTTTATTTGGATAGCAAGGACAATAAACGGTCCAGAAAGTGGGAGAGTCCAGGGACACCCAGACTCCAGGCACTTGGGGACTTGCAAGCCAGTGATCACATTCAGACACAATTCCACAGTTAACTCCCATTACATTCAATGTGTGAGGCAGAGCATGCTATACACACTACCAGAGTGTCTGTGTGGGAAGAAGTGTTTCTGGGTGGGCAAGGGCCTGTCCTGGGTATTAAAAGGCCTGGGTTTAAGTCCTAGTCCCTGCTCTGAACCTGGCTCACTGTGACCTTGAGCAAGTCTGTTTTCCTTTCTGGGTCTTACTTTTCCCAAATGGGAACGGGCAGGTTATGGTAGATGTGTGTCTTTCATATACAGATATGGTCAGGCATGGTGCACTCCAACAAATGCAAACTACACAAATGCTCTTAAAGTGACCCAGGTAAGTAAAGCCACACACATAGGCGTATGTCACTGTCAGGCACATAATAACACACAACAGTACATAGACCGAAACAAAACACACTGACACAATCACAGACATACACACAAATATCTAGTCATATTATCACAAAGATAACAGCTACATCTACAGAGAAAACCACCAAAACACGAAGTCATACACACATATCATACAGACATACAATCACACAAAATACTATTATACGAACATACAATTACATGACCAGGCAGTGGATAGAGAATCCACCTGGGACACTGAGGACCCAGGTTGGAAACAGCGTGAGTGTGAGATCATAGACTTGACCCCATGGCCAGGGGCTTAAAGCCCAAGGGCACTGAGCCCAAGGTCTCTGGCTTGAGCAAAGGTTCACAGACTCAGCTGAAGTTCCCCCCTCTGGCCCCTGCTTACAGTTATGCAGACAAGATACTACAAGACATTCAGCCACACAGATGACACAGTCATACACATTTACATGACCACGCACCGTCAAATGTCACAGGCGTAGTTAATTCCACCTGTATACAGATATACAGTCACTCAGGCACAATGACACACATAGATGCACAGAATCACAAAGCACAAGGAATCACACCAAGTCACACAGTCACATGTAGATACACGGGCTTCCTGGAAAAGATTAGAAGACAGGTTGAGTTGAGATGGCCCACCAGAGCCCACCTCCTCCTTACACACACAGCAGCCGATTAGAGGAGAGGTCTGGATTTATTTTTCTCCTGCCTCAGCTTCCTCGTTTAACTCCGCAATCCCTTCGCGCACGCCTCCTGCAACTGACCAACCAAGAATGGGCCGAGCCCCCTCCTAGGACCAATCAGAACAGGAATACAGGTGACCAAACGCGGGTTGGCACACTCGCCTACACACACTTCTCCGTCCCTCCCTTTCTCCGTCTCTCTCTCTCTCTCTCCGTTCCTCCCTCTCTCTCTCTCTCTGTCCCACCCCTTTCACTCCCTTCCGTGTTCTGCTCCTTAAGGGAGTTTACGTTCCTTGGCTTAAATCCAGCCGCAAGCCTGCCATTGCCCTTTTAAAATGCAGAACCGTAAAGGAGCCGTCTCAGGACGAACCAATGAGCCGTCTCAGGACGAACCAATGAGAAGCCCCATTCAACCTCCGCCCCTCCCACCGCAGCCCGAGGTCAAAGGCTTGGTTAGTTGCTTGGTGGCCTGTTCTTGGAGCAGAAAGGCTTCTAGTAGGGACTGGTGAGAGTGGCGAGGGGCGCAAGGGGCAGATGAATGTGCGGGTAGCAGTCGCTCCGCTCTGACGTTCCCGTTCCTCCAGCCCGTCCGCCCGCTGCCCTCATGGCCCTAAAAAGCTTCTCCGCGGGAATGCTGAGCCGGGGACCGGTCCTGCGCTTCCTTCGCGCGTGGGGCTCGGCGGCGGCGCCAGCCGGTCAGTGCCGGGTTGGGGCGGGGTGGGGAGGGTGGAACTGAAGACTCGGGGACTTTTCCGGGGTGATTTTCTTGTCCTGTGTTTGAAGAGAAGGGTGGGAAGACACAGACCGATCGGCCAAAAGTAAGGACCTCTTGTAGCGCGTGCGTCTGGAGTCTCTTGTTCTACTGTCTGTCTGCCCCAGGTGGGCTCTGTGCCAGAGTCCGAGGGTTGCCCGGACAGGGAGGCAGGACCGTGGCTAGGGTCGGAGGCTCTGGGTCAGCGGTAACTTTGCCGAATAAGACTCGCTTGCCAGTGTTGTTTGCAGCTCACATCCAACCTCGAACCAGATGGGGGTGGAGGATTCTGGGAGAAGAGGGGAGCTGAGGAATGTGTGAGTTGTGCTGAGTTTAAGTCCTGCTTCCTATCCTAGCCTCGCGTCCTGAGTTTGACTGGAGGGACCCGCTGGTGCTGGAGGAGCAGTTAACAGCTGATGAGATCCTCATCAGGGACACTTTTCGCACCTACTGCCAGGAGCGCCTTATGCCCCGCATCTTGCTGGCCAATCGCAATGAAGGTGTCCGGGCGGAATAGTGGGCACCCACCACCATACATACCACCTTTGCCTGCTCTAACCAGGGATCTGGGTATCCCTGTCCCTGGGGTGGGTGCTCCACTGGGCTTGGATTGAGTCTGAACTTGGGCATCTGTCCCTTTGCAGTTTTTCACCGGGAGATCATCTCAGAGATGGGGGAACTTGGTGTGCTTGGCCCCACTATCAAAGGTAGGGACAAGTTTCTCTCCACATTCTGCGGCTCCAGCAGTGTGCTGGAAAGCCCTTTCCTTTCTCTGAGCCTGGGTTACCAGTCTTAAAGTGAGGCTATTATTCCTCTGTCCAACTGTAGCGATGAAATTAATAAACCCTCAAGCTAGGGCCAGCTTGGTGCCCCCTCCTTGGGCACCCCTATGTATCTCAGTCTTTTGGACCTCAGGAGTCACCGGTCCCAGCTGGGCAGGTTTTGTCCTCCATTGCTCTATCTCTCCTCCCCCACTCCCCTACCAGGGTATGGCTGTGCCGGAGTCTCATCTGTGGCTTATGGGCTCCTGGCCCGGGAGCTAGAGCGGGTGGACAGTGGCTACAGGTCAGTGATGAGTGTCCAGTCTTCCCTTGTCATGCACCCCATCTACGCATATGGCAGCAAGCAGCAGCAGCAGAAGTACCTGCCCCGGCTAGGTGAGTGGCTGCCCATGGAGCCTGGTGGAAGATAGTCTTAGTGGTCTTGAACTCAGGGTGGGGCTGTTCCTGAGCCTACCATCTGTCCGCACTTCAAGAAGTCCCTGTCAGAGCCTGGACTTCATCCCCACATCTGAATTTGACCATCCCCTCCTAGCTCTCTTTTGACTCTTTCCAGCCCTTTCTCGCCACCATCAAACCCCTATCTCTTTCTTGATTTGTTTTCTGTCTCCCACATTAGAGTCCAGAATTTAGTCTTAAGTTCCTAATTGGGTTCAAGAGGCCTCCTATAAGCAGGCCTCTGATAACCTTTCTTCTTTTATATATATATATATATATATATATATATATATATATATATATATATATATATATATTTCCCCCCCCCCCCGAGTGAGAGGAGGGGAGATAGGGAGACAGGATCCACCCGCAACCCCCAACTAGGGCTGATGCTCTGCCCATTGGAGCCTTGCTTCCAACTGAACTATTTTTAGTGCCTGAGGCAGAGGCTTCAGGGAGCCATCCTCAGCACCTGGGGCTGATATGCTCAAACCAATCGAGCCATGGCTGCAGGAGAGGGAGAGAGAAAAAAAAGAGAAGGGGGAGGGGAAGGGTATAGAAGCAGGTCACTTTTCCTGGGTGCCCTGACTAGGAACCAAACCCAGGACATCCACATACCAGGCCAACACTCTACCACTGAGCCAACCAGCCAGACCTGGTGACCTTTCAACCTCATCTGTGGTCACTCTCTTGACTGCTCAGCCCTAGTTAGACTCAGCTACTTGGAATTCTCTAAATGTACCACTGGGCCTTTGCACATCATTTTCCCACTGCTGGGACTGCTATTCCTCACACCTCCTCCTGCTTAGCTTTCACTGCCCTTCAAGACAATTTAAGTGACTCCTTCCTGACTCCTGTGGAGCCCCTCCCCATTATGGTATTGTGACTATGTTGGGGAATGGAGGGGGACATGTCCCTTCACCACCTTGAAGTGCTATGGGGGCAGGGCCAGATCTGTGTTAGGCTGGCTTAGTAGAGAGGGTGACACTTTTAAGGGTATAAATTAGGGACAGGCAGCTTTATGACCCTGTCTCATACCTACAGCTAAAGGGGAGATCCTGGGCTGCTTTGGGCTCACAGAGCCCAACCATGGGAGTGACCCCGGCAGCATGGAGACTAGAGCCTGCCATAACCCATCCAGCAGGAGCTACACCCTCAATGGGGCCAAGACCTGGTGAGGGGCCTGGGTCCCTCAGGTGGGTGGGCAGGGGTATAGGGGTGGTAGCCAGACCCTCACTGCCTGTCCCACCCCCAGGATCACCAACTCGCCTGAGGCTGACCTATTCATAGTGTGGGCTCGGTGCGAAGATAATTGTATTCGGGGCTTCCTGCTTGAGAAGGGGATGCGGGGCCTCTCGGCCCCCAAAATCGAGGGCAAGTTCTCTTTGCGGGCCTCAGCAACAGGCATGATTGTCATGGATAGTGTGGAGGTACCAGAGGAGAATGTGCTGCCCAATGTCTCTGGGCTGGCGGTAAGCATAAGTCACCTTGGGAACTGGTATTGGGTCACATACTGATTCACTTTTCTTGGGTGGGCCTTGCTGGGGACCCAGCTGGGGACCAAGCAGACACAATCCCTGTGCACTGTCCCTTTCAGGTGACTATCTCCCTCATATTGGCTTTTCCCAGGACACATATGGGCCTGAACCAGCTTAATCCTTTGGCACATACGTTATCTTCCTCTCTCCTAATGTCAACCCCTAGGATCTGAGCAGCCAATTCTGGGCTGGGTAGAACTGTGTGCAAACCAAGAGTGAGCAGGCCCTGAGCAAGGCCTGCTGTGCTTGAGCTTTGGTGCCTAGGCAATGTGTGATTTAAATGGCCTCCTTGAGTTCCCCCATTTACATTTATACTAACTTCGTGTCTGGGTATGTATGGAGGGGCTGTCCCCATATTTCAGAGTTGGTTCTGCACAGACCCTCTTAGCCTCTTCTGGATGGGGCTAAGACCCCCTCCCAATCCTATAGGGTCCTTTTGGCTGCCTAAACAATGCTCGGTATGGCATTGCCTGGGGCGCACTTGGAGCTGCTGAGTTCTGTTTGCACACAGCCCGGCAGTACACCCTGGACAGGTAAGTGGGGGCTGCCTTGAGAGCTCCTGGGGACATGGTGGGGCTCAGGTTCCATCCTTTAGCGCACTGGTAACTCCCCAGCCCCCACCCACCAGACCTAAGCTCCGTGCTCTCTGAAATGGCCAGAGAAGTCCTGAGCAGCGACAGAATAAACAACAGGGCCAGGGAGAGTGAAGTAGGGGCTAAGGCAGCCTGGAAAGGCTTCCTAGACCAGTGGGATTGGGCCCCTCTCTTTTTAATTTACCTTGATCTTGCCTGCCTAGGATCCAGTTTGGTGTCCCACTAGCCAGGAACCAGCTGATTCAGAAGAAGCTGGCGGACATGCTCACTGAGATCACGCTGGGCCTTCATGCCTGCCTGCAGCTTGGCCGCTTGAAGGATCAAGACAAGTAGGGGCTCCTTGTAGGGGGAGGCAGAGGGGAACAGCTGTTGCAGGACCCTGTGCTTCTCCTGGGCATGGTGGTTGCTGGCTTGAGAAAGGTCCTTCCTGCCTGGTGGCCGTTGGGGTCTCTCTCTTGGCCTTGATGGGCCAGGACCCACCACTCTTGTCCCTAATTGGGAGCTTGGTATCTGCTGTTTTAACTGTAGTGTGGGGAATTCCCCCCCTTGCTGGTTTGCCTAGGGTGTAGGGGTGCCTGG
Organism: Rhynchonycteris naso; assembly: GCA_037038555.1. Classification (NCBI taxonomy): domain Eukaryota; kingdom Metazoa; phylum Chordata; class Mammalia; order Chiroptera; family Emballonuridae; genus Rhynchonycteris; species Rhynchonycteris naso. The sequence continues at coordinate 23,957,597 of CM073003.1, forward strand.
AACAGGGTCAGTTCTTTGTAATCAACCCATTACACATCTGTGCTACTCCCAGGGCCACCCCAGAAATGGTCTCCCTGCTGAAGAGGAATAACTGTGGGAAGGCTCTGGACATCGCCCGCCAGGCCCGAGACATGCTAGGAGGGAATGGGATTTCTGATGAGTATCACGTGATCCGGCATGTCATGAACCTGGAGGCGGTGAACACCTATGAAGGTGGGGGCTAGATCCTTCAGGGAATGGGGACTGTTACAGTGGCTCGTCTGGGGAAGAGGGGCAGGGAGGAGAGATAGGGATAGCAGAGCTGACTGAGTCCTACTCCCAGCTGTCACCTGAGGCAAGCCCTACCCTATATCCCTCATCTGAAGTGGCTCACACTGGGACCTAGGAGGTGAGGTGCTCTTTGGCCTTTCCTTCATGATGTTTAGAGGAGGTGTGTTCCCAAGCTGGCTGAGGGCTTCCTCAGGCAGCCCCAGAGTGGGGCAAGATGCCCAGTGAGCCAGTGATGTAGAGGAGTGAGAGTATACACAGGTTACTCCATGTTATGTGAAAAAAGAAAAAAATAACCATTTTCAGACTGTTGTGTTTGCAGCTGGCAACTGGTTGTAACTCCAATGGGGCCCAGAATCCATTGCCTTACAGGAAGGCAGATGTGGAAAAGTGAGACTGAGTCCTTTGAGGTATAGGAGCTCTCTGGGCAGAGACAGTGAAATAGCTTCAGTGTGCTATTCTGGATGGGACATTCCAGAAACTGCAAGACAGGTGGGGGGATCCTACAGGTGTGGGAGTGACCCCAAGGGTAAGAAGAGGAGGCCTTCAGGTGGTTTTATGAAGGGGAAGGAGTCAGGTGTGCTCCTTAGAAAGTAAACAATTATTTTGCTCCACATAAGGGAGGGGATAATCTCTGCCTTCTGTCTCTGGAAGCTGAGGAAGAGTAAATGGGAGCACTGAGGCATGTAAAGTGTTACCCAGACTCAGGGGCGTGGGATCTGGATGGCAGCTCTGGGACAGGTAGCTCAGCTGGGCAAGCCATTGGGTAATGTTTGCTTCTCCATCCCTCCTGAGGATGAGAAAGGACCAAATGTGTTTCCAGAGAACTTCAGAGCTCTCCACCTCTGTGGGAAGGAAGCATGGCTGGGTTGAAAAATCAAATGTTTAATTAACAGTGCAGGGCTGGGGTGAGGTAAATTTGCCACATGTTGGGGACACCAAAGCTGGACCCGTGATGGTGGCTAGACTTGCTGCCTTTGGGTATGGCGCAAGTCTTTTTGTTTGCTCATTTTGTTTGTTTTTGTCAAGATGCATTACAGAACTGTGAAAAAACAATTTTCTCGGTGTGGCCAGAACAGTGGCCTCTGAGCCTTCTCTTGGTGGCTGTCACTAAGAGGTGACTCTCAGAAGCTGTCAGCATTCGCCATCTTAATGGGTTTGTTCTTCCAAAGTAGTAGCCTAGGGAAGGGACATGAAGACTGTCTTTAAAGGAAAGTTACGAGCCATTAAGACTTCAAACCGTTTGTATTTATCTTGTTCAGGAACTCACGACATTCATGCTCTGATCCTCGGAAGGGCTATCACAGGGATCCAAGCGTTCGTGGCCAGCAAGTGAACACACTTCACCCTGGAGCCTAGATGGTCCTGAACCCCTTCCCAGGGAGCAGCTGTGCTGAGCTTACTCAGGGAGGTGGCAAATGGAGCCAATTTTTATGGTGGGAGGTGAGACACTGATTTTTTAATTTCAAAAATTTCCTTTTGAAGTCGCTCAAATATGCTCCTTAAAAAGATGGGACTCTGTACCAAGTTGCTCAATCCACTTTTAACCATGAATGGGAATGGATTCCACTTACCTTGGAACAGAAGCTTTTCTTGTTGGGGAGCAGGGATAGAAAAGAGAGTGACACAGAAGCAACCTCTGTGAGACCTGACCTGGTGTCTGACCCAGCAAATGTCCCACCCCTCAACTTCCCAGTGTGTCCTCTGACCCATCAAGGGATAAGTGCCTTGTGCTGGACGTTAGGGCAAAATGAGGACGAGAAAGAGAATAATAAAGAGTCTGCATGTCTGACCCTCACTGCATGTTGGACCACATTTACTTGTAACCACCTCTAGAGTCCTTTCAGTCATAGAGAAAACAAACACGTGGGGGTTGGGAGGTGCTCCCCGCAACTATCTAGCCCATTCTGTGCTTGGCTCAGCTGTAATAAGTAAACCTGGTTAGGTACTGCCCAGAACTCAGGGCTGTGGGAGGATGGGACTTTGTCCTTTCTGTCACCACAGAGCTGAACACATAGCAATAAGAAATAATGAGCTGGGAAAAAAAAAAAAAAGAAAGAAATAATGAGCTGGCTTCTCAGCTCCAAAACACTATGTTACAGGAGAGCATGGAGCCACAAGCAAAATGGCAGGGGTACTCAGGGTTTCTGGAGATAGTGGCCCCTGTGGGAAGCTAACGTCCTTGGTTTCTGTTGACATTTATTTTCATCTCGGCAGCTACAACTCTCCTCAGGCAGTGCCCCTGCGTGGGTTTAGTCATACCTCTGGCTGGACACACAGGTCTTTGTACACGGTCTCCACAGTGTGGCACACTTGTTTGAGCTCTGTTTCCAAATGGCTGATCTTTACCATTTTCTGGGTGAATTCTTGGAGTTTTTCCTGAATGATCTTGTTGTGGTGATTATAAAGCTGATACATCCTCTCCTCTAGCTTCTCTGTCAGGTCCGAAACCTTTTAAACAGTAAAGACGTGTTCTTGGAAAATCAAACCAGAGGCATCACAAGACATGTGTTTTAAGTAGCTCCCTAAGATTTCTGCAGTTTATCATTAAAAATGGTAAAAACGCCTGACCAGGCGGTGTCGCAGTGGATAGAAAGTCGGATTGGGATGCGGAGGACCCAAGTTTGAGACCCCGAGGTTGCCAGCTTAAGCTCGGGCTCATCTGGCTTGAGCAAAAGCTTGCCAGCTTGGATCACTGGCTCCAGCAAGGGGTTACTCGGTCTGCTGACAGCCCACGGTCAAGGCACATATGAGAAAGCAATCAATGAACAACTAAGGTGTCGCAATGAAAAACTGATGATTGATGCTTCTCACCTCTCTCTGTTCCTGTCTGTCCCTATCTATCCCTCTCTCAGACTCTCTCTCTGTCCCTGTAAAAAAAAAAGTAAAAACATGGCCTGACCTATGGTGCACAATGGGTAAAGCGTCAACCTGGAATCTGAAACCCCCTTTTCCGGGCCCCCGGCTTGCCTAGTGAAGGCACATATGGGAGTCGATGCTTTCTGTTGCTCCCCTCTTCTCTCTCTCTTTCTCTCCGCCTCCTCTCTCTAAAATGAATAAATAAAATCTTAAAAACAACAACAAACTTTTAAAAATGGTAAAAACAATGCCAGTGACTGGGACTGAAATTGCTTCTATTAAAAAAAATTTTAAAGCAAGATTGCAACATTATGTGTACAGCATGGGCTCCACCAAGTTAGGAAGTAAGTACATAATAGAGACTAGAAGAAAACTCACAACAAAATAGCCTCTGGGTGGTGAGAACATAGGAAAGTTTTTATATTTTTTTCTGCTATTACTTAACTTAGTTTTCTATGCCCTGTTTACTGGTAGGAATGGGAGGGACAAAACAAGTGGAAAAAGTCAGCCTGTTATCAAGAGATTTCCCACTCATGGGATCCCTTGTACATTCTAAAGAAGCATCAGGATGGGCCTAGCCAGTTGGCTCAATGGATAGAGCGTCAGCCTGGCTTATGGACATTCTGGGTTCGATCCCTAGTCAGGACACAAGAGAAGCGACTATCTGCTTCTCCCTCGACCCTTTTCTCTATCTTCCCATCTCACAGCCAGTGGCTCAATTAGCTCTAGTGTCACCCTGGACGCTGAGGATAGCTCAGTGGGTCTAAGTATCCACCCAGATGGGTTGCCGGGTTGGGGCATAGGCGGGAGTCTGTCTCACTATTTCCCCTCCTCTCAAAAAAAAAAAAAAAGTATCAAGGGCAATGATTAACATCAGACCTTTACCATAATATTAGGCTTTGTTGAACACAAGCCCCAGGAATGTCAAGGGTCCCCTCCTCTCACACCACAACCATTTGATTTCTAGAGGACAAACAGTTGTGTTAATGCAAGGTCTGCCTCAACTCCCTACTCCTCATAGCCGTTAGTCCTGGTGTGTAAAAAGGGGGCTGCGCTGTGGGTGCAGATTGACTTTGGTCCCTCATTCTGGCTCTTATTCAGGCAAATTATTTCTAAACCTTACTTTTACTGCCTATAAAATAAGCCCATTCTTTGCAGGACTGTTGGGAGTGTGAAATGAGGTATATTTGCAAATAGCACAGCGGCACCACGGTGGGAACATAACATGCTCAGCATGGCCCTCCTTCACCTTTTACATAAGGATTTTCCCCACCCCACCCCACCCCACCCACTGGGCTTTGTGGTGTGTGGGGAAGCCTGTCACCTTGATCTTGAGACTGTCCCTGAAGTTGGTCATGAGAGCATGGTCCTTCTGTCTGCTCTCATTGATGTTTTCGATCAGCTCCTGGGCCCTCTTCTTTAGGATCTCGATGCTCGAGTCCAGAGAGGAAAAGTAGGGTCCTGACTTCCCTTCCAGCATCATCTCCTGGCGATTGGCACTGGATGTGGCGATAGAGGGGCTAGAAACCTGACTTCTGAAAGTACAGGAAACTGAAGTCAGCATCAAGTTCTCCCCAGAGTGGCTAATCAGAGTGGCTGGTATTCCATTGGAAGAATACCAGTGCTGTGTGTCTCCCGTGGGTGCCACTTGGTTACTTCACGCACACTCCTGCCCTGAGAAGCAGGGATAGCAACCCCATTTTATAACTGAGAAAACAGATCTAGAAGCACACACAAAATCCTCTGAATTTTCCAGAACAAGGAAATCTGTCCAACTCTGAAGCACATAGTGATTTTATGACATCAACTTGCTGCTTTTAAATGAACATCAATGATTCTATTTATAAACAGTAGATGTTTTCTTAGATGGATCTTCCTGTCACCAATCTGCTGCATCCCTTTCTTAACCTTTTGGGGGTGGTCTGTAGCCTACAGTCCACCCGAGGTCCAGTATACCTGCACAACTCTACTCCCACCAATGAAGCAGCCTGTCAAGAGTTAATTATGTTGGGTTTGGTCCCCAATCAGGGCACATAGAAGAATCAACCAATGAATGCATAAATAAGTGGAATAACAAATTCTCTATTCTTTCTCCCTTCCTCTCTAAAATCAATAAAAAAAGACTGACCAGGTGGTGATGCAGTGGCTAAAGCTTGAGCCTGAGATGCTGAGGACCCAGATTCAAAACCCTGAGGTCACCAGCTTGAGCATGGGCTCTTCTGGATTGAGCATGGATTCACAAGCTTGAGCGCAGGGTTGCTGACTTGAGTGTGGGATTATAAACATGATCCCATGGTCGCTGGCTTGAAGCCCAAGGTCACCAGCTTGAACCCAAGGTTGCTGGCTTGAGCAAAGGGTCACTGGCTTGGCTGGAGCACCCCAGGTCATGGCACATATAAGAAAGCAACCAGGCCTGACCAAGAGGTGGCGCAGTGAATACAGCGTTGAACTGGGATGCGGAAGACCCAGGTTCGAGACCCCCGGGTGGCCAGCTTGAGCACAGGCTCATCTGGTTTGAGCAAAAGCTCACCAGCTCGGACCCAAGGTTGCTGGCTCGGTCTGCTGAAGGCCCACGGTCAAGGCATATATGAGAAAGCAATCAATGAACAACTAAGATGTTGCAACGAAAAATTAATGATTGATGCTTCTCATCTCTCTCTGTTCCTGTCTGTCTATCCCTATCTATCCCTCTCTCTGACTCTCTCTCTCTGTTACTGTTAAAAAAAAAATAAAGACCTGCAAATTTCTTTAAAAAAAAAAAAAAAGAAAGAAAGCAATCAGTGAACAACTAAGATGCTGCAATCAAGAACTGATGTTTCTTGCCTGACCAGGCGGTGGCGCAGTGGATAGAGCGTCGGACTGGGATGCAGAGGACCCAGGTTCGAGACCCCGAGCTTGCCAGCTTGAGCGTGGTCCCATCTGGCTTGAGCAAAAGCTCATCAGCTTGGACCCAAGGTCGCTGGCTCCAACAAGGGGTTGCTCGGTCTGCTGAAGGCCCTGCGGTCAAGGCACATGTGAGAAAGCAATCAATGAACAACTATGGTGTCGCAATGGCAAGGAAAAACTAATGATTGATGCTTCTCACCTCTCTCCGTTTCTGTCTGTCTGTCCGTATCTATCCCTCTCTCTGACTCTCTCTCTGTCCCTGTAAAAAAATAAAAATAAAAAAGAACTGATGTTTCTCATTTCTCTCCCCTCCTGTCTGTCCCTATCTGTCCCTCTGTTTGTCTCACTAAAACGATAAAATAAATAAATAAAATCAATCAAAAAAATAAAATGTTGAACACTGCCCAGGTAGCTCAGTTGGTTAGAGAGCATTGTCCTAATATGCCAAAGTTGTCCCTGGTCAGGCCACATGCAAATATCAACCAATGAATGCATAAATAACTAGATTACTAGAACAAATTGGTGTTTCTCTTTTTCTAAAATCAATAAGTGTAAGAAAAAAAAAGTGGCTGTCCCTCCTTTAAAAAAAATTAAAAATTGGTCTGACCAGTGGTGCCACAATAGATAGAACGGCAACCTGGAGGACCCAGGTTCGAAACCCCAAGGTTGCTCGCTGGCTTGAGCACAGGCTCGTGTGGCTTGAGCCAAAGGTTACTTGAGTAAGGGGTCACTGGCTCGACTGAATCCTCTCAGTCAAGGCATGTATGAGAAGCAATCAAGGAACAACTAAAAAGTGCCGCAGCTGTGAGGTGATACTTCTTATCTCTCTCCCTTCCTTTCTGTCTGTCTCTGTCTCTCGCAAAAAAAAAAAAAAAAAAGTTTTGCTGTAGGACAAAGGTTTGTTAAAGAATTTCTGACCTCTGTGCATGCTATTATCAATCTTTTTAAAGGGGAGGTGAGGGCCTGACCTGTGGTGGCGCAGTGGATAAAGCGTCGACCTGGGAACACTGAGGTCGCCAGTTCAAAACCCTGCACTGGTCTGGTCAAGGCACATATGGGAGTTGATGCTTCTAGCTCCTCCCTGCTTTCTCTCTCTCTCTCTCTCTCACTCTGTATCTCCTCTCTAAAATAAATTTAAAAAAAAGAAATTAAAGGGGAGGTGAGGCAGAAGGACATGAATTCAGATCTGTGTGTAACATAATGACATTTTAACATTCAGACTTTTGTGATATCTGGATGCACATAGAGGACCAAGTTCTAAAAGGACAGCCATGCTTTGCACAATGGTGATAAAGCTGGGGACATGGGTTCAGAAACACTGGGCTTTTAACTTTCCTGAGACCTCAAGCAATAACTGCTTTCTGGTTCTAAACCCAAAACTCCTTAACTTCACCCTAGTTAGTGGCCTCAGCCCCTCTTCCCTTCAATTCTGTGTCACACCCACCCACCGAAACCCTGTCGTGGCTCTCTACAACCACATGCTGTCTCTTTTCTTAGACTCAGGAACCTGAGTGACGCTAGAGAAAAATAATAATCCAATAAACAGGGTTACTACAGAGTCCTCTCCAGCTTCAGGGTGGTCCTCAGGGCCACTGGACATCCTGTCTGTGCTCTGGTCATTTTTTCTCACCAGCCATCCCAAACCATTTTCCTATCCCTGACCCCACAATTACCTCCCCTCCCCATGAGCAGATACAGAAACATGCAAGCCAATAAGCCCCCCACTACCCCCCATAAATGTATCCACAATACTCTTCCTCTTTCCAAACTCCCAGCTAGGTGGGCAGGTCAGGTATTCTGGGCTCCTAATCCCACCCCCTGTATCTCACTCTCTTGTATATTTGACTGCTCCCTTTGGCTGGTCCTCCCTCCCACCCCCAGGGCATGTCACCTTGCATTTTATTTATTTATTTATTTTTAGGTGAGAGGAGGGGAGATAGTGAGGGAGACTCCCACATGCGCCAGAACCTGATCCACACAGCCACCCCATCTGGGGCCAATGCTTAGGTATCGAGCTATTTTTAGTGCCATAGGCTAACATGCTGGAACCAACCAAGCTATTCTCAGTACCCAGAGCTATGCTCTACTCATCGAGCCACTGGCTGCTGGAGGGGAAGAGGGAGAAAAGGGGGAGAGGGAGTGGGAGAGAAGCAGATGGTTGCTTCTTCTGTGTGCCCTGACCAGGAATTGAACCCAGGATGTCCATATGCTGGGCTGATGCTCTATTCACTGGGCCACCGGCCAGGCCTAATCTTGCATTTTAAAAACACAGCACATGCCCTAACCAGATACCTCAGCTGGTTATAGCATTGTCCTGAAGCACAGAGGTTGCTAGTTCGATCCCTGGTCAGGGCACATACAGGAATGGATTGATGTTCCTGTAGCTCTCTCCCCCTTCCTCTCCCTCTAAAATCAATAAAATAAACATAAATACACACACACACCCTCTCCCTCCAACGTCAGGTCTTTCTCATCCAGTCACCTCCCTCTTTACTCCCCATCACCACCAAGTTTCTAGAAAGAGATGCTGACATGTTCTGAGCACATTTTCTCATCTCCCTCTGCTTCTCAGATGACTGCAATCAGTTCCAAATGAAGCAGCAACTGCCAAGGTCCCCAGGCAGACACCTCCCTTGACTCTTGGCAGTAGCTAGTTCTGTTGACTATCCTCCCTGTCATATCTAATACTTGGCATCCCCAGGCTCTGTCCTTGGCCTCACTCTCTTCCCTTTACACTCTCGTGTACACCCTTGCTCTGCACCAGCACCCCCCCATACATCCTCCCTGCTGGCCTCTCCTACAACCCCCAACACCTCATCCGTCCTGGAACGCACAGCCTGTCCTTCTCCAAAGGCCCACTTGTAGCTAGGGATACACCAGCAGCCCCTTCCCCTACCTGAGTCCTTCTAGAAAGTCTTCCCTGGCTGGTTTATATGCACACAGCACCTAGTGTCACCACCTGAAACTCAGCCCTGCCCTCTAGCCTTCAGGAGGGCTTGGCCAGGCCTCATTCATACTCATACCTCCTTATCTACTCCTCAACATAAGAGTAATAAACATGTGGCAAGTATATGAATGGCTAACAAGGGCTTTAATTACCATCTGCACTTCCACGTGTCCCTAATTTATCACCCCCAGCCCACACCTCTCTCCTGAGCTCCCAATGAGGATGAGGATTTACAGACTACCTCCTGGCCCTCTCCACTTGGCTGCCCCAGAGGCATCTCAAATTCCTCCACATCTGCATAACCAACATCATCATTTCCTCCCACCCCTTACTAAAAGCCACTTGGTTCCTAAGCCAAATAGCAGTGAGCCTGAAGTTTGGCTTCTAGTCCTTCCATACCCTGTCCTGAAACCCTCTCATTTGCACCTCCTTAATTTCTCTTAAATCTATCATCTCATCATCTAATCGTTTGCAACCCCCACTTATCATTTCTCACCTGGGACCCACCAACCTTAGAACTACAACCCAAGAGCTGAGAAGAAGCCCCAGCAGACACAGGGCCAGATTTAAATTCCCCAGCACAGAACCAAGGCCTTCCAGGGTGCTGGGCCTCTCTTTCCTTCCAGCCTTACTCTCTGTACCCTCTACTCCTAGAAATTTTGGAACTTTCCACAATTTCACCAAACCCATCAGCCTTTCCTAAAATTACTTACCCTTTCTGCCAACTTTATGAGGCAACATTCAGAACTTCTGCTAGTCCACCCACACAGCACCTTTGCTTACAGATCACAACACTCCCAATTTATTCATAATGATTCTCTCCAGGGTGATGTGCAGGCTGCAGGGATGGGGGTGGGGTATTGCTGATTACCTAATTGAATGAACTAGGGCCTGAGCAGAGAGCCTGGTGTAACATTCCTGCTGGAAAGTCTCCTTGTACCACATTTCCCTTGTTGATGCAGCAGTGTTAAGAATCCTGAAATTAGCCGGCCCAGGCGGTGTTGCAGTGGACAGAGTGTTGGACTGGGACACAGAGAACCCAGGTTCAAAACCCTGAGGTCGCCGACTTGAGCACGGGCTCACCTGGTTTGAGCACAGCTCACCAGCTTGAGCCCAAGGTGGATGGCTTGAGCAAGGGATCACTCGTTCTGCTGTAGCCCCGTCAAGGCACATATGAGAAATCAATCAATGAACACCTAAGATGCCACAATGAAGAATTGTTTCTTCTCATCTCTATCCCTTCCTGTCTGTCTGTTCCTATCTGTCCCTCTCTCTGTCTCTGTTACAAAAAAAAAAAAAAAGAATCCTGAAATTAAAAGCCCTGGCCTGCCCTAGGATAACTCTGTTGGCTAGAGTGTCGTCCTGGTACAGCAAAGATTGCCGGTTTGATCCCTGGTTAGAGCACACACAGAAACAGATTGATGTTTCTCTCACTCTCACTCCACCCCCTCTCTAAAATCAGTAAGTAAAGATTTTTTAAAAATCAATTCTAAAACCAGGTGCTTCTCTTTGTGTAATTGCTCCTTTCTCAGGCTCCAAGGATGAGGCTGAAACTGGTCTTCGTGATGCTTTGCAAATAGTGAAAAAATCACTTGAATTAAGCTCATTCAGATTTCATTGTAGGACAAAACCCTGCATCAGATGTCTGCAGAGAGCCTCTTGAATTTTTTTCAACCTCTCCTTTGGGGATTTACTCTTTTCTATTTCATTTTTCTTAATACTCAGCAGCTGCATATTAATCAGAATGCTAATGAATCGGAGGCTTTCCTGGGCCTGCATTCACCAATTAACTTTAAATGTTTTTTGTTTTTATTTTTTTTACAGGGACAGAGAGAGAGTCAGAGAGAGGAATAGATAGGGACAGACAGGAACGAAGAGAGGTGAGAAGCACCAATCATTAGTTTTTCATTGCCGTTAAGACACCTTAGTTGTTCATTGATTGCTTTCTCCCATGTGCCTTGACCGCGGGCCTTCAGCAGACCGAGCAACCCCCTGCGTTGCTGGAAGCCAGCGACCTTGGGTCCAAGCTGGTGAGCTTTTGCTTAAGCCAGATGGGCCCCGTGCTCAAGCTGGCGAGCTCCGGTTCTCGAACCTGGGTCTTCCGCATCCCAGTCCGACGCTCTATCCACTGCGCCACCGCCTGGTCAGGCTCACCAATTAACTTTAATAAACAAAATGCATAGTGTCCTCTCCAACGGCTTCCCTGCTTCCGGGGCCTGCTTCTGTTACCAAACCCTGGATAGAGGCCAGGGAATGGAAGTGAGCCCAACACAGCAGGTCTGGCCATAGGGTCTCCAAGTTGGGTCTGTGAACACATCACTGTGCTCATCTGTTATGGTCTGTCCTTCTAAGGAGTTTCTAATTTGGTTGGGAGGATTAGGACAACGTTCCCAAGAAGGGCCCAGGCTGGCAGGGGGCCTAGAAACCGCTGAGGAAATGGGTCTGAGAGAAGAGATCATCTGTTCGCTCCAGGTAAGGTTCTGATTGGCATGTGAGCCAGAGCTGCCCCCTAGTGGGGTGATCCCACAATGGCCTTTAACAGATACACAACTAAACAATCCATCAGCCACTTATGACCACCACAGGTGGCAGCTCCAGGAGGGAGGTCAGCTAGTTAAACACTGGAGGGAGAACACAACAGTCTCTGGTGCTTAGTCAGAACAAGGTTTGGCTGAAGTATAACCAGGAAGAGGGAAGGTCTGAATCGAAGCTGCTGAGCCCCTTCATCACCTTCTGCTTTTCTCTCCTGGAAGTATTCACATTTTAATGTTGCTGAGCATCTGCTGCTGGATCTATTAACTGACTCATGCACTGTTCCGAATCCATCTGTTTTTCTGCCCAAAGCTCTTGTAGAAATCCTTGAAGTCTCACCATGATTTGCAATGGTACTGTCTCTCTTTGCCACTTAGATCCGGTCTGAATATGTTTTTTTGCAGAAGATGTTATCAAACAACTTCAGCCATTTCATTCTTTGTTCTGGTCTCCATGAGACACACACACCTGGAAACCATTCCACCCCGCAGCCTACTTTACAAGTGAGGAATCTAGGAGGTAAGGGGAAGCTGGCTTTAGGCCTGGAGTCCTCAAGGCCCTGTCCTGAGCCTGGCCTCCTCTCACCCAGCTGCCAGTGAAAAGTCCCACAGCACCATCTCCAGCCCCTAGCCCTCCTAAGTTACAGGTCAAAAAGTCCAACTGTGTCTGACCAGGCAGTGGCGCAGTGGATAGAGCATCGGACTGGGATGCGGAAGACCCAGGTTCGAGACCCCGAGCTCACCAGCTTGAGCACAGGCCCATCTGGCTTGAGCAAAAGCTCATTAGCTTGGACCCAAGGTCGCTGGCTCCAGCAAGGGTTTGCTCGGTCTACTGAAGGCCCACGGTCAAGGCACATGTGAGAAAGCAATCAATGAACAACTATGGTGTCACAATGGCAACGAAAAACTAATGATTGATGCTTCTCACCTCTCTCCGTTTCTGTCTGTCTATCCCTCTCTCTGTCTCTGTAAAAAAAAAAAAAAAAAAAAAAGTCCAACTGTATCTGTGTGCATGTCAGATGCAACCAGGGCAAAACAGACTTGTGCTTTTGCTTCTGTCAATGAAACCAGCACCTTCTGGAAATCACTCCAAGCCATAAAGTGGGGAGCCCAGTAGTGTGCTGGTAAGCATTTAGCAGCTGGCTCTCTGGGTGGGCGAAGGGGAGAAGAAAGCCCTGACTTATAGTGTTTGATAATTTCCATGGGACAGATTCCCTCTATAGCCTCTATCTATTATCTATCTATCTATCTATCCACCCACCTACCCATTTGTCTTCCTTCCTTCCCTTCCTTCCTTTTTTCCTCCCACCTTCCCTTCCTTTCTTTTTTTCTTTATTTATTTTATTTATTCATTTTAGAGAGGAGACAGAGAGAGAGAGGGGGGGGGGAGGAGCTGGAAGCATCAACTCCCATATGTGCCTTGACCAGATCAGTGTAGGGTTTTGAACTGGCGACCTCAGTGTTCCCAGGTCGACGCTTTATCCACTGCGCCACCACAGGTCAGGCCTTCCCTTCCTTTCTTTGCAGCAAGTAAAGCGAGGATTTGCTGGCTGTGCAGGAATACACTCAGAAGGGACTGAGTGGGCGACTCACTCGAGAGAATGAGTGCTCGGATTAGTTACAGAGTTTAGGATAGTGAAACAAGGAAGGGCCTAGGGTAAAACAAGCAACAGGAGAACGAGCCTAGGTGGGCCTGCTTTGGCTCACTAGAAACCTTATGGGAAAGAAAAAGCCTACACCGGAAAGTCAGGGAAAGGGGACCTTGGAGACAGGTTCAGTGGGTTAGCTCAGGATGAGCTGCCGCTGCCCATTTCTCCTCTGGTTGCAAGTCTCGCGGTGTTGGTCCTTTAGGGCAGTGGTTTTCAACCTTTTAACACTAGGGAACCAGTGAAAATATAGATTATTTTGGGGACTACCAAGGCAGAAATCACTCAGAGCATAAGAGCGACTAAGATCATTAGGTCTATAATCTCCATACAACATCAGGGTGGTTAACTCTTTCACGGACTGGCACGAAATTTCTGGCAGACTGGCCCTCAGACACGCAGTTCAGAAACACTACCTTAGAGTTTACGTTAAAAAATAGAGGCAAGGAAAATGTGCCGGGGTGAGGGGATAAGAGGAAAAGGAGAGGGAGGCATGGGTGTGCTCCTGGCAGTGAGAGCACACCTCCATAGCCAATTTCAAGTTACCAATATGCCAGGTTGGGAAGAGATGTGTAGAACTGGCTCTTGTGAGCTGATAAGAACCAGCTCCAGCACACTACAGCTTACCAGGACCCCAGTATGCCTGCTGCTAACACCTGACATACCAGCCTTCTCACTGTTTTGTGAACACATAGGTCAGGAAACATCCTGGGCTCATCCCCTTCCTCATGCCTCACTAAATGACCCTCTTCCCCAGAGCTTCTCTCCATTTGCTCTCCTAGATGCCACCCCACTGAAGCCTCCTACCTGATCTTCAACATCCAATCATGCCCCCTCTCACGCATTCTCCACAAAGCACCCAGTGTCTTTTTAAGACAGGAACCTGAGCATGTCTCTTCTCTGACACAGCAATCCCCCTCCTAGATATCTATCTACCCAAGAGAAATGAAAATGTATGCCCATGCCAAAACTTTTAGAGATGTTCATACAACATTACAAAAGCCAAAAAGCAGAAACAAATGTCCATCAACTGATGAATGAATAAATAAAATGTGGTAGATCCACAATATGGAATATTATTCAGCCACATAGAGGAATGAAGTTCTGATACATGTTACAACATGGATGAACTCTGAAGACGGTGTGCTCAAACAAGCCAGTCACAATGGACCACATAACTGTACGATTTAATTGATATGAAATGTCTAGCAGAAGTAAATCCAGAGAAACAAGAAGTAGAGTAGTAGTTGCCAGGGGCTGAGAAGGATACAGGGACTGGGGGTGATGGTTAAGGGGTACAAGATTTCTTTTCAGGGCAATGAAAATATTATACCCTCACTGATGGTGGTGCAGTGGATAGAGCATTAATCTGGAAAAATGAGGTCCCAGACTTGAAACCCTGAGGCTGCTGGCTTGAGCATGGGGCCAGCTTGAGCATGAGATCATCGACATAATCCGAAGGTCACTGGTTGAGCCCAAAGGTCTATGGCTTGAAGCCTAAGGTTGCTGGCTTGAACAAAGGGTTACAGGCTCAGCTGGAGCCCCCCAGTCAAGGCATGTATGAGAACCAATCAATGAACAACTAAAGTGCCACAACTATGAGGTGATGCATCTCATCTCTCTTATTATCTCTCTCTTGCTAAAAATAATTTTTTTAAGTGACTGGAGGGGAGATAGACAGATTCCTGCATGGGCCCCGACCAGGATCTACCCGGTCACACCTGACTGGGGCTAATACTCGAATCAACCAAGCTATCCTCAGCACTTGGGGCCGACACTCGAATCAATTGAGCCACCGGCTGCAAAAGGGGAAAAGAGAGAGAAAAGGGAAAGGGAGGGAGGGAGAAGCAGATGGTTGCTTCTCCTGTGTGCCCTGACTGGAAATCAAACCTGGGATGTCCATAGGCCAGGCTGACTCTCTATCCACTAAGCCAACTGGCCAGGGCAAAAAAAATTTATAAAGATGATTATGGTGATGGATACATAGCTCTGTGAATGTACTATATAAAATAACTGAATTGGCCTGACCAGGCGGTGGTGCAGTGGATGAAGCATCAGCCTGGGATGCTGAAGACCCAAGTTTGAAACCCCGAGGTCGCCAGCTTGAGCTTGGGAGATCACTGACATGACCCCATGGTCACTGGCTTGAGCAAGGGATCATTGGCTCCACTTGAGCCCTTCCCCCCACCCTGTCACTCTCTATTTCCCCCAATAGCATTTAGCACCCACTGACTACTATATGTATGAGAAGCGATCTGAACAACTAAAGTGACACAACTATGAGTTGATGCTTTTCATCTCTCCCCCTTCCTGTTCCTCCTTCCATCTCTCCCTCCTCCCTTCCCTCTCTCTCACTAAAAATAAATAAATGTGCAAGGCAGAATTTTTGTCATCTCTGACATTGCTCTTTCTTTTACTCCAACATCTAATCCATTAGCATTTTCTTTCAGTTCTAGCTTCTTAATACTTCCAGAATCTGACCACTTTCATCATCTCCAAGGATCCACCATGTGCTGTCTGAGTCATCTAGACAAAGATTATTCCAATTGTCTCTTCACTGGGCTCCCAGTTTCCACTCTTGCCCTAACAATCTATTCTCTATATGGAAGCCAGAGGGAGCCTTTTAAAAAACTTTAGTCCAGAGGACTGTGAACTTCTATAAAGGTCCAGATGGTAAATCATTTCAGCTCCGTGCCCCTATAGTCCCAGTTGCAACAACTCTGCAGAGGCATCCAGACAAAGATGGCTATGTTTCAACACAACTTTATTAACAATAGTTCCCACCTTGCTATAGTCACTTCACCGCACTCCTCTATTCTAAACCTTTTCATGGGTAATTAACATTCCAAGTCTCATTTTTTGTCTGACTGTATCTCTTACTATCTCCCTCTTACGCTGCTCCAGCACAGGCCTCCTTCAGGGTCTTTGCAGCTGCTGTTTCTCTGCCTGAAGCACAGTTCTCCCTACCCACATGGTTCACTAGTCACCTCCTCCATGAAGCCTTCCCTGACCCCTCTTCCAATCTAAATAGGCTGTCACTATTTCTCCAATAGCATTTAGCACCCACTGACTACTATATATTCGAGATTACAATCTGTCTCCTCCTCTAGAGAGTGTCAGCTCACTGCTCTGTCCCCAGCACTTAACACCATGCCAGGCACACGAGAGAAGCTCAACCAGTACGTGGAACAATTGCGCCGAGAGCAGACACTGGTAGGGTCTTGGCAAAGAAACGGGTGAAGAAGGGGCCAGGGGCTTCCTCACCTAGCTGGCCCCCCACCAGCTTCCTCTTCGTGGCTCTCTTCCCTCTGCTGCTGCTTCTTGCTCTCCCCCAACGGCTCCGGCTCCTGGTCCTTGCACTCTACGTGGGGCATGTCCACCTGTGAGCAAAGTCAGGACTTGAGAGGCCAAAGGAGGGAGGGTGACAAGGGGTCAGATCCCCTCCTCCCTGCCCTTCAGCCCTAGGCATCTCCTTGCGACAAGGTGGGAACCCGCAGAAGAGACAGGTGGAGCTGGGGCGGGGACCATGAGGTAGGGGAACCCTGCGCCTGGAGGACAGAGGCTGGGAAACCTGGAGGGGCGGGGTTAGGGCCTGGGCTCCTAACTGGTATTTGCGTTGGCTCCAGTCCTTCAAGGAAGGAGAAAAAGAAGGAAAGAAACAGGTGCGGTGCGTGGGTGCCTGCGCCACTTGCTACACAGCTCCTGCCACATGCCATGCTTGGAAGTCTGTACGTCTGGCCCTGGCTGTCAGCGCGTCAGTCACACCGTCTATCAGTCAGGGTCTGGTCAGTCAGGAAATCCGGGCCGGGCCTAACGAGGGTGACCCCGATGGCAGGAGACAAGTGGCCAGGCTCGGGCCCGCCGCGGAAGCCCGAGATCGCCGCCGTTCGCTACCCGTCCGACCGCCGTCCCCCGCGAAAGAAACAAGCGTCACGTACAACCTGTCGCTCCATTTTTTCCCGCCTTCTAGTCCGCGCCCTCTGCGCACGCGCCGAGCTCGCCCCGGCCCAGTCTCGGTTGACCTGAAGAGGCTCGCTCCTCTGACCCCAGTTTTCTCTGGGAAAGTGCGCACGCAGCGGCGCGGGGCCGACCGTTACGGGCGTTAGGTGGTCTCCAGCTGCGCGCGCAGTGGGAGCAGTCGGGAGGCCGGACTGGCGGGGGAAGATGGGAGGCTGTCTCTGCGCCTGCGCGCGCCGGTTGTGTGATGATGTTCCAGGGCCCAACGTGAGTAGTGGGAATCTAGTGGACTCTATGTTCATTCATTACGTTTCAATTCATCTGCTCTATCCCAAGAAATCTTTTCAATAATAAATTCTAACTCTTTCCCTGGCGAGGTAACTCAGGTGGTTAGAACATCCTTCTCATCCACCAAGGTTGCAGCTTTCTCAGTCAAGGCACATATAAGAATCAATCAATGAATGTATAAGTGGGAAAACAACTTGATGTTTCTCTCTGTGTGTGTCTCTCCCCCCTTTCTTCTCTAAAGATCGGTAAAAAAAGTTTAAATTCTGACCCTTGTGGTTCCCTGATTTTGACTTAGCGAAAAAATTTATGCAGTTACCTCATTGAATCAGTTATCTGTGCGCTGCAGAGCTAGAAGCTCCTTGAAAGTGTTAGATAGGATAGACAGTTACCAGGGAAGGAAAAAGGGAGGGGAGAATAAAAAGGAGTGTTATCTCACCCACTAAAGGAGGAAGTCGAGTCTTAAGGTCTGCCAAAATAAAGTCACCAAATGTCCAGGCGGCCTTGAAACACTGTTAGCCCCAATATCAAGGAAGGGGAGCCCTGAGATCCTAAGTGTTAGACCCAATAACAGGGGAACAAAGCCTTAAAACTAAGAGTATATAACTCCTAAAATCCTAACAGGTGGAGCGCTTAGGCTGAGTTGCCTCTTTGTGCCTGGTGCCAAGTGTATAGCTTTGCTCGAACACTGCACTGTGTCTTTTGTCTGAATTCATTCTCGCAAGCATGATGAAAACCAAGGAGGGAAAAGTCCCTTTGGGCTTGGACTTTCCTCAGGGACAAAAATGCAGGGTGGGTGTGGCCCTTACAGAGAGAGAAAGAGAGGGACAGAAAGGGAGAGAGATGAGAAGCATCAACTTGTAGTTGTGGCACCTTAGTAGTTCATTGATTGCTTTCTCATAGGAGCCTTGACCGGGGAGCTCCAGCTGAGCCAGTGACCCCTTGCTCAAGCCAGCTACCTTGGGCTTCAAACCAGTGACCATTGGGCTCAAGCCAGTGACCATGGGGTCATGTCTACGATCCCATGCTCAAGCTGGTGACCTCACGCTCAAACTGTATGAGTCCACGCTCAAGCTAGCAACCTCAGGGTTTTGAACCTGGATCCTCAGCATCCCAGGTTGATGCTCTATCCACTGCTCCAACACCTGGTCATGCTGATTCCATATCCTTTTATAATAATAACACTTCAGTAGTAACAATACACAGACTGAAAGAAAATATTTGTAAACTATAAATTTAAAAACTTATACAAGCCTCCAAGTTTATAAAGAGTCATTGTTATTTTCTGGAAAAAAAAAACTTATACAAGCCTCTACAAAGTTGTATATTGCAACTCAATAAGACAAACACAAATAAAAAACGGGCTAAAGAGTTGAATAGGTGTATGCAAAAGCCCTGAGGTGGAAGCAAGCTCAGTGTGTTTGAAGAGCAGCCACAAGGCCTGTTGGGGAGAAAGAGCTAGGACTAAGGGGCAAGGTGAAGGGATAGGATTTTATTCCAATTGATTGGAAAGGAGGTGGAGCTTTCCTGGGGACACCTGTCACAGTGTCCATGTGGAGGAGGCAATGAGAATCCATTCACATTACTCAGCCCTTCTGTGAGAGGCTCTGTTCTGGACTCTTCTCTGGTCAAGGTATATACAGGAAGCAACTACTATGAGTAGATGCTTCTGTGACTATGATCATAAAACATGCTCATTCTCAAAACCCATCTTCATCTACCAAGGTGATAAAATCTACCAAGGCAATTGTAAGGGCTTCAGGGATAAAACATCTGTAACATACTAATAATTTAATAAACAGTTGGTAACATTAGTATTTTGTGGTAAAGCCACCACTTAAACAAAATACATATTGCCATACCATCAAATTTGATAACTGGAGGATTACCTACTGAGAAAAATCTCAAAGGCTTACTGTTAAGCATTCACACACAGACCCACACAAAAGCCACACACATGATGCAGGTTGATTTTTATGGTGCATAATTTGTATAACTTTTTAATTTTTTTATTGATTGATTTTAGAGAAAGAAGGAGAGAGGAACATGGATTTGTTCCTCCATGTGCTCTAACCAGGTATCAAACCCACAACCTCTGTGCTTTGGGACGAGGCTTTAAACAACTGAGCTATCAAGCCAGAGCTTATATAAAACTTTTAAAAACACACCAGATAAGCCTGACCCGGCAGTGGCGCAGTGGATAGAGCATCAAACTGGGACACAGAGGACCCAGGTTTGAAACCCCATGGTTGCTGGCTTGAATGCTGGCTCAACATGCTTGAGTACAGGCTCACCAGCTTGAGTGAGGGTCACTGGCTTGCGCGTGGGATCATAGACATGACGCCATGGTCGCTGGCTTGAGCCCAAGGTCGCTGCCTTGAGCAAAGAGTCGAGTCACTCACTCTGCTGTAGCCCCCCAGTCAAGGCAAATATAAGAAAGCAATCACTGAACAACAATTACGGTGCTACAACAAAGAATTGCTTTTCATCTTTCTCCCTCTGCCCCTCTCTCTGTCTCCCTCTCTGTCACAAAAATAAATAAATAAGGGCCCTCACCAGTTGGCTCAGTGGTAGAGCATTGGCCCATCATGTGGATGTCCTGGATTTGATTCCCAGTCAGGGCACACAGAAAAGCAACTATCTGCTTCTCCACCCTTCCCCCTCTCCTTTCTCTCTATCTCTCTCTTTCCCTCCCACAGCCAAAGCTCCATTGGAACAAAGTTTGCCCAGGCGCTAAGGATGGCTCCATGACCTCCGCCTCAGGTGCTAGAATGGCTCTGTTGCTATGGAGCAACACCCCAGATGGGCAGAGCATCACTCTCTAGTGGGCAGGCGGGGTGGATCCCGGTCGGGCGCAAGCTGGAGTCTGTCTGCCTCCCTGCTTCTCACTTTAGAAAAATACCAAAAAAAAAAAAAAAAAAAGAAAGAAAGAAAATTAAAAAACAACAACAAACAAACACTAAATGAAACCATGTCTTGGACCTGACCTGTGGTGGCAAAGTGGATAAAGCATTGACCTGGCACACTGAGGCTGCCGGTTTGAATCCCTGGGCTTGCCTGGTCAAGGTACATACAGGAAGCAACTACTATGAGTAGATGCTTCCTGCCTTTCCCCCCTCTTTCTCCTCTCTCCAAAAATCAATAAATAAAATTTAAAAACAAACTGAAGTGTGGAAAAGAAAGGCTCTTAACATGAATAATTTTTGGAAAAATGAATTTACTTTCTCTAAAACAAAGAGAATTTTAGCAGAACTAATTTTTTCTTAAAGTAAATTACTTCTTATTTTTGGCCTTGAGGCTGTTTTCCCAGACTATGGCCTTGGATTAGCTTTGAAGTAACAGATGTTCTCAGAGTGTTTCTCCCTCAACCCTATAGATAAACATTGTAAGAAAGGTTGTTTCACTGCTATGCTTTCTCCCCTCCCTATTCCTCAGTCAGTGTGTAATTTTCCCTATAAAAGCCAGCTCCAAACTGTATTCACCGTGGCATTGATTTGAACAACTTAGGTTTCCATGTGGTCTGCGTAGCCGACTAATTAAAAACTCTTAATTTTTCAACTTGGCTAATTGATTATGTGGCAAGACATTTGTTTCTCACTGTTCCGATATAACAAAACCATGTCTTGGCCTGACCTGTGGTGGCGCAGTGGATAAAGCGTCGACCTGGGAACACTGAGGTCGCCAGTTCAAAACCCTGCACTGGTCTGGTCAAGGCACATATGGGAGTTGAGCTTCCAGCTCCTCCCCCCTTTCTCTCTTTCTCTCTCTCTCTGTGTCTCCTCTCTAAAATGAATAAAATAAAAAAAATAAAAATAAAATAAAAATAAAAAAACCATGTCTTGAAAAGTAATACATACAAGTAGTAAAAATGTTTAAACATAACAATGATAAACACGAAATTCAGCAGGGAGTAATAAGCTCAGTAGGGTGGGGATGAAAGGAACTAGGACAAGCCTAGAGTCTCCAAACCTATTGGTCACATAGGTCTAAAAATTAGTTCCAAAGCAAATACTATAGTTAATGTTCAGATTTGATCAAGGTGGGGGTGGGGTCGGGTGATTTCTGGTTGGTTGTTGAATTATGATTTGTATTCCATGTATTTGTCAACCTCCTCAGCTATTTCTCAGTGAAATCTTTACTCCTTCCATTTCTGTATTTATAATGTCTCCAGAGCACCCTAACCCATGTCAGCTCTTGAGGGCAGGGACCTGAGTCTACCTTTTCCACTGTGAAGGTTTCACTGAGCTCATTAACAGCACTGGCACATAGGAAGTATGCATTTACTACATGAATTGGTATTTTTCTGTTTGACTGGATTGTTTTTTATATGGCTTTCTTTTTTGAGAGGAGAGATAGTGAGATGAACTCTCTCATGAGTTCCAACAGGGATCCACCTGGCATCCTATCTTGGGCAGATGCTCCAATAGAGCTGTTTTTAGCACCTGAGGCTGATGTTTGGACCCATGAGCTATCATCAGCACCCAGAGCCAGTGCTCAAACTGAGCCACTGGCTGTGTGAGAAAAGAAAGGGGAAGAGAAGCGGATGGCTGCTTCTCATGTGTGCCTGGACCAGGGATTGAATCTATGATGTCCATACATCAGGCCCATGCTCTATCCATTGAGCACACCAGCCAGGGCCAGCTTAAATTTTTTCCCCAAATTTATTTGTGAGACTGCAAGTTTACAAAGTCCTTGCAGTTTAAGGCTTAAACTAAAGGTTAAGCTCTTCCCCACTCCATGTTAGCTGTGATGCTGTTTCTACTCCTCCCATCCCCCCACCTCACTTGCTTAAGTTGCTAGAGGCAATTTACATGCCCTTCCTCTCACCCTTGTTTGTTCAACTGTTTTCAGTTATGCATAGTGGGAGGGATTCACTTATGCTTCAGATATGTAACTTTGTATGGGAGACTTCCTTATTTGCATATGGCTCTGCACTATATAATAAAGCAAATGGGGCTTTTACTTTATTTAGTTCTTGCAAGCCATCAGCTTGCAATGGGTTCTGCCAATCTCATCCTTCTTTTTCTTTTTTTGTGGGAGAGACAGCGAGTCAGAGGGACAGATAGGGACAGACAGGAAAGGAGAGAGATGAGAAACATCAATTCTTCGTTGTGGTTCCTTAGTTCACTGATTGCTTTCTCATATGTGCCTGGGAGGGGGGGCTACAACAGACCGAATGACCCCTTGCTCGAGCCAGCGACCTTGGGCTCAAGTTGGTGAACCTTGATCAAATCAGATGAGCTCGCAGTCAAGCTGGTGACCTTGGGGTCTCAAACATGGGTCCAACGCATCCCAGTCCGACGCTTTATCTACTGCACCACTACCTGGTCAGCCATCCTTTATTTCTATGTTTATTTTCTAATCCTCCACCATTTCCACCCAAGGCTTGCAAAATTGTGAGTTGCGCTGGTTTGCAACATTTATTGATTTCAGTGAGAAAGGGAGAGAGAGACAGGAACATGGAACTGTCTTGTATGTGTTCTGACTGGGGATCGAATCGGCAACTTCTATGCTTTGGGATGGTGCTCTAACCAGGGAAGCTATCCAGCCAGGGAAGAATTTTTGTTTTAAAGATCTTATTTATTGCCTGACCTGTGGTGGTGCAGTGGATAAAGCGTCAACCTGGGAGCACTGAGGTCGCCAGTTCAAAACCCTGCACTGGTCTGGTCAAGGCACATATGGGAGTTGAGCTTCCAGCTCCTCCCCCCTTTCTCTCTCTCTCACTCTCTCCTCTCTAAAATGAATAAAATAAAATAAAAAGCTCTTATTTATTGCCTGACCAGGCAGTGGCGCAGTAGACAGAACCTCGGACTGGGATGCAGAGGACCCACGTTTAAAACCCTGAGGTCGCCAGCTTGAGTGTGGTATAGACATGACCCCATGGCTACTGGCTTGAACCCAAAGGTCTCTGGCTTAAAGCCCAAGGTTGATGGCTTGAGCAAAGGGTCACTGGCTCAGCTGGAGCACCCCAGGTCAAGGCACATATGAGAAAGCAATCAATGAACTAAGGTGCCACAACAAAGAATTGATGCTTCTCATCTGTCTCCCTTCCTGCCTGTCCCTATATGCCCCCCCTCAGAGAGAGAGAGAGAGAGAGAGAGAGAGAGAGAGAGAAGTAGTGGTAAGGGGGTGGGAAGCATTTTGTAGTAGTTGCTTCTCATATGTGCCTTGAACTGGGCAAGCCCAAGATTTCAAACTGGTGACCTCAGAATTCTGGGTTAATTTTTTTTTAAGCGAGAGAGACAGAGACACAGAGAGGGACAGACAGGCAGGAAGGGAGAGAGAAGTATCAATTCTTTGTTATGGCACATTAATTGATCATTGATTGCTTTCTCACATGTGCCTTAACTGTGGGGCTATAGCAGAGCAAGTGACCACTTGCTCAAGCCAGTGACCCTGAAATTTCAAATCTGGGTCCTCTGTGTCCCAGTCTGACACTCTATTCACTGCACCACCACCTGGTCAGGCTGCAGGTCAATGTTTTACCAACTGCACAACCACAGGTTAGGCGAGATTTTCTTTTTTAAAAGAACTTTTAGAGGGCTGGAGGGATGAACAGGTGGAGTACACATTAGTGAAAATACTCTGTATACTATAATAATGGAAACATGTCATCATCCGTTTGTCCAACCCCATAGAATGTACAACAGGATAAACCATTGTTCATATGATGTGTCAATGCAGGTTCATTAATTGTAACAAAAGCACCACTCTAGTAGGGATCTTGACATTTGGGGGGAGCTGTGCAAGTGTGGAGGCAGGGGGTATATGGGAAATCTCTGTATCTTCCCCTCAATTTTGCTGTGAACTTAAAACTGGTCCAGAAAAGACTCTAAAAGGGAGAGCGGGCAGCCTTTAAAAGCTTAGCTTGTTTGCCATCCCAAAGGACTAGGGGTCTGTTTCATTCATCTAGAGGAGGCCCTGGCAACAGTAGGTAATTAGTAAATGCTTGAAAGACCTCATCGGTTTTGGGGGATGGGGGAATTGGCTGAAACTTGCCAGGAGGCGGAGTATCCATGACCTCCAATACACTACCCCTCACACTAGCACTCAGGTTTCCTCCCATCAAGTACACTCTGAACTGGGGAGAGCCAACACGACCCCACCACCCCTAAGGAAAGGCACCAAATGAGGGCAACTGCCCACTTTATTAGCCAGCAGCCACCTGCACGGCTCCCTAGGGCCACCGTCATAGGTGGGCATCAAAACAAATGGCCTACCTACTCCCCTGTCCCTGGCACCCTGGGGCAGGTGGGGAAGAAATACCAGGAGCAGGGAGGTAGCCTCACAGAGGCTAATAAATACAAGGGTGTCCACTGGACAGGGATGCCAAGGGGCTAGGCAGCAGGGGCTCAGGGAAGGTGGCCTGTTCAGGGCAGTGCATGTCATGTGGCCTCCTGTGTCTCTGAGGACCCCTGTTTGGCATCCAGGCGACATAGGGGGCTGTCGTACACCATCTGCAGGTTCACCTTGTGGCCTACCAGCTCACGGATATTGTTGATGTTGTATTTGATCATCGTTGGGCTTGAGGGAGAGAAAGGACATGCTCAAAATTCAGTTAGGTCCTATTCTCCTCTGATCAGAACCTCTGAGAGATCCCACCTTCCTCGAGTCCTCCCACGACCCACAAGGCCCTGTACAATCTTCCCTATCACCTCCCTCTCTAACCCCTCACTTTCTCCCTCTAGCCACATAGATCTCCAAACAGAGCATGCACACTCCAGCCTCAGAGCCTTTGCACTGGCAATTCCTTCTGCCTAGAACACCCTCCCCAGATACCCTCCTAGCTCATCCACCACGAGTGTTTGCTCAGATGCCACCTCCTCTGTGAGGCCTTCCTTAAAAACTTCCTCTCCTTAGCCTGTCCTGCAGTGTTTTCTCTATAGCAGTTACTGTGCTCAGGCACACTCTAAGCATTATTTACTGAATTTACTTATTATTTTTCTCACTCTACTAGGACCCCAACTTCAGAGGCAGGGTGTGTGCCATTTATTCACAGTATAGAACAAATCACACAGCAGGTGCTCACTAAAGTTTAGCAATGAATGAATAGATGGTGCTGAAGGTCTGCAGGTCCCCATACCTGGCAAGTCACCTGAACAAAGCAGTCAAATACTCGCTAAGAGGTTTGGGTACTCACCGCTCCAGGGAGAGGCCCCAGGCAATGACTGACACATTCTCAGGGAGCCCCATGGGCAGCAGCATTTCAGGGCGGAAGAGCCCAGAGTTTCCAACCTCTACCCACTTCTTCAAGCCTGTGTGGACAGGAGAGGGATGGGGCAACTCATGTGGTTGAAATTGGGCCTGGCAGTAAGCTCAGGAGGCAGGGCGTGGGCTTGGCAGTGAAGGGACCCAGGTTAAGAGAGGGTAACCTCACACTTCCTCCCACCACAGTATCAGTTCCCACCCTGACCTTGGTGGTAACTGAACACCTCCATGCTAGGCTCGGTGTAGGGGTTGTAGGCAGGCTTGAAGCGCAACTGGGTGATACCTGCATGAAACACAAGGCTGGTGACTCAGACATCCTCTTGTGACCCTATCAATACCACCTGCCTCAGCCGAACTGCTCACCCAGCTTGGTGAAAAACTCCCGAAGGACGCCCATGAGGTGGCCCAGGGTGAGACCATGGTCAGCTACAACACCCTCGATCTGGTGAAACTCAGCCAGGTGTGTGGCATCCAGGGTCTCATTCCGGAACACACGGTCAATGGAGAAGTACTTGGCTGGTGTGAAGGGTTTCTGGGGGGTGACAGGCAGGCCAGGCCAAAACATAGGTCAGAAGGTCAGTATGATAGTCCCCTCCCTATCCCCACACTGCCCAGGCCCAGCTGCACCTTCTGGGCCAGGCGGTAGAGGGCACGGGCACTGGCTGCTGTGGTATGTGTGCGCAGCAAATTTTTTCGGGCCTCGTCCAGCTTCCAATTGTACTTGTACCTTCAGGAAGAAATTCAGAAGTTCATGCTGATGCCCTCAGGCTCCCAACAGCCTTCCCCCCAATATCCCAAAGTCCTGGTCCTGCCTCACCCCTGTGAACCGTAGCCACCCTGGGAGTGTGTCCGCTTGACCCGATGGACGTAGTCCATGGGGAGCTGCAAGGCCTCAGCTGGATCTGGGCAGGACAGAGCATCATGTAGTCAGTCAAGGAGCATTTCTCAAAAGCCACTGCACAGTGACAAGTGCAGCTCCCACTCTTTTTTTTTTTTACAGGAACAGAGAAAGAGAGTCAGAGAGAGAGATAGACAGGGACAGACAGGAACGGAGAGAGATGAGAAGCATCAATCATTAGTTTTTCGTTGCTGTTGCAGCACCTTAGTTGTTCATTGATTGCTTTCTCACATGTGCCTTGACCGCGGGCTTTCAGTAAACCGAGCAACCCCTTGCTGGAGCCAGGGGCCTTGGGTCCAAGCTGGCGAGCTTTTTGCTCAAACTAGATGGGCCCGCACTCAAGCTGGAGACCTCAGGGTCTCGAACCTGGGTCCTCCTCATCCCAGTTCGACACTCTATCCACTGCGCCACCACCTGGTCAGGTTGCAGCTCCCACTCTTACCTGCTATTGCAGCCAGAGGGCGTCTGAGAGCACCTGAGTCAGTCACATCCTTCTCTGCCCAGAACTTTCCATAGCTCCCATTTCACTGGGAGAAAAAGCCAAAGTCCTCTCTGTGGCCCCCATCAACTCCCTGCCTCCATCCCTCCCACTCCTAACTCATTACTTTCTCTAGTCACAGAACTTCCCAACTAATCTATGAGCACACCAGACACATTCCAGCCTCAGGGCCTCTGCAATGGCCATTCCCTCTCCCTACAACTTCCCCTTCTCCGGATATAGCTCCCTCTCCTACCTCCCCTCATTTTTGCTTAAGCAAAGACTTAAAAAAATTGACAGCCTTCCCCCCATGCCAGTTTCACCCATTGTATTTTTACTAAGAGAGAAAGAGGGGAGAGAAGGGGGAAGCATCAACTCATAATAGTTGCTTTCCATATGTGCCTTGACCAGGCAAGGCCAGGGTTTCAAATCAGGGATCACAGCATTCCAGGTCCATGCTTTATGCACTGTGCCACCACAGGTCAGGTGCCCTCACTGCATTTAGTGCTATCTTGCATTACTGCACTTAGAGCTTACTCAGCCTGACCAGGCGGTGGCACAGTGGATTGAGCGTCGGACTGGGATGGGACTGGGATGCGGAGGACCCAGATTAGAGACCCTGAGCTTGCCAGTTTGAGCGTGGGCCCATCTGGCTTGAGCAAAAGCTCGCCAGCTTGGACCCAAGGTCTCTGGCTCCAGCAAGGGGTTGCTCGGTCTGCTGAAGACCCGCAGTCAAGGCACATGTGAGAAAGCAATCAATGAACAACTAAGGTGTTGCAATGAAAAACTGATGATTGATGCTTCTCATCTCTCTCCGTTCCTGTCTGTCTGTCCCTATCTATCCCTCTCTCTGACTCTCTCTATCACTGTAAAAAAAAAAAAGAATTTTAACACACATCTCCCCCACCAGGATGCAGGTCTCAGCAGGGCAAGGACTTCTGTCTCATTCATGGCTGTGACCCAGGTGTTTAAAATAGACCTTGGCACACAGGAAGGGCTCAGCAACCATTCATTGTGGGAATATGTAAATTCTTTTATTTGACAGTGAGAGAAAGAGAGAGAGGGGCAGACAGACAAGAAGGAAGAGAGATAACAAGCATCAATTCTTCACTGCGGCTCCTTAGTTACTCACTGATTGCTTTCTTATATGTGCCTTGACTGAGGGCTACAGCAGAGCAAGTGACCCTTTGCTCAAGCCAGCGACCATGGGGTCATGTCTACGATCCCAAGCTCAAGTTGGATGAGCCCACAGTCAAGCCAGTGACCTCAAATTTCACACCTGTGTCCACGGCGTCCCAGTCTGATACTCTATCCACTGCACCACCGCCTGGTCAGGCAAATATGTAAATTCTTAAGATCTCATTCTAAATATACAATTTTTGGTGCACCAGAAAAGCTCTACCACTGATAAGCTGTTTGATCCTGAGCAACTATTGTTCCCTTTCTGGGTCCTAGTTTCCTCATTTGTAAAAAGGGATAATAGTATGACTTCCTATAGTAGGTGGGAGAATTAAAATAACTAATGTATAGTAAGCGCTTAGTAAGTTTGGGATGTCATGACAATAATAATGGTAATGATATCGTTGCTGCCAGCCAGGTATTGGGCATCTAAATGGCCTAACCTGACCTCTTCAGGGTGGGGGAGACAACAGTCATTGTGGAAAGTCATTCAATTCAGGCAGTTCTAAGGACAGTGAAAAAAAGAAATAAATAGGAACCAAGGCTAAAGATTAAGGGTGAGGGACTTTCAGAATGCAGGGGTACAAAAGCATGTCAGGATGACCGCTCTGATGTGATACATGAATGAATGTTTGACGCAGGAGCCCACCATGAAGAGTCAGGAGAAAACAGTTTTCAGCAGAAGGCACAGCAGAGGCAAATGCCCTGAGGTAGTCAGGAGGACAAGTGGAAAGAGGAGGGCACATCACAGAATGGACATGACCAGTTGACACAGGCCCTGTTGGCCATGCTGAGGGGGATGGAGTTTATTCTGTAAAATAGTATGCCGCCCCAAAGGCCCTGCCCAGTCGTGGCTTCTGTGATAGCACGGTAGGCCTCACCCACCTTTCAGGAAGAAGGTGTCATGCTGGTCTCGTGCTGGGTGCTGCTGGGGCTGGAAGAGCGCATCAAAGTTCCAAAAGGAACTCTCAATGAAGTTGTCAGTAGGCATCTCGGTAAACCTGGTGGAAGATGTGACCTGACTACCCTGCCTGGGCCCAGTGGCTGGCCTGGCTCCACCCCTAGCCCCATGCTCACCCCATCTCCAGGAAGATCTGCCTGAACTGGGTGCGGACTTTCAGCAGGGGGTGCAGGTGGCCGCTGTCAGGGAGGACGCCGTGGGCCAAGAAATTGTAGGACTTGAAGGGCCGGTCCCGCCAGGAGCCACTGTGGGTGGGGATGCAGGGTACATGGGCCTGGTAGGGATTGCCCAACCCCGAACCCCACTGACCAATGATTGTGAAGCCACTTCTACCTGGAGATTATCTCTGGGCTCAGCTCTGCTTCCTGCTTGGAGATGCTGGTGCTGAAGGCACTGCCTTTGGTCACCCAGTAGGTCTTCAGAGTTCTGCAACCAGAGGAGGAAAGGGGATACCACTGTCAACTCCTCTAAGAGTCTTCCCTTGATCTCCCATATGATACTGACCCCAATGCCACCCAACAAGTCACTCTGCTTTATTTTCTTCCTAACATTGTCACCTGAACTCCTTTTATTTGGCTCCTGCTTATACCCTGAGTTCATCAACTTATTCATTCAATAAATACTAATTGAGAACCTACTATATGCCAGGGACCTAAAGATACAGCTGGGAGTGATAATAAGTTTAGATAATAAAGTGATCCTATCCTGGCTCTGTTCCACTGAAGTCATCCACAATATTGCAAAAAGTGGCCACTTTACAGGTAAAAAAAACCTGAGTCCTAGAAAGACTAGGTGACATGGCTAAGGTCACAACACTAGTAAGTGGCAGAGCCGGGACTTGAACTGGGCAGCCCACCTTCAGTGTCTGTTCAAAAGGGGCAGAGCCCTATGAGAGCAGAAACCCAGCTGCCCAGGTTCTAGCATTTAGTCAATTTCAGAGAGGGTTTAGGACTGTGAAAGAAACAGGCAAAAGGAGACAGCTGGGTTGGTTAGAGCACTGTCCCAAAGCACAGAGATCGCTGGTTTGATTACCAGTCAGGCACATACAGGGACAGATTGATGCTCCCCTCTTCTTCCGTTCCCCTCCCTTTCCCTCCTCTCCCCTCCCTCTCTTCCTCTCTAAAATCAATCAATAAAAACTTTTTAAAAAGAGAGAAACAGAGACTAGGAGTGAGTGGCTTTTGTGGAAATCACAGGAAGAAAAAGTGGCGCCTGTACGATGACATATGAGCAGAGGTTGGATCCTGAAACCTGCTTTGAAGATCAGCAGGAAGATTATTCTTGGCAGAAGGCACAGCGTGTGCCAAAGCCCTGCAGTGGCATAAGCCTGGCCTGTGGGCTTGACAATCATAGTGTGAAGAGGAGCTGGGAGTGACTGACAGAATCCTGGCCCAGTGTGGCTAGAACAGCTCTCTCTTCTCCCTTCCCTTCTCACAGAGCTACACGGATGAGGTGGTTCTGAGCCTGGGGGTGGCTGAGACTCACACTTCCGTCAGCAGCTTCCTCTTCTTGAGCTCACTCCTTTCCTTTTCACTCAGCTTCTCAGCCTGTCCACCCCGGACCAGCTGGAGCCGTGACTGGACCTCATCCTCCACGCTGTCCACCTGCCATGATGATGGGATGATGATCGTGAGGAGCTGTGAAGGACAGAGGCCCACTTGCCTGCCCACAGGGACTCACCACTCGGAAGACCCTGGGCCCATTGGCAGCATTCTTGTCCACACGGATCCACTTGTTGGACATGGCCTTGCTGAAGCCCACCTTGCCACTGGGCAGTCGCTGGGGGAACAATGCTGCAGTGAGGGGGGCACAAGGGGCACCTTACCCTATCACCTCCCTAGGTCCTGCTGCCCCATCCCAGAGCCCTACCATGAGCTCGCTCTGGGCCAGGCCCTCTGGGGGGATACTATGAAACACCCGAGCCTCGTGGCTGCCCTCCCGGTCAATCTCCTCGCCCTCAGCAGTAAGCTCCCAATGCTTGGTGGAGCGTAGTTCAGCCTCGATGATCTGCAGGAAGAAAGGGTCACAGGCAGGGACAGGGTTCAGAGCTGGGCACTCCCTGGCCTCAGCACTGGAGCCAAGGTCCAAGCACAGCCCCTAAAGCTGGCTTCACATCTCAGCGGCACCATTTCCCAGCTAAGTGATCTCCCCTTGTGGAGCCTCAGTTTCACTTCTGTGACATAGGGTAACAATACGGCTCATACCTCCCAGGTTGAGGTAAAATACTAAGGATATTACCTGGCAGAGGTAAAATTCTATCACTTTTGAACATGGAAAAGATTTTTTACTTGGGGAAAATATTTTTTAGTGTATGTGCTGCTGAAGCAACCACAGGGGGAAGATATTTTGAAAAATAGTGTTTAAGCCTGACCAAGTGGTGGCGCAGTAGATAGAGCATCGACCTGGGATACTGAAGTCACGGGTTCAAAACCCCAAGATATTCTTGCCAGCTTGAGCATAGGATCATAGACATGCCCCATGGTTGTTGCTTTGAGCTCAAAGGTTGTTGGCTTGAGCAAGGGGTCACTGGATCAGCTGAACACCCCCCCCCCCGCCAAGGCACACATGAGAAGCAATCAATGAACAATTAAAGTACAACTACGAGCTGATGCTTCTTTCCCTTCCTGTCTCTTTCTTCTTGGCTGCATACTAAGCATCCTATATCCTTTCTGTATGTTAACTCAGTTACTCCTCAAAACGACTCTGAGGTAGAGCCCACCACACCCTGCTCTCATGGATAAGAAAATTTGTTCCGGAAAGTTGAGTACCTTTCCTAAGGTCAAATAGTGAGTAAAGAGCAGAGCTGGGAATTAGAATAAAGGGGGAGCCAGGATCTGTGGACTCCACCCAGACCTGAACCCAGCTCTCATCGTGGAGCCTTAAGTTCCCGCATGTAATGTAAGTGTGCCAATCCCACTTAAAAAATATCTAAAATAACTTTTCTATTAATTTGGGGGGCAGGAGGTAGAGAGAAGCATCAATTTGTTCCACTTAGTTGTTTCATTTAGTTGTATACTTGTTGATTGCTTCTCATTTGTGTCCTGAAGGGGATCCAACCTGCAACCTTAGTGAACCCTACCAGGGCCAGGGAAGATTTTTAAGGTCTCTGATAAAGTGACTTGTCTCTATGTTTAAATATTTGAATTTCTGTGCCTAGAGTATTAGAGTAAGGATCTGGAGGTGCACATTGCATGTGGGAACTTGAGGCTCCACGATGAGAGCTGGGTTCAGGTCTGGGTGGAGTCCACAGATCCTAGCTCCCCCTTCATTCTAATTCCCAGCTCTGCTCTTTACTCACTATGTGACCTTAGGAAAGGTACTCAACTTTCCTGAACAAATTTTCTTATCCATGAGAGCAGGGTGTGGTGGGCTCTACCTCAGAGTTGTTTTGAGGAGTTACTGAGTTCATATACAGAAGGAATATAGGATGCTTAGTATGCAGCAAAAAATTCTATTTTTTTTTTCTTAGAGAGAGAGAGGAAAAGAGCTGAGAAGCATCAAATCATAGTTGGTCACTTTAGTTGTTCATTGGTTACTTCTCATATGTGCCTTGAGCAGGGGGCTCCAGTCAAGCCAGTGAACCCTTGCTCAAGCCAGACACCTTGGGATTCAAGCCAGTGACCTTTGGGCTCAAGCCAACAAACCCAGGATCATCTTGATGATCCCATGCTCAAGCTGGTGAGCCCATGCTTAAGCCAGATGAGCCCACACTCAAACTGATGACCTTGGGGTTTCAAATCTGGGTCCTCGACATCCTAGGTCGACACTCTATCCACTGCACCACCATCAGTTAGGCCTGACTATTACTATTATTGTTATTTATTACCCTTCTTGTTGTTAGACTGAACCACATTTTTTAAGCTCTTTATTAAAACTAGTAATTAGCCTGACCTGTGGTGGTGCAGTGGATAAAGCGTTGACCTGGGAACACTGAGGTTGCCAGTTCAAAACCTGCACCGGTCTGGTCAAGGCACATATGGGAGTTGATGCTTCCAGCTCTTCCCCCTTTCTCTCTTTCTCTCTCTCTCACTATGTGTCTCCTCTCTAAAATGAATAAAAATAGAAATTAAAACTAGTAATTAAAACATTAGGAATAGACTGAACCACATTAAATCACCACTATTTAAACCTCTGTGACCTACACAAGTGTCAATTTCACATTAGGCAACCTACTGCCACGTGACACACCATAGTTTCAATCCTTCTTGGAACTGACAACCTTGGGCTCTGCAGCCTAAACTCCTAATTTCAAATCCAGCCTTGATTGTCCGTCTAGTGACACTGAGCAAGTTATTGGCCAGTACTTAGAAGTAGTCATATCTGCAAAATGGGCCCAATGGCACTACCATCATCTTATGGTTATGGCAAGAATTGAATGCTCAGTAAAGCTGAGACCAGAGTGAGACACAGAATGTAAATTTGATGAATGAATAGCCCAGATCTGCCTTCTGTTTTCCTCCATCATGGATCCAGCCTCCTGGGTGGCTCATGGGCCCTTCGGCATCTTCCTCCTGTGGCTCCATCACTCCCTACTTATCCAAGTCAGAAGAATGGGCTTCATTCATGCTCCCCTTGCCTTGCCATGAATCTCATTTCACTCCCTCTTTTGAATCACCTCTCCATTCCAGCTGCCTTTTTATAGCCAGACACCATGCCCTCTAGTTTGTGGATGTGCTAGCCTCTGCCCTTGTCCCCTCCTCTTGAATCCTGCCCCTGCCAGCTCATCGCAAGAGTGACGTAGGAAGCACACACATCTGACTAGCTCCAGCTCCTGTTATAGCTCCTCAGTACACTGTAAGAAACCTACAAGACAACACAAATTCTGACTCTGCAGTCTTTCTCACCTCTCACCACTGGCCCCTGCCAACTGATCCCTAAAGTGCCTTGGCTTTCCTCCTCAGTGCAAACACCGGACGGACTCAGCTGTCACTTCCTCCGGAATGCTCTCCCAAGACTGGGTCAGCTGTTCCGTCTGGGATCCCAGTGCTTTCACTAATCACGTGAGTATCACCTGCATTAGGCCACAGTTCCCCTGAAGGAAGCGACCGCGTCTTCTCTGTCCATCATAGTAACCCCCGCAACAACACTGATCATGCCCTCAAAATACATTTCTTGCATGAGGAACGTCGATGTGCCCGGGCCCTCACTCGTTCCGGACTCCCTGCCTGCGCATCCGTGAACACAAAGTTACCCCTACCCAGGCCTGAGGGAGTCTGGCCTGGAGGCAGGGCCCTCCTGGCCAAGAAACTGCACTTGCCAAAGCGAGGAAGCCCGAAACCACCGGCGGGCTCACCTTGCCCAGAGCCTGCAGGCTCTTCACAGCGCCCACCACAGCCTGGTGCTCCACGCCCAGTTTGGCCGCCAAGTCCGCGCTGTCCAGACCGCCATCCGCCGCCTCCAGCCGCCGCAGCAGCAACTCACCCAACGGGCCGTCCGCCATCGCTCTTTCCGGCGCGCTCAGCGTGCGGTGTCAGGGGCCCAGAACCACCGGAACCGGAACCGGCGCCTAAGCGTGTGCCGCCATCTTGAATGCGTCTGGTCGTGTTTTTGAGCTCAGGGCGTCGCCATCTCGAGTGTGTCGAGGGAACCTCAAAGTGCAGAAGGGATTCAATCTTTACTACTTTCTTAGCTGGACTTGTGGTGTCTTCTTGACTAGAGAGGTCATTTTGATTGATCTAATTGACGGAATCACAGTGTTACGTTTCATATGGCCTCACCTAGCGGGCTGTCTGACCTTGGACTTCCTCCTGTCAGTCTTGTAGCCCTTAACCCTTCTGGAATTTGCTTACTCTACAGTGTGACCCGTCAAAAGTGCACCATGACTTTACAGACACATTGTATATCAGCGGTCCTCAAACTTTTTTTATTTTAAACTTATTTTATTTTATTCATTTTAGAGAGGAGACACAGAGTGACAGAGAGAGAGAGAGAGAGAGAGAGAAAGAGAGAAAGGGGGGAGGAGCTGGAAGCATCAACTCCCATATGTGCCTTGACCAGGCCAGTGCAGGGTTTTGAACTGGCGATCTCAGTGTTCCCAGGTCGAAGTTTTATCCACTGCGCCACCCCAGGTCAGGCGCGGTCCTCAAATTTTTGAAGTCGGGGTGCATTAAAAACCCTACAAATAATTGTAGGCGCACTATATACAAATTTCTGAGAAATATGTTACAATAAGTCAAATATTCTTTTTTTCATAACAGGGACAGAGAGAGAGAGAGAGAGAGAGAGAGAGAGAGGGATAGATAGGGACAGACAGGAACCGAGAGAGGTGAGAAGCATCAATCATTAGTTTTCATGCCTGACTTGTGGTGGCACAGTGGATAAAGCATCGACCTGGGAACACTGAGGTCGCCAGTTCAAGACCCTGCACTGGTCTGGTCAAGGCACATATGGGAGTTGATGCTTCCAGCTCCTCCCCCCTTTCTCTCTTTCTCTCTCACTCTGTGTCTCCTCTCTAAAATGAATAAATAAAAAGAAATTAAAATTAGTTTTCATTGCCGTCGCAACACCTTAGTTGTTCATTGATTGCTTTCTCACATGTGCCTTGACCGTGGGCCTTCAGCAGACTGAGCAACCGCTTGCTGGAGCCAGCGACCTTAGGTCCAAGCTGGCGAGCCTTTGTTCAAGCCAGATGGGCCCATACTCAAGCTGGTAAGCTCAGGGTCTCGAACCTGGGTCTTCCGCATCCCAGTACGACTCTCTATCCACTGCGCCACCGCCTGGTCAGGCTAATTAAGTCAAATATTAAAGAAAAAAATATAACTGTAAGGAGCATGATGGTTGGTAAGAGATGACAAAATGAGCTCTCCACTGTCAGGCCATGACATGTGTTATCAAAACTCCCCGCTTTGCTCTCCCACAGGACATTTTAGTTGCAACCTGTGAATCAAACAATGCGACTTCACTCCGTTTCATAGAGCAATGAAGGGAACAATGTGACAATGCATGCTCCCTGGTGTGGTATGCCCAGGCTATCTCAGCAGCCACTGTTTCTGACTATGGATTGGTGTCTTTTTGAGTGAGGAAAAAATTCTTGATTGATTTAACAGTACTTGCTTATCTCACCCTGAATCTGTGGTATTCCATATACAAGAGCCCCCAGATACGCTTCAGAGCCTCCTCTTCATTGTGTCCAAGCCCAGATTTTTATTTTATTTTATTTTTTAAATTGAATTTATTGGGGTGACATTGGTTAATAAAATTATATGAGTTTCAAGTGTAAAAAAAAAAAAAAGAAAAAGAAAAAAAAATAAAGTCCAAGCATGCTTTTATGGTAAATGAAATAAATACAAAATTAAATTTATTTTGACATTACAAAACATTTTTATGTTACATTTTTTGAGTTATGCTTTTTAGAATTCGTAAAAAAAGGGTTAAAAAATAAACGACAAAAAAGTTTTCTTTTTATATATAGATAGATAGATAGATAGATACATTCCTAGTAAGATTTAGTAAATTCGGCAGGTCCCCGTTTGAATGTGTTAAGTTTTTTTATTCTTCTGTTTATGAGAAACATAAGCCTGATGTGTCCTAGTGATTTCAATGTTTGGGCATATATTTGAAAGGTAAACTCTCATTTCCTCGTCAATATATTGAAGAATTCCTCTCTTTTTACTCTTGGGTTGAGTACAGAAAACCCCACCATACATATCATCTTAACTTTACACCAAACAAAGGATAGAAGAAATTGCCTCCAGTCTTTCCGGAGAACATGGGGGTAGTATAAACAATCCAGCACCACAGCTTAACAGCCTTTTGCAACCTAATCAGGCAAGTGAGGGGGGGGGGGTTGGACAGGCTGTCAGTTTACAGCCAATTCCCCACACCTCTGTCTCCCAAAAATCTAAACTCCAAAAACACTGTTGGTTTTTTGGTCTCCAACAGGTACATATTTCTCTGGAATATCATAGGGCACACCTGGAAATTTAGGGTGTACCAGTGCGCCCCGGCACACACTTTGAGAACCACTACTTTAGCTGTTCATTGGTTGCTTGTCTTGACAGGGCAAAAATGCAGGGTTTCAAGTCAGCGACCTCAGCATTTCAGGCCAGCTTTCTGTGCTGTCACAGGCCAGGCTGATCTCAACCACTTTTAAATTTTCTTTTTCTTTCTAGATTTTTAAATTATTTTTAGAATTTAATTTAGAGAGTAGAGAGAGGAAGAGAGAGAGAGAGAGAGAGAGAGAGAAGGGTGGGGGGAGGAGCAGAAAGCATCAACTCCTATATGTGCTTTGACCAGGTAAGGCCAGGGCTTAGAACTGGGGACCTCAGAGTTCCAAGTAAACGCTTTATTCACCACCATGGGTCAGACAACTACTTTTAAATTTTCAAAGGGAGGCTGGGTAGAGATCATCTCCAATTATAGAGGGGAGAGGGACTCCGCCTAATGATAGCTATAGCCTAGACAGCAGCTAATCTGTATGGGCATCCATCTGTGTGCCCAGCCCAGTGTTAAGTGCTTCAGGTGAGTTATTTCATTTCTTCCAAAACTTTAACATGTAGATACTGATATAATCCCCATTTCACAGGTGCAAAAACTGAGGCTTAGAGGGTGCTATGATTTGCACAAAGTTCTACAAGGAGCTGGTAGAGATGGAATCAGAAATTCTAACACCCCAGACCCCATCAAATCCATATCACATGTTCTGATTAGATCAATGTCAGGGCAATGATGCATGTTTTAAATGGTGTATAGATATGTAATGTGAGACACAAATGTAATTTCACATTTTCTAGTAGCAACGTTAAAAGCAAAACGAGTGATGGCCCATGGTGGTGCAGTGGATAAAGCATCAAACTGGAATGGTGAGGTCACCAGTTTGAAAACCTGGGTTTGCTAGATCAAGGCACATACAGGAAGCAAATACTAGGAGTTGATGCTTCTCACTTCTCCCCCCCCCCACTCCTCTCTCTAAAAATCAATCAAAAATAAAATTTATTTTTAAAAATGAGTGGGACCTGGTCAGCTGGCTCAGTAGATAAGAGTGTTGGCCGTGTGTATGAACGTCTCAGGTTAGATTCCCAGCCAGAGCACACAAGAGAAGGGACCCTCTGCTTCTCTTCCTCTCCTGCAGCCAAAAGCTTGATTGGTTAGAGCGTTGGCCCTGGGCACTGAGGATAGCTTAGTTGGTCCGACTGCATCAGCCTCACGTGTTAAAAATAGGTCGGTTGATTGAGCCCCAGGGTGTTGTCAGTTGGATCTGGTCAGGGGGCATGAGAGAATCTGTCTCACTATCTCCCCTCCTCTTAGTTAAAAAAAAGTAATAATGGGTGAAGTTGATTTGAAGAGTTTATCAAATCTGATATGTCCATTTATCTCTTAAACACTTAATATAACGTTACTGATGAAATACTTCACATTATTTTTTCCACACTAAACCTTGAAAATCTGATGTGTATTTTACACTTGCATTACATTTCATTGAGGACAAGCTACATTTCAAATGCTCTAGTCACATGTGGCCAGCGGAGACTATCACACAGCACAAGTATATTCTATATCCCAGATCTGCCATTTAATGTCACTCAGTCAAACGTCTTAATCTTTATTGTTTTTGTTTGTTTGTGACAGAGAGAGAGAGAGAGACAGAGAGAGGGACAGATAGGGACAGACAGACAGGAAAGGAGAGAGATGAGAAGCAACAATTCTTTCTTGCGGCACCTTAGTTGTTCATTGATTGCTTTCTCACACGTGCCTTGACCTGGGGGCTGCAGCAGACCAGGTAACCCCTTGCTCAAGCCAGCGATCTTGGGTTCAAGCTGTGCTCAAACCAGTCAAGCCCGTGCTCAAGCCAGCGACCTCGGGGTTTCGAACCTGGATCCTCTGTGCCCCAGTCTGATGCTCTATCCACTGCGCCACTGCCTGGTCAGGGAAACCTCTTAATCTTTCTGTGCTTCAGTTTCCTAACGTAGGTGGAGATAATATGAGCCCGGGTTATTGTGAGAATTGTGAAATAGTGCCCACATATGTATGCAGTGTTTTGTTAGTACTAAATCCAGAGTGACCATGGATGGATAGCTCAGTTGGTTATAATGTCATCTTAGTATGCCAAGGTTGTAGGTTCAACCCCCAGGCAGGGCATATACAAGAATGAACCAATGAATGCATGAATGGATGGAATAACAAATTGATTTCTCTCTCTCTCTCTGTCCCTTCCTCTCTAAAATAAGTTAAATAAATTTTATAAATAAATTGAGTGTGGATTGTGTATCAGGCACTATTCAAAGCAGTATGCCTTTACTCATTTAATCATCACAATTGTTGCCTGACCTGGTGGTGGCGCAGTGGATAGAGCGTCGGACAGGGATGCAGAGGACCCACGTTTGAGACCCTGAGGCCCAGCTTGAGTGCGGGCCCATCTGGCTTGAGCAAAAACTCGCCAGCTTGGACCCAAGGTCGCTGGCTCGAGCAAGGGGTTGCTTGGTCTACTGAAGGCCCGCGGTCAAGGCACATGTGAGAAAGCAATCAATGAACGACTAAGGTGTCGCAACAAAAACCTGATGATTGATGCTTCTCATCTCTCTTCGTTCCTGTCTGTCTGTCCCTATCTAACCCTCTCTCTGTTCCTATAAAAAAAAATCATCACAATTGTTACTTAAACCTAGAAAAGGGGGTTACTAATATGCCCTACTCTTGACCCTACAGTGAAGTCCTGATTAAAAAAAAAAACAACCTCAGAATGCCTGACCAGTGGTGGCGCAGCAGATAGTCAACTTGGGACACTGAGTTCCCAGGTTCAAAACCCCGAGGTTGCT
The DNA here is from genome assembly GCA_037038555.1 of Rhynchonycteris naso. Lineage (NCBI taxonomy): Eukaryota > Metazoa > Chordata > Mammalia > Chiroptera > Emballonuridae > Rhynchonycteris > Rhynchonycteris naso. Next base: position 23,997,450 of record CM073003.1, read on the forward strand.
GGCTTGAGCGCAGGCTCACCTGACTTGAGAGCAGGCTTGCCAGCTTGAGCACAGGATCATCAACATGATCCCAAGATCACTGGCTTAAGCAAGGGGTCACTGGATCAGCTTGAGCCCTCCAACCCATCAATGCACGTATGAGAAACAATCAATTAAATAAAAGTAATGCAACTATGAGTCGATGCTTCTCATCTCTTTCCTTTCCTGTCTCTTTCAAAAAGAAATTTCCTCAAGAGTCCTTCTTCTGTTGTTCTTTTTCTGTTTCTCTTCTTTTCTAAGCGAGAGGAGTGGAGATAGTGAGACACCTGGCAACCTCTGTCTTGGGACTAATGCTCTACCAATCTGGGGCCATGCTTTCAATACAGGTATTTTCAGCACCTGAGGCAGAGACTCCTCTGAACACAGGGTCAGTGTGCTTGAACCAATTGAGCCATGGCTGCTGGAGAAGAGAGGGGGAGGGAGGGGTGGAAGCAGATGTTCCTTTCTCCTTTGTGCCCTAATGGGGGAATTGAACCCAGGACATCCACATGCCAGGCTGATGCTCTACCACTGAGCCAAGCAGTCAGGACCTCTTTCTCTTATTAAAAAAAAAAAATTGATTGATTTGAGAGAGAGATAGAGAGAAAGAGATCTGTTTTTGTATGTGCCCAAACCAAGGATAGAACCTGTAACCTTGGCATATGGGGAACACACCTGAACTGTCAGGTAGGGCTCAAGTGGGTTTTAAGCCTGTGCTGTGCCAGGTACTGCAGGAGATACTTGCAAGAACCAGTGTTTAGCCTCAGATAGGAAGCACCAAACCCATGTGTCTGTGACACTTGGTGGAAGGGAGGGAAAACAAGAGGGTCAGTGGTAGGCCTGAAGTGTTCCCTCCGGACTTTGGCTCCTCCTAAGGGTGTCTTGATTGGGCCATACTGTATACTGCCTGGGGTACCGGGCAGACTCCCAACTTCTACAAAATCCTTCGTTCTTCCTTTTTCTGAGTTCTCACAACTAGTGGGAAAGCTCTCCCTTCCCACCCCTTTGCCATAATTTCCCAGCTCCTTCCATTCCATGATCCCAGGTCCAGGGCCCCTTTGTTCAGAGTTTGGGAACCTCGAGACTTCCTTCCTCCTTCCTGAAGACTGGAGGCAGGGTGCTGGTGTCCAACACTGTCAGTCACATGGCTCTGGCTTCAGAAGACTCTAGATCTAGGGGTCCCACCCCTCTCCCTCAGACCTTATCTCTTCTACCATCTGTCTCTTTTTGCCTCCCCAAGGGAACCCCCGTCCTCTAGTCTTTAGCCGTTTAATTGCAAAAGCCAGGCGGTTTGTGGAAGACCACAAAGCAGCGACCCCTTTCATTTAATGGCTAGGGGGCGGGTAAGGGGAGAAGAGGAAGGAGGGGCAGAGGGATGGAGGGCGAGGTGGTAAAGGAGAGGCAGGCTGCCACTAGGACCGGTACAACCCTACCCGGCCCTAGGAATCAGAGCCTATAGTCACATTTTCGAGCCTTCCGGGTTTCCTTCCCTCTGTCCTAGGATATCCTTTAAAGCTTTGAAAGCACTTCTTCCGGGCAGCAGCTGTCCAGGGTCGCTCCTCTTGGCCTTTCAGGCGCTCCTGTGGCTTTAGAGATGCTAAATTGCCCCAGGTTACACAGCAGTCGGCCAGACTGTCAGTTACTAGAGGCTGCACGAAGGAGAGAGCTAGCACTCTCTGCTGGCCTGCATGACTGTGGCGCCGGGGTTAAGTGTGAAGTGAAGCCCCAGAGTCCAAGCCCTGGTGCCCTCCGCTTCATCCTGGGGGGATAAAGGGTGGGGATGAAGAGGGAGGAAGGGAGAAAGAGAGAGAGACAGCACATCGTAGTGAGAGTTCCCCAAATGTACAGGATGGCCGGAGGGGAAGCTGAGAAAGGGTCCTAATCCTACGGGGTAACACCTGCGATCGCGCGAGTTCTTTAAACGCCCAGATCCGGAGCCACACACGCGGGCGAAGGCGGGGTTGGGCCGGGGTCTGGTCACATGACCTAGCCTGAGCGGCTGGAGTTCCTAACCCACCGGTGGGCGTCCCCCACAACGCGTGGTCGACCCTCATTGGTCAGTGATGCAGCCAATAGAAATCGGCCATCTGGGAACCCAGCGTTCCGAGGCACAGCCTAACTTGCTGAGCTGAGAAGGGCCCAATGGAAATTAAGGGTAGTGGCTACTGACCAATGAGAAGGCATGATAGGCGGGCCAAGAGGTAGGGCCAGGTTGGTTTGAGGGGCGGTCAGGTATAAAAGTGTACGGCCAGCGACAGCGTCAGTCCGTGCTGCAGAGTCGCTGTTGGCGAAGCCAGTTAAAGGGCTTGTGCGCCGCCGCCCCCTCGGCCAGCCATGCTGCTACCCGTTCCGCTGCTGCTCGGCCTTCTTGGTCTGGCTGCCGCTGAACCCGTCGCCTACTTCAAGGAGCAGTTTCTGGACGGAGGTAACGCCTGGCCTCGCCTCGAGGCCGCCCCGACGACGCGACCGGCCTCCCAGCCCAGATATGCGTCGTCGCCTGTAATTACTGCTCAGAGGGCCAACGCGGTGGCCCCAGAGACTAGAGCCGCAGGCGATCCTTCTTTCCGTGTCCCTGGGGAGCATGGAGGGTGCAGTGGCCTCCCGCAGCGGGAGTTAGGGTTTGTCGGAGGATATCTTAAGCCACCGGAGGTGTCAAACTAGAGGTTGTGGTGGAGGCTCTCGGGGGATTTCCTTCCTTGCTTGAAGCAGTGTGTGGCTCCTGGCAGATGTATTTGGGCGGCCGCGGGAGTTGGGGGCAGCACTGCCGCACTGACCTGCCCCTCTTATCCCGTAGACGGGTGGACCGACCGCTGGGTGGAATCCAAGCACAAGTCGGATTTTGGCAAATTCGTCCTCAGTGCCGGCAAGTTCTATGGTGACCTGGGCAAAGATAAAGGTAAGACCCTGGGACTTGGGTGCTCAGGTCCAGGAGTACTTCCTGGAGGAACCCTTAGTCACTGACAGTCTGGGCATCCCCAGGAGCAGGGCAGGCAGAGGAAGGGGAGTGGTTGTCCGTATCTTTTTTTTGGAACTTGGGGGATTGGGGCAGCTATGACCTCACTACTGTTCTCTGCTAGGGCTGCAGACGAGCCAGGATGCCCGCTTTTACGCCCTGTCTGCCAGATTTGAGCCTTTCAGCAACAAGGACCAGACGTTGGTGGTGCAGTTTACTGTGAAACATGAGCAGAACATCGACTGTGGAGGAGGCTATGTGAAGCTATTTCCAGACAGTTTGGACCAGAAAGACATGCACGGAGACTCCGAGTACAACATCATGTTTGGTAAGGGACCCCTGCCCTGGTCCTGACCTCTGTCTGATAAGTGAGAGGGAGATTTAAGATCCATCCATGGGTTCCTTATAGCACATGAAAGGTTGTCTTGAGAGCCTGGGAAACACATTATCAGGCTTTCCTTTGAAAGGGAGTAGTCACAGCAAATTATTGCATTGTTATTGTTGGTTTAAGGCTGTTAACTTGTGTGATTTTTATGTAGGTATTTTCTAATTTTACAAGTGAGGATATTGATTTCTAGTGCATGGGTTTTATTTTTTTCTATGCCCCACTCATTACACTTCAGAAATAGTCAAGGTCTGAGATTTTTTTTTTTGGTCTGAGAACTTTTTATTTTAGTCTTAAAGCACCTGAACTTAAGAATCAAGTTTTCCTTTTGTAAGATAGCCTCTGGCCCTTAACTGGACCTGATTCTCACGTAGGCCCTGATATCTGTGGTCCTGGCACCAAGAAAGTTCATGTCATCTTCAACTACAAGGGCAAGAATGTGCTGATCAACAAGGATATCCGCTGCAAGGTGTGCCTGGGGGTGGTGGTAAATGGCTGTTTGGGTAAGGTCAGAGGCTGGTCTAGTGGATGGAGTCACTCACCTTCTGCCTTCTTCAGGATGATGAATTCACACACCTGTACACATTGATCGTGCGGCCCGATAACACCTATGAGGTGAAAATTGACAATAGCCAAGTTGAGTCGGGATCCCTGGAGGATGATTGGGACTTCTTGCCCCCCAAGAAAATAAAGGATCCTGATGCTTCCAAGCCTGAAGACTGGGATGAGCGGGCCAAGATTGATGATCCCACAGACTCCAAACCTGAGGTTGGTGTTTGGGCAGGGGCTCCCCACCACAGAGGGTGGTGGACAGATGGGCTGACTCTGACCTCCTTGTGTACCCTCAGGACTGGGACAAGCCTGAGCACATCCCTGACCCCGATGCTAAAAAGCCTGAAGACTGGGATGAAGAGATGGATGGAGAGTGGGAACCACCAGTGATTCAGAACCCAGAATACAAGGTGGTCCTGGGGATCTAATCAGAGTGGGGTGCACATTGGGGAGAATGGATACCTCTGCTCACCTTCTGGTTCCCTTCTTCCGCAGGGCGAGTGGAAACCCCGCCAGATTGACAACCCAGATTACAAGGGTACTTGGGTCCACCCAGAGATTGACAACCCTGAGTACTCTCCTGATAGCACTATTTATGCCTATGAAAGCTTCGCTGTGCTGGGACTAGACCTCTGGCAGGTATGATGTGGAGGGAGCAGGAGGATCCCTGGGCAACCTCAGCGCTCAGCGTCACCCAGGAGGAAAGGGACATGGGTAGGATTTAATCCTAGGCATTGCCCCCAACAACTTAGAAGGTGTTAGATAGCCCCATTAAAAAATTAGCTGCTTTGTTTAGTTCACTGATGTACCTTTTGTGTGTGTGTGCGTGAGACAGAGGAACAGATAGAGACAGGAAAGAAGAGAGATGAGAAACATCAATTCTTCGTTGAGGCTCCTTAGTTGTTCATTGATTGCTTTCTCATATTGCCTTGATGTGGGGGCTACAGCAGAGCAAGTGACCCCTTGCTCAAACTGGTGAACCTGCATGCAAGCTGGTGACCTTGGGGTTTCAAGCCTGGGTCCTCTGTACCCTGTCCTACATTCTAACCACTGCTCCACCGCTTGGTCAGGTCACTGATGTACCTTCTGTGTCTAGAGTCAGGCACATAGTAGGTGTTGGGAAAACCTTTGCACAAGGGGGTGAGACCCCATTATACAGATGAAGAAACTGAGGTACAGAGAAGTTAGCAGCCTAAGGTCATATAGTCAAGAAATGGCAGAGCTGGGGTTTGAACCCAGTCAGTCTGTTTTTTTACTTTTTTTTTTAACTTTATTTTAGAGAAAAGTGGGAGAGAGAGAGAGAGAGAGAGAAGGAGCAGGAAGTATCAACTCCCATATGTGCCTTGACCAGGCAAGCCCAGGGTTTCGAACTGGCGACCTCAGCATTTCAGGTCTATGCTTTATCCGCTGTGCCACCACAGGTCAGGCCAGTCAGTCTGTTTTTTAACCACATGTTAGGCTGTGACATTATGTAGTGGTTAAGGAAACCAAGGTCAGAGTCATGGGGTGTTTGTCCCCTCTGACCATCCTTCCATCCACCTTTCCTCCACTTCAGGTCAAGTCTGGCACCATCTTCGACAACTTCCTCATCACCAACGATGAAGCATATGCCGAAGAGTTTGGCAACGAGACATGGGGTGTCACAAAGGTAGGACCAGGGTCCAATCCTGGGCTGTGGGGGTGGGTAGGGCTGGCATGTGGGGGTCAGGCCTTGAGTATGTGGTCTGCGTGCAGGCAGCAGAAAAACAAATGAAGGACAAGCAGGACGAGGAGCAGAGGCTGAAGGAGGAGGAGGAGGACAAGAAACGCAAGGAGGAGGAAGAAGCAGACAAGGATGATGAAGATGACAAAGATGAAGATGAGGAGGAGGATGATAAGGAGGAGGAGGAGGAAGATGCTGCCGCTGGCCAGGCCAAGGATGAGCTGTAAGAGCCGTGCCACTGCTTCCAGGGCTGGACTGAGGCCTGAGCGCTCCTGCCGTTGAGCCGGCCGCGCCAAATAATGTCTCTATGAGACTGGAGAACTTTCCTTTTTTTCCAGGCAGGTTCCAGTTTGGGGTGGATTTTAGTGTTGTTCCCCTGCCCTTGTTTTTTTTTTTTTTTTCCATTTGTGTTTTGTCTCTGATTTTCCTTTAGCCCTCATCTTTCTTGACATCTTTGCCTTCCTTTGTCCTATCTCCCCAGAACCCTTAGTTCCTTCTCCAACCTGGGGGGAGGGGGAGTGGAGAAGCCCCAGGCCCAAGATTCCATCTGTTCTCCTTCCTGGAGCCCAGAGGGGGGCAGGAGGGGAGGATGGTGTCCCAAGCCCCCCAGCACTGAGGAAGAATGGGGTTCCTAGGGCCAGAGCTCTGACACCCCCACCCCCTCCCTTCCTCCCCTCCTCCCCTGTTGCCAGGACTGGGCCACTTCTGGTTGGGTCAGTGGATTCCAGCTCAGCTTACACTGAGAATGTAATAACTACAAACAAAATTTCAAAATTTCTATTAAATTAAGTTTTGTGTCTTCCTCCTTTGTTTCATTCTGGGGGAAGACAGACATCAGGAAACCAAAGGTTGCCATTTTTTAGGGGGTGACTCCAATAAGACTCCTTTTTCAGTCACTAAAACATCAGCTGAATGTCCCATAAGGTGACAGGGACCTTTGTTTACCCCACAAAGCATTGGGAGAAGAGGAACTAAGTGTTATTAGACATACTTCAGGTATTAAATTACTGAGTTCTTGCATCAAACTGGTAGTTTTGGTTCTATTATCAGTTAGGTTTGAGGAGATAGGTCCAGAATATAATAGAGGCGGGCAGGGATTTAAACTCACACCTTAGACACTTATTCCCTCTATTTTACATAGCCGTATGCACTTAACCTATTATGGAGCAAGACTAAACTGAATAATTGGACAGTAGTAAAAGCTATGCTTCTTACAGTCAAGGTTCAGAGAAGGTATTCAGTGCCAAAATTGGGATTTAAACTATGTGTGTGTGTGTGTGTGTCAGAGAAAAGAGGGGACAGACGGGAGGGGAGAGAGATGAGGGATTTAAACTTCTTGAAGGGAAGGAGGTGGCCCCAAAGGGGGGTGCAGAGACTGACTTGGTGTAAAGGTGGTGGCAGAGGAGGGTCTGGGCTCCCTAGGCTGGCCTAGGCCTGCTCTGCTGGGGTCCACAAAGCTGCCACTGAAGTTCTGCAGGTAGTTGGTAAATCCTCAGTTGGGCCTGCTCTGCTGGAAGCTTCCAGGCTCAGCACACACAGTAAAGGCAGAAGCAGTTAAGACCTGATTACAGTTGAACAGTGGGTGAGTGGTTGAATGGAATGGTGAGAAGAGCAGGATTTCTTTTTCCTCCAGAGAGATAGGAAGAGAAATGAGAAGCATCAACTCATAGTTGTGGCACTAGTTTTTCATAGATTGCTTTCTCAAATATGCCTTGACTGGGGGGCTCCAGCCGAGCCAGTGCCCCCTTGCTCAAGCCAGAGACCTTGGGGTCATGTCTGACCCCATGCTCAAGCCAGTGACACTACGCTCAAGCTGGTAACCACGGGGTTTTGAACTTGGATCCTCAGTGTCCCAGGTCTACAGAAGAGCAGGTTTTGAAAGGAGATGATGAATAATCCAGGATGGAGGTGACTCCAATGATAACGAGGATAAACCCACCTTCACCTTAATCCAGTCCTCCAAAACATGCTCTTCATCTTTGGCCAACCAACCCTTCAAGTCCTTATTTAAACTTCCCTCCTGTAACCTGTGGCTTAGGCTCACCCCTGATGGAAGTCTCCAGGATTGGTATATCCAGGGCAAGTTTATGGAGAGATTCCTGTAATCAACATGGCAGCCTTGAAAGTTAACATCTTCCTTAAATACATACGGAGTCAGATGGGATAGTGGGTTGAGTAAAGTAAGTGTGGGGAAGGACCAGCAGAGAGGTGGGACACCCAATATTTGAACTGTAAGATCGGATCATTCCAAAAAATCCAGCTCCCTCAGAAATGAATGAGGCCACAAAAAAAAAAAAAAAAGACTCCATGTCCCTGCTTCCATAACCAAATGCATTTTTAAATTTTAATTTCTTTAATTGTTGGTGACCTTTCAAGTCAGGAATTCTACTTTCAAGACCTGATGGGGTTCCTGTGAGGATGGCTGGACCAGAATAAAATTCAACTGGATGTGGAGGACCCAGGTTCGAGACCCTGAGGTCACCAGCTTGAGCGCAGGCTCATCTGGCTTGAGCAAAATGCTCACCAGCTTGGACCCAAGGTCGCTGGCTAGAGCAAGGGGTTGCTCGGTCTGTAGAAGGCCCGCAGTCAAAACACATACGAGAAAACAATCAATGAACAACTAAGGTGTCGCAAAAAAAACTGGTGATTGATGCTTCTCACCTCTCTCCGTTCCTGCCTGTCTGTCCCTATCTATCCCTCCTCTGACTCTCTCTGTTCCTGTAAAACAAACAAAAATACTGTCTATAACAAGAACACAATTTCTTTTTCTTTTTAGCAAGAGAGGCAGAGATAGGGGCAAACCGGAAGGAAGAGAGATGAGAAGGATCAATTCTTCGTTGCAGCACCTTAGTTGTTCATTGATTGCTTCCGTATATGTGCCTTGACTGGGGGGGTTCCAGCAGAGCCAGCCACCCGTTGCTCAAGCCAGCTACCTACCCTGTGCGACCTCGGTGCCTGGAATCTAGGTCCTCTGCATCCCAGGCCAATGCTCCATCCTCTGCACCACCGACTGGTGAGGCAAAAATTTATCAATGTTATGAGATGAATCAAGGGTGAAAGTAGAGACGTCAGAGCCATCTTGTGGCCGCATGACGTCACTGCTAATGAGCATGGCGTCACTGTTAGGAAGCCACGTGATGAGCCTGCCTAAGGAGCTAGAATCACCCTCCCCTCCTGCGGCGCAGGGTTTAGTGTGCGCATGCCTGGTCCGAGGCGGGCCTCTCCTACGCATGCCCACGAAGGCCCGGGGTGGAGGTGGAGGTTGTAGGGGTGGGTATGGGCCAGGAAGAGCGCGCGCAGGTCACGTGGTTTGTTAGTCGGCACGCGCAGCGCCTGCCCCGGAAGCGGTAGGCAAGCGGTGCGGCTGGGCGCTAAGATGGCGGCGGCGTGAGTTGCATGTTGTGTGAGGATCCTGGGGCCGCTGTGTCGCTCCGGCCCCGCAATGGCCGTCACCATTACGCTCAAAACGCTGCAGCAGCAGACCTTTAAGATCCACATGGATCCTGATGAGACGGTGCGAGCCAGCCTGGAGCCCGGGATGGAGTGACGGGTCCCGGGGATAGGGGTGGGGGGCTGGGAAGCAGAGATCCCGGAGACAGGGGCAGGGAGGATGGCGCGGTTTGGGTCCGACTCGCCCCTCCCAACTTGCCTGACTTTCCTGGACCACGCTTTCTTCCTACCCGCGGATGGTCTGTGGTCTAGCTCATTGCTGCACCGGCGGCGCTCATGGGCCAGTCTCCAGACGAGGCCCCACCCCCCGGGCGCCTGCCAGGCCCCGGCTCTAATGTCAGTGCTCTCGCGGGGTGCGGGAGACAGGCTCGGATACCCAGCTAGGCTGCGCTCTCCGGGACGGGTTCTCTCAGCTCTTAGCTTTCCAAGTGTCTCCTCGGGATGTTGCTGGCCAGTCGGGGAATAGTGGCCAAGAAATGCTAACTGATGACGGCGATAACGATGATGATGATGATGATAATAAACGGTCTGAGTTTCAGTGGTCCGTGTTTGTTGGCCGTTTGTTCTTTGCTAGTCTGTGAATTTTTACTGTTACTATTTTAGTCTATAAAACAGGTTTGTTATTTGGGGACAGTGACTGCACTTTTCAGATGTGGAAACCTAGGGATGAAGAACTTTGCCACAGCCACAGCAAGTAATGGCAGAGCTAGGATTCAGTTTCTGTTCTGCCTTTTGTCAAAGCCTAAGGTCTAAGCATTATTCTGCTTTTATTTTTTGTTAGCTGAAAAGAGAATTTAGGACCTAACAAACATATGGAGTGTTTGTGTATTTGGTACTTTTTTCACAACGACTTCATGAAGGAGACATTGACACCCACTTTTTGTAGAAAAGTAAAAACGCAGTTTTTTTTTTTTACCTGTTCAGCTTTTACACTGGGGAATTTACTTAACCTCACTGTGCCTCTATTTCTTAAGTATGAAATGAGACTAATAGCATCTATTTCATATTGTTATTGTGAGGCTCTAAAAAAGTGGTACACGTACATACATTTAAATAGCCTTACTAACTTAGATGTTTTCAGTAAAAACTGATCACTGTCTGCGGTGTGGAATGTGGAACCCTCCTATCTTCCCTAGATTTTTAAAATTTTTTATCATACTTTATACCATTTGAAAAATGTATTTTCTTTTTCTTTTTCTCTACATGAGTGTCATCTCCATGAGAACAGGGACTTGTGTTTTGTTCCCTGTTGTGTTCACTGTCAGAAACAGCACCTGGCACATTATAAGTGTTCATGCAGTAAATACTCTGTTGAATGTTGGGATAATCAAACGAACTTAAATCTAGCACGCTTGACAATGAAGCTTAGCTTCTTTGTCATCGGCTTTTTTCCTCTTCCCCTCCACACTAGAGGAAGAGAGAATCTTGGGGTTTGCAATGACTGTCTATTTCTTCTTCCAGGTGAAGGTACTAAAAGAAAAGATAGAAGCTGAAAAGGGTCGTGATGCCTTCCCCGTGGCTGGACAGAAACTCATCTATGCTGGCAAGATCCTGAGCGATGATGTCCCCATCAGGGACTATCGCATAGATGAGAAGAACTTTGTGGTTGTCATGGTAACCAAGGTGGGTGATGTGTGCTGGTTGCAAGGATTACATGGATTAGCTGGGAAGCTGGCAAGAGGCTGTGTGCTCATCAAAGATTAGCTGTGAATAGGGTGGGGCCAAGATGTGGCTGGATGTTGAGGCTTGATAGGGATACTGATGCCTGCTCCCTTTTTCTGGCTGTGACAGGCCAAAAACACAGGCACCTCAGTACCCCCAGAGGCTTCATCTACTGCTGCCCCTGAGTCCTCCACATCTTTCCCGCCGGCCCTTGCCTCAGGCATGTCCCATCCCCCACCTACTGTCAGAGAGGACAAGAGCCCATCGGAGGAATCAGCCCCCACTACATCCCCGGAGTCTGTGTCAGGGTAAGGCAGGGAGGGAACAGCAGCCCCAGCTTGGACCTTGTCTTCCCAACACATTTCAGTGTCCACATATGTGGTCTTACACACCCAGGGGGAGGGTTAGCAGCCAGAAGCCAGGGTCCGATTTCTCTCTCTTGAATTTGCAGCTCTGTTCCTTCTTCAGGTAGCAGCGGGAGAGAGGAAGACGCAGCCTCCACGCTAGGTGGGTGAGCAGTCCCTGGGACAGAAGTAACTGGGTGTCCCAGCCATCAGCCCTGCCTTGTGTGGGTTTGGGAGGGTCTGGGCACTGCCCTTCCCTCTCCCTGATGACCCAAACCTTGCTGCTCCCTCCACAGTGACTGGCTCTGAATATGAGACAATGCTGACGGAGATCATGTCCATGGGTTATGAGCGGGAACGGGTTGTGGCCGCCCTGAGAGCCAGCTACAACAACCCCCACCGAGCTGTGGAGTATCTACTCACGGTGAGGTGGGGGTGCTGCCTCCTGGGGAGGCTTCCAGGGAGTACATGGGCCTCAGTCCTGTGATGGGTGGTCAGGGAGGCAAAACTGGCCTCCAAAAGCTTTTAGATTGTGGTTTCAGCTAGGAAATGCTTTCTTCAGAAGGCTGGATATAAGCAGAGGGGTGGACCTCACCTGTCTCCTGCTGGGGCTGAGCGTACAGGAGGGAGGCAGTGGGTGGTCTGTGCGTTAGTACTAAATAGTACCCCTGACAGGGTATTCCTGGGAGTCCCGAGCCAGAACACAGTTCTGTCCAGGAGAGCCAGGTGTCTGAGCAGCCAACCACAGAAGCAGGTGAGTAAGTTGGGAGGTGTGCATGTGGGTTATCTGCAGTCAAGGCATCTGAATCCCCATGCTTCTGGGATCCCAGCCTGGGGTCTGACTACATGCCTCTTTCTTACCAGTGGGAGAAAACCCCCTAGAGTTTCTGCGCGACCAGCCCCAGTTCCAGAATATGCGGCAAGTGATTCAGCAGAACCCAGCGCTGCTGCCTGCCCTTCTTCAGCAGCTGGGCCAGGAGAACCCTCAGCTTCTGCAGGTGTGGTCCTGGGGCTTGGAGAGAGCCAGTGCAGCCAATACCTCCCCTTCCCTGTGGGAACTACAGTCCAAAAGAGCACACCTGGCCCACCACTCTATGTAGGTGCTTCTCCATACTTGGAAAGCTGGACTTACAGCAGTTCCCTGCTGCTGCTTGGTTACCTACATTGTTTTATGTAATCTTCCCAGTCACCCTATGAGGGTGCGAGTGCTTTCATCAGTGCCTTCATGGAAGAAGACACCAGAGGCTTGGAGCAGTCGGGCAGCTGGTGGAGTGTGTGCCTGCCTCCAGCTTCTAGGTCCTGTCCTCTGCCTTCTGGGTCTTGTAGTTCTGCCTGTGTCTTGGCTCTGCAGACAGCTGATTCTTCATACATGTCATGTCAATAGGGTTGCATTGCAGCATCCAGGACAACTGTGCCCCAGTTGGCTCTGGGTCCTTCATGAAGGCCTGCCTCTTGTGGTTCAGAACCGGTCCCCTGCTGCTTCTCCCTTCACTTCTCTCTTCTTATGTTGGCTCCTCCTGCTCATGTCCTCTAGATGTTGGAGAGCCCAGGCTGCGCACCTGTTTTTTATCTGCACTCAGTCCTCCCCGCGTATCATCCTGGGGCCTTCAATTTATGGTAACCCCCAAATCTGTGTAACCAACCCATCCTCTGAATGCCACGCTCTTCTATGGCTGACTTGATGCCTCCATGAAAGTGCTTTCCAGATGTCTAAGGTGTCCAAACAGACCTTCCTGCCATCTCTCTGTTCCTGTAAGGACCAGATGGGGGTTGCTTGCGCCCCAGGCCCTGGGGGCCTGCTGTGGTCATCTGTCACCTGTCATGTCTGCTCTAGAGCCACAACATCTCAGCCGGCCCAGCCCTGCACTTTGCCTCCATGCTGATAGCTCGCTTCCCACCAGGTTGCCTGGCAGCCAGGCCTCTGCTTCTGCACGACCCTCACGTTCCATTCTCCACCAGGAGCCAGAGTCCTGGAAAGGCAATTTCTTCACTGATGTGAAAATTGTCAGACCTACATAAAAGTAGAGAGTTGTATCAGAACCCCCAGGTAGGCAACATCCAGATGAATTAATATTTTATTTATTTACTTTTTACAGACACAGAGAGAGGGATTGATAGGGACAGACAGACAGGAACGGAGAGAGGTGAGAAGCATCAATCATCAGTTTTTCGTTGCTATTGCACACCTTAGTTGTTCATTGATTGCTTTCTCACACGTACCTTGACCGCGGACCTTCAGCAGAAAGAGCACCCCCTTGCTGGAGCCAGCGACCTTGGGTCCAAGCTGAGGAGCTTTTGCTCAAGCTAGATGGGCCTGCGCTCAAGCTGGTGAGCTCGGGGTCTCGAACCTGGGTCTTCCGCATCCCAGTCTGACGCTCTATCCACTGCGCCACCGCCTGGTCAGGCAGATGAATTAATATTTTAAAAAGGTACAGACTTACCCATCATCACTGTGGTGTTCCATCACACTAGAAGGAAATAGATGAAAGTAGATCTGGTCCCTGCTTTCCTCTGTGATTGCATTTTCTGTTTTTTCCCTCTTGTCTTTATAGTTTACTTGGTTTTGCCACATGAATCTCATTTGTGGAAATACATCCCCACCCCCAGCCTTTCTGCTTGCCATTTGTGCTACCTGGAGGAAACTTCCCTTGTGGCTTACAGTGGCTTTTGTAGCCCAGTGTCTGCCCTACTGTATGCCAGGCCCTGTATTTACAATGTAAATATCCATTTATTTGCTTGTTTATGGCCTTTCTCACTACCCTGGAACATCTGCTTCACCAGGGAAGGGTCTGGTCACCTCTGTTGCTGTTTGTCCAGAATAGGTACCACCTAGATATTTACTGAGTGAATGAAAAAGCAAAGGTTGTGATAGGCACATGGGGAGGTGGACTAAGGGATGTGGGTCACCATCCCTCGCCCTCTTTCTCTCACAGCAAATCAGCCGACACCAGGAACAGTTCATCCAAATGCTGAATGAACCTCCTGGGGAGCTGGCAGACATCTCTGACGTTGAGGGTGAAGTGGGTGCCATTGGCGAGGAGGCCCCACAGATGAACTACATCCAGGTGACGCCACAGGAGAAGGAAGCTATAGAGAGGGTAAGAGGAATCCTGGCTGAGAGGCGACCCTACTGGTGGGCAGGCTACTGTCCCCTGCTTATACCTGCCCATCTTCCCACAGTTGAAGGCCTTGGGCTTTCCAGAGAGCCTGGTGATCCAGGCCTACTTCGCCTGTGAAAAAAACGAGAACTTGGCTGCCAACTTCCTCCTGAGTCAGAACTTTGATGATGAGTGATACCAGGCGGCCAGGCTGCCTACTGCCCCCACCCTACAAGTTTTATAAAAGAAAAAGATATATATATATCCATGTTTATTTAAGAAGTGGAAAAAAGTCAAAAACCTTAAAATAAAATTTAAAAAAATTTCCCATCCTCCTGTAGTGGTTTCCATTCCCATCTTGGCCTGAGAAGACCTGGGCCAGACAGCTGTCCTTTCATCCCCCGCCCCAACCCAGCCTGCTCCAAGGAACTGGCAGGACTGGAGGTGCCAGATGGGCTCCTCTTGGCCTCTGTCCCAGCTCCCTTCAGCCAGATGGAGAGGTAGGTAGTTGCTTGCTTCCCCATCCCCCAAAGAGGCCCCTAAGACCTTTTCCACCCTGCCAGGGTGAGGGGAAGCTGGAGCCCCAAACTTTGATCCTCCATTGGAATGGCCAAAATATTCCCATCTCAGGTGAGCGCAACTTGGTCTTGGCCTCCAGCCTGCTTCCCTTCACTGGGGAGGAGGTGTCTAGGCTTCTGTCTGGGGAAGGGGTAACATCAGAGCTGCTCTGGAGGTCAAGGCCACCCCCCACCTCAGAATAGAACTTTTCTTTGAAGTGAATAAAGTTTTAAAAGCCCACCATGTGGTCTGCCTGCTGGAGCTTCCCATTCCAGCTCTTCTGGCTCTGAGGGCTAGTTGGGCACAGCTGATGTGGAAATGCTAAAGGGCAAAGAGGTCTGTCAGTCTCTACAGACTGAGGCTTCCAGTGTATCCTTCCCCTCATAAGCTTTCATTCCCCTGCAGTGGGCCCCAGCCCCAGCCTGGTCTTAGAAGGGGTGTTCTGCACCCTGGCCATAATCACCAGTCTGTTTTGGCTACACTTATCCCTGGTAATTGCTGGAGATTAATGTTGGTAAACAGAAGCTGCCTTCTCTTCTGCCATCTGCTCCTCCATTATTTCCTCATCACCCCCCCCCCCCCCCCGTTTTCTCCTGAAACATGGCCTAGAGTCCCCCAGTGAGCAGTGCCAGGGAAGGGTGGGGAATTCCTTGGCCCCAGGTGTTGGGAAGGGGTATACTGAGAGAGGACACAAAGGTATGGGGGTGTGGGGGCTGTTGGGCAGCAAGTTTTATTGAGAAAGAAACGCTCAGGAGCTGGGTGCCACAGGGGCTTCTGGGTCCTGGGCTACAGTGGCAGCCATTGCAGCAGCTCGTGCCTCCTTCTTCTGTCTTTGTTTTTCTTCCTTGAGGCGCTTGCGCTGCTGCTTCTCCAGCTCCTGCAGCAGCTCCTGGAAGCGGGCACTCCTTGGGTCCACATGGTAGCCCAGGCGTTCCTGGGCCTCTGCCTGCAGCTGGGCCCGCCGCTCTTTGTCTGCCTTCTCCTTCTCCCTGCGTTCTTGCTGCTGCCGCCGCCAGTTCTCAATCATCTGAGGCATCTTGGCCATGCACTCTGCAATGAGCTGCTCCCTGCAAAGGAAGGAGGGTGGGCTGTGAGGGCAGTGCCACCCAACCAGAGCAATACCCATCTATCCACATTCCACCCTCAAGCCTTTGCTCACATCTTGCTTTCCAACTCCATGGAGGTGAAAAACTGGAAGACTTACCTTGGCCATTAAGTGTACAGGCAAGAGAGAGGAACTAACTTATGTATGACCTAGAGTTTTAGAGGGCCAAGCCCCAATAATCCCCAAGAATCAATCCCAAATTAACATTTCACTGAGCCGTCTACTAAGCCACCTGAGTGCTGCACACCATGTGGGGCCATTCCTATGGACATCACCACCTACTGTATGCCAAGTCAAGTTCTACACACAGGAGTGCAGGTAAGAAATAGATTGGACTTTTTCTATCCAATTCTATGAGTTTGTAGGTGCCAGTTACAGCCCCATTTTAAGGATTACAGACATGAAGTTGGAAGAACTAAAGCATCATGACAGGGTTGATACACCTAGAGTGTGACAGAGACATGAGATGGGGGTGCACTACCCATCCTCCCTGTTCACTACCTGAGTGACTGGCTGGCAACTAACTACCTTTGCAGAGCTCAGTTTCCTGATCTCTAAAATAACGGTGATTCCCCGTTTCTCTTAGAGCTGTTGTGAGGACAAGAACGTTAAACATCAGGAACACACTTGGCCTGCTCCCCCAACTTGCCTCCTTTGGCTGGCTCCTCCCTTTAGGAAGTGGCACATCCTGATGCCCCTGGTTTTGTCTCTACACTTTGGTCCAGTTTCACCCTTTAGACCTGACCTCTGCCCTTGATTCTAGACTGCATCACTTTCTATTTTAACCCAGTCACAGTGATAGCCTGGCTGTTTCTTAAAGCATGTTTCTACTTCAGGGCCTTTGCACTAGCTGTTCCCTCTACCCAAAACGCTCTCCCTAAGATATTCCCATAGCTATGTCAGGTCATTTGGGTCTCCGCTTATACATCAAGTTTAAGTTCCAAACCAAAGTCGCTCTCTGTCTGCACTCTTCACCACCAAATTTTATCTTTCTAATGGTTCTCTGTTGCCATTTGAAATATTCTGTTCCCTGCTGGGTCCTTTGCACCTGGGACGAGTGTCGTGGGCCAGCCGCGATGAGTATATTCAGATCCCAAGCAGGAACGGTGCAGAATTAAGAAAATAGACTTAAAGAATTAAAGAATATAAAAGATTGGTTAGGGAGGGCTTTGCAGTTACTGCTAGCAGAAATACCGCCCTAGCAGAGAAAAAGACGGCTGCCATCAGAAGCCGCATCCTCCTTTACTTACAGGGCAAAGTGGAAATAAGCAAATCAGTGACTTTTCTGATTACAGTTTCCAGGGCAACTCAAGAATTCCACCAAATGCACCCCCCCCCCCCCAATTAACATCCTATTTTACACAAAGAAACCAGCTTTTCCGGAGAACAGAGGGGGGAAGGACGAGCATCACAGCTAACATGGAGGTGTGGGGAAGGGCTTAAGATTTCTGCAGGAGGTGGGGGGTTGGGCAGCAGCCGTTTCCCCACACCTCTGTCTCCCAGAAATCAAAACTAAAAACCCTGTTGATTTTTCGGTCTCTGAGAGACAAGGCCTTGCACACAGTAGGCGCTCAGAATGAAATTACTAGAAGGCTGCTTTGCAGCTAGATGAGCATACACGTAAACCTGGAGCATGTAAATCCTGCGATAAGCGCCCTATTGGGGTACAGTTCAACCATCCTGCCGCAGCGGGCGCGACCGCGACCCACAGCCTGCCCGACCGCAGGCACGCACGCACCTGGCCTTACGCTTCTTCTCCTCGGTCAACTGCTGTACCCGCACTGACTCCTGCATGGTCGCCAGGCTAGGGTACCATTCGCTCTCCTCAGCCTCCAGCTCGCGCAGCTGTTCCTGCGATGGCCAAAGAGAACCAGGGGCCACTCCAGAGGCTGCGCCGTGCCGCGCGAACTGCTTGGCCGCGTAGCGCGGCCCCAGCTGCCAGGGCGGTATCAGCGGGTCATTCGGGTCCGGCCACCAGGGCCCAGGAGAGCGGCATGGGGGAGGCGGCGCCCGGTAGCTACGGAAGCCAGGGCTCAGAGTCGCCGCCAGTCCGAGCAAGCTGTGTGCCTGCCGCACGGGCGCCGCCATGTTGCTTGTGCGGGGTCCTATCGGGCGGTCCAGGCTAGCCACGGCGCTGCCTGCGCGCCAGGTCCCAAGGGGACCGGGCGGAACGGCGATTGTCCCTGCTACCTAAGCTCAAGGCGGGGTGGGGGTGGGGGTGGGGGTGGTGGGGAGGAGACGAGCAGTGTAAAAATATATTCAAGTCTAATTTAGAATTTTATTTTAGCAGTTATTTTTAATTGGTATTTAAATTTTAATTTTGTATATTTAAAATCACGTTTATTTTTTATATTTAAAATTTTAACAACAAATATTTATTTAAACGTTTAAATATTTCAATTTTTAATCAGGCTACATATTTTATATATTAAGAATATTTTTTAAAGATTTTATTTATTGTCCCTGGCCGGATTGCTCAGTGGATAGAGCGTCCCCGGCCTATGGACGGTTGGATTCCAGGTCAGGGCACCCAAGAGAAGGGACTGCTTCTCCCTCCTTACCTCTCCCCCTTCTTTCCCTCATCTGTTCGGTAGCCGGTGGCTGGATTGGTTAGGGAGTGGGCGGGGGTGCAGAGGGTAGATGGGTTGGTCCCAGCGGGTCAGCTTCATGTGCTGAAAAAACTAGCTCAGTTGAGAGTATCTGCTCCAGGCAAGGGTTGATAGGTAGACTTAGTCCGTCCCTTGCAGGAGTCAGTCTCACTATCTCCTCTCGGTCATTCCAAATAAAAAATAAATTATTTGATTTTTTTTAAGAGACAGGAAGGGAGAAAGATAAGAAGTATTAATCCGTGGTTGGTTCCTATAGCTGTTTATGATTGCTTCTCATACTGCCTTGACCCTGGAGGTCCAGTGAAGCCAGTGACCTTTTGCTCAAGCCAGCAACCCTGTGCTCAAGCTCGCAACCTCGGGTTTGGAACCTGGGTCCTCAGTGTTCCAGGTGCAGGCTCTGTCTACTGCATCACTACCTGGTTAGGCATATTGACTTTTTTTTTAGAGCAAGGAGAGAGACAGACAGTAAGGGGGAAGGGAGGAACAAGAAGCATCAGTATATAGTAGTTGCTTCTCTATGCGTCTTGACTCCGCAAGCCCAGGGGTTCCAACCCGCAGCCTCCAGCGTTCCAGGTGGATGGTTTAGTGACTGCACCACCACAGGTCAGTCTACATATTTTTTTTTTTTTAAGTTTCTTTTTATTTATTCATTTTAGAGAGGAGACACAGACTGAGAGAGAGAGAGAGAGAGAGAGAGAGAGAGAGAGAGAGAGAGAGAGAGAATGAGAGAAAGGGGGGAGGAGCTGGAAGCATCAACTCCCATATGTGCCTTGACCAGACCAGAGCAGGGTTTTGAACTGGCGACCTCAGTGTTCCCAGGTCGACGCTTTATCCACTGCGCCACCACAGGTCAGGCCCAGTCTACATATTTTATATTTTAAGTATTTGAAATCTAAAACTTTTGTTAAAAAATTAAATTTTACTAAGCACATTTATAAATTGTTCATAACATTAACTATTTTATGCTTTTTAATTTGATTTTAATTCATGATTAAAACATTCCTTTGTAGCCTGACCAGGCAGTGGCGCAGTGGATAGAGCATCGGACTGGGACACGGAGGACCCAGGTTCCAGACCCTGAGGTTGCCAGCTTGAGCGCAGGACCGTCTGGCTTGAGCACAAACTCGCCAGCTTGGACCCAAGGTCGCTGGCTCGAGCAAGGGGTTACTCGGTCTGCTGAAGGCCCGCGGTCAAGGCACATATGAGAAAGCAATCGATGAACAACTATGGTGTCGCAACGGCAACGAAAGGCTGGTGATTGATGCTTCTCACCTCTCTCTGTTCCTGTCTGTCTGTCCCTGTCTATCCCTCTCTCTGACTCTCTCTCTGTCCCTGTAAAAAAAAATAATAATAAATAAATAAAATTAAAATTAAAAAAAAATGAGGGGAGATAGACAGACTCCTGGATGTGCCCTGATGCTCGAGTTAATCGAGCTAATTTTAGCACTTGAGGCTGATGTGCTCTGATCAGTGGAGCTGTTTTCAGTACCCACTTTGAACTAATCAAGTCATTGCTGCAGGAGGGGAAGAGGAGAGAAGGGAGGGAAGGGACGAGAAGCAGAGGGTCGCTTTTCTTGTGTGCCCTGACTGGGAATTGAACCTGGACGTCCATACACCAGGCTGATGATGCTCTATCCATTGAGCAAAACAGCCGGGGACTAATTTTTTATATTTTAAAATGTTTGGTCATAGTGCAGAGATAAAACACTTTGGTTTTTTTTATTGCAGCCTCTGTGACCAACCTCGTCCTTTCCTCCTCTCCTCGCTCCCTTAACCGTGTCCAGGCGGTGGGCCCTGGGACCTCCTGACACCCCACCCTCAGACAGTGGCCCCCTGAGGGCGTAGTAGCTTTTCTTGTTTGTCTTGGATAGACCCCCTTGACCCCACCCCCCCAGCTATGCTACTGCCCTCAGACCTGCCCTGCCTCTCATGTTCCCCCATCACTATTTTTAAAAAGTTTTTGTTTTTGTTTTTGTTTTTCTTAAGTTTTTTGTTTGTTTGTTTGTTTGTTTACAGAGACAGAGTCAGAGAGAAGGATAGATAGGGGCAGACAGACAGGAACGGAGAGAGATGAGAAGCATCAATTTTTCGTTGCGGCACTTTAGTTGTTCATTGATTGCTTTTTCATATGTGCCTTGACTGTGGGGCTACAGCAGACCGAGTGACCCCTTGTTCAAGCCAGCGACTTTGGGTCCAAGCTGGCGAGCTTTGCTCAAATCAGATGAGCCCGCGCTCAAGCTGGCAACCTCAGGGTCTCAAACCTGGCTCCTCTGCATCCCAGTCCAATGCTCTATCCACTGCACCACTGCCTGGTCAGGCTAAAAAAAGATTTCACCCTTGAAAAGGAAGGAAATTCTGACTCATGCTGCATGCAATATGAATGAACCTGGAATATATATGCTGAGTGAAATAAGCCAGTCACAAAAGGACATATATTGGCCCTGGCCAGTTGGCTCAGTGGTAGAGCGTCAGCTGGGCATGTGGATGTCCTGGGTTTGATTTCTGGTCAGGGCACAGCACACAGTAGAAGCACCCATCTGTTCTCCACCCCACCTTGCTTCTCTCTCTTCTCCTCCTGCAGCCATGGCTTGATTGGAGTGAGTTGGCCCCAGGTGCTGAGGATGGCTCCATGGCCTCTGCCTCAGGCACTAAGAAGAGTTCTGTTGCTGAGCAATGAAGTAATGCCCCAGATGGGCAGAGCATTACGCCCTAGTGGCCTTACTCAGTAGATCCTGGTCTGGGCACATGCAGGAGTTGGTCTCTGCCTTCTCTCCTCTCAATAATAATAATAGGACATATATTGTATAATTCCATTTATAGAAGGTCCCTAGAAGAGTCAAATTTATGATGGGTGACAGGGGTTAAAGGAGGGGGATGGCGAGTTTGTGTTAAATGGACACAGAGTTTCAGTTTGGGAAGACAACAAAGTTCTGGAGATAAATGGTGGTGATGGTTTTAAAACATTGTGAATGAGCCTGACCTGTGGTGGCGCAGTGGATAAAGCGTCGACCTGGGAACACTGAGGTCGCCAGTTCAAAACCCTGCACTGGTCTGGTCAAGGCACATATGGGAGTTGATGCTTTCAGCTCCTCCCCTCTTTCTCTCTTTCTCTCTCTCTTTCTCTCTTACTCTCTGTCTCTTCTCTAAAATGAATAAAATAAAATAAAATAAATTAAAAAAAAAAACATTGTGAATGAATATGCTTAATGTCACGGAACAATACACTTAGAAATGGTTAAAATGGTAAATATGTATGTTTTATTACCAGAAAGAAAGAAGAAAAAGGAAGGAAGAGTTTCAGTTTGCTCAGTGAGTCAGGACGCCTGGACAAGAATATTTGTAGACCACAGCAGTACTGTATATATCCTATATATCAGTTCCAAGCTGTATTCCATCCTGTGGATATTCATTCATTTCACCCATGTTCATTTTTAGTAGAAGGGATACCTACTTTTTTTTTTTTTTTACAGGGACAGATTCAGAGAGAAGGATAGATAGAGACAGACAGACAGGAATGGAGAGAGATGAGAAGCATCAGTCATTAGTTTTTCGTTGCCATTGCGACACCATAGTTGTTCATTGATTGCTTTCTTACATGTGCCTTGACCGCGGGCCTTCAGCAGACCGAGTAACCCCTTGCTGGAGCCAGAGACCTTGGGTCCAAGCTGGCCAGCTTTTGCTCAGGCCAGATGGGCCCGTGCTCAAGTTGGCAAGCTCGGGGTCTCGAACCTGGGTCTTCCGCATCCCAGTCCAACGCTCTATCCACTGCGCCACCGCCTAGTCAGGCTACATTTTTTTTAATAATTATATTTTTGTGATTTTATTTATTCATTTTAGAGAGGAGAGAGAGAAAGAGTAGCAGGAAGCATCAACTCCCATATGTGCCTTGACCAGGCAAGCCCAGGGTTTTGAACCAGTGACCTCAGCCGCTGCTTCATTCACTGCATCACGATAGGTCTGGCAGGATACCTACATTTTGATGTTTCAGCTGACAGAATACTATGAAGAAATACAAAAGCAGAAATTACAACTGCTCAAAGCGATGTGCATAAGTCTCACAGACATCATATGCAACAAAGGAGGTGGGACCAAACAATTCCTTTTCATTCTAGAAGTCAGGATGGAACACCTCTGATGGAGATGAGGGGGCATTTAGATGGTGGTCACATGGGAGGGTGGCTTCAGAACAGGTCATTGAGCTAGGCAATCAATTCTGTTTGCTTTTCTGTATGTGGACTATATTTCATAATATTTCTTGATCTGGGCTTCGGTGATACCTGAGTTATAATTATTTTTAAGCTGTAAATAACTGTATTTGTGGGTTGCCCACTTTCCTGTAGATTTGTTGTATTTCAGCATGTGAACATGCACACACAACGCCACAGCCTGACCAGGCGGTGGCACAGTAGATAAAGCGTTAACCTGGGATGCTGAGGACCCAGGTTCGAAACCCTGAGGTGGCCAGCTTGAGCCCAAAGGTCGCTGGCTTGAGGAAGGTCACTGGTTCAGCTGGAGTTCCTTGGTCAAGGAATGTATGTGAAAGCAATCAATGAGCAACTGAAGTGCCACAGTTATGAGTTGATGCTTCTCATCTGTCATCTGTCTCCCTTCCTGTCTGTAAGTCTTTCTCTCTCCCTCAAAGAAAAAAAAAAAAGACTCTAAACACAGAGTCACATATTGTACGACTACATTTCTAGGAAATGTCCAAAATAGGCAAATCCAGAGATGGAAAGTAGATTAGTGGTTGCCAGGGACTAAAGCAGTGGTTCTCAAAGTGTGCGCCAGGGCACGCTGGTGCCCCCTATCGTATTCCAGAGAAACATGTGCCTATTGGGGACCAAAAAACCAACAGGGTTTTTGGAGTTTAGATTTTTGGGAGACAGAGGTGTGGGGAATTGGCTGTAGCTGACAGTCTGCCCAACCCCCCACCTCACTTGCCTGATTAGGTTGCAAGAGGCTGTTAAGCTGTGGTGCTGGATTGTTTTTACTACCCCCATGTTCCCTGGAAAGACTGGAGTCAAGTTTCTTCTATCCTTTGTTTGGTGTAAAGTTAAGATGATATGTATGGTGGGCATTTTCTGCACTCAACACAATTAAGAGTAAAAAGAGAGCAATTCTTCAATGTATTGATGAGGAAATGAGAGTTTACCTTTCAAATATATGCCCAAACATTGAAGAAATCGCTAGGACACATCAGGCTTGTGTTTCTCATAAACACAAGAATGAAAAAACTTAACACATTTGTGCTGGGACCTGCCGAATTTACTAAATGTTACTAAGGATGTACCTATATATATAAAAAGATAACTTTTTTGTCATTTAAATTTTTTTAACCCCTCTCTTTTACGAATTCTAAAAAGCATAACTAAAAGAATGTAACATAAAAATGTTTTTTAATGTCAGAATAAATTTAATTTTGTAGTATTTTTTTAATTACCATAAAAGCATGCTTGAACTTTATATGTTTTTCTTTAATATTTGACTTAATTATTGTAACATATTTCTCAGAAATTTGTATATAGTGCACCTACAATTATTTTTAGGATTTTAAATGTGCCCTGACTTCAAAAAGTTTGAGGACCACTGGACTAAAGGGAGGTGAGATTGGAGTGACTGCTAATGGGTATGGAGTTTCCTTTTGGGGTGATAAAAATATTTCAGAATTAGATAGAAGTGGTGGTTGCACTACATTGTGAATATACTGAATGCCACTGAATTTTTTCACTTTAAAATGATTAATTTTACATTGTGTGAATTTTACCTCCATTTCAGGCCTGTCCTCAGAAGCAGGGCTGGGACTCAGCCGGTTCGCACCATTTCCGCAGAACCGATACCTAATTTTTTGTTGCGGTCGAGGAACCGGTTGTCAAAATGGCACTTATAATGATGGTTCTCTCTAAGGTGGGTAGTTTTGGAAATCACACATTTACATTCCTTACTCTTATTTAACGTTCATCTGTGCAACAGCGTATTCTTTTTTTTTTTTTTTGCAGGGACAAAGAGAGAGTCAGAGAGAGGGATAGATAGGGACAGACAGACAGGAACGGAGAGAGGTGAGAAGCATCAATTATCAGTTTTTTGTTGCCATTTTGACACCATAGTTGTTCATTGATTGCTTTCTCACACGTGCCTTGACCGCAGGCCTTCAGCAGACCGAGCAACCCCTTGCTGGAGCCAGCGACCTTGGGTCCAAGCTGACGAGCTTTTACTCAAGCCAGATGGGCCCGCGCTCAAGCTGGCGACCTCGGAAGTCTCGAACCTGGGTCCTCCGCATCCCAGTCTGACACTCTATCCACTGCGCCACTGCCTGGTCAGGCTGCAATGGCATATTCTAAGCGCCCATAGTAATGTTCATTCCGCCATAGGTAAAAAAAAAAATTTGATGGACCTATACTTGTAATATTTATTTATTCATTTCATAAAACTCATTATACCTTTGATGAAATACTACGTTTTAACTCCCTCACATTTGTTATGAACATATATAACATAAAGAGAAAAAGCCAAACAGCTGGGGGTGACAAGCTGTCATTTGTTTCAGCTTTGTGTTGTGCCCAAAATTCCCCCAAGATATTATGAGTATTATTTAATATTTTTTCATTAATATTTTAGAATTCTTTCTTATAACATAATCTAGTTTTGTGTACCTCTTTTGTTCTTATTTAAGTATTAAATGCATGAAATAATAAACTACCTTTTGGTATATTATTTTGTTAAACTTAAAATGGTCATTAGGACAGAGAACTGGTTGTTAAATTATTTGAATCCCAGCACGGCTCAGAAGCCCCTCTCCTTTGACCATTTGGTACCTACCGGCTGTCTGCCCTGCTCTCGCCAGCAGCTGAAACTCAACCCAAGCTGGTTTGACATTAGAGTGCCTTTTGTTAACCTCGAAGTTGATGTTTCTCAATGTGGTTTCCAAGACTCCTGGTCTGGAAGGAAACTGCCGTACCTAACTTCCCATCAGCCCCATTCCAGGCACTTTCTTTCTCTTTAACCTCCATTACAATTACTTGTGCGTCTCACCCAAAGACTGTGAGCTGTCTGAGATGAGAGATCATCTCTTACCTCATTTCCTGCATCTTGCAAGATCCAAGGTGTAATGCCGGTGGCCAAGGCCAGGCAGGTTCACATTGGATTCGGGCAGACAGTAGAGGAACGGCGGAGCTGGAAAGTATTGGGCCATTTCTGTTTAATAGATTCTTGCAGTGGTGGACAAGCAGACAGGCAGAGGAAAACCGCTTCTCACAGCAGCAGGTAAACAAATAGCAAAATGGCCCCTTGCAGTGGAGGGCAAGCAATCCACAATCCAGCCTGAGTCAAAGCACTTGTAGCCTTACATATGCTATGCACATGTGGCACTGCCATGTGCTCACACACTAATCATGCGAAGTGCAAGCAAGCAAGCCTGACACAGCTGTTTTCCCAACAATCCACCCCTTTAGGGTTGCTTGCCTCTAAATATACATGACAGGTATCTTCCACAATGGTCCCTATGCAAGGAATGAGGTACATTACATAATCAGAAACAGTACAGACTACAGCAACTGAATTACAAAGGCACAAGCTATACCAAAAATGACAATACTTACAAAGGTGCCCTTCACAATGTCTCCCTGAGTCCAGAGAGTTAACTGGAGGCCCACCTCTCGCCCCCTAACTCACAGGAGGTGGGAGGGCCTGTATAGTCCAAGGCCATGTCCATTGAAGCTGTAAAGTGTCCTTGGTGTGTCTCTGCAACTGGATGAGAGCAGCTGCGTGGTACAGGAGGGCCTCCACAGGTGCCGCACTACTCCCATCAGGGTCTCTCATAATGTTCACAGATAGCATGTTCATTCAACAAGGGAGCCAGCACCCCCCTCATGTCGAAATCTCTGCTTCAAGAATCCATTATAACACTCAGTGATCAGTCCACCATAGCGCAGCTGTCTATACAAATCAGCCAAGGTGAAAGTTCATTCATTACAGGTAACTAATCATACAGCTCTTTATTAACAGACCTCAGTGCCTTTCCATAAGCACTCTGTGTTGCCACAAACCTCATTGAGGCCCCTCAGAGGTCAAGCTCACAGGGCCTGGTGGGGCCAAACACATTCAAGGCTTGTGCCGCATTGGTAGTTCTCTTAGCTGCTGCTGCAAAAAAGAAAAAAGCACCTATTATCTTCTAAGGCTGACACCGGTTGCACATTAGAAGGGGACCAGTGGATTGCTAATTTCACATGGTGCCTCTGGCACCCATTTTTTTTAGCAGCTGGAATCTCTGTTCAGTCTTAAGCTGCCACCAAAGCTCTAACAGGACTCTATTAGACCTGCCATCTAATTTCTCTCTATCTGCTCTGGTTGTAATCAAATCTACCCACATCTGTGTTTGAGTAACCTTTACAGACCTGTTTCTCTTGTTAGTGGGGGGGGGGGGGCAGCACAGGCATCAGCACTCACAGCCTTATGGTTTTGTGCTGCCTCCACCTCCCCTAAATCTGCCACCATCTCTGTAACTGTGTTGGTGGGCTGCCCCACATAGGGACTCAAAATAGCCATTAGTGACCCAGAAAGGGCTGACAGGGAGCTACAGAGAATAAGGTTCCTCATTCCTGCCATGAATACTTTCTCATCTGCCCCACGGGACCTCAGGTTGAAAGCAGCATTTCTCATACCTAATTACCAGAAAATCTGTGGCAGCTCACTATATGACTGCCACCGACTCACTGCCCCTGGTAAGTCTCCAACATTCTGCCAGACTATACGAATGGCAGCCATCATCCATTCTTATAGGGTATGGTTTCCTGGGTTGTCTGGGGCTGCAGACATCACAGAGCAGGGACAAACAATGGCTGTTGTGCCTTGCTTAAATTCCTGATCCACAGAATCTGTGAGCATAATAAAAATGGTTGTTTATGGAAGTTTTGTTAGCATATAATTGCAATTGGAAAACTACTATAAACATACATATATATATGATGGAAATAAAAGTCTTAACAAACAATACTTATTCTTACTACATATGATACAATCTGATATATATATATATATATACATATATTATATATATATATATATATATATATATATATATTTTTTTTTTTTTACAGGGACAGAGAGAGTCAGAGAGAGGGATAGATAGGGACAGACAGACAGGAACGGAGAGAGGTGAGAAGCATCAGTCATTAGGTTTTCATTGCCGTTACGACACCTTAGTTGTTCATTGATTGCTTTCTCACATGTGCCTTGACTGCGGGGCCTTAAGCAGACCGAGCAACCCCTTGCTGGAGTCAGCGACCTTGGGTCCAAGCTGGCGAGCTTTTGCTCAAGCCAGATGGGCCTGCGCTCAATCTGGCGAACTCGAGGTCTCGAACCTGGGTCTTCCGCATCCCAGTCCAACGCTCTATCCACTGCGCCACTGCCTGGTCAGGTCAATCTGATTTCAGAGAGAGAGGGAGAGACGTTGATTTGTTGTTTCACAAATTTATGCATTCATTAGTTAATCCTTGTATGTACCCTGACTGGGAATCAAACCTGCAACCCTGGCACATCAGGACAATGCCCTAACCAATTGAACTACCTGACCAGGGCACAATCTGATATTTTTATTCTGTTTCATTAAATAACCACTTTACACTCATGTTCATTGCAGCATTACTCACAATTACCAAAAGATAGAAGCAGCTCAGATGTTCATCATTGAATGATAAACAGGGTGTAGTAAAAATATATGATGTAATGTTATTTACCCTTAAAAAGGAATGATATTCTGACACATGTTACACTGTCAATGAACTTGAAATTATGCTAAGTGAAATAAGCCAGTCACAGACAAAATAATACTGTATAGTCCACTTATATGAGGCCCCTAACGGCGTCAAATTCATAAAGTCAGGAAGTAGAATGGTGGGTGCCAGGGGCTGGGGAGAATGGGGAGTTAGTGTTTAATGGGGACAGACTTTCTGTTTTGTAAGATGACTAAGTTCTGGAAATAGATTCTGGTGGTGAGTACATAACGATGTGAATATGTTTAATCCACCTGACCAGGTGGTGACGTGGTGGATAGAGCATTGGCCTGGGATGCAGAGGACCCAGGTTTGAAACCCCAAGGTCTCTGGCTTGAGATCAGGCTCACCGGCTTGAGCACAGGGTCGCTGGCTTGAGCTCAAAGGTCATTGGTTTAAAGCCCAAGGCCACTGGTTGGAGTGCAAGGTCGCTGGCTTGAGCAAGGGGTCACAGGCTGGAGCCCTCTGGTCAAGACACATATGAAAAAACAATCAGTGAGCAACTAAGGTGCCGCAACAATGAATTGATGCTTCTCACCTCTCTCCCTTCCTGTCTGCCCTTCAAGTTTTCTCACTAAAAAAAAAAAAGAAGACCCTACCTGGTTGGCTCAGTGATAGAGTGTCGGCCCGATGTGTGGATGTCTCGGGTTCGATTCCCATCCAGGGCACATAGGAGAAGCACCCATCTGCTCCAGCCCTCCCCCTCTCGCTTCTCTCTCTTCTTCTCCCCTCCTGCAGCCATGGCTCTATGGAGCAAATTGACCCTGGACGCTGGGGATGGCTTCATGGCTTCCGCCTCAGGCGCTAAAAAAATGGCTCCAGTTGCAATGGAGCAATGGCCCCATAAGGGCAGAACATTACCGCCTAGTGGGCTTGCCAGGTGGGTCCCAGTCAGAGCGCATGCAGGAGTCTGTCTCTGCCTTCCCTCCTCTCACTAAATAAAAAGAAGAAAAGAAACCTGAAGTGAGTGCTGGCTCATCCAGCTTTCCGGTTTGAGCTTGAGTGTGGGATCATAGACATGACCCTATAGTCGCTGGCTTAAAGCCCAAGGTTGTTGGCTTGAGCAAGGGTTATTGACTTGGCTCAAGACAGCCCCTCCCCCAGGCATGTACAAGAAGCAATCAATAAACAACTAAAGTGATGCAACTATGAGTTGATGCTTCTCATTTCTCTTCCTTCCTGTCTCTCTTTAAAAATAAATAAATAAACAAACAAATAAATAAATTTCTGTTGATGAAGTCCCCTTTGTTGTTAAAGCTTCCTGGGTATTTTATTATTATAAGACTTCATTGATTTTCATAGCTGAAAGATATTCCATTGTTGGGAACTGTTTTTCTTGTAACTAAAGATGGAGAAGTACCTAAATATCAAAGAATAGAGGACTTGTTAAAGAAATGACTGAATTGCCCAGGCCAGGTAGCTCAGTTGGTTGGCGCACTGTCCTGATATGCCAAGGTTGCAGGTTTGATCCCTGGTTGGGGCACATGAATGCATGGATAAGTGAAACAATGAATTGATGTTTTTCTCTCTCCTTCTCTCTTCCTTCATCTCTCTCTAAAATCAATCAATTAAAAACAAGACTGAATATTCATAAGAGAATACTATGCAAATGTTAAAAAAGAATTAAGGGCACTCTCCATGTCATGCTTCTCAAACTGTGATCCCGAGGCCAGAAGCATCAATATCACCCGAGAATGTTTTAGAAATGCAGGTTCTCAGGCTCCACTACAGAATCAGAGACTCTATGGGTGGGGTTCTCTGTGTGGGAGCCCTTCAGGTGACGCTGATGCTGGCTCAAGTTTGAGACCTATTGCTGTATATAATGATATAGTCTAGGGGTTCACAGCCACCTTGGGGTGCCTTTTTTTTTTTTACAGAGACAGGAATGGAGAGAGATGAGAAGCATCAACTTGTAGTAGGGCCACTTTAGTTATTCATTAATTGCTTCTCATATGTACCTTGATTGAGGGTCTCAAGCTGAGTCAGTGACCCTTTGCTCAAGCCAGCGACCTTGGGCTTCAAGCCAGTGACCTTTGGGCTCAAGACAGTGAACCTGCGCTCAAGCCAGATGAGCCCACACTCAAGTCTGTAACCTCAAAGTTTTGAACCTGGGTCCTTAGCGTTCCAGGTGAGCACTCTGTCATTGCGCCACCACTGGTCAGGCAACATAGGGTGCTTTTTAAAAACACTAATGCAGGCCCTGGCTGGGTAGGTTAGTTGGTTAGAAAGATCATTGTCCCAACATGCCGAGGTTGCAGGTTCAATCCCCAGTCAGGACACGTACAAGAATCAATCAATGATGGCATGAATAAATGGAACAACAAATCAATGTCTCTCTCTCTCCCTCTCTTTTTCTCTCTCTCCTTCCACCCCTTCCTCTCTAAAAATCAATAAAACAAAACGCTAGTGCACGGGGCCCATCCCCAGAGACTCCAACATATTTGATCTAGAGCAGGGTCTGAGCAGCAATTCTCCACTTAGAAGTGGCTCAAGCCTGACCAGGCGGTGGCACAGTGGATAGAGCGTTGGACTGGGATGCGGAAGACCCAGGTTTGAGACCCCGAGGTCGCCAGCTTGAGCGCCAGCCCATCTGGCTTGAGCAAAAGCTCGCCAGCTTGGACCCAAGGTCGCTGGCTCCAGCAAGGGGTTGCTCGGTCTCCTGAAGGCCCTGCGGTCAAGGCACATGTGAGAAAGCAATCAATGAGCATTTAAGATGTTGGCAACAGCAACGAAAAACTAATGATTGATGCTTCTCATCTCTCTCCATTTCTGTCTGTCTGTCCCTATCTGTCCCTCTCTCTGACTCTCTCTCTGTCCCTGCTAAAAAAAAAAAAAAAAAAAAAAAAGAAGTGGCTCAAATGTGCAGCTAGTAATGTGAAGCATTAATGTGGAGTAAGGGTAAAAAGCCAGGTGGCATAGAGTCATGTTTCAAAATGTTCTTTGCAAGAATGTGATAGTTAAATTTGTTTTTTTTTTTTTTTTTCAAGAGCTTTTTAAAAAACTGATTGATTTTAGAGAGAGAGAGGAAAGGAGAGGAAAACATCTATTTGTTGTTCCACTTATTTATGCATTCATTGGTTGATTCTGGTATGTACCCTGACAGGGAATCAAACCTGCAACCGCGGCATATTGGGACCATGCTCTAACCCACCAAGCTACCCAGCCAGCGCCTATTTTATTTTTTAATTAGGGTAATAAGTACAGTGGGTTTTGTTATATATATAAATTTTTATTTATCTTGAGAGGGGGAGGGAGAGAGAGAGAGAGAGAGACAGAAACAGGGAGCTGCTCCTGTATATGCCCTGCCTGGGATATACCCTGCCTGGGGAAGGGAAGGGGAAATCGAACTGGCAACCTCTGCACTCGGGGACGGACGAGGCTCCAACCAACAGAGCTATAATTGATTTTGATTTTTAAAGAGACAGAGAGAGGAAGGGAAAGAGAGGGGAGGAGGGGGAAGGGAAGCATTTGTTCTTCCTCTCAGTCTTGCATTCCTGGGTGTCCACCGACCCGGGATCAAACCAGCAGCAACCTTATTGTCTCCAGCTGCAGCTCTTAAACGACCGAGCTAGCTGACCTAGGTCTTATCTCCGCTTATTTGATTGCCCAAAATAGTTCACTTAAAGAGCAAGGGGCAGAACAAAGTTATAAATTATTTTCATTTGTGTTTTTTCTTCTTTTTTATTTTTTCTTTTTATTTTATTCATCTTAGAGAGGAGACACAGAGTGAGAGAGAGAGAGAGAGAGAGAGAGAGAGAAAGAGAGAAAGGGGGGAGGAGGAGCTGGAAGCATCAACTCCCATATGTGCCTTGACCAGACCAGTGCAGGGTTTTGAACTGGCGACCTCAGTGTTCCCAGGTCGATGCTTTATCCACTGCGCCACCACAGGTCAGGCATGTTTTTTCTTCTTTTTAAAAGTTTCATTTTGGCCTGCCCAGGCGGTGGCAAAGTGGATAGAGTGTCAGACCGGGATGCCGAGGACCCAGGCTGGAAACCCCAAGGTTGCCGACTGGAGTGCGGGCTTGTAGACATGACCCCATGGTGAATGGCTTGAGCCCAAAGATCACTGCCTTGAAGCCCAAGTTCGCTGGCTTGAACAAGGGGTCACTCACTCTGCTGTAGTGCCCCCCACAGGGCACAGATGGGAAGGCTATCAGTGAACAACTAAGGTGCTGCTATAAAGAATTGATGCCTCTCATCTCTCTCCCTTCCTGTCTGTCCCTGTCTGTTCTTCTCTCTGTCTCTGTCACACACACACACACACACACACACACACACACACACACACACTTTCTTTTTGCATGGTTAATACAATTTTTAAACTTTAAAATGAAGTTCTCCCTCCCTCCATCATCTCATCCACCCAATTTCATGTGCCTCTCCAACAGGAAAATCCTGCTGATTTTTTCAATATGCAGTTATAAATAAGCTGTAATTGTAAATTCTTTTTTTAAATTAATTTACTTATTTATTCATTATAGAGAAGAGAGAGAGAGAGAGAGAAAGGGGGGAGGAGCAGGAAGCATCAACTCCCATATGTGCCTTGACCAGACCAGTGCAGGGTTTTGAACCAGTGACCTCAGCTTTCCAGGTCGACGCTTTATCCACTGTGCCACCACAGGTCAGGCCATGTAATTGTAAATTCTTATCCACCTCTCCCCAAAGGTCAGGGTTAATAGACACCATGTTCTATTTTTTTTTTTTACAGGGACAGAGAGAGAGAGAGAGAGTCAGAGAGAGGGATAGATAGGGACAGACAGGAACGAAGAGAGATGAGAAGCATCAATCATCAGTTTTTCGTTGAGACACATTAGTTGTTCATTGATTGCTTTCTCATATGTGCCTTGACCGCAGGCCTTCAGCAGACCGAGTAACCCCTTGTTCGAACCAGCGACCTTGGGTCCAAGCTGGTGAGCTTTTTGCTCAAACCAGATGAGCCCACGCTCAAGCTGGCGACCTCGGGGTCTCGAACCTGGGTCTTCCGCGTCCCAGTCCGATGCTTTATCCACTGCGCCACCGCCTCCTGAGGCTGTTCTGAATATTTTTAAACTTCATTTTTTGTGTGTGTATCTTTCCATGTTGAAACTATACGAGCATGTGCAGATCTGTACAGCTCTGCAGTGTTATGGGCTTAAGGCTGGTGAGTCCGGGAAACAGGCAGGAGGTCCGTGTGGCTTGATGGGGAGAGACAGGGAAATGAGGGTGGGGAGGTGATAGGAGCAGACAGTGCCAGCCCTGGTGGGCTGCAATGAGAACCTGGACTGTTACTGCCGGTGAGATGGGAGTCCTCAAGGATTCTGAGCAGAAGAGGGATGTGCTTGGACTTGGGGTATCCTTTGGCTGCTGTGGGGGGAACAAGGTTTGGGGGAGTGAGTTGAGGGACCAAGGCAAAGAGACTATACTAGTTCAGGTGGGAGAAAACAGGAACCATCTCTAGGTGGGGAACTGAGGAGCGAGTGAGAAGTGGGCGGATTCTGGGTAGGTTTCATTCATTCATTCATTCTGGATAGATTTTAGAGTAGACAGGACTTGCTGTCATATCAGATTGGGGAGGAGATGGGGTCACAGGAAGTACGGGGTCAAGAATGCTCCAAAGTTTGGGGCCTTAGAACCTGGCAAAAGGGAGCTGCCATTAGCTGGGTAGGACAGCGGTAGGACAGGTTGGGAGGCTTAGGAGCCCGGAAGTAGTGGGAGGCAAATTTTTAGAGCTAGGCGCGCAGTCCCAAGAGCTGCCGCCAGAGGGCGAGGGCGCCCCATATCCTCCGCAGCCTGTCGGGCGCGGGAAGAACCCGCCTTGCTGCTTCCCACGGTCCCGCGGCCTGCAGTGCCTCACCTGGGTGCGAGATGTGGGCCTCAGAAGTGAAAGGTTGCGGCTGGGACTCCCCCCGGAGCTCTCGGGGCCCCAAAGCCTGGGACTTTTACCCCTATGTGTTTCAAGTACTCCAACCTCCACTCCCCACCAGGCTGTTTACTTTGCCTGTGACACTATCTCAGGGCTCTGCAAAAATGTCACCTCCTCAGGGAGGCCTTCCCTGACCACTCTGGATGTAGAAGACCCCACCCCTACCCCCGCCAAGACACATCTAAGACACATCCCTTTTTAATATCTTCTTAACATTTGAGACAGAAATAATTTATTTTGTATTGTATTTTCTCTTTTCTGCATTACAAACTAAGTCAGGGAGGACCCATTTTCTGTTTTGTCCACCTGTATCCCAAGGGTTCAGATTTATGCTCGGCCTCTAACAGGTGCTAAAGCAATAATGTTAATCACAGCTTATTCATGATGCTACTGTATACCAGCTTCTATTTTAAACTCCTTACATAAATTATCTCCTTGAGTTCTTAGAACAACCCTACCAGGTAGAGACTGTTATTTTATTTTATTTTTATTATTTTTTAGCACGTGTGTGAGAGAGAGACAGGAAGGGAGAGAAATGAGAAGCATCAACTCATAGTTGCGTCACTTTAGTTGTTCACTGATTGCTTCTCATACATGACAAGCCAGTGAGCCCTTGCTCAAACCAGCAACTATGGTATCATTTCTTTCTTTCTTTCTTTCTTCTTTCTTTCTTTCTCTTTCTTTCTTTCTTTCTTTCTTTCTTTCTTTCTTTCTTTCTTTTTCCTTCCTTCCTTCTTTCTTTCTTTTTTTGTATTTTTCCAAAGTGAAGGGGGGGCCACCCAGCATGCCCACCAGGAGGTGATGCTCAGCTCCTCTGAGGCATTGCTCCCCTGCAATCGGAGCCATTTTAGCGCCTGAGGCGGAGGCTATGGAGCCATCCTCAGAGCAGGAGCCAACTTAGTTCCAATGGAGCCTTGGCTGCAGGAGGGGAAGAGAGATAGAGAGAAATGAGAGGGGTGAGGGTGGAGAAGCATATGGGCACTTCTTCTGTGTGCCCTGACCAGGTATTGAACCTGGGACTTCCACACGCTGGACCAACGCTCTACTGCTGAGTTAACCAGCCCGCGCCGATGGTATCATT
The DNA here is from genome assembly GCA_037038555.1 of Rhynchonycteris naso. Taxonomy (NCBI): domain Eukaryota; kingdom Metazoa; phylum Chordata; class Mammalia; order Chiroptera; family Emballonuridae; genus Rhynchonycteris; species Rhynchonycteris naso. Next base: position 24,032,633 of record CM073003.1, read on the forward strand.
TCAATGATTCCACACTCAAGCCGGCAACCTCATGCTCAAGCTGATGAGCCTATGCTCAAGTCGGAACTTCGGAGTTTGGAATCTGGGACATCAGTGCCCCAGGTTGATGCTCTATCCATGGGTGCCACCACCCGTTAGGCAGGACTGTTATTGTCTCCATATTCCAGAAGAGGAAGCTGAGAATCAGAATGGTTAAGGGATTTGACCAAGGTTGCACAGCCAGGAAGTTGCAATGCTGGGATTAACTGTTTAACTGCAAATTTTGGTTTTGCTAAATGAATGAATGGGGCCCTAAAGCAAGTACAGAGCCCTTAGGGACTCTAGCACTGTTCCCCAAGCCCTTGTCTCTAAATTTGCCTTTCCTGGTCCCCCAGCCCACATACCAGCAGCCCTAGCCCCCTGGTCCCCTCCCAGGCTGGGGGGAGGGGTGGGAATCCAACAGGTCTGGGTTTACTGTGGAGTTTGCAGAGGCACCTCCCAGGCTGCCCAGGTTGGGGGGCAGGCCATTAAAAGTGAGTCTGGTGGGCTCCAGACTCCACTCACCAGACAGCAGGGTCGACTGCCCAGGACCCTGAGCCCAGTCCCAGATGGGCAGACAGATGCTCCTCTGCCAGCTGACCACTCTCCTAAGCCTCTTCAGTGGAGCCTGGCTACGCACAGGCTTGGGGAGGCCTGGACCCCAGGACCTCCTACACCAGCACTGGGCTGCCACCAATCAGACCCGAACTCTGGGCCACGGGGCCCTGGCTTCCCCCATGCCCTTCTCTGCCTTCAGCAGCTGGAGGGCCTTCTTGGCCCTGCAGAAAACTGGGCATACAGGGACAGACAGGTTGCAGCATGGGCAGGAGGTGGCTGCCACCATGTCTCTCCCGCTGGACCCGCAGGAAGTGGCCCAGGAGATGTGCAAGGCTGTGCCCTTCACTCAGGTGAGTATGTGGGTGAAGGAAGGAGAGGGCTGGGTCTCAGCATTGGCAGAGAACACAGGCTGTGGTGCCAGATTTGGAATCAAGTCCTGCATCCTTTACCTGTCTCTGATTCTCAGTTTCCTCCTTTATTAAAACGAAGGTTGTCTCTCCCATTGTGGCCAAAGCACTTGCTCCTATCCTGTTCTCCCAGGGTAGTGCTATCACTACCCTGTCCCCCAAGTCTATTTTTCCATTTAGTGGCTAGAAGACACCCGTGAGCTCCTTAGTCAGGTCATGTCCCTCCTTTGCTCAGAACCCTCCATGGCTCCCACCTCACCCAGAGCAAAAGCCCAAGTTCTTCCCACGGTGATAAGACCCTGCACCACCTGCTTGTCCCCTCCCTGCTCTCACTTCCTCCCATCTCCACCTTGCTCACTTTGCTCCTGCCATACCTGCCTCCTTACTTTCCCTCAGACACTCCAATGTTATACACCACTGGCTGTTCCTTTGCCTCTAGCACCTCCCTGTGCTCTGACATTCTATGGCTCCTTCTTTAGTTTTTACTCAAACTTTTTTTTTTTACAGGGATAGAGAGAGAGTCAGAGAGAGGGATAGATAGGGACAGACAGACAGGAACAGAGAGAGATGAGAAAAATCAATCATCAGTTTTTCACTGTGACACCTTAGTTGTTCATTGATTGCTTTCTCATATGTGCCTTGACCGCGGGCCTTCAGCAGACCGAGTAACCCCTTGCTCGAGCCAGCGACCTTGGGTCCAAGCTGGTGAGCTTTTTTTTTGCTCAAGCCAGATGATCCCGCGCTCAAGCAGGCGACCACAGGGTCTCGAACCTGGGTCCTCCGCATCCCAGTCCGACGCTCTATCCACTGTACCACCGCCTGGTCAGGCTAAAACATTTTTTAAAAATGCAGCACCTCCCACCCCATCCTTCCCTTTTCTGCTTTATTTCTCACTGTAGTACATCATCACCTAAAAAGTGAAGTCGATTCTATAATTGCATTTATCATCTGTCTTCCTCAGTAGAATGTCTATTCCGCCAGGGAAGGAATTTTTATATATTATTCACTCTGTATCCCCATCCCTAGGCTGCAGAGTGGAGCCAAGCATACAGCAGGGGCTCAGCGTCTGTTGAATGATGAACAATAGTAGTACCTGCCTCCTAAGAACTTTGGGGCCACCTGAATGAGAGGGAGATGGGCAGCACTATCACGGTTGCATTCAGTTGGTGCACCATAATGGCTGTAGGAATTCATACTGCATCTTGTTTATGGGCCAGGCTTTGGAGCCTGGTGTACCAGGGTCTGCCTTAATTGTTGAGTTCTTTGTAACTCAGAGCAGAAGCGAGGGTGGCTGGGGCAGTGAGAGGAAGGGTAGCGGGGAGAGGGGCAGAGATGGGAGTGCAGGGTTTAAACAGAGAAGGGCCATGATTGGGGGTGAGTTGATAGATCCAGTTAGTTGGAGGGGATCATAGAAGGAACTAACATTAAGCACTGACTGTGTGCTAGATAATAGGCTAAAGGCTTTCTGTGTAAAACACCCAGATTCCTGTAATGCCGCCTCTTCCTGCTGTTCCACAGCCCTTCTCTGTATTAATCTTCTCTGTTGAATGGCCTAGGGCGGTTTCTTTTTTTCCCTGGTTGAACTTCAGTGATTTCACAGGTGAGCAAACTGTGGCCCAGTGAGGTTGAGCAAATTATCCCACGTCACACAGCCAGTAGATGGCAATCAGGATTTGAGCCCAGGCATCCATGCTTCTCTAGGTGGGGTGGAAGTAGGTGGGTGATTATTCATAATACTCTGGTCTCAGCCTCCACTGCCCTTGACCTGTCTCCCCACCTCTGGCCCCAGGTGCTCTCCCAGCCGGGATGCATGGTCAAGCGCCTCCGTAATCACCTCTGCTTTGGCCACTGCTCCTCACTCTACGTGCCTGGTGTGGATCCTGGCCCTCTTGTCCTCTGCAACAGCTGTGTGCCCGCTCGAAGGCGTTGGGTACCTGTGTTCCTGTGGTGTTGGGTGGGCAGCCCAGTCTCTCGTCGGCGGGTGAAGACATCCACAGTGCTGGTTGAGAGGTGTCAGTGCAGCCCAAAGGCATGAGCTGAGCATCATGGACTGACACACAGACACGTGTACCTTGGAGAGATGTGGGAAGTCAGGCTGAGAAACACGCCGACCTGGATTATGTATACTGGGTCAAAGAGACCAGAGAAATCCATATGGGCCTCCCGAGTCCTCACCCTGCACCCAGGGACACCAGAAATATCCCCAGCCATAGAGGTGGACCCACTCATAGACACAGTACACACTTATTGAGCGCTCACTGTTGGCCAGGCCTCACTCTAAGCGTTTGACACATATTTACTTGTGTCATCCTCAGAGTTGTCCAATGACAGAGGTATCACCCTGTTATTTTGTTTGTTGTGTGACAGTGACAGAGACAGAGACACAGGGACAGATAGGGACAGACAGACAGGATGGGAGAGAGATGAGAAGCATCAATTCTTTGTTGCGGTTCCTTAGCTATTTATTGATTGCTTTTTCATATGTACCTTGACTGGGGGGCTACAGCAGATCGAGTGACCCCTTGCTCGAGCCAGCGACCTTGGGCTCAAGCTGGTGAGCCTTGCTCAAACCAGATGAACATGCATTCAAGCTGGTGACCTTGGGGTTTTGAACCGGGGTCCTCCTCATCCCAGTCCAACACTCTAGCCACTGCGCCACTGCCTGGTCAGATGATATCACCCTGTTTCATAGGGAAGGAAACTGAGGCCCATGAGGCAAAGCAACTCACTCAGGGTCACACAATAGTACATGTCAGAGCCAGCATTTGAACCCAAGGCAATGTGGTGTCTGCTTTTAACCACTAGGCTGGACCTCCTCTCACTGATGAGTCAAAGACACACTCCCAACTGCAGGGAGAACAGATGACCCCACCCCGACCAGGAGACACAGTGACAGCCTTGTCTAAGGATCCCAAGAAACCAAGGCTAGAGGCAGATGTAGCTACTGGGGGAAACCTGGGCTCCCCAAGTAAGAGGCTGGATCTAGTGCTCCAGCTCCCCACCCCAGTGCTCACACAGCCCCACATCCAGCGTGGCGTTCTGTAGGAACCATAAAGGTTGTACGAGCCCGATTGTGTGTATGTGTGTATGTGTGTGTTTGTTCCTCCAGCTGGAGTTCCCTGGAAGTGGGTGGCCCTGTGGAATGTAGGCATTGGAGCGCTCCCCCTGATTGGGTGCAGGGTCTGCAGCGGACGAGGGCAGCCTGGCTTTGGGTGTCTGGAACCAGGGCCTTAGCAGATGGGCCCGTCTGGCACAGACGCAGGGACATGTGGCGCTGTCAGGGTTGCCTCCAAATGCTCCCTGGAGCGCAGGGTGGGGGTTGGCTGGCGGGCCCTCTCAGCCCTCTTCCTGCCTCAGGAAGGTAGGCTCCAGGTGAGGGAAGCAAGAGGAGGAGACCTGAGGAAACAGATGAGCCAGCTGGGCGTGGGAACCCATGACCTCTGACCCCACAGGCCAGCACAGAGAAGTGGGAACAGGCCAGGCAGGCAGCTCCCAAGGCCCTGCTCCAAGGGCTTGGGATGGAGTGGGGGGATCATGAGTGGCCCATGGAGGAGGGGTGTGCTCTCCCCCTCCCTCCAGGGTTCTGTGCCAAACCTCAGGCAGCGTCTGAGTGGGTAGCTCAGCCTTGGCACCACGGGTACCCCTCTCTCTGGCAGGCATATGAGACGCCTGCTTCTACTCCCTTTCAGCTGTGCCCACCTCCTGCCAGCTGGGGAGCCAGCTGGGAACCTTGGTGCCAGGGGGGCCGCCGGCATCCCTGCCCCCTCTTGGGCAGTGCCAACCGGCCCCCACCCCCACTCCCCAGGCCCATTAATGGGTGGGTAATGAGTGCTGGGGAAGCGGGGGAGGGGTGAGGATGCAGGTGCCACAGGCGCTGGCACAGGGGCTGCTAATCAGGTTTGCCGATGCCATCTGTCACTGCGCGAGCATCTGGGGCTCAAGGTGACCCTGTCACCCTCAGTTACAATTATGAGTTTGGCATCTGTATTAAAGCCTGCCAGCCGACTAGGAAGGGGAGGGATAGGGTGGGCACAGGGGTGCATGGCAAGCCCTGTCCTGGGGGTCTGGTTCCCAGGGGCTTTGTGGCTGCCAAGGCAGCTTCTCTCTGCTTAGGGGAGTTTGTGTATGTTTGTGTGTGTGTATATATGTGCACCAGCCTGCACAGTTTGGTGAGCATGTCTGAGTACTGGGTTGGGAGTCTGTGTGTTTGTGTGTTTCTGAGTGTGGTAGCTATGTGTCCAACTTTGGTGAGATGTTTGGAGGTGGGGACAGCGTTGAGATCGTGTAGGTACATGGATGAGTGTGTGTATGTGTGCTGGGAGAGGAGTAAATTGTGGGGCCAGGGGTCTTTGGGTGATGGTGTGTGTAGTGTGTGTGTGTGCCCATCTGAGACTGTATTGGTGCTGTCCATCTCATGGTCACAGGCTATATGTTTGGGCATGTGGGTCTGTGTGTAAGATTCTGTTGAAGTATGTGTGTGCATGTGTGTAAACACATGGGGGCAGCAGCTAGGAGAGGCTGTGTGTGGTCACTGCAGGGGTCCTCTCCTGCCCCTTTAGATGGTTTCTGCCTCACCCATCCTGCTGCCCTGTTCTAATCTGAGGGCTTAGGAAAGGCAGGGGGATGGCTCTGAGGAGCACTCTAGGGTCCGGGTTCTTGGATCTGGATTCTGAGTCCTCAATTCTAGATACTTAGGACATGATCTATACTTTTGGGTTCTTGACTCTGGGTACTTGGACCTGAATTTTATTTTATTTTTAATTTTTTAATTGATTTTAGAGAGACAAGAAAGGAGAGAGAAAGAGAAACATCAATTTTTTTGTTCCATTTATTTACGCATTCATTGGTTGATTATTGTATGTGCCCTGACCAGGGATGGAACCCACAACTTGAGCATATCTAGACAATGCTCTAACCAACTGAGATATCAGGGCTGGACCTGGATTTTATTATTTTATTTATTTTTGACAGAAACAGAGAGAGTCAGAGAAAGGGACAGATAGGGACAGACAGACAGAAAGGGAGAGAGATGAAAAGCATCAATTCTTCATTGTGGCACCTTAGTTGTTCATTGATTGCTTTCTCATTTGTGCCTTGACCGGGGGGCTACAGCAGAGCAAGTGACTCCTTGCTCAAGTCAGCGACCTTGAACTCAAGACAGCAACCTTGGGCTTCAAGCCAGCGACCATAGGGTCATGTCTATGATCCAACATTCAAGCGCTTAAGCCAACGACCCTGCGCTCAAGCTGGTGAGCCTGTGCTCAAGCCGGTGACCTTGGGGTTTTGAAACTGGGTCCTCCGCATCCCAGTCTGATGCTCTATCCACTGCATCACTGCCTGGTCAGGTTGGACCTGGATTTTAGATTCTAGGTCCTCAGTTCTCGGATCTGGATTGTAGATCTTGGTATCTGGGAATCTAGGTTGATTCTGGGATCTGGATTCCAGGCACTGAATTCTGACTTTGGGTTCTGTCTTCCAAACCCTGGCTTGTGGTCTCTGGGTTCTGGATGCTGAGTCTGGTCCTGTCCTCTCTGCCCTTATGTTTGTGTTGGGCCACTGGGCTGCCCTCGACCCCACACTCTGACCTGGTGGGTGCAGAGACCACACATGGCCACCAGGGGACACCCTTGGTCCAGATTTGGGCCCAGAAGACTCAGACATGGAGGAGTAGGGGACAACTCTGGCCTGGCTTGATCCAGTCCTTTGAGGGGAAAGAGGTGAGGCTTCACTTCCCACCCTACCCTTTCCCATCTGGGCTGGTGACTGATATCTGTCAAACACGGAGAACTGCGCCCAGCATCCCCACAGAGCCCCCAAGTTGGGTCTGGGGCCTGGGCGCCAAGTTGTTGGGTCAAAAGCAGAGTGTAAAAAACCCATGTGTTGACTGACCAGGTGGTGGCGCAGTGAATAGAGCGTCCGACTGGGACGTGGAGGACCCAGGTTCGAGACTCCGAGGTTGCCAGCTTGAGCGCAGGGGCCCATCTGACTTGAGCAAAAGCTCGCCAGCTTGGACCCAAGGTTGATGGCTTGAGCAAGGGGTTGCTCGGCCTACTGAAGGCCCCGCGGTCAAGGCATATATGAGAAAGCAATCAATGAACAACTAAGGTGTCGCAACGGCAACGAAAAATTAATGATTGATGCCTCTCATCTCTCTCCGTTCCTGTCTGTCTGTCCCTATCTATCCCTCTCTCTGACTCTCTCTCTGTCCCTGTAAAAAAAATAAAAATAAAAAAAGTTAAAATAAACCCACAAAAAACCATGTGTCATAGGACAGTGTCAATGAGTGTGTAGGTGTGAGAGTGCATCATGTGTCTGGGGTGGCCACATATGGCAGTGTTGTGTGGTGTGTGGGCTCATGTGGTGTGTGGCCATGTGACTGGGACCATGTGTCTGGCAGGGTCCTCTTGAAACAGTGTATCTATAGGACCATAACTATAACTGTGTCACTCTGGTGTGGGGTAGGAGTCCCTGTTATATGGGTGTGTCTGACTGTCTGACCATGACTGTGTCACTGGGTGTTTGTGGGTGTATCTGTAGGTGTCACTGGATCCATGAGGGTGTCTTGGTGTGTCTGGGGCAGAGTTTTCAAGGCTAGTTCCCTATGTTGCCGGTGTCTTGTCAGTGGGTGTGTGAAGTTGTGTAGGAAAATGCTGTGCCCTCTAAGAGTGTCAAACTGGGGGAGACATGTTTTCTAAAGGGAGTGGAGGAAGGACTGGGTGGGTGGGACCAGAGACCCTCAGAGCACTCATTCCATTCCCTTCCTGGTAAATCTGACCCTCCCTCTAGCTAGGTAGCTGACTTTGTTTGGGGGTCCTGGTTCTTTGCCTAGTTCCGTTGCCAGGCACAGCACAGGGCACAGTGGGTTCCCTACTTGTTGGCTGGCTGGCTGTTCCTGCCCTGTCTCCCACCCCAGCCCTTCATCTCAACCCTGGGTTCTGCCTCTCCTTGGTTCTGTCCCTGTGTCTGTCCCTCCCCATTGGTGCATTTCTCTCTATCTCGCAGATCTCTCCCACCCCTTGTCTCTTCCGTCTCTGTCTCTCCCTTTTGGCTACTAAACAGCTGTCTCTCTCTCCCCATCCCTTGTCTCTCCCTTTCTTATTTCTCTCCATCTTTGTCTCTCCCCATCTCTGTCTCTTCCATCTCTGCTGGCCCGAGTAGGTCCGGGTGGGTCTAGGACAGCCGGCCCGGGCGCCGGGCGCTGCGGCGAACAATGCCCTATTCACGCGGCTCTCTGGTGCCATGGCAACGCTCCCGCCCCGCCCTCCCCGCCTTCCCCGCCCGGACTGCGCGTGCCTAGAGGATACCATGGTTACGTCAGGCGCGTGCCCGCCCCACCCGTCACCTCCCTGCACACTTTTGGAGGGGCCAGGCCGGCAGGGGGCGCCCGGCCGCAGCCTCTGCCCTGAGTCAGGAGGGGCATCCTTCAAGGGGCCTTCAGCCACTCAGTACCTCAGTTTCTCCTTCTGTAAACTGTCAGGGGTGAGCAGAACGAGATCGGGGTGTGTGTGTGTGTGTGTGTGTGTGTGTGTGTGTGTGTGCGCGCGCTTGTGTGTGTGTCAGTGGGACTGTGTGCGAATTTGTGGGTCAGTGTTTGCATGTGTGTGGGTGTTTTATGAAAAGTAGCTGGTTCTAGTTTAGGGGTCACTGTATGCCCGTGTATTTGGAAATGTGTGTGTGTGTATTTTCATGCCTATGTGTAATGGTGTTTAATGGTGTCTGTAGTTTGGGTATGATGGTGTATGTTTGTTTGTGGTCATATGCCCTGGTGTTTGTGTGCTCCTGTGTTTGCATGCCTAAGATTTGTGTTTGCATGGCTGAGGGGGGGGTGTAAGAGAGACAGAGAGAGATGGGGGTATCTGTGGTTTGGGTGTGATTATGTATTTGTGATTGTGAGTTCATTTGACTGTGTTAGCATGCCTGGTGTGTGTGTGTGATGGTGGATGGCTGTGTTTCTGGGTGTGGTTGTAAGTTTTTGTAACTGTTGTTTGTGTGTCAGCGGGGGTTTTGTGTTCATAAACTCGTGTGTGCTTATGTGTGGAGCTGGGAGTTGGTTCTGGGGACTGCTGGGACCTGGCTGAGCCCCCCTCACTTGAGGGCCTCCTGGCACAGAAGGGGGTACCCAGCTGTCTGGGACCTCCAAATCCCTACAGGTTCAGGAGAGCCCCATGTGATGAATATTCATGAAGTGGGGGCTGGCACCCACTGCTGACAGCTGCACATCCATTAGCCCCCCTCCCTGCTCTTCGTGCAGCAGGGAAGGGGGTGACAGCATGGGCCTGTTCCTGTTTCTACAACTAGGGGGCTGAGGGTATCTTAGTGACTGTCATGGGGGCAATGTTAGAATGCCTGGCTGCCTGTTGGGACAGCTAAGGGGCTGTCTCAATGTTGTGACAGGCACTGAAGGGAATGCCTGTTGTGTGACAGGATGTAGTTGTAATGGTGGTGTGGTTGTCACCTTTTGTTTCCTTATAGCTCTGTCCAGGGACTATGGGCGTGTGTGGCAGTGTGAGATGTGTATCTGTCACCTGCAACAGTGATGGCCTAAGCCTGCGTCATCAGAGTATCTTTGAGCAGTTCTATAGTGAACCTGCTGGCTGTCTGCTCTGTGACACCATGACAGTAGGGGTGTGTTGGGTGACTGCTTTGGTTCAAACATTGATCTAGGGACAGCTGTTTGCCACACCATGGGGATGAAGTGACCACATCTGCTTCCCGTCTTGTGACTGAGTGGGGTGGTAACTCTGTATGGCCACATGGCTAGCACAACTGTAGAGATACTGGCCAGAGTATATCGGTATGCCTCTGCTGGCCATTGTGACACTGATGCAGTGTGAGGGTCAGCGTGTCAAACTAACTACAAAGATGTGTGAGACCATGTGGCTGAAGGTGTGTGTGACTCTGGTCACACACACCTTTGAGGGTGTGACAGTATTTCTGAGTGTAACATCATGGCTGATGGTATAACACTGTCACTGATTGAAGCTGTAAGTGTGGTTCTCTGTGTGGTTGAAGGTGTGACAGCATGGCTGTGTATGTATGACAGTGTCGTTGTATGTGACAGTGTGACTGAAGATGAGACAGGGTGGTTGTGTGCATGGCTGTGTGACCAATAGTGAGACAATGACACTTGTGTGTGAAAGTAAGTGCGTGTGCTGACATGAGCCAAGAGGTTATGACTGCCTCTCACCAACCCCAGGCTGCACAGGAGTCCAGCTACATTCTCACGCACAATGACACTGTCACATCTTCAGCCACTGCCACATACAGCTAGGCTGTCATGCTTTCATGCTGTAGTGAGGGCCCTTATGGCATGGGATTGGCAGCTGCCCATCTTGGGGATGTACTGGGCCTAGGGAAACCTGGGGATCCAATACCAGTGGGGGCAGGACCTTGCCCCTCTGTCTTCCCTGGGGAGCTTGGGTTTGGGAATTGGCCTCCAGATGTAGTGGGGATGGGGGTGGGGAGGGCTACTCTGGGCTGAGGGACTATAGCCTGAGCCCTGGCATGTAGTTGGGTGGCCCCTGAGGCTTGACTAGGGACATGGTGCATCTAGCTCACCCTCAGCCATCCTCTCTGGTGGCAGCTTACAGAGGCTCCATTCAGGAGCCAGGGCCAGGTTTCCAGGGTGGGTGGGGTGGGTCTCCTGCTTACTGCAAATGAAACATTTCCCCAACTCCTTCCCTTTGCCTCCAGATCAGCGCCAACCACCAGAGACCTTCCTGCCCTCCTGTCCTCTATTCTAGCCAGGGTGTGCCTCTTGCATGTGAGAGTGTGTACCTGTGGGAGCTTGTGTGCAGCTGTGAGCTGGCCTGTGTGTCCTCATTTGTTGTTTGGGAATGCTTGCATGAATGTCATGTGACCAATTGTCCGTGTGTGACTGTGACCATGAGTGATCTTGTGTGTCCATGTGTATGTATATTATCTGTATAATTTTGCATGACTTTCTGCCACATCTATGGATGATTTTGAGAGCATGTATGTGACCCAATGTGCTTGTACTGTAACATTTTGTGTCTCTATGTGACTGTGTGACCTTGTGTATATCTGTTTAACTAGTCTCAGTGTTTGATTCTGGGAGTCCATGTAACTGTGTCTGGGTGTGTCTTTGCAAATCAGTGTATATCTGAGTCTCTGGGGGGGCCTATGTGATGGTGAGGGTCTTAGTGTGTGACTGTGTGCTATTATTGGTATCACTCTATGGGTAACCCTGGGAAGGTCTGTGCAGCTTTGTGTGTGTGTGCGTGCTATTCTGGAATTATGTGTGATGGCATCTTTGTGTGATCCTGAGTCTTTGCGTGATTAGGGCATTTTATATGACCCCCTCCCCCGCAGAGGAGGAGGAGGGTCTGTATGTGAGTCTGAGTACAACTGTGTGTATCTTTGTGATTTTGTGTGTGTGTGACAAGGTCTGGGGTGGTCAGATGGGTGTGCCTTGGGAGTGGGGACTATGACTGCTCTGGCTCAGATCCTACTAGGGGCTCCCAGCCTGGAGTTGGGGCAGTGAGAATGAGGCTAGGACCCCAGACCTAGGGCACAGACCATGCCCACTAGTCTGGTCAGGGAGGCATTGGGCCTCCTTGTGGAGTGGGGATCAGCAGTTTTGCCAGGAAGTTCTAGAGCAACCATCTTTCCATCACCACCCCCCACTCGGCAGTTCCCACAGCCTGGCTCTTCACTTATCCTGCGTGCTAGATGTTTGCCACAGTTCCCAAGATGCCTGGCCCCCAACTTCAGTGGCCCAGGACATGGCTACCGGAGTCCAGATGTTTCAGTGTCGTCCCCCCCCCCACAGCATCCTGGCTAGGTAATGCCACAGACCTGGTTCTCACTCTTCCCTTGTCCTCCTTCCCCTACACACCTGCATTGGAAGAACACACCTGCTGCCAGCCGCAGCCAGGTAGTTAGCCCTGCATGGAGGAATGTGGTAGATTTCAGCTATGGTATCCCAGCTGTGCCCAGTACCCAGGAAATGCCCCTCCCCCATGATTTCTCAAGGGCCAGGTGTGCTCTAAGACCTGGGCTCTGGGGGGGAGGAGATAGGGGGACATGGGTATCCTCCAGAGCAGCCTCCTGCCTCCCCATAAAAATTCTCCCCAATGGCAGCTGTGGAGGGGGAGCAAAGCAGATGTGTGTGGGGGGTTATAGAGGGGAGTCTGAGTGTACGGAGAGAATTCTAAGTACAGATATGTGCGTGAACATGGGCAGCTGTTTTGTGTGAATATGGATGGGTGTGGCACAAGTGTTTGAGGAAGTGTGTGTGCGTGCATACAGGGAGGGTATTGTGGTGTGAAGCTAGATGTGAAAGAAAGGATGGGCGTTGTGTATGAATAGAAGGATAGTTGTCTTGTATGTGTGTATGGATGATGTATGTGTTTGTGTGTGTGTGTCTGAATAGAAGGATAGGTGTTGTATTTGTGTCTGGATGTCGTGTGTGTGATTCTCAAGGAAGAATGAGTGTTGTGTGTTTCTGTCTGTTGGAATAGAAGATGGATGTCTTGTGTGTGTATGGATGCTGTGTGTGTGTGTGTGTCTGAGTGTGTGTGTGAGAGGAAGGATGGGTGTCCTGTGTGTGTGTGTGTGTGTGTGTGAATGGAAGGATCAGTGTCATGTGTGTCTATGAATACAAGGTTGAATATTGTGGTATGAGTGTGTATGTGAATGAATGAAGGATTGTGTGTGTGTGCAAGTGGAAGTGTGGTGTGAGTGTGTGTGAAGTGGAAATGTGATGAGGGTTCAAGCAGAGCCCAGGATTGGAACCAGATGCAGGATTGGGAAGGTGACAAAGGGGTGGGAAGGCCGCAGCCCCAGGGTCTGGCACAGCTGGTGGACAGGGCTGGGAGGACAGGCAGGCAGGTGAGAGGTGAGGCTAGGACTGGGCCCAAGGTGGGGGGCTTCAGATCCACATGCCCCCTTTGTAGCTGTTTGCAGAGAGCCAAGGAGGGTCCACCTGGCTTGGTATCCCTCACCTACATCAAAGTCTTAGACACCCCAAACCCCTCCACCATTTCTTTCCCCTCCCCAGACTTTTCCTACTGCTCCTGCCTCAAGACCCCTACCGGCCCTACTACTCCAGTGTCCCCTTCACACAGACCCCATCACCATCTCACACCTCTCTTTCTGCTTCTTCCCTTAGCCATCCAAGGTCCCCTTTGGGCTCTCCAAACCCCTCTGGGCCTACATATCCCCAGCACCTTTGGCCAGACATTCCAGCCTGTCTTGGGTCTCTTCAAAGGCCCCCAGACCCTTTTACACCCATCCCCCACCTTTCCCCTCTCCTTTCCAGTCTGCCGCCTTGTCCTTCTCCTGAGACATCCAGGTTTCCATCCCCTCTTAATCCCCAGATCCCTTTCCTGTCCCCTTCCCTCAGCCTCTGACAGTCTCTAGTCCCCTCCCTGTACCCCTCCCGCATCCCCCACGTAACCCCGCCCCTTTCCAGAGGCACCCCTCTCCGACTCCTCCCCTTTGCCCCTCCCCCTTGCCCTCCTCCTGCATCGGCCGCAGCAGCAGCGGTGGCCCTGAAACTTTAAACGGTGTTAAAAGTTTCTGTTTACGAGAAGCCCTTGAATTTTTAAGGACGTATCGATTCCCTCCGCCAAGGCCTTGCATCAGCGACGCAGGCGGGAGGCCGGGTTGGACCGCGGGATCCCGGGAAAGAGTCCCCCAAACACGCAGAATGACAGACACACACTACCCAAACATATCCTCAGGCACACAGAGACCCCCTTCCTGACACACGCGTTTGCACACATACTTAGTCACACAAATGGACACAGCCTGTAGAATGCGGACAACATCCTTTTCAAAGACACAAGCCCTTCCCTCCCTGACACACATGCACCTGTGCACACACACATCTTCATCACTGCCTCAGACCCACAGGGATCACCCACAGAGAGAAACACTTCCAGTGACCCATGAATACTTTCTGCCACACAGTCCCTGAATGCATACAGACACACTGGGACCCTCACACACTTAACTTGCCCCCCTTGGCCACATACACTCCCAGACACACAGAGAGACCAACATCCCTGCCACACATACACAGGTTTGTCGTGCACACTGCCACCTTTGGACAGAAAGACCCTGAGAGCTGATGCACACACATCAGCTTGAAGCATACATGCTCAGCCAGGTGCCCCATCACCAGTACTTCCTTTCAAACCCAGACCCTGTCTACACTTCCACTAGAATATTAGCCTTCCAGGTGCAGGTCTTTTGTCTTGGTCTCCACTATGACCCCAATGCTTGGCACAGGACCTGGCAGATGCTCACCCTCTGTGATTCACAGACACCTCCCAGGCACACAGCCAGACCCACATCACCACTACACAGCATTGGTCCACACAAAGGGACTCTTGGATGTCCACTGACTGGCATTTCTTTTCCCCCAGAGGACACCCAGACCCACCCATACACCTGAGGGCACAACTACAGCCACCCTGCTTCAATGGTCTCATGTGTCCAGGAGCACTCCCCCTCAGGGACATTTTTACACACACAAACACACTCACATGTATGCACCCACACACACCTGGGCACCAACACCCCTCTGAGAGACAATGCATAGCTAAGCATTGCCACAGCTTCTTGGCCCAGGAGGGCAAGAAGGTGCTGGCTGCACCTGGCAGCAGGAGGGAGCTTTGTCTCAGCAGGAGTTGCCTGGGGGCTGTGGCACCACATCCCCGCCCACTATGGGGGTCACCCAAGGGCTCTCCCTGCCCCCATGCCAGGGCCCCCAGCACCATCTCTCCTTCAGGTCCTTTCTGCTCTGAAAATGGGGGTATAGGTGCCTGCATGAAGGACTGGAGCCTCACCAAGTGTGTGTGTGCATGTGCCGGAGGCCAGCATGCCCTTTTATGTCCCTGTGGGCTGGGCTGTGCAGCCCCTGCTAGATCTGTGTATGTCCATGATCAGAGCCAAGGATGAGTGTGTGTACCGTGTGTGTGTGTGTGTGTGGGAGGAGACTGGGTACATGTGCGTGGTGCCTGTGTGCATGGCTGGGTGATTCTTTGAAGGGCATTGCCTGTTGACTGGGTATCGAGTGTTGGTCAGTGTGTCCCAAGCCCAGGGTATATCTAGGCATCAGGTGTGTGGTGTATGTGTATTGTTGTGACTGCCAATGTCACTTTGTATCAGTGACACCTTGCATCTTTGTATTAGGGTCAGTGAATTCCTGGTGTTGTTTGGCATGTATGTCCAGGTGTCTGATAGTGTGTATGTGTGTGTGATGGCATGTTAGTGCATCTTCTCTTTATCAGTGTCATTCTGTATGCCTGAGTGTGTCCTTTGTATTGCCACAACTACCAAGATATTTTGGTGTGGCTTTGTCTTTGTGTTGTGTGTGTCCATTTGTAAGAGCTGAATGTCTGGAGCATGTCAAGGTATGGTGTGTGATCATGTCTGTGTCAGTGTGTCTGCGTGAGTCTGTACACGTCAGCTGGCCCTGATGTGTGTAGGTCTCAGTGTGTGTTTGTGTGAAGCCCATGTTGGCGTGTATCTGTCTGTATCTGGGTGTCTAAACATGGTTCCTTATTGGAATTTGTGTGTGCCGGTATAATCATGTGATGGGAGGGCCTATGTGCACGTCAGTGTGTGGGTCATGGGTAAGTTTCCTAATCTTGGTGTGTGTGGGTGTGAGTGCGTGTGTGCATTGTGTGCCTGGGCATGTGTCCATGCTGTGTGTGTGTGCAGGTATCTGCGTGTGCTTTGTTGTCAGAACATGAAACGTGTGGCAATGCGTTCTGTACGTGACATGTGTGGTGGGGTCCGAGCCCCCCTGTGTGTCAGCGTAGGAAAGCAGCACGTGTCGGGGTGGCCGTGACGGTGTGTGCCCCCGCGAGCGCGTGTGTGCGTGTGTGTGTGTGTGTGTGTGTGTGTATGTGTGTGCGCGCGCGCGCGCCGGCCGCCGCTCCCCGCCTGCCCGCCCCTCCCCGCGCCCCTCCTCCCGCCCGCCCGCTCCCTCTCCCCGGAGTGCGCCGCTTCCAAACTTTGTCTAAACTTTCACTTTCACAGCGCGGCGGCGGCGGTGGCGGCGGCGGGCGAGGGTGGCCGGCCGAGCGGCGGCGGCATGGAGTAGACGCGCGGCGGCGGCAGCGGCGGCGGCGAACGCGAGAGGCAGCGGCGAGCGCGGCGGCGGCGGCGGCCCCGGAGCCGGCGGGGCCGAGCCTGCAAGCGGCAAGCGCGGGGCCGCGGGTCGGGCGGGCGCCGCGCGGCGGAGGCCGGAGGAGCCGAGCCGGAGCCCGAGCGCGGCCGCCGCCTGCCGGGCCTCCCCTCGCCGCGGCCGGCCGCCGCGCTTTCGCCCGGGCACCCAGCTATGTACTCCCCGTACTGCCTCACCCAGGTACCGGCCGCCGCCCCGCGCGACCGGGGAGGGAAGCGGGCGCAGGAGGCAGGCCGACGGCGCGGGCGGGCGGGCGGGCAAAGGGGGCGCGCGGCGGCCGGGGGAGTGAGCCTGCGGGCGGCCGAGGGGTGCAAACCGCGCTGCGGGGAGTCCAGGCATGCGTGCGGGCGCCACCGTGCGCGTGCGACCCTGGCCACTGGCAGACCCCTATTGGGGTCTCCGGGGATGACCGACTGCGTGCGTGGCGATGCCCCGGAGCGGGAGTGCGTGTGAATGTGTATGTGCGTGCGCGCGCTTGGCTGGGGTTCAGTGGGCAACGGGACTCCCGCCGACCTGTGGGCCACTGTGGCGGCACCCGAACAGCGTGGCTCTGGCAGTGTTTGCGAGGGTGAAATAGTGGCAAGGGGTGGTCCGGAGGGCGCAGAGCGGTGACTGGGTTCGGTGGCGCTCCCAGGGGCAGGCGCAGCGTTTCCCTGGGGTGGCAGCGGCCAGCGTGCGTGGCAGCGGCCCCTGTGTGCGGCTGGGGTGCCTGGGGCGGGCCGAGAGGCCCGGGCGTCTCCCCAAAGTCTTTGTTCAGGCCTCACATGGGAGCGGGGCTAAGAAAATGGCGGGGCTCCCAAATTTCGGAGGGGCAAGGGAGGGAAGAGGAGGGGAGGGAGGTATGGGCCGGTTGCCAGTCGGGGCCGCGCCTCTCCACCGACCCTGGATGTCGCCGCGGGCCCCCCTCCAAACTTTCCTCGGCGCAAACTTTTCGGCCCCGGATTCTCCGGCTGTCGCCCGGTGGACCAGTAGGGCCAAGAAAATACCGCCCCAACGCTCTGGGGCGGGAGGACAGGAGGCAGCGGTGGATGCCGCCGACAGTGCTGCGACCACGCCGTCGGGCCAACCGCGAGCAAAACAGCGCCGACCTTGGCGCGCTGCAGAGTGCGTCCCGCCTCCAGCGAAGTTCCCTGAGCAGCGGTCTGCGGAGGCAAAGGCTCTCGGGATGCCTGCCCTGCTACCCCACCCTCCCCAGGCAGTGGCCCCAGGCTTGGAGAAGGCACAGGAGCTGACCAGAGTCCCGCAGCGGCCTTGGCATCTCTGTCTGCAGGGTCAGGCCTGGGTTGGCAACACAGATTCTGCAGAGGGGACACCTAAGGACTACCCAGCAGTGCCTACCAGCAGGACCTGCATGTGTGGGGAATCTCTAGGCCAGGCTTGGTGTCTTAATTGTCTCTTCTGCCAGTCTGAGCTTTGCCAGCAGTGTGCTCACAACTGGGAGTGGGAGTCCACTGAATATGGCTGCTAGGTGGGTTTGGTGTGTGGCAAGGGGCAAGAGGGTACGTCTGGGATGAGTGTCAGCCATAGTCATACCACTCTTGTATCAACAGATATAAGTGTGTGTGTGTGCACTCGCATGTGTGTGTGAGTCGATCTTGGGGTCTGCATGTGGTTCTTGTGGGTTGGCCATGGGCATGCCTGTGTGGTATGGATGTGGGGGGGGGCAGGGAGCGAGTGGATCACCCCATCTCGGACTTTCGCCCCACGGTCCTGCCCACGTAACTGGGTCTGAGCGGTGGCTACCTTTGGGGCTGTGGTTGGAAGGCCTGTATATCTGGTGTTTAGGGCTTAGTGGAACCAAGACCCCACGCCCAAGCAGCCCTTTGCCCACCTGCTGCCAGCCTAGCTCTCTGACCTGCCCCCTGAAGCTTGGGTGAGATTCTGGGCCCTCAGATTTCATAGTAACCTGGTAAAAAAATGCTAGCCGATCTACTGTGACAAGATAGGAAGGGGCTAGGGTGGTCCCTAGACTCAGAGTGAGGTCCAGGGCATGACTCTGTGACACTCCAGAGGAAACAAGGGCTCTGCTCTATCACAGGCCTAGACTGTGAGTGTGCCAAGATGGCTGGGGGGCACAGCGGTCACAGTCTGGACAGGTGGCTGCTGTCCGCTGGTCAGCAGAGTCTGCCCCTCCGATAGCTACATCTCTTGGATCCAGAGTTTTTACAAAATTTTCTGCTTCCAGACTCCGTCTCTCTCTCCCTCCTTCCTTGTCTGTCTTTCTATATATTTGTCCCTGTCTCTTTCTGTCTCTCTCTGATTCTGGCCTCATCTCTGCTCCCTCCTACCCCCACAGCTCGGACTCTCCTCTCTCTCTCTAGCTTCCATTTCTCACTCTCCTTCTCTCCATTTTCTTTTTTTTTTTTTCAAACTAGAATTGGCTTCGATTTTAAAGTCAATAAATGATTGAGCAGGAACGAGCTTGGAGCAGCAGGGCCCTGGCGGGGAAAAGCACTGTGGACGAGGGGGAAGGGTGGGGGGGAAATCTCCTGGAAAAAGCATCAGTCGAAATACAGGGCAGCTGGGCAGGGCACTTGCTGGAGCTGCTAGAGCCCATTACATCTGCAGACCTGAGTCCTCATTGGAGGGGGGCAGATGTTTGGGACTCCCCCTCCAAATAAACCGAGACACACACCAGAATGTAGACCCACACCACCAAGATGGGATGTAAATGTCGTACTCACATTGATGTCCAGACACTTGACCATTATTAGCAAACCAATGGACACAGAAGACAATGGACCTGTGTTTCCTCTCCAACACACACACATAAACCCATACATATCCTTCACGATGGGATGCGTATATCGATGTCGGCTCATGGACATACGGCGACACCTCCCAGACACACAGATACAGGCTGAGTCACACGTGTGTTCACCCCCACACTTACTCACATAGACTCAAGGATGGACAGATGGATGGACGGACGGATGGATGGATGGATGGACATACACCTTTCCACAATGCTCTTGGCTCACTCAGGTGTGTGTGTACACATACGTGCACATAGCTTCAGACATGCACACTCGCCGACGTTCCCTGTAACGTGGCTACATGAGCAACAGAATGTTTATGCACCATGGTTTCTGTGAAGCCACAGTCCTTCCAGGAAAGGGGAATAGGCTGGGGTCTTCCTGATGTCCCTCCTCAGCTCTCTCCCTGCGCTACTGTGGCCACTTCTTTGTCCCCGTGAAGCTGTTGTTCCTGTGCCACACTCATAGAGTCTCCTTTCTATGGTACATTTTTTCTCTGGCTCTGGTCCGCCTGCTTCATGCCCGTGGCTGGGGTGGGAGATGTGTGCAGCATGAGACGGGATGGGGTAGACCACTCTTGGACCTGCGTTGGGCTCTGTGAGATGTTTTTTTTTTTAATTTTTAATTTCTTTTTATTTATTCATTTTAGAGAGGAGACACAGAGTGAGAGAGAGAGAGAGAGAGAAAGAGAGAAAGGGGGGAGGAGGAGCTGGAAGCATCAACTCCCATTTGTGCCTTGACCAGACCGGTGCAGGGTTTTGAACTGGCGACCTCAGTGTTCCCAGGTCGACACTTTATCCACTGCGCCACACAGGTCAGGCCTGTGAGATGTTTTGAGGCTCGGCCAAGCTCGAAGCCGAAGGCTCTGTTGGGTTAATGCAGGGGTCAGGGTGTTCCCCTCTTCCTGGGAGCTGGAGCCAGGGGTCCTGGCCCAGATAGGAATGTCTTGTGTAGCCTCAAGAGCTCCCAGATGGAAGGTGTGGGAGCAGAGGTTGAGAACTGGGCTTTACCATAAGAGTATAGAGGGTGACCTCCAGCTCTGTATCTTCTCATTCCTATGACCTGAAGCGCAAGAATTTCCTGATCTGTAAACTGGACAATAATAGTGCCTACCTTTGGGCTGTGATTAGGCAGGCATGTAGCATATACTCAAGGAACAGAAGGACTTGTGGTCATTTAGTTACCATCATTAGATCACCCCCAGGCCTTCCAAACTGAGGGAAGGCTGCTTCAGTGGGATGGAAGGCAGGGTTGAACACCTCTAAACAGAAATCCAAGTGAACTACCTGGAGAAGGATGCAAGAAAAGAATTTGGAAGGAGGGAGGCCAGCTCATGGACTAACAGTTTTCCCTTGGGTAGGTATGCCAAGCAAAGGGCAGCAGGGGTTTAAGGCAGGGATGGTGGGGAGAGGAGGGGGCAGGAAGAAAGAGACAGGCCTGTGGGGACCAGATGCATTTCTTGGGGGCTCTGGTTGCCTTTTTTCCTTTCCCTAATCTTGTCCCTGATCGCAACCAGTCCCACCATGGGTCTGGTTTCTGGGGCGTTGTGCTACAGTGTGCAGGAGTGGGTACATACACAAATGTGAAAGGGAAAAATGGGTCCCTTCAGGGACATCTACATGGCTCCAGAACTGTTTATGGCTCTGCATCTGGACCTTGTCACCTGGGTACCCCATGGGGACAGGATGCATATGTGGGGACACTGTCACAATTCAGTGGCTGTCGTGGGTGTGTGCAGGAATGGGCATGAAGTTGTGGCTGCAGCAAAATCCCCTGATGCTGTTTGACTACTGGCCTTCACATCCAAGTCACTGGGAGCCCAGCCTTTTATCTGCTTTGTCCCTATCCACTGCTCCAAGAGTGTGAAGAATTTGGGATCTTGCACTTTCCTCCAACTGGACCAAGAGAAGAGAGGTCCGGATGTCTGTGCTTCCCTCCGGCAGTGCTGAGGGGCTCCAGCTGGGTTGGGGGACAGAGGTATTATTTTCCTGACCCCAAAGCTCTGGATATGGAGGTGAAGGGGCCAGGGGGCTGGCTGTGAGTGATTACCTGGGTTCTCCCAGATCTGAGTGTGTTCATCGGCGTCTTGGCCTCAGAGCCACCATTTTCTCATGGATGGCCGTGTGGTTGAGCGTGTCTGTGTACGTCCGTTTTCAAGTGTCCCTGTGTCCATCACTGGGTGCTGCCTGTCTGAGGGTCACCCCAAGCTTCGTCTCTGTATATCTGGGTGACAAAGGTGTGTATCACTGTGCTTGTCAGGTGCCTGAGGTGGTCTTTGTGTCACGGTGCTACTGGGGCATGTCACTGTACAGCTCATTATATCCTTTGGGTGTCTGACCGTCACGGGAAGGTGTACATCCATGTGCCTTACCATGCGTGTCGACCTGTCTAGGTCGACCTGTGTGGCATATGTGTTGATGTATGTGCCTATAAGTAATGCCCCCATGACACTGTGCATCCTGAACTTGTCCCCGTGATCATCGATATATGTCTCACCACACGTGTCCTCTCCCTGGCCTCTCTCAGCCTCTCGGCATAGTGTAAAATGCCCACTGTGGCAGCCAGACCAGCGGCTGGGAGCATGCTGGCCTTTCCATGGCTTCCCATGAGGTTGGGCAGCCGTGGTGGCCCTGCTGTGGGCCCCGCCCGTGCCCCTGGCCCGGCATGGACAGAAGCCCGTTGTGTGGTGAGGTGTGGGTGTGTGTTTGAGCCGCCCACAGGCCTCCCTCTGTCTGCCCGGCATGCATTGATCTTGGCTTCTGCCTATGTCCGTCCTGGCCTGGCCAGCTGGGGAGTCCGGCTGTCCCCATGGGCCTGAGCCCACCACCCCCAGAGCCAGGCCTGCCCGGGGTCTCACACTCCAGGCTGTCTCTTCAATGCTCTGAGAGCATGGATTTGGAAACTGAGGCCCCCCCTCTTTCCCCCTCTCTCTTTCCTCCCTTTCTCTTTCCTCCCTCTCTCCTCCCCTCCTCCCACTCCCTCTCTCCCTCTCTCCCTCTCTCTCCTCCTGCCAAACGCGTCTTGGCTCTGTCTGAATATCTCTCCTCCTCGATTTTTGGCTCCAGCTCTGGGTGCGTTCACTAAAAGAAGAAGGGCTAGCTCCCCCTCTCCCTGCCCCTCCTTGCTGTCTCCCCCCCTTCTGAAGAGCCCCTCTGAGGGCGGGAGTGGTCCTGTGCAGGGACCTGGGCCCCCCCCCCAAGCGGGGTTGGCCAAGAGGGTACAGGCCTAGTGGGAGAGGGAAACTGGCCGGGGGACTGGGCCTGGCAGCCTGAGGGTGCAGTGGCCAGGGTGACTGTGCTGCCTGGCTGGGCAGGCAGGCAGGTGGGTGGGGAGGGGTCGGGGGCATGGAGCTGGGGTGTCTGGCTTCTGGTGGTGCTGGCAGGCCTCTGTGAGGCGCAGCTGTGCCCAGAACTCCGAGCTGCATTTGCCACCACTACCAATGTGGCTGCGCCAGCGGGGGAGGGGGAGGCAGGTGGCGGGCACTGCGGCTCTCCGTAGCCAATCAGAAGCCAAGGTTGCACTGGGGAGCTCTCCCCCCACTGGGCCTCACCCTGAAGGGAGCCAGGGGTGCTGGCCAGCAGCGGGTATGGGGCAGTATCATGGCCACTACCAAGGACCCTGCCTCCTTGGCTGACAGTTTGGTGCCAGTCTTCCTGGCACAGGTTGGGCAAAGGGCGGGGGTCAGTCCCCACCTGAATCAGAGAGAGCCAAGCTAGAGGCAGCTCAGAGGCACACCCCACTTCCTTGGCCTCAGGAGGCAGCAGGAGCTGGGGGTAGGGGCCAAATCATCCAGGAGGGTCTGTCCAAATACGGGCTTTGGTTAAATCACCTCGTGGGTTTATTTCAGGTCCATCTTATACTGAGTTGTACTCTGTCACTGGCACACAAGGGCACCAAGAACCACCGTGTCACACACAGACACAGCATACCCTCGCCCAACATACCTCTCAATTGGGCACACACAGACACAGGTGTCTCCACACAAAGATGCTGTCTTCACACACAGGCGCCTAGAGACACTGCTACCCCCGAACACATCGGTGCAGGAACACCCTTGTGGGCGCAGACCTGCAGGCATACGTGGTTACACAATGGCATTGTGAGACACACAGCAGAGACACACTGCTACTGCCAAACACACAGGAATGCACAGACCCGCCAACACTCAGTAAGAAGCTCACGGCATGAACGTGCAGTAATGCTGTCAGACCCCCGGAACACGCCAGAGTGCCGACCCACCCCACCACCATCAGACACCAGAGCCCGCGTGTGCATGCACACAGAAACTCAATGAAACACACACAGTTGGCAGTATCTGGAAACATTTTTAGTTGTCACACTTGGACAGAGGTTTGCCCACTGGCACCCTGTGGGTGGAGGCCAGGGATGCTGCCTAACACTCTATAGTGCACAGGATGCCCCACCACAGAGAATGATCCAGCCCCAACTGTCAGCAGTGCCAAAGTGGAGAAAGTCAGCCCTAATATATTGTCAGATAGATAGTAACACATTCAAGAGTACAGCTAGCTCCTGACACTCATTTTACACACACACCGAAGGCCAGCTGACACAGTGTCTCACATAGTCATGGTCACCAGGACCCAGATATTGTCAAATGCGGTTTCCCACTGCATGTCCCAGGTCCAGGCACAAATGATGTGGCATGTACACAACTCTATGTTGCCCCAGCGTACAGGGACGAGGGTCACACCCACACACACATTCATACCTGGGCCACACTTGACCTTACTTGGGAATGGTGCCTAAGAGATGAGACCTGTCCTCCTCACATGTCCCCTTTGCCTGCTGGCTCCCTCGCTGTCTCTGAGCAGCATATTCAACCACTCCATCTCTCTTGATGGAGTTTGAAGCTCTGAATCCCTGGGCTGGTTTGTCAAAGCCTGGGAGGCCACATGCCATGCTTCTTAGGACACTGCTGGCCTGGGCTCAGCGGTAGGCCCAGTGGCTGAGGGCCCCGCTCTTACTGTCCTGCTTCTGGCAGCCTTCGAAACAGTCTGGGGTGGAGGCGAGGCTAACTTCTGAGATTCTTGTCCTGCATAGGACTGTCTCACTAATTCTCTGGCCTCTGACTCTGGAGAAAGAGTGAAGAAAGACAGCTGGCAGAATCATACAGGGAGCAAAGCCTTTTGTAGAATAATTACATGAGCATTTATCCTAAAACTTAGCATGATGGTTAAAGTGTGCTGTTTGCTCACTGTGTCGCCCTCTGTGTGTATAGCCTTCCCATCTTGTCTCCCTGAGGCAGGTGTGGCAAGGGTTAGCTGTGCCCATGTGTGTGTGGCTGTATGTCTGACAGTATAATAGGGTAGGGTTTCTTCATTTTGGCACTGTTGACATTTGGGACATTTGCACATTATTAGGAGAGTGGGACCTCTGAACCCACTTCCTGGGTTTGAAACCTGGTTTTGCTTCTCTCTAGCTGTGTGACCTTGGGCAAGTCACTCACCCTTTCTGGGCCTTAGTTTATTCTCCCAAATTTCTGGTAAGAATTAAAGAAGTGCTTGATTTTATAGATGAAAAACAGCTCAGAGAAGAGGCACATGCTGCCAGGATCAAGGGCTAAGGAGTAGTGAAGCCTGCGTCCCTTCTCCAATCACCACCATCCCAATTCCTACCAATGGGAAAGAAACACAGTTTATTCTCTGGCCTTTACCAAATTTGGGAGTGGTTGTATATGCCCCTATTCACCCATTTGAAGCTTGCCCAACTTCAGCTCTTGAAACCTCCTTACCACTCTGAACTTCGGATCTTCTTCCATCCAGGACTTAAAATAATGGTGGTTGGTCATCTCATCCCCTCTGCACCCCCACTGGCCAGGCTTGCCCTCACCCCAGCAGGGCCCAACACCCTCTCCCACACCTTGCCAGGCACCTAGCCAGAGCCTGTGTACTGGGGGTGCAGCCGGGGGCCTGTGCATTCCTTCAGCAAATATTTACCAAGCACCTCCTGGGTGCCAGGCTCTGTTCTGGGCCCTGGGGGCTCGGCAGGGAGCAGATTCAGCCAAAGTGCCAGCCCTGACGGGAGAGCAGACAGTGAACCCAATAAACAAGAGATTGTCCAGTGCTCAAGACAGCAATAGATGTATGGGAGAGGATAGCAGGTAGGACCTGCAGAAATGCTAGGCAGCTGCAGTAGGAGAGGGACTCTGTGAAGCTGACTTCCAATCAACATTGCTCTGCCACAGCTCAAATGCAGACCCTTTTCCTTCTCAAAGGGGCAGTCTGGAGGTAAAGGGCATACATATGGCTTAGCATGGTTGCTCCACCATCTGCCTGGAACGCATAGCCTGTTTTTGCTGCAGCCCGAGGTCACCCATTATCTGTACTGTGGATAAAACCTATGCTGCCTGCCTAGGACTTGAACACAAGATGGCTGGGGCCTCTCCTTTGTAGAAACGGCCTCGATGGGCACTGGGCATTCTCAACCCTGCCATTCTGAGCTTGGGGGTGGGGCAGGGGCAGCTGGTAGCCCAGAGTGGCACTTCCACCTGGGCCCCTCAATTTAGCTCCCCCGG
Organism: Rhynchonycteris naso; assembly: GCA_037038555.1. Lineage (NCBI taxonomy): Eukaryota > Metazoa > Chordata > Mammalia > Chiroptera > Emballonuridae > Rhynchonycteris > Rhynchonycteris naso. The sequence continues at coordinate 24,058,070 of CM073003.1, forward strand.
GGCGGGCTGGTTTATTTTTACCAAAGCCCGTCACCCTGGCAGTGCCAGGCAGCACCATCTTTGTAGGGTCTTGGGGACCTGCCCACAGCTTGAGGAGACCTGGCTTTATCTGCTGGATCCCTGGTTCCCCTTGGACCCCCATCTTCCTTAACCTCCAAAGCTCCAGGAGTGAGGATTCTGAACTGGGACTGGTGGGGTCAGCACAGTCGGCTGACAACCACCATGCCCAGGCTGGTGGCATTTGGCTTGGCGCACTGCCTGCCCGCCACCCCCACCCCATGCCCAGGCAGAACTGAGCGGCTGCTGCTGCCAGTCTCCATTTTGAAGTTTGGGGTGGGGGTGGGGGAGTGTTGGGTGCCTCCTGGCCCCTGCCTACCTGTCCCATGCCACCTGGGACTTGTCTCTCATGCCTGCTTCCTGGAAAGGCCTGGACTGCTTTTCTACTGTTCCTTTGCAGCCTGGAGCTTGTTGATGATGCCTGCTTGGTTCTCATCTTCCTGCTCCTTTCTTTTCTCTCTCTCCTTCCCTGTAGTGGCTCACCATTTTGGCATTTCCTCCCCTTGCCCCATCCTCTAGGTGCCAGCTTCACACTCAAGCCATCCGCCATCATGGTTGCTGGCTCTCCAGCCTTCTCTGCTGCCTGGGAGTGAGCTTGGGGGCTAGGCATGTGGGCACCAAGGACTTCTGGGTGCTCATATGTGTGTCTGGAGGGGGACACATGTTCCAAGCCAGTTTGTGCCACCTGCCTGGAGGTTGGCATAGTGGGGCTTCAGAAGAGGGGTGAAAACGTGGGTCCTCCCATTTCTGATGGATTCTCAGGATCTGGTTTCAGCCTCTTGGCCACTGAGAGACCAGGGTGGGCGTTTCTGCCCCAGCCTAGAGCTTGGTCTTTCCACAGGGAGGCTACGTCTGTGGGTTGCCCCGATCTTTTCTCCCCCGAGTTCCCTGTGAGGCTTCAGGATTCCTGCTCCCCTCCGTAGAGCTAGGGTGGGAAACCAAGCTCCATGTCGGGCTCTTGTGCCCCTAGAGGGCCAGGGGACTTTGGAGGAACCGGTTTACTGCCCCCCCCCCCAGCCTGCTGCCCGTGTCTCTCTCGGCACTAAACAAAGTTTGCTAAGTAACTTCAAATGTTATTTGAGGACGGCCTGGCCTCAGCCCAAGACGGCCCTGTGGAAACTTGCTTTTCGCTGCCGAGGCTGCAAGTATCAAAGACACACTTTCGAGGGGGGGGTTGCTTTGACGCCTTTTCCCCCTCAGTGGCAGGGGCTGGCCCTGAACGGACACACAGACACACAGAGGCCCGCTTCAACAGAGGGACACACACATCATGCTGTGGCTTACACACCAGGCACACAACAGCTGTGGATGACAGCACATACCCAAACACACACAACACACATACACACCATGAGGAGGGCTCGGTTCCCAGGGTGCTGCCCCTGGCCCATGGGCCTTGGGATTTTTCCAGCCGGTGAGGTTTCTCAGAGTCTGGAGACCTATATTCTTAGGTATTCTGGGCATGAGTGGGTACTCAGTGGGTACTTCTCCCCCAGCCTCAGTTTCTTCAATTGTAGAAGTAAATGGTGGGCCTCAGTGGTGTGCAAAGTGGAATCCCACACTGATTAGAACAGTGATTTTTCAATTTTTTCATCTCAAGGCACATATAATTACTAAGATTCTGTGGCATACCAAAAAATATATTCTTTATTGATCTGACAGAAAAAATAGGTATGATTTTGATTCATTCACAATGTACGGCTGTTGTGTTGGTTGTTGTCATTTTTTTTTATTTGACAGTCTGAGGGAAAAGAGGTCAGTGCCACTGACTAAATAGTCAGGTGTTGCATGTTTTAAAAATTCTTGCGGTGGCCCTGGCTGGTTAGCTTAGTCAGAGCATTGTCCCAAATTGCCAAGGTTGCAGGTTCAATCCCCGATTGGGGCACATATGGGAAGCAACCAATGAATGCATAACTAAGTGGGACAACAAATGAATGCTTCTCTCTTTCTCTCTCCCCTCCTCTCCGTCTCTCTGAAAGCAATCAAAAACCTTTTTTTTTTTTGCGGCATACCGGTTGAAAATCACTGGATTAGGAGAATGCTGGGTTTCCTTGTCCCTCTGCCAGGATTGCCTTGAAGAGTCCCTGAAATTGCCCAGGGTCTGAGCATGGGGCCTGTACAGGTAGGGCTCCAGTGTCTGCTGGCATGGCTGTCAATCTTGACCTTATAAACCTGATGTACATCCACCTGGCCGGAGGCCCTGACCCCAAGCAGGTCTGGGTTCTCCAAAGAGCCCAGGGAAATGTCTGTTCTTCTCATCTTCTCCCTCATTTCTCTCCCGGCTTTTCTTGCTTTCCCCAAATCCCTCCTTTTTCTGGTCTCTCTAGCCCTGCCCAAGCCTGGAGCTCAGGGAAGGTATGGAAAACAGGCTCTTGGTGTGTTTCCCTCACCAAAGCCAGCCAGGCCTGGTTGCCATCATGCCTGGAGGTCACTGATGACCCTCCTGGGATCCCACAAACCCAGGCATGAAGCTGGGGTGGGCACCTGAGCTGACACAGCAGTGAAGGTGAGGCTTTATCATAGGACTGACCTGTCACCATGCAAAGTTTGTAAGTAGATGGAATTCCATTGAACATAATGGAAAGGCCAAAGCCCCAGGAAACACTGGACTGCACCCCAGTCTCCAAGAACCTCCCTGTCTCAGTGTCAGCCAGACCTCACGATGTAGGTTTGTGGGGGTCTCCATCCCCACCCCACACACCGCCTCATCTCCACTCACAGTCGGTACTCGCAACACCCCACCACCCGCAGTCTGTCATACAGTGACAGCCTGTCACAGGCACTGCTGCACACCGGCACAATCTGTCGTCCACGCACAGTCTCACACACAACCTGTCATACACACGCGCACACACACAGCGGCACAGGCGCACACACAGCCAGCCTCACACGATCACACCAAGCGTCACAGCTTGTCACAGCCATAGACGCCTCACAATAAAAATAACAGCTACCAACTCCAGAACAATTATGCCAGGGCAGCGGGCAGGCTCAAGAGACCTCCTGGAACCATCCCAATAGCGGCAGGTATGAGTAACCTGTTTTACAGATGAGGAAAGAGAGGCTGCAGGGTCAAGTGCCAAGGTCATAGTGCTAGAAATGGAGTAGCAGGAACTACTCAGCCAGGTCCCTAGGGGCAAGCAAGGCTCAAACAGGTCATCCTGCTTTTCAACCCATTCCTATCCACCCAAGACTTCCTCTCCTGGCCCTCCTAATGGGAATTCCCTTCCCATTCCCCAGACTGGGAAGACTGAGGTTCTAAGCAGCCCATCCAAAAATGTGGGAAGGAGCCTCATACTGTCTAATCTAGGCTGAAAAATTTGAGCCGTGCCCTCCACTCCAAGTGCTACTTGGCTCCTTGTAGCCCACAATGGTTGCAGCCAGCAGTCTTTTGAGTTTCCCTGTGTTGAAGCCCATTGGCTGCGGCCAGGGTCCTGAGAGGCTGAGAAGTTCTGGGTCTTTAAAAGCTCTATCCCTGTACTCATGGGGGGAGGGGAGTGACAGCCAGACAAGTCTTTAGTCCCAAGACTGGAGCCTCCAGCACCCTGCACGCCTATTCCCTAGGGCCTTCCACATTCCAGGGAGCTTCCTCCTCCTGTGTTGTCCACTTTCCCTCACTTTTTCCTTCTTTGTTCCAACCCCACCACCACCACCAACAACACACACACACACACGCACACGCACACGCACACGCGCGCCTGCTCCCTGGGGCTTCCCCCATTAGAGCTGCTAGGGCCAAAACCAACAGGACTCCAATGATATTCGCTGAGACCCCGCAGACGGCAGGCCCTGCCCCCTGGCTCACTCAGAGGCTAGATCCGGTCTCAGTCCAGCCATGACGGTGGCCTGGTCACATGTGGCCCCTCCTAGGGCACACGCAAGCATATGCGCACAGCTCTGCATAGTGGTCCCAATGGGCACTGGGGCGCATTTATGGCCATGCCTGACACCCCAGTGGGCCCTTGGGCACAGACAAGCATATAAGCATGTTCTTGTACAGCAGCTCGTGGCTTGGACAGGGGTCTCAAGCATGCCCTTGGCGGGTGCCCCAGACAAGAATCCCAGGAACCTCCAGCTTATATGCACACCCAGTCCTGACAGCCCAATGGGACTGGTGGGGAGCACACACGCCCATAAACAAGCCCTTGCCCTACATCAGATGGGGGTTGGAACACACGGGTATGCGCTCTCTTGCTTGCACTCATTTCAGGTTCAGAACACTGGTACTGCCCTATACCCCTGTGCGGGTATCAGACTCAGGTGGGTTGGTGAGCCTGCAGGAGCCTCCAGTGCCCACACATGTGGCTCCAGGCCCACATGGGCAAGCACCTCCCCAGCCTGCACATGCATGTGTTTCACGTGAGTCGCACACCTGCCAGGTCGCCTTGGGCTCCTGGCTCCAAAGCCATATTCAGGTTGTTGGGGAGGAGACTGGGAAGTGGAGGCCTGATTCTCACTGCCCCCATTTCTTTTAGAACACGGGTCTCCCCAAATGCCCCTGGAACACAGGTAGGGATCCCAGAGCTGCCCGGTAGCACCCCTGCATGTGCTATATTTATATTGGAAAAATGTAACTTAAGATATATTTACATTTATATGTAAGAACCCCCCGCCCATTCCCACTTCATTTCTGTTCTTGGATTTTTACCACCCCCATTCAGCTTTCTCCCAAATCTGCAAAACTCATTTCATCAAGCAAGGACTACAAGGGGCAAGGCGGAAGCTGCCTTTCCCCTTCTGACTATGGATGCTCCAAGTTCTTAAAGGCCAGGAACCCACCCCTCTGAAAGGCCGAGCCACAGTGCTGAGTCCCACTGCAGTACAAGAAACACAATTGTGGGGGTGGGTGCTGGCGAGGAGACTTGCTTTTTGGTGTGTGTTTGCTGTTGCTGCTTAAATTAATCCTGAGTGACGGCCTGCAATTCCTCAACACAAAGAGGCCATTTAATGATCCCCTTATAGTGTGAAACTTATATTTGCCCCCCTGATTCCAGCTTGGCAGTTCACGCTGAGCGCTACTAGCCACTCCTGGCCTTCCCCTCAGGTGCTCCCAGGCTGTGCAGGCTGGTTCCCTGTGCCTCCACACCATGGACCTCAGGAGCAAGTGCAGGTGGGTTTTGATGGAGTATGATATATCTTAAAATAGAAGCACATTGCTTAGCAGATGTGGGAGGTCCTAGGACTTCCAAGATGACCCCACTACCCAATCATTGCACTAATGCCCCAACCCTGCCCGAAGAAAGTTAGGTAGCCCTCTGTACCTCCCTTCTCTGCCCCCTTAATGGCCCAAATCTCCAGTCTGCTTGTGCATCACGTTGTCGTTGTCGTGTGTCTGTGCAAACCCTAGCAGAGAGGAGCCGCCCAGGCCCTGTATGCTAGCCCCTGTATGTGCTCATTGACAGGTCTCAGCTGTCTATGGGCTTTCACCTCCTGGGTGTTTTTTTTGTTTTTTTTGCTGTGGCACTTCTGGGACCTGCTGCAATTGGCTCCGTCTGGAGGGGGACACAGGTGGGTGGGGGGTTGTGGGGAAATCTCTCTGTGGGCTCAGGCAGTGGGAGGACTGTGTGCTTCCTACCCTTCAGAACATGGGTGCTGACAGTCACGGTCACTTTCACTGTGAACCATGGAGTAGGAGGGGACAGCACTGCCTCAAAGTTGTGGTCAGGAGGGTTTGGGGCCCTAGAGCACCATGGGTGACAACCCGGCTCTGGGTAAAGTTGGGAGTGCACCTAAAGAGGCAAAAAGGTGGGAAGTGGCGCATGGAGACCCCTGGTGTGGGAAGCGCCTGTGGCGCCTAGGTGACTTGCTCGCCTCTAGCCTCGCTGCTGCGGGCAGCCATCCAGGAGGACCGCAGGATGATGTCGCTGTGTAGACCCTGGGGGAGGGGTGGTCTCCTGTAGCATCCTGCGACCCCGCACTGCGTGGCTCTACGCCCCCCTTACTGCGGCCTCACCCCCTTACAACGACCTCCCCAAAAGTAGTAGGCATTGAGGACTGGCTTGGTTTATGTTGTAGAGTGTTGGCCCTTTGCTGCATCAAAAGCCGCTGCTAAGGAGAGGCTCAACTGGGGGCGGGCATTTTAGCTTCTAGGCCGGGTCAGTCTTCAGTTGCCCAGGAGACTTTACCTCAGTTTTCCTCTTGTGCTCACCCTGATATCTGACAGGGGTAATGTGCCAGAGGGCTTTGGAAATGAATTCAATGTTGATGAGTCCTGTTTTTTGGGGGCTGCTCCGGGCGGGGACTCTGGGGGTTTAAGTATCCCAGAGTCTGAGGGCAACTTGGGGGCCTCAATCCGGAGAAGGTCCCTCCTCCATGCTGCATTGTGCACATCGCTGCCTCCCGATCCCAGGCCTAGAAGGAGCCTCTCCATTTATCCCCAGGCCGCCTCATTTTGGGGAATAAGGGTGGGGAAATTTACCAGGGGAGATTTTTGTTTGAGGGTTGGCTCTGTTTAGGGGTGCTTGGCCTCCAGCGAGCATGGGGAAGAAATGTGATTAAGTAGCAGAAAGTGCGCTTCCCCTTCTCTCTCCTCTGCCTTCAGGCTGCAGGAATTGCGCTGTTTCCAAGAAACTTAAAAAAATAAAATAAAATAAAACTTCCCCCAGATCCCCTCTGATCAATATGGTATTCCTTCTCAGGGTGGATTTCTTTGGGGGGCACTAAGGTCTCCCCACCCATTGCTACTACCCGCCATTTTGCAGTACTTCTTTGGCAGGTCTGGGGCGACTGCGGAAAAGTGGAAAAAGAACGTGTGTTCTCTTAGTGGGCCCAACATAACCTGTTGGATGAGGAGGCTAGTGTCCTGCTGATGTCCTCAGATCTTCTCCCAGAGCTTGAGCTGCCCCTGGAATTGCAGGCGAAGGACCCAAGGTTCTCCCAGCCAGCCCCTTTGGAAGGCAGTCAGCCAGCTTCTCATCACCCGAATTTCAGCAATTTGGGTTAGTGGAGTTAGGTCCTTTCCCTTTTCCGCGATACAGTTGACTCTCCCTGCTCCCGCTCCCTGGTGGGAGGTGACCTGGGGTTTCCACTGACCCTGTGCTCTGCACCCTGGACCCAGAGGCAGTTCATCCCAGCAGCAACTCCCCTGACCCCACCAACTCCCAGAACACACTTAGCTCTCTTTTCCTCCCCTGTTATTTTGGGTCTTTTTCCTCTTTTTTAAAACAATATTTTAAAATTGTAAAGGAGTTTTGTTACTTTAAAAAAAAAAGCGTGAGACGGAGGCTGAATGACGGAAACAGTCTGTTAAAAAAAGAAAGAAAAATACGTGCCCGTGGCACTCCGTGAAGCTGGCGAGCCTTTCCTGCCTCTTTACTGAGCTCGTGGTCGCTGGTTCCCTGGTAGAGTGGAGCTGGCGTGGGGTACCTGGGATCTCCGCTGCTGAAAAGGCATTCTAGCATTGCAAGGATTATTGTGATTTTAATAAAACTGTGTCTCATTTAGGAGAGCGTTTCTGCGCTGCTTCTGTCTTCTGAGCCCGGGATTGCCGCGGCAAAGTCTGTAATCAGAGAAAAATACCAGCTTTGTTGAGGGTTAGAATATATCATTGGCTAATGTGTGTGGTTTAAAAAAAAAATAATGCTAAGCATTGGAATAATTAACGAGTGAGAAATAACTCGTCTGTCCTCTCCCTTCGGCATTGTCTGGCATTGTCTTATTTAAGAGTGGAAAGCGCGCTTTTAGGCAGAACTGGTTAGTTTTAATGCGGGCTTTTTTTTCCTCACCAGCCTTTCCCTCCGCTCTGGTCTGATTCGCCAATCCCCAAACTGGCACAAGCCGGGAAACTTGCGCCGCCGTTCTTCTCCGGGAGTTGGAGCCTTGCTTTCCTTTTTTACCCTCTCTCAGAGACAACCCTCTTCTCTTCCCTCCCCGCCTGTGGGCCCTGACCCACTGCCTCGTTTGCGCTAGAGCGATTAAAAAAAGAAAGGAAGGAAGAAAGGACCGGGGCTCTGGTACCCTCAAGCCAGCCGAGGGCGCATTTCCCAGGCGGTGGGCTGGTGGGAGAGTGAACCGGTGGGGGAATGTGGGGTCTCTACGTTTGCTCTGCACCCCGCTTCCCGCCTCCCCAAAAGAATCAAGTAATTAAGTGTTTCTAAAAATCACAGGCTCAGAGAGCTCAGATCCCATGTCATATTTTTAATTAAGCTGAACAGACCTTTCTTCCTGCCCTACAAGCAATAGGAAAAGAAAATGCGGTCCTCAAGAACTCTCCTTGCGGGTGGAGAGAGCTGCCCACGTGGGATGGGCCTGGAGTCCAGCCTCAGGACAGTGCCACCACCCACAAGGCCTAGATTTGAAGCAAGAGAGTAGGGTCCAGGGCCTTCAGTGGGCACAGCCTGAGGAGATGTGGAATTAGAGGAAGGGGTTCTTTGTCAGGGTTGCAGAGGTTTGCTGCAGACGGGGAGGGGGGTTTAAGACTGCCGTGGGCCTGCCCCCAGGTGTGGGGTAGAAGGCTAGAAAGGAAAAGAAAGAACATCTGGGGAAGACATAGCTGTACGTGAGAAGGGGAAAGCGGGTAAGAAATGGGGGTAGGAGCTGGTGCCCACTGCGACAGTGGCTGTGCAGTGCCTTCGCCTTGCAAAGGGAGTTAGTTATTTGCTTCAGGTGTTTTTAATTAAATGTGCTTCTATTTTATTTTCCTTGTTATTCGGTGCTTAGACTTTTTACTGATCCTTTGCATTTGTCTTTTTACATAAGCAGCCCCCCCCCAGAGATATTGTGGGAGGTATTTTGCCTTCAAGTGCTTTTTCTTTCCTGCTTTTTAAAATTTTTAATTTTAAAATTATGAAGTAAATTTAGTGCCAGTTAAAGTGAAGGAGGGCTGGGGCTAGAGCCAGGGAAGAGGGAGGCAGATGCCATAGGGCTGGGCCTCCCTCACTCTCTTGGCCCCCTTCTCGCCCGGGCTGCCACCCTCTTCCTCTCCCTGCAAGGCTTTTGTGCCCCATGGGTTCTGATTCAGGAACCTTTGACTCTGTGGAGTCTCACACATACTGAGGTCCCCCCAATCCTGCCTACTTACTCCTGCTATCCTGTGGCTATTTGGTTTTCAGCTCCGTGCTCCCTGTTTGCCCCTCCACCCCCTATACGCCCTGCTGCACAGTTGGTTCCTCTGTTGATGGGATCAGAGTTGGGCAGGTACAGAGAGAGGCGTAGACACCCCTCTGCAGCAGTGAGGAGGCCAGGAGGGGCTTCTCTTCACTGCCCCTTTCTGTGGTCACATGAGTAGTGCTCCGTGCTCTGTAACACATGTATATACATAGTATACATAGGTGCTCAAATTAGACACGACTGGTGCAGGCAAGAGCTATTTCTAAACCATGTAAATCGCTAGAATGCTATAGCTTAAAATCTGACGACCTGAATAAAAACAAACAAACAAACAAAAAAACTGAAGACCTGTTCAGCATGCTAAAAATGTTTATTTCTTAACCCGGGTGGAGTTAGATAGGTGTGTTCACTTGGTGAAAATGTATTGTGTGGTAGACTCAGTACTGTGCAGTCTTCTTTTTTTATACACCCCACACTTATTTTATTTTTTTAAAGAGGGGGCAGCCTGGCCTGTGGTGCCATAGTGGATAAAGCATTGACCTGGAATGCTGAGTTTGCTGGTTCAAAACTCGGGGCTTGACGGGTCAAGGCATATAGGAGAAGCAAGCAGTGAAACTAAAGTGAAACAACTATAAGTTGATACTTTTCGCTCTCCACCTCTTCTCTCTGTAAAATCAATAAATAAAATCTTTAAAAGAGAGAGAGAGAGAGAGAGAGAGAGAGGAGGTCCAGCCTAAAAAGTAAAGGCTGTGCCTTACAAAATAATAATAATGATTAGAATGATAATAATAATAATTTAAATAAGAATGTCCTCCAGCTTGCTTTGCTCAGGCCTCCCTACTAAGGATGGTAGAAGGGCTTGTAGAAATTAGTGGTCTGATAATAAAGCTCGTATGCATATGACCCACGAGGCTTCCTAACCTGTCCCTGTGTGTGCATGGGGGGGGGGGGGGCGCGGAGCGCCTAGAGACCCGCCGCAGACCAAAGTCCAACTGAAGGATTTTTAACATCTCAGGACCAGAAGATAAAAAATGGTAAGGGGGAAGTTTCTTGCCAATTACTTTTTGCTATCAACATCTGGAAAGCAAAATTGCAGCTGTTCTCCTGTCCCCCCCCCCATTACCACCTCTTCTTTTCTTTTTCTGCACACTTAAATTTTTTTGTATGCGTGCCATCCATGCTTCAGTTTTCTGCGCCATTAAAACATTTTCACGGCTCTGCTCAAATTGAGTTGTTGGGTGTGGGCTTAAAAAAATATGTATCTTATAGTCTGACAGTATAATTTTTGGAGCAATTTATTTGAACAGGTCTGAAGTCAATTGATAATCCGCCTCCTCCCTGCTTTCCTAATGCAGCAGTTCAGGTCAGAGGCTGGGAGAGGACGCTTGCTGCCCACTGCCCTCACCTCTGCTCCTCGGGGCAGGTACTGACAGCTTCGCCCTCCGGGGCCCTTCTGCAGTGTTTTTGTTTGTCCTTCGCCCCCCAAAAATATTTGAACCAAAAAGCCTCTCTTTTTTTTCCTCCACCCACAGCAAACTGAAAGGGCTAGTGAACCGTGATTCAACAGAGCAAGGGCGCCTCTTTTCTTCCTTAGCATTAATTAACTCAAGTTCGTTAGGACGTTGGGTCTGTCGCCCACAGTTTTCTCTTGTGTATGCTGAATCGGGTCATAGAGGGAGACTTCCCGTGCAAACAGTTTGTGTTGGAGCTGGAGGACACAGGGGGGAGAGAGGGTGAGAAAGAAAGGGAGCCCGAAGGAACGGATTGGGGCAGAGAGGTAGGCACAGTCCTGAGCTCTGAGCACCCCGGTGCCAGCCTCCGCTGGGGCTAGACACCAGGGGAATGAGGATTCTCTGGTTTTCTTGGCAATGATCCTGATAATAAAATAGTTTTGGGGAGCAATACATTTTGAGGGACTGAAAAATGTCTTCCTCCCAACTTTTGAAATTGTATATTTTGGGGAAGCCGGTTGCCCAGACAGAGTCTGCTCAGCTCCCCTGACTGAGCCCTGGAGCTGAAAAAAGCCCGGGCTGTTCCTGTCCCGACCACCCAGCTCTCTGCCCGGCTCTGGGCATGCATGTTGCCCACGCAACTGCAGAAAGGAGGTTCTCCCTGGGCCAAGCGTGCTGGGAGTGCAGACTAGGCAATGGCACCGGGGCTGAGAGAAACTCTCCTTTCTCATCTAGTCTTTCTCTCCTGTGGCGGGTAGAATAGACCCAGCAAAGCAAACAGATATCACAGCAGATCCTGGTGGAGCTCTAGAAAGGGCCTGGGAAGGCCCCAGGAGGAGTCTCAGAGGTACAGGACTCATTATGGGGGGAGGGAAAGGATCCTCTTCCCTGGCTAATCCCTAAGCCCTTCTGGGGTCGGCAATTGGCAGCTGGGTCTGTGGCGAGTTTTCAACATTTTGATTTCGCTCTGGCCTTCTCCCTTGCCCTGCAGATATTTATACAATGCTGGGCACAGACTTCATTCTCGTGTGCTAGTCTCCCTCCCCAGCCTTTGGTCAGTTTTTCAGTCCTTCTTTAGAGACACTTGTGAAGCTAGCCTGTGGGGTTCTTCCTTCTTCTCCAGCCCTTGACCACGGACTGACTCTTTCCAGGCCTCCGAGGTGGGTGAGGCTCAGGCTGTCCTCTGCCCTTGCCCCTTGAATCCCTGACTGTTATCTGTCCTGTGCTTCTGAGCTCTGTAGAGATTCCTATCCCCGTCTAGCCATCCCCACCCCTGCCCAAGAGGGCCCTGGCCTTCCCAGCTTTTACTTCTATTTGGTGACACAAGGAAGTTTGAAGCTAAATAATGAATTAAAGACTAGTTTTTGTTTCCCATTACCCGTAGAGGATGAACGTGAACAATTTCCAGTTGCACTAGAGAGAATAGATTGTCTCCCCCAGGCCCCTGTTCCTACCTACCCCTGTTCCTACCCTATTTCAGTCGGTGCCAGGAGGGTGAGGGGAGATGTGCCTGGAGTAGGGTAGTGTTTAGAGCCAGACGAGGCTGCCTGCTGGCCAGATCCCAGACCACCACTCCCGGTTTGTAGTCAGGAGAAAAGGAAGGGAAGAGGGGGGCTGGTTTTATAGGAGAGGAGTGTGCAGTCTGGTTCTGAGGCAGTCCCTGTCCTAGACCCAGCGCCCGCCCGGGTGTGGGGCAAATCCGTTCAGCCAAGAAAAACCGTGCTGGGTTTGCCTTTCCTGAGCAGAGAAAAACAGGCCCAAGGCAGCCAAAACCCGCTTTGTCCAAATTCTCCTCGCCTCCTCGCAATGTGCGTTTCTGGTTTCCATGCTTGTCTCTTCCAGACTCTTGGATGATTATACTCTAGCTGGAGCCCCTTCCAGCCTGCCTCCCTAGACAGGGAAGGCCCTACCCACCTCTAGGACACACAGCCCTGGGCCCCTTCCTTTTTCTGCCTACAGTTTCTCCTCCATTTCTGCCTTGGAGTCCCATCACTGCTTTCTTATGTCTCTTTTTCTGTGAGACAAGATGGGAGATCTCAGGGATACAAGTCAATCAAGTCTGCCTTTTTAGGTTCGGGCCAAGGCTGACTTGTACAATGCCCGGAATTGGGCAGACTAATCAGGGCAGGCTGTATTTGTGGCCTTTTAAAGTTTCCTCCGTCCTTTTTCACCAGCTGCCAATATGCGGTAGTAAAATGGATACTGAAATATCTGGCAATTTCTACGTAAGCTTTGTCAGTGATTTGCACTGTGTATAGTTATCCAAATTAGCATGGATATGTGTGTGTGTGTTGTGTGTGTATGTATATATATATATATAAAATTAGCATGTGTCCAGGGTCTAAAAAAAGATCTAGGCCTTAAAGAAAGCAGGATTTTTAAAAAAAGATAAAGAGACAATCAAACAGTAGCCCTGTGTTTAGATGTCTCGCTATTGACGGGTGTGGGTCAGTTCAGAAGCCTATCTCAGGCCGGGAAAATTATTTTGTTTCCTCGAAGACTTTTGAATACTGTATATGTGAGTAAGGATCTGTACGGATTTTTCTATTTTCCCTCCATCCCACAAGACCTCATCTGCTCTGGGGCGTTTGGGAAATCACGTTTCACCAGAGACAGAAGCAGTCATTTCCCTCAGCTAGTGTTTTTGCCCCTGTCCCAGAGCCCTTGTCTTTTCTCCTTGTTCATTTTCCCCTCCATCTTCGTCTTTCTCTCTCTTTGCAGTTTTTGGCCCAGCTTGGCTTTCTCTCTCTAGGCTTGGTTTCCTTTTCTCTCTCTTTTTAAAATATTTTATTTATTCATTTTAGGGAGAGGAGAAAGAGGAGAAAGAGAGAGAGAGAGAGAGGAGCAGAAAGCATCAACTCATAGTGCTTCCCATATGTGCCTTGACCAGGCAAGCCTAGGGCCTCAGACGGCCACCTAGTTTGGTTCCCTTCTGCCTTTCTCCCTTCCTCTAATCCTGTTTTTCAGAAGCCTGCTTAGTCCTTTCCTTTCAGGGGCAAATTACTCCTAGTGATGGCTGAAACCAGCATGAGTATTTTAGAAATGTTTCAGTGAAAACTGTTGCTGATTTAAAAAAAAAATCAAATTCTATATTCTCAACAATAAAAAGAGAGGTCTTTTCCTCACAAAGGCAGAAAAATTGCTTTCCACAAGCCAAAGCCAATGTGAATGTGAATTTTTAAAGTCAATCTCTGGCTTCTCAGTTTTTCTTTTAAATGGCAGAAATACCACCAAAATTTCTCTGCTTTTCCTTTATATTTTCCCCTTGCTGTCTTTAATTTTCCTTTTTGCATACCACCAGCACCAGCATCACTGGCTTCCTTTCCCCTTTGCTTTTTGGTTGTTTTTTCTCTCCTTCGTTCCCTCTTCCCCTCTCCTTCTCTTCCAAGGCCTGGCTGTCCCCATACTCCCTCCATCCCCTGAACCCTTGAACTCCAGGGAAGCCTTGAATCCTGTGAGTTTTTTTTGTCCTGGCCCTGGCCCGGGGCAGGGTACGGAGAGTGTGCAGAGTGTGCGAGAGTGTGTGCTTTCGCAGTGGGGAAAGGGCCCCGGGGATGAGAAGGGAAGGGCTCTGGGTTTGGGACAGGTAATCTTCCAACCGGAGCCTCCACTCTCTTAACAAAAGGGGGACAGTCCCCTTTTGTCTGGCACTCCTGAGGGGCGTGTCCAGGGCCTAGAGCAGCTACCAGTGGCATGCCAGAGAGGGGGTTGGGGGGTGCCAAGTGTTTCTAATGGAACTAGAGTGAGGTTTTCTCTTTGAGTGCCCACAGGAGAGAGAGGGAGATCTTTTGCCCTCCTTCCCTGAGCTTTAGCGCATTGGCATTCGGAATGCCCAGGCTGCTCTTCCACACCAAGGGAACAGGGTGAGGGAAGAGCAAACACAGTCTGGGAATCCTCTCTGCCCACCTTCAAGGTTAAGGCCACTGGCTGAAGGACAATTGATAATTGTTCTCCCTCCAAGTTACTCTCCTGGGAAGGCCCTATTGCTCCTTCTGTTAAAGGAGCATTGAGGGGGCACAGTGGGCTCTGCGTTGGTCCCTGAGGCTACATTGAGACACTCCACTGGCCCTCCTGAGCCATTTCTACGACCAAACTCTCCATCAATCTCTGACCTCTCCCTACATCCAAGAGTGAACCATGGCTTTCCTCCTGTTTCCCGAACTTCCAGGTGGACCCTTCCATCCGCTATATCCCCACCACCTACCCAGTTATACCACCAGATTCAGAATCAACCATGTTCAGCATGTCTTCCACCCGGCACTGTGGTCTGTGAGACTGAACATGCCAGAATTCTCCTGGAGGCTCACGCTGGCCATTTTCTGTTTGGTGTCTAATATTTAGCGTAAATCAAAATACCAGAAAAACACCCCTGTGCCAAACATAAACTCACTTGTAGTTTCTACCATCTCATCTAGACTTTAGAAAGTAAGATTGCTTCTTTCAAGGTAGAGAGTATCTTATGGCACTCAGCTGATATCTTTGGCTAATTGGATCAAAGCTGGTTATTAACATGACTTTAATTATTGAATGCCAACCTAAGAGGCCTGTCCACAATGACACCTGCCTCCTGCTTTCTCACGTCTGTCAGTCAGGGTCAGGCGCAGAACTACCCTTATACCATTCAGGGCCCAGACTGTGGGGTCCCAGGTGCTGGGTGGCACCTTTCCCATTGTCAGGGTTCAGCACCAGCCCAGGGTCTGCATGTTTTGTTTTGACACACCCCCTGCACTCTTCAGGGAACCCTTCTGCAGAGCATAAAGGCCACTGAGCACAGGGTTTCAGATGGGGAAGAAAGGGGCACGAGAAAGCAGTGACCTTTTTTTTGTTGCCAGCTGAGCTCTGAGCCTCACCTTGGGAGAAGGCAGCTGTTGGAATGGTTTAGATCAGGGTCAGTCTTTCCCTGTCTGTGTTCTCATTGTCTGCTCTTCCTTTCTTTAATAACTGTCTCCTCCTTACTGCTTTTCCAAGGCCTAAGGCATGGCTGCTCAATAGCCCCTCCTGGAGAACCCTCTGGAGATGCACTCACCTCTGACTCCCTCCCCAGTTCTCACCTTCCAGCCTGCCTAGGAGGAAAGCACAGGAACTGGAGCTCCCTGGTTGGCTGCTTCTCTGTGAAGAAGTTTTCCCAAGGTTGTCTCACTTTTCCTGATGGAGTCCTTTCCTTTCTGGTCTCTTGTTTCCTTTTTCAGCTTTCTCCCTGTCATGTAGGTTTCTTATTTATGCTCTTGCACCTTGCTCCGTGGATGATTTGGGCCCTTTAGTAAGAATTGAATTGGGGGGCAGGTGAGTGTTCCCCTGCTCCAACTAAGAGTCAGTAGGCATCGGTCAAGTGGAGAGGGCAGATCTGGAGAAGCATCTGGGTGGGTGGGGGGAGGCATCAGTAGGACTCAGTGACTGTGTTGGGAAGTAGTGTCCATCTTCCTGCCTTTGTCACTTCTCCGGGGTTGGCTGTTGTGTTTGTGGCTGCATGGAGTGCTTGTCAGTGGAGCGCTGTGACAGGAGGCTATTTTCATAAACTGTTGCAGTTTCTCCAGCCGAGCGGCATTGCGAGCTGCATTGCGTTGGCATCCCTTGTCACTGTTAATGGAGCTTGCTGGGTGTGGGCCCAGGGAGGCAGCCGAGCTCACTGGGGGCTAGGGAGGGGGGCCCTCTGGTCTGGGAGTGCTCCTGAGAGCAGCAGCCCCAGGATAAAGGGGTGGCCTGGGTGGCAGTACCCTGGGCGCCAGGTCCCTGCCCTGGAAGTGCTGCTGGCATCGACACCAGCCGAGCTCTCTTTCTTCTTCTCTTTCTATTCATAGCACTGCTCGTGTGTATGGCCAGGGAGGAAAACTTCCACTCGCCCCTGTGCACTCCATAAATAAAAAAAGAAATAGAACCAGAAAAAGAGAGTACACGGACCGAGAGAAAGAGACTGAAACCAAAACACAGAGAGAAGGCACAGCTGCTTTCCCCAAGGCCTCTGGGGCTCCCGCCTGCCAGCCCACCCGAGTCAGGCTTTTATTTATTTATTTTTCTGGCTTAAAAAAAGAAAAAAATTCTGAGTCTTCCTTGAGCTTAGCCCCCACTCCACCCCACCCCCTCCAAATTTGCTGGGTGGCTGCTGCCAAATGGACCCGAGTGGGAGCCTGGAATGAAAAATTCATAACTGCTGGACTTTGCTTTTTCATTAGACGTGAACTTGTCGATTGGGCAAATTGTTTTTGGTCTCCAACTGCCGGGGGCTCTCCCCACCCTCCCAGCTCGCTCAGTTCCCTCCTCCCCTTGGATGCAGCCATTGGCTGCTCGATGATGTCTCTTTGCCAAATAGGTGGATCCTTCTTTCTCTCTCCCCCTCCCTTGCTCTCTTTCTCTCTCTCTCTCTCTCTTCCTCCCGCCCCCCCCCCTTTTACTGGCTTTGGCAAAAGCAAATGGATGGGGATTGAACATGAAAGGGGAGAGAGAGGGACTTTGAGAGAGAAAGAGAAAAGAGGCAAAAAAAATTCAAAACCTTACCAACGCGAGCGCGCGCACGGGAGCGCGCGCGCATACACACACACACACACACACACACACACACACACACACACACACACCCATCCCATCTCCAATCTCCCTACCTCTCATCCTCTTTCTCTCTCTTCTTCCCTCCCTCCCTCGCTCCCTCTCTCTTTTGCATGCCTCTGCCAGCGACGGTCTGCAGCCGGCCCGAACTCGTCCTCTTTCCCGGGAATTTGCGAGCTCCCCTTTTGCCTGCGATCAGACTCAGAGGCAGAGGGAGGCAGCTCCAAGTTTACACCCTGCGCGGCTGCCAAAGCCGAAAGCCTTTTTCTTCAGCTCCCGCTTTTCCCTATCCTGGTTTTTGTTTTTGTTTTATTTTGCACCCGGGTGGGGTAGGGTGCGTTATGGTTTGGGAGGACTGTTGGGAGGTAGGTTTTGATTTTTAAATTTCGTATATTTTTCTTTTCTTTTTTTTAAACTGAAAGAGGATGCACAGGGGGTGAAATTGAAAAAAATATTTTTTTTATTGGCTTTTGTTTACCTGGTGTGTGTGGCAACCGGCTTGCTCACTCTCTCTGCTTGCTATCCCTGACCTTTCTTTCTTTTTGCTCCTTAAAAAAAATATTAATTTCCCCCTTCTGTGCAATAGAGCGTAGGGGGGTGAGGGGGAAGGGTTTGAGAATCCACCCAAGCCCGGCCCCTATTCCCCAGAACACCAATAATAACCCCCTTTAAAACATTTACCTTCCTACCCTGCTCCTCCTCCTCCCCTCCCCCCACCCGCCCCCAACTCACAACTCTGTGGAGTCCAGAAGCTCAGAATCGGGCGTTGGGCTTTGCCGGGTGCTTCAGATCAATGGTAATTATTTAATTTTTTTCAGTTTTATTTTTGTAAACAGAAATCAATTATTATTTAAACTTCAAACAAGCAAACAAGCAAAAAAAAAAAACAACCAAAAAAAACAAAAAAACGAGAGTCCGGCCCTCTATCACCTGACTGAGTGGGAAAGAGGGTGAAGGGGTCAGTAGGGATGGGGCGCAGGACGCCCCACGGTAGCTTTTAACCATAATGTGTCCGAGACAACCACCTTATTTGTGTTAACAAGAAGTGTTTTGTTCCTTTTTAGTGTGATTAACATTAGTATCGATGTCGATAACAAAGCTGGAATCATATATTTAGGGTTTTGATCTGATTTTTAAAAATGCTGGGGTTGATGTTCCAGTTGGAGCGGGAGAAAAAAGAATGAAAACAGGCTGGGGAGCGGGAAGCCAAATCCGTTTCCTCACTCGCTTGCTTGTGGATGTCATGTTCTCTCTTGGGGGTGGCCAAAAACCGACTGGTGCTGGGGTGCGAGGCGGCACCCACACGCTTGGAGCGTGCGTCCACGGGCCTCCGTGCAGATCGGTCTCCGCGTCGGGGCGAGCTGACACGAGTTCGAGGCTGCGATAGAACATGGAGATGTCATGGGCGCGACAGAGCCTGGCGAGGATACCAGCAGCGTGTGTGTGTGGACCGCAACGTTGTCTGTGCGCGCGTGTGTGTGAGGGAGAGAGAGAGAGAGAGAGAGAATAGGTGTGTGCTCAGGCTCCGTGTGCCTCTGTCTGGCTGCTGAGGCTGAGATGGGAGCAAGCGGCTGGCTAGGCTGGTGGTGCCTCCAGACCGCACTTTCGTAGAACAATCGCAAGAGGAAACTGTCGTGGGTGGGAGAAGGAGAAGGGGATTTCTTCTCTGTCCCCTTCTAACGCTTCTTTTCTCCTTTTCTCTTTCCCCCTTGCCCCGTCTTCCCCTCCTTCGGTCCTTCCTCGCCCCGCATGCTCCCGGCTTGCCGCCTGCAGGATGAGTTCCACCCGTTCATCGAGGCGCTGCTGCCTCACGTCCGCGCCTTCTCCTACACCTGGTTCAACCTGCAGGCGCGGAAGCGCAAGTACTTCAAGAAGCACGAGAAACGGATGTCGAAGGACGAGGAGCGAGCGGTGAAGGACGAGCTGCTGGGCGAGAAGCCCGAGATCAAGCAGAAGTGGGCATCCCGGCTCTTGGCCAAACTGCGCAAAGACATCCGGCCCGAGTTCCGAGAGGACTTTGTGCTGACCATCACAGGCAAGAAGCCCCCCTGCTGCGTGCTCTCCAACCCCGACCAGAAGGGCAAGATCCGGAGGATTGACTGCCTGCGCCAGGCGGACAAGGTGTGGCGGCTGGACCTGGTCATGGTGATTTTGTTTAAGGGGATCCCCCTGGAAAGTACTGATGGGGAGCGGCTCTACAAGTCGCCCCAGTGCTCGAACCCCGGCCTGTGCGTCCAGCCACATCACATTGGAGTCACAATCAAAGAACTGGATCTTTATCTGGCTTACTTTGTCCACACTCCGGGTAGGTCACTCTCACTCCCCCCCCCCTTATTTTATTTTACTTGCTGGCATTTGTCCTGTTCATTGTTCCTCTTGTGTCCAAATGATACACAAAATAGACTTACCCAAGGCGCCAGTCCTGCAGAGGCCTGCAGCAGGTTTGCTGTTCACATTTTCCTTCTCTTTTCCTCCACTCTCTCTTGCAAGGGAGTCCCTCCTTGACTCCCTTGCCACGTTCTGGATTTTCACACATATTCATCTTTGGAGAACTTATCTAACCCAAAAGACATCGCAGGTCTTAGGACTGGGGCCAAGATGTCCCAGAATTACCCACAGTGGTGATAGTTTGTGATGAACATTACCACCACCACCAAAAAAGAAAAAAAGATCCACTCATAGCTCTGATTTAAAATGAGTCAGAAGTATTGGGGAGCAGGTGCTAGCTTTCCTGCCGCTTCTCCTCAAGTTCTGGGGAAAAGCCAGATTTGGCACAAGCAGGGTGGGCAGCAGTTCGATGCAGAGAGGGACGGATATGAGAGAGAGTGAATAGAAAAAAGGAGAGAAGGCAGAGGTGGGGAGATTCTGGGTCCCAGATGCCCAGGCAGGAGCTGTTTTGGCTGGGGTTTAGCTGTCGGAGAGTAAGAAAGTCATTTGATTTCAGAGAAAGTGAAAAGGAATGTGAGATTCCTTATGCTCTTCCCCTTCACTATGTTTCTATGTTTCCTTTTGGCTTAAGTGGCTAGACCCTGGGTTGGATGCCTACAGTCTCTGCACCTCTGCTGGGGGACAGAGAGGCTCTCTGGGTTAAAGGCATGTCAGGGAGCACGAAAGAGGTCTTACAAAAAGCAAACAAACAGTCAAAACACTAAAATTTCCCTTTCCTTTTGTGTTTCGAGTAGTTCCAATTCTCTCTGCTTTTCCAATTTTGGGTCAGGGTGGTTCAGTTTTCCTCCTCTGTTCCTTGTTTCCCCCTACTGTTTCCGCCCCCCCCCTTTTTTACCCTTTCCCTTTTTATAATTTCTTTCCGCTTTTGTTTTCTTACAAATTGAAACAGAGATGGCTGGTTAATTTTTAGCCTCCACTCAGCTACGCCCAATTTACTGCCGTCTTTGAAACCTAAATGGGCGGCACTCTGTGATTAAGCAAGGCAGAAGTGTGTTTACATTATGCCCAACCAACTTGTAATGAGAGGGCTACCAAACCTTTCTCTCTGTGTGTGTGTGTGTGTGTGTGTGTGTGTGTGTGTGTGTGTTGCTTTCCACCATTCCAGTATTTTTTCCCCTTGTTTTTTCTTCTTTCTTTCTTTATGCGAATGTAAAAGAATGTGGCTTAACTTCAACTCTAGTGAATATTCTTTCCTCGCAAGTGTGTGCTTGTGTGTGTGTGTCTTCCTTCCTGTTCATTCACAAAAAGAAAAGCAACTCAATTTTCTAGTGCGGTCACCCTCTTGCCTGTTCGGGAAGTTGGGAGGAGTGGTATGACTTAATCCAACAATGACATTTTGGGGCACTTTCAGCATTTTTGTCAGGAATGTAGCCGCAACTGAGAGTTTATATGTTGGAGAACTTTGGGGAGGAAAGGTGGTATTTGAGGCCTCTCTTCTTGCTCATTTTCTCTTGTTCTGAAAGGTGGCTTTGGTAGTTGGTTGGAGGCAGTTGACCCCCCCCCCCAAAATCTACCTCCCTTTGTGAACCCTTCTAGACCCTTTTCTGTACCTGAATAACTATCCCGAACTCTTATGAAGAATGACCAACTGCCAGTCTTCTGCCTGTTCCTCCTTGTGCTTTCTGAAAACGAGTCTAGAGAAAACTTAAAAAGTTACCTCCTCATTCTCCGTCTACCCAGCAAGTCAGAGGGGGGTGGGTGGGTGCCTGGTTGTGTTGGAGGTGGCCTGGGGAAGGCTTGTGTCTGTCTGGTAGCTCCTCCATGAGCAGATTCTGTACCATTTGATTTTAGAAACAGGTTCTCTAAGACAGAAATCAATACTTGTCTCCCTCCCAAGCTGATTTCCTCCTACCCCGTTCTCTATGTGGGTCTCTAGAACTGAACTGTTTTCCTGGCCTCTTTTATTTTAGGCCAAATTCTTGACTGCTGCCAGCATGGATGGGGATGAGGTAGGATGAAGTTTGTGTGAGGAAGGAGACTAGTCGTTCCTGACCAGGCTCCTGTCTCCTGAACTGACCAAGCCGATGTCAGAAGGGAGGTGCCCCCGCTTGCCCTCAGATGTAATGAGATCATTAGCCCAGGAATATGAGTGAATTCATGCCCCATTGCGTGCAGCCATGGCCACCTCGGTCCTGGCTGAGTTCCTGAACAAAAACTGAGTAGAGAACTAAGAATGTATTTTATAATTTATCTATAATTCAGGTTCCTGGACTCCAGAGAATTTCAGTGAAGGTTTTTCTTGCTGGGATTGTTTTAATTCAAGTGTGCCTTACTGAAAGAATGGGAGTGAGTTGGTGCAGCATGGGCCACCGTTAGGCCTTGGGTAGGTGGTCTTGGGATGGTGGGGAGCAGGCACACCTTCTCCAAGTCACCCCAGTTTGCTAGAAAATGTCTTTGGACTGAGCCCCAAAAGGCATTAATCTGACAGCACAGCCTTCTCCATGCTCACAGCAGTAGGAACACTCATTCCTTCCAGTATAAACTGGAAGTGGTGGCAAGGGCTCAGACAAGAGTTACGTTGGACTCTAAAAGTGTTTTCTTTCCTTAAAACTGGGTTGATGAACCCGATCTGGGCTAGGCTGATGGTGCCGTGTTTGATGACAAGCCAACTTGACATGGTGGAAAGCGTGTGAGGGGATGACTTTGCCTCTAGGCGCCATTCTCATTTGTGGCCTTCTCGGGCCCTTGTTCCGCCCCATGTGAAGCTTCAAGAGGTGGCATGGTGGAGAGGGAGTAAAGTACACAAGTGTGATGGCAAGGCTCTGTTCTCAGAATCCAGGCTCCAAAACGCTGTGAGTGTGTTAGGGCCTCCGAGAGGGCAGCTTTCCTGCGGGGAAGGAAGCTCGCCATTTGTCCCTCCATTCAGGAGGGGAGGCTGAGGCAGAGCGAGATCAGAAAGCACTGCCCTGGGGAAGAGGAGGTGCATTTCTGGTGATGTCCTTCCATCCGAAGGGGGTGTTCCAGGGCAGGTGGCCAGAGGTGAAGGGGAGTGTGGGGTCAGGAGGCCTCTGCTTGTGCGAGGAAGGATGGCTGAGCTGGTCTAGAAGCTCTGGGAGATTATCTCCAAAGCTTCTTCAGGGCTCTGAAGGTCAGCAGCATCTTCAGATCTTCTTGACCTAGGCCCTACCCTAGGCAAGAAAAACAATCTGAAAGTAATCAAATGCATTTTCCTGAATGGAAATGTCAGCTTCTCCCATCAGATCCTTCCAGTGGGCCCAGGGTGGAGGCCCATGAAGTCCACATATTCGGGTGGTGGCTCCTTTCTTTATCTCAGCTTTTTCACTGCGGAGAAATTCACATGTAGAAGGAACCCACATCGCCAGTGCCAACAGTTGCCGACTTAAGGCCAGTTTCTGTTTATCCATACCCTCCGCTGCCCACCCACGCTTGAAGAAAATTCAGGCATCATGGCTTTTCATTTGTAACTATATCTGTACACATCTCTAAAGATAAGGATTCTTTTTAAAAAACGATTTTCGAGAGAGAGATGTAAACATCAATTTGTTCCACTTATTTACGTATTTCTCCACATATAACACATATAACTCCCATGTATAAGACGCACCTTAATTTGGGGGCCCGAAATTTGAAAAAATATGTATTATATAAGGTTATTGAACTCAAGTTTTATTCATCATAAAATTCATACAACTCCTCATCACTGTCAAAACTCCCATACATTAGCTTGTCCTCGTCTGTGCCTGATGATGAATCTCTGTCTTCAACAATGAGCGCAAAAACAAGTGCGAAAAAGCAGGAAATGCAAGTAAAAAAAGTACAACCACTGTATAAGATGCACCCAGTTTTTAGACTCCAAATTTTTCGGGGAAAGGTACGTCTTATACATGGGGAAATATGGTATGCAGTCATTGCTTGATTCTAGTATGAGCCCTAACTGGGGATGGAACCTGCAATGTTGGTATATCAAGATGACGTGCTAACCAACTGGTCGTAAGAATTCTTGAAAAACGTAACCACAATACCACTTTTACACCTAAAAATAATAGACAATTTTTTTTAGTGCGGTCGGTCAGATAGTCAGTGTTCACTTTTTCCTAATTATCTCCTGATATTGTTTGTCTGGATCAGGATCCAAATCAGGTCTATGCATTACAATGGGTTGATCCATCTTCCAAGACTCATAATCTCTAGTTGACCTTCCCTCCTCTTCCTCCTTTCTCTTGGTTTCTTTTCTGGCAGTTTTTGGGTTATTGTTGAAGGAAGCAGGTCGTTTGTCCTATAGGGTTTCCAGTCTGGACTCTGCATTCTCAGCTCCCTGTGTCAGTCAGTGCGCTGCTATGACAGAATAGTCTGCTTCCCTACTCACCTCCAGGCCTTACCTGTGGAAGGAAATGGATTAGCACCTGAGGATTTGTCTAGGGGAACTCTTTAAATTGCAAGGTCATCCTTTTCAGATATGCCATCTCTCTGATTTTCAATTTTCCCTGCTTCAGGGTTTGGGACTTTGCAGTAAACACTGGTTTTGGGGGCTGAGGGAGGGCTCCTGGTCTTTCTTCTTCCTTTCTTGGTAGTGGAGGCCATCACTTGGCTGTGTCAGCCATGCCAAGATATGGCTGCTGCGAGGGATGCTTCCCCAAGCCTGTGCTAGACACCCAGCCCGTCTGGTGGCTCTACTGTGAATGCGTGGGCAGGGCCACAGAGCACCAGCTGCCCTCTGGGGGAGGGAGCTAACCCCTGCTGTGTCCACTGTGCCATCTCACCCACTGCCTCCTTTTTCAAGGCCCAGACATGCCACTGGTCTGCATCTTTGAGGCAGCGCCATCTGGTGCCAGGGCCAGCAAAAACTGCAGGGCTGCCCAGGAATCTGATTCATAGCATGAGCAAGATAAATGCAGGATCATCTAACCCCTTAGAACATCCTGAAAGAGACATCACTATTGTTCAGCTTTGGTTTTAAAATTCTTCTGTTCACCTAACTCCGAGGAGGTAACATGGCAGGCAAGCGGTAGGTTATTGCTGCCATTACCGTTATGATGTCATGAGCCAAGGCTGTTTTCCTCTTACTTTTACCTATAGGTCTTATTTTTCTGTCTTAAGGGACAACCCAGGTGTACCATGGCAGCCTTTCAAATGCTTACGGCAGTTCTACATGGTTCTTCCCCCCTTTCTCCCCAGGAAGCTGTTCCTTCTTCAGGCTCACCTTGCCATTCTCTCATGCTTCCCACATTTGGCACAGCTTCTTGCGCCCTTGCCTTTTTGGTCACCTGGAGGCCTTCTTATACTGGAGCGTTTCATGTTGAATGCTGAAACTGCAGGTGTGATCAGATCCTGCGGTAACTGCTACAGGATTCGCTGGGCCATCCAGCCATGTAATTTGCGGAGCCTAGTGCAAAATGAAAATGTGGGGCTCCTAGTTCAAAATGATTAGGAATAGCAATGCGACAACAGAGCATTATACCAAGTATGGGACCTGTGCAGCTGCCCAGGTCACATACCCATGAAGCCGGCCCAGGCCTCCTTTGCTCTGTTAATGTGACATGGGGTGCCTGGCTCTGAGTGGTGTGGAAGGGTGATGGGGCTCAGGCTGACTTCAGAGGAATTGTGACCTCAGAGGAAGTGTGACCCTAAAGACAAGATCAGAAATGCCCAGACCCGGTCATTGAGCTTAGTCTTGTTGTGGAATTCCCTTGACCATCTGCTCCCCTTTCTTTGTCCATTGCATGCCCACCACCCAGCCAGTTGGAGGTCTCTGCTGGCTGCGATGCCCAGGGGGTCATGGTGGAGTGCTGAGTTCGGAGCTGTAGCTCAAGGAAGAAAAGAACTACCCTTGTCTGAGCTTGAGCCTGCAGAGTGTGGGCCATGAATAAGCTAGAGGGGATCTTTAAGCCCAAGCATGGTGACCAGCTGTACTCTACTGCCCACCCAGCGAACACAGGGCAACTCTGCAGCAGGAGGGCTGGGGCCCAGACACACAGAAGGACTTCCCGAGGATTTGATTTACATTTTGACACTGCCAAAAGATGGTCAAATTTCCTTTATTCATATAAGACGCACTTGGTGAAATGACTATGAGCAGGGCCCTTATACAAGTGAGAGACTGCTGCATGTGGCCGGTAGGGTTTGGGTGAAGGCCTCATGATGACTTCTGGGAGGTGCCATCCTGCAGGCATGAGCACGCATTGATCCATGCAGGAGGGGAGGGAAGACCCACAGAGCTTCGTCAGGTGGCAGCTCCCATGGGCTGTGAAGTGGGAGGCAGGGCCCTTCTGGGCAGCCTTCTAGTGTTGCAAAGATCTGGGGTGCTAAGGAAGGCTGGGCCGGAGGGGCAGAGGGCTGCGCCATGGTGTCCCACAGCAGCGGGGGGGATAGGACACAGCTGAACATCCCTCCCTCCTTCTGCCCAGGAATGAAGGTGGCTCCTTCCCCAGCCCTTTTTCTCTTTGCCCCCTCAGTCCCACCACCCCTCTGTCTCAGGAGCTGCCACGCTTCAGTTATTTTATCCTTCAGTGTCCGATTCAAAAGTCCTTTCAAAGGCCCCAGCCGTGTCAGCGCGGTACTCACACAAAAGGCCTCTTTGATTTCTTGTTTGTTTTCATTTGCCAGTGGAGGGGGAGGGGGCAGGAGAGAAAGAGCTTCTGAGTTTTAAATTTTTATTTGGGTTGCTTCATTCTCAGAGGGCTTGGATCCCTGGAACTCTCTTCTGAGCTGGGGGCTCAGAGGCAAAGGGCGACCTTATGGGGAGAGGGCTGGAGTGGGTAGTGGGTGGAGGCTCCTGCGAACTCAAGGAGGAGGTGTGTGGTGTGGGGGGGGGGAGCAGTTGGGACATAGTCATTGATTCACCTTCAGATGTTCTGTGCTGGGCCTGAGGGTGGGAAGGGTCAGGCTGGCGTTCTGCTGCTTGGGTACGGAAAGGACTGAAGTACCTGGCACCAAAGGACAGTCCCCTAGCCGAGGCCTGGTCACAGCTATGGGGTTTGAGTAGTTCTGAACCTTGACTTAGTCGTTTTCTCTTTATCATTCCAGATTCTGCTGTTTTCCTGTTGGTTGAATGGGGAGGGGTGGGCGTCCTTCTAGCAGGCACACTCCTGAAATACACACTGGGGCTCCCCACTTTCCATCAGGGATGAAGAGAAGTGAGAGGTCTATCTAGCCACTGGGCATCCTGCCACAAGGGTGCCCACAGGTCTGGCACAACTGCCCTCCCAGTCTTACTCTTTCACCCTGTGCCTCTTTTCTCTCCATGATGACCAGTTTGTGTGACACTTGAGTGAGGGTGCCCCTCCCAGAGGACCCACCTTGTGCAGGACTTTGCAGGCAGGCCAGCACTGCTGAGGCCCTGACACAGGAAGCTGAGGCTGAAAGGAGGCCAAGGGCCACGCCTGCTCATGGTTTGGGACTAGAAACACTTAGACCGGTGCCCATCGGGTGCATACTTCAAATGCATGTGGGGTGTGCTCTGATACACCAGTAAGAAGGTTGTCATGCCCGTATGGAGGCCTGATTGCAGGGGCTCGGGAAGGGAGCGCTGGAGAGTGAGGCTTGGGCAGGTGGTCACGGGCAGCAACAATAGGGAAGTATGCCCACTGGGTGAGGGGGGCTCTGCCAGGCCTGGCTGGCAGACGGGAGGAGGAGGCTGGGGGGCTGAGAGATAGATAAATATAGCTGATGGCATTTCTGGTGATAGGTTTTTCTTGGCACCGAGGGCACCGTGGAAAACAGAACGGCGTGCGCCTGGCCCCACAGGCCGCCCTTGCCATTTTAAGCGTGTTTGAGCCAAAGGGTTGTTGCCATTACGTGAGGGTCCCAGCAAGCAGAGGGGCTGTGGCAGAGAGGTTTGGCCAGACTGAGCCTCACCACCCTGGGTGCCTTACATTGACCATATGGATACCTAATATCTGATTTTCTGGCCGTCTGGGGAATTTTTCTTTAATATGGTAGGGCTGCCTTTTGTGAGTCTGTCTCTCAAGTGACACCCCCCCCCCCCCACACACACACACTAGCTGCTGTGGCCTTCTGTTGGTGGAGGGGTGTTCTAGTTTCACTTTCGATGTCTTAGTGATGGCCTGGCATACTATTGCCCCATGGTCAGGGCCACCATTGCTGTTATTTGGTGATATTCAATAACTAAGGCACACCCATTTGTCCAGGTTCCCAACAACTCTTCGTCCCCTGTTGAAGGACGAGGGAGCACACCCTTCGCCTCAGTTTCCTGCTTTAATTCTAGTTTTTCCTTGAAGGCCCAGTATGGCGGAAGCACTATGCTAAGTCCTGTGTCTGTGTTGACCACCCAGATTCTCACTTCCTTTAGATTCTAAAGGAAGAATCAGCCTTTTCAGCCTTCCCAGAGCTGGGTCCCTCCTCGCAATGGTTGAATGATATAGGCAGGACAGGTTTTATTATTTCCACTGTACAGAGAAGGGAACCAAAGTACAGAGACATCAAGGTACTCAGGTCACACCAGGAGCTCCCAGCAGAAGAGAACCCAGGTTCCAGGTCGCTGGGTACCTCAGCCTTCCTCCATGGTCCTTGCCACTTATGAACTTCACTGAGATTGCTGGCCATGACGGGGTCTCAGAGGAGAAAATCACGTGGGCACCTATGGTCTTCCTTGCTCTCTAGGATCGGTGATGGAAGGGCTGAGCCCAGCCTGAGGCTCAACTCAAGGGCTCCCCCAGCCTGCTGAGTAGTTGGGGTGGAGACAAAGAGAAGGCACCTGGCCTTTCCTTGTCCTTGACAGTGGCCCCCTCCCCACCAGCAGCCCCTTGCCTTCTACTTGAGAGGAAGCATAATAGCATAGATAGAGCAGGTCAGGTGAGAGCCTACCCTGCTGCGGCCAGCTCAGCTTTTCAGCACGGAGGAGGGCAGGTAGAGTGTGCAGAAGTCCAGGCGTGAGGCCAGGCAGGCTCAGCTGGATCCTGGGATCCCTGATCCTCTGGCACACCATTTTCCTGGGAGTCTGCTTGGAATTGCAGTTTGAAATAAAAATGCATGTAATTGTTCTAATTAACCAGCTGATCAATAGAACTTTTGCAGTATCTGCTCTTCATTGCCTCATATGTTCCTCCACATAGACTCTCACCCTTACCCCTTTCTTAAAGTTTGCAAACTTTGGGGCTGTGTGCATAAAAACTTTCCCAACATGCCGAGGGGCTGTGAAGAAGCTAGCTCATGGCTAGAGATTTTCCTGTTTTCGTGGCTAATAAGACAGGGACTTAACTATTGATAGCAGCCCCTATAGCCCAGGGTTTCCCAACCGTGGCACTGCTGACTTAGGGATCATGTCATTCTGTGTCATGACCATCCTGTGCCTTACAGGATGCTGAGTAACGTCTCTGGAGTTGATGCCATTTGTAACTCTCCAGACATTTTCAACTGTCCCTGGGGACGGGATTGCACCGGCTGAGAACCTCTGGCCTGTAAGAAACAAAGGGATTCAGACATACTGGTGCCCATGTTCACCTCTTCCCTCATTTACCTTTTTATTAGATTTATTTTTACTTTATTTATTTATTTTTTTTTGAGAGAGACAGGGAGAGGAACAGGAACATCGAATTGCTCCTGTATGAATTATTTTTATTTTTATTTTATTTTTATTTTTTTAAGTGAGAGGAGAGGAGATGGATAGACAGACTCCTGCATGTGCCCCGACCAGATCCACCTGGCAACAGCCGTCTGGAGCCGACACTCGGACCAGTCGAGCCACTGGCTGTAAGAGGGGAAGAGAGAGAGAAGACAAAGAAGGAGGGGAAGAGAAGCAGATGGTCGCTTCTCATGTGTGCCCTGACCTGAGATCAAACCCAGGATGTCTGCACGCTGGGCCGACATCCTACCCACTGAGCCAACCGGCCAGGGTGATCTTTTTTTTAGAGAGAGGGAGAGAGAAACATTGACTTGTTGGATTTATTGTTCTGCTTATTCATGTTCTAATTGGTTGTCTCTTGTATGTGCCCTGATTAGGGATCGAACCCACAACCTTGGCAGGTTGGGATGATGTTCTAACCAACTGAGCTACCCAGCCAGGGCTTCATTTACCTTTTTTCATATGGTGACAGAACGTCTAAGCCCTGACTGTCCCCTTGTATGTCCTGTACTATTTTCCCCTTTCTGGGTCGCAGGACCTTGGGCTGAAGCCACTGTGGGCTCCTCTTACACATCGGGAATTGTGAGCCCCTGCTGAGTCGTCTATTGAACATCCCTCCTGATTTCTTTTTTTTTTTTTTAATTTTTTAAATTCTTTTATTTATTTATTTATTTATTTATTTAATTTATTCATTTTAGAGAGGAGACACAGAGTGAGAGAGAGAGAGAGAGAAAGAGGGGAGGAGCTGGAAGCATCAACTCCCATATGTGCCTTGACCAGACCAGTGCAGGGTTTTGAACTGGCGACCTCAGTGTTCCCAGGTCGACGCTTTATCCACTGCACCACCACAGGTCAGGCACCTCCTGATTTCTTGCATCGTGGTTTCTCTGTGCCAGGGCTGCTGATCTGGAGACTAGAACAGGGGATCTGCTACTTGCTGATTCAGGCCTGTTTGTTGAGGCAGTGGCCTTATTAAACCCACCCCAGACCCCAAAGAACAGCAGGCATTTGTTTCCACATGGGATGCAGAGACCAGAAGTGTCTCCTGAGCCTCAGCACTTCTCTTTTTAAAATGATGTATTTTTAAAATTATTGTAGTAAAACACACTCTTTGAAAAAAAAAATGAAACAATATAGAAATGTAAGAGACAGACAGGCTCCCCAAACCACTCTTCGGCTCCAGAGAGAAACTTAATTCCCTAATCTGTGAAAGTTCTTTTTTTTTCATCAATTCATATATCAAATAACTTAAATATAGAAAGATACCTATAGTGTCACTGTGGTCTTAACTTTTCTCCTGCTCATTCCACCTGTGTCCCCGTCACCCCAGGTGCAGAGCTGATGTTACTTACTGTCCTCTTTTTCCCTGAGATGACAGTATC
Organism: Rhynchonycteris naso; assembly: GCA_037038555.1. Classification (NCBI taxonomy): domain Eukaryota; kingdom Metazoa; phylum Chordata; class Mammalia; order Chiroptera; family Emballonuridae; genus Rhynchonycteris; species Rhynchonycteris naso. Next base: position 24,088,537 of record CM073003.1, read on the forward strand.
TGCTTATCCTTCCTGGGAGCAGGGTGATTAGTGGAGTGTGTGTTAGTGTCTGAGTGGCCAGGATCCTGCTCTTGGGGATTTCTGCTGGCTGTGTAATGGTATAACTCAGACAGTGTAAATCAGGGCTCAAGCCTCAGACTTTGCTGAGACCCCACCAAAGGCCCTGCCTCCAAGGAATGGAGGTGGGGAGGTGTTGAGGGCAGAATTGACCGCTGAGATGTGGCCTGCTTGGCTTCTCTAGGATGGACCCTGGAACCTCACCTCTGAGGCTGGTTTCCCAGCTATTTCCATAGAGCTGACACTCTACCCACTGGCCTGGCATCCCAAGATTTTTCTAAGCCCTCCAGGTGCCTTCCAGGGGTGGTAGCTACTTATTCCCTTTCTTAAAATGGGGGTGAAGTATACCCCAGCCTTCCAGGATTTATCCTATCATAGTTCTTTGTGTCAGGCGTAGAGACATGGCAGAGAGAAAAGTGTTCTCTCCAGGCCAGGGGCAGGGACAAGACAAGGAGAGGAATCTGGAGAGAGCTCTGCATCTGCCTTTGCTGGTCTAGGAGAGGCTACAGATGACAGGCGGGAGTAGAGTGACACCTGGTGACTCTTCTGCACTGGGTGTAGTGTGCAGAAAAAGCAGGACATCCCTGGAGGCAGCCTGTAGGAGGCCAACTGAGGGCAGCCCTTGGGGAGTGTGCCCTTATTATGCTTGCAGATTATATGCCCATTAGTGCCTAATTATTATATAATGGGCATATTGCATAACGGCAGTTATATAACACGTGGCCCAGATTACGGAAGAGGGAGGTGTAATAAGTGTATATCCTCTGGCTATAAATATTCACCAGCCCTGCACTGAATCTGTGGTCACACCAGAGCCACCTTATAAATACCCAGTCCTGGGCTATAAATTTCTGAGTGATGATGTAGGCAGGCATGGTACCTAGTTAGGGGTTAGTAGAGGGGACCTGCAGCCTCACCCGGCCACATGACATCATTGTTTCCATAGTAACAAGAATGCTCCCTGGGGGACCAAGTGAGGGGAGGCCTTTAAAGGAAGGAAACAAATAGATAGAAAGCTTCAGTGGGAGGTGCTGAGCTGGGGGCTGAGTGGGGTGGGGACCCCTAGGCAGAAGAGTGGGAGAGTGAGACAGGCCATCTACCTGAGACAGGGCAGGAAATTCCATTTCTTCTTCTGAGGGTCTCAGATCCCCTCGCCATATGTAGCAGGTCATGTGAGACTGAGCCCTATATCAGCGTTCTGTGCCCTTTCCTCTTTCAGGTGGCTTCTCCATGGCTCTGGGACCATTTGCCAAACGGGAGGTGAATGTGGGGAAACCAAAGCTCTGCACCCCAGTCATGTCCTCCCCAGGGCGGGGCTGCTTCCCCTACCAGAGGTTTTAGGCCAATTTCAGCCTTAGTAATATAAGAAATATGTGAGCGATTTGGCGCGTGTCTGAGAGAACCTTGTGGAAGCCATGGCGCCTGGGGAGAAGGAGGAGACAAGGATAGTGTTCTGGCCACAGAAGCAGCTCTGGGGTGGGGTGTAATCTTTGCAGGTGTATGAAAGGTAGTTTCACAGAGGGCGGTAAAAGTGCTCATCCCTGAGGGCAGAGGAGGAAATGAGGTTAGTTGGGAAGAAGGGAGGGTGGGTGACCAACACATCCCGTTTTTGCCTAGAAGTTTCCTGGTTTCAGCACTGAAAGTCTCCCACCCGGAAACCCATCTGTCTCCCACAGACTACATAGTTGGTCCCTAGAACAGCAGTTTTCAAGCAGGAGCTGTTTGCCTCACAGGGAAAGTTTGATAATGTCGGCGGACACTTCTGATGGCCACGACCGGGGAGGGTGCTACTGACGTCTAGTGGGTAGAGCCCAGGGCACAGGATGGTCTCTCTCCACAAGGAGTCAGCTAGCCCCACGTCACTGGTGGCGAGGCTGAGAAGCCCCCTTAGAGGGAGGGTAAGCACACCTGGATGTGTCTCCTCAAGACAGCCATGCTCCTTCTCTGGCTAGTGGAGTGCTTTCCTGACCTCTCTCTGAATTCCTTGCTGCTCTTTTCCCATGCTTAAATTGGTTGCATGTAGGGTTCTGGGGCTGAGGAATCTTTCCTAGGGAGTCATGGGGCTATTGAGCGGGTCTTCCTCCTTCTCAAAGCTCAGAAACCCTTAGAACCTAAGACAGTGCCGAGCGTGAGCCCTACCAGGCAGCGTGGCACTGGTATGGATTTTTGCCTATAATTTTTTAAATTTTATTTTATTGATCTTTTTTTAGATCTTTTTAAAAAAATTTCTTTTTATTTATTTATTTTAGAGAGGAGACACAGAGTGAGAGAGAGAGAAAGAAAGAGAGAAAGGGGGGAGGAGCTGGAAGCATCAACTCCCATATGTGCCTTGACCAGACCAGTGCAGGGTTTTGAACTGGCGACCTCAGTGTACCCAGGTCGACGCTTTATCCACAGCGCCACCACAGGTCAGGCTATTTTATTGATTTTTATAGAGAGAGGAAGGGGGCGGGGGGGGGGGAACATCGATCTGTTTCTGCATATGCCCTGACTGGGGACCAAACCGGCAACCTCTGCTTTGGGACGATGCTTCAACCAACTGAGCTATCTGGCCAGGGTACCTGTTATCTTAAAAAAATAATAATGAGCCTGACCAGGCGGTGGCGCAGTGGATAGAGCGTCGGACTGGGATGCGGAAGACCCAGGTTCGAGACCCTGAGGTCGCCAGCTTGAGCACGGGCCCATCTGGTTTGAGCAAAAGCTCACCAGCTTGGACGCAAGGTTGCTGGCTCCAGCAAGCTGTTGCTCGGTCTGCTGAAGGCCCGCGGTCAAGGCACATGTGAGAAAGCAATCAATGAACAACTATGGTGTCGCAACAGCAACGAAAAACTAATGATTGATACTTCTCACCTCTCTCCGTTCCTGTCTGTCTGTCCCTATCTATCCCTCTCTCTCTCTCCCTGTAAATAATAATAATAATAATGAAAAAATCATTATACATTGATCCCTTATCGCCTACCAGATAGTTATCAAGAGACAAGACTTGCCCATCCCCCCCCCCCTTTCAGGCCAGCTCTTCCTGTGTAGTGAGTGGACCACTTTGGCCGCTCGGCCTACGGGGACCTCTGAATATACCAGTCCACAAAAGTCCATTTCCAGACCCAGCGCTAGGGCAGGACTCTGCCACCCAAAGAGATTTCACTAATGGTACTGATGAAGGAGTGAATCTATTCTGGCATGTAGTTTACAGAAATCTGGGTCTAAGCTACCTGATGTCATTTATAGTAGATTCCCGTATTTCCCCATGTATAAGACGCTCTCATGTATAAGACACACCTTAATTTGGGGGCCCGAAGTTTGAAAAAAAATGTATTACATAAAGTAACTGAACTCAAGTTTTATTCATCATAAAATTCATACAATTCCTCATCACTGTCAAAACTCCCATCTATTAGCTTGTCTTCATCTGTGTCTGATGATGAATCACTGTCTTCAACAATGAGTGCATAAACAAGCGTGAAAAGGTGGGAAATGCAAGTAAAAAAATCTGCAACTGCTGTATAAGATGCATCCAGCTTTTAGACTCCAAATTTTTCAGGGAAAGGTGTGTCTTATACATGGGAAATATGGTATGTTGTGCACGGCATACATGAAATGTAATTGCGAGCCTGTAACAAAACCTTTCTTACTGGGTTTAGTGTCTGTTAAGTTTCTTGCATGACTGCACATTGCTTGGCACCCTCTGGACCTAACCACATGCATAGTGTGGCCAACTGGGCCCTCATTTCTGCTGCCTGGGACAGGGCTGCAGACAATGGTCAAGATGGCGGTGTGGTGGGTAGCTGGCCAGAGCAAGAGAATCAGCTGGGCCTTGGGCTGCCTCTTGTGTGTGTCAAGCCCAACTTTTGAGTCTGGACTTGAAATTGAGGCAGATAATGAGCATGGATGGAAAGGCAGGTCCACAGGTTTGCAGGCAAGGCCCTGCTGCTGCGCCAAGGGGAATTCAGTGGGGAGCCGTGCTGGCTTCGAACTCAAAGACCACTGCTCCATGAAGTAGTAATCCTCAGGGGATTGCCAACCCAAAAGATAGGGCCAACTGAGAGGCTCCTGCCCCGAGGACAGGACAGATTTCTCTCACTTATTTATGGTGTTATGGTTTATAAAGTGGGCCCAGCACACGGATCTCTGGGCACAGTTTCAAAAGCATGCATTTCTTTTAAATTAAACAACGTGTGTGTGCACACGCGTACACACACACACACGCACACAATCTGTTCAAGCCATGCTGCTGCCCAGGAGTGTTCCCAGCCACGTGGGATAGTAACTGAGGATGATGGTCCTGAAGCCACCATCTAATATTAGATTTTGTAACTCAGAGATTCATTAATATAATTACTCAGATGCCAGCCTGACTTGGCAAGGCCTCTTGAATTGTGTTCCCCTCCAACAAAGCACTCTGGCTGCAGGGATGCCCCTGGTGAGCCAGAGCTGCACTCCCTGGTTTTCGGGCAGTGGACAGAGGCATGAGTAGGCTTCCTCGGTGCACCTTTCCTAGGAAAGGGTGGCATTCCCATGGTGGCAAGTCCTGCCTTTGTGTATCTGGTCTTGAGACAGGCCCCTCTGGAGAGTCTGTGGCAGAAGTGAGCAGTCAGCTGGGTGAGGTCCTGTTTGAACACAAGGTATCCCCAGGGCTTGGCTGGGGGGGTTGTAATTTTGCTCCCCTGTGACACTTCGTATTTACTTTTGCAGGTGTCTCTCAGTAGGCTAGAATCTTGGACTTGGACTATATTTTATCTGCCTCTGCATCTGTCTCACCCCGCACATAGTTTTATACAATCCCATAAACCCATTTTGAATTTTGAACTACCTTCAGATGGGAAGCCGTGGAGGGCTCATCCGTGAGGATGCAAAGGCATGAAATGTCATCAAAATCAGAAATGGAGCTGAGGAATAGAAGGGAGTGAAGGCAGGGGAAGGTGGCTGGTGTGCTTTCCGAGTGGGTATTGCCCAGGGAGAATCCTGACAGATGAGGAGTAGTAGATGCTTCTGGAAGGCTGAGAGGGATGTGGCACACGAGTGAGAAGCTATGAGTTAGTGGGTTGAACAGGACTTGGTTTTGCAAAAATGTTTTTCTTTCCCTTTATGGAAATGAGGTGTCAGGAAAATGGGGAAAGAACACCCCTTTTTCTGGCCCCTCCTCTACTCCCTGGCCCCTTGTTAAAGGGGCCATTGCTGAGTGGGCCACAGGCCACAGCTTAGCCTGCCTTCCCTCATCCAGACATTCCCTCTGTCTCTTTGACTGGCCCTGCTAGACAGAAGGGGTGTCCCCACTTCTAGCCTCACAGTACATGGACCTTCAGCCCATGTCCTCTGCGGACACAGCTCGCATCCTCTTCAAGAGATCTCCCCCATGTGTAACCAGCCCTCACCTCCCAGCTAGCCTAACAGATGCCCTGAGGCATGGGTTGGTAGGGAGCAGTCTGGGGCAGTCAGGATTGTTTGCTTTTTTCTCTGAGGCTCCCTTGGCCCCCTTCCCTTTCCCCAGAAGCCTTGGCCTTTGGGGCCCTCCTGTGGGTGCAGAGGCAGACATGTGGCTGGTTCTTCCTGTCCTCTCTCTCCTGGGGACCCCTCTGGCCTAAGCCTCCCATGTCGAAGATGGCTGCCGTCCCCCAGCTGGTATATGCACTCCCAGCTTTGCTGGCTGGATTTGGTTCTTAATAATGAATTATTAAAGGAATGTGAACAGTGCATTTCTCACACACTTGCACACACAGCCACTTCTCTGAACCAACCCCAGAGCCTGTTCTGCTGATGTTGCCCCTTCACTTTTCTCAGACCTTAGAGTTGGTTTCAGTTTTTTGTTTTTAGATTTTATTTATTGATGCTTAGAGAGAGGAGAGAGAGAGAAAGGGGTGGGGTGTAATGGGAAGCATCAACTCCTAGTAGTTGCTTCTCGTATGTGCCTCCACACAGGGGTTTGGAACTGGCGACCACAGTATTCCAGGTCAACGCTTTATCCGCTGCATCACCACAGGTCAGGCTGGCCTCAGTTCTTTGTTTTTGCTTGTTTATTTAAAGATTTTATTTATTAATTTTTAGAGAGACGAGAGATAGAAAGGCTGGGAGAGGAGCAGGAAGCAACTTGTACTTGCTTCTTGCATGTGCCCTGACTGGGACAAGCCCGGGGTTTTGAACCAGCAACCTCAGCATTCCAGGTTGATTCTTTAACCACTGTGCCACCAAGGTCAGACTGGCCTCAGTTTTTGAGTGAATTCTCAGCTCTCCCCTCTCCACCGTAAGACACTCCAGCCAGCCACCTCCTCTCTGCTTCTGAGCGTTTTCCTCAGGCCCCACGTGCCTGTGCTAGACTTTCTTGGAAAGCTGTTTTTCCCTCCAAAGTCCCCTCTTGTCCAGTGGACAGGCGGCCCGATGCCCAGCCTCCAGAGTGTGGCCTGTGGGAGTGTGATGTGCTGCAGCGTGACAGTGGTTTGGGGGGGATGTCACTCTCCTTCCTGCTCTGTGTCATTTAGCCTGGAGTACACTTGGACATGAAAGTTCTGGAGGCTGAACTCTGCCTGGCTCACAGGAATGCGGCTGGACCTGGAGGCGGTGGTTTGCCGTGGCCTTATTAAGTTCTTCTGCAATTGGAGAGTCACATATGTAGTCTCTCCTCCATCCACTATTTTTTGAAAAGGTACTTTTTCTGATTATAAGACTAGTGCACATTTATGTCATCATAAAAACACCAAATAAGCACAAAGTCTAGAGGGGATACATTAGACTTACCAAATTCTACTACTTAAATAATCACTATTAATCTGTTGTTGCATTTTATACCCGTGTGTGCAGACATTTTATTTTTTAATTTAAAAACTATATTGATTTTAGAGAGGGGGAGGGTGAGAGAGAGACAGAGAAACATCGATTTGTTGTTCCACTCATTTATGCAGTTATTGGTTGATTCTTGTATGTGCCCTAAACGAGGATTGAACCCGCAAACTTGGCATATCGGTGTGATACTCTAATCAACTGAGCTTACTTTGGCCAGGGCCATATTTTATTTTTAAAAATTGGAATTTATGATATAAACACTTTGGAGTGCTACTTTTAAAATTTAACACCATTGTGTATTTTACATCACAATTTTTAAAACTATTTTTTGGGCCTGACCTGTGGTGGTGCAGTGGATAAAGCGCTGACCTGGAATGCTGAGGTTGCCGGTTCAAAACCCTGGGCTTGCCCGGTCAAGGCACATATGGGAGTTGAAGCTTCCTGCTCCTCCCCCCATTCTCTCTCTCTCTCTCTGTCTCCCTTTCCTCTAAAATGAATGAATAAATAAAAATAATTTAAAAACAACAACAACAAAAAACTATTTTTTGGTGGTTTAGCATTTTTTCCAATTAGCCACGTTAGCCCTAATTCTTGAAATTTCTAATGACTTCTATCCCCCTTTCATTTTGGAAATGATAAATTACTTTTTATTATAAATGTAATAGTCCTTATTTAAAAAAATACAAACATGCTTTCTAAGCAGCTGCATACAGGAGACTTAAGCATGTCAAGCGTTGATGAAAGTCTTCGTGTGCGAAGGCTTTTAAGTTGTAAATTCTGCCGACAGGGACATCCTGATGCACTAAACTTTGTAGCCATATGAACTTCAGACAAGGCTCCCTAGCAGGTGAATTACCAGGCAAAGGTTATTGACTTTCCTGAAGACTTTTCATATGTGTTGTTAAATTGCTGTCTGGAAATTTGATGCCTGCAGACAGCATGTGAGGGTCTATTTTGCCTCAACCCCAGCTCTACACTGTTCATGCCAGTGCCTCAGAAAGATGCTACCATCATTTTCACTCATCATATACCTTTTGGGTACATATCACATCAGGATGTGCTTCTTAGGAGCTCACACTCCCATCCATGTCATAGGTGGATATCGGTTGCATTGGCTCACATGTTTTCTGATGGGCATATGCTGTCCTCTATAAGAGCTAACTTTTTTTTTTTTTTAGTAAGAGAGACAGACAGGCAGGAAGGGAGAGAGATGAGAAGCATCAGTTCTTTATTGCAGCACCTTAGTTGTCTTTGATTACTTTCTCATATGTGCCTTGACCAGGGAGGTGGGGGCTGCAGCTGAGCCAGTGACCCTTGCTCAAGCCAGCAACTTTGGGCTCAAGCTAGCGACCTTGGGCTTTAAGCCAGCGACCATCGGGTCATGTCTATGATCCCATGCTCAAGTCATTGACCCCACACTCAAGCTGGTGAGTCTGTGCTCAAGCCGGCGACCTCAGGGTTTCGAACCTGGGTCCTCCGCATCCCAGTCTGACGCTCTATCCACTGCACCACCGCTAATCTTGGACTCACCTCACACTTGCACTTCCAAACCCACATTTGTATATGAGTCTGATGTTCTTCCCTCCCAGGCCTCTCTCTGTGAGCGCTGCTAGAAGGGGAGAGGGATCCTCAGGGAGTATTGGGTCCCTCAACCTGGGCAATTCCTGGCAGTGAGCAAGCACTGGTCATGGTGTCTTAATGGCAGTAGCCCCCAGCTTCACCACTGAGGTGCCAGTGGACACTGGCTGCCAGCACTCTGTCCAGAGAGCTCCTGAGGAAGCAGCTGCTGCCATCCCCTGAGGGCAACCCCTGAGGCTGACCCCTGAGGCCATCTGCTACTGCCTGCCACCAGGACCCTAGGCCTGTTTGGTGAGCTGCGTGTCCTTCGATGACTGAGGGGGGAAACTAAGGGAGAGCAAACCCGTCCCTTCCTCCCTTTCTCCTTCTGGGCTTCAGACTGTACACAAGTGCGAGTGCATACGCATGCGCACACACACATTGATAGCATGCTTCAGGGCCAGCACTGTCTCTTCTCCCAAGTCCCTAGGGATGGGTGTTTGAGTGAGTGTACTCTCTAGGCTCCGTCCTCACTGGCTTCTGCTGCATACCCTCACATCCACATGTGCACACGTGTGCCCTCGTTCACCTTGAACACAGGCTTTACCTCACTTTCTATATGTCTCTGGTCCATGATGGCTGCAGAGTCTCGGGTCTTTGGTGCCAGTTGTCCCCTACCTCATCTACTCTATGCACCAGCTTGACCAGAACTTAACTGTCCTCAGGCCTTGCAGAATGGGAGCTGCCCCTGAACTCTGAGGCCCTGCAGGAAGCCTGTGGGGTGTGTCAGTGGTGGAGGTTGTGCAGGTCTGGAGAGACAGCACAAACCTTTCTTCCCTCCTCTTGTGGCAGGGGTGTCAGGCATCCAGCCCCCCGAGGGGCTATCGTGGGTGGGACAAGGGTGTTTATGAAGCTCAGTTCATTCTCTTCCCCCTGTAGTGTTCAGCATGTGGTACCCTGTGAGTGTGAGTGAGTGTACCAGTATGGGTTAGGTGTGTGTGTGTAAATGTCAGAGCAAATCATACCCTGAGGATATTAGAGGAAACTTTGAGGCTAACGAAAGAAACTCTTATTGCTCCCACAAGGATACAGAAGCCCAGGGAGAGTGCAGTACTCAGGTCACCCAGGGGCACAACCGTAGCCTCTGGGTTCTGAGCCCCTTGGGCCTTGAGCAAATGTCTGGGTTGACTATCTATGCACTTGCTACAGAGTGTCAAGCCCTTCCTGCCCACTCAGCAGCTGAGTGGCTTCTCTCTGGAGCTTTGTGAACCTGCCTTGCTTTTAATCTACCTGTTAGTAAAAGAGATTACAGTTGCCGTAATTACAGGGCACTGTGGCTCCACCTTCAGGAGCAGGGTTGAGTGAGAGGCAAGGGGTGGTGGAGTCCAGCCCCACAGGAAGCTGCTATTAAAAGCCCCATGTTTTGCTATTGTGTGAGGACAACAGCCCTTCCCTGAGGGTCTCTCACAGTCAGGCTTCCCTGGGGGCTGGGCAGTCGGGGGTGGGGAGGTGGGCCGGGATTTCACACAGGCGCTGGCATGACACAGGCAGTCAGCAGGGTTGTTGAAGGCAGGGGAGGCCCTGGGCCCCTGACTCACAGGCCCCATGCTGGTGCTGAAGGGACAGGCCTTCCAAGGCATAGAATGAAGGAGATATGGTGGCACTTGTCAGGATAGGGCACTGGCTATCTTCTGAGGGGGCTCTGCAGCCACCAGCCCTTACTGACTCGTGTGGACAAACAGAAGCACCGGCCCAGAGCTGTGTGCAACGTGCTCCTAGGAGAAGAGGACACGGGTAATTGTACAGCACAGGGGTTCTCAGTGGAGGTGATCCTGCCACCAGGGAACTTCTGTTCATGTCTGGAGACATTTTTGGTTGTCACCACTTGTTTGGGAGGGGGGTTCACTATTTGCATCTAGTGTGCTGAGGCCAGGGATGCTGCTGTTCTACAACAAAGGGGTGGCCCCCACTGCAGAGGATGATCCTGTCCCAATGTCAGGGGTGTCACAATGGGGACCCTGACCATAGCAGAGGAAAGGAATAAAAAGGGCAGGCCCAAGAAGGGCCTGATGACTCCCTGCTGCTATGTCTGCAGATCTTAGCTCAGGGTGCTTAGCTTAGCAGGTCTGTCACTGGGGAGGGAGAAGAACAGGCACGCTGTCTGACAACCCCAGCATGTTGCAACTGTGGTGAGTGGCAGGTGAATGCAGGCCATGGACACTACAGTCCACTCCCGTGCCTCTTCTGGTGGACCCTTCCCTCACTTGCCCCTGCTCCCCTCCCCACACCTACTCATGTCATTGCCCACCATGGCATCTGGGAGTGAAGGGCTCCAACCTCATAGGCCCCTTTGGGCAGGGATGAGAAGGGCTTTCACCCTCCCACTCCCATCCAGCAAGGACACCGGCCACACTCTGGCTTCTCCGAAACACACATCTGGTCCAGCCTCCATCTGAGGCGTGGAGCTGTGCAGGGTGGAGGCCTCACTAGTTAACCTCAGGGTGCTCTTTTTCTGCCTGGGCACAGGAAGCCCTCCTCACCATGCCGTCCACAGAAGGGGCGCTGCCCTAGGTCAGCAGTGCCGCTCTTTCCCACATTTCTTCCCAACTCTGGCCCTATTCCAGGTGGCATTCAGGAGATGACAGGGTGGCTGACTAGGAGGCATAGTGGACTTTAGAGCTGGATATGGTGGGGGCGGTCACTCGGTCCTGTATCTTAGGGTATGTGTGCTATTCATGTGCGGACTGTGTGTGGGGTGGCTTCTGATACCCTCCCAGCTCTTGGGCTGCTGTGTCTCTGTTTGCAGGAGACAAAGTGCAGCGATTTTCAGCTGTTGTGAATTCCGGGTTTCACACCGAGTCCCTAATAGTGGAGTCACTTTGCTCCCCCCCCCTTTTTTTTTTTGCCGTGACAGCTCCAACCTTATAATTTTACTTTCTCCCGCCTCACATGTGCTCCTTTTCTTCCTTCTCTCCTTCCTGAGGTTTTTGCCGCTCATCACAGGGAACCCCCTTTAGGAGGGATAGCTCCTGACAAGAGGGGAGGGGCCTCCTGTCAAACACTGGGAGTTGATGTTTTGTTTGGTAAAATGTCTGTAAATAGGTTGCGAGGCGGTGATTCTACACGGATCCCTGTGCACAAGGGCATCTTTTTGTGTCTGTGCACGTCTCAGTGCACGCATGTCAGGAGCAAGGAGAAAGGGACTAGAAGAAGGAGGGAGGAGAGGAGAGGTTTCTGGGGTCCCTGGGATGGTTCTCTTCCTCCTGGGACACTGTCTTGGCGTAAGTCCCAGGCCCTGATTAGGAGAGGGCTCAAGGCTCAGACCATTTAAGGGCCAAGGTGAACATTAGAAATGAAGCCACTGTGTGTCATAGTGGCTCAGGGTCGACTATTCAGAGGGCTGTAAAGGGACGCTGGGCCTGCCCTCTCTGCTAAGGCCCTAAACAGGTGGATTGTGGAGGGAACCCACCCAGCATCCGCTGATCGCCCTAGATTCTCAGGAGCAGCATTGGTCTTCTACCCATGAATGTGAGCTCATTTTTCCCTGGACATAGGCCGTCTCTTAAGTAGCAGTGTCTGCAGAGCACTCCCTGTTCTTTTCCTTTTTTTAAAGTAAGACTTGTTGCCTTAGACGGGCTCCTCTTTAAGCATCAGGTGGCTTACCTATCCCAAGATTTGACTTACAGCAAAGTCACTAAAAACCCTGGTGGACTTGACTTTATGAATTCGGCCGTATCCGTTTTCCCGCCATCAGCCTTCCAAGATCGCGGATGCTCTGCCTTTCAGCCTCTCCTCAGCTGACACCCTCCCTGAATCCATTTTGAGTTGCTCTTCCCCAGCCTGGCCCTGTTAGAAAATGTCGGCTCCGACTGCACCATGCTTGCGAACAAAGGTGCAGAACAATTTTGGCTGCTTCGTCCAGGAAATAAATTCCTCTCCGGTGCCAGAAACCACTGAGTGGTGCCATGTGTTGAGCTCTGGGGCCCAGCATCATGGGCAGGGCTGCTGCTCAGGGCAAGGAGGGTAGAAATGCAGGATCAGGAGGCTCTGAGGATGAGAATCTTGCTTTCCACACATCCCACAGTCCCCGGTCAAGGACCTGAGAACTTGCCACTCGGCGTGCTCTCCCAGACCTGGCTTTCCATCTGCAATTGCTTGTGTTTTGGTTGGTGTCCAGACCCATGGAAGACAGGCCACTCTCTCTGTCTGTTGGTGCCCAACACCTTTCTTTCCTGTGCCTTGCCCAGGTGCTCTTGCTCTGTCTGCCCTGTATAGATCGGTTTCCCTGGGATCTGCCCACTCTCGTCTTCCTGTGCTCTCACCTGCAATCAGTGGTGCTACTTGTCAGAGTCACTGAGCCCCACCTCACTTAAGCTCACAACAGTCTAATGAACTAGGTGCTGTTATAATCTTCAAGTTATACATTAAAGCTTGGTGGACAGAGGAATCTTGCTGGAGACCATGCACTTGGAGCCACAGTCCAGGGACCTGTCCCCTTTGTGCACATCTGCCCCTCACTGCTGATCCCCTGGCTTATCTCAGGTCTGATTTCTCCAAACTCTTCATTTTAGCTCCTAGGCCGACATCTAGTTCATACCATACCCTGTGTCCATAAGTGAGCTCACCAAACTCCCTGCTCCCCTCTTTTCTCCTCATTCCATGACTTGTCTCGGTTGGGGGTGTTACTAGCTGCCCAAGCCCATGAGCCCTCACAGCCAAACTGACGTGGTCCTGTGGTAGCTCTGAGCATTCCTGCCTCTTCACCATCACTCTCATTTTCTGAATTCACCTTTTTCTACATTTTTCTGGATTTGTTTTTTTATTGGGATATAATTCACATAAGATTTGCTATTTTTAAGTGTACAATTTGGTGGCATTTAGTGCATTCACAATGCTGCGTAACCATTGCCATGATCTGATTCCAGAATGCTTTTATCACCCCCCAAAAAACAAAAACCCCATACCTATAAAATTTATTTTATTTTTATTTTATTCATTTTAGAGAGGAGACACAGAGTGAGAGAGAGAGAGAGAAAGAGAGAAAGGGGGGAGGAGCTAGAAGCTCCAACTCCCATATGTGCCTTGACCAGACCAGTGCAGGATTTTGAACTGGCGACCTCAGTGTTCCCAGGTTGACGCTTTATCCACTGCGCCACCACAGGTCAGGCAAAACCCCATACCTATAAACACTTTGTCTCAATTCCTTCTTCTTCCCAGCTCCTGGCAACCACTAATCTGCTTTCTGTCTATGTAGATTTGCCTGTTCTGGACATTTCACATCAGACTGGCTTCTTTCTCTGAGCATTCTGTTTTCAGGGTCCATCCGTGTTGTAGCACATATCAGAACTTCATCCCTCTTTATGACTGAGTAATATTCCATTGTGTGGATGGACCCCATTTTGTTCACCCATCCTTCTGTTGAGGACATTTGGGTTGTTTCCACTTTTTGGCAGTTGTAAATAGTGCTGCTGTGAAATTTGTGTACAAGTGTTTATGCAGACATATATTTTTGATTCTCTCAAGGATACACCTAGGAGGGGAATTGTTCTCATCTGAAGTTTTGTCACCACCTTCAAATGGGCAGCAGTGCCCACCCTCTCCTAGAAGAGCTTGTCTTCGTAGGCGGGCACCCAGGGTCTCTCACAGTCAGGCCTCTGCTGACCATCCAGGATCATCTCCCATTACGCCTCATACTGTGTATACCTGCACGTGGAGCTCTCTGCAGTTCCTGTGTGCTGTGCTGTTCTGCCCCTCTGGGCTTCTGCTCATATTTCTCTCCAGGCTACCTTTCTCTTTCCCCTCCGTCCAAACACCTCTATCTTTCTTATCCCAGCCCAGCTGTTACCCCCCACCCCACTTGGTGCAGACTTCTCCCACCTCACTGCTCACCTCTGGAGCCCAGTCCTCCTTCTTTGGAGAGCCTTGCATTTTGTCTGTTATGCACCCAACTCCCTACTGCAGGGAGAGTTTCCCAGGGCAGCTTTTCTGGTTCTATATTTGCAGCATCTAGCAGGTAACAGGTGCTTAACAAAACGCGTCGAATTAATGTTAAGGTACTGTATTCGCTTTTCCTAAATGTCACAGATCCGTGTGTGCTCACCCTGGTGCCCGGGCAGAAATACAAATGAACATACATACATGCATAGTGTGCCTCCCATCAACCTCTGGGCCCCGGGTGTCGGTACCCTCGCCTTTGCTTGCTTTCCATGGGCCCCCAGGAGCAATTAACAGAGGTGTATGTTATAGGATTCCAGGCGCTCCAGAGGTGACTGAAGGAAGCCAGCCCCCTTTAACACAAGTAGGTGAACAGCAAGTCACACTGTTCTCCTTCACTGCTCTAAGCACAGAGGGGCTGTTCTCTCTCCCATCTAGGCCAGCCCCTCTGGAGGCCTCAGAGCATCCTCCAGGGCCCAGTTGTTGGCCACGAATTCAGCCCCTTGTGCACTTCTGGGACCTTCCTGTGGCCCGGGTGGGGGTGAGCAGAGGAGCTGGGGAGTGGCTACCCCAGGCTGGGGTGGGTGCTGTGTCTCAGATCCCAGAGCGGAAGGTGGGGCTGAAGCAGTCCCACCAGGTGTTTGGGACAATGCCCGCTCCCCATCCCCCCTTGCCAGCCCCACTCAAGCTCCAAATGAATCACCCAGCTCAGGCTCTGCCAGGTGGCCCAGGGCAAGCAGGCAGCTCAGTGGGTGCAGTGCCACCCCAGCCACCGCCACCGCAGACCAGGGAGGAGCAGGAATGTGCTCACTCAGGATGGCGGGTGGAAAGAGATGGAGAGGGGTGTCATGTGTGCCAGTCAGTGGTCAGGTGAGGCCATCCTTCACCTGTTGTCTTCTCCCACTAGGTCCTCTCAGCACAGAATCTCTCCCACACTCATTTCCTCTGAGCCCCAAGCAGGGCAGGGTCCCCAGGCGAGCTGAAGGCCCAGTGGCCCCCCTTTTGGTGACAGCCGTCTTCTAGGCGCAGCCAGGCCCTCCTCCTCCTCCCTCTTAGCCCTCTCCTCTCCCTGGGCCTCTTCCCCACGTGGCTCATTACAACTCCAGTTGTTCAGGTCTTGACCTCAAGAGCCTTCCCTATTGACCCCTGACCAGCGATACTAATCTGTGTCAACAGGCCCCAGGGGTTAAAGAAACACAACCCAGCTGCTGCTGCCTTAGCAGGTGCCTGGAGGGGGCGGGGTGGCTCCTGGGAGCTCAGGCAGCAGAGGCTTCCCAGCAGAGCCCCCTCCCCACTGCCCTCCTTCATCCTTGTCCTCTCTGGGATTCTCTTTTTCCTCTGCAGACCCCTTCCTGCCCACTGTCCCTTCCTCTCTGCTGCCACTTCCCTTCTGTCTTTCTTTTGTTTTCCAGCTGCCTGTAGGATTTAGGACCGAATGCCACCTTGTGCCCAGGTGGTGCTGCCCTTGTTACACCTCCCCCCATGTACACACCCTCTCTTTTTCACTCTCTTCCTCTCACTTTCAGTCCCAGTCAGGATCCTTCTGCGGCCAGTGGTTCGAACACCAGAGCCTGCATAAGAGTCCCCTGGAGGGCTTGTTACAGCAGAGATCCCTGGCCCTCTCCAAAGGGTATCTGCACTTCAAGTAATTCCCAGGTGCTGCTGAGGAAGCACACTGCTGGCTACCTGGGTGGTGAGCTCAGACGGGAACCCTATAGGTGGGGCATGAGCTCCCCTGAGCACTGCACTCTGATAACACACAGGGGTGGGTCACCTGGGGACAGTCTGGTCACAAGGCAGGGGCTGCCAGGTAGGGCCATACAAGGGAGTGCCCTGCCTCCACTGGTCCTGACTCTGTTGGGGGCCATGTCAGGGTGTGGGGGCAGCCTCCTGACTTAGGAGAGATTATCTGGGACCTCTAGAGAAAACAGCCATGTGTCACATGTGACCCTTTCTTGCCATGAACCCAAAATTCTGCTTATACCCTTTACCCTACCCACCAAGCAACCCAAACTGTAGGCCTTCTCAGCCCAGCCACACACACCAGAGGAGGGAAAATGCTGGGCACAGGGACATTAATCACTGTCCCTGCCCTGCTTGGCCCCTAGGAGCCCCATATTGCCCTCTTCCTGCTCACAGGGAGATGGAAACCCACTGGCCGAGTCCCCACTCGGAGCTGCTGTTACTACCTCTGGTCGCTCATTGTAAGACACAGGGTCCCCTCCTCCTCTGTGTGGGCCACAGCCACAATGTGCAGTGTCTGGCATGGGGTAACCTTTTGAAGGTGCTGAGTGAAGTGCTAGGTGGGACTCTGAAGGGAGTGGCTAACAAAGGACAGGCGGTCTTGAGTGGGCTTGCCATCATTTTATGGGGGGTGGGGTGTCTTTCTTACCAGCTGTGGAGAGAGTAGTAGGCCTAGGAAACCCAGGTGGGGCTGGCAGGTGGGGCAGCCTAGGGTACTCCCCTCCATCCCTGCCTGTTCTGCTTCTCTTCTGCCTTTTCACTCTATCCCCTACTCCCTCCGACCCCTCCTTTCCTTCTTTCTCTTGGCCACGGCTCCCTGGCAAGGCTGGGGAGCAAGAGAGAAACTCTTCAAAAAAAAATTTTTTTTTAAGTTTCCCAAACTTTTCCAGATGCCAAGAAGGGGCCAAAGAAACCCTGCAACTACAGAGCGAGGAGGAGAAGGGACTGTGTGCCAAGGCCCTTCCCTCCTCCTCCTTGGTGGAAAGGAGGGACAATTAGGGGAGCAGGGTCAGAAGGCCCCTTCACCATCCCCAACCCCTCATCCCCATCCCCACTCTGAAAACCCCCAGCAAGTATGGGGAGGCAGTCAGAGAAGAATGTCAGTGTTGCTCCCAGGAACTGCAGCATCACATTATAAGGGAAGTGACCTCTGGAGTTCAGAAAGGTGGATCTGGGACAGAGCAAACCCCCAAGCCAAGAGATGTCAGGAGCTAAGAAGGGGGGAAACTGGCCCCACATGCTCCCTCCCCTGGAGTCCTTATATGAGAATCCACTGGAAGCCAGGAGTGGGGGGGACAGATGGGAGGAGGTGATGTGTGGGGACAGCACTGGCACTGCGGCTGTCCCCCAATCCCACCCCAAGGGTTACTGCCCCCACCTCTGCCGTTCTGTCCATCCACTCCCTGGACACCTCCTAAAACAAAGGCCTCTTTGTGGTCCTGGCCCACTGGCTCGCTGCCAGCTGCATTCTTTGCGTGTTTCCTGAGCACAATCGGGGCTGGAGCTCCATGGTCAGCTCCTCCCCCACCAGTCAACTCCTGGGGCTCAGAGCTGTCCCTGCTTTGCTGCCCTGCCCAGGGTCTGTCCCATAGCTTCCATCCCTACTGTTAACAGATCTGGATCAAGCAGGGTAAGCCCTAGGAGCTCAGCCCCTGGGGCTGCAGAGCCATCACGGGCAAGTAGAGTCCTATCCCTCAAGTTTCTGGCTGATCTGGTCTGTTCCACCAAGCCTCGATGTTCTTATCCATAGAAATGGGGTAAATAACAGCGCCCAGTGAGGCTGTCAGGCAGATTAAAAGTCTCCCAAACGCCCAGCTCCTGCCTGCCGCACAGTGGAGGTGCTGTGTAACCCTCCCACTTCTTCATGGCTCCCTGGGTGGATGGCTGAGGAGTGTGGAAGGTCTCAAGAGCTCTGGGTGGGACATTTTCCTGAAGTCCTGTGGGGGACCCAAAGTCTAAGGCCTACTTCTTGGGGTGTTGAGTCCAGCACCCCAGTGAATCCTTCCCCTCCTAAGGGATGGAGCTGAGTCCTTAGGAAGTGGCCTGTCAATCCCAGCCCTGGTCCTGTGCCTTCTGCTCCCTGCCCCTCCTGGCACTTGCCTAGTTCTGTAACAGCAGGGATGTGCCCTCTTTGGGTTGGGCATGGGGTAAGGGTTTAGATTACTGAAAATAAGGGGAGCTGAGGAAGGTAAGAGCAGGAAGCCCCAGGGAGGGAAGGCTGGCCTTTGGGAGTAGAACACTTTGGAAAATCTGCAGATATATCCTGTCACCTCTAGTCACCAGCCACTCACGGTCACACATGGTCCTGATGAAGCCCTAGATTGCTGCTCTGGGGTTTTTTCCCCCTCTTGTTAAAAAATGTTCATAATTTGGAAAGAAAAGGAGCTTTTTACAAGCTGGCGGCTCTAGGGAACTTGCTGTCGGTCTTTCTGGCCTCGTGATGGGTGGGGCTCACTTTTCCCTTCCGTCTCCAGCTCTTCTAATAATTCCCCCTCCCCAGCCCTGCCAAACGCACCCACACACCCTTTAGGGACCTCCAGCCGCTGTCACCCAAGGAAAGCAGAAGGAAGGCCGGGTGCCTGTCTGCGCCTCAGGGGTCTCAGCCAAGCCCCCCTGCCCCCTGCCCCCAGAGGTCGCCGTCACTGGCCTGGAGCCGTCAAATGGCAGCGCTTCCTGAACTCCGTGCCTGGACCCAGGCCAAGCAGCCAGCCTACCCTCCCCCGAGGGTTTGCACTACTCTCCTGCTGAGTGAGGGTCCCCCCGGGTCCTCCTGGAGTGAGGGGGGAGCCGGAGAGGGAGCGGGAGGTGCTGAGCTCACCGCCTCGGCATCCGCCCTCCCTCCGCCCCTGGTGCGAGGGCCGCCGCACTCCCGCCAGCGCCTCGCTCCCTAATAGCTTTTTAAGTCCAACCACATGTGTCTGTGGAGCGCGGAGCCGCCCCTCACAGTGCCTTGGTTCTCCCTCCCTTGCTCGAGACCACCCTCCACTCGGAGCAGCCTCAGGCTGGGGGAGGGGGGCTGCCTCCCGAGAGCCCATCTGCTCGCCCCCCCACCCCCACCCCCACCCCTGCTGAGCCAGAAGGGGATGGGGCTGCAGACAGCTGAGCGCTCAGGGCTTTCTCTTGGGGGTGCCTTTCCCCTCCGCGCTCTGGATTCTCCAGACTCCCTCTCAAGATCCTGGGGTCTGGAATCCTCTCTCCCTGTGGCAGTCAAGGAGGGTGCAGGAGCCCGAAATGGGTGTCTAGGAGCTGGATGAGGAACCCTGACCTCGGCCCTGAGTTTCCTGGGTGGGGGCTTTTGCACCAGTACCTGTACTGAACTAGGCCCCACTTCAGTGACCCCACTGTCTCCCCTCCAGCTCCTACACGTGTGGTTCCCTGTGCGTGTGAGTGGTCTGTGGGGAGGCCTGTGGGGTGCGGTTTCGCAGGAGGGGAGTGAGGGCTGAGAACCAACAGGCAGGCAGGCAGGCCTGGGGTCCTAATGAGAAAATTGCTTCCAGCCAGGGAGCCCTGCTCTGCGGCTGAAATTGCATCCAGCCCCAGCCAACTCTGCTGCCGCAAACCCCGCCCTTCCGAAGGAGGTTGGGGAGCAGTTGGGGAGAGGGAGGGGCGAAGGCCTGCACACGACTTGGCTTCCCTCCCGAACACCTTGGAGAGACTCCGCTGCCTCTCTGGGAGGAGAGTACCCGAGTAAGTGCCAGGGCCAGGCTTGGTTCAGGACCAACTGCTGGATCCTTGGGAGGCAGAGGCAGGAGAGAAGGGACCAAGTGAACTAACTCCCTCCTCTCCTGCTGACTTCATCCACATTTGTGGGGCATCCCGTAGAGCATTCTGGAGAGATGGGCCCGTTTAGATAGAGTCTTACTGAGAAAGGGCATGAGGAGCACTTTGTTTCCACAAAGATCCCGTGTGCAAGTCTGTCTGCCCGTCTGTCTGTCTTTGTGGAGTCATTTGAAATTCAGCCTCTCCCAAAGACTCAGGGTTCAGCCCCTCTGCGAAGGGGAGCCCAGCACCCACACCCCAGGCAGGGTGACCCTGGCAGTGAAAGGCAGTTAGCTTTTTTTTTCTCGGTGTTTCTCATTTGGACCTTTGAGCAGAACCACCTACAGAATTTGTGGGGCCCAGTGCAGAATTGAAAATACCCTTATATAAAAATTAAAAATTTTTGAGATAGGAATGACAGAAATAAAAGCCACGAAGTCAGCCCTGCTTCCAGAGTAAGCTGCTACCAACTGCGCCGTGGCTCAGGGAGTACCTTTTGGTTTGATGAGCTCCCACCCCACAGATTCACCAGCCATGGGCTTGCCTAGTGGACCAGAAGGTTCCACCTGGTGCGTTCCTCTGAGGGATACCTGTCTGACTCCTGGGAAGATCTCTTCCTCAACTGGGGCTTTGATCTCTGCTACAGCATCGCTTGGATTCTCCATTGCCCGTTTCCTGGATTTCTGAGATGGCTGTTGAACGTAGCTGCAGAGAGAATGGGCCACATCTTTAGTGCTTAGAATCTCAGGGTAAAGTGGCTCTTGCCACCGTCTGGCAAACCTGATGGTGAAACTGTTGCCCGCTGGGCCCAGCAAGCAGAGTGGGTCAGCCTGGATCTTTCTGCCCCCACCATCCCTGGGGGGGGGGTGTTTCACCCTTCACTTGCAAGTTGCACCGGCTGGCTGTGCAGAGCAGGGAGCAAGCAGGAGTGCTTGGAGGGAGGGAAGAAGGCAGGAGGAAGGAAACAACCCCATTCTCACCCCCCAAATTACTGGCTGGGATGGCAGGGGAGGAGGAGGAAAGCCAACATTGTTTATTTAATTAAAAGTAAACAACAATTTGCTGCTGCCAGCCTCCCATTAGCTGTGTGCTGAGCCCTCAGAGCTAGGGACTCAGCTTTCACTTCGGAGCCTGGCTCCTGTTGCCACACTCCCAGCCCGGGCTCTCCAGGGCCAGGTACCCTTCCCTGGTTCTGCCCTTCTCAGACTGAGCTGGGGAGACAAGCTAATACCAGCAGAGCCTCAGAGTCCTGTGGGCCAGGATAAGAATATCAAGAAACCGTCATTTGGCAGGATACCATGGGGTGAGAGAACCCTGTGTGTGCATAGGTAGGCCTGGTTGTGGTCTGGCAGGGAAAGGCAGGGGGTGCCAACCTCTCCTGTTTAGCCAGATGTTGGGCTCCCTGGGGAAAGTGGCCTCCCTCCCTTCCTTCCCACTCAGGCCCCAGTCCACACTACCTGGAGGCCTGGGCCTCTCTGCCCCACCTCCCACTTTTTTCTTTTTCTCTTTTAGCAGCTTATAAACATCCTTCTCCCATCTTTTGGCTCTGCTCCCAGAAGGGGGCTGTTAGGGCTCCTGGAGGGCCAGCAAGAGAAGCAAGCTCCCTGGGCCTGAGGGAGAAGCGCTGCTGGAATCCGGTCCCCTTACCCCTGCCAGGACACAATTATAGGTGACTCCAGGAACAGGAAAGGGAGTTGACCAGGATTGGGGCTGAGCTGTCCCTAGCCCCTGGTTCCCTGGAGTCCCCAATCAGAAGCGGAGGTCAGACGGAGGAAAAGCGGTTCGGCTGCTTCCACTGGCCTCCAGGGGCGGAGCAGAGCAGGGCACCTATCCAGGGATCTGTCCCCAGGCAAGTCCCCACCTCTCCTGTGGGCTCCAGCCCCCGCAATGTAGAGCTCGGGCTTAGGTCCCGACCAGGGGATGACCTCAGGTACATGGCATTAGGTGCTCTAAGCATCCGTTTCCCCTGTCTAAGGGGGCAAGACCTTTCCTAGAACAGTGCTGCTTTATAAAGCCATTACAGAACAGGAGTTGCTTTAGGACTCCTATGGCCAGATGGATAATGTGGGGAGAATCTCTCAGAAAAAAAGAGCCAGACCTGAGACACTTAGGAAGCCAAGCACTCTGGCATTTAATTTAAGCCTAACATGGGAGATGTGAGGCAAGGCACCAGTGTAAATGCACAAGCAGGTTTAATCTGGTGCCTTAGCAGAGGGTCCCACCAGAACTGATTCTGCCCCAGGGTTGTTTGGCAATAATGAGATATTTTCAGTTGTTGAGTCTGAGGAACGAGACATTTTTGGTTGTTGAGGCTGAGAGGGCATTATGCTACTGGCATCTAGTGGGTGGAGGACGGAGATACTGCCACCCTACTTTGCACAGGCCAGCCCCACCAAGAATGATCCAAGGGTGGGGTTGAGAACCCTGGTTTGGAGACTGGCTTTCCTAGAAGATTTAGGTCCCCACTCTCCTGAGTCTTCCTGGCCCCAACTCTGTCCTCTCTCAGCATTTGCATCTTCTCATCTCCCCCCAACCACCTTCGGGATTCACACATTGACATGTGTGCACACAAGCATGCACACATGCTCCCAGCTCCCAGGATTTACACACATTAGGGTTTTCACATGCACTCACACACACAGGGAAATCTGGAAGTCTGTCCTGCCTTAATTGAATAAAAGGCCTGGGGTTTGGCAGGACATTGTGTATCTGAGCTGCAGCTTCTTGCAGCCATTTCTGTGCCTCTGGACATGACGGTTCAGGCTCCCTGTGATTCCAGCTGCTGCTGCTCCTCTCTCTTCTCTTCCCCCACTTCCCAGGCTGGAGGCCTGGGAAGGGCAAGTTTGGCAACACCCCACTCCTCCTCACTTCTCTCACGACCGACCTTGCTTTCCATTACTGCTGGTAGGAGTCTGGGGTCTCCTGAGGAGCAGGTACCCATCCAGCATGAGGCTGAAGGACTGTCTGGGGCAGAATGGTCCAGGTCAATCCCTCCTTCCAGGTTTTCTGCTGCCGCGAATACACTGGGAACTAGGAGTTGGAAACAGGATTTACTTCTTGACCAAGTGTAAAGCCACCAAGCTCTGCCTAAAAGATCCAAGGGCTCTGGGGAGCCTGCATCCCTGCAAGAGTGGCTAGAAGCCCCAGAGGATGGGGTGGAGGTGCCAGCAGAAGGCAGACAGTGTTTGGGGGACTGCTATCCTCCAATTCTCCTCCCCCACCTGAGCCAGGGGAAGATGGGGTCAGGGTGTGCAGCAAAGCACAAGGGATGCTTTTCATTATCTCTCTCCTTCCACCCCAGCCCACCCCCTCTTTGGCCTCTGCTTTAGCAGGCTCTAGGGGCAGACCCATTCTTAGCCCCCCCACCCCACCCCGTTTATGACCCCACTCTGGCCCCTCCTTAGGGAGCCAAGAGGTGAGATCAGGTCCTGCCTCTCATCTGAGGATGACCCCAAAACCAGAGCCCAACCCTTGCTTTGAGGAAGCCTGGTAGAGCCACCCCTAGCCCATAGCTGGAGGGCACTGGAAAGCGCCTTGTCTGGATTGGGTACAGGAGAAGCTCCAGATCCTCCCCGTGGGCAAGAGGGGCCTGGCGAGCCAGCCTGTGCTTCCTGGAGCATCACTTCCGAGCACATGCCACCCTCTCAGGGCATGCTTTTGTGGGGGGCCTGCTGTGTGCAGAATCTGTCCCCCAGTCCCTCATTTTAAGAGCAGCCTGGGCAAGCTGCAGCAGCATCGGTGTCCATGAGGCCCTTTGAAGAAGCCCAGCCCAACCCAACCTGATCCGTGGTGTTGCAGTGGATAAAGCGTAGACCTAGAACGCTGAGGTTGCAGGTTCGAAACCCTGGGCTTGCCTGGTTAAGGCACATATGGGAGTTGATGCTTCCTGGTCCTCCCCCACCCCTCTACTCTAAAATGAATAAAATAAATTTAAAAAGAAAGAAAGAAAAGACATTCTAAGAAGCCCAGACCAGACCCACATGTGTGACCCTTGGTGTTTGGGCAAGGCAGGAGGTAGGGAGCAGTTGTTCCCCAGCTGCTGCACTGGCTGGCTGGAGGACTGGGAGAAGGATGGGAGACTGAGGAAGCAGCCAGGCCCAGTCCTGAGCCCTGAGAAACAATCTGCACTGGCCAGGGTCAGGGAGGTGTGTGTGTTTGGGGGAGGGGGGACTCACCTTAGCTAACCTCCCGGCTGAACAAAGGGGCCTTTCTCTATGCCCGCCAGGAGGGTGTGTCTGCCCGACTGCTGCCGCCACTGCAGAGAGCACTGGTGGTTTTTTTTTCCTTCTTTTTTTTCTTCTTGACTTTTCTCCATTTCTCTCACTCTCTTTGGTTCCTGATCTGTCTTTTAATCTCTATTTTTCGCTTTTTGAGTGGGGGGAGAGGAAATCTTCCTCTTCTCAAGCGCAGAAGCAGGTCTGTACTGCCAAAAGGTGGGGACTTTGTGGGCGTGTTGGGAACAGTCCCGGGGTCATGCAGCGGCAGCCCCGCTCTGGGGGAGGCACACTGGGGACTCAGAGCCACGGTGGCGGCCGCACAGGGTAGGCCCGGGCTCACTGGATTACTCCCCCCCCAGCCATGCACCTGGCAGCCCCCCACCTCCGGCTTCTCCTTCCTTGCCATTCCCCGGCCCCCCTTCCATCCGGCCCCCGCACCGCAAGCTGTTCCTAATCAATGAGAACGGGAAGCTCGGCCCTCACATCACATCACGGGATGTGCTTGGCAGCGGCAGTAACGGGAGCCGCTGCCTCAGGCAGCACAAACCGGGGTCCGAGTGGCCCGGGCCTGGTCGGGGTCTCCTCCTTTTTGCTCTGGCCTTGTGGGTGTGCAGACGCGACCCAGGCCGCTGGAGACTCCGGCCCGCGGTGCAAAGGTTCGCCGCCCCGGCCCCCCGCCCAGCCGCAGACGACCGAGGGCAGCTAGTGTTAACTCGCTGCGCCACCTAGCTACGGCCTCCGGGAGGGCAGCGTGCGGCTCCCTCGGGGTGCGGCCCCTGAGGCCCGCTCCCGGCAAGCCCCCTTTTGTGTTTCAAGGCGTTGTGAGTGGGGAATTTGTCACCTGCCAGCCTGGAGAATATTGGTTTGTCCCTTCAGCAGCCTGGATTGTCCCAGCCCTGAGCCTGGGTAGCTGCCTCCTACCAGGTGCCAGGCTCCATATCCTGGAAGACGCCCCTGGTTGCTCTTCAGGAGCATAGCAACACTGAAAAATAGGGTCCTGGAAGCTGGCAGCCTTATCCCATCATGCCTTCTATATGTATGTTTGGCACTTTAAATGGATAAAACCATCACTTCTCATTCTCTGTAAAAATCCTGCTCGCATTGAACTATCTTACCCTGCAGTTGGAGGCATGCCGGAGCTGTATTGTACAGGGCAGGGGTCCCCAAACTTTTTACACGGGGGCCAGTTCACTGTCCCTCAGACCGTTGGAGGGCCGGACTATTAAAAAAACTATGAACAAATCCCTATGCACACTGCACGTATCTTATTTTAAAGTAAAAAAACAAAATGAAATGGGAACAAATACAATATTTAAAATAAAGAACAAATAAATTTAAATCAACAAACTGACCAATATTTCAATGGGAACTACGGGTGCGGATGCATCCTGTGCTCCTCTCACTGACCACCAATGAAAGAGGGGCCCCTTCCAGAAGTGCTGCAGGGCCGGATAAATGGCCTCAGGGGGCCACATGCAGCTTGCAGGCCCTAGTTTGGGGACCCTTGGTACAGGGAGTGAGAGGAGGCCCCGGGAACATGCTAGGGTACCCACTAGCAGCAGGTCTAGGATTCAGACTCCAAGCTCCTGATTCCAGGTCCAAGGCTACTTCCAACACCCAGAGATTTTCAGTGTCTTGGGAGGCCACCTGCCCTCCCACTCATTCTGCCCAGCCTGGGTTCTCAGAGCTCTGAGTTGGAGATTTGAAGTCAAAGGCTCAGATTCCTCATGTCTCTTCTGGACAGCTCTGGACAGTGGTTGTCTTAAAGCCTATGTGGTGGGGAGAGCAGCTGGCCTGCTGGCCTGCTGGAGTGCCTCCCTGCCCTGCCCTTCACAGGGAAACTCTGGTTCCTTCCTCTGCTCAGTCCAGCCACTGGGCATGGAGATCAGTGTGTCCAGTGCTATACATGGACCCAACTGGGCTTTGCAGGAAGGTTGGCAGTACTGGGGGCTCTGTATCACTTCCTTGGGTGTGAGTGTTAAGGGTTGGGTGTACAGGAAAGATGTTCTCTCCTCAGAAGGGGGAAGGTGACAGCTAACTGGTGCTTCTGTCCTCTGGGAGGTCACTGTAGTCACAGTTGAAAGAAGGGTGTAGAAGGGTCTCTTCAGAGTCTTGCTATCCACTCCAACTGTGTTTTAAGGTGTGAGGGACACAGTGGTAAAAAACACAGACAAGCCTTGACCCCAAAGGAATGATGGTCGGGTGGGCCACTCCTGGCCAGAACCCTCCAGCCTCGAAGCCTTGTGGCTAGGTCCTTGGGGCTCTGTGCTGTCCAGAATTAATGTCTCTGACTTTCCCCAGCACAGACAGAGGCTCTAAGTGTGGATGGGATTTGAATGGAAAGGCTGCTGGGCTTCCAGCCTTTAGGCAGAAGGGCTCCACTTAAGACTTTTGATTATGGTATGCCTATGGGTTTGTTGCTCTTCTGTGAGTCAGTCTATCTCCCCCTACAAGGCAAGTCCCTAGTAGAGGATGTTTCTTTGGGGTCACTGGCCTGGGAGTCAGGTGCTGTCCCTTAGGGGATTGAGGAAGTTAGAGCACCTGAGGATGGGAGGCAGATGGCCTTGGCCTGTTCCTGCTTCCCCTTGGGAAGATTGGAGGTAGGTGGGTTCTCCTTCCTCAGCCCTGCCATTCTCTGGCCCCTGGCCCCTTTTCACAGGTGAGGAGGTGCCAAGTGTGGAGCCTTCCCCTGCACAGGGCTAAGAATGAATTTACCTCTCTGCACCTCTTCCTGGTGCTCTGCCTCTCCTCTGTTCCCCAGAGCATTGTCAGGATCTCCCCAACCACTCAACCTGCTGAGCACCCTCCTGACAGATGCTGGCAGCTGGATGCAGCCCAAGCAGTTGTGCTCACAAACCCGCCCCTGCCTGAGTATTTTAAATCTTTATTTTTTTTATTTTATTCATTTTTAGAGAGGAGACACAGAGTGAGAAGAGAGAGAGAGAGAGAGAAAGGGGGGAGGAGCTGGAAGCATCAACTCCCATATATGCCTTGACCAGACCAGTGCAGGGTTTTGAACTGGCGACCTCAGTGTTCCCAGGTCGACGCTTTATCCACTGCGCCACCACAGGTCAGGCCGCCTGAGTATTTTAAGGAAAGTTTTCTCCCTTTAGGGTTTTGTTTTGTTTTTAAGGAGTCATTTTCTCCTTTGCTTTCTTTCTCTCTTTCTACCCCTTTCCTTGCCTCTCTCGGAAACTTCTACTTCTCTGATTCTTTCTGTTGGAGCCCTCTCTTTTTGAACTGCTTTGCTTTGGTCCTGATTTTCTATCTTGGCCTCTCCCTCTTTTTCTTATAATTTTATTTTTTTGTCTGTCTCTTGCTCTGGGATTTATTGCCTTTTTCTCCCCTCTCCTGCTTGTCTCAGACATGTCACTTAAGTGGCCTCCAGAGTCTCTGCCTTCCTCTTCTCCTTCTGGGTTGGCATTAGTGTCTGGAGGACTCTGTTACTTTGAAAGTTCTTAGACCAAGGGCAAGTGTATTTAGGGGATGGGGGAGGGTGATGCCTGGGCCTGTGAGCAGGGGACACTATTAATAGTCCTAAGATCAGCTGGGGGTGGGGGCAGTTGTGTGGCCTGGCCTGGGCACCTCAAAGGGCCAGCAAGGGCAGCGCTGGAAATAGATGGGGGAGGGCGGGGGAGGAGCTCTGCAGGCCCCTAGACTGGATATGGGCACCTGCTCCACAGGGCCCCCATCTTTTCTTGGCATGTGGGGTATAGGCGGCATTCTCCACTGTCATTTTCTATCCGTCAGATTGGGGAGGGGACAGAAGCTTCAGAGGCTTAGAGCCACTTTTCTGGGCCTTACTGTCGCATGACTCCTGGCCCCAGGCCCTCCTGGAAATGCTGGCTCAAGCTTCCAGCTGAGTCGCGGCACCAGCAGGTGCTGCCAGGAGAGGTGCCCAGCCACCTATGCTTTCTATCCTTAGGGCTGGGCTAGGATGGGCAGGGTCTTGGGTTCAACACCTTCAGAATCCAGTGGCACAAGCGGTTTCTCCCCTTCCCTGTTGGCCTTGCCCATCTTCTGGCCTTCTCTTTCCCTGCCTTTCCTCTACCATTTTCAATATGGTGACCATCCTGAGACCATGTACTGCAGCTGCTGACAGTGTGGAGGGACACACCTATAGAAGGTGTCCTGCTCTGCCTCTTATTTGCAGAGCAGCCTCTCTGTTCCTCTTTGCAGATGGTAATGGGCTAGGCCCCTAGGAAACCCCTCAGCTCACTGGCCATTGTCTCTGGTGTGACCAAAAGCTATAGTCTAGGGTGAGTTTAATGTGTCATAAAGAGTATGAAGCCCTGCGGCAGGGAAGCTGAAGGTTAGCATTTGAGCCGAGCCCAGAGGAGTAGGGTTTCAGCTGGTGGAGGTGTGAAGGGAAGTGGCAAGCAGGAAGGACGGCTGGTGTTCATGTAGCTCCTACTATAAGCCAGGCTGGGCTAAGCTCCTCATACCTGTTGCCATATTTATTCGTCACCTAGGAGCCGTAGAGGGCGGGTGGTGTCTCCATTTCCACAAAGGAAGAACAGTTCAGAACTTGGCCTAGGTCACTGGGCCGGGAGGTTGAGTTCATGATGGGAACTCAGGGCGAGCCCCTGGCCACTGTTGCTGGTTGTGCACCTCCATTTCTCCTCCCCTTGCTATTGATGTCACCTGTGCCCCTTCTGTGCTGGCGTGAGGCAAGCCAAGGTGGAGTGTCCTCAGTGGTAGAGCACCATTGTGCCACCCTTGACTGGACATAGGGTTCAGATCAAGGACGTCTCCCTGGTAGGCCAAGGGCAAGCTCAGGGCAGAGGCGGAGAGAGTGCTAGGGTCTCCTTCCTCCCTCCACATCTCCCTCCAGGTCCCTCCTTTTGTCTCCTTCCTTAGTGGCTGCTTTACCTTCAGTCCCTCTCTGGTGACCTCCTAGCCCCTGAGCATCTCTGGAACACCTGGGATGGTGTTACTGCCAGGTCCTGGGTCTGCTTGTTCACTCCATCAACAGCTGTGGAGCAGTGATGTCTGAGGTGCAGGGGTTCAGCACTAGGTCTTCTGCAGGCCCACCTGCATCTCCCCATGCTGCAGAGGGTGGGTGAGTGGGTCTCATTTGTTAATCCTGGCCTGGGCTCTATCCACCTGCTGGGTCTGCACTGAGGTGTGTCCCTCTCTCTCCCTCACTGGCCACTGTTCCATTGCATGGGGATGAGCAACCAAGTACCCATTTTCCCCAGGCTCCAGTGCCCGGGTCCCATCTCTAGTTCTTCCTGGACTGGGCGTAGTGCTAAGAAAGGTTCTCTCAGCAAGTGCAGAGCAGAGAACGCTGAGCAGCTCACACCACAGGAGCACTCCGGAGGCCTCAGGGCTGCTTGCCTGAGTTCAGTTGTCTGAGCCCACTCTGCTGGTCTCCTGGGCACCAGATGAGCCCACAGGCTTGCCTTCTCCTCCCTTCCCATAGCTTCACTGAAGGGCAGTAAACCTAGTCCCTAACTCCTGTGGGACCCTACACAGCACGCATGGAGATGGGCTGGGTTGAGGTGGAGAAGGCAGTGCTGTTGAAGTCAGGGATCCAGACTGGAATGTTTCATTCAGATGCTGACCTTGGCCTGCCAGGTCCTTGTGGCCTGATCTGTCCTAACCCCCCTGCCCCCCGCCGCCCACCTTTGATGGCCTTCCTTGAGCCGAGACCCCAGAGACAGGCAGACCAGAGCTAGACCATCTGTGTGCTGTGGGTGTGACTGGACCTTTTCTTTCCTGTCACTGATCCCCTTCTCCTCTGTGCAGGTGACTCAAATCAAAGGCTAAGGCCCCTTTGGATTTAAGAGTGGAGGGGGAATAAGGAAAGGAGAAATGAAGGTGATGTGCTTGTCTCCCTGCCTTGCCCCTGTCCTCACCCACAGCTTCAGGGCTGTGCTCAGCTCAGGCTCCTGCCCCCAGCCCTGTGGGGGTTTAGGGATGGCAGAGGAGGGAGAAACCTCAGGATGGCCCCAGGGTCTGTGCCAATGCAAGCTGGCTTGTGGAGGTGGAGTGAGGAGCAGCAGGAAGAAGGGGAAGATCCTAGAAGCCCCCTGGGCCTGGCCCAGGTTGAGCCCCACCCCTCTCTGCCCTCTGGCTGCCCTTCATTCTCAAGGACATCCCTGGTCCCCAGTCTCCTGTTTGCTGAGATGGGGAGAACCCCTCTGTGACCCATTCCCCCTAACCCTCCATCCATCCTGCTCCCCTCCTCAGGGTGTCTCAGATTCTTGGACTTAGGTTTCAAGAAGCACAATAGTTATATTCTCCAGCTTTGATTGCTGCAGGCCGGGCCTCTGGCTTCTTTTGAGATTGGGTTTCCCATGGCCTGGGCACTCCGGAATCTCACGATGAGGAGTGGGGGAAGGGCTGTGCCACACTGGAGAGGGCCAAGCAGTTCCTGAATTGCATTGGCCCTTCACAGTACAGAGCCCCAGAACAGAGCACACCCCACCTGCTTCTTGGACCTTGGACCTGGGGAGAGCCAGGGGAAGGACAGGCAGACCCTGAGGGCTGTCCTCCCCAGCCCCCAAAAGGCCAGAGTGCAGGACAGAACTGGAGTGTTTCCTCCAGAACATGCTGTGCACAGTGGAACAGCGCTCTGGTGCACTGCTCGCTCCACCTCTGCAGGACAGCAGGACGTGGCTGGAGGCATCTCCAAGTGCTGCTGGCCTGAGCGTTTGCATGCACCTGGGTGTGCATGTGTGGGTGTGGCTGAGCCACGTCTTCCTGCCCCACTCAACCCTAAAGAATTCCCTCCAGCAGTGATGTGCATGGGGGCAGCTGGCCAGGGAGTTACATACGGCCTTTTCGGAGAAAGTCTGTCCAAGTGGGAGCTGAGGCAGAGTGTTCTTCACAGCAGCGTGCAGGAATTCCTCCCTCACCTAGCGGGATCCATAAATATCTTCCTGCCTGTGACTGGAAAAATATATATAAAAACATTCTGTCAGTTGGGGTTCATGTGCAGCACTGGGCTCCTCCTGGCAGCTGGAGCTTCCCCCTCCAGAACTCTGATGAAGAGGCAGAGCCCTCCTAGAAATATGCACACACGTGTGCAAACAGGATCAGGAGAGGAAATGGGGCTGGAGAGAGGGGAGTGAAAGAGAAGGAAGGAGAGAGTGGTGTGGAGTCAAGACAGAGCAGACTCTCACCCAGGTCTGGGTGCTGCAGTAGGCCTCCTGCTAGTCTGCAAGCCCTGGACACGGGGTGACCAATGACATGTGTGCAGGTGAATGGGGAACAATGCCTCCAATCTCAGAGCCTTGCTATGGGGAGCCCAGAGCCCACTTGGGCCCACGCTGAAGTAGTCCAGATTCATCATCCTCTCCTGCATTGTCCTCTACTGGCAGGAGAGGCCTGTCTCAGACATGTGAATCGCATGGGTAGCCCAGGTCCCAAGAGAAGGATGTATAGAGGACAGTCCACAAAGGATGCTCTTGGGTGCGACATGAGCTAGCCTGACGCCCTGGCAACATCCAGAACAAAGCTGTGGGCTCCAATATTCTCTCCATTCCCAAACCTGGCCCAGGGGCAGGAGTCCTGATGCCTGCCCACCCAGGTATCCATTCTTGGACACAGTGGCTGGACTTGGCTGTGAGGAGGCCTCATAGGATGGACATTGTGGGAGGAAACTTAGAGCACAGAAGGTACTCTGGTCCTCCCTGTAGGAAGAAGAAGAATGTTGAGTTGTCTCAGAGCTGAGGGGAGTTAGCAGTACCCCTGGCCCCTCTGCCCTGACTCCAGTCTCTCCAGGAATTTAAGGCAGCTGTAGTCTCTAAAGAGAGGTTCAGGCGGGAGGGGGTCTGGTTTCTGCACTGGCCTCAGTCAGGGTAGCCTTGATCTGGGGGTATGTGCTTAGGGTTCCCAATGCTCTGGGGACCAGGCCAGAGAAAAGGTAGAGGCTGGAAAGGCTGCTAGAGGATGTGACTCTGAAAGGCTAAGGAAGCAGAGTGAGAGTCTCAGGGATGTGGGCTGGGTAGGAGAGAATAAAAGATGGAGCCGGGCACCTGCCCGCCTTGTGCCAGCCAACACCGTCCTGCCCCTCCATTGGCCCGCAGGCCACCAGCTGGCCCATTGTGCCCAGTGAGAAAGCAGACACTGGAGGGGGGCTCCCATGTGGCCAGAGCTCACTCATGCACGCCTGCCTGGCAGGGACTGCCAGAGGAGAGCTACCCCATGCTGGGTCAGGGGCGAGGGGAGAAGGGGGGAGTGGAGAGAGGAGCCCCCACCTTGTAGCCGTCAGGTCTCCTCCTGTGCTGTTGGCAGGGGGCAGTGCTTGGGGCCTGCGAATAGGAGATAAAGAGTTCAGGCAGAGGGTTTTCTCTCACTAACGTGGATTTGTGTGTTTGTTCAGCTGGTGGTTCCGATAAGCCCCATTCTGCCAGATAAAAGCTGAGCAGTCATGAGGCGGGGCCTGGGGCCTTCCTCCTGTATGTCCTGAGGCCTGGGGTTATCCCCTCCCCCAGGGAGCCCAGACAGGGAAGGGAGTTAAGGTGCTGGTGTGTTG
Organism: Rhynchonycteris naso; assembly: GCA_037038555.1. Lineage (NCBI taxonomy): Eukaryota > Metazoa > Chordata > Mammalia > Chiroptera > Emballonuridae > Rhynchonycteris > Rhynchonycteris naso. The sequence goes on from CM073003.1 coordinate 24,121,060, forward strand.
CTTGCTCCCCTGGGGCTGTCCAGAGCAGGTCCTGATATCAGAGCCTGGCTCCCCAAACAGTCCCTTGTGTAAGAAAGGTGGCCCAGCTGGCCCCCACCTCTGGGTGGGGAGGGTGTCTCCTTGCCCTCCCCAGGAACCTGTGCCCCAGGGGCCCAGCAGTCTGGTCCTGAGCCACTGGCTGGGTTCTGGCCAACCCCCTTCCCTCATCTGTCTAGGACACACTCCCGAGCTGACTGAGTGGACACAGGCCTGTTGCCATTACTTACTGTCCTGTGGGGCAAGGGTCCACTCTTGCTGAGCTGGTGGAGCCCAGGAGCCTGAGGGTGGCCCGTGGGGGCTTTGGCTGCCCTGAGCGGGGCACAGTGCCCCGAGGCCCTGTCCTCTTCCCTCCCTGCCCCTGCCGCTCTGACGCTAGCTCTGCACAGGCTGGGAAGAGGGACAGCGGGGGCCCTGTCTGCAGCTGCCCTGGCCGCAGGGCTGGCTTCTGTGCCTCCAAGCCTGGGTGCAGATTTCCAGTGTCCCTGCCTTTTGTCCAGGCGCTGAGCTGAGCATGCCGAGGCCGGCGGCGGTGGCATTGTGGGGCCGCCAGCCGTAAGATGGCTGCCAAGACCTAAGATGGCTGCCAGCAGCGCCAGGAGCAGCGCCCGGAGGCGCGTGGCAGCAGCCTCGCCTGTTTTGCTCTTCCTTCCTCTTTGCTTCTCTACATGGAGCTAATAGTAATAACAGCAGTAATGTTTGGGGCAATGTCCTGGTTTATAAAGATTTCCTGCCTGTCGCGCTCTTCTGGAGCCCCATTTGTTTCTGCCTCAGTCGCTGGTCTACCTCTAGCTCTTTGTCAGGTTGAGGGTTTACATCTCCTCGAGGCCATTTTCAGGGGTCCAGCACCAGTCCTGAGGGGTGGACTCCAGGGCTTTCTTCCTCTCCCCTACTCACTGACCCAGGCCTGGGAAGCCTGATGGGGACTGAGTTGGCCCTGGGACAGATGGGGTTGGTAGTAGGCAGCAGAGGCTGGAGCTTGTGTCCCCTGCTGGGCTTTGCAAGCTGGTCCTGAGGTTCTGCCCTTCCTGAGTTAGGAATTGGGGAAAGGGTAGCCCCGAAACGTTGCAGGCCCAGGGTGCCTGGGTCCAAGGAGGCCCTATGGTAGGCTGCCCGCTGCCTTGTCCCCTCACCGTCTCTCTCTTGGCCCGTCTGGGGCCCGAATCAGACCTAGAAAGCCAGGCATGGGCCAGCCAGGGTGAGAGAGTAACAGAAAATTCACACCCACAAGATGCTGTAGCACAGAGAGGTTGCCCTCCCCAGAACTTAGGAGGAGGTCTCGTGAGTTCTCTACAGAGCAAAGAGTTCCACTACCAAAGAGGTGGCCCAGGGTGGGATTGACCATCTCCAAACACACTGCTGGTGTGAGTGCAAGGGGCTGTGCAGAAGGAAGAACCCCAGACTGGAGGGGTGAGGGGTACCCATTAACACTCTCCTTTTAAACCTCCATTTTCTTGATTTGTAGCAAGATTTATTATTATTATTATTATTTTGGCATTGAAAAAAATCTAACATGGTAAAGGATGGGGTAAGTGGGGCCTGAAACCATCCTAGGGACAGCCTGCCCTTCCTACTGGCCGCACTGAGGCAGGTGGCCAGGAATTGGCTTGAACTGTGGTGGGGCCACTGCCCTGAGAAGCTGCCGTTCTGCCTGCCAGCCCCAGTGGGGCCCACCCTGCCCTTTGGGGATCTCCTTGCTGGTCACTCCTATGTGAACAGCTCAGCTGTGACGCCAGTGGGGGGCAGACTCCTGGCCAACAGGCAGACCTCGGGCTGATGGGTGAGACCAGGAGGCAGGATTGCTCCAAAGAGTGGGGCAAAGCCCTAGCCAACACCAGTGCCCAGTTTTCCCAATGTCACCTCATGCTGTCCCCGTGTGACCAGCTGATCTTTACCAAGCGCCTGCCTTCCCCCTGCCCCACAACCTGCCCTGGCCCTCCTCTGCCATCCTCTTACCAGCTGTCGTGCCCAGGCAGGCATTCTGGAGGTCCCGGTTGTGTCCCTGTCACACAAAGCTTTGAGGACCTGGGGGTGGGGTGGGGGGCTTTCCCAAGCTAAGCAAAATATTCACACACACACTCCACCCTGCCCCCAGCCCTCTGTGAGCTCCCACTGCACAATAGGCCCTTGTTTCGGGGCTCCCTCTGAGCAGCTGTGGCACTGGGGCATGCATGAGACAGCCCAGACAGGCTGGCACTGAGCGGGCGACAGCGTCAGGGCCGACCTCCCCCTCTGTGTTGCCAGGCACTGCCTGTAAGCATAAAGGTGAGGTGGGGGTGGCTCAGGCAAATAGGACTGACTCTAATTAACGAAGAGAGGGATGGAAGGGGCTGCTCCTCTGGGCGCTTGAGGCCAGTGAGGATGAGGAACCGCTGGGTTCATCCCAGCTGTGCAGAATCGTCACTGGCTTCTCTCTCCGGGGCACCGTCCTTGCTCTGACTGCCAGCCAGTGCTGCTCACCCACTGGTGACTTTGTCTCCAGGGCACATTGGGCAGTGTGTGGAGACAGTTTTGGTCATCACAACTGGGGTGGTACTGGCATCTAATGGGTACCCTGCAGTGCCCAGGAATCCCCACCACAGTAGAGTAGTTCCTTCCTTCCCTCTTTCTGGTCTCCCCTTCCTCCCTGGGCTGCTCCTGGAGGGAGGAAGGAAGAAGGTGTTTACAGGACTGGAAAGATTGCTATTTGTAGGGCACTTTGATCTTGACCCATCCCCACTTTGTGTCTCCTGCAGAATCCGGACAATCAGATAGTTCAAACCAGCAAGGAGATGCGGACATCAAACCACTGCCCAACGGTCAGTGTCCCCAGCCCACCTGCCCATAACCTCCCTGCCTGCCCTGTACCCCAGGACCTCCTCTGTCTTCTAGCAATTCTTCCCCTTTACTCAGATGTCCCTCAACTGAACTCTGATTGCCAGCTGGAGGGGAGGGGGCTCACCTGGAGCATACCCACTCTTCCCATTAGACCCGAGGACTTCAGAGGGCCAGCCTGAAGCTTTGGAGGAACCAAGTTGGGGGTGGGGGAGAGCTTTGAGGAAACAGGCAGGCAGCCCCTCCTGGTCTTGCCTCAACTCACTCACTGAACTAACTCACTGGTTCTTTTTTCTTCTCAGGGCACTTAAGTTTCCAGGACTGTTTTGTGACTTCCGGGGTCTGGAATGTGACAGAGCTGGTCAGAGTATCACAGAGTAAGTGAGTCCCTATTTCCTGACCAAGGCTGAGTCAGCAGGGATGGGCTTGAGAAGGTGGCCCCCTACTGATGGGGTCTTGCTGGGGAAGAGGGAAGAGAGGGTTTCCTGGAACATCGTCTGCCTCAATGGAGCAGAGGTGTCCAGAGAGCCCCATGTCTAATTTCTGCTTTGAAGGAAAAAAAAAATCCCAAAGAAGGGCTCTTCAGTGATCCCCAGCCAGGAGGAGGCTTCCTCTGCAGGCTTCACATTGAACTTGCCCTGGGGCTTCTGGGGAGCTTCTCAGGGCAACAAAACAGGCTCCACTGGGCCTCCTGCACCTTCCAGACTAATCATCCTCTTGCTTCTTCCCAGCTCCTGTTGCAACAGCATCAGGACCCAACTTCTCGCTGGCGGACCTGGAGAGTCCCAACTATTACAACATCAACCAGGTGACCCTGGGGCGGCGGTCCATCACCTCCCCTCCTTCTACCAGGTAAGCCCAGCACCCCTGGCCTCACCCCCTCTTCCTCCCACCATCAGGCCATCTTGGGTGTGTGAGCAGCTATACTACAGTTCCCTGAGTGCTTCAAAACGTCACCCCTGCCAAGGGCAGTGGCTCCCCACCCCCTGAGCTTCCTGCTTTGTGCTGGTGTGGGCACTGGGTCCTGAGAACACACACACAACAAATCTGCCTGGAAGGTGCTCCCAATGGGCATCCGAGAAGGTCTTTCTCTTGGGGATGTGACATTTGAGCCCAAAACTATGCAGGGCTGGTAAGGCATAAGGCGGACACTCCACGTAGAGAAAGCAGCCTCCATCCCAGCCAGGGCTGGGCAGGCTGGTGGAACCACCCTTTGGAGGGCTCTGGAGGCCAGGAAGGTGTTTAGACTAACAACCCACTGAAGGGTTTTAAGCAGGAGATGCTGGGGATCTGTGTTTGAGAAAGTGCCTCCAGCAGCCCCAGAGTAGGCAGGGCCTACAGCCAGTTAGAAGCCTTCGGGCCGACTGGAGGAGAGCTCAGTCCCCAGAGGTGGGGGAATGGCAGCAGAGGGAAGGATGTAGTTTGGAGATGTTTGAGGGTGGACATAGTAGGTCCCGTTCAGGGTCAGTTATGCAGGGCAGGTTGGAATCCTGTCCCTTTTAACAAAAACTTGAACGTTTGGTTCATTGTGAGGTTTTAAACGTTCATTTTGATTTGCTTAAATATTGCATTAAAGTGTTACAACGTTTTCATGTTTACAATATCCTGATGATGGGCACTCCCTGGCACTTTCTCCCCTCCCCCGTAGTGCCTCAGTTCCCACACCTTGGCCTTGGCGGCTGATAGGAACTAGGTGGAGCCAAGAAAGCAGTTGAGGTTTATGCCCACTTTTTTGACTTGGGCAGCTCAGTGGGTGATGGTATCCAGGACCAAGAAGGCGATGAAGGTGAAAGGAGAAGCAGGTGGGCTGGGTCTGAGGGGCTCCATGGCTGATGTAGGGGTAGACACGAGTGAGTGCCCAGAAATGCTGCTGTCAGTAGATACCTGCTCCAACATGGATGGCCATCAAGGCAGGCTTCCTCAGACTGAGTACCAGTACCTTGACCCACCCTTGACCCACCTGACCCCTCTCCTCCTCTCCCAGCACCACCAAGCGCCCCAAGTCCATTGATGACAGCGAGATGGAGAGCCCTGTTGACGATGTCTTCTATCCCGGGACAGGCCGCTCCCCAGCAGCTGGCAGCAGCCAGTCCAGCGGGTGGCCCAATGATGTGGATGCAGGTATGGGCACCGTGGGGCCACACCCAGAGCAAAGGTAGCCCAGCATCTCTTCTTTCCCCTCAGTTTACCTGGCGATTCTCCCATCGGTTCCCCCAGTGTCAGTGGTACTACCTGGCTTCTCGCCTTCCGATTTCCACAGGGGACCCGGCCAGGCTGAAGAAGGGAGCAGAGGCAAGGAGCTGGGCTGTCACTGAGTGGGCAGCAGAGCCCACTGGCATGGCAGGAGGAAAGCAGAGGCCTCTGGTGCCCTGCAGTGGGGGCTGTGACCTCCTCTTTAAAGCTTCCTTGGACCCCTCTTGGCATTTCTGTAGAAAGGTTGCCCCAGCTCTATGGTCTTCGTGGTTTAAAGCAGTTTATCAAATGTGGCACTGCTGACATTTGGGGCTAGGTCATTCTCTGGGTGGGGCATCCTGTGCGCTGTAGGGTGTTGGGCAGCAGCTTGGACCTCTCCCCACTAGATGCCAGTAGCACACCTTCCAGGTGGGATGGCCAAAAATGTTTCCAAACTTGACTGTATGTCTACTGGGTGGGGAGAAGACAGAATCTTCCCGAGCTGACTGAGCTAAGTCCTGCTGGTTTAAAGGGCCCAGCTTCACAGAAAAGAGTAGACTCCAGCCTCCCCAGCCCCCTTGGGCCACCTGCTTGCTTCCTGGTGAACCCACCACCATCACTTCCAGTCTTGCTGTGAGGTGTGGGCAGAACCGGAGAGCCCAGGTGGAATAGAAGGAGCTGTGCTCATGAGTGTGTGTGCACTGTGTGTAGGTGTGTATGAGGAGGCTGGCTGCAGGATACTTCTGCCTGGCGTACTGCTGGTACAGCCTGTGTGTGTCCTTGAGTTTGAGTGTTTGGGGCCAGGGAGTACAGCCCCATGTGTGTGGACTGTGCACAGAGAACCTCTACTCTGCTCAGGCCTGGGGACAGGCCTTTGTTTTTTAATGCAGGAAGATGAGGGGCTGACCCCATGGTGCTTTTCCTGGTGCCCTCCGGATGTGGCCCTACTGAGAAGGGCCAAGTGAATGGGCAGGGGCTGGACTGGGTGAGAAGCAAGGCCAAAGGGCAGGGAGACGCTGCCCAGACACAGAATCGGCTTCTGCTCCTGCTCCCTGGGAGGAGAGGAGGAGGGCTCTCTTTCAACCAGTGGGCTAAGGGAGCAGGCTCTAGACCACCTCTGAGTCTTGCCTCTGTGGGACATCACTCCCCACGACTTTGGGTGCTCCTCCAAGGATTTCCTGGAGGGGGGCAGGGGACATGGGCCAGCACAGCCCACGTGCTTCCCTGGGGAGCCTCAGGAGGTTTAGAGAAGTGGTTGAGAAGGTCCTGAAGACACTTCAGCCAGGGCCTCAGTTAAGTGACTGCTTCAGTAAGGCCTCGTGCTTTAAGGGCACATGCATCATGGCTGGTGGTCCCCAGGCCCTTCTGCCCAGACCTGGTTCCCAAGGAGCCCTCCCCTCCAGACTCCTGCTCTCTCCTTTCTTGTCTGCTGTACAGCCCACCTTTGCTGCTCCTTCCAACAGTCCTGCCAAGCTTGGCTCCCAACATCCTCCTGCCGCGGCACCCAGCTTCCTTGCTTCCTTGCTTCCTTATGCCCCCGCCCATGTTGTTTCCCTGTGCTGAGACAAATCGCCAATTAAACAGTCCAGCTGCAGGACAGGGAACAGCTGGGGAGGCACTGTGCGGCCTAGGGGACAGCTGTGCACAGCCGGTGGGGGTGCTCCCCCCTCACCGTGCCAGCTATCAGGTGGCACACAGCTGCCGCCAAATAACACCTCTTCTGGCAGCTGGGAGTTCGCCCTCCCCCGCCTCTTCCCTCTGTGGTTAAAATGGCTCTTATTTCTCTGTTCTGCAGTCCTCTACCCCCCACCCAAACTGACTTGATTTGTGCCTCAAAGATGGCAGCTCTGGAGATCTGCTCCGACTCCACCTTCCTCCTCCCTCCTAGCCTGGGCACAGCCTCTGAGGCTCAGCCCGGAGAAGAGACAAGCTCCCCCTGAAGACTTGGCCCTGGGGCCCTGTGTTGTTTGGATGTGATGCCCACTGGACACAGAGATGATCTTGGTTGGCAGCATCAGGGTCCTAGAGGGGTATTCTCTGTGCCTTGTCTCCTGCTGAATGGCACTGGGAGCAAAACAAAGCCCTGAAATGCCCCATCCTCCGGCAGTCCAGCCCCAGGGTCCCCTGGCTGAGGCAGTCCTTCCCTGGCCAGCTCTGCCCCGGTGCCCTTCCTGGCCCCCTGACCTGCATCCCACCCTTTCATCTGTGCTCCCTGAACTCAGTATATATGTCAGGGGTAAGATGGGCCCCCTCTCAATGCAAGTGCCTCATTTTCCTCTCTGTCAGAAGCACCCAGTACTGGCTGTGTGCACACAGGACCTGAGAAACAGCCAGATAGGGCAAAGGAGGCAGGAGGGAGCACAGTGGGGAAAGGACAGCCGGGAGGGGCCCGAGGAGAGGAGTAAGCTGCTGTTTTCCTGCCTTCCCCTGCTCCCGCCCTGGCCCAGCTAAACCTGCCCTGTGTTGCTGATTCCTCCCCCCAGGCCCGGCTTCTCTAAAGAAGTCAGGAAAGCTGGACTTCTGCAGTGCCCTCTCCTCTCAGGGCAGCTCCCCGCGCATGGCTTTCACTCACCACCCGCTGCCTGTGCTTGCTGGAGTCAGACCAGGTGAGAAACAGGGGCCCGGAGGGGGACTGTTGGGGTGGTGGTGGAGCACTGAGGGGCAGCTGGCCAGGTGAAGGGGCCAGGGGCCATCAGACTGACAGCCCCAAGCTGGCTGGTATGGCAGCAGGTGGGCAAGGGAATGGGCCCGCCCTCTACAGCAGCACTGACTGGAACATCCTCAACTTGTCCCCAAGGCCCTCCTACTTGCTTCTTACTTCCTGTGTGCACATGTGTGTATGTGCTTGTGTGTGTGCTGGCAGATGTGTTTGTACGTGCATGCATTGGGTACATTTGTACATGTGGGTGCATACTTGTGTGCCAGGGTTGTGCGTGCTTGTGTGTGTGCGTAGTCCTGTCCTGAGGCCTCCTCTGATAGCAGAAGCCTCAAGCCTGCCCACCCCCACCCCCCCACCCCGCTATGCTTGGGAAAGTTCAGACTTCTCCCTTTGCCCTCCTTTCAGCTGTTCTCTCCCAGCTCCTGGCCAAGCCTGGGGTCTGGTTTCCTAGCACCAACTCCGACTGGCGATTGGCGTGGGGAGCAGATTGACAGGAGCATTCCCAGGGACCCGGGATCACTAGTGGCAGTTGGGAAGCTGTCTGGGGAACGGAACCGGCTGCTGACTTGGGGGCTCTCTTGCTCCAGTCCTGAGAGAAAGTGTTTGGCCGGGAGAGCACATTGATGTTCCTGAGGGCAGGAAGTTGTGGGAGCTGAATCCTCAGCCTCACCACTCTGTTGCTTGCTCCTTACCCACCTCAGCACCCATCTGGCAGAAAGAGGCTTGAACTTTTTCTGGACACAGCCATGTGTCCTGCCGCCATCTCCTGGGTCCTTCTATAGGACAGAGAACAGCAAAATTTACCCTACTGGCTTCCTCCTCAGGGCCTCCTGGCTGGGAGCCCAGAGGCAGCCTGCGCTGGGGCAGGGCGTGGTGGCATCAAGGTGGGGGCAGGGAGCCCAGGCCCTTGGCTGTGGGGAGGCAGCCGGCCCAGCTCCACTCAGCTTTTATGAACTCCAGAGAGAAGCCAAGTTTCCTCAGCCCCCTAATGAAACTGAGAGCTAGAGCTAGCTGATTGGAAACAGACGGGAGGGAGAGGGCTGGCTGGGGAAGCGCTGGGGCCTACAGCGGGGTGGGAGTTGTGTGTGTGTGTGAGGATGCATGTGCCAGGACACATGTGCAAGTGTGACGGGGCCAAGCTCACAAGAATGTAGCCTGGGCAGCAGTGGCCTGGTGAACACCTACTCACATGCAGGAGATGGATGTGCACATTGCGGGGGCCCGTCCTGCATAGGTGCAGTCCTGTCGGCCTCTTCTCCTCCTTCATCCAGGCTCCCATCCAAGTCCTGGACCTCAGAGTGTGAGGGGCACCCGAAATCTCAGTCATCGGCCCCGGCCAGTGGCTCAGTGGATAGAGTGTCGGCCTGGCTTTATGGACATCCTGGTTTCATTCCCGGTCAGGGCACACAGGAGAAACAACCATCTGCTTCTCCTGAGCTCCCTCTCCCCTCCTCCCACCCTCTTTCTCCCCCCTTTCTTCCCTGTCTCTCTCCCCTCTCTCCCCCCTCTCTCCCTCTTCTCCTGCAGCCAGTGGCTGGATTGATTGGTTCGAGCATGGCCCCCAGGCACTGAGGATAGCTCCCCTGGAGCAGTCAATCAGTCAGCCTCAGGTGCTAAAAAGCCTTGGACAAGGTTGCCGGATGGATCTCCCAGTTGGGTAGATCTCCTAGTTGGGGTGCGTGCAGGAGTCTGCCTCACTATTTCCCTTCCTCTCACCTAAAAAAAACCAAACAACTCAGTTGTCAAGATAAATGATGTTTTAATGCAGTATTTTAAAAAATTAAAATTATTGCAAAAACAGACAATGAACAAATATCAATATTTTAATTTTAATTTTTTTTTAAAGTGAGAGTAGGGGAAATATAGAGACAGACTCCTGCATTCGCCCTGACCAGGATCCACCCGATAACCCCTGTCTGAGGCCAATGCTCTGCCCATTTGGGACCATGCTCACAATGAGCTATTTTTAGGGCCTGAGGTGGAGGTCTATGGAGCCATCCTCGGAGCCATCCTCAGCACCCAGGGCCAATGTGCTTGAACCAATGGAGCCATGGCTGGTGTGGGTGGGGGGAGAGAGAAGGGGGAAGGGAAGAAGGGGAGAAGCAGATGGTTGCTTCTCCTGTGTGCCCTGACTGAGAATTAAACTTGGGACTTCCACACACAGGGTCAATGCTCTTATCGCTGAGCCAACAGGCCAGGGCCTCATTTTAATTTTTAAAAAATTTTCCAGTGATTCAAGAGAGAGAAAGAAAATGAGAGAGAGAATGGGGAGAAGGGGGGAAAAGAGAGAGAAGCATTAACTCATTCCACTTAATTGTGCTATCTACTTGTGCACTCATTGGTTGCCTCTCCTATGTGCCCTGACCAGGGATCAAACCTGTGACCTTGGCATACCAGGATGGTGCTCTATCCACTGATCCACCTGGCCAAGGTCACAAATATAATTTTAAACAAAAGATTGGACTGATCCTGCCTCGCTTGTCTCACCTCAACGCCAGCCCTGGTTCCAATCAAACTTTATTTACAAAGGCAAGCAGCTGATTGGTGTGCAGGCCTTAGTTTGTCAACTGGATTTTAAAAAATATCGTATTATAATGTTACTTTGATTACTGAGGTTTTTTTGCACTGTCTCAACTTTTGTACTAGGCACCAGACCCTCACTTTCTTCACCCTGGTCCTGGCCCTGCTCCTGCCCAGTCTCTCTTTTCCTCTGGATCCTCAGTGCCCTGACCAGCAGTTTCCTTCGTCTTCTACACCCTGACACCCTTTTTCTCCTGCCCACGTGCATGCAGGGAGCCCGCGGGCCACAGCGTCAGCGTTGCACTTCCCCTCCACGTCCATCATCCAGCAGTCGAGCCCGTACTTCACACACCCGACCATCCGCTACCACCACCACCACGGGCAGGACTCTCTGAAGGAGTTTGTGCAGTTTGTGTGCTCAGATGGCTCAGGCCAGGCCACTGGACAGGTGAGTCCAGAGGCCCAAGAGCCCCACCACAGCTCATCTCTGCGCCTGTCTGTCTGTGTCAGGATCACAGGGAGAGGGCCCAGGAGCCGGGAGCCCAGCTGGGACTGGAGCAGTGGAGAGCCAGTAGTGCAAACACCCTAGTTTTCTGGTCTGGGATAGGGGTCTGTGTATCGTGCCGGGGCCTCTCCATCACGGTCCAGAAAGGTGGGGGCAGGAGCGGGGCCCACCTTGCTCAGGCTTCTCGCCTTCTCTTCTGTCTCTGTTACCCCAGGAGTGTACCCATGAGCTGTTCAACCTGGGCCAGACCCCTTATCTTCTAACAACCCTCTTAAACCTTAAGGCTGCAAGAATTTTGTAGGTTCCAGACCAAGGTTTACCAACCTTGGCACTATTGACATTTGGAGCTATCTATTTTCAATGCTGACGACGTGGTGTGAGGCTGACCTGGGCCCTGTGGGATGCTAAACAGTATCCCCAGGCCCCCACCCACTGGAAGCCAGCACCACCTCCTCCCTCGTTTTTGTTTTTTTTTTTTTTTTTTTACAGGGACAGAGAGAGAGTCAGAGAGAGGGATAGATAGGGACAGACAGACAGGAATGGAGAGAGGTGAGAAGAATCAATCATTAGTTTTTCGTTGCCTTCGCAACACTTAGTTGTTCATTGATCGCTTTCTCACATGTGCCTTGACCGCAGGCCTTCAGCAGACCGAGCCACCCCTTGCTGGAGACAGCGACCTTGGGTCCAAGCTGGCGAGCTTTTGCTCAAGCCAGATGGGCTTGCGCTCAAGCTGGCGAACTCAGGGTCTCGAACCTGGGTCTTCTGCATCCCAGTCCGACGCTCTATCCACTGCGCCACCGCCTGGTCAGGCCCCCCCCCTCCCTAGTCTTAATCACCAGGAATGTTTTCAGACTTTAGCATGCACTGGGGGCTTCTCCACCCCTTCCCTCCAGAGGCCTTGATCCGCAGGGGCTCTCATAGAGACTCTCATTGGCAGGATTCTTAACAAGTGATTTCCAGGTTGCTTATGGTTTTGTAGCGCAGCCCTGCTCCTCAGCCTGGGAGAGACTGGCTTCGCATGGAGCTCTGCAGGGAAGGGGGGCAGGGGAGACACTATCGTTCTCTGTCAATGAGCCCTAGAGCCCTGGTCATTGACAAGCAGAAATATGGGGTTGCTCAGCAAAGGAATTATCCCAGGCAGTGGTAGGCCAGGGACAACCCTTCAGTGGGACAGTGATCCTCACCTAGTCCCTGGGAGACCACTCTGGGCTGGGATACAGCGGTCTCGAGATCTTTGGAAAGGTGCTGGAGCGCCAGTAGCAAGCTGCATTAGAGAAGGCCCAGTTCCTGTGCCCTAGCAAGTGTAGCCTAGAAGCCTGCTGTGAGAGGTTAGGTGGGGAGGTCACTCAAAGGACCGTAATGGGGGAAGCAAGTCAGAAACCCATGTCAGATCACACCCAGGGTGAGCAGTGGGTGGCCCTTCATGTGCCCTGCGCAGGGGGGGTGTTTGCTGAGTGCTGGTGTACTATCGATGGAGGGGCCTCCTCACTCCCTCTTACTTTCCTCCTGCTCTACTACTTTCCAGCTCCTTTCCCCCTGTGCCCTTCAAGAGTTTCTCTTGCTGGCTCTGCAGCTCCTTAGCACACTCAGAGCCTTGCCCACCTCTCTGGACAAGATGGCTCTGTTCACTCTTAGGAGCATTCAGACAGAAGAGGATGTGACCCCTGACAACTACTGCACTTTCACCAGGAATGCCAGCAGAGTCTCTGGGAACTGCCAGCCCATGTCCCTGGCCCCTTGGGACTTCTGGAATATGGATCAGAGAGCCCAGGAACCCTGTCTAGCCTGCCTTCTCACTTACAGAGGCAGCTGGGGTTTAGGGTCAATGAGACCAACGTAAGGGACCATTTAGCCCAGAGAGCAGGTCCATCTCCGGGGCATCCTGATAGCTGGGTCCTAACCCTCTCCCTTGACTTGACTGTTCAAGTTTAGGGTCTCACTTGGCCTAGAAGGTTCTTTTCTCAAGGCAGATGTTTGCTTTAAGTAGACCACAGACAAAACGCTGCAGACAGGGTAAACAGTGACCCTGGTTAAACAGGGAGGCTAGCTTGGCTGGGGAGCTGCCTCTCTGGGTTTCTTCTTGTGACCTGTTGTGCCCAATGGAGGAGGGTGTCTGCAGTGGGCCCACTCCAAGGGAGCTGGCTTCTGAGAGGAGACTAGAGACAGCACCATGCTGTGGGTGAAGAGACAGCCAGAGGAGGTGGCCACACCAGGCTGCACTTGCTCCATGGCCATCTCCAGAGCAGTAGGTAGCATGCAGTCACCTGGAGGCCTTGCAAACACACGGGTGGCTGGGCCACTTCTGATTCTGATTTAGCAGGTCTGGGGTGGACCTGAGAATCTGCCTTTGTCCTCAAGGTCCCAGATGCTGCTGCTGCTTCTGGTCAGGGGACCACTTTGAGAACCAATGATTCAGACCCTAGAAGAGTAAATTCCTCACTTCCAAGAGAATTTGAAGTTACAGATCATCTTTACAGAAAAATATGTGCATACAAAAATTTTATAGCTGATTTGCTGACGGGTTCCCAGGTGCCCCTGTGGCCTATCCTCGGATCCCAGCATAATAAGGCCCTGACTGAGAAGAACCACATCAGTAAATGCCAAGGCCAAATGGAGACACTTCTCAGAGGAGATGCAAAGAACAGAAACAGGATGCCTTGTTAGCTGTTTTCTGGCAGAAAAAGGAGACCACCGAGCGAATGCAATGGAGAGGTTGCAGGGCTCGGTGGGGGCAGGAGGCCTGTTTCTAGCTCAGCCTCTACCACCAGCGTGGGAGCAGCCAGGCCCTTGTCTTCATCTGTCACTAGCATTAACTTCTAGCTCTTAACTCATGAGGTTTTAAGGTGCTGCAAAGTCCTAAAACCTTGAGATTTTAAGAACCTCAATTTATACCCCAACCAGAACAGAGACAGCCTAGCCTGGTTGGAAGTTGTTTCTAGAAACCAAACGTAAATCAGCAGGTTTTGATGTCCAGCTGTATCAAGCCGGGATTTATTTTATTGGGTGGGATTAGCAACTTAGATCCTCATTGGCACAGACTGGCTCTGGGGACTAGAAGGAGGTAGAGGCTGTCCAGGGAGCTTGGAAAGCCCCCATGTCCCAGCTTCCCAGGGGACCCAGGCTCCGCATGGCCTGAAGAAGAGGAGTGAGGCTGTGTGATCTGTGGAGCTTTCTGCCTTGATGGGAAGGAGGGAAGGCAGCTGCCGCTTATGTCTCAGCATCAACCCTGCAGAGCTGGAAACCCCTCTGGCCCATGCCTAGAACTGCAAGGACCATTTCTGAAATGACACTTTGCACAAAGGGTCTTCAGCCCAGGACACAGACAGGGAGCAGCCACTGCTTGCTTTTGTCAGGGACCTCTGAATAGGCCAGAAGGGAACCATTTGGAGGGACGAGTCAGACCTACGCTGGCCATTAGAGGTGAAGGATGGTGGTCAGAATAGCCAGAGTTCCAAAGGTACGGCCTGCGCGAGTCAGCTTTGAGGCTCTCTAGTTTGAAAGTGCAGCAGGATGCACTATTCAGTTCAACTTAGCAGGCTGAGCCACACAGAGGTGACATCCTATGGCTCACTGCAGAGCTTGGATGGCAGTCTGCTTCAAAGGCTCCTGTTGAGGGCAGAGAGAGATGGATGGTGGTTCAGGTAGTCTAGCTGGTCCCCATGTTGGGGACAGTGTTTTGTGAGCAGGCCTTGAAGGGTGTAGAAAAAGGCATTCTAGACACGGTGTTCTACAGTGAGCAGGTGTGCAGCCCAGCTGCTTAGGCTGTGTCAGGAAGCACCAGTAGATTTGCAGTGGGGAGTGCTTGGGGGAGAGGTATAAGGGCACAAGTGCTGGAAGAGCCCATCTGGTCTCCACAATGGGGACCTTAAATGCCCAGTGGGGAGATCATATTTTCTTTCAGATGCAGTCAGAGCTAGGGCGGGTTCAGAGGACAGGAAAGGTCTGAGTGCCTTTGGATTTGGGGAGGAGGACTGTTGAGCTTGCTAGAGAAATCCACAGGACCTGGAGTCAGACTGTGAGCTTCAGGCCTCACCATTTAGAGTCCAGCAACTTTGGATAAACCACTTAGCTGCGCAGAGCCTGTTTGCCCGAGTCTGAAATGGGGAGAGTAGAGCTTCCCTTGCAGGAGGGTTTCTAACCTACAACACTGAGAAGGTTTGAACCCACGAGCCTTTGTCCTGAAGGCCATCCTGGGCATTGTAGAGTGTCGAGTAGTACCCCCTGCCTCCACCCACTAGCTGCCAGTTGCATCCCCCAGAAGTTATGCTAACTAAGATGTCTCTAGATATGGCCAGTACCCCCTGGGGAGCAGCACTGCCCCCAAATGAGAACTGCTGTTTTACAGATTCATTGGCAGATTGGGCACAAGATGAGTAAAGTGCCCAGTACAGAGCTGGGCACCAAGGGCACTGAGTTGATGAGCACACCGTTGACATAGGGGAGAGCCCTTGAGAGTCTCATTGTCATCATCCAGGCAAAACCAGTGATGACAGAAAGATGGGCTGTCTGGAGACATCAGACTGCTAGGGTGGGCTACCAGCAGAAGGAGCAGCACAGGAACTTGCCAAGTTCTTGAACCTGGCTGGCTGGGAGGACAGAGCTTGGCCCCATGAGGGGCTGGTTTAGAACAAAGAGTTCTGGCCCAGCCCCCCTGAGCCTGGGCTACTAGTGGTTCTCTGGAACACTGCCCCCAGAGCAGAAGGAGGTACGTGCCCACAGCTCCAGGGAAGCAGTGCTGCCAGCCCACTGGGACCTGCCACCCCTATGGTGCATAGGTCCCCGAGGCACAAAGGCTGACGCACGCAAGGCCATGCTCAGGAGCTTGATGCACAGAGGGAATGAAGGGTGAGGAGTGGATCTGGAGACCTGGCATCCGGCTTCTGAGGGGCATTGTACAAGGAAGTCTGCTCAAAGAACCTCATGGGGACTGGAGTGGCCACAGTGGATTTTCCTCCTGGGCTCTTCTCTAGCAAACAGAGTGCAACCATCCTCAGGCTGCTAGAGCTGAGGGCCACCCCCCCAGCACCCAGCCTTCCCCTCAGGCCATGATGTGGGGCAGAGGATGGCAGTCCTCAGTTGGGTCAGCCGGCCCCACCCTAGGAGCCCACAGAGGTGGGCACATGTGTGTTTTGGGGAGATTCAGGGGAAAGGACAAGCTGGTGCATCTTTTCTGCTGTAGGAGAAGGTCTTCAGGAGTATGAGAGTTCTAGGTACAGCTGTTCTGTGGCTAGGTGGCACATTTTGGTACCTAAAACCTGTTCCCTAAGAAATAAGAAACCACCCGTCGGAAACTCCCCTTCCTCCTCCTACAACTTCAAAAGAGGACCACAAAAAAAAAAAAAAAAAAGAGAGAGAAACACCTGAGAGACCAAATCGAGGCCTCCCACCCTCACTCACCCTGTGGCCTGGAGGAGAGGACCCTACTCTGCACCTTCCACCGGGAGCGCCCGCTCACAGGAGCGAGCTGCGTGGCCGCGCAGGGGAGCGTGTGTCTGTGTGTGATGTGCCTTCATGCGTCACTCTATTTATGTTGTTCGCAGCCCAACGGTAGCGGCCAGGGCAAAGTCCCGGGGTCATTTTTGCTACCGCCGCCGCCTCCAGTGGCCAGACCTGTGCCCCTTCCTATGCCTGATTCCAAATCCACCAGCACTGCCCCAGACGGCGCCGCCTTGACTCCTCCATCACCTTGTAAGTGGACGATGAAACCGAAACCACAACGCCCAGTGTCCCTGGTCCATCCAAACAGTCTGCACTGCAAAAAGAAAAGCCCCCCTCGCCCTGCCCATCACCAAACCCTCCCCAATCCAGAGCGCCATGGAACCTCCCGCCCGCCCACCCACCTGGACCAGAGCAAAGCTGAACCCACCCACCATGGCCACCCGGGCCTCAGTCACACCAGCCAGCACACCACTAGCCCCCCTGCCCGCCCGCCCACTCAGCCGGGCCCCTGGCCCAGGCCCCTGGGGGGCGGGAGGGGGTGCACAGTGGGGCGCAGGCCGGGGTGCTGGCCAGGGTGGGAAGGGACAGGGAGGCACAGCCATGCCATCTTCATGCCTGATTGCTGTTTGGTTTTTTTATTTTTCCGTTTTTCGTTTTTTGTTGTTTTGTCGTTCCCCCCACACCAAGAAAATTAAATGTGACCACAAGGCGACGCCACCACCATCCCCTTTTTGCCTCCCCCCACCCCTCCATTTAGGCCTCTAAAGGTGCAGCAGGCCAGCCCCTGACTCCTCCCCTTCAGTCTCACATTTGGTTTCTCTGTTGTTCCTCTTTTTTTTTTCTTCCCATCCCTCTCCCCTCCCTCAATTCCTTCCCCAGGTTGGATGTTCTAAGGACAAGGGTGGGCTCTGAACCTTGGCTGACTTCATCTCTTTCTCTCTCTCTTTCTTTTTTTTCCTTTAAACCAATGACAACTTTTGTCCAAGGGAAGAGAAAAATCTGAGTTGGGAGGCCCAAGGTAGACCCGACGTGAGGGACAGAAAAGGGGGAGGGTGGGCAGCGTGCGGTCTTCGGGGCAGGGCATGGGGCAGGGTGTGGGCACCGCTTTGGGCGCTCTGGGGGCTGGCAGGCCTCAGGCCAGGACTTCCGGGACAGTGGTGGGCGGGGCGGCCCATCTCACCACTTTTCTACGTCTTGCGCTCTCTGTCTCACCTTCTCTTATGGTTTGAGTTCTTCCCCCTTTCCATCCTCTTCATGCCATCTTACCATCTGCATCTGCCATATGACATCAAGTCATGGTCATGGTCATTGGAGGTGGGCGGGGTGGGGTGGGGGTGGGGGACCGGCTACAGGGTGGCACTTCTGCACAGAAGCTGGTGACCATGGGGTTCCTGGGGTGTATCTGGTACAGAGCAAGGGGTGGGGGGCTCCCAGGCAGCCTGTGCTCATCCACTCGAGGGGTGTCCTCTTTCCTGGGGTGCAGGGCCCATTTCCTGCATTCAGAGCTTGCCAGGATTCTCCTGAGTAGAGCCGAGGGCTGTTTGGCCTGTTTGTCCCCTCAGACCCCAGAACCGTTGCTCTAGGCACCCAAGCCCCTGGGCCTTTGCTTGTCTCAGGCCCTGGGGACCACAGGACCATATTACTTGGCTCATCCATCAGAAGAAGAGAATGCCTGCTGGGCCTGAGCTTTATCACCCCTGGGCCTTAGCCAGCAGCCAACTCCTACACCCCTCTGGGAACCCATCCCATCTGGCCCAGCCCTCCCTTGGGCCCCTTTGAGTTCCCCAAGCCACTGGCCCAGTCCTTGGGACTGTCCAGGGTGATAAGTGGTGCAGCACCCATCTAGCCGTCCTGGTAGGAGAGGTGGCCCAACTGAGACAGCCTTCCCCAAGCAGTGTGGGCTAGTCTACCAGAGCTCCCGACCCTGGGTATCCTTTCTCTCCAGACCTGAGAGGAAAAGCAAGGGTAGCCCTTCGGGATGCTTTGAGAGGAGGGTAGGGGAGAGTTCTGGGTCTGTGGAACCTCAGCTGAAGCCTCCAGGGCCCCTCCCTCACCTCTGGTGAGGAAAAAGGATGCCTGGTTGAGGCAGAGTGCTGGGGGTGGGGGACAGTGTGTGTTGCTGGTGAGTGAGAGGATGAGGGGGCCCCTCTGGCCTGTCCTTTCCACTGCCAGCCTAAACCTGGGCAGCATAGTCTAACCCAGTGTCTCCCTCTCTCAGCAGCCCTGAAGGGCAGTGCCAGGTGGGGCCCCAAGGCCTCATGGGACTTTCTCCTCTCTCTCCTGCCCCCCACAGCATTCGCAACGACAGGCGCCTCCTCTGCCAACCGGTTTGTCAGCATCGGACCCCGGGACGGCAACTTTCTGAACATCCCACAGCAGTCTCAGGTAGGAGTGTGATGTAAAGCACGGGGAGAACAGAAGAGGCCAGGGTCTTTGGGGTTAGTCTGGGAGAAAGGGGCTGGGGCACCCGGGCTTTTGCATGCCAGCTGAGCCTGGCTCCCCAGGCAGCCCCCAGGCCCCTGGCTAATCAGTTAATTGGATAATTAGCTCCTACAACCTTGGCCCTGGGGAAGGTGGCCAAGGACTCAAGGCTTGAGGCGCTCTGGGCCAGGCCTGGTAGAAGCAAAGATGGAAGCTGAAGGCCCAGTCAGGAGGAGGACAGCATGTGCCTCGTCACTCCCCTCCTGCTCTGCTGGAAACCCTGGTCCCTAGCCCCTAGCCCTCCCCTCCTCCCTGGCTTTGGGTGGGTTGGGCAAAGGGTGGAGGAGGGACAGAGCCATCCTGATGGACCACTTGCCCAGGGACTGTGGTGCCAAAGGCAGGGCAGGTCCCATTGCCACCTGGAGGCCCCTCCTCCCACACCCTGTGAATCCTGTTAGAAAGGTGACCAAGCTTCTGAGCTTCCAGTCCTGCTCCCATCTGCCCCCAGTTCTTACAAGGAAACATCCAACCACCCTCGCTCTCCTGCTGGACGCCCCTGGACAACTCTCTGTACGTGTGCGTCTTTCCTGTCCCATGCCTGTCTCCAGGAGCATCTTCCTCAGGAGCAGGGCAGGGGCAGTTGTTATAGTGTGGGACTTCTTTTACAAAAACACCGCCCTGTGAGTCCAGGGCCTTGGGGAAATCTGCCTCAGCCTGGAGCCCCAGGCAACCTCTTTTAGCTCTTGCTCCCTCTCTGCTCTGAAGCCTGAGTCCAGAGAAAGTTGGTGGATAGAAGTTTTGTGTGTGTGGTTTGAGGTTTTGTTTTTTCCCTTTTCCTTTCCCTCCCTCGGAAAAAAAGAAAGAAAAGAAAAAAAACCCCCAAAACTTTGTCAAACTGCAAACTTCAGAGCTCCCTAGTGGCAAGGAGGGGAGGGGAGAGGAACTTCAGCCCCCTCCAGCTTCCCACCCCCTTTCCCCTGGAGTCACGTCTGACCCGTCTGGTTTCCAAGAGCAACCAGACATGATGTAACACCCAGATGAACTTGAACTTGGGGGTGTTGAGAAGAAAAACAATGGCTCTGAGCAGAGGCTGGAGCCAGCCCCCTCCGCTCTGTGCCAGGGAGCCCGGGAGAGCCCTCTTGGCAGAGGGTGGGAGGGGTTGCCAGAGGAAGGGACCTCTGGCGGGCCTCCCCTCCCAGCTCTGGGCTGGCACTGGGCTGTGGGCTCTGGCGCTCCCTCCCTCCTACCGCCAGCAGGCTGCCTGAAGCTCTGTCGTCGTCGTTGTCCCCCCTTGCTTTCCTGCTCTTTTGCTCTGGGGGACCACAGCCACAAGCCCCCCACCCCTGCTCACCTCATTTCCGCCTCCATGTGCTTTTCTTTCTGCACTTTCTCTGCTCACTTTGCTTGGACATTGGGGCCAAGTCAGAATTTGAGGCAAGTCTGGGAAACAGTTATCCTGAAAGAGGCCTGGGTTTTGGCTGGGAGCAGGAAGGTGTGTATGGTGGTGTTGGGGGGGGGGGATCAGAGATGGACAAGCCTAACCAGGAGCCCTTGGGCCTAGGGGCAAGCAGGCGGCTGCAGCAGGTGGGCGCCAGGGGTACAGTGGGGGTCGGTTTCCACAGTAACCAGTGACTTTAGCTGATCTCTAGAGCACCAGATGGAGAGAGAACAATAGAATGAGGGAAGAAAAAAGAATTTTAGCAATTTTGTCATTCCCTGGGCAGCGCTTTTTACTTAGTTTTAATCAATTTTGGACCTGGCTCAGGAAATAGGGAGGGGTGAACAGAAAAGCCACTCTATGCTTGGCAGTAGATCCCTGTTCCTGGAATCCTTGGGGAGGTGCGGGGGACCCTGTCGGAGCTGATTTTGTCCCTAACTCCAGGCCTAGAACTGGAGACTTCCTCCTCTGAGGGAGTCCCCCAAGTCTAAGCACTGGTGGTTGTCCCGCTGTTGTGCAGCGTGGGGCCAACCTAGGGTCGTGGCTTGGTCTGCCAAGGGCAGGAGGACCGAGCAGGCCTCCTTTCCCTCACAAGGAGAGGGAGGAGCAGGCTCACAGCTAGGACAGTGGTGTAGGGTGCCAGTGTAGCCAGCCTCCCCTCGGGAAGGGGGTCCCAGAGAGCACCGAGACCAGTGGAAAGAGAGCTCACCCAAGTAGTTCCCTGCCTCTGAGGTCCAGGAGCTGGCTGCTGCTTCCCAAAACAGGGGATGCCTCAGCTCTAGGTTTCCCCCACACCTTGCCAGACCCCCCCCCCCCTCCATGAGCCTCCCTTTGGCCTTTAGTCAGTTGATAGTGTCAGAGTCTGGGCAGGTTTCAGTGCATGGTGTCCAGCACGTGGCAGGAAGTTTAGCATCTGTCCACCCAGGAAATGCCAGTAGCACCCCAGTCACTGTAACAACCAATCTTTACATTTCCAAATGCCCTCCAGTTCCACCATCCAATGGGATAGCCACTGGCCACGTGTGGCTGTTTAAATTAAAATTAAATAACTAGAGAAAAATTTAGTCTTTTCCTTTCAAGTGCTTAGAAGTCCTGTGTGGCTAGGGGCTACTGTGTGGGATAGCGCAGAGAATATTTCCTTTGTCGCAGAAAGTTCTAGATGATCTCTGAGGCCTTTTCTAACTATAAAGCTCTCGCCTTCTCCATCTCAGTGGATTACAGCCTGCAGTCCCAAACCAAAGCCTGAGGGGCAGGTCTGGCCCACAGGCATAATCTATGTGATCAAAACAAGTGTTTTAAATATCGGAAATGTTTACATGAAATACTGTCTGGATTTTTGGTGTCTCTTGAAAAGTTGGCTGATGTAGCCACCCCAGGCCTTCGCTGAGACGTGGCAGCCTTGGCCCCAGGCAGGATGAGTATGCTACATGTAGTAGTTAGGAACATCAATTCTGAACTGCCCCTGCATTTGATTCCTGGTACAGCCAGGGGCTGTGTTGCTTTGGGACAGGTCAGCCACCCTCTCTTCGCCTAGCTTCTGTGTGGGGTTGGAGCAAGGATAGAATGAGTCAGGTCCTGGTGTGAACTCTGTGACCCAGAGCCTGGGAGAGATCCTGAGATGCATTTTCAGGAACCCTCATTTTGCCCCAAGAGTAGTACCACCAGACATACCTAGGCACTGGAGACCATAGAAAATGTCTCCTACCCTACTCCTTGGCCAAAAGGTGGGGCCAGAGCCTTTAGTGAAGGATATTGCCAGGCAGCCAATGATAGGGTGGGGTGAAGGGGTGTCCAAAACTGGGTAGGTTTTGTGCTAAGTGACCACCAAGGCCCATTTCTTGGAATGTTGCGCCCTCTGGTGGCATCTTGAGGGAAGCGACATCTGCCCTTGGGAGTCTGAGATCCTTGCTCAGCGCTTTTGCCTTAAGGCAGCGATTTTCAACCTTTTTCATCTCATCGCACACATAATTTCTAAAACTCTGTGGCACACCAAAAAATGTTTTCTGCTGGTCTGACACAAAAATAGGTATAACTTTGATTCATTCACACCAGACAGCTATTGTTGTGTTGGCTGTTATTTTTTTATTTGACAATATAAGGGGAAAGAGGTCAGTACCCCTGACTAAATAGTCAGATATTGCATGTTTTAAAAATTCTTGCAGCACACTGGTTGAAAATCGCTGCCATAGGGATGGAGGATTGAGGGGGGATGCGTGTCTACTGAACTCCTCCCCTGGACTAGCACTGCTAGGGACTGAAGCCATGTGGTGTCCCCCTCTCCCCAGCCTTTCAGCCTGTGGGACCTTGGCTGGGGTGTACAGATGGGAATTTTTGCTTTTAGTTCAAAGAGACAGAAAAAAAAAACTCAGCAAGAAGCTGGGTCACCCCCACCCCACTCCCCAATCCCCTCTGGGGACAAAAGCTCCAGCCTGGCATCCTCCCCACCCTCCAGGACCCACACAAAAACCTAAACAATTGGAAACATGGCCAGATCCCAGGTCTGTGCTTGTGCCAGCACCAGCCATGGGGGTCCTACCCGCTGGGCACGGTGCCCACGGGAAGGCCAGCTGGACTCTAGCACTGGGGGGCAGGGTCTCTTGGGGGGCAGGATTCCCATAGGAGGGACTGACAGAATGGGGGTATACCTCTGTGTGGAACATTGGTGTCCTTGGCTCCACTGGACTTGGACCTTCCAGGGGCCTTGGACACCACCTGCAGCCACAGGGCCAAGAAGGAAGGAATGAGAAGGGGCCTGCCCCTGTTGTTCTCAATATCACCTCTTTTTTGTCCTGCTTCAGTCCTGGTTCCTCTGATAAGATCGACAAAAGAAATGACAAAATGAAAAGAAGAGGTTCCTCAAACGGGGGAGAAGAAATTTTGAGACGTGGAAAAAAATCCCCCAGCCCAGCCCAGCCCAGCCCAGCCCCACCGAAAAGCAAAAATTAGATGTCGTCAGCCACTCAGCCCTTCTCTCCTCCAGCCCAGGGACCCCTGCAGGCCCCCGAAGCAGTCCAGTTCTCTGAGACCCCTCGGAAGAGGTCTCGCAGAGCTGTGCACCAGCAGCCAAGCAGAAACATGCAAAACGGACTCTGCCAAGCAGAGGACAGAAAGAAAGAAAGGATGCAGCAGAACTTCCTCCCCCATCCTGTCCTGGCCTTCTGGGGAAGGAACGAAATCCCCAAACAAAGCAACCAGCATTGTTCAAAGGGGCCTGTCTGCCACCCTTGCCCCCTTCCTGGGGGAGCCAGACCCTCAGCAGGGCCAGAGCTTCACTAGGGAACTCAGAAGACTAGCTTGTAGGGGTGCAGATCCAGAGGGCATTCCCCTCCAGACTTCACCCCGCCCTCCCTTACCACCTTTGCCTCTGGCTTCTTCCCTCAGCTGTTCTGGACCGGGTGAGGCAGGGTGGCCTCTGAGTCCTCCTGCTCCACCCTTGAGCCAGAAGCCCCCCCTCCCCCATGGTAAGGGGGCATCCCCTGGAGCTAGTTTTGTGCTCCTGGACTGGAGGATGTTCTGCCACCCCACCCTGAGCCGCAGGGGTAGTTCTTGGGACCCCTCTGTATATAGTTCATAGGAAAAAGAACGCTCTCGAAGGTCTGGTCCCAGCATGGGACAGGCCCCCACCCTTCCCTCTCTCCACAGGCAGGCCAGGAACATCACCCTCCTGCCATGGCCCAAGTGAAGCAGATGGGCCCCAGGTCACACCTAGACCCCAGCCCACAGGCAGGAGCCCTGTGCCACCCCACTGGTCCTTGCCCCTGCCCCTCATGCAGACAGCCCTGCTGTGGCCCGGCCAGAGAGTGGAGCAGGAAGGGGACCTGGAGCCAAGCCAGGAAGAAGGGTGGTCACCGCTGTCCCAGTCCCAGGCCAGGCCACCACCTGCTCTAGGTAGGCGTACTGCTGGCCCACTTTCAGTTCCTTTGGAGGGTGTTGGATGTCATCCTTTTTCAAAAGTGTTTTGGAGCTTTCTCTGCCCCCCCCACTCCCCCCCCCTCATACCACCCAGTGGCCACTTCACTCTGGACTTTAGCTGTTAATGTCTTTACTCTTTATTTTGGGGTGGGGCATTCAGTGTTCGGGTCTTCTGCTGTTGCAATTGGGAACGCCTCCTCCATTTGAGCAATTTGGGAACAATCCGGTAACACCACAGGAAGTAGCTCCCCCGCCACTGAAGCCCCTCCTCCTCCAAGGGAAGATGGGGGGGCTGTCCAGAGGGGCTTCAGAAGCACCCCTGGAAGGGAGGGGAGCAGAAGCACGCCCATCCCCGATCCAGGGTGTGACTTGGCCCCTCTGGCTTGTCTTTCTGTGCCTTACTCCCTCCTCCCTGCATCTCCCTTCCTTGGACCCCTTCTAAATCCTCGTGCCTCTCTCTCTCTTAACCGAATGGAAACACAAAGCACAGGTCAGGATCCTCCGAAAGTCAGTCAACCCAACACTGCACCGTAGGGGTGGGTTATGGGTTTTATTTATTGTGAATCTAGTGTTTAAGGCAGCGGCGGAGCGGGCCAAGGGAAGGAAGGAAGAGAGGGAGCTGGCTAGGGAAGAGAAGAGGGCCCTCACCTGGGGCGGAGGGGGCCAGCGGGTGACGCCTCCTCCTCAGCTGGAAGCCACAGGTAGCTAGATAGCCCTTAAGGTAGCTTTTGTTGGAAGTTGAGCGAAGGCCCTCCCCAATCTTCTAGCAGCCCAGGGGAGGGCCGGGACTGAGAAGCAGGGGACTGGGGATCCCGCGGGAACCTGGGGGGTGGGCGTGGGGAGTAGGGCGGGGGTGGGGGGCCGGGTGGGCCGGGCGTGACGCGCGGTCAAAGTGCAATGATTTTTCAGTTTGGTTGGCTAAACAGGGTCAGAGCTGAGAGGGGAGCGGAAGGGACCCCTGCCCGGCCGCACTTGCCCCTTCCCTCGAAGACTATCGGGGGCCGCGGGCGCGGTGGGAGCCGGGGTTTGCGGGGCGCCTGCCCTGGCGAGGTCAGAAGCTGCAGGCCAGCTGGGCCGGGACGGAGCACGCCCGGCGGGGCTGTCGGGGCAGGCGGGTGGGTAGGGGCCATTCCGTTCCCAAGTGTCGCTATGAGGGACAAGCGAGAGGCGACGAGGGCCACAGGAGATGTGGGGACGTGTTAGAAGAGAAAAAAAACAAAAAATATATATGGGGGAAATGAACTTTTTTTTTTTCATTGAACCAAGTGCAATGCATCAGAGAGTTTTCCTATCTTTGTATGTTAAGAGATTGTTAAGAAAAATTCTATTTTTGTTGTAATGTCCTCGCGGCTCTGGGGACGCTAAAAGAACCGGGCCTGCCCCGCCCTTCGCGGGGATAACGAAAGCTGAGTGTTTTTTCCTTTTTTTTGGTTCGTTTTTAGTTATTTTTTTAAGTCGTTTTCCTGCGTTGACAAGGATGATCTGGGGTTTTTATTTGTTTCGTCGTACTCGGTTTCGGTGGGAGGGCTGAAGGAAGCGTTCACATTTTAGAGTTAAAATAAAAACACCTGAACACTGAAAAAAATCAACATAAGATCTAAAAGGAAAAGGACGAGAGAAAATTATTTTTAAGATAATTAAACATAAAACCCTGGTGCTTCTTACATTATAAAGTACGTTTTTAAAAACCCACAAACTATTATACATAAGTTTATGATCAATTAAATATCCTGCACTTGTTAGGAACACGCATATCCCTTCTTTGTTGAGTTTAACGGAACGGGACAGCGGCGTGCGCCCAGCGGCGGGGCAGCTCTGGCCGCGGGTCTCCCTGGGCGCCCACTCCCTGGGGCCCAGCGCCCCCTCCTCGCCCCATCCCCGTCCCGGCACAGGGGCGCGGCGGGGGCCCCCAGCCCTTCCCCCGCAGAGGTCAATGCCAACGAACAAAAGTCCCCTCCTTCCTCTTCGCCTTGAGCGCCCTTCTTTGAGCCAGACGCCAACTTGACCCTCACCAGCATTATCAGGAGCGCGCTCACCAAGTTGGTAGTTACCTCCCCGCCCTTCCCCGGCGCCCTCAACTCAACATTACTCTTCCTCCCTACCCCCACCCCGAACCCTCCGGGGAGCACGGGAAAGGCTCGACGCTCCAGGACAGAACCAGCCAAGCGGACAGGTCGATTCGCCCAGGCCTGGGCACGCACGCACGCACACGGCCCCGTACACAGCCCACCCCACCCCTCAACCAGCCCTGTCGACTGCCTTACACACCCGCCCTCGCGCTGGCCGGCAGACCTAGTGCCTTGTTCTCACCCCCGTGCTGGCGGAGCGGACGCCGCGCTCTGGGTCCCAGAGGGGCAGGGTGGCTCAGACGACCCACCACTTCCCCACCCCGACCGTGCAAAACGGACCCCCCCCCACACACACACACGAGAGAAAATAAAGGAGCAATAAAGTCACGAGAACTTTCGTCCCCTAATCGAGAGCCCGAGGGGCACCCCAGCCCCGCCTCTGCTCCCTCGACCCACCCACCCTCGGGGCGCCCCCCTATCCCCGCAAGTAAGCCTGGGCCAGCCCCGCTTCAGCCCCTCCCGGGAGATCCGTGCGCCCGACCAGCACCAGCATCGCGGACCGCAAAGGCCGCCCGTCCCGTCAAACAAGTTTCTTCTTAGGCTAAGAAACGCAGTATATACGAGTATCTCTATATATAGTACTAATGGATTTGGTGTGCTTCCCCTTAGCGTCCCCTGTCCCCCCTCTCCTTCTTCAGCCTGGTTTCCCCTATCTGCCCTCCACCCCCACCCCCCGTCTCTGCACTGAGATACATAAGAAACAAGGGTAGTTTACTGTCTGTTTTGTTTTCTGGGTTTTCAGTGTCCTAGCGGAATGCAAGTAGGCAGCCAGCCCGTCTGTCCCCTCTCTGCCCCGCTCCCCCCTACCCCCCCCCCCGTCACTGCGCTTCTGTTATACCATCTTTGCCTGATTCTCTCCGGCTTCTCCATTGAATGGCTAATGTGTATGTGAAATAAAGAAATAAAGAAAAACAAAAGCAAGAGCGCCTGAGCCTTCGCTAACGCGATCGGGGAAGGGGTACCCGCGTGGGCTCTGCGCCTCTCTCAGCGCACCAGGCGCGCTGCCGACGCCGTCGAGGCACTTGTATTCCTGAGCTTCCGGAAGGGGGCGCTGGCGAGAAGAGGAGGGCTCCCCGACTCCTCCCCACCTCATTGTGCCCCTAGCCCGCAAAAAAGAGGCACCACTTGGGTACGATGACCGCTCTGCCTTGTTGGTTTCTGGACATCGCCTCCGGGAGAAGAATGGGGGCAAGGCCACTTCCTGCGGGCGGCGGGTGATAAACAGGGTCTGCAGGGCCCCTAGGGGCGATGGTCGCCCTTGCAGAGCCCGGACCTTTCCCCTGAAGAGTAAGTCCTCACTGGTCCTTCTGCGGGAAACTTCGCTCCAGAGTAAGCTCACTGCGTTGTCCGTCCCTTCTTCGACGGCCCAGTGCTGAATTCCCAGTGCCCTTCGGCTCAGAGGCGACTGAGGTCACCGCACCTCTGGGCTCACAGCTGCTTGTTCCGTCTTGATGGGACGGGCCGTCCCAGTGAGGCTGTCGTTGGGGCAAGCCGGGGTTTCGGGCTGCAGGTGCGCCACCGCCTCGACTTGGCGACAAGGCCCACGGCGGGCGCCGTCTCCTGGGCCTCCGTGCGCCAGCAGTTTATGGGGCCCGGGCAGGGCGGGGCCTGCTGCCAGAGCGGCTGCCTGGTCTCGCAGCAGCCGCACCAGGAAGCCAATGTACTTCATGGCGAGGCGGAGCACCTCATTCTTGCTCAGCTTCCGGTCCGGCGGGTGCGTGGGCAGCAGCTTCCTGAGCTCTGCGAAGGCCCCGTTCACGTTTTGCTGCCGCCAGCGCTCGCGGCTGTTGGTGAACACGCGCCGGGCCACCTTCTGGGGCTGTTGCCCTGCAGACAGGAGGGGAGGGGTTGGCACCAAGGGGCTTCCCCTCCTGCCCTCACTTCAGGCACCCAGCACTCTGATGGGGACTTACAGGCGGTGAGCTGGGGCTTTCTCCACCCAAGGGCTCCATGTGTAGGATCCTCGTGTGGCTCCCCTGCTAGTTAGCAACCCTACCCACACCTCACCCTCAGCCGTCTAGACAAGGACAGGCGGGGCTGCAGATAACTGGGGCCTCTGTGCCTCTATCTGCATCTTTATCTCAATGGCTGAGATTCCTTTGAGAAATGTTTCCTTGTGGCTGCCAGTTTGGGGAGCTGCCCCTATAGTCCTCATTCTGAGTGTGCCTCTGTGTGTGGCTGGGGGTGCTCCTGGGTCTGAGAGGTGTTCTAATTGTGATGGTGGTCCTGTCTGTGTCTGAGGTCTGAATGGCTGTGGTTGTGTCATTGTTGCCATGTGGCTGTCATGCACGGCTGTGGCTGTGTGGCCGTGGTCCTAAGTGGCTGTGGTTGTGTGGCTGTCCCTTGTGTAGTTGTGGTCCCATGGATCTCTTGCATGGTAGCTATCAAGTGTATGCTTCCTGGGTAGCTGTGCATTTGAGTGGAGCTGTCATTTGTTGCCATGCAGCGTTTGCCAGGACTGTTTGTGACTTGTTGGCTGACTGGTTGTGTGGGGACTGGCTGTGAGGCTATAGTTTTGCACATGGGTATAACATGAGTATTGAACCTGTGTGGGCTGCACTGTGTCTATCTCTCTGTGTCACTGTCACTGGCAGCACCTCTCCTTGTAGAAAGGTATGGGACAGATTTGAACCCCATGCAGACACAAACCCACACTCACCCTCAGCCAGCTCCAGCTCACAGTGGCTTGGTCTCCGCTTCAGTCGGCTGCTAGGGAAGATGCTAAAAGGTCCTGCCGGCCCAATGTAGAGGCTGTAAGGGTTCATGGGTCACTAATGCCTTGTGGGGCAAGGTCCCTGACCCTGAATTGCCCCCAGGCCCAGCCCCCCACTGACCTGTTGAGGAAGGGGTGAGGATGATAATGCAGGGCCAGAGGGGTTGGGGCACTTCCCAGGGCAGAGAACTGTAATAGTGGGGGCCGTAGGGCACTCAGCTCCGTGGTGGCCATGGCTGCCCCTGGGGGCCTAGTGTGGCCCAGGCTGATCACTGGGACACCAGGGGGCAGCCTGGGGGATGAGGCACCTCCATTGCCCATCTCTTCTGCGGCAGGCTTGGGGACCAGGACAGGCACTGGGCTGGGGGCACACACCATCTCAGCCTTCTCAGTCATGGTGGGACCCATTTCTGCCTGGGCCTGGGGTGGGCACATGGACCCCAGGGGGGGTGCTCACCTGTGGAAGGGAAGGAAGCGAGTGGGGAGGAGGAATCAGATGCCACACACACCCTTAACCCAACAGACCCCTCAAAGAGAAGGGATAGTGGTGGGGGTGGCAGTTCAGTGGGCAAAGGCAGGTGGTGGGTAAGCCCAGAGACTGCCAGAACATGGGACGAGGGTCTGATACAAGGGCAGAAGGTGCCCACTGAGATGCTGTGCAATAATAAGCCCAGTGGTGCCGTCTCTGAGCCGTTTGTGACCCACTAGGCCTTATTTGCCGACCCCCTAAGCAAATTTCCTTCCAGAATCCCCTCTCACCTGAAGTCTGGAGGGAGGGGTAAGCCAGGGAATCCATGGTAGAACCTGGGACCCTTAGATCTGATCCTGACACCCTTTGTTGATACTGTGTCCTTGAAATCCCTACATGATTGTCTGATCCTTCACTGACCTCCCCACTCCTGTCCAGGTCCACCCTGTGGTCCTTATCTAGGACCCTGAGGCTCTTCCCATTGTGTCCCTGTCTGGCCCTGAAAGTTCTGCACAACGACTGCAGTGACTATCACCCCCACTGAAAATGTGCCCCTCACTAATCCTGTGACCCCACTGTTGACACTATGATCTAAAATGCTAGCACTGCCCAGTACATACAGTCATGCCTCAATCATCCTTCTGGCCCTGGTGATTCCCCCTCACCCATCAGCATCCACTCCTTTGCATCCTATTTAGATGTCCCGGTTCACTCTTGGCCCCCAGGGCTTGGAGTATCCCAGAAACACTTGAGACACCTGGTCCCTCTGCCCTGTCCCTAGCTGGATCCTGGGGAAGCTGCCCTGGCCTCTCGCTTAGTTGGTTCCTACAAATGAATGAAAGAATACATGAATGAATGCAGGTGGGTTGGGGATTCCCTCACCTTCAGGCTGCTCCCCTCTTACCCCAGCACTGGTCCGGCTGCCTAAGTGGCCTGGCTCTGTCGGTCAGGGCCAGGATATGGTTCCAGCTTCAGGACAGGCTCCACAGCCCTGCTACTTCCAGCCTCTTCACTTTGTGCCCCAGGCAGCTGGCCACCTTGTCTGGGCTTCACCTTTTCCTGGGCTCACAAGGGCTTTGGGGCCTCCGTGATGGTAGCAGCGTGGGTCCCTCGAGGAAAAGTGAGCAGCTCCAGGGCCTGGCCCACCCTCTCCCCACCCCCAGTGGCCGATTTCCTCCCTCTTACCCTGGCGCAGTGGCTGGAGGATGCTGGGCCAGCACAGATAAGGCCCTGGCCGCCTGGCTGAGACTGATAAGGAGCCCGGCTGACCCCGGAGGAAACCAGCGGGCGGGGATCTCCAAGATCAGCCTCTTGCCCCGCCCCAGGCTGGCAGACCAGCACCCCTCAGGGCTTCACGTTCAGTCCTTCACGTTAAGTCCTCCGAGGGCCCAGCCCTAGTGTGCAGCTGAGAGTGAGGTGCCCAGATGCACAGAGGGGAAACTGAGGCAGGAAAGCAATGGCTGCCTGCCTCACTTGGGTCTGGCCCGTGGCTTTGAACACCCCCAGCTGTATCTGTGCTGATGGGGGTGGAGAACCCTTTCCGGCCCTGCTGGGGCTCGTGACTAGGGGCCCCCTCCTCCTCTTCTCACTCTGCCTGGTTCCTCTTTTTACAGAGCCCTTCCCAGCCTTTCTGCCACCCCTACTCCCAAGTGGGGCACTGGCAGAAGGGCAGTTGTGACAGTCTAATCTTGGGTGTCCAGACTGGATAGTTGTCCTGATCCCCAATGTGCTATCCACACCACCTTTTCAGGCCCACGAGAATGACAGAAAGGACTATAGCCAGGGGAGATTTCCTATGTTGCTAGGGTTGCCTTCCAACAGGCACCTCAGCATGTCCCCACAATCCTGCTCCTCTAGGTTATAGGATCACATAGCCCCAACTAGGTGGTCCCTGGCCCTCATCCCACAGCCAGGCCACTTCGGGGTGAATGGTGATAAGAGGTATTGGGTGAATGTCCTGGGTAGTGGTGAAACTCAAGACCCAGTGAAACCTCATGAAGGGAGGGGCCCTGGGTACAGCTAGGTAGCAGTGACAAGACTGTTCTTGATCCCCAGCACCCTCTCACCTGGGCCAGTAGTGCTTTGCCCAGTGTCTGTCTAGGTGACTGCAGGAACCCCCAGGTAGGCCCTCAGCTGCTACCACTCCCTTCCCAGGAACCAGGTGACGCCAGGACCTCACCATCAACCATCCCACTTTCTCAGGGAAGCAAGGGTCCAGTTCTAAGCACTGAGTGAACTTTGATGTGCACATAAGGCCAATTCTGGAATCAGGTTCATTTTACTCTTGGGATGGGGCAAAGTGAAGGGTGGGTGCCTCTGGGGGTCCCACAGATACCTCCTGACAGGTTGTGGACTCTGCCCCAGACCTCTGTTAACATTGCTGAGGCCTGCCCTTGTGGGGAGGATGCAGCAGCCTGCTCAGTGCCTCTATGTGCGTCCCCACCCAAGGGGGCCACAGAGCAGGAAGCACCTGGTCTGGAGCGGATGCACAAGGCGCCTGGTTCCGGTTTGGCTTCTGCCACCGAGGCCCCGCACAGGGAGCTGGGCCAGAGAAGCTAGACAGCAAGGAGGTGGTGGGCAAGAGGCCACGTGGGAGCCCGGTGACAGTACTTGTCTGCTTGCCTGCTTGTGTTCCAGAGCAGGCCAATGGAAGGGGGTGAAGACTCTGTGGACGTAAGCACACAGCTGCCACCCTGTGGCCACCTGGGGACCCGCAGGCACCGGCAACAGGGTGTCTAAGTGCCTTTCGCTGCAGAGGGACAGACCTCCCCTGGCACAGTTTGCCTTGGACAGAAACACTGACACCTCAGCCAGGCAGGGACAAACCAACCTTTAGGCGCACAGAACCCCCCTAGGAGTTAATTCAGATGACAGACAGAGAAACAGGCCGCAGACATACTGGACAGTTTCCGCATTCAGACAAATGACAGCCAGGGCAAGGTGAAATCTCTTTATTGGCTCAATCTACACCTGGACCAGTGGTGGCCCCTGGCCCTGGGGGGTTCTGGTTGGGAGTCCGTGGACAGTCTTTGGGGGCAGCTTCAGCAGTGGCCTCAGGTGTCAGGAGTTTGTGGGAGTAACAACATTGATCCCCCTGTTGACAGGTGCCCTGGTGGAAAGATGATGGGTGTGAAGCCCAGTCCACAGCCCAGCAGCCTCCGCTGGGTTCCTTTCCTGGATGGGGAGCTTACTCCCATACATGTGCCCATCCCCAGTTGTCCCCGCTCTGTCTGCCCCTTAGCCCTGCCCTGCTGCCACAAGGGGGACCCATGTGTGCTGCAGTGGGGGATGGGAGCTGCCTTACCTCCTTAAACCTCTTGCAAGGAAATGTCTTAAGCCAGGCAGTCCGCTGGGCTGGGTCCTCAGCTGGTTCCTTTCGCTTATTCTGGAGCAGCCTGCGTCTTTTCTCCATAGCGTCACCTGCTGCCTTACCCCTGTGCAGGGAGATGAATAGCTGGGACCCCATCTAACCTCTGCAACTCATGCCCTGGCCAAGTCCCACCACCTCCAGTCTCACGCACCCTGGGCGGGCACGGGGCCTGGGGCCCCAGTTGGCCTCAGGGTTGGCCTGGAAGCGTTTAAGTCCTCGCTGGCGAGAGCTGGGATTGGCATCATCCCGGATGGTGAAGTTGGCCTGCAGCCTGGGGAAAGAAGGTTGGGGCTGAGGGGCAGCCAATACTCGGACATGCACAACACACTGCCTATGCGGCCTGCCTACTTTGATGACTAGATAAGACTGCATCTCCCAGTGTCAAGGATTCTCTCATTCATTTAATAAACATTTATTGAGTTTTACTGTGTGCCTGAAATCTGCCACTGGTAAAGCTGACATTCTAGTGCACAAGACAGACAACCAATGGGACAAATCAGAAATTTGCAAATCATGTTGTGTTAGGGTATAAGTTTTTGGAAGAATAGAGAAGGGCAGAGGTATTGGGCAGACTGGAGAATGGGTTCAATACAGGACAGGACAGGGTCAGGGACACCTGGAGGAAGGAAATAGCAATGGGGGGCACCGGGGGCCGGGCACTACAGGTAGAAGGAATAGCCCAGGCAAAGGCCCTGAGGTGGGGCTGTGCCTGGTGAGTCTGAGTATGGAGTGAGCCATGGTGGGGTGGGAATAAATGGGGGCAGGAAGGTATCGCCACTAAGATGGGAGCCACACAGGGTTCTGAGCAGAGAGGGCACATGATCTGACTCAGGTGCCCTCTGGTGGTTTATGTGAGCAGTGATGGAGCGAGACCAGGGTCAGGACAGAGAAGGAGGGGAGAAGGTGGATTCTGAATCTCACTTGAAAAATGAGCATGTATCTGTGTAGGGAAGTGCTGTGTGGCATCTGCATGCACATGAACATCCATGCTTGTGGCAGAGGTGTCCATGTCCCTACCTGGGCTCCACATTGAGAATGCGAAAGGCGGGGCTGGTCTCAGACAGCCGCTCCCGTTTCACTGGGCACTTCTTCTCCTGGGAGGCAAAGGTCAGGGGCCAGGGGATGCCGAGCCTGCCCAACCCCAGCCCTCTCACCCCCATCTTGTCAGGCCAGCCCTCACCCAGCAGCGCATAATGTCCCAGAGAGCTGAGGCAGGGGCATCTGTCTTCACGGCATTCTTACAGGCGTGAGAGAGAGAGACCCGGAAGCCAGCATGGAGGAGGGCCGACCTGTGGATAAAGAAGAGCCATGAGGGAAGGATACACCCCAAAGCCAGTGCTGACATATATGGGTGTGAGTCATGTTGAGTGGAATTATGAGGCTGGCTGCATGTCTCATGATGACGATGTGGCTGGTATAACGCTAATGATCGTATTCATCAGACAGTAACACTAGCCAGGGCTCTTGGCCTCTGACCTCTGTTCTAAGCACTTGTACATGATATGCCCTGGATGTGACTGATGTTATATCTCCATTTTATAAAGAATTCTGGGCTGAAAGGCGCCCAAGTTGTCCAGGGCAGCCAGTGCTCAGGCTCTGCTCCTCCCCAGCCCAGCCCTCACCTCAGCTGCAGGAGGCTGGGTGTGCTACAGTGGATGGTGCTGCTCAGCTGGTCCAGCGTATAGTACAGAGGCACATCTAGCAGCTCCTGCCATAGGGGACGAGATATGTGTGGGGTAGATGGAGGAAGCTGGACACAGGTGAGCCCCCACCCTATTGTGGCCCAGCCCCCACCTCAGTGATGACGCTCAGGACTCCTCGGATCCGCTCTGAAGTGTGGAAGCGGCCGGGGTTAGTGCTCACAGCCTCAAGGACACGACCCACAAAATCCAGGTCATGGATTGGCTCCACCCACAGAGGGCCACCAAGCTGCAGATACACAGGGACCAGATGGGCAAGGAGTGAGACACCAGGACCCTTGAAATCCCCTCACCTAACCTCAGCCTGGCCCCACCTGGTGCCGCTGCCCGCAGTGCTCACATTCAGGCGCCACAGGAGGACCACAGGCTGCAGAGAACTTGACCCTACATAGAAAATGGTGTTTAGGGGGTAACAACCCATGAAAGTCCCCTTTACCTCCCTCCTGGCTCACCCTTGCTCACCGGCCACCAGAGGCCCCCGATGCTTTACCAAGGCGCTGAAGGTGGAAGGTTCCGCAGCCCACACACTGAAACACCAGTGCCTGCTTGCTGTGGGAGAACAGGGGTGGCCACCACACCTCACTCTTCTCTCAGGTTGACCCGGTCCCCTTTAGGCCCCCATTTCCCCAGGGAAAGGCTCTGTTGTCTCTCTCAATTCATCACGCAGTGCCTGCCTCATCCCTGCTAACCTGGCTGAGGCCTTGACCTTGGCCTGGCCGGTGAAGACACGAACAAAAACACGCACATAGAAGTCAGCACTGATGCTGAGCAGTGGCACTATGAAGCGCTGGTAGCAGTTGGCACGGAGGTCCAGGCTGTGTAGAACGATCCTCAGGGCCTGGGGATGAGGGTTGCGGGTGGGCATTAGCCATCAGCCATCAGCCCTGACTGAACAAGGTGCTCACAGCACAGGGTAAGGGCAGGCTCCGTGGGTCCAAGCCCAGCCTTGCGCATCCTGGCTGTGTAATCCTTGGCAAGTGAGTGTTTAGTTCCCTCGTCTGTGAAATCACAACAGTCTCTGTCTCTATGGCTCTGCAGGAGCAGTAAGTGAACACACAGGCTCAGTAAGTGGAACCTATTCCAATTAGCATCATCAGCATGCCCTGTGCTGTGCAATGTGGCCCAAGGACCTGTGACCTAGCCACCACAAGCTTTGTCAGCAGGAAGTGGGGACACTGGGTGATGCAGAACTGCTGGGGCCTTCTCCACGCTAGGGAGCTGCCATGATGCTGTAAAACAGAAAAGGAGGCATTTCCCAGACTGATCTGACAGGGCCCTTATGGAACAAACACAGAGCCCCTCCTTTCCCCGCCCATTGACATAGCCTGCCCCTGCCTTCTTGAATTCCCACAGCAATCCAGTAATGTGCAGGCCATCATCAGCATGCCCATTTCACAGACGCCAAAACTGAGGCCCAGAAAGGGGAAATCGCTTGCTCAAAGCTACCAGCAAAGTTAGGACTTGAACCCAGAGCTAAACCCAGACATGAAAAAACAGCCTTAAAGAAACAATTTTGGAGGCCCTGGCCGGTTGGCTCAGTG
The DNA here is from genome assembly GCA_037038555.1 of Rhynchonycteris naso. Classification (NCBI taxonomy): domain Eukaryota; kingdom Metazoa; phylum Chordata; class Mammalia; order Chiroptera; family Emballonuridae; genus Rhynchonycteris; species Rhynchonycteris naso. The sequence continues at coordinate 24,156,898 of CM073003.1, forward strand.
GTAGAGCATTGGCCTGGCGTGTGAAAGTCCTGGGTTCGATTCCCGGTCAGGGCATACAGGAGAAGTGCCCATCTGCTTCTCCACCCTTCCCCCTCTCCTTTCTCTCTGTCTCTCTCTTCCCCTCCCGTAGCCAAGGCTCCATTGGAGCAAAGTTGGCCCTGGTACTGAGGATGGCTCCATGGCCTCCACCTTAGGTGCTAGAATGGCTCCAGTTGTAGCGGAGCAACACCCCAGAGGGGCTGAGCATCGCCTCCTGGTGGGCATGCCGGATGGATCCCAGTCAGGCGCATGTGGGAGTCTCTCTGTTTGCCTCCCCCTGCTTCTCAATTCAGAAAAATACAAAAAAACAAAAAGAAGAAACAATTTTGAAAAAGTTGTTAAAAATAGAGACTATTAGAAAGAATGGTGTAATCACCATTCCTACAGTGGTCGGCAAACTCATTAGTCAACAGAGCCAAATATCAACAGTACAATGATTGAAATTTCTTTTGAGAGCCAAAATTTTAAACTTAAACTATATAGGTAGATACATTCCTTAATGACATAGTGCCTGCACGTGGTATTTTGTGGAAGAGCCATGCTCAAGAAGCTAAAGAGCCACATGTGGCTCACAAGCCATAGTTTGCCGACCACTGCCCTAGACAAAGCCATTGCCCCCCAGTGACCATGACTGGCAGCCCATGCTCTTAGAAACTATTCTGGTTAAGGATACGCTAGTCATTAACACGCCGGCATAGATATGGCCCTGGCTGCCTGGAAGCTAAGCAGGTCTGGGGGTGAAAAGGGGTGCTGAGGGTCCCCTCACCATCTCGTGGCAGGCCCGGCTCTTGAGGGCCATGGCCCCATACTTGCTGTAGCATGTCTCCCCGCTGTTCCCTGCCAGCACTGCCATGTCCGTGCATGTCACGCATAGCAGCCCTGCAGGGAGGGACTGGATAGTGAAGATGCTTCAAACACCCCAAGCCCTGCCCTGCACCCCTGGGTCAGCCAGGACTTACCTCCTTCACTCATGGCCTGCACAGCTGCATCCAGGAACGGGGCAGGACTGCCATAAGGGTCTAGGTCAATGACTTCAAACCGATCTGACATCCGCTGGTGCTGGTACATCAGCATCCTGGGGGAGAGAGGGCCAGGTCCTCAGCCATTGGCACCAGGGACCTGCTCTGTTCCCTACACATGTTCAGTCATGTAGCATGATGGTTTCGGCCTAGACGTGGGGGCCAGCTGCCTGGGCTTAGATCCTAGCTTGGCCATTTGCTAATAACTTCATGGCTTTTCTCCCTTGGGCTTTAGTCTACTTATCTTTGTTTCTTTTTTTTAAGTGAGAGAGATAGAGAGAGGGACAGTCAGACAGGAAGGAGAGAGATGAGAAGCATCAATTCTTCATTGCAGTGTCTTAGTTGTTCACTGATTGCTTCTCTTATATGCTTTGACCAGGGGGCTTGAGCCAAGCCAGTGACCCCTTGCTCAAGCTAGCAACCGTGGGGTCATGTCTATGATTCCACAACCAAGCCAGCAACTCCAAGCTCAAGCTGGTGAGCCCGCACTCAAGCTAGGAACCTCGGAGTTTCGAACCTGAGACCTCTGCGTCCCAGTCCAACACTCAATCCACTGTGCCACTGCCTGATCAGGCTCTACTCATCTCTAGCAAGGCAATAACAATAGCCAATACAGTAAGTCCTCACTTAACAACATAGTAGGTGCCTGAAAACTGTAACTTGAAGCAAAACGACATGTAACAAAATCAATTTCACCACAGACTAATTGATCTAAACAAGAGTAAAATTCCTACAGCATATTTCTTGTCACAAAAACACCCCCACAACACTCAGTTTCTAAATAAAGACTCAAGCAGCCTGACCTGTGGTAGCGCGGTGTATAAAGCGTCAACCTGGAATGCTGAGGTCGCTGGTTCAAAACCCTGGGCTTGTGCCTGACCAGGCGGTGGTGCAGTGGATAGAGTGTCGGACTAGGATGCGGAAGACCCAGGATCGAGACCCTGAGCCCGCCAGCTTTAGCGCTGGCCCATCTGGCTTGAGCAAAAAGCTCGACAGCTTGGACCCAGGGTCGCTGGCTCCAGCAAGGGGTTGCTCGGTCTGCTGAAGGCCCGCGGTCAAGGCACATGTGAGAAAGCAATGAATGAACAACTATGGTGTCACAAGGCAACGAAAAACTAATGATTGATGCTTCTCACCTCTCTCCATTCCTGTCTGTCCCTATCTATCCCTCTCTCTGTCCCTGTAAATAAGGTAAAATAAAATAAAAAACAAAAACAAAAAAACCCCTGGGCTTGCCTGGTCAAGGCACATATGGGAGTTGATACTTCCGCCCCCTCCCCCCCTTCTCTCTCTCTCCTCTCTAAAATGAATAAATTAAAAAAAAAGGACTTAAAACATTTTGGGGGTTGGAGGGAGAGAAACATCAATTTGTAGTTGTGGCACTTGAGTTGTTCATTGACGGCTTCTCATACGTGCCTTGACTGGGGAGCTCCAGCCAAGCCAGTGACCCTGGGATCAAGCCAGAGACCTTGGGCTCAAGCCAGCGACCATGGGATCATGTTGATCCCAAGCTCAAGCCAGTGACGTAGGGGTTTCGAATCTGAGACTTCAGCATCCCACGTCAACACTCTATCCACTGCACTACCACTGGTCAGTCTCAAAACACTTGTAATATTAAACATTGAAATAAATGTGAGTTCTACATAGAGTTAAGAAAAACTAACACAAACAAGTTACATCATTATCTTCCACTACACTTATTCCAGTTCAGGGTCATGATAGCTGGAGTCTGATGGTGCAAGGTGGGACCAACCCTGGACACCTTTCCACTGCAGGGCCCCTCATACCCACTCACACTCACTCAGACTGGGACAAAGAAAACACATCAGTTCAGCTCATGTGAACATTTTAGGATGTAAGAGGAAACCCAGGTGTCCATAAAAAACCCATGCAGACATGGGAAGAATGTGCCAAACCCATAAAGACAGTAGCCCTGGCTGGAAATCGGTATCTCTTTTTTGCAATGTTATAAGGACATTATTCCCTGGCCCACTGGCTCAGATGGTTAGAGCTTCCACCTGAAGCACAAAGGTTGCTGGTTCAATTCCCAGTCCAGGCACATATAGGAAGTGGTGGCTATTCCTGTCTTTCTTTCTCTCTCCCCCTTCCTCTTTGCTAAAATCAATATATAAAAAAATGTTTTTTTGCCTGACCAGGCGGTGGCGCAATGGATAGAGCGTCGGACTGGGATTCGGAGGACCCCGGTTCGAGACCCCGAGCTCACCAGCTTGAGCGCGGGCCCATCTGGCTTGAGTGAAGGCTCGCCAGCTTGGACCCAAGGTTGCTGGCTCCAGCAAGGGGTTGCTTTGGTCCGCTGAAGGCCCACAGTCAAGGCACATATGAGAAAGCAATCAATGAACAACTAAGGTGTTGCAATGGCAACGAAAGACTAATGATTGATGCTTCTCACCTCTCTCCATTCCTGTCTGTCTGTCTCTCTCTCTGATTCTCTCTCTGTCCCTGTTTAAAAAAAAAAAAGTTTTTTAAAAAAGGACATTATTCCAGTGCTTGCTGTACTAATATAATGTAGCACTTAATATGCCTGACAGTTTCAAGCAACTTATATATATTAGCTCATTTAATCACATACTCTTCCAATGGGGGTGGAAGGTAACTTCCAGAACAACTCCATGGATTTGGAACTGTATTTTTTCAAACTGCAGGTGAGGAAAAGTAAATGCTACCTTCTTAACATAGCCTACCCTGACCACATTTTTCAAAATTGCAAGCCCCGTCCCTCACCACCTTCTTCCATCTCCTGTACCCTCTATTTTTTCCTATAGTTTACTACATCATCTACTTATTTGTTATCCTGTGTTTCCTATTTATAGTTTAATATGGTCACAAAAGCAAATATCTTAAAGTTGATTTTTAGAGAGGGTAAGATGGGGGGGGGGTGCAGAAAGCATCAACTCCTAGTAGTAGTGCTTCTCCTATGTGCCTTGATGGGCAAGCCCAGGGCCTCAAATCTGCAACCTCAGCATTCCAGGTCAGTGCCTTATCCACTGTGCCACCACAGGTCAGGCAGAAAAGCAAATATTTGTTTGTTACTTATTTTCTGTAAAGGGTCTGACAGTAAATATTTTAGGCTTTGTAGGCCACATACAGCCTCTATTGCATGTTTTTTTTAAAGCCTTTAAAATGTAATAAACATTCTTAGATGGCAGGACACAAAAACCCAGGCTATGAGCCTTGCAAGGTAATTTGTTGACCCTGCATCTAAATGAACTCCACAAGGTCAGGGATTTTATATTAGTTACTGATACAAGCCCTGCAACTAAGAAAAGTGACCGGCGCATAGCAGAGAGTGGATATAAGCTGGTTCATGCGAATGAATAAAAGTATGAGAAATTTAAAATGGAAATCATAATGGTAATTACCTCTGGCACCAAGCATGGGCTATGCAAGTATTACCTCTCATTTAATCAATACAGCAACCCCTGTAAAATCATCCTTTCATAGACAAGAAAACTGGGGCTCAGAGAGGCTAAGGCACTCTCCCGAGGTCACAGAGCAAAAATATGACACAGCCAGGATTTAACCCTAGGCAGCCTTTTTTCAGAAAGCACCTTTCCACTGCCAGGCTCTGCTCCCCAGCACCTACCGGGCATCTGCCTGGCTGGGCTGTACCAGGTGGGACACCTCATTGAGCTGCACATTATGGCGTATGAGATCCACAGCTTGGGCAGAGGCATCGTTGGCAACCACAATTCGGAGTCCAGGAACCTCTCGGGCAAAGCGTATGGAACGAAGACCAGAGGCTGCGAGGCCTTCCAGCACTCGCAGGCCTTCCTGTTAAGGTAAGCAAGAAGCCCGGCTCATATCAATACCTGCATTCTTTGCTGGAACTCCCACCATCTTCCTCCTATATAGCTCGTCCCCTCCAGGAGCCTTCCTTTCTCCATCACTCACTGAACTCTGGGGCTGCCACCGATTTATGTCTAGGCCTCACCTCACAGATCTCCCCCACAGTGGCTGTTTGGGGTTGGTTTCCTGGGGCCAGGTCTGCGCCCTCTTTTAGTCCAGCGTTGTCCTCCTCTTGCTCTGACAGGTCTACCACCACCTTTTGCACATCCTTTTCACCTGGCACCTTGACTGCAGCCACACAGAAACACAAGTGAGGGGCTATCAAGGCTCTCTCTGTGAAACCTCCTCTACTATTCAGAATACAGAAGATTCATGGAAGAAAATCTTCCCCCAAAGTCCCTGGGAAAATGTTAAAGGAGCAAAGCCCAGGGCCTGCCACGTGGCTGAAGCCTTTCCAGACTATAGGAGAGAGGGGGGCAGGGAGAGAGCTGGGTGACCCCCACCCACCAGGAGACTGGAACTCCACTCACTCTGGATTCCTTTGGCCCCAAGCTGAATGCGAGCAAACTCAGTGATCACAGCACATCTGCGGAAGAGGAAGGCTCAGCTCACACTCTCTCACTTCACAGACCCACTGCCCTCTGCCAAGCTGACCCGGACCCCTGCTCACGTCAGGTCCCGGTTGAACTCCTGCACTGGGTTGTAGAAGACTTTGTTGGCGCTGGGGAAGGCGATCTTAGCCGCCCCCTCGGTGACCGTCGTCTCCTGGGCTTCAGGTGGGCGCTTTTCTACGCAGGGCACGGTGCCGTTCTCCATTGCGGCTGCATTCGCCGATCCGTGGTGCTGCCCCTCCATAAACCCTGCTCTACAGAGACCGCGTGCGGAGCGGAGAGTCAGGTTTAGTCACAGAACGATCCTCGCCTGGGCCATCCGTGGTGGCCTCTGCCTGCCAAGCCTGGATCAGGAGGGCATAGAGAGGATCAGCAAGCTGCGTCCCCAGGCTGGGCGGCCTACAAGTCTGTAAAACAGAGACCAAGTAGACCCTGTGGCCTCGGCAAGCTGACACCGTCCCCCGTTTTCTGAAGACCCGCGCCCGCAAGACTAGAAGCCCTCGAGCGGGCCCGCCCCTGCTCCAGATCCCTTCCCTGGGAACCCAGGCCCTCCTCACTTTCAGAAACCGAGAACTGAATTAGTCCTGGTACAAATTTCCCGGATTAGGGTCTGGGCGCCGCCATATTGGCTCAGTGAGGACGGGTCATGTGGTAAAAGCTAGCAAATCAGTGATGGCGCATACGGTGGGAGGTCAGGGTCAAAACGCACTGTGAAAAGCGCAGAAGGGCCCTGGTGGAGCAGTTCAGTTGGTTACTGTAGCCCCTATACCTCAAGGTTAAGGGTTCCATTCCCAGTCAGGGTACATACAAGAGTTAACCAATGGCCTGCCGGATACCTGTGTTGGTTAGAGCGTCTTTGTGCAGAATTTGTGGGTTAGATTCTTGATCAGAGCGCATACAGGAACAAATTGACCTGTTTCTCTTTACCCCTGTCTTTAAATTCAATAAATAAAAAATTTTTAAAAAGCCTGACCACGCGGTGGCGCAGTGGATAGGGCGTCATACTTGGGACAGGGAGGACCCAGGTTTGAAGCCCCAAGGTCACCAGCTTGAGTACAGGGTCGCTGGTTTGAGCGAGGGATATTAGACATGACCCCATGGTCTTTGGCTTGAGTCCAAAGGTCACTGGCTTGAGCCCAAGGTCGCTGGCTTGAACAAGGGGTTACTTGCTCTGCTTAGCCTCCCTCCTCAAGGCACATATGAGTAAGCAATCAATGAACAACTAAGGTGCCATAACAAAGTCTAGATGCTTTTCATCTCCCTTCCTGTGTGTGTCCCTATCTATCCCTGTCAAAAAAAAAAAAAAAAATTTTTTTTTGAAAGAACCTGATCAGGTGCTGGCACAGTGGAAAGAGCATCGGCCAGGGACACTGAGGACGCAGGTGCAAAACCCCAAGGTCACCCACTTGAGCCCAGGCTCACCAGCTTGGGCATGGGATCATCGACATGACCCAGTGGTCGCTGGCTTGAGTCCCGAAGTCACTGGTTTGAAGCCCAAGGTCGCTGGGTTGCACCCAAGATCACTGGCTTGAACAAAGAAGGGGTCGCTGGCGCGGCTGAAGCCCCACAGTCAACGCACATATGAGAAAGCAATCGATGAACAACTAAGGTGCCACAACTACAAGTTGATGTTTCTCATCCCTCTCCCTTCCTGTTTGTCCCTGTCTGTCTCTCTATCTCTAGCTAAACAAACAAAAGACTAAAAAAAGAAAGAAAGCAGAGAACATACACCTGGCCTTGATTAGAGTGGTTCCCCTGTAATTAAAGCCACATGTCACCAGCCCATGTCACGGATGAGGAAGTTAAGGCTCAGAAAAGGGGTGGTAAGCAAAGAAATCCAGTACCTATTGATCATCTCCTGGATGCTGGGTGCAATAAATATAGTATATTGATTCAGGGCATCCTGCAGGAATAGCTGAGGCTCTGAAATCAGATTTACTGAGTTTAAATGAATCCCAGTCTTACTTACCACATGGTGTTGGCAAGTTACTTAAATTCTCTGGACCTCACTTTCTCCTAGGTTCAGAGATAGAGCAAAGATTAAAAGACAGAGTACATGGAAAATATGCAAGGCAGCCCCTCTCACATAACCCTCAGCAGGTTCTAACCTGTGTAGGACAGGAGTACAGTGTAGTAGTCTGGAGTGTCTGGGTTCCAATCCCAGCTTGCCTTACTATTTGTTCTTAAACCTCTCTGTGCTTGTTTCCCCATTTGAAAAATGGGCAGAATTTTTTAAGGTTTGTTATTTGGTTGTGATGAGAATTAAACGAGTTAGTGCAGGTAAAGTGGTTATAGCGGAATCTGGCTTAACGTGTTAACTTTTACTGTGGATTCTTGACCCTGGGTTAGAACTCTGGCATTTGCCACCACTTCCTCGCTGTGTAATCTTTAGCAGGATTCTTTCTCTCTCTGTGCCTCCCTCATTTTCTTTTTTTTTTTTTTTAATTTCTTTTTATTTTATTCATTTTAGAGAGGAGACACAGAGTGAGAGAGAGAAGGAGAGAGAGAGAGAAAGGGGGGAGGAGCTGGAAGCATCAACTCCCCTATGTGCCTTGACCGAACCAGTGCAGGGTTTTGAACTGGCGACCTCAGTGTTCCCAGGTCGACGCTTTATCCACTGCACCACCACAGGTCAGGCGCCTCCCTCATTTTCTAGAAAGTGTATGTGTGTGGGTGTGTGTGTGAGTAAAGTAATTCCCACGTAAAAATGTTAGTGTGACGTTTAACGAGATCACTCACATAAGAGGCCTAACACAGTGCCTGACACAATAAACAGCACACATTATTGTTTGCGTTTTACAAGAAACTAGAGTTTCGAAAGGCAGAGCGACTTGCCTCAGGCCAGGGGACTAAAAGGTGGTGGGGTCGGGAACCGAACTCTTAAATGGAGCGGAGGTAGTGGAGGAGACTTCGAGGGGGCTAAGGCAGGAGGCGGAGACGCGAAAGGACGCGTTCGGTGTTCGGCTGGCCTCGCCTAAGGAGCGGGGGCGGGGCCACGGCCGCGTCTCCTGGCCCGGCTGCGGCGGCGGCGCGGTTTGCGCTGGCTCGGTGCTCGGCTGGGGCGGCCTGGCCCACAATGAATGGCCGCCGCGGCTGCCGCTGCTGCTGAGGCGGAGGCTGCGGAGGCCGCGGAGGCGGAGGCCGAGGCCCCGGCGCAGGGGGGCGCGCCCCGGGCCCAGGCCCGGCCCCAGCCGCCGCTGCGGAGCCCGCCAGGAGCCCCCGGAGCGCGGCCACGGCGCAGGTGAGGCGGCCCACCCCAGGTCCGGTTCAGGCCTCCTCTCGCCAGAGCGGCCCGAGGGCATCCGAGGTCCGGCTAAGGGCTGAGGGCGGAGGGCTTGGGGGGCCTCCTCTGAGGGAGGAGCAGCCAGGTCCACAGCATTCCCTGTGGCTAGGTTGGCGAGTGCGGGGAGGCCTGGCCCCAGCCAGCGGCCTTATTAAATGTCCAGCCCCGGGCGGGGCCGCGGGGCTTGGGGGATGGCGGGTTCGGACCCCGACCTCCTCCCTCATTCCCGTCGTGGGGCGTGGAGGCGAAGCCTGGCCGGGGCAGGTGCCCAGGAGCCGGAGAAGTTGGAGGGCCCGAGGGATAAAGTGAGGAGGCTCCCGGGGAACCCGAAGGGGGAGGGGGAGGAGGAATCAAGCTTTAGGCCGGCCGAGTGCGGGGAGGGGAGGGCAGCGCGGCCGGAGGGAAATAGCCCGGAGGGGGCCGGGGCGGGGCCAGGCTTGCAGGTACGGCTGTTGGAGGAGGTGGGTGGGTCAGGTTACAGTTACAGGCCTGGGGGCGGCTGAGGGGAAGCCCAGGAAGTGGGGCAGGGTGGATGTAGGCGGAGTTAATTCGGAATAGGGGGTGGGGGATCAGGCGTATAGGAGATCCCGGAGATGTTTGCAGGGGTCACCTGAGGCTAGGTTTGGAGAGATGTTGAGGGGGAGAGGCCAGATACCAGGGAGATCTGGTAAGTTGAGGAACTACTGTAGGAGCTTTGCGAATGCGAGAAGGAGGAGCTTAAGGCTAGACTAATGGGGATGTGGAGACAGGTACAGTACTTAGAAACTAGTGTTGATGAAAAGGCATATGCCAATATGTATCCCCCTTTCCGGGCCCGATGTTAGCTCTGGGCCAAACTTGGTTTGTTGTTTTTTTTCTTTTCCTCACCTTATTCCCGTCAGGGTCTGGGTCCCCGACCTATCCTTTGGGCAAGCCTCTGCCGGCTGTTCCAGGGCGCTGGCCCGCCAGGTGGGTGTTTGTGTGGGCAGCTTGGGAACACCTAGCTTGGGTATCTTGTTTACCATAGGGGTGGCCCTTGTACACTCCCACCCCATATATCTGCAGGAAGGCAGCCCAGCTGCCCTTACCTGAGTATATAAGGGTCCTAGAATCTTTCTCCACTTATTGTGACCAGAGCCGTGAGGCTCAAGTCTACGGGATGGGTCCTCACAGCCACCATCTTACACCGTGACTTCCCAGGCACCAGCTCCCTGGAGGTGAACTGGGAGGTGAGTATGTAAAATTTTGTTCATTGTATCTTGGAAGCTTATGATGGAGTAACTGGCAGAACACCAAGAAGGGGATCACATCAGGCACCTACACCCTGGCCCAGGCCGTTGGCCCTGGGACTGTGCTTCTGGAGTGCTGTCCTGGGCTAGGCTAGTGCTGAGTTTGCTGATTGGATGAGTTCATTGATTGCTCACCACCACCTGAGGTCAGCTAGGCCTTCTCCGTAATACAGAAGCTGAGGCTTGGGGTGGATTTTTCCAGGCCACATGACCAGACTCTGGCAAACTGGGTTGGAGGGACTGACCCTCAGCCCAAACCCACAGTCCCCTGAGCTGGACTTTGAGGGTCATAACTAGAGGAGTTCCCCGATCTTCCAGATTCCTTGGCAGGAATTCTTTCCTCTTGCCATCCCAAGGGATGGGTCAGTACCTTCTCAGACAGTTTTCCCTCGTGTCCCAGGGTTTGGAAAAGTGAAGGCTTCTTTCTCAGACACCTTGTCATACTTGATCAGCCATTCCCCTTTTGGGAGCCAAGAGGTCAGAGGTGACGGAGCTATAGACTGCCAGGGAGAGGCAGTTATGAGATAGGGCTGGGCTCCAGAGCTGAATTTTGCTTTGCTTTCCTGGTTTATCTTTTTTCCCAATTTGTCAGACCACCCCAGCTTTCTTTTTCTTTTTTTTAAGCTAACCGCAAGTCTGTTACCAGTGCGTCCTAGGAACATTGACTTGGGGGAGCCTATCACCTGAGGGAGGAGCCACAGACTGCTGGGTTGAATGGTTTCAGCCAGATCTGGGTTTAATGATGGGTTGTTACCCTCATTCTTTCCCTACCCCCAATCTCCCCATAGTACCTAGAACTGCCCTCTACTTGGACCCTATCCTCCTCCCCTCTCTGGCTGGCCTCTTGATTTCGGGAGGGGTGGGAATTGGGCCAGCAGCCCCACGTAAAGAGGCCTTTCTTAGCCTTATTGGGCTGAGGCCTGCTGGGCTTCAGCAAGGCTCTAGGCTCGAGACTGAGGACAGGGGTGGCTACCTGTACTCATACAGCTGGAATTGGAGCAGAGACTGGTGGCAGATGGCTATGGTGTGTAAATGACAGAGAAGAGGGCGGTGGGTTTGAGCCTACACCTGGAGCTGTAGAAGGCACATTTAATAACTAACTGCTTTTCTGTGAGGACTTCGGGGTACACAGATCTAGGGTGCCACAGGAGGTTATAATTGGGATGGGAGGGTGGAATGCAGCAAGTAAAAAGGACCCTTGGGACAGTTTTATTTCACTAGAATGACAACCCCCTGCAAGGGGCTGGGGGAGCAACCCTGAATAACAGATCCTAGATCTGCTCTCAAAAATTTTTATTCTAGTGAAGGTGACTAACCTCAGACAAACAAATGGTCAAGGTTATTTTTGCTATTCCTATGTTTATGAACTTAGTGAGAGAAGGGTAAGTGATATTAAGAGCTGGGGAAGACAGAAAGTTTTAGAAGAGTTGGTCAGGAAAGGCTTTCGGGAGATCTGAGCCTTGAATAATAAATCATTAGCTTGGGGAGGGGGTTGGGGCAGGGAGGGGCAAATGTTCTAGGCCCGTGACGGCGAACCTATGACACGCGTGTCAGCACTGACATGCGTACCCATTTTCGATGACACACGGCCACATACCAGAGAAGTATGGGGCCGAATGTCAGGAAGGACGTTTCATCCTCGGCTCCTGCACAGCCAGGTGCAGTAGCCGAGGATAAAACATTTGCTGTAGTGTAGACACTCTGTGCGGGAGGTCTGTAGGCTAAAACAACAGAACTCCAGCACAGAGCGTCTAGTTCTGGGACTTCCAGTTAGGCCGTTTTTCTCCAAGTGACACACCACCCGAGTTATGCTCTGTTTTTTGGCGAATTTTGACACACCAAGCTCAAAAGATTGCCCATCACTGTTCTAGGCAGATGGGAAGGCCCATCGAGAGCATTTATTGAGCATGTGCCAGGTTTCTGCCAAGTGCTCTAAATATCTTGTCTTAATGAGGGAAGGAGCACAGAGTGACCCTAATATGCAGGTAGACCCTTAGTGCTGTTCACAGAGAGGAAGCACCCAGTCTTAGGTCTCCTGGGTCTCCCCATCACCTCATATACAAATCCAGACCCCTTGGCTTGCATCTAAGGCCTTTACAATCTGATGCCTCATCTAGGCACTAGAGAGGCCCAGTAGGTTCTTGAGCAGGATTGTGAGAAGATAAAAGCTTTGGTTGGCCTTGCAGGATCTATTTTTGGGTTCAGTGTGGAAGATTGGGTTTTGGAGAGGATTGAGAGTTGGTCTGATGAGGTCTGGCTGTTGGCCCCTTTTATAGTTGGGAAGACTTATGCTGGGGCAAGCACTACAACAGAGAAATAAATGTTTCTGGGAGCGAAGAGAAAGAGAAGTGTAATTCTAAGCTGGAAGTTTTGTAAAGGATATTTGAGCCCAGTAAAATATACTGCTCACAAAAATTAGGGGATATTTCGCCTGACCAGGCGGTGGCACAGAGGATAGACTGTCGGACTGGGATGCAGAGGACCCAGGTTCGAGACCCCGAGCTCGCCAGCTTGAGCGCAGGCCCATCTGGCTTGAGCAAAAGCTCACCAGCTTGGACCCAAGGTCCCTGGCTCCAGCAAGGGGCGGTTCCTTCTGCTGAAGGCCCGAGGTCAAGGCACATGTGAGAAAGCAATCAGTGAATAACTATGGTATCGCTAAGGCAACGAAAAACTAATGATTGATGCTTCTCGCCTCTCTCCATTCCTGTCTGTCTCTCTCTCTGACTCTCTCTGTCCCTGTAAAAAAAAAAAAATGGGGGGGGGGATATTTCAAAATGAATATGAAATTATAAAAAAGCATTTGATTTTTTTGTGTGTGTTTGACAGAGAGAGGTACAGATAGGGACAGACAGACAGGAAGGAAGAAAGATGAGAAGTATCAATTCTTTGTTGCAGCACCTTAGATAGTTGTTCATTGATTGCTTTGTCATATGTACCTTTACTGGGGGACTCCAGCATACCCAGTGACCCGTTGCTCAAGCCAGCGACCTTGTGTTCAAGCTGGTGAGCTGTGCTCAAACCAGGTGAGTCCGCACTCAAGCTGGCGACCTCGGGGTTTCGAACCTGGGTCCTCTGTGTCCCAGTCTGATTTCTATCCACTGTGCCACCACCTGGTCAGGCGATTTTTTAAAATCAAATAAGAACAGCCTGACCTGTGGTGGCGCAGTGGATAAAGCGTCGACCTGGGAACACTGAGGTTGCCAGTTCAAAACCCTGCACTGGTCTGGTCAAGGCACATGGGAGTTGATGCTTCCAGCTCCTCCCCCCTTTCTCTCTCTCACTCTGTCTCCTCTCTAAAATGAATAAATAAAAAAAGAATTAAAAAAAAAATCAAATAAGAACATCAGAAAAGCAAATGACAAGTCAAAGTTGTTCTATTATGCAAATAAGATACAAAACCAACTTTTATTTCAGTGGTGAAAATGCACTATACAAAACGCTGAAAGTACTGGAATGTCTGCACGTTCCCTGATCCCCTAATTTTTGTGAGCAGTGCTACTCCTGATTCTTAGGCCTTGCCAACCCTTGTGTAGTGTCAAAGTGCATTTCTAAAAGCCCCACCCCAGTAAACACCTGCCTTCAGCCCCACCAACCACCTTTGTGTTGTAGCAATGACAATTCAGGGCTTTTGCATGGCTGCTGCCCATGTATCCTTTGGGTGTGACTACACACAGGGAGTAGGATGTAACTCAAAAAGGAGGGCTTATGGTCAGAGTGGAAGAGAGGCTGGGCTTCTGCTGGCTTCTCCTGGAGCTACTGCAGGCAGAGGCTACATTACCCAGGGCTGCCAGGAGAGAGTGGGAGGTTGGAGAGGCAGCAGGCTAGACTGCTCATTCCTGGAGGTGGCAGTCTTTCTGCCAAAGGAAGGAAGAGGGTAAAAGCTGGAGGAGGCTGGGCAAAAGAAGGTGGAGGAGCAGAAAGAAAAGCACCCTGCTTGGCCCTCAGAGGGTACCTGAGACCCAGGGTGAGGGCCCCCAGCTGGGCAGCAGATCCCATTTCTGCAGAGGACATGCCCAGCAAGGATAAAGGACACAGAGGACCCAGGTTCGAAACCCCGAGGTTGCCAGCTTTAGTGCAGGCTCACCTGGTTTGAGCACAGCTCACCAGCTTGAACACAAGGTCGCTGGCTTGAGCAACGGGTCACTGGGTCTGCTGGAGCCCCCCAGTAAAGGCACATATGACAAAGCAATCAGTGAACAACTAGGGTACCGCAACAAAGAATTGATAATTCTCATCTTTCTCCCCTCCTGTCTGTCTGTCCCTATCTGTTCCTCTCTCTGTCATACACAAAAAAAATAATCAAATGCTTTTTTTTTTTTTTAATTTTTTTATTTCTTTTTATTTTATTCATTTTAGAGAGGAGACACGAGAGAGGAAAGGGGGGAGGAGCTGGAAGCATCAACTCCCATATGTGCCTTGCCCAGACCAGTGCAGGGTTTTGAACTGGCAACCTCAGTGTTCCCAGGTCGATGCTTTATCCACTGCGCCACCACAGGTCAGGCAATCAAATGCTTTTTTATCATTTAATATTCATTTTGATATATCCCTTAATTTTTGTGAGCAGTATATTTTACTGGGCTCAAATATCCTTTGCAAAACTTCTAGCTTAGAATTACACTTCCCTTTCTCTTCACTCCCAGAAACATTTATTTCTCTGTTGTAGTGCTTGCCTCAGCATAAGTCTTCCCAACTATAAAAGGGGCCAACAGCAGTAGCAACCTCACAAGACTGTTTCAAAGATTAAACCATCAAGTAACCTACCATGCAGTCAGTGCCCACTAATGTCAGCTCTTGCCTTGGCCTATCTGGCTTTTCTTCCATTCTGGCGTCTCTGAACCCCAATTTTCCCATCCCTGAAATCGGTCTAGTCACAGAGGCTGCCTGCAGTGAGGAACAACAGGACTGTGTAGAGGGCGAGGTGGGCATGGGCCACCTGGCCGGCCATAGTCAGGAAACCTGGTTCTCGGACCAGAGTCCAACGGACTGGGTGTGATTTGATCCTTGATCTCCTCATCTTTAAATGGCGGAAAGACTTGTTTCCTCCCAAAAACTGGTGAGAGGAATAATTGAAGCACCTTTCCTGAGCCCTCGCTGGGCACTGGTGCACAGTAGAGACAGTGTGAGTGCCAGCTACTATTGAGAATCCTATACCCCACCATGGCTTTCATTGCTGCTTTTCAGGGAAAAAGAAAATGAGTTAAATGTGCAGATACTTTTAAAAAAATACAGATGCCAGTAGTAGTTTCTGTACAATCAGATAGCACTTTGTACTTTACTAGCAAATGTTGGCCTAACGCCCTAACCTGTCTAATTTAGCCCCCGACAGAGGGTCCCAATGGCTCAGGGATACCTCCTGGCTGTGTCAGGATCTGGTCACCTGCTGCTGAGCTGGGTAAAGGACTGTGGGGCTTTCTAGGGGCCTTAGGTCTTTCTTACACTTGGAATTGGTTTCCCTTAACCTGGTTCACATGTCAGTGGGCAACTCTCAGCTTCCCTGGAAAGTCAACCAGAATATCTGGGCCTTTGACAGTCCCTGGTAAGGCAGAGATCAGTCCCCCAGCCTCTCCTGGCTGGAGAATTTGGAGCTCCCATCCCAAAGAGCTGGCAGTTTCTACTCCCAGGAATCGCCTGCCATACAAGTGGTTCTGTTTCAAGCCTGCCACACCCCAGCCTGACTTGTACCATAGTCGCATATGGCAGCCATGTTAGCAGTTGTTCTCATTCAGTTACATTGAGCCCCTAGTGGGACCCTGACTGCTGTCCACCCACCTGGTGCAGCCCTCCAAGGAGGGTGCATGTCTGCACAGCACCCTCCACACTGGCCCCACGGAGCTCCCACTGAGGTGCATCAGGCACCCCTGCCCAGGCTCAGAGACCTTTTCCAAGTCCCACTCCTGTTTTAGTCTTACTAATGTGGAACAAGAAAGGGAATTAGGTTGGAAGCAGTGGAAATAATTCTTTATTCCATTTGTTCTGCAAACAACTGTTGAGCACCCATTATGTGCCTGGTTGGTCCTAGAGGTAGGGGACACAGCAATGTGAAACAGGACAGTGTCCTGCCCCAGTGGAACTGACACAAAGCCAAGGACATACCTCATTTGCTAAATGGTGGGAAGTGCCAAGGAGGAAAAGTGAAGCAGAAGAAGCAACTGAAGGAAACAGGGTTGGGAGAGGCTCTGTCTTTGCAAATTTGAAGTTGGTGACTGGGAGGGTATGAAGAGCTGTAGCCATTTTGGAACAGCCTTCTAGAAGGCTCAAGTCTGCATTGTAGGGATCTTAGTGGTGTTACTCAGGGCCTAGATAGTGAAAACTGGTTTTGAAGGAAGTCTAGAGTGAATCTAAGGGTCTTGGCCTGAGTGGGGAGCTTTTTTTCTTTTGGACAGAGACAGAGTCAGAGAGAGGGACAGATAGGAAGGGAGAGAGATGAGAAGCATCAGTTATTCACTGCGGCATCTTCGTTGTTCATTGATTGCTTTCTCATATGTGCCTTGACCATTGGGCTACAGCAGAGCAAGTGACCCCTTGCTCAAGCTAGCAACCATGGGGTCATATCTCTGATCCTGAGTGTGGAACTTTCTGGGGAGAGCTACAGCCAGATCAGGCTTGCAGGGACTGGAGCTTGGTTTAAGGCACACTGAGTTGGCATCTGAGGCCTATGCAAATCTAGCACCCATGGAAAGGTCCAGGCCAGAGGCTCCATGGTGAGTAGATGGTGTTTTAGTCTCTCAGTACGCTTGGGCTGCCATAACAAAATACCATAAATATTAAACAACAGACATTTATTTTCTCACAGTTTTGAGCCTGAAAGTCTAAAATGCCCACATAGTCAGGTTCTGGTATGCTCACATGGCCTTCCTCTGTGTGTGTTCTTAGGGAGAGAAATATTTCTCTTCTCATATGGACACCAATCCTATTGGATTAGAGCCACACTTCTGTGACCTTATGTACCCTTAATTTTCTATGGACCCTGTCTCTGAGCAGAGGCATGTTGTGGTTTAGGGTTGGGGGATGCCAGTTCCATCCATAGCAGAGGACAGTCCACTGCCAACCTTCACCTTCCTTCCTGCTTCTCCCTCAAGGCTCTCTGTATGCCTTCCCTCTGCCTTGAGGGTAAGACACGAGCCCACCACTGCTTCATGAAGTTGCCATTTTCTGGCCCCCAGATCTCAGCTCTTCTGGGCAAAATTAAAGTCCCTGAAAGCAACACATTGACTTGTGTGATTCTGGATGAATGACCATGTCCCTTATTGCCCCAACCTCTTAGACACTTCCAGACAAGTGCTTGGCAAATATCTGTTGAGTGACTGTTGGGAGGTTGTGGAAACTGCTTGCTGTGGCCTCACATCTCCCTGGGAGATGTGCTCAAGTCCAGGACTAGTACTAGCAGTGTTGGGAAGGTTCTGTCCTGTGTGGGGCTGGGAGCTGCCCCTTCCTTCCAGGGGGCGGGGGAGCTGGAGTCTTGATCTGAGTGGAGAACTTTCTGGTGAGAGCTACAGCCAGAGCAGGCTTGGGAGGATGAGAGCTCGGTTGTAGGCACTTTGAATTAGCATCTAAGCCTTGTGCCAATCTGGCACCCACTGGGAGGTCTGGGCTGGAGGCTCTATGGCAGAGTTGTGGGTGAGTAGATGGTGTTTCAAGCCTGACTCTGGCAGCTCAGGCCGCCATAACAAAATACTATAGATGGGGAGACTCGAACAACAGGTACTTACTTTCTCACAGTTCTGGGGGCTGGGAGTCTGAGGTGCCCGCACAGTCAAGTTCTGGTTGGGTTCTGGTGTGCTCATGTGGCCTTCCTCCATGTGTGTGCTTAGGGAGAGGAATAGCTTTGGTGCTGTGTGTCCACCTCCCTCTCTGCTATTTAACATGCCAGCTTGTGAAGGGAGATGATTCAAATACAGTGTTCTGCTCTTGGGGGTTCATAGTCCAGTGGGATTTCATGTTCTCAAAGGGAGCATAGCAACTTTTTCTTCCCTCTCCACTACTGCTCACTCCTGAGTCTAACCATCCTCTCTCCTTCCCTGTTGCTGCCACCTCAGTATTTTGTCCTGTATTCTGGACTCCATGCTGCTGCTGGGAACTTTTCAGAGCTGGTCTGGCTCCGAGCCTCCCTTGCTCCAAGTTTCCTGTCCCATACCCTTCCCTGCAGCCCTGTTCTCCTATGCTGCCCTCCAACCATATTGACCTTCCTACCCAGGACTGTTGGTGGCTCTCTGTGTGTCATCTCCCCATCCCTTTGCCTTGCCCCAAGGTTGGTCACTAGGTGACATTTACCCCAACTATAATTAAATATCGCTGTGTGTCTCCCCACTAGACAGTGAGCTCTGTGAGAACCCTCCTCGGCAGTGTTGCCAGTACCTTGCAGTCCGTAAAGGTGTGTTGGATGAATGCGTCCCCATTTCATAGATGAACAAACTGAGGCATAGAGAGGCAAGGGGCTGGCCTGAAGTCACATAGCTATAGAGTAGCATGGTTGGCATCAGAACGCAGTTCTGGGGCCTCTGGCTTAACAGTATGCCTTGGTCCTCCCTCTTGGGGCGTGAGCCTTCCAAGCCAGGTGTCTGAAGCACCCTTCCATGGGCCGGGGACCACCTTCTCCATTGACCGCAATGGCCCTGGTCTCTTGGGCCCCAGTACCCAGTGCCATTTATGCCTGGCAGCCTGAGGAATGGGTTAGAGCTGTCAGGCCCCTGAGTGGGGTTCTCTGGGATCTATCCTTTGCCTCCACTTGGTGCCTCTGTTTTCCCTAACTTCTCACACAGAGGGCCAGCTACTGGCCCATCCATCCAGCACGGAGTTTGAGCTCTTGGAAGGTGTGTGCTTCCTTCTATTGGAATTTCCTCTTTGCCTCCCTCTTTTGCCCTAAGTGATTTTGATGATGACAAGGGTGAGAAGGCACAGCTGAGAGAAATCATGGGTTTCATTGCCCAGGCAGACCATGATTTGAATCTTGTCCCTACCACTTAACTCACCAATGATTTTGAGACAGTCCTTAACTTCCACATGGCCTCAGTTTCCCCAGCTGAGTAATGGGAGTATGAAATCTGTCACAGAGTTTTTAAAATTTATTTATTTATTCATTTTAGAGAGGAGACACAGAGTGAGAGAGAGATAGAGAAAGAGAGAAAGGGGGGAGGAGCTGGAAGCATCAACTCCCATATGTGCCTGGACCAGACCAGTGCAGGGTTTTGAACTGGCGACCTCAGTGTTCCCAGGTCGACGCTTTATCCACTGCACCACCACAGGTCAGGCTAAAATCTGTCACAGAGTTTTACTAAGAGCATTCAGGGAGCTAGCTTATGCAGGTCACCTGTCAGCTCCTTCTCCGGGCCTGTGCTGGGAGAGACAGGGAACCTGCATCTCCCTCCAGCTCTGCCAGATGGAGCAGCTCAATGGGTCCAGATTGAGTTTATCAAACCAGGCTGGTCTTATCAGCATCTATATATTTCTAAATAAAGAAGTAGAAGTTTAAAGCTCCTGACCCCAGGAGTGAGTGGTTCTGGAGCCAGTACTCACCCTGGCCCCAAAGTGCATCTCTTAGCCCATGGGTACGTGGCTGCTTCTGTTCCTCTGGACAGCCATTTTGGAATGAACACAGTATTAACAGATAGAACCCAAGTCTCCACTGTGTCCCAACAGTGTTCAGCCCATGGAGGCAAGTCAGATGGACTCGCTAATGAATGTTAAGAATGGAGCTAACTGGGGAATGAAGCAACACAAGCGGGGGGCTCTAGTTAGTTCCTGCCCTAGGGCCTTTGCATGCAGTATTTTCTCATCATTTCTCCTCATTTCTTATTGTTCTTACCAGCCTAACTCTCTTTTCTGGTCTCCCTTCTCACCCCTATTCTAGTTATTCAGGACCACTTCCTTTTCTATCCTATTGAGTTGTAGGGATAGTTTTTTTACCCTTGGGGACACTTATAAAGCCACATCATCCTTCAAAGGCCTTTTATGATTGTCCCCAGAATATGGGACATGTCCTTGCCACACGACCAAACAATTCTCAAACACTCAAAAAGTATTCAAGAATTCAACTCGATTCTAACCCTACCTGGAGATTGCTTCAGAATCCACAGGTTAAGGGCTCAGTCCTATAAGACTTCCCCTCCAACATGCTTCAGACACCAATCACAAGCCCAGATTACTTGTGCTTCTGCTGGCTGGCCACAGATCCCCTTCAACTCAGAATGCTTGTTGCAGTGTAGGTTGACACCTGTGCTTCTGACTGGCTATAAATCAGAGATTCCCACAAACTTCTCTTTGGTTTCAATTACTTTGTTAGAGCTGCTCACAGAACTCAGAGAAACATGTCACTTAACTAGATCACTGGTTTGTTGTAAAAAGGATATAGCTCTGGAACAGCCAGATGGAAGAGCTTCATAGGGACAGATAAGTGGTAAGAGGCCCAAAGCTTTCATGACTTCTCCTGGCAAGCTACTTTCCCACATCTCCATATTTATCCCAGAAGTTCTCTGCCATCTTCTTGGGTTGTTACGGAGGTTTCCTTCCTTACATAGACTAAGCCAATGGCAGTTGATTCCATCTCAAGCCCCTCTCTCCTCCCCAGAGGTGGGGGATGAAAGTTCTACTCCTCTAATCACATGGTTCGATCCTTAAGCAACCTGTTCCTCCTATCCTTGGTTTCTTCCAAAAGTCACTATCTTAACATAACAAAAGACTTTTTCACTCTCAGCACTTAGGAAATTCTAAGGATTCCTACAGTAGAGGATGAGCCAGAAATTATGGACAAAACCCAAGATAAGAGATACATATTTTGGTCACCTGAATAACCAAATGTATGTTTCTTATACATCACAATATGACGCTGCATCTCTGCTCAACATTCCCCAAAACTCCCATCCCCCTATCCCCTGGCAATCACTAACCTACTTTCTGTCTGTGGATTTGCCTGTTGTGTTATATATGTAAATAGGATCATATAGTATGTGGTCCTTTTGTGTGGCTTCTTGCATTTAGTATATAATGTAAGTTGTGGCATGTACTGGTTTGTTTCTTTTATGGCTGAATAATATTCCACTGTATGAATGGACCACATTTTGTTTATTCATTCATCATTTGATGGACATTTGGGTTGTTTCCATCTTTTTGCAATTGTGGATAGTGCTGCTGTGAATATTCACATATAGGTTTTTCTATGGATGTATGTTTTCATTTCTCTTGAGTATAGATAGTTGTGAGGAATGGAATTGCTGGGCCATATGGCAACTGCATGCTTTAACCCATTTGAGGACCTGCCAGATGGTTTTTCACACCAGCTACATTTTGCATTCCCACCAGCAGTGTAGGAGGTTTCCAATTTCTCATCCTTGCCAGCACTTGTTATCTTTTTCTTCTAGCCAGACTAGTAGGTATGAAACAGTGTCTTGTTGGAGTTTGGATTCGCATTTCCCTGATGACTAGTGGTGCTCTCGTGCAATTTCAGGGTTTCTTGAGTGGTCATTTAGTCATTCAACAAACAGTGGTTGAGGGTTATGTGCTTGGTTTAGGATGCTCTGGAAGAAAATGGGATGATCCTGCCCTTTGGGAATTTCCATGCCAGTGCCCATTAGAGTTACCCTGTGCATGGAGTACAAGTGATGCTTTATGCTCATAGGGCATTCACTGTGTTAATTTCATATTTAAGCACTTACATGTAACTTTATCTTTCACCCCTTGTCTGCAAGGGACAGCATGTGGCTACAATGGCTTATAGTTGGTGTGGCTGACTTGATAGTCTGTCTAAAGGGATAGAAAGAGTTGGGTGGCTCCTGCAATTCTTAATGCCCCACAAGTTCACCATGTGGATGTCCCTGAGAGCAGGGCTGAACATGCCACCAGACCCCATCCCTCTGTTTGTCTTCCCCTACACAGGTGCCACCATGGCCCAAACCCTGCAGATGGAGATCCCAAACTTTGGCAACAGCATTCTTGAGTGCCTGAATGAACAGCGACTTCAGGGCCTGTATTGTGATGTGTCAGTGGTGGTCAAGGGCCACGCCTTCAAGGCCCACCGGGCAGTACTGGCTGCCAGCAGCTCCTACTTCCGGGACCTGTTCAATAGCAGCCGGAGCGCTGTGGTAGAGCTGCCGGCAGCTGTGCAGCCCCAGTCCTTCCAGCAGATCCTCAGCTTCTGCTACACAGGCCGGCTGAGCATGAATATGGGGGACCAATTCCTGCTTATGTACACGGCTGGCTTCCTACAGATCCAGGAGATCATGGAGAAGGGCACCGAGTTCTTCCTCAAGGTGAGCTCCCCCAGCTGTGACTCCCAGGGCCTGCACGCCGAGGAAGCGCCATCTTCCGAGCCCCAGAGCCCGGTGGCTCAGACATCGAGCTGGACGGCCTGCAGCACCCCATTGCCCCTTGTGTCACGTGTCAAGACAGAACAGCAAGAGTCAGACTCTGTGCAGTGCACACCTGTGGCCAAGCGGCTGTGGGACAGCAGCCAGAAGGAGGCCGGGGTTGGTGGCAGCAGTGGTGGCAATGGTAGCCGCAAGATGGCCAGGTTCTCCACATTGGACCTGGCCGCCAACCGGCCGCCCCAGCAGGCCCTGGCGGCGGCAGCAGTGGCGGCGGCAGCAGCAGGGGGTGTGGTGAGTGGGCCCAGCATGTCTGAGCGGACCAGCCCAGGCACCTCAAGCGCCTATACCAGTGACAGCCCTGGCTCCTATCACAACGAGGAGGATGAAGAGGAAGACGCGGGTGAGGAGGGCACGGACGAGCAGTACCGGCAGATCTGCAATATGTACACCATGTATAGCATGATGAATGTCGGCCAGAGTGGTGAGGCACCCACCCCAACCCCTCCATCATGACCCTTTTTCCTGCCACCCACATCCTCAACACATACTACTCTCTCCTCCTGCAGCCGAGAAAGTGGAAGCCCTCCCTGAGCAGGTGACCCCCGAGTCCCGGAATCGCATCCGGGTGCGACAAGACCTAGCGTCTCTCCCAGCTGAGCTTATCAACCAGATCGGTAACCGCTGCCACCCCAAGCTCTATGATGAGGGCGACCCCTCTGAGAAGCTAGAGCTGGTGACAGGTAGGCTGGCCTTACATCCCAAATACTCCTTCCTCCTATCCTGGGCCCAAGTGCCCTCTGGGCTTCTGGCCTATGGCATAGCCCCTGGCTTTGTCCTGAGGCAGCTGGTAATCCTTTGTGTTAACACACGTCAAAGCCTGGCCTCTTTGCCCTGGAGGCAGGTATTAGCATTGGTAGACATCAGAGCTACAAGAGGAAATGAGTGGCTTCTTAGGGTGGTAGGAGGGTTAGCTGCACCGTGGTTAAGAATTGGCTCCTGAAGTCACGGTGCCTGGGTGTAAGACCTGTTGCCATTTCTTCTAACTTCCAGCTGGGTGGACTGGCAAAAGCTGTGCATATACTAGGTGGGCCCAGCGTATTGTGGGTCCCCCATGGACGGCGGCCCCACCATCTCTGTCCTTTTCTGAGTGCTGATGAGGCTGTCCTGGGGAGGGTCTCAGGCCCTAAGAAGAGGGCCTGGCCATGTGGGAAATGTGGCAGTTTAGGGCCCTGGCCACCCTCCTTCTCCTCCCTCTAGGCACCAACGTATACATCACAAGGGCGCAGCTTATGAACTGCCATGTCAGTGCAGGCACGCGGCACAAGGTCCTGCTGCGCCGCCTCCTGGCCTCCTTCTTTGACCGGTGAGGCCCTTGCCAGAGCCCAGGGAGTAGGGGAACTACCCCGTGCCCTGCACAACCACAGGAGGCCTGACTCCTCTCCCCCATGACCTCCCCGCAGGAACACACTGGCCAACAGCTGTGGCACCGGCATCCGCTCTTCCACCAACGACCCCAGACGCAAACCGCTGGACAGTCGCGTCCTCCATGCTGTCAAGTGTGAGTGTCCGTATGGGTTGAGTTTGGTGTTAAGGATTCTGATGTTCAGTCTAGGCTTGTTGGAAAGAGGGCTATGATTGGCTTAAGATTGATTTCCTGGTGGGAGGGTGGGGCAGGGCACTGAAGGAAAGTGTGTGTCAGATGTGGAGGGGAGGAGAATCTTCAAACTCAGGGGAGTCATGGAGGTTATGAGCAGCCAGGACCCAGCAGCTGTCAGGAGAGAACTCTTTAAGTTTGCACGTGCAACCTCCAAATTCCTGAATTGTGTCAAATGATCCACGTTTTTCAAGAGCACTGGGCCACCTGTCAAGGCCGCATCTCCCTCACAAGTAGCAGAGGTCAGTCAGGTACAAGACCAGCTAACATGGTTTAGCGTGCTCTCTGGGAGACCTCTGTTCTTTCACCTCCAAGAGGGGTTCCAGGGTGTCCCGTGGGTGGGGTCAGGGGAGTCAGGTGCCTGTTGCTGGGACAGGAGGCAGAGCCATGGTAGGCCTGAGCTGTCTACTCTCCCCACACAGACTACTGCCAGAACTTTGCCCCAAACTTCAAGGAGAGTGAGATGAACGCCATCGCGGCTGACATGTGCACCAATGCCCGCCGCGTTGTGCGGAAGAGCTGGATTCCCAAGGGGAAGCCACCTGAGGGTGACACCTACACCACCTTCATCAGTGACACAGGCAAGCTGGAGCCGGACATGATGGGTGTGGAGCACAGCTTCGAAACGGCCAGCCATGATGGCGAGGCTGGCCCCTCAGCTGAGGCCCTCCAGTAACCCCCACCAGGCCCTCCATGAGGCCGTCACACTCCCCCTCCTGTCACCCCCCACCTGCCACCTTGGTCACGAGCTACTGTCTGTCCCTCCCTAGGACCCGCGGGGTGTGCTGCATGCTCCCAGCCCCTCGGCCTCCCTTCCCACCCCTGACCCCAATCCGAGTGGGCTGGGAGAGGATGGCAGTGGTGCGAGTTCTGCGTGGCCTTCTCTCTCTCTCTCTCTCTCTCTCTCTCTCTCTCTCTCTCTCTCTCGCACATACTTGTGCACAGTCGGGGAGCACTCACTCCCCATCTCCTAACCCCTCGCAGTTGTTTCCCCATTCCAGTTAACCAGGCTGGGCAGGGGAAGGACTGGTCTGGGGGCAGTCCTCTGCTCCACCCTTCACTGCAGCCCCTTGGGAACTGCAGGGCCCTGGGGTGCTCGGGACCCCTCCTGCCCCCACTTCCCAGTGCTTCCATGTTTCCAAAAGCGCCTTCCTGTCTCCCTCGTCTGTCCCTGGGGCTGGGGTAGGCGAGGCTGTGGGGACTGCCATGTGACAACTGAGGAAAACAGGATCAGATAAATCCCTAGACCTAAGGTGGCAGGCTGTGGTGGGCTCAGTGCCCTTCTCTCTCCTCCACCCTGTGCTCAACCTCTCTTGTCCCCTGTGGCCTGAGAGGGGCAGGTTCTGAGTGAGTACAGACCAAGGGTCTCTGAGGATAGGACAGAGGTTTTGGGGGCTCGCGTGTGCGTGTGTGTGTGTGTGAGTGTAGAAGTTTTGCTTTTAATTAAATGAAGATATAAGGCAGTGGGACCAGGGTTGGAACCAGGGGAGCAGGCTGGCAGGCTGCTGCCCTTCCATCCCTCCCCCACCCGTCCCATGGCAGGGCTCCCAGCCCCCCATTCCCTGTACATACTTTTTAAAACATTTTTTTAGCTAATGAAATACTGAAGTATAAGATTCCTTTTATTTTTCAAACCAATGGGACTGTGTCTGATGTCCCCCTTTGGTCTCCAGGGGCTGTGGAAGGCAGAATGTGGGGGGCAGGCTGAATGTGTGTGTGTGTGTGGGTGTGTATGTGTGGGTGCACCTTTCCGAGGTAGGACCCCAGGCCCAGCCACTGCCCGGACTGCTTTGGGTCTGGCCAGCTTCCCCGCAGAGCTACATTTGAAGGGTATCCCTGGTCCTAGCTCCTGGGGGCAGGGCAGGACCCACTCCATTGTTAGCAGCTATTTGCTGAATTTTCTCTCTAACCATTCCTCTTTCTAGCCTCACCCAGCGTGAGTGGTTTTAATCTTTTTGAGTTTTACATGTGAACTAGAGGGTTCCTTTTTTTTTATTTTTACTCCCCATCCTCATATGCTGGGTATCATTTGATATTTTTTGTCACTAGCCTTTTTCTCACTGCCTCACCTCTTGTCTCCTTCCCAAGTCTGACAGCCACTGCTTCCAGGGGCAGGGGGTTGCAAGAGGTGGGTGAGGGCCATTCTAGTGGACCCTTGGAATCTGACTTGGAGCCCCCCCATCCAGCAGTCCCCACCAGCCTATGGAAAGAAGGTCCCTCCAGCATCTGCTTGTTGTGGGGGTAGAGGGGTGTCTGGTCCAGCTGGGATACTGGTACTCCTCTTTTTGGCCCGTGTGTGTATATGGGGTGGGGGCAAGTATATGGGGGGGTAGTTGACACCCCCAGCTAAAGCACAAGCACCTTAGTCACACCTCCCCTACCCCTCATCCTGGCCTTGACACCCTACCCCAGCATCATCCCAAAGCACAATATCCTGGTCACTTGGTGGGCCCCTTAGGGACCACAGAGGGTTGGGCTGGGGCTCCAGCCTGCCCCCAAAAGAAAGCAGGAGTCCCTAGGTGCTCCCCCTTCAGGCCTTAGCTGGGGGCCAGCTCCTGGGACTGGTGTCTTCTTCCTCCTCACCCTTTTCCTGAGCAGGCTCCTGCCCAGCCCCTTTCTGCCTTGTCCTCAGGCAGGGCTTACCCTTGCCCTTCTTCTATACCCCTGCACTGCTGGTTTGGGTGGCAGAGCCCCCTTGTTTCAGGGACCCCAGGAGGTGCCCCTGGCTCCAGGGACTGTGTGTGTTGGTCTGAGGGGGGGAAGGGGTACAGGGGAGGAAATTCCTCACCAGGAGAGCCAAAGACAGGGTCGTGCCTTACCCCAGGAACCACCCCTGTGCCCATCTACTCTCCCCCCACCCACCCACCCATGGCAGCCTGCTGCTTTTCCTTCTCCCCTGGCCTGGCCTGGCCTGGCCTGCCCTGAGCTGCATGGTCCCCCCCACCCCACCCTGGGCAGCCAGGAGGGAGCACGAATGAAGAATCACTGACCAACGCAAAAAAGACTGTGGAGGCCCCCTCCGCCTCCTCTGGCCGCCCCGTTCCCGTAGGACAGGCCAATTGCCATGTCTGCGTGGAGTGCCAACACCCGCCCCACTCCAGGCCGAGTCCCCACCCCGGCCTGTAAGTGAGATTGCACATTAACTACTGTAAGGAGAGGAGCGCACTGGGAAATGTGAACATGAGAACATCAGTGACACTGATGAGAATAAACTAAACGCCTTTGTAACAGCCTTGCCGCATACTGCTCACTGGGGTGGGGGGTGCTGGGAAGGATGCTGCCTCACAGTAGGTTCTCCCACTGTTCTGTAGGGCAGCACCCCCACTGCTCAGGGCTTCATGCTAACAATGCAGCAGGGTCATGGCTCGGTGCACTTGGGCAGTCATGTCAGAACACTGATGTTGGGAAAGGGACGGTGTTCTTCTCAGATGGGAACACTGAAGTACAGACCCAGGCTACCCCAATATTTATACTGTTCTCAGGCTGTTGCACGTGTGACCCCTAAATCCTGCATGGGTTTCTCATGGGAGCCCCTGCAAAGCTAGAAGGGTAGCAGCTTCATTGAATGGGCTACATGACCAACTCACTTGCAACCCTGTGGTTGCAAGTCTGCATGTCTGACACCCAGATACACATCTTGAACACACCCCTTCCCCCATCCTGATCCAACACAAGCAAAAGCTGAGATTGCAAGTCTAGTGGTAGGGTCCTGAGGACATGAAAGAACAGCAGGTCTATGGAGCTGAGATTCAGACATGGAAGTGCTTTAGGGTCCTATTGATTAACAGCCCTTTCAAGCATCCTGGAAAGGTTATTTACCTATCTGAATCCCATTAAATCCAATTATCTTTGGTGGACAAGGAGGCTACATGTCCGCCCATGCGAGGTCCTTCCACCCTGTGACAGAGTGGAGCTCCAGATGTCCATGGGAATGATGACAGTAATAAAATTGAGGTTGACCCTTGAACAGCACAAGTTACCTATGCAGTTGAAAATCCATGTAAAACTTTTTGACTACCCCAACACTTGACTGCTGACCAGACAATATGGCCTTACTGATAGTCAATGAACACATTTTATATATATATCATATAATGTAGTCTTATAATAGGCTCCAGAAAAGGTTAAGAAAATCATAGCCAGACCTGTGGTGGCGCAGTGGATAAAGCGTTGACCTGGAAATCAGGTCACCAGTTCAAAACCCTGGGCTTGCCTAGCCAAGGCATATATGAGAGTTGATGATTCCTGCTCCTCCCTCCTTACTCTCTCTTACCACCTCTCTAAAATGAATAAAATCTTAAAAAACAAAAAATCGGCATATAGCCTGACCAGGCGGTGGCACAGTGGATAGAGCATTCACCTGGGATGCTAAGGACTCAGGTTCAAAACCCCAAGGTCACTGGCTTGAGCACGGGCTCATGAGACTTAAGCGTGGGGTCACTGGCTTGAGCCCAAAGGTTGCTGGCTTAAAGCCCAATATCACTGGCTTCAGTAAGGGGTCACTGGCTCAGCTGGAGCCCCAGTCAAGGCACATATGAGAAAGCAATCGGTGAACAACTAAAGTGCCACAACAAGTTGATGCTTCTCATCTCTCTCTCTTCCTGTCAGTCTCTTGCTCACTAAAAAAAAAAAAAAAAATGTCATAAAGGCCCTGGCCAGTTGGCTCAGTGTGTGGATGTCCTGAGTTTAATTCCCAGTCAGGTCACACAGAAAAGGCGACCATCTGCTTCATTTCCCCCCTCTTCCCCTTCTCTCTCTCTCCTCCACCACAGCCCTGGCTCAATTGGTTTGACCACACTGGCCCCAGGTGCTGAGGATGGTTCCATGAAGCCTTCGCCTCAGGCACTAAAAATAGCTCAGTTGCAAGCATGACCCCAGATGGGGGTTGTTGGGTGGATTCCAGTCTGGGAGCATGCAGGAGTCTGTCTATCTCTCCTCCTCTTGCTTGGAAAATTTAAATAAATAAATAAATCAGCATATGCCTGACCAGTTGGTGGCACAGTGGATAGAGTGGAGGACCCAGGTTTGAAACCCTGAGCAAGGCTCACCAGCTTGAGCCCAAGGTCACTGGCTTGAGCAAGGGGCCACTTGGTCTGCTGTAGCCCCCCGGTCAAGGCACATATGAGAGAGCAATCAATGAACAACTAAGGTGCCACAACAAAGAATTGATGCTTCTCATTTCTCTCCCTTCCTTACTGTCTGTCCCTATTTGTCCCTCTCTTTCTTTCTGTCACACAAAAAAATAGAATCTGCATATAAATGGACCTGCAGAGTTCAAACCTGTGTTCAAAGGTCAACAAGAAACCAAGTCTGCAGTGGAGCCCAGCGTTACTCAGTGGCCCCTCAAAAGTGACCACTCAGCTCCATGGCTAAGGCATTTACCCACCTTGGTAAAAGATGTTTAGATTGAACTTCAAAAGTTCAAGAAAAATTCATGGCTTGAAATTTTCAATGATAATAAAATCATTCATCACAAAAAATAAACCAGAAGAGTCTTCTGCACCCAGTATTGACCACTGAAATCCCAAACATGTACACACGCATACACACACACCACACCTGGGCCACAGTGCATGCAAACAGCTTAGAATTAGAGTTCCCACTCAGAAAGCAGCCACAAGTTTTGAGTCCACATACTATATGATATAAATATGTATAAAAAAGGCTGGAATTTTATTTCTAAGTTGGCACATGTAGAAGGCACAGGGATAAACAATTGGCTGTGGGAAGCAGAAACCAGGCAGGGTATGTCCCCCTACCTCCACCACTCCCTAAGCACAACTGAGAGATGACCAGTGGTAGGAGCTTCAACCCAGGTCCCTGAGGGTCCCACTGGCTCTGCATGAGAGCCCTGGGACAGTTCCTCAGGCATGACCCCCATCTCCCCAGGGGGAAAAGGCCCCTGCCAGCTCCCCCAGTTTGAGGGATCACCACCCTGGGGAGGGCCAGGGTCAGAGAGAGAAGAGCAGGATGAGAACCAGAAGAAGCACCCCTAATAGCACCACAATTGCACACCACTGTCGGCGATCTGGGGGTGAGAGGATCAGAAGTCATGGGGCTTGAAGTGGCACCACCCCATGTCCATCCCCCAAATTGCTTCCCCCAGGGGACTCACCACTTGTCATGTGGGATACTTTGGCCATCTTCCTGAGAACTCCATCCATTCGGGACTGGGTGTGCTCCATTTCATGAGCAAAGCCATCCAGCATGCTGCAAGACCAAGATGGTGTCAGCCCTCGACGGGTCCCCCTAAGCAGCCAGCCTCAGGCTCCTGGCCCACCCTGGGGGTCCTGGCCTCACATGCCCTGCTCATCCAGCTCTTCCCCAATACGGCCAGACATGTGTTTCAGAACCCGGATGCTCCCAGACACCATTTCCAGCTGTTGGTCCTGTTGGTCCATGATCAACTGCAGGTTGGAGATGTGAGAACTGCTGTCACCAGAGAGCCCTGAGCTGTCCCCAGGGTATTCCAGCCCATGGCTCTGACCACCCACACAAACCTGCTGTGTGACCTGCTGCTCCTCAATGTAGCGAGAGGTGGCTGAGACCATGCTGGCATCCAGCAGGTCACTAGATGACTTCTCAACTGGCTTGCCCGTCAGCATCTGGGGTGGGGGGCACAGACCACAGGCTCAGGGAGGAACACCCACTTACTATAAAGCCAGACATAGGCAAATCTAGACTGTGGTTAGTCAGTAAGGCAGTCTCTGAAATGGGATGACCTGTGTTTTCCAGACCCTCTTACTAGCAAGGTGACTGACCCCAAGGCCAAACCAACTGACCTCCCTGTGCATGTTTTCTCACCTATAAAATGAGGAAAACCATTGGAATGAGGAAATAAATTAATCCATGAAGAACATTTATTTCTATATAAACAGGTATATGTAAGAATCAATTTTAATTCCCAAGGCAGCACACCAGAAAGGCACATGGGCACTGCTACAGGACTCCAAGCCGGTGTGGGCCTCAGTTCCCCTAACCTCCTAGACCCCGTGTGGACTTCGGACAGGGAGAGGCTGATGGTTTCACAACATGCAAAGAATGGGCATACAATACAGAGGGGGGAAAGGTGTACAGACAGGCAGCAGGGAGCATGCACACAAAAGGCATGAGCAGGCACACACAAAGCAAGCACACCCACAGAAGGCTGTGCATGCACAAGGCAGACAGAATACACTCAGAGGCCAAGTTCACATGCTCAGATAGGTCAAGTGTGTACACAGAAGAAAAAAAAGGGTAGGCATATATGCTGGAAACAGCACAGAGAACAAAGAAAGAGGGTAGGTACACAGATATCACCAACCCATCCTAGAAAACCAGTACAGAACTCTAGAAGGCAGAAAGGAGTACACAATCAGTGAGGGCTAAGGTGTGCACACACAGAAAGCAGGCATGTAGACAGTCAAGAGAACTGCACACAGAAAGAATGAGCACTGACACATATGGTACAGACATACATACACTTTCCCAGGAAACAAGTGAACACACCCAGAGGAGAGAGTCAGTCATCTGAAAGATGTTTCAGGTGAGTATGTTGGGTCAGGATGCCTTACCTCTCTATTATTTCTCTCCATGAAGGCTACAGCTGCTGGGCTGGCCATATGGTCTTTCATTTCCTGGGGGTGAGAACAGCATCAGAGAGTAAAGACACTCCCACCTTCCCATTCTCATCCCATCAGAACCTCATCTCACCTGGACTGCCTCTCGCATCCGCCCCACAAACACCTTCCTCTCCTGCAGGTCTTCAGCTGGGAGCTTGAACTTGCCTGGGTTGGCTTCCACTATGCGTAGGCCACGAGTCAGGAGTCAAGGCCACAGCCAGACACGAGTCCCTCCTCTGACTCAAAGCCTTCAAACCCTCCCTGGTGTCCAGCCTCCCAGCTCCCCCTGCCACTGCAATGGGCTCTCCCAGGTCTCTCTCCAACCCCCCAGGATATCGATGGTCTCTTCCAGGTCCTCGAGGTCCCACTCGATGCTGCGTAGACCATTCCGCAGCTCATTGGTTGTCCAATCCAGCTCCTCGCGTCCGACCGCCGCACCCTCCTGCAGAAGTTCGCACCAACGCTGGTACAGCCCAAGAGCTGTGTTCACCGCCTTCTGCACCTCACTGCAGGCAAGAGTACAGCGGATGCGGCTGGGGGCAGGCGGGCCTTCCGCCAGCCGCTGCGCCTCCAAATGAGGGGTGGTGCTCAAAGGACCCCCACATCCCCCTGCGTACCTCTCCCACTCGGCCACTGGGCGATCCCGCCTGGCACACTGCGGGTCGCATCCAGGCACTGGGTGGCAGGGGCCCGAGCACCTTCTGCCCTCCCCCATCACTGTCACTCACCCTCGGACTACAAAAAACGGGTCTTCGAGAGACATGTCACCACCCCCCTCTCGGAGACCGAGTCCCCTCCTCTCTGAGCCTTGCTAGCTGGTATCCTCCCAGTAGTGGAGAACGCGCCAACCCCGCCCCCGTCACGTGACCCGTGCCACCATCGAGAACCGACCTCCAGGAGAGAAAGAGGTACCTCCGAGGCCGTAAGTGCGGAACTACCGCCCCCTCCGTGGCCATCTTGGTTGTGAGCAGAGACGGCTTTCTGTGCGCATACTTTCCGTTCGCGTCAGTATGTCCGGCGGCCTCAACTCTTGCCCTAGTTCTATCTGGCCCGACTAGAGTTGGAATTCGCAGTCTTTGGGTCGAGACCCAGCCCCTCGAATTGTTGCGGCGCAACCTCAGTTTCCCTTCAGCGCAATGTAAATAATAATAGCCTCCCTGGAAGCCGACGAGATTGTGGCTGAGGAAGGGACTCGTTCGATTCATATACATCCTCTTAACGGACACCCTGAGCCTGCGTCTATAACCTGTCCTGGGAGATTGTCACAGCCCAGGGTCGGGACGGGAAGGGAAGGTTTGGGAAGGTCGTGTCCACCTTCCGACAGGCGGGGTGAAATGTGTACATTCTGTGGGTAGTTCTGCTGAACACCCCTCCTCTTTTTTCCTGTGGAGGAGGGACAAATCAAGGTCACCCTGGGGCGGGATGGTCATTGGTGGGCACCCCGGAGATGCTCCTGGAGGATGGGATATCACTGGATGCAAGCTGGGGGTGTCGCAGGAGGGAGGTGTGGTGGTGGCTCTGAAGGTTGTCTCTTGAAGGGTCCTCTGCCTGTGGGGTCTCCGTCTGGGGAGGGCTCAAAGGGTGTGTCACACGGGTTTTTTTGCGGGGTCTTCGCACTTTTTTGAGCGGTGCGGGGGAAACCATAGTCTGAATGAGGTCGTGATTTCCTTTAGAAGGGTGGGCGGGATCTCTGAAAAAGTCATCCGAAGTCTCTCCCCGTGTGTGTCAGAGTTGCTGTGTGGTGTATTAGTATAGTACCTGGCCCCGTAGCTCAGTTGGTCACAGCATCGTCCAGATATATCAAGGTTGTGGGTTCGATTTCCGGTCAGGGCACAGACGGTAAGTGACCAATGGACGCACAACTAGATGGAATAACAAATGAATGCTCTCCCGCTCGCTCTCAAATCAATCAGTTAAAAACAAAAAGCAATCAACTAATGAATGCATAAATGAGACAGTACATCGATATTTATCTCTCCCTTTCCTCTCTCTGTAAAAATCAATACAAATTTAAAGAGAGGGAGAGAAAATACCTGGGTTGGGATATCATTGTGGAGTGTCCGTGGTACGAAAGGTTGCAGAATGGGGACAGCTGAATGGGGTACTTTAGGGAAGAATCCCCATGGGCGGGACCTGAGCGTCCTCCAGGTGTGCATGAGAGAATTTTAGAGGGAAGGAGCAGTAATACCTGTGAGGGGGCCTTGTTGAGAGAAATAACTGTGGGGAAGGGGTCCTCAACGAGTCGCCCCTAGTGCTGGCAAGGTCTTTGTGTAGGGTCTCTGGGAGATAGGGTCAGTAGGAATCCTAACGTCACCGCTATCCACCCGCGGGGAGCATCCCGGAGGGGCGTCACCCCTTCCTGGCCTCCCGGAAAGGAAGCGAAACCATCGCCGACCCTGCTGTACGTGGTTGGTCCCGGAAGCCGGGGGCTCCTACCAGCGTTAGTTGCCGGGAGAGGGGAAACGAAAGAAGCCTGTTCGGAAGCCAAGGCCCCACCTACATCCGCCCACCCGGAAAAGGCCAGCCGTCGCTTCGTATGGAGATTCCGGCCCCTGTCCTTATACGGGCAGCCGGAAGCGTCTCTGGCGCCTGCCCTACGTCATTACTTCCAAATTTAGTGCAGGATGTTGCGAGGAAAATGAAGCGGGAAGGCTCTGCTCTTCTGTCCGGTGGGCAGAGCCTCCCCTTAAAGGGCCCGCGCCACGAGTGAGTGGAGCCATTGAAACAATTTTGCAGCTCTTTTTTGAGGAACAGAAATAGGTTTTCTTGCAGAGCTAGTGTGTGAGGGAGAGCGGGGCCGATGGTTTCTTTTTCTACGTTGCCCAGTTTTCAGCTCCTACTGCAACCGCGCCTCCCGGGGTGCAGAGGCGGAGCACGGCCGCGTTGTTTAAGTGGCGGCACCCCGGTGTTCACCTGGGTGTGATACGGCCAGGTCCTCCACCTTGCGATCGCCAAACCCATCCGCGGACCTTGTGCGTAAGGAAACTGGGAGGATTCTTAGTGAGGAGAGCTGAGATGGCAGCCCGGGCTGCGCTCCTGTCTGCAGACTTCCGCCGCCCGTGGAGCGGGCAGCTTTGCCCTGGAACCACTCAGCTTGTCTTCCTCCTTACCGCTTACGGACAAGGAGAGTGAGAAAGGCTGGCCTACGCCAGATAATGTATTGCTGGAAGTTCCATTGACCTCCTTTCAGTGCAGTTGGCCCATTTGTTCGTTTAGCAAATATTGGACTAGTTAGTCCGCCTCTGTTTCTCCACGTGAAGAAATCAGGTATAGAAACAGTACCCTCCGCGGAATGGAGGTGAGGTATCAATAAGACATTTATGAAAGTATAGTCTTTAACGTCTCTTGGCACGTAGTAAACACTGAAGTTTTAACATCATTATTGGTTCAAAAACTAATGAGACGCCTGGAACTGTACCCACGGGAGATGTGCGGGCTCGAACCAGGATATTTATTTCCCAGTGCTAAGGGAAACTAGCCGCCTACAACCTTCTGGCAAACTCGAGCACGTGGGTAGGCTCTGAGCCCCTGAGCCTGCTCCCCTGGGCTGGCGGGAGGGTGCATGGAGGGGAGGACTGAGAAAGAAGACCATCCCAAGAGCTCAGAGTGGACTGGGGAACGCTTCTCATTATCCAGGCTCGCGTCCCTTTTGTCCATCCGGTAAACTCCACCCTGTCGCTTTAAGGCGTCTTTGGCTGGGACGGGGTGGAAAGCCCGATGCAGTGCTCTGATTGGGCTGGGTGTCTCCGTGACGTTACTCCGGGTACAAATGGGCCCCCGTGGCGGGCGCCGGGGCAGAGCCTTCTAGTTGCATTACGGGCTAGTTGTTTTGCGGAGAAAAGCGTGATTGAGTGCGTTGCTTAGAGTGCACCTGCTCAGCAGAGGAGCTCCCATCGTCAAGTCGCTATGGAGGTGCAGAAGGAAGCGCAACGCATCATGACCCTGTCAGTGTGGAAGATGTACCATTCGCGTATGCAGCGCGGAGGGCTGCGGCTGCATCGGAGTCTGCAGTTGTCGCTGGTCATGCGTAGCGCCCGGGAGCTCTATCTCTCGGCCAAGGTGGAAACCCACGAGCAGCCCGAGGTGCCCTCTCAGCCCGCCCGCTCCCCTGACCCTCGCCTGCACCCACCGCGGGAAGCGGAGGTAGTGTCCCCCGACGGTGAACAGCCCTGCCTGGAGCCTATGGACACGCAGGAGTCGCCGAGAGCCGAGAAGACCCCTGCCCGCTGTGTCCTTCGTCCTGCCAAAGTCAGCCGCAAGCGGCGGAACAGCGGCCTGAGCGATGGCGGGGACGCCGGACTGGTACCGAATAAGAAAGCCCGTCTAGATAAAGAGGACGCGGGGGAAGGGGAGTCTTCGGAGGCATCCGATAGGCTACAGCCCCCTCCCTCGCAAGCGGAGGGCGCCTTCCCCAATCTGGCGCGTGTCCTACAGAGGCGCTTCACAGGCCTCCTGAACTGTAGCCCCCCAGCCCCCCCGACGGTGCCACCACCGCCGGCATGCGAGGCGAAGCCGATCTGCCGGCCGGCGGACAGCATGCTGAACGTGCTCGTGCGGGCCGTGGTGGCTTTCTGATGGCTTCCAAGTAGCGCTGCCGGAGCCAAGAAAGCGGGTCGAACCGTCGGCCCAAGTGCACAGACACGAGGCCAGGCCACTCCCTGCGGGAGCGCCCACGAAACGGTGGAGAGGAGCCGCGGTCCGGGCTGATGAGAGGCCTGGAGAGGAACTATGCCCCTGGGGAGTCCTCGCCACCCGTTTGCAGCGGCGGCGCCAAGAAGCCTGAACGGGGGTGCAGCACCTTCTTCCAATACCTGCCGCGCCCACAGGTGCTGTCTTAACCGACGGGGACATAACCTTTCTATCTCCTTTTGGAACTGGGAGAGGGAGGCTTGGTTCCTGAAATTCCTCAGGGTCGGACTTAATTTTTTTACTGGGGGATGTGCTGTCCTTTCAAGGTTTTTCAATAGTTGGTGTTTTCGTTCCCACGTCAGAGCATTCTAGGCACTCTTCTTCGCTCGCCAATGACATACTGATGCAAGCGGTCGTCGTTGCGTCATGGGGCAGACGTGGGGAACTTCCTGTTGCCTTGTGTGGGTGTGGGGCCTGGGAAAAAGGCTGCCCAAGTCACTTAGACCCCATGTGTTTCCCCCCTTGGGCCCCTGTGCCTTCGGGTGAGGGGGAAGCTGAGTCTAATTTAAGTTAAAAGCTTTCTCATTTGGTGTATTCGAGGTGGGGATATGTTCACGGTCTCAATCGTGACCCTCCCTCAGACACAAACAATCCAGAAGATCTTGGTCTGAGTCACAAAAATGGGGATAGGGGGTGTTCAGATCGCTGTAAGGATGAGGTGGGGACCAGTTGCTGGTGAAACTGGGCCAAATTGGGGAGTTGGAGATTGTAGCCAGGGCGTTCTGTGGGTCTATTTATTCTGGTGGGCCCTGTTTAACTCTTATCTGGCATTTTGCTAGAGTCGCCAGATACGAAAATAAAGAATATTTGAATAAAAATTCGGCTGTTTAGTTTTCTTCCCAGGTGAAGGAGGGCCAGGGTTAAGGGGTAGGCAGCTTGTTGTGGCCGCCAAAACCTGTCTGACCCGCTCCCACGTGGGCGAAAGGGAGCTAGCTGGGCCCCCTGTTCTCCACCAGAACTCTTCAGTGCTGGGTGACTTGGCGTTTCGAGTCCTTAAGCCTCCGACGTGTGTGTGGGTTCCTGAAAAATTAACCTACAAGCCTGGGGGGTAAAGAACATTCGGAGTTCATATGTTTGAGGGGGATACTGCTGGGGACAGTGGCCCATGCGTATTTGCGAAACCACGCCTCCTTTCGAGACTTGAAGGATGCCAGAAGAGCCCCCTCCCCCCGCCACACACCACACACACACACATACGGCCCTAGGGGGTGGGGTCCAGGAAGCTGAGTAGGTAAACTTTGGAGTGCTCTTTATGCAGTGTTCCAATCTCTAGCTGTGAAATTGTGCCGCTCAGACAAGGAGGTAAGCTGATAGCCCGTTTCCTCATCTGTGGAGTCGGCCTTTAAACAGCTTCCCCATGACGAGGCTGTAAGTTTAGAAATGCTTGTGGGAGATCTTGTTACTTGCTTTGGCCCCAGGCCAGCTCCAGGTTAGCCACCCCAGGGAAGAAAGTCATAATTCACTCAGTACTGGCCCAGGAGAGGGGCTGTTGGGAGAACAAAGGAGTCGTAGGTGTGGGGAGAGAGGGTGGCAGGGAGCACGGAAAAGCACCCGCCGCACCCCCGGACTGCTAGATTTCCACCGCGGACTTCCCAAGACCCAGGGGGATCTGACACCGAGGCGGAGGCAGGGAAGGAGGAGTATGCAGTGAAGGAGCGGACCCATCCTACGCCCACCCCCCACCCCACGTTGCCTCCGGCCCTTTTCCACCCTCCACCCCTACCCCGGGGGAATCTAGCCCAGCTAGCCTTCATGGCCTTCTGATTCCTTCCCAGGAGAAATGAGAGACTTAGCGCCACCTACTCGGAGGCCTGACCCAGAATTCTTCAGTGGAACGTAGAGGGACTGAAGCCCCAAACCACAACGGTAGCTCAATGTGTCCTCGTAGGAGCAACTCCCCTGAGAACCTGGCCCAGCCCCAGGAAGTCGCCGGCCTCTGGGGAGGAGGCCTCACTGTGCATCCTGTCACAGGAACCGCCGGCCCTTCCTTCCACGGGAAGCGGCTTGGCCGACTCCCGCCGGAGCCGCTTGGGCGTTTCCGGTGCGGGCCACCGGGGAGTGGGGCTGGAGACAGTGCTGTGGGAGACTGACCAGCACCTCACACACGCACATCCCTTAAGATATACTCCTCCCCAGGATCTGATTTCACCCATCAGAATAGGCAAAATTGAAAACTTGTCACAATTTCCCCGAGAGACGTGGGTGGCTTCAGCATCCTCCTCTGTTAGGTAGGGGCGCAAACTTCGGCAATCCCCATTTTCCTTCCACTTTTTCCTTTTTCCTAGACTCTCAACCCACCCCCAGCCCCGGACACCCTCAGCGTGGTCTCAAACTACCCGTGTGCCTTCTAAACTCTGCCCCCGCATTTGTGAAGTTGAGGGCGCTGCCAGTCTCTGAAGATCTACCAGGGTAGTCAATCTTTTTATAAAAACCGCCCACTTTGCCTGACCAGGCGGTGGCGCAGTGGATAGAGCGTTGGCCTGGGATGCGGAAGATCGAGGTTCGAAACCCTGAGCTCGCCAGCTTGGACCCAAGGTCGCTGGCTCCAGTAAAGGGTGGCTCGGTCTGCTGAAGGCCCGAGGTCAAGGCACACGTGAAAAAGCAATCAATGAACAATGAAAAACTAATGATTGATGCTTCTCACCTCTGTCCGTTCCTGTCTGTCCCTATCTATCCCTCTCTCTGACTCTCTCTCTATCCCTGTAAAAAAACAAAAAAAGCCCGCCCACTTCTAGGCAAAATCAGAAGGAACGGGGTTGGGGGCAAGGGGCGTGGCCTGGCCCGCCCTCGACACTGCGTGATCTCTGCAAATTTTTCCGTGCGTAGCGCGGCAGGCGGGGTTGGCAGGGGGAGGAGAACTGGAGGCTGGTTAATTTGCATGCTCCACCCACCTGCGACTGACACCCAGATCGCCAACACCCGATCCCCCACCCCCAGCCTGGCCAGTGACTCAGCCTGAGACTTTAATTTCCTTGCGGAGATCAAGTTCCTGCCCCGCCGGGCTGGCAGCTAGACCGATTCTGGCATCTTACCCCCTCTGGCGGGCACCTCGCCTAGGTTCCTGGAACCGGGCAAACCGGTTTAGATGCTGCTTCTGGGGTGGTCCGACCTGTGGCCAAGCCCTTTCGCAGTTCAGCCAGGGCAGAACTGGACGCCCGTCCCTCCCACCCCTACAAACAGCAAAGGGGGAGGGGATCTCAGGATAGGGAACACCACTGGAACTGTCTCCTATTGACTCTCCTGCAGGACAATCGTCTCTGAGCCTGCTTCCAAATTTGTAAAAAATTGACGTTAGAAGGACCGACCTCAAAGGAAAGTTGCAAAGGCATCATACATTCACAAAACTAAGTTGTAATCATTTGCTAGACTTGTCTCTGCCCTCTTGAAGGCCAAAGCTAGACGATGAGACAAACCTAGAAACAAATGTAAAATTGTAGTTGTGAAAAATACTACCAAAAATAAAAATAAAATATAAGGGATCTCTGGCCAGGTAGTTCAGTTGGTTCAAGTGTCACCTGGGTCAGGACACATACAAGAGTCAACCAATGAATAAAAAAGTGGAACAACAAATCGATGTTTCACTCTTTCTCTCCCCCTCCCACTGTTTCTAAAATCAATCAATTAAAAACTAAAAGTAGTTTGTGATCTGAGTGTCAATAAATACAGAATATTGGATTAAAATGAGGGACAGAAAAGGAACACTTTCCTGATAATTTGCCCTTAAACTGGGGTGACTTATAACTAGGTGAACATGGAAGGGAAAAGGCTCTCTGGGAGAGAGCATATATATAGGCCCTGTGGCTGGGAAGACTGAAATTATGAGGAACAAAAAGCAGGTCAGGATGGGTACAGGGTGATGCAAGATTAAGCCAGAGGTGGATGGGACAGGTACAACAGGACAGTCAGTCATAGGGTTCTTCTCCCTCTTCCAGAAACAGGATTTTTCTAACTCTGGGCAGTGGGCAAAGTGATTTGTTGATTTTTAAATAATGCAGAATGCATCTCTCAGCCTCTTTTTTAGCTTTCTGTCCCAACTAGTTCTCTGACTTAGTCTTCCTCCTTTGACAAAGGCCCATCTTTTAATCTTGCTTATCTTCCTTTGTAACTAAGAAAACTGTCTGGAACCTCACACTGGCTACTGTTTCAGCAGGATCTTATGACAATGTTTCATTTCATTGTAGCTTTTATGAACTATTACCATCTTAAGTACCATGAGTGATTAACTTACCATTAAGTTTTAAAAATTAAATATATTAGAGTAC
Organism: Rhynchonycteris naso; assembly: GCA_037038555.1. NCBI lineage: Eukaryota > Metazoa > Chordata > Mammalia > Chiroptera > Emballonuridae > Rhynchonycteris > Rhynchonycteris naso. The sequence goes on from CM073003.1 coordinate 24,197,430, forward strand.
AATTAATTGTTAGATCTGATGAAAACCTTGACCCCCTTGCCTGACCTGTGGTGGAGCAGTGGATAAAGCATTGACCTGGAACGCTAAGAAGCCCTGAGCTTGCCAGGTCAAGGCACATACAGGAAGCAACTATGAATTGATGTTTCCTGCTCCTCCCCTTCTTTTTCTTTTTCTTTCCTTCTTTCTTTCCTTTCTTTTCTTTTCTTTTCTTTTCTTTTCTTTTCTTTTCTTTTCTTTTCTTTCTTTCTCTCTCTCTCTCTCTCTCTTTCCTTCCTTCCCTTTCTTTCTTTCTCTCTCTTTCTACTCTCTCTAAAACAGTGGTTCTTAACCTTTTTTGAGGTACCGAACCCACTAGTTTCATATGCGCATTCACCGAACCCTTCTTTAGTGATAAATAAAATATGATTATTTTCCAAATTCAAGACATAGGTATATATTTTTTTACTGGTGCACAAAATGAGCCGTGCATGAACATCACCTTGGTCAAAGAACAAAACCAACAAAATGCATGAACTCACACAAATTATGGTATTACTTTATTCTGGTGTCCGCGGCAAAGGCTTCTCTGAACCCTTGAGTCCAACTCATCAAACCCCTAGGGTTCAATAGAACCCAGGTTAAGAACCACTACTCTAAAATAAATAAATAAAATCTTTTAAGAAACTTATTTAAGACTTTATTCATTTTAGGGGGGGCAGGAAGCATCAATTCCCATATGTGCCTTGACCAGCAAGCCCAGGGTTTTGAACCTGTGACCTCAGCATTCCAGATCAAGGCTTTATCCACTGCACCACAGTAGGTCAGGCTTTAAAGACTTAAAAAAAAAAAATCCTGACCCTCAACTTTTTTCAGTTTGAGAAATTCTATTCTAAGAGCTATGGGAAGCCATTAATTAAATGAGGTAATAAATCTTAAGCACTTAGCACCTGCTTACCCCATACAACCTCATTCACTCATTTTGGCATGGGTTGGGTATTCACTCTTGAAATTGACATTTAAATGGGGGTGCAGATGCTAAACAAAACATAAACATATCCTTTCAAAGGGTGAGCAGTGTTCTATGGGAGACTGGGCAGAGTGGTAGAGTGGGATGCTGTTGAATAAACAAACGTTTTTTAAGTTTGCTTGCTTGTACTGGGGCAGCACCCCGTGTGTATTGTCTATGGAAGGCTGTGGGTGCTTGCCCTCAGGGCTGCAGATTGCAAATTGCGAATTGCCTTTCTACTTGGGAGGGGCAATTGTTTGCTATTGTTTGCTGGAGAAGGGTTTTTTTCCTCAGATTGTTTTGCTGGGCAGAGGAATGCAGAGAGAATCCAGAGAGAGAATTGAGAGAGAGAGAGAGTGCTGAAGGGTTTGGGGAACCCTGAGATTTTGGCCCCACCTGTTTGGCTAGGATGCTGAGGCTTGTGGAGGGCCTATGAGTCCAGGTGAGTCCGAACTGCTGAGGGGTTTGGGAGCCCTGCCTGTTTGCTCATCCTCCATTACAAGATTTTAATAAACAGAATGGCCCACCTTTTTCTGGCTCCATAGTTTCTTTACTATCTGCTCGAATTCAATAAGAACCTGCATGGCCATGGCGGCAGCCACCGTCCTTACAGATGCCATTTTGCCTTTTTTTTAAACATTTTTATTTATTTATTTTAGAGAGAGGAGAGAGAGAGAGACAAAGGAGGGAGGAGCAGGAAGCATCAACTCTGTAGTAGTTGCTTCCCATATATGCCTTGACTAGGCAAGCATGGGGTTTAAAACTGGAGACCTTGGCCTGACCTGTGGTGGCGCAGTGGATAAAGCGTCGACCTGGGAACACTGAGGTCGCCAGTTCAAAACCCTGCACTGGTCTGGTCAAGGCACATATGGGAGTTGATGCTTCCAGCTCCTCCCCCCTTTCTCTCTTTCTCTCTCTCTCTCTCAGTCTGTGTCTCCTCTCTAAAATGAATAAAATTAAATTAAAAAATAAAATTAAATAAATAAATAAAATAAAACTGGAGACCTCAGCATTCCAGGTCGACAGTTTATCCACTGCAGCACCCACCACAGGTCAGGGGTATGCTATTTTAGATCAGATAGCCAGAGAAGCCCTCCTCAAGGAGGTGACATTTCAGCAGAAACCTGAAGAAAGTGAGGATGGATGGACATGTGGGTATCTTAGAGAAGGGCATTACAGACAGAAGAAACAAGTGCAAAGGCCCTGTGGCTAGAACACACTTGGCCTGTTCTGCGAGCAGAAAGGAGGCCAGTGTAGAAGAAGCAGAAGAGAGCCAGGAGAGTGAGATAATCCAGTTTCTGTTTTATAAGGTCTATAGGATCGGTACAGCCACTGTGTAGAATACATTATGGGGGTCAAGGGCAAGGAGGAAGCTACTGCTCTAATCCAGGTGAGAGGTGATATAGCCATGAGGATGGGGAAGACTTGGAATGGGATGATAAACCTAGGTCTGACCTGTGGTGTTGCAGTGAGTAAAGAATTCGACTTGGAATGAGGTCACCAGTTCGAAACCCTGGGCTTGCGTGGTTAAGGCTCATATGGGATGCAACTACTATGTTGATGCTTCCTGTTCCTCCCCACCTCTCTTCCTCTGTGTCTCTCTCCTCTCTCTAAAAATCAGCCAATAAAATATTTAAATAAATCTAGTTGGCAGCCCCTGTGTTTTAGTAATATAAGGTTATAGTAATTAAATATATAGAAATATAAAAATATGGAAGATATATAAAAGTAATTAAAAGGATATTAAAAATAATTATTAAAGTTATGTCATTTGGATAAGAATTAGTACAGTGGCTTAGTGCCATAACTCTGTAATGTGATAAACAGACTTTGACTTACAAGCAGGGCCCAGTTAGTATGTGTGTGAAGTTATACCTAGGTAAGAAGTAGCTTGGTGTTAATTACATAAACTTTGTAAACTGACGTAAATAAGAACATCTTAAAAAGTGGTTTGATGTAAGCATTTCAGTAGATTGACATAAAGGAGATTCTCCCAAAAGGTGGTTTGAAGTGATAATCCTGTAGATTGACACTTGTTAGAAGGCACTGGCCAGAAAAGGTACTAAAGCTGAGGGGCCCCTGCTGCGGTAGTCGCCCAGACTCCAACGTTGATGTGACTGTCTCCACACTGCTCTGAGCTCTGACCAAAGCAAGCTGAGAGGAGCACGCTGACGGGGACCCCTTAAGCTGTACCCAGGCACGCCAAAAGGAGTTGTGAGTAATAAATCGCCTGTGTGATTATTGAAACTAATTTGTGTGTCGGTCGTGCCTTTCCTCTGGTGGCACTTAACAGTAGTATCCTCATAGCCGCCTCAAGAGTAGTCTCAAAGAGGCTGCCAGCCCTGCTGATAAGCAGGAGTGTCCCACTGCACGGGGAAGTCGAGTCAGAGACGCCTGATCGACTTACAGCTTGGGCTCTTCTGGGACATCCTGTGACTGAATACAGTGTGAGGGAAGGAGAAAAGTGATTAGAGGAAGATACCTCAATTGGAAGGTTGGCAGAAAACACGAATTCTCTTTGACTCCTGTTCTATTTAGAACACCTTAGACCCCCAAGGAGGAGACTGGGATGGAGAACTAAATTTGGGAGACAGCATAGAGGTGGCATCTAGAGCCCTGAGACTGAATGAGGCTGCGAGAGGCAAGTGTAGACAGAGAGGTTCAGGGCCTGATGCAGGGATCACTGGTGAGGTAGGAGGAAACTAAGCTATGAGTGTGGGCCCTGGAAAAAAAAAATCACCCCTGCCAAATCACTGGGTTATGACCAACCCCTGAAGCTTGGGGGGGGGGGGGTTGCAGACCCTTGTTCACAATGAGCTACTGAAGAAGGGGAAGCTGTTTTTCAAACTCTCTGGGCTTAACATAGCATCTGCACACACTTTTCCATACCTATGTATTTATAGTGCTATATACGTTTTTAAATGGCCAGCAGTATTGTTATTTTGGCTGCCAATAATGAAAAAATAACACTGTGTGCCAGGCACTTTACTAAATACTTTACATGTACTATCTTGCTTAATCTTTTTTTTTTTTTTTTTTTTACAGGGACAGAGAGAGGGATAGATAGGGACAGACGGACGAACAGAGAGAGGTGAGAAGCATCAATCATTAGTTTCTCATTGCCGTTGAGACACCGTAGTTGTTCATTGATTGCTTTCTCACATGTGCCTTGACTGCGGGCCTTCAGCAGACTGAGCCACCCATTGCTGGAGCCAGCGACCTTGGGTCCAAGCTGGCGAGCTTTTGCTCAAGCTAGATGGGCCCCGTGCTCAAGCTGGCGACCTCGGGGTCTTGAACCTGGGTCTTCCGGCATCCCAGTCCGACGCTCTATCCACCGCACCACGGCCTGGTCAGGCTTGCTTAATCTTCACAATGAATCTAAGAGGTAAGAACTATTATTTTCTAAAATTTACAGCCAGAGAAACTGAGGCCCAGAGAGGTGAAGTAACTTACTCAAAGTTTCACAGGAAGCAAGTAGAACTGGCTGTCTGAGCTCAGAAATCTGTGCTCCTCACCCTACAGCTTCTGCAGCTGGGCACCCTGGTTCTGGGTTATCTCTGTTACCTGAGAAGGTATCTGTCAAGTTCAGGCCTTTTACCTGGGGGCAGGGGAGGGGGGTATGGACACGGATAGTTCACATTAACCAGACCAGTCCAGTTGGATGGGCATATAGGTTGCTTCATATCTGTGTCAATTTCGGACAACACTGTAGTGACCATCCTTCTGGAACCTCCTGCTGGTTCCATGGAGAATTGGCTGATTTCAGGATAGGGGACACTTGTAGTTTTCATACCCATTGTCTAATCAGTTACTCCCCAGAAGGCCTGTCTCAATAACGCAGTATGCAATGGACTGAAAACTCCAGGCCCCCTCAATACTGGTTACCCACAGCCCCCACACCTGTGCGAGGGGAAGCCCAGACCACCCCCACCTGTGTCCGGGGTTGCTCTTAAGGCACTTTATATGTTTTTCCTGAGGCTCAGCCTAGAGGGTTATTCCACCCACTCTGTTTTTGTTTTCTTTTTTATATAGAAAGTTTAGAAAGTCACAGAGGTAGAAGAAATGGGCTTTAGGAAACAAGTTAGGGAGTCAAAAGAAGGGGAGTTTAGGAGAAAGAGAAACCTGCCTAAGGGGAGTGGGGCGGGGAAAAGCACAGGCATGCTCTCAGGAGGGAGTGTGCCCACCCTCTCAGTGTTAACAGGAGTATAGGTCTCCCCCAAATTTGTGCTCAAAAACGCTGAGGTCAGAGGCTAAAGTCCCTAACTGCATATTCAGAACTGAAGCCTCCCAAGGCCTGGTTCCCGCCTGACCTGATGGGTTTGGATGGAGCGCTGCTCGCTGCCTTCCAGCCTCCAGGCCCATCCTCCCCAGGCTAAACCCTTCCACCCCAGCACATTGTCAACTCATTCAAGCATTCACTGTTTCCCCTCCCCCTCCCGCCTCCCTAAGCAGCTCTTAGATCCCCTAGGCTCTGCCTTCCTTGCCTGCCACCCTACTGGCACCAATTAATTTCCTCCTCAGCCTGTCCACCACATCTGGTTGCCAGCTGCTCGCGTTCACCCTGCCTGCCCCCCAGGGTCTCCCACGGAATTGCCAACAGCTCTCTTTTTTCCTGTATCCCCCAAATATAGGCAATCTTACTAAGCACACAGCACCTTCCACCTGAGTCTGCTAATCAGAAGCTGGAAGTTACTATGTGAAGGAGAGATCTGAAATCAAGTGGAGGAGGGGTGGGGTATGAAACTATGAACCAGAGATGCTGCAGGAGGACACAAAGTGGGGAACGAGGTGGAGGGAGGCCAGAGCTTAAGTTGTAACTAAAGGCTCAAGATCAAAGCCTGCTGGCCCCTTGAGTCAGTGGTGACAGCTGTGTTTCAGCCCTCTCTCATGGAGTTTCCTTTTCCTGTGTTCATGCTCCTGGTCCTCCCCAAAGGCTGGCCTGCAACCCGGAAACACCAGCCCAGACCTTTTGAAGGGGCTCCCTGAAGGGTCTTCCTGGACAAGGGGGCGGGGACTGCTGGAGAACAATGGGCTTCTGTAGCTACAAGTCACCAGGCGCTTCCTGTTAACCCTTTTTCTGGAGGTGCAGCTGTCGAGAGGACATCGGAGGCCTGTTTGGTGGGGTGGGGGGTGGGGGGCAAGAGGACTGACAAAGCAAGCCAATACGCGGCATCTTTTCTGTTCCAAGTCTTGTTTACAAAAGTGATTGGGAAACGGTGAGGTGGATGCAGACCTTGCCCTCCTCGTTGCCTCCCAGGGTCAGGTTCTTTCCTCCTCCATGACCGGGAATTGTACAGCCAGGGGACCTGGTGTGGCTCCCCAGGAGAAATTGCAGCGTCTCTTGGGCTGGGCTGGGCTGGGGACCCAAGTGTCCCAGGTAAATGCATGGCATTCCTATGTTTTCTAATACTCTTCTAGCTGCCCTGCCCAGTTATCTGGGGGTCATGCTCCCTGAGTTCCCTCACTGATCTGGATCTTAGTTCCCCTCAGTTTGGAAAGTTCTCGCAAAGGCCTGACAGGAGCACAGGGAAGTCCTGAATGTCTGGAGGGAGCCAAGTTGGAGTGTTGGAAACGCTTTGTTCCCCTGTGGAGCCCGGGAAGACATGTAGAGGAATTAGCAGCTATATTAATTGAGGCTTCATGCAAAGTCTTTTCAGTTGACAGAGCCAGTCTGAGAAGCAACCTCAGAAGACTGGGAGCCATCAAGGGCCCTTGGAGACACAGCATCTGGCCTCTGGGGGCTTCCAGTTAGCAATAGACCAGATTAGAACATGCCCTGTTTTTTTTTTTTTGAACATGCCCTGTTTTAAAAAGACACTTGTATTGATGCTGGCTGCCATCTAGGTACTGTGTGTGGCTTGTAATCACTTAGTTAACTCTCCTACAAGCCTGGGTCAGAATTAAATCAGGCATTTTCACTAGCCCCATTTTAGAGACGAAAGAATTGAGGAACAGCGCAAATGTATGTCTAATAAAACAAAGGCCATTGGTTTTTTCCTCCTCGATTTGGATACTAGAGGACAGATGGGTAGGGATCTTGTCAAGATCAGTGGACCTTTGCTTCTATATACCCAGCAACTAACATCCTGTTCACAAATGAGAAAGAGCCCAGGTCTCCCTGTCAACAATGGGCAGCCTTTTCTCTGTCTCCTTGAGTCCATGGCTGAGCATCCACCAGGTTTGCCCACCAGGCTCCCCTCTCCAGTTTTTTCAAACCCACTCACTATCTTTTCTCTCCCTTTCACAGGTAAAAACATCTCCAGGGGCCAATTTGTGCCCTGTCCACCCAGGGGTTTAATAAGGACAAAGGTGGACTGAGTGTGTATTTGTGTGTGATCATTATTTACTGAGCAAAATCAAATTTTGTAAGGCCAGTGGCCGTGACCGTTGTCATGCAGGTTCTCATTGGATTTGGGCAGACGGTAAAGGAATTGTGGAGCCAGAAAATGGTGGGACGTTCGGTTATTAAAGTCTCGTAACAGTGGACGAGCGAACAGACAGGGAAGACTGCTTCCCTCTCATTCAGGGCTCCCAAAACCCTGGTTCTACAACCCAACACCTCCTACAGACTCACCCTTTGGACTCTCCAGCCAAACAGGCTGGAGGAAAAAAAACCCTTCTTCAGCAAACAATAGCAAACAATCGCCCCTCCCAAGCAGGAAGGCAATCCATAATTTGCAATCTGCCGCCCTGAGGGCAAGCACCCACAGCCTTCCATAGACTATACTCACATGACACTGCCCCAATAAAGCCAGTGAATTTAAAAACATTTGTTTACCCAACAAATTGCTAGATTGGAAAGACCTGCTGCTTGGCCCCCTGGCTGGTGTCTAGAACAGGAAGTAGCTAAGTGCTTTGCCCTTTAGACTCCAGGACAGTCAGGGAGGGCCTGTAAGAGGCCACCCTCCTAGTCAGGAGTATGTTAGAAGCCAAAGGGGACTGCACCTGGGCTCCAGGCCAGCCCAATGCCAACCAGCCTCCACCTGAGGACCCCTCCTTCGCTTCCCTCCTCTGATTTGACCCACTCTTCCAGAATGAACATTCTGCAAGAAGGAGCTTCTTGCCACGAGGGAGGCCAAAGCAAGCCTATAATTACAGCTGGGTCCATGGTCTCTATAGCAATCAGACTCAGTGTGGGGTGGGGAAGGGGCTCCTGGGACTGTCTGCCCCTCTGGCTCAAGTTGGCAGCACTGTGTTCCATGTAGTCCAAAGCTGCCCTCTGAATCCCCACAGATGCTGCCTTATAAACAGATATTGGAATTTTCAAAGTGTTGTCATGTTGTTTGGGACAAGGCATTATCTTTCAAGAGGGGTGTGTGAGAAGCTGGTCAGAAAGTGAAGCTTGGAAAAGGGGCATCCCAAGGACCATTAAAGTTTTTCTTTCAATGAGGGGTGGGGTTCTTCTGTCTCCCTGCGGGAGATAAGACCACAGAGGAGGGTGTAAGGTCGGTGGGCAATGGGGGAAGGTCATGTGAGGAACCAGGCCCGGAAACTTAGGCTAGAACCACCCACACCCATGCGCGCCAAAAGGAACTTCCCAGGAGTCCTTTGGAAAAGAACGACTGTCCGTCAGCCAGTGAGATTTCTCAACGTCGTAACTTGCCCACCCTAGACGACCCTTTAATTTTATTTTTTTTTATTTTATTCATTTTAGAGAGGAGACACAGAGTGAGAGAGAAAGAGAGAAAGGGGGGAGGAGGGTGCAGGGTTTTGAACTGGCGACCTCAGTGTTCCCAGGTCGACGCTTTATCCACTGCGCCACCACAGGTCAGGCTAGACGACCCTTTAAATATCCCCCAAGCAGTTTTGTCCATGAGACTTCTCTGGCCTCTGTCCCCAGGACCAGAGAACATCGTCAGGGAAGCACTGTACTAAATAAAGCTTTTACTATTCCACACTTTGTGGCTACGCCCTTCCTTCTTCCTTGGTGGGGAAAAATACCTTACATTTGGTGCCGAAACCCAGGAAGAGTTGAAGCCCACTGGGGCCGCTCCTCTCCCCTATCCTTCCGAGGAAGAACCAGGATCTCTGACTTCCTACCCACTTCAGCACATGGTGCAGTAACTCCCCTGCCTCTAGCCTCCCCTCAGTTCTTTCCACTGAGACTCCCTGTCCGTAATTGTAGCTGCATCAGGGACCTCTTTTTCGTTCCGAGTGCATGTGTGCTTGTGGAGATGTCCCGTCCCGGGCACATCCACTTTACCTCACTGTCTGGTGGCCAGAGATTGAGTTGTGGGACGCTAATTCTCATCTCTGGTCACTCCGAGGACTGAGGGAGGCCGTAGGGTCAGAGGAATCTAAACCTGACTCAAAAACACTCCTGAAGTGCCTTATCCAAAATATCTCCCCCGCTAAAGAATAAGAAACTGTTCCTCTCCGCTGTGGCCAGGCCATAGAACCCACTGAATAATCAGACCAGGTGGCCTCCTGAAGGGACTTTCGATTTTAACATCTCACCAATTTAACTATCGCCAAAAGAACTGGGAACTGGTTGGAGATCCCTTACATTCAGGGCTTCTAGTGTTTGTGCTCCCATCCTAATCTCTGTGCCACCTACTACACTACTGTGCAAGCCCTTTTTGGCCAGAGAAACCTCAAATAAACCCTCCGCTCCAGATCTTTCCTCCTTTGCCAACCCCCAACTCTCTCCCCCTCCTGCCTGACCCCCGGGGGTGCCCCTCTCTCAGGACCCCTCCCTGGTCCCTATGTGGACCTCTTCCGCTCGGGTCTCTTCCCTCCAGGAAGCCCTCTGCTCTCCCTTCGCAGGATCCTGTTTCTCATTCACCTGCAAATACCAGTACCTCTTTCTCCTCCCCTGCTGGCCAGGGTCCTCTCCCTTCTCTGCTGTGTTCTTAAGCCCCTCCTCCGTCAGACCATTCTCTGCTGGGCATTGGCCCTCACGCCTGTTTCTAGGGCTTCTGAACCCACGGCCCAACCCTGATCTTCTTGCAGGAAGGCCTGGCCCTGTCCTGCCTCGGGCTCTGGCATTTCCAGCTGGATCTGGGTGCTGGGCTCCCCAGGAGCACCCCTCCTCTTATTCTCACCCCCGAACCCCTATCCGAGACCTGTGAACATGACATTTAAAATTTTTAATGGTTGTGACTAATAGAAACAGGTCGAGGCTACTCACCAGGCCTGCATGCAGCAGAAGATAACGCTCCAAACTAAGGCTCTTGTGGCATCCCTGAGGCCGGCAGAGCAACAGGGGCAAAGCACAGGAGGTGTCCGACCCAAGTCTGGGCTGCAGAGAGGAACCCCACCAGGAGCTTGCCTTAAATGTGGCAAGAAGGGTCACTGGTCCTGACAGTGCCCCTGCCCTGACTGCAAGCAGCCCAGTCACTGGTGGAGCAATTGCTCCTTTTGGGCAACAGGCTTTTCCTCAGTGCCTCTACGTGGAGAACAAGCTACCCAAATGGGAGGCCAAGTCAGCTAGGTGGGCCCATACTCCTAGGCCTCATGGATGACTGGCACAGCTCAGACTTGAAGACCCCCATCACCTTCGCCAAACCCCAGGATAATACTGCAAATAGTGGCTTGCTCCCATGCAGGACCATTGGCAATCGGAACTACTGGGCACTACCCATCTCCGGCTCACCAAAAGGTTGGGCCCTGCAGACCCTCCTGTTGCTCCTGTCCCTCCCACCAGGAACCTGCCGCCAGAGTGAGCTGAAGCAGGAGCCATGCTGTTCAGTAAGACTGGTCTGATGGGAGAAGACATCAATCTCCTCAACCGTCTGTGAGAGAAACTGAGCAAGAATCTCTCCTTCTACAACCCGCTTAACTCATGATAGCAACCACCCATCCTTACCTGGGCTGCCCCTATCCTTAATCCTCTTCTAATTATCAATATATTACTCATATTTACTCCTCATTTTTTAAAATTCTTATAGGACCGCATCCACAAAGTTTCTCGAGTCATGGTCAAACAGATGTTCCTCATGACTCCCCTCAAAGCTACAACCTTCCAACTTTTGACCTCCCCACGACGCCCCTAACCAGCAGGAAGTAGCCAGACAAATAGCAGTGCCCCTATCTAATATAAAAGGTTGGAATGTAAGGTAGGTGGGCAATAGGGGAAGGTCACACGAGGAACCAGGCCCGGGAACTTTGGCTAGAAGCGCCCACACCCATGCGCACCAAAAGAAACTTCCCAGGAGTCCTTTGGAAAAGAGCAACCATCCGTGAACCAGTGAGATTTCACCACGTCATATCAACTCACCCACCCTAGACAACCCTTTAAATATCCCCCACGCGGTTTCATCCATGTGACTTCTCTGGCCTCTGTCCCCAGGACCAGAAACACTGTACTATATAAAGCTTTTACTATTCCACACTTCGTGGCTACACCCTTCCTCCTTCCTCAGTGGGGAAAAATACCTTACAAAGGGAATGGGCAAGGGAGGACCTTTGGGGACTTTGCAGTCAGCAGCACCTCTGTGTCTCCCAGTACAACCCAGGTGTCCTCAGTTCCCTTGTTTCCTTCCTTACTCCCTGGACTTATCCCTCTTGCTCATGACTTTTTGGACATCTGTGAGAGTAAGAAAGGAAAATTCAGGTCCCCAACCCCTCCTCCCTGAGGAGGAAGAAACAAGAAGAATGCAAGGGAAGGGAGCCTGCAGGGGTAGCTGAGTCAACGAGTTATGGATTAACTACTTCCTATAGTTCTCTGAAAGGGTTCCTTGGGCTACTTGTTACACAGAGCAAAGAAGATAGAACTGCCTGACCAGGCGGTGGAGCAGTGGATAGAGCGTCGGACTGGGATGTGGAAGACCCAGGTTCGAGACCCCGAGCTCACCAGCTTGAGCGTGGGCCCATCTGGCTTGAGCAAAAGATTGTCAGCTTGGACCCAAGGTTGCTGGCTCCAGCAAGGGGTTACTCGGTCTGCTGAAGGCCTGCGGTCAAGGCACATGTGAGAAAGCAATCAATGAACAACTAAGGTGTCGCAATGGCAACGAAAAACTAATGATTGATGCTTCTCACCTCTCTCCGTCTGTCTGTCTGTCCCTACATATCCCTCTCTTTGACTCTCTCTCTCTCCCTGAAAAAAAAAAGATACAATTTATCTGAAAACCCCTTCTCCTTTTCTTAAAAGCTTTTAAGAGACAATGTTTACATACTTTAATTAAGAAATTCTAACACTGCTGTCATGAGAGTGACATATACCTTTGTAAGGCCAGGAGCCGCCATCGTGGCCATTCACATGCAGGTTCCCATTGGATTCGGGCTGACGGTGAAGAAATGGCAGAGTCGGAGGATGGTAGGCCATTCTGTTTATTGGTGTTTCACCAAGACAGGCAAGCCACAAGAGAAGACAAGGGAGAAGCAGAAAACCAGCTTTTCTCATGGAGGGCAAGGGATCAGGGAGGCCCCTGCAATGGCGATAGCAGGAACCAAGTGAGTGCAAGCTCCTGGCCTGCCCCACTTTATAGTGCGGAATCAAAACCTTTAATCCAATTGTACAAACAAGGAAGTCTCTGATACAAAGTCACCCATCTGAGGCATAATGGGATTCCTCAGGAGTGCACCACCCTACATCATCCAATCAGTCAAGGGTGTGGGGGAAAGCTTACTCTTAAAACTAAGCCTTAGACCTGACCTGTGGTGGCGCAGTGGATGAAGCATTGACCTGGGAACACTGAGGTCGCCAGTTCAAAACCCTGCACTGGTCTGGTCAAGGCACATATGGGAGTTGATGTTTCCAGTTCTTCCCCCCTTCTCTCTCTCTCTCTCTCTCACACACACACACACACACACACACACACACTGTGTCTCCTCTCTAAAATGAATAAATAAAAAAAAAATTTAAAAAAAACAAACAAACAAAAAAAACTAAGCCTTAGGCTATAACGACTGGGCCTGCTTACATTACAGCCTTTCCCCCACACCCATTACAGCCTTTCCCCCATACCCATACCAAGCATAAGGGCAAATAATATCACCTGGGTGATGGGCTTCCATGTGGGCAGTGCCATCTTTAACAAAGTGAGCATATTATAATTTATCTGCCCAACAACCTCTAAACCAGCGGTTCTTAACCTGAGTTCTATAGAACCCTAGGGGTTCAATGAGTCGGTCTCAGGGGTTCGGAGAAGCCTCTGCCACGGAGGCCAGAATAAAGTAATACTGTAATTTGTTGTGAGTTCATGAACTTTGTTGGTTTTGTTCTTTGAGCAAGGTGATGTTCATGCACGGCTCATTTTGTGCACCAGTAAAAAAACATATACTTATGTCTTGTATTTGGGAAAAAAATCGTATTTTATTTATCACTGAAGAAGGGTTCGGTGAATGTGCATATGAAATTGGTGGGTTCGGTACCTCAAAAAAGGCTAATAACCACTGCTCTAAACTAAGGTGACCAACTTTTTTACAATGAAAAGGAAGACAAAAATAAAATGAAGAAAACAATATCATAAATAAAAGAAGCATTTTATTCATTGCAATAATACACTATATGATAAATACATAATAAACATTTGTAATGTTTTATATTGTAATTATACTTACATGCCTACTAATTTTTAATAATAATTATAAGAAAAAAGTACTCATTTAGATACAAATGAGTTGTATCTAAATGATTCACTCACAGTGAATCAACTCTGCCTCAATTGAATACAGACATTTACAGATTAGTCTTCCAATATGTAAGGTCAGTAGCCACAGCCACCATCACAGCCGCCTGGCCTGTGCATGTTTTCATTTGATTTGGACAGATGGTGTAAAGCCAGCTGCCAAGGCCACCATCACAGCCGCCTGACCCGTGCAGGTTTGCATTAGATTCGGACAGTCAGTAATGAAACAACGGAGCCAAGAACTGGTGAACCATCAGCTTTAATTCTAGCTTGCACCGAGTGGGCAAGCAAAAGCACACACTGGGCTCCAAAACCCACTCATCAGTGCTGACAAAGCTACTGACTTATCCGAGTTTCCTAGAATCAAAAGGTTTCTAGCTCACCAGACTTATTCACCTCTGTTTCCCATCTCCTTTTCCAGCACAAACTGACTTCTCCCTCAGCACTCTGCCATCTTGGCTGCTTCTCCTGGCCTCCATGTGGCCTTACTCTGCTCTCCTCTCTATACTAATTCCAGAAACCGAGCGAGCAAGTTCCCGGCCTGCCCCACTTTATACTGTAGAAATCCAATCCCTTAATTCAATCTACAAACAAGAAAGTCTCTGACACAAAGTCACCCATCTGAGGCATAATGGGATTCCTCATGAGAGTGCACCACCCCACATCATCGGATCAGTCAAGGGTGTGGGGAAAAGCTTACTCTTAAAACCAAACCTTAGGCTATAACAACTCGGCCTGCTTACATTATAGCCTTTCCCCTACACCCATTCCAAGCATAAGGGCAAATAATATCACCTGGGTGACGGGCTTCCATGTAGGCAGCGTCATCTTTAACAAAGTGAGCATATTTTATTTTATCTGCCCAACAGACGGTAATAAAACAACGGAGCCAAAAACTGGTGAGCCATCACCTTTAATCCTAGTTTGCATCTGGCGGGCAGGAAATACACACAGTGGGAAAACACTTCCCTTTCCATTCAGGGCTCCCAAAGCTACTGACTTATCCCAGTTTCCTAGAATCAAAGGTTTCTACCTCACCAGCCTTATTCACCTCTGTTCCCCATCTTCTTCTCTCTGCACAAACTGTGCACAAATTGGCTTCTCCTTCAGCACTATGCCATTTTGGCTGCTTCTCCTCTCCTCCACATGGCCTTTCTCTGCTCTCCTTTTTATAGCGTAGAAATCAAAACCTTTAATCTAATATACAAACAAGGAAGTCTCTGATACAAAGTCACTTATCTGAGGCATAATGGGTGGATTCCTCATGAGAGTGCACCCCCCCTATCATGCAACAGTCAAGGGTGTGGGGAAAAGGTTAGTTTTGAAAATATCTTAGTATTAAAAAGGTGGTAAAGGCTTAGTCTTAGGCTATAAGAACCCTGCCTACTTACAGCCTGTCCCCCATACCCAATGCAAACTATAAGCGAGCAAACGTATGTCATATTTACAAACTTATTTGACCAACGTAATATCAAAAAGGAGGACATGTAGGAGGACACTTTTAGAGGAAGGACAGAACTTACAAAAGAAGGACTGTCCTCCCTAAAGGAGGACTATTGGTTACTCTAAACAAAGGGATCACAAGTCCCTTGCATGAAAACCTGTATTCTGTAAAGGTATATAAGATGTAAGAAATCTAACTTCAGAGGACATGTGTTTGGTTGCCTCTTTTGGGGTCACTCTGCTCAACTGGCTAAATAAATCCTACTTCCTTCATCAAGTTGTCTGGGCGTTTTTGTCCTTCTTTGATTTCTGTAAGAGGAGGAAGATGCATACATGTCATCCGTACTCCCAGTGGTTTACTGAGAGCCCTGTTCCTGAAGGGTAGAGTCAGAATCCACCCCCAGGACCACATGTCCCACTCATGGACTTGGGTTTCTGATCAGACTGGACAGGTGGGCAGGCAGGCTTGACCTCAACACCTTAAACTGAATCTAGGACCAGTGCACCCCAACACACACAACTACACATGATTCCTGAGAAACTCTGCCCCACCCTCCGAAGGGCTGAAGTTCCTTCTAACTGTCCTGGATTACCCTAGTGTACTTGCCCCCTGCTCTTGGTGCTTGGTGACTTTTCTCCTTGCAGGTATCCTGTATAGTCTAGAAAACACTTTTGCCATCTTCTTGCTGGCTGACCCCCAAGTCAACCAGGCTTCCTGCTCAAGGCCAGCCTTAGTCTTCCCCAAATGTCTTCCTCTAACTCCTATTGCAACTTGAGCCTATTCAGTCCCATTGCCGTGGCATTCATGGTACCCAGAAACTAGAAGGTCTTGTTGCAAAGTACTGTATGTTACTTTCGCAGGTTTACAAAGAGACACCAAGTCCAAATGAATTTTTGAGGAGTTTTATTGATTAAGCCAGCTGCATATGACTAATACGGGGTATAGCTGACCCAAATCGTGCAGTGTCGAATATAACTCTGAGGCTGGTTATATACCCTTGACCACATACAGGTTGAGGGAAAAGGAGGGGGAGCATGACACAATCATTAACAAGCTTATAACATTTGTCTAGAGGATTTATAAAAACATTAAAACTTTCAAGGTAACACAATAGTGATGTCATTTTACATATCAAAGGCATTCATAAATCTTATAGTGTCTATCTCCCCTCCTCTGCCTAGAGGTATATGCTATTCTCAGGATTCCAGGAAGGGAGGGAGAGTTAAAATCAGTGTAGGGGCTGACCAGGCGGTGGCACAGTGGATAGATTATCAGACTGGGATGCGGTAGACCCAGGTTCAAGACCCCGAGGTCGCCAGCTTGAGCGCGGGCCCATCTGGCTTGAGCGCGGGCCCATCTGGCTTGAGCAAAAAGCTCACCAGCTTGGACCCAAGGTCGCTGGCTCCAGCGAGGGGTTGCTCGGTCTGCTGAAGGCCCGCAGTCAAGGCACATGTGAGAAAGCAATCAATGAACAACTAAGGTGTTGCAACGGCAATGAAAAACTAATGATTGATGCTTCTCACTGCTCTCCGTTCCTGTCTGTTTGTCCCTGTCTATCCCTCTCTCTGACTCTCTGTCGCTGTAGAAGAAAAAAAAAAAAAAAGTCAGCATAGGGCATGCAGACATTGTCTCCTATTGAAAGGGAAAAGAAGTTCTTCAGATAAGCTTTATCCTTTCAGAGAACTATAGTTAAACTAAATGACCCAGTCGTCCTTGCAAGCCAGAAAGCTTCTGCATTCTTCTCCCTCCATTCTCTAAAGAAAGGATGGGGCAAGAAGCCTGACTTTTCCTCCTAAAATATTAATATTAATTTTTGCAATTCTTGGGTGCCTTACCACATTTCCCACTGGTTTTATATCCTGAGTCAAATCCTTGAGTCATTTTAACAAGGTGCATGAAGCTGTTGAATAGGAATATCAGTCTATAACATGCAACAGATATTTAACAGGTAGACTTGATGTTTTCCTTTTACCTCAGTACCTCAGTTTCCCTCCTTCCTCAAAGTCTAATTAAGAGGAGGTCCTCAGTGCATTTCTTCAGGAATCAGCTGTGCATAGACCAACCAGCTTCCGGTTTGTGGTTGGAGCAGGGCATGCCGTCCTTCTCAGGGTCAACTTACAAGGGTGGTAGGGTCAGTCTTTGCTGTCCATGAGGGTGTCTCTGCTGAGACTGCAGGCTTCAACTGGCTACGGTTGACCTAGGCAGGCATGACTTCTACCTTGGCATCAGTGGGAGTGGTCAGGATCACGGTGTAGGGACCCGTCCATGTGGGAGTCAGTCCTTGGGTGGTGTAGTTCTTTACCCAGACTGAGTCCCCAGGCTGAAAAGGATGTACGGGATCTCTTGGCACTGCTGGAAGCGCCTCTCCGACAGTCTTTTGAAGAGGCTGCTGAGTAATCTCCAGACCCTGTAAGTACTTAAGGAAGGAGTGGTTACTTAACTCAGCTTTTATCTCTTCTCTGAGTTTTGGTAGTAAGAAAGGGGGTTTTCCAAACATTATTTCAAAAGGTGTAAATCCTTCTCTATAGGGGGTACACCTTGCCCAAAGGAGGGACAGTGGGAATAGGTTGGCCAGTTTTCACCAGTTTAAATGTTTCCTACTACCACAATTAGTTGTCTATTTTCTACTTTCTCCTTTCTACCTATTATGTTGAGAATTCTAATGTTAAGCCAATCAATACTAATATTTGTTACTCTCGGTTCAGTGACCTAACATTGAACAATACTGCTTCAAAAATGATAATAAACTTAAACATTTATACACCACATAAAAAGATATCATTAATAATCATTACATATTCCCTAATATTTAAGCCAAGATTTCAACATCACAGGGCTATGAAATAGCAAATAAAAATGAGAATTAACAAAAGGCTCTTGAAATAACATATACATTTCTGACACGGAAAATATTTTTTACACATCAGAGATCCTTGGTATAAAAAGGATGTCTTTGGATTTGGCAGGTGTTGGGCAGATAAAATATATTATGCTCACTTTGTTTTTTTTTTTTTTTTCACAAGGACATAGAGAGAGAGTCAGAGAGAGAGATAGACAGGAAGGAAGAGAGATGAGAAGCATCAATCATTAGTTTTTCGTTGCCATTGTGACACCATAGTTGTTCATTGATTGCTTTCTCACATGTGCCTTGACCGCGGGCCTTCAGCAGACTGAGTCACCCCTTGCCAGAGCCAGTGACCTTGGGTCCAAGCTGGTGAGCTTTTGCTCAAGTCAGATGGGCCCACGCTCAAGCTGGCGACCTTGGGGTCTCGAACCTGGGTCTTCCGCATCCCAGTCCGACGCTCTATCCACTGCACCACCGCCTGTTCAGGCTATGCTCACTTTGTTAAAGATGGTGCTGCCCACGTGGAAGTCCATCATCCAGGTGATATTAGTTGCCCTTATGCTTGGGATGGGCATAATTATATTATTGGGTGTGGGGAACAGGCTGTAAGGAGGCAGAGTCCTTATAGCCCAAGGCTTAGTTTTTAAAAAAATTTTTTTTAATTTATTCATTTTAGAGAGGAGAGAGAGAGAGAGAGAAAGGGGGGAAGAGCAGTAAGCATCAACTCCCATATGTGCCTTGACCAGACAAGTGCAGGATTTTGAACCGGCAACCTCAGCATTCCAGGTTGACGCTTTATCCACTGTGCCACCACAGGTCAGGCCCCAAGGCTTAGTTTTAAGAGTAAGCTTTTCCCCACACCCTTGACTGATTGGATGATGTGGGGTGGTGCACTCTCATGAGGAATCCTCCCAGTATGCCTCAGATGGGTGACTTTGTATCAGAGACTTTCTTGTTTGTAGATTGGATTAAAAATTTGGATTCTATACTATAAAGTGGGACAGGCCGGCAGCTTGCTCTCTCTTGGTTCCTGAGGTTAGTATTAGAGAGGAGAGCAGATTAAGGCCACGTGGAGGAGAGGAGAAGCAGCCAAGATGGCGGAGTCCTGAAGGAGAAGCTGGTTTGTGCAGAGTTTGTGCAGGAGGAGATGGGAAACAGAGGTGAATAAGTCTGGTGAGCTAGAAACCTTTGATTCTAGGAAACTCGGATAAGTCAGTAGCTTTGTGAGCACTGAATGATTGGGTTTTGGAGCCCAGTGTGTGTTTTTACTTGCCCGTCAGGTGCAAGCTAGGATGAAAACTAATGGCCCACCAGTTCTTGGCTCCATTATTTCATTACCGACTGTCCGAATCCAATGCAAACCTGTGCTGGCCAGGCAGCTGTGATGGTGGCCTCAACTACTGGCTTTACAGCAGGCTATATAAAATTCTATATGCCTTATTATTAGTACAATTTTAGTAGTTTACAATAAGAGGATTGTAAACTACTACCCCCAATGAACTATTGATTTACTGAGAAAAATAAGGAATGGTAAAAATGTACTCACTATTTCGTAACTACCCCGCTGGCAAAGAGATACTAACCCTCTTTTTGACATACAGTGCTTTACACCATCAAGTCAATATAATGGTCAGGGTGCCTGAGATTCCTGGTGCTCAAGGGGGAGCAGGTGCCGGAAGCTGCGCAAGGAGTCACCACGTGGCACCGCTCCTTGGAGTATAAGTGAGCACAGCAGGGACCCTGAACGTTATGGAGACAGCACTATTCCTGCTGCTTCTTTTTTCCTTTTTGCAAACATGGCTTCTTTTTCTGTCTCTTTTCTAGGAGATATTAGCAAAATAATGGCCCCTCCCAAGCAGGAATGTAATCCAATCTGCCACTTGCAATTCACTGCCTTGCTCTGAGTAGCTGCCCAGCGTTATTTCTAACAAGAAAAGCAGCAAATTAAATTAACAAATTTTACAGACTCATTTTCCCAACAGTGGGCTATTCTAGTTCACACAAGGTCCTCAATCTCTCCGGTGACATAGTAACCCTGTAATCCCGAGAACCCTTTCTTACAATTTTTTACCATAGTGGCTAAAGCAGTGGGTTTCCCCTGTGAACCTCATGCCTCCTGTTGGGCAGATAAAATATATTATGCTCACTTTGTTAAAGATGGCACTCCCCACATGGAAGATTGTTGATATTAATGTGTAATGGGGAACAGGCTGTGGGCAGGCCTAGTCGTTATAGCCTAAGGCTTTGTTTTAAAAGTAAGCTTTTTCCCACACCCTTGACTGATTGGATAATGTAGGGTGGTGCACTCTCCTGAGGAATCCCATTATACAGAGACTTCCTTGTTTGTATAATTGGATTAAAGGTTTTGATTCTATGGTATAAAGTGGGAGAGACCAGTGGCTTGATCTCTCTCTTGGTTCCTGAAGTATTAGAAAGGAGAGCAGATTAGGGCCACATGGAAGCCAGGAGAAGCAGCCAAGATGGCAGAGTGCTGAGGAAGAAGGCAGTTTGAGCAGAATTCGTGCAGGAGGAGATGGGGAACAGAGGTGAATAAGTCTGGTGAGCTAGAAACCTTTGATTCTAGGAAACTCGAATAAGTCAGTAGCTTTGTGAGCACTGAATGTGTGGGTTTTGGAGCCAGTGTGTGTTTTTGCTTGCCCGCCGGGTGCAAGCTAGAATTAAAGCTGATGGCTCACCAGTTCTTGGCTCCATTGTTTCATTACCGACTGTTCGAATCTAATGCGAACCTGCACTGGCCAGGCTGCTGTGATAGTGGCCTTGGCTACATGCTTTACACCTCCCATGTCAGACAACAATTATGCCACATGAAGGAATTGGGGAAGTGTAAAGCCAGTAGTCCCGGCCATTATCACAGCTGCCTGGCCAGTGCAGGTTCGCATTAGATTCGGACAGTCGGTAATGAAACAACTGAGCCAAGAACTGGTGAGTCATCAGCTTTAATTCTAGCTTGCACATGGCGGGCAAGTAAAAACACACACTGGGCTCCAAAACCCACTCATTCAGTGCTCACAAAGCTACTGACTTATCCGAGTTTCCTAGAATCAAAAGGTTTCTAGCTCACCAGACTTATTCACCTCTGTTCCCCATCTCCTCCTGCACAAACTGGCTTCTCCCTCAGGACTCCGCCATCTTGGCTGCTTCTCCTCTCCTCCACGTGGCCTTAATCTGCTCTCCTCTCTAATGCTAACCCCAGGAACCAAGAGAACAAGCTCCCGGTCTGCCCCACTTTATAGCATAGATTCAAAACCTTTAATCCAATCTACAAACAAGGAAGTCTCTGATACAAAGTCACTTATCTGAGACAGATAAAATATATTATGCTCACTTTGTTAAAGATGGCACTGCCCACATGGAAGTTCGTTGATATTAATGTGTGTTCTGGAACAGGCTGTGGGCAGGCCGGGTCGTTATAGCCTAAGGCTTAGTTTAAGAGTAAGCTCTTCTCCACACCCCTGACTTATTGGATGATGTAGGGTGGTGCACTCTCCTGAGGAATTCCATTATGCCTCAGATGGGTGGCTTTGTATCAGAGACTTTCTTGTATGTATAATTGGATTAAAGGTTTGGATTTTCTAGGCTATAAACTGGGGCAGTCTGGGAGCTTGATCTCTCTCTCTCTTGGTTCCTGAGTTTCTGAGGTTAGTATTGGAGAGGAGAGCAGATTAAGGCCATGTGGAGGAGAAGTAGCCAAGATGGCAGAGTGCTGAGGAAGAAGCCAGTTTGTTAAGAGTTTGTGCAGGAGGAGATGGGAAACAGAGGTGAATAAGTCTGGTGAGCTAGAAACCTTTGATTCTAGGAAACTCGGATAAGTCAGTAGCTTTGTGAGCACTGAATGTGTGGGTTTTGGAGCCCAGTGTGTGTTTTTGCTTGCCCGCCGGGTGCAAGCTAGAGTTAAAGCTGATGGCTCACCAGTTTTTGGCTCCGGTGTTTCATTGCCATCTGTTCGAATCTAATGCGAACCTGCACGGGTCAGGCGGCTGTGATGGCGGCCTTGACTACTGGCTTTACAGACATACTGGGAGGATTCCTCATGAGAGTGCACCAGCCTACATCATCCAATCAGTCAAGGATGTGGGGAAAAGCTTACTCTTAAAAAGTGCACGTGGGCAGCGCCATCTTTAACAAAGTGAGCATAATATATTTTATCTTCTCAATAGGAAGGGTAGGGGAAATTCGGAGGGGACCCAACACCCACCTCAGTCCCATGGGAGAGAGTTGGAGCCCTTCTCCTAGTGCCAGCCCTGTTCACTCTGCACTCATTATCCCTTTCACAACTTCCTACACACCAGTGAAGGGTGACAAGCCACCACCCAAGCCATGGAGGGCCCACGTGACCCCCCAGGTCCTAGGAAGAGGAAGGGAAGAGGCAGCCCGAGGGCCTGCCCCTGACAATCCCATCCCCCATAATCCTATCACTCATGATCTCATTACTCATTTTTCTTCCTAGAGCTGCAATTCATTTCAAGAAACTGATAATTAAGAGAGTCAGAGAGAGGGATAGATAGGGACAGACTGACAGGAACGGAGAGAGATGAGAAGCATCAATCATTAGTTTTCCGTTGCCGTTGCGACACCATACTTGTTCATTGATTGCTTTCTCACATGTGCCTTGACTGCGGGCCTTTAGCAGATCGAGTAACCCCTTGCTGGAGCCAGCAACCTTGGGTCCAAACTGGCGAGCTTTTGCTCAAGCCAGATGAACCCGTGCTCAAGCTGGCGACTTCGGGGTCTTGAACCTGGGTCCTTCTGCATCCCAGTCCAATGCTCTATCTACTGCGCCACCGCCTGGTCAGGCAAAAGTTCTAATTTTTAATACTATTCCCACCCTGTATTTTCCAAATGCATAAAACTTTTTTTGGTCACTAGGTGGATATCTGAATATCTGAAACTAGTTTCTAATCTATACTTCCTCCAGTCACCCCACCCTTAGTTGTTCCCACCACCTTACTCCAGCGCCTTTCCCTGCTGCTTCACACACAGTATGTCCCAGCCCTACCTTCTGCTCTTCTCTCACCCAAACTGCTTACTTGCCAGCCCTTTGCCCGCAGAGGCTGAAGAAACACTTCCTGGAGCACATTCTTCAGCCCTCTCCTCCCATATTTAATGTCTGGGGCACTGATCTACAAAATTGAAACTGTCTGAGAGAATGCAGTAATTAACACACCAATAAAAGGCAAGAAAGATAAGACAGATAATAATTAGCACTCAGAATAAAGGATGTTTGACTATAGAGGTGTTAATCATCACACAAGACAAGAGGCGGGAACCAACAGAAGAGAACAATTTCTTCAGGGGAGAGTCAGACAGAGTGCCCTGAAGCCAGAGGTGTTGGATCCAAGAAAAGAGATGTAGTGGGTCCGGGGAAAGAGGCCCATACCATGAAATGTCATGAGAGATTTCTCAGATGAACAAAGAGAATCTACAGTAAAAAACAATTTACCATTTAAGAATTTTTAATACTTTCATGAATTTTGCTAGTTTATAATTTACAGGCCCTAGTGTATAGCCACTAGCTGATATGAGGTGTATGAATTTCCCTTCACTTTTGCCCTCTGGTTTTAAGCCAGAAATTTCCAATTTTTATATGCAAGAACTTAATTCAGGCCTGTAAAGCCAGTAGCCATGACCACCATCACAGCCACCTGTCCCATGCAGGTTTGCATTTGATTCGGACAGATGGTAATGAAACAATGGAGACAAGAACTGGTGGGCCATTAGCTTTAATCCTAGCTTGCACCCGGCAGGCAAGGATTACACACAGTGGGAAAACACTTCCCTTTCCATTCAGGGCTCCCAAAGCCACTGACTTATCAGTTTCCTAGAATCAAAGGTTTCTAGTTCACCAGCCTTATTCACCTCTGTTCCCCATCTCTTTCTCTCTGCACAAACTGGCTTCTCCCTCAGCATTCCACCATCTTGGCTGCTTCTCCTCTCTTCCACGTGGCCTTTCTCTGCTCTCCTCTCCAATGCTAATTTCAGGAACTGAGAGAGAGCAAGCTCCCGGTCTGCCCCATTTTATAGTGTAGAAATCAAAACCCTTAATCCAATATACAAACAAGGAAGTCTCTGATAAAAAAAAGCCACTTATCTGAGGCATAAATGGGATTCCTCATAAAAGTGCACCACCCCCTTGCCTGACCAGGCGGTGGCGCAGTGAATAGAGCGTCGAATTGGGATGCGGAAGACCCAGGTTCGAGACCCTGAGGTCGCCAGCTTGAGCACAGGCCAATCTGGCTTGAGCAAAAGCTTGCCGATGTGGACCCAGGGTTGCTGGCTCCAGTGAGGGGTTGCTTGGTCTGCTGAAGGCCTGCAGTCAGGGCACATGTGAGAGAGCAATCAATGAACAACTAAGGTGTTGCAACGGCAATGAAAAACTAATGATTGATGCTTCTCATCTCTCTCTATTCCTGTCTGTCTGTCCCTATCTCTGACTCTCTGTCTCTGTAAAAAAAAAAAAAAGAGTGCACCACCCCCTATCCTGCAACAGTCAAGGTTGTGGGGAAAAGCTTAGTCTTAAAACTAAGCCCCAGGCTATAAGGACGCTGCCTGCTTACAGCCTGTTCGTCACATCCAATGCAAACCATAAGTGAACAAACATATATATCATAGTTACAAACTTATTTGACCAACAAGGCCTTAAAAACAGACACAATTAGACATTAAAGACTTCACATACAGTCACACAAATCGAGAAATTTAAATGAGTGTGCTTTACCTATTCAAATTAAAATTACACCAGAGACTTTCCTGACAAACAAAGAGAACTTACAAAACGGACAATTTACTATTTTACATTTACACTTGACTTTTAGGCACACAGTTCAACAGACAAAGGAAGAGGTTCCTCCATCAGGGGCCTCTCAGGCGCTTGCAGGCCGAGTTCCTGGAACTTAGGCTCAGCACCAGAGATCCCCACTCACACACCAATCACTCAGGGGTTTTAGGCAGAAACATTAAAAACAAAGAATGAGATCTCGACAAGCACAAAGGTGTCTGTAAAGCCAGTAGTCGAGGCCGGGATCACAGCCGCCTGACCCATGCAGGTTCGCATTGGATTCGGACAGATGGCAATGAAACACCGGAGCCAAGAACTGGGGAGCCATCACCTTTAATTCTAGCTTGCACCCGGCGGGCAAGCAAAAACACACACTGGGCTCCAAAACCCACACATTCAGTGCTCACAAAGCTACTGACTTATCCGAGTTTCCTAGCATCAAAGCTTTCCAGCTCACCAGACTTATTCACCTCTGTTTCCCATCTCCTCCTGCACAAACTCTTAACAAACTGGCTTCTTCCTCAGCACTCTGCCATCTCGGCTGCTTCTCCTGGCCTTCACGTGGCCTTACTCTGCTCTCCTCTCTAATACTAATCTCAGGAACCCAGGAACCAAGAGAGAGCAATCTAGCTACTGGTCCGCCCACTTTATAGCATAGATAATCCAAACCTTTAATCCAATTATACATACAAGAAAGTCTCTGATACAAAGCCACCCACCTGAGGCATAATGGGATTCCTCCCTACATCACCACCCTACATCATCCAATCAGTCAAGGGTGTGGGGAAGAGCTTACTCTTAAACTAAGCCTTAGGCTATGACGACCCGGCCTGCCCACAGCTTGTCCCAGAACACACATTAATATCAACGAACTTCTATGTGGGCAGCACCGTCTTTAACAAAGTGAGCATAATATATTTTATCTGCCCAACAGTGTCCTTGGAAGTCTGAGATAGGACTGATTACCTCAGTCCCTACTCATGTCTTCCTAGAGCACCACCGAATGTGGCACCACCAAATGTCCCCACTCAGGTCTCTTCCCAAGAGCACAAACAAATGTGTCCCAGAAAAGCCCAAGACAGGACCCAAAACTCTCCACCGACGTCTCGGTCTTGGTGAACCTATTGCGTGAGCAAGACCACATCCAAGTTCTTAGTCAAGCAATAGTCCCCAAGCAATAGTCCCAAATTGACCAGTCACAAACAGCAAAGCGAAAGACTTGCTTCACCTACCTACCTCTGGACATCAGAATTTTACACTCCTTGATCTCTCTGCTAAAATGTCGAATTTGGGGTTCGGGGGAGTCTGCTGAAGAGTAGTCCGAACCCCACAGGAAAACGGGAGCCCTGAAACATCTCAGGTGGCACCTCTCCTTGAGATCCAAGCAAGGTCAGGCAACCCTCTGGAGAGACCAGCTGATCCGGGTGTCTCTACCTGGTGACACAGAACACCAGATCCCGGACAAGCCCCCAAATGTTGTAAAGTACCATACCTTACTTCCACGGGTTTACGTAGACACACCAAGTCCAAATGAATTTTTGAGTAGTTTTATTAATTAAGCCGGCTGCATGTGATTAACACAGGGTATAGCTGACTCAAATCGTGCAGTGTTGAATATAACTCTGAGGCTGGTTGTAAAGCCAGTGGTCAGGGTCAGGATCACAGCCGCCTGGCCCATGCAGGTTCGCATTAGATTCAGACGGTTGGTAATGAAACAAAGGAGCCAAGTGCTGGTGAGCCATCAGCTTTAATTCCAGCTTGCACCCAGCGGGCAAGCAAAAACACACACTGGGCTCCAAAACCCACTCATTCAGTGCTCACAAAGCTACTGACTTATCCGAGTTTCCTAGAATCAAAAGGTTTCTAGCTCACCAGACTTATTCACCTCTGTTTCCCATCTCCTTCTCTCTGCACAAACTGACTTCTTCCTCAGCATTCCGCCATCTTGGCTGCTTCTCCTGACCTCCATGTGGCCTTAATCTGCTCTCCTCTCTAATACTAACCTCAGGGACCAAGGGAACAAGTTCCCGGTCTGCCTCACGTTATAGGGTAGAATCAAAACCTTTAATCCAATTATACAAACAAGAAGGTCTCTGATACAAAGTCACTTATCTGAGGCATAATGGGAGGATTCCTCATGAGAGTGCACCACCCCACATCATCCAATCAGTCAAGGGTGTGGGAAAAAGCTTACTCTTAAAACTTGCACGTGGGCAGCGCCATCTTTAACAGAGTGAGCATAATATATTTTATCTGCCCAACAATCCACCCCTATGCTCACTTTACTACCCACAATCTACACCACCGGCATCCCTGTACAAGGAAATTAGGTACATTACACAAATTACAACAACATGACAAATAATACAATTTCAACAATTACAAAGGTACGTTTTACCAGTCTCTGAGCACTTTGCCAAAAGCGCAAAATGTCATCGTCCTTCTTTCTTGCTGTTTGAAAGGTTTCCCTGGGCAGGGGAAGGGCCTCCAGCAAAGCCACTTCCAAGCCCCATCAGGATATTTCACATTGTCCAAAATCCGTAAGTCCATTCAACAAAGGAGCCAGTGCTCACTCCTGTCGTAGTCCAGGAAATCAGTCCACGCACATGGGGTGTTAGCCTCCCCGCTCATTCCTGCCATCATGGGAGGTCTCACATTGTCCTAAAAAGAAGCATGTGGCAATGGCAGTCAGCATTTCCATCTCTGCTCTAGGGAGCATGATGACATCCATCCCTATGTCCCAAAATCGCAGACCTACCAGTAGCATAGCTACTCCTTGCTGCTGGGCTCTCACCTTCTGGAGACTGCAGATTGCAACTTCAGCCAGATTCTCCTCATCCTCCAAAGAGGAACTGAAAACATCAGCTCCTGCTGCTGGGCTCAAGCTCTGGGCCACCACTGCCTTCTGCTCAGCAGGCCTTGCAGCTCCAGCCCTGGCCTCAGCCCCAGCCTCCTGCCGCAGCTGGCTCCACAACATCCAGGGCAATCTGCAACTCACGAACCTGTGATTCCTTCTCCAGCAGCTGCTCCATTTCCAAGCAAATCTCACGAACCTGGTCGGCCTCCTTCTCCGGTGCTTGCTTGCTCCAGTTCCAGGATCGGCATTTCTTTCTCGTACATTTGCTCCAGCTCCTTCTGCTGCTCAGTTTGCAGGTTCTGGGCAGCCTCCTCCATTGAGCTCTCGTTTTCCTCACACATGGCTGTAAAAGTCAGCCAGCCTACAGTCCCCCAAAAAACAGCTATGGGAAATCATAACAGCAACCAGTCCTCTACCATGCACCTCAAAGGTGCTGGCTCCATATTGATCTGTATCAAATCCTGCCACAGACTACACCAAATGTAAGGCCAGTGGTCGCGGTCAGGATCACAGCCGCCTGGCCAGTGCAGGTTCGCATTAGATTCGAACAGACGGTAATGAAACAACAGAGCCAAAGACTGGTGAGCCATCAGCTCTAATTCTAGCTTGTACCCGGCAGGCAAATATAAACACACACTGGGCTCCAAAACCCACTCACTCAGTGCTCACAAAGCTACTGACTTATCCGAGTTTCCTAAAATCAAAGGCTTCTAGCTCACCAGCCTTATTCACCTCTGTTTCCCATCTCCTTCTCTCTACACAAACTCTGCACAAACTGGCTTCTTCCTCAGCACTCCGCCATCTTGGCTGCTTCTCCTCTCCTCCATGTGGCCTTACTCTGCTCTCCTCTCTAATGCTAACCTCAGAAACCAAGGGAGCAAGCTCCTGGTCTGCCTCACTTTATAGTGTAGAATCAAAACCTTTAATCCAATTATACAAACAAGGAAGTCTCTGATACAAGGTCACTTATCTGAGGCATAATGGGAGGATTCCTCATGAGAGTGCACCACCCACATCATCCAATCAGTCAAGGGTGTGGGGAAAAGCTTACTCTTAAAACTTGCACGTGGGCAGGACCATCTTTAACAAAGTGAGCATAATATATTTCATCTGCCCAACACTGTCTTTATACATGCCTAGCTGCAAAATAACATTGGGGGTATGTGTTTCCCCAGATTTGGCTTGAGTCCTGGTGGTGGAAGTGATTGGCAGGTTTTAGCATCTTGGAGAGGGCTCAGTGGAGCCAGCAGAACCACCAGGACCACCAGCCTGAACCAAAGAATACCTTCAGCCCAGAGTGAGGGTTATGGCTCCTCAGCCACTGCTGAGTGGGCTTTCTGGGTGGCAGCATCAGCAGAGCCCTAGCAGGTGGAGACAGGCAGTCCTTTTCTTCCTTCCTGGTTCCCAGAGGTGGGCAGGGGCAGCAGAAGTGGCCCTGGGAGCTAGAGGGTGTGGGGATTTCAGGATTAACTGGGTGTGCGTCAGGGTGTGGCCTCTAAGACCCAAGGCCCCTGTGGGCTGGGAGGAGAAACCAGAGGCTAAAGTAGGTCTCCCCACCCATCTTCTGCTCTTGAGTCCAACTCAGTCCTGGCTCTGGGCCAGCAACTGCCAAAATGGTGACTCAGAACTGCTGAGCTGAGAAGAGAAACAGGGTACAGGGTGGGGGGAGAGCCCACCCATCCTCAGCCTTCCCAGCATCCCCATCAGGACCAGGACCCTTGAAGCACATCTCAGACCTCTCTTCTCTTCCTGTCCTTGCACACTCCCCTCCAGTTTTGATTTTCTTTCCTTGGCACTTGTAAGACCAGGGGCCAACGCCGCCATGGCCGTGCAGGTTCCTATTGGATTCGGGCAGACAGTAAAGGAATAATGGCACAAGAAAATGGTGGGCCATTCTGTTTATTAAAGTCTCGTAATAGCAGATGAGCAAACAGGCATGGAAGACCGCTTCCCTCTCACTCAGAGCTCCCAAAGCCTTGACTCGTTCTCAGATGTTAGTCAAGTAAGTTTGCAAATATGACGTATTATGTTTTCTTGCTTACAGTTTGCATTGGATGTGGGGGGACAGTCTGTAAGCAGTCAGGGTCCTTATAGCCTAGGGCTTAGTTTTAAAACTAAGCCTTTCCCACCCTTTTTGATGTGGGGTGGTGCACTTTCATGAGGAATCCTCCCATTTATGCCTCAGATAAGTGACTTTGTATCAGAGACTTCCGACTTCCTTGTTTGTATATTGGATTAAAGGTTTTGATTTCTACACTATAAAGTGAGGCAGACTGGGAGCTTGCTCTCTCTCAGTTCCTGAGATTAGCATTAGAGAGGAGAGCAGAGAAAGCCCACGTGGAGGAGAGGAGAAGCAGCCAAGATGGCAGAGTGCTGAAGGAGAAACCAGTTTGTGCAGAGTTTGTGCACAGGAGAAGGAGATGGGGAACAGACGTGAATAAGGCTGGTGAGGTAGAAATCTTTGATTCTAGGAAACTTGGATAAGTCAGTGGCTTTGGGAGCCCTGAGTGGAAAGGTTTTTTCCCACTGTGTGTATTCCTTGCCCACCGGGTACAAGCTAGGATTAAAGCTAATGGCCCACCAGTTCTTGGCTCCTTTGTTTCATTACCGCCCATCCGAATCAAATGCGAACCTGCGTGGGGCAGGTGGCTGTGATGGTGACCGCGGCTACTGGCTTTACACCTGGACTCTCCCGGACTCATAGGTCCCTCACCACCAGCAGCTGACGTCAGCAGGGCTCCCAAGGTCCTCAGCTCTCTCTCTCTCTCTCTGCTCTCTCTAGCAAAACAGGCTGCAGGGAAACATCCTTTTTCAGCAAATAATCTCCCTCCGAAGCAGTAAGGCAATCTGCAATTTGCAGTCTGCCGCCCTGAGGTCAAGCACCCGCAGCCTTCCATAGACTATACATACAAGGGGCTGCCCCAATGCAAAGGAGCAAACTTAAAAAACATTTGTTTACCCAACATTCCACCCCTTTTGCTTAGTTCACAATCTCTAGAACAGGTATTCATGTGCAAGGAATGAAGTACATTACATAAACAAACAAACTATAGCAATAGCACAAGTTATACATTACAACAATTACAAAGGTGACTGTTAGTCAAATAAGTTTGTAAATATGATATATATGGCCTGACCAGGTGGTGGCACAGCAGATAGAGCGTTGGACTGGGATACAGAGGACCCAGGTTCGAGACCCTGAGGTTGCCAGCTTGATTGCGGGCTCATCTGGTTTGAGCATAGTTCACCAGCTTGGACCCAAGGTTGCTGGCTTGAGCAAGGGGTTACTTGGTCAGTTGTAGCCCCGCGGTCAAGGCACATATGAGAAAGCAATCAATGAACAACTAAGATGTCGCAACATAAAAAACTACTGATGATTGATGTCTTCGTTCCTGTCTGTCTGTCCCTATCTCTCTCTCTCTCTGACTCTTTCTCTGTCTCTGTAAAAGAAATAAAATAAAATAAAATATGATATATATGTTTGCTCACTTATAGTTTGCATTGGGAGTGGGAGACAGGCTGTAAGTTTGCAAGGTCCTTATAGCCTAAGGTTTAGTTTTAAGACTAAGCCTTTCCCACCCTTTTAATACTAAGATCTTTTCAACATCCTTCTAATACTAAGATCTTCTCAAAACTAAGCTTTTCCCCACACCCTTGACTGTTGCATGATGTGGGGTGGTGCACTCTTATGAGGAATTCCATTTCTGCCTCAGATAAGTGGTTTTGTATCAGAAACTTTCTTACTTGTATATTGGCTTAAAGGCTTTAATTTCTACACTATAAGATAAGGCAGACTGGGGGCTCTCTCGCTCAGATCCTGCCATCAGCATTGCAGAGGAGAGGCAGCCAAACTGGCGGATTGCTGATGGAGAAGCCAGTTTGTGTAGAGAGAAGGAGATGGGGAGCAGAGATGAATAAGTCTGGTGAAGTAGAAACCTTTGATTCTAGGAAACTCGATGAGTCAGTGGCTTTGGGAGTCCTGAATGGAAAGGGAAGTGTTTTCCCACTGTGTGTATTTTCTCACCTGCCAGGTGCAAGCTAGGATTAAAGGTAATGGCCCACCAGTTCTTAGCTCTGTTGTTTCATTACTGTCTGTCCAAATCAAATGAGAACCTGCATGGGCCAGGCAGCTGTGATGGTGGCCGTGGCTACTGGCTTTATAGTGCCCCTCATAATGTCTCCCTGAGCACTCTGCCCAACGTGTAAACTGGAGGCCCATCTTTAACCTCCTACTTCATGGTAGGTGGGAAGGCCTGTATAGTCCAGGGCTGTGTCCATGAAAAACTTAAAGTGTCCTTGGTGCTTATCTCCAACTGGACAAGAGCAGCTTTCTGGTGCAGGAGGGCATCCACCAGAGCAGGCCCCTCCCATCAGGGGTCTCTCAATCTGTCCAAAAGTGGCATGTCCATTCAACAAGGGAGCTGGCGCCCCACTTTGGTTGCAGTCCAAGAGTCAGTCCACAATAGACAGCCCAGCTGCCTGTGCAAATTACCAAGGTAAAGGTCCATTACAGGCAACTAGATTCACATAGGGCCTCAGGTCTCCCCCCTCATCCCTGAAGTCATAGCACCTCTGAAGATGCTGCCCCAAGGAGGAACAAGTGGCAACAGTGGCCAACCTTTCCAACTCTGTTCCAGAGAGCATGATACTATCTACCCCTGTGTCCCACAATTGCAGCAATCCTACCAGAGGCTTAGCGGGTACTCTTTGGTGCTGGGTTTTTACCTTCTGGAGTCTGTGGATGGCAGCTTCAGCCTGAGCTTCCTCATCCTCAGAAGAGGAGCTGGAAATGCCTGCTCCTGCCAACTTGGAGCCACTGGTCAGTGTATGGCCAGTAGTTGTGGCCACCATCACAGCCGCGTGGACTGTGTAAGTTTGCATTTGGTTCAGACAGACAGTAATGAAACAACAGAGCCAAGAACTGGTGGGCCACTTCCCTTTATTTTAGACTCACACGGGCCAACAAGTAAAAACAAACACATGGGGCACCAAAACTCACTCACACGTTCTCCTGTTCCACAACCAGGAGAATCTTTCCGGTTTTTTCCCTAGAATCAAAGGCCCACTAGTCTCAGCTACCTCCTTTTCCCCATCTGCATACCTCTATCTTGCTGGCTCCTCTCTCTGTAACCATGTGGTCTTCCCCCAAAATGGCCTCCTAGATCCTCCTTTTAAAACTTTTTTGGGGGGCAATCCCCTCCTCCAGTACACATTAGTATAACCAAACCCCTTTCCAAACATGAAGGTAATCAGCCACCCCACATGGGCAGCGCCATTTTTAATAAAAGTGAGCAAAACCAAATAACACAAATTATATAAACTTATTTGTCCAACAGTCAGCACAGCTCCATCTTCGTCTCCTGCAGCTGCCAGCTCTCAGCCTGAAGCTGAACCTGCAGTTGTTTCTCCAGCAACTGCTGCTGCCAATGTTAAACGTCTGGGGCAAACTGCAACTCACAAACCTGTAGACTGCTCCAGTCCTAGCCGCCGTCGGTGTTCTGCGACTGTCGAACCCGGTCAGCCTCCTTCTCCAGTGCTCGCTCCAATTCAAGCCTTCACTGCCACTTGTTCTGCAGCTCAGCCTGGAGCTTTCAACCTCAGCCAGCTTCTTGCACAGAGCTCTGGTTTCCTCTTGTAGAGTATTAATAAAAACCGCCCAGCCCACAGCCCCTAAAAGGAGGGCCATGGGGAACCATGCACTGAGGAGCAATGACCATTCCTCTATCCCACTCCTCAAGGGAGTCGGCAGCTCCATACCCATCTGATCTGAATATTGCTGGCTGTGCCAGATGTAAGGCTGGTGGCCGTTGCCGCCATGGCCATGCAGGTTCCCATTGAATTCGGGCAAACAGTAAAGAAGTAGTGGAGCCAGAAAATGGTGCGCCATTCTGTTTATTAAAGTCTCACAAGGGTGGATGAGCAAACAGGCAGGGAAGACTGCCTTCCTTTCACTCAGGGCTACCCAAAGCCCTGGCTCATTCTCCAGACTCTCCCTGACTCACAGACCCCCACCAGCCTCAGCAGGGCTCTCCAGCCCCTCATCCCTCTCTCTTTCTCTCTGCACACTCCAGCAAAACAGGCTGGTGGCAAAAACCCCTTCTGCAGCAAACAATAGCTGCTCTAAGCTTTTCCCCACACCCTTGACTGTTGCATGATGTAGCGTGGTGCACTCTTATGAGGAATGCGTCTCTTAAGCAGGAAGGCAATCCACGATTTGCAACCTGCTACCCTGAGTGTCAGCACCCGAGACTATACACACAAGGCACTGCCTCAATATAAGACAGCAAACTTAAAAAACATTTGTTTACCCAACAGCACCCCACTAGGGCAGGAAGTGTAGGCCATGGAATGACTCTAAGGTTGCAATATATTTAGACCAAGACAAGAAGGTGTGTGTGGTTCAGAGGAGTACACCCCAGCACTAGCTTGT
Source organism: Rhynchonycteris naso (assembly GCA_037038555.1). Taxonomy (NCBI): domain Eukaryota; kingdom Metazoa; phylum Chordata; class Mammalia; order Chiroptera; family Emballonuridae; genus Rhynchonycteris; species Rhynchonycteris naso. The sequence continues at coordinate 24,231,359 of CM073003.1, forward strand.
GGGTACAAGACCTGAGGTCCTGAGCCAGAATAGGGAGGCTCCTACCTTCTCCCTCTTAAAGACAGAGCTGTCCAGTTTCACAGAGGCCCAGGAGCTAGAGACAGTGGGAAGAACTGGGGAAAGGTCTAGAAGTGAAGGCATGCCCTACATAGTGCCAGATGCATTTATAGTTTTTTGTTGTTTTTTATTCTTTAGTGACGTGAGAGAGAAAGCTGGAGGGACAGACAGGAACATACAGCCAGGAAGGGAGAGAGATGATAAGGATAAACTCAGAGTGGCAGCACTGAAATGCCAGTGGCTGAGGCCAGGCCGGACCACATTGGGTTTGGGCAGACGGTAGAAAAACTGAGGAACCGAGAGCATTGGGTCATTCTGTTTAATAGAGTATCACAACGGCGGAAGAGAACACAGGCGGGGAAACCGCTAAAATGGCCCCTGTGGGGCAGTGTGTTAGGCTTGTTCACTGGTGTACCAGCTGCAAGCACTTTGCTTGATTAGTGTGTGAGCACGTGGCAGAGGCACGTGTGCAAAGCCTATATAAGGCTATGGATGCTTGTGCTTGAGAGAGATGAGAGATGGATTACAGATGTGCAGATTGTCTGCCCACCACTGTGAGGGGCCATTTTGCTGTTTGTTTGCATGAGAGGCAGTTTCCCCCCTGCCTGTGTGCTTGTCCGCTGTTGTGAGACTTTTTTTTTTTTTTGACAGAGACCGAGAGAGAGGCAGAGATACGGACAGACAGAAAGAAAGGGAGCGAGATGAGAAGCATCAATTTTTCGTTGTGGCACTTTAGTTGTTCATTGATTGCTTTCTCATATGTGCCTTGACCAGGGGGCTCCAGTAGACTGAGTAACCCCTTGCTCAAGCCAGCGACCTTGGGCTCAAGCTGGTGAGCTCTGCTCAGACCAGATGAACCCATGCTCAAACTGGTGACCTTGGGGTTTCGAACCTGGGTCCCCAGCATCTCAGGTTGATGCTCTATCCACTGTGCCACCGCCTGGTCAGGCTGTTGTGAGATTTTATTAAATGAAATGGCCCAACACTTGTCCAGCTCCACATTTTCTCTACTGTCTGCCCGAATCCAACATGGATCTGCCTGGCCTCTGCCGCTGGCATTACAGCCCCTCACAATGGCGGGCAGGCAATCTACCATCCACAATCTGCAATCCCCCTGAGCGCAAGCACCGATAGCCTTACATAGGCCATAAACATGTGGTGCTGCCATGTGCTCACACACCAATCAGGCAAAGTGCTTGTAGCAGGTAAACCAGTGAGCAAGCCTAATACGGCTGCTTCCCCACAAGCACCTTAGTTGTTTGCTTTCTCATATGACTTAGAGGGGGGCTACAGCTGAGTCAGTGACCCCTTGCTCAAATCAACAACCTTGGGCTTCAAACCAGTGACCACGGGGTCATCCCACACTCAAACCAGCAACCCTGTGCTCAAGCTGGCAACCTTGGGGTTTTGAACCTGGGTCCCCAGCATCCCAGGCTGATGCACTATCCATTGTACTACTGCCTGGTCAGGTTGCATTTATCATTTTTATGACTAGGATCATTTACAGCTGAAAACCTGAGTGAGGCCCGGAGAGGTTAAGCTGGAGATTGCTAAAGAAGTGAAAGAGCCAGGGTTTGCTTTCTGGCCTGGCTGGCGACAAAGCTGGTGTGCTGTTGTAATTTCCCTGCATGCATTCATTCATTCATGCCACACTCTGGGCATGGCTTAGCCTGTCATCAGCCCGAACGTGAGACCTGCAGGAAAGCAACAGGCAAACTGGACCAGGGTCCCCTCTCCCCCTTCTCCTACTCAACCGTTCATCTTTCAGGCCCAGTGGACATCTCTTTCCCTTTCCAGGAAGGATGACCTCTCTGTGGTCCTCTGAGCGGCTCCTCCACAGCACACGTCCCAGTTGTCACTCATCAGTCGCATGGTTTTCCTTTTTGGTTTGTTGACGAAGTGTTGTTAAGGAGCTCTCCTCCATCTGACTATGAGCCCATGAGGATTTGAACAGTGCTGTCACTGGGCATCCCCAGCTCCTGGACCTGGGCCTTGAATACAGCTGCTCAATGTATACTTGAAGGAACAGCAGAAAGTGGCGCCAGAGGGCAAAGTGAGTGCTGGGGATGGTGGGTGGACTGAGGCAGAAGGCAGTGCCTGAGCAGAAAGCCAGCGGGTTGGCTGAGTGGGAGCTGCAGTTACCCTGATGGAGGAGCAGGGGACATGGAAAGGGGGTTAGGTGTATGTGCCACTGGCTGAGGGACAGGTGTATGAAGTGACTGCATCCATGACAGTCCTGCATGTGCATTCAGAGCCTGGGAAGGCCAATCAGGGCTGGAGCCCTGGTGGCCTCCATGAGGGAGGTAACTTCCTGGGGCAGGTCTGACCTTCCTCAGTTGGGGGCATCCGCACAATTTGCAATTTCCAGGGACCAGCTCCAGCCAAGGGGAGAGGCTTTTATAAAGTCAGACTTGGCTTTCACCCAACTGGCTGGCCTCTTTGTGCCTGATTTTAAATGCCGGCTTGTCATAGTGTCTGCATGTAAGCGCATGCCTGAGCTTTTCTGAGGGGGTGTTTGCAGTGCTAGGGGCAGTGTGGGGGTGGCATCTTTTAGCAAGCCAATGGCCATTCTCTACCCCTGTGCCAGCTCCATGGTTCTTTTTATATCTCACATTTACAGAAAGCCTAAACCTCTGAGCCTGGGCCTGGCAGGGCAGGCTGTTTGAGGCTGCAAGGAAAGGAGGGGAAGCAGAGAGGAGGGATCAGGGTGGTGTGTGAACCCAATCTGGAGGGAGGCTGGCCAGGTCAGGGGTGGTGACTGGCTTCCTTCCAATAGCCTGGCAGCATCAGATGGTGCTGAGCTATATTTAAAGGCTGCTCTCTCTGTCTCTACCAGGTCCTCCCCAGGATGAATGAGTCAGAGGGATGCCTGGTGTGGCCCCAAAGCCTGGCTCAGTCTGCCCCAAGAGGCCAGGAATAATTCCCTGAGAAGCAGTCCTACAGAAGCTCCATCTCGGTCCCTGTGGACCTGGGCCACATTCCCCCATCTCTGACCCAGATCTGCACCAGCCCAGTGGATGACCTCTGACTCAGGGTTGCCCATGGGCAGCTTAAAGCCAATGATGGCTCCCTGGGCATGCGTGGTGGCCTCTGCAGGATTCTGGTAGTACCCACCTCCTTCTGGAGGCAAATGGTCGTGTTTTCTTGCTATTATAGGATCTTTGTGTGCTGCTGTGGTTGGCACCATGTGCCAGGTAGCCTCCAGGGGTCTGCAAGCACATGTTACCCCTCTGTTTATTGATTAGAAGCCTGAGGTCCGTGGTTGGGACAAGTCTTAGTCCATTCAGGCTGCTGTAACAGACCACAAACTGGGTAGCTTATAAACAACAGATTTATTTTTCACACTTCTGGAGGTGGGAAGTCCAATATTAAGGAGACAACAGGTTTGGTGTCTGGTGAGACCAACTTCTTTCTGTGTCCTCACATGGTGGAGGGGATGAGATAGCTCTCTCTCTCTCTCTCTCTCTCTCTCTCGTGTGTGTGTGTGTGTGTGTGTGTGTGTGTGTTTGTGTGTGTGTGTGTGACAGAGACAGAGAGAGGGACAGACAGGGGTAGACAGACAGGAAGGGAGAGAGATGAGAAGCATCAATTCTTCGTTGTAGTTCCTTAGTTGTTCATTGATTGCTTTCTCATATGTGCCTTGACCGGGGGCTACAGCAGACTGAGTGACCCCTTGCTCAAGCCAGAGACCTTGGGCTCAAGCTGGTGAGCCTTGCTCAAACCAGATAAACCCGCACTCAAGCCAACGACCTTGGGGTTTTGAACCTGGGTCCCCTGCGTCCAGTCCCACATTCTATCCACTGCGCCACCACCTGGTCAGGCTCTCTGTTTTTTTTTTTTTTAAAAGGATTTTATTTATTGATTTTACAGAGAGAGGAGGAGATGGGGAGCAAAAATTATCAACACATAGTTGTTTCACTTTAGTTGTTTATTGATTGCTTGTCGTATGTGCCTTGACTAGGTAAGCCTAAGACCTTGAACTGGCAACCTCAACATTCCAGATCAATACTTTATTCACTGCACTACTATAGGCCTAGCCTGGGTCTCTTTTATAAGGGCATTCAGAGGGCCTCATGATCTAAACTACCAAAGGCTTCATCTCCAAATTGCCACAACATTAGGGGTTGGCTTTCAACATATGAATTCGAGGGGACACAAACATTCAGCCTTTAACAGGATGTATGTGTCTGTACGTGACAGAGTAGGAATTGGAGGACCCTACTATGCAGGTGCCACCTACTTACCCCTGTTCCAAGGCCCACAGATGAGTTGGATCCTTCACCTGGGAACCAGTGGGCAGTGGTGGGGGTGATTACTAGACAAAACAGGACTTTAGAATGACGCCAGAGTGAAAGGTGTGAGGCTAGCTTTGCATTGCCCAGGATAGTCACCACAGCCATGGCTGGCACCTGAGCACTGGAAATATAGTTGGTCCAACCTGATATATGCTTGGAGTGAAAAAAACACATTATGTTTCAAATATTTAGTAAGAAAAAAGAATTTAAATGATTGCAGTAATGTTCATATTGGTTACATATTGAAATGACTATATTTTGGCTATGTTGTGTTAAATATATGCATTATTCAAAGTAATTTTATCTTCCTCAAAAAGCTAAATATAACTTGACCTGTGGTGGTGCAGTGGATATAGCATCAACCTGAAATGCTGAGATCGCTGGTTCAAAACCCTGGGCTTGCTCAGTCAAGGCATATTTGAGAAGCAACTACTACCAGTTGATGCTTCCTGCTTCTCCCTTCACCCTTTCTCTCTCTCTCCTCTCCCTAAAAGCAATAAACAAAATCTTTTTTAGAAAAGCTAAATATAGAGTTATCACAGGACCCAGCAATTCCACCCCTGGTCTAGACTCTAAAAGAATTGAAAACAAGTCCTGGCTGGTTGACTCAGTGGTAGAACATCAGTCTGGTGTGTGGAAGTTCTGGTTTTGATCCCTGGCCAGGGCACACAGAAAAAGCACCCATCTGCTTCTCCACCCTTTCCCTTTTCCTTTCTCTCTATCTCTCTCTTCCCCTCCCACAGCCAAGGCTCCATTGGAGCAAAGTTGGCCCTGGGTACTGAGGTTGGCTCCATGGCCTCCCCCTCAGGTGCTATAATGGCTCTGGTTGCAATGGAGCAACGCCCCAGATGAGCAGAACATCGCCCCCTAGTGGGATTGCTGGGTGGATCCCCATCAGGCACATGTGGGAGTCTGTCTCTCTGCCTCCCCACTTCTCACTTCAGAAAAATACAAAAAATAAAAAATAAAAGAAATGAAAACAAGTATTCGGTACAGGGTGTGGCAAAAGTACAAAAGTAGGTACTGTAAGGTGGTCAGCAATGGGGGAAGTTCACGTGAGGAACCCAGACCTGAGAACTTTGACTTTATTTTATTTATTCATTTCAGAGAGAGAAAGAAAGGAGGGAGGAGCAGGAAGCATCAACTCCCATATGTGCCTTGACCAGACAAGTGCAGGGTTTTGAACCAGCGACCTCAGCATTACAGGTCAATGCTCTATCCACTGCACCACCACAGGTCAGGCCAGACCTGAGAACTTTGGCTAGAGATGCCCACACTCATGCGCATCAAAAGAAACTTCCCAGGAGTCCCTTGGAAAAGAACGACTGTCAGCCAGTGAGATTTCGCTACGTCATATTAGCTTGACCACCCTAGAAAACCCCTTTAAATTTGCCCCACGTGGTCTCTCCGCGAGATTTTCCTGACCTCCATCTCTTGGACCAGTGAATCTTGTCCAAGAAGTGCTATACTCAATAAAGCTTTTGTTTACCCACACTTGGTGGCCACGCCCCTTCCTTCTTCCTTGGCGGGGAAAAATACCTTGCATTTGGTGCCAACAACCCAGGAGGAGTCAGAAGTCCGCAAGGACCACTCCTCTTTCCTTCCCCTCTGAGGAAGAACCAGGACCTCAGACTTTCCACCCACTTCAGCACATGGTACAGTAAGTTACCCACCTCCAGCCTCCCCTCAGTTCTTTCCACCAAGAATCCCTGTCTGAAACCGCAGCTGCGTCAGGGACCTCTTCCATTCCGAATGCATGTGTGCCCATGGAGACGTCCCAAGCACATCCATTTTTCCTATCCATCTGGTGGCCAGAGCTTGAGTTTTGGGACACCAGTACTCATCTCTGACCACTCCAAGAACTGAGAGTGGCCATGGGGGCAAAAGGATCCAAACCTGACTCTAAAACACCCCTGGGGTGCCTTGTCCAGAATCTCTCAAACATTGATCCTTCCCTAAAAAAGAAGAAACTAATCTTCTTCTGCAGCGTAACCTGCCCACAATGCCCACTGGATAACCAGACCAGGTGGCCTCAGGAAGGGAGTTTTGATTTTACCACCCTCACTGATTTACAGAATTATTGCCAAGAGACTGGAAAATGGTTGGAAATTCCTTATATTCAGGGTTTCTGGCATCTGTGTTCTCGTCCTAATCTCTGTGCTGGCTGCTCTACAATGCAGGTCCTCTTGGCCAGAGAAACCTCAGCTAAATCCTCTGCTCCAAATATCTCCTCCTTTGTCGACTACCCTGAGGAACTTTCTTCCCCTCCTGCATGACTCCCTCGACTCCCTTGGTCCCTTCGGACTCCTCCCTTCTCTTCACTAGATCCTGTTTCTCTTCTGCCTGCAAATGCTGGTCTCTCTCCTCCCCTGTTAGCACTCACACCCGATCCCACTCCAGGCCACAAGAGGGAGCCAACCTCCTATGCCCTCTCTGTGAGGTGGCTGGAATAGAAGGAGTTGTTTGGGTTCATGTGCCTTTCTCCCTCTCTGATCTGTCTGCAATCGAAAAGCGTTTGGGCTCCTACTCTTCTAATCCTACCAACTATACCAAGGAATTCCAATATCTCACTCAGGCATATGACCTCACTTGGCATGATCTCTATATTATTATGTCTTCTACCCTTACCCCCCAACGAATGGGACCAAATCCGGATGGCGGTGCAAGCTCATGCAGATAAGGTCCACACCTCAAACACTCAAATGCCGGTGGACTCAAAGGCAGTCCCTGACACTGACCCCAACTGGATTTACCAGACGGAACAAACAGGTAGGAGACGATGAGACCAAATGATTGAATGTCTTACAGCTGGCATGTAGGATGCAGCACAAAGGGTAGTTAACTATGACAAAAGGGAAATTACTCAAGGACCTGAGGAAAATCCGGCTCTCTTCTTAAATCGCCTCACTGACGCAGTGGTCCTTCATACTCATTTAGACCCTACTTCCAGTGCCGGGGCCACTGTATTAGCTACTCACTTTATTTCCCAATCGGCCCTGGACATTCGAAGGAAACTTAAAAAAGCAGAAGAGGGCCCCCAAACCCCTATCCGAGACCTGATGAACACGGCATTTAAGGTTTTTAATGGCTGAGAGGAACAGGCTGAGGCTTTTCGCCAGGCACACATGCAGCAGTAGGTAACACTCCAAACCCCAGGCTCTTGTGGCAGCCCTGAGGCCAGAGCAACAGGGGCAAACCACAGGAGGTGCTCATCCTAAGTCTGGGCCACAAAGAGGATTCCCACCAGGAGCTTGCTTTAAGTGTGGCAAGGAGGGTCACTGGTTCCAGCAGTGCCCCTGACCGAGGCCACCCACTAAGCCCTGCCCTAACTGCAAGCAGCCCGGTCACTGGTGGAGCAATTTCCCCCTTTGGGCAACAGGCTCATCCTCAGCATCTCTACATGGAGGACAAGCCACTCAGATGAGAGGGCAGGCTGGCCAGACAGGCCCATCACTCGAATTTCTAGGCCTCATGAATGACTGATGTGACCTGGACTCGGAGACCCCCTTCACTATCTCCAAGCCAAGGGTGATGCTGCAGCTAGTGGGTAAGTTCATCTCATTTCTTGTGGACATGGGGACTATGTTCTCTGTTTTGCCATCACACTCTGGACCTTTTAGTTCCCTCACAGGTCTCAGTTATAGGAGTGGATGGGACCTCTTCTTTTCCTCTTTGCACACCACCCCTGACATGCAGTTTAGACAGAATCCCCTTTTTGCACTCATTCTTAGTTATGCCATTATGCCCTGTATCCCTTCTGGGTCAAGACATTCTACACAGTCTCGGAGCCACTATCCCACTGACAGCATCTTCCCACTTACTCCTATCGTTCCTGATTGAAGGCTCTCCCACTACCACAGATCACCCTAACCCAATCACACCTCCTATTCCACCAGATATTGTCAACCTTCAGGTCTGGGACACTTCTACCCCTGTGGTAGCAACCCACCACCCACCTGTATACATCCGCTTAAAAAATCCCTCCCAATTCCCATCTAGATCCCAATTCCCTATTTCAGTAAGTCACTGCCAGGACCTTAAACCAATAATTACCCACCTCTTAAACCAAGGCTTATTCATCCCCATGGACTCTCCCTGCAATACCCCCATCCTTCCTGTTTGAAAACCTTCAGGAGCTTATCGTCTCATATAAGACTTACGCCTAATCAGTGAGGCGGTAGTTACCCTTCATCCAGTAATCCCTAATCCCTATACATTACTGTCACACATTCCCTCAGATACCACTCACTTCATGGTCCTAGACCTCAAGGATACCTTTACCAGTCCTCTACACCCTGACTCTTACTTTCTGTTTGCCTTTACTTGGACTGACCCAGACACTAATGTAGCCCAGCAGCTTACGTGGACTGTCTTACCCCAGGAGTTCAGAGTCAGTCCACACCTGTTTGGGCAGGCACTAGCTCGGGATTTAGCTACATGCAATCTTGAGACTAGTACTCTCTTATAATATGTAGATTACCTGCTCCTCTGCAGCCCCTCCCTCAAGAAGACACACTGCCACCCTTTCTTAACTTCCATGCCATGAAGGGATATCGTGTCTCCCCTACTAAGGCTCAACTTCACTCTCAGTCCATAGTCTATCTGAGCATCGCCTTAACCCCCACCACTGGAGGTCTCAACCTAGATCAAACTCAGACCCTCCGCAGTCTCCAACCACCTACCCCACTAATCAGATTCTTTCTTTCCTTGGTCTAATAGGCTTCTTTAGACACTGGATTTCCAATTTTGCTCTCTTAGCCAAGCCCCTTTACAAGGCTGCAAAAGAGACTCCCACGGGACCTCTCACATCCCCCAAAACCATCAAAAGGGCTTTCTCTACCCTTCGAGACGCCCTCATCTCCTCTCCCCCTCTTGCCTTACCTGACTCCAGATGCCCCTTCCACCTTTTCACTGATGAAAAGCACGGTAATGCTGTCAGTGTGTTAACTCAACCTGTGTGGCCTACATACCTTCCCATAGCATACCTCTCTAAACAATTGGACACCACCGTCAAAGGCTGGCAGCCCTGCCTCTGGGCACTGGGCGCAGTAGCTGAACTCACCAAGGAGGCTACTAAATTCAGCCTTTTCCAACCCATCACTTTCTTTTCCTCCCACAGGCTCACTGACCTCCTTTTGCACAAATCTCTTTCTCTGTTAGGTCCTTTCCGCCTACAAGAATTTCACCTCCTATTCATTGAAAACCCTTCAGTCACTCTTTTACCCTCTCCCCAACTCAACCCAGCCACTCTACTGCCAGCTCCAATGACACTTCCGGAACCCACCCACTCTCATACAGAACTAATAGATTTCCTCAACAGACCTCGAGATGGATTATCAAATTCTCCTTTAAAAGATCCAGATCTAATATTCTTTGTAGATGGGAGTTCTGTACAGGAAACCGATGGACGACGACGGGCGGCCTATGCGGTGGTCACCACCTCCTCCACCCTAGAAGCCCAACAGCTGCCAGAGGGCACCACCTCCCAGAAAGCTGAGCTAATTGCCCTCACACGGGTACTCACTCTGACCCAGGGAAAACACGTAACTATATATACTGACTCTTAATATGCTTTCCTTATCACCCACAGCCACTCTGCCCTCTGGAAGGAAAGGGGCTTCCTCACTACCGGGCTCCCCCATAATCAATGCTACCCTCATTTCTAAAGTTTTGCAGGTATTACAGCTTCCCACTGAGGTGGCCGTAGTACATTGTAGGGGCCATCAAACCTCTCAAGACCTGGTGACCTTGGGAAATGCTTGGGCTGACACAACGGCTCGAAATCTCACCCTGGGAGTTTCCCCCACTCCTCTCATGTTTCTCTCCACCTCCTTGAAACCTTCCTACACTCTTGAGGAAGAACAGGCCCTCCTCAGAAAGGGTGGAGACGTGTGCAACCAGGGATGGATATTTCTCGGAGATAGAATTGCCTTACCAAAAGGACAGGCTGAAACCCTCCTTTGTGATATTCACTGTTCCTTACATGCAGGGCCAGAAGCTCTCTATCGGTTCTTGCAACCACTCTTTTTCTTCTCAGGCCTCCAGCAGACTATTGAAAAGGTACATGCAGCATGTACTGTCTGTTCCAAAGCCTCTACACAAGGGGACTCCACCCCCCGTTTCCCTACTCATCAACTGAGGGGGCACATGCCAGGCCAGGATTGGCAAATTGACTTCACTCATATGCCCCCTCACAAAAAACTTCGTTATCTTAACTTTTGTTGATACCTTTTCAGGATGGATAGAAGCCTTTCCCACCTCTCAAGAGACAGCGGACTCTGTTGCCTCCATTCTTGTTGAATGTATCATCCCACTGTTTGAACTGCCGACTACCATCCTGTCAACCACGGCCCAATCTTCACTGCCCAGAGAGTCCAGCAGGTCGCCACCTATCTCAACATCACCTGGAAGCTCCACATACCCTATCACCCTCAATCGTCGGGTAAGGTGGAAAGGGCCCATGGCATCCTGAAGAGTCAGCTAACTAAACTTTCCATCGAGACCAGACTCTCCTGGCCAAACCTCCTCCCCCTGGCACTCACAAGAATCAGGGCAACCCCGTGAAATCCCACTGGACTCAGCCCCTTTGAGCTGGTTTATGGCAGACCATTCCTAATCAATCACAATTTACCTGTCAACCCCCTCCTCTTGCCACGTACCTCCCCTTTCTGTCCTTACTCCGCCATCTTCTCAGGGAACACGTGGACTGGACTCTTCCTCCCATAGGGGGTCCAGATGAAGCACACCCAGCGGTCCCCCTCTAGCCAGAAGCGAGGGTTCTTCTGAGGGATCTCCAGCCTGGCTCCCTACAGCCCAGATAGATGGGACCCCATACGGTAATACTGACTACTCCTACTGCAGCCAAGCTCCTAGGGCAAACACCTTGGTACCATGTCTCTCGCCTCAAACTTGCCCCCATGTGGGACCGCTGGCTGTCGGAACGACTGGGCCCTACCTGTCTCCAGCTCACCAAAAGGTTGGGCCCTGCAGACCCTCCTGTTGCTCCTGTCCCTCCCACCAGGAACCTGCCGCCAGAGTGAGCTGAAGCAGGGAGCAATGCTGTTCAGTAAGACTGGCCTGATGAAAGAAGCTTCAAGCTCTTCAACCATCTGGGAAAAAATTAAGCAAGAATCTCTCCTCCTACAACCCGCTTAACTCCTGATGGCAGCCACCCATTCTTATCCGGGCTGCCCCTATCCTAAATCTTCTAATTATCAGCATATAACTAAGGTGACCAGACGTCCCGCTTTTGGTGGGACAGTCCTGATTTTTAACAATTTGTTCCGCATCCCGCGGCGTTTTATAAAAGTCTCGATTTTGGAAAGAATGCACAAAAAGCTAGGGAATGGCAGGAGAATGGGAAGGGAATATACGGTTTTTGGCGGGGAGACCCCGCCTCGACCTGGAAGTGCCCACACTGCTGCAACAGCTAGCTGCCCCGTGCAGGGCCCTGAAACAAAGAACTTCGGATGGGACATACCTGCTGGGGCGGCGACTGTCAAGTCCCCTAACTACCCATAGGCCCGCGTCCTGGACGCAGGCGTGCGGCTCCAGGCTCCGCAAGGCACAAGGCGCTCGGTCTCCAGCGGCGCTGCCCTGCCAGCTCCCGCCCGCTCGTGCAGCTCCGGCATCGGTTTCGGGACCATGGAACCTGATCCCTCTGTCTCACTCAAAATTTCCCATATAGTAATATTTCCGAAAATGGTCTTTTTAATGAGGTATCATTATTAAAAAATATATTGATAAGGAAAACGTTAAATGTTGGGCATCAGCAAAAATCACAATAGAGAACAAATAGTTAGAAATATTTCATCATTTGGAAACAAACCATGTTCCATACAATAATGCACTAAAAATTGTGTAATACACGCCGTCTTTACCAGGAACTAATGCTGCGACTGAACGCGTTTTTTCTATGGTAAGTAAAGTGTGGACGTCAGAAAAATCACAATTAAGTGTTGAGACTTTGAAAGCCATTTTATGTGTGAAATATAATTTAACAAATTCTTGTGAAAAATTTCATGACCTTTTAAACAACGACAGCAATCTACTAAAAAAAATTCACTCAAATGAGAAATATGCCAAATAATAAAATAATACTATACATAATTTTTAATGTATTATATTTGTAAATTGTACTTATGTTGAAATTAAAAAATATATATTACAATACTATTTTTGCATTCTATGACAATATTTTTTGCTCCATATAGACCAAATTTTTAATCAAGAACCTCCCCCCCATCCCCCCCACCCCACCCTGTCAATGGTGTCCCACTTTACCAATTTTAAAATCTGGTCACCTTATGTATAACTCATTTTGCTTCTCTTTTTTGAATTCTTACAGAACCACATCCACGAAGTTTCTCAACTCACAGCCAGGCAGATGTTCCTCCTGACACCCCTCAAAGCCACCACCTGCCAATCTCCCCCTCCCTACGATACCCCTAATCAGCAGGAAGTAGTCAGACGAATAAGCGGTGCCCCTAATTAATACAAAAGATTGGAATGTAAGGTGGTCAGCAATGGGGGAAGGTCACGTGAGGAACCCAGACCCAAGAACTTTGGCTAGAACCACCCACACTCATGTGCACCAAAAGAAACTTCCCAGGAGTCCCTTGGAGAAGAGAGACTGTCTGTCAGTCAGTGAGATTTCATTACATCATATTAGCTTGACCACCCTAGAAAACCCCTTTAAATTTGCCCCACGTGGTCTCTCCGCGAGATTTTCCTGACCTCCATCTCCAGGGCCAGTGAATCTTGTCCGAGAAGTGCTGTTCTCAATAAAGCTTTTGCTTATCCACACTTGGTGGCTACACCCCTTCCTTCTTCCTCGGTGGGGAAAAATACCTTACAGGCACATATACAGCTGTAAGTACATGAAACAGAGTTTAATTTTCTTCTTTAAGATTTTATTATTTATTGATTTTAGTGAGAGGAGAGAAAGAGAAAGGAAGATAGTGGTTGTACAACATTGTGAAGGTACTAAATGCTGTGCAACTATATTATACAACTTAATAAGTTAATTCTATGTAAATTTCTTTTTTTATAAATTAATTTAAATTTATTGTGTTAACATGGATTCAAGTGTCCCACTCAATATAACACCCTCACCTCCCAACCATGTGCCCCCCATTATACTTCTTTTGCCCCCCTCTCCCTAACTCTCTCCCCCACTTCCCTCTTTTTCTGTCATCTGTATCTATGTATTATATATACATAATTTTTCTAATCCCTTCACATTCTCTGACCCCGTCCCCTCATCCCCCTTTCCTCTGACAGCTGTCCTTCTGTTCCCCATGACCCTGCCTCTGCCTCTATCCCGTTCCTCAATTCACTTTGTTCATTAGATTCCACATATATGTGAGATCATAGGATATATTTTTTTTCTCTGCCTGGCTTATTTCACTTAGCATAATAATCTCCAGGTCCATCCATGCCATCGCAAAAGGTAAGATTTCCTTCTTTTTCACAGCCACATAGTATTCCATTATGTGTATGTACCATATTTTTAATCCACTCGTCCACTGACGGACACTTGGACTTCTCCAGATCTTGGCTATTGTGAGCAATGCTGCAATAAACAAGGGAATACATTTCTTCTTTTGAATCAGTGTATTGTGTGTTAAGATTTTTTTTCTTTTTGTATTTTTCCGAAGTGAGAAGCAGGGGGCAGAAGTTTTTGGGGTGGGCAAATGGACAGACTCCCGCATGCGCCTGACTGGGATCCACCCAGCATGCCCACCAGGGGGCGATGCTCAGCCCCTTTGGGGCATTGCTTCGCTGCAATCTGAGCCTATGCCTGAGGCATAGGCATGGAGTCATCCTCACTGCCCTGGCCAGCTTTGCTCCAATGGAGCCTTAGCTGCGGGGAGGGGAAGAGAGAGAGAGAAAGGAGAAGAGGTAGGGTGGAGAAGCAGATGGGCGCTTCTCCTGTGTGCCCTGGCCAGGGATCAAACCCGGAACTTCCACACACTGGGCTGACGCTCTACTGCTGAGCCAATTGGCCAGGGCCTTTTTTAAGATTTTAAAAATTTATTCATTTAAAAAGGAGAGAGAGAGAGAGAGAGAGAGAGAGAGGAGTAGGGGGAGGAGCAGGAAGCATCAACTCCTGTTGCTCCAGGCAAGTCCAGGCTTTCAACCAGCAACCTCAGGGTTCCAAGTCAGCACTTTATCCACTGCGCCACCACAGGTCAGGCCCTCTTTTGAATTAGTGTTCTGATATTTTTAGAATACATTCCTAAAAGTGGGGTAACTGAATCAAAAGGCAGTTCCATTTTTAATTTTTTGAGGAAACACTGTACTGTTTTCCACAGTGGCTGCACCAGTCTGCATTCCCACCAGCAGTGCAGGAGGGTTCCCTTTTCTCCACACCCTTGTCAGCACTTTGTGTTGTTGTTTTTTGATGAGCACCATTCTGACAGGTGTGAGGAGGTATCTCGTTGTGGTTTTCATTTCCATTTCTCTGATGATTAGTGAACTTGAACATTTTTTATATGTCTATTGGCCATCTGTATGTCCTCTTTGGAGATGGGTCTGTTCAGTTCTTTTGCCCTTTTTTTTTTTTTTTTTTTTTTTTAACAGGGACAGAGAGAGAGAGAGTCAGAGAGAGGGATAGATAGGGACAGACAGACAGGAATGGAGAGAGGTGAGAAGCATCAATCATCAGTTTTTCATTGTCGTTGTGACACCTCAGTTGTTCATTGATTGCTTTCTCACATGTGCCTTGACCGCGGGCCTTCAGCAGACCGAGCAACCCCTTGCTGGAGCCAGTGACCCTGGGTCTAAGCTGGCGAGCTTTTGCTCAAGCCAGATGGGCCCCGCACTCAAGCTGGCGACCTCGGGTCTCGAACCTGGGTCTTCTACATCCCAGTCCGACACTCTATCCACTGGGCCACCGCCTGGTCAGGCCCTTTTGCCCATTTTTAAATTGGATTGTTTACCTTCCTGATGTTGAGTTTTAGAAGTTCTTCATACATTTTTGTTATTAACCCCTTATCAGATGTGTTGGCAAATATGTTCTCCCACTGTGTGGGTTGTGTTTTTATTTTGTTCATGGTGTCTTTTGCTGTGCAAGAGCTTTTTAGTTTGATATAGTCCCATTTGTTCATCCTGTCCTTTATTTTACTTGCCTGTGGAGATAAATTGGCAAAAACATTGCTACAAGAGGTATTGGAGAGTTTACTGCCTATGTTTTCTTCCAAGATGTTTATGGTTTTGTGACTTACACATTTAAATCTTTTATCCATTTTGAATTTATTTTTGTGAATGGTGTAAGTTGGTGGTCTAGTTTAACTTTTTTGCATGTACCTGTCCAATTTTCCTGATACCATTTATTTATTATTATTATTTTTTACTTTTTTTTTAATTTTTATTTTATTCATTTTAGAGAGGAGACACAGAGTGAGAGAGAGAGAGAGAAAAAGAGAGAGAGAAAGGGGGGAGGAGCTGGAAGCTCAACTCCCATATGTGCCTTGACCAGACCAGTGCAGGGTTTTGAACTGGCGACCTCACTGTTCCCAGGTCGACGCTTTATCCACTGCGCCAGCACAGGTCAGGCTATTTATTATTTTTAAAAAATATATTTATTTATTTTAGAGAGGAGAGAGAGAGAGAGAGAATGGCAGGGAAGGAGCGGGAAGCAGCAACTCCCATATGTGACTTGACCAGGCAAGCCCAGGGTTTTGAACTGGCGACCTCAGCATTCCAGGTTGACGCTTTACCACTGTACCACCACAGGTCAGGCCTGACACCATTTTTTAAAAAATTATTTTTATTTATTTATTTTAGAGAAGAGAGACAGAGAGAGAGAGAGAGAAGGGGGAAGGAGCAGGAAGCATCAACTTCCACATGTGCCTCGACCGGGCAAGCCCAGGGTTTTGAACCAGCAACCTCACTGTTCCGGGTCAAGGCTTGACCCACTGTGCCACCACAGGAGACCTGATACTATTTTTTAAAGAGACTGTCTTTACTCCATTGTATGCTCTTACCTCCTTTGTCAAATATCAATTGACCATAAAGGCATGGGCTTATTTCTGGGTTCTCTGTTCTGTTTCATTGATCTGTATGCCTATTGTTATGCTAGTTGTACCAATACGTTTTGATTACAATGGCCTTGTAGTATAACTGATACCAGGAAGTGTGATACCTCCCACATTATTCTTCATTTTCAAGATTGCTGAGGTTATTCGTGGGTTTTTTTTGGTTCCATATAAGTTTTTGGAATATTTGTTCTATATCTTTGAAGTATGCCATTGGTATTTTAATAGGAATTTCATTAAATTTATAGATTGCTTTGGGTAATATAGACATATTTTTTTGTATTTTTCTGAAGTGAGAAGCAGGGGGTAGGGGCAGACATACAGGATCCCACATGCACCCGACCGGAATCTACCCAGCTAGTGCCTGAGGCGGACGCCATGGAGCCATCCTTAGCGCCCAGGACATCTTTGCTCCCATGGAGCCTTGGCTGTGGGAGGGGAAGAAAGAGATAGAGAAGAAGGAGAGAGGGAAGGGTGGAGAAGCAGATGGGCGCCTCTTCTGTGTGCCCTGGCAGGAAATCAAACCCGGGACTTCCACACGCCAGGCCGACATTATACCACTGAGCCAACTGGCCAGGGCCAATATAGACATTTTAATGATGTTTATTCTTTCTATCCATGAACATGGTATATGTTTTCATTTGTTTGTATCTTTCTTGATTTCTTTTTTCTTTTGTCTTTTTTTTTTGTGGCAGAGACAGGGAGAGTCAGAGAGAGGGACAGATAGGGACAGACAGACAGGAAGGGAGAGAGATGAGAAACATCAAGTTTTTGTTGTGGTTCCTTAGTTGTTCATTGATTGATTTCTCATATGTGCCTTGACTGGGGGGCTACAGCAGACCAAGTGGCCCCTTGCTCGAGCCGGCAACCTTGAGTCCAAGCTGGTGAGCCTTGCTCGAACCAAATGAGCCCGTGCTCAAGCTGGCGACCTCAGGGTCTCAAACCTGGGTCCTCACATCCCAGTCTGACGCTCTACCCACTGTGCCACCTCCTGGTCAGGCTTGATTTTTTTTTCAATGTCTTATAATTTTCTGAGTACAAGTCTTTTATCTCTTTGGTTAAGTTTATTCCTAGGCACTTTATTATTATTATTATTATTTTTAAATTTAATTTTATTTTTTTTACAGGGAGAGAGAGAGAGATAGGGAAAGACAGACAGGAACAGAGAGAGATGAGAAGCATCAATCATTAGTTTTTCTTTGCCGTTGCAACACCTTAGTTGTTCATTGACTGCTTTCTCACATGTGCCTTGACCGCGGGCCTTCAGCAAACCGAGCAACCCCTTGCTGGAGCCAGCGACCTTGGGTCCAAGCTGACGAGATTTTGCTCAAGCCAGATGGGTCCACACTCAAGCTGGCGACCTCGACCTCGCGGTCTCGAACCTGGGTCTTCTGCATCCCAGTCCGACGTTCTATCCACTGTGCCACCGCCTGGTCAGGCACTTTATTATTTTTTTTTGTTGCAATAGTGAAGGGGATTGTTTTCTTAATTTCTCTTACTGACAATTTATTGTTGGTGCATAAAAATGCCACTGACTTCTGAATATTAATTTTATATCCTGCCACCTTGCCAAATTCATTTATCACGTCTAGTAATTTTTTGACTGAAATTTAGGGTTTTCTATATACAGTATCATGTCATCAGCAAATAATAATAGTTTTACTTCTTCTTTTCCAATTTGGATGCCTTTTATTTCTTCTCTTGTCTGATTGCTGTAGCTAGGACTTCCAGAACTATGTTGAATAAGAGTGGTAAAAGGGGGCACCCCTGCCTGGTTCCTGATCTAAAGGAGATTGCTATTACCATATTTCCCCATGTATAAAACTCTCCAATGTATAAGATGCACCTTAATTTTGGGACCTGAAATTTGAAAGAAAGACAACAAGTACAAAACAGTGGGAAACACAAGTAAAAGAATCTACAACTACTATATAAAATGCACCCAGATTTTAAACCCCAAAATTTTTGAAAAAGTTATGTCTTATACATGGGGAAATATGGTAATTTTTGCCCATTGAGTATGATTTTGACTGTTGGTTTGTCATAGATGGCCTTTATTATGTTGAAGTTTATTGCCTGTATTTCCACTTTGCTGAGAGTTTTGATCATAAATGAGTGCTGGATTTTATCAAATGCTTTTTCTGCATCTATTGATATAATCATATGATTTTTTTAAACTAAGTTTTCTTTTTTTTTTTTACTTTTTAAAAAAATTTATTCATTTTAGAGAGGAGAGAGAGTAAGAGAGAGAGAGAGAGAGAGAGAGAGAGAAAGAGAAAGAGAGAGAGAGAGAAAGGGGGGAGGAGCAGGAAGCAACTCCCATATATGCCTTGACCAGACAAGTGCAGGGTTTTGAACCGGTGACCTCAGCATTCCAGGTCGACGCTTTGTCCATTGTACCACCACAGTTCAGGTTATCATGTGATTTTTATCCTTCCTTTTGTTTACACTTGATCTTAGCCAAAAGGCCGAGAAGTGATAATCCTTCCTTTTGTTTATGTGATGAATCATATTTATTGATTTACCTTCCTGGAATAAATCCCACTTGCTCGTGGTGTATGATCTTTTTGATGTATTGCTGGATTCAGTTTGCTAATTTTTTTGTGTGTGTGTGTGACAGAGACAGAGAGAGTCAGAGAGACGGACAGATAGGGGCAGACAGACAGGAAGGGAGAGAGATGAATTTCTCATATGTGCCTTGACCCGGGGGGCTACAGCAGACCAAATGACCCTTTGCTCGAGCCAGCAACCTTGGGCTCAAGCTGGTGAGCCTTGCTCAAACCAGATGAGCCCATGCTCAAGCTGGCGACCTCAGGGTCTCGAACCTGGGTCCTCCGTATCCCAGTCCGACAGTCTATCCACTGTGCCACTGCCTGGTCAGGCTGTTTGCTAATATTTTGTTGAGAATTTTAACATCTATGTTCATCAGGGATATTGGCTATAGTTTTCTTTCTTTGTAGTGTCTTTACCTGGTTTTGGAATGAGGACAACACTTGGAAGTCTTCCCTCCTCTTGAATATTTTGAAATAGCTTGAGAAGGATAGGTGTTATTTCTTCTTTGAATATTTGGTAAAATTCACCTGTGAAGCCATCTGGTCCAGGACTTTTGTTTCCTGGGAGTTTTTTTATTGCTACTTCAATTTCATTTGTTGTAATTGGTTTGTTTAGGTTTTCTGATTTTTCCCAATTGAGTTTTGGGAGATTGTATGTTTCTAAGAATTTATCCATTTCACTTAGGTTGTCCCATTTTTTGGCATATAGATCTTTATAGTGTTTTCTTACAATCCTTTGTATTTTTGTGGTGTCAGTTGTTACTTCTCCACTTTCTAATTTTATTGATTTGAGGCCTTTTTTTTTTCTTGATGAGTCTGGTTAAAGGTTTATCAATCTTGTTTACCTTTTCAAAGAACCAGCTCTTGGTTTTATTGATCTTTATTTATTGTTGTTTTTTTTTTACCTCTATGTCATTTATTTCCACTCTGATCTTTATTATCTCCTTCCTTCTACTTCCTCTGGGTTTTATTTGTTGTTCTTTTTCTAGTTCTTTTAGGTGCAGGTTTAAGTTTTTTATTTGAGCTTTTTCTTGCTTCTTAAGGTATGCCTGTAATGCTATGAACTTCTCTCTCAGGACTGCTTTAGCTGTGTCCCATAGATTTTTAGTTGTTTTATGTTCATTTTCATTTGTTTCAAGAATATTTTTTATTTCTTCCTTAATCTCATTGTTAACCCATTCATTATTTAATAGCATGCTATTTAGCCTCCAAGTGTTTGAATGTTTTTCAGTTTTCCTATTTTAGTTGATTTTTAGTTTCATGCTCATTTGATCAGAGAAGATGCTTGATCTGATTTCAATCTTCTTAAATTTATTGAGACTTGTTTTTTGTCTTTATATGTGGTCTATCCTAGAGAATGTACCATGAACACTTGAATGTATATTCTGCTGCTTTGGGGTTAAAGGTTCTGAAGATATCAATTAAATCCAGTTGATCTAGTATGTCATTTAAGGCTGCAGTTTCTTTTTTTTCTTCACAGAGACAGAGAGAGAGAGTCAGAGAGAGGGATAGATAGGGACAGACAGACAGGAACGGAGAGAGATGAGAAGCATCAATCATCAGTTTCTTTTTGCCATTACGACACCATAGTTGTTCATTGATTGCTTTCTCACATGTGCCTTGACCGCGGGCCTTCAGCAGACCGAGCCACCCCTTGCTGGAGCCAGAGACCTTAGGTCCAAGCTGGTGAGCTTTCGCTCAAACCAGATGAGCCCGCGCTCAAGCTGGCGAGCTCGGGGTCTCGAACCTGGGGCTTCTGCATCCCAGTCCGACGCTCTATCCACTGCACCACCGCCTGGTCAGGTGGGGCCACTTTCCTTTGTTAATTTTCTATCTGGAGGATCTATTCATTGATGTTAGTGGGGTATAAAAATCCCCTACTATTATAGTATTGCTGTTGATCTTGCCCTTTATGTCCATCAAAATCTGCTTTATTTATTTAGGTGTACCTATATTAGGCACATAAATTTTTACAATGGTTATATCCTCCTGTTGGATTGCTCCCTTTATCATTATGTAGTGACCTTCTTTATCCCTTTGTTTTAAAGGCTATTTTTTCAGATATAAGTATTGCTACCCCGGCTTTTTTTTTTTTTCGTTTCCATTTGCATGAAATACTTCTTTCCATCCCTTCACTTTCAGTGTATGTGTATTTTGTTCTGCAGTGGGTCTCTTGGAGACAGCATATGTATGGGTCCTGTTTTCTTATCCATGCAGCTACCCTATGTCTTTGTGAGAGTGTGTGTGTGTGTGTGTGTGACAGAGACAGTGAGAAAGACAGAGAGAGGGATGGGTAGGGACAGACAGACAGGAAAGAAGAGAGATGAGAAGCATCAATTCTTTGTTGTAGTTCCTTAGTTGTTCATTGGTTGCTTTCTCATATGTGCCTTGATGGGAGGCACTACAAAACAGCAAGTGACCCCTTTGTCATGCCAGTGACCTTGGGCTCAAGCCAGTGACCTTGGGCTTTAAGCCAGGGACATTAGGGCTCAAGCCAGTGACCATGGGGTCATCCCACACTCAAGCCAGTGACCCCGCGCTTAAGCCGGATGAGCCTTCACTCATGCTAGCAACCTCAGGGTTTCAAACCTGGGTCCTTTGCATCCCAGTTTGATGTTCTATCCAGTGCACCACTACCTGGTCAGGCTATCCTTTGTCTTTTGACTGGAGCATTTAATCCATTTATATTTAAAGTTATTATTGATATGTACTTATTTCTTGCCATTTTATTCTTTTTTTTAATTTTTATTTTATTTTTCTTTACAGGGACAGAGAGAGTCAGAGAGAGGGACAGATAGGGACAGACAGACAGGAACGGAGAGAGGTGAGAAGCATCAATCATTAGTTTTTCATTGCCATTACGACACCATAGTTGTTCATTGATTGCTATCTCACATGTGCCTTGACCGGGGGCCTTCAGCAGACCAAGCAACCCCTTGCTGGAGCCAGCGACCTTGGTTCCAAGCTGACAAGCTTTTGCTCAAGTCAGATGGGCCCGCGCTCAAGCTGGCGAGCTCCAGGTCTTGAACCTGGGTCTTCCGCATCCCAGTCAGATGCTCTATCTACTGCACCACCCCCTGGTAAGGCACCATTTTATTCTTTAAATCTACAATCCTCCTCTCCTTCAGTTTTTTTTTTTTTTTTTTTTTTTTTTTGTCTTAGAAGCTTTTTATTTCTCCTTCAATTTTGATGGCCTTGTTGGATAAAGTAGTATTGGTTGTAGGTTCTTGTTTTGCATCACTTTAAATATTTCTTGCCAATCCCTTCTGGCCTCAAGTGTTTCTATTGAGAAGTCAGATGTTATCCTTATGGGGCTCCTCTGTAGGTAATTAACTACTTTTCTCTTGCAGCTTTTCGTATTCTTTCTTTGTCTCCTAACTTTGGCATTTTAATTATGATGTGTATTAGTGTAGGCCTCCTTGGGTTCCTTTTTAATGGGACTCTGTGCTTCTTGAACTTGTGTGACTTTTCCTTCGTCAATTTAGAGAAAATTTCAGCTATGATATCTTCAAATAGGTTCTCTGCTCTTTATTTGTTCTCTTCTCCTTCAGGAACCCCTATGATGCGAATGTTGCTTCTTTTTATGTTGTCACAGAGATCCTCAGTCTGTCTTTTCATTTGGTTGCTCTGCTTTTCTGCTTTTATTTATCTTGTCCTCTAAATCGCTGATTTGATCCTCTGCTTCATCCAGCCTGCTGTTGATTCCTTCTAGTGCATTCTTTATTTCTTTTATTTTATTTGTCATTTCTGATTCCTTTTTTTTTTTTTTTTTTTTTTACAGAGACAGAGAGAGAGTCAGAGAGAGGGATAGATAGGGACAGACAGATAGGAAAGAAGAGAGATGAGAAGCATCAATTATCAGTTTTTTGTTGCGACACCTTAGTTGTTTATTGATTGCTTTCTCATAAGTGCCTTGACTGTGGGCCATCAATAGACCAAGTAACCCCTTGCTCGAGCCAGCAACCTTGGGCTCAAGCTGGTGAGCTTTTTGCTTAAACCAGATGAGCCCGTGCTCAAGCTGGCTACCTTAGGGTCTCAAACCTGGGTCCTCCACAACCCAGTCCGATGCTCTATCCACTGTACCACCACCTCGTCAGGCTGACTGGTTCTTTTTTATGGTTTCAATGTCCTTTTTGATGCTTGCTATCTCTTTATTTACTTATTATGATCATCCATTTTTGCTCTAGGATTCTTTTTTATAAAGCATTTTAATTTTATTTTTTTATTTATTTTGTTACACAGAGAGTCAAAGAGAGGGACAGACAGAAAGGGAGAGAGATGAGAAGCATCAATTCTTTGTTGCAGCACCTTAGTAGTTTGTTGATTGCTTTCTCATATGTGCCTTTACTGGGGTGCTACAGTAAACTCAGTGAACCTTTGCTCGAGCCAGCGACCTTGGGCTCAAGCTGGTGAGCCTTGCTCAAACCAGATGAGCCTGTGCTCAAACTGGTGACCTTGGGGTCTCTAACCTGGGTCTTCCATATCCCAGTCCGATGCTCTATCCACTGCGCCATCACCAGGTCAGGCTGCTGTAAGATTCTTGTGCATCCTAAAAATCATTATTTTAAACTCTGCATCTGGTAATTTGGTTACTTCCATTTCATTTAGTTCTTTTTCTAGAGATTTCTCTTGTTGATTCATTTGGGTTGTTTTTCTTTGTCTGCCATTTTGTCTGTGTATTAGGTAGTGCTGTCTGACTTTGAAATTTGTTATGGTGTCTTTATGAGAAAGATGGGCTTGGTGGTACTGATCTCCAGGCCACCTGTTTTCCATGCTCTAGAAATGCTTCTAGAGAGTATTTTCCTCCTGTTGTATGTGAGTATTGAATGCAGTTGGTTTTGTGTTGGTCCTAGGTCTTTTTGGATTGGCATCAATTATTGTTTGTAACCTGCCATGGGCTACCTGTCTGGAGCTACTACTATGTTCTCTGTTTGTGTCTGTGTTTCCTGTGCCTGGGTACTGTGGGAGGGGCCAACCCATGTATAAAGATCAGCTTCCTCCTGCTTAGAGATGATAGCAGCTTTATAAAACCCCAAGCTCTATAAGATTTGCCTCCACTTTTCAGCTGCTCCACCTCCTCTTGCAGTTGCCTGGTCATCCCTCAGAGTCTTCAGTATTGTTGTGGCTTGTTCTGTGATCCTTGGTTATAGACTCCTCTTCGTTTAGTCCCAAGTTGGCTTTTCAAGATGATTGTTCTTAAATTAATTTGTAATCCAGTTTGGTCCTAGGAGGTGGCAGTTGGAATGTCTGCCTACTCTGTTGCCTTCTTGGAATCCTATGTGAATTTCATCACTATTAAAAACAAACAAACGAGCCTGGCCTGTGGTGGCATAGTGGATGAAGTATTGACCTGGAATGCAGAAGTCATCAGTTTGAAACTCTGGGCTTGCCTGGTCAAAGCACAGATGAGAAGAAACTATGAGTTAATGCTTAATGCTCTGCAACCTCCTATCTTTTCTCTCTCAAATCAATAAATAAAATCTTAAGAAAAAAAATTTACGTGTTCTTTTTTTACTTTCTTCATTGTGGTGACCAGAATATTTAAACATGACTCAACTCACTTTAAATTGCTGTTGGGCCTGACCAAGCGGTGGCGCAGTGTATAGAGCATCGAACTGGGATGTGGAGGACCCAGGTTTGAAACCTTGAGGTCTCCGGCTTGAGCGCGAGCTCATCTGGTTTAAGCAAGGCTCACCAGCCTGAGTCCAAGGTTGCTGGCTTGAGCAAAGGAGCACTTGGTCTGCTATAGCCCCTGGCCAAGGCACATATGAGAAAGCAATCAATGAACAACTAAGGTGCTGCAGCAAAGAATTGATGCTTCTCATCTCTCTCCCTTCCTGTATGTCTGTCTGTCTGTCTCCCTGACTCTGTCTCTGTCACCAAAAAAAAAAAAAAAAAAAAAAAAAAATTGCTGCTGATGTGCTGGGCTCGACCACTGTGCCTCCAGGTGAATCAGATCACACTGTAGTTCTCTGCCCACGAGGTGTAAACCCTCAGGACCACTGATGACCCAGAGCAGGGAAAAGGGTTTTCCTGGGGGTGAGATGGGGAGAGCTCTGACTGTCCACGCTTGTCTTCCACAGGACTTTTGATTCATTCTTTCAGTCATGAAGCAATATGACCTTATTCTCCCTGATTGGAGAGAGGGATGTAGTATGGAGATTTGTGCAATAACTTCTGACCACCTGAAATGGAGTTCAAAGACCTGGAAACTGTTGTTTCCAGTTGGTGGTTTAGTGGTTTGAACTCCCAGCAGTCCTGATGGGCAGGGAAGTGGTCCTGATCTCCCTCATCTTCTCTTCCTAGCAGCCCCTCCTCCCACAGTGCTCCCACAGTGCCTCTGTTGGCGTGCCCTCTCCTTGGAGCCATTCCTAAGAAAAGGTGGAGGCAGAAATTTAGAGGCTCACAGGGTGTCTAGCAGAATGCTGGTCTTTCTGAGTTATCTTCTTTGTTCAGAGTAGTAGTTAGAAAGTTCTTTCGACAGAGAGTCTAGACATTTACATCCTGATGTCCCAGCTGATCCTGTCCCTGGCACAGCAAGTATGGGGTGCTTTCACACCTCCCACTGCCTCTTCTCTTGGCTCCCCACCACCTTCCCTCACCAGTTAGTTAGTGACCATGTCTTTGGCTACTCCTCATCTGACCTCTAGGTGGCGATGCCTGTCTCATGCATCTTGAAGGTCCTGCCTGTGCAACCTTGACTTAACCAGCTGTACTTCTAGACAGGAGCTGTAGACACGACCCAGAATGAAGCCCTGGCCTTGGTTTTGGGGGCCCGAGTCAAATTTAGTTGTCCAGTTGATTATTATATGGTTTTTTAAAAAATATTGATTTGGGAGAGAGAGAAAACATTGATCTGTTCCTGTATTGCCCTGATTTTTTTGGGGGGGGCGTGGAACCTGCAACCTTTGTGTATTGGGATGATGATTTAATTAATTTAGCCAACTTGCCAGGCCTTATAATACGATCTTTGGTAGGCCAGGATAATCTGGGGCTCAGGAACTGCTTTTTGGAGTTTCTGGAGACCTTTAAAAACTGTTTCCAAATTCTTGGAGAAATGACTCAGTGCCTTCCTAACCCTCTCTGGAAGTAAGTGCTATCCACAGGGGCTGTGTGTTGTCCTTCTGGATCATTTCATACAGACTGCAGATGGCCAGGCCTTTCTCATTTTTAAGAGCTGGAGCAGTGCCTGACCAGGCGGTGGCACAGTGGATAGAGTGTCGGACTGGGATGTGGAAGACCCAGGTTCGAGACCCTGAGCTCGCCAGCTCGAGCGCGGACCCATCTGGCTTGAGCAAAAGCTCGCCAGCTTGGACCCAAGGTCGCTGGCTCCAGCAAGGGGTTACTCGTTCAGCTGAAGGCCCGTGGTCAAGGCACATGTGAGAAAGTAATCAATAAACAACTAAGGTGTTGCGACGGCAATGAAAAACTAATGATTGATGCTTCTCACCTCTCTCTGTTCCTGTCTGTCGGTCCCTATCTATCCCTCTCTCTGACTCTCTCTCTGTCCCTGTAAAAAAAAAAAAAAAAAAAGAGCTGGAGCAGTGTGGGCAAGGGGGAAGGTAGTGGGGGGGGAGTTGGGCCTGGGTAAAAGGGTGTGGGAAACTGGGGGTGAGGCTGCTCACCCTCCACAGCAGCTCCATCTGGCCTTCAGCAGGTGTTCAGCTGTCTTACTCTGGGCTGCTAAACGGACTACCTTTGTGTGTGGCTTACACACAACAGACATTTATTTCATGTTGTTCTGGAGGCTGGAAGCCCAAGATCAAGGTGCTGGCAGATTTGGTGTCTGGTGAGAGCTTTCCTCCTGGTTCATAGATGGCGTCTACTTACTGTGCCCTCACATGATATAAGGGACTGTAATGCCGGTGGCTGCTGTCACGGCCAGGCAGGTCTACACTGGATTTAGGGAGACAGTAGAGAAACTGTGGGGCCAGAAAGTGTTCGGGCCATTCTGTTTTTTCTTCCTTTTCTTTCTTTCTTTCTTCCTCCCTTCCTTTCTTCCTTCCTTCCTTCCTTCCTTCCTTCCTTCCTTCCTTCCTTCCTTCCTTCCTTCCTTCCTTCCTTCCTTTCTTTCTACAGGGACGGGGAGAGAGTCAGAGAGAGGGATAGATAGGGACAGACAGACAGAAACGGAGAGAGATGAGAAGCATGAATCATCAGTTTTTCTTTGCAACACCTTAGTTGTTCATTGATTGCTTTCCCACATGTGCCTTGACTGCGGGCCTTCAGCAGACCGAGTGACCCCTTGCTTGAGCCAGTGACCTTGGGTCCAAGCTGGTGAGCTTTTGCTCAAGCCAGATGGGTCCGCGCTCGAGCTGGCGAGCTCAGGGTCTCGAACCTAGGTCTTCCTCATCCCAGTCCGACACTCTATCCACTGCGCCACCGCCTAGCCAGATGGGCCATTTCGTTTAATAAAGTCTCATAACGGCGGACAAGCACACAGGCAGGGGAAAACCTCCTCTGGCACACAAACAGCAAGAATGGCCTCTCACAGTGGCGGGCAGGAAACCCGTCATCCATAATCCTCCATCTTTCTTGAGTGCAAGCACCCATAGCCTTATGTAGGCCATACACACATGGCGCTGCCATGTACGCACATAACAATCACGCAAAGTGCTTGCAGCTGGTAACCCTGTAAGCAAGCCTAACACAGCTGCCCCACAGAGACAAAGGAGCTCTCTAACAAGGAGGAAATTCTGGGTTGTCTCAGATGAAATTACAACAGGCCAGAAGGTGGGGGGAAGAGACAAAAGGTGGTTAATTATTTAACAACTGCAGTGTAAACAGAATGGAAGACTGCTCACACTCCTTAGTGTATGTTGGAATTAATAAATTAACTTCCAGTGGCTATTTCTGAGATTATCTAAAAACAGAATAGCCAGGTGTGGTGGAACCATGGATCCCCCGCTTCCCGTTTACCCAGGAGATTTATGGGCTCTCTGCCGGTCTGTCCCAGAGCTGCCCTGCCTCAGCTTCTCCCATCCCTTTGTCTGTAGCTCGTGTAAGTCATTGCAGAACAGCTTACATCTTTCTTCCCCAAATTTGATGTATAAAAAAATGCTTGCAAAACTCTGAAATGATTGACATGTTGTCTTTCTACCCATGCTGCTGCTGTGTTAGACTCTGTGCCCCAAGACTAGTCCTTTTTAAATTGTTTTGCTAGCAAAGGCCTAATAAACCCATTAATTAATTAATTTTATTTATATTTATTGATTTTAGTGAGAGAGAAAAGAAGAGAGAGAGAAACATCGATTTGTTGTTCCACTTATTTATGCACTTGTAGGCTGAGTCTTGTATGTACTGTGACCCAGGATGAAACCTGAAAACTTAGCTTATTGGGATAACGCTCTAACTGACTCAGCTACCCAGCCAGGGTGAACCTGTTCTTTTAAGTAACGTTTATTTATTTATTTATTTATTTTTTACAGGGACAGAGAGAGAGTCAGAGAGAGGGATAGATAGGGACAGAGAGACAGGAATGGAGAGAGGTGAGAAGCATCAATCATTAGTTTTTCATTGCTGTTGCACACCTCCGTTGTTTTGATTGCTTTCTCACATGTGCCTTGACCTCGGGCCTTCAGCAGACCGAGCAACCCGTTGCTGGAGCCAGTGACCTTGGGTCCAAGCTGACGAGCTTTTGCTCAAGCCAGATGGGCCTGCGCTCAAGCTGGCGAGCTCAGGGTCTCGAACCTGGGTCTTCTGCATCCCAGTCCGACGCTCCATCCACTGCGCCACCACCTAGTCAGGCTGAACCTGTTCTTTTAAAACAACTGTGGGGCAGCTGTGTTAGGTTTGCTTGAGGGTTTACCCACTGCAAGTGCTTTGCTTGATTAGTGCGTGGCAGAGGCACGTGTGCAAAGCCTATATAAGGCTATGGTGCTCCCACTGGGCGCAATTCTCCCAGATTGCTCTCCTGCCACCATGAGGTGTGGTTTTCCTCTCTCCCTTACTGCGGATAGCAGATTCTCCCTTGTTTATTAGCTCTTTCCTTTTTGTTGTTTATTTGCTCGTCTGTCCTTACGAGCCTCCAATAAACAGGTATGGCCCGATGCTTTCCGGCTCTGAAGTTTCTCTACCATCTGTCCAAGTCTGACGGGAACCTGACTGGCCTTGACCATCAGCATTACAAATTTCTTCTTTCTTTTTTCTTTTCTTTCTTTCTTTCTTCCTTATTCATTTTAGGGGGGGGGGAAGACAGAGAGAGAGAGAGAGAGAGAGAGAGAAAGAGTGATAAGGGGGAGAGTAGCAGGAAGTATCAATTCCCATATGTGCCTTGACCAGGCAAGTCTAGGGTTAAGAACCGGCGACCTCAGTGTTTCAGGTCAAAGTTTATCCATTGTGCCACCACAGGTCAGGCTTAAAACAACTTTCATCCCTGGTCGGGTAGATCGGATGGTTTGAGCATGGTCCTAATACCCCGAGATTGCAGATTTGATCAATCTGCAGTCAGGGCACATACACAAATCAAACAATGAATGCATAAATAAGTGTAACAAGAAATTAATGTTTCTCTCTATCCTTTCCTGTTTCTAAAATCAATAAAATAATTAAAATGGGCTCTGGTCAGTGGTGCAGTGGATAGAGCATCATCCTGGAAGCTGTGAGGTTGCTGGCTTGACCCCATGGTCATCAGTTCCATCCCTGGCCTGGGCACATATGAGAAGCAATTAGCCTGACCAGGCAGTGGCACAGTGGATAGAATGTTGGCTTGGGACATTGAGGACCCAGGTTCAAAACCTTGAGGTCACCGGCTTGAGTGTGGGGTCACAGACATGACCCCAAAGTCGCTGGCTTGAGCAAGGGGTCACCAGCTCAGCTGGAGCCTCTCAGTCAAGGCACATATGAGAAAGCAATCAATGAACAACTAAGGTGTTGCAACGAAAAACTGATGATTGATGCTTCTCATCTCTCTCCCTTCCTGTCTGTCTGTCCCTATGTATCCCTTTCTCTGACTCTCTTTCAGTCCCTGTAAAAAAAAGCAACTAAGTGGAACACTGAGTTGATGCTTCTCCCTCCTTCCCTCTCTCTCTCTCCCTCTTTCCCTCTCTCTTTCTCTTTATTTATTTTTTAGATTTTACTTATTCATTTTAGAGAGAGAGAAGGGGGGAGGAATAGAAAGCATCAACTCCCATATATGCTTTGACCAAGCAAGCCTGGGGTTTCAAACCGGTGACCTCAGCGTTCCAAGTCGACACTTTACCCGCTGTTCCACTGCAGGTCAGGCTCTCTTTCTTTAAAAAAACAAACAAACAAAAAACCCGTTAAAACGAGGTTCATCTGTGGAAGTTAAAATTTTTTGTTTAACTGCACTAATTTCATTCATGGGGGGGGGTCCACCCTCATGACCTAGACACCTCTCAAAGGCACCGCCTCCTATTACCATCACTGTTGGGAGTTAGGATTTCAACATTGAATTTTGAGAAGGCATACACTTTTGGTCTATAGCAATGGGCAGCACTGGCAAGTTTATGGCAACTCCTCATCATGGTAATTGTGTCTATTAGACATAGGCTTAGGGTGAAGTCGACTCCTGTAGGACACAGAGTAGGTGACAAAAACAGGGTCAAATGCTTTCTTGTCTGACTGTGCCCCATACTTTGGTCATTCATGACAGCATCACCATCTCATTTTTTTTTGTATCTACTTTATTGCTGTTGTAGGTTGAATTGTGTCCCCCAAAATCATGTCCATCTAGAACCTCAGAATGGCACTGGAATTTTGCTTTTCTTTTTTTTTTTAAGGTTTTATTTATTGATTTTAGAGAGAAGAGGGAGAGAGAGGGAAAAAAAGGGGTAGGAGTGGGAAACATCTATTCGTAGTAGTTGCTTCTTTTATGTGCCTTGACCCAGGGAAGCCCAGAATTTCGAACCCATAACCTTAGCACTCCAGATCGACACCATAGGTAAGGCTGGTATTTTTCTGACACCGAATGTGTGGGTTGTTTTCCCCCATTCCAACCAATTCTCTGACACTAGCTATGTGTCCTACAATTCAGCTCAGTTCTGCCACTATCTACCTGGTGCATCACAGATTAAAAGTCTCAGACCCACCCCCATTTCAGACACCAGCTCCAAGTCCCGGGGCGCTTGTAGTTCTGAACCACTGTCTATAAACGAGGGTCCTCAGTCAGGCTCACAGAGTCAGGAAAGCACTTTTTATTTTTATTTTTGAGAGAGAGAGAGAGAGACAGAGAGGAAGGGAGAGAGAGATGAGAAGCATCAACTCATAGTTGAGTCACCTTAGTTGTTCATTAATTGCTTCTCATATGTGCCTTGGGGGGGGGGGGAGGCTCCAGCCGAGCCAGTGACCCCTTGCTCAAGCCAGCAACCTTAGGCTCAAGCCAGTGACCTTTGGGTTCAAACCAGTGACCATGGGGTCATGTCTATGATTCCACGCTTAAGCTGGAGACCCCACACTCAAGCTGGTGACCTTGGATTTCGAACCTGGGTCCTCAGCATCCCGGGCCGATGCTCTATTCACTGTGCCACAGCCTGGTCAGGCACATTTTTGTTTTTCTAACCCAATCTCTATTTCCCCCTTTTGTCCCCAGAGTTTGAAGGTGGCCTAAAATGTCCTACCCTCTAATCACTGTTGTCTTTCTGAAGACCACTCCCTATCCTAAGCTATCTGGGGGACCCCACCCTATGTCACCTTATTAGCATAATTTTAGGTATATTCTAAAAGTTCCTGACCTTGGTGGGTTAGGTTAACTCAGGTGGTTAGAGTGTTGTCCAGAAACACCAAGGCCGCAGGTTGGATTCCTAGTCAGGGCACATATGGGAAGCGACCAATGAACGCATAACTAAGTGGAACAACAGACGAATGCTTCTTTCTTCCTCTGTCTCTCTAAAATCAATCAATAAAAAATAAAATAAAAATAAAGGGACTCCTTATGAATAACAAAAGACACTCTTATGACTCAGGAAATCTCAAGGGTTTTAGGAGCTCTGTGTAAGGAACTGGGGCAAAGACCAAGATATTTCTTATTAAACCACAGGGATCTTATTTAGAAATAGGGTCTTTGCAGATGTAATTATGGTAAGGATGGAAATGAGATCATACTGGATTGAGGGGTTCCTAAATCCAGTGAAACTGTCTTCATAAATACAGAAAAGGACACACAGCGACACAAGAAACTATGCTGGGTGAAGACAGAGGCAGAGATTGAAGTGAGGAAGCCACAGGCCAAGGCATGCCTGTGCCGCCAGAAACTGGGAGAAAGGTGGCGTGGGGGGACATTCCCTTTCAGAGCCTTCAGTGTGGCTCTGACACCCTGTAGACATTTGGATTTCAGATTTCTTGCCTCCTGAATTGTGGGAGAATAAATTTCTGTTGTTTTAAGCCATCAAGCTTGTGGTCATTTGCTGTGGCAGCCTTAGGAGACCAATATCACTACTATTTCATTAATTTTGTAAGTTTTTTCAACTTAAATATGTTATTACTCTAAGCATTGATCATTGTAAGACACTGACTGTGCTAGGCTGGTCAGGTTTTTCCAAATGACTGTGACAAACACCCTCCTGGATTAGTGTTCTGTCTCTATATTCCCACTACTGGTTGTTTCTCTAAAATCCGGCCTTCACCTCAGTGCTGCCCAGAGTCCCCCCAGAGGCCAGTAGTTGGGGAGCTCTGTTTGCACGCACAAACATCTCTCTCCCAAGAACCTGGGAGCAGGACTCTCACCCATCCCTGAGCCGCACACCCTTTGATGGCAGCCGATGGGGATCAGGCTATGCTTCCCCAAATATGGCGCTTTGGCATAGGATTATTCTGAGTTGAAGGCAACTGAGAATCAACAGATGCAGGGAGTTCTCTGCCCTCCCCTTTTTTGCCTAAAAGCAGAAAATAAATTTTCCTTTGAGAAGGTGACATGAATTTCCCTGTGTGAAGGTGTCCCTGCCTTCTGTACCGGGAAGAGGAGAGGGACTCTTACCACTGGAGATGGAGATTCTGCACTGAGATTAGTCTGCATCAACAGACCTGACTATAATCACATTTACATTTCCTCAGTTTCCCCACTTATTTCCTGGTAATTTCTCCACAATTTCCATTCTCTCGAGGCCCAAGTCCTCTTTCCTTTGTTAAAATGATATTTGTTCCTCTCTAGTTTCTTCCTGAGTCAAACTGCTTCTTTGAATTTCACTTATTTTTTGTGGCTTTCATTTTCTGTAAATATTAATAAAAGTTGTGTGCCTTTTCTTCTATTAATCTGTCATTCGTCAGTTAGGCGAAAAATTTTGTCTCCCTGATGTAACAGAGGGTCTTATTTCACAGATAGGACTTTGAGACTCAGAGAAGTAGCATTTGGAGACTTTGGATGGCAGGTAAGGGGTAGCAATTTCTTGAAGCCCTGAAAATGTGTCTGAAATAGAGTCTGGGCCTCTGGGGCCTTTGTGCCCCAGGAAGGGAGCCGCCCAGGGCATTTGCACAGTACCCCTGGCCCTCAGAGCATGTTTTCCTTGCCCCTTCTTCAGACTTCCAGGTGATTTGGTTCAGGCCAGAGACTCAGGAAATGTGAGACCAGGGTGTAAGCCAAGTCCCCCTCTGCCTCTTCATCCCCTGATTCCCCTACCCCCACCACCAGCCTATGTCAATTTACACTCATTCCACCCGTAGGTGTGGGCTGCGGAGACCTAGGGTCCAGCCTCTTGGCACTAGGCTACAGGCTTCGCTTCTGGAGTCTGGGATGTAGGTGGGCTCCAGCAATGGGCCTCATTCCTTGGCAGACAGATGGCTTTAGAGAGAATTGCATTTACTGCGTCCTCCCTCACCTCCTTAACAGCCCCAGCACCTTGAGGGGGACCTTTGACAGAGATCAGCCCTAATCTTGAGCAGGCAGCTGGTCTGAAAGTCTTGGGGGTGGGGTGGGGCTGTGATTGGTCAAGCTGGTTAGGAAGTTAAAACCCTCATTGAAAAAAAAAAAAGGAAAACAAAAATCCTCTCTAGTTTCTTATTGGACAGCTGGCAAGGACCTGGTTAGCATCTTTGACCTTGGCTTTCCTGGGCCTGCTAAGGCCGGCCAGGATCCCTGGAGCTCTGGCCACCAAGCCCTGAGGGGTGGAGTTATCAGCCTTTTTCTCTGCTTGATCTGGAACAACACCCAGACATGGCAGAGCCTGACACTGGAGAGTTCCAGCTTTCTCATTCTTAGCGACTTTCAAAGCACCTCCTTACATGGTCGCCGCCCCTCCCAAAACTGGAGAAAGACTTTGTAGAGGATAAAGACCACTCCAG
The DNA here is from genome assembly GCA_037038555.1 of Rhynchonycteris naso. NCBI lineage: Eukaryota > Metazoa > Chordata > Mammalia > Chiroptera > Emballonuridae > Rhynchonycteris > Rhynchonycteris naso. The sequence goes on from CM073003.1 coordinate 24,265,538, forward strand.
TCCATGAGCCCTTTGATTCAACCTTTTTTATTTTTATTTTTTTCTTTTTGAATGTCATGCAATAATTCACAGTCCCAAGCCCACAGTTTTCAAACAAGGTAGGAAAAAGGCAAAAAAGAAGCAAAGGAAATTGGTGGTGGTGGTCTTTTTTCTTTTGTTATTTCAAGCAGGACCAAATGTCAGAAAAAAATGCTTCTTCTCTCAATCATTAATTTTTTTGTCCTTTTAAAAATTGTATATTTTTTTTAAAGTCGATTTCTGCAGGCAGTAATAGTAGGGTTTGGTATAACCAGCAAGCACTCCTGTGTGTGTCTGGGAACGTGTGGAGGGCATGAGCGTATCTGGTGGAAGTCTGTGTGGGACGCTGGGTTTCCTTTTCTCCGCCACACACGGGCCACCAGCTCGTGTTCACCAGGGGAAGGAAAGATTCAATTGAGATGATAAAACTCATCAATAGAAGCGATTTTTTTCTCCCCGTTTTTCTTTTAAAAATGTTTTTTTGTTTGTTTTAAATTTCCATTTTCCCCAAGGTTCTCCAAAAATGGCTGAGTTAATTCGAATCCCTTGGCTGTGTGGTTTATCTGTCCTCCGAGGGCCCCCATCGTGGGGGATCGGGGGTGGGTGGGGGTGCCGAGGGTCTTTGTGGGACACCCGGGTGTGTCCGGCCCTGGGGACTCCCTCCAGGGTCCGGGGGCGTCGGGCAGGTCCTCTCCCCGGCCTCCCCTGTGTGCTGGGCAGGTGGCAGCGAGGTGGCCTCGCGGCCAGTCCGCGGCTCCTCCCCGTGGGGTGTGCGTGGGGTGCGTGGGGGGGAGGGGGCCGGGCGGGCGCGGGTGCCACCTCGCCCGGGCTTAGCACCAGTCATCGTCGTCTGTCTCGCTGTAGGCTTCGTGCAGGCCTTTCCGGGAGGCCGGCCCCCGGGGCCTGGCCGGTCCGTGGGCCGGGTAGTAGCCGTTGGGGAGTCGCCGGCCATGCCGAGAAGGCGACGCGCAGGTCGGGCCCGCGGCCCGGGAAGTCCTAGGCGAGCACGAATGTCGCGCGGGGGGCGGCGCGTCATAGGGCCCATCGTCCCCATCGCCGCCCGGGCCATCGGCCTCATCGTAGTCGGAGCCCCGGTAGTAACCATGGTGCCGGGGGCCCGAGGACCACTCGGAGGCGTGTGTAACGGACGCCGGCCACCGCGTCCCGCCGTGGCGACATGCTCTGGGGGACTCGCTCCGGGCCGGGCCCCGCCGCTCCATTGCGGGTGAGCGGCTGCTGCTGTGTACCCCCTGCGGCCGCTCCCCTGCCAGAGGCTCGGCTGCGGGGCCCGGGTACCTCCGCGTGCCGCTGGGGGCCACCCGGCCAGGCCGCGCCACCGGCGGCTGCTGCTGCTGCTGCTGCTGCTGCTGCTGTGGGGGCCCGGAGCCGCCGGCCTTGCGGATCACAGGGGAATAGGACACGTGTGGCCGGGGAGTGGAGGGGGTCTGGGGGAGCTGGCGGCGGCCCCGCCGCGGAGTGCTGGTACCAGATGTTGAGGGGGCTGGGCTTCCACTTACGGAACTACTGCCCTACACGAAAATTGAAACAAAGGAAATCAAAAAAAAAGATACAACAAAATCAACCAGAAGGAGACAAGAGGAGACACAGGGAGGGGGAGGGCAAAGGAAAACCAGAGGACAGGAGAGGGGCAGGAAGGGGGAGGGGATGGGGGGGGACACAGGACATTTGAATGGAAAAAAAGGAAAAAAGCAACAGCCACAAAAAGGAGGAGGAGGAAGGGGAAGAGAAGAAAGGGGAGGGGGAGGAGGGACAGAGACAAGAAGGGCGGAGGAAGTCAAAAACCAACACAACAAAGTGAAAAGAGAAATGAGAAATGGAGTTTTGTAAGTTTCGGGGTTAAAATAGCAGAAGTTTAAAAAATTACTCACAGGCGTCCAGAGGACAGAAATCATAATAGGAACAAAAACGGAAGCCGGGTTAAAGGAAAGCGAAAGGCAGTGGGTAGCCAGCACCGCATGAGCCATAAGGACCAGGCTGGCCAGAACTCAAAGTGATCCACAACCAAAGAGAAAGCAGCTGCAGGCAGGGAGGGGGCGGCAGGCGGGCAGAGGGCTGGGGGGGGCAGAGTAGGGGCCGGAGTGGCAGGAGGCAGTGTCCGCCCTTGCCCAGGCCCCTCTTAGCTTGGGAAGGAGCCCAACGGTGGGCAAGGTCAGAGGTCAAAGTGGGGAGTGAGGACCCTGTACAGAGTGGCTGTGGGACGTGAGAGACCCCCCCTCCCTGGTCCCCCATGGGTGAGTCTGAAGACAGTTCCTGCCACACCCACCTGCCGGTGTGTCATGTGCTCTGGGCCCTCACTAGGTGAGCGAGACCAGCGCTGGTCCCGGGCCCGGGCCCGGTGGTCAGGCCGGTCCTGGGCATAGCGCTCCTTGTCGGGGGGTAGGGGGTGGTGGTGGTGGTGGTGGTGGTGATGGTGCTGTCGGTGCTTTCTGTCCTTGGGTCGGCCCCGCTCTTGGTCCCGCTCCTTTGATGGCAGGTCCCCAGATTGGGTGGTCATGCTCAGGTCTGTCCCCAAGCCTGAGCAGAGGATAGAAGGCTGTGAGGTGGAGCAGGACATGCACACAGGAGGCCACCAAGGGGGTCTGTGGGTTGCAGAGAGAGGTGTCTTCTCTGGACCAAGGGAGTCTGGTTCCCAGGATCCTTGGCCCAGCTCTGTCCCATCCAGGCCTCCTCTTCTCTCTTTGTGTCTACCCTCATCTGCCTTCTCTTCCTCTCTTCCCTCCTCTGTCCCCTGGTATAGCCTATGTGGAGTGGCCCACCTGTGTCCACATCTGTGTAGCGGCCCAAGGAGCGCTCGGAGGCTCGGTGGCCGCGGTCACGGCGTCGTTGGTGGTGCCGCTGGTTCTCTTCGGGTGGCACCCTCTCCAGAGAGTAGTCGTCCAGGCGCCGGGCCTTGGGCCCCAGCACGGAGGCTGAGCGCTTCATGGGGCTGGTATCAGAGATGGTCTGAGGAGGACAGGTCAGCATGCTGGAGTCAGCGGCTGACCCCAAGTTGTCCTGATCTGTCCTGCCCCATCAGCCATCAGTGATGAGGTGTGACCATCCAGGTCCGGGAGTGGGGGTGCTTGGCTCCTGATCAACCAGGGCCCAAGGATGTCTCTGTCCCCTCCCAGGCCCTTCCTGGTTTCTGGCTGGGAGGCTCTATCTGATCCATCCCTGTTCCTTTTCAGGACCATCCCCAGGGGTACTTCTAGGTCTCAAGTATCTAGCCACAGACATGTGACCTGGCTGAAGAGAAGAGCTTTGCTCATCCAGAGTGCAAACCTGGAGACCGAGGCACTGGGCAGCATATGCTGTCCTCACCCCTGCCTGCTTTCCCAGAGGGTGAGAAGCTTCTGCCTCTTGTGGTTGTCAGGCCTACAGGCTAAGGACCTAGTGCCCAGCACCCAAGCTCACTGTTCTCCTTAGCCAGCAAGGTCTGGGTCTTCCTGCCCACCTGAGGGCTGCCCTGGCACTCAAGGTCCTGGGAGACCTGCCTTCTCATTCTCGGCCTGTGGACTGGGAGCCTGTGTGTGCTGCACCCTCTGGGGTCAAGGCCTGGAGAGAGGGGGCCTGTGGTTCTCTGCAGCTGGGAGAAGAGAGGGGGAGGACAGGGTGGATAGGACATAGGGCTCAGCCCAGCTGAGTGACTGGAGGCATCGCCCAAGGCAGGAGTTTTAAAGGACACAGGGCTGCAAGACCAGAGGGTCAAGGATGGTCAGGGAAGTGAGATAGAATGGGCCAGGTTTTGGGGGTCATAGTTCAGGATTCTTGGAATAATGGACCCCCTGGCGTGGAACTCTGAAGAGAAAGAAGTGGAGAGAGTAGAGGGGATATGGAGTAGAGTTAACCCCCACCCAGAGCACAGGTGGGGCACACAGAGAACAACACACATGAGGATAGGGCTCCACTGGTGTTTTCTGAAAAGAAAGGGTGGAGTTTGGGACAGCAGAGATGACAGGACTCCCCCGAGGGGGGGTGGGCGGGAAGAGGGGGCCGGAGCCCAGCTGGGTGGCAGGCGGTACATACACTGAGGTTATTTCCACGTGGCCGGCCCCTTCTCCTCTGTCACAGCCCCACGGGATGGTGCACACAGAAAAAACAGAAAGAAGAAAATAAATATAAAAGCCAAGAGAGGGAGTGAGAGGTGTTAACATGGACCTGAGGAGTGAGGGAGAGAATGGAGGAAAAGACAGGTTAAAATACTTGGTAAGTGGTGACCCCTGGCCTGGCCGGCAGTCCTCCCAGGGTCACAGAGGGAACAGACAGGAGACACCACAGACAGACAGATGGCAGAGGCACGAGACAGACAGATGGGAAAGTGTGGCCATAGGCCCCTGGCCCAGGGCTCTGCCTCATGCAATACCTTCAGCCTTGGCTCCAGCTGACACTCAAAGCTTGGGTGGGGGCAGCAGCTGGGGAGACAGCTATCAGCTGGGTTGTCCCAACCCTCTCTTGGGGCCCAGCAGCTAAGTCCTGGGGGGCAGAGGCTGGCAGGATGGGGCTGGGCAGCTACATGCAGGCTGGGTGCCTCCCACCCAGGTTTCCAGCAGCCAGAGGTCAGGCCGCTGGCGACCCTGGCCCAGCCAGGCGGAGAGCAGCCTTCCATCCCGTGCAGATGACTTGGCACAGCGCACAGGCAGCCCTCCACAGTCAGACATGCTGCCCGGTGCCTTGGGCCAGGTGGGCAGCCAGTCATGCTTCTGGCTTCAGTCTCCATGGGCCTGGGGCAGTAGGATGGGCACACACACCCCCTTCCCAGGGCCCTGCAGCTGGGTAAAGCAGCCACACACAGACACACGTCAGGCACACGCCCCTGCCCCTCCCCAGCAGCCCCACAGAGATCAGACAGGACAAACCCCAGCTGTCCTAGGCCCTCCCCAGACTCTGCCATCAGGTCCTAGGACCTGCCAGATTTCTGAAAGCAGACCAATTTGTGCATGTGTGTGAGAACACACATATGTGCATGTGTATGCCTGTGTGCATGTACGCTTGTATTCTTGATTGCAGTCTTACAAATCCCCTCCCACACCCCCACATGTGTCCTCCGTATCCTCTTGCCTCAGCACCCCCAAACAGGGAAGAGGCAAACCTGGCAGTGGCTACTGCCCCCTGCCCCCTGTTCTCAGGGAGCCCCTTCTTTTCTGCCCTCCACTGGGAGGAGCTAAGAGGACCAGGGCCTCAGTTGCCCTGGACATGCCAGGGAGGGCCTGCTCGTTCCAGCTGAGGGTACAGGAGATCCCACCCAGACCTGGGTCCCAGAGGAGAAAGGATAGGTCCTGGGCTTCGGAGGCAGGGCCTCTGGGGCCCGAGTCCACCCCAGGGGGGTGGGTGAAAGCGCTCACCTGGTTCTCTGCAGGGAGGCGGGGCATGGAGGCAGCCCGGGCCTGGCCTTCCATGGGGAGGTAGCGCTCACTGTCTGAGTAGCCATCTCGGCCCATTTCTCGCATCTCTACAGACTGCAGGGCATATGGCATGGTTGGGTGAGCCCCGGAGCTGGACACATGGACCCCAGGGGCAGCTTGGTGTGTGTGGAGCTGTAGGCAGGCAGGGGAGCCCGAGGGGGAGACAGGCACCTGAGAATTGGGCTGGCTGTTAGGCATGTCGGTGGGGGGTCCCTGCTCCGGGCTCCACGTGCCCGTCTTCTGAAACATCTCCTGGGCTCGCTGGGTCACCCAGGAAGGGCTCTCCTTGATGCCACTTTCATGAGCCATCCTGCATGTGAGAGATAGGCCATAGTGGCAGTGGGCATTCCAGGGGCTTCTGTATCCAGGACTGGCACTCCCTGTCTTTCTGATCCTCCCTCCTATCCTGAGTGACACTCACAGGCCTCCTCCTGGGTCCAGCTGGGTGGAGGGGAGGGCATTTTGGCCGGGCCCCCCCTCCTGCGTTGGTGACGGGGGCTCCATGCGCTGGAACATGAGAGGTGTTCGGTTCTGGGGAGGAAGAGAACAGCGTGTGTCCAGACTGTATGTGTGTGTGTGGGAAGCTGTGGAGGGGACACATACTCAGGTATGATTGCTCAGTCAGCCCACTCGCCTCTTTTTTCCAAATCCATCCAGAACCGCGTCCATGGTCCCACCCAGGTCCAGCCCCAGTGGGGACTGGGAGCACTGGAACCAGTGCAGCATCCTCCTTTCAGGTCTCCCGGCTCTAGCCCTTACTCTCCTTGGCCATCAGAGGGCGCGCATCAAAACCTGCTTGAGATCACTTTTCTCTAATGGGGAGCTCCTTAGAACAAGAGTCAAAGTTCTCCCCATGGCCCCCAAAACCCTGCATAATCACCTTGTCTCCTCCCACTGCCCCTCTTTCTTGCTCTATTCTGCCATAAGACCTTGCTGTTCCCCAAACTCAAACTCAAACTCATAGTCCTTCCTCAGCGCCTTTGCACTGGCTATTCCCTCTGCCTTCCCCCAGACATCTGCTTGGCTCACTCTTTCCTTTTTCTTCAAGGCTTTGCTCTGAAGTCACCTTCTCAAGCCTAACTGGTGGTGACGCAATTGACAGAGCATCGTGGGACACAGAGATCCCAGGTTCAAGAACCTGAGGCTGCTGGCTTGAGTGCAGGATCACTGGCTTGAGCGTGGGATCATCAACATGATCCGAAGCTTTCTGACTTGAGCCCACAAGTCGCTGGAATGAGCCCAAGGTTGCTGGCTTGAGCATGGGGTCATTTGCTTAGCCTGAGCCCACCCCCATCAAGGCGTGTATGAGAATCAATGACAACTAAAATGACACAATTACAAGTTGATGTTTCTCATCTCTCTCCCTTCCTGTCTCTATCTCTAAAAAGAAAGAAAAACCCACCGAAGTTAGTCCCTCAGGGAGCTCTTTCCTGACTACCCATTTCAAGTGGCAGCCGTCTGCCCCAGGCACTCCTTCCAGTGTCCTACCCTGTGAGACACTTGCCATTGTTGGTATTTCCCCAACTGGGCTTTTGTTCTGTTTTGCTGACAGCTGCATCCCCAGGGCTAAGAACAGCACCTGACACACAGTAGGCACCCCTTCAACATTGGTGGATAAGGTGAATTAATCCAGGTTCTGTCTCCTGAGCACAGCCTTACTTTGCAATGACCTGCCCTGGGGCTTGGCCACACCCCAGTGTTCTGGGCGGTCCTCATGGTGACAAGGAAGCTACAGTCTCTCAGCCTGGGTAACCCCAAAGGGAAGATCATTGGAGGGTCCTGGGCCATACCTGCTCTTCACGCATGGCCTGCAGCTTCTTGGCTTTGCTTTGCCGGTAGTATTCCATGATCATCATGGCTGCATAGATCTTCCCCACTGTCAGGTCCGTGGCTGAGGGCACAGAGCAAGTTCACTGTGGCTGGGGGCCCCTGTATGTATTCCCTCCCCCTCTGTCCTGGCAGGTCGGGGCCCAGGGCCAGGCCAGTCTGGGTTCTTACACTTATGAGGGGTGACCAGCAGGTCCAGTGTTTTCTGGGACAGGTTGGGCCAGATTGCCATCATCTCTTTCCGTAGTTCGGCATCCATCTGCTGTTTGTCGGCCCCTCCTGTAATGTGGGCACAGAGAGGCCCTGATTGTTTGCTTGGGCGCCTGCTGGCCTCTAGAGCAGTTACTAAGCCAGCAGGTGCTGCCTGGCCAGTGCTCTGAAGTCCTGGTTCCCACAGGTCCCAGAGTGCCCACTGGGGCTGGCCCAGAGAATAAATGACCATGGGGGCTCTCTCTGGTCCTCAACAGGGACAGGGCTGTAGAGCAGCTGAGTAGGGGACAGTTCAGCATTCAGAGGGGATGGATGGCCCAGGTCAAAACCCAATTCCCAACTGCACGACTTAGGTATTGGTCTGTGCCTCATTCTCCCCATTTGCGAGGTGGGGATTGTACTTGCCTCACTTTATTGTTTGATGTTTAAAGTAATTAATGTGGCCCTGGCCAGGTAGCTCAGTAAGATAGAGCATCATCCTGATACGCCAAGTTTGTGGGTTTGATCCCTGGTCAGGGCACATAAAAAAATCAACCAATAAATGCATAATAAGTTAAACAACAAATCAATGTTTCTCTCTCTTTCCCTTCTTCTCTAAAATAAAGCAGTTAATGTGTGTGCAGCCTTAGAACAGTGTCTGCATAGGACTGTGACCACAGCAGGCCATCAGTCTGGGGTGAGGCCTGGAGGAAGCCCCAGGGAGGCTAGGATGCCACGGGGCAGTTCTGATGGTTTTTCCCTCAACCAAGTCTTCACTTCCATTGATGTAACCTTTGGCCATTGTTGATCCCTGGTCCCAGTTATTCCTGCCTGAGTCCAGGACCTGTACTGGACCCTGTGGTTGGCTGGGGCCGTATGATGAGTTTTGCCAATGAGATGTGACAGAGTGAGGTGTCTCTTTGGGCATTTAATGGCCACTGAATGACCCTCCTGGGTTCTTTCTTATTCTGTCATGATAGCAGGTGACATTAGGTACAGTGGCTCTCTCAGGTCTAGCCCCCCTCTGATAAACAGAGCCCCTTGCTAACCTAGGAAGGACACACTAATGGGAGTGAGAAGTGAACCTTTGTCGGTGTGAGACCATGGGGCTGTTTGTTATGGCAGTACATTCTCATCCATCCTGACTAATACACCAGCCTTGCCTTCACTCCTACTTCCCTTTCAGAGCCCCCACTGTTGGGCACAGGGGGTGCCCCAAACACCAGCAGGTTTAAAAGGGACATCGATAACAGATCTATGCAAGGGTCCCAAGGCCCCCTCCTGGGCCAAATATTAACTTCGTAGTTGCTAGATTGTGGGGGGAAGGGCAGGGGCTGTCTATCAGCCATTAGAAAAGTATTTCAGTGTTCAAACCATCATCTACCAGGGCACACAGGCTGAATAGCTGCCCGACATCCCACTGTGCTTCCACTTCCTGCGGGCCTCTTCTCTCCCAGCCTTCCCCACTCTTCCTTCTCCCAGGTCCAGCCTAGAGCTGCCTCTGGCACCACCCAGCGTCTCCTCAGTAGAAGTGGGTCAAAGCACAGATACCTGCAGGATTTTCACTCATCTTTGCCCACATGACTCTGGAGACAGATGTCTTTATTTTGGGAAAAATTCTTCAGGAGAGCCTTTTTTTAGGTTAATCTCAGAGGATACTGAGGTGATGATGGGAAGCTTAATTGCCTAGACCAGAGCAGTCGTCTCTGCCTAGGCCTTCCTGTCCCTCCCACAGCCACCAGAGGGCACCTGTGAGCACCTGAGTCAGGTGGGTCTTCTGTTCAGAGCCATTCTCAGGGTTCTATTTCATCCAAGGCGATCGCCCAAGTTCACAGGGTCCTGCACTATCTGTCCCTTTTACTTCCTCACTTTGCTCACTCAGTTCCAACAACAGCGAACTTCTCGCTGTTCCTCAAACACACCAGGCAGTCTCCTTCAGGACCTTTGCATGGGCTGTTTCCACTGTCAGGATCATTCTTTCTACAAATATCTATGGCAGGGGTCCCCAAACTATGGCCCATGGGCCACATGCGGCCCCCTAAGGCCATTTATCCGGCCCCCGCCTCACTTCCGGAAGAGGGGCACCTCTTTCATGGTGGTCAACGAGAGGAGCACAGGATGCATCCGCACCCATAGTTCCCATTGAAATATTGGTCAGTTTGTTGATTTAAATTTACTCATTCTTGCCTGACCAGGCGCCGGTGCAGTAGATAGAGCATCAGACTGGGATGTGGAAGACCCTGGTTCGAGACCCTGAGCTCGCCAGCCTGAGTGTGGGCCCATCTGGCTTGAGCAAAAGCTCGCCAGCTTGGACCCAAGGTCGCTGGCTCCAGCAAGGGGTGGCTCAGTCTGCTGAAGGCCCGCGGTCAAGGCACGTGTGAGAAAGCAATCAACGAACAACTATGGTGTCACAACAGCAACAAAAAACTAATGAATGATGCTTCTCATCTCTCTCCATTCCTGTCTGTCTGTCCCTGTCTATCCCTCTCTCTGACTCTTTCCGTCCCTGTAAAAACAAACAAAAAAATTTACTTGTTCTTTATTTTAAATATTGTATTTGTTCCCGTTTTGTTTTTTTACTTTAAAATAAGATATGTGCAGCCTGACCTGTGGTGGCGCAGTGGATAAAGCGTCGACCTGGGAACACTGAGGTCGCCAGTTCAAAACCCTGCACTGGTCTGATCAAGGCACATATGGGAGTTGATGCTTCCAGCTCCTCCCCCCTTTCTCTCTTTCTCTTTCTCTCTCTCTCCCTCTCTGTCTCCTCTCTAAAATGAATAAAATAAAAAGAAATTAAAATAAGATATGTGCAGTGTGCATAGGGATTTGTTCATAGTTTTTTTTATAGTCCGGCCCTCCAACGGTCTGAGGGACAGTGAACTGGCCCCTGTGTAAAAAGTTTGGGGACCCCTGATCTATGGGATTCCCTTCCTCCTTCAGGAACCTGCTCAAACCTTTTATCAGGGAAGCTTTCTAGCTGCACTCCCTACTTAAAACAACCCCGCATCACCTTCTATGCCTTTCTCCTCTCTGTACTTATTGTCGCTTGTTTCCTATATCACCCACTAGAGGGCACCCTCCATTACATTATCTGGTCTTTCTTTTCACATCGGGTGATGCAGTAGTAGGCTGTGGCTGTTGGGGGCACAGCTGTAGGTGGGGCTGATCTGTGGCCCTGCAGCAGTTAGGAGGTCAAGGCTATTGCGGGAGAGCCTTGGGCACCAACCTATGACAGTTTTTCTTTCCTCATGGGAAGCAGGTGGAATTCATAACTGAATCTCCTGTCCAGTCTAGCTAAGTGAGGTGTCCAGGGTCTCTGTGACCTCGGGCACATGGGAAGAGAAAATGACACTCCTTGTTAAAAGTCATTCTCTTCTTACAGTGTAGATATGTCCTGCTTCTAGTAAAGAAAAAGAAGACACCTGCTGTTATGGACAGAACTGTGTCTCTCCAAAATCATGTCGAAGCCCTAAGTCCCAATGTGAATGTATTTGGAGATGAGGCCTTTAAGGAGGTAATTAAAGTTACATAAGGTCATAAGGGTGGTCTTTACTCCAATAGGACTGGTGTCCTATAAAAGAGGGAGAGACACCAAGGGTGTGCATGTACCGAGGAAAGGCCATGTGAGGACACGGTAAGAAGGGCACTGGCCATCTGAGGTTGGCCGAGAGAGACCTTGGGAGAGACTAACCCTGGCAGCACCTTGATCTTGGACTTCCAGCCTCCAGAAATATAACAAAATACATTCATGTTGTTTAAGCCCCCAGTTTCTGTTATTTTGTTATAGCCCCCTGAGCTGACTGAAGCACCTGCTCTTGGCTTCTGAATTAGGTAAGGGAGTCAGGCAGGGTTCCCGGGCCTCAGTCAGCACTGTTGACACTTGGGGGTTGGTCACAGATTGTGGGGCTGTTGTGTGTACTGTAATATGTGGAGCATCACCCACTAGATGCCAGTAGTACCTTCTTTCCCAAGTCTTGACAACCAAACCTGCCTCCAGACATTGTTAAATGTCCCCTGGGGGACATTATCTGCCGGTTGAGAACCATCACCTTTGGCTCCTTCGCTTCCTTTCACTGGGAAGCCTAGGATTCAGGATTGTCACTGACAGCTTATCAAAGGGAACATCCCTAGAGGATTTCCACCTGGTCCTTGCCTAGGGCCACACAGTTCCCTCAGGGTTGAATCCAGGTTTATTCCTCCCCAGTCACAGAATTATTAACACCAGGGCTCCCAAGGTCGGGAGGTTCTCCTCCTGTTCCTGCGGGCAACAGTCACCCATGACTTTGTGGTGTTCCAGACTATATAAGCCCAAGAGTCCTCCCCTTCCCTATCGCCTTCTGCAGGCCTTGTGGTAGAGTCTCTGTCACAGGGTCTGTCCTCCACACCCTGGGACATTCAGCAGCATCCTGGCCTTTGCACACCATAGGCCATTAGCACCAGCCCCTCCCAGTGTGACAATCAAAAATGTCTCCAGACATTGCCCAGTGTCTCTGGGGGCAGAATGGCCGCTGGTTGAGAACAGCTGACTTAAGGTGTAAACCTTGACCTCACTCCCCAACCCCTGACTCTGCTCTCTCTTTATTTATTTTAAAATTGATTTTAGAGAAAGAGAGAGAGAAACATTGATCAGGACTGACCAGGAGGTGGCACAGTGGATAGAGCATTGACCCAGGTTGCTGAGGTCCCAGGTTCAAAACCCCAAGGTCACTAGCTTGAGCGTGGGCTCAATGACTTGAGCAAGGGCGCGCCAGTTTGAGTGCAAGGTTGCTGGCTTGAGTGTGTGTGACATCATCAACATGATCCCAAGGTCGCCAGCTTGAGCCCAATGGTTGCTGGCTTGAAGTCGAAGGTCGCTGGCTTGAGCAAGGGGCCTCTGGCTCAGTTTGAGCCCCCTACTCCCCACCAAGGCACGTATTAGAAGCAATCATTGCACAACTAAAGTGAAGCAACCACAAGTTGATGCTTCCTTCTCTCTCCCTTCCTTTCTCACTCTAAAAAAAAAAAAAAAAAAAAAAAAGAAACAAAAAGAAACATCGATCCGTTCCTGTATGTGCCCCAACCAGGGATCAAACCTGCAACCTTTGTATATTGGGACGCCGCTCTAACCAACCGAGCTATCCAGTCAGGGCTATTTTTAGTGTTGCTGCTGCCAAGCAAGCACACTATCTTTTTCCTACAGCATTTCTCACCTTTGAATATGTTACATATTTGACTGAGGATTGTTATATTTTGTCGCCCGTTTTCCTGCAGCCCCACCATGGCTGGAGGCTCATGTCTTTCACTGCAACGTCCCACGTGCTGAGGAAAGGGCGGGCACACAGCACGTATTCAATGAATGGTTCTCATCCAATGAGCTACAAGCAACGTGGCTCCGTTCCAGGGAGATAACAATGTGCCATAGCACCCCTAAAGCCCTTCGACTCCCATGATACTCACCCCAGAACTTTCCGGGCATTGCAGACCCCACCTTCAGACAACCTGATCTTTGGGGGATTTAAGGACCAGACAGTATCGTTTGGTCAGCCACGTGGAGTCCTGAACGGGAGTTTGGGTAGGGTTTGCCTGGATTTGGCTCTAAGACAACAGCAGAAGGCATTCCTTTTTTTCAACCTCAGGGCCAAAGATGGGCACAGGGATGGTGGGCAGGCATGAAGACTTCTGGTATTAGCTCAGGTACGCCCCAGAGCTTCTGGAGAAGATCCCAGCCTGGCTGATTCCTTGATTTTGGGTTTGTGAGAACCCAGTTGAGCCCATCAGGACCTGTGACCTATAGAACTGTGAGCTGGCAAATAGGTGTGCTTTACGCTGCTAAGTTTGTGGTCATGTGTTATGGCATAAGTAGCTAATACATGAACTGAAGCTTGGAAAGGGTGGAGTCATCTGCCAAGGTTTCCAGTGAGGACAGAGCAGATGGGGAAGGTGAGCGCACAGAACATGACTCTGCCACCTGACCAGAGGGAACGGCTGCCTACCCCCCTGCTGCTGCACTGCCCTGGGCTGGGCCTGGTCCGGCTCCCACCGTGCTGATGAGGGAGCAGCAGTCTGTTACAAGCAGAGCCACAGTGCGCACAGAACCTGGGCTCGACCAGAGACTTGTGCCCAGGCTGCCTGCCTCTGCCTTGTTGCATGAGAAAGAAACATCCCCTGTGTGCCAGACAAGGGCCTGGTCCCCACCTCCACTTCTGCTGTTCCGAGCCTCATCTTCACTCCCTGTGATCTTTCACTCTCTTTTGGGTGGCTCCTACTGCCCTCTCTACCTTCATCTTCATGTTTCCGACTTCTTTCTTTGTTGTTGTTATTTTCTGAAGTGAGAAGCGGGGCGAGGTGGACAGACAGACTCCCACATGCGCCCGACTGGGATCCATCCGGCATGCCCACCAGGGGGGCGATGCTCTGCCCATCTGGGGCGATGCTCTGCTGCAACCAGAGCCATCTAGCGCCTGAGGTGGAGGCCATGGAGCCATCCTCAGCGCCCAAGCCAACTTTGCTCCCATGGAGCCCTGGCTGTGGGAGGGGAAGAGAGAGATAGAAAGGAGGAGGGCAAGGGTGGAGACCAGATGGGCGCTTCTCTTGTGTGCCCTGGCCGGGGATCGAACCCGGGACTTCCACACGCCGTGCCGACGCTCTACTACTGAGCTAACCAGCCAGGGCCATGTTTCCCACTTCTAACAATATCTATCCCCAACATGTCCCCCTCCACTGGGCACTGTCCCACTGGAAGCTGCTGATCCTCTCCCAAACCCCCCATGTCCGCAGCAACTTCTGGCCTCAGCTCCTTGTGCCCCTCCTCTCCTTAGGATCCTGGAAGGAGCTTCCATCCCTGAAGTTCAGTCAGCCTGCCTCCTGACAGCCCAGTGGCTTTAGCTGGGGTGCAGCCCTGCTCTATTCCCAACTCAGCAAGAGGCTGCACCCTGCCCCGTGCTGGCTCCTCCGCCACTTCCTCCTCTCTGCTGACCGCGTCCTCCCCCTGCCCTGCTGTCTCGTCAGCTGCCACGTCACATCCAGTCTGCTGACCGCGTCCTCCCTCTGCCCTGCTGTCTCGTCAGCTGCCACGTCACATCCAGTCTGCTGACCGCGTCCTCCCCCTGCCCTGCTGTCTCGTCAGCTGCCACGTCACATCCAGTCTGCTGACCGCGTCCTCCCTCTGCCCTGCTGTCTCGTCAGCTGCCACGTCACATCCAGTCTGCTGTCAGGCTTCGGGAACCCACTCCATGTGGGGGACCCTGACCCCTCCACGAGAGACGCCCTGGCCCGAGTGGCCAGCGGTGACCTATCATGAAGTCCACGGTCGCTCTCAGGCCTCACCTTCCTTGGTGGCTGGACAGCTTCTGATACGCTGGTCCCCTCTTTCTGAATGCCCTCCAGGTGCCCATGCTGCCCTGGCCTCCATGTCAATCCCCTCTAACACTGGAGTATTCCTGAGTTTGGTCTTTGGGGGCCTCTCAGTTCACATTCATCCTCTTGGAGAGCTTGTCCAGTCTCTTGGCTTAAAACCTGGCAGCATCTCATGCCTCCTGACTTGCCATCTTCAGCCTGGCCTGAAGACTCTTCACCTGGGAGCCTCCTCACCCCCGAGACATGTCCCTGGAGGGCCTCCTGTTCACTCTGTGTCCCCACGTGCCTTCTGCCCTCCCTCTGCTCCTGACCTTCCCCTCTCGTCTCTTCTGTGTGTCAGGCAACGGCCCCAACCTGAGGGTGGCCTTGGCTTCTCTTTCCCTCGTGCCCATGCTCAATCCATTGCTTAGGTGTTGGCTTAGCTCCCAGTAAATATCCAGAGTTTGAACACTCCCTCCCTATCCTCTCAGTCAGGGCCACCCTCCTACGCTCACCCGGATTAGGTCAGGGGCCTCTACCCTGGCCTCTTCCCATCCATTCTCCCCTAGAGAGCCGTGTCCACACATGAGTGGGGTCAGGTCCCTCCTCTTCTCTGAATGCTGCGTGGCACTGCCCCTCACTCGGAGGGCAAACCAGTCCCACGTAGTCCTAGGTGTCCTTCTGGCTCAGAACCTTTGCACCTACTGGTCCCGCTGCTTGAGGCACTTCCCCCCAGCTATCCATGCGACTCGTCACCTTGCCTCCTTCAGAACCTCCATGGCTGTCCCCCAGTGGAAGTATAAGCTGCTGTGTCCCCCACATTTAGAGCAGAGGCTGGTGCACTAGATGTTTGCCAAGTGAGGGAATGGGTGGGTGAGCGAGTGAAAACCAGGACTGGGCAGCAGCTCCTTCAGTTTCAGGCAGGGAGGGGACCTTCAGCTGCCTGCTGCACTCCCCTCCCAGGCCGCCTCCACCCTGTCGTCCCCCTCAGCTCCCACTCCCGCCCCCTTACCCTTGGCAATCTTGATGTCCAGGGCTGTACGGATCAGAGCCATGAGGGTAGAGTTGAAGTGGACGGTGTTGTCGTCGGCGACAGGCAGATCCATCCGCAGGAGCCTCTGTAGAGAACCAAAGGCAAGGCAGTCATTCCAAAGCTCGCTTCCTGGTCCCTGGTAGCCAGACCCACCCGACATGGGAGCCCCAGGAAGAACTCTGAAGGCAGCAGCTAAGGTGCCCCCCACCCTCAGGTTACCTGTCCCAGCGCTCCATTTCCTGATTTCCCTTCGTGGCCCGTAGAGGGCACTGAGTGCTCTCCTATGCTGTGAGCCCCTGCCCCTTCCTCTCCCGCACACTGGGCCCTAGAGCTGGCATTTCCAGGGAGGGCCCCGATCCTTGCCCTGCCCCAGAGTTCTTCTGGACAGCTCTGTTCCGTTCTGACCCCAAAGAAGTGCACAAGCCAGATCAGAGCAGACATGCAGCAGCCAGGCAGAGGGATCCACGGCCACAGCCCTGGGGCCGCTGGCTCCCCCCCACCCCCCCAGACCAGACCAGATCAGATGGGCACAGACCACATCAGTTCTCTGAGAAGCAGCAGGCAGGCGGCCCCCCAATGGGGTGGGCCACTTGCAGACATGCAGCACGGCCAGGTCATAACACACACAACGGCAGACGGGCACATGCAGATGGAATCTCGAGACTCATTCATAGCTCCGTGGAAAGTATCTCAGGGCAAGTCTGGATCCTGGCTCTGTGTGACTGTGCGGGAAGGGGTGAGGGGCGTTTCTGTGTCCCAGGGAAGAATGGACTCCCCGTGTCCCAGGCAGGGGTTCTGGCCCCTGTGCTCGGTGAAGTGGGAGAATGCTGGGCTGGTGTGCACAGCCCAGGTGGAGGTGGCACGGAGATGGGGGTTGAGGGTGAGTTTGGGGATCACGGGGGGGGGGGCGGGGGGGGCTCCAGACACATAGCAGGAAACACAGAGTGGGACGAGGGGAAGGGGAGGGGCAAGCCCAGAGCAGAACACAAGAGGTGGGTTGGGGCAGGGAAGGGAGGCGGGTGGCAGACACAGAAACACACAGATGGGCCGCCGTGCACAGCTGTGCAGGTTGTGCAGCGTACACACGGGCCCCGGCTTTAGGAATTGCAGGTTTGTGTACTCAGATGACAACTGTCTAGATGCTGGCAGAACAGCGTCTGGGTCTCACCACATCACTGGAGCACAGTTTCCCAACAGACAAAGTGTTCTGTGAAAAGGGTGCCCTTTCCCAATTCGCACAAAGGTGCCCAAGGATCACCAGTGGCCCTGCACAAAGGCGGGAAGGGAAGAACTCTCCCTCCTCCCACGTGTGCACAGGTACACACAGAGACACGCAAACACCACTCAGGCAAGCAGAGACCAAGAGAGAGGCTGAGAGGACAAGTACAAAGAGCAGAGACAGGCAGAGAGCTCTCAGAGCTGACAAGGCATCCTCCGCCAGGTCGCCAGGCTGTGACCTGTGACAGAGGAGGAGTGCATGAGGCAGGGGAGGGATGGGCTGTGGGGAGGCAGCCACACAAGGCAGGAAGGGATGGCACTGACTGAGGCGGGGGGTGAGGGGGTGGGGGGGTGGGGTAGGGGGGGGTGGGGGAACGACTGTTGCACACCACGTGGGCCAAGGTGGAGGAGAGAATGGGATGATGGAATACTCTTTTATTTTTTAGTGGGAGGGGGGCACTTTAAAGGTTATCCCTGAACTTCTTGTGGATGAGTTGGAGGAAACAGAGCATCTGTCCTTGGGTGCCAAGGGAGATTCCAGGACAGAGGTTTTAAGGGGTGGCCTGGCCTGCCGCCTGGCAGCAGGACCCTTGCTCCTTCAGCCAGCATGCATCACCCCCACCTGACCCCTCCCCGGCCGGCCATGGTGCCTGCCCGCCCCAGGCTCCTGCCAAGGCAGCGTGCACGGCCTGCGTCAGGGTGCCATGGTCCAGGGGTCCAGCTGCGGCCTGCCTGCCCACTCTGGAACAATGGAAAGGTATATTGGGGTGTCTCGGGGAGGTGGTAGATGGGTGGCACAGGGACAGGTGCTAGGGAACAACTCTGGGGGAGAGAGGAGAAGGGAGGAAAGGCTGTGGGTGATCCTCAGGAGGTCTTGGATCCCCAAGGCCCTAGGTCAGAGATCAGCTTCAGGTGTGTGTGGAGGGCGGGACTGTTGGACCTGGGAGTTCAAGGTACAAAAGATGGGCCAGGGCCTCGCCCTTTTGGGGGCCTGCAAAAACGTACCTGCCCCAGCCTGGGAGGTGGGGGGCTGCTCTGGGTGGGCAGCCAGGAGGCATAGTGGTGATCTCCCCTGACATGTGTTTGCGTCCAATTTGGTTTTCAGGAGACCGGGAGCTCCCCTCCCCCTCCCCCGACATGTCGGCCATAATGGAGTCTCAAAACACCAAGACACACTCATCAGAATGGACGGACACAGTGTTCTCCTTAGAGTCAAGTAATGATCATGATCCATTTACTCGAGGAGGAAAGAAAAGAAAAAAGAAAAAAAAGAAGAGGAACGCTGGAAAAAGAGACTCGGCTGGCTGTTCGTGGCCAGCGCTGAAAAATCCCCAGTGCCCGGACGTTGGTGGTCAGCAAAGCTAATCTACCTTGTAAGCCACTCTGGCCGGACACTTCTTCCCCAGACCCAGGGGCGGAGACATGTGTCTCAGCATCTGATACATGTCCGGGTAAGGCATGCGGCCCCTGGCAGCACCGAAAACAAAATGGGAATGGGGACAGAGAACCAAAGAAGGGGAGGTGGAGGGAGGGGAGAAGCAGAGAGAAACCAAAACCACACGAGCCGATAAAATAGAGAGAGGACGATGCAGAGAACAATAAAATAGGTATTTCAAATAAATGGAAAAGAGGAGGAAAAAATGGAAGAAAAGGTAATTAAAAAAATATAATTTCACCGCTCACAAGCAGGGAGAGAGAGAAAGAAAGAGGAAGGTCAGATTCAGTTTTGACTCTGCGCTATGGTTCTGGTGGGATACAGAGGGCGTGGCGGGTCCTTATTTTGGAAGGCCTGAAGTGATGCTTTGGTTCCATGTTATTTTATAAACTGGGTAAAGTTCTCTGGTTTGGCTGAGGCTGGTCTCTGAGGGGGCCTAGATGGGGAGGAGGGGCCAGGAGTGGCGGGAGTGGGGCTGGGGGCTTCGGGAGGCGAAGGGTAAAGGGGGAGAGAGTGGAGGTGATGGTGGGGGGAGCAAAGCAAAGTTACAATCCCCCTGGATGTCTGATTTGGGGTGCCGTTGAGACCCTGGGATGGGCAGGTTCAGCTAAGAGCAAGCAGAATGGCTGAAGGGAACGAAGAGGTATGTTCCATGCTTCATCAAGTCTACGTGACTGCATTCTGTTGGCTGAGAGAATTTTCTAGTTTAATGCAAGAGAGAGAGATGGCTCTTTTTTTGGATATATATATATATATGAAATATATATATTGAAGAACCCCAAGCCACACTCATTCCATGGATGCTAGCAGGTTTTAGTGGAAATCAAACCTTGCAAGCAACCCTATGAGGACATTTCTTGCCTAAGCCGAGAGGGGGAGATATTACACGCAATAAACTGTACATATCCTTATAATGAATCCGACCGCTGAAAGGAGAAGAGAGGGGATTAGTGGAGGCATAGGGGTCAAGTTGCCTTTACGCTGACTCCCTGTGCACACAGCGAGGTCATGATGCCAGGGTCTGGGTACTCCCTGGCTTGAGGGGCTTGGGGAGACTTGGGACGAGTAAAGGCAAAGGTCCCTGAGACACTCACAGACCCCAGGGGGCAGAGGGTTTGGGTTGGGGTGTGCCTGGAGCTCTGGGGGTGGGGGCACCTCCCCCAGGGCTCTTCTGCACCTGCCTCCTCCACAATCTACATGGGCTACACTGGGATGGGGAGGGTCTCATGGAATAGAGGACAGGGGGATAGCATCCAACTGCTGTGACCTAAAATCAAAACAGGAAGAGTTAGGAACCAGCTGTAAGTCAAGTCCCAGACCCATGGCTCATCCCAGCCTCTTGGACTCATGGAGCACTTGTCTGGGTCTGCAGGGGTGGGAGAACTGGCTCTTCCCCACCTTCTTCCTAAAGATTCCCCTCCAGGGCTGAGGCCACAAAGGGTGCCCACTAATACTTTCTCAGGCCCCGTTCTCAGCCAGTGCCTAATGGGCTCGGAACGCCACAATGGCGCCTCTGAGTGTCCTACAAGTGTTGGTGTTGAGCAGGAGCTCAGTGCATGTGCACGAGGTGGAGTTGACCCTCTGAAGCCACTGCCTGTCAGTCAGGAAGAGGCACTCTGGTGCCCACAGAGATGGCCACCATCCCTTTGTGACCATGAAGATGCAAAGGCCACTGAGGTTCTGTGTACTCTCCCCCAGCCTTATGTGAGCACCTGCTCCAGGATCCTGGGATCCCCAGTGGGAGTGGGAGTTGGTTCCCACCACTCTGATCCTGCAGCCAATCCCATGTGCCAGGGGAGCTCGGCCAGCTCCTCTTCCCACACTCCCAAGAGAATTGAGGCTGAGCGGCCTCTGGCTTCTTCCCTGGGGCCTGGCAAACTTGTCCTCACCATCTGGAGGCCTCACAGTGAGGGGCAGGAGAGACCCAAGGAGGCCATTCCCCAAGGTTGACGCCCTCCCTCATCTCCCAGAAGGCCTAGGGCTTTGGCAGGGGTGGTACCCAAAGCATTTAACCTGGGGTGTGTGACGGTACTGAGTCTCATTTCCTTCCTTTAGACTGATTCCCTTGAGATCCCCACTTGCTCCCCAGAGACCCAACACCCAAGGTCTGGAGCCTGACCTAGCCTGAGCTCCAGGGCCAGAGAAAGGTGGGCAGTGTGGCTGCAGGATTCGGGGTGACTCCTTACCACGCTGCGGGGTCGTACTCGGCCCAGACACGCACATACTCATCCAGGTGGTGCGGACCCAGGATGGAGGAATCTCGAGTGAGGTACTCAAAGTTGTCCATGATGACGGCCACAAAGAGGTTCAGCATCTGTGTAACCCCAGGGGCGAAGAGGGAGTGGGAAGAGCAAGATCCATCCAAACACATTTACACAGAGGCCCAGAGGAGGAGGAGGGTGGGGAATTAGACAAGGAAAGGGAGACAGAGAAAGAGATGGGGGGAGGGAAGAGACAGGGAGGAAAGACACATGCTCACGCAAGGAGCCCAGACAGAGAGATGGAGAAATGGAGATATGGGAGAGAGGGAGAGAGATAGAGAAAGATGAAGACAGAGAGTTGGAGAGACAGGGAGGAAAGGTTATGTAAAATGGTGGCTACCATGGGAACCACCATGACCCCAAATCTTCCCGTATCTGGCCTCCAACAAGGTCAGAGGGAAGGAAGGCTTCATGTAGGCAAGAACCTTGCCATGTTCCCAGCCCGGGCACAAAGTAAGCACTCAGCAAATACAGGGTAGGCAAAAGTAGTTTTACAGTTGTTCATATGAAAATAATACAATCAATAAATAACAAGAACCCAACAAATAATCCTTGTTTCATGTACTCAAAACATGTGAACCTACTTTTGCTTAACCCTGTATTTCTAGGATGGATGGATGAATTTCCCTGCCTTCATCTGCATCTGGTAGCTCCTTTTCATGTGCTCTAGCCCTTAACACATGAAGAGCTTGCACTGGTTTTGCCTCCAGACCTTTGCAAATTTGCTCCTTTAGTGAATATCATGATTTTCCCCCATTTGGGTAACAACACCTGAGTGACCACTCCCCCAACCCTTAACACTTAGATGCTGTGGTTGGGTGTGGCTGACCCTTATCTCATGGCTCCGCAGGCTTGTGATTGGTTAGGGAGGGGCACATGACCCTCGGTGGCCAATTGGAACCTTCCCTGGGATTTTACAGGCACTCTAGCAGCCATCTTGCCTCTGCAAGGAGAAAGTATGAGAATAAAGCCAGTGTGGAGAGGATGGGGTTTGCTAGCATGGATCTAGCCTCATCTGGGATGTTCAGGTACACAAGTTAGTGAACTGCATATTTTGCTTAAGTCAGTTTCTGTTACTTGCAACCAATTTGATGAATATATGGTCTAATTCTTGCTTACCATCCCTGTGAGCCACAGTCTTTGAAATTTTCCTTCCTTCAATCTGAATTTCCCCCATCTAAGCACATACTGAATTGTGTTGCTATTGTGTGCTGATTTATCTTCCCATCACCCCTGCAAACTGAGAGATGTGTTCTCTCCTTAGACTCCCAGTGTGTAGCATAAGGTCTGGCACATAGCAGGTATTAAACAAATGTTTAGATGTAAACATAGTAGGTGATTAATGAATGTCCTATAGTTCTAGATGTCCCTAACTTCAGTGAGTCTATTTTTTTAATGTGGGTAGGTGATCTTTATTTCTTTAAAATTTTTTTTTTAATTTATTGATTTTAGAGAGGAGGTAAGGGGGAGAAGAGAGAGAGAGAGAGAGAACTATCTGTTTCTGTATGTCACTTGACCAGGGACTGAACTGGCCATCTTTGTGTATTGGGATGATACTCTAATCAGCTGACAACTGAGCTATCTAGCCAGGGCACAGTGACTCACTTTTAATTCATCATTTCATGATATCGACTGAGCACCTGCTGTGTACCAGTCACTGTAATAGGTACTGGTTATACAGGAGGGAACAAAACAGAAATTTCTGCCCTCGGGTGCTGATGGTTAAGTTTTACAGATATTTTCATGGGTGCCTACCCTTCCCAGATAGGCTGCATTGCAAGATCTTGTCCCTATATGCATCCATAGCTGTTTGGACAATGGTGACCATTTGACCAGGGGCTGAACTGGCCCATTCAGACTCTTCTGGGAAATGGGAAGTGGGCAATGGAGCCCCTGGGCCAGTGGCTGTGTAACTGAGATGGCAGGTTTCCCAGTGTGAGGTCACTAGTTGAGCTGAGACCTACAAACCACAACCCCCACACTCCCTCAGTAGCTGGCTTCTTATAACCTGACAGTGGTCAGACTTGGGAGGAGAGGGGGAGAAGAGGAGAGTGCTTCTTCCTGCCAGCGCCTGTGTTGTGGGTTGAACTGTATCTCCCCCAAAATACATGTTCAAATCCTAAACCCTGGTATCTGTGAATGAGACCTTATTTGGGAAAAGGGTATTTGTGCATGTCATGAAATGAAGATGAAATCATACTAAATTAGGGTGGGCCCTAAATCCAGTATCATTACTGTTCTCTTGAGAGGGAGATCTGGACACCAGCACACAGGGAGAAGCCATGTGCAGATGAAGTCAGAAATTGGAGACGTGGGACCACATGCCAAGGAATGCCTGGGGCCACGAGAAGCTGGAAAAGACCAGGAAGGATCCCCTCTACGGGTTTTGGAGGGAGCATCGCCCTGACAACACCATAATTGGACTTCTAGCTTCCAGAACTGTGGGAGGATAAATTTCTGTTGTGTAAGCCATCAAATTTGTGATACTTTGTCACAGCAGTCATAGGAAACAGACACCATCTGCAGCTGTCCAGGGGCAGCAGACAACTAGGGTGCCAGCATTCCCTTGGGAGTGCCAGGGGCAGCTGGGCTGATTGGTCACCCTGTTTTCCCTTTGATACCCCATCCCTGGCATTTCTGCAGTCAGGAATCCCTGGTGGTTTCCACATTGCCTGTTTTCTCTTTCAAACCCATGTAGCCAATTCTGTATCCAATCCCCTCTGCTTGAAATACCTAGATAGTGTCTGTTCTGACTGCACCATGACTGCTCCAGGGAGAGCCGAGCAAAGAGGAGTGCTGTGGTGAAGCCCCAGAGCATGTGAGGGAAAGAGAAAGCGGGAGGATAGAGCAGGCCACTGCTGTGGTTCCTTATCCTATCTATCTATCTGTCTGTCTGTCTGTCTATCTATCTATCATCTCTTTTTTCATCTATCTATCTATCCATCCATTTCTTTTGGTTCCTGGTTCTTGGTTTCAATCCCTTGCAGTGTTTCTTACCCTCAGGTCCTATGAGATTCCTCCTTTCTGCAAATGTATCTTTTACTAGTGAAAACTCATTCAATTTCTTACAAACACCCAAGTCCCTAGGGGATGTTTATGTGGCTGGCCTTTTCTTGCCTCCTGATCAGACCCAGGAAGGCTCTCAGCTCTCAGAGAGCAGGTGGGAGACTCCTACAGCCCAATGAAATGGGTCCTGGGACCAGCTTGTAGCTCCACTAGGTCCTCGTTCAGGATACACAGTGGGTCTCAAATGGGGGAGATTCTGCCTCCTTTCCCCAGGTGACATTTGACAATGTCTGGAGACATTTCTGATTACCACACCTTGTAGGGTAGCAGAGCATGTGTTATTGGTGCCTGGTGGGTCGAGCCCAGGGATGCTGTGAACAGCCTGCTGTGCGCGGAGCGGCTTCCACCACAGAGTACAATCCTGCCCTGAGTGTCGGCAGGGATGAGGCTGAGAAACCTCAGCTAACCTGAGCCCAGGCTGGCTCAGAAAAGTCTCGTAGGGAGCAAGTCTGCCACACAGTCACATTCCCGAGAAACCCACACCCCTGAGAGGAAGCCAGTTCTAGGGAGCCCACCCCCACATGTCCACAGACTCACCAGAAATGAGCAGAGGAAGATGAAGGAAACGAAGTAAAAATAAGCAAATTCATTGCCACACTCCGGGGTCAGGATGCCAGAGTTTTTATCACATGGTTTCCCACTGAGGCACGAGAGCATGATGTTGTGCCAAGCCTCCCCGGTGGCACTCCTAAGGACAGAGTGGGGGCATCAGGAACCCGGGTACCCAGCCATGGGCACCCATGCCTCCCAGGAAGGCAGAGAACAAGGTTTAGCACTTGGGCTCTGGAGACGGGCCAGTGTGGGTTTGAGCCCTAGGTAAGTCACCTGTTTCCTCTGGGGAGCTCAGAGAGGGGATTCTCATTCTTGGCTGTGCATTAAAGCCTATGGCGGGGCTTTTAAAATATACTGATGCCCATGCATCACTGTCACAGACCTGGATTCAATCGGTGTGGGTGGGGCCTGAGGACATAGGTGTGTTTAAAAGACTTGCCTCCTTCCAGGTGATTGTCACTTCTACCACTTTCTCCCTAGGCAACTCTGCTCCAGGGACACGGGGCTCCTCTGGTTCTTCAACACGCCAGCCGTGCTTTAGCCTCAGGGCCTGTGTATTTGCCGTACACCCCACCTGGACTGCCCTTTCCTGGATAATCACACGGCTCCCTCTCTTGCCTATTTCTCTCAAATATCTCCCACCCACCTCGGGAGGCCTGACCTACAGCCCTCCATTCCTTTTTTGTTGTGCCAAAATACACATAACATAAAATTGATCATTTTAAGCATTTTAAAGTGTATAATTCAATGGCATGAAGCATAGTCACAAGCCGTGTGACTGTCACCACGATCCACTTCCGGAATCTTTTCATCTTCCCAACCTGAGAAGTTGTTTCCATTAAGCAGTGACTCCCTGTTCTCCGATCTCCCAGCTCCGGCAGTCTTTATGCCACCCGCTTGTTTTCTCTCTCTGAGTGTGCCCATTTTAGATCCTTCATTTAAGTACAATCATCCATTATTTGTTCTTTTGTTCCTTCATTTCCCTCTTAATTTTAAATTTTATCTCCTTCCAGTATCCTCTATAATTTGATTACTGATTACTCCCCACAGGAATAGAAGCTTCCAGAGAGCAGGGAATATTGTCTCTGCTTTGTTTCCAGTACCCACAGCCATGCCTAGAACATAGTAGGTATTCAGTAGAGCTCCCATGAGTGAAAGAAGAAACTCTAACATGCAGCCAGGATTAAAAATCAAGCCCCAGAGCCTATAAACCTCAGTTTCCTCATCTGTTGGATGGGGCGGCCAAGAATCCCCACCTCACAGGGTGGGCAGGAGGAGTCCAGGAGACAATGCTTGACAACACCTTTTACATGTGAGTTCCAGGGCCTTCAGCAACTGCCCTACTTAGGGTTCCTGGGTCCCCCATGCCCATCCCAAGCCTCAAGAGCACAGAAGGCTGAGGGCATGCCCTCCCCAATCAGGAGAGGAAAAGGACACCCTCACACTAGAAAAGAAGGATGAAAGCACACCCCCTCTCACCGAAAGAGGAGCATGAGGGCCTGGAAGAAGGTCCGGAAGTTATTGTGCTCAGTGATTTGGAACTCATCCTCATCACTGTCCTCGTCCTCCACGTCGATGCCAATGTTGCCAAATACCTGGGGGATTAGACGGTGATGACCAGGGACAGACGTGCCCCTCAGTGGCTTCACGGAAACCTTACTCAATGCCCATGTCTGCCTCTCTGGGGCTCTGGTGACCCACCTCTGCCTAAGGGCAGCAGCTCTTCTTGGGTAGCTCTGGGAACAGAGTAGGGAGGAAGCACTCACCTGCATCCCGATGATGGCATAGATGAAGAAAAGCATGGCAATCAGCAGGCAGACATACGGCAGGGCCTGGCGAGAAGTAAGTGAGACAAGAGGCCTGCAGATAACGTTCTCAGCAAGGCACACCACACAGGCATGGCTAGCCTCCATTCTCAATTTAGCGAGAGTGGCAGCGAGTGGGGGGGGGGCGCTTTTCTCCCAGCCCTGAGCAGGGCAGTACCTCACCTTGAATGACTGCACAAAGGTCCAGAGAAGAATTCGGATGGTGTAACCCTGACGGAGGAGTTTGATGAGACGGGCTGCTCGGAAGAGGCGGAGGAAGCTCAGGTTGATGAAGTTATTCTGGGGAAATGGAGAAAGCGGGGTGATCATCCACCCACCCCCAGGAGCTTAGAGCCATCACCACTCACAGAGGACCCTACATGAAGCCAACCAACAGGAAAAAGCAAGCCAGACCCCAAATAAGGAGGGAGAGGAGAGAAAGCACTATTAATGCAATGGTGCAGAGGAAAAAACTTGAAACAGAAACAAAGTGGGGGGAAGAGGGTGGGCAGGAGAAAAAGGCATCAACTCAGACAGCATAAGCCCTCCCTGCCAGCCCCATCCGCAAAGGGGAAAAGGAAAGAAAAAGAAAGAGAAAGGAACGGGTTGGGGGGCAGGGGTGGGCTAGAAATAATAAAAGAACAAGGGAAAAAAATATATCCGAATCATCCAATCAGGAAAAGAATCGAGATGGTTTTTGTTTCTCCCAACAACCAAATGCACTGAGACGATAGGACACAAGCGGGCCAAGTTGCTGAATCCATCACACGTGTAGATGCACAAACACCAGGGCGGGGTGAGGGAAGCCAGCCGCTCAGGCCTGGTAGGCATGTGTGGTTCCGAGGGCATGTTACGCTCTAGGCCAGAAATGCATCTGTCGTGGGACTCACTGGGCACCCTGCCCTGCCCTGTCAAGCTGCCCACCCGCTCCTGCCCGCCCTACCTCACCCCACGGCCAAGAGGACTCGAGCCAATTGGAGAAGTGGAAGAGTATCTTTTCTTACCCCCTTGGCGAGCGGGCATGGGGAGGACGGGAGGGAGCTGGGGCTGTTCGGCTGCAGGGCGAGTCCGCGCTGCCCGCTGAGTCGGAGAAGATGCATTTGGGGCCCTTTTCCCCCCTCTCAGGGATGGCTTCTCAGCTTCTGGGGCTGGGTGGAGTAGCACGGGACCAGGCCTGCGGGAAGCAGGAAGTTTGCAGTGCCCGTGGGTGGGTGAGCTGGCCATCAGCCCAGGTCCACCGAGGGGCTGGTGCTGGGTGCGGGGAGGTGGGCTGTCCCTGCCCCCAGTACCTCCCTGGGTGGCCCTTGCCTCTGCTCAAAGACCCCTATCTAGTTACTGCCTTCACCTCCTCCCACCCAAGCCAGAACCTGGGGCCAGATAGCAGGGGGGTGGGAGAGGTGGGAGGCAGCCAGCCAGAGAAGGTGGATCCGGGCCCTGGTCATTAGGTAACTGTCCTGAGACTTGCCATCTGGGATTTCAGGGGGGCACTGGTAAAGAACAAAACACTAAAAGTCACAAGGGGACCAAATCTGGTCATCTGGTTGACAAAGTT
Organism: Rhynchonycteris naso; assembly: GCA_037038555.1. NCBI lineage: Eukaryota > Metazoa > Chordata > Mammalia > Chiroptera > Emballonuridae > Rhynchonycteris > Rhynchonycteris naso. The sequence continues at coordinate 24,293,210 of CM073003.1, forward strand.
ATTTTGTTGGGCCTGAGCAGTTTTTAAATTAAAAATAGTTGCTGCTGTTTAAAAATCAGATCCCCTCACCTCCCAAATCTGGTTTTCTGGCAAGCCTGGACCTGCTTCCGTCCTGGCAAGTTAGCTGGGGCTCAGCGTGGCTGCGCCTTGAGGCAGCCCACGCATCCTCCGGCTTGCCAGAGGCCCCATGCTCTAGAAGTGGCCCCTGCTTTCCTGGCTTATGATGCCTTATTGGCCCCCAGAGGCAGTTCGAGTTTGAGATCCCTGCCTCAGGCAGATATGGGGACCTCTGCTGTTCGATCACCCAGTGGGGTGGAGGCAGAGAGGCCTGAACAAGACTCTGCTCTACAGGACTCGGAGGAGACGCAGACACAAGCAGGGAGCAAGACTTCAGCTGGCCCACCCTCACCCCTAAATGGCAAAGGTTGGCCTGACGGTCACAGCACCCTTTTCGGTCTGAAAGTTTGGACAGTGAATTATATGGGCACCTTATATGGTGGTTCCGATGGCTTCCCAGCTACCAGACCTGCTAGCTCTGGCCTGGGAGCCGAAGTAGTGATGGGAGCTCAGGGAATTTCTGGGGCAGCAAGATGCCTCTGGATTTGTTGGCAAAGTCCAGGACACTATCTGGGACACACGAGTTGGGTCCTAGGTCTCCAGGATGGTAGAGGGGACTGGGAGATCCTTCCCTGAACCCATTGGGCTCAAACCCTATGACAATGTCCCAAGCTCCTGAATAAGCCCCCAGACCTAGCTGGACTAAGAGAGTCACACTCTGTGTTCCACTGACCTGACTCCCAGCCTTGCCTGTTCACCTAGGTCCACCTGGAAATGGGGCTGATGGCCCACACGTCCCCAGCTTTCTCCCACCCATCCCCAGAGTACAAGCCATCCCGTCCTGGGGCAGGACATAACGTGGGCTCGGCTCAGCATGCAGAAGCAGGCGGGCCCTGCAAGCAGCCTGGGGCTTGGGGTGGAGCCAGGGAACTCTGCCACCATGCAGGAGAAGCAAGGGGGGTCTTGCAGGGAGCTGCGTGCAGAGAGCATGCTGCCCTTCTTGGAACAGAGAAGGAGGGGGAGACACACAGGGAGGTAGGGGTTGAGATGAGAGAGGTTCAGGGGAAGGTGCTGGTCTGCCCTCATCCACCCCTCCACCTCTCTTCTGCATCGAGTCCTTCAAGTGCTCAGAGAATTTCTGGCAACCTCTCTCTTCCTAGCTTCCACCTTTCAGTCCACAGGCCACAAGGAGCAGCTACCTTCTTCTCCAAACCTGTCCTGCGTGTCCAGGCTCTAGGCTGCCCAGCGGGGCAAAAGTCCTGGAAGGCTGACCATGCTAAGCGGTGCGAGTGCTCTGGACAGGGAAAACACCCGGCCGATGGCTCTGGAGAAACCCTGCCATCTGCAGCCCAGAACTGGCCTCTGCACTCCAGGTCCCATCACTTCCTGCCTGCTTGACTTCTAGGGTGTCCTTAGAGGCACCTCCAACAGTCCTGGAGAGGCCCCTGCTCAGATGACCAGTCCTCTGCTGGTCTCATCCACATCCCTCGCTGGGGCTCCTGGTGCCCACCTCGAGCCCAGGCCCCTGCCAAACTGCTCCGAGCTCTGCAGCCACAGTGACCTTGTCTAATCACACCGCTGGTCGTGCCTCCCCTGCTCCAAACCGTCCCAGGTTCCCACAGCCCTGGGGGCCTCCCCCTCTGCCCTCCTTACTTCCTCTGCTCTGTGCCCCAGCCACACCTCCTCAGCTGCAGACCCCAACCCCTGCATGCTGTCCTGCCATGGGGCCTTTCCATGTTACAATTTCTTCTGGGTTTGAGGGGTGACTTGACCAATGCCTGCCTCCCGCACCTGACTGTAGGTAAGAGACTATGGTGGTGTCCACTGCCCACCCCTCCATCGGTGGCACATTAAGTGTCTGGTGAATGAGGGCATGTGTCCCGCCAGCACGGCAGGCATCCTGGTGCAAAGATGCCATTGGGGTCCTTCAGAGGCGCTCAGGGAAGGGTAGGAAAAGGGCAAGTGGGATTTAACTGAGTGAGAAGTGTGCAAGGAGCTGAATAAGTGAAAAGAGCTAATGGAAACAGTGTGTGCTGGGGTGTGTGTGGGTGTGCAGGTGGATGGGTGTAGGAGAGGAGATAGCGTGTGCATGCGTTGTGTGGGGCAGAGCAGAGAGAGAGGCTCAGAAACAGAGCCAGAAAGAGGAGAAGGCACGTTATATAGTGACTGTGTGTGTTTGGGAGGGCACACGTGTGCATGCCTCGGGGCTTTAGATGAGTGCCTTGGCTGGCCAGCCTGTCTAGCAGCAGCCGGACCCCAGCATTAGCTGTCCTGAGTCTCCGCTGCCTGAGAGTCTTTGCCCACTGCCCACTGCTCAGACATCTTCCATTGGACTTGAAGATATGTCTCTGGCAATAAAGTCCAAAGAGCTCGAGGGCTTATAATGGGATCAGGGATGGGAGGAGCTTTCCTGGGGTTCAGGTTCCATGGAGCTGAACAGGGAATAGGAATAATCTGAGGGTAGCTGAGGGTTCCATGTGTCAGACGTGTGAGCAATGGGGAAGGAGACCTGGCCAGCCGACTTGTCCTGGCAAACCCATCCTTCTCTGCAAAAGATGCAAACCAGGCCAAACAGGAAACCATGATTCAGAGCCCAGTGAAAACAAGGAGAGGGATGGAGAAAGAGAGAGAGAGAGAGAGAGAGGCTCTGTAGGAACGAGGAAGGAGGGCTGCGGGGAAGAGGAACAGACAGACGGGAGTGAGGGGCTGCGTCAGGCATTCCCAGTCCGAAAGCCCAGGGCAGGACGTGCAGTGCTGATGCGAGGAGATGCGTCACAGTTAATGTAAGGCGTTCAGACTTCAGAAAGAGGTAAGACCAACCGGATTCTAGATGCAGATGTTGAAGATGGAGGGGGATTGGGTGGGCGGGGGCAGTTGGGGAGGTGTGTTCAGCATTTTTTAGGTTGATTTGTAACCAGTGCCAAAAAACCAATGGGTTTCGGTTCCCCGGGCGGGGAGTGGGGGTGGCGGTGGTGGGTTGGGAGATAGTCATTGGTGTATGAACACACAGACCACGTCATGGATGAACAAATGAATTTCATAGTGCATTTTGATTGGATGAGTTTTTCAGACGGCGTTGTGCCAATATACAGTTTAAAGAGCAGGCATGAAAAGAGACAAGACAAGAAACACAGTCATTATCCATCGCACGCAGGGCAAACCCACATCACCCAGGCCACTTGGGGGCAGCAGCTGGGGCCCAGTGGGTCTCATGCCCAGTCCCCCCAAATGCTACGGACTCGCCCTCCCAAGGGTCTGGTTCCTCCTGCCCCAATCCTAGTGGGCTTACCTGGGAGACAGAAAGGAATGACTGTGGGCTCCTTGCCCAGCAGGGCAGGCCTTCCCCTACTTGTTTCAGAATTTACCATTCTTAAAAGGATCCAAACACCCACCCTCTATCTTTTCCTCCAAATGATTCTAATTCAGAGCTGAAGGGCTGAATTTCAAGTACACCCATGGTAATAATAGCGGTAGCAATAATAATAACCACTATTTATTTTCCATTTATTTTCTGGTAGGTTTGGTGCCAAGCACTTCACATCAATGGCTCTGACTTGTTAAACATTGCTGGTTTTCTCCTTAGAACGCCAGTCCTATGGGGGCAGGGATTCCTGTGTTTTGATTTGTTCACTGCTCTGTCTCTAGCACCTCTAACGCCTGGCACACAGCGGGTCTCAATGCACGAGGCTTGCAAGGATCTGCTGGGGTTAGTTATGAAGATTACTCTCATATACAGGTCGAGAAGTGGTAACACCATTGCCCAAAGTCGGACAGGTCATCAGGAGGGCTGTCTGACTACTGTACTGGTCCTGATGTCCCTGAGCTGGATCTCATGCCCTACCCTCCTGCCCTCCCTGCTCTTGCAGCCAGGAGAACGGGCTGTTGGATCCAGCCTTATGGGTCTCTTAATGGCAACTGGAGATAATAACCAACTTCTTTCACCTGTCTACTGGGGTGGTGGGCCATTCCTTCCAACCTCTTGACCCAGAGAGACATTGATTCAAGGCTGTTTAGAGCTCAGCTAAATGACAAGATATTTTGACTGCCAGTTGAAGCTCAGACCTTTTAACAAGCGAACTTGACTCAAAGGAACCACTCAGCTAAAGCCAGCCCGAAGCTCAGACTTCTTAGAAACTTAGGACAAAGATGAAGTCTAGGTTCTGGCCCTCTGCCAGAGGACAGTGTCCAGACATCCCAATAGGGACAAAGTCCAAGTGGGTATGACCTCACTAGAGGAAAGTGTCAGGGGTGGGATGCAGGGAAGGGGTAACTTCTGGGTCACTGGAGCCCAAGGCAAAGGGGTGTGGCCAGGATCCTACTTGGGTGAAGGTGTTGGGAGACGAACCAGGGAATGGCCCCTCTTCTGTGTAGCTCCTCAGCCCCCACAGTTTTCCAGGATGGAAAGTCGGCTAATGGATCCCTTTCTGCTGGGAGCTCCTATGTGAACACCCCAAGAAACACCAATGTCCCTGGGAGTCACCAGGCCTTGCTGTATGAACCTTGCCAGGGGCCTCACTTCCCTGAGCACTGAGCCTCAGTTTCCTCATTTCTGAAATGCTGCAACACCCTCTTTCTTGGGCACCACGCCAATCAAATCTATTGTTCACCGTTCTCTGTGTATTCTGAGCATGACCCTGGATCCTGGGCCTTCTGGCTCCCTTCTGAATGGGGTTGGCCAATGGGAGGTGCTGGCAGGAGCCAGGGCGCCAGGAGAGAAAGGCCGGGGTATTCCTCCCCAGACTCTCTCTTCCTGCTCTGGACCTCATCTCTGCTGGGGGCTCTGATCCTCCATGCCCAGAGCCACCACTAGGTGGCCCCTGCCTCATCCAGTTTAGGTTCCCTCCTCCCTTCAGCAGCTGGGCAGGTACGTTTTCAACAGTGGCTGGGTTTCGGATGCCTTCCCTTCCCCTCCATGAGTGGTCTTTGTTCCCGATTTCCTCAGCTGAACATTCTGAGGGAATTCTCTTATATGCCATGAGCTAATCTATGTAAAACGCTTGGCACAGTGCCTGGCGGATAGCGAAAGCCCCATTCTTGTCAGCCATCATTATTCGTATTGCTATTGTTACCAGGTGAATACCATACCCAGCCCTTGGCTCTGACACACTCTACCCTTTTGCTCCCCTCCGAGGATCTCCTACCCGGCCCCAACCTCCCGAGGGCCCTCAAGCCTGGGCTCACTGGCAGACAGCCAAGGAGGGGGTTTTGAACAAGAGTTCTGGGGTTCTGAGTTCTCTAGACAAGGCAGAAGGATAATGTGGGGACACCCAGATTGGTCCAGAGACCCCCACACGGGAACCCCCAGGTCTGGGGTTAGAGAAGGATGGACATCCTAGGGCTCTGGGAGTGGTGGCCCTTTGTTGGCCCAAGGGCCACAGTTCCCTCCTGCCCATGAGCCAGAGGTTGTTAGTTTGGGCACAATGGACTTGAAGCTGGTTCCCACCTGGGTCCCTAAAACAGTGTGGGGTTTGGGGTAGAGCTCAGCCTGGGAGCCTCTGAGAGTCTCAGTTCTCTCAGTGCACTTGGCCACATGGTTCCTTCCTAAGTCAGTGCTGCAGGAAAGTTCACACTGCAGTGCTGGCGCCATGGCTATGGGAACCCTTTTTCTTGAGTCACCCTCCTGAGGGGCCACCCTTGTCTCGGGGGGCCCTGCTTCTCCCTCTCCACTCACAGCTGGCAAGAGCCAGCTATGGCTGTTGGAACCTGCTGCTTCTGGATGATCTCTTCCCCATCTCCCCGCCCCCCTCCCAGAGAGGAGTTGCTGCCCAGAAAGAAGCTGGTGGGAAACTTACCCCAAACTCAGTCACGAGGATGTCGGTGATGCTGCCCAGAACAGTCACAAAGTCGAAGATGTTCCAGGCATCGCGGAAATAATTCTAGAATGAAGACCCACAAGACAGAGATGCCAACACACAGCTCCATGCCTGGCGCCCATGGCCAGCCGGGGGCACAATGCCGATCAGCCCAAGTGCCTAGGACAGTCTTGGTCATTTAAGTAACAAAATGCTACTGAGTGGGCTCCTCTGAGTTCCCCTTCCCCAGAACCCCAGGCCTGCCATTGGATTTCCTGGCCTCAGAGGGGACCTACAGGCCCCTCTTCAGCTCTGTTTGGGACAAGACCCTTGGAAGCAAGAATTATCACCCATTTTCCCATTTTACACGAGGTGACAAGTTCAGAGAGTGAAGTCACTCGCCTGTATGGTAGGTGAGCAGCATGGAAGTGAAGGGTTAGGATTGATCTCAGGCTGGAACTTTAAGTCCAGAGTCTATGTTCAGGACGCTACTGAATTAGAACTGTGTTTATATACAAAGAGAGTGGCCACTGGGTTCACATTCCAGCTCTACTACCCTCCAGCTGTGCGTCTGTGGGTTAGTGACTTAACCTCTCTGGGCCTCCACTTCTTAATATGGGGAAGGGGAAGAGTAACAAGGGTAAGAGGCCTTCTGGGCACACACCAGGCTGCTTGTCCTGGCTCCCTAGTGGCTAGATGGGACTGTGTGTCTAGTTCCAGAGGATGGGCTATCAGTCACTTGCTGGTCAGTGTGTGACTGTCAGAACTCTCTAAACCCTGGCAACCTGTATCATCCCAGATGGGGACTGCTCCAAGAGTCTGGGTCCCTGAGTAACTACAGGCAAAGATCCCCCTCTTGCTGAGTGTCAACAAAACCTTGGAGCTGTGCTTCCCAGGATCAGATTCTTTCAGCATGATTACAAAGTCCTGAGTTGGACTCTGTGGACGTTGGCACCTTCTTCTGGAAGATAGGGATATAACAGCAATCGCATAAATGAGTCTGAGCAGCTATTTGGTATACAGTAGGTGCTCAATAGGTGGACGCTGCTGTTTTATAATGACCTAAAAATGATTCAGGTTCTGTTGGCACTTTTGGTATTTTAGCAGATGCTGCTGGGGCCCTGCTCATACCCCCTTATATTCCGACAACACACCTCCATTACTCTGTCCAGGGGCTTTCTCAGGCTGCATATGTGCTGAGCAATTCACAGCTCCCTTGAGAACAGCCCTTTACTATGGCTGATGGGTCCTGGAGGATAACTACCCCAGCGCCCACCCACCCCTGTGAACGGAATGACGCTGATGTGCTCTCTGCTGCCTCTTGGAGGTCCCCAGCAGAAGTGCACCCAGTATCCCACAGGAGAAAATGGCTTCAAAATACATACACTCTGCACTGGATAACATCCGGCCTCTGCCTCTCTCCCCTACCATCTCCTTTACTGTGTGTGTGAGGTCACTTCTTGGATAATTCTTTGCACTCAATCCTTGTCTCAGGTTCTGCTTCTGGGGGTGCCCAAGTGAAGACAACTTCTTAGGTGTGTAGCCATGGGCCTCAAGCCGCAAGGTTCGCTCAAAGGCCTAGATGTCACTAGGGGAACTTGGGGCTTCATCTAAACTGAAGGGGCAGGCTCTATGCAGGCCCCTGTGGGACTGTCAGACATGGGGGAGATGAAGCATCAGCCCTTGGCAGAAAACCTCTTCACCATCAGATCGCTTGACACAGCTGCACTGGGCTGGGCCCGAGATACTCTTACCCTGTGGATGTGGACACAGGAGCAGAGGCCAAGGGCCCTCTTGTGGCCATACAGCTAGAAACGGGTTGAGGCGGGATTTGTACCCATGCATGAGTGCGTGAGAGTCCAAGCTCTTTCCCATACACCAGTGATGGGCAATCTTTTGAGGTTGGTGTGTCAAAATTTGCCAAAAAAACCGAGCATAACTCAGGTGGTCTGTCACTTTGAGAAAAATGGCCTAACCAGAAGTCCCAGAACTAGACGCTCTGTGCTGGAGTTCTGTTGTTTTGACCAACAGACCTCCGGCACAGAGTGTCTACACTATAGCAAATGTTTTATCCTCGGGTACTATACCTGGCCGTGCAGGAACCAGGGATGAAACGTCCTTCTCGGCATGCGGCCCCATACTTCTCTGGTATGCAGCCGTGTGTCATCAAAAATAGCTACGTGTGTCAGTGCTGACACGCGTGTCATATGTTCGCCATCACGGCATACACACTTTGTGACCTGTCCTATTGGCATTCCCAGGACAGAAATGCTAAATTGTTGCCATGGCCCTGGCTTCAGGATGCTTTCCCTGCCTGACTGGAGCTCAGTGCAGGGCCTGACAGTCTGGGCTGTACCCTGGACTCCCTGGGGGGGGGGAGGGGGAATGGGATTTATTAAAAATACAGAATCAGGTCTGACCAGGCAGTGGCACCATGGATATAGCATCAGACTGGGAAGCAGAGGGTGCAGGTTCAAAACCCTGAGGTCACAGCCTTGAGCACGGGCTCATGCAGCTTGAGCACGGGCTCATAGACATGACCCCATGGTTGCTGGCTTGAGCAAGGGATCACTTGCTCTGCTCTAGCCGCTGGTCAAGGCACAAATGAGAAAGTAATCAATGAACAACTAAGGAGCCACAATGAAGAATTGATGCTTCTCATCTCTCTCTCCCCATCTGTCCTTATCTATCCCTCTTTCTGACTCTTTCTCTGTTTCTGTCAAAATAAAGTATAGAATCAGGGGCCCCCACCTGACCAAGTTGATCAGAGTCTCTCAGGGTGGGTCTGGAGCATGATTCAATTTAAAAACTCTCCCTAAGCACTTCTGATAGGTAGCAGAACATTGGAGAAGAGATGGGATGATGAGATTTACTGGAACACTGCCCCGCAGGTACTGAGCACTCACTGCAGTCAGGCTTCACTCTTGGTCTCAGACACACATCATGTGCATTTAGGGTTTGCAAGAGCTCTTCTGAGATAGAGGCAGAGGGCGGGCCCTTCTGATGGGGAAGAGAGGGGTGAGTGACAGAGCCTACACACGATTCAAATTGAGATCTTTCTGGAGAGAAAGTTGATGTCCTTTCCCACCTGGGGAAGCCAAGGTGAGACCCAGGCTGAGACCACCAGCTGCAGATCATTCTCTTCAGAGAAACAGGCTAACGAATGGGGTGTTCAAGACGGAAGACATCCTGTTTCAAGTGTCAGCTTGGTCACTCACAGGGGACATTCTAGAAGTCACACCAAGTTACAGTCCATTAAGCTTAGGTCGTCTTCATTTTGTGTGTGTGTGTGTGTGCGCGTGTGCACGCATGCTGTGAGCCTCCCTGCCCATCTGGGAAGACCTTCAGAGAGGAAGCTTTATAAATGCATAACATAAAATGCCCAGGACTGCAAGGATACCCATTATATTGAAATATGATGATTAAAATATTTTTAAAATAGTGATCTAATCTGAAGCAACAGTGAGTGAAAACTAAACTTGGAGATTCCTGCAACATCTATAACGCACCAGGAAATATCCGATTTTTATCTTCGACACTGATTGTATTGCTAATACTACAAGGGTTTGTTGTCTGCCTTTGACATGGAAGGAAATGCTAACGTCTAGTTAGCAGCTGGCAGAAGACAACGGTGTAATTTTCTTCACATGTAACTTTGCAGACCCTCTCCCCTCCCCCTAGATCCCTTCAGGGATGTGGGGGGGGGCCCTCTAAGACCACTTGCATCACTGGGAGACGAAATAGAGTGAGCAGGTTCTCAACTATTAAAAGGAAGGAAGCGTAACCCAGTAGGATGGACCCCTCAGAGCTCAGGGCACATGATAAGGGCTGACACTAATGTCCTTTCGGCGCTCTACGTGCACATCTGCATGCTTGGCTTTATCGTAAAATGTTTTTCTTGCTGTGGATTGTGGTCAGAGCAATTTGAACATTATGAATTTGGATTGTCTGGATCTCAGTTTCCTTATTTCTAAAACGGATGGCAGTTACTCCCATCCACTGGGTCATTTTGAGGAATGACTGAATAAATACATGCGTCGCACATAGTGACAGTCAGCACATGTTGGGTAACATCAGTGTTACAGCAAGCACAAGAACGTCTAAGTAGGGTCTGTGGGTGTTGGAGAGATGATCAAGCCACTGCTGGGGTTGGGGGTCTTGGAGCCAGGTGGGTAGACCACCACCCAGGACTCAGTGCCCATCTAGGCTTCCCTCCAACCCACAGGTCTAGCCCCAAAGCTGTACATACCAGAATCCCAAAAGCCATGACTTTCAGCAGACATTCCAGAGAGAAGAGGGAGGTGAAGACGATGTTGAATACCCTCAGAGCATTTTCATAAGCAAGCGAGGCCCCGTAGAACTAGAATAGGAAGAAGGAAGGGTGTGGGGATCAGTGGGCAATAAGATCTGTGAGGTGGCTTTGTGGTGGTCCTATCCCAGGCCAGAGAGGACTCACACTTGGGGTCCCTGGTGACACCTTGTGGAGCCGACTCCAGGCAAGCTCTTCACATCAAAACACAAACTCCATTCTTAAATCCTATCTCAGATCTTGGGACAGATGGGGCTCATGAGGATGTCTAAAGCACATTCTCCACCCTGCTTTCTGTCTTCCCAGACCTCTCTTTTAATTCCTACCGGCACACTCCTATCAGGTCACTTTCCAGCCAAGGTTTACAACATTCCCAACTCGAAAGAGTTTCCCTGCATCCCTTCCCAGTCGATCACCCATCCCAGGTGTAGCCGCTCTTCTGACTCCTTATGAAATCTTCTTGACCAAACTATTTACCAGACTTGAATCTATAACTTTTAGACCTAACCACCAGGTTACAGGAAATACGGCAGCCAGCGGAAGAAGGCACAGTGCCCGCGCGGAGCCCAGCGCACCCAGAGCCAAAACAGGTTTCATTTGGCTCATCTGGTTTCCTCGAAAAGCCAAGAGTGTGAAAAGAAAGGTATGAAGAGAGAGGGCAGAGATTTAAAAGACAAAAACTGGAGGTCATGTGTAGGCATTTAGATCTTGGCTCAAAGATTAACTTGCTGTAAAAGACACTTTGGAGACAATTCAATATAGATTTTAGATAATTATCACTCAATATGGACGTTAGAGAATTATCACTCATCAAACATATGAATATGTAAGAAAACGTCCTTATTTTAAAGAAATGTATATGGAAGAACTTAAGGGTGAAGTAGTGTGATGCTTATAACTTAAAACACTTTAAAAACGTAGATGAAGTACCCACAGCAGGTAAAATCATAAAGACAGAAAGCAGATTGATGGCTGCCATGAGCTGGGGGAGGGGTACAGGGAGTGACTGCTCATGGGGACAGGGTTTTCTTTTTGGTGATGGAAAAGTTTTGGAAGCAGATAGAGGTGGTGGCTGCACAACATGGTGAATATATTGAATGTCACTGAATTGTACACTTTGAAATAGTGAATTTTATGTTATGTGAATTTCACTTGAAAAAAAAAAAGAGAGAGACCCTGACCAGGCGGTGGATCAGTGGGTAGAGTATCGGACTGGGACACAAAGGACCCATGTTTGAAACGCTGAGGTTGCTGGCTTGAGTACAGGCTCATCTGGCTTGAGCACGGGCTCACCAGCTAGAATGCGGGGTCACTGGCTTGAGCATGGGATCATAGACATGACCCCATGGTCGCTGACTTGAGCCCAAAGGTCACTGGCTTGAAGCCCAAGGTCGCTGGCTTGAGCAAGGGGTCACTTGCTCTGCTGTAGCCCCCAACCCCCCTGTCAAGGCACATATGAGAAAGCAATCAATGAACAACTAAGGAACCTCAATGAAGAATTGATGCTTCTCATCTCTCTGCCTTCCCGTCTGTCTGTTCCTATCTATCCCTCTCTTTGACTCTCTGTCTCTGTCAAAAAAGAGAGAGAGACAGAAAACCAGGTGAAAGTAACGTAGTAAAGTGTTCCAGATGGGTGGTGGAGACGGTGTCCGTGAGGGCATAGTCACTTAGGGTATGGTTCAGGGTGCCAGCTGGGAATGCAGCCTCCCAGGCCCACCCCAGTCCTGCTGAGTGCGGGAGCACCAGCCTTTAACAAGACCCCAGATGATCCGTGAGCACAATACAGCTTGAGAAACACCATGGAGTGCTGGGCTCAAACCCGGGCCTTTGGTCTCCAACGCATAAGTTAAAGGTTCTGACTTTTCACCCTGCAGAGGTTTCATGGCCCTGAGGGTGACAAGGTATGTACCTGTCCCTCCCATCTCATTTCATTCATCAAATAAATATTTATCGGGGACCTCTTGTTTCCTTTTAGCCAGACTCTCACTGAACCCTAGGAATCTAGGGGTGACCAGGACTTGTCTGGCCCCTCGAGGCTCACAGGCTTGGGGGGGACACAGATGGGCAACCCACATTAGGGCATGTGAGGTAACTTGCAAAGATGGGCACCCGCTGCAGTCTCGGGAGGTCAGAGGCTTCCTAGAGGAAGGGGCTGTGCAAGTGCTGCTGCCAGGAGCTGGCCAGACAGGGTGGTGGGGAGCGTGTGTCATGCAGCAGGAACAGCTAAAACAAGGGCGGGTGGTAACAGTGCGGTCTCTCTGAGGGATTCCCAGCAGATGGTTCCATTTTGCTGGAGGAGGGCATGGATGAGGGGCCGGGATGCAGCCGGGTTGACAGGGCTGGGGGCTCACCTTCATCATGAGCACGATGGTGTTGAGGGCGATCATGGCCATGATAGTGTACTCGAAGGGCGGGGACACCACGAACTGCCACATGCGGTACTGGAAGCTCTGCTTGTTCTGGGGCATGTGTCGGGTCAGAGGTTTGGCGCTGATGGCGAAGTCGATGCAGGCCCTCTGTGGGAGAGAGGCCAGTGGCGTGAGGGCCAGAGGAGGGGAGCCCCGGACACTGAGCACCCTTCATCTAACTCAGCATGGCTCTCTGCACATCCTGACCCCAGCTAGGATGCCTGGATTCCCCATCAGCTTACTACAATGGCTCTCTTCTCCTTCTGCAAGAACTGTTGCTGACATGTCTCCCTTTAGCTCATGGAATCCTCTTAGCAAAACATGAGAAGTGGGTTCTATTAATTGCCCCACTTTGCAGATGAGGAAAATAGAGGTCCACAGAGGTTAAGCCACCTGCCTGCGGTGGCACAGCTGTCAAGTGAGCCAAACTAAAATTTAAACTGAAGTTTCACTTTGAAGTCTATCCATTCTTTCCTACTGAACATTATGCTTCTCCCTCTCTTGGACAGAGGGAGGGAGAAATCATGGTTATGATGTCTTAGGGGTCAACAGAATAGAGGAAAGATACACTCTGGATCCTCCACCTAGCTTGGATGTTGCTAGAAGGACAAAGGACCGTGTCTATACCATCTGGTGTACTGGATTTTCATTCATAAATATTCCTGACCCCTCCCTGGGGTACATTATACTTTCTTACCCTACTGACATCACATGTGGATGTGTGACTCACTCAGGCTAATGAAATGTGAGCAGAGGTGACTTGTGTCACTTCTGGGCACAAGTCTCAAGAGTTGGATGATAATCTGCCACACATACTTACTTTTTTATTTGTAGTGCCTCAGAGGGAACTAGGACAACAGTGACATAGAGCAGAGCCACTTGGACATGTTGGACATGCAAGGTAAGCAAGAAATCACCCCCTTTATGGCTATCTGGAACTGAGATCCCAGGGCTGCTTGTTACTGCAGCATAACCTAGTCTAAATTAACTGATACAAACACCTTCTGTCTGATGTATTGCCCTCTGGAAACCACAAGAAGGGCTGCCCTGCAGACTGGGTTCTGCTTGGAGAATGCTGCTGTTCCCTCCCTGCATTCCCCCAGAAGCTGGTTTCTCTGTGTGTATGTACGTGGGGAGGGGGGTGGGGACAGCTCATTTTTAAATTGGGGATGCAACTGAGAAGTGGCACCTCATTTTTTTCCAGGCTATATTCCTCCATCATCTTGTCCCCCTGCTCCTGGAAGGTGATGATGATCAAGGCCACAAAGATATTGACGAAGAAGAAGGGGAACACGACAAAGTAGACGACGTAGAAGATGGACATCTCCATGCGGTACCCGGGGCTGGGACCCTGGTTCTCGAAGGTGGCATCCACGGAGTGCTTGAGAACCCTTTGAGGACCGGGGTGGAGAGGGGGCAAGTGGGACAAGGAAACAAGAATATTGAGAGAAAATGGGCAAGAAATAAAAGTAATCACTGTTTTCTGACTCCAGTTACCTTGGATACTTCCCACCCACTTTGTCTGCGTGAGTGGTAACAGCCTCAGGTACTTTTACTACCATATATTGCGAGCCTGCTACGTGCCAGAAAAAGATGTTCAGCAGGTTACTTATTTTCCTAGCAACCGTCTTAGGGAAATTCCTATTGGTTCCACATTGCACACAAGGACATTAAGGTTCAGCGATCTGAAGTGATTTGCCGGAGATCATCCACTTAGAAGAGGCCGAGTCGGGATTTGAAACGAGGTTTGTGCCGGTTTCAAATGGGAACGAGTTGGGATCGTGGAGGCAGGTGTGCGTGAGAGTGTGCATGAGTGTAAGCTCAGGTGGTGGTGGGAGCTGAGGAGGTGCACTGGGGATGCACGTGAGGCTGCAGCTGCTCACACACAGCAGCAGAGGCTGTGCGCTGCTCCAGCTCAAGGAGTGCCATGATGAATTTGTGTATTCGTGATGACAGCTTTTTGGCAGGTGGCCATAAGGTGCCTTATTTGAGCAAAACCATTAAGTATATTCCGACAGAGGGAGGTGAAGTCTGTTGAGGAGGCGTATCTTTAAAGCTTTCATCCAAATGCCCTCAGGGGTGGCACTGGCCCCCTATGTGGGCACTGAGTGTGTGCATGGGTGAGCCATGACGTGTGGGTTGGCGTGTTTGCTGAGAGAAGGAGGTAGGTGAGGACGCGAAGGGAACACAATGGAGTCTACCCAGCCCTCAACCTGGCATCTCTGAGGTCTCTGGCAGAAGAGCCTGGACTAGGGCAGGGGCAGTGAGGCACTCGGTTTGGACATAAACTAACGGGTGCCCACATCTTCAATAATCAAGATAAACAGTATTTTACTGCAATATTTTAATACATCAAATGAATGCTCCAATGCCCATAATGAACAACCTATCAAATATTTTAAATAAGGACAAGTCCGACCTCGCACTTGCACAGTTCAGCCTCACCCGTCTTAGCCCAGACCGGACCCCTCCGGGAAAGAATGCTTCTGTGGTCAGACTTGGACAATGCCATGTCCACAGCCCTGTCTTGGAGATCTGCATTCACTAGCACAGAAAGGGTTAAGAGCACATGGCTGCCTGTGTCCACGGGTCCTTTCTGTGTGTTAGAAACAGTGCCCGTTCTGGGAGGGCCTGGGGGTACAGCCCGTACACTCAGGGCTTGGTGAAGGAAGTGAGGGCTGGATTTCTGCCCCCATAAGCCCAACCATGAGTGGAGGTTGACATCCTAGTGTCAGCCACTCGGGCTACCTAGCAGGGTCCCCGTCCTGGGAGTCAGGAGCAAGCTGCCCCTCTCCCAGACCTCTGTTAGCACTGGGCTCCAGACCCTTTCCTCTCCTCCTGGGCCCTGAGCCCCTCCTGTGGGGTTCTCTGGTCAGGCCACTTACTGTGGCCAGCCTTCTCCCGTGGACACAGTGAAGAGGGTCAGTAGAGCCCACAGCACGTTGTCGTAATGAAACTCATACTTCTTCCATTCCCGGTCTCGGGCCTTCACCTCGTTCTTCTCATAGAGGAGGTACTTGCCACTGCCACAGAAAACGGGGCCGTTAGTAAGAGGGGGGGGGGATCTGGACACTTGTCTTCGGCTTCCGGAGGCAGGAGAGGGAGGAGGGGGCCCACTGGCCCACACTGCCTCTCCCTTAGGCCAGGAAGCGGCCACATGCCTATTTCTCCCTGGAGGGTGTATGCATCCACTTGGAGACAGACCCATGGATGAAGCCCTGACCCCTGTGTCCTGTGGGAACCATCTCAGAGTCTAGCACTCTCTTCCAACTGCTAGTCTTGGGGGGGCTGAGGGGCGCCTCAGATTTTGGGGAGGTTAAGAGCAGGGAGAGAGACAGGTACATTTCTGGGTTCATCAGGCTGGTGAGGGTATTGGCTGCTCCTTGTCAGGGCAGGAATAACGCTGAGCTCCAGACTCCTAGCCCAGCGCCTGGGACCCTTCCAATTCTGGAAATAGCCACCAAAATAACAGGTGGACATTTGCTGCGCCAGCAACAACAGAATATTCCCTGAGCGCTTGGTTGCGTGAAAGGCTCAGCCCTTTCCTGAGCTGAGTGTGTTCAGAGTTTCCCATTGTGAGGGCGACCAGAATGAGGGCTTCAGGTCCACACCTCCTTACCCACAATCCCAAAATCCTGAAAGTCCTGAAAACCAAACACTTTTCTTCTCCTAACTCAGGGGTGGGCAAGTTATGGCTCACAGAGCAAACCTGGACCAGTTTCTATACAGTCAACAAGCTGAGAATAGTTCTTTGGGGTTTTTCTTGCATTTTTAAGTGGTTGAAAAGAAATCACTCATGACAAGTAAAAATTAAGTGAAATTTAAAATTTAGCTAGTTTCCAGAAATAATGTTTTATCAGAACACAGCCATGCCTATCTGTTTACCTATTTTCTCTGGCTGCTTTTGAACTACATGGCAGCATTGACTAGTCAAAACAGAGAGTGTAAACCCTGGTTGGGTAGCTCAATTGTTAGAGCATCATCCCTATAGGCCCAGGTTGCAGATTCGATCCCTGGTTAGGGAACATACGAGAGTCAACCAATGAATGCATAAATACGTGGAACAACAAACTGATGTTTCTCTCTCTAAAAACAACAACACAAACAGACTATATTACCCATAGAGTCAAAAGTATTTACTATATGGCCCTTGGTAAAGTCTGTCCACCTCCGATCTCATTTATATGACTACAAAACTTGACCCAACTGGCCACGAGGTCCATGATCCTCTTTATTGATCCCTTTAGGTGCAAACAGTTGCATGTTTTCTGGCAGAGTACAGGGCTGCTCTGGACCCAGTTGAACGTGTTATGGCCTATGTGGGACATGCACTCCATAATCTTTCTAAAATCTCAAAATACTCTGATTTTGAAACATATCTGCCTGTAAAGATTTCACGTAAGAAAACGTGGATGTGTTTTGCCTGACCAGGCGGTGGCACAGTGGATAGAGCGTCAGACTGGGATGCGGAGGACCCTGGTTTGAAACAATGAGGTTGCCGGCTTGAGCGTGGGCTCATCTGGTTTGAGCAGGGGTCACTCGGTCTGTTGCAGCCTCCCAGTCAAGGCACATATGAGAAAGCAATCAGTGAACAACTAAGGTGCTGCAATAAAGAACTGATGCTTCTCATCTCTCTCCCTTCCTGTCTGTCTGTCCCTATTTGTCCCTCTCTCTTTCTCTGTCACACACACACACACACACACACACACACACACACACAGAAAAAAACAAAAACGTGGGTGTGTTTTAAAGCTCCCACTTGACAAAGCTGGTGACTGAAAAGTTAAGCACTAGTTTATGGCTCATCCCAAAGTGATGGACCGCGACTTAACCTCCAGAACTGTTTTCCTTCTACTCCAGATTCAAGCTGTTGCAGTAGGTTGTTCCCATGCCCAACTCTGCAGTTTCCAAGCCCGAGGGACTGGTGCCTCTGCTACTCCCCACCCGCCAGCCCCCATGGGGATGCCTTGGGGAGTGGAGACCCACCGACAGTCTTTCTCAAACTCCTTGGACTCATCGGTGCAGTGGAAGAACTTCCCCTTGAAGAGCTGTACGGCCACCACAGCAAAGATGAACATGAACAGCATGTAGACAATGAGGATGTTGAAGACGTTCTTGAGAGAATTCACCACACAGTCAAACACGGCCTGATGGGTTGGGTTGAGAGAGGGGGTGAGCGGCAGGGGGCCTGCCTGACCTCTGCCTCCAGCAGCCCAAAATACTGGTTGTCGTTCCCATTTTATAGACCAGGACATGAGTCAAGTCGAGGCCGCACAGTTCTAAGTATGTGTTTATGTGCTGGGGCTGGACCCAATCTCAACCCCTGGGAAGTGACAACACTTCTCTGAGCCTCTCCAAATTAAGTGCATGGTTCTCCAGGGCAAGAGGAAAGGTCCTCAATGGAGAGGTCATTTCCTGCTACTTTTGTGTCCCTGCCTCATGCTAGTCCTTGTTCCCCATCATCTGGAGTTCTGGTCTCCTCCTTTTTGTCCACTGAGCAGCAGGGGGTGCTCTGGATTTGGAAGATGACTTCATGTGGCCAGGAGATTCTGTCCCGGGCAAGATGGATCCCTTCCATCAACCCCCAGAGAAGGTGGGGATCCTGGTCTGGAATGCCCCCCACCCCATTCTGCTTCTAATCTCATTGGGTCCTAACCATGACTGGGCATCAGGGATCACCGAAGCTGCTGGAATTACAGGCTAGCTTTGTCAGCTTTTCCCAGAGGAAGAGAGTGCATAGCTTTCTTGGGGCTTTCAAAGGGGGCTGTGGCAGAGAGGATAGCCAAGAACTGTTGAACAGAATACTGCTGGAATTCCATGCATTTCAAAGCAAGCACTTTCACATTCAAAGGGCAGCCACATTTCATCTCTTTTAATAAAATCATGGTGGGGGGAACCCCTGGAAAGAGAGTTCCTACAGAAGCCCAACTTTTAGGTCCTGTAGAAGCCCAACACTAAGTACTACTGAATTACATGGTAACAAAGTTATTCACGCTTGAATTCTCTTGCAATCCTTTTGAATGAGGAGGAAGTCTTCCTTAGTTGCTACTATGTTAGCTCCTAACATTGATACTTTTCCTTTGAACCAAGAGAGCAGCATCCATGCTCAGAGCCTTGGCAGGCAACATGTTTGGCTAGATTTTACTAGCATTATCTTACATTTTTTGAACAGATATTCAGTTTTACCTTCTACTAATAGTGGGTTCTAGTTTCCAATCTGAGAAAATGGACATACCATTTATTTGAAATATAAATCCACTTAAGTAAAAAAAGTGACTTGATTTAAAGAAACATTAAGTAAAAGATAATGCCCTCAGGCGGATTATAAACTGAAAAGATGTGTTCAAATAACTAGGTTTCATTTCGTTTCTTTCCTTTTTTGAAATGATAAGCTTTTGAGGAATGCTGGTTTACAACACTTTGGATCAGGAGATATTGAAGCCTAGCACAGGTAGGTGAAAAGTCAAAGGTAATGTAGGGACAGAAACCTAGTGTACTACTTTCCAGATTAGGATTATACCCTGTTTTATCCACATGGGCCTTCATGTGATTTAGAAAAAAGGATTCCAACCTTTCAGAAGACATTTCATCTGATGGAAAATTGTCATAACATATAAATTTTGTTAGATCAATCCACTTTACTGCCACCTGCTGGAAAGTTGTGGTAATGAACCTATCCATACACAATAGCAGTGATGTTATCAGCCCCCCTTTCAATGCAGTAACCTTGAGCAGTAGGCAACCTGCTCCACTTTACTTGGCAACCCTGACAGGCCTCCCACATGTCCCAGTCTCACCTTGAGCTTTGGTAACCGCTTGATGGTTTTAAGAGGTCGTAGCACCCGGAGGACTCGAAGAGATTTGATTGTGTTGATGTCCTTTCCTTTGCTATTGCCACTGTGGAGGGACGTTAGGGGGGTGGGGAGAAGGGAAGAGAGGGAGCAGAGGTCAGGCTGGGTGGCCCACAGTTCCACGTGACCCATTCTTGGAGTCTGGGTGAGCCTGGCATAGCCCTGTCCTTGCTGAGGAGGAGTGGCCGAGCTCCCTGCTACACTTGGGCTCAGGAGACAGTGAGCAGATGGTTGTTAGTGATTCTGGGGTCGGGGCTTGTTGAAGTCCCTCCATCATCTGTCTGGGCCCGAGCAGCTGCCTGCCCCTGTGCTCTCTCCTGGGAAGTGGCCTTGGTGAGCGCTCAGAAAATAAGACTTTCTTTCACCCTTCTAACAGGATTCAGGAAACGCTTGAGGTGGCCCTTTAACCAACACCCCTGCTCCCCAACATTCTCTGAGTTCACAAAAGAGGAAAGAACCAGAACATCAGGCGCCTTATTCTTCCAGGGGCTCTTTGCCCATCTTTGCCAGAGAGCTGCATAGAGGTTCAGTCCATTGCATCTAAGTCTTAGCAGGGCACAGCCTGGGGATGACACCCTTAGCCAACCATGATTCAGGACCAGGAGGAGGGCATTGGGTGCAGTTATCAAAGGCTTGTAGTCAAAGGTACACACCACCCACCCAATTGCCCAAGCTGGAAACCCAAGAGTCATGTTCGACTTCCTGTCATCCATCCATCATTGGCCACCCTCCTAGGTTGGGCTGCTATGACCCATCTCCCAACTTTCCCTGCACTCCCTGTCTCTCTCTTCTATGACCTCTTCTACACTCAGAGCCAAATCCGATAATCATGTCCCTCTCCCGCTCCGAATCCTTCTGAAGCATCTGAATTCTTAGAAGTGTGGCATTCAAGGCTCTCTAAAATGAAGCCCAACTTACCTTAACCTTTGCATTTCCACCGACTGTTGCAAACCCCAAACGCCAGCCACACTCTTTTGCCTCTGTCTGCTTTTGCACAGACCGTTCCCACTGCTAGCAACACCCGCCGTGCACACATATACCGTCACAGGACCGCGCAGCCCTGAAGTCAGGTTAAATGCCCCGTCATTCAACAGCCTCCCTTGACTGCCTCTGCATTCTGCCAAACCCTAGAGCTTTTCAGAATCATCTTTCTGTCTTTGCTCTTGCCTTTAGGCACAACACTTCTCAAAGGCTTAAACTGCGATTTATTCTTCCATGTGTTCATTTCCCCTTTAATCTTGTTTTTTTGTTGTTGTTTTTTATTTGTCCCAATGCCCAGCATACACAGGGTTCAGATCAGAGCTCCTTGGAGGGGGGTGGGGAGGAATGGTCTCCTAGCAACCATCTCCCTATAGCTCCCTCCTGGATCACAGACAGAGCTTTTCCAGAGACCCCACCATGGTATGTCTGGGTATCCAGGTGCAAAAAACATCATTCTTCACACCACTTGCTTTTTCTGAGCTCCTTCTCTCGTTTCTTGGGGAAGAAAGAAACTGGACATTAGATATGCTCCAGGATTCATCAGCCTGAACACGTGTTTTCTCTTTTAAACCAAAGTCATTGTTATTATCGCAGGGCTGTACCCCACAGTACGAGACACACTTCAGGAGAGCCACTGAGATCATTTTAGGCAGAACAGGGACACAACTGAATAACTGGGTCACATAGGGAGACTTATTTCTTCTTCAAGTACCTTTCAGGCCTTCTGCTTTGGTGGAGGAAGCCTCCGGCTTGTGCTGCGGGTCCTTAATGCCTTCCCAGAGCTCACAGATTTCTTTTATAACAAAGAACCCAGTTTGAATGCAACAACTTGCAGCGCAGCTGTCTCATTCCAGTTGGATTCAAGTGGGCGGCTGCGGTGCTGGCTGAGGTTAGTAACGCTGTTGTAAGGGGATGATACAGTTTCCTAGCAAAACTCAAATGAAGTTTAGACTGTGCAGTGGAGTAAAAAATGTCAAGCAACTGGACATCCAAGGTTGCATGTGGAACCGGCTATAGTCTTGGTGCGCTGAATGGCTGACATCTAGGAACACACTTCCTGGGGAAACATCCACGCATCTGAAAACACCTCATGGCCATTTGCCACTGAAAGTCACTGCTGAGAGTCTCTCTTCCAGGAGACACACTGCCCCCTTGGAAGGCTGAGAAATGACCCTGTTACTGAGGCACGAGGAGAGTGTTCTTGGTAGTTAGGCTCCTGAGCGTTCAGGAACAGCTTGATCAAGGCTCTCTTTTGGAAAACAACCAGATTTTGGAACCACTTTACTGAATGCAGATAGACGGCAGGGGTGCTTTCTCCTCTCAGAAACCAAGTCCAGCTAGTTTAGACTGTTCACCCTTTTCTCATCTGGGAGGCAGACACTCTCATTCCTCTGTTAATTACCATCCAGATCAGTTCCATATTGAAATCAGATTCTGGGGAAGTTCTCTGCCCCGACCCCCCCCCCCTTCTGTTCTCCACCAAGAACTGGGTTAATGGTGGTCATGGTGGGAGGAGTGGCCAAGACTCTCTACGGTTCCTCCTCCCTGGGGAGTAGGCTGAGGGGAGCTCTGGTCACTGCAAGCGACAGGACAGCAGCAAGAACACAAGGCCATGGAAACAGGCCCAGAACCAACGTGGCTACACCAGAGCATGGAGAACAAGAGACAGACAAGAGAGAGAGAGAGAAAGAGAGAGAGCGAGAGAGAGACTTTACCGTGTACTGCTCCTGGTGAGGTGGCGTTGGAAGGAGAGACAGATTGTAAGCGGCCTCAGAAGAACACAGAACACACACACAGGCGCACACCTGAGCACCCGGCCCGGCCTGAGCACTGGGCAGGGCAGCCTCAGGCTTGCAGCTCTGGCTAATGTCCATCCTTCCATCTGGAAGCCCCCTGTTCAGTGCCCTGCCCTTGGCAGGCTATGGGCACTACTCAAGAACACCAAGAAAGCCAACTTTCCAAGTAGCAGGGCAGCCAGAGGTCATCAATTACCAAAGGCGAATCTGCCACTGAAGGTCACTGCCAAGAGCTGGGGAAACCACCCTTTCTCCAGAGGGTCTGGTGCTGGAAGGGTTTAGAATGCCTTGAAGGTGATGAGCTTTGAGGCTGGGGGTCCCAGGTTTAAATCCCAGTTTTGCTCCTCATTATCATCCTCATCTGTAAAACAGGCCTTTGGGGCTCTGATGTTCAATGGCCTTGGCTTTATCCCCTAAGTTACGAAGAAAGGGTCAGCAAAAGAGTTCCAATCTGGGATGAAATTAAGGGCAACTCTCAAGAGTCCTCTGAGAAAATGTGGGCCCGGAGCAAGCTCTTGGCATTAGGCAATGGCCCCTTGCACAACTCACTGGGCTTGGTCTCGTTCCAGACTGCCAACCCTGACTAGAGAGCAGGGTGAGAAAAACTCGCCTGTCAGCAGGATGGTGCTGGCCCCGGTGCCCGCCCCAGTGCCGAGCACATCCTCTGTGGAATTTCCTGCCCATCACCCCTTTTAAAATGAGTGTTATTTTCAAAGACATAGAATGGCTTAAGTGACTACAAATGCCCATTGAGTTTTCCCTCCCCCTTCCCTTTTCCATAAGCTCAGTGGTTCTCAAAGCTCAAGATACCTAGGAATTATTGCATACACAGAACTGTGTAGTGACTCCTTTACAGACTGTTAAGGAATCGTTCAATGACAGTGATTTTTAATTAACATGATGACTTTAAGTGTAATATATGACTCTTCTAAATGTCCCTGTGTCTACCTGCAGGAAGATGACACCATTATGCCCCTTTTCCAGATGAGGAAGCTGAGGCCCAGGGAGGGAGAGTGACGTGGACGTGCTCCAGGCCACCTCGATGGGAAGCGTCAGACTGAGATTTAAACCCAGATTCGTGTATCTTGTACTCTAATCTTCCTTCTGTTTCATCACATTCAAGAAAAATAATGCATCCGAGGGGAGGGGATGGTTTTGAGAACGGGGATTAATAAAGTAGCAGTCTGAGGGCTCCTTCTTTGACTTCCTGGCAGTTCAGTTCCTGAACATGCAGGAATGACTTGATCAAGGTGCTCTACCAGCTGTGCCAGGCTGCCTTGAGGGAGGAGTGGCAGCACCAGATGGACTCTTGGCAGTGAGTGCAGGATCATGATTTGCCAGCTGCTGAGAAATGTCAGTTGGCTGCCCGACGCATGGGCACAGAGCATGATATTATGTGTGATGGCTCATGAAATGGTGCGTTAATGGTGGTCACGGGGACATGGCACACGGTCAGTGAATGGAGCAGGACACACACACATAGTTATTTGGGCAAAGTGCAGGACAGGTGGAAACTTTCAGGAGAGCTCTGACACATCCCTTGGAGGACCAGAGGGATTGCTTTTCATATCCAAGATGGGGTCTCAATTACAGCACCATAGCAGAATCCTTGCCTCCACCCCAAAAGGCCGGAACAGCAACATTCCTTTCAATAAGGAAGAGAATAGCCTCACACCCTCTTCCCCTAGATTTCTAGGGCCTGTTGGGGCCTCCAGGAACCCCGGCTGGCCTGGCGACCAAGTCTGATTGTGCTAATGTCTGAAAGCTTTCATGATCAGGGCTGGGAGACAGGCAGCAACCCTGTAACTGATAGTGGGACTCAACTTAGTGATCTCACTAGACTCATTTCCCTCTGGGCCTCAGTTTCTTCGTCTACAAAATGGGAACACTCAGAGCTTTCCACATGGGGTTGTTAGGAAGACTACATAAATGGAGGCTGTTTGTATCATTACCAAGTGAAGTCTCTTGATTTTATGGGGGAAACTGAGGCACAGAGAGGCTAATGGATTTGCACATCTAGAGAGAAACCAGATAAATTTGCAGGAACTTTTTTCTAAAACAGTAAGGTTAATCAAACACTTGTCTAGGTTTTCAGCCTTGTCTATGAGAAGACGCATACACGGGGCATATAAAGCAAGTTAAAAGACCAGAAAGAAAAGAAGCAAAGGACTATGGGGTTGGGTACTCAGGCTGAGATCCTCGGAACACACTCTACTCCTGCCAAAATGACACACATCTAGTAACAAGCAAAGTCCTTGCAAGGTAAGAGATGTTCTTGGGCAAAGAAGGTCAGAAACCTGCAGCCAGGAGAATTCTAAAGTTTTTCTGGGTTAAAATGTAGCAGCTTGAGGGCTCCTTCTCTAGCTTTCTGAAAGCTTGGCCCCTGGGCATACAGGAGTGGCTTGATCAAGGTGCTCAGCCAGCTGTGCCAGGCCTGTAGCCCTAATCTGGAGGAATGGCAGCACCAGATGGATTCTTGCCAGTGAATCTCTGGGTCTATCTCTCCCATCCCTCTGCCCATTGTATAGGTGTTTCCATAATTGTCAGCTCTTCTAAATTCTAAAACCCCATGAGAGTCCCTGGCACTGGTCAGGATTCCACTGGCAAAATCTTGCACCCCCAGTCCCTGTGATATCTATGAGCCCATGGAGGCTCGCAGGATGGCCTTAAACCTCCGTCCAGACCATTCCTTGCACAGGAAAAAAGAAACAGCAACACACACACACACATTCTAAATAGGGATTTTCAAGGTCATAAGCTGGCTGGCTTTATGCCTATAGCGACTTTATGAAGCCAGTTTAAAAGGTTGACTCTACAAGTATGTTGCCAAGTTTCTGTAGGCTCATTTAAAAAGCCTTTGTATAACTTTATATTGAAAAAGAAAAAATAAACCTCAAAGATTAAAAAAAATCTGTTCCCAGTGGCAGATTCTTTTGCAGCACAAAGAATCATTCTGCTGATTGATTTTGGGTGTAAAAATAATTTTGGTTTTGCAGATTAGGTTTGCTTAAAGTGGAGCCTAATTATGGGTCCAGGGAGCCCAGAAACAGCATGTGGCAAACTGTGGTCTGTCCTGGCAGAAGCTCTATGGTTGGTTGAAAGGCTTGTTTCTGGGTCTTTTGAAGGCCGCCCCTTCCCCAAATTGTGAGGGTCAAATTGAAGGGTGGGGTGGAACAGGACAGCTGTGTGGCCCCATCCTCAGAGCTGAAGCATGTCAGCTTCAACAGAGGTCAAGGAGGAAGTGTCAGTGGTGAGCTGATCAGACATCACTTCTACTATGCCACTGCCAGTGGTAGACAGAGGGCACAACCCCCCACCCAGGGCACAGCTGGCAAAGCAGGTTGTGTGTGGCAGATGGATGTAACTGACAGCTTCCCCCTGCCACCGTCAAACAAACCCTGGAGCTGCTTGAGGAAGTGTGGGAGGTGTGCACACCTGAGTTAGCTCTCCCCTGTCCTGAAACCCACTCCCCAGTCACAATAAGAGGAGACTGGGTCTCTCGATGCCAGAGTATATGGTGGGGTGTCTGCCTTCTCCAGGCCACACTCAAGTTTCATTCCCATCACCAAAAGATATGGGCCAGGGTCAGGGGAGGAAGAGAGAGAAAGAGACAGAGAAAGAAAGGTGGGGGGAAAAGGAGAGGGAGGAGGGGCCAGACATATACACCAGGATGGGGTGGAATGGGGGAAGAGAAACATACATAGACACAGAGAGAGAAATAGAAAGAAAGGAGGAGAAAGAGGGAGAAAGAGAGAAAGGGAGGGGGAGGGGGAGAAAGAGAGAAAGAGACAGAGAGAAACAGCAATAAACGGAGAGAAAAGATAGAAAATGACAGAAATGAAGAAAAAAGATTAAAAAGGAGAGAGAGAGGAGAGAGACAAAGAGAGGAGGGAGGGAGAGAAACAGAGAGAGAATGAGAAAGAAGCATGAGAGGAAGTCAGAGAGAGAGAATGTGAGAAAAAAAAGGGAAAGAGGAAGAAGGGAGAAACAGAAACAAGGGAGGGAGGGAATCTGAAGTCACTCCAGGCTGAGGGCGGTAAATTGGCTCTACAGATCCACAGAATTTAAACATTCTCAGGACCTAGCAGGGTGCTGACCTGACACCTTGTAGGAGCTGCTCAAATTGCTGATGGAGGGAGGGAGGAGTGTATTTCATTACATTCTTACATACCCTTTGCATTAATTATCTTAAAAAAAATCTTTTTTATTCCCAAAGAAATTGGTGCTAACTTGATGGGAAACAAATTGTATCTGATTTGTATTTTACATTTCTCCTTTTTATTAGCTGTAGCACTTTGTAAAATTTCTCTTTGAATCCTTTGCCCATTTATCTATCAAGGGTCAGTGTTTCTTATTGATTTGTAATTGTTTTTTATATATTAAGGCCATTGACTTTTCATCTTATTTATACTAATTCCCGTTTGCTGTGCATTTTACTTTATTAAAGATTTTTTTTTTTTTTTTTTTTTACAGGGACAGAGAGAGAGTCAGAGAGAGGGATAGATAGGCACAGACAAACAGGAACGAAGAGAGGTGAGAAGTATCAATCATTAGTTCTTCGTTGCCGTCGCAACACCTTAGTTTTTCATTGATTGCTTTCTCACATGTGCCTTGACCGTGGGCCTTCAGCAGACCAAGCCATGCCTTGCTGGAGTCAGTGACCTTGGGACCAAGCTGATGAGCTTTTGCTCAAGCCAGATGGGCCTGTGCTCAAGCTGGCGAGCTCGAGGTCTCGAACCTGGGTCTTGCGCATCCCAGTCCGACGCTCTATCCACTGCGCCACCGCCTGGTCAGGCACTTTATTAAAGATATTTTAAAATTTTATTTTATTTTTATTTTATTCATTTTAGAGAGGAGACACTGAGTGAGAGAGAGAGAGAAAGAGAGAAAGGGGGGAGGAGCTGGAAGCATCAACTCCCATATGTGCCTTGACCAGACCAGTGCAGGGTTTTGAAATGGCGACCTCAGTGTTCCCAGGTCGACGCTTTATCCACTGCGCCACCACAGGTCAGGCACCTACAGGACATCTTAATGATAGTGTGTAGCCAAACTTTTTGGTTTTTAAAATAATTCCTTTCAATGCTCTAATACTCAAACAAAATAATTATTTATAAAAGGGGAGGAAGAGAAGAAGGGAGGGGAGGAGGGAGAAAGGAAGAGAAAGAAAATGAGCAAGTGTATAAAGAAAGTGTGCAGAGATAGAAAGATGAGGAGTAAGCAGAAGATGAAGAAGAAAGGGAATGGGAGGTCTGGCCAGAGGCAGAACTACAATCAGCCCCCCGACCTCAGGGTGCATCGGCACCAGCTCAGTGCATCACAGCTCTGGAGGTTTGCTCTCAAGCACAACTTAACCTTATTGCATCCCAGGGAAGAATCTGAGAGTTGCCCACTTCAGTACTTATACTGGAAATGGGCCATCACTTTGGTCCTCATGACAAACCAAACCCTCTCTGGTGGTCAGGGGGCCATTCAAGAACCTCCTGCAGGCCTTGTTGGGTGGCTTAGTGGATAAAGTGCTGTCCGGGAGTAACAGAGGTCGTGGGTTGGATCCTTGGTCAGGGCACGTACAAGAAACAACCAATGAGTACACAACTAAATGGAACAAGTGAAACGACAAGTTGATGCTTCTCTCTCTCCTCCACAAAATGAAACAAAACAAAACAAAACAACCCTTGCAGATGTGCTAAGAAAGGAGCCGGGGCCAGAGGAAGCCTCTGCTTCACCACTGTGTGGGAGGGAGGTCAGAATCTGAGGCTCCTCTTTCTAGGGACGATCCACTGTATTGGGCACAGACAGGGACTCCAAGAAGATCTGCTTCTGGATTAGGGGTTGGTTAGGTCTTTTCATCCTGACCCAAACACCTACAACTTGGAGAATGTATTGCTTTGCTGCTAGGGCCCTAGGAGTTAACAGCTGCTCAGTCCTTGGTGCCATCTTGGAGCTGCCCAGTGTGGCACAGCCTCATCTGGGCCACATGCCCTAGGGTCACCAGGAGAAGAGGGAGACACACGAAGGAGTCACCAAGTCTACAAGTAGGGGCCTTCAGGTACAGGGTGGGGGTGTCTGATTCTCATGCACATTTGTTTCCTGATTGTCTTTTTGGGAGCTCCCCAAAGAGACAGTGGGCTGGGCGGAGTTTCTAGAGCAGAAGGAAGATGATATGTCTCACAGGGCTAGTCTATGGAAAGCAGCAGAGCGAGGGGTCATGACGCGAGGAGACAGAAGGTGGGGTCCCTTCTCCTCCTTTCTCCACGGTAGACGTCATGCAAAAGCCAATCGAGCTCTTCCCAAAGGCATGCGATGCTCCCACTCTACAGCCCACGCTCCCCGCCTCTACGCCATGAGAATACGTCCCCTGGGCCAATGGGTGGCCACAGGCTGGGGAAGGGGACCAAAGAGGCAGGTGGAGGCCTCGAGAAGGGACTTACGTGAAGGCAAAGGCCACCAGGGCCCCACTGACCACTATGAAGTCAAGAATGTTCCAGAGGTCACGGAAGTAGGCACCCTGGTGCAGGACGAGCCCCAGGTCAATCATCTACAGGGGTAGAAGAGACAGTGTTCAGATCCCTTCTCCTTACCCTGGAGAGCAGCCCCCACCCTTCCAGCCTCTGGGGGTGAGGCAACAGGACAGGGCTGCTCACCAGTGGGACTACTTCATCCTGTAGGGATGGGACAGAGGACCTTGGGGAGGAGTGAGAAGCCCCCACACAATGAGAGCTGGCCCCTCTCTACCTCATTAAAAGGCAGGTCTGACTTGTTGGTTCTTAGGCCCAAACCTTGGGGTCCCCCTTGACTCCTCTTAATCTTACAACTCACATTGGATCCACCCGCAATCCTTACTGGTTCTGCCTTTCAAACCTTCCAAAACCCTGCCTACTTCTTGCCACCTTACCTGCTACCATCCTGGCCTGGTCCCCATCACCACTCACCTGGGATAGAGTACTCATCTATTCCTAGTTCTTTGGGCTCCCACCTACCCTTCCTCCTCTGCTTTGAACCCTCCACAGCTCCCACTCACCTGGAGTAAAAGCCAAGGTCCTTTCTGTGGCTGCCAAACCCCAGCACGACCTATCCCTGTCACCTCTGCTCTCATCTCCCTGCCTTGGTTTTCTCCACCTGCCTTGTTCAGTCTTTTCAACCACAGCAGCCTCCTTGTGCCCCTCAGGCACGCCAAGCATTTCTAATCCCCTTCCATGCCAGGGTGACATTCCTGAGGGTGCAGAATCCTTTGACACTCACCTTAATCACCATCTCAAAGGTAAAGACGCCTGTAAAAACGTAGTCAAAATATCGCAGCACCTGCAGGGGATATAAGCAAGGGGGCCGTGGGTCACAGCTTGTTCCTGCAGAGCCCGTGAACCTAGCGATGGACCACTGGGGAGTGTGGCCTTAATCAAAGTCCCCAAGGAATAGAGTCTGTGCTCTGAGGAAGCAACCCGGCAGCCCTGTATGGTTGGGCTGGGCGTGGATTGCACAAGGGCCTCTCCTATCTTGTCTCGTAGTACAGATTTGTATGTTGTGAAACTGTCCAGCAGATGGTACCAAAGTCTAAACAAAATCACTTTTAGGCTGGTTTGTGTACCCACGGGAAGGATGTCTTTCTATTTGCCAAGACCAGGGGGTTTTTGCTTGGACAATGTCCTGCAGCCTGGGTCCTCCCCAGGCCACACCATAGCATGTTTCTGGTGTGATGCTGTCATGAGAATGTAACTGTGCAGGCACAGTGCCTAGCACGTGGTTGAGTGCAGAGTGGCGTGTGTGTGCGGGGCGGGGGGCACTTCATCAAAGTCTTGTTGAAGGGCTGATAATTAAAGAGCACTTCCACCGGAGGGTGACCGTGAGCACCCTAGTCAGGTCAGGAACCTTCTCCACTCAGAACCTTCCTCACTCCAGGTAGAAACAGAAGTCCTGCCCATGACTCCCAAAGCCCTGCATAATCTGCCTGGTTACCTCCCTGCCCTTACCTTCTTTTGCTCTCCCCCTCACTTGTTCAGATTCTTCCAACTTGAATGTCCTCACTTCAGGGCCTTTGCACAGGCTGTTACCTCTGTCTAAAACACTCTTCCCCACTTCCCACCTGATTCCTTTTTTCTCTTCCTTTGTGGCTTGGTTCAAATACCACTTTCTCAGTGAGGCTCTGACTACCTGTCTAAAATGCCACTTCCTCACACTTGAAGTCTTTCTTACCTAGTCTTTTCTCCGCCTCCCGATTTATCACTCCCTGACAAACCCCTTGTTATAGTTATTAATAATCTCACTGTCCATCTTCCCCATGCCAATGTCAGTCTGCCGAGAGCAGGGATGTTTGTCTGTCCCTGTGGCACCTCAAGCTCACAGTACAGGGTCAGGCATACAGTAGCTGCTCAAGAAGTGGTTGTGGGATGATGCCTGAATAGCTGGAGCTGCACTGGGTCCTGCAGGAGCTGGCCTCTGTGATCTGTGTGGTCACAACTCACATTCCCATTACGTGCGGTGCTTGCAGGGCCATCAGGGACCAGCATGGCCAGTGTCTGATTTCCTAAGGCAAGGTGGCAGGCCCAGGGGCTAGAAGGGTCTGGGTAGGCAGAGGAGATGGTGGAGGGAGAGCCTTTCAGGTGCGCTGAGCAGCGAGTACAGCGTGACCAAAGGCCTGGTGCTTTGTGAGCTCTGAAAAGGCAGGAACCATCTCATACTCGATAAACCCCTGATGTTCTCTCCGCACCTGGCACACAGTAGTTGCTCATTAAATAACAACTAAATAAAGCAGTGAAGGGAAGGGAACGAGGAAAAAAGAAAAGAAGGGAGCAGGGGAAGGGCAGGCCAAGGGGTCAGATTCTAGACAGCTGAGGAAGTTGGGTAAAAGGAAATTGAAATTCTAATAAATCAGAGTCAACCATATCTAATATTTAGATCCTTCTGACATATATAATGGCAATTTTCTGATTTTCTGTGGCTCAGTCTAATCCAAAACGGTTCTTCACAGGGGTAATGCAAATCAATGTCCCCATGAGGTTCCATTCCACACCCACCAGTGAGCTACCAGCATCAAGTGTTGACAAGACTGTGGAGCAGGAGGAGAAGCCAGCATAGCTGTCACAGTGGCATCCAGTAAACATCTGGTCACCTCTAGTGAGTTCAACTAGTGCTAATTCTATGTTCCAGAAACTCCATTTCCCCATTTCTGGAGAAAATTCATCCCCAGGTGCCCAGAGACATGTCAGAAGTGGGCAGTGTGGGGATGGCCTTCTAAAGTGAAGACACTCCACATGCTCATCAACAGGGAGATGGATGAATGAATCATGCCACATGGTGGAATATTACACAGCCATGAAAAAGCATGGCTTTCACTGTCCTCAGCCATACATGTTCACCTCACAGCAGACACAATGCTGGGGGACAGAAGCAAGGCACATACTAATTCCATCTGTTAAGTGGTAGAAATGGGCAAAATAAATTCTATTGTTTCAGGATACATGGGTGGGTGGGAACAGCAGAGAAGCTAAGAAATGCTCTTTCCAGAAGTAGGGTTGTGGTTACCTCTAGAGTAGGGTTTTTCAAGCTTGGCACTGTTGCTATCTGGGGTTGGGAGCTGCCCTGGGCACTGCAGGGCAATGAGCAGGCCTCTACCTTCTAGATGTCAGAAGCACACTCCTGCCCCAAGTCACGACAATCAAACATGTCGTCAGATCTCCCTGATTGTGAACCCCCCTCCAGAGGGAAGAACAGGGGTGATCAAGTTGGCACCAGAGGTGAGGGGCAGTTCTGTCCCACTTCCTGTCCTGGGTGGTAGTTACATGGGTGTGTGTACTTTAAAATCCTGATAGATGAATCATACATGTTCTAGGTACTTCTCTGAGGCCTGTTCTAGTTCAGCTAATAGAAAAACTCTGGGTGGGGTCTCTGGGCATCAGATGGCAGTATGGGGCCACTGTGCTCTTGACAAGGGGAAGAGGGCTTTGCAAAACACCCCATGGGGGCTGGTTGGAGCCCTGCCTGGGTTCCTAGAGCCCTGGGAGCTGCAGTGCCCCCACACTCATCCCCTCCCTGCACAACCTTCTCTGCTCTCCTACAGTAAGCAGGGGCTCTGAGCCCTCTTGAAACATCCCATCCCTGGCCCTGGGTTCCTGCAGCTTCCGAGGAACTTGGCAGATAACTGAGAGCAGCCTCCACTCTGCCCTAGCGCTAGCTGCCTCCAGGAGCCGTGTTCTAATTATTTCCTTCCATTTTGCTCTCCTGCCCCCACCCCTGCGGTCGGGTCCCCAGGAGGCCTACCAGGCCTGCAAAGAGTGGTAAAGTGCAAGGTAAGCTGCCGGCAGGAGGCTTTGATTTATGGGGCCCTCTAGCCTCGCCAGGCTCCTAACCTACTTAGCAAGGGTGGCAGGGCCTTGCTCCTGGTGGGAAATGCATCTTTGGTTCTGGGCAGGGGGGAAGCAATGGGGACAAGAGGTGCCAGTTCAGCCTCTGCCATGCCCTTGTCTGTGAGTGCCTCAGTTTCCCCTCT
The DNA here is from genome assembly GCA_037038555.1 of Rhynchonycteris naso. Lineage (NCBI taxonomy): Eukaryota > Metazoa > Chordata > Mammalia > Chiroptera > Emballonuridae > Rhynchonycteris > Rhynchonycteris naso. The sequence continues at coordinate 24,325,884 of CM073003.1, forward strand.
CAACAACTGGCAGTCACTCACTCCTGCTTGGCAGGCTTTGGGGGGGGGGGAGGCGGACATGAGTAGGAGGTCAATGAATGAAGATGGCTGAAAAAAGCAGTGGGAGCTGCAGGGAAGCAGAATTTGGAATTCTGCTGTGTGACTGTGGACCAGTCACTTAACCTTCTTGCCTCAGTTTCTCCAACTATCCAATTCACAGACTTTGGAGGGCTTGTAAGCCAAATGCCCTGGGGTAGCACCTGGAACATAGCAAGTACTCAATTAACAGAGGCTGTTTGCAGACCCGGGATCCCATCAAAAGAGAGCTTTTTAGCTCTCCAAAAAGCTAAACATTTAGATGTTTCTGAAAGTAATCCTCTTTCAAAACTTTATGTCAAAATGAGAGTCTGCTTGATGAGAGCTGGCTGCCTAGGGAACTGTGTCTGGAGCACCCCTTGCCTGAGTACCCCCCACATTCCACACAGAGAAAGTGCAATTCCACTTCCTGTCAGCCTCATTCTCCCCACCAGGGACTCTGGCAATTTTTAGTTCTCATCATTGTGGGTCCGGTGCACAGAGCCACTGCCTTCTTGGGAGCACCCTGGTCTCCAGAGCATCCCCAAAGTACTGGAGCTTCCTCTCCTGACCAGCATCCCTTCCGCCCCAGCTATGAGCTTTTGGATGCAGGAGAAAGTGGCCCGAGACAGAGGAGCTGGGCTGGACAGGGGATGCTGGGGAGGATGGACTCACGTTGTTCCGTGGTGCGTTGGGCTGCACGGGGTCCTCAGCTGCCAGGGCGATGCTGCTCATGGCGATGACCATGAGGATGCACATCTCAAAGTAGCGCAGGTTCAGGATGTAATGGCACAGGCGGCGAAGGCTGTTGGGAACAGGTGGGCGTGCAGAGGTCCATCCAGACCATGGGCTTGCAAGCCCTTTCCTTCTGTCATCTCCTTATGTCACCTAACACTACCTAAGATCTCTCTTCCCCCAAATCCGCCACCCAACAAACTATCAAGCACCTAGATCTGGGGGCTCAAGAAGGTCCTAACATCCCAAAAGGGCAGGAGCCTGAGCTAGGGAAGAGAGTCACATGCCCTATTTATAAGTTCTTATCACTCCCAAACAACCCTTTTGAAGCATCTGATTCCCAGGCTGGATTGAAGAAATATTGTCCTTGATTCTGTAGAAGATGAAAAATTTTCTCATACATAAAATGTCTTAAGGTCAAACAAAACTGGGCAATTCTGGGTTAAGTAGATTGCTTTAAAAAATGTTGAGTGACCTTAAGCACGTTACTTAACCCTCTGTGTTCTCATCTGTGAAGTGGCCATACTAACAGGGTTTAACTCACACAAAGGTGGGGATCCCAGATTAATGGTAGGGGCTCCAAAATGTTAGTTACTTAAATTATGAATCCCAAGCTTTAGTTTTATTAGAGCCTTTAATATGCTAATGGTAATAAGTACTTTTTTTTTTTTTTTAAGAAAGAGAGAGAGAGGAAGGAAGGTAGAGAGATGAGAAGCATCAACTCATAGTTCCAGCACTTGAGCTCTTCATTGATTGCTTCTCATATGTGCTTTGACCAGGGGACTCCAGCTGAGTCAGTGACCCCTTGCTCAAGCCAGCAACCTTTGGCTTCAAGCTAGTGACCTTTGGGCTCAAGCCAGCGACCATGGGGTCATGTCTATGATCCCATGCTCAAGCCGGTGACCTTGTGCTCAAGCCAATGAGCCTGTGCTCAAGCTGGCGACCTCAGGGTTTTGAACCTAGGACCTCAGTGACTCAGGTCAAAGCTCTATCCACTGTACCACCATTGGTAAGGCAACAGTTAACTTTTTAAGTGGAGCTAATAATACAAAATATGTTGTAAGTTGTAAGAATGACAGCAAGAACAAGTAATTAAGAACAGGGATGCTGGAGTCAGTCTGTCTCTGGGTTCTGGGTTTCCCTGCTTGCTTTTATCTGACTTTGGGCACATGACTTCACCTCTCTGGGCCTCAGTCTCTTCATTTTTTAAGCGGGACTAAGCATAGTACCAATTTCATAGGATGATTATGAGAATTATTTTTTACAAATCTGTAAAGTACTCAGAACCATACCAGGTTCTGAGTATTTATTTCTCTAGTAAAATAGGTAATGTCAACTAAATAAAAAGTAAATGCATAGGGTGAATCCCCAAAAGGCAGGCTATAGAAAGCAGTTTCCCTGACCCCCAGCTTATTTGTCATGATTCTTCTTTGTCAAGAAGCATTTTGAGGGACCAGAGTTTCAAGAAGTACCCTTTGGGAAAATGTAATATTAAAATAATGCTGGGCCACTATGACATACAAGTGACCAATTTCTCTCCTAAATAATCCATCCTTCTTGAGGACGCCCAAGACAGAGGGCCACGGAACTCAGTCAGAGAACATCTGCCCAGAATCCAAACTCTTGTGGAGCAGAGGTTAGGGGCAGAGCTCAGGGACTGGCACTTCCATGCATGGCCACCCAGGCTGTGCACTACACAAGGCAGCCATTGCTGAGGGGCACCTCTCATGTTACAGATGGTGTAGATTTGGATATTTATGACACTTATTTTCTAGCTGATGGAAGGACTGGGTCTTTTGCAACAAAATCAGTAGTACTTTATGAAAACTTGCTACCTTGTGACTCAAGAACAGAGCGCTAATTTAAAAATTTGCTCAATGGTCCCTTATGGACTAAGGGTGGTCAGTCTCCCCTATTACCCTCTGCCTGGGTCTGCTCTCTGACCTGACTCCCACTGCCCCAGCTGTGGGTCATACTCACGGGTTGGTCGTGGAGAGGATAAACATGGAACTGTAGGGGGGCATGGGCTTGGGGCCGTCTTCCCCGGGGTCGTCTTCCTCCTCCTCCTTCTTCTCTTCCTCCTTTTTTGGCAGTGGGTCTGGGTTGGCGTTTTTGTTCACTGTTGGGACAAAAACCAACACAGGGCCACCGCCACAATTTCCCACAAGGCTCTGGGCTCCTGTTCAGTTCCCAGAACAGGCAATAAGCAACTGACACTGATAAAGTGTATACTGTGTGCCAGGCACTATATTATGGCATTTAATCCTCACTTGATCCTATGAGGTTGGTACTTTATGATCGCCATTTTACAGATGGGAAAACTGAGGCACAGAGAGGTGAAGTGACTTGCCTAAGGTCACTCAGCTGGGATGTGACAGAGCTGGAATTTGAATCTGGGTACCCCGGCCCCAGAGTGCCTGCTCTCAACTACTCTATAGCCTTGAGTCTGATGGGACCCTCACAGGATATTAACACAGATCTGTCCCTATCTCATGGTGATCTTACTGTCACTTGGTGGCAGGCAGAGGGGTCAGGTGGGGATACTGAGCTCACCTACTGTCAACCCATTAACACTACTCTGCTGACCAGGGCAAGGAGCCATCACCCTACCAAGTTTGATTCTGCAGCTTCGCCTCACTATATGTCCATAGTCGGCTGAACCTTTCTGAGCCTCAGTTTTTACATCTGTAAGATGGGCACAACGACAAGATCTACCTTGTAGGACTGTACTGAGCCTTTACAGAACAAATTCATGAAATCTCTTGCACAGAACCAACACTAGAGGAAATAGGCTATTATTATCATCTCAGGAAATAACAAGCTCACTGGGTTGTCTCCTCCTAGGGCTTCTCTGGTCCCAACCTCAAATGGGGTGGGTTGAGGGGTAAGAACTACCAGTCTCTTGAGAGCCTAGACCTGAACTGTCCAACACAGAAACGTGGCTAGTCCCAAGAATGACGTGCTGTGAGCACAACACACACACTAATGTCGAAGTCTGAGAGTGGGAAAAAGAATGTCAAAATACTGATTACATGTTGAAATGGTAACATTTTGGACATTAATAACATTTTGGATTAAATATAATTTATTATTAGTTTATTTTACCTATTTCTTTATTATTTTTCATTTCCTTCCTTCCTTCCTTCCCTTTGAGCTTCCCTCTTTCTTTCCCTTCCTCTTTTCTGTCTTTCTGTCCTTTAATATGGCTACTAGAAAGTTCAAATATGGTGGCTTCCTGGCTATTCCATGGCTGATTAAGAATGCAGGAAATGTCATTTAACCCTACTGAGCATGTGTGGGCTAGCCACTGCCTGCATATTGTCTCAAGTAATGCTCCCAGTAGCCCTGTGGGGCAGAAACTACATTAATACCCATTTTACAGAGGAAAAAACTGAGGTTAGAAAGGTGGGGTTGCCCAGCTGAGCCTCCAGGGGTTGAGCCCCGGGACACTGGGTCCCGCCCAGCAACATGCGAGGGTGGAGGCTCACCTTGGACGATGGTGTGGTTGAGGGGGGGTGGGCAGGCTGGGGGGATGTCCACTGTGGTGTGGTCGGGTTTCCTGGCAGTCTTAGCTGAGTTGGTCTGAGTGCTGCTGGGGTTGGTGACAATAAGGCTGTTCTCGGGGATTTTGGGGGGACCGGGGTTGGACGGATTCCCCGGGTTGTTGGGCATCCGGCGATTGACAGTGTTCTGGGGATTTGTGGCTGTGGCAGATGGGGCCGCTGTGGGGCCGGGGTGGGTGTTGTTCCCCATCTTGGCTGGGCTCTGGGACAGGCCGGTGTGGCCAAGGCTATCATGGGGACTGGCAGACTCTGCGGTGGCCAGTTTGTTGTTCTTCATGTTGTCTATGTCCTCAGCCAATGGCGGGTCTTGGCGGCCCAGGTCCTGCTGGATTGGCCGAGTGGTCGACAGGTTGGGGCCTGACACGGGGATCCCGGAGCCCTGGGTGTCTCTGTGGAAGGCAGACCAACAAACAAGAACCCATAACTGAGTTAGAATAACAGAGAACATTTCTGGATCCTGCTTAAAATGCTATTATTTAAGGCTACAACTTGGACATTGAGAGGCTGTGTCCCAAAGCTCTCCAGCGCCTGGCACTGAAGAGCTTGGTCCCCATGTGAAGTGTAACTGCCCACCTTCCCAGAGTTCCGTGTGTTGCTTCTCCTGCCAGAATGGCCGTTTCCTGGAGGACAAAAAATCAGTGGGGAAAAGAACTTCCTGCCTGAGCCTGCATCCACCCAACCTGAAACTTCCAGATCTGCCTCGGTGTCCTCCAGGAGTGGCTATAGCAGACAAGGGGACGCCATCTCTTAGGGTGGGATTGCCTCATGGATTTAAATACTTGTCATATTTATGTCCCTCCCAATATTCCACTTAAGGGAAGCAGACAGTACAGGCACATAAACCTATTGCAAAATAACAATAGCAGTCATAACAGCAGACACTTCAGTAACACAAACTCCCAGGTCCTGTTCTAAGCATTTGACTTGTAATAACCCCTTCATTCTCAGCCTAGGAGGAACAATTACTAGTATCATTTTACAGATGAGAAAATGGAAACTCAGGGGGGTCACGTCCCATGCCCACGGTAACAGAGCTGATAAATGAACGAGATAATTCCTCACATGATACAAGTGTATGGACAAAGCAATTGAGGCAGAGGGAACAGCCAGCACGAAGGCCCTGAGCTGGGGACACGCTGGGTGAGTTTCAGGAGGCTGGTGTGGCTGGAGGTGGAGAGTGGGGCGAATGAGATGAGCACCAGGCAAATGGTCACTTCCTGTCACATGATAAGTGTGTGTCCCCATTTCTCAAATGAAGACAGTGAGGCCTGGAAGTCGCACACATCCAGACCTTCCTTTAGTTCGTGCCTCCTTCCATTTTCACACTAACCCTCAGCTTGGCAAAGACCCTCAGGAGAAACAGTGCGGGTGAGAATGGCTGGGGTCTGTTCCCTCTCACTGCATGTTTATCCTTGCTGGCCCACGCCCTGCTCGCCTGAGCATGGATCCAGGTGGTCCTGGTTTCCTAGCCTCTCTGATGACTTGGCCTTGAGTGTGGTCTGCTTGCTTTCACACACACCTTCTGTCCCACCATCCCCCAATCCCTGGCCCTGGCAAAGTCTGTTTCCAGGAAACAAAGAAGGACCTTTGTTTATAATCTCGGTGACGCCTCTCCCTAGAGTCTGCAGCCCAAGACTTTTCCCTCTGGTTTTTCTTTCTTTCTGTTTTTAAATTATTATTATTATTATTACTTTTATTAAGTGGGAGGCAGAGAGACAGACTCCCACATGTGCCCCGACCAGGATCCACTGGGCAAGCCCCCTACCGGGTGATGCTCTGTCCATCTGGGGCCGCTGCTCCATTGCTCAGCAACTAAGCTAAGGCCATGGCCATGGAGTCATCCTCAGCGCCTGAGGCCAACTTGCTCGAACCATTCGAGCCATGGCTATAGGAGGAGAAGAGAAAGAGGGGTGGGGTAGGCGGAGGTGTGGAGAAGCAAATGGTCTCTTCTCTTGTTTACCCTGACCAGGAATTGAACCTGGGACTTCTACATGTTGGGCCGATGCTCTATCACTGAGCCAATCGGCCAGGGGTCTCTGGTTCTTCTTAAAGGCAGCCCTTAATTCTGCTGCCTGTGGCCTCCAGATGGCCTCATAACAGATCACAATTATTGAGTCCTTGCTGTGTGCCAGATTTTATACATTATCAATACATCTAATTCTCAGAATAGCCATGGGAAGTGGGTTTCCTCTTACAGATGAGGAAGCTGAGGCCCAGAGACAGGAAGGGCCTTGCCCAATGCCACACAGCCCATTGGTGGCAGAACCAGCTTGGAGACCAGACACCACGGCTCCAGCATCCATACTGCTGACCCATATCTGCACTGCAGCTCTCTTACAAAGCAGTCAGATTTCCCAGAAGACTGAGTTCACAGCTGGTGGATGTGGTAATCTTTAGAATTACTGTAATAGCCAAGAGTGTGGGCCAACCTGTTCTATCTCAGTTTATTAACTTCTTGAACAATCTTATCAGGCTGGGACCATGACTGCTCCCATTACACAGATGAGGAAACGGAGGCCTGGAGATGCTTTCATACTAAAATATGATTCTGTTAGAGGAAATAGACTCCCATACATGGCCTAACTGGGGCCTACCTGGTGACCCCCATCTGGGACCAATGCTCTGCTCATCTGGGGCCAATGCTTGCAACAGAGCTATTTTTAGCTCCTGAGGTGGAGGTTCCACAGAGCCATACAAAGCACCTGGGGCCAACATGCTCGTATCAATCAAGCCATGGCTGCTGGAGAAGTGGGGTGGGAGGGGGAGGAGGGGGAGAAGCAGATGGTTGCTTCTTCTGTGTGCCCTGACTGGGAATCGAACTCAGGACTTCCACATGCTGGGTTGATGCTCTACCACTGAGACAATTGGCCATGGCCTCAATACTTAAAAATAAAAAGAGCTGGCCTTCCTGGAGGGCTCCCCACCGGCACCAGCTTCCTCATTTTGTTTTTTTATTTTAACTTAAAAAAGGCTATGGTAGTGTTTAGTAAGCAGAGAGGGACAAGGTATTTTATTTCCAGACTTGTCTTCCTGCGGCCAAACAGGAAGAAAGGAAGGCCCAGGAGGCTCTCTTACTTTTCTAGCATGTGGGCCGGTCACAAACCAACACCTTGGAAGACAGACTGACCTGGTTTAAGTCTCAGCAATGCCGCTTACCAGCTCTGTGACCCTCTGTAGTTTGATTAACCTCTCTGAGCCTCAGGTCCCTCATCTTTACATTGGGAACAATGGTAGGAGAATCTTCCTTATAAGTTGGAGATGAAAGCAAAGACCCTGGTGCTGATTTACTCTGTAACCAGCAGTGAGTTAGCTTGTTTCTCTCCCACAACATGGGTGTGGGAAAGTCACTGAGTTAGTGTGACGGATAAACGTGAATGAACTGAGGATTAGCGGATTCCTCCATGCAGTGGAATTAGAACTTGCTTGGGACCAGTGACCCTTTGTTCCTTCCAGTTTCTCCTTTTTTACTATCTCAACATTATATTTTGGAGGCGGACAATTTGTTTCCTAGTTTCCAGGTTCACAGATGAAGGGGGATTTTGTCACCAATGGTCATGCTCAGAGCCTCACTCATTCCCTGCTTAGTTGATGAGATCTGGGATTTTCGAGCTGATGCTGTAATAGATGAAACTTTTGGGGATCCTGGGATGGGGAGAATGCCTTTCGCATATGGGACGGATGTGAATTTTGGGGTGGAGTTAGAGGCTGGACTGTAGTGGGTTGAATGGTGGCCCCCTCAAAAAAAATTATGTTCATCTGGACCTGTGAACATGACCTTGTTTGGAAAAAAGGACTTTGCAGATGTAATCAGGTTAGAATCATGAGATAAGATTGTCCTGGATTAGGGTGGTTCCTAAATCTAATGACAAGTGTCCCTAGAGGAGAAGAGACAAGGAGAAGACACGCAGGTGAAGGCCCTGGGAAGACAGAGGCAGAGATTGGAGTGATGTGCCCATCAGCCAAGGGGTGCTGGCTCCAAGCACTGCCGGCAGCTCTAGGAAAATAATACTATGCCTTGGACAGTGAGTGTCAGCTGTAACGTGTGAATTAAGTGAAATAAATTTGAAACCAGTATTTCTCCAACATCTTGTACAACCTGCAAATGGGTTCCTAATTCTAACCCACGTCTGGTGCTTTTTTAGAAGTTGTACATCAGATGAAAATCTGGCTGGAAATATTCCCTCATTTATTTATATATAAAATATATTTAAAAATAGATATCCCTATTGAAAAGCAGGCTGAGTTAAGTTATCCTTTCAAAGAGAATCTAAGTTCTTTGGCAGCTGTCCAGAGAGGCTGTACTAATAATACAGCAGTTGAGACCACACTGAACATTCTGATAGAGGGTCAGCCCCACATAGGGGACCAGGAGCCCCTTGTTTGAATGGAGAGGGGACCTGGGCCTGTTTCATTTTGTTTTTGCTTCCTCTGTTGGCTCTGTGTGTCGTGAAGGTTTAACAAGCTCAGCCAGCAGCAGCCTAATATCAATTTCCAAGAGGTCTCATTTCTAACTCTCCAAGGAGAACTTAAAAGAGGCAGAGAACTCTGAGGTCAGGTCCCTTCCCCCTCCCTCTTGGGGGTTTGTCATCATCTGCCCTGAATAGGCAGCTGGTTGCATAATGCCTGCCCTGCAACGTGTCCTCTGCCAGCTAATCACTTCAGCATCCCTCTGCCAAGGGCTGTGGACACCTTGCCTGGGGCACACTCAGGCCCCTAGAACCAGAGGATGGTCCTATTTCCTGGTGTCCGCATTGTCCCAAGGACCTACATGCATCAACTTATTTAATTCTCTCAACAACCACCATTAGAGGTAGCATTAGGATCAGGCCCATTTTAGAGATGAGGAAAGGGGTCCAGACAAGGAAAAGGCATTTGCCCAATATTATTCAGCTGGGAAAGGGTTGAGCTGGATTCCAGTTCTATAAATTTCAAGGTACAATGCTACTCAATGAGGAAAATGGGGTGATAGATAACTTGGGGTACATGAAATGGGGTTGCTGAAGGGGCTGGTTAAAGCCCAGTGAGGGTGCTATAAGGATCAGGGTGTTAAAGGATGAAGCACCCCCTACTTTCTCATGCAGGATAAACTGTGAGGCTCAGAAGTCCAGTATCTTGTGTCATGCTCCTTTTGGGCAGTGGGTTGTCAAGGTGACGAGAGCAGGAGGAGCTAAGATGCAGAGCTGAGATGTTAATTCTGGGGGGCATAGGTCTTGGCAGAGTCCCCTGTGCTCCTTCAGATAAAGCAGAGTCCCTCCATTGCCTGGCTACTGATGGGGATGGGGTAGGGGGTGGCCACCCTGTGATCCAGGCTCTTACTGGCAGTCAGGGAAAGCTCCATTGGACTTTGGTCGCCCTGGGGTGCCACTGGGTTCAGCTGCCTGGTGTGGGGGACCTGAGGCCAGAAGTTATTGAATCATATGAAGTAGAATGTGATTCTACTCACTTTCACTGGGATGAACCAGTGAGAGCTTCAGGGGAGGGGACATTTAAAGCAGGGGAACCCGGAAAGGAAGTGAAGGAAAAATTGGGGGAAGCAGAGGGAACAGAAAAAAACAATCCTATATATTATCAGTAGTTTGGAGAATGAAAAACAGTGTATCTGGGAAAAGGCCTACAGAATGACAAGAGGAAAAAAGCAGGTGGCAGACCTCTTGGGCAGGACCCCGGGCATTGCTGCAACATGGGGGGGGGGGAGTAGGTTGACAGTTGTTCAGGAGGAAAAAGACATGGTGGTTATGATTATAATAATACAAAAATAAACCCCATGTTTCGTGTACTCACAACTGTAAACCTACTTTTGCCTACCCCTGTAGAACGGAAATGTCTTTTTACTGTATTATATTCTTAAATAAAGTTTTAACTTTGTCATTCTTATTTTTCTTAAAGCAGATGAATGACTCAATCTTGGATTTTTTCTCTAAAGTGCCTGAATCTTCATGAAGTTTTATTTCTAATGAGCATTAGAACCTTTTTTATCAGCCAAATGAACAACGCCTCTCTGGGCAGGGTGTTTGACATGTCTATTACTAAGGAAGTTAGCAGGCCCTCCTGGCTTAGGCTAGGAGATGACCAGCTGAGCATCTGGGTGTGGAAGTGGGAGGTCCCTCTGCAGAGGAGGGGGAAACGGGCCATCTTTGAGATCCAAGATAGCTGAGTTATCATGCTTCTGCTGGTGGCCAGAGGCCCGCAGAAAGGTCTCTTTGCCTCTCTGGGCCTCAGTTTCCACATCTGCAAAAAGGAGTTTGCGTGAACAATCCAAAGACTACAGATCTAAAGTTGTTTCTTAATGTTTCAGTAATAATAATAGTGGTAATAGCTAACATTTAATGAGTTAGCTATTGAGTGTTTACTACTACTAAAAAGTTAACATCTATTGGGTGTTTAATAATAATAGTATTCACATGAATAACACTTAACATTTATTGAACAGTTATTATTGAAGCCAGGCACTATTGAATGCATTTTACATGTACTAACTCATTTGAACCTTATTCCTACTCTAGGAGGTAGGTACTGTACTTATCCCCATTTTGTAGATGACGAAACAGAGGTCCAGGAGGGGAGGTGACATACTACAAGTCACGCAGCCAGGAAGTGAGGGGCAGGAGTATGACATGACATCCAGCTCAAGAGTCCTGGCCCGTTGCCATCATGCTGTGTTGCCATTCTGTCCCTGTCATTCTGCCTCCTTCAATAATGGAAGTAGATGTAACACCAAGATGATATTTATAGTAATATTAGTAGTAGTCCTAATAATAGCAACAGTGATGCAATAGTCCTTAATTCTGCAGTCCTGTGCCAAATACTTTATTCCACCTAAAATTACTTCAGTGGCCTCACATCGTCCCAAAAGGACTCAAGGCCCTGCTGATCGACCCATCAATGCCCCTTCAATTTCTTTGTTTCTCCTCACCCTCCAAACTGCAAACAGGCCTCCTTCTTGTCCTTTGCACATGCTGTTCCACATAGTTTAGAACACTTTACTTCCTTCGCCAGTTGTTCCTTTTGAAAGTCTCTCACCTGTATGCCTGTTACCTGCAATTACTTGATTGAATCCACAGCCCCTGCTTAGAATATAGTAGACACTTAATAAACACTGAAGGAATGAATAAATACACCCATAAGAGAAAACCCTAGAGTAGGAATGACTTGGAACAATGGTTTTCAGGGGGCTGTTATGGAGATAGCTAGAGACTTATTGATATTATCGTGGGGGGCTCACTGTGAGCATTTAGGAAGTGGAAAGCAGGTACACTAATATTTTACCATGTGCAGGACAGTTGTACCTGGGGAAGAAATTAGCCTGTCCCCTTCATGACTTTTTTATATCCCTTACACATGTGGAAAATTCTGCCTGCGGTGATTTGTGCCTTCAGCTTTAACCTAACTCTGCTTTCTATATGATCATAAAGAAATTACACATTTTAAATATACATCGCATTTTCCCTGAATGCATCTATTGGACAAATTAAGGAAGACTAGACTCCATTTTATAAGGAACTTTACCCTGAGACAGAGCATCATAATGGACACTGGCCCGGATGCCCCCATTCTGGAACTTCCCCAGACTAGTGGCAATGCTCTCGTGTCACGTGAGCTGCTGCATAGCCTTGTGTCAGCTGGCATTTGTACCTGCAGCATTCCTGGTGACTGCGCACAGTCGCCTGCCTCAGAATCACATCACGCTGTCCTCTAGAGTCTCATTACTTAGCGTGGTGCCTGGACAAGCACCGGCCTCATCTGGGAGCTCTTCAGAAATGCATAACCCCGGGTTGCACCTGAAACCTACTAAAGTAGGATCTTCTTTTAGCAAGATTCCTGAGATGGGCACACACACCCGACTTTGAGAACTGCTGGCTTGCTGCATATGTCATGTAGCAGAACGTCTTCAACACAACTTTAAAAAGTTAAGCCCTGGCCTGATAGCTCAGTTGGCTGGAGAATCGTGCCAATACACAAAGGTTGTGGGTTCGATCCCCAGTCAGGGCACATACAGGAACAGATTGATGTTTCTGTCTCTCTCTCTCTCCCTGACCTTCTCTCTAAAATCAATAAATAATTTTTAAAAATCAATATCTAAAAGAAGAGTAAGAGGACATTAATTAATAAAAGAATAATGTCTGTTTCAACATTTAAGTCGTTGGGCTGCTAGGTATAGAATCAGTGTAGGACCTTCTAGGGCAGTGCTGGGCAGGCAAGCTTTGGAGCTTGGTGTGTCAAAATTCGCCAAAAAACCGAGCATAACTTGGGGGGTGCATCACTTTGAGAAAAAAACCATAATTTTGCGATATTTATAGTTTAAATAACAAAAATGTATAATTATAATATATAACTGTGTTTAATAAACCAAAAACTAATTATTTAACTTACCTGCTTAGTTCATCTGTCTTTGTTCATCTGTCGGTCGGTTTTCTTTGTTGGTCTTGATATTATTTAACTTGTGTGGGTGCCATGAACTAAGATAAGTGAGGGGAGGGGAATCCTTTAACTAACCTGCCTATTAGTGACTTTTTTGTTGCTGAATTTCATTGGCATTCTGCTGCTCCCTGCTCCACCAGCCGGAAGTGAGGTCAAAGATCCCCTAACAGCCTAACTGGAAGTCCCAGAACTAGACGCTCTGTGCTGGAGTTCTGTTGTTTTGGCCTACAGACCTCCGGGACTACAGCAAATGTTTTATCCTCAGCTACTGCACCTGGCCATACAGGAGCTGAGGATGAAACGTCCTTCTCGGCATGCGGCTCCATACTGCTCTGGTATGTGGTCGCATGTCTTTGAAAACGGCTATGCGTGTCAGTGCTGACACGCGTTGTCATAGGTTCGCCATCACGGTTCTAAGGAGTGTTAGAAAACGTTAGGAAAATGACTGGGCGAAGTGCAGTCTGGAAGATGCCTCCAAAAGCCATGAGCCTTGCTTGCCCTTCAGTTATGAGGGCCCAAGCTGGCTCTTCTAATCCTCCCAGGAATAGTGTCAGGCAAAAAGATGGTTGGCTAGCCTGACCAGGTGGTGGCTCAATGGATAGAGTGTCAACCTGGGATGCTGAGGACCCAGGTTCGAAACCCCAAGGTCGCCGGCTTGAGCAAGGTTTCAGTGGCTCAGCTGAAGCCGCCCAGTCAAGGCACATATGAGAAAGCAATCAATGAACAACTAAAGTGATGATACAACAACTTGATGCTTCTCATCTCTCTCCCTTCCTGTCTGTTTTCTGCCTGTCCCTCTGTCTCTCTCTCACTAATAAAAAAAAAAATGGCTGGCTCAATAACAGCTAAACATGAGCTCAACTGATCAAGCACTTATGTGTCAGTTGCACGTTCAGGTCACGCATTACCTTATTTAATTCCAGCAATGACTCATTATGTCATTTTAGATCCCACAATGCCATTTTACAAGTTGAGAATACTGAGGCCCAGAATTGTAGTCACTTGCCCAAGGTCATACAGCAAGCACATGGAAGAGCTGCGTAACTCTGGGGGAGAGTTTTTGTGAGGTTTCCTTGAGACACAGGAGGGCATACTGACCTACCTGCGACCCCTGGGGTCAGATGGCCTGAGTTCAAGGCCATTAATTAGATGTGTGACCTTGGGCCAGTCACTCCACCTCTAAGGTGCCCAGTTGTGAATTGAGGTGATAACCATGGGATCTGTCTCAAAGGGTTATTGAGAAGACCGAATTGCTCAGGAGGGTATGCAGCAGGTGCCAGTCGGACTGTTGTTATTACCTCTGGGGTCATTGCCCAGATTTGAGGTGGTCTCCACTTACTTCCTCCTCCGGTGCCTGCGCTCCTTGTCCTCCCTCCGCGCATCTATGTCATACACTCCTGGAACGCCATGCCGGTGCCGCCGCCGCCGCTCGCTGCCATCGGGACCCTCGCCCTCGCCCTCACCGCCCCGGGCCGGCCGGCTGCACTCTCGGTGCCGGGACCTCCGCTCAGCCTTGTCCTCCGGGGCTTCCTCGCCTGGCCTACGATGGGCCCGGTGCCTGCGTGGCTCTCCGTCGGCTCCGGTGCGCGGGGACCCGCTGCGGCTCTCCCGGCTGCCCCCTGGTCGGTGTGTGTGCCTCCGGTGGGTGTCCCCGGCCTTGGCCCGCTCCGCCTCACCCTCCCAGAACCCTGGCGGCTCCAGGCTGCCCTCCCAGGCATGGTGGTCCGACTCTCGACCATAAGGCCCCTCCCGGCTCAGCTCAGCCTCCTGACTGCCAGCCCAGGCCCGCTGGGCCTCCGGGCCCACAGAGCTGGGGTCCCGGGCCCTGTCGTGGTAGCGTGCCTGTTTCCGGAGGAAGTCCTCAGCTCGTTGCTGGCCCAGGCGCTGGTCCACTGTAGCCTCGGCCGCCCGGCTCTTATTGGTGTTATTGTTGCGGTTTTCCTGGGGATCGACCACCAGCGGCCGGTCCAGGTGGGTCTTCATGTCAGGCCGCAGGTGTCGGGCATAGGTCGCTTTCCAACGCTCGTCAGGGTCCATCTCGTTGTATAAGGCCTCCCGGCTGGCCAGCAGGTTCTGTTTGCGCATCTCGCTGGTCCGCTGCTCCCACACGGACCTGGCCGTCTTCTGGTTCTTCTGTTGCTCCTTCCTGCAAGGGAAGGGTGCATGGGTTAGAGCACTGCTAGGCACTGTACCTGCATGGAACTCTTGGGCTTAGGGGAATCTCAACCCTGCTGGGTGTCTTGTCTCAGGTGGGTATCTCAGACCAGGTGGGCATCTCTACCAAGATGGGTGTCTCTGTCCAGGTGGGCATGTTGGCCCAAAAAGGATTCTTAGCCCAAGTGGGCATATCTACCCTGATGGGTCTTACCATCCAGGTGGGCATCTTGGCCCAGTGTGCATCTCCACCCAGGTGGGAATCTTGACCCAAGTCGGTCTCTCAACCTGTGTGAAAAATTCTACCTGGCTGTACATCTCGGCCTTACAGGTATCTTGGCCCAGGTGGGTCTCTCAGTCCAGATATACACTGTATATCTCCACTCAGCTGGACATTTTTGTTGATGGTGGTCTCAGCCTAGGTGGGTGTCCCAATGGTCCTCTTTATACTATAGCCCATGACCCCCTGGAGGCAGTCTTGATGTTCAAAATATTTTAACCTCCGAGACAGTCAATCATAATGGACACTGGGCTGGAGCAGGTCCTTCCTGGAGGCCCCCAGGCTGCCTGCAGGACCCTTCAGTTCTGGATCATAAGAGGTGTAGGGGTCCCAGGAGTGCCAGGGCGGGCACTTGGGAGTGTGCAGGCAGCGCTTATTACACACTGGGGCAAAGCAGCCAGCAGGGCCATTGCTGGGAGTGCTGGTGAGGCTGGAGCCCCAGCGGGGGCATACAGACTTTTTCAGGAGTTCTGTGTGCACTCATAATTTTATATAGACCTTGACCTTCCACATGCTGCCTGAGCATGCGCCTGAGCTCTTGTTTCCCAGCCACTTCCTCCTACTTTGGGAAAGAAAGCTTCCTCCCCATTGTCCCATGATGTACTGCCCATGGTGTGCAGAATCCCCAGGGCACCCCACAAAGGCACAATTAAGAATTCTGGTGTTAAGAAACATTCTTTTCATCAAGACACCTTAATTCTCACTACCTCTGATCCACCAGCAAACTCTCTCCACTTTACCTTCATAACCTGCCTAGAATTCAGCTTCACCCACCATCTGTTTGACCACCACTCTGGCCCAGCCCCCACTATCTCTTTTGCATGGACCAGTGAAGTCATCTCCATCCGAGATTCCTGCCAGTCTGTTCCCCTGACAGAAGCCAGTGGGTGCCTAGGAGCACCTCAGTTAGATCCTATCCCTCTCTCTGCTCAAGAACCCTCAATGGCTCCCAACTAACTCAGAGCAAAGAGTTTAAGTCCTTCCCACGGTTCAAAAGGTCCTGCAAGATCTGCCCCTGTCACCTCCATACCCTCATCTCTTCCCATCTCCCCCTTGCTCACTGTACTCCAGTCACATTGGCATCCTAAACATACTGGGCATGTTCCTGCCTCAGGGCCTTTATATATGCTGTCCCCACCATATGGGGGGAGCCAGGACGCTCTTCCCTCAGATCCCCTATGACTCCGCCCTCCTTAAGACCTCGTCACTTTCTCAGTAAAGCCTTTCCACACAACTATATTTAAAAATCACAACTCTCTCTGCCCACTGCCCTGGCCACACCCATTAGCGCTTTGTTAATCCATCATGTTTAGCCATCTCTCCAGCTACTGGAACAGTGCCTGGCACATAGTAAGTAGGTGCTTATTAACTACTTACTGTGCAAAAATGAGCGGGAGGGCAGACATACCTCTTCTTAAAGCTCAACCCTGTCAAGGACCACTTCTGCCCCAAATCCTTGGCTGCAAGGGTGTGGAGGCCAGAGGCTTAGAGAGCATGCCAGAGCTGGGGCACTTACACAGCTATGGACATGTTGGCCGCGGACAGAGGACTCACTTCTGCCACCTCCTTGGCCTTCTGGAGGGCAAGTTTCTGATTGGCTGCTTCTTCTTCTTCTTGTTCATCCTAAAAGGCATAGGGGATCCCTTTTACAAAACATGAACTGGACCTGGGGGCCTCACCTCTGACCCTGCTATTAACCTGGGGGTCTCCGGAAATCTTTACAAACAGGTTTCGCCTTGCTTGGTCTTGGCTTTGACCGGTCAGAGCCGAGGCCTGCCAATCGGATCAGACGCCCAGTGTTGGCTGAGCGTGCTGCCATCCCCTGTAGGTACAGGTTAGACACACAGCTCATTACCCACCCTATGCTAGCACACAGACAGAATAAAAAAGGAAAAAGATTCCTTTTCCTTTCCTCAGTGGACATTTTTCTGAACCGTCTCAAGAAGCTGGAAATTAACGCAAAGATATTCCTCTCCAGGCCATTTAAATTTGGAACCAAGACTAAAAAAAACCCCAAACAAAACAAAACAACACTGACTAGCCCCCGCGAGCAAAACATCCAGCATCCCACAGCCATCCCATGCACTGCCGACAGCCTCCAGGAGAAAAACGGGAGAGGAACTTATATTCTCAGCCGGTTAGGTTCAGAAAGGAGGAGGATGGGGGAAAATGTTTTAAAAATACATACAGAAAAAGATGTTTGGGGGCCTTAAATCCTTCTTCAGCCTTCATGCAGGGCCTCATTCGTAAAACAGAAAAGCCAAAAAAGAAAAAGCAAAGAAAAAGCAACGAGAAAGAGGTGGCCAGAGATGAACCCGCAGTAAGAAAAATCGTGTGGCTGTGGGATCCCTCTCCCCGTGCTGGGATCTCTGGGGCGAGGAGCAACCTTACCACCTCGGACATGGTCAGATCAGGACACTCTTTGTCAGTCACAGCCTGGAGGTGGGACCCAGCCAGACCCCCAGTTCTCACAAGGACCCCTTTCTGCCTGGTACCACATACAGCATTTCTCAGAGCCTCACCTCTGAACCACCCACCTCAGAAACACTGCAGATACAGACTCCTAGGCCCCCAAAGAACCTGCATTCTCAACAAGCTGCCAGGTGAGTATGAACATGCTCAAGTTTAAGCACCAGTGCATGTGGTTATATGCACTGATTCTAGACCCACTTGGATTCAAATCCCAGTTCCACCACTTACTACTATGTGACCTTGGGCAAATCACTTAACCTCTCTGTGCCTCACAATCCTCATCTCAAATTTCATCTCTCCCTGACTTTCTCAACTTTTTTCCTTGGCACTTATCACCATCTGACAAATTTCCTTCTTGACTGTCTCTCACTCAGATAGCAGCAGCCCCATGAAGGCAGGGGCTGCTGTTTTGTTTATGGCTGCATCGCTGGTTCCTAGACTTGGCCTTGCTCATGGTCAGTGCTCAATAAATGCTTTAGAATGAATGACAAAAGCTGTAAATCGGGCTCTGAGAAGATGCTTCCTGGGGTTTCTGTGAGGATTAGAAAATGAGCTAAAACATATCAGAGGCGGAGGGGTGCCTGCTACATATTAAAATGCCTATGTTTGTGGAATAAATGAAGAACATGGGTCCAGAGGACTACGCACACCTCATAGGTGATGGGCGATGAGCTGGCCTCTTCCCCTCCCCTTTTCCCATCCTCCTGGTGTCCCCTCTCTCCAGTGACTTGGATGAGCTCAGGGCTGGATCAGCTCTCAGAGCAGCCATGCCAGCCAGCTCGACAGTGCCCAGGCCATGGCCGTGTGTTTGGGGTGGTGGAGACTTCCGTTTCCTCCCCAGTTGGAGCTGGGAAACTCTCCCTCCTGCCAGGGTCAGCAGATGGAGGGTTGGCAACGTCTGTTCAGTTTGGTTCAGTTCCTGAACACCTCGGAGCCCTGGGGCTGTGAAGCTGCGGGGGTCCCCAGGTCCGCTCCTCATGGGCTTGGAAGAAGTCTGCACATGTTCTCCTAATATGTTAAGGCTGCTGGGAGAAGTTTAGGGCGGACCACTGGTAGCTCTTAATATGCTTTTGTTCCTGACTTCTTCCCTCCCCAAACGGCAAAAAGGTGCTCAGCTTGCCTGGCACAGTGTCCAACCACGCGCAGCGGCCCTGCTTGTGGGCGAGCCTAGGGATGTGTGCTGTGCCACTGAGAGCACCGAGGCCTCCTCTGCGCCGATGGAGGTGGACCTCACTCCCAGGGAGTCCAAGGCTGTCCACAGGGGGCCTCCAGCGCCAGCTTTGCCCAGATAACTCATTATCACTGACCATGCATAAACCACACTTCTCACATGAATGGTTTTCACTTCCCCAACCCCCAAATTGTTTCGACCTCATTTCCTCTGCTCTTCTTTCTTTTCTGATTTTTTTTTTTTTTTGACAGAAACAGAGAGAGGGATAGATAGGGACAGACAGACAGGAAGGGAGAGAGATGAGAAGGATCAATTTTTCATTGCGGCAACTTAGTTGTTCATTGATTGCTTTCTCATATGTGCCTTGACTGGGAGAGAGGGGCTACAGCAGAGTAAGTGACCCCTTGCTCAAGTCAGCGACCTTGGGCTCAAGCCAGCGACCATGGGGTCATGTCTATGATCCCACGCTCAAGGCAGCGACACCGTACTCAAGCTGGTAAGCCTGTTCTCAAGCCAGATGAGCCCACGTTCATGACAGTGACCTCAGGGTTTTGAACCTGGGTCCTCTCCATCCCAGTCTGATGCTCTATTCACTGTGCCACCTATTGAAAGAGCCTGGTCAAGCTCTTTTCTGATCTTTGAGGGGTCACATCTCTGCTTTTTTAGTTCCTAGCTATGTGGCTAGGACACTTAACCTTTTTGGGTTGAAGCTTCCTGATCTGTGAAATGGAGATAACAGTAACTCTCTATCTGTTATGTTTGCTAGTGCCTGGCATAAAAGGGCAATTATATTTCCTATGGTTCTTATTATTTTTATTATTACCTGCCTAGCTAGGGCTCAAAGGAAAATAGCAGGGTATGTGAGTCAAGAACTTGGGTTCTGGAGCTTGCCAGCTCTGGGTTTGAATCCCAGCCTTCCCTTTACTGGCTCTGCAAAATGAGAACTCTGGGTCTAGGGCGTGGCCCATGCCCAGTGAGTAACAAAGGTTCCTTTTATTGAGCACTTAATGTGTCCCCAAAACTGTGCCGAGCACCTGACATGCACAGTGTGATGCTATAAACAGCACCTCTCATCATGCTAGTTGAGGTCAGAGACTTTTTTTCTGAGCCTCAGTTTCCCTTTATGCAAAACGGCAATAACAGTAATGCCTGACACCATAAATATCAGAATTTTTCATTGTGACCAATCGGCAGTGAGGTCCAGCCAGCTCCCAAGCTCATGGGAATGGACATTAAGCCTCAGGACCCTGTATAGGTTATTGTCCATCTGTCCAGTCCTTTTAGATCTAGAGTAGGAACAGTGCCTGTGAGCTTGGGCGCTGCACTATTCCTTGGAGGACCCTAGACGCTGCCCTCTGCCTATTCACGGTATTCGGTGGAGTTTGCCATCTGTTTCCTGCAACCCAGGTGTCTTACCTCCTCCCACCTCCTCTGTTGTAGAATCCACTTGACTAGGGACAAGCTAAGTGGGGAGGAGGCACTGTGCATCCAAGGCAATAGCTCTGACCCTGTCCCCATCCCCGCATGCTTAGCATGGTCCTGATCTGCCATGAGCAGGAGGTAATTTTGCCAGAGAAACATTCTCCCACCAACTGCACCTTGGTGAGCTCCTGGGCGTTGGCCAAATTATCCACCGCGATGGCCAAGAATACATTCAGGAGGGTGTCTGCGGACGCCAGAGTCAGGGAAAGCATTGCCACTTGAACCCTGGGTATCTGGGTCTCCTGATCCCCTCCTCGTGCCCCTCATCTGGGTATGCATGAGGCCCAGGTGTGTCCCCACATCCCTCCTTGGAGGATACAGTTCCCAAAGAGCGTCAGCACAATGAAGTAGATAGAGAACACCATGCCGCCTTGCACGCCGCCCTGAGATTTGATGCCATCGTACATGACCTCGTTCCAGTCCTCACCTGTCAGGATCTGAAAGGGAGGGAGAAACACACAGCCAACCCCCTCTCAGCCACGGGCTCTTGGCGACGCAGCTGTGGGACCCGAACCTGCCTGTCCCGGCATGGAGGGTCTCTAAGCCCAGCTTCTAGGAAAAGGGGACCCTGGAGGAGTCATGAAACTCTGTAACTGTCTTCCCTGATGTGATTAAAGGGATTTGCATACCCTCTAAATTTCTATGTTCAAGCTCTAAGCCTTCATGTGATGATGTGGAAATGGTAGGTAACTAAAGTTAGATGAGGTCATGAGGATGGGGCCCTCATGATAGGATTAGCGCCTTTGTTAAAAAGAGATAACACAGCTTGGGCGCTCTCTCTCTCTCTCTGTCTCTCTTACTCTCTTTCCCCCTTGTGAGGACATATCGAGAAGGCCAGAAAAAGGGTCCTTACCAGAACCACCCCTGTGAACACCCTGACCATGACTTTCAGCCTCCAGAACTGTGAGAAATAAATTTCTGTTGTTTAAAGTAACATCTTCACTGGTTCTTTTGGGTTGCTATGCCTGGAGCAGGGTGGGTGCTGGTAACCAGAGAAGGCTCTGCCTGCAGGTGCCAGTGCACAGAAGTTGAGCTTACGGAAAGACTGAAAGGACATGTGTGCAGTGTCCACATGCTTGTTAAAAAAATTCCACCCTCCTCCTTCATAATATTTCCACGAGGATCAAAGAAATGTGAAAGAACTCCAGAAACGCTCATCTGTTAGTGCACAACGGTTTCTCTGCCTTGGTACTGCTGACATTGGGGGCCGGTCATTCTCTGGGGTGGGCTGTTGAGCAGCAGCCCTGGCTTCCTCCCACTAGATGTCAGTAGTACCCACGACTGCAGTTGTGATAACCCAAAATGTTTCTAGACACTTTCAAGTGGCCTTGGGGGACAGAATGGCTCTTGGGCCAGAAGCCCTGTGCTGAGGATCTCTGGGTGATGATTACTACTATTGAATCATTAACGTGAGGGCTCAGAACTTTGTGTCATGGGTGGTCTTCTTTCCAAACCCCATCTTGGGGGTCTCATTTAAAAATCATCCCCTCAGGAGAAGGGGGCAGTAAAGTCCCACCTGCCATACACTGTCCTCCAAAGAGACAGAATTCACTAGAAAGGCTCTGGGGTCCCAATCACCAGGTTGCGTGCCCACATGGGTGCAGTCACTGGTTTGGGAGACCACCCAAGGCCAGTGTCTTTGCTCTAGATTATGGAAATGGGGTGTCTTGCGACCCTGGAAAGGATGGGTGTAGTAACTGTCTTTTAGTTTCTGTATTCTGATGCTTGAACATCTGGTCCTTGCTTACCCTGGAGGCAGTCAGGGCTAGCTAGCTAAATCCCAGAGACAGTGAGCAACTTGCTCATGAGCATACTTTTCAAGTAGCAATTGACACATCCTGGGCCCACACCTCAACCATCTCCTCTGTCACTCAAGGCCAGCCTTTTCTGCCTGAATTACCCCAGGGCCAGGGACCAGACAACACAGGACAGCATCTATGCCCCAGAGCCTGCTGAAATTATTCAAAGTAGCCAATCCTAAACCTGCTCACCCTGCCTCCTCCATTCCTTCTTGTGGAAACTCCAACAAAGGCTCCCGTCCACATTCTCTTTCCCTCCGTCTCCTGACCCTGGTGTTTTCCTGTGTGGCACTGTGTGGTGTGGGGCTGGGTGAAGGTCGTACCTGGAACACTGTCATTATTGCTGCTGGGAAAGTGTCAAAGTTGGTAGGAGGAGTCCCTTCATCGAAATTAAACCTGCAGGGAGAACGCAGACATTTCCTGTTGGCCCTGTCCCAGGCGGTTGTGAGGGTGTGGTTCAGCATCTTGTTTCTAGGGCAACATCTCCAGGGCAATATCTCCAGCATCTCTTTCCCCCAGAAGGACAGCTGAGTGGTACCCAGGGCCCTGCCTATCTGCAGGGGGGGGGTGCACAGGGCATCCGGGTCACAAGCAGGGTAGACAGCACGATGAAGGTAGGCCTGCGTCTCTGAAGGCACTGAGTTTGGCGTGTGGGGGCTGGAAGGGTCTCTGGGCTGGACCCCAGGGAAGCAGGAGTCAGAGAAGCTGTGAGCACTTACTGGCCGCCAAAGAGCTGCATTCCTAAAAGTGCAAAGACAACGATGAACAGGAAGAGGAGGAACAACAGGCTGATGATGGATTTCATGGAGTTGAGAAGAGAGACGACCAGGTTCCTGAGAGACGCCCAGTACCTGCCGGAAGAGGAGGGGGGGTCAGGCTGGACCAGGCTGGAGCAGCTGAGCAGCCGTCCCAACATGGCAGAGGCACCCACCCCGCCTGGCCCCGTGCCCAGGCCCCTCCCACAAAGACTTACTTTGTGACTTTGAAAATTCGCAATAACCTGAGGGCTCGTAACACACTGATTCCAAAGGACGTGCCAGGTTTTATGACAGCCCAGATGACCTCAAAGATGCTCCCGATGATAACCTAGAAACAGGACCTGCTCTCGTGTCTAGAGTTCTTACAAATACACCCTGGGCCTGAACCTTGCAGGAACCCAACCCGACTCCCACCCTCAGATGCAAGGCAGGTGAGGGTCTCAGACCCCTCTCATCCCTTCTTTATTTTTATTTATCAAGAGCTGATGAGAACAACGAATTCTTGAAACACATAATTACAAAGTGAGTGCCCGTGCAACTATCAACTACATGAGAAATGGGACATGTCAGCACCATGGAAGCCTCTGGGAACCCCTAGACATAACCACCATCCTGAATTTTGTAATAACCATTTCCTCGATTTAAACAGAGTTGAGGTGAAATTCACGTAACATAAAGTTAACCATTTTAAGTGCACAATTCAGAGGCAACATTCATTTGCAATGTTGTACAATCATCACCTCTATCTAGTTCCAGAATATTTCTATCACTCCCAATGGAGAGCCTGTCCACATCAGCAGTACCTCTCCATCCCTCCTCCCCCAGCCCTGGCAACCACTGATCTGCTTTGTCTCTGTGGACTTGCCTGTTCTGGACATTCCGTATCAATGGAATTAATCAATACGTGAACTTTTGTGACCACCTTCGTTCACTTATTATAACGTTTTTGAGGTCTTTGCCTTTGAAAAAAAAATGTTTATTTTATTGATTTTAGAGAGAGAGGCATGGTGAGAGAAAGAGAGACAGGAACATCAATCTGTTCCTGTATGTACTCTGACTGGGATTGAACCAGCAACCTCTGCACTGTACTTTGGCACAATGTTCTAACCAACTGAGCCATCTGGCCAGGGCAAGCTCTTTGCCTTTTAAAACCATTCAAGTACCATCTTGAACCAATTCAGCTTAGTGTTGTCCACCTGAACTCCGATGAGCAGAATGGCACACTTGGCATGGACCGCTCTGTCAGTGTCGGCCTGGACAGTTGCCAGGTGCAGCCGTGGTGGGCTGCCTTTCCCTGCTCCAAGAATTCTATTACGTGGCCACCACTTATCCATTCTATTTGGGTCATTTGGTTTGGGACTATTAGAAGCGAGGCAGCTCAGGACATTCTTGTATGTGTCTCCTGGGCATTCGTGTGAGTTTCTCTAGGGTGGCATGGCCAGTTCAACCCTACTTTCTAAAGAGGGCCCACACATTTGCCCTCCCTCTGGCAGGGGCCGACAGTGCTGGGAGCCTAGAACCAGTGTTTGAGATGGTCCTCTCATTTCTATTGCATTTGGCTGAGTCTCTCACACCCAGGGTGACCCTGTTTCTCTCTTTCCAGTGTCCCTAGATATCAGCTGTACTCAGCAAGGGCTGGAGAAACGAATACCTTAGAAACCAGGGCACTTACCCCACAGTCAAAGCAGTTGAAGGAGGAATGAAAATAAGGCCGTGTCCCAAGCCCGTACATTTTTATAAACATTTCGGACATAAAGAGTCCTAAGAAAATGAATTCTGCATAGTCTACAAGGGGGATAGGGAGAAACAGAGAGAAGGTTAGTCTTGCTGAGGGGGCTACCAGGTCAGGTGGCTCTGAATTTCCTGTTAAGACCAATCCTGTTCCTTGCCTGGCCTAGCAGAAAGGGAGAGCAAAGATGGTCTTTTGTGGCCTTGGCCGAAGATTATGCAAGGCTTCCTTGCCACGAAATTCAGTTTCCCCTCTGTTAATAGGGAGGAGTGAGAAAATCAGTGGGTCTTCATCTTATTCTTGTTCTGGTTTGCTGAGAAGGGCTGAATGTAGATTATTGCCAAGGACCTAGGTTTTGTGTTGAGCAGTGGGTGACTAGGAGCTTATTGTATTTTAAACACTAGTGAACAAAGAAATGAATGTACTGGCTAACTAGCAAAATAAGAATGGTCACTCCTATGATGTCACAGTGTTATAATCTAAGAATTAGGATTAATCTACTTTAAAAATTTTTATTTTCATTGATTTTAGCCAGAGAGAGAGAGAGAGAGAGAGAGAGAGAGAGAGAGAGAGAGAGGAGATTTGATCTGCTCCTGTATGTGCCCTTACCAGGGACTGAACCAGCAACCTCTGTGCTTTGGAATGATGCTTTAACCAACTTAGCTATCTGGCCAGGGCTGATTAATTCACTTTTATGTCCATGAACTCCAAAGGAAAAATAGAAATAGAAATCGTAATGCTGTCCTGTTTGTAAGTCCCTTGTGTTAGACATTTAGTTGGAGCATCACAGGGAACCAATCTAAGGCACTTTTTCTCCCAACTTAGAAAACCTATCTGATGTCTCCTGGAACTCCTGTCTTGCTGATATTTAAAAGTCTTGAGCAAGACAAAACCTTTTGTTCTTGCGTGAGAAACAATAATGGTGCAAATGCCTCTGGGAGACAGAACACATGAATATTTTTTTTGCATTGGCAAAGAAATGTCTAATATTAGGACTTTTTCTGAGAGGGCTTCTTAGTGGGGCAGGAAGATGAAAATTCAGGAAGGGCATGGGTACTCAGCTAATGGATGAAAAGGAGAGGTAACGAGTGCTTCTAAGGGGAAGAAAGCACATGGAAAGGGAAGACAGAGGTCTCACACTTCCGAGAATTTCAACTTGGGTCACACAGCTAATTGTTTGACGGTCAAGGGTATTTGTTTTTTCATTCTTTTAAGAGATGGTCTGAGCCATCTGTCAAAGTCCTGCCCACTCCTTCTTATCAAAACATTCCCTTAGTTTCCAGGGCCCCAGGGAGCTCTTAGTGTCTGAGGGAAACTCTAGGATCTCCAGGACCAAAATATCAGTGAGAGGAATCTGTCCATAATCACCAGAAACAAAACCGGGAGGACTTCAGAGTTTCCAGGATGCTTATTTCCATGGAAACATGATAGCTGGTGATGCACAATACCTGAGAGAACTGTCTATGGCATTGGTGGGTCTGGAAGAAACTTCTGGGCCATTGAAATACAGATGAGACTCAGAGAAACTACTATATTTCATTGATTCTGAGACATACATTTTTGTTCACATTCTGACATTTCTGAAATTGGGGGTATATCTTAAAATTAGTATGTCCTAGTTTAAACAGCTCATTAGTTTCTTTCTTGGTGGTACAAAAAATAAAAAAGTGCCTTATAATTGAAGAGGTCTTCAATGAATAGATATGTTAATGGCTTGTACAAAGTCACAGGGCAAGTCAGAGGCAGGTATTGAAAACCCAGGTTATTTGGTGGCCAGGGCAGGAATCTGCCATCAGACATAGCTTGGAGTCTGAGTTCAAATTTCAACTTCATAATGAACTAGCTGTGTTACCCTGAGCAAGTTATTTAACGTCTCTGTGTCTCAGTTTTTCTCAACTGGGAATAATTAAAGAAACTTTACAGACATAGAGGCTTAAGGCAGAAAGTTATATCCCTCTCTTTCTGAACCAGGACAAACAGAGCAAGGTGACTAGTGGGAGGAATATGGGAGATTAAAAATAGACTATCAGAGAAGGTTAAGACTAGAAGTAGAGTCCTCATTTGTAAGAGACTCTAGGGGGACCAAAAGCAATTACTAAGGTTGGAACTAGGTCAGGGCACTCAGAAGGAGAACTGGCCCCGGGGGTGGGGAGTCCTGGGAGGGTTAGCCAATGTGACTGGAAACAATGAGGGTTATAAAGAGACAGTGTGACCTGGACCAGGCTCCCAGGCCTCTGTAGGCTGAAGATGCAACTGTCTCCTGTGGTTGTCTGGGTCAATTCTGAACAAAATCAGAAGGGCAGAGAATCCACAGACCTAAGTCAGACAAGCCAAGAGATAAAGGAGGAAGGTAGCCAGTAGGCCAAATGTTTTTGGTAAGTCCTTACTCAGGGCGCACAAGCCAGAGCCAGGGTATATCCACTTGCCTGCCTCACTGCCAATCCAGTACTCTTGTTGATTCCTCAGAGCTCTTTACTTATTTTATTTTTTATTTTTTTACAGGGACAGAGAGATAGTCAGAGAGAGGGATAGATAGGGACAGACTGGCAGGAATGGAGAGAAGTAAGAAGCATCAATCATTAGTTTTTCGTTGCCGTTGCAGCACCTTAGTTGTTCATTGATTGCTTTCTCACATGTGCCTTGACCGCAGGCCTTCAGCAGACTGAGCAACCCCTTGCTGGAGCCAGCGACTTTGGGTCCAAGCTGGCGAGCCTTTGCTCAAGCCAGATGGGCCCGCGCTCAAGCTGGCGACCTAGGGTCTCGAACCTGGGTCCTCCACATCCCAGTTCAATGCTCTATCCACTGTGCCACTGCCTGGTCAGGCAACTTTTTTAATTTTTAAAAATTTTTTATTTTTCTGAAGTGAGAAGCAGGGAGGCGGAAAGACAGACTCCCGCATGCACTCAACCGGGATCCACCCAGCATGCTCACCAGAGGGTGATGCTCTGCCCATCTGGGGCATTGCTGCGTTGCAACTGGAGCCATTCTAGCACCTGAGATGGAGGCCATGGAGAGGATGGCCCTCAGCACCTGGGCCAACTTTGCTCCAATGGAGCCTTGGCTGTGGGAGGGGAAGAGAGATAGAGAGGAAGGAGAAGGGGGAAAGGTGAAGCAGATGGGTGCTTCTATTATGTGCCCTGGCCAAGAATTGAACCTGGAACTTCCACACACCAGGCTGATGTGGAGCTCTTTTCTTTTTAAATCCTGATCAGATTAAATTCTCCTCAACCTCACCTGGCCATCAACTTTGATATTATCTCATGCTAATTCCTAGAATCTGAGAATAGACTCAGAAGGGCAAAGCCTTGGGGTCTTGGTAGACACTGAAGAAGTCAGATGCTCTTACATTTGTTGGAGAGGTTCTTCTAGGATTGAGTTCCAGACACAAGGAAGTCAAAGAGACCAGGAGGAAAAAGGGGAAAAAAGCAGAAGGTCTGGTAGAACAGGGGAGAAGCAGAAATCAGAAATGAGCAGAGAAAATGGGGCCACCTTTTGTCTCTACGGCACCCCCATCTCTCAACCACAAATTATTTAACATTCCCAGAGATGCACCTAGAAATGGCACGTTTTTATCTCCATCAGGCCATCTTTCTGTCTCTGCCTCTCTCTGTCCCCCTTCCAATAGCTTCTTCACCAGCACCTTTATGCCTCTTTCTTAGAAAGGCACCACAGAAGGGTCTGGTGGCCTGAAGTCTAGCTTCCAGCTCTCAGGCCTGCAGTCAGGGCCTGTCACTGAGGCAGCAGCAACATCAATGTCAATTCCAGTTGTAGACATGACAAAATGAAAAGGTAGATTCAACCAAAGAGGGAACACATACTGCCAGAGAAAGAGAACTGGGAAAAAGGCATGAGGAAGGAAAGCATCAGGGGCAGTGCTGGCGTACTCACAGAGGAAGTCGGAGAGCCACTCGGGCTGGTTGTAGTGAACGATAGCAACACACAGTGTGTTGAGGGCTACCAGACTGAGCACAGTCCAGTAGAAGGCCTGAGTTTTGACCATGCGGCGGATGTAGAAACGCACCCTCCTCTCCTTTTTGTGAAAAAAGGTTGAGTTCTCCAGCTTGGCACTTTTAATGCTGGCTCGGGCAAAGGGAGACCCTGCCAGGGAAAGAATGAAGAATGTCAGGATGTTCCTGTGGAGGAAATTAACCAAAGCGCAGCCCAGGCACGGATTGTGGCCAGGGCATCCATTAGCCTCCCCAATAAGACCTCTGGCCCAAGGGAACCATCATGACCCAAGGGCTTAGCTTTCCAGAGATGGAGTTTACAAGGAGATGTCCCTGAAAACAACGTTATTGGAAATAACCAATGAGAACTCAGGGTGTCAATGGGGAGGCTGACGGCTCTTGTTGCCAGAGCCTATCTTCTGTGTCTTCCACTCTTGGTGACATCTGCTGACTCTGCGGGCCATGGAGCAGGAGCTTCTGCTCAGGACCCCCCAAGGCAGGGGTACAAAGCAGAGCTGCATGGAGAATACCTGGAAAGCCTCCAGGAGGAGCCATGAACAGGACCCCTGTTTTCCACGGACACTTCACTTTAGAAATGATCACTGAACAATGAATCAGTTGTGTTCTCTGCCTGCTCACGTTTTTGCTCTTAAGCATTTTTCAAGCACCTACTGTGTGCTAGGCTCTGTTCCAAGTTCTACGAATATTCTAGTTAACAGACAGCCTTACCTTCTTGGGACTGATGTTCCAGTGAGGCTGACAGACAGCAAACATAATATAATAAAATAGTTAACAGTGTAACGAAACATAAAAAGCCCTTTGGAAAAATAAAAACTAGAGCAAAATAAGGGGATTGGGAGCCCCAGGAGGGACCACGGAGCAGGCTTCAGTATTAAATCAAGTGGTCAAGGTAAAGATATTGACCTGAGTCACCTTAGTATCTTAGGCTGACTAAATAGCAAATGCAAAGGTCCTGAGGCAGGAAGGTGCCTGCCTATTTGGGAAACAGCATAAGGAGGCCAGCATGGCTGGAATGGAGTGGCTGAGGAAGACAGAGAAAGTAGGTGAGGCAGGTAGGTGACAAAGCAGGTTGTAAAGGACCTTGTGTGCTGAGGGAAGGCTGGCATTTGCTCTGTGAGGTGGGAGCCACGAAGGTTCTGAGCAGAGGAAGAACGTGTTCTGATGCAGGTGCTCAAAGGTGCCCTCTGGCTGCTGTGGGAGGAACAGACTGTGGAGGGCATGGGCAGTTGCTTTAGAACCAGGGAGAAGACTACTGCACTAGTCCAGGCAAATGATAATGGGGGCCCTGTCATGGCTGAGAAGAATGAAAATTAGGCAGATTTGGGATATATTACTTATGGAAGATTTCAACATTTGCTGATGGATCAGTGTCAGTGTGAAAGAGAGGGCGGAGCATAGGTTTTTGGCTTGAGCATCTAGAAGGACAGAGTTGCCATCCACTGAAAGGGGCAGGTTTAGAGGGAGGATCAGAGCTCAGTTTTGAATGTTGATGGTAACTTAAAATAACTCTTCTTGAAAACCTTCAATTGTATTCATTTGTTTATTTATTGTTCTTTGGTTTATTCAGTCTTTCATTTATTCAGCAGTTTATTCTTTCATTAGTATACTCATTCATTAATTCATTCCTTAATTCATTCATTAGTGCATATATTCACTCATTCATTAGTGTGCACCTTTGCTCATCCATCCATCCATCCATCCATCCATCCATCCATCCATCCATCCGTTTATTCATCATTCATTCACTCATTTACTCATTCATCTATCCATCCATTATTCATTTGTTCACTCACTCATTCCTTCCTTCATCCGTCCGTTCAGTTGTCTGCCCACTTAGCATGCTCATCAACACCATCAGAGGTTGCAAGTTGGCACCGCAGGGGCCATACTGATTCATCCAGAGTTTGCAAAAGTTGAAATTATTGCTCCACATTTAAAAACCGGAAGTTTTCTTCATAAAAATATAAATTTCAGTTCCTCATGAAAGAAAATAAATGCTGACCTTTATTGGACATATAGTAGGCACCAGGCAGGGGCAGAGACACGTTTTACACAAACCTGCTTGCTCCTCATTGCAACCAAAGGAAGCAGGGACCATTGTTAACTGCACTTTACAGCCAAGGAAACAGGCTGAGAGGGGTCTGGTGACTGTGAAGGAGTACTGAGCCAGTGCAGAGCCTGTGCTCTCAGCCACCACACTGCACTCACCCCTGGAACAGGTGACTGTGGCGGGGGGCACATTCCTACATGGCAGCAGTCGGCCAGGGTCAGTGGCAGGACTCTCCCTCATGTGACGCCATCGGACTTGAGAACCCCAGGGAAGCCCCATGTGGCCTTTCCAGTTGGGGTATTTCTGGTCCCGGCCACTTCCAAAGATGGCCTCAGACCCGCAGGCATTACAGGGCATGACAAAGAGGAATGATATTCTTGAAGGTCTCAGGGGTCAGGGAAGGATATTCCAGTGGAGGGGGGAGATAGGTGGATAGAGAAAGAGGGAGAGAGAGAGAGAGATCTCATTGTGGGCAGGAGCCCCGTGACCTCCACTCCTATTGGCGCCACTCTGAAAACCTGGCACTATCACCAACTGGTGAATGACCTTGGGCAAATCACCTTGTATCTTGGGACTCTAGAGCCTCCATCTGTAAATTAGGCACAATCATATTTCCCACGTTATAGGGCTTCGAGTTGGGAAGAATCAGTGCGTGATGCTGGCATATAATGGTTATTAGGCCTAAAATCTCCCACTGAAGCCCTAGAGCTGAAATCAAGACAGCCAACTTATTGAGAAAGTCTTTCCTGATCACCAGGCCTGGGGACTTACCCCACAACAGGCATACCACTCACTGCGAAGGGAGAGGGGAGTGACTACTAAATGAATACCTGCTACATATCAGGCCCCCATACTAGCAGAGTTCTGCCTATACTTACTGTATTTCATAATCACTTTGACCCACGCTCTGTTTTTCTATACATCCTTGTCTTTACTTTCTCTCTGTGGTCTGGAATTATAATTGCAGGCAATCCTTAGATTTTAAATAACTTAAATATTTTATGACATGCAGTATTTCCAAAATATCATTTCAATATGGAATCAATATAGAAATATATTAGAGAGCCTTTATCCTCTTTTAGGGGGAACTAAGTTTTTCAAATATGGTATGTTATTGTGAAATACATCAGTTGGAACAGTCACATTGGAGAAGTCAAGAGCCAGAGGAGGTTAGTATCAGTCTGGAAAGTTCCGTGGTAAGGACAGTACTATGCCACCATCAAGGTTTAATCTGGGTGATTTCTGGCAATTTAGACGCCTTTAAATTTCTCAGTAAATTGAAATAGATGCTGTCCAAGCTGTGGGTTGTACTGGACCCTCAAAGAGGTGTGTTGGAGTCCTAACCTCCAGCACCTGTGAATGCAACCTTACTTGAAATGAGGTCTTTGCAGATGTCATAAAGTTAAAATGAGGTCAAACTTGATTACAGTGGGCCTTAAACCCAATGACTAGTGTCCTTATAGGAGGAGAAGAGCCTGACCAGGCAGTGATGCGGTGTATAGAGCACCAGACTGGGACGTGGTGGGCCCAGGTTTGAAACCCTGAGGTCATTGGCTTGAGCACAGGCTCATCTGGTTTGAGGAAGGCTCCCCAGCTTGAGCCCAAGGTCACTGGCTTGAGCAAGGGGTCACTCGCTCTGCTGTAGCCCCATGGTCAAGGCACATATGAGAAAGCAATCAATGAACAACTAAGGTGCTGCAACCAAGAATTGATACTTCTCATCTCTCTCCCTCTCTATCTGTCTGTCCCTATCTGTCTTTCTCTCTGTCTCTGTCACCAAAAAAAAAAAAAAAAAAAAAAGGAGAGAAAAGACACAGAGACTCACAGAAGACCATGTGAAGAGAGAGGCAGACTGGAATGACACATGTATAAACCAGATTGCCGAGGATTGCTGACAACACCAGAAGCTAAGAGAAAAGCACGGGACAGCTTCTCCCCAAGAGCCCGCGGTGCCTGCACAGCCCGCCAACACCATGCCCTCACTTTGCACGTCTAGCCTCCAGAACTAAGAATAAATTTCGGTTGTTTTAAGCTGCCCAGTTTATGGTACTTGATGCCAACAGCCCCAGGACACAAATACAGTCCACATGGAACTTAATCACTAAAATCTGATTTTTCTAAAGAAATGGTGTTGTGATGGCAGCTCCCATTCATGGCTCAATTTCTCCTATAAATGACTAAAAATTCTGTAAGTTCATCAATTACAAATGAGGCTGCTTTACAATGAGTGCATCAACTGATTTGACATTTCATTAGAACTGCTATTATTATGAGCTTATTTTTTACAGAAATAAATGAAGGTAAAGAGAGTTCCTTACCAGAACCCTGAAAGTCTACAGGTCTCTTTCTGGATGCGTTAGGAAACCCCTGGCTGGTATGGAGGGTCTTTCCTCGGTGTTTTGAGCTATCAGGCAAAGAAACTGAATTTTGGTGGGCTTGCCTATAGCACACTTGGTCCTGGGAGCCCAGATCCCTGGCTTGTGTTTTGGATCTGAAAATCAACTGCTTCCTTAGCAGGCGCCACAGCACACCATCCAGCCTTACTCAGTCTGACAGCTCCGTTCTTCAGCTCCCTGTTGCCCCTCGTCACACATTTATCAAATGTCAGCCTGAAACCTGGGTTCTCCAAGGAGCAAGCTTTTGTATATCAACCACCAATTCAAGAGCCGAGTCTCCCACAGACCAACCCTCTGTGAATATCTGTCATGGCTTCCTAGATAGCTCCCCTGCCCCCCGTTAGGAGCTGAACTGTGTCTCACCAAGTCCATATGTTGAAGTCCTAACCCCCAGGGCCTCAGAATGTGATGAATTTGGAGAGAAGACATTTAAAGTGGTAATTAAATTAAAATGAGGTCATGGGCTTGGGCCTTAATCCAGTATGACTGGTGTCTTTATAAGAAGAGGAGATTAGGACACAGACACACAGGGAAGATGACATGAAGACACAGGGAGAAAACGACCATCTTCAAGCCAAGGAGAGAGGACTCAGAAGGAACCAACCCTGCTGATGCTTTGGTCTCAAACTTCCACCCTCCAAAACTGTGAGAAAATAAATATCTGTTGTTTAAACCACCCAGACTGTGCTATTTTATTATGGTGGCCCTAGAGAAGTAATACACTCTACACTCTCTCCCCACTCTATGTAAATCTCAGTTTAGAAATGGCTCCTTCACAAAGCTTGCTTTGCTTTTCCAACAAATTCCTCTCTGCCCTACATAACCATGGGTCTTTATAATTAGTCTCTATTGTTTTGAAATAACTTTAAATTTACCTAATTATTTTTCTGATTTCAAAAGTAATGCTTGTCTTCAATGCACATTCCAGAAAAATATCACATATAACACGAAAATCTCTCCCAATCCTCCAATTTCCATATATTTTTAAAAAATTATTTTAGTGAGAGGAGGGGAGACAGAGACAGAATCCCGCATGTGCCCTGACAGGGATTCACCCCAGTAAGCCCACTAGAAAGTGATGCTCTGCCCATCTGGGGCCCTTGCTCCTTTGCAACTGGAGCCATTTTTTAGTGCCTGAGGTGGGGGCCATAGAGCCATCCTCATTGCCCAGGGCCAACTTGCTCCAATTGAGCCTTGGCTGCAGGAGGTGGGGAAGAGAGAGAGATAGAGATAGAGAGAGAAAGAGAGAGAGAGAAGTGAGAGGGGGAGGGGTGGAGAAGAAGATAGGCACTTCTCCTATGTGCCCTGACCAGGAATCGAACCCGGGACATCCATACGCCAAGCCGACACTCTACCACTGAGCCTACCAGCCAGGGCATCTAATTTCCATATCTTTTATGTACCTCTTACACTTTAGAAAGACGCTGCAATGAATCTAACCCAAAGCAACCTCACAGGGTGATCTGATCATAAATTCTCTTTCTCTCTCTTTTTTTTTTTTTTTTTTACAGGGACAGAGAGAGAGTCAGAGAGAGGGATAGATAGGGACAGGTAGACAGGAACGAAGAGATATGAGAAGCATTAACCATCAGTTTTTCGTTGCCGTTGCGACACCTTAGTTGTTCATGATTGCTTTCTCATATGTACCTTGACCATGGGCCTTCAGCAGACCAAGTAACCCCTTGCTTGAGCCAGCAACCTTGGACTCAAGCTAGTGAGCTTTTGCTCAAGCCAGATGAGCCCGGGCTCAAGCTGGCGACCTTGGGGTCTCGAACCTGGGTCCTCCGCATCCCAGTCTGACGCTCTATCCACTGCGCCACTGCCTGGTCAGGCTTTGTTTTTTTAACTGAGAGAGAGAGAGAAACAGAGAGAGAGAAAGAGACAGACAGAAAGATGGACAGACGGGAAGGGAAAGATGAGAAGTATCAACTCATAGTTGTCGCACTTTAGTTGTTCATTGATTGTTTCTCATATGCGTCTTGACCGGGGGTTCCAGCTGAGCCAGTGACCCTTTGCTCTAGCCAGCGACTTTTGGGTTCAAGCTAGTGACCTTTGGGTTCAAGCCAGTGACCATGGGGTCATGTCTATGATCCCATGCTCAAGCTGGTGACTCTGCACTCAAACTGGTGAGCTTGCACTTAAGCCAGATGAGCCTGCGCTCAAGCCAGCAACCTCAGAATTTCAAAACTGGTACCTCAGTGTCCCAAGTCGATGCTCTCGCCATTGTACCACCACCTGGTCAGGATGATCATAAATTCTTAACTGGTAGATGATGGAAGGTAGTCAGACCTGAGGCATATTGCTTTAGTAAAAGGTTTAACTTTGCCCTAAACAAGTCTGTCTATTGTTTCTATGCATCTAGGTTAACAGACCTTTGAAATACATCTTTCTCACACCCCTCAAAGGCATAAACATTCTCAGAGGAACACATAATCTTGTTAACTATCCTGTAATCCAATTCCCATCTTGCTTTCTCTCACCTTCATGTAATTGTCCTCACTGCCTCCTTAATCTCACATGCATAAAAGAAGCTGTACATTGCTGTACTTCAGGACATTTAAGATCTTGTTTCCTGGCAATGTTGTCAGTTTGGCACAAATAAACTCTTATAAAATTCTGTACAGCTTTATATGTTTTTGCCCTAAAACTCCTTAATATTATCTTTAAAATACGATTATACATTTTATTTAATGTTGTACGACTTGCTTTTTTCACTGAAAAATATATTTTGAAGATCTTTCCATGCTGGTAACAACTTCATTCTTTTTCCTGGCTGCCTAGTATTCCTCAGAATATAAATACTATAAGTTATTCTGTTTTTAAGTTAAATGAGGGCAGGGGGGCAGAGAGACAGACTCCCACATGTACCCCGACCAGGATCCATCTGGCAAGCTCTCAATGGGGCAATGCTCTGCCCATCTGGGATGTTGTTTCATTGCTCAGCAACCGAGCTATTTTTAGTGCCTGAGGTGGAGGCCACCAAAGCCATCCTCAGCTCCAGAGACCAACTTCAGGGGCTAACCTGCTCAAGCCAATCGAGCCATGGCTGCAGAAATGGGGGAGAGAGAGAGAAAGATGGGGGAGGTGGAGAAGCAGATGGTCGCTTCTCCTGTGTGTTCTGACCAGAATCAAATCTGAGACATCCACATGCCAGCTGACACTCTACCACATAGCCAACCGGCCAGAGCCAATACTATAATATCTTTATCTTCCCGTTTGGGGGCATATACATTGTTTCCAGTTTTTACTTTTACTTTTTTTAAATTTTTAAAAAAATTTATTGATTTCAGCGAGACAGGAAAGAAGAGAGAGAGAGAGAGAGAGAGAGAGAGAGAGAGAGAGGAACATCGATCTGTTCCTATATGTGCCCTGACTAGGGATCGAACCTGCAACCTCTGTGCATCAGGATAATGCTCTAACCAACCGAGCTTTCCAGTCACAGCAAAGGTTTTTACTTTTTTGAACACCAGAAACAATGTGGCTG
Organism: Rhynchonycteris naso; assembly: GCA_037038555.1. Lineage (NCBI taxonomy): Eukaryota > Metazoa > Chordata > Mammalia > Chiroptera > Emballonuridae > Rhynchonycteris > Rhynchonycteris naso. The sequence goes on from CM073003.1 coordinate 24,362,397, forward strand.
AGAAGAGCTATATGTAGATCTTTTGTACACATGCAGAAATTCTTTGAAGTGGAAATGGAAATAAACATCTAGAATTAAATAATTCCAAGTTATTTATATAATGCCAAACATACACTGCAAATTACAGCCCTGCCAATGGAGTATGACAATGTCCTTTTCCTCACATGCTTGCTGACATCAGGTAGGACCATTTTCATCTTTTTTCAAACAACTGATGAAAAATAACATCTCCCAGTTAATTAAGAGCAGGTATGTATGTAGTCTTATTCATAGAGGAGATTCTGACGTGGGTATCCCAACTTTTTTTTTCCAGTGCCTTGGCATTTAATAAATGTGGTATGAGCAAGAAAGCTTACCTATCAAAACATAACAAGATATATTAAAAAAAACGAGACAACCTAATCGGGAAAACATATAGGACAGACATGACTGATCAAATGCTCTGAGCATTGATGGAGCACTATAATCCTTGAACTTGCTGGGAAGAGAGAGACAGATGTGCCCACAAGTGGGAATAGAACTAGTTCATTATTAAAAAAAAAGAGTGTTTTGGCTAGAGATTAAAAATTCAAATGAAAACAAGCTTTAAGGCATCATTACAAACCGACTTCACTGGGGAAGGAAATGAAATGGGTAATACACAATGGCTGGGGTGGGGAATCCGTGACTGTACGGGTACTTGGCAGGTTTATAAATGGGTTCAGTGTTTTTGAAACTCAGAAAGGCTCTGAATAATGAGTTGAAAAGCTGTTAATATCTTTGATCCTATAATTATCCCCAAAGAAACACGCCTAAAGGGTGGGTGGAGTAATTGTACATAAATGTTCACAGCAGTGCTCCTCGTAAGAGCAAACATCGGAAATAGCTCAAACACCACATAACAGAGTCATGTCTAAGCAATTCTAGAGTAACCACACTTATGGAACACGGGACTACAACAGGAAAAACTCCATCAAAACTCACCAGTAAGGTGATCAACTAGGGTTGAGTGAAAAAAGCAGAGTTTAAAATAGCTTGTAACAGTGCATTAGAAACATGTGTATAGACTAAATTCTCTCCTTTCTTTCCCCTTCTTTCCTCTCTTCCTCTCCCATCCTTTCTTCTTCTCTGCTCCAGCCACACAGGTCCCCCATCAGCCTAAATGCTTTCTTTCTTTTGAGTCTTGTGTTATCTCCTCTGCCTAATAGCTCTCCCATCATCTCATTCATTCTTAATTTTTTTTTTTTTTTTTTACAGAGACAGAGAGAGAGTCAGAGAGAGGGATAGATAGGGACAGACAGATGGGAACGGAGAGAGATGAGAAGCATCAATCATCAGTTTCTCGTTGTGACACCTTAGTTGTTCATTGATTGCTTTCTCATATGGCCTTGACCGAGGGCCTTCAGCAGACCGAGTAACCCAGGGGTCCCCAAACTTTTTACACAGGGGGCCAGTTCACTGTCTCTCAGACCATTGGAGGGCCGGACTATAAAAAAAACCTATGAACAAATCCCTATGCACACTGCACATATCTTATTTTAAGGTAAGAAAACAAAACGGGAACAAATACAATATTTAAAATAAAGAGCAAGTAAATTTAAAGCAATAAACTGACCAGTATTTCTATGGGAACTATGGGTGCAGATGCATCCTGTGCTTCTCTCACTGACCACCAATGAAAGAGGTGCCCCTTCCGGAAGTGCGCGGGGCGGGGGGCGGATAAATGGCCTCAGGGGGCCGCATGCGGCCCGCAGGCTGTAGTTTGGGGACCCCTGGAGTAAGCCTGCTTGAGCCAGCGACCTTGGGTCCAAGCTGGTGAGTTTTCTGCTCAAGCCAGATGAGCCCCCGCGACCTCGGCGGGTTCTGCATCCTGGATCCTCCACATCCCAGTCCGACGCTCTATCCACTGCGCCACTGGTCAGGCTCATCCTTGAAATTTTAAGACCCATTTCAAAAGATAAGATATTCTCCTTGGAGAAGGTCAAAAGCAACACAAGCTCAATCAAGAGGGTTAAGCAGGACTAGAGTAAGGGTCTCTTCCAATTCAAACTCTGCCTTTTGCGATAACCAACGACAGTGGGCTGCGCACAGCCTTCCATGAGCTTCTCTCTGCTTTCACTGTGATGGTGAATTCCTATCCAGCCTTCCCTACTCAGCTTAAATGTCACCTCTTCCAAGAAGGCTTCCCTGACCACCTCTACACTCCTGGCAGGCCAAGCCCAGGGTGTCTCCTCTGCAGTGTCATTATCATGAGAGGTTTATTTGTGTAATTATCTGTTTAACATCTATTTCTTACACTGAATGGCCAGCTTCATGTGGGAGGGATGTGGGCTCTGTCTTGTTTACAACTGAACACCTAATAAGAGCAGCCCCTTAGTGAGTTCTAGTGAATAATAATAGTATCACAAATAATGAATAAATGAATAATATTATTATGAATAATGAATGAATAATGTCAGGCAACATTATTGAATTTTTTTTTTTTTTGCCGGGTGCTGTTCTAAATGCTTACTGTGGATCACTCAGTCTAATCCTCCCAACAATATAGAGGATAGGCACTGTTGTTATTCCATCATCATGTCATCTGCCCAGGATACACAGGTGTGCTGGGGCAGAGTTGAGACCCAAACCCAGGCAACCTCATGCCCAACCTTCAGTTCCCACCTCTCAGGTGATCAATGATAAACAGGAGGGACTCACCCACAGAGGTGATATCGGCCAGCTGATCCTCAGCTTCCTCGGGGTTGAGCAGGTCTGTCTTGCTCTTCTTTATGGTGGCTCTCCGCAGAGCTCCAACAATGGAAACATGGCAAGAGAACAAGATGTGACCCTTTTGGCAATAGTCCTTGGGGCCAGGCACTCTGCCAGGGACATTCTAGCTGTCATTGGATTTAATCCTTGTGGCAATCCAGTTTGGTGGGAAGAATAGTATGCCCATTTTACAGATGTGTAGATTGAGGCTCAGAGAGGTCACAAGACTTTGCTCACGGGGTAAAGATGAGACTCAAGTCTTGTTCAGTCTAAGTTTGGGATCTTAGACACTGTATCCCCTATTGGGGCACTGGGACTGGATATACAGTGACTCCTGTGAAGATTGTCCACCCCTTGATTTTAGCATACTTGCTATGCAGGCCGGGACTGTGGACACCCTCCCTCAGTATTCAGTCTCTCCAGGGGACAATGAGTTGAGGCATCCATTTCCAATAAATTGGCTGGACACTCCCATGGGTAATCTCTTCCCTTCCGCACAAATAGTAAAATCCAGTTTGTAACCTACGGGGATGGAGTCCCAGTTCATTACATCCTTCTTATTCCTGGTATTTCCAATCAAAACTTGTTCCATCTAGCTGAATTTCTAACACATGAGACAACCACCCTTAATAGTAAGTTGGATTCTTGGCAAATTATTATTATTAATCTTTAAATTTTTAAAATTTTACTTTTTTAATTTAGAAATTAAATTTAATGGGGTGACATTGATCTGAAAGATTTTTTAAAATTTAGTAAACACAAAGTGTGCTGACCCTGAGCTGGGGGCACTGTTCTAGGCATTCTATCTGAAAGGATTATTGTGACCCTCATAAACATCCCAGTGAAGTAGGTGTTATTATGGTCATGCCCATTTTCAGAGTGGAGGAAAGGAGGCACAAGGCAGAGGCGGGCACACAGCTAAGGCCTACAGGGGCAGCCAGAAGACGCAGACCGCTGAGGCTCTCAAGTTCCTCAAGGAGGAAGATTTCTATCATTCTCTATATCTTTCTGACCCTGAGCTATCTCATGTTTGTTCTTGGCATCACCTGGACCCTGAACATCCATCCCCGGAGGCCCCTTAGGACCAAGTGGCCTATTCCCACATCCTCTGGGACCCGCCCTGAGCCAGGTTCAGAACAGTTACCATCAAAGGTGTGCCTCTGCTCCCCGTCTGTCTCATCTTCGGCGAGGATCACCTCTTCTGAGGAGGAAGTGCACATAGTTAGCCCCTAGTGCCTGGGGGACTCTCCTGGGGATGGGTTCCCTTGGACCAGAAAGGAGAAGGGTCTGCACAACCACATCCGCTCTCCCCTTGCTGACGGTGACAGCCCAATCAGCTGGAAATGTGCTGCTCAGTTATTTCTGCTTCCCAGCTTCCCTTCAGCAGAAGTGGTAACAGTCAAGTTATCCCCACTTCCCTCAAAATAAAAAACAATAGCCTTACCACAGCTAATAAGGCTTTGCCTGATCCAAACCCTGTCACCTCCCTGCCTTCTTCCCCTCCCAGTCTCCCCTTCACTTGCCTCCAGTCACAATGACTTCCTTGCTACGACTCTGCTCTGCTCTTTGCTCAGGGCCTTTGCACTTGCTGTTTCCTCTGCCTGGAATGCCCCTCCTCTACACATCCAATGCTTTCTTCTTCACTTACTTCAGGTCTCTGCTCAGATGTTACCTCCTCAGAGAGACCCTCTCTGATAACCCTGCCTCCTCTATTTTCTGCCTCCTGCCCTGCTTTAGTTTTCTTCTTTGCATTTGGCAGCATCCAACATTATTATGTCTTTGTTTATTTCTTGTCTCTCTCCCTGGACTATAAAAGCCCTGTGGGCAGGGATTGGATCTGTTTTGCTCACTGTAGTAGCCTCAGTACCCAGAACAGTGCCTGGCACACACAGTGGGTACCTTGTAAGTGTTTTTTGAATGAACAAATACACATGTGCTCCCTATGCACCAGGCACTGCGCTCCTCAGTGACTTAGCTTGGATTATCCCACAGAATTCCCAAACAGCCCTTTGAGGCAGGTACTATCGTTATATTTGTTTAACAACTGAGGAAACTGAGGGACAGGGAGGTGAGGTGCACTGTTAGGAGGTGGCAGAGTTGGGATATAAACCAAAACCTGGTTTTAGAGCTTGTAGCCACTCTGCGATGTCCTATCCTAGCTTTCTCCCAGAAGTTTTACTATCACATTGTGGATTCTTGTTGCTAAAATTTGGAACTACCAGCTCAGCCCCTTTCTCTTCCTATCATGACCCTTCCTTCCTCTTTATCCAAACTGCATGCACAACTCTCTGTGTGCTCCATGGCCTCAGATGCCAACTCCTGGGCCCCAGGGTGAAAGGGCCTCACCTGCTTTCGAGATCCACTCCATGTAGCCGTTGAGTTCTCGTTCAATCTGCTGCTGCCGCCTCAGCTTCAGAAATGCCCGTCGGTTTTCCACCCGCTCCCTCTCTTTGGCAAACTCCCTGCAGAAGCACAAAAAAGCCATGGTTGGCTGCTTTAGAAATTTTAGGGAGTGTGTGTGTGTGTGTATTTGGGGGTTCAGAAGTTTCTGGAGGGCAGAGGATTTCAACAATTGGAGTTGGGTCTTCTTGGAGAAAATCAGAATATTCTAGGAGAGGGTATCTCTGCCAGCTTACCACGTTTCCCAGCAACTGCCCCCAGCTAGAGAAAGAAGCCAGACCATAAACCATGCCAACCACTGCTGGCTGCGTCCTCCACTCATTCTCTGTGCTTCTGCTACAGAATATTTTCAGTTCTGTTTTAAGTCAGGCCAATGAGACATGAGCTGATGATTTCTGCAGCGGCCTCACTTCCCGGATAGAGGCCCCAACCCCTTCTTGTTTCCCTCCTTCCTCTTCCTGTTTGGAATGTGGGATGTCCATCTTGAGACCATGAGGCATCCATAAATTAAAAGGCTCTGGTAAGGATGTCAGAGTAGAAATCTAGAAGGAACTGGGGTCCTTGATGGCACCATGGAACCACCATACCAGTCCCCAGACTTCTTGTTGGTAAAGAAAATGAAACTCAGTTGCGATTAAACAACAACAAATCAATCCTGGGGATAGGGAACAATATGAATTGTGAACATGCATGTTTGAGTATAGGTTATAATTTTGTATTTAGGAAACAGAGAAAGAAGAAACCCAACCTACTGGTGTTAAAAATGTAAATTACAGCCTGACCTGTGGTGGCGCAGTGGATAAAGCGCCGACCTGGGAACACTGAGGTCGCCAGTTCAAAACCCTGCACTGGTCCGGTCAAGGCACATATGGGAGTTGAGCTCCTCCCCCCTTTCTCTCTTTCTCTCTCTCTCTCTGTGTCTCCTCTCTAAAAAAAAAATGTAAATTACAGAAAGTAAAGTTCTACAGAATTTTCTTGTGTGGTAGGTTGTGGGTCTGAAAAATTCGGGAAAACCTTCTGAATGAGAGGTCTTCACTGGGAAGAGGTTGCTCAATGCCAGAGGGACAAGGTGGTGAGTCAAGTCTGGGCTGGATTTCAGCCCCCGTGAGTCCCTTTGATGGGGTTCCCCTAGCAGTTGTGCACCCCCCTGTCATTGGCTTGTTAATACCTGTCTGGCTAATCCCCTGGTCGGCAAACTGTGGCTCACAAGACACATGCAGCTCTTTGGCCCCTTGAGTGTGGCTGTTCCACGAAATACCATGTGTGGGCGCTACCTTGATAAGGAATGTACCTACCTATATAGTTTAAGTTTAAAAAATTTGGCTCTCAAAAGAAATTTCAATTGTTATACTGTTGATATTTGGCTCTGTTGACTAATGAGTTTGCCAACCACTGGGCTAACCCAACCCAAGGCAAGGGAAGAAGCTCATTCTGGGAAGAAGATGACCTGGGAGAGTGAGATGGGGAGAAACAAAGACTTACCCTGACAGCACACCCAGCACGAGGTTCAGCATAAAAAAGGAGCCGATGATGATGAGGGGGATAAAGTACAACCAGTTCCAAGTGTTCCCTGAGGCATCGTTGCTCTGCAAGAGATAAGGAGGGAATGCCCGTGAACACAGAGTGGGACTCAGATCTGACTGAACAGGTTGGGGGTACTCCTGGTTCTCTGGCAGCACAGAGAAGTAAATGGAGCACAAGATTGACCAGTGTGGGGACCCAGAGGTATCATTGGAAGGACAAAGCCCCCTTTTAACTGTGTAATCCTCATAGGACCTGGAAGCAAGCATGACACTCAGGAGACTCCAGGAACGAAAAAACAAAGCCCATTACAATAGAGAAATAAACCCCTGGTTCCTTCCTTTTTCCCTGACACAGTCACTCTCCCCTTAGAGGACGTGTATGATGGCAGGGTATGAGAGCTAGTTCAAATCACCAAGCCAGATGGCAGAGCCATGAGCCTTTTCCTCAGTGTTTCTCTCCTCAATTTTCTGCTTCTTTAATGTCCTCCACAAAAAATTCCTGGAAGCATCCAGCTCAGTTTTCAAGGGGGGAGAAGTCAACAAATAGAACATTCTTCTCTGTTATGGATAAGAGAACTCTGTGGCAAGAAAGAAGGAAGAGGAAAGGAAGAAAATCAAGGGGAGAGAGAGAGAGACTCAGCACTTAGAGTACTTACTGTGTGCTAGGGAACCTTCTAAACACATTATATTAGTTCATTTAATCATTTAATCCTCATGATACCTTTATGTTATCATCATGCTCATTTTACAACTGAGGAAACTCAGGCCTAGAAACAAAATGGCCAGTCCAAGGTCACATAGCTGGACAGCTGAACCAGGCAGCCAGGCTCCAGAGCCTGCTGACTTAACCTCTGTGGTGGGGAAGCCTCAGCTTTAGCAGCCAGAGGAGGGAGAGCCTTCTGGGGATCACTAGCTCTGTGGTATCTGCAGAACATGGGGTTCTGACCGATGGCTTTATTTTTTGTTTGTTTATTTATTTATTTATTTTATTAAGTGAGAAGTGAGGAGGCAGAGAGATAGACTCCCACATGCACCCCAACCAGGGATCCACCTGGCATGGGGCGATGCTCCATCTTGAGCTGTTGCTCCATTGCTTGGCAACCAAGCTATTTTAGCACCTGAGGCTGAGGCCATGGAGCCAACCTCAGCACCAGGGGCCAACTTGCTCCAACTGAGCCATGGCTGAGGGAAGAGAAGAGACAGAGAGAGAGAAGGGAGAAGAGGAGGGGTGGAGAAGCAGATGGTCATTTCTCCTGTGTGCCCTGATCGGGAATCAAACCTGGGACACCCACATGCTGGGCTGACGCTCTGTCACTGAGCCAATTGGCCAGGCTTTAAAAGCTCACCTTTGAGCCTGACCAGGTGGTGGCGCAGTGGACAGAGCGTCGGATTGGGATGTGGAGCATCCAGGTTTAAAACCCTGAGGTTGCCAGCTTGAGCACAGGCTTATCCAGCTTCAGTGTGGGCTCAACAACTTGAGACAGGGTTGCAGGCTTGAGCGTGGGATCATAGACATGACCCCACGATCGCTGGCTTGGAGCCCAAGGTCACTGGCTTGAGCAAAGGGTCACTCTCTCTGCTGCAGCATCCCCCACCCCGTTCAAGGCACATATGAGAAAGCAATCAATGAACAACTAAGGAGACTAAGGAGCCACAATGAAGAATTGATGCTTCTCATCTCTTTCCTTCCTGTCTGTCTCTATTTGTCCCTCCCTCTGTCACACACACACACACACACACACACACACACAAAAGCTCACGTTTGAAAGCACATCCAATGCTGCTGTTGCCCAACAGAAAGGCTAACATGGGAAAAACAAGTGGTTTACATCCTTGGTTGCAAATAATTAACAACTGGAGAACTTGCAAGTAATGTGGATGACCAGGCCCAGCCCAGAGAATTTGATTGGTCTCTGGTGGATTCTGAACATTTGTATTTTAAAAAATCGACTTCGTTGAGGTATAATTTACATACAGTAAAAGGCACCCATTTTAAGTGTATATTTCAGTGCATTCTGACAAATGTTTACAACACGTAGCCACATTTCCATCACCCTAGAGCACCCCACACACCCCTCTGCAGGCAATTTCCACCTCCACCTCCACCTCCAGATCTAGACACCAACTAATCTGCTTTCTGTCTGTATAAATTAGTTTTCTTTCTGCTAGTTTCATATGAATGGAGTCATACTGTACATACCCTAGTGCTGGCTTCTTTCACTCAGCATAATGCTTTCTAAATTCATTCAAATAACTTGTTACACTGCAGTGCATGAATGTGCCACTACTTGTTTATCCATTCTGCTCATGATGGGCATTGGTGGTTTCCAGACTGGGGCTGTCATACATCTCTGTCTCTAATCTTAAGTATCCTGATATACTGCCAGGGTCGAGAGTTGGGAACCACTGATACACTGGGAAGAACTTTAAATGGGGAGAAAATGACTGTTCCCTCTCTTTTCTGGAGTAAATGTCTTTCTGTAGACGTGTCGAAGGAGGGATAGATAGAGAAAGACAAGAACGGAGAGAGATGAGAAGCATCAATCATCAGTTTTTTGTTGCGACACCTTAGTTGTTCATTGATTGCTTTCTCATATGTGCCTTGACCGTGGGCCTTCAGCAGACCAAATAACCCCTTGTTCAAGTCAGCGACCTTGGACTCAAGCTGGTGAGCTTTTGCTCAAGCCAGATGAGCCCAGGCTCAAGCTGGCGACCTTGAGGTCTCGAACCTGGGTCTTCTGCATCCCAATCCGACGTTCTATCCCCTGCGCCACTGCCTGGTCAGGCTCTTTTTTTTTTAACTGAGAGAGAGAGAGAGACAGAGAGAGAGAAAGAGACAGACAGAAAGACAGACAGACGGGAAGGGAGAGATGAGAAGTATCAACTCATAGTTGTGGCACTTTAGTTGTTCATTGATTGTTTCTCTTATGGGCTTTGACCGGGGGTTCCAGCTGAGCCAGTGACCCCTTGCTCAAGCCAGCGACCTTTGGGTTCAAGCCAGTGACCACGGGCTCAAGCCAGCGACCATGGGCTCATGTCTATGATTCCACGCTCAAGCCAGTGATCCTGCACTCAAAGTGGTGAACCTGCGCTCAAGCAGGATGAGCCCTCGGGGTTTCAAACCCAGGTCCTCCGCATCTCAGTCCGATGCTCTATCTACTGTGCCACCACCTGGTCAGGCTCAATAGGCACTTTCTATGTGGAATCCTATGTTAAAGAGTTGCTGTGTAAAAAAAGGAAGCTACAGAAGGGCCAACATTTCTGTAGGGTGCCCAGATCCTCCCCAATCTGTCTTGTGTTCAATTTAGGAAACTGTTGGATTGGGGAGACTGTGCTTATGCAGATACACACCTGTGTGTATCTTGTCTGGCAGCTGCCTGGTCAGCCCAATAGTACGACATTCCCCTATAACTAACTAGACGCATATTGAATTTCCGTACATTAAAAAAAAAGAGAAAGACCGAAATTACCAGATTGTTACTGAATCATCTGCAAAACTTTAGGTTCATGTACCTGATGTATTAGAAAGCCAGAACATAGAGACACTGGTGCTTGGTGACAGAGGAAGGCTTTTTCAGTTTAGCCAAAGCGAGAGGACAAGAGAGCAAGATCTCTCAAATTCATCCCCCCAGAACAAAAGTAGGCAGTTTTTATGCAGCAAGGGAGGACTGGAAGGGGATTTCAAGGGACCTGAGAGAGGTCTGTGTGTCTTTAGTCATGGATAAGTCTTTTCTGTATTCAACTCTTGGGCACCAGCAGCTGGTTGCAACTTTCTTTTTTTTTGGTGGGGGGAGAAAGAACAGGAAAGAAGAGAGATGATATGCATCAATTTGTAGTTGCGTCACTTCAGTTGTTCACTGATTGCTTCTTATACATGCCTTGATGAGGGAGGTGCTCAAGCCAAGCCAGTGACCATGGGATCATGTTGATGATCCCGCACTCAAGCTGGTGAGCCTGCACTCAAGCCAGCAACCTCTGGTCAGGTATGGTTGTAACTTTCTTTTTTTTTTTTTAAATCTCAATAATTTTTATTTATTTATTTTTTATTTAAATTTATTCATTTTTTTTTTTTAGAAAGGAGACAGAGAGAGAGAGAGAGAGAAAGGAGAAAGGGGGGAGGAGCTGGAAGCATCAACTCCCATATGTGCCTTGACCAGACCAGTGCAGGGTTTTGAACTGGTGACCTCAGTGTCGACGCTTTATCCACTGCGCCACCACAGGTCAGGCTGGTTGTAACTTTCTTAAAGTCATTTACTCTTTCTGTAAAAGAAACTTATAAATTCTCCTTATGACCCTGGAGTTATCTCCTGCTTGATAAAACAGTACATCAACAACACAAAATTACATTGTGAGAACAGGGGTGCTGGACTGAAGACCTAGAGTTCTGCAAAGTATCTCATAGTCATGCACCAGTGATGTTATCTTCAATGCGGAAGCTAGACATCTTGTGACTATAGCCATTTCTTAAACTGTCATTATTGTTTTGTGCTTAACTAGCTATATTTCTCTATTTTCTCTGGCAAAGCATACCTTTAAACATTTTTCCTAGAACTTGCTTTACAGAGAGTCCTTCAGAATACAACTAACGTGCTTTCTTAATCTTTGACTATAAGTTCGGTGACAACTGAAACATTCAGTTGAAGCCTATACCTACATTTTAATTGTGGAATATAAAACTGAGACTCGTGGACACAGACAGAAGTGAAGTGGTTACCAGAGTGGGGGAGGGGAGCACAGAGGGCCAAATATACAGTGACGGACAATGATTTGATTTTAGGTGATGGGCACACAATGCGATGAACATGCTATGGAGATGTATATCTGAAACCTATGTGTTCCTATGGACCAATATCACCCCATTAAATTAATTTCTAAATAAATTTCAAAGAGAAGGATTTAAATATTTAATTCCAGCTGCCAAAAATACTAGGGGTGTTAAAATCATAAGGGGCTTGCCTACAAACCTCTTTTCTTTGTAAATCTCTCAATCTTGTGGGATAGAAGTATTCATTGGTTTGCTATGTGGTACAGTTATATTCTTCTCACTTTGGGAACATAGGTGATGACCTCTCTAGTTATTTCCTGTTGAAAGAGGGTGAAGTTCAGGGGGAGAGAGATGGTCCTTCCTGCTTTATGTAAGAAAAGAGGTGTTATCAAGTTTCCTAGAAGATATCATAATGTCCGTTTTCTTGTCATCTTTGCAAACAGTTGTTTGGGGGAAACAAGGTTGCTTAGGCCCAGTCTAAGTGTTATTTTGCCCTCTTTTAAACATTCCAAGGTTTGGGGATAAGATGTGCAAGGAAGTTCCTCTGGCCTAGTGGCTCTGGCTTCATTTTAAAGCAGCTCCATTTATATTATTGTTTACATTTCCCTCCTTTTGGTTAAGATCTTTTCTGGAAAGCACTGCTGACCAACCATAAGAGAGCAGTACTGATCAGTACTCGAAAGCATCCTTGGTCCTCTGTTGGCAAGCTCCCGGTGTTGGCAGAGTTGGTTCCCTCTGGGGTCTGTAAGAGAGGATCCGCCAGGTCTCTCCCCTGGCATCTGGGGCTTGCTGACAATGTTTGGTGTCCTTTGGCTTGTAGAGGCATCACCCTGATATCCACCCTCATGTTCACAAGATGTTCTCCTCGTGTGCATGTCTGTGCCCAAATGTCCCCTTTTTACAAGGACACCAGGACACCAGTCTTACTGGGTTAGAGCCCACTCCAACGACCTTATCTTTTCTTTTAAATTAAAAAAAATTTTACCCCCCCTTTTTTTTAAGAGCGAGAGAGAGAAACATCAATTTGTTATTCCTTATTTATGCATGCATTGGTTGATTCTTGTATGTACCTGACCTGGGACCGAATTCACAACCTTGTTATGTCAGGATGATGCACTAACCAACTGAGCTATCCATCCAGGGCAACCTTATCTTAATGTAACTAGTTACTTCTGCAATGACCCCATTTCTAAATAAGTTCATATTTTGTGTATTATGGGTTAGCGCTTCAACAGGTGAATTTCTTTTTGGGGGGAAGATAAAATTCAACCCATAATTCATGGTACAATCATTTTGAAAAATAGGTTGGGTATTTTTACTAAAGTTAACCATAAACCTTCACACCCCCCTAGAAATTCTACTCCTGGGAGTGTGAACCGGCACATGCCAAAGGTATGTGTAAGAATGTTCTCAGAGTGATCTTCAGGATTGCCCTGAACTGGGAATAATCTGAATCCTTGTCAACAGGAGAGTGGATAAATGCATAGATTATAGTGCGGTGAATCCCTGCCCTTCATCTCATGAACCTTACAGAGTTGGCAAGCACAGAAAGCCAGACAGAAGAGAGTATAGTAAAGAGTGTATAGGTAAGATTCCATTTATGCAAAATATAAAGCCGGGCAAACTAGATGGCGACACTTGAGGTCCAGACGGACCACCCTTTGGGGAGGGTAGCAGCTGAGGTGGGGCCGGAGTGAGGGTTCTGAGTCTGAGAAGTTGCTGTTTCCTAATCTGGCTGCTTTGTCAGAGTGGTGTGCTAAGTTTGTAAAAATTCATTGATCTCCTCACTTGTGATCCGTGGGGTTTTCTGCGTGCTTATTTTACTTCAATAAAACGTTAAAAAAATTTTTCCAATTGATTTGAGAGAGGGAGAGAGAGAGAGAGAGAAAGAAGCATCAACTCATTGTTCCATTTAGTTGTGCACTCATTGATTACTTCGTGTATGTGCCTCGATTGGGGATTGAACCTGTGACCTCTAGTGCACCAGCTCGATCCTTTTACCTACTGAACCACCTGGCCAAAACAAAAAAAAATTTTTAAAAGAAAGTCAACTTTATCTTAAAAAGGAAGGATATTCTGACATATGCTACAAAATGGATGAAACCTGAGGACATCAAGTGACATAAACCAGCCACAAAAGGACAAATAGTATACACATCCACTTATATAAGGTACCTAGAAGTCTAACTCATAGACAGAACGTAGATGGTGGGTGCCAGGGGCTGGGGAGGAGGATGGCGAGTCAGTGTTTAATGGGGACAGAGTTTCAGTTTGGGAAGAGGAACACATTCTGGAAATGGGTGGGGTTGATGGTTGCCCAGTGACGGGAATGCAGTTAGTGCCAGTGAAATTGGCATCTAAAACTGGTTAAGATGGTGAATTTTACGTTATGTGTATTTTCCAACAATAAAATAATGAAAACAAAGCAAACAAAAAGTTATCATTACAGACACTGATGGGTTCTGGGGACAATGGGTGTGGTGGTGGCCCCCAGCACACGCCCTTGTTCTAACAAGCCCCAAAGTTCTGATGCTTTGCTCCGGAAGAAAGAATTTAGTCAGAAGACTGAGGCTAGAAAGGAGGTAGGACTAGAAGCCCGCCCTCGTCAACAGAAGAAAATGTATGGGCCATCGGGAGAAGCAGGCTTGGGATGGGAACAGTGCGGCAGGTCGGGGACAGCAGTAGGAGGCGGCTGAGGCTCCTCTGTGCAGAGGCAGCTTCCATCTCAGACTCTGCCCGTGTCCCAGCTCCCCCATGGGCTTAGGGCTCTCTGATCCCCAGGGACATGCTGCTCAGCAAAACAGACACCCACAGTGCCAGGTACCCAGGCTACCTGAGCTCACTTAATCCTCTCATGAACCCCAAAAAGGTGGTATATAATCCCTCCTATCTTCTGGGTGGGGAAACTGAGGCACAGAGCGGTTAAGTCTCATGTCCCCGGTCCCTGGTGTGGGTTGTATTGTATCCCCCCAAAAGACGCATTGAAGTCCTAATGCCCAGGACCTATAAATGTGACCTTACTTGGAACTATGGTCTTTGCAGCTGCCACCAATTTAAGTAAGATGAGGTTATGAGGTTGGGTCCTTTAAAAAAAAAAGGCACTTGAAGACAGAGAAAACAGAGAATACACAGAAAACAGGATGGCCATGTGACAGTGAAAGAAGGTATTAGAGAGACACAGCAGCAAGCCAAAGAATGACAAGGGCTGACAGCCACCACCAGAAGCCAGGGAGAGGCAAGGAAGGGTTCTGCCCAGAGTCCCCAAGGGAGCACGGCTCTGCTGACACCTGAATGCTAGGCTCCTGGTTGCTAGACTAGGATAGAATACATTTCTATTGTTTTAAAGTCACCTAGTTGTGGTTTGACCCCCCAGTCAGGGCACATATTGTTCATGTCTCCCTGTCTTTCTCTTCCTGCCTCTCTCAAATAAATAAATAAATAAATAAATAAATAAATAAATAAATAAATAATAAAGTCACCCAGTTGTGGTCCTTGTTATGGCAGCCACAGAAAATGAATAGATACCAAGCTACTAAATGGCAGAGGTGCCTCCCACCCCATTTACCTCCCTGCCCTCATCTCTTTTCATTCCCCTCCTCCCATCACTCTGCTCCGACTACATGGCCTCTTTGCAGCTCCTCAAATGCACCAAGCACAGTCTCACCTCAGGGCCTTTGTACATGCTATTCCCTCAATCTGAAATGTCTTTCCCCCAGATTCCTACATGGCTCCTTCCTCACCTCCTTCAGGTCTCTGTTCAAACGTCACCTGAAAGAGGCCTTCCTGATGGCATGTTAACTTGCACCCTTCATTTCTAATTCCATTTCCTGCTCTGTTCTTCCTGTTAGCACTTCTCCACTACACATACTTATTTTACCTGCATGCTACCTGTCTCCCCAGCGGGAATGTCAGTTCCACAAGGGCCAGGGACATTGTGCTTTCTGTTCCCTGCTGTATTCCCTAAGACAATGCCAGGCAAGCGGGAATGCTTGATAAATGTCTGTTGAATGACTGAATGAGAGGTGGGTCTAAGCTCCCCACACAGCCCAAATCCTCAATCCCAAAATGTGCTCCCTCCCCCTCCTCTGTTTTTATTTCCCTGGGGCTAGGGTTCTCTGCAACCTGATTTTGTAGACATTTGTTCTCTTTCAAATCTAGCTGAAATTATTCACTTCCATACTCTTGGGCCCAACAACTGATGGAGAAGAAGGTGGCAGAGGGTTGGGTACCATTTTTTTAAGTAGGAGGTGGGCTTTCCCTGGGGTTTGCTCAGGAGCAAAATATAAAATGTATTTCCAAAGTGGAAAGACTGGAGTTGCCACAGCTGTTTTGTGACAGCAGAGAATGTGGGGGACACAGCCTCCCGTCCCATGCCTCATCTACTTGGGCAGTTCAGGGTGGGGTGTGTACAAGTCTGGGTGCAGGGAGGAGGAAGAGACCGAAAAGCTTTCTCACTTGTCAAAATCATTAATAATACTGGGAAGGATGTGCTCTTAAGATGGTCTTATCTTTCTTCCAAAAGCTTAAAAAAGTTCCACTGCCTGGAACACTATTCCCCCCATTAGTGTTATCACTATAATTTCTGGTGATGTGGCTGGATTGCCCCCCCCCCCGGTCTCCTGTGGTTGGCTGAGGGCCACATGATACGTGCTTACCAATGAGGAGTGAGTGGAAATACCTGTGCCACTTTTGGATCAGAACATTGAACTGTCAGTGTGGGAACCTTCAGGGCTCTTTCCTTTTAGGACAGAAAGTGGCAATGTTTTATGTGGTGGCTGCTCCATTAGCTAGGTTCCAAGTGACTAAGTTCAGCAGAGCCGCCTTCTCCTCCACTGCCAACCAATGCTGGAGACAGTGTGAGCAAGAAAACACATTCGTTGTTAAAACGAAAGACTCTGGGGGATGTTTGTTACTGCAGCATAATGTAGCTTTCCTGACTGATACGCCCTGATATCTTCTAAGTTTGCTCCTTCATCTCCTTCAGGTATTTCTCAAATGTCACTTTCTCAGTGACCCTTATATGGACCTCATAAGGCAGCTGGGGAAAAAGAACAGCTCCTGTATGTCTGATTGAGAAATCAATACCCAAAAAGGTAAAGCTCAAGATTACAATGAGCTAGTTCTTTCTGTTCTCTAAGCCTGTGCCTGGAGCCCAATTTCCCATAGATTTTGGCTTGGTTGATTCTTCCTCTTCGATCAGCTTCAAGTTCCACTGAGCCCTCTCTCAGAGAAACCTTACAGACCTCCCAACCGAAAGGTTTCCCCTCCCTTCAGCAAGACCAGGTATCTCATTCTCTTTCCAGCATATGTCACACTTTAAATCATTCATCAATTTATTTGTTTACCGATTCTTTGCTCCCTAAAATTTCAGCTTCCCAGTGCCCAGAACAACACTCGGCACACATCAGGTGCTCTCTAAGTGTTGGTTGCATAGTTAATGCATAAAATCCTGAGGTCACTGAGAGTGGATTGCTTAATACTAATGACAGTGAAACATACTTATCTCCTGTTTCAATGATCAGGCTGCTCTCCCGGGAATGGAGAGGCAGGTGGGAAACCCACAGTCACATTTATAGAACCCTTTTGAGCTGACAAAACACACCCTGATTCTCACAACTGCCACACCTCGTAGAGGGGGAAACTGAGGCTGAGAGAGGCAGTATGATTTGCCTGTTTCACAAAGGGTGTGGATGGCATGGCTTGGGACTAGAACCGTTATTTTGTCCTGATGTTTCCTCCTTCACCACTTGGCTGCACTTACATAGTCATGTTAATAATGACTGGCCCGTGAGGGCCTCAAAGAAGAGGGGAGGTATTAATTCATTCAGCACTGCCGGGGCCTAGCGGGGGGCCTAGCGTGGCACCTAGCACTTAGCAAGCATTCGATAAATACTTGTCAAACCAATTAATGGCTGAGTCCCAGTAAAATCCTTAAGTGCCTTCTGTTTTACGGTTTCTTTTTCTCTGAATTTTTTAGCCCAGTTCATTCATAAATATAGAGAATGTAAAAAAAAAAATACTCAGTTCAGGAGAACACCCAATTCCACAGCACATCAGATAAAAATGAGGTGGTGGATCTGGCTGTGAAAGAGATAAAGGCCCACAGTGGCCACGAGGAAGGCTGCATGGCCCAGTTTATACCTGTACAGATCATGGAATGCCTGTTAAATATTTTTAAGTCCTTCTTTCTCGGTTCTCAAAATTGTCCTGGTTTGAACGATATATTAGAGTGTCTCTCTGCCTATAAGATGTCTGTCACCTCCCCTGGTCCCAGCTCCCTCTAGCCCTCACTCATTCCCTTCCAGCCACATGGGCTGTCTTGTTGCTTCTCAGAAACACCAAGCTCGCTCTTGCCTCAGGGCTTTTGCACTGGCTGTCCTGTTGGCCTGGGTCTCTCAACCCTTATATATGTACATGGCTTCCCCTCACCTCCTTCAGGTCTAATTAGAACTGCAACCTCTCACCTTGATGATACACAATTCCTCTTCTGTTCTGTTTTTCTCCTGAACTTTAATAATTTTCTAATATAGGAATTGGCAAACAATAGCCACCCGTTTTTGTAAATTAAGCTTTTACTGTCCATTTATTATGTATTTTCTCTGTGGCTGATATTATGCTATGACAAAAGGTCATTTGCATGGCCCCCAAAGCCTGAAATAGTGAAGATATTATTTTATCCTTTATATATATATAAATATAAATTATAATACATACATAAAAATAGGCATGTTTTTCTTTCTTTTTTCTTTATGAGAGAGAGAGACTCAGACAGGAAGGGAGAGAGATGAGAAGCATCAACTAATAGTTGAGGCACCTTAGTTGTTCATTGATTGCTTCTCATATGCGCCTTGATTGGGAGGCTTCAGCTGAGCCAATGACCCCTTGTTCAAGCTAGCAACCATGGAGTCATGTCTATGATCCCATGCTCAAGTTGGCAACCCTACGCTCAAGCTGGCAACCTCAGGGTTTTGAACCTGAATCCTCAGCGTCTGAGGCTGATGCTGTATTCCCTGCACCACTGCCTGGTCAGGCAAAAATATGCATCTCTTAATTATCTTGTTGATTACCTGCTTTCCCCACTAATATGTCAACTTGCCCCCAAATTAGAAATTTGGTCTCCTCTGTACACTGCCTTCAATGAAGGTTTGTTGAATGAATGTATGATCTATATTTCCCCTCAAATCTGATGCTTTGATATTGGCCAAAATAAACATCTATGAATGAAAGGACTTAGGGCAAAGGTTAGCTTCAACCATTAGTGACCATTTGTGTTTACAATCAGCAACTAAACACTGTTTTGTTGCCTTCTTAATTAACATTAAAAGAGAGATAGAGAGAAATACAGAAAGTCACAGAGGCGAAAGAGGGAAGGAGAAAAAGAAACAGAGACAGAGAGATACACACACCAAGTTCTCTGGTGTCTCTTCCTATAAAGGCATTAATCCCTTCATGAAGACCCCACCTCTTGCCCAGACTGTCACTTCCTCTAAGGGTTTTCTAGACACAGCAACTAGAGAAGTCACCTGTGAGATTCCTTTAGTTTCAACTAGTCTGTGAATTTGAATAGAAAAAGTTAATTCTTTGCTTCCCACATTTCCACAGGAAATGGGCATTTTCTTCTGTTATCCAGGAAGGCAGCAGACTGGGCAGAACCAGTTCCAGACATCACACAAGTTTAAGAGCTTCACACTCATGAAACGACAAGAGTTATCTGACTTGTCACCAGGTCCTGTTGGCAATGTGTTATAAACCCTAAAACTACATCACAAATCTGTTTTAAAAAATACTTTGAGAACAATATCAGTATCTTGGGCTTCCTTTGTCATCTCATCTCTTAATGCATGTCTTTAAATCAATCAGATGACAACGTTGTCTGTGACTCAGTGAGGTTAAGGCAGTGGCACAGTGGATAGAACATTGGACTGGGACACAGAGGACCCAAGGGTTGAAACCCTGAGGTCTTTGGCTTGAGCGTGGTCATCTGGCTTGAGCGTGGGTTCACCAGCTTGAGCACGGGATCATAGACACGACCCCATGGTTGCTGGCTTGAGCCCAAAGGTCACTGACTTGAAGCCCAAGGTCTGAGCCCAAGGTCATTGGCTTGAGCAAGGGGTCACTTGCTCTGCAGTAGCCCTCGGTCAAGGCACATATGAGAAAGCAATCAATGAACAACTAAGGAGCCGCAACGAGGAATTGATGCTTCTCGTCTCTCTCCCTTCCTGTCTGTCTGTCCCTATATATATCTCTCTCTATCTCTGTCACACACACACACGCACACACACACACACACACACACACACACACACACACACCAATTTCTGAGGTGGAACAATCAGGTACTGCATCATGCCTGTCAGAATGCCCATTGTTCAAAAGATGAGACAAGCATTTGGCGAGGGTGTGAAGAAAAGGGAATCTTCGTACATTGGTGGTGGAGTTGGAAGCTGGTGCAGCCACTAGGGAAAACAGTATAGTGGTTCCTCAAAAAATTAAAGATATTACTACCTGTTGACTTAGTAATTACCCTTCTGGATGTTTATTCAAAGGAAACAAAAACACTAAATTGAAGAGTTATCTGCACCCCTATGTCCACTGCAGCATTATTCAAATATCCAAGACATGGCAACAACCTAGCCTCCAAAGGGATAGTATTAGGAGGTAGGGCTTTGTGGAGAAAATTAGGGCTGGATGAAGTCATGAGAGTGGGGACCTCACGATGGGATTAGTGTTCTTATAAGAAGAGACACCAGAGAGCTTACTCTCCCTCTCCCCATCATGTAAAGACACGTGAGAAGGCAGCCTCTACAGACCGGGGAGAGGTCTTCGCCAGACCCAGAACATGCTGGCACTCCGGTCTCACACTTCTGACTCCTAAACTGTGAGAAAACAGATTTCCGGTGCTTACGCGCCACATCTATGGTATTTTGAAGTATCAGCCCGAGCAGACTAAGACACAGGTTTATCTCACCTTGATTATTTTAAAATCAATTCTCTCCGCTCATTATTACATGGTGAGCATTTCCCCCACCATAAATACTTTCTCAACAGATGATTTTTAATGATGACCATACAGTGACCAGTTGCTCCTGGTTTTGTCCTATTTTTATAAATAATGCCAGGGTGCACATCCCAATATGCTTATATCTGAAGATATAAATCTTTGATGGTATTGCTGATTAGCCGGGTTAGGATTTTTCCAAAAGGTACTTTAACTGGGAAGCTAACTGGGAAAGAAGAGACAGATCAAACATGGGAACCGGAAAAGGGTCCCGGCATGCTGTGTCGGTGGACCGTGGCTGTTGATTCTACCAAGAGTGTTCTTCCCCAAACATCTGCCTGGTTCCCTCCTTCTCTGTGCAAACATCCCCTCTTCTGAGGATGTTTCAGAAGACCAATCAGTCTTCCCTGATTGCCTGAGCTTGACTAGCCCCCTGTCTCCACACTTGTCCTCTTGTGCTGCTTTTGTCCCCGGAGAGCATGTCCCCATGTCCCATTTTATGCATTTGCTTACTATCTATCTCCCACTTCGTGGGTAGTCTATTGTTTATCATGTTTATTGTTCACATCTCTTTTTTTTTGCCTGTCATCTTCAATGCAGTGTCCCCATTCACCTATTTCCCCACACATACTCAATAAATAATTACAGAATACACAAATACATTTCAATGATGTTGAGAAAAGAAATGAGATGTTGGGATTGTAAGGTGCTGCCCACCCAGGTGAGCTGCCTCCATTTGGCACCTGAGCCTGTGGACTCTAAGACGTTGGCAGCATGTGTGTCCAGACTCTCCCCATGGACCTCCCCCGCCAGCGGCTGGGGAGGACACGTCCATGGCCTTCCGCTCTGCACAAGCAGATTCCGCATAGTGTGTGCAAGTGGCTGGACACAGCAAGAGGTGACTGAGGACAAGCTTGGGCAGGGCTGGCAGATGGCAGAGCACAAGACTAGGGGCCCAGGTGAGTCCAGGAAAAGTGGCAGCTCTGCCCCTGACAACAGAAACTCAAAGACAGGTAATTGAGCCCCTGCCCTTGGCAATGCAAGGCCCTAGTGGTTGTGTTGGGGGGGGGTTGTCTTAATTTGGGAAGCCCCAGATAAAGGTTCAGGTGCAAGAGGTTTACTTGGAAGGTGCAATGAATTGAATTATGTCCCCTCCCCAAAGATACGTTAAAGTCTTAACCCTCGGGACCTTACAATGTGACCTTATTTGGAAATAGGGTCAATGCAGATGTAATTATGTAAAATGCGGTCATACTGGGAGTAGGGTGGGCCCTAAACCAACATGACTGGTGTCCCTACAAGAAGACAGCCATGGGAAGATGGGGTGCTGGAGTGGAGGGTAGAGAATCGATAGCCAAGGAACACCAAGGGTTGGCGGCAGCCCCCAAAGCTGGAAGAGGCAGGAAGGACCATCTCCCAGAGCCTTCAGCAGGAACACGGCCCTGATGATACCTTGATCTTGAACTTCTGGTCTCCAGACTGTGATAAAATCAAGGTTTGTTGTTTTAAGCCACCTGGTTGTGGTATTTTATTCCTTCTGCAGGCTCACATCAGGCTGAAATCACTGCTCAGGCTTCTACCCTAAGGATAACAGTGGGATGCAAGTAGAAAGCTGCTTGGAGTTACTAGGGGTTACTGGCAGTTACCAGCAGGGTGAGAGTGGGAAATAAAGACGGACCTCATAGCTCACACCACTTCTTCAGGTGCTGCTGGAGTTTCTGTGATGAAAAATTCACACGTTTCTAAAAGGAGTGCCTTTGGGGTGAATGAGGCCTGCCCATGGCTCGCCCAATACCAGGTACTGTTCTAAATGCTTCGCATGTGTCTGCCTCACTCAGACTTCCGACCCTGTGAGGTGGGACTGTGCTTCTGGCTCCTTATACACAAGTGGAAATCGAGGTACAGAGAGGTTAAGGGACTTGCCCAGGGTTGCACCGCAAGGAACTGGTGGAGTTGGGATAGGAACCCAGGCAGCCTGGTGTCTGACTGTGCTCTCAACCACTCTCTCTGAGCTTGCTTCCCCCAAGGCAGCTAGCTCAGCACTAAGCTTCTAGGACAAACATCCCCTCAAATAATGGTGTAGCATCTTCTGGAAATTTGTGGTTTTGCTCACACTTCCTCTATCACCATTGAGCACATTCTTAGTATCTTCCTCTGAATCTCCGGACCCTTTCTCTGGACACTGAATCCTGCCCATGACACAATCTTTCTGTTCACATTTCCCTCAGGTCCTGCTCCCCACTCCTGCTCTCCTGAGTTCTCCAACCATCTCCCCGTTCTGTTTCACTCCCAGGAGGGGTCATTTCCCTCTGCGGCCCCCTCTCATGTCAGCCTTGTTAAGTAAAAACCAAGAATCTATAAAGATCCCCCAGCAAGCTTTGGCCAGTTTTCGCCCACGCTGTTTTGCGGGGGCGCCCGAGAGAGCCTGCGCAATGCTCAGATCCACTGTCCGTTCCTGGAGATGTGATGCTCAAACAAGGTCTTTATGCAAATTAGAACACTATGTCCCTTTCCCACATCCTTCACCTTTGTCAACAAGTTATAATAATGGTAGAAATTGATGTTGTATATGGTGTGAACAGCACTCCCCAAATGTGGTGACTTGTGCAGTGTGATACGAACAACTGTCCATGGTGGCTCCTGTTGCTGTCCACTCTCAATGGCCCTCTCAGCCCTCCCCTAAAATGAGCCACTACTCAAAAGGATAGGTTCTTGTACATCTCCCTTCACTCCCAAAGGGGAAAGTTACTTAAGAAACACACACCGTGACCAGAAGAAGAGCTCAGCTCCCCTGCGTGAAAGATGAAGCTGGGTATTGTTTCCCTGGTGGGCCAACCGTGGCTCATACAGGCAGGACCTGAACCAGCAATTTCAGTAATGTGCGGAGCAGCCCCAGGATGAAGGATGGGAAACAGGGTCGAAGGGGGCAGGGAGGGCTGTACTTCTATTCAGATTGTTCCTAACATTTTAAAGATCTAAGGTAAGAGTACTGACAAGAGGCGTACATACTATGTATAAATATTTAAAAGCTACTAAATAAAATATGCTGCATGCTTGTCCTTTACAAACATACCTTCATAAGCACTCAGAAGGTCAAAGTGAAAATTAGAATCTGGACATCTGGACCAGACCATGGTGTAAGGAGAGCCAGCCCTGCCCCCTGACCATGGCCTGCTACCTTCTCTTCCCACTCATGGCTCTATCCTGCCCAGGAGTGGAAAACCTTGCCTGTGTATCCAACCTCCACATTTGTGCCAGCTGCTACCCTTAGTACATCCTTGGCCTTTGGAAGGTACAAACAGGTGGTCCAGTGGGAGAATGGATGGAAGAATCTAATGCAAGTTCATGGAATCTGGGCTTGGACAGAGAATTCCAGAATCTTGAATAACCCAGAGGGTGGTCTAGAAGGGTATGGGAGAGATAGTGGTGCCAGGTCCTGGTAGACATGTCTTCTTGCCCCATGGACAACACATACCATGGGGAGGAACATGGCTGGAGGGCCAGTGAGTCCCCATGCTGAGCCCCCTTGCATAGGTTGAAGGACATTACTCTTGCCCACACTGGGTTTTGAATTGTACAACCTTTACGTACAGGCAGACCTTGGAGATGCACTTCAGTCCCAACCAGACCACCTCAATGAAGCGAGTGCCGCAGTAAAGCGAGTCACACAAATTTTGGTTTCCCAGTATGTTTCAGAGTTATGTTTCCACGATACTGTGGTCTCTCTCTCTCTTTTGTGTGTGTGAAAGAGAGGGAGAGAGAGACAGAAAAAAAGAGAGATGAGAAGCATCAACTTAGAGTTGCAGCACCTTAGTTGTTCATTGATTGCTTTTTATATGTGCCTTGACTGGGAGGATGCAGCCGAATGACCCCTTGCTCAAGCCAGCGACCTTGGGCTCAATCCAGCGACCATGGGGTCATGTCTATGATCCTACGCTTAAGCTGGCGACCCTGTGCTCAAGCCAGATGAGCCCGTGCTCAAGCCAACAACTTCAGGGTTTCAAACCTGGGTCCTTACATCCCAGGTCGCTATCCACTATGCTACTACCTAGTCAGGCGTACTGTGGTTTCTTAAATGCAACAGTATTATGTCTAAAAAACCAATGTACATAACTTAATTTAAATACTTTGTTGCCAAAAAATGCGAAACCATCACCTGAGTCTGTTGGAAAAACAGTGCCAACAGATTTGCTTAACACAGGGTTGCCACAAACCTTCAATTTGTTAAAAAAAAACACCCTGAAATAATCTGCGAAGCACAGTAGATGAAATGCAATAAAGCAAGGTATGTGTGTATTAAAACATGTAAAATTATATTCAAATACCTGCACACTGAAAAATTATTCAACGTCCGTGTGCTCTCTGATTTCTATGTCCTGAGGGGCCTTCCCTACATAAGAGTTCCGAGAATGACCACCCCCCTCATCTTCAAAGGCCTGAGCTTTAGGCCTGCTCTTCTGGGGCCATGTGGTATTGTCCCCAGGCTGCCTCCCTGGGTCAAGGTCCCTCCACTGCAGCCTCAGGTGTTGGCTGGTCCCGGAGGGCCACCTCCCCACGAACCCTCTTCACTTACGTTGTAGAGGAGGTCAGTCCACCCTTCCATGGTGATGCACTGGAAAACAGTCAGCACTGCAAACAGGATGTTGTCAAACTGAGTGATCCCATTGTTGGGTCCTTCCCAGTAGGGCTGGCATTTGGTCCCATTGGGGCAGGTGCGGGCGGGTTCCTCTGTCCCACATGGAGCTGGAGACTCACCCTGAATGTCATCTGGGAACAGGAGAAATGTCAGGAGGAGCTGGGAAAAACAGCTCTGAGATACAGGGCCCAGGAAGAATCAATACTTTGGAAATAAAAAAAGCTACTGGGATGAATTTATCAATTTCCTCCCCCCTCCCAAGTGAGAAGCAGGGGACAGCAGACAGACTCCCACATGCGCCTGACCGGGATCCACCCGGCATGCCCACCAGGGGGCAATGCTCTGCCCATCTGGGGCTTGCTCTGTTGCAACCGGAGCTATTCTAGTGCCTGAGGCGGAGGCCATGGGGCCATCCTCCGCACCCAGGCCAACTTTGCTTCCATGGAGCCTTGGCTGTGGGAGGAGAAGAGAGAGATAGAGAGAAAGGAGAGGGGGAAGGGTGGAGAAGCAGTTGGGCGCTTCTCCTGTGTGCCCTGGCTGGGAATCGAACCCGGGACTTCTACACGCCGGGCCAACATTCTACTGCTGAGCCAACCAGCCAGGGCAAATTTATCAATTTTTTAAAAAACAAAAAGATAATAAATCCAACATTTGTCTTTGTTGATCTTTTCATTTTTATTTCATTAATTTCTTATCTAAGCTTTATTACTTCCCCTAAATTTTTGAGCTGCATTAACTTCCTTTAAAGTTATAAACTGCTTTTTAAGTGTGGCTTTAGTTGCATCACACACATTTTGTCACATGTCATCATTGTTCAAGCAAAATATTTGGCAATTTCCACTATTATTTATTCCTTGACCCATGGATAACCAAGAAGTATTTTTCTTTAAAAACATTTGTCAGATACATGTAAACTAGAATAGTGTAACCAATTCCCTTGTGCCCATCACCAATTTCAACATTTATAAACTCAGGGCTACTCTCATTTCATCTCTACTCCCTCCCTATACTTTGTCTTGCCACTAGAATATTTTTTAAAGCAAATCTCAGACATCCTATTATTTCATCAATAAGTAAGTATGTCTCTTAATTTCCAGCCACATTCAAAGTGGTCTTTTTGTTACCAATTTCCAGCTTAGTTGCACTGTGGCCAGTGGATATGGCCTGTATTATTCAGTCTTTTGAAATCCGTCAAGATGTGCTTTATGGTCCCTGCTATAGTCAATTTTGGTAAATGTGCTGTGTGTATTGTGAGGTCGCTGAATGCAGTGTTCTTCAGACTCCATTAGGATAAACTTGTCAATCACATTGTGTTATTCTTCTGTAGCCTGATTTTTTTTTTTTTTTTTTTTTTTTTGAGATGTGCTGGGCTCAGGGAGCTGTTCTGGGGGCGATGAGGGTCAGTACACGCAGTACTCACCCTCAGGCACAGGAGCTAAGCTTTCTCCCCCCAAAGCAGGAGGCAGATTGTGAAAATGCCATAAGTAAAGAGACACATGCTAAAGCGTGCTCTTTTTTCTGGAAGCCAAAGACAGCTCCTTGGCAAAACTGGGTTGGGCCCTAATGGCTCAGGTCTAAATTCCAAGGGGTTGATGGTAGGGAGGAGAGGCTCCTCTGTGAACACACGGAGTCAGGGGAGCACCCATCGCCCCAGCGTGTCCCCAGTGGACCAGAGCAGCAGATGTGAGAAGACTCTATTCAGTGAGTGACACTTTTAAAGGTTTTCAGAGAGTGGCATTATCCACCAAGAAAACAGACAGCTGAGTGTGTAAACTCAAGCTTCCCACAAACTGAAAATATATGTCAATGTACGTGCTCTGGGCTTTCAGCACCAAGTCCCAGCCTCTACTCAGCATGCAGCAAAGATAAATAAGCCAGCAAGGGGCATGTGAATCTTATCAGCCTTTGAAAGTTGGTTAAATAGAAACTCTAGGTCATGTGAAGTAATGCCATTGCTCTCAGGAGTGCCACCCATTGATCAAGAAGCAATGATCACATTGGCTGGTAGTTGAAGTGGCTGAAAATGCCTTCCCCATTCATGCTGGACTTGGTGCAGGGGCTATAATTTAATAACTACAGGTTGGAAGGCAAAATATTTTAAACATAAGGCTCAGGGCAGGGGGGAAAAGTCCATGGGCTCCTATACTAAACAAGAAGCTTTGTTTGTTGGAAAAGTTGCCTCTTTTGGGAACCTTCTCTGTCTCTACCCTGTGCCCAAGTTTGGCTCAATTCCTATCCCCTGAGTTACCCCATTGAACACCGGTCCCTCCTTCTACTCAGGGCTACAGTAGCTCTTGCATGTTAATAGCATGGGGGTGAAATCATGCATTTGTTTTCAGTGCTATTAATTGGTTGTAGATGAAAGCTCTTGTCTCAAACTATTTCGGAAGCTGTTGGAAAGCAGGTAGAATTCCACTTTATCTTGCTGTCTCTGTGAGCATTCAGCACAGTGCTGGGCACATAGGAACCGGGTTTCTGATGACAGAGAAATGCAACTGAATACTTGTCTATCTTCAGAAGCTTTGCCCAGTGGCATTCTTGATTTCAAACTCCCTTCAACTCTCTGCTCCCCATCATGAAACACTCTGAGTGAGCACTGCTTCTAGAAAAGCAACCATCCAGAGAGTCTGAAGAATTTGGTTATAAATATGTTTTAAAATTAACCTGCCGCCTGGGTGTCTACATATATCTGTCTCTTACTCACACGCCTTATAATTTTAATCGTGAGGTTTTCAGTCATCTTCCTAAATGGAATCTTTCCACCCTCTGGTGGGCCCACCCACATCTGTCCCCTCACAACCCCACTCAGATCAAAGCCTGTCATGTATCTTCTTGGCCAGAAAGGAAAAAAAACAAACAAACTCACAATACCACCAAATCTGGGATCTGGGAGTCCTGGGTTCTCTGTCCTCAGCTGTTTTTTCTGAGGGGCCCTGCCCTGTATCGCTCCTTCTCAAATTTCCGCCTGGTGATGAGGCCAGGCGCAGAAATAGCTGTCTCAATTAACACCTTCTTCATTGGGGAAAGAAATAATTAGGACATCCCATATTGAGCGAACTTCACAAGCCCAGGAGATACAGGAGGGACAATAAAACAAAAGGAAGAATAAAAGCATCTTAAATAAACCCTTCCTATTGGGGTTTCCTTTCCTCTGGGGAGGGGCTGAGCCACGTGGGGGTCCCGGGCAGAGAGGGTGGGTGGGAAGCCAATCCAGGAAGGAATCTTTTCCAAACAAGTCGCTCCTAAAACCTCCTTCCTCACCTACGTGGGTTCTCCCTCAGCGTCATGGTCTACTGTCCATTCCTTCAATTCCTGGTGCCCTTGACCAGTGACGAGCGCTGCTGATCACCCTGTCTGCACTGATGTGCCCAGTGGTCCAAATACTGAAACCCAGAATTCCCTCCTTATTCGATTCTGTTTGGTTCTTGGGCTTCAGAGATGAAAGAGTTTGAATAGCAGGGGACTTAACTAAAAATGTATCTGAAGCTCCTGGGTCTCTGAGTGTGTGCATTGTGGGGGACACTGTCCTGCCACACTGCAGACACAGAGCTGGGTCCCAGGTGGGGGGTAGTGCCTCCTGACTTTCCTTTTTTCTCTTGCCTGGTCCCCACTCACACTTCTTGACCCAACCATGAAGGGGTTGACATTGGCACGGGGTACTGAAGAGAAGGACTTTGCTTGCTTGAGTAGTTCTGACTGGTTGGTGCCAAGACTCCCAGTTGGGGTGTCTTTACACTGGGGGAGACTGGGAAGAGCCATCACCCAATGTCCTTCTCTTCAGCCATCACTTATTGTCCTTTTCTTCCAGCTGATCCTTCTTCCTGCTTCAGAACTCTGCATAGGCTCTGATCACTGCAAGGGGATTAGACAGAGGCCTTCGGCACCCTGTCCATATCTTGTCATCATTTGCTCTGCCTGCTCCCACCTGAAAACACCTTTCATGCCCACCCAGGAGCCATCCTCACTAGTGATGGCCAGAAGTTGGTGAATAAAAAACACCCAGCTCCCTCCTCCATCAGGGGGTATGGCACTGAGGAGTGTGTCCTATGTTGTCTCCCTGAAGTGCCCAATGGACTGAGCCCCGGTTGCCCATAGGATCAGTAATCTTTTTGGTTACACCTTTTCGGAGGTGTCTTTCCTTCCCTGTCTGCCTTCCCCACACCCCAAAGGCACTTCCTGAGACTACTTCCCAAATAAACCACTTATGCCTAGGACTACATCTGGAGGACCCCAACGCAAGGCCCTAGCAATAAGATCTTGGCTGTTGCTATGCCCCATCTTGCCTGTTCTGCATTTGGAGGCTTCGGGGAGAAGCAAACCCCGCATAACCCTTCCAGGAGCTTGTCCCCAAGGGAGGAAAAGAAATGGGAGAAAGGTTGGAGAAAAAACACACTATGATGTTTGGACCTACCTGTCCCCTCTTCAAAACAGGTGGTATGAAATTTTCCCATATAAAATTCTAACCCTATGATTGCAAAAATAAGGATTGCAAAAAATAGTAGAAGGCCGATCTGCAGCAGGGGGATCATCGCCTTCATGATCGACTTCAGGACAACTTGTAAACCTGGGGAGACAAAGAGAAAGGTCCCACACCATGAGCAGTCACCACACCCCCACCCAGGATGCTTCTTGAGGGGACTGGAGTACACAGGAAGCTGGGGAGGTGACAGCGAAGGAAGACGGAGGCTGGTGGTTATTATAACAGGAATAATCCCTCGTAATTTTTAAAAGCACTTTTTATTTTAAAATATTTTTAAAAGTATTTGATATATATATGCTGTCAACTGATGAACGTTTGGGCCAGAAGGAGTGAAAATGCACTGCTTTCTGAGACAGGGTCCTAGCTGTTGGGTGGCTATCATCCATAGCGGGTGCCTTTTCTAAGATTTTTCTGCCAAGGGGGCATCTTTTCCTAATTTATGCAAAGGCATCACCTAGATAAGTTGCAACCCTGCACGAGCAAGCAGTCAATGCCCCAGTCCCAATCCAGAGAAACCAGACATTATTTCACTGGCTTCTAGCACAACCCCACCATGACGTGGGCGCACATATCAAATGATCCCCATTTTGCAGAGGTGGAAAGCAAGGCACAGAGAGGTGTCGTGATTCACCAAGGGCCTAAGAAACAACAGAGCCAGGATTCAAACCCAGGTCTGAGTAATGTCAGAGCCGATGTTTGCAACCACTGTGCTGTGTATTAGGAAAGTCTATGGTTGAAATTAGGGCTCCAACAGATAGATTGGAGCTTGCTTGATTAAAAGAACTTTGCATGGCCCAGACGAACACCTCCTGATGGATGGAGACCCTAGCAAGAGAGGGAGACTGACAGGGAGGTCCAAGAAGGCTGCTACTCTATTCCAAGGGGTCCAAAAGATAAGGCAATGCTAATGGAAGCAGTATGGCAGAATGGTTAAGGCATTTGGACACTGGATGCTGCTATTAGTGCCCAAGCCGGAACTCCTTCCCTGTGGGTGTATCCGCTCTCCAGCTACAGTGAGCACTGGTTGCTAATGGCTCCCAGCTCCCCTCTTCTTTATGGACTTGCCCTTGGGTATCAAGAGCTGTCCCACCTCCCACCCCCAATAATTGACCAGAGAAGTACAAAAGGCCGAACTGCTTGTCTCAAGGTAGAGGACAACTCTGGTGCTATTCACGCTCCCTTCTCTAATTCCCTCACTCCTGACAGACTCCCTCCTGAGTAAAGAAGGTGAGCACCTTCTGAACACCTATGTCTGCTTCTAGGGGACCAGAGAGATCTAGTCATCTGCTTACTAGTAATGTGACCCTGAACAAGTTAAATAGCTATCTTGAACCTCAGTTTCTTCATCTGTAAATGGAGGTTAGAATAGTACCTCCCTCTCATGATTAAATGAGAGAGTTCATACCTAGCAAAGTACCTGACCTGTCAGAGATGGTCATTAAACAGAGTTTTGTTAGTATTAGGTTTGGGATGGCCCTTAATTTAAAACAAGGCAGGCTCCTGCTAGAATCTTGCAGACACCTGAGAAGAAGTGCCTTCTTTCTACAAAAAGACCCTGCTAGTGGTCTGCTGGGAAATCCTACTCTTTAATTCTGGATGGCAATGAACCTGAAGAACGAAGCAATGAAATGTAAAATGGTGATGATAACAGTCCCGCCTCATAGCTTTGTTATGAGGATAAATGAGTTTAAAAATGGCAAATACTCAGAACAGCACACGACACATATTAACTGAGGCAGTAGGTCAGAAAAAGGCCAGCTCTGTGGTGTTTTTTTTTTTTTTTTTTTGCAGCTAAACCTAATCTTGCCTCTGAACACTGTAGCCACCTTCAAAGGCTGGAATAGAAGCATCTTTGGAGAATGAGAACACAGTGTAGAACGAATACGGACTTTGGAGCTCATCCTAAAAAGCTGTAAGAACTCAGGTGAGTAGTTTAACTTTACTGAGCCTCAGCCTTTCATCTGTAAAATGGGAAGAATGAACTATAAGATAGTGTACCTTAAGTTCCTTCTGCAGTGCCTGGTACGCAGGCATTCAATAAATGGTAACGGCTATTACCACCAGGGTTACTGCCCAGGCTTAAGGTTGCCCTTGCTAACTCCTTGTTCAGCTACATCTCAGCCAGGGCACCCTGATCAAATTATTCAGTTGCGCTGAGCCTCAGTTTCTCCATCCGTAAAATGGAGATTTCAGTACAAGCAGTTTCATCAGGTTGTGAGTACTGAATGAGATCATGCGAAGCACTCAGCATGTCTCCTGACAGTGGACAGTCCATAAATGGGTGCTCGAGTTACGGATGAGGCTCCTGGCTTGGTTTCAGGAGCTCACCCAGACCTGGGGAACTTCCTCAAAGTGAAGGCAGCTCTGACACAGACTGGGGCAGCACTCAGTAGCCCCTCCTGAGATGCTCTGCGGGGCCCTGAGCAGAACCCTTTGCCAGGGTCGGAAACTCACGCACTTGGGATTCCAGACACCAGCTTGAGTGGTCGTAGCACTCGAACTGCCCTCAGCGTCCGTAGGTCAAACTCTGTCCCAACTGTTGCCAAGATGCTGGAAGAAAGAAACCAGAATGGAAAACAGAGGGTGGGTTTCAGGGTCAGGGTCAGACAGATGGGTGGGGTGCTTGGCGTTTGATGTTGTCATTTATTGGTTGGGTGACTACAAGGAGGTGACATTACATTGCTGGGTCTCAGTTTTGTCACCTATAAAAGAGTGCTAATGTTACCTGCTTCATGGGATAACGGGATTTACAACCCCAAACTGGTAGATGGTTGATGAAAATAAATGTTGGATGAGGAGAAATGAAAGCTTCCCAGGGCCTGTGGTCGGGGTGATGCAACACATTTCACAACCACAATCAGAATAGATTTTGGGGAGACTGGCAGACCAGAGGGAGAGATTGGGGGACTGGAAGACCGTTCAGGGCTTGGAGCTCTTTACCAACCCACAGGAAAGTAGTTCAGTATTAATAGCCAGACTGACTACATGCGTTCAAATCCCAGGTCTGCCACTTCTCAGCTGGGTGACCTTGGGCAAGTCACTTCCCTGAACAATACCTCAGTTTCCTCTTTTGTATAATGGTATAACAGTAGTACCCCAGAGTACAGTATACCTCAATACTACACTTCAAACAACAGTACACATCACAGGGTTGTGAGCATTAAATGAACTGATACTTGTGAAGGAGTTGGCACAGTGCCCAGCACACAGGAAGTGTGCTAATCTACTCGTAAATAAATGGAAAAACAAACAAAACAACAAGAGGTGTGGCCCTGATGGTGTGGACCAGTTGGCATTAGCCCTAGACCCCCAAGCCTTGAGTTGAAATGAGTCACTCTTCCAAATGTTGTCATTTATTGGCTGGGTGACCAAAGGTAAGTGACGTTACATTGCTGAGCCTCAGTTTTGCTGGGCTACAGACCCCAAGTCTCAGGTCAAAACAAGTCACTCTTGCAAAAGCAGGTGAGACAAACCTTCTGTGGAAACTCCCCACACAGAAAGACCCCAACCTAGGACCTCATTTGTAAAAGTGTTACTGGTGAGACAAGGGGTCCTGCAGCTCCGCCTCCTAAGGCACCCTGGGAACCTGCCACATCTGCTTCCTGAATGAGCCCACTTCTGAGGTAAGTGAGCACCATGGAGCCCCTCAACAGAAAAGGTCGTCATAGTTTCAGACGATGGGCAGAGATGCTGAAACCAGTGCAGGGTGGCCATGCAAATAATTTGACATCTTGTCCAAGGATCTGGACCTTACACTTTGGCCTGTAACAACCGGTTTCTGCATCTCTCTGAGGCATTTCTCCAAAACTGAGACAGGCCCATGTGGGAGCAGTCTGCAGCAAAGACTGCTGGGAGTAGGTGGATCAATTACCAAGCTCCCTGGCCCCTCATTCCAGATTGCTCTAAGATGTGTTCCCCAGAGGAGCTGATCCCAGTTGCCCCACCGGAATCACGGCTCAACCACTCATTCCCTTGCTACCTGTCCCCTCCCCATAGACATTCCCTGGGGTCATCTCCCAGATGAACTACTTGCATCTGAATCCTTGTTTCAGGATCTATTCTGGGGCACCCCAAACTAAGACAGGGGTTGTTTCTTACTTTTTATCAAGATTACTCGTACAGCAGAGATGGGCATTTTGGGTTGGACTGACCTATTTTTCCACCATCCACAAATGTGCATCTGAGTATGTCCTATGTGTCAGGCTGAGCAACATGTGAGACTTTCCCTGTCCCATGAAGCTGATGCAGAAGAAAATGTTTAACAAAAAAAAATGCTGAAGAGGTTACCAGAGGGAGAGGGAAAGGGGAGGGGAGTAAAGAGGGACAAATATATGGTGACGGAAAATAATTTGACTTTGGGTGATGGGTATACAACACAATCAATAGTTCAAATGCTATAGAGATGTTCACCTGAAACCTATGTACCCTCATTGATCAATGTCACCCCATTAAATTTAATTTCTAAATAAAAAATTTTTGCAAAACAAAACAAATATACACACAATGAATGAATCCATCACAGGTATGATGCATTCTTTTTTTTTCTTTTTTTATTGATTTTAATTTTAATGGGATGACATTGATAAATCAGGGTATATATGTTCAGAGAAAACATCTGCAGGTTATTTTGACATTTGATTATAACGCATACCCATCACCCAAAGTCAAATTGTCTTCTGTCACTTCTATCTGGTTTTATTTGTGACCCTCCCTTCACCCTTCTCCCCCTCCTTCTCCTCCCCCTTCCCCTCTTCAGCCCCCCCCCCCCATAGCCAGCACACTCTTGTCCATGTCTCTGAGTCTCATTTGATGTCCCATCTATGTATGGAATTATATATTCTTAGTTTTTTTCTGATTTACTTATTTCACTCAGTATAATGTTATCAAGGTCCATCCATGTTGTTGTAAATGATCCGATGTCATCATTTCTTATGATGCATTCTTAGAGAGAGCCAGAAGACAACAGCTCTGACGGCACACGGCAGGTCATATTAACAGGTCTGGGACCCAGGGAGTACCCGTCTCAAGATGAGGTCTCATGGATGAGAAGGAATTTGGTCAGTGAGGAAGAGCTTTCCAGGCTAAGGTAATGGCTGAGACAGAGAGTGTGGGTCGGGAGAAGCTTCGCAATTTCAAGGAATGAGGTGGTGCTGTGAAGAACTTTTAATTTAATTTACTCTATTTTCTCTCCCTCTACCAACTTTCTGATATTCTTTTGGGTTCCTCAAACTCCACTTTATAAATCACCATTCTCATTCTACATCTCCCTTTCTTCGCTCTTGGCAGAGAGTAGGTTAGGGCATGTGTAGCAACAAAAGGCATGCTCATTCAGCCACTTCACTAACATGCTGGACCCTGTCTCGGTCCCGGAGACACAAGCCATAGGAATCCCTATCCAAGGGCAGACTGAGAATGAAACCCAACAAATATGCCAGGTGTCAGGGTGATGAGCATGAGGGAGAAAAGTGATGCAGGGAGAGGAGGGTGAAGGGAAACATCAGACAGGGGGCAGGATGAGGGCAGCAATGACATGCGCATCAGCTGGGGAAGGCAATTGTTCTTCACCATCTGGCAGGGAAGAAATTCAGTGATAAGAATGCTCTGACTGGCGCAGCCCAGTAGAACTTGGTAAGAGCTGTGTGTGAAATTGATACTTTTCTAGAAGCCACTTTGAAACAGGTAAAATTAACTTTAATAACATACACTAGTTTCTTTAAGTCAGTCTCTCCAAAGTGTTATCATTTCAACAGGCAATCAATATGAAAGATTTATTAATAAGATGCTTTAGGCGTTACTTTGTTTGGACTAAATCTTTGAAATCTGGTGCATATTCTCCACTTAATTCACAACTCAATTAAGGTGCTAAATGGCTGCATACGATCAGTGGTGAATGTACTGGACGTGCAGGTCCAGAGAAAGAGACACTGATGTAAAGATGTGAAGAAACATCGGGGGTGAGCCACATGATTATGGCAGGGGGGAGCTCTAGGCAGAGGAATAGCCAGTGCAAAGGTCCTGAGGTAGAAATATGCTTGGTGCATTTGAGGAACAGTGCGGAGGCCAGTGTGGTCAGAATCAAGTGGGCCAGAGTGACCGTGGGAGGATATGAAGGCAAGGAGGTAATGAGACTTTGTAGGCCACGGGGAAGACTATGGCTTTTGCTCTGAGTGAGGTGGGAACTATGGAGGGTCCTGAGGAGAGGAGAGACACGATCTGATATATTAAAATAAGACCCCTCTGGGACAAGGCAAGAAGCTGGGAGATGGGAGGAAGTGACTGCATTGTTCCTGGGGAGTGATAATGGGTCCAGGCCAGGTTGTGCCAGAACAATGAACACTGAGATGAACTCAGCCCTGCCCTTAGATGCTCGCACAAGTGGATGAGAGATTCAAGCCTGAGCCCTCTGGTCCCAGAGATGTAGAAGGCTGGAATGAGGAGGAACTGAATACAGACGGGAGGGCTGGGGCAGCAACATTGCACAGTTCAGGTCTGAGGAGGCAGCACAGCTCCACATCCTACAAGATCCCAGACCTGGGGTTATACCCCCACCCTGTGTTTTCTCACTGTATGGCTTTTGCCCAAACTTGTCTGGGAATCCTACTTCCCCCTTGCCCAGTGCCATCCTACTTAGCACCCAAAATGTACTATCTCCTGATCTCCTCCCTGGAAAGGTGGGAAAGAATGAGAAGGAAAATGGGAGGTGGAGGAAGCTTCTCTGGCCGAGCGCCCTCGGAGGCAGATGCTCCCTCAGAATACGGGGTACATAAGAAGTCAGTGGGCTGGACAGTGGAGGCTGTGAATTGGAGGCTGAGCAGGTGGGTCTTGTTGTGTGGACGGTGGGAGTCATGTAAGGTTTCGGAGCAAGGGAGGGATGTGACTGGGGTTGGTGTTAGGAAGACAAGCCTGACAGCTGAAAGGACAGATTGGTGGTGATGGAGGCAGGAGCCAGGAGGGAGCCGCAGAGCAGGCCGGCATAATGAGTGCTGGAAGTAGGACAAAGGCAGTGGGAGTACAAAGGAGGCCCCGATTTATATTTAGCTGCCATTGATTGCTGTGCACCAGGGAGGCTGCCTGGGCTCATCAAGTTCTCCCTGCGTCCCTGTAGTTAGCAGGATGAGTCCCATTTTACAGAGGAGGACACTAAAGCCCAGAGAAGTTACGAATGCATAGAGAACCACATCACTGAGTAAGAACTTGAACCCAGGACATCACACTCCAGAATCCCAAATCTCTGCCTCACATGGCTTATTGGATGGCGCTTGGGCAATGGTGGTGACGAGAGACGGCTTCCTGGTTCTGAATGAACCACCGAGCAACTGTCATTCATTTATGCGACAAGGGTTTACTAGCACCTGCTGTGGGCCAGGTACTCAAGTAGGGCCTGAGGATGCTGCCATGAACAAAGTGACAATGGGAAAACATATGGTAGGTCAGGTGGTACGCAGCACCATGGAGAAGAACATGGCAGCCACCAGAGCTTCCAATGGAAGGACCAGGTATAGGTGGAGAGACAGGAATCCAGGCAACTGTAGGGTTTTGTCCTGGGCTGTCTGAAGGAAGGAGTTGCTGTCAATTGAGATTCGGAAGTCGGAGGAAGGGGTAGGTTTGAAGGAAGATCGAGAGCTGAGTTGTGGACACATTGAGTTTGAGATACCAGTTGCCTTAACTCCCTTGTTAAATCCTTCCACTGGCTCCCATTAGGCTTAGAATAAACTCTACAATGACCACAAGACCTTGAGTGACTTAATTCCTGGAGTCCATGCCGTCCCATGCTGGCCACTCTGACTTTCTGTCTGCCAATAGGAAAAGCTCTTTCCTAACATGGTAATGATATATTGGCTATTTCTTCTAGTTCAAATGCTTGCCCATCCCCTCAACCCTCTCCCTCTTTGCCTAGCTAGCCCTCTTCAAATCCTTCAGGTTGTAGCACAAATTCTGCCTTCCCAGAGAGCATTTCCCTGGCACCTCTGGCTAGGGACCCCTCACTCTCTGGAATTACATTGTTCACTAAGTTGTGCTTATTATTCACCTCCTCTTCTAGAAGGTCAGCTCCATGAGTACAGACACCATGTTTTATTTTTTGCAGCACCTGAAGCATTTTTTTTGACCCAGTAGGTACTCACTAAAGATCTGGTGAATAAGTAAGAAGTGGCATAAGACAGTTATGGTAGACCACATATCCCAGGGTGGATAGATAAAGTGGAAAAAGCCAAGGGCCACAATGGAATGTTGGGGAAAAGCAACATTTTAAGAGACAAGAAGAGGAAGAAGATGATGAGAAAGAGAGAGATGTCACAGAGCTGGGAGAGGACCTGGCAGAGAGTGTCACGCTGGTGATCAAGTTCAAAGTGTTTTGAGATAGGTGAGGTCACTGATCTCCAGAGCAGCACAGAGATGAGTAAGATGCAATGGATGAAGAGCATCCATTATGCGCGGCATCAGGTCACTGGGTGTCTCGCTGTGGCTGCTGGCTGGAGAGAACGAGAGAACCGGAGATGAGAGCCTGGGGCTGGGAAGAGAGGATCTGCATGGTGGGAGAGAAGTCAATATGCTTACATGTCCAGAGAGAAGTTGATAGTGTATCTCTTGGTATTTAGAGCTGTGCTGCCCAATACAGTAACCATTAGCCACACATAGCTATTTAATATATACACTTAATTTAAATTAAGTTAGACATTCAATTCCTCAGTCACATCAGTTGCACTTACAAGTAGCTCTTTAAATATATACTTAATTTAATTTACATTAAATGAGACATTCCATTCCTCAGTTGCATTAGTCTCATTCAAATACCGCATAGCCACATGTGGACGGCTGCATACACAGAACATTTCCATCATCGTAGAAAGTTCCATTGGCTGATGCTGCTCTCGCATGTCCACTCCACCAGGCCAGCAGGAGTTTTCATCCGTTTTATTCATAGCTTTATCCCCAGAACCTAAAACTCTGCCTGACATACAATTGGTGCTCAATAAATGAATGAAGGAATAATGAAGTGAAATGTAGAAAGGCAAGCATAGGGATAACTAGTAGAGTAAGTATATTCTAGAAGAGATGGAAGGGTGGAAAGAAGGCAGGACTTGTCTTGAACTAGGAAAAGAATCCTGAAAGACAGTGATGATTGTCTACCTGACAGCAATCTCCTACTGTTCTCTTGCTAGATGGAGCCCATCTTCCACCAAAGAGGCAGAAAATGTCCAATAGTGTCTTTTTGTGTGTGTGTGACAGAGACAGAGAGAGAAACAGAGAGAGGGACAGACAGGTAGAAAGGGAGATAGATGAGAAGCATCAATTCTTTGTTGCGGCTCCTTAGTCTCCTTAGTTGTTTATTGGTTGCTTTCTCATATGGGTCTTGACCAGGGGGCTACAGCAGAGCCAGTGACCCCTTGCTCAAGCCAGCGACCTTGGGCTTCAAGCCAGCGACCAGGGGGTCATGTCTATGATTCCACGCTCAAGCCAGTGATCCCGCACTCAAGCTGGTGAACCTGCGCTCAAGCAGGATGAGCCCTCGGGGTTTCAAACCTGGGTCCTCTGTGTCCCAGTCCAACGCTCTATCCACTGTGCCACCACCTGGTCATGCCCAAAAGTGTCTTTTACCCAGGATTCTTTGAAATGAACAAGACTGAGTCATGTGCCTAATAAGTTCTGAGTGAAAGTCTGCTGGAAGCTTCTGGGAAAGTTTCATCCTCTTGAGGAGTCACAGGCAGGGGATAGCCTTTCCTCTTCTTGTGCATCTACATGGGATGGCTGGGCAGACACTTTGGAACTGAGGTGGCTATCCTGGGATCCTGAGTGGTAAAGGTAATCAGATAGTCTTTACACTAAAGATGGCTGAGTGGAAAGATGGAAAGATTCCTTGGAGACTGCTGAGCAGATCCAACCACCCAGTCTCCAGACTTCTTGTAACCTGGGTAACAAACATCGTTCCTACCAGTTAAGAGCTAGACAGACTGGGTTCAAATCCCAGTTCCTCCAATCACAAACTGTGTGGCCTTGGGCAAATCAGTCAACCTCTCTGTGCCTCAGTTTCCTGAGTGGTGAAATGGAGATGATAATAGTACTTCCCTTATAGCTGTGGAAATTTATGTGATATGCTTAACTTGTTCTTGAAATTTACTAAATCCTATGCAAACATTTGCTTTCATCATTTTAATTTTATTTTGTTACTTGCAGCTAAGCTATATCAGAACCGACT
Source organism: Rhynchonycteris naso (assembly GCA_037038555.1). Lineage (NCBI taxonomy): Eukaryota > Metazoa > Chordata > Mammalia > Chiroptera > Emballonuridae > Rhynchonycteris > Rhynchonycteris naso. The sequence continues at coordinate 24,402,124 of CM073003.1, forward strand.
GATAAAGGCCACATCATGAGTCTATTCTTTGTGAGGTTGTACACATTTTGCTTTACATACTGAGACCCCATTTTATGCCCCTGTATCTTTACCAGTAAGTGTTTTTTCATTTCATTGACAGGAAAACTGAGCCCCAGAGGGGCTAGCTACATGCCCACAGTCACACAGCTAACATGTGGTGCCTGGACCGAGTCTGCCTTTGCCTCCTCCACTGTGCTGCCCCCTCCCCTCCCAGCTACCTCTCCTGGGACCTCAGCCAAGCTCATGTCTCCACTAACCTGAGTATAGAAGAAGCTCTATTTTCTCTGCTGTCTGGAAGTCAGGGTGTCAGTAAATATTTGTAGAGGAACAACTACTCTGTGCCTGGGAGGCGGGGGGGGTGATGATGGGAACATGTGCAAAGGTCCAGAGGCTGGAGAGACCTCATGGTGAAGAGCAAGGTTATCAGTTGAGAAGGAGGGGCAGAGGACCGGGGAGTGAGAAGAAGACGTTAGCATGGTTAGAAAGCAGGGGAGAGGATGGGGCTGCTGTGGATGCCCTGACCCTTGGTTAGAAGAAGCACTTGCCCTTTACAAATCTGGGTCAAATCTTCCTGAGATGGGTACTCAGCAGCGTCACTGCTCTCTATGCGGTCTGTGTCCTTGTCATTCACAGACTGTGCCAGTCCTCCTCAAACTCGTTCTGGTATCACCTGGCTTGTAATTCCTCTTGGGAAAACTATTTAAAATTTTATTTTTAAGCCATCAAATGCAGAGAGTCAAGCTAATCACTTTCCTCAATTCGTGACATATTTTCACCTTCGGTCTGTGCGATGCCCCTCTCTTGATGGCTTGTTCCTGCATCCATTCCCTCTTGTCACCAGGCTTTCCTTCTTCCCCCAGAAGAGTCAAGTAATACAGTGTTTAATTTGGTCTTACTGGGACGCTTTCTGGCAAAACAGGTTTCATTTTGATATGTATATTTTTAATTTACATAAATGGCACAAAATTAGGCATAGACTGTAGGTTTCAATTTTCACCCAGAACCATGTTTTGAAGCCCCTTCCAGGATAGACTGTTGGACCTACAGTCAGAGCTGTCCCCGGGCCTGGGGCTCCAGAGGAGTAACTGTCACATCCCACCACCTGTCCCCCAGGCATGGACACCAGGCGCCCCTGGCTCCTCCTCCACAGAAGATGCTGGAGTGAACGTCTCTGTACCCCCCTGGTATGGAACCAGGGAAAATCTCCCCAGGATGGGTGACCGGGAGCATGACCGTTGGTGGGTCTGGACTTCACTGGACTCAGTACTGCCGATGGCCCTCCAGCGTGGCTGCGCAGGCCACACCCCCATGAGTGAGGCAGCGGCTTCGCCTGTCTGCGCATTCCCACCTAATTAAGGTGTCTTATCCACCTTTTAAATTTTTTGCACTGTAAGAGGCATCCAAAGATACTGCTTTAATTTTCATCTTTCTGATTACAAATGGTTTTGAGTACCACATGATACTGATTAGCTTCTCAGAGGTCTCTTCCCTAATCTGCATGTTCTCCTAGTGGGATTGCTGCATCATCCTGTTGACTTGCAGACATTCCTTCATATGGTCTTGATTGGCACTGCCCAATGGTAGCCACTGGCCATACGTGGCTAGTGCAAGTGAGGATCTGGGTTTTAAACAGTATTTACTTTTAATTCATTTCTATTTAAAATAGTCACCTGTGGCTAAGGACTACCATAATGGAAAGCAGTTAATTACTAATCCCTGCCTCATTTTTCTTCCACCATTCTATGCACTGTTTACAAACACTACTTTACAGTTCTTACCAGATGCCAGGTGCTTTTCTAGAAGATTTATAAATATAAACTCATTTAAAAATCCTAACAATCCATAAGTAGATGCTATTCTCTCCATTTTATTGATGAGGAAACTGAGGCACAAAGAGGTTGAGTAATTTGCCCAAAGATGCATAAGAAATGGTAGGGCCAGGGCCTGGACCCAGGCAGTTTGGTACTTGCCCCTCCCCCCGATTATGTCTTTATTTGAACAAAACATTTTAGTTATCATGTAATCAAGTATGTTTTGCTTTAGAGCTTATGCTTTTTAAGGTCTATTTAAGAAGTCCTTGTTCTCCCTGGGTCGCACAGATATTTTTCTCCCTTAATGTGAAGTTCTTACCTCGCACATGAGATCCTCTCAAGTGCCTGGACCTTTGTACTGAGAAATTCTTCCCCTTATTTGTCTATTAAAGTAGAGGATTACACAAAAGGACATGTTTCTATTTTGGGTGATTCCTGATGCTCTCTTAAAGTGTAGTGTTCTCTTAAATAAAAAGGAACAAGAGCAGATGCAAAAAAAAAACCCCAGAAAGTGCCAGGCAAGTGATTCTAGAAGAGATGGGTTGAATATGCTGGGGACAAGAAGGGGCTGGCATTTGAGAGGGGACTTGCAGATGTCGAGATTAGCAGGACTAGGGCCTCCTGAGGGATGCACTAACTTGTGATAACAGGCTGAAGGAGGCAGTGGACAGGCATCCTCCTGGAGAGGCTAGAATAAGAAGGGGGGAGGAGGATGTGGTGATTTGAGTGGGGTGGGGCACTGTGTCGTCTCAACAGAATAGATTCATGAAGAGCACAGCGTCAGTGGAGAAGCAGAGCCTGTGGAGCCACTCCAGATGTTTGATGGGGTGAAACTCCTGAGGAAATGGACAACTCTGTTCTCCTCTGAATTCCCAGACACTGAGTGGGCACCTCGTACAGAAGGGAGAAGCACTCCCGAACCAAAATATAACTAAACTCTCCCCGCACTGGATGGGAGTTAGACTGGTCCCACACTCGGGGAAATTGTTAGTGAATTTCCACCAAAGTGAAATAGATTCTCCCTTTCACTTAGCAATTCCATTGCTAGGAAGGAAGCCTCCTAGAGACATGTGAGCAGTAGTTACCAAAAGACAACTAGAGGAACCATGCCAGCGGCTTTCTCTGTCATAGGTCCAAAGTGGAAAGTACCCAATTGCCCACCCCCGAGTGCCACGGATAACGGGAGATGCCACATACACAGCCATGAGAACAAATGACCTACAGCTACGGCAACAACAAAGGTGGAGTTCCCATATACAACGTCCAGGGAAGGAGGCCAGGCAGAGCACACAGTAAGATATCATGTATTAACAAGTGAGACTGAGCTACACTGTTGCAGGTCAGGGTGGGGTTACTGGTGACTGGCCAGGAATGAGAGATTCTGGAGGTTGGGGATATTTTGATTCTTGATTTGGGTGCTGGTGACATGAATCTGTTCCATTTTTTAAAATTACTCAAACTGTACCCACAGACATGTGCTTTTCTGTACGTATGTTAAACAGATTTAGAAAGAAGCTGACGTTTGAGTGTTTGCTGTGAGCCAGGCTGTGTGCATCGTTTCATTCAATCATGGAGGCATGAGACTGGCTGAGGGCCCAGGAGAGGAGACGTGGGTGGGGGAACTAGCCAGGGGCAGCACAGTGGAGGTTATGATCCTATGAGGTAGGGCCGGCTATTCCTCCTCCTTTCCAGACTAGAGGGGTTGAGTCACTGCTCATTCCACAGCCAAACTGGGTTCTGAGCTCATGTCCCATTCATTTGTAACTGCCCTGCAACACCTCCCAGGCTTGGAAAAGTGAAGGTTCAGGGATTTCTCTGAGACGGCGGAGAAAAAGAAAAATATAAAATAGAGAGGATGATCCAGAGGAAATTAAAAGGAAGGGGAGTTCAAAAAAGTGACTGCGAATCGCTCAAGAAAACGTTGGCAAGATCCCACAGAATCAGAGTAGCCTAGAAGCAGATGTGGAGTGAATCTAACAGAGGCACTGACTAAAGGTGAAGGAACAGGCTTTGTGCTGGCCTCAGCCTGTCGATAACCAGTGTTGTGGCTGGACCAGCCTTTGTGGTTCCTATGACGACTCCAAGATCCGCTTCCACAATAATCATCAGGGAACTTGGAAAAGTAAAGGTTCATTACTCACAGGACCTGAAAAATGACACAATATATCTGGGGTCACACAGTGAAGCTGAAGGGAAAGAGGACACATAGGCCGGGGCTTCTGCTTCATCTAGGGAAGGCTCACTTTTTATCGGTGAATTTAAAACAAGAGTAGGAATTTAAGGTACATGGAAGACCAGTGGCCCCAAAGGTCAGTTACTGAAATCAATCAAAATATCCATAACAAAGGAGCCTCAGTGAGAGAAGGCCTGCCTGGCTCTTTATCTAGTCCTGTGACTGGTGGAGTGTTTATTGAGACAGCTGTCTTTGAAGTGGATGCCCTGGCAATCCAAACTTAAGTGAGGCACCCCACAGCTGTCAGGGCTTACACGTACAAAACGCTGAGGGGTACTGGAGGTCCAGCTAAGGGGACTCCATGCAGGAAGTTAAAGGGACACTACCCACTGGTTCTCTTGTGCTATGCTGGGCTCACCAACCATACAGATTCTCACTTTAATATAGCTTTGTTCATGGGTGCCATCCCCCACAGGACGTGGGCTGACACCTACTTTGCTGAAGAGCAAACCAGGGTGCCAAGAGGCCAAGTGTTTTGACTGAGATCACACAGTAAGTTTCAGAGCTGACCTTGAACTGAGGCCTTCTGCCTGTACTCTGCCCCTTGAAGCGAAGCCTGCATGCCAGTGCGGTCGCTCACTTGCCATCCCACTCCTCCCTCTGCTCCTTTATCCGGAGAACCCTTCCCTGCCAATCCACAGCTCTGCCTTCAAAACTGGTTCTGTGCCAGCCCAGAACTTTCTGCCATGTTGGAAACATTTCATTCTGAGCTGTGCAATATGGCAGCCAACAGCCACACATGGCTAGTGAGCACTTAAAATGTGGCTGAGAGACTGAAATTTTCATTTGATTTAATTTTAATGGATTTACATTTATATTTAAATAGATACACATGGCTAGCTAGTATCTACTGTGCTGTATTATGCAACTCTGAAGTTGTATTACAGAGTAGATGACATAAGTCGAGGCATGCAGCTGGTCACACACTGGTGTCTGCTGATTACTCCTCTTTTGCTCCCCAAGTCCTTTCTCCAGCATGCCAGTGCCCAGCCAAGTCAATCCCTATGGACTACAGCTCCCAGAATTCTTTGCTCTGGTTCCTGGTTGGGTCTGATCAATAGGAGGCTTTGGCAGAAGATGAGGGAGATTGGAGTCTTGCTGCTGTGCTCCTTTCCTGGTTTGAAGCCCAGTTCTTCCTGTATGGCTCTGACTCTACTGGGTTCTAGGAGTGGAGGGATAGCAATGGCTTCCCTCTGGGGATCTTAACATCCCTTACCTATTTCTTTGACTTGCCCCCATTTCATGACCTGTTCTTCATTTGAAACCATCTGGTGGGTACACTGTTTTCTGTTGGGACCTTGATTGATAAAAGGTAGAAGCAGTGGTGGGATTCAAATAATTTAACAGCTGATTCTCTGCCCTAATGACTGTTTTAAGTATAAAAAAAGATATACTGAAAGGTAGTTATTATTTTATGCATTTAAAACTTAAATAAGAATAAAAGAGGTATACAAAACTAGATTATAAGAGTTTTTTTTAGATTTTAAGCATTTCAAAATATTAATGAAAAATATTAAATACCTGACAAAAAAACACAATAAAACTGTTATTTAAGATATTTCCATGTTGCTATTTGATTGGCATCCTCACTTGTAATTTTTTTCACCTATGGATGGAATGAATGTTACTATAGGTGCTTATAACATGCTGGTGCTCAGATGACTATTAAAAAAGAGTAAGGAATGTAAACGTGTGATTTCCACATTGGGCGGCTGCCCAGGCACCCATCTTAGAGAAAACCCTGATTACAAGTGCCATTTTAACAATCGATTTGCCGAACTCAACAAAAAATTAGGCATTGGTTCTGCAAACCGGCTAAATCCCACCACTGGGTAGGAGGAACGGATGGTCTGTGAAGGCTGTCTATCTAAGGGTTCCCAAAGCCCCCAGTTTCTGAGACAGAAGTCTCTGGAGAAGCAGGATTTGATTCTAGGATCCCTTGATACACTGTTGCCTTTTCCCAATAAGACTTCAAATTGGGGAAATGACACTCTGCCAGGTTCCTACTCCCCCCATTGTAACACAAGAATAATTCCTTAGAGCAGAAGCCAATAAACAGAGAAGGTGGGCGGAATAGGACAGAGGTGTCTCTTAAAGCTGTCCTGAGATGGCACTTGTAAGGGCATGTCACAGATCAGGATGTGGGGCGAGGACCCATGACAAGACTACTTTCTGTCTCTTCTTCCTGGGCACTTAGCTGGACTGCATTTCCCATTCTTGCAGGCAGGTGTGGCCACGTGACTAAGTTCTGTCCAGCAGAAGGTGAGTGGAAGTGATACGAGCTACTTCCAGGCCAGGCCCAGACATGTTTCTCAGGAACTCTCCTCCATAGTCTTTTCCCTTCTAAGGATCCATGTCAAAGAGCACAGAAACCCTGAAAGTCACAGGCTGAAGACAAGGAACCACAATCCGGGAGGAGCTAGGGCCCCTGCCTCCCTGGCTTGGAAGAGAGCTGCCCGTGATTTCAGAACACCCATTTGGGGCTTTAGGCAGGCAAGAACTAATCTTCTATTGTATTTGAATCCTTATATGTGTTGGGGGTTCTTTGCTCCAGCAACAAGCATTATCTAATATACTTACTAGTACATTAGCTTGTCTAATACACAGTGACCAATACACTTGTGTAGCTAAAATTCCAGTTCCATGAGGCCATGGATCTACCTCTTGTTCAATGATGGACCCTCAGTGCCTAGGACAGGGCCCAGTACATGTTAGTTCTCAATAATAAGTATTTAGTGAACAAGATGTCAGCTTCAATTTTTCTTTCACCAGCTCAGTGAAAGGCAGAAAAGTGTAGAAGATATGAACTCCGGCTCTCAGGTGGGAAGGGGCTGGGTGTATATCCAGCCCAATTATTCTCTAATTGTCTATGTTGGGCAAACTCCCAACCTCAGTTTTCTCACAGGGAGGATGGAGAATTATAAGCTGTTTCTTTTAGTGGACAGTAGAAGGATTAAATGTGACCATTCATGAAAAGTGCTGAGCACATTGCCTGACGCACAGTAAGCTCTCAGGAAGTAGCAGTCATGATGATCTGAACTTTCCTTATTCTCTGGGTAAACTAAAAGCTCAGAGATGGCCCCTGCAATTGGCTCTGACAAATCTCAGGCCCCAAAATAGGAGGGGTAGATGGGGGGGGGGGGAGAAGAGAAGGAAGGCCTGAGTCTGGGATTACAGCCAAAGACCAACTCAGAAAAAGCTATTACATTCCCATGATCCTTCTGCTGTCCCAGGAGGGCTTGAGACTGTTTCTCATCCTGATCTCAGACAAACTCTGCAGAAATTAGCTCCACTGCCTGGGGCCTCAGACTAGCTGCCTCTGGATCAGGGTCCCGCTGGGAACCCAGAAGTCAGCTTGGTAGAGTCCTCGGGAACAAGCCATAGTTTAATTTGGGCATGATAATAATAGCCCCCCACGTTTGGGGGCTATTATTATCATTAGCCTGGAGGTATGGGCAATTGGACACATGCCTGAAGACTGATCAGGTCTTTCTCCTCCATTAATTAAAATGTGAATCACAGCTGAGTCACTGAAGAAAGAAAATGGTCAATGAACAACTCCGACTTCCTCCCTCCTTCTTGGCTCGGAGAGATGAGTCAGCAGAAGTCCGGATCCAAAAATGAGAAGGGGAATAAAAAGAAGAGTTGCAGGGCTTGGGAGGGCAGCAGCAAAGTGAACTGAGACACTTTATCCTTTGTCATAGCAGAAAACGCCCCAAATTCCCGACCCAATGCCAATGAGCCAAACTCCTCCAGCGAGCACACCTCTCAATTTCTGGCTTTTACACAGACCCATGGGCACCCCAAGTTCTAGACAAGCTTCAGCAATTTCTTTTCTGGATTCTTTCAGCACTTTTCAGGCAACAGCAGGTTTCTCAGCAAGCCAGAAATAGCTTTCAATTTCCATCTTTTTGCCTCATTTCCCCACAAAGCCTCGAGCTTTGAATTCACAAATCTTGTTTCACAGGTAATAGAAGAGTGGGAACCATGTTGTTTCTGGTCAGTGCCAGAGGGCCACGAGGAGCAAGAGTAGAAGGTTCTAGAAGTAGGGGCCCCCCAGAATCAGGGCATCCATGGAGCCTACTGGCTAAAAACACAGCACTTGGAGCCAGGCTGGTGTGAATCCCGGCTCTGCGTAGCCTGGGACAGTTAGTTGGTCTTTCTGAGCCTCAGTTCCTTACCTATGACATGGGGGGAGGAGAGAACCTACTCATAATGTAGTGAAGATGGAAAACAGCACCCACTAGAAGTCAGCAATGATAGTAATCATTAGAAAAAAATAATCCAAGAATTCCTGCCTCACCCCTAAGGTCACCCTAAGGGAAAATGATTAGACTGGTTGGGCAGATGGCCCTCACTGAACAGAAAGGATGCACAGTGCTCAGCACATACACTCAAGCTGGTTTGTGTGTGTGTGTTATTCCTCCTGCAAAACTGCCCGAGAGCATGTCACACATCACAAATTTTCAGTAGGATCATTTTTTTTTTAAACTTTTTATTTTATTCATTTTAGAGAGGAGACACAGAGTGAGAAAGAGAGAAAGAGAGAAAGGGGGGAGGAGCTGGAAGCATCAACTCCCATATGTGCCTTGACCAGACCAGTGCAGGGTTTTGAACTGGCGACCTCAGTGTTCCCAGGTCGACGCTTTATCCACTGCACCACCACAGGTCAGGCCTCAGTAGGATCATTTTTTAAAAAACTATAATTTTACACATAGGTGGGATGTAAAACTGAGACTCATGGACATAGATAAGAGTACAGTGGTTATCAGGGGGAGGGGATGTGGGGGAGGGGTGAGGGGAGGGGGTTGGGGGAAGGGTGTATAGGGAGACAAATATAAGGTGATGGAAAATGATTTGACTTTGGGAGATGGGTATACAGCATAATCGACTGTTCAAATGATACGGAGATGTTTACCTGAAAGCTGTGTGTACTCTATCAATGTCACCCTGTTAAATTTAATTTTCCAAATTAAAAAAATAATTCAAATTCTTAAGGGGTCTCACCAATGACCCTGGTTTTGATCCTTTGATATTCAAGCCATTCTCTTTTAAAGAACATGTGGTATCGTCATTCTTGTCAAAATTTAAATAGATGACCTGGATAAAGCGTCGACCTGGGAACACCGAGGTCGCCAGTTCAAAACCCTGCACTGGTCTGGTCAAGGCACATATGGGAGTTGATGCTTCCAGCTCCTCCCCCCTTTCTCTCTTTCTCTCTCTCTCTCTCTCACACACACACTCACTCTGTGTCTCCTCTCTAAAATGAATAAATAAAAAGAAATTAAAAAAAATTTAAATAGATGAACACTGTCCAGGTCCATCTGTTAATGTCTCAGGGTGTGATTTCAGCAGTTTGCCACAGTCCTGCTCACAGACTTTATGAAATCCTGCATTTTTCTGCAAGGTTGGCAATTTCAAAGTCATCTGCCTTGGACTTGCATTATATTATAGGATCATATTTAACAATCTAACCAGGGATGATTTCATTCCCCAGGGGTCATTTGGAAATATCTGGAGGCATTTTTTTGATCGTCATGACTTGGGGTGGGGTGTTACTGGGATCTAGTGGTTGGTAGCCATGGATGCTACTAAACATCCTGCAACGCTGTGGCCGAGAAACTCTGATCTAGACCCTGATTAACAAAGATGTGATCGCCCTGGGGTGAATCATTGAATTAGGACTTACTTTTACAAGTGGTTAGTTCCTTAGTGACCACAAAGTGGATTGTGTCAATTTTTGGGCCCCTCTACCTCCTTCTAACTACAATAAATTTATGCTAAGCTTGGGGCTCTGTGGCCAGACTCCCTGGATTCTAGGTCCAACTCTGCCACTTCCTAGCTATGTGACTTTGGGCAAGTTACTTAACTATCCTGGGCTTCAGTATTACGAGCTGTAAAGTGTGGCTGATAATAGTGAAATAAGGCTGGTACATGATATGGGTTGATATGTATAAAGCACTTACAACAGTGCCTGATACATAGTGAGGTGAGAATGGGTGATGTGGGAAGTGGACTGAATCCTTGGTACAAACATGGTACCTATCTTCCCAATAAAAATTCACATTCTCTTTCCATAGGTGGCTGAGATATGGATGCCTAGTCAAAAAATACATTTCATAGCCTCCTTTGCAGCTAGGTGGGAGTCGTGAGACTAATTCTAGCCAATGGAATACAGGCAGAAGTGAGTTCTCGCTTTCTGGCCTAGCTCATATATACCTCTCCTTTCTCCAGTCTGCAATACTGGAAGCCACGTGCTACAGGAGGCACCGTCTCCGTCAGCCCAGACTGCTGAGTGGCTGTGCAGAGCGGAGCTATATTTGTACCACACACACTTCCCCCCATCCTGCCCCTTACCAACTGTACTTCAGAAGTTAGTTTCTCACTCAGATATACTCCTAAGCTAGTGATTTTGGATTTTATCCGTTATAGTCTCTTCCTTCAGCAGAAAATATCATCTCCTAACCATCTGACCAGCTTCAGGATGATTCTGAGTCCTTTCCTTCACCCCTTCCCCACGATCTGGCAGATATACTGGGAGAGAGAGCCCTTTCTCCCAGTGGGAGTGAAGAGGGCAGGTGGGTCCCCCAGGCCAGCCCTCTTCACTTCATAAAGATCTCTAATACAAGAACCAGGAGGAACCCAAAGTCCTAGTTCCTTGGCCAAGTTTTGGAACTCAGTTAATGGTCATGAGTGAGACTTGCCACAGGTGAAATTTCAAACTTATATCAGTGCCACCAAATGGTAGTAATATGTGTCAACACCTTAGTAGTCTGCTCAAATGCTTAAATGTTACCCTCCCAAAGAAGCATACCTTCACTACCCCATTGAAAACTGCATCCCACACCCAGCTCAACACTCCCAGCTGCCTTTACCAAACATTACTGCTTTTCCCATGATGTCCCATCATCTGTCATACCATTGTTATTGTTTCTGGTCCCTTCCTCTCCTGTTAAATATTAAGGGCCACAAAGTCTTGCCATTGCCAACAACAGAACCTGGCAATATAAAGTGCTGAATGAATGAATAATGTTGATTTGAATTGAGTGTTTGCTCTGTGCCTGGAACAGTCTAAGAGCTTCACAAATATGAACTCACAACAGCTTAACAAAGTGGAAACCATGAATATTCCCATTTGACAGATAAGAAAACAGGGTTTCATTTTCTTCAGTGAGAAAGGCACTTAGCCAGGAAGTGGGAGAAGCAGGATTTGAACCCAGACCACTCAGTCCCTTGGTCTAAGTCAGGGGTCCCCAGACTACGGCCCGCGGCCGCATATGGCCCCCTGAGGCCATTTATCCGGCCCCCCCGCCACACTTCCGGAAGGGGCCCTCTTTCATTGGTGGTCAGTGAGAGGAGCACAGGATGTATCCGCACCCATAGTTCCCATTGAAATACTGGTCAGTTTGTTGATTTAAATTTACTTGTTCTTTATTTTAAATATTGTATTTGTTCCCGTTTTGTTTTTTTACTTTAAAATAAGATATGTGCAGTGTGCATAGGGATTTGTTCATAGTTTTTTTTATAGTTCAGCCCTCCAACGGTCTGTGGGACAGTGAACTGACCCCCTGTGTAAAAAGTTTGGGGACCCCTGGTCTAAGTCTTCTGGAATTTACTTTGTTTGAGCACATGTCATAGAGCTGACTAACCCTGGACAAGAAGAAAAAGCAGAGCTGTTTATTTACTTTAGTTTGAAAAACATACACCATGTTGAATACGGTGTGTGCACATAGCCAGGCCCAAAATATTGTGTTTGCCTACTATTATAAGGATAGAGAGGTTCATGCGATCAATTCTGGCCCCTCCACTCACTTGCTGTGTTATTTGGGGGCAGTAACCAAACTTCTCTGTGCCCCAGTCTTTTCATTTATACCAGCAATTTTCAACCACCATGCCACAAGTATTTTTAAAACATTCAATACCTGACTTTTTAGACAGGGTCACTGACCTCTTTTCCCTTATATTGTCAAATAAAAAAATGACAATGGGGCCCTGGCTGGTTTGCTCAGTGGTAGAGTGTCAGCCCAGTATGTGGAAGTCCCGGGTTCAATTCCTGGTCAGGGCACACAGGAGAAGCACCCATCTACTTCTCCACCCTTCCCCCTCTCCTTTCTCTCTATCTCTCTCTTTCCCTCTTGCAGCCAAGGCTCCATTGGAGCAAAGTTGGCCCAGGCACTGAGGATGGTTCCATGGTCCATCTCAGGCGCTGCAATGGCTCCAGTTGCAACGGAGCAACACCCAGATGGGCAGAGCGTTGCCCCCTAGTGGGCATGCTGGGTGGATCCCGGTCGGGCACATGTGGGAGTCTGTCTCTGCCTCCCTGCTTCTTACTTCAGAAAAATACAAAAAAGAAAAGAAAAAAAAAAGACAATGGGGAGGTGGAGGAGGGCATAGTGGGCATAAATGGTGATACACAGAGACCTGACTTGGGGTGGTGGACACACACTACAATGTACAGATGATGTGTTGTAGAATTGTACACCTGAAAACTGCATGATTTTGTTAATCAGTGTCACCTCAATAAATTCAATAAAAGGGAAAACAAATGATAACAGCCAACACAACAACAGCTGCCCGGTGTGAATGAATCAAAATTATACCTATTCTTTTTTCAAACTGTCAAAAAATATATTTTTGGTATGCTGCAGAATTTTAGTAATTAGTTTATGTGTGTCATGAGAAAAGGTTAAAAATCACTGATCTATGCAATGGGTTTTTGGGAAGATGAAATACTTCACTATTATTTGTAAAGGGTTCAGGGCAAGCTCAGAGACACATGCACACACGTGCACATGTACACGGCATATACGTGCACACACACACAGCAAGGTTCATGTAAGTGTTATAAAGTGTCCATTAAGTAATTATCACAGTGCCTGCCTTAAGCTCAGGAGCGTGGGCAGGCCGCGGGCAGGCAGAGCCAACCCCTGCACAGCATTTAGTCACACGCTGCCTGGGGAACGGTGTGCTGTCCCATCGCTAGTCAGAAGAGCTAGGGCTGTCCTTCCAATGACTCCTGCTAATTTTAAAGACAGCTTCTCAGTGCTGACGCTTGAGCCCATTGATGCTTTTTAAATAACAGCACAGGGGTGTGCTTACAGGCCTGCCATTGGGAAGACATCGGCTCCCCAGAAAGTGGAAAGTGACAAGTGGCCCAAGCTGCCCCAAACAGGACAGAAAATCGCCTGGAGCAAAGCAGAGGTGGGCAGGGAGAGAAAGCATACGTCCATCCTCTGTGTCCTCCCTGCCGGGACTAAGGTTCTGGCATCGAAGGATCTGGTGTCGACTAGGACACAGCTGACCCTTGAACAGTGTGGGGGTCAGGGGTGTCGACCGCCTGCACAGTTAAAAAATCCATGCATAACTTTCGACTCCCCAGGAATTGAACTACCAATAGCTTGCTGTTGACTGGAAGCCTCATGAATAACAGTTGATGAACACATATTTTGTATATGTATTATATATTATATCCTTACAATAAGGTAAGCAGAGAGAAAGAAAATGTTAAGAAAATCATAGGAAGGGAAAACACATTTATAATATTTATTGAAAAAATACTCATGTATAAGTGAACCTGTGCACTTCAAAATCATGTTGTTCAAGGGTCAACTGTATCATAAAAGTCCAGTGAGGTCTGAAGCCGGCAAAACACAGGCAGCTCCAGAGCGCTTTCTTCAAGTGAGCTAATGAACCCCAGGTGTGGCAGGTCACTGACACTGAGTGACGTCCCACAGAAGGGAAGTGTGTGCAATTCCACTCCAAGAAAACTGGCGAATTGCAGGGCCAGGAGTGAGAGGCCCTTAGTAATAGTGACGATGATGGTGATGATAAAGGTGGTATTATTATTATTATCATTACCACCACCTCTCTCAATAGTCCCTAATATTTATTGTTTACAAGGAGCCAGGCACTGTTCTAAGAGCTTTACATAGATTATTTCAATTAATTCTCTCCATGACTCCCGGAAGTCTTGGTGAACAGATGAAACAAATGAGGCCAACACAGGTTCTAGAACCTTCCCCAAGTCATACAGCTTGCAAGAGGGGGTTCAAGTCCAGCTGGCCTGGTAATATAGCATCTTCACGACCCTCCCCATTATAATGATGATCTTTGTATTTTACAATGTTTGCATACCCACTGAGGTGAGGTATTACCAGCCCCATTTTATAGATGAGAAAATTGAGGTACAGAGGGGCTGGCTTACTTGCTCAACATAACACAGTAGGAACATGGTGGACTCAGGATTCATCCCCACTGCCTTCCTGCCTCCCTGAATGGGAATTCTTTCCCCACATCAACCCCACTGGATGGGCATTCTTTCCGAAAGTCAGCGTTACAAAGCAGGGACCCTGACCCCCAACCTTAGTGGGACAGCTTCAGTTCAAGAGTTTGAGCAGGAAAAGACCGAAACCCTTGACAGTCACTGCCAACCTTGGTGAGCAGGGGCTGCTCAGTTTGGCCACCTTCAGCCTGACACTGGATAATGTGCTGGATGGAGAGGGTGGGTGGGCATCCTTGTGCCCAGGCAGGGCAAGTGCTTCATGTGCATTTGTATTCTAGCCACTACATTCGGACAGAGTGAACCTTCTAAATGAAAATCTGATGACATCCATCCCTGCTCTGAATCCTTCCATGGCTTCCTCACGCCTTCAGAATGAAGTCTCTAGCCCTCCAAACATGGCCTGATTCCTGCTGACATTCTGTGGATTCCTCTCTCCCAGCACACAAGCACATGCAGACACAACACATGTACATGTGTGAACAATTGCATGCACATGTGAACATGCATGCATGCACGCACGCAAACAGTTCCAGTCACACTGGTTTTTCTGTGTAGACCCTGTACCTAGACTGCCCAGATTTGAATTCCAGTTCTGCCACTTGGGCAGGACACTTAACTTCGTGCTTCATTTTCTTCATTAGTAAAATATTTTGTTTACCAATGTGATTCTAAATCCTAAACCCCAATGTGTTGAATTTTGGAGGTGAGGCCTTTTGGAAGCAGCTAGGACGTGAGGGTGGAGCCCTCATAAATGGGATTAGTGCCCTATGTGAGGGACCCCAAAGAGCTTCTTCACCCCTTTCACCACGTGTGAACACAAGAAGATGGCAATAATTCAGGAAGTGGGCCTCATCAGACACTCAGTCTGCCCATGCCTTGATCTTGAACTTCCAGCCTCCAGAACTGTGAGCAATAAATGTCTGTGGTTTATAAGCCACCCAGACTATGGTGTTCTGTTATAGCGGCCTGAACAGACTAAGACAATGACCATTTTCCATTTGGTTTTATGGAAGATGATACACATAACATAGCATGCGATTCAGAAAAACACATATCATATATTGTGGAAATTATTTATTTCCAAGTCTCAGTGTCCCTCTACCGAGGCAAACACAATTATTAGTTTCTTATGGAATCTTCTAGAAATAGCCTGCATTTACAAGCAAATGGTAGCTGCTATACGTACCATTATAAAACTTGTCCTCTTCACCTGACAATATATCTTGGATACAGAGATTCCTATTTTCCCATCTGGAAAATGGGAATTTGACAGAACCCACCTTACAACTTGTTATAGGATTAAAGGAGTTAATACTCTCTTAGAACAGCGTTTAGAATGGTGCCTTTCACAGCGGGCACTCTTTAAGCGCTAGCTCTTATCAGCACCCAAAGTTCTGCTGCTTCCTTGTTTAAATGCCTCCATAGCATCCCATGGGATTGATGTACCCGAACTTATTGAATGGTTAGTTCCCCATGATTGACACAAGTTATTTCTAGCCCTCTGCTAAAATAATGCTTAATAAATGTGGTTGGACAAGCAAAAGAACCAATGAATGAAGAAATGCTCTTTGAGCAGGAGAGAGAGAACTTGGGTATTCAAAGTTGTTCAGTATCTTCTTAGGCACTAAGTCTTGGGCTTTTACATATTGCTTCCATGTAATACTAAAGATATACGTTTGACATCACCAGTGCAATCAGATTATGTCACTGTGCAGGGGTTATCATGTCAGTTCCTTCATAGAGAAATGGTTTACCCAATGAGATAACCTTCACAGGTGTGAACTGACTCGGTCCAGTTTATCAACTGTTCTTTCCCCAAAGAATGTAGTTAGGATCATTTCCACCACCTCATTGTTTTTGAAAATATTGTTGGTCCCAAAAGGAAAATAGTAGTTGGTCAAAGGAGTATCAATCCAGGGAAGGAGGCATGTGACGAAAGAACAGCCCCCAGGATGTCCTTGAGGGATCTGAAGGATACCTGGCAAACCTCGGCTGAGCTGTAGGATGAAGGGTGAAGAAGAGGTGGGAGGCAGAAAGGAGGAGGAGGTGGATCATGAGCTTTATTAAAATGTATTTTTGTCACTGAGTTGAAAATAGGCACACCAACTTCATTCTGACTGTTCCATCTCGTGACGTAGCCTTGCTTGTGGGGGCCTTTCCATTCAGCACATCTCCATGGCAACAGGCTACTTCTCATTCATGCCATCTCCAGGGTTACCCTGCTTGGCTCATTCATGACTGTTGCCAAGGAGACAGGCTCATTGATACAATCTTGAGTCTTTGGAACTTTGCTTTCCCGAATGATGGAGTGTTGGCCTTGGGGTAGGAATGGGATCATGGTAAGGAAGTAGGACACAGGGGATTCTGGGGGGTCTAAGAACTTAAACAGTAGCAAGGGGAAGATGAGGTGATGGAAAGTGGGGGAGAGGACTAGAAGAATATAATTCCTGACTTTGCTATCTGAGATGGCTGGTCTTTGAACAATCTCATGTGTATTTGTGTGGTGTCTTCCACTGGAGCCGAAGCAAAATATAGTAGGTGCTCAGATGTGTCTTCGTCGGCAGCTGCGCCCCAGCACCCAGCATAGTGCATAACAGAGTAAACTGCTCTACAAATAATTACCGAATATACTAGTTTGTTGTTCATGAGCCTGCTTTTGATAAATTGTGGAAAAAACCCCAGAAGCACCAGAACTTCCAGAAGCACTTGCCACTCTATTTGCTGTCCACCCTTAGCACTTGTGTCCATGTAGTGCTTCCCCTCAAGTTTCTATCGATGACTTGTGTATGCTCCTCCTACCCAAAGTGACACCTTCTACTTGTACAAATGCCATTCCTTTCTGTCCACTAAGAACTGTCCCTCTTGCCAACCCTTTCTTTCTGGCATCACCATGCCCCCGCCCCCAGCCCCCTGGGTTATCCCCATAGCGTAAAATCTGCTGTTAGTCTCCTATCTTCAAAAAAAAAGAAAAGAAAAGAAACCTCTTAACTTCACTCTCCCCAGCAGCTAACACCCTTGCTCAGCAAGGTCCACCTCCCCATCACCTGTCCACCTTTCACAGCGAAACTCTTTCATTAAACTGTTAGTAATCCCTCCAATAGCCCTTTCCCTCCACGCTCAAAGCAGCCTTGGCTAGGACTGCCAGACCTCCGCTGCTGCTAATCCAAATGGTCGATTCTCATTCCTCATCTGAGTCAACCATTGGCATTAGTTGACATTATGAACCATTTCCCCTGATCCGAAGTGTCTTAACACCTTCCTCACATGGCCTCCAGGACCTACATGCCCAACCTCCATTCACTCCATCTCAGTCTCCTTCGATACTTCCTCTCCCTCTCCCCAACTACTATGATGGAGAGCCAGCCCCAGGCTCAGTCCTTCGTGCCCTGATACATCCACTTCCTTATCCAGTTTCATAGCTATAAATAACCTCCACAGGCTGATGACTCCTGCATTTCCACCTTCAGCCATGTCTTCGCTTCCTGATCTTCAGACTCCAGATATTCAAAGCCCGACACAGTGGCTCTATTCACCAGCAGGCAGGTCAAAACTAGCGTGGCTGAAGCTGAGCCCCTAATCTTCACCGACCCTACCCCCGTACCATTTTGGTTGATGGCAAATCCATTTTCCTCCTAACTTCTCAAATAGTGTTCCTGTCAGTTTCTTTTTCGCTCTAAGAATTTTTCTTTTAAATTTGATCCTACTGTGGTAAGAACACTTAACATAAGATCTACTCTCTTCAAAATTTAAAGTGTAAAATACAGTATTGTCAGTTATAAGTACAATGTTGCAGAGCAGAGCTCTAAAGGTTATTCATCTTGCTTAACTAAAACTTTATACCTGTTAGTTAATTACTCCCCCAATCCCTTCCCATCTCTTGGAAAACAACATTCTACTCTACAATTCTATGATTTTGACTATTTTAGATACCTCATACAAGTGGAATCGTACAATATTTGTCCTTCTTTGACTGGCTAATTGCACACAGAATAATGTCCTTAAGGTTCATCACGTTGTTTGTAGAATTTCCTTCTTTTTTAAAAGCTAAATACTACTCCATTTCCTGTGTAGACCACATTTCCTTTATTAATCTGTCAATGGACATGTAAGTCGTTTCCACATCGTGGCCCTTGTGCTGCAATGAACGTGGAGTGCTATTACCTCTTCAAGACCCTGATTCAATTGTTTCTGATGAAGACCCAAAAGTAACATTGCCAAATCATGTAGTAGCTCAGTTTTTAATTTTTTTGAGGAACCTCCACACTGTTTTCCAGAGTCACTGTATCATTTTGCATTCCTGCCCACCATATACAAGGGTTCTAATTTCTCCGCATCCTCCTCAATGCTTGTCTGTTGCTTTTGTGATAATAGCCATTCTGGAAGTTGGGAGGCAGTATGTCATTGTAGTCTGGATTGCATTTCTCTGATAATTAGTGATGCTGAACATTTTTCACACACCTGTTGGCCGTTTGAACATCTTCTTTGGAGAAATGTCTATTCAAGTCCTTAGCCCATTTTAAAATCAGGTTATTAAGATATTTTGCTAATGAGTTGTAGGAGTCTGGTCTGTGTCTTCCTGCTCATTGTACTGCTTGTTCTTCCTGGGAATCAGGAGAGGGGCTGTCTGACAGAAGTCCTGCAGTGATAAAATGTGCCTTATCTGGGCTGTCCCCTACAGTGGCCACTGGCCATGTGTGTCTACTGAGCACTTGAAATATGGCTAATATAAGTGAGAAACTGAATTTAAAATTTTACTTAATTAAACACTTAGAATGGCAGTTCCTCAAAAAATTAAACATAAAATTGCCACATGGCCTGACCTGTGGTGGCGCAATGAATAAAGTGTCGACCTGGAATGCTGAGGTCATTGATTCAAAACCCCAGGCTTTCCTGGTCAAGGCACATACAAGAAGCAACTACTGTGAATTGATGCTTTCTGTTCCTCCCCCTCTTCTCTCTCTCTCTCATTTCTCTAAAATCAATAAATAAAACCTCTAAAAGAATACCATGTAACCCAGCAATTCCATTTTGGGGTATGTACCCAAAAGAATTCAGAGAAGGGAATTGACACAGTCATACACCATGCTCAGCAGTATTCCCAGTACTAAAAGGTGAAAGCACCTGAGATATCCAATGATAGATGCAGTAATGGATAAACAAACTGTAGCACATCCAGACAAAGGAGTATTATTCAGTCTTAAAAAAGAATGAAAGTCGGACACATGCTGCAACATGGATGGGCTTGAGGACATTATGCAGAGTGAAATAAAGCAGTCACTAAAGGACAAGCACTGTAGATTCCACTGATATGAGGTCCCTAGAGGAGTCAGGTTCAGAGGCAGTAGAACAGTGGGTGCAAGGGACTGGGGTAGGGAGCAATGAGGACTTAGTGTTTAATGGGGACAGGGTTTCAGTTTTGCAAAATGAAGAGTCCCAGAGATGGAGGACGGATGCTTCAGGATGTGGCAGCCACTTGTCCAAGTCAAAAAGCAACTGCCAAGAACTTGCTGGACCTTGGAAGTCAGCCAGCTACCAATCTGTCAGCTTGTATCCGGAGGGCTGGATGAGACGCGCTGCACTCACTGTGCCGCTCTGTGCGGCCACACGAGCTCGGCATCCGAGTCCTGGGGGGTTTCCACTCCACTGGGCAGGGAGAGGAAAGGAAAGCTGTCATGCATGCCCAGCAGCTGCTGTGTGTGGCGATGGCAGGAGAGAGTGGCCAACAGCTGAGAGTGGGGGTACCTGGCTCCCCAAAGGGAACAGTCTCCCGGGAGCCCATGCTGGAGGCAGCCAGGCAGGTTCCACCCAACCAGTGACAGAGTCTCTGCTCCTATTCAACTCCATATGCGAATGCCTGGCTTTCCAGAGGTGACCTGGATTGGGCTTGCAGACCCCCATGCCCAGCTCTGTCGCACGCTCTCCTGGTCCCGTGTTCTTTTCCTTCCTGGCACTTAGCACAGCAAAGCTCAAGAAGTATTTAGGGCAACACTTGTGAGGCTTTGGTTAAAGCCCATATCTAGAGATAAAGCACATATCCAATGCTAGCTCTGCTGCTTACTGTGTGTCCTTGGGAGAGTTACTTAACCCTTCTGTTTTTCAATTTCTCTGTGGTTTTATTCACAGGGACAATGATATCGGCTAATGTATGTGAAGTCTGTAAGACAAAGATTGACACATCATAAGTGGAATGAAGCTGCTGGGAAGTCAGCTTTCCCAGGCGACACAGTAAATGCTGAGGCAGTATGCTCTAGGCCTTAAACACAAGACTGGCCCCCAGAGGTCTGAAGTTAAATTCCAAAATACATTCTGGGTATATTGGGCTAAATGGTGACCCCCCTCAAAAAGACAGGTCCATGTCCTAATCTCTGGAACCTGTGAACGTGACCTTATTTAGAAAAAATGTCTTTGCAGGTGTTATTACAATAAGAATTTGACAGAAGATGCTTATTCTTGAATTATCCAAGTGGGCACTAAATGTAGTCACATGTATCCTTATAAGAGGGAGGCACAGAGTTTTGAGAAAGAAGAGGATGAGGTCATGCAACTGCTGAAGCATAGAGTAGAGTCATGTCATCACAAACCAAGGAATGTCTGTAGCCACCAGAAGCTGGAAAAGGCAAGGAATAGATTCTCCCCCAGAGCTTCATAGGGAAGTTCTACTGACATCTTAATTTCAGACTTCTAACCTCCAGAATTGTGAGAACAGGCTTCCCAGTGAGAGAAATTACAGGATACTAAAGGATCTTAAAGAAGTTCAATATAGTTAGAGAAAAAAAGACACAGGTGAGGTGGGCAAAGGCCAGATTACACAAGGTCTCCAATGCCCTGCCAAGACAAACACATCACCTTGGGAGGATTTTACAAGGGAAACAACTTGTTTAGATTTATATTCTGTACAGTTAAGGGTTAACTGAGTGGGGCTGGAGTGTTCAAATCCTGAGTATTCCAAAGAAATGAGTGGCCCTTGACTTTATCCTGGAAGATAACTTCCAGGCCTTTGCAATATTCTGCCTGGTAAGTGTCTTGTATACTTGGGGTATTAGGCCATGCAGGTAGTTTATGCTAACAATGTGATTGATAGTGAACAACTGTTTGATATCTGGAGGTGGGGTGTGGACTAAAGTTAAAGCCAGTCACATGGCTGCTCCATGCCTATGTGATTGAGCCCTAATAAAAACCCTGAGCCAAGGCTCGAGTGAGCATCCTGGTTGGCAGTACACCATGCATATTGTCACACACTGTTGCTGGGAGAACTGAACGCTGTCCACACGACTCCACCGGGTAGGGACAACTGGAAGCTTGTGTCTGGTCTCTCCTAGATTCTGCCCTAAGCATCTTTTGCTTTGTTGATTTTTCATCTGTATTCTTTTACTGTAATAAACTGTATCACAAGCCCTGGCTGGTTGGCTCAGCAGTAGAGCATCGGCCCAGTGTGTGGAAATACCAGGTTCAATTCTCGGTTAGGACACACAGGAGAGGCAACTATCAGCTTCTCCCCTCACTCTCCTTCCCCTCCCGCAGCCATGGCTTGATTGGAGTGAGTTGGCCCCCAGGTACTGAGGATGGCTCCATGGCCTCGCCTCAGGCACTAAAATAGCTCAGTTGCAAAGCAACAAAGCAGTAGACCCAGACAGGTAGAGCATCGCCTGGCAGGGGGGCTTGCCAGGTGGATCCCAGAAGGGGTGCATTTGAAAGTCTGTCTCTGCCTCCCTGCCTCTCACTTAAATAAATAAATAAATGGTATCACAGCATTATGGGCTCATATGAACTCTTCTAGCAAGTCATCAAACCTGATGGTGGTCTTGGGGACAGATGACACATAGTCTTATGACCTTAAACCTGCCTCAGACCAATGAAATGCCTATTCTAGTTGCATGTCAAGATAAAGCAACTCCACCTGACATATCTGCTTGCTAGGCACAGGACTATAGTGAATTCAAAAATGGACAAAACTTGCCTGTCTCCAAGCAGCTCATAGGATACAGGGCAAAACAGAAAGGAGGTCAAATCAGTATGCTGAGTATTTTAACTGCAGAAAGTAGATGGAGGGCTAGTAGACTCATTCCTTAACTTCTGGCTAGGATGGGACAAATCCCAGTATCCAGCTCATAGAGTAAGTTGGTGTGTGTGTGTGTGTGTGTGTGTGTGTATGCGCGCGCACGCACACGCAATGCGCTTTGTGTTTCAGGGTAGAAAAAAGTAAAATACAGCAGCAAGTGCTGCATGGGTCACAGCTGAATCTCAGAGAAAATTTTCTTTCAGAAACTACACCTGGAGCAATGTGACATTTTGGGTACACGGAGTTACTCCAGGAAATAAACAAGGCTTCTTGCCAATGTTGGCTAAAATCTGAAACACTGTCCAAGAAAGTCTGCATTACAACCCCTTGCCTTCTCCACCCCATTGTACCCTCCAGGGAAGGCCCCTAACCAAGACCTCACTGTTGTCCCTTCCTGTCACACCATCCTTATAGCAATCAAAATAGCCCAAACTTGCCAAGCCAGCAGTGTGCTAGATGTTCTGCTATTTTAGATAATGCACATGACACACCTCCATTTCCAGCAATACAGCAGGCTGGGTCATCAGACTGACCCTCTTGCTGAAAACAGTCACGAATCCTGCATCAAATCCTAAGACCCTCTTGTTGAAGCTCTGAAGGTCTGATAATTTAGTAGACCAGTATCCACCCCCAATTTAACTGAAATCAGGAACCTGGGAGAGGTAGGCACAATATCAAAGCCACTGTTGCTGAGGGCATGTCCCTAACTGAGAAAAACGTTAGTCACTTTTCATTGCCTCTTTAGGAACGGGGATAAAAGGCAAAGCCCAGGACCTACCTAAGATAGTCTAAAAGGAGACCCCCCTGAATGAGGATGGGACCCCCAAAGAGTTACTACTTTAGGGTGAGAAACCTGGAGTTAATTTACTCCATCCTCACCATCCTAAGAGAATTCGAGCGAAGTTTCTTTGGCGTTTAGCAGAAGAGAGAAATGAAAGTCTTGGAGAAATAGTAACCACAGCTGTCCTATGCAAATATTGGTGTCCTAAATTCTCAACACGTGGGTCATCCAAAAGTTCATGGTGGCCCTGGAATGGGAGCACCCCATCTGGGAGATCACTTTCATCTCAGCGTCAGAGAGCTCTGCCGGCATAGTTCTAAGGAAAATGAGCTTCACACAATCAAAAGTGACATAACACTCAAGGAAACAGATGGCAGAATAAAAACCATAAGGAATTTAGATATTTCAGTTATTAGACACTGATTAGAAGATAATTCTTTGAATATTATGTTTAAGGAAATATAAGATGCACTTGAAAATACCTATAGAGCAGTTGTTCAACTGGTGATAATTTTGCTCCTCAGGGGACATTTGGCGATATCTGAAGACATTTTTGGTTGTCACTTCAGGGGAGGAGATGTCACTGGCATTTAGTGTGTGAAGGCCAGGGATGCTGCTCAACACCCTGCAGACCCCAGGACAACCCCTCACAGCAAAGGATTATTTAGCCCAAATGTCATTAGTGCCAATGCTGGGAAATCCTATTGTAGAAAAACAAAACTACTACAAATGATGCGGCGAGTTTGATGAGGATCAGATAGAACTAACAAAGATAAAAAATTTAATACCAGGAATTAAACACGTAATGGGTGTGGTTAACAACAGATTAGACACAGCTAGAGAAGGAACTGGTAAAACCAGAGAGCAGCAAGGACTGTTATTCTCCTCATTTGACAAACGGGTAACTGAGGCTTACACAGTGCTAGTATCTTGCTTGCTGGGAAGAAGTAAATAGCGAACTGGTGTCTGTCCCACTGAAGATCCATGTTCCTAAGCACTCAGCCACACTATTTAAAACCTGAGAGAATGGTTTCCTCTCCCTGCTTGTGTCTGAATTTATTTCCCACTTGCTATTTTCTTTGGCAAAATATTTAGAGGAAAATAGGATTTGTCTAAAATGCCTGAAAAAAGACGCCGTGTTGCATTAAAGTACAGGGAACAATGGACGGGGAAAAAAGCACGGTGATTTCCATCTCTAAAGCATTTACCTTCTTTTAATTAATTACTGCCACAGTTTACAGTGAAGGGGTTCGAGTGTTTATCCTTATACAAAGAGAAAATGGAATAAATGTACCTATAAAAGCCTTCCCTCTGTGAACCAGTGGGGGTGGAGATGCAGGGTCCAAGGCCATCCCAAATCTGCAACCCGGAGTCCTTATTACAGGATCTTGAACAAGTTACTTAACTTCTCTGCACTTCAGTTTCCTCATATATGACATGTGAATAATAACAGCTCTTGCCTTCTAGGCTCCTTGTGCAGATTAAATTAGTTAATATTTTGAAAGGAGCTCAGAATAGTGCCCTGCCTATAACCAATGGCTCGTTGTTATTTTTCTCATAATGTAAGAGAATTACTAGGCTTCTGAGTGCAGGGTGTAGACTGAGGTTCTGCAAGGGCAGGAACCAGGCCCGGCCGGTTGACCACTGCACAGCGACTGGCAGAGAGTGGGAACTCAGTAAGCGTATTTGGCTGAATAAAGAATTTCTCCTTTACCTGCCAATATCATCCCTAAATATAACAAAAATGCTGACTACCATTTACTGAAAATTTACCCTGGAAGAAGCCCCCCTTATTGGGCATATGACAGCCTTACAACGATGCTGTGAGACAGGTGGCATCTCCAAAGAAAACTAAGGGTCACAGAGGCTGCACAGTCAGTGAGGGGAAGAACCAGAATTTTCACCCCATCCACCCTGACTCCCAAATCCAAGTGCTCAGCTACTTCCTGCCACCTGGCCTCTTCCCTTCAACCTGACCACCCTCATGGATGTCACAGCTAACTCATGTGCTCTGAGAGCCTTCTGGCTTATATATTTCTTTGTTTCTCCTTTGCCCCTGGATCTTCACCTCTCTCCTACATTCATTTCATGCTTCTTACAGGAGAAGTTATTTAGTTCAGTGCCTCAGCTGCCCTGCTCATCAATGGGGGATAATAACTGTCTTTCTCATAGGATGGCCATCAGAGTCCGAAGTGCATCATCTCTATTCCCCTCATCCACCATGACCCTGGGATTCCCACCTTCCAGCTTGCTTTACCCCCACCCCCCAGGGTTGGGGCTCAGTCTTCTACCCATTACTTTTACTTTCTCCAGAATGACACAGCCAGCAACTCCTCGAAGCCTCTGACACTGGTCTCTCCCTCTCCCTTTCCTCTTTCCTTACAGCCTCATCAGCCACTAAAATTAGCTCCATCTCCAGTCCGCATCCCCAGCATGCCTGTCCTGCTTTCTCTCTGGGCTCCCAGCCACTTACGATATTATGTCTCAGATGGCACATGCTGCCTTCCTGATGCAGCAGCCTTTGCCTAAAACAAGGGGTATTTTGAGACACAGGAGA
This sequence comes from Rhynchonycteris naso, assembly GCA_037038555.1. Classification (NCBI taxonomy): domain Eukaryota; kingdom Metazoa; phylum Chordata; class Mammalia; order Chiroptera; family Emballonuridae; genus Rhynchonycteris; species Rhynchonycteris naso. The sequence continues at coordinate 24,427,868 of CM073003.1, forward strand.
GGCTGGGGAGGGAGGGATTTCACACATGTTCTTCCCGGTGTGTTTTAAAAATGCTGGCGCAACACCTGTCTGCCCCCACGGTGCCCCTCACCCCTATTTCTAGTTGCAAAGTGTCCAAAGAAAGCTTTACTCAGAGACTGCCAGGACCCCCAGTGAGATAATCTTGATTTTTTCAAAGTGGAAGAACAATGATCCAGCAATTCTACTTCTGGGTTTATACTCAAAAAATTTGAAAGCAGGGACTCAAATATGTAGATGCTTGTACACTCATGTTCATAGCAGCAGTATTTGCAATTGTCAAAAGATGAAAGCAACCCACGGGTCCATCGATGGGTGAATGGACAAATAATATGTGGCTCATCCATAAAAGTGGAATATTATTCAGCTTTACAAAGGAATGAAAGTCTGACACATGCTGCAACATGGACAAACTTGAGATCATTATGCTGAAATAAGGCAGTCACAAGATGACATATACTATACGATTTCAGTTACACAAGGTCCACAGAGCAGTAAGATTCATGGACAGAAAGTAGAACGGTGGGTGCCGGAGGCTGGGGAGTGAGTGTTTAAATGGGGATAGAGTTCCAGTTTGGGACGATGAGAAAGATCTAGAGATGGATGGTGGTGAGGTAACAGTGTGAATGTACTACTGTCACTGATCTGGACAGTTAAAAATGATTAAGATGGTAAATTTTAGGTTATGTGTATTTTACCACCATTAAAATTTTCTAAATAAGGAAGAACAGTCAGGCCAGCTGGTCAGGAGAAACAGAACAGGGCATGTGGTGGACGCCTCAGAGGGCTGCCAGGCTGGGCACCCTGCTACCTAACCAGGGCGGGCACTGGATGCCCCTGCAGCATTTTCTGGAACAATTCACTCCAGCAATGATTTAATGAACACCTACTGTGTGCCAGTCCCTGCTCTAAGCTCTGGGGCACTGCAGTGAACAAAACAGACAAAAGTCCCACTCTCATGGGGCTGGTACCCTCGTGGGGGAAGAGGATGATAACCATGGTAAAAAAAAATGTGGCTTGGCATTTGCTCATCAGGAATGTGTCAGGAGACGGGTGGGGCAGTTACAGTTCTGAAGGACATTTCAGCAAAGACCCAAAGGAAGTAAGGGTGGAATCATGCTGAGACCTGGGGGAAGAATGTCAGGCAGAAGCAGAGGAACAGCCTATGCAAAGGCCCTGAGGCTGGACCGTGCCTGGTGTGTTTAAGGAACAACGAGGAGGCCTGTGTGGCTGAAGCTGAGTGAGTGAGGAGAGTTGGGGTGGATGAAGGCTGACGGGGACAGCGCACAGCATGTTGGGCCTTCTGGGCCACAGGGAGGACTTGGGCCTCTTCTGAGTCAGGTGGGAGCCATGGAGGATCTGAGTAGAAAAGAACTATGGCCAAGCGCAGGAGCTCCAGGCCCCTCTGGCTGCTACAGGGAGAAAAGACTGCTACTCGGGGCCAGACTAGGGTGGGGCTGTGAAGGTGCAGAGAAGTGGGGGTATTTCTGGGCAGATCCTAAAGGTGCAGTCAACAAGATTTTCTAATAGATTGGATGTAGGAGGCCGAGACCCTGAGGTTTGAGGCCCCAGCACCTGGAAGGACAAAGCTACTTTTACAAGATGGACAAAGTAGCAGGTTTGGGTGACAATGATCAGAGTTCTTTCATCAGAGTCACACTTGATACAACACCTCACACATCAGCTGAAGAAAAGGAACCCTAGAGACATGGAAACTGGCTTGTACCCAAAGCTTTGCGTCGGGTCTGTGGTGATTGTGATCTGGCTGATGCAGTTCAGACCCCTCAGCCTAGGGATTTTATGTGCAAATTTCCTTCTCAAGGTTGGGACTAGAATCTGGGTTCAGCCTTTGCCCTCCAGAAGGAGATAGGTGTTTCACCCGGAAAACGGTGGGAGGGTTCACACGGGTCCTCCCAAGGCCCATGAGGAGAGGACCTGAGCTGGCCTCACGGTGAGCATGGGCACGGGGCGTCAGGAGGGCTTACCTGGGACAGAGACAGTATCAGGAAATATGTACTTAACCTCGAGTCCTGTGAGTGGCCCCAAGGCACCCCAGTCCCCCTCCAAGACCCCTGGACCTCACATGACGCTGGCACAAAAGGGGGTCTCCCTTTTTTCCTTTCCTTTCACCAAAGATATTTGTGAATTATCCTAAATTAACTTCTAGAAGTTTTAATGTTGTTCATGTAATTATTACTAAGATAAAGTGTTTTCCCTTTCATTAAAAACTCTGTTGTTTCCATATTTTGGCCACTGTGAATAATGCTGCGATGAACATAGAGGTGCATGTGTCCTTACGTGCCAATGTGTTTGAGTTTGGGGGGTATATACCCAGTAGAGGGATTGCTGGGACATATGGTAGTTCTATTCTTAATTTTTTGAGAAAGCACCATACTTTCTTCCATAATGGTCCTCCGATAGAGGACTGGATAAAGAAGAAGGGGTACATATATACAATGGAATACTACGCAGCCATAAGAAATGATGACAGAGTGACATTTACGACAACATGGATGGACCTTGATAACATTATACTGAGTGAACTAAGTAAATCAGAAAAAGCTAAGAACTGTATGATTTCACACATAGGTGGGATATAAACCTGAGACTCACGGACATAGATAAAAGTGAAGTGGTTACCAGGGGGAGGGGGTCTCGGGGAGGGGGTTGGGGAGGAAGCGGTGGGAGGAAGAGTGGAAAGAGAAACAGATATAAGGTGAGGGAAAATGATTTGACTTTGGGTGATGGGTATACAACATAATCAACTGTTCCAATGCTATAGAGATGTTCACCTGAAATCTATGTACCCTTATTGATCAATGTCATCCTGTTAAAGTTAATTTTCTAAAACAAAACTTTACAGAAGCAGCAACACATACACTAGTTCCTCCTTATCCACAGGAGATACAGTCAGAGACCCCAGTGAATGCTGAAACCATGGATAGTACCGAACCCTATATGTACTATGGTTTCTCCTATACACATATACCTATGATAAAGTTTAATTTAAAAATTAGGCAAAGCAAGATATAACAAGAATAAGTCATGAAATAAAACAATTAAAACAATATACTGTAATAAACGTTATGTAAATGTGGTCTCTTATTAAGTTGAGCACTTTTATCTTTTCACTTAAAGGAAGAACTTTATGGCATTCCTTGTCATGTCCAAATAGCCAGCATCACTGTCCTTGTGCTTTGGGGCCATTATTTAGTAAAGTAAGTGTTACTAATAACTGACACAAGCACTCAGTGACTAATAGGCAGGGTGTGTCTACAGCTTGGGCACCTCGGACAAAAGGGTGATTCACATCCTGGGCAGGACAGAGAGGGACAGTGGGATTCTTCATCGAGTTACTCAGAAGGGGATGCAATTTAAAACTTATGAATTGTTTATTTCTGGAGTTTTCCATTTAATATTTTTGGTCTGCTGTAGACCATGGCTAACTCAAACCTTGGAAAGTGAACCCATGGATAAAGGGAAACTACTGTACTCAGAAATGGATATTCTGTGCATTTAGTGAAGTCACATCCAAATGGTAGTTATCAACAAATTCAACCACATAACCTTGGGGCCAAAAGAGAGAAATGCAATTAATTTAAATGATATCCATAGTCTTCCTACTCTTCAGTTATTTCAGTCAATGAATTTCTTTATGACTCTGTGTAAATGTGAGACAGACAACAACAGATATCCTTCCATTGATGCTAGTTCCCATGTAACTCTGAGTAGAAGCATCTCAATATGTGGTTTATAATTTTAATATTTAAAGATATGAATTGTATGTCTGACAGGTCTTCCAAAGCAAAATAAGCCACTTATTCTGTGGGGGAGCATCTTTTTTAACTAGTCAGTACCCATGCCACTCTGGATGTTAAATACTTCAAAAATATCATATCTTATTAAGAATTAGCCAGACACAAAGGAGAAAGCATATTCCAGACACAGGCAACAGTATGTGCAAAGGTCCTGGGGTGAGTGAGCAGATGCTGCTGATAGCAGATGCTGGGATCCATTTCCCTATTTTTCCCTCTAAAATGAGGCAGTGAACAGAAGGAAGCCTGCCTCTGCAGTGGGGCAGAGCTGCATCCAAGTCCCGGCTCCAGGACTTGCTACCTGTGTGACTTTGGACAAGTTTAACTTTTCTCTGAGTTTAGTTTTCCTCATCTGTGACAATATTAATGAAGCTGTGGGAAGGTTTGAAGGTAATAAAGTGCATAAAGGGGTTGTCACAAAGCAGGTGCTCAATTTATGCCAATTTCCTTTCTCTGAGGCTGACCTCTCCCACTGGCCTGGGTTTCCAGAAACCTGGGAATGCAGGAAGGAAGAGGGGTAGCTAAAAAAGAGTTAGGGTAGGAAGGAGAAGGATAGAATAAAGGTCTCCATCAGACACTCATCAGCCTGGCCTCTGTCCCCTGAGGCAATAGAATAGAAACAAGGTTTTCATCTAACTCTGATCAGGAATGTGTAACAAAACAACAAACAAAATAAAAAACCCCGTTGACACAGGGAGTCAGGCTGCTTGACTGTGAACTGTGCCGGGTCAATGTAGTTGGCAAAAAAATCTATTCTTTTGCTTCCACTGCCTGTGAGGGCTCAGAGCTCAGATATCAAGTCGAGATTTGATAATAGCTAAAGGCATCTGAAGAGGTTGTGCAATCTTCCCCACTTTTATTTCCCAGGTGGCTGTCAGATGGGCCCTGGGCTCTCAGCAGAACTTTGCTGGCATTTTCTGTCCCTTTCACTGTGTGAGTGACATGATAATAACACGTCATCATTCCTGTTTCTTGCTAAGAGTCAGGACTGAAAAGGAAGGGGAGAGTGAGGCACCATTGGCTAACAGAAGCCAGGGCAGAAGGCTTCAGGGGACAGGAATTGGGGCCCTAATGGCCCCAGTGAATAATTTCTTGGATACACACCCTTTGGAATGTGATGTATTGCTTCTCCCACTAAGAGATGGGGTCTCTTGCCCCAGCCCTTGAAACTATACTGGCCTCATTGCTTGCTTTGGTCAATAGTGGGTGTGCACTTCTTTCTCCTAGAACCCTGTTTCTGCCATGTGAACAAGCCCAAGCTAACCTGATAGAGGATGAGACACCATGTGGCGCAGAGCACAATGGTCCCAGCCAAGGCGGTCCTAGATCAGTCTACAGGCAGCCAACGCCCAGACAGAGGAGCCATGCAGCTGTCCCACAGCTGACCACAGATGCATGAATGAGCTCAACTGAGACCAGATGAAGGACCCAGCTGAGCCCCGCCTGTACTGTCAACCTGCAGAATGAGCTAAATAAATGCTTCTCACTTTAAGCAAATGGGTTTCTGGATTGCTTGTTATATGGCACGATTACCATAATAATACATAACTGATATAAAGGGCACACTGAAGAAAGAGTTATAAGGTAAATTAAGAAAGAATTTTAGCCTGACCAGGTGGTGGCACAGTGGATAGAGCATCGGGCCGGGACGCAGAGGACCCAGGTTCGAAACTCTGAAGTCGCCAGCTTGAGCATGGGCTCATCTGTCTTGAGCGCAGGGTCACTGGCTTGAGTGTGGGATTGTAGACACGACCCTATGGTCCCTGACTTGAACCCAAAGGTCACTGGCTTGAGCAAAGGGTCACTTGCTCTGCTGTGACCCCTTCATATGTGACGCTCTGCTCAAGGCTCATAGGAGAAAGCACTCAATGAATAACTAAGGAGCCGCAACAAAGAATTGATGCTTCTCATCTTTCTTCCTGTCCACCTGTCCCTATCTGTCCCTCTCTCTGTCTTTCTCTTTGTCACTGTCACACAAAAAGAATTGTAAAATAAAATGTTATGACATTAAATCTACCCTCTAATCGTATATAAAATCACAAGTTAGAACAATCTCTAGAATGGTTAGAAAAGCTAAATACTTTTTCAGGCTCTCTTGGAGCTGGAGTGAGCATGTGACATACTCTGGCCATGAGATGTGAGTAGAAACTCAATGGATGGTTTCTGGGAAAGATTTTGCTTTGCCTGATACAAAAATGCTTGATGAAGTCATTTCATCCATGCTTCTTTCTGCCTTGAATGTGGACATGATGTTAGGAGTTCTGGCAACTATTTTGCAATCATGAGGTAGAGGCAAGAATTATTACACAGATGCCACTCAATGCCAATCAGTACCCACCTCAAAATGCTTTTGTAACATGTGAAAGGTAAGCACCTGGTTAAGCTACCATGAGTTGGATTTTGTTATTTGCCACTAAATACACTTCTAATGCATTTTTCAAAATTTCCCCATTTCCAGGCCACACAAGACTCCACTATGAGACTTCAGGAGCCATATTTCTCCTTTCTTCCTCAGGCATGAACACAGAAGTTGCTGCACCATAATCCGTGGAGAGGCTATGCTACTGATGCTGTTCTCACTTCACAGTGAGAGAAGCTCAGTTTCCTCCTTTTTGCATTTCTGGAACAAACTCTACCCATTATCACCAGTCACAGACAATAAAAATGTTGTTAACTCATCCTCAATCTCAGGTCTTAGAACCCACCTGGATTCTCTTTGACTTTTTGGCTTCAAATCCAAGCTGTTAATTTGCTCTGACCTCTGCTGCTCTCTGCACAGAAATCCTATGATCCACCAAGCCAGGAAGGAGAGAGTTCTTTGTCTCTGGACTGTCAGTGGAGCCCAAACTCCCCCAAAGGTCCAGGGCCTGGCTTTCAGCTGCTTCTCATTCATCCTTTCCCTACAGAGCAGCTTTTCTCACTTCCTACTGGGGCCAACAGGATGAGGTTTATTTCTTCTCATGGCTGACTCCTAGAGATGAATTGATTCTCAAAATGCTTAATCAGGAACCTAAGCAGTTGAGCAACATTCTTGGCAGACTTGGGCAAGTGTAGCCAGCAAGGCTGACACTGTGCATGCGTGCCTGTATCCTGCATGGCTCACTACAAACATTTATGACATTTGGACCACAGAAATGTGCTCAGCCTGAATGCAGGGCAAGCTGGGAGAGCCAGACAGCTCATGCCCCAGAAGGATTCCCCATCCAGTTCCCTCACTCCTTAGCGGGGCTAACTCTGCAGGGCATGCTCCCCTCTGCTTCTCAAAGTTCACCAGAGAGTAAGTAAGCACTAGTTGCCTAGAGCATTGACTCTTTCACTAATGCAACCTCTATTGATTGCCTTCTCTTCCCTACCAGTCCTCTATTCACCAATCTATGTTTTCTGGTATCTCCAAACTCCTGGCCCTCAAATCTCTGTCTCAGGATCACTTTGGATTCTGGGTTGCAAAACCCAGAACTTGGCTGGCTGTTTTAGGCATAAAGGGGGTATTGAGGAAGCTCAGTTACTGTACAGGAGGAGGCCAGAGGAAGGGGGCTTGGGAATTGGGTAGGAGCAATGCAGCCAGACCAAACGCCCTGCAGCAGACGGCCAAAAAGCAATCCGAACTATCCCTTCATCTGAGTCACTTACTCAGTTTTCAAATTCTGGGGCGGGGAGGAAGCGTGTGATTGCTGAGTTTTAATCACATGCTCTAACTTCCAAGCGGGAGGAGGGGGCGGGATACCCCCCCTCACAACCTCACAACCTTGAGTGTGGGTCTTATAATCAAGCAGTGGGATGCACAGAGGTGAAGACCACCACACTGGTTGTTGGGTTCCCAGTGGAGATGAGCCAGTGTACTCTACAGTTAACTGAATAGTCTAACTGAGCCTAGAAAAGTAGTAATGATTATCATCATCGTTATAATTAGTTATTAGTCTTATAATAGCAAATATCATTGAGCATTTATTCTGTGCCAGTTTCTAAGTGATTTACAGGCATTAACTCATGGAACCCAACATTTGAGTAGGTAGAATTATTCTAATTTTACAAATAAGGAGACAAAGCCCAAAAAAGCACTACTATATCCCTTGTTGTTTCTTCAGACAATGCATTGGTAAATACCATACGTTAACCTAACCCACCACGTGTCAGACATTAACTTATTAACCTTTGAAACAACTCTATAAGAGAGGGAGTGTTATTACTCTCGGTTTCCAGATGAGAAACTGAGATTCAGGAAGGTACAGTCACTCACCCAAGGTTACATAGTGTGAAAATGGTGGAGGTGGGTTTTCACTCTGTTCAAATCTCAAAGCCCATGGTCTTAAGCCCCATGTGTGTATCCTGGGTGCCCTCTCATCTAGTGATGCCTGCACATAGTAGCTGGGTTGCCCAGCAATGTTGCAACTTGAAGGCTCTACCTGAGTACCTGTAGTTTTCATGTCTGAAACCATAATACATCAGACATGTCACTTCGAGAAGAGATCACTCAGAGTCCTACCTCAATTTCTGTTGTCCTGGTGGTTCATATCATAACTCTGCTAGAGAGAGAGCTTCTTAAATTAATTTTTTGTATGTTACCTAATACAACCATGCCAAACAAACTCTCTATGTTTCATGAGGATCTGTTCAGATGTTTTGGTATGATATAACCAGAATTTTTATTTACAGAGAGATACAAAATATATGATGCCCATCTTCTTCATGTTTTTAAACATGCCCACCATCTCACCTTTCTGAAAAACAGTTTTGTAAAAGAGAGGAAAAAAGACTCAGGAAGCCTATTTCTCAAATGAGACCACCTAACCCCTCATATCTATGGCACAGATGGTAGAAGCTACCCAATGTTTTCTTCTTCCTTTCTCTGCTGAACATCCCAAATTGGCAGGGGGTGGTGGTGATCAAGCTTACTGCTTTCTTTTCTTCTCAGTCAGACTTCTGCCACTAAGGTTTCTTGCATTCTTAACTTCCCTATGGACAACCATATTTTCTTGTATATTACAAAGCTGCAAAGCCCCAAAGGGTTTCTTTTCTCTTCTGCCGCAATCCACAGAGCTGACTACACTTACCTCCTAGCTCCCCTTCTAAATACCTGTCCACTGAATCTCCCGTTTCCTTCCCGGATCCTCTTCCACCCTCCAGTTCCCTAGTGTGGCTACTTCTTTGACCCTGGGTTCCTGACTGTTCCACCATCATGCCCACAGGCCTGTCACTTTCCAGTTTTAACCAATCTCTTTGTGGATGTCTCTCCAGTTAAGGTTTCACCATTTTTCTTTTCTTTTCTTCTCTTCTCTTCCCTTCCTTTCCTTCCTTCCTTTCTTTTTTTCTTTCTCTCTCTCCTTCCCTCCCTTCCTCTCTCCTTCCCTCCCTCCTTGCCTCCCTCCCTCCCTCCCTCTCTCCCTTCCTCCCTCCCTTCCTCCTTCTTTCCTTCCTTCTTTCCTTCCTTCCTTCCTTCCTTCCTTCCTTCCTTCCTTCCTTCCTTCCTTCCTTCCTTCCTTTATTTTAGGCAGGGAGGCAGAGACAGACTCCTGCTTGCATCCTGACTGGGATCTACTTGTCAAGACCCCTACCAGGTGATGCTCTGCCCATCTGGGCTGCTGCTCTGTTGCTTGGCAACAGAGTTATTTTAGTGCTTGAGGCAATGCCATGGAGCCATCCTCAGTGACCAGGGCCAACTTGCTCAAATCATTCAAGCCATGGCTGTGGGAATGAGAGAGAAGAGAGAAGTGGAGTGGAGGGTAAATAAGCAGATGGTTGCTTCTCCTGTGTGCCATGACTGGGAATCTTTAAATCCGAGACTTCTACACACCAGGCTGATGCTATACCACTGAGCAAACTGGCCAGGGCTAATGTTTCACCATTTCTACATCTGCCTGCTAAGCAATGTTTCAACTGAGATGTTTCGCAGAAATCTCAACATGACTGAAATGTTTTCACTTATTTCACAATGCCACCAGCAATAGTTGATACCAGCCCAATAGTTGATTATCATGTTCTGAAGTGTTCTTTTTTTTCTGGTGGAACAGCCCTTTAAATCCATCTTTTCCTTTTTATTTCCACTACCATCCCAAATCATCTTCACTATATGACTCATTCCATCACAGTTTGGCCTCCATCCCTCCCCCCTACTTTTGACTATATTTTATTCAGCCTCTACTATGTACCAAGAAATATCCTGTCTAATCTTCACCTCAACCCAATGAGGTAAGTATTAATATGAGCTTCATTTAACACACTAGTAAAATAAGAACCAGGGAGACTAAATGATTTGCCCACAAGTTACACACCTTTAGGGTGACAGAGTCAGGATCTGAATGCTCATTTCCAAAGTAATGCTGGGTCTTACATGGGACAGTTTCATTCTGGTTTTGAAGTCATGGCACAAGGGGAAAATTGCATATACTCAAAAATATCATTGAAAAATGCTTAAATCATTCATAAAGTACAATATACAGTGTTTTGTGTATTCAAGCCTGGAGAGTAAAAAGTGTGTGTAGTGGGTACAGTGATATGTGCAATGAAAGATTGAGAGCAGCATGCCACATAAGACAGACACTGCTAATTGTCCCCATATCCACTCCTCTCTTCCATCTTATCTACCTTCAAAGCCGGCTTCACATAAAATGGTAAAATGCCAGATACTCATGTTTCTCATCTTCCCTGAAGCTAGAAATGGTCATGTGACCCATGAATGGCCAGGAAAATGTAGGGAGAATTCTCTTGGGAGCTTTTGGGAAAGATTTTTCCTCTAGATAAAAAGAGAAAATCCTCCAGTGAAAGTTTTCTCTTCCCGCCATTACGTTCCTCATTTTGGACGAGGCTGTGAGAGGAGGAGCTAAGGCAGCTAATTTGCAACCTTGAGGTGACACAGCATGAAGTCAAAATTCAACATACTAAAAAAGATAGAATGGAAAATGGAAGGGCATCATGAAGCTACTCAATTCCGGTCCACTGATTTGTGGATTCTCCGTCAGGAGACACAAACCTCTTCTTAATGCTAAACCCTCTTCTGTCTCTTTTGTTCCCCCAGAAAAAAACGTTCCCAACTGACCTAACTGAACTGGGTTTTATGAATAACACATATCATGCAGATTCCTTGGAGAACGCTCACTAAATGGCACGGCAGGTGGAAATGACCTTGTGATTTAACTATTATAGTCTTCCTTTTTCTTTTTGTATGTGTGCCAATTATATATCAATGATTTCATGTAAGTCAGACTTGCATAGGATGCAATTCTTTTTTTGTTGATTGACTTTAGAGAGAGAGAGGAAGGGAGAGAGAAACATCAATTTGTTGCTCCACTTATGCATGCATTCACTGGCTGACTTCTATATGTGCCTATGTGCCCTGACCGGGAACCAAACCCACAACCTTGGCTGTATCAGAACAACATTCCAACCAACTGAGCCACCAGACCAGGGCTGCAGAATATGCACTTCCGCTATACACTTTACAGTTTTGACTTTGAAAATATCCTATCCATCTAAACTCAGTGTAGTTCACAAAGACTTTCTTATCTGATCCCTTCTTGTCCAATCCCTCCTATCCTCTCAAGCTTATAATTATTCTACTTAACATTCCTGAAAGACTAACATAAAGCCAGGGAAGCAGCACCCACCACATTTTAGTGCCCAGAACAGGACTGAAGAGTCTTAGGTAGCCCTAGTTGGTTGGTTCAGTGGCAGAGCATCAGCCCGGTATGTGGACGTCCCAGCTTTGATAACTGGTCAGAGCACACAGGAGAAGCGCCCATCTGCTTCTCCACCTCTCCCCCTCTTGCTTCTCTCTCTCCTTCTCTCTCTCTCTTCTCCTCCTGCAGCCATGGCACCATTGGAGCAAGTTGGTCCTGGGCACTGAGGATGGCTCCATGGCTTCTGCCTTAGGCACTTAGAAGAGCTCGGCTGCTGAACAATGAAACAACACCCCAGATGAGCAGAACATATGCCTCTATTGGGCTTGCTGGGTGAATCCCAGTTGGGGTGTATATGGGAGTCTGTTGCTGCCTCCCTTCCTCCCACTGAATTTAAAAAGAAAAAAGTCTTAGCCTGACCTGTGATAGCGCAGTGGATAAAGCGTCGACCTGGGAACACTGAGGTCGCCAGTTCAAAACCCTGCACTGGTCCGGTCAAGGCACATATGGGAGTTGATGCTTCCAGCTCCTCCCCCCTTTCTCTCTTTCTTTCTCTCTCTCTCTCTCTCTCTCTCTCTCTCTCACACACACACACACACACTCTGTGTCTCCTCTCTAAAATGAATAAAATAAAATAAATTATATATATAAAAAAGAAAAAAGTCTTAGATTTCCTTATTGCCTCTCTCCCTGATGCCAGAGTTTTGTGTCCTGAAATTCTGGAGTGGTCTTCAAATGTGTCTATGAACAGTGAAAACAAAGTAACCCATGGCCTGTGGCTCTTCAGCATTACCACCACCAAAATAAGGGAAAAGCCTTCCACAAAACAAAATAAAAACAAAGAAAACCTTGACCCCTAAGAATCAGAGCTTCTTAGGTTGAAGGGACTTGGGAGTAAAGTATTTAATGCTCTTTAGCCTGTGATGTCTCCGAAGAAAGGTTACAAATAGGTGAATCACTCATTTAAAAAATATGCTCCAGCCTGATTGGGCAGTGGCGCAGTGGATAGAGTGATGGACTGGGATGCAGAGGACCCAAGTTCGAAACCCCAAGGTTGCCAGTTTGAGTGCAGGCTCACCAGCTTGAGCATTGGGTCACTGGCTTGAGTGTGGGATCATAGAAATGACTCCATGGTTGCTGGCTTGAGCTCAAAGGTCGCTGGCTTGAAGCCTAAGGTCGTTGGGTTTCTCACTCTGCTTTAGTTCCCCATTCAAGGCACATATGAGAAAGCAGTCAATGAACAACTAAGGAGTTGCAATGAAGAATTGATTCTTCTCATCTCTCTCCTTTCCTGTCTATCCCTATCTATCCCTCTCTCTGACTTTGTCTCTGTCACGAAAGAAAGAAAGAAAGAAAGAAAGAAAGAAAGAAAGAAAGAGAAAGAAAGAGAGAGAAAGAAAGAAAGAAAGAAAGAATATACACTCCAATTATCTGGTTAAATATGCAACCAGCATGATCATATACAACAGGCCTAAGAACAAACCTCTGCTCAGGCACTATTCTAGACACTGGGGAATATAACCGTGAACAGAAAGATCAAATCACTGCCCTCACGGAGCTGACACAGTGGAAGACAGGCAAAAAAATAAGTGAAATATCTAATTTGTCAGAAAATGGTATGCCCATGAGAAAAAAATCTAAACAGAAGAAAGAGAACAGGAAGTGTTGGAAGAGTTGAAACTGTAGATTAAGGGGCCAGGAACAGTGGAATAAAGTTTTGATGATGAGCATATTTGGAAAAAGAACATACTAGGCAGGGGGACTGTAAGTGCAAAGGCCCTGAGGTGGAAACTTGTATGAAATGTTCAAGGTACAATGAGAAGCCCATTAAGCTGGAGCCAAGTGAGTGAGGAAAAGGGTAAGGGGTGATGAGAATGGGAGGAGATGGGGGCAGATTGTGCAAGTACTTGTGGGCTTCTGTACTGAGTGAGATGGGAACCATGGAAGGGATGTGAGCAGAAAAGTGATTTGATCTAATTTATGTGTTAAAAGGAACCTTCCGGCTGCTTGTGTTGATAACAGGCTGTGAAAGGGGAAGAAAGAAGCAGAAAGACCTGAGCAGAGGCTGCTTCAAAAACCCAGCTGAGGGTTGATAATGACTCAATTTGGGGTGCTGGCAGTGGACACTGGAGAAGCAGTGAGAACCTGGGCATATGTTAAAGAGAGAACCTACAGATTGGGGTTGTGGGGCATGTGTGTGAGAGAGAAGGTGTCAAGATGAGCCCCTGGCAAGATGGAGCTGCCCTCTTGATGATATGGAAGGACAGGAAGAAAAAATATTGGGGAGATAGATACTCAGGAATTCTGTTTGGACATCTAGAATGTGAGGTCCCTGTGAATTACTCTCTGAGTGAGATGTTAAGTTTGAGAAGCATCAGCATATTTAAACATTTGAGATCGGATGAAATCAGCAAAGGGCTTGTTATAGCTAGAGAAGTCAAGAAAAGACGGGCTTTTTTTTAAATTTTATTTTCATTTTATTCATTTTAGAGAGGAGACACAGAGTGAGAGAGAGAGAGAGAAAGAGAGAAAGGGGGGAGGAGCAGGAAGCATCAACTCCCATATGTGCCTTGACCAGACCAGTGCAGGGTTTTGAACTGGCGACCTCAGTGTTCCCAGGTCGACGCTTTATCCACTGCGTCACCACAGATCAGGCAAGAAAAGAGGGGCTTTGACTTTCCTAGGACTCTGCTCCCTCAATTCTCAGCTTTAGAACTCTACTACACAGCCCCACTGAAAGTAAGGGCCCTTCATCTCTGGGTGGCCCAGGTCCTCCCTGGAAGGCTCTGTCACAGCCCAGCATCTTCAGGTCTGTAGCTCCTCCCTGCACAAAGCACAGCACAGTGTCTCTCGCTTGACAGCCTCTGCTGTGGCCCCAGGTACCCATTGCTTTCTCTTCCACTGAGATTTTCTATGTCCACCAGGCAGCCACTTCCCTGCCCTGGGAGAAAAGAGGGAGCATTAGCTCTGCAAACTGTAGAGGCAGTGGCCAGATGCCTCTCTGGAGGCAGGCTGGAGTTTGTCATGGCAATTCAAGAGGACAAGACCTCAATCAGCCCATAAACCTGTGGAGAGATGGATGGCAAGGTCTTCTCCAGGCACAAAGAGGAAATAGCCAAGAAGCTCAGTATGAAAAACACCACCTGGCCATCTGGCCCTCACTCAGTGCCTTCCCACCCCAGTCAAGTAGGGGTGGAGCCGTGGAGCACAGAGGGAGAAAAGAGGACGCCTTCAGACAATAGAGTGTGCTGGTGCTGTCCAAGGTACTGAAATCTCTAACCCAAGGTTACCGAACTATTGTTCCCTGTGCTAGTTTGGGAAACCCTGAGAGCAAATCCAAGACAAGGGTTTTAGGGGGGCGACCCATGGAATTACAAGCAGTGAACAGGAAGGAGGTAAAGGGTGCACAAATGAATGAATTTCATTCTGAGCAAATGGGGTTCAATCTTGCAGAGGACACTTTGAAAAATTGTTAACACACTTCTGACTTTTCTATTGAGCAACGGGGAAGCCAGTGAATTTATACACTGGCTCCCTTGCTCACTGGTTAAGGGCTGCTCCCTGGGGTGTTAAGTATCTGTCACATGGTCTGAACAAGCACCTTCCATGCTGGGGAAGACTCTCCAACAGCAATGCACAGAGATGAGAGTGTTGGAGGTGCAAAGTGGTTACTTGCATGAAAACTGCCCACCACAGCTGCGGGTAACTCAGAAGTGAGCTGGAAGAATGTGGAGTGGGGTATCTGCAGCATCAATCACACACCTCAAAAATAGTTTGTTTTCATTTTCCCTTCAGCTCACCAACTCCCATTTACAAAGCACTTAGAAAGGCCCAGGACCTCAGTTCCTAGTATTTGCCCCATATATTGTCTTCTCTAATCCCTACCAGCCTGAGGAGGTAGACACCATCATTACTCCCCTTTTCCGGGGGAGGATATCTGAGGTTCAGAGAGATTAACTCACATTCTCAAGTTTACCACTGGCAGAGATCCCTCTGATTCTGAAACCCAGATCTTAACCACTGGACTCTGAAAATTTCTCATTTCTGGATATCTTTTCTGTCCATCTTTTTCTGCCACAATGGAACCCAAGAAGGGGGAGAAGAGAAAGAATTCCCCTCGATTTCCCTGGAAAATAGTAGTGGAAATAGTAGTAGAGAAATAGTAGTGTAGGATCAAGAAAATGAATTCTGGGTCCAAATCTGCCTAAATTCAAATCCTAGATCTACTATTTGTGAGATGGGTGCCACTGTGTGAGTTATTTAAGCTCCTTTGAGCTTTGCTTTCTTCATCTGTCAAATGGGATGATGGCACTTAACTCAGAGAGTCGTAAGGATTAACTGAGCATATATATACATGTACAGTATATCACAGGAGTCCCCAAAGTATTTACACAGGGGGCCAGTTCACTGTCCCTCCAACCGTTGGAGGGCCGGACTATAAAAAAAAACTATGAACAAATCCCTATGCACACTGCACTTATCTTATTTTAAAGTAAATAAACAAAACAGGAACAAATACAATATTTAAAATAAAGAACAAGTAAATTTAAATCAACAAACTGACCAGTATTTCAATGGGAACTATGGGTGCGGATGCATCCTGTGCTCCTCTCACTGACCACTAATGAAAGAGGTGCCCCTTCTGGAAGTGCGGCGGGGCCAGATAAATGACCTCAGGGGGCTGCATGCTGTAGTTTGGGGCCCCCTGGTATATCATGTTGTAAGTACCTTGTAAGTTTTAGTTTCTCAAGGTTGCCACTGCTATTAGTAACAGTAATTATATTCAAAAGGATACTGGGCTAAATAATTGCTCTTTTGTCTGAACTTAACTCCAGCCAGGGTGATCGTTGTCTTAGGGAAGTGTCTAGGTAGAGTGGTAGAAATCCTGATCCATCCTTTGCTATCTGAGGGACCACTGCGAGTAGTTTGAGCTATCTGAGCCTCAGATTCCTCTCTAAAGAAGGCTTGTGAAACTGATGATGCACATAAAATTGTTAATATAGTGCTGGCACATAAAAGGTGCTCAATAAATGAGAATAACTATCATGGAAGCCAACATCATTATCATCACTGTCACTATTGTTGCAAGATGGAGAAACTAGCTCCTGCTGCTAGGAAGTGAGGCAGTTGCTGATGAATATCGTGACAACCAAATGTTCTGAACAATAAAAAGATCGATGCTCTCTCAATAATAAAGCTCCCTGTATGATAAAAAGCATTTGCACCACTGTGGGGAATCCTTTTGTTATCAAGGGTGGTTGATCCACTGGGGGAAAAATTAATGCAGAGAGAAAAATAAAATGTAGCTGGTATTTATAGGAGCTGTTAGTTGGTCTCATGAGTTAAAACAGTGGTTGTATTTTGTTGCTGTTGTGTTTACAATGCTGTTTATATGTGCAGGCAATGCACAACAGCTGCAAGGTAGGAGACAGTACTGAGCAATAGCTACATGTGTTTGATTAATTAATCAAAACAGGAAGAGAGCCTGAGAGGTGTTGGACTCTGGTCAAGTTGTTTGAACCCCTCTGGGCCTCAGTTCAACTGTACAAGAGAAAAAGAAGGTATGAAATTACTCTGTGAGACCCCTTTCCTATATCTCTGGAAAGAGGCCACCAGTTGGGCACTTGGGGGACAGGAGGAAGAAATAGAAGGCAAGCTCTGATGGTTCTTCCCATCATCTATCCCATTCCCACTACCCCCCAAACCAGGATTACAGACTCACTGTCACAGACATACATTCTGAATTTGGAGGATCCCTGATTTTCTACCATCTCAGTGTCTAAATTCCCTTGTGTGTGAAATAAAGGGGTTGGACCTGCCAGAGTCCATTGAGCCCTAAAATTTAATGATGCTATGAAACCAAAGCCAGTGTCTTTCTCTGCTGGTCCCCAAATACTTGGGTATTTTCCTCATTCTGATCCTCAACAAAATTGCCCAAAGCTTGGGGCAGTTCATAGTACCTTCCAAAAAAGAACCTTCATTTCTATTGAGTCACAGAATGTCAACTGGCGAGGACCCTGAGCTGAACTGTCCCCTTGCTTGAGCTGATGTCAAGGTATCTATCATAGCTATCTGGAATGTTTGAGTATCTCTATCAATGCAACAGTCCCCATCTCCTTAAACGGCTCAGGGAATTTCCCAGGACACTATGATGATCAGAAGTGCTACCAATTTCCAGCTTAGCAACCATTTATTTTACCAAGCAGGTATGCTGCTAAGCCCATGAATACAAAAACAATCGTCTTCATTCCTACCTTGGCAATGTTCAGTCTCTTTTCTTAAATTGTACAATTGTATTATTTGACCCCTCAGAAGTTCATGTATATTTGAGCATTACAGTAAAAGCTCTGTTATCTCAGAAATATAGCCAAGCTTCTGAAATATTCCTCTTACATATTTTCAGTTTGATTCAGTCCTTCAAATACAATAGAAGTACACTTTAAAGGTGTTTGATTAAATTACAAAGTTAGAATTTCTAAAAGGGCTTGAACTTTGCAGAACAAAAAAATCCATGAGTAGCCTGACCGGTGGTGGCAGAGTGGATAGAGAGTCGATCTGGAATGTTGAGGTCGCCGGTTCAAAAACCTGGGCTTGCCTGGTCAAGGCAGATAGGAGAAGCAACTATGAGTTAATGCTTCCCTCTGCCCCCTGCCTTTTTCTCTCTCTCTCTCTTTGAAAAACAAACAAATAAACAAACAAACAACTATAGGTAACCTCTTCACCTTTTTCACCCATCCCCCAAACCCCTTCTTTTCTGACAGCTGTCAATCTGTTCTCTGTACCTATGAGTCTGTTTCTATATTTTTGTTTATTTTGTTCATTAGATTCTACATGAAAAAGCGAAATTATATGGTACTTGTCTTTCTCTGACTGGCTAATTTCATGCATTTACTAATGTCACCCCAATAAATTCAATTAAAAAAAGAAAAGAAATCCATGAGTAAGACCTTTCCTGTCAAATTTACACAAGAAGAAGGAAAACACCTTGGTAATCCATGAAATAAATGAATGGTGTCTTAATGCCGTGGTTTGCTTAGAAATGTAAGAAGACAATGAGTTCATCAGAAAGTCCTCATTAAAATCCTCTTTGTCTCAATATCAAATTAATACATTCAAGTCCCCTTCCCCTGGAACACGAAGTTAAGAGTTCAGTGCATTTCCGCATCTTGATACTGAGCTGAAGGTTAGGTTTGCAGAGCTGTTAGTCTCCCCTCTCTGTTCTTAGAATAGTCATACTAAATAGCCCTCTGGAATTTAAAGTAAAAAATCTGAGCTATGTGCTTGCTGTTGAAGGAGATAGAACCACCAGACATAGGAGTAAAAAAAGCAAGCAAAAATACAGGAAAAAGAAAAGAAAGGGAGAAGGGGGCAAGAAACAAATAGAAAGCTACAATAGTGGCTCTTTGTGGTAGGACCAGAACTACCTGGGGATCTAATGAAAACTAAAGACCATCTATATACACAATTTGAGTGTAATTTATTTTATTTATTTCATTATTTATTTTATTTTATTTTATTATTTTATTTTAAGTGAGAGGCAGGAGGCAGGGAGGTAGAGACAGACTCCCACATGCGCCCCAACTGGATCCACCTGACAAGCTCCCTACAGTGATGTTTTGCCCATCTGGGTCACTGCTCCGTTGCTTGGCAACTGAGCTATTTTAGTGCCTGAGGCGAGGCCATGGAGCTATCCTTAGCACCCAAGGCCAAATTGCTGGAACCATTTGAGCCACGGCTGTGGGAGGGGAGGAGTGAGAGAGAAAAGGGGCGGGGAGGGTGGAAGCAGAAAGTCGCTTCTCTGGTGTGCCCTGACCAGGAATCAAACCTAGGACTTCCACACGCCACTCTACCACTGAGCCAACTGGCTACAGCTAGCATGCAATTTTAAAGAATTCATGAATATAACTGTGGGCTTTCATCCCTAGGGCTTATCTGCCCCAAATGAAGAATTTCTCCTCTACAGCCTCATCAGATGTCTAAAACTAGAAAATAAGACCACCTTGTGGTAATCAAGGAGCAGATACAAACATCCACCTGGCAAACTGAACCATCAATGGCCACCTTTCAATGTACTGCTCACTTAGTGAGATTTACTACATGCTCAGCCATATATGAGCTGCCCTAGGTGTTTCAAGAACCACGTTATAAAAAGCAGGGATTTTTAATGCTTCTTCCCGCCAGCAAGGTCAAGCCAGCCCTTGCCAACAAAAGCCCACCCCCAGGGAGCATAAACTGGCACAACCAGTTAGCAGAGCAATTTGGAAACATCTAACGAAGATGAGGATGTATATGGTTCTCAGCTCAGCAACTCCACTCCTGTGTACATGCCCTTGAGAAATCCACTCACAAGAATGAGGGAACAGCTTGGTTCAAAATAGCTCAAAGCTGGAAACAAGCCAAATGCATAAATACCTGGTAGAATAGTCATACTGCAGAATACTATGTAGCAGTGGGAAAGAGAAAGGAATAGGGTCAGAAAAAGGGACAAAAGGACTTACACTGCCCTATAAAGTTTTGTTTTTATGGTAGGTTGCTCCATCCTCTCCCTGCCCTCACATCCTCCATTCTCTGCTCCAGTAGCCCAGGCCTCCAATGTTCATCATAGTCCAGCCTCAGGACCTTTGCACATGCTGTTCCTTCTGAATGGCACTCTCCTTCTACAGCTTTCCTCATGGCTTATTCAATCACCTCCTTCAGGTTTTTATTTAAATATCACCTTCCCAATGAAATATTCCCTGGTTTCTAGCCCTCCTGCCTATGATATATCCCACCCCTTCCCTGATTTATTATTTCACTTTATCCCTCACCACCATCTACACACTAGACATTTCATTCATTCATTCATTTTGTCTTTCTTCACCACTAGAATATCAGTTCCACAAGAGGAGAAACTTTTTTTTTCTTTTTACAGGGACAAAGAGAGAGAGTCAGAGAGAGGGATAGACAGGGACAGACAGACAGGAACGGAGAGAAATGAGAAGCATCAATCATTAGTTTTTCGTTGCCGTTGCGACACGTTAGTTGTTCATTGATTGCTTTCTCACACATTCCTTGACTGCTGGCCTTCAGCAGACCGAGCCACCACTTTCTGGAGCCAGTGACCTTGGGTCCAAGCTGGCGAGCTTTTGGCTCAAGCCAGATGGGCCCGCGCTCAAGCTGGCAACCTTGGGGTCTCGAACCTGGGTCTTCCACATCCCAGTCCTACGTTCTATCCACTGCGCCACAGCCTGGTCAGGCAAGAGGAGAAACTTTTGTCTGTTTTGTTCACTGCTGTGTCCCAGAGCCTGGCGCAGAATAGATACACACTAAATATTTATGAATATATATGAATGAATATTTGCATACACAAGTAATTGTTATATTGTCCTCAACTACTCTTTGAGAGTCTGATTACTTTTATTACATATTTTTAATAACATTATACATATTTTCACAGACGAGTTTCCTAGCAAGCTAACAGAAAAGTGACCAATGCTGTGACACATCTCTGGAACCTGCCAAGGTCCCAAGCCACAGGACTGTGGGCAGAGTCAACAGAGGTCCCTCAAGGAACACCCGCCTACTACAGCTGCCCCAGAGTCCTCACAACAGACTTCTCATACCTGCCTGCCTCTCCTGAAACACCCATATGACACAATTCCTACTGTGAAAAGCAACACTACTCTGAACAACATATGCTCTTAAAACCTGAACTGGATGGGCCTAGCCAACACAGTAGGAGCATTAAGACGCCTGACCTCTGCCAAGAGAAACAGGACCTAGGGCAGCAACGAAGCCTAGAAGAGAAATATGAACCCCCATAGGACTGTGACCCCACAGAGAACTCTGAGGAAGGACTTGGAAGAGGGGTCTTGGAAGAGAAGAGCCAAACTTAGCTCAAGGGAAAGCAGTGGGTGGGCATATGAGGCACCAATCAACACCAAATGGTGATTTCCATACTGGGATCTGGTCAAGAGCGTTGGAATCTGTGACAGATATTGGCTGGTTATTCACCCAATCCATCTCCCCTTCCTTCTATGCATAGTCTCACATGTCCCAGCTTTCCTTGCAGTGATGTGTGGGCATGTGACTGACTTCTAGCCGAAGGCATATGACTGGAGTATGTGCCAGGTCCCAGCCTGGCGCATAAATCTCCCAAGTATCAGCTTCCACGCTCATTCCTCATCTGTGGTCTGATGTAGACAAGCACAGAGCTCTTGTAAACTGTGGGATAATAATGAGGAACCACAGTGTAGCAAGGGCCCAGGCCCCTCCTAATTCACTGTTCTGGGGGGAGAAGCCTGCCAATGAGGAACAGCTGTTTTGGACTTAAAATTAGTGAGAAATAAATCTCTGTTGTGTTTAAGCCATTATCTGGCTGGTTTTTTATTGAACTTATTGAGGTGACATTGGCTAATACAATTACCTAGGTTTCAGGTGCACCATTCCATAAAATGTCATCTATACATGGCACCACGCGTTCAGCACCCCAAGCCACTGTTTATCTCTTTTTAACCAGCATAGATGGACATGGAGATTATCATGCTAAGTTGTTACCTACTTGTGCATTTTTTGTTATAGCAGCTAATGTTACCTTACACAGGGTATTTGATGGATTTAAAAACTCAAAGGCAGTGACTGTACTTTATCTAAACTGGTTTTCTCCAAAGTTCTACAACAATCTCTTGAACCCAAAAGTCTTCAACAAACATTAACCAATTTAAAATAGGGGCAAGACATCCCCAAGCAGAGCAAAAGGACCATGCATGCACAACAGTCACAAACTTGACTTCTGTGATACCATCATCTCAGCTTCAAATCCCAGCTCCATCACTTACGAGTTGGGTGATCTCAGGCAAGTTCGTCTCTGTGCTTTCAATTTCTCAGTGATCACATGGGAATATTAATATCTCCTAATTCATTGGATTGTTGTGAGGATTAAATGAGAGGATGCATATAAAGCACTTTGGAAGCAGTCAACTCTAATAGGCTATTATTCTAACTGTAACAGGAAGCACCTGCTGTAATATGCAGCTGAGATTTGGAGGTGGGGCGCTAGAAGGCAGAAGAACACGGAGGCTCAGCCTCGCTGAGCCAACCTGGACCACACCATTGGACACATTTCCAAAGTCCTCCTAATTCAGGATAATTCTAAGAAATGCAGCACACTCGGCTTACCCTGTTAGCACCACCACGAAGTCCATCACGTTCCAACCATTCCTCAAGTAAGAGCCTTTGTGGAAGGCAAACCCAAGGGCGATGATTTTAATGCCAGCCTCAAAACAAAAAATTCCAATGAAGTACGGTTCTGTGTCATCCTGGAACGGAGAAAGGGTAAGGTCAGGGTCTCTGGCTGGGCAGCGGGTGGCACAATCAGGGAGCCAGCCCACCTGGAGATCTGCACCCACCTGCCCTCACCTCTCACAACCCTCCAGCACTCACAGCCCCCCACCACATCCTTCCTGAAGTTCTGTCGCCTGAAGGGTTTTGCAAGAGAAACAAACTCAAGGGAAAGACCTTTCCTTCTTTCCTTTTGGTCAACCTTACATACCACTTGGCCAAATAGAATTATTTGGACCTGCGCTGTCCAATATAGCAGCCACTGGTTATACGTAGCTGCTTAAATCTGAATAAATTTAAATGAATTTGAATGAAATAAAATGAAAGATGCAGTTCCGCAGTCACACTAGCAATCTTTCCAGTGATTGGAAAGTGCAGATGGGGAACGTGTCCATCACTGCAGAAAATTCTACCAGAAAGCGCTGGTTTAGCCACTTTGCTTGTCATACACATCACATAAGGCCTTTGAGGTTGGACCCTGTACACCAACCTCACCCCCAGACCTGACACTCATGATGGTTTTCAGCTGGTATGCACCAGCACAGATGTTCAGGTTGCTAAAATATTGGAATAATACCTAAATGCTGGCTGGCAAATGGCCAGTGCCTCCGCCACTAGCCTCTCTGGACTTCCCGCCGGTTCTGGCTTCCAGCTGATAGTCAATAGTAGTTGAAATTAAGCTATAAGCTCCACCCCGTCAAAGCCCCTACACAGATGTTTGCCCATATGTTATGACGTTTCTCAAGCTTCAATCATTTGCATTCTGCCTTCATTGTTTTGTATATCAGCTTGCCACGACACTATTTATTCTTTCAACTGGCTCTTTTCACTTAGCTTCATCTCAAGCAAAAAAGTCTTGAAATCATAATTTTGCTAGGCTAGTCATTTTGGACTACACATTATAATGCATAACTATTAAAATTTTAAAGTCTTGAGACATCAAGACTGCATGGATTAGAAACCAGTGGATTCTTACTGCCCCCCCCCAACCTATTATATTTGTTTCTAAAAAAGTGACAGAAATGAGAATTCTCCTTAATTGTATTGTCAGAATGCCAGGAGGGCAACCAAGTCACTGGGGGATCCCTAGGGGGATCAAGAAGGATCTTAATGCTAGTTTTCAGCTCTGCAGAACTTCACCAAATGAGCAACTCTGAAAGAGGACTTTGAATGTCCTCCAGAGTTGACATCCATGTGTAAAAAGCAAAGGGAAAGGAGAAAAAGCTAATGACATCATAAGTGAGCTACCAGGCAAAATAAGAATGTGGGATAATCCTTAGGGCATCTGGACTGGCTTCTGCAATAAGTCAATGACAGGAGAGAATATATTGCTCTAGATTAAAAGTCTTAAGTGACATAACAAAATCTAGACCATGTTGGGATCTTGGTTCAAACAAATCAATTGTAAATGCCAATTCTGAGACAATCAAGAAAATGTGATTACTGAGTGGGTCTTAGATGATCCCGAGGAACCACTGGTAAGTGTGTTGGGTGTGAACACAAGACTGTGGTGATGTAAGAATACGCCCGCATTTTGGCCAAGTAAATGTAGGTATATGGCCACAAATAGACACATTGTCTGTGATTTGCCTTTAAAAACTTTGGCCAAGAAAGACAAACCATGAAAATAAAAAAGGACAAAAAATACAAATGAGGCATAATCTCGACAGTTAATTGTTGAATCTAGAATGATAGATTCATGGGGAGGAGTTCAGTGTATTGTTCTCTATTTTTGGTGTATTGTTCAAACTTTTCACAAGAATTCTGGTTTGAGTGTGACATTTTCATGGACAATGTGATCATCTTACATTGACACCAGGAGGGGGATGGGAAGGTAGGGCATCTGTCTCCCCAGATTATTACTGTTCATGAAATTTAGGCTTCCCCAGGCAGGGGGCCATGATCCAGCTCTCAGCTCCAAGACTGAGAGTCACCTTCCGCTCCCACCTTCACACATCTGTTTGCCACAAATTCGAAGGAGAAACTCCAAACGGACACGTTACTCACCAGTCGTTCAGACATGGGGGTCTTGTCATCATCAGGTAGGTGTTGCTCCAGGGCGAGGACAATGCAGTTTGCTATGATGGTGGCTAAAATCATATATTCAAAGGGAGTAGCGGAGAATCAAGGAAAATCTCTTCAATTTGTTTAGGTTCACAGCAAAACTGAGCAGGAGGTACAGCGATTTCCCATATGCCCCCATCTTCCCAAATGCACAGCTTCTCCCACTATCAACATCTTCCCCAGAGTGGTACATTTGTTACAACTGATGATCCTACATGGACTCATCATGATAACTCAAAGTACATGAAGTTTACGTTCAAGTTCACTCTTGGTGTTGAACAGTTCGTGGGTTTGAGCAAATGTACAATGACATATATCCAGACACCATGATGGTCTCATACTTTACTGCCCTAAAAACAGAGCAGATGATTTTTTAAGGAAAATGTGGATATTCTTCCTCCATCTCACCTCCAACATTTATTGGACAAATATGAATTTGGTACCTACTGTGTACCATGCGCTATTCTGGGTGCTGGGGACACAGCAGAGAGTAAAACAGACAAAAGTCTGCCCTTAGGAAAAGAAGTGAGATAACCACGTTATATAGTATGTTAGAAGATTATACGATTTCACACATAGGTGGGATATAAAACTGAGACTAATGGACATAAATAAAAGTGAACTGTTTACCAGGGGACGGCAATGAGGGGAGGGGAGGGGAGTAAAGAGGGACGAATATATGGGGACAATACATGACTGACTTTGAGAGATGGGTATACAATGCAATCAACAGTTCAAATGCTATAGAAATGTTTACCAGAAACCTATGTACTCTTACTGATCAATCAATATCACTTCATTAAATTTAATTTTAAATAATAAGATTATGAATGCTAAAGAAAGAAAAACTAAGAAAGAAAGTTATGAGTTGCAATTTAAAATATAGCAATCAGATATAACCAAAAACATGAGTAACAAAAGAAAAAGAAATCGATAAGTTGGACTTTGTCAAAATTTAAAACTTGTGCATTGAAGGGCATTATTAAGGAAGTCAAGGCACTGGTCGGTTTGCTCAGTGGTAGAGCGTTGGTCCGGCATGTGGAAGTCTTGAGTTCAATTCTCAGTCATGGCACACAGGAGAAGTGACCATCTGCTTCTCCAACCTTATTCCCCCTTCTTTCTTTCTTTCTCTCTCTCTCTCTCTTCTCCTCCCACATCCATGGCTTGATTAGTTTGAGCGAGTTGGCCCCAGGTGCTGAGGATGGCTCTGTGGCTTCCGCCTCAGGTGCCAAAATGGCTTGGTTGTTGAGCAATGGAGCAACAGCCCCAGATGGGCAAAGCATTGCCCCATAGGGGCTTGCCAAGTGAAATTTGGTTGGGGCACATAAAGGAGTCTGTCTCACTGCCTCCTCTCCTCTCATTAAATTTTTTTAAAAAAGAAAGGGAAAAGGTAACCAACAGAATGCGAGAAAGTATTTGCAAATCATATGTCTGATAAGGGTCAAGGGTCTAGTATCCAGAATATATAAAGAACACTTACAACTCAAGAACAAAGAGACAACCCATTGGAAAAATGGGCAAAGGGCTTGAATAGACATTTCTCCATAGACAATATTCAAATAGCCAACAAGCATATAAAAAGATGTTCAACATCACTAGTCATTAGAGAAATGCAAATCAAAACCCAATGAGATACCACCTCACACCCACTAGCATGGCTAAAATTAAAAAACAGAAAACAGTAAGTGTTGACAAGGATGTGAGAAACTGAAACACTGTGCATTGACAGTGGTGATGTAAAATGCTGTAGCCACTGTGGAAAATAGTTTGGTGGTCCCTCAAAAACAAATAGAATTAGCACATGACCCAGCAATTCCACTCCCAGGTAGATGAACAAAAGAAATGGGAAACATATAACTCAAACAAATACTTGGATACCCATACTCACAGCAGCACTGTTACTAGTCACCAAAAGGTAGAAACAATCTAAATGTCCATCAATTAATGAATCGTTAAACAAAATGTGGTGTGGTATATTCATAAAATGGAGTATTAGCCACAAAAATGAAGCACTGGTACATGCTAAAAGGTGGGTGGACCTCAAAAACATTGTGCTGAATGAAAGAAGGCAGACACAAAAGACCACAGTGTATAAATTCCATTGATATAAAATGTCCAGAATGGGCACATCCACAGAAACAGGAAGCAGACTGGCGGCTGCCAGGGGCTGGGGCGGGGGGAATTGAGGTATGACTGCTAATGTTTTGCAACTAGATGTGATAGCTGCCCAACACTGCGAATGTACTAAATGCCGCTGAATTAGTCATTTTAAATGGCTAATATTTCACCTCGATAAAAAAAGTAATGCAGTGGTTAGGGCAGGTCTCCGAGGAGCTGCTCTTGCAAGAGCTGAGGAGGGAAGGGGAAGTCCATGCGGCTATTTCAGATGCAGCCGTCTCTGTCCAGGCAAACTCCTCCCTGCGTCTGGGAACTCTGTTTCAGATTAAGACCACCAGAGAGTCCCACAGGATGGCCTGCACTTGAAGAGGGTCTGTCCTGCTCAGATCCCATTAGGGCTTGATCTGCTGATCAGCTGGTGGATGACAATGTCACCTGTCCCCCTGTCAGACCCGCAGAAGCACCCCCTCTCCAATAGCCTTGAAAAATGGACCTGGCAAACTTTGAAAAGGAGCTCGAGGTATGGAGACATGACCGCTTAGAAGGAGGAAGTATATAGTACGACATATTTTGGAGCTGAGTTTCCCAACCTCAGCACTACTGATCTGGGTCAGATAGTTTCCTAGGCTGGAGGCATCCTGTGCACTGTAGGGTATTGAGCAACATCGCCTGCCTCTACCCACTAGATGCCAGTAGCACCCTCCCCTCTCCAGTCATGACAACCAGAACTTATGAAAACCAAAAGTGACCTCCAGACACCGCCAAGTGTCTCGTGGGACACTAAAGTCCACTATTGTACGGAGGGATCAAATAGCGTGTTGTGGTGAACTTGGCCGTGTCTGACTGCTAGCTTTCTCCCTTGGAAACTTAATTGGCTTCAGTCTCCCTTTTGGCCCTAGAGTCAGGTTTGGCATTTTGAAAGCTTCACAAAACTAAGGGATCTTACAGGCTGGAGGAGTTGGGCACAGTCCACTTTCCAGGTCAGAAAACAGTCTGAAACAGAAAACCAGGGAGTAAAAAAGTCTACATAAGTCGGGAAAACCAGGCTTTGTCACCAGCTCCAGCCTCGGCCTCCAGCTAAAAGCAGTTGAGCTGCACTCCGTGAACACTCTGAAAAGCAAATCTGAGACTCAGGGCAATTTGGGGAGCCAACAAAAGCCATCCTTGCCTACGATCATCTCTGATTGGCTTCCTGCCTCCGAGCTGACAGTCATTAGGAGCACAGAGAACAAAGCTGGGCTCTGTTGCACAAATACTTCATTCTGCCTCACCCTGCAGCCTGGAAAATAAGAGACAATATTTGTACACACAGAAGCAATGCCAAGCCCTTCCCTGGCCTCCTTCACCGAGGCTTCTGAAACCATGATTTGAATCTGATGATTTTGTTTCCCCTCCCTGCCAAATAGCTCCCTGCTCGCTTCTGCGTTAAGCCGCCTGCTCACTCCTCTGTCCCTCTGGCCTCTTGCCCCAAACAGCTGGGATGTGACTTCCTTTGCATCAGATTAGAACCGAGGTTCCAGGAAGCATCCCAGAAGGCCAGGAGCAAGCAGCACTTTTATAAGCTGCATTATTAGGGTTTCAGTTGCATGGTGTCACCTGGACTTCAGAACCAGAGCTTGCCGGGTATGACAATGAAGCCCTAGTCAGCACTCTGGTAATGGCACAAGGCTGCCCCTTCCTCCCTTATCTCTATTTTTTAGCCCTTGTCAAACATGGCCATGCTGGCTATCATATGTCAACTCCCTCTTTCTCCACCCACCCACATACCCTGCCAATGTCTACAGACATGCCTCAAATGAGAACCTGCAATATCGACCTGCAATATCAGAACCCCAGGGTCTGAGGACCAGCTGCATTGGCAGCACCCACTAGAAATGCTGAGTCTCAGACCCCAGGCAGACCCGCTGAGTCAGAAGCTGCATTTTAGCAAGATCCTCAGGAGATCCGTGTGCACACTGACGTTTGGCAAGTGCAGCCTTGGATCTATTTCAGGGGCATGAGGAGTCCAGGTTAATTGTGGCCTTGAGTCATCCCAAAAGAGGTGGGAGCTTTTCTTTCTCCTCCAAACTTTCTCCTCCTTATTCGTTTTCTTTATTTTTTAATATATATATATACTTTTTTATATAGTAGCATACTATGCACAAAACACTGCACCTTGGAGATTGTTTCAGATCAGTACATAAAGAGCATCCTCATTTTTAAAATTGATTTTAATTTATTGTGTTTACATAGATTTTAGTGTTGCCCTGAATGCATCCCCTGCTCCCCGTTCTCCTCCTTATTCTGACCCCAGGAGAATTCAGCAGTCCTGTTCTTCAGCCACCGCTCAGGCAAGAGGGCTGATAAGAAACACAAAATACTGATAAAAACAAGAGCAATGTTGGAATAAGACAAATAAGCAAAAAGAAAATTATGATTTAATGCATGTGGAAATAGTCACTGACTTCTCATGGCTCCCTTTCACTCAGAAGAAAACTCAAGTCCTCCAGGCAGCCAACAAGGCCCTGCATGACATGCTCCATCACCTCCTTGCTCTCCTCTTCTCCATTCTCCTCCCCACCACTCCATCTACTCAGCTGAAACCACACTGGTCTCTCTCCTCCAGGTTCCCCAAATACACCAAGTATTTTCCGCCCCAGGGCCCTTGCATCTGCTTGTTCTCACTCCTAGAATGCTCTTTGCCCAGAGACCTGCACAGTTACCTCCTTCACTTCCTTTAGTTCTTTACTCAAAGATCACATACACAATGAGGCTTTCAACCCTTTTCCCTGCTTGATTCTTTCCCTTGGTCTTTGCCCCCAGTCAAACATCTGCTATATTTTTCTTCTTTATCGCTTTCACTGTTTGTCTCCTCTACTAGACTGTAAGCTCTATGCAAGCAGTCTAAGGGTTTTTATCTACTTTGTTCACTGCTTTGGCCTCAGTAACTAAGGGACCATATGTTATATAGTATAGTAGTTGCTCAATAAACACCTATGCAAGGAAGGATGGCCAGGTCCTGCTTTTGTACCTCTCCCTCTCACTCCATCTCACGCCAAGGGTCTGTGAGCAAGTTAAGAACACAACCAGCTCCTTGAAATAAAAAAAAAAGATGTAGCTGGCGCACAGGCAAAAATCTGAGGTACTGAGTTCTCGGCATGGGAAGTGATGCCGCACCCCAGGAAGAAGTTAAAGGTAGTCCAGACAGGGGCAGGTAAGGCTTTCTTAGCCCAAACCCAAGTTGTGCCTAATCCTCCTGATTTAGAAAGCCTGAGTTCTAACTCACAGCTGCGGTGAGCAATGCCTCTGCTAGCTGAGCTGAGCCTTCCTGCTTCCGGATTGGTTGATGAAAAAGCACCTGTGTCAGCGGGATCCAGAATAATCAGCCAGCCAAGAGGCCAAGGGAAGGGGGTGGAGATGAAAGCAGAGAAGCATCCCTGATGGGAGGAAAAGCTGGCTCCTGAAATGGCTCATGGAAGGCAGAGTAGCAAACAGCCCTGCAGGCAAGTGCAGATGCACAAAGCTACCCTCTCAATTAAATTGATAAGGACCCACAGAGGCCCAGGAGAGGGATAATGTGTGACTCTGGAAACGACCAAGCAATTCTTTCCCGGGAGGGAGGGAGAGAAGGAGGGCTGCATCTGCTGACAGGAGCTACTCTTGAGATCCAGAACATCAAGGAAAATCAATTTGCAAAGTGGGCATGGCTGATGGTTCAAGCCCCTTAGCAAGACCTTGCAGAATATCCAAGTAATTCATCCTTCTCCTTGTGGTGCGTCCACCCCCATCTCATTTCCAACCTCCTGTTGTTAGTATGAAAATCCAATCAGGTTTGTTGACTCATCAAGGTCTTGTCTCTACTATGGGGGCTGCCTGATCGGTGATTTATGAGAAAACAGATACTTCATTGAGTCAACCAAGCAACTGAGCTTGTGGGGAAAATCCAAACAAACCTTAATTTCATGTCAGTTCTGTGCTTATCAAAATTACCAGGAAAGGGGGGAGGCGTACCAGGGCTCTAGAAGTATGGGTGCAGGATGTATTCCTTGCCCTACTAAACAAAAGCCACAATTTAACTCGGCAATATGATCAACTATTATGGGGCCATTAGCAGGCACAACCATCATAATTATAGCTGTCGTTTATTGAACGCTTCGTTGGGCAGACACCATGCTAAGCACTTTATACTCATTTCAGTTAATTCCTTGCAGCAATTTTACAAGGTGAGTTCTTCTGCAAGCCTCATTTTCCAGATAAAGAAATCAAGGCTCAGAGGGGTTAAATAAATTGCTCAAGGTCATAGAGGAGGTAATGGAAGACCTACGGCTCACCCCAAGACCTGTGTTTTTAAACTAGTGGCTCCCAGACCACTTGGTAGCTTACCATTATTAAAAGGCGAATAGTGGCACTGACCGATTGGTTCAGTGGTAAAGCATCAGCCCAGCATGTGAAAGTCCCAGGTTTGATTCCCGGTCAGGGCACACAGGAGACGTACCCACTGCTTCTCCACCCCTCCCCCTCTTACTTCTCTCTCTCTCTCTCTCCTCCCCTCCTGCAGCCATGGCTCGCTCACAGCAAGTTGGCCCCGGGTGCTGAGGATGGCTCCATGGCCTCCACGTCAGGTGCTAACAAATGGCTCTGGTGGCAACGGAGCAAGAGCCTCATATGGGCAGAGCATAGCCCCCTAGTGGGCTTGGCGGGTGGATCCCAGTTGGGTGCATGCAGAGTCTGTCTCTCTGCCTCCCCTCCTCTCTCACACACACAAAAAAGTGGATGGTTCTGCCTTTATTTACAAATTGGAGTTGGGGTACACCTGGGGCCTTAATCATATGAATGAGACCAAGTGGACTAGACCTCACCTGAGTCCCAATCAACTGCCACAATTTAATATAGTAACAAATGATCAACTATCGCATGCTAGTACACACCCTCACAAGCCCATCCCAAGTGGGTCATATCAATAAATATTTCAACTTCCAACGATCCAAAGGGTCTGCAGTGTCCAGATATGGGCTTCACATTCTCCAACACGCAGTAATAACCAAAAATCAAGCCTAGAAAAGAGCTCTCCACCAGCCCATCAGTAGGAGACTCCAGCGGTGACAACATGCTAACAAGGGCAACTCTGGTACTGCCTGGGATGTTTTCAGCACCACGGCCAGCGACAAGAGGCGCAAGTTGAATTTCACATCCAGATCCCACGGGGCAGAGCATGGAAACCCAGCGCCAAGTATTAAAACTCTCAGAGACATTTGGAAAGATCTACATTTCACATACAAAGTAAAGGCAAAAAATAAAAAATTATGTCAGCAGGAAAATCAAATGAAGAGAAAATTAAAACCCGACACCAAATAGATTTGATGTGTCATTTGTTTTTTAACATTATTCAAGGGTTTTCAACCCTTTGGTTGTGAAAAGAAGTCTACCCAGGGCAGCTAACCATGCTTCCGCTCAGAAAACTAGAAATATCTGCATGAGAAATCACACAGCAGAGTGGTGTGAAGGTCTTGGGGGTCAGACTCGGTTTTGACCTTGTGCAAAAGAGTTTCCTTCTCTGAGCTTCAGTTTCCTCATATATAAAGTGTGAAGTGTAGCACTTACTTCACAGGCCTCTGTGAGAACAGAATGAGTGGATACACACAATACACTCAGAATTGGGCTCGGCATATAGTACATACTTAAACATTTTGTTATTGCTTACTCTGGTTCCTGTGTTGATTAGAAAACTTAGTAAACTTAGGAAAGCATAAGATAGAGTTCATCTCCTTGTAGTCATGCAAACAATGCTTATTTTATTGTTTTTATTAAAATTGCTGCTACTAGTATTATTAACTTTCTTATTTCTTTTTTAGATTTTACTTATTGATTTCAGGGAGAGGGGATTAAGGGAGGAGAACATCAACTCATAGTAGTTGCTTCCTTGACCAGGCAAGCCCAGAGTTTTGAACCGGCGACCTCAGCATTCCAGACCGACGCCTTATCCAACTTTGCCACCACTAGTCAGGCCTCCTATTTCTTTTTTTTACCATATAAATCTCAATCCCTTCCTTTCACTGGAGGGCATCAACATGCAATCTCACCATAGCTGATTAGGCCTTCTCTTGAACCTGACAAAATTCCAAGAGCAGAATGCAGTGAATGTATGTGTGGTCCACTCCCTAAATATCGGGCCCAAAGTTATGTAGAAAAATTTCCATCAGACTTTTCTTATAAATGGGATCATACAAGAAGAGGTGACCTCTTACGTCTGGCTTCCTTCACTCAACATAAGGTATTTGGGGTTCATCCATATTGTAATACATATCAATACTTTATTCTTTTTCACGGCTTTATAATATTCTACTGTATGAATGGACTATCATTTATTTGTTTATCAACAATGGATTAATGGACTTTTGGGCTCTTTCAACCTTTTGGCTATTTAAAATAGGCAAATTCATAGCGATAGAATGCAGTTTGGTGCTTTCAGGATCTGGATGGAGGAAGAGAGGAATTCAGGAACAAATGCTTAATGGAAACAGGGTTTCCTTTGGGGGTGTTAGAAATGTCTTGGAACTAGATAGAGTTGATGGTTGCACAACACTGTGAGTGTATGAAATATCAGTGAGTTGTTCACTTTACAATGGCTAAATTATGTTATATAAATCTCGCCTCAATATTTTTTTAAAATCCTTGTTGGGAAATAAATAAATAAATAAATCCCAGTTGGTTTTGCTTCTCTTATTTCCTCTTAATTCTGAGTTCCCATCATATGATTTTACTGAGTTTTCTGGCTGCCTGTCTTCTGGGCTCTAACCATAAAGAGAAACACTACCAAGACGACCTTTAAGATCATCTTTGTAAAAAATAATAAAATGATTTTAGTTATAAAAGGAGTATGTGCTTATTGTATTTTGTTTTTAATATTTTTAACTTATAATGTATCACTGAAAAAGCGAAAAGTCCTTACCATACCACACTTCCCAGAGATAACCACTGCTCACAGTTTGTTGTTTACTTTCCAGAGTTGTCCCACATTCCTGGCATTGGCTGCTCTCTCTCCTGGGTTACTATTCCTTCAGAGCTGAGCAGGGCTCATGCCCTTGCCTCCTTCAGGTGGTACTAAAACATTATCTCCTCTGGCTACCAGATCTCAAATCTCAACCCTGCCAACATCTCCGTTCCTGTTTGTTTTTAGCAGTTTCTCATATCAAACAAACTAGGTATTTTATTTCTCTTACTGACAGTGGTCTTTCTTGCTGAAATCTCTGCCCCATCACAGTGAGATTTGTCCTCAGCTGTGTCCCCAGCAACTAGAACAGTGCCCAACACACAGTAGGCATTTAATAAATATTAGTGAATGAATGGAAACAAAGACACAAAACCTCCTTTTTTACTTACTACATAAGAATCACGATACATAACTTCTGCAGTTTGCTGTGACTCCACCGCACTAAGCTATCAGCACAAGAGAGCTCTCTATTTTATTTATTTATTTATTTAACTGGATCTCCCTCTGTTAAAAGGCTGTGCAGTGTTCTTGTGAATGGATGCATCATCATTTATTTAATATTCCCCTAAATGCTTCCTGTTTGTCTCTATTATAAGCAAAACTGTGATGAATAATCTGACCAACCCTCCTTGTGCACTTGTGATTTTCTTCTGCCAGATAAATTCCAGCGTGAGGAACTGCCAGGTCAGAAGAGCGTGCATGCCTGATATTCTCACAGGTATTGCCAAATTGATCCTGGAGATCTACAGGGCTCTATTTTCCAGTTTTTAAAAAGTGAGGTAGCCCTGGCTAGTTGGTTCACCAGTAGAGCATTGGCCCGACATGTGGAAGTCTCAGGTTTGATTCCCACTCAGAGCACACAGGAGAAGCGACCATCTGCTTTTCTATTCCTTCCCCCTTCTCTCTCTCTTCATCTCCCACAGCTATGGCTCAAATGAGCAAGTTGGCCCCGGGCACTGAGGATGGCTCCATGGCCTCACCTCAGGTGCTAAAATAGCTTGGTGGCTGAGCAATGAAGCAGCGGCCCCAGATGGGCAGAGCATCACTCCCTAGTGGGCTTGTCAGGTGGATCCCAGTTGGGGACCATGCAGGAGTATGTCTCTCTGACTCCCTGCCTCTCACTTGATTAAAAAAAACATGAGGTGAATGTGTGTATGCATGTTCCGTCTGAAACTGAATCCATATGTAAATGTAGAAATTGCTCTGTATCAAAAAGTTTAATTGAGGAAGAACTAACATGGCTCATGAGAAACACATACACAGCCACACAAATACACAAAAGTGAAATAAGGTTCCCATTACGAAAAAGGGGGGAAATGCCAAAACAAGTTGTGAGCAGAAGATATTGGTTAATTTTAAACCCTTGGGGTTTCTCTCTCTCTGTCTCTCTTTTTTAGGATAGTAAAGTTCCCTGGGGACATCCAAGTGGTGTGAAGTCTCTATCTGCTGATCCAATTTCCAACTTACAACCATGTTCCCTGCTATTTTCACTCTACTGAGGATTAGGTATTCTCCTGTCTCACTGTATTGTCACCCTGGGCAGCAGTCATGGAAATCCTCCATTTGCTCTCCATCCTCTCTGTACATGCCGTGTGTGTGTGTGTGTGTGTGTGTGTGTGTGTGTGTGTGTGCGCGCGCGTGCGCGCATGTTTTCCATGAGTCATGCCATCTCCTTGTTGGCTTAAATTTAAATCTGGAAATTCTTTGAAAACCATCAACTCCAAGGCCAAAGGAAATATTGAAAGCTTCCAATTAGTTCCCAAGAATAAAGGGATAATCCAGCCCAGAGAGATGTCCTCTAGGCTGGCCTTGAAGACACTCAGTGAAGCCAAGGAGAGGGGCCCTACAGAAGCAAGTGAGATAAAGAAGGACCCCCCAATCTAGGTGAGGTGAGAAAGGTACCAAGCTTAGAGTAAGACTCTGGTAAAGCTCCTTACTTACTATGGCCTTCAAGTTTCATGTGAGGAAACCATGCTGCCCATGCTGATACTTTCCTTCCTTGATCATTGGAGGACATCCCTCCTTCCTCATCAATGACCAATGCCAACTTCCAGCCACTCCAGCCATACATGCCTAGAAGCAACACCAGCCACCTCTAAAATATCATTTTTGGTCCTGTTGGGTGGTTCAGTGGATAGAGCATCGTCCCAGTGTGCTGAGGTTGTGGGCTCAATCCCCAGTCAGGACGAATATAAGAAGCAACCAATGAATTCACAACTAAATGGAACTGAGTAGAACAATGAGTTGATGCTTCGTTCTCCCCTTCTCCCTCTTCCTCTCTCTCTCAAATCAATAGAAAAATTAAAAAATATGTATCCTTTTCCAGCATTATTCTCTTTAACCATCACTCTCCTCCCACTCACTAACTCTCTTAATTGTAAACCAACATCCATCCCATCAAGCCCTGTCACCCACAGACACCACCATCCTCAGCACCCTCTCCTGCCTCATTTCCTTTTTTGTCAACCATACATAGATTGGTGACATACCAGTTGCTTATCTCTCTCCCTCCTGGAAAATGATCTCAACCAGTTGCCTTCCTAGTGCCCATGCAGAGGAACATTCCTGAATAAGATCAATGATCTGGGCTAATGATGTTAAAAATCACGATCCTAAACCTCAAATAGGCATTCAAGAATTTCAGCACCCTAGATGGGAGAAAACAGTGGAATATTGGTGCACTGCTAGGAATGACCCAATATAGAAAAGTGAATATTCTCCCATCATTAGATGCCCCACCCCTGACCCCAAATCTCCTTCCAGCAACCAATTCATGCCTTACTCCTTTTCATAAAAAAGGAGCTGACTATACATTTTATCCCCACTTCCTCACCTCGAATTCTTCTACCCCTCTAGGCTGACTTCTTGCCCCATCACTCAACCAAAACTCTAGGAGGATCACCAAAGACCTCCAGGCTAGCAAATTCCCGGGCTACTTTTCTTCGCTCAGATGACTTGGCCATGTCCTCCTTTTGTGTTTTCCTATTTTCTTCCTTTCTTGTCACTATTTCTCTTTCTCTTTTTTAACTCCTCCCTTTCTACTAAGTCTCTAACTGTTGGTCTTCCCCAGGCATCAACCCTACGTAACCTTCCCTTCTCTAACTATATCCACCTTCTAAAGGGTCTCATGCATTTTTTTATGTGTTTTGCCATTCTCCTGTCACCTTTTTCTTCAAAATACCCACTCATCACTCTGCTTGGGGTCCTGGGAGAGGCAGGGTTGGCTCTTGTGAACTGTGTTGCTCACCCTCCTTCACCTCCCACTTTCCCAGTGGGTTTGGCCAATGGGAAGCACCAGAAGGAGATTGGAGGGAGGAAGGAAGACCTGGAGTACTTCTCCCCATTTTCTCCCTGCTACAGAGTGAGGTTCTGATAATGACTATGCCCTTTGGTGCCTTCCCTGAACATCTCAAACTTCACAGGAGCATCTGTGTTCATTTTCTAGGACTGCCATAATGAATTACCACAAATAGGATGGCTTGAAACAACATAAATTTATTTTCTCACAGTTTTGCAGGCCAGAAACCCACAATTAGGGTGTCATCAGGACTGAGCTCCCTCCAAAGGCTCTGGGGGAGGAGACCTCCTTGCTTCTTCTAGTTTCTCATGGCCTCAGGCAGTTTTTGATTTGTGGCCGCATCATCTCAATCTCTGTCTCCATTTGCACATCGTAAGATTTGCTCACCATCACATCCTCCTCACCCATCCAGTGCCTGGCACCGAGCAAGACCCTAATAACTGCCTATTGACTGAGAGAATGAATCTGTGTCTACTTCATTTCTCTCTCCATCTCAGCAGCAGTCTTTTCGGTATCTTCCACCTTTTCTTCCAACTCACCCAGCTGTAGCATGGGCAACCCATGTTAAATAGTTTCCCCAAGTCCCCAATGAAACTGTCTTTATTTGCTCCCCATACACTTTCCCAAATATTTGGGTCTCTCTGGCCTTTCCTCTGCCAGCCCTGCCATTTGTAAAGCTTCTCCTTGAAGCTTTACCATTAAAAAATAAACCAACATCTTCTGTGCCTCCAAAAGCAGCTTTTACTTTTGCAAACTCTATTGATTTAATCCTAGAGGCTGCTGGCAGCAGTCCCAGGAGCTTAATCAATATGACAACACCCAGTGAGGCCAGAACATCAAGAAGCTTCGGCCAAGATCTTCTGCTTGAGTCTCCACTGACCCTGCCTGAATCTCTCCCAACAACTAGGAAAAATCTCCAATAGGGGATAGGATGTTTGTGATTGCTCCAGGATCCTGCTTAGGTGAGCAAAAGTAAATGCTTTTAAGCTTGAGGCGTTTCAGAGCTACAACAGCTGATTAGGAACGGGGGCTAAGTAAGCAAGAAACTGAAGACAACAGAGAAACACTGAAGGTTCTAGAACAGTGGTTCTTAACCTTTTTTGAGGTACCGAACCCACCAGTTTCAT
This sequence comes from Rhynchonycteris naso, assembly GCA_037038555.1. Lineage (NCBI taxonomy): Eukaryota > Metazoa > Chordata > Mammalia > Chiroptera > Emballonuridae > Rhynchonycteris > Rhynchonycteris naso. The sequence continues at coordinate 24,466,210 of CM073003.1, forward strand.
ATGCGCATTCACCGAACCCTTCTTTAGTGATAAATAAAATGATTTTTTTTTCCAAATTCAAGACATAGGTATATGTTCTTTACTGTTCCACAAAATGAGCCGTGCATGAACATCACCTTGCTCAAAGAACAAAACCAACAAAGTGCATGAACTCACAACAAATTATGGTATTACTTTATTCTGGCCTCCACAGCAGAGGCTTCTCCGAACCCCTGAGACCGACTCATCGAAGCCTAGGGTTCGATAGAACCCAGGTTAAGAACCACTGTTCTAGAACCTAAGTATAATTTCCCTGGTGAGGTGAGCAGGTGCAGAGCAGGTAGAGGTGGGGGGTGGAAAAGAGAAGATGACAATGGCAAGAGTCAAATCAGGGACTCCTTCACCCCTCAGCCAATGCTAAGCATTCAGGGAAGAAAAGAAAAAGGTTGTAGGAAGAATGAGGCTGAGGGTGACTGAATCAATGTCCAGGGCTTTAGAAACCATTCATCTTCTGGAAGGAAGAGTCAAAAGTCAAAACAATCCTTTCCCCCATTTCTTTTCAAGATTAAAAAACACAGAGAGAAAGCAGAGGTCCTATAGGAAGTAGGAGGGAAGTAATATTTGTTAGCTAAAAGTTTAAATGTATATAAGACTACAAAACCCTCATAAGAACACTGTGCTTAGATATGAGCCCCCACGCACAGATCGTGAGGTAGTTACAACCCAGCAGTTTACACCCTGCTGCAGTAACAAACGATCCCCCAATCTCAGTGCTGAAAACACTGCAGATCAATTTTCTCTCTCATGCTATGTGTCTGCTGCAGGTGAGACGGGTCTCTGTTCTATGCCATCTCCTCTCCAGCACCGAGTTTGAGAAAGGCTCCATCTCTGTGTGCACAATGGTGGAGGCAGGCAACACAAAACCTGAGGAATCATACATTAGTTTTTTGTTTTGTTTTTGTGACGGAGACAGAGAAAGAGAGAGAGAGGGACAGATACGGACAGACAGACAGGAAGGCAGAGAGGTGAGAAGCATCAATTCTTTGTTGTGGCTCCTTAGTTGTTCATTGATTGCTTTCTCATAGGCACCTTGACTCGGGAGCTGCAGCAGAGCGAGTGACCCCTTGCTCAAGCCAGCTACCTTGGGCTTCAAGCCAGTTACCTTTGGGCTCAAGCCAGTGACTTTGGGGTCATGTCTATGACCCCATGCTCAAGTCGGCGACCCCGCGCTCAAGCTGGTGAGTCCGTGCTCAAGCCAGATGAGCCGGCACTCCAACCAGTGACCTTAGGGTTTCGAACCTGGGCCCTCTGCATCCCAGTCCGACACTCTATCCACTGCGCCACCACATGGTCAGGCCATACACTAATTCTTAAAGCTTCTGCTCAGTAATGACACGTTACTTCCCTTCACATTCCATTGGCTAACGCAAGTCACAAGGCTATGCCTAACTTCTCAGTGGGGTGGGAAAGAGACACTCTACCATGTGGCCAGAGAAGAACCAGACATGTTAGCTGAGCAAGCGGAAGGATTTCCATTCAGGAACTGTCAACGACTTGCCCAAAGTCAAATAGCTTCAAAGGTGGCCAAAGTGGGAATCTGAAGTCAGGATGAATATATGGCTCATGGTCTTTTAGTTCTACCGCCCTGCACATGGCAGGAGTTGAGAATAAAACTTAGGTACAATAAGGAGAAATATCAAAGGAGGCATGGGGGCAGAAGGAACAAGTGAAAATAACACATTGAGGGAGAGATGGAAGGAATCAGAAAATTAACACCAGGTCATACCTAATATCAGATCATCTTTGGAAACCAAAACATACCACAAACATTAGGGAAAGGGTGGGGAGTTTTCATACTCCTTTGAGAGAGGTCAACAGATACAGAGAACACCGTGGGGGAGGGGGGTACAGAAAGCTTCATAAGGAAGTTGGGGCACAACCACAAGGAGAACCTCCGTGCTTCTTGCTCTGCCCCTGAAAGCCACGATCTTGACTCAAATGGAGGTCCAACAAATGCTAGCTGGTATAACAGCAGCCCCAGGAAGCTGAGGCCAGGGCTCGCCAGGACTCCCATCAGCTGCACTGTTCGTCCCTGGATGTTTTCCTGCACGGTTCTGGGAAATCTGGACTGCAGCCGGATGTTCTGGAATGGATGGTGCTGGCTTGGCCCTTCTCACTGCTCCTCTCCCACCCCTCCCCAGGCCTGCTGTTCTGCAGGCGGGACTTCCAAATAGCTGCACAGGCCAGGTTAGCATTGGAGCAAGGCTTCAGAAAAGTGCTTAGCATCTCTGCCAACACATCTTCGTCATTTTGGTCTTGAGTACCTATTATGTGCCACTTAAGTGCTTTCTGCCTGTTCCTTCATTGAGCCATCACTACTTATCTGTCCAGAAATCCTACTGGCCAACCTTCAAATTATATTCAGAAGAATGGTTTCCAGGGGCTAGCAGGAGGAGGCAATAGGAAGTGACTATGAGGGGGTATAGGGTTTCTTTTGGGGTGATGAAAATGTGAAACTACATAGAGGTGATGGCTGCACAATATCGTGAATGTATAAAGGCTACTGAATTGTATGCCTCAAAATGGTTAATGTTATATGTATTTTGCCACAATATAAATTTTAAAAAGTATCGTTAGAACTCAACTACTCATTATCTCCACAGCCAACACCCTGGGCCTGCCCCCACTTGCCTGGACCAGTACTGTCACCTCCTTCCTAATCCCACGCTTTCACTCTCATTTTCCAGAGTCTGCCCCCGCCCCCCAACCCTGTTCTGCAAAGTAGCTAGAGGAGCCTGAGAACACCTGAGTCCAGGCACATCCTTTCCTGCTCAGAAGATGACATGACTGACATGACTCCCATCTTCCACACAGCAAAAACCAAAGTTCTCTTCACAGACCACAGGCATTGCTCGATCATCTCCCTGCCCTCACATCCTCCTACTTTTCTTCTTATTCTTTTCCTTCACTCACATCGACCTCCTCACTGTTCCTCCAACAGCCCAAGCATGGCCCTACCTCAGGGCCTTTGCATCTGCTGCCCCCTCTTCGACCAGATATCCTCATGGCTTCCTCCTCACCTCCTTCAAGTCTTGGCTCAGATGCCACCTCCTCAGTGAGGCCTTATCTAATACAGCAACTAGCCTTCCTACCCTCTTTCCTTGCTGTTTCTCCCCCACTGCCCTTATAATCAAAAGTACTATGCAACTTACTTATTATTTTATCATATGTCTCTCCCAAAAAGAATATAAGCCCATGAGGGTAAGGACCTTTGTCTGCATCCTGTGTCTAATCCTATGAGGCAGAGACTATTTCCTATGCATTTTACAGAAGCAGAAAACTAAGACTACTTATCAGGAATGCAACTAGTAATGGTTAGGGAGTCACCCAACTCATTCTGAGCTCACAGACCAGGTTCTCAACCACATGACTGCTTCTTCTTATTACCCATGCAGCCAGGATGCACTGAGTGCTTACTATGCCAGGCAGCATTCTAAGTGTGAGGATATAACAGAGGATAAAACAGAGTTCAGCTCTCAAGGACGTGACATCGTACCTGGCTCAGCTCTCTCCTGTCCCAGCTCTCACCCGCTTCACATTTGGATCTGACCGCAGCCACATGGGTCAATATGTCCTAAGAAGTGGACTGGCCATTCGCTCTACGCCACCACCCCACAGTGTTTCTGTGCCAGTTTTCTGATTATTTGTCACTGTACAACACAGGATGACAACATGTAATGAGGATTTGTCAATCCTGCTGTCTTCACCAATCAACCATGAGTTCCATGAGCTCAGAGATCTTGTGATAGTTTTTACTCCATGTTTGCAGATCGGATGAATCCAGCACTGAGAACCACCTCCTTCAAGAAGCCACCCAATTTTTCCTCCCCACACAAATCTTCCTCTCCATCCTTGGAAACCTGAGAACTGAGCATCTCCCTGAAGCTGTTTTAAAAATATTTATATTGTTTTATTTCTTCCATTTGTCACTCTGGAAGTAGACAGTTCTGGCCAAGATGCCATGTGCGCCCCTACAACATAAACCTATTACTGTACATGATAACTGCCATGAGGAATCAGGAGAGGCCAGATTTAGATCAGAAGGTGCCGAGTCTTGAAGGCCCTCTGAAGATGAACCATTTGATGAGAAACCTAATGGACTTACAAGGGCTCACCGAGTGAAGAGTTGAGGGAAGGATCAAGAATTTCACAGAAGCTTTATCCATTACGGTCAAAATGAGAATAAACCCAAGAGTCTATCAACAGGTAAATGGATAAGCAAATTGTGGGACTTCCATACGATTGAATGTTGGTCAGCAATAAGGATGAATGGAACCATTGCTCATTCATTCAATACATATTTATTGACCATCTACTATGTGCCACGTGCCCTTCTAGGCTGCTCTAGCCCACATAGGTAAACAAAAGCAATAGAACTGCTAACCCTACTGAGGTCACAGTAAAGTGGGGAGACAACAAGAGAATGCCAAAGGGAAGAATAAACTAGGGGAAAGGCAAGGAATTCTGGGTGTGCAATTTAAAATACGGTGATGCAGACAGAGAAGGTGGCCTTTGAATAAAGACCTGGAGGAGCTGAGGGAGGAGCTACAAGGTTACCTGCATGAAGGAGGAACCAGGAAGAGTAAACAGCCAGTGCAAAGGCCCTGAGTTAGGACAATGCCTGGTGTGCTTGAAGAAGAGTAAAGCAGACAAGCATGGTGGGAGCCAGACGAGTGAGGAGGAACTGTGGGCAAGGAAAATGGTGACTCGTAGCCCGGAAATGAGAGAAGAGTAGAGAGAAGAGAGGTCCATGCTCAGTGGATCCACGACCGGCACTCCCATGTCTTAGACAAACAAGCTTGGTTTTAGGAAAGCCCACAAATTCCATTGGCCTCACACGCTTTTCTGAAAGGTAGGAGCAAAGGAGAAAAAGGCCCGTATTGTAAAAAAAAAAAAAAATGAAGAAAAAAGGATATAAACAGAGAAACACAAAGGGGAAAATGCTTATATATACTACTGCATATTATACCAGGCCTGTGGCATATTTTTGTAAGTAAATTTTTATTGGAAAACAGCCATGCCATTTGTTTACACACTGTCTGCAGGGGTCTTTGCTAGCTGGCAGACTGTCTTTACTATCTGGTCTTTTGCAAAATGTTTGCTGATCCCTGCACTATGACAATAACATATAACTATATATTAATATATTAAATATATTAAGTATTTATAGTATGTATTCCTATGTTAATATATAACTACATAATATAAAGTGAGATAATGAGTACTATTATAACATCTACATTACATACTTATTATGCGCTGGACATTGGAGTAAGCCTTTTTGCCTGTGCTATTACATTAAATCTGGCCAACAACTCCTTGAATCAGTATATTATTATTACTGATTAAGAACACAGACTGCAGCTGTCGAGCTTGGGTTCAAGTCCCACCTTTGTCACTTGGGGACTGTGAACCCTCAGACAACTACTTAACTTCTCTGCCCTAGTTTTCTCTTTGTTGCACAGGATGGTAGCAATGGGCACCCCCTCAGGGCTTCTGAGGGTCAACTTAATTGATGCAGGTCAGGTGCTTACCACATTGTCCAGAACTCATTACTATGACGGTTCTTATTTGACAGCTGAGGAAACTGAGGCACGGGGAGGTGAAGTCACTTGCCTATGTGGTTAAGCCCTTGTGGTCAAGCCAGGATTTGAGCCTGCATAGCCATCACTGCTGGAAGCAGGGATCTGCCAAAGTTGGGAAAAGGGTGATGAAAACCAGGAACACAGCTTATGGGTGATGGAGCCAGCACATGGACCTGGGGCACTTGGGTGGGAAAGCGGGGACCTGGCTGGTCCACTGCCAGAGGCAATGAGGGGCTGCTTTGCCGCTCTCCATGGAGAAAAGAGAAAGGAGAGGCCATTAAGCTTGAATGGAGGAAGCCAAGACAGTAATGGCCTATTATCACAGTGCCTTGGAGGAGGTCAAAGAAGTGGGAGAGGCTGGGAGGGAAGAGGTCATTGTTAACAGATGCAGATAGGCTGACCCTGGAGGGGGCTGAAGACTAGGGTGCATTGCTAATGCAGCTGTACCAGATTGTGGTGGGGTAGGCACAAGCCATTGTTTACGTATCTGGGCTACAATTTACTTGTGCACCCTACTTCTTGCTGCCAAGACAGGTTCCAAAGAGGGTGGAGCAGGTGAAAAATGCAAGGGGGGGTGCTTCCTGCCCCCGTGACCCAGTCCACCTCCCTGGGCATAGCCTGAGGAGTCTCCTAGGTTCCACCTTCAGCAAAATGGTTGCTTGCTTCAGGCAGGAAGCTTATGCACCCTCGGCCCCAAGTTAAACCACAGACTACCACTACCAGCTCTCTAAGCAGAGGGAGGGAGGGAAAAGAGAAGCGAGGAGGTACTAGCATGGAGAGAGATACCACCACCACCACCACCAGCAGCAGTAATAATAACAGCGGAGTAGACTTTCCTTTTTGCCACCTGGGAACCTGATTTGCCCTTGTAGAAAAGACAGTGTGATGCGTCCACCCAAACTCCTCCTCCTGGATGCACACAGTTATGTGGGCCACGGGTACGGGCAGTTTCTGTGATCCAGAGCCCACTCTCCTCCTTCTCTACCCCACGACGGCCAGGAGGCTGACCTGTGTGAACAGCCTCATTGAGCAACCTATCCTCTGGGTTCTGGTTGGGTTTGAACAACGGGAAATCCCAGCAGGAGATGGGTGGGAACACATGAGGTCAGGGCATTTATTCTGCCAGCTACCTCAAGTTGCAATTCCTGCCAATCAGTTATTTTTATCTCCATTCCTCCCCCCTCTGTCTCTTTGCCCCTCCCTTTCTGTTTTAATATCTGCCTAGATATTTTAATTAAATTCTTTTTTTTTTTAACAATGAGTGTTATTTATTTATTTTATTTATTATTTTTTTTACAGGGACAGAGACAGAGTCAGAGAGAGGGATAGATAGGGACAGACAGACAGGAATGGAGAGAGGTGAGAAGCATCAATCATTAGTTTTTCGTTGCCATTGCGACACCATAGTTGTTCATTGATTGCTTTCTCACATGTGCCTTGACTGCGGGCCTTCAGCAGACCGAGCAACCCCTTGCTGGAGCCAGCAACATTGGGTCCAAGCTGGCGAGCTTTTTGCTCAAGCCAGATGGGCCTGTGCTCAAGCTGGCGAGCTTGGGGTCTTGAACCTGGGTCTTCCGCATCCCAGTCCAACGCTCTATCCACTGCGCCACCACCTGGTCAGGCTAATTAAATTCTTGATGTATGTCTTCCCTTTCCTACTGAGAACCTCAATGATACCATGGAATGAAATTCTGGTCAACAGAATGCTGGAGGAAGTGAGGTTCACTATTGCCATTACAGCAGCTAGCACACCCTAATACTTTTTTTCCCCTGAAATGAAAAGCAGGGAGGCAGAGAGACAGACTCCCACATGTGCCCAAACGAGATCCACCTGGCATGCCCACTAGGGGGCGATGCACTGCCCATCTGGGAGGACGCTCCATTGCAACCAGAGTCATTTCAGCATCTGAGGCGGAGGCCATGGAGCCATCCTCAGCGCCTGGGCCAACTTTGCTCCAGTGAAGCCTTGGATGCATGAGGGGAAGAGAGAGATAGAGAGAAAGGAGAGGGGGAAGGGTAGAGAAGCAGATGGGCGCTTCTCCTGTGTGCCCTGGCCGGGAATCAAACCCAGGACTTCCACGTGCAGGGCCGACGCTCTACCACTGAGCCAACTGCCTAGGGTCCCTGATACCTCTTTAAACAGATCTTTCCTTACAGTTCCATAAAGTTGGCTCCACCCCAACATCAGAAACCAGTCATGTGCTTTAAGCCTAAGCCAATCAAAAGCAATAGACCTTTTGCTGAGAATGCTGGAGGGTGGTTAAGGAAGAGTATTACATTCGATATGATCTAGGAGGACCAAATGGCATGTCACATCCACATGCAGGATGGAGCCAACTTCAAAAAGCAGAGCCTGGAAACTGAGATTTAATGATGTTATACGATCCCTGGATCTCACGAGCTCAGAAGCCAATCACTTCCTGGACTCTTCCCTCCCAGGAGCCAGTAACTACTCTCTTCTTGCTCAAGCCCCTTTGAGTTTTCTGCCCCTTGTAACCGAGGGGGCATTAATGGATTCAGGTGGGTAAATGTAGTGAGTCCTCACTGCATGTCAGCCTCAGAGTTCAGAAGTAGTACTTTATTTTAATTCCCACTTTGTTGTCAAGGAAACTGAGGTCTAGTAAATTATTCAGGAGCTCCCAGTGGGAAATGATTTGCAAAAGAAGCATGTATGGGAGTTGATGTATGATTTTACATGAAGGGGACTGATTCCAATCCCAGAGGTCAAGGAGCTGAATTCCAGTCCTCAAACCAACATCTTTTGTGTGATCTCAAGAGTGCCAATTAATCCTCCCCCACCCCATTCTATAATAAAACTAAAATTTTTAAAAATCCTTCTCTCTCTCCCTTATCCATCACATAGCACTGGCTGAGGTGACAAACAAGGAAATAGTTAAAAGGTGTTTTGAAGAGAAGGCTATCAACTTATTATTATCTTTATTAATAAGTTGCCATTATTGAATTGATTCCAGAGAATCCTGGGGGCCAGGGACTATCCAGTGGCTCTCTTGGCTAGAATTCCAAAGACTATTGGTCCTCCAGAGCACATACCCTTGGCAGAATCACAAACTGCTTTCCTCATCCAGAAAACTCAACCAGAGGAGGAACAGAGATAGAGGGGAGAGGGAGGGGAAAAGCATGCCAGTTCAAAATATCTTCCAATATGACCAATGATTTCCATCTCCACAGTCACCATCCCAGTCCAAGGGATACTGTCTCTTCCTTGAAGGACTATAATCATTTCTTCTCTGGTCTCGTGCCTTATATTCTTGCCCCCATCCAATCCATTCTCCACACAGCAGCCAGTGGAGTTGTTCACAGACAACCTCAGTGCTACTTCAGTGACCTGAGAGTTCATTTAGAACAAACATCAAATTCCTAAGCATCTGCCACAGGGCCTTTGCACATGCTGTTACTGCTGGTTAGTACATTTTTCCCACTACTCCTACCCCACTATAGCAGGGATCCATTAAAGATTGTTTATCACCACTTCTTTAGAAGAGGTTGTTTTGAATGTCCCTTTCAAGCTACTAGACTTGTCCCTCCTAAGGCCTTATAGCATCTGTAATTGAAAGTTAAGTAGCCATAACTGTTTATCCGTCATCCTTGCCAGACTGCACCTGCCATTCATCACTGCAACCCAGTGCCTAGTAAGTTGTCAGTACTCAATAAATATTTGTGGCTTGACTGGTGGAGAACAAAAACAGACCAGACCAAAGGAGGTAAGAGGTAAAGGTTGTCTTATAGATCATTGAGTCAAAGATGGATTTTGTAAATAAATAGTGCTGAGACACTTATGGAATAAAAAGGAAATCAGACCCTGTACCTCACACCACACACAAAATGAACTCTAAGTTGATTAAAGCCTTATAGTGAGCAAAACTGTAAAACTTTTAGAAATGGTATAGAATATCTCCATGACCTCAGGGTAGAAACAACTTTCTCAAATAAGATACAAAATCCACAAACTATAAAGGAAAAGATTTCTAAATGTGACCACATTAAAATTAAGAGCTGCTATTGATCAAAAGATGTCATAAAAAAGAATCAAAAGGCAAGCCAAGAGAAGATATTGCACAGCATATAATGATGAAGGACCAGTTCCCAGAAAACATAGGGATCACATACAGATCAATATGAAAAAAAAAAAACACCCAAACAACCCAAAAAAGTAGACAGAGCATGAAGAAGCACTTCACAAAAGAAGAAACTTGAGTGACCAATAAATATATTAAAATAATTCAAATATTTTGTAATTGGGTAGCATGAACTAAATAAACATTGCCACATACCAACTAGGCAGGCTGCAGTTTGGTCTGACAATACCAAGTGTTGGTGAGGGTGTGGAGACACTTGAACACTCAGCCACTGACAGCAGGAGTGTAAACAAGAGCAAGCACTTTGCAAAACACTTGGGCAGTATTCAGTCACACTGAAAATGTAGTAATTTTAAATATCCAGTGATCCTGCATCAAAGTGGGTACCCTTGAGAGACTCCTGCTTGTGGGCAGTGAAATCCATGAACAACTAGCAGCATTGCTTAGTTTTGGTTACCAAAAAAGAACAAACTCATATATACATCATCAGTGAACAAATATGACCACGGAGGAACCACAGTGACCACAATAAGAATGGATCTTGCTAACATAACTGTGGGCTAATGAAACTAAATACAAAACAATTCATATCACATAATTTTATTTATATTAAGCTCAAAACCACAAAACGTTTAACTATATTGCTTAGGGAGGTGTGCCTAGGTGGAAAAACCGCAAAGTAAAACAAGCAGATGACTCCCCAAGAAATCCTCAATAGTGGTTCATCCAGGAAGGGGTGGGTATGAGATCGGGGCTGTGTATACCGGAGAATCTGGGGAGATGGTGGCATCCTGGTTCTTGACCTGGGTACAATGAATGTTCACTGCACAGCTGATCTTTAAAATGGTTCTACACTCTTCTATGTTCCTACACTCTTCTTTAAGTTTGTTCTTTCTCTCTCTATCTCTCTCTCACACACACACAGTCAGCCAAAGATAGACGAGAAAGAAAAAAAAAAAAAAGACACACGCCAAAGGACAGTTTATGAAGAGAAAGAGAAAAGGGGCAAGCACTCAGACAGAAAATGAAAAGATAACAGACACAGGAAATGAAAAGGGATGAGGAGCCGGCACACAAACGAGAGTAAGGAAATGAGATGGGAGACAGCATAGGGGAAAAGGGGGACAGAGGTGGGCAGGGGGGTGGGGAGGGGAGAAGACAGAGGCAACAGTACTGTCTCTCTTCTCTGCTTCTTTCTCAGTATTTCCCCCTTTCTCTTCCTCTCCCTTTCTTCCTCCATCTCTCTCTCCAACTCTTTTAAGCCCCTCCATCTTTCTGTGTCTTTCTCCCTCTCTCGTCGTTATCTTCCTTACCCTCCCTCCAGCCATTCCCTCTTCTGTTTTTTCGTCTACCTCCCCCATCTCTGTCTCCATTTTTCTTTCATTCCCTCCCTTTCCCCCTCTCCCTCTCTTTCCATCCTTCTATCTTTCCCTTCCCCCTCTCTTTCTTTTAACACATATTCATCAAGTGGCTCCTCTGTGCTACACACAGGGTTAAAGAAAGAGGAAGGCACAGCCAGGGGACACGGAGGTGTGGCCCTTCCATGGTGGCCCAGATGCCTGCCCCAGTCTGTACAACCAGGACACCCTCGGCCAGGCTCAGGCATTGACCTATGAGCCAGCTGCCCCTCTCTCCCCCTCATTAATTTCACTATCAAACACTCCCAGCATCACAAGTTGTAGGTCTTATTTATTAAATATTTAACCAGGAGAAACCCAGCTGAGATTAAACCTCTCATTTGTGGAGGCCCCAGGAGAGAGCAGCCACAGGCCTGCTGGGCTGCTGGGATTAACAAGGTCACCAGGTGCGGGAGGAGGAAACAGGTGGGAGCAGCCCTGAGACAGGGAAAAAAGACCCAGAAAAGAAGAGAGTTAAGTTTTCTAACAGTTTCACTCAGATATTGAGGGGTCCTTGGCTGGGGAGGGGGGAGTTCAAAAACTCCCAAACCAGGATAGATAAATCCATGAAGACAGACTGCAGATTAGCAGCTGTCAGGGGCTAGGGAAGGAAGGAGCATCTTGGGTCTCCTCAGCCAGTGCCTTCACTCCCAAGGCAGAGCCATCCATGTACAAAACAGACCTTTGGTCTCCACACAACTGCTCCTCACCTTCACTGCTCGCCAGAGTGGCTGGATCCAGCCCCCACACACCCTCAGGCCACCTCCTAGCACAGGTCCTCGGCACCAACACCCTCTGTCGCATTTCCAAGCGCTGCTCTATTTGGCACTGTGGCACTTGTACCACACTTAAACTTAAGCTGTATCTGGTTCTTGATTTGTCTCCCCAGCTAGAATGGCAGCCACACCAGCGTGTGGGCTTGTGTCTGTGCCTTTCTGTGTCCCAGTGCCTATACCAAGGAAGAAAAAGAGCTCTTCCGCCACGTGCTGAGCACCTACTATGTGCCAAGCACAGTGCTTTACATAAACCATCAATTTCAACCTTACAATAATCCCTGAGGGGAAAGTGCTATTCTGCCCATTGTACAGATGGAGCAACTGAGAACCTATGAGTTAACTTCCCAAAAGTCACACCACTGAAGAGCCTAATCTTGGCTGAACTCAAACTCTGTCCCTTAACCACATTTTTATCTCACTTCGCAAATATTGTATTTCCATCAACATCAAAACAAAACTCTCCATGGGCATAAACATTACAGCTCACTGAAGGCTCAGATGAGAGTTAGCATTATTTAGCAATAAAGTATTTTTTAATTAGGCATGCACATTGTTTTTAGATACAATGCTATTGCACACTTAATAGAATACAGTATTGTGCGAACATAACTTTCACACCCACTGGGAAACCAAAAAATTCGTGACTGGCTTTATCGCGATGTTCACTTTATTATGGTGGTCTGGATGCTCCCTGGACCATCTTCTGCCCATTGTCACTCTAAGCTCTCTGGGCTTTTGTACCTGCTGTGCTGTCACCTGTCCCATGAGGTTTCCCTGATTGCTAGATGTGCGATGTTGGCAAGCAACTTTAGCTTTCAGAGACTCAGTGGTCACATCTGTGAAATGGGAGCAAAAATAAATCCAGGGAGCTTGTAGGGCTGGAATAAAGATTGAGTTGGCCAGAGCCTGTCTCATAAACTCTCCACACAGAAGAGCTACTAAGTATTCTAGAAAAAGCAGTGGGTTTCCATGTCCTACCAGGATATGGCACGTACTCTTACTGGAGCACCAGTGAAATCCCAGATGTGACCAAGGGAGGGCCCGCCCATCGTGAGTGTGGAAAGTGGTCCAGTTGTTTTCCACCAAGTTAGGGGGCATGGGGAGAGCTTACCTGAAATGTGACAGTTATGACACCCTGAAATAAAGGGGTTTTGAGCACCAACAGAGGCACACAGAAACACACACACACTACTGCACTGAGGAGAGAGGAAGCTAATGCCTGATTCATAATAATAATGGGAGGGGGCAAATGCTTATTCAGCATACACCGGTTGCCAGGCACTGTTCAGAGTACTGCTTGAGTCTTATAACAACCCCATGAAGCAGGCACTAAAGTTATACCCATTTTAAAGATGAGGAAACTAAGGTCTAGGAGGATAAGTGACTTGCCAGGATGGAATAATTGAAATAAGCAGAGAGGGGATTTTAACCCAGGGAGCCTGCTCTACAGTTCTCCCTCTTAACCACTACAAACTTTGTGACAAGACTACCTAAAACTTGCCACAGAGCCACAGAACCTCAGTGTTTACAGCACCTGGTGTACCTCCCCCCACCAAAGACATCAGTGCAGAATGGCCCTAAAGAAAACCAAGTAAAGGGTGTGACCAGGAGGTCATGAGGGGATGCAGACCGCCCACATGGGTCTGGAAAAGGCTCATTGTCTTTGGGATGTTAAATCATAGGCAATCCAGCTGGGCCCCATTGTCAGAAAAAGAGGACCTTGGAGGGCACAGACTTACTGTCCCTCATGCCCTAAGCCTGTCACATGACCCAGCTATGCCATTTCCAGGACTCTGTTCTAAGAAAATAGTCACAGATAAGTTCAAAGACATCATCATTGGGTAGAGGGAGGGTCACTGCAGCGTGCCTCATATTGGTAGGAAAACTACCCAAAATGACCCTATTTTTGTTAAGGAAAACAAAAGGTATAGGTGTATGGGGGGGATGGGAATTTCTTTGGAATAAAAGTTTTCACCATGGTCACAAGGCTCTGCATTTGTACAGAGCTCTCACCCTTGTTACTTTCCTGCCTTATCTCCCTCCATCCACCTCACCTGGCACGTGGTAGGTGCTCACTAAATACTTACAAATGAATGAATGCATCATGAGTAAATGAATGAATGAATGAATGAATGAAGGCACTCCTTTATCCCCCTCACACCTCTAAGCTCATCTGCCCCAGGGTTCTGTGTCCTGTATGTGCCTAAGGTATGGGGACTGCAAGACAGAAATCCGCAGTCTCCACCAGCAGCACTCGCCACGCCAGGAACCCAGAGAAAGTGAGACATGATTTAAAAACTGGGCACCAGAAGGAGAAGAAAGGAAACACAGAGGCCACAGCAGCTTTCATGCCAACCTTTTCCAACTCCGGGTGAGATTTCCTTCTATATACTCATCTATATTTACATCAACGAATCTGTTGGTAGCAAGCCTTTGCTGATTGTGTAGGATCTAAAGTTCACAGAAAGCTGGCTTCAACACCCAGCAAGGAAGAGAAACTGTAAATTAAATTTAAGTCACCCAAAAACCCCAAATCCACCTACTCTACTCCAAGAAATCCGTGACATCTTTTACATCAGGATTTCTCAATCTCAGCACTACTGACATCTTGGGCTGGATAATTCTTTACTGGAAAAGGAGGGAGGCCGTCCTGTGCATTTTTAGGACACTCAGTAGCATCCTTGCCTTTTACCCACTACATGCCAGTATAACCTCTCCCTCCACATTAGTGACAACTAAAAATCTTTCCAGACATTGCCAAAAGTTCCCTGTGGGGCAAAATAATACCCAGTTCAAAGGTACTGCTTTTCATGTAGCCCAGGAAGAATTGCAAACCAATCCACTGTTATTTCCCCGCTGCTCCTCCCCAACTTCCTGAATTTTGAGTCACCTGGTCTCAAAATCTCTATTACAGATTCAAGGAAAGTGGTGGCACCAGTTTTAAGACTTGAGCCACATATCCAAACCAGAATTTTATTCTGAAAACAATCAGAACCTTGGATAGAGATGCATACACAAAGAGGTTTGTTGCTCTGTTATTTATAAGCGAAACGAACTACTGGAGATGGTTACACAAAGTATGATACAGCCATGAAGTAGAATATCACCAGAAGCTAACAACAGTCTTCTCTGGGGATGCTGCCAACCCATATAGCACCATGATGTGAATTTCAATAAGATGCTCCCATTACAAATTGTTACGTTCATTGGTCAAACATTGTCATTATACCTTCATTATACGCTACCAAGGATACCCGGCGGCATGGAAATGTGTTCAAAAGAGCTTATGTTCATAAAAAGGTATGGAATGAAATATGCTAAAATGTCTCCATTGATTCTTTCCAGATAGGAGAGCATACATATATTTTATAGTCTTCATTGTACTTTAGGTGTTCAATAAATGAAGAGGACAGGCTTCTTGGAGGAGGCAAGTTTTGGGCTGAGATCTAAATAAAGAGGAGTCAGCCACAGGGAGACCTGAGGGAGCTACGATGCAGGCAGAGGGGACAACCAACACAAATGCAAGAAGGGCCAGTGGGGCTGAGAGAGTGGAAAGGGTAAGAGAATGGAAGAGATGAGATCAAAGGTGAAACAGGAACCAGACCATGTGAGGCCATGTCGGGCCCTGGTATGTCAGATCTGCAATCTCTGGCCACTGATTAAGAATCAGGGGTACATGCACAACCTGCTTAGAAGACAGATATCTATCTTTCTCATCCACCACTATCCACCAATGGAGCAAAATCCAAGACATTCCACTTTCAGATTTATGCTAAAAATAAACAAAACCGGGTGTTTCCAGAAATTTAAAAATTTTGTCAACAATACTATTTTTCTCATCATTACTCAATTAATAAACATTTATGCATGATACAGTGCAAGATCTGTTGGGGGATGTGAGGAAGGTAAATTACTGCCCCTCTATACTTGGAAGCTTTCTAATTAGAGAGGTAAGCCTTATAGCCATACAATCTTATTTTTACAAAGGCATGCAAGATTTACTTGATGAGAGAAAAGGTCCAATGAGGGTGGTAAGTGGAAAAACCTGGTCATTCCCAAACCAATAAGAAAATCAAATATTAGAGATATGTGACATAGCTATTCATCCTTCCATATACATTCTTATATT
This sequence comes from Rhynchonycteris naso, assembly GCA_037038555.1. Classification (NCBI taxonomy): domain Eukaryota; kingdom Metazoa; phylum Chordata; class Mammalia; order Chiroptera; family Emballonuridae; genus Rhynchonycteris; species Rhynchonycteris naso. Next base: position 24,482,233 of record CM073003.1, read on the forward strand.
CAACATCCACCCATTCTCTCACTCATCCATCTTTTTATCCTTCAATCCAGTCCACTCATCTGCCCATCTACTTATCCACCCATATATCTATCCTTCCAACCCTTCTCTTTCCACCATCCATCCATATACTCCTCCATCCTTTTCTTTCTTTCTTTTCATTTCTTCCTTCCTTCTTCTTTTTCTTTCTTTCATCATCCATCTGTCTACCCATCCATCCAACATCATCCATCTTTCTTTCTTCCCTTCTTTTTCTTTCTTCCATCCTCCCCTCCATCCATTCATCCACCTACCTATCATCCATCCCTCTGTCCAACCCGTCCGTCCATCCATCCATCCATCCATCCATCCATCCATCCATCCATCCACTCATCCAACACTAACAGCATGTGATGTACATCTCACCCACAAACATCCATTCATGATCCATAACTTAAAAAGACTGTATTGTGGTTAGGAATAGGCCAAACTGTTAAAAATTTGCATTCTAACAACCCTTCCAAGATAATTTTATTTTAGCGAGAGAGACAGAGAGAGAGATATATAGATAGGGACAGATGGGCAGGAAGGGAGAGAGATGAGAAGCATCAGTTCTTTGCTGCGGCACGTTAGTTGTTCATTGACTGCTCTCTCATATGTGCCTTCACGTGGGGAGGGGGACTACAGCTGAGCCAGTGACCCCTTACTCAAGCCAGCGACCTTGGGTTTCAAGCCAGTGACCTTTGGGCTCAAGTCAGCAACCATAAGATCATGTTAATGATCCCATGCTCAAGCCAGCAACCCCGTGCTCAACTGGTGAGCCCACACTCAAGCGGGGTTTCAAACCTGGGTCCTCTGCATCCCAGGTCAACACTCTATCCACTGTTCTACTGCCTGGTCAGGCAACCCTTCCAAGATAATTTAAATTCATAAACGTTTTTGACTATTCTAATTTGTGCAAGAGTCACATGATTTGGGGCCTTGTAAGACCATCATGGAAGTTGACTTAGTCTCACTGATTTGAAGTAATTGATTTCTTCAATGATGGAGCTCTTGGTGTAGAGGGAGCTATGGGGAGACTGGAGGGAATCTGGCATTGGAGAGAATCTGTCAGTGGGGCATAGGGAATGGGAAAGGAAGGTGATTAGGAACAGAGAAAAGGATTGCTGAGAGATGGGGAAAATCCTGCTTGGGTCTTGGAATCATAGAATTCTACTATCAACAATCAGCAGGACTCTGTAACTGATTTCCCCTTGGCTTATACCTTGGAGCAATGGTGGCTGAGTTGGTCACCCAGGGGAATAGGTTAACAAATACATGTCGAAGAATAACAACGATCAAAGGAGTTACCTCAGTAAGGAAATGCAAAATAATAATAACTAATACTTTGTAGCACCTACTGTGTGCCACACACTATGCCAAGCTCTATGTCAGAGAGACCCAAATATGGCTGCCCTAGTAAGTCCACTCATCCACCCATCCTATCCATTTATCCATCTTCCTTCCTTCCTTCCCTTCCTCCCTCCCTCTTTCCGTCCTTCCTTCCTTCCTCCCCTCCTTCTTCTCTCCCATCCACCTATCCATAAATACATATGGTGCTTACTAAGATCCAGGTACTATTCTAAGAATAACATGCATTAACTCATTTAATCTTCCAATATAAGTATTATCTGAATCCTCACTGGACAGATTGGGAAACTGAGACATAGAACACTTAAGTGACTTGCCCAATGTCACACAGCTAGTGACTAGAAGAGCTGGGATTTGAACCCCAGCCACCTGGCTTCAGAGTCCATGCTCCTGACTTGACCATGCAGCTTCTGTACAACCCAATAGGTCTAAACCACAGGCTGGCTTTCAGAAAGCAAGCAGGAACAAGGGTTGTCTGGCTGACTCAGCCCTTAGGGAGCAGGAGTGGAACGTGCAATGCCTCTGCCAGCGCCTGTCAGAGGGCTGGTGCTCCATAAATGCTGATGAGTCTCAGCTGATTTCAACTGAAGCTGATTCCCAAACACACGGACTAAAATTAACAACTTGAATTCATTCATTCAAAAATTATTTATTCATCATAGCAACCCTGTTCGTAACAGCAAAAATTAAAATTAAAAAAAATCTGGATACATCCCAAACGTCCATGACCCAGGAACCATCACAAAATGCAGTATTATACTAAGAAAAACAAATGACCTATTGCTGCACTCAACAAGAGATGAATCTTGGAAATACACTGTTGAGTGGAAAAAGTACAAGCCCCAGAAGGCAAGCAAGTAAAACGTATATTAAGGCACACGATAAAACTTGGAAAGAAGCAGAAAAGGAAGGAAGAAAGGATGGACAGAAGGGAGGGAGGGTAGGAGAAAGAGGGAGGGAGGGAGGGAGGAAGAAAGGAAGAGAATAAGACTCAGGCAATCCCAGAGAGAGTAAATACCTTTGGGGGTGGACAGTGGGGGAGGGGATGAGAAAAAGGCGGGGTTGGAAATGACAGGTAAAAGCGATTGGTCATGTTCCAGTTCAAGGTTGCTCAAAGTGTACTCCCAGACCAAACTGTGCATCAGAACCACTTGAGAACTTGCAAGAAATGCAAATTCTCAGACTCCGTCCCAAACCTGCCAAATCAGAAACTCAAGGTGAGGCCCAGCTATGTGTGATGTGTGTTTAAAAACCCTCCAGGTGATTCTGAAGCATGCCCAAGTATGAGAGGTTTGCCCTAGAGCAAATAATGCTGACCCTGCGGGGCCAGGATGGCCCTCTGAGGACCACCATTTTAATTCTTGACTTAAATAGCTGGTCCACCACCAGTATTTCCATACTCTATTAAACTACGTGAACATGAGAGTATGTTGTCAACCCAGCAGAGTTAAAGCAATAGGCTGTAAATCTGAGGTTCATGGAAGCACCCATAGTTATGTATTCAGCCCCAGTAGGTGCCAAACACAGGGCCAGAGCAATGATCACAACAAACCCAGCCCTTGCCATCATGGAATTTAAAACTCAGCTGTTCAGCTACCTTTTACAGTGATAACACATGCCATGTGCTTTCTGTGCACAGTATCTTTTAACCTTCCCACAATTTCCTGGACATAGGACTATGCCCATTTTGTAGATGAGCAGACTGAGGCTCCACTACTGTGAACTGGAGCTGAGATTTGCAGTGGAGTCACCAGTCTCCAAGCTCTGTATGCTGCACCTCCAACCAACACCACTTCTCCCTGCCACTTCTGCTGGCAGCCTCCACTCCCGGAAAGTCACATACCTATGTGGACTCCACAACATGCCATAAACATCTCACAGCAGCAAGAGTTCTCCCGCTCCCCAGTCCCATTCTTCTTAATAAAGAAAATAATAAAGATCAATGAGAATATGGTAATTTCTGGAAGGTATGAAACCATGTAACCCCCACCTCAGAGCAAGTTCTAGGTCAGCCCTGATGTGTCTCATTTAAAACAAATCTGTCAGGCCTGACCAGGCGGTGGCGCAGTGGATAGAGCGTCAGACTAGAAAGCAGAGGATCCAGGTTTGAAACCCTGGGGTCGCCAGCTTAAGTACGGGTTCATCTGGTTTGAGCAAGGCTCACCAGCTTGAGCCCAAGGTCGCTAGCTCGAGGAAGGGTTCACTCGGTCTGCTGTAGCCCCCCAGGTCAAGATACATATGAGAAAGCAATCAATGAACAACTAAGGTGCCGCAACGAAGAATAGATGCTTCTCATCTCTCTCCCTTCCTATCTGTCTGTCCCTATCTGTCCCTCTCTCTGACTCTGTTAAAAAATAAAATAAAAGCCTGACCTGTGGTGGCACAGTGGATAAAGCGTCGACCTGGGAACACTGAGGTCGCCAGTTCAAAACCCTGCACTGGTCTGGTCAAGGCACATATGGGAATTGATGCTTCCAGCTCCTCCCCCCTTTCTCTCTCTCTCTCTCTCTCTCTCTCTCTCTCTCTCACTCTGTGTCTCCTCTCTAAAATGAATTAAAAAAAAAAAAAAAACTAAATAAATAAATAAATAAATAAAACAAATCTGTCAGTTTATTCTTGAGATCAGCCTTAGTCCTCTTACAAATGCTGCCTGAATAAAAATACTTTAACTGGTTTGCATTATATATAAAATATTATTTTTATACATAGATCTAAAATGAGAATAGAGCTTAACAATGGGAATATTATTTACTAGCAGATGGGCGATGAAGTTGAGTTTCCTTTACTGCTCCAGAGAGGGGTCTCTGCCCCTTGAGTAGGGTTTTTGGGGGGAGGGGCTGCTAACTCTGAATTCCAGGTCTAACCTGAGCACTGAGCTTCTTCAAGGAAACCCAAAGGATGTTCCCAGTATGAAGAGAAAATAAAGACATGTCTGACCCAAGAGAGATGACAAAACTCAATCCAGACTTAGGGAATTTTCTTCAGAGCTAGGATCTCTTTTGCATTAGCTGCCTTAAATGCGTGGCTTCTAAAAGAAATATTCAGGGGAGAGGGGATGCAGTCGGGTCACCCTAGAATCTATGTAAACACAATGAATTAAATAAATTTTTAAAATAAATAAATAAATAAAAGCAGAATTCATTCCAATCAAAAGTCCTGGGGTCCTGGCAGGTTGGCTCAGCGGTAGAGTGTTGGCCTCGCATGCAGAAATACTAGGTTTGATTTCCAGTCAGGGCACATAGGGAAGTGACCGTCTGCTTCTTCCCCAACCTTCTCCCTCTCTTCCCCTCTTGCAGCCATGGATCGAATAAGCAAGTTGTCCCTGGGCGCTGAGGATGGCTCCATGGCCTCGCCTGAGGTACCTAAAATAGCTCGGTTGCCGAGCAATGGAACATCAGCCGCAGACGGGGTTGCCAGGTGGATCCCGGTTGGGGCACATGCAGGAGTCTGTCTCTCCATTTCACTGTCTCTCACTTGATTAAATATAAAAAAATGTCTCTGCTTTTCAGAAGGAAAAAGTTACCTACCTATCCTCTTGGGTGTTAAGAACTCATCACAAGGGTGACCGACATCCCAGTTTGCCTAGAACTGCTGGGTTTCCTGAGATGCTAAAACCAGGGCAGTTCTGGGCAAACTGGGACATCCGGTAACCTAAACAAGAACTCATGCTTGCCTGACTAGGCGGTGGCGCAGTGTATAGAGCGTCGGACTGGGATGCAGAGGACCCAGGTTCAAAACCCCGAGCTTGCCAGCTTGAGCGTGGGCCCATCTGGCTTGCGCAAAAGCTCACCAGCTTGGACCCAAGGTCGCTGGCTTCAGCAAGGGGTGGCTCGGTCTGCTGAAGGCCCGTGGTCAAGGCACATGTGAGAAAGCAATTAATGAACAACTAAGGTGTCACAACAAAAAACTGATGATTGACTCTTCTCATCTCTCTCCGTTCCTGTCTGTCTGTCCCTATCTATCCCTCTCTCTGACTCTCTGTCTCTGTAAAAAACAAACAAACAACAACAAAAAACTCATACTTGGTGGTTTCTGAAACACAAGTTGCTGAGGCCAACTACCTGATTCCCTCTTCTGGAATGTTTCTTGCCTTCTCTATTCTTCCAGGAGAGAAAGAAAAAAGAGAAATTGGGGTAGGATGGGGGGTATATGCTAACCCCAAAGATGAGCTAGGTTCTGCTGTTAACTCTCATGGTTGCCTGGGGTGGCCACAACAGCTGTCCTAGGCCTATGGTCTCCATCCTGGGCTAGACTCTTGAGAAGCTCAAAAGGAGATGGCTTTGGGTGACAAGATGCCTCACCTTGTCACCCACAGAAGGAGGGATCAAGAGAGGGGAAAACAATTAATTTTGTCTTAGACCAAAGGGAATTCAAAAATGGGTCGAATGGGCATAATTTTTCCCCCTGAAAACTTCCGGAGAGAATAAGGAATGTAAAATATTCAAGGGGTGCTTTGAGGAGTGCCACACTCAGAGTCATAAATCCAAATTGGCCATTTACAGGCGCCCTTTGCTCTCCCTCCACCCAGAGAGCCTCATTTCGCAAAAAGCCTAAGATTCCCAAAAAGAACATTAGGGGGAAAAGTACTCTCTAGTATTATGGCTCTTGTGTTTTGGGGATTTTCTCCACTCCGGACACTGTGCATGACCCCGTTTAAGCTCCCCAAGAGCCGTCCGAGGGAGATGCTATCTGAAGCACTATCTTCATCATGCAGATGAGGAAACTAAGTCACACTAAACTGGGCCTGGCTGACCCAGAGTCCGGAGCACCTTCCCTCTCTCTCTGCCCTCCTTCATGGCACCATCCAGCTCCCTTCTGAGAAGCTGAGTTAGCATTATTAGAAATGTATTCACTACTGAGCATTTGGGGCTCTGACCACCTCTACATGGAGCCCACTTTCATGACAGTGACTCCCATCATTGAGGGAATGCATATGTATGCTCCCTACTAGGGGCGGGGGGGGGCACAGGGGTTACATAAGCTGCAAGCATCCAAAGACATTCTTCCCACAAGATCCTGAAGGAGGACTTCACTCAAGGAAGCACTGCTCCCCAACTTTTCAAGCACTAAAATTTCAAAGACCTTCTCTTGTCTGATAACCTCACGCACATTCCTCCACCCCCTAACACACACCTAAAACCCACCAGAAAACCTAAAACATGGCACAAGCTTGGATCAGATCTATATGATTTGCCAAATGATGCAGAGAGGCCATTTTTTCACTCACTAAGCAAATATTTCTGGGGTGCTTACTTTACACCAGGCATGGTGGGAGTGCAGTGGTGAACCGGTGGCCAAGCACAAAGCTCAGAGCTTTGACTTCTTACGCCAGAGCAGCAGAGCCAATGCACCCATGCTGGAGGCTCTCCTCACTCTACGCTTCAAACCAGGGCAGGCGCTTGGCTACAAACAACATCCTCGCTCTCCCCTATTTCTCTGACTGGCACTTAAGGCGACCACTTCTGTCACTTTCTACACACACATTCACAATCTTTTATCCTAAATCCTTGAGGACATATGTGCGTTGGAAGTTAGAGGCTGATGCTTTTAGGAAGATAACAAAGGTGGGAATGTTAAAATGGCACAGCCACTTTGGAAAATAGTTCAACAGTCTCTCATAAAGTTAAATATACCCTTACCGCACAACCCAGCAATCCTGCCCCTGAGTATTATTTATCTAAGGAAAGAGGAATATAGGTTTCCAACGCTTCCACAGAAACCTGTCTGCCAGTGTCTACAATGGCTCTTCATAACTGCCCAACCTGGAAGCACCCCAAATGTCCCTCCACTGGGAAATGGATGGACAGATTGTGGTCCGTCCGTCCCATGGAATATTACACAGCACTGAAAAGGAGTGAACTACTGGCATGGCAACATGAATGGATTGCAAAGGCTACATGAAAGAAGCCAGACTCAAAGGCTACATACACACTGTGGCATTCTATTTATATGAACATCTGGAAAAAGCAAAACTATAAGGATGGAGAACAGATTAGTGCTAGCAAGGGGATAGGGCAGAGGGGAGCTGACTTAAAGAGGCATTTGGGGGTAATGTGAGATGGCAGAACTGTCCCCTACCTTGATTGTGGTGGTGGTCACATGACTGCATGCATTTATCAAAACTCACAGAGCCATACACTAAAAGGAATGAATTTGCTATAAGCAACATATACCTCAGTACACCTGATTTTTGAAAAAAGGGATTTCAGGATACATTTGGCACTGGTTGGCTGGCTCAGTGGTAGAGCGTTGGCCTGGCATGTGGATGTCCCAGGTTGGATTCCTGGTCAGGGCACAAAGGAAAAATGACCATCTGCTTCTCCACTCTAAACCTCTCACTTCTCTCTCTCTCTCTCTCTCTCTCCCTTCCCCCATTGCAGCCATGGCTCCATTGGTGTGAGTTGGCCGTGGGTGCTGAGAATTGATCCATGGGCTCCACCTCAGGCACTAAGAATAGCTCGGTTGCTGAGCAATGGAGCAACATCCCAGATGGACAGAGCTTCGGCCCATAGGGTGCTTGCCAGGTAGATTCCAGTCAGGGCACATGCAGAAGTCTCTCTGCCTCCCTTCCTCTCAATGAAAAAAAAGGGTACACCTGTGATGTGACCTAGATACTGTAGGTGTAATCCACTTACTAGCAGCATGGGCAATCCTTAAAAATGTGTTGGAAAAACAGAATCCCAGGACCCATCCCAAACCTCCGCACCAGGATCATCACTTCAACAAGATAATCCTCATTCACATAAAAGTTTGAGAAGCACAGCCATGCCCACATAACACTCCCAGTGGGGGGCAGGAACAGTACTTATTAACAAGCATAGTTAATATTTCTGCAGCAAAACACACCCAAATGCATACCAGGTGGGATAAATTTGGACTGTACATCAAGACTATAAATTCCGGCCAATTCTAGGTAGGTTTTTCAGAGAAGAAATGGCACCTTTGTAGAATTAAAAAAAAAAAAAAATCCAACAGGAAAAAACATGTAATTTCTCATTTCCCAGAATTTTACTTTCCTGAAAATACGAGCCACACTCATCTAGTAGGACAGTCTATGGGTCATACTGTCCTGCTCTCTAGAGTAGTATCTTCTAGCACATTCTATTTTCAGGATGGGCCAGTAGTCTGATAACATGGTCCAACTTCTCTCAGAGCTCCCTCTGTTTCTCAGGCAGGACAATTGTCTTTAATGAGTCTTTCATTAAAAAAAAAATCTGAGGGAATGCCAGTCAGCCAATGTCCACAGGTTACCTGATGTAAAAGGACTCTGGGCTTCTTGATGCAAATCCCAAAAACAGAGATGGAAAGCCGGAAGCCACATGTGGTTCAGGAGACCGAGCATGGTAACACACAGACCTGGGTCCATGGCTCTTGCAAAGGCCCAAATTCCTACCCCCTGCTCCGTGGGAGATCTGCTGGCATCAGCAGGACTGGGGGAAGATGACGTTCACGGTGGCGCTTGGTGGCACATCAGAAGGAACAAGTGGCATTAAGTGGGGGCTCTAGGAAGGTTGACAGATGCGCCTTATTGAGCTGACAGATTCGAGCTCTTGAGAAGCCATCATCAGAGCCCATCAGAGCCATCTTTAAATCAGACTTCCAATCAACCAAATCATGAAACCAAGGTGTTGGTCAAGACGGCTTGCTGCCCAGCCTACTCCAAGAGAAAAAGGCAGCAGTGTAAATCTGAGCATCCAAGACTCCCATTCTGGTTTTCTTACTTAGGAAGAGAAAAATACAATTAATGAGAACCCTAATTCTCATTGCTGGCTTCAAGCTTGCGCTGTGGGGGGAAGGGTGCAGAAGAGTAAGAAACCACAGTGGCAAAGTGCCCACGAGCATGAGGAGATCGAGGCTGCACCCTCCACCCACACGCCATGCTGGAAGTGGCAACTGTAGGTAGCACTGTTAGGCCCAGTGAGCATACAGCCAAGTTCTTGGAACTTGCAGTCACTCTTTCTCCAAAGACAGTGAAGAAGCTGCTTTCCAAATTCAGCTGCAGCCCTTAGTTAACGCTGTTTCCAAAAACACGTCCCGCAACACACGCATCAAAGAATGGAAGGGCTGATTCCACTCCTAGGTATAGATCCAAGAGAACCCCAAAGTGAAAGTTCAGCAGAAGACGTGTACAACGATGTGCCCAACAGCACAATCCAGAAACTCCCCTAGGGGCCCTCAATACAGTGGATAAGTACCTGTGTTAGAGTCACACCATAAGATAGCACAGAGTGAGGAGAAGCAGCAAGAAGAATGAATCTTGTTGAGGTAATGAAATCAGATACAAAATAAAACAGTCTCTGACTCCATTTATAGGAGGTCTGAAAAGAGGCAAAATGAGCCTATGGGGGTTAGAGGTCAGGGTAGCAGCTACCCTAGGAGAGGAATGACTGAGGGGGGCAGAGGGACGTGCTGGGGGGCATGTCACACCCTTTTTCTCGAACTGGGTGCCAGCTGCATACTTGTGTTCACTTTGTGAATACTTGTTAGGCTGGACTCTACTTGTGTACTTTCCTATACATTTATCAGACTTCATTCTAAAAGTTCAGAATAAGCACTTAAACACTTTTTTTTTTAAATGGCAGAAGTATTTGGATTCATAAGACAACATTCTGCCCTAGTACACCGACTCCTCAGTGCTTCCACCTCCTAGCACTGGCCCGAATTCCCTTACCCAGCCCATCAGTTCTCTGTCCCGGTCCTCTCATCCTCCCCAGAGAGAGCTCAGTCCTGGATGACCTACTCCGTGACAGGCTGGGGGGTAGAGAGCTTTTCCCTTCCAGAGTGGGGCTGTATAATGTGTTTGCTGCCTCGGGCCAAAGAGAACAAAAACTGTCTGCAGAAAGCAAAATGCACAAACTCATCACAAAGCTACCAAAAGCAAGAACACCAAAGAAAACCTAAGTACCCATCAACACTCCCAATTCACATGCACCCCTCCCCTGAGCAATCCTCTGGCTCCCCAACAGCCTTCTCTGCAGGATTTAGGCTGGACTGGGGTGAGCTAAGGACACATTAGGACTCCCACCTCCTCCCTTTCCTCTTAGAAGATGCCAAATCCAGGATCCAAAAGGCACTTTCAAAGCCATTTTCAACTTGGAAACCTGTCAGCTCAATGAATTCCTCCTGGATACCCCTGAAGTTAGCTGAGCAGTGCACACACTGACACATTGCCATCCACCAAGCTCCCACCGCTCCTCCAGGGGTTGTCAGAGAGGCAGGTAGAGTGATCACAAGACCTCTGAGAAGCTAGAACTTAGCAGGCAAAGACTTGGTTCTTGTCTTGGGCATCCATCTGGTTAGGGGTCCACCCCTCCAGAAGGGCCCCAGCTGAACCTCTTAATTTTCACCATTCTTGAAGAAGACTATTCACACACTTCAAAACCTCAGCGCCTAGAAGCCAAAAGCCTGGCTCAATTCTGAGCCCCATTAAAAGTGAATCCACCCACCACTGCGCTCCTCAAATAACCAACTCCAGGACCACCCAAGGCCCAACCCTGTTGAGTATAGAACAGTCAAAACCATAGACAAAATGGGTCCCCGCTGAGTCCTGGGGATCCATGAAGCCTCGTTCCCTTTTACACTGAGGGTGGCCAGTTGGAACCATGCCGAGAAGTGGCACATTTGGGCATGGCACAGTGGCCAGTCAGCCTGGGGAGCAGGGTGCGTCCCCCCACTTGGAATCTGGGTCATGCTTAGATAACTGCTAGAAAGCCCAACTAATTACCCCTCCTTGCCTGCCTACATCTCAACAGATGTTAAGCCTTCCTCAAGGTTTATTTCAAGCAGGCACAAATTTAAAAAAAAGAAACAGGGATCTGCATTTTGATAGCATCTGAATAGAGGAAAATGTAGTCTTCACCTTGCTCTGGATCTTGATTTGGGAAAAAAAAAAAAAAAGGCGTTTACCTGCCTGAGATGTCTACATGGGTGCTGATTCTCCTGGTGTCCCCTCAATGGCTCCCTATGGTGGGAGAAGCTGAATAGGACCCAAGGCCTGACATGGCCCCCTCTAGGAAGGACCCAACAGCTCATTTTCTCCTGCCTTATCTTTCTTATTGAAAGATCCCATACTGGGTTTTCCAGGTCAGGGCTCCAGATGGGGCTTTTGGGATCTTTTCTACACCCCAAGGAATGGAAGGACCTGCAGACATGGGGATAATTGGGGAGAATAAGTGCCCTCCAACCTGTCCGGGCCCACTGACGCCAGTGCTGGCCCCTCAATGTGAATATCACATGTCCTCCCCCTCACTCTTGACCCTGGGAACCCACAAGCTCCCTAAGAGTGCGGCCCCCACCTTGAGGAAGGCCGGTGGAGAGGTCAGGGAGCTGGAATTGGGCTCTGGCTCTAGAGCAACCGCGAATTCCGGTGAGAGGAGGCTAAGGAAACCCAGCCAAGGTCCCCATGGTTCCCCTGCCCTAGCTAGTGCGCCCAGGCCGCGGCTGAGTCGCAGCTCAACCGGGATAACTCTGATCATTGGGGAATTGTCTCTAAAGGCCCGACCAAGGCTCCTGCGCGACCCCAGGGCCCATCCCTCATTCTGGAATAGATCTTTAGGAGGAATCCACTCCCCCGGTCCCCCCACCCCAAGCCTCCACGGTAGCTCAACCCAGCTCGGGGTGGAGAGATTCTGCACACTCCTCCCCGGTGCCCCCTCTCCCAGCCCCTGGAAGACCCCCCCCTCCACCTCCCATCAACCCCCGGGTCTCCCTCCCAGCCTGGAATAGGGGAAGCGGAGGGAGGGGGAGGCGCAGCTGCCGGGCTTCGGGCAAAGGATATGGCCATTCGGTGATCTTTTTGGCGTATTTTCTCACCACGTTGTCCTCGCTGAAGAGGAACAGAGACCGGTTGACCGTGAGGCAGTTCTGTCGGACGGGGATGGGGTTGTAGAGGGCCATGGTCCGCGCTCTCTGCGCCATTGACTGCTTGTACATCCTTTGCGCCCCGGGCTGCCCGCCCTGCCGGCTGCCTCCGGCTCCTCGCCCGCCTCCGGCGCCCACGACCACCCCGGCGGCTGCCCCGGAGCCTCCTCCCCCGTAGCGGGCCGGCATCTCGTCTCCGAAGCGGGCCATTCTGCAAAGAGCAAAGGGCTCCGGGTTACGCTGCGGCGAACGATGCGGAAGACGCCGCCGCCGCCGATGCCGCTGCTGATGCTGCCGGGGCTGCGAAGACGGCGGCCGGAGCTGCGACTGCGGAGACGCTCCCCGGCCCAGCCCATCGGGCGGCGGCGGCTCGGCGCCTCGGGTCGGGGGCTCACCAGGTGGCTGGCCGGCCCCAGCCGGGGATAGCAGCTCGGGACATCTTCCTGGCTGACCCCAGAGAAGGAGGGGCGGGAGGAGGGGGCGGGGGCGGGGCGCGGGGCCGGGAAGGGGGAGGGGAGAGGGAAGAGAGGCAAAAAATAACCGAGGAAGAAATCCAGGCAATCCCCAGGCCACCCACTCCGAAAAAAAGAAAGAAAGACAGAAATAAAGAAAAAGGCACTTAAAAAAAAAAAAAGAGCCAACGCACACCCCTTTTAAGACGCGAACGGTTTGCAAAGGACGCCCCCCCCGGACGCAGTGGAAGGTTCAAATTCCTGCGAGGTACGGGTCAGGCTGGCATCTTGCAAAAGGAGTGCGCTCGGCCCATTAAAAAAAAAAATTACTAGAAAAAATAAAAACTAGGTCTTTGCTGGGAGTAGGGCGGCTCCACTAAAATTAAAAATCGCCCTTTTCGTTCTGATTGAGTTCCTAGACCTCAAAAATGCTGAAAGGTCTGTAGCCCAAAAATAGAATTAAAGTCAAGAATATTAACGAAAAGGAGAGAAGGGGAGAGGACGGGAGGGGAAAGTCCAGGGTAAGGTGGCGGGCTCTTAAAGAGTCTTGAGGCCGCAGGGTCCAGGTGAATTTTTTCCCTTCCTGAATCACTAGCGGCTGTCTCTTCTGCGTGTGTGTGTGTGTGTGTGTGTGTGTGTGTGTGTGTGTGTGTACACGCGCGCCCGCGCGCAGCGCTTCGCTCAACCGTGCCTCATCCTGGGGTTAAATTGCAGCAATGAGATCCTGAAAATTCCCAACAGGGGATAAAAAAACAGAGGGAGAAAGAGAGGTATGCGCTGTCGCTCAGCCACTCAATAGCTGCTCCAGCATGCTGCAATGCCTGGCGTTCCCTCCTTCCCCCTCCAAAAGCCTCCTCCTCCTCCTCTTGGTTTTGCTAAAATAAGACTGGTGTGAAGGGGTGGATGAAGAGGAAGGAAAGGGGGGAAATGGGCACAGAGGTCTGAAACACTGGGCAGCCAAGCTCCAAAGAAGAGCGATTGATGAGTTGAACGCGAGAGAGACCCACCCAGAGTATCGACACATGATAGTCCGCGACCAATCGCGGAGGCGTGAGGGGACCTGGCTTCGCGGAGTTTGTGGGGGAGAGGGGAGAGCCGGATGGGTGGTCGGGAGACTGAGGGAAAGTTGGGAAGACAGATTCTTCCTCTCCGAGGAGGAAACCTTGTTTTCCAACGAGTTCCATCAACTTGGGTTGCAAACAGGAGGAGGGAGGAAACAACTTTAAAGATAAGAAAAAATGGGTTTGGTGTCTTGAAGTGCAATGAATCCATCTCTACACAAATGTGGTCTATTTAGCAAAAGACAAAATTTGAAAACTGGGAGAATGGTTTGGGGCTACTTCTGTCAAAGTTTCGTGTCACAGAGGCCCGGCAAGCTGGAATAAAAGATGCACATGACATAGAGGGTGTTATGGTAAGTGAAATAAGTCAGAGAAAGACAAATAACACGATTTCACTTTCATGTGGAATCTAAAAAAACAGTAAATGAAGCAGAAACAAACTCATAGATACAGAGAACATTTTGATGGTTGCCAGATGGAAGGGGGCTGAGGGACTGAGTGAAAAGGAAGGGATTAAGAAATACAAGTTGGCAGTTACAAAACAGTCATGGGGATGGAAAGTATAACATAGGGAATATAGTGAATAATATTGTAATAACTATGTATGGTGTCAGATGGGTACTGGATTTTTGGGTGTTATTTTGTAAGTTATATAAAAGTCTGTGTTGTACACTATGTTGTACACCTAAAACTAATGCAATATATATCAACTGCAATTGAAAAATAAAAATTATTTTAGAAAAGGATTCATCTGGTCTTTGAAAAGACCCCAGAGGTGGCTTATCTTAACTACCAGGAACAGGTAACTAACCAGGTCCCTGTTGACTGGATAAGCCCTCTGGGTGACATACTTGACATGGTGTTACTTCTCCCCAGAGCCCCTACACTTTATTTCCCATTCCTTACTTTATATTGAATAAACACAGAAAAATGCCTACAGCATAAGTATACAGTTTAAGAAATTGCTGTGAAATGAATATTCATAAAACTAACACTCAAGTCCAGGGCTAAAGATGGAACATTGCTAGCTCTCCACAAGCACACACCCTTCCCAATAATCACTATCCTGACTTTATGGTATTAACAAACTTGCTTTTCTTCATACTTCTACTACCTCATTGTGTATTTCTAACAATACAGTTCTCCTTTGCATCTTTTTGGGTTTTATCTAAATGCAATCATATAGTTTCAATTGTGTGAGGGCTGGCTTCTTTGGTTCAACATTCTGTCCTTAAGATTCATCTGTTGTCACACGTAGTTGCGACTGACTCACTTTTATTGCTGTGTAGTATTCCACTGAAAGTAAACCACAATTTGTCCATCCATTATCCTGCTGATGAACACAGGAGTTATTCCCAGTTGGTACTCTTAAACATTTCTGCTGTCTGGTGCCTACAGGCATGCACTTCTGTAGGAATAGCCCTAAGCATGGAATTTCTGGGTCACAGGTTTTGTAAGATGTCACCAAACTGTCTTCCAAAGTGGATTCACCAAGAAACCACTGAATTTTCACAAAGCAATGTATAGACCAGTGATGGGCAATCTTTTGAGCTTGGTGTGTCAAAATTTGCCAAAAAACCGAGCATAACTCAGGTGGTGTGTCACTTCAAGAAAAAAACCATAGTTTCGCGATATTTATAGTTTAAATAACAAAAATGTTTGGCCTACAGACCTCCGGCACAGAGTGTCTACACTACAGCAAATGTTTTATCCTCGGTTCCTGCACCTGGCCGTCCAGGAGCCAAGGATGAAACATCCTTCTGGGCATGTGGCCCCATACTTCTCTGGTATACGGCCGCATGCAGTCGTGTGTCATCAAAAATGGCTACACGTGTCAGTGCTGACACACGTGTCATAGGTTCGCCATCACAGGTATAGACCATAAGGCAGGGGTGGTGAGGGGAAGAAAGAGGATGAAGAAGGCAAATATTTTTTCAAGCCTTAACTAATTGATTCCTAATTAATGCCCACCCTTATCAGTATTTGAGTTCATTTGGAACATTCTGGAGGTGATATGTCTTTATATAAATTCGCCATTCTGTGCCTGTGTATAAGCCTTTACGAGTTACAGCACCTTCAAAATTTTGTGTCTTGTCAAGTTATGAACAAAATGATGAAACCAAGAGCGATCAGAGTTGCAAGGAGATGGCGTGTATAGAAGTCTCAACAAATATTAATGACTTTTGTATTAGATGTTGTTTCATATCATATGACACATGATAGTTAATATGAAACAAAATGTAATCCCATGTGAATGGATGCAAACAGCCAGTCAGTCATATAAGAAAGCTCCACCATGCAAAGTGGGCTGACATATAACTTGTTCTGATGGACTTTCTAGAGACGATCGCTGTGTTTCATGCACGAGCATTATCAGCACTGATTCCAAAAGACCCTAGAGCTTTTTGGGAGAGAGTGACCACCACAGCAAAGCTCCTGAGTCTTCACAGAAGTCCTACTTTACAGATGGAAATACCGAGGCTGAGAGAGGTTTTTAACTTGCCCAACCTGACCAGGTGGTGGCACAGTGGATAGAGTGTTGAACTGGGACGCAGAGGACCCAGGTTCAAAACCTCGAGGTTGCTGACTTGAGTGCGGGCTCATCTGGCTTGAGCGTGGGTTCACCAGCTTGAGCGAGGGGTTGCTGGCTTGAGCGTAGTATCATAGACACTACCCCATGGTTGCTGATTTGAGCCCAAAAGTCACTGGCTTGAAGCCCAACTTTGCTGGCTTGAGCCAAAGGTCACTGGCTTGAGCAAGGGGTCACTCGTTCTGCTATAGCCCCCCAGTCAAGGCACATATGAGAAAGCAATCACTGAACAACTAAGGAGCTGCAACGAAGAATTGATGTTTCTCATCTCTCTCCCTTCCTGCCTGCCTGTCCCTATCTGTCCCTCTCTCTGACTCTCTCTCTGTCAAAAAAAACCCAAACCAAACAAACAAACAAAAAACTTGCCCAGGTCATTGACATGGATCTGAAACCACTTTTGACTCTCATACTCTGTTGGATGGAGTGTAATTTTGTATACAGGGGGTCCTCGGGTTACATATGACGTTTCAAGTTTACGAAGATCCCTTACATAAAAACTTAAAAAAATTTAAAAGTGAGTGTTTCAGCTTACACCATTAGCGTTGTACTTACAAACTACGTGGGCGAACTAGTTTGGTTGCGCACAGTGGAAGAATACTCAGTATTCTTTTTCTGTGGTTTAGTTGTGTTTTTATGTTCTAGATTATGATTTTACTACTGTGTTAGGATTGGTAAGTGACTTAGGCTAGAGTGTGTTTTGAAATACACCAAAATTCGGGTTATGTCATTGTCATAGGAACAGAACTGTGTTGTCACCCAAGGACCCCCTGTAACTGCTTTGGAAAACATTTGGCCACTTCTACCATCACTGAATATTTGAATACCCTGTGACCTAGCATTGGCACACCTGGGTATAGATTCAGGGGGAATGAGGACATATGTACACTAAAAGACACATCCTAGAATGTGAAAGCAGTAAAATTATACTAGCTAGAAATTGGAAACTTACCAAATGTCTATCAATAGTAGAATACGTAGATCGATACACTGTGGAACATTCACACATGGAGCTATACCCACAAGTATACGGGTGAATCTCACAAACATAATTCTGAACCAAAGAAGGCAAACATACAAGAAAACACAGTATAGCATGCCTGTTTTATAAAGTTCAAGGACAAAATGAATCTATGCTGTTCGACATCCAAGCAGCGGTCACCCTTCAGGCTAAAGGGGCTTCCTGGAAACTTCTCAATCTAGGTGCCAATTACAAAGGTGTGTTCGCTTTGTAAATTTTGTGCATCTGATACATTTTCATTGGGCCCTACACTTAGGAGCTGGGTGTGTTCTGCGTGTGTTGTATTTCAACAGAAAATGTTTGTAATGCTTCTGAATGTAGCACTGGTAGCACCGCTTGTCATGGTGATCTGTGATAATTGCACCCCAAAGTCCCTACAACAAAATCTGGCCTTCATTTTACTAGAAGACAAAGGCCAGCGCTCCAGAATGCCCTGAGCCACGCACAGAGAACAGACAAGCTGGCTGTATATCAGAACCACCCTGCAAAGTGGTGTAAAAATGCTGATTCCTGGGTTCTCCCTCCCCTGATTTTCATTGCAGTACAGGTAGGTTTAGTAATCACTGCTCTGGAATGGGCAAATGTACCAGCCTTATCTTGGCATTCTCTAGTGCTACCAATGGCAGTATTGTTAGCATTTTTGATGGAACAGTTCTTGCTTAATTGAGCTGACCTGTGCATTGTACAGTGTTTAGAATCCCTAGCATGTGTCCATTAAATGTCAGTAGCACCCTCAGTTTTGTGACAGACAAAAATACTGCAGTGTGCTCTGGCTTAGTGGTAGAGTGTCCACCCAGCGTGCGGAAGTCCTGGGTTCAATTTCCGGTCAAGGCACACAGAAGAAGCGCTCATCTGCTTCTTCACCACTCTCACCCCCCCCCCTTTTTATTTCTCTCTCTCTCTCTTTTCCCCTCCCACAGCCATGGCTCGAATGGTTCAAGCAAGTTGGCTCTGGGCACTGAGGATGGCTCCATGGTCTTGCCTCAGTCACTGAAATACCTCAGTTGCCAAGCAACAGAGCAGCGGCCCCAGATGGGCTGAATATCACCCTATAGGGGGCTTGATGGGTGGATCCTGATCAAGGCCCATGCAGGAGTCTGTCTCCCTATCTCCTTACTTTTCACTTAATAAAAAAAAATACTTACATACATTTCCAAATACACTCCCCCATTAAAATGACAGAAGAGTCTATACTTTCTGCTCACCAAATAGCATTCCCAGAGCTTGCCAATAAAGTTTAACATGTCAGGGCTCCCCTCTTCTTCCTCAGAGTCTTCCCAAGTTCACCACTCCCCAATAGCTCAATCACCCTTTCCCAAAATAACTCAATTCATTCACCTAAAGTGTGACAGGGCTACAGGTTCATTATCTTTATGGGTTCTCTTTACATATTACAACAATTTATTTGGTCAAAGAAGTGAACCTCTAGTATTGAAATATTATCACCTGGCAAAATGGCGATGGATGAGCAAAAATCTTCACAGGATCATCAAAATGACTAAAGTTGGTAGTCCCTTGCCCCCTATTCACGCACCTTACTAATGCTGATCAGGTAGAAAGATTTTGAATCTCATTAGCATCTGACACAGAAGCAGTTTAATAGTGGGCCTCCAGAACTCAGTCTCAGTCATTGGTTCTAATCTTTAATACATCTGCCAGCTGGAGGTTTAATTTATCAATCAGCAGCAGCATTACCATCCTGGCTTTGAGAATATCATTCAATTGAACAGGCCTAGCATCTCTAAAATAAGAGCCCCAAATAAATAAGTGCAGATTGCATCCATTTGGCTGCTAAAACAATTACCTAATCCAGTCATGTTGAGTTGCAAGAATAGATCAGCCAAAAGTCAGTTTGGTCTCTGCCTTCTAGTCTGGATACTGGTCCAGAATGAGTACCAAGATCTTTGGGAGTTGGAAGGGATAAATAACAAAAAACAAAACTGGTAATCCAGACATTTGCAGGTCATGATGTAGGCACTCAAGGGTGACACAGAGATGAAATGTGGCTGTCACTCCAGGCATAACATTGCATAGCAGTACATGTCCTGTAAATTTCCAAAAACAGATGAGGCAGACTCAAATTATGGATGCAGAGCTGGGTTCAAATCTTAGTTCTAGCATTTCCTTGGTGTGTGCTTTTGGAAAAGCACCCTGGTTTTCTGATCCTCAGCTTTCTTGTGTTAAATGGAGACATAACTCTTTACCCCACAAGTTGCTGTAGGGATTAATTAATATCAAACGAATAAGCACTTATCACAATGACTGGCACATAAGAAACAGTGAAGAAATTATGGCAAATAGGTTTTTTTAAATCACCAGAGTCTGGAAGGATATTCTATATTCATGGACAAGAAGACTCAATGTTGTCAAAATGCCAATTCTCCTCAACTTGATTTATAGAATCAATATAATCCCAATCAAAATCCCAGCAAGTTATTCTGTGGATATTGACAATCTGATAAGAAAGTTTTATGGAGAAGTAAAAAACCCAGAATTGCCAACACAGTATTGAAGGAGAAAAATAAAGTTGGAAGACTGACACTATGGACTTCAACACTTACTACAAAGTTACAAGAACCAAGACAGTGTGATATTGGTGAAATAATAGACAAATAGATCAATGGAGCAACATAGAGAACCCAGAAATAGACTCACATAAATATAGTCGACTCATCTTTGACAAAGGAAATATAATGGAGCAAATATGCAGATCTCACACCCTCCACAAAAGTTAACTCAAAGTGGTCCTTGGCCAGTTGGCTCAGTAGTAGAGGGCTGGCTTGGGTTGTGAATGTCCTGGGCTTGATTCCTGGTCAGGGCACACAGGAGAACTGCCCATCTGTTTCTCCACCCTCCTCCCCATCTTGCTTCTCTCTCTTTCTCTCTCTCTCTCTCTCTCTTCCTCTCTTGCAGCCATGGCTTGATTAGAGCAAGCTGGCCCTAGGCACTGAGAATGACTCTATGGCCTCCACCTCAGGCTCTAAGAAGAGCTGAGCTGCTAAGCAATGAGCAATGCCCTAGATGGGCAGAGCATCGCTCCCTAGTAGGCTTGCCGAGTGGATCCCAGTCAGGGCTCATGTGGAAGTCTGTCTCTGCTTCCCCTCCTTTCACTGAATTAAAAAAAAAAAGAGTTAACTCAAAATGGATCACAGACTAAATATAAAATGCAAAACCACAAAACTCCTAAAAGATTATGTAGCAGAAAATCTAGATGACCTTGGGTTAGCAGTGACTTTTTAAATATAACACAAAAGGCCCAGTCCATGAAAGAAATCATTGATAAGCTGGACTTCATTAAAATTAAAATTCTCTACTCTGCAAAAGATATGGTCAAAAGAAAAAAAGACAAGCCACAGACTGACAGAGAAGTATTTGCAAAGCATATCTCTCGTAAAGGACTGTTATTTAAAATAGAAAATAAAAAGAACGCTTAAAAGTCAATAATAAGAACACAAGTCTGATTTTATAATGGGCCAAAGACACCTTGCCATAGAAGATATATAATGGCAAAGAAGCATATGAAAAGGTTCTCCATATGACACATCATCAGAGAAATGCAAATTAAAACAAGATACCACTACATACCTATTAGAATGGACAAAATCCAGAACACTAACACCACCAAATGCTGACAAAGATGTGGTACTACAGGAGGTGGGGATGCAAAATGGTATAGCCATGTAGAAAACTGCTTAGCGGTTTCTAACAACACTAAGCTTACCCTTACCTCATGATCGAGCAATGGTACAACTTGGTATTAATCCAAAGAAGTAGAAAACTTATGTCCCTATAAAAACCTGCACTTGGATGTTTATAGCAGCTTAATTCATAATTGCCAAAATTTGGAAGTAATCAATCAGGGTGTTCTTCAGTAGGTGAATGTATAAAACATGATACATCCAGACAATGGAATATTATTCAGCACTAAAAAGAAATGAGCTATCAAGGCATGAAAAGACATGGAGAAAACTTAAATGCATATTACTAAGTGAAAGAAGCCAATATGGAGGATTGGATAATGAAAATGTGGTACCTATATACAATAGGTATATTGTATACCTACTCAGCCATAAGAAACAATGACATGGTGTCATTTACAACAACAGGATGGACCTTGAGAACATTATACTGAGTGAAATAAGTAAATCAGAAAAAGATAAAAACTGTATGATTCCACACATAGGTGGGATACAAATTTGAGGCTCATGCACATAGATAAGAGTGCAGTGGTTACCAGGGAAAAGGGGGTGCGGGGGGAGGAGTTTGGGGGAAAGATATAAAGAGGAACAAATATATATAAGGTGATGCGAGATGATTTGACTTTGAGTGATGGATAAACAACATAACTGACTGTCCAAATGATGTGGAGATGTTTACCCAAAATCTATGTACTCTTGTTGATCAATGTCACCCTGTTAAATTTAATTTTCTAAATAAATTAAAAAAAATTTTTTTTTACAAGGACAGAGAGAGAGAGTCAGAGAGAGGGATAGACAGACAGAAACAGAGAGAGGTGAGAAGCATCAATCATTAGTTTCTTGTTGCCATTGCAACACCATAGTTGTTCATTGATTGCTTTCTCACATGTGCCTTGACCGCGGGCCTCGGGGTCTCGAACCTGGGCCTTCCGGCATCCCAGTCAGATGCTCTATCCACTGCGCCACCGCCTGGTCAGGCAAATAAAAACATTTGAAAACAAGAAAGAAGCCAATATGAAAAGGCTACCTACGGGCCCTGGCCAGTTTCGGTGGAAAGCGCATCCGCCCGGCGTGTGGACATTTCGGGTTCGATTATAGTTAAGGCACACAAGAGAAGCGACCAGCTGCTTCTCTCCCCCTCCTTTCCCCCTCATCTGCCTCTTCCTTTCCCACAGCCCGTGGCTAGACTTGTTCCATCATTGGCCCAGGGTGTTGAGGATAGCTTGGTTGATTCCAGCATTAACCCCAGACAGTGGTGGCCTGGTGGATCCCGGTTGGAGCACATGCAGGAGTCTTTCTCATTACCTCCCCTTCCCTCACTTTAAAAAAAAAAAAGGCTACCCACTGTTTGATTCCAATTATATGAAATTCTGGATAATGCAAAACTATGGAAACAGTAAAAGATCAGTGGTGGTCAGAGGGAGAGAAGAATACACTAGTGTTTTTAGGGCAATGAAAATACTCTGTATGAGACTATAATGATAAATACAAGTCATTGTGCATTCGTCCAAACCCATAGAATGTATAACACAAAGAGTGAACCCTACTGTAAACTATAGACTTTGAGTGATAATGCACCACTCATGTAAGGGACGTTAGTAATGGAGGAGACTGTGTATGTGTGAGGGCAGACCGGTATATTGAAGATTTCTGTGCCTTAAGCTCAATTTTGCTGTAAATCTAAAACTGTTCTAAAAAATACAAGCTAATTTTTTTAAAATTTCTTTTTATTTTATTCATTTTAGAGAGGAGACACAGAGAGAGAAGGAGAGAGAGAGAGAAAGGAGGGAGGAGCTGGAAGCATCAACTCCCATATGTGCCTTGACCAGACCAGTGCAGGGTTTTGAACTGGCGACCTCAGTGTTCCCAGGTCGACGCTTTATCCACTGCGCCACCACAGGCTAGGCAATACAAGCTAATTTTTAAAAAGTCACCATACTCAACCTTCCAGACCTGGAATCCAAGTCTGTGAATATCATTCACCAAGCCTGATTCAATATTGGCTTATTTTTAATTTTTAAAATAAGCTTTTATTTTGGAATAACTTTAGATGTACAGAAAGCTTGAAAAGATAGTCCAAGACAGTTATCATATGCCCTCCATCTGATTTCCCCTAACGTTGACATCTTACGTAACCCAGGTACATTTGTTAAAACTAAGAAACCATCATTGGTGCAATGCTATGAACTAAACCCTATACTTTATTCAGACTTCACAAGTTTCCTACTAATATCTTTTTCTGTTTCAGGATGTCATCCAGGATATTACATTCTATTGGGTCATCTTGTCTCCTGAGACTCCTCTAGTTTATGACAGTTTTTTCCCTTATTTTTCACAACCTGATACTTTTCAGGAGTACTGCTCAGGTAGTTTTGAGAATGTTCCTTAGTTTGGATTTGTCTGTTGTTTTCTCATGGTTAGACTGGGAAAATGGGTTTTAGAGAAGACCACAGAAGTGAGATACCCTCTTCATTGCATCATAGCAGGGACCCATGACATCTACATGACTTATTACTGTGGTGTTGACCTTGATTATTGGTTAAGGTGAAGCCCCAGGTTCAATACCTGCTCAGGGCACACAGGAGAAGAAACCATCTGCTTCTCCATCCTCTCTCTCTCTTTCTCTCTCTCTCTCCCTCTCTCTCTCTCTTCTCTTCCTGCAGTCATGGCTTGAATGTTTCGAGCTAGTTGGCCCCGGGTGCTGAGGATGGCTCCATGGCCTCCATCTCAGGTGCTCAGTTGCGAGTATGGCCCCCAGTGGGCAGAGCATCGGTCCCAAATGGAGGTTGCTGGGTGGATCCCAGTCAGGGCACACAAGGTAATCTGTCTCTCTATCTCCCCTTCTCTCACTTGGAAAAAATAAAAAAGATAAAGAAAGAAAATGTGCATCAGTTCAAAACCCTGGGCTTGCTTGGTCAAGACACATATGGGAGTTGATGCTTCTTGTTCATCCCTTCTTCTCTTTCTCTCCTCTCTAAAAAAAGATGAATAAATAAAAATTTTAAAATATATATCCTAAAAAAGAAAAAAAGAAAGGAAATGTGCAAGAATGATGGCATGGTACTTTTGAGATTAGGTTACAACAAAACTGGGATGTCCATAGCACAGCACCCTCCAGCTCTCTCTGTCCTGCTCACTCAAAGGGATGCCAGGTTCCATGTTTTGAGCTGCCGTTTGAAGACTCCCGTGTGGCAAGGAACCAAGAGTGGCCTCTAGAAAACATCTAGTGGGAACCGAGGCCCTCAGTCCTATATAGCTCATGAGAAACTGAATTCTGCCAACAGCCACATGTTTAAGCTTGGATGGGGACCCTTCCCCAGCTCAGCCTTCAGAGCAGAGTGAAGGCCCCACTGACACCTTGATTGCAGCCTTGTGAGAAACCTTGAAACAGGACCCAGATGGGCTGCACCATGAGTTCTTCCCCAAAGAAGCTGTGAGATCATAAACAATTCCTGGTTAAAGCTGCAAGCTTTGGATAGTTTGTTATGTAGCAAGAGATAACTATTACATTTAAGCTCCATGGTTCTTATCTTCTCCTAAAATAAAACAACCAATGTTTCTCCTTTCTTGATGCCCAAAAAGACTTATTCTCTTAGATGCCATTAGAGCTGTTCACCAAATATTTTCCCTTCTCCAAATTCAGGCACATGGTGAAGAGGCATTCCCTGCCCCGTGCATGTGCCTAGGCCTGTGAATAGTTCTGGCCAGGGAGCTCTCACTGAAAATCTCTCTAGAGCTGCAGTGTCCAAGATAGTAGCCACTAACCACCTGTTACTATTACAGTTAAACAAAATTGAGAATTATATTCCTTGGTACAACCCACCTTTTCTAGTACACAAAAGCTATGTGTGGCTAGTGGTCACGTTATCGGACAACTCAGATTGAGGACATTTCATCCAGGAAGTTCTATGGGACAGCATGGCTCTGGAGCCCGCAAAACTCCAGACAGTGACTACCTTTCAAGGTTGGCCCCACAGTGAGCAGAGCCCCAATTTGTCCCCAATTTGTGAGGACATTCTGGGTGAGTGAGAAATCAGCTTATGTCATTTTAAAGCCACGGAGATTTGGGGATTTGGGGGTTACTTGTTACTGTAGCATAATCCATAGCATCTTATTCATTTACAGATTTCAGCAAATCTCTCTCTTAGCATCTGCCTTAAAATGACCATAACAATGATTCTGATGGCAATTTCTTAACCCAATTACCCAATGAGCGAACCAATAATTGAGCAACAAATAGGTGCTCAGTCCCATAGGAGGGGTTTTATGATATGGGAATAAAACTTAATGAATGTTCCTTTTTTTGTATATTTGTATTTTTTCAAAGTTAGAAGCGGGGAGGCAGTCAGACCGACTTCCACATGCACCCAACCAGGAACCACCCGGCATGCCCACCAGGGGGTGATGCTCTGCCCATCTGGGGTGTTGCTCCATTGCAACCGGAGCCATTCTAGCACCTGAGGCAGAGGCCATGGAACCATCCCCAGTGCCCAGGCGAACTCTGCTCCCATGGAGCCTTGGCTGCAGGAAGGGAAGAGAGAGACAAAGAGAAAGGAGAGGGGGAAGGGTGGAGAAGCAGATGGGCACTTCTCCTGTGTGCCCTGACCGGGAATCGAACTCGGGACTTCCACATACTGGGCTGACATTCTACCACTGAGCCAACAGGCCAGGGAAGTGAATGTTCCATTTAACAGGTACACTAGTATTATACTCAGATTATATCATTAAGTGCTACACCGTGGACTATATTACAAAGAAGCTAGAAGAGGGAGATCAGTGAGGTTAGCATTGTCAGGGAAGGCTTCCTGGGGAAGATGTCATGTGAGAATAATGCTGCTTAAAGCCTAGAAAAAATTTGGAAAGACAAAGTGGGGAATAGTATGGTAGTTTCTCAAGTCAAGATATTGACAACAGCCTGACCTGTGGTGGCGCAGTGGATAAAGCGTCGACCTGGGAACACTGAGGTCGCCAGTTCAAAACCCTGCACTGGTCTGGTCAAGGCACATATGGGAGTTGACGCTTCCAGCTCCTCCCCCCTTTCTCTCTTTCTTTCTCTCTCTCTCTCTCTCTCTCTCTGTCTCCTCTCTAAAATGAATAAAATAAAAAGAAATTTAAAAAAAGATATTGACAACTTAATTAGACATGTCATTATATTATTATAATATTAACATTGTAATTTTTAGTTGATTGTTCTGAGGGCCTTACAGATACTAACTCATTTAATCTTCACAACAGTCTGATGAGTTAGTTACTATTATTACCTGCATTTTATAAATGAGGCATAGGAGCTTAAGTAACTTGCCCATATTCACACAGTCATAGAGCAGGAACGGATTTCAAACGTAGGCAGCCTGACCTCTTTAACCTTACTGCTCTGTCTTTGGGAAGAAAGTAACAAAGATTGGCCAGATGGAGAATTCCTTATGAAGAGGACTGGAAGCTGGAAATACAAATTTGCATGTTGACTACATGGCCCTAGACTCAGGAGAGAAGTTGCAACAAGGATATATGTTATGTATATATGGCGCAGTCATGGTTGAATGGTGGCTGCCAAAAGACTTGTCCATGTCCTAATTCCCAGGACCTATGACTGCAATCTTATTTGGAAAAAGTGTCTTTGCAGGTACAATCAAGTCAAGAATCTTGAGATGAGGTCATCCCAGATTATCTGGGTGGGGCCTAAATCCAGTAACAACTGTGTCTATAAGAGACAGGAGAAGAAAAGACACAGACACAGAGAAGTGACATGAAGACAGGATCAGAAATTGACGTAAGGCTTATGTAAGCCAAGGGAAAGCAAAGACTGCCAGCAATACCAGAAGCTAAGACAAAGGCGACGCATGTATTCACCTTAGGCAGTGGTCGGTAAACTCATTAGTCAGCAGAGCCAAATATCAACAGTACAACAATTGAAATTTCTTTTGAAAGTCAAAAATTTTTAAACTTAAACTATATAGGTAGGTACCTTCCTTATCAAGACAGCGCCCGCACTTGGTATTTTATGGAAAAGCCACACTCAAGGGGACAAAGAGCTGCATGTGGTTTGCGAGCCATGGTTTGATGACCAGGGCTAGAGCAGCTAAAGGGAGTGTGGCCCTGCTGACATTTGATGTTGGATCTCTGACCTCCAGAACAGTGAGAGTAAGTTTCTGTTGCTTTAAGCTACCTAGTTTTCAGTAATTTTCTTTATGACTTTCCCCAAGAGGAGAGTACAGGGTCTATGAGAACACATATAGTAATGAACACCATCACAACGGATGAAATTATCCTGAACAATGGCTGCCGAGAGGGTTGAGGTCTTAGGAAGGATCCCTGAGAAGTGTTCGCATATAAGAGCAGAGCAGAGAAAATGGACCCTGAGGAGACACCATCAAGGAAGTAGGGAGAAGGACTGATGGGCGAAGCCACAGCAAGTCCCAGGGCTGGGGCAGTCCAGTGTTAAATGTTGCCAAACGCAAAGCAGGATAAGGACTGAAAAATACCACTATAGTCGTACCACTAATGTAATGATAGCACCACAGTCATTGTTTTTAAAATGACTACTTAGCTTTTATGTGTGTGATAAAATGTATATAACACTGACCATTTAAATTGTCCAGTTCAGTGACATTAAGTACATTCATATTGTTGGGCAGCCATCACCACCACTCATCTCCAGGATCCTTTTTACTTTACAAAACTCTATCTCTGTTCCCATTAAACACTAACTCCCCCCTTCTTCCCCAGCCCCTGGCACCTGCCATTCTATTTTCTGTCTCTGTGAATCTGACTCCTTTTAGGGACCTCATGTAAGTGGAATCATACAGTACTTGTCCTTTTGTAGCTGACTTATATCACTCAGCATAATGTCTTCAAGGGTCATCCATGTTGTACCATGTGTCAGAATTTTCTTCCTTTTTTAGGCTGAATAATATTCCATTATATAGATGGACCACTTTTTTTGTATGATATTTTTTATTGATTTTAATTTATTGTGTTTACATAAATTCTAGTGTTGCCCCGAATTACCCCCCCCCCCATATGGACCACTTTTATTTATGCATTCATCTATCCATGGACACTGGGTGGCTCGACCTTTTGGCTATTGGGAGCAATGCTGCTATCTATGAACACGGGTGTGCAAACATTTCCTCAAATCCCTGCTTTCAGTTCTTTGCGCCTAACATCCAGAAGTGGGATTGCTGGGTCACATGATCAGTTTATGTTTAGTTTTTTGAGGACTCGCCAGACCATGTCCCTCAGCAGCTGCAGAGTCCTTAGCTTTTAGAAGTATGTATTAAAATATTTACAGATGAAATCATGATATCTGAGATTTGCTTTAACATAACCTAGGGTTATAATGGACCCTGGCCTGTTGGCTCAGCGGTAGAGTGTCAGCCCAGCATATGGATGTCCTAGGTTCGATTTCTAGTCAGGGCACACAGTAGAAGCAACCATCTGCTCCTCTAACTCTCCACCTCTACCTTCTTTCTCTCTATTTCTCTCTTAACCTCCTGCAACCATGGCTTGGTTGAAGCAAGTTGGCTTCAGGCTCCATGGCCTTGCTTCACACACTAAAATAGCTTGGTTGCCAAGCAACATAACAATGCCCCGGATGGGCAGAGCACTGCCCCATAGTAAGCTTGCTAGGTGGATCCAAGTTGGGGCTCACATGGAAGTCTGTCTCTGCCTCCCCTCCTCTCACTGAATTTAAAAAAGTCACAGGCCCTGGCCGGTTGGTTCAGTGGTGGAGTGTCGGCCCAGTGTGTGGATGTCCTGGGTTCGATTCCTGGCCAGGGCACACAGGAGAAGTGACCATCTGATTTTTCCACCCATCCCCCTCCCTTCTCCTCTGCAACCATGGCTCAATTGACCCAAGCAAGTTGGCCTTGGGCTTTGAGGATGGCTCCGTGGCTTAGTCTCAGGTGGTAAAATAGTTTGGTTGCTGAACAATGGAGAAAGGGCCCCAGATGGGCAGAGCATCGCACCCTAGTGGGTTTGCCGGGTGGATTCTGATCAGGTGCATGTGGCAGTCTGTCTCTCTGCTCCTCACTTCAGAAATAATACAAAAAGAAAAGTCACAGATGACAGAACCAAGTGTGTCATTTCATCTGGAGAAAAGTGATTGGCTTTATTTGTTTATTTATTCATTTATTTGGCAAAAGTTTATTGGGCAGCTATTACCTATCAGGCCTTCCCCCAGGCGCTGGGAATTGATACAGCCATGACTAGAACAAATAAGAAACTCACACTTTGGGAAGAGCTATATAATATGTCAGGTAGAGAAGGTTTTTATAAGAAAAGTGGAGCAGGTAGAGGGTCAGATAGAAGAGGAAGGGGAGTTATTTGGAAAGACATCTCTGAGAAGGAGGGATTGAGGCAGAGACCTGAGAAAAGAAAGGGATAGAGACGCAGATATCAGAAGTGTCGCAAGCAGAGGAAACGTGGATGGCCAAGACCTCTGTGGATGGTGACCAGTGAGTCTGAAACACAGGGAGGACGCGTCTGTGGCTAAGTGGGGAGAGTGAGAGGAGATGATGGAGGGGAGGTGATGGAGACCTCAAGGTTGTCATCCCATGTTGGCCTTTTATTGTTTCAAAATGTCCATTTTATTATTATTCAGGCATTATGAGGCTAACAGATAAGGAGATAACCACCACTGAAAAGATGACTTGCTCTAAGTCTGATGGTTGCCTGTCTTAAGAGAGAGGCTTTGGGGGTCTGGGTGAAGGGATTAAGAACCACAAATTGTTAGTTGCAAAATAGTCACAGGGACAGAAAGTACAGCATAGCAAGTATAGTCACTAATACTGTAATAAGTATGTACGGTGTCAGGTGAGTACTTGATACCTAGGGGGGACCCCTTTGTAAAGTATATGATTGTCTAACCACTTTGCTATACTCTTGAAACTAATACAATATCATAGTGAATGTAAACTATAATTGAAAAATGAAATTTAAAGAGAAAAGAAAAGAAAGATAGCTTGTTCTACTTACAGATTCTAAGAGGAAGGGCCATGCCAGGCCACGCAGAGCCACAAGGGGAAGCAGAGGGATCAAGGGGGCAACATGGGCAGGAGGTTCTATGCGGCTTCTTCTGGGAGGAACAGGTGAGGCAGGTGTGCAGGCTTGGGGCTGGCTAGTTTTAATCATTTCAGCAGCTCTGGGGAGGTTCTATGTGACTTCTTCTGGGAGGAACAGGTGAGGCAGGTATGCAGGCTTGGGGTTGGCTAGTTTTAATCATTTCAGCAGCTCTGGGGTACGGGGGCTAGCCCTGGTTGTGTGGCACCTGGCTCTGGGGTAATGAGGGCAGGCAGGAAGTGGCCCTGTATAAGAGACTGACAGAGGAGGCATCTGGGGTGCGAGCCCCGACTGGCTGGTTGGTGTGTGAAGGGCATGCTCACTGGTGATCCCTTCACTATTGGAGGAGATTGGCTACCGGGATTAGTGGTAGTCACTCCAGGTTCGGCCAGATTTCAACGCATCCAGAACATACGGGCAATCTCTGTAGCTTATGAAACTCACCTGAAAGACTTTGCTCTTGGAAAGTCACATTGTGGCCCTTAAAGTGTTTGGCGTTCCAGGACTTCAAGGTTCCACTATCCTGTTCACGGCTCCAGCCTCAGCGACCGAGGGAGGTCAAAATAGGGGCCCAATACCTCAAAAAGCAACAAGGGCCAGTTGCAGAGCAGCACAGAACATAGACTATCTCCATGAGAAAAAACAGAAGGCATGAAGATATTGAAATGTTCTCTCCTATTTTTAAGAAGAAACAAAAATAAACTGGAGACCTGTACAAGTGATTTCCCAACAGGGAGAGTGAAGAAAGGGCGTGAGAGACAGAGACTGGGGACATTTGACCCCGACACTGATTTGAATCAGATCAGCCCTGTTTCCTTTTATTTTCTTCTGTTTTGCCCAATGACTAAAAAGGAGAGCAGGGAACACACATACGTGTTTGCAAGGTTACCCATAAATATATGCATACATCTGCAATGGCCTTCCATAGCTGTTCTGCCTTTTCTGTCACTGAGATGACAACAGCTAAATAATCTCACGTTCCATATGGCTCCTGACTGTCACAAAACTAATGCATTTAAAGTTAAGGCAAGCATGTGATGGAAAAGAAAGACTTGAATTTATGAAAAGGTTAGGCGTGTCATGTGTGTAGCTGTCACTGTCCAGCCTTGACCTGATTACTTCAGTGCACATAGGTCTGACTTCCACTGCCAGCCCCTGCCTTCCCGGGCAGGTCTTTTTCTGGGCATCAGAGTGTCCACTCAGCAGCTAGGAAATAAATGCTCCAGGGAGCGTCCTTCAACCCTGATCAATGGAAGTTGGTAGTCAAATATTCAGCTCCCTTAGTTCTAGGGTGTGGCTACTGTACTCTAAGGAATGGCCTCTCTGCTGCCTCCCAGCGGTCTCCACCGGTCCTGAGTTCCAGTTGCTCACAGTGGTGACTTGCTCATTTATACAGGATGGCCCATCCATTACTGGTTCTTCTCTTCCCTGCTCCTCTGCTGGTGTGTCCCAGTATCTCTCCCCAAAGGAGTTGAATCCTTGCTCCCAGATCTACTTCAGGGAGGGAGACCCAAACTAAGACAATGGTGTTGGAAAGATTCTGTCATTTAAAAATCCTAGGCCCCCTTCCTTCCTTCCTTCCTTCCTTCCTTCCTTCCTTCCTTCCTTCCTTCCTTCCCTCCCTCCCTCCCTCCCTCCCTCCTCCATCCCTCCCTCCCTCCTTCTTTCCTTCCTTCCTCCTTCCTTCCTTCCTTCCTTCTTCCTTTTTCTCTCCCCTCCTCT
This sequence comes from Rhynchonycteris naso, assembly GCA_037038555.1. Taxonomy (NCBI): domain Eukaryota; kingdom Metazoa; phylum Chordata; class Mammalia; order Chiroptera; family Emballonuridae; genus Rhynchonycteris; species Rhynchonycteris naso. The sequence goes on from CM073003.1 coordinate 24,514,080, forward strand.
CCTTCCTCTTTTGTCTCCCACTCTTCCTCTTTCTCCCTCTCTCTCTCTCCCTTCTTCAAAAAGTTATTTAAGGAGCTTGTAGGATAGTTGAGTATAAATCAGAAACCCCCAACACATGTGTCATTGTGTATTAGAAAAATCCCAGAACTACTTGTCAAAATATTGGGATTTGCACTCCCCAAATGTAGCCACAAGCCTTATGTGGCCACTGAGCACTTGAAATATAACTGGTCCAAATCAAGGCGGAAAATCATGCACCAGATTTTGACGACTTAGTATAAGAAATATGTGAAATGTCTCATTCATAATTTTTATATTCACTACAGGTGGAAATTATATGTGCATGGTGTAAAACCATGCACCAGATTTTGAAGACTTAGTATGAGAAACATGTGAAATGTCTCATTCAGAATTTTTATATTCACTACAGATGGAAATGATAATCATAGGGGTGGTTTCCTCACTTAGAAACAATACAGCAACAACAAGAAAGAGTAATAATATCACAGCACCAGACAAATGTCCAAGCTATATTCTATGGCATGAGCTTGACCCATCATTCAACCTCTCAAGCCCCAGTATCCTAATCTGCAAAATGGGGACAAAGGCAGTATGCACCCCCTGGGACCATGAAAGGGGTAAATGGCACCCTGTATGTGATGGCCAGGCACAGGGTAGTAGAGAATAGAGGTTGGATGCATTGATAATAATATTTACTGCATGCTGTGAAATTGCATCTGATGTTCAGAGGAGGCATTTGATGTTCCAGAAACAAGGAAGACAAAAGCAGGAAGGACCCACCAGAGATACAGACGAATAAAGGTAACAGGAAAGAGAATCCCAGCAGCAATCATTAGAAGGGGGAAAAGTTCCATCTAAGAATTACCTGCAGGAAGAAACGTGAATGCATTTATGTTTGGGCTGTTCGAGTGCATATCATCCCACCGGGAGATCACAATGGATTGACTTGACAGAACAGTAAACCCTATCTTCAATTTCTCTTTTGCGCCCTCCTCTAGCATCGTTCATATCTTTTGTTACAGAAATACTTCCATCCCATGCCAACAGAAGTCACTTCATTCTTAGACCTGAGATGCTTGTTTAAGAACCTGTCTGAAAGTGTTATGAGTTCCCAAATAGAGAAGAAAAAGGAGAAAAAAGAACTCAGTCACCTTGTGGGGACTAGAAATGAGGGAGATATAAATGACCTCAAAGATGACATGTAGTTCAGTTGTGTGGCCTTGAACCAGTTGCTCAACCTCTCTTAGTCAATGCATTCATTTACACAGAAAAATTCCAGTGTTCACTTAATTGATGGATGTGAGGATTAAATGAGATGATCCAGTAGCTTGTGTTGGTGTTACTAACTTTCACTGCCTCTGCCGAGGAGTCGTTTTTCATTTCCAGACTGATTCCCCTCTTCCCAAATAAGTCTGAGAGTTTTCCTTAAATTTGTTATAACTTACTTTTACACATTTTCAAAAGCAAAGTAATTTTCATGTTTAAAAAAATTAAGCCACTATTCCATCACTATCACAACATAAACACCGTGTATTATTTTGTATTTCTGTCTAGTTTTCCCTCTTATGTTTTTATTTTACTTAAAGGGAAAATTATAGTGTAAATCTATTTTATAAGCAATAGTTCCTCATCATCTGAGTATTTGTTATATAGTTCATTATCCAGATACCCACCCAGTTATGAGTTTAGGGAAGCAAAAGTCATTGCGATATAAAAAGAGTCACTAATGAACTGACAACTTCACAATGATCTATTCCAGACAAACACAAACATGCGCTTTGGAGCTCATCAGATCAACGAGTTTGCCAATGTTTATTTCTGATTGTTGATGGTTGTTTGAAATTCAGCAATATGATTAGAAACCATGTGTAGCAATTGCAATGTGAAAATTGGAAATCTTTGCGAAAGACAGCAGGATTTCCTGAAGTCGAGAAAAGTGACGTGGAAGGTCCACTGCCATGCAAAGGAGGCCACTGACAAGTGAGGAACTTGTAAAGTCAGACTCCTTAATAATTTAAAAGCACAAAACGAGCCATGACAGTGAAAAATGCTTCAAAACAGAACTGATGAGCAAATGATTTTAAAGAACCTCTGGGAAAACTGATGAAGACCTTACGGGTGTTCACAAAAATGATCTCACCCGATTACACCATAAAAGTCAAAGATGAAATGCAAGATGCTGTATTGTTCTACTATACAATTGCAGTAGAAAATGACTCACAGACAAAATATTAATTTTCAACTCATTCTTTGTTAATTCGAAGAATTGAGGGGTTTTCCTCTTATCATTCCCTCATCTAATATTCTATTGTAACATCACTTACGTATTATTTATTCCCCTTTATGAACTTTTAATAATGTTTCCAACTAGATGCTTTAAACAGTAATAGAGGAATAAGCAATGATATGTCTTGAATACAAAGATACTGGCCGACACATGGAATGACTGTGTCAGATGTGGAATTGCTGTATTTGTCTGATCTTTGATACATACTTCAAGTGTTTTTCCAAATTGCTTGCACCAATAAAATCTGCCATCAAAAACATTTGAAGAGATCTTTCTGCACCTCATATATTACATATATTTATTGAGCACCTACTGTATGCCAGAAGCTGTTCGAGACACCCGGGACACAGCCATAGCTTTAAGTCCCTGCCTTCAGAGCTGACATTCTAACTGGGGAAAACGGGCAACAAAGCAATAATTATTTAATATGGAAGTCATGGTGTAGAAACATGAAGTAGGGCGTGGAAGTAAAACTGAAGTAGAGGCTTTAGAGAGGATGATCAGTGGAAGCTCCTTGGTAAGGTTATACTCAAGCAGAAACTTGAAGAAAGTGAGGGAGTCATCAAAAATCTGTAGGGAGACCATTCCAGGTTGTGATGCTTGGTATGTACAGATATGTAGGTGAATATATATATATATATATATATATATAGAGAGAGAGAGAGAGAGAGAGAGAGAGAGAGAGAGAGAGAGAGAAAGAGAGAGATTTTTTGGTATTTTTCTGAACTTAGAAGTGGGGAGGCAGTCAGACAGACTCCCGCATGCACCCGACTGGGATCCACCTGGCGTGCCTACCAGGGGGTGACACTCTACCCATCTGGGGCATTGCTCCATTGCAGCTGGAGACATTCTAGTGCCTGAGGCAAAGGTCATGGAGCATCCTCAGCGCCTGGGCCAACCTTGCTCCAATGGAGCCTTGGCTGCGGGAGGGGAAGAGAGAGAAAGAGAGAAAGGAGAGGGGGAAGGGTGAAGAAGCAGATGGGTGCTTCTCTTGTATGCCCTGACTGGGAATCAAATATGGGACTTCCACATTCTGGGCCGACGCTCTACCACTGAGCCAACCTGCCAGGGCCAAGTAGGTGAAGATAAATTGTGCAAGTCTTGTGGGTTACAGTGAGTAAGGTGGGTTATCCCAAGTAAAGTGGAAACCATTGGGGGGTCTGAACAGAGTAGGGCCATGACCTGACTCAGGTGTTCACATCTCCCCCCCGCCACAAGTCCAGAGGGAGGAAAAAGCAGCGGCTGGGAGACAAGGGAAGAGGCAACTGCACTGGGCCAGATGGGAAGCAGTAGGGGCTGAGACCAGGTGGGTTCCAGGAAGGGTTATTTCTGCATATATTTTGAAGGCAAAGCCGACAGGTGTCTCTTATGGACTGGACCTGGGGGATGAGCAGAGGAGAGGAGTCAAGGACGCTTGGAGGTTTTGACGCAAGCAGCCTAAGGACAGAGCTGCCATCAGCTGAGATGGAAAAGACTGCAGGAGGGGTTGTGTGGGTAAGGATGACAATCTGCATGTCCCCCTCAAATTACAGAATCACTCCACAGCAGCATTCATAAAGAATGAAAATGCAAACATCTATTAATAATTATTTGCAAATGCTGCATATTAGGCAGTTTAGATAAACTCTGCTCTCTGGGAATTTTGCCAGAAAAATCCCGAACTAAGCTTCTACAGCTATCAAAGCCAATAAAATGCCATTAGGGAGGATATGGAAAAAGGCAAATTCTCTGCCTTGTGTAAGAATCTATTTAATCTAACCTTATCATTCCTTCTTCTACCTTCTATAATACCGCGGATCACCTGAACATGAAGATAAACATAAGCTGAAGAAAGACTGGAGGGGAGAAAACACAAGCATTGTGGGGGTGAAATGTTTGGCAACTGAAGAACAGACTGGAGGAGGGCACCTCAATCTAGGAGTTTAAACCTAATCACCTCCCCTCACTGGCCGCCCCACTCTTTTTCCCCCTTGCCCTTCCCCTCTGCCAACACTGGATTAGTCTTCAGCTCCATTCCATTGTTTACAATCACCTTTATCTTAGTAATTGTCCTGAGATAAACACACTTTTAAATTCCCCTGGACTCTGTTGGGAAATCTTTCCTGCATGAAATCAAGAACCCACATATTCTGGACTTTCCTGGGGCAGGCTTGCCTCGGTCCCGGTCACTTCCTTGTGTCAATCCCATTGTATTATAGCTGTTTATTTATTCATCTAATGATTATTAAGCTCCTACTATGTTCCAGGCACCATACTAGACACCTGAAATAGAGTGTTTCAAAGATAGACACTTGCCCACCATTAATTACTCATGCCTTCATTCCAGCAATAAAACGGAACTATGTTTCCTATGTTCCTTTGCAGGGAGATATTACCAAGTAAACAATGTTGATCAGTGAAACATAAGGGCACTGGTCTCAACTGAGCTTTGTAATTTGACCTTCCTTGTGCTTGACATGCAGACATGATGCCTGGAGCTGCAGCAGCCATTTTAATACTGACTATAAGGAAAAGACCAGAGGACCTTGGCTATGGCATCCTTGATCCACTGTAGCATTTTATTTTCATTTTATCTTAGCCAAAGGGCTGAGAAGCAATGTAGCATTTTCTTCTCTTTTCTTTAAGTGAGAAGAGGAGAGATAGTAAGACAGACTCTTGCATGAACCTCCACCAAGATCCACCCAGCAACCCCTGTATGGGGCCGATGCTGGAATCAACTATTTTTAGCACCTGAAGCTAACGCTGGAACCAATTGAGCCACTGGCTGTTGGGGAGAACAGGGGTGGAAGGAAGAAGAGAGAAGCAGATGGTCATTTCTCCTGTGTACCCTGACTGGGAATAGAACCTGGGACGTCCATTCGCCAGACTGACGCTCTATCCACTGAACGAAGGTCTAAATTTTATTTTCTATACAACCAAATAAAATTCATGATTGACACATACAGATGGTCTGAATAAACTAGTTTTACCTGACTGTTTCTTTGAACAAAATTCCTTACGTGCAAAAAATCAGTTTTATTTAGCTCTGTAAGTCCTCAGGAAATGTCCAATGACTTGACAAATGAAGGAGGTAACTCTACTTTTATAATTAAAAAAAAAAGCAGGCCAAATTTGAATGACAAAATGTCTAATGGGGACCAATTGGGACCCTTTCCATGCCACAAGATTTCCACAATAAACTCCTAAAGCTTTGGAAAAACCTCATCTGTGAAATGGGAAAAATAACAGCGTCTATCGATGGACTTTTTGTGAAAATCAAGCCAGTCAATACAGCCAAAAGGTCTAGAATGGGAACTGTCCTACTGTTTTTGTTTTGTTTTGTTTTTTTTACAGGGACAGAGAGAGAGTCAGTGAGAGGAATAGATAGGGACTGACAGACAGGAACGGAGAGAGGTGAGAAGCATCAATCATTAGTTTCTCGTTGCCATTGCATCGCCATAGTTGTTCATTGATTGCTTTCTCACATGTGCCTTGACCGCGGGCCTTTAGAAGACCGAGCTGGCGAGCTCGAGGTCTCAAACCTGGGTCTTCCACATCCCAGGCTGACTCTCTATCCACTGCGCCACCACCTGGTCAGGCAGAATTATCCTATTGTAAGTGTTACGTGTAAGTGTTGCCATTGTGACTGCTATTTCCTGACAGTCCAGGGACAGTAGATCTTACCGCCCACACGCCTGCCCCACCACTGTTCCATGCTGCTGAACCTTGTTAGTTTCCTTCATAGAGTTCTTCATAACCATTTGTTGATTTTTTTAATGAATATCTCCTCCTGAGAAGGTTGTTCTTTTGCCCATCCCACCCAAGACAGAGCCATTTGTTTTCTACTCTGCTCTGCGCATCGGCCCAGTTCTAGGCCCTCTAGGTTCCTGTTGCTTTCAGCCAATGGGAGGCCCCAGCAGGAACTCAGAGGCAAGGAGGCAAAAGAGGACAGGGTATTTCTTCCCTGACGCCCTTGGCACTTTGGAGCCGTATCTCTGGCCAGTGGCCAGGTCCCTCCACAATGACACCTTTAGCCAGGCAGCTCCTCCTGCATAACTCCAGCTCTCACTGGCTCTAGCAACACCATTTCTTCAGCTCAAGGGTGATAAGAGTTCTCCACTATTGCTGGCTCCTGGGTGCCCCCATCCCTGTGGGTTCCCTTAAATCTGTATCTCTTCAAGGAAGCTCTTCCTTAAAGCCTCTTCACTTGATCTATCTGAGGGAGGGGCAGGGACTGAATTCTGTTTCCTCTTTGGACCCTGAGAAACACCACACTTACCAGGTGGTAAATAATGTGAGAGCACAAGATACAGAGCTGCTGTACACACCAGGACCCCGGACCACACCCCTCACCAGGCATGAAGAAGGGGCTCACTAAAGCCTCTCTTATCATCCAACAAATTAGAATTAAAATAATAAGGTGATTCCTTTCTTGACTATTAAATTAACAAAAATATTTTTCATAGGTTTAAAAGAGAGAGAGGAAGGGAGGGAGAGAAGCATCAGCTTGTTCCATTTAGTTGTGCACTCATCTGTTGCTTCATGTATGTGACCAGGGATCAAACCCATGATCTTGGCATGCCCAGGACAACAATCTACCCACTGAGCAACCTGGACAGAGCCTAACAAAAATCTTTTTAAACAATAATACTTGATGCTGGTCAATATGCATTCAAATACTGTAAGTAGACATGAACATGGCTGATAACTTGGTACAACCCTTTGGAAAAGCCATTCGGCCATGTTTATCAGAAACCATTAGAACGGATCTTATTTTTGACCCAGTAAAACTATTCCTGGAAATCTATACAAAGGAAATTATCCAAGCAAAGTTTAAAAGTATGTAAAGATTTTATCAAAGCATTTTTTGTAATGTTAAAATATGACCAGCAATAGGGAAATTAAGTAAGTTCTAAGAAAAAGAACCTTATATAGCTATTAAAATAATAGTGTGAAATTTTGCTGCTGTCCCAATTATGAATGATTCATCCCTCATTTTAAAAAATACCAAAAAATAATAAAAAAATAATGTCATCAAAAAGAAGAAATCATTTATGTCAACAACCCTTCTATTACCCTGTTTCTTTTTCTTCATCCTCAGATTCCCTCTGCATGCTACATGCTGGTAACCCATGGCACAGAAGTTTCCTCTCTCAGCATAATGTGATCAATTTTACAAAATATTTTATGTTCACTGGTCCAATCATTCAACAAGAATCAACTTCTATATGTTAGGGACACAGTAATGAACAAGACTGACATGATGCCTGACCAGGTGGTGATGCAGTGGATAGAGCATCGAACTGGGATGTAGAGGACCCAGATTTGAAACCCCAAGGTCAATGGCTTGAGCACAGGCTCACCAGCTTGTGTGCGAGGTCTCTGGCTTGAGCGTGGAATCATAGACATGACCCCATGATCACCAGCTTGAGCCCAGGGTTGCTGGCTTGAGCAAGGGATCACTCGCTCTGCTGTAGCCTCCCCCCCCCCCATCAAGGCACATATGAGAAAGCAATCAATGAACAACTAAGGAGCTGCAACAAAGAATTGATGCTTCTCATCTCACTCCCTTCCTGTTTGTCTGTCCCTGTCTGTCCCTCTCTCTGACTCCATAAAAAAAAGACTGACATGAACCCTGCCCTTAGGGAGCTGCCATTCTAAAAAGGAGAGAAGCATAAACAAAGTAAGTAAAATGTACGGTATGTTAGATGGTGGCAATTGCTTGCAGTAAGGATAAAGGAGAGACAATTCACTTATTTGAAGTTCAAAAACAGGCACAATTAATCTATGGCTATGAACAGATCGTGGAGTATCCATGCAGTGGAATATTACATAGCAATGAAAAAGTAATGGTGTATGCAACAACTCCAGGCAAAACCAATCCGTGGGGACATGGATCAGAGCAGCAGTTGCCTCAGGGAATGGACAAGAGGTAATCATGACCTAATGGTGGTTACACATGTGTCTAAAGTCTATTGAGCCATTCACTTATGATTTGTAAACTTTGCTGTGTGGTAGCCCAATTTTAAAAAAAAAGGAAAAGAGGGGGTAAAAAAAATAGAAAGAAGGAACAAGGGTAGGAAAAGTTGGTGGTGGTGGAGTAGTTGCAACTTAACATATGTCGGGGTGGTGGTGGTAAAGGAAGGTGATTCTGAATAGAGATCTGAAGCAGGTAAGGGTAAGAGCCAATCAGATGACAGGAATAAATCACAAGAATAAGAAGTTTAAGAGAGGAATTTCAGTAATTAGGTATTAACAGCTGCACATCAATTCATTAATGAATATTTTTGAGCACCTGCTCTGTGCTGGGGATTTGTCAGGAGCAAAACTGGCCATAGCCCTTATTTTCATATTAATGAAATAATCACATTAATAAAAAATAAATGACAATGTTGACAAGGACCACAAAAGAAAGGCATGTGATGCAATCAAAGTCTATTAACAGGAGGTGTGAGAGAAACAGAGACCAAAGAGATACAGAGAAAGACAAACAGAGAGAGATTGGAGAGAGATAGAGAGAAAGAGAGGGAGGGAGGGAGGGAGGGAATGGGGGAGGCAGAAACAGAAAGAGATAGAGAGAAATGTCAATAAGGCAAATTATATTTGGGGTTTTCTGAAAGCTTTTTTCCACAGTTGAATAATAACAGTAATAGCCTAGCAATTAGTACACAACTGCTCAGTCTCCCTCTCTCTTGCCTAGGGGCTGGCAAAGAAAATAACTAATTGTGCTGGAGAAAGGACTAACAACTCAAGGACACATTTGAAAAAAAATCAGCCTAGAAGTCACCCGTTAGCAAAAAACAGTCTGAAGTCTGTAGCAAGGCAGAGACTCTGGGGTCAGGACAAAAGGTGGAGATATATACATATATATTTCAAAAGTGGGTTCTGATGTTAAATCAGACTTCAGTAGAATGAAATAGGAAGGCTTTTGACTCTAAAAGGGCTATTCATCTTCATGGATGACATTCCTGATCCTTTAGCACCAAAGACATATTGTTTGTGTGTGTGTTTTTCTTCCAGTTTTGGTAAATCATGGAGATGGATTTTGATTAGCCAACCACTCTTTCTTGCTGGTCTCATTTGTGGAAGGAACAACACTACATGTCTTCCAGATCCTATTTCCTTTTCCTTCTAGACACACAGCAAGGAGGACAAGGAAACAGCCTGCCCTGCAGTTGGGAGGGGGGCACTCTGGAACAGCATTCTGGCCAATGACATTTAAGCAGAAGTGACATGAGCCACTTCTAAGCTTGACCTATAAGAAATGTCTGATGATTCTCCATGTTCCCTCTTTCCTCATCTGTGAGCCAAGTTCAGAAGAACCACTGGGGAACTCAGACACTCTACTTAGGAGAAGACAAAAGTATAAGATGGAAGGGTCCTGGATACCTGAGTCACCACCTGGAGAAAAACCTCCCAAGAAGACCATCCACCTTGGACAATTGCATGATCAAAGAAACATTCATTGTGTTCAACCACTGAGAGTTCAGAAATTACCTGTTACAGCAGCTAACATTATTTATACTGTTTAATAGATCCTTTCAATAATGGTGTAGGTAGCCAATAAATTTTGAGGAGAGTTGACATTCTTTCCAATTCTGCTTGTAAAAATTTCTTTTCCTGCCTCTGAGAAAAAGTCCATCTTCCTTTGAGACTCATATCATCCATGCAGAATCTCCACTATCATCTAGGCACTCCCACCTCTGTCACTGTCTTCCCCAAGCTGTTCCTCTTCACCATGTCTTTGCCCTGGCTCTAGTCTCCACCTAGAATATCAAAGAAATGTGGTAGACAATTCATGTGTTTCCATCTGAATGGACAGAGATGCTGTCTGCTGCTGTAGGACACATCAAAAGCCTGTTGAAAGCATCATACCCATGACTTTTGCTGTGGTGAATCTGCTAATGACTAGTCAAACCAAGCATGTCTGCTTTTAAGACAACACGGTTGCTAAAGCAAAGAACTGGGATTTATTTTTAACTCATTCTCTCTCATCCCACTATTCAGTCACCGAGATGTATTGATTCTATATCCAAATACCTCCCAAACTCATCCATTTCTCTCTACCACCATTGCTTCCATCATATTCCAGGCCCAAGGGCCCTCCATGATCTGGCCTCTGCCCCTGCCCAGCCTCCTCTCTCTCATACTCTACCTTCTTGCTGGCCTGGGTTCCTTTCAATTCTTTAAATGCACCTTCTTCTTTCCCATCTTCAGAACTTTGCAATACTATCCCCAAAGCCAGATGCACCCTTCCTGCCTCTCTGCCTTCCCCAGCTAGCTTTTACTTACTCTCCAGGTTTCAGATTAAATGCCCCTTTATCGAAGAAGCCTTTTTGAGCTTGTTAGACTGCATTTGACCCTGCAACTATAAACCTTGTTCTTCATTCAGAGCACTCTAGTTACCTGCTAGACTGGGATGCTTACCAGCAGGCACTACATCTGTATTGTTCACTATTGTGGTTGCAGGGTCTGGTATGGGGTGTGATATATAGTGGATGTTTGATAAGATATCACTGAATAAATGGGTGGATGGATGAATGGATAGATGAATGGATGGAAGAATTTCTCCTTCAAGTTACTGAGTCTGAACTTACTAGTCCAAAGAAAACCAGAGGTAGCTGTTTTATGAGACCATATTCTTGCTCCTTTTGCCTTTATAGAGTTTATATTCTCTTTGGGGGGTAGCAGATGATGATAGGAGAGCAGCAAGAACACTATAAAACACACAGTTAAGCCAGCCAGTGTGTTGAGAGGTAACACAAAACACATATGCCGAGGAGGTGAAATTTGAACCCCAGACCTCAAGCACTTAAAATTAAAATTAAACAGATGAAACTGCCAATACCAAACCAAAGATAATCAAAACGTGTTGACTGGCAGAAGTGGCTGGAATTTAAAATACACCAGTTAACCTACTATGTGTGCCCTGCCTTTTGCTTTAGCAACCACTTTCCCCAGATGCACAGGAAATACAAATGGCCCTTAAACAGATGCCAAGGGGAACATTTTCACACCCAATAAGAGAAAAGCAATTAAAATTGCACTGAGATGCCATTTTGCACCTGTCACAAGGGCAAAAATTCAAAAGCATAATAATGTGCCTTGCTGGTGGGGCCGAGGACCAATGGGCAGTCTTGCTCAGTGTTGAAAGGAGTGGAAATGAGTGTTAGTTCATGAGATTATTTAGCAATGTTGATCAAAATTACCCACACCTTTATTCTTTGACCCAGCAACCCAACTTCTCCAAATTCATCCCATTGTCTGTGTTAGATCTGACATGTTTTTTAAAATGACATGTGCTCAAAGTCACTCGTTGCAGCATTGTATACAATGGCAGAATTTGGGAAACAACCCATGGATCCACCAGTAGGAGCTGGTTTGATAAAACTTAGCCCACCAGCCTGACCTGTGGTGGCGCAGTGGATAAAGCATCGACCTGGGAACACTGAGGTCTCCAGTTCAAAACCCTGCACTGGTTTGGTCAAGGCACATATGGGAGTTGATGCTTCCAGCTCCTCCCCCCTTTCTCTCTTTCTCTCTCTCTCTCTCTCACTCTGTGTCTCCTCTCTAAAATGAATAAAATAAATAAATAAATAAATAAGACATTTGTAAAAAAAAAAACAAAAAAAACTTAGCCCACCATATGAAATATAATAAGCATAGCTTAGACATGTCTTAAGTCATGACTGGCACTATTTTAAATGTGTTTTATGAATTAACGCATAATAGCCATACCAGGTACATTCTCACAATCATATCAATTTATAGGTGAAGGAACTGAGCCCAGAAAGGGACAGTAATTCACCCCAGATCATACAGCTAGGTAAATGCAAGTCAGGTCAGGGAGGAGGGGTTGTGGCTCGAGGACCTGGGAACAGAACAAGCTATGTGGCTGGATAATGAAGTCCAAGAGAGCTGTTAGAAGTACAGGAAAAACAAGTAACAGTCAGCAGTGGAAGAGGAGGTGGGTAAGGTCACCTCTGATCACACTCACATCCCCAAGAAGACACTCATGGTTGGGATGGAAGAGGGGGACTCAGCTCTTCCTCTTCCTCAGCTATCCTTGAACTCTCAGCCATGCAGCTACAATCCCACTTCTCTAAGAATAAGGAAGCTCCCCAAACTAATATGCAAAGAACTCCAAGAACAGATCAAAGCAAGATACTGAAATGCACGTAGGATATACACCCTTTTATGTAAGAATGGAGGAGAAATTAAAATAAATATTTACATTTGTACATGCTTCATGTGATGACATGAAAGTACTTCTGGAAAGATATATAAAAAATAAGGCCCTAGCCAGTTGGCTCAGTGGTAGAGCATTGGCCTGGTATGTGGAGTCCTGGGTTTGATTCCCTGTCAGGGCACACAGGAGAAGTGACCATCTGCTTCTTCACCCCTCCCTCTCTTCTCTCTCTCTCATTTTTCTCCCACAGCTATGGCTTGAATGGTTCCAGCAAGTTGGCGAATAAATATGGCAGAGGTAGGAGATGGAAGTGGGAAGGGAAATGAGACTCACTGGGGAAAGGTAGGAGATGTTAATGTATAAACTATTAACATTAGCAGCTAATTTTGAAGTTGCCAGAGAAGCTCAAAGGTACTCAAGAAAGGCACCTGTTGCCTGGTAAATGATAGGGCATATGCCTTGCAGTTTGCCACAGTCCCTTCATTTCCCAATATCTGCCTGATAAGGAGGCCTCTTCTGACGGAGACGGTCACTCCCAGCTCCAGTCAACTGTGCAGTCACACCTGACTGTGAGACCAAAGTGGCCAGATTCTCTTGTTTTTTAAGATGAGTGGAAAAGCCAGATCTTGATATGAAATATTCCAGATTTTAAAAGTTGGCAAGGGCCTGACCAGGCGGTAGCACAGTGGATAGAACATCAGACTGGGACGTGGAGTACCCCGTCTTGAAACCCTGAGGTCACTGGCTTGAGCGCAGGCTCTTCTGGCTTGAGCGGAGGCTTACCAGCTTGAGTGAGGGGTTGCTAGCTTGAGTGTGGGATCACAGACATGACCCCATGACCACTGGCTTGAGCTCAAAAGTCGCTGGCTTGAAGCCCAAGGTCTCTGGCTTGAGCAGGGGTCACTCGCTATACTGGAGCCCCCTGGTCTAAGGCACATATGAGAAAGCAATCACTGAACAACTAAGGAGATGCAACGAAGAATTGATGCTTCTCATCTCTCTCCCTTCCTGTCTGTCCCTATCTCTCTCTCTCTCTCTCTCTCAAAAATGTTGGCAAGGAAGTCATACATTTGGAAAATGAAAACTGTAGTGTACGTACAACTTCTGATCCTGAGGAATCGGAATCTGTGCATCCTCAGGAAATCCTCTGGAGAGTTTTTCTTGACTGAATACCAGAGTTTATAGCATCCTTAGAACCTTTCAGGCAACTATTTTACGTGCTGTTTGCAACCAGAGATATCAAGAGGCAATGACAAAGGCTGGGGAGAGGCCCTTGCGTGCGGGGCTCAACGTGTGCACTGCACCCATGCTCTCAACCAAAGAAAAGAGGGATGCTGAAATGCAGCCCACTGATGGAGAGTTTCTTGATGGATGGATCAAGCTGATAACAACAGAAGCCCTATCAAATCCAACATCACTAAAAGAGACACCAGAGGTGATGTGCCGCCCAGGGAGGCAATCGGAATACCCAGCAGTATCCCCCTTATTCATTCCCTGCCACCTTGCGCCATCGCCCTGCAGCCATCCCTCCCGCGGCCCTCAGAGGGCTCTTTCTAACTCACACATCTCATCAAGGAATTCTTCAATGACTGTCTCTCTCTCTCTCTCTCTTTTTTGTTAAATAGTAGTAAAATATACACAACATGAAATTTACTATTTTAACCATTTTAAGTGTGCTGTTCATTGGCATTAAGTACATTCACATTCATTGTGTGCAGCCATCTCCACCATCCATCTCCAGAATTCTTCACCTTCCCCAACAAAAACCCTATCCCCATTAAATACAAACTCCCCTGCCTGGCTAGTGGTGCCACAGTGGATAGAGCTTTGACCTGGGATGCTCAGATCTCAGGTTCAAAACCCAGAGGTTACCAGCTAGAGTGCAGGGTCATAAGCTTGAGTGAGGGGTCGCTGGCTTGAGCGTGGGATCATAGACATGACCCCATGGTCACTGGCTTGAGCCCACAGTCACTGGCTTGCGCAAGGGGACACTGGGATGCCTAGAGCCCCCTGGTCAAGGCACATATGAGAAGCAATCAATGAACAACTAAAGGGACAACTACGAGTTGATGCTTCTCATCTCTCTCCCTTCCTGTCTCTTTGTCTCTTTCTGGTGTTAAAAAACAAACAAAACCCCCCACTAATTCCCCACTCCCCACTCCCTTTATTCTCTGACACCCACCATTCTACTTTCTGTCTCTACAGATTTGACTCCTGTAGGAATCTCATATATATGAAATCACATATTATTTGTCTTTTTGTGTCTGATTTATTTCACACATTAAGTTCATCCATGTTGTAGCATATGTCAGAATGTCCTTCCTTTTTAAGACTAAATAATATTCCATAACATGTGTATATCACATTGTGTTTATCCATCCTCTCATGCATAATATTTATATCGTTTCCACTTTTGGCTATTATAGATAATGCTATGAACATAGGTGTACAAATGCCCTGTTTTCTAACCTATTGAGTATAGACCCAAAGTGATATTGTTGGGTCATATGGTAATTCTCTCAATGACTCTCTTTTGCTTCTGGGTTAAACTGCTTTGCTCTAGGCCTCCTACCCAGCTGTTGCCTCTCCACACTGTTGCAGAGGCAACCCTCTGCCTACTGGATAGAGTTGACAGCCTTCGCTTGACTTCTGTACCAACCCCCTATCCTGTTGCATCCTCCTTGAAACATAAATTCTAGTCAAGCAATGCTGGTGGCCCATTAGAATTCCCCGGGGTAGAAGAGCTTTAAAATATACCTATCCTAGGTCCTGGCTGGGTGGCTAAGCAGTAGAGTGTCGGCCTGGCGTGTGGATGTCCTGGGTTTGATTCCTGGTCACGGCACACAGGAGAAGTACCCATCTGTTTCTCCACCCCTCCCCTTCTTTCTTCTCTCTCTCTCTCTCTCTCTCTCTCTGTTCCCTTCCAGCTGACCTGGCTCGATCGGAGAGAGTTGGCCCGGGGCACTGAGGAGGGCTCCATGACCTCCACTTCAAGCACTAAGAAGAGCTCGGTTGCTCAGCAATGGAGCAACACACCAGATGGGCAGAGCATCGCCTCCTACTGGGATTGCCGGGTGAATCTCGATTGGTGCACATGCAGGAATCAGTCTCTGCCTCCCTTCCTACCACTGAATAGATAAATAAATAAATATCTACCTTGGTTGGTTTAGGGTAGGGTCCTGGCCTTGGCATTTTATTAAGTTCCCAGAGCATCAGACATGCAGACCGCTTAGAGAGGCATGGATATCCCTGCTCAATTACTTTCCAGTTCTCCAGTACCTAAGAGTTTCAGACTTCTAGGCCTTTGGGTACCAGCTCCCTCCATCCTGGAAACTCTCTCCTTGAGTGTTTGACACACACCAACCCACGTCAAGAATTACATACAGTATAAATTTTTTTCCCTGATATTTCTCAATAGACTCAACCAGAACCTCCTGGAGTCCTTGGGTAACGTGATCTTATCAGGGCTGCCTCCCACTTAGAAGACATAAGCCCTTTGAGAGGAGGGATTGCATATTATCTTTGCCCCCCCCCCCGCCCAATCTAGAACAGTTGCTGGCAAACAGCAACTCCTGGGTGGAGAGTTATCTCACCAGCATATGTAAGACACTCTTATCACTCTTGAGATTTCGAGGGTTCGAGGTCTGTTCTGGGACCTGCAGACAAAGTTCAAATGTTTTTTATTATACCATGGGCTGATGACTTCATTTCAGCTCATGAGTGTAGCTTAACCTTATTTCAGCCCCAGGATGCAGCCATTCCTGAAAAGTACATTTAAATTACTCATGTCAACAAATCTCACCATCAGCCTTTTAAAAAACTGAGGCTGTTGCCATTGGGTTTCTACCTCTTACAACTAAAAGAATGCTGACTAATAATCCCAAGTTTTTCCACCCATCTGGAAGCGCTCCCCCAGACCAACATGCTTATCAGCCTGACAAACTGCAATCCATCACTTATACCTTGGCTCAATGCTTCCTCCATTGGGAAGGACTCCCTGATTTCACAGAGCAAACCAAGCGGTTCCCAGTGCTCTGCGAGTGCTTCTCCCCACAGCACTCTGACACTGCTGACTGTTGATCTGGGTGTCAGCTGCTCTGAGGAGCGAGCTCTGTGTCCTTTTCATGTCTGGGTGCCCTGCCCTGACCCCAGCAGCCCCCAGTAAACAGCTGCTGAGTTGAATGAATGAGTAAGTGAATGAGTAAATAGTAAAGTGTCGCCTTCCTCTGACAATGGATTTATTTATAAAAAAGGGTTAAGGAAAACAAAAGGCTGTTACCACAGATGATGGCTGGAGGGCTGATGCATGCATCCTCTCCTCGGATTAAATAGCAGGCAAGGTGTGTGGGCAGGAAACAGAGGGATCTCAGGAGACAGGCAGATAAAAGAGTGTGTGGCTTTTGCCAGCAGCAGGCCTTTCTTTCATATTCTGCCGTGGGGCCAGCCCCTGTCCTCAGTGTCCACCTGCCACGTTAAACCCCTCTGGATTCCCAGAAACAATGGGAAATAATTTGTCTGAAGAAGGGGTGCGGGAAGAGGATGGGCAAAGGGAGGAAGAGGTGTTTGCCTCACTCCAGCTGGCTCTGGCTAGCCAAATGCATCTTCCAATTTAGTTTATTCTTGTTGTCTTCCCAGCTGCTGGTAATGGACCCACGCAGAACACTGCCGGAATTCAACCACTATTCCTCCCTAGGAAGAAGGGAAAGGGATAAGGCATGCAAGAGAGGAATGGACAGAGGAAGAAAAGAAGGGAAAGATAAAGGAGAAATGATCGTAGCAATAAACACGGCTCTTACTCTGTGCCAGGTACTTAGCTGAAAACTTGACATAGTCACTCAGTTCATCCTCCTCCAAGCCATATGAGGGAGGTTCTGGTACTCGTCTCATTTTACAGATGAGAAAGGGGAGGGGAAAAGCAGAAGACAAAGCAGGGAATTCAAAAAAATATTTTCAGATGAGGACACTAATGGGATCCAAGCCCGGGGACACAGATTAGCACAGAGAAGTGCTCACTAAACAATGTGGAACGAAGGTGCATCAGAAATCCTTGCCCCCGTGTAAAGACGACATCGTCAACCCTTATGAGGTGGGGGAAAAAAACATGTCTCAAGCAGTAGGCATGTAGAATGTGAATTTTGCTTAGCTCAATTCACAGATAGGAAAAATTCAGAAAGACCATCCTCACCAGTAATGGGGATTATCTTGGAAGAAAATAAGGGATACATTCAGACATTTCAAAAACCTTAATGTTTAAAATATAAGAATTCATTGCTTTCATAGTAAAACATGTTGGGGTGGGAGGAAGAGCACGGGCAGGACTTCCTGCTCCCCTTAGCACAACACCATCACAGCCAAAGTTTTAACAATTTAAGACTTAGCAATTGAGGATGGAGTTGAGTATTTTAGTAAACTTGGCCATGAAACCTAAGCAGTTCTGGAATTTTTCCATTGAAAGGCTTAGGAGTATCCATTGGATCAGCACTTGGGACTGGTGTTGTGTCGTGAAGTCTCATTCTCACAACAATCCCAGCGATTTTATTTGTCTTACATGTTATCAAACACTACGTAACAAATGACCCCCAAAGCTCAGCAGCATAAAATAGCAAACAGTAGGATTTCATAGTTATTGGCACAGCTTAATGGGTGCCTCTGTCTCAAGCTCTCTCATGAGGCTACCATCAAGATGTCAGCATTCAGGGCTGTGGTCTCACTGAAAGCTCAGCTGAGGGAGGACCCACTTCTGAGCTCACTGACATAGTTGTTGACAGATTAGCTTCCTCCCAAGCTGCTGGCCAGAGGCCACTCACAGCTCCTGGCCACATGAGCCTCTTCACAGGGCAGCTCACCACGCAGCAGCGGGCTTCCCTAGTGCAGCAAGGAAGAGTGAATCAAAGCGGAGTCAGACAGAAGCCCCAGTCCTTTTGTAACCTAATCAGGAAGTGACATTCCATGACTTTGCTGTAATCTAGTTGCTCCAAGTGAACCTTTAGGTTCCACATACACTCAAGGGGAGGGAGTTTCACAAGGGCATGAAGGCCAAGAGGTGGAATCACTGGGGCCATCTCAGAGATCACCACACTTGGATGGAGAGGCTGTAAGGCTTAATGGTTAAAGCCAGTGTCAAAATGCTTGTGTTTCAGTCCCAACTCTGCCAACTCCAGCTGTGTGACCTTAGGCAAGTCTCTCAACTCTCTGTATACACCTCAGTCTCCTCGCCTGGAAAGTGGGCATGATACTAGTGCCTACCTCGCGGGGCTGTGCAGGGATGAAAAGAGTAGATATATGCAAGGCACTCAGACCAGTCTCTGGCACACAGTGACCAGTATGTAAACACGTGCATTGTTGTAATAAGTGACACATCAATACAAGTAGCAAATTTCTTAAAGATGTTTTAATTCACAATTACAACTAGGAAAATACCAATTATCTATGGCAAGGTATCAGAACACAGTGAGGGTTTCTGCACAATGAAAGTTCAAGAATAGGCAAATACTAAGTAGTGGTGATATAATAATGGGGTATAGACTGAGAGGGCACCAAGCATCCCTGTGGAGGGTGAAGTTGTTCTTCCAAATGTGATGTTCTCATAACTGTATACCTCAGTGAAAATTCACTGAGCTACAAACTTAAAGTATATGTATTTCATACACCTTGCCCAATGTGTCTTACATATCAGCTTTGTAAAAAAAGACTCTTAAAATAAAAAAACAATTATGAAAGAGCTGCTGCTGTTAAAAACTATAAGGGGCTAAAGACTCAGGTTGAACCACAGTCCCAGGTTGCTGGTCCCCCTTAGGAGGAAGGAGTTAGCCCACCTTTGCCAGCTCCCTCTGCCATGACAACAGGAAGGCAGAGCACTCAGAGACACTGCCCTCAGCACTTTTTAATCTGAGAGCTTTGGAAAAAGGCTCGGAGTCAGGGGAGGAAGCAGAGAGCACAGAAGATCTGGCTGGCAAGATGCTTGGGTGGTGGGGGAAAAAATGCTTCCAAGGCAAAAAGGATTAAGAACCAGCTCTTCTGGGCTCTGGGTGCATTCATTGCCTGGCAGGCTGGAGACATTCCTACTCATCCCTGCTTCCTTTAGAGAAAAGAGGAGGCGCGATGCTAAAGGTTCACCAACAACCCTTCCCAAACCCCCACAAAAGAAATGAAAATAGATCTCAGTTTTAAAATGTTTTAAAACCCTCCAAAGAATATTTAGCCAGAAAGTGTTCCCAAGAAAATTGGGTACAATACTAGGTCAACCTCACCGGAGAAACACATGCATATTCTGGGGTTCTGTGACTGGTCAGCAGGCTTGGGTGGGAGCAGGTACCTTAAAGCCAGGGGGATTAATCCATAAATGTGTCATCTAAACAGAAAAGTCAGATTTCTCTGTATTTCACTTTTCAAGTGTTATAGCACCAGACTTTGGGATTAGGAACTGGCTTTGTTTCTGGGAATAAGCCAGAAAGGAACTTGTAGGTTAACCCAGGAAGAAAGACATGATTGCAAACATGACGTTATCGGCCGTGATTAATGCACATTATGAATAAGGTCATCAAGTTTTCATTCTCAGTTAATCACCTTCACGGAAGAAATGACTCATGTTCGCCAACATCCTGGCATGAAGATGGACTACATTTCCCATTTGCCCTTGCGATTCAGGGTTGTCATGAACCAGTGACATGAGAGCCAAAGTCTCAATGCCTAAAGCCTCTGGACTTCAAGGAAAGGGACATATCTTCACATATGGCTGTAATCCATGGTGAGCCAGCAAGTGATGGTAACTAGAGGATGGTATCTTCTTGGTTTAGGTTTCCCAGAAAGAGACCCCGAGTCAAGGATTCAAGTGTAAGCATTTATTTGTCAAGTGATCCCAGAAAACACCAGTAGGCGGGTAGGAGTTGAGACAGAGTAGGAAAGACAGCTAGTTACTACCATGGGCACCTGGGTTTCAATCCTGCTAGAGAATTCTGGAAGGTAGTATAAAACACATGCACCTCAGAGACATGCCACCCAAGGGCGTGGTAGTTGGGGTATTTATCCACCATGCCTCAGAGTCACTGATTGGGCAGTCCAGTCCCCTGGAGAGCAGTTTCCCAGCACCTTAAGCTGCCTTGCTGTGCACACTGTAAACTCCAACTGCCAGGAAAGGCTCTCAGGCAGGGAGATACAGGTGCTGTCCACTGAGAATAAGGCCATAGGTCCAGAAATGGTAAATGCCAGGGGTGTGTGGGTGGAACACCCACAGTGTTTGCCACAGAGGCAGAGCAATGCAACAGAAGGAACCTGAGATCCTGAATGATTGCCTAGAGCAGAGCTCCCCACCAAACTGGACTGTGCACCTTGGACTGTGACAAAAGAGAGAAACAAACTGTTATCCTCTTAAAGGCATTGAATTAATACTGAGCCTTTTCATTACAGCAACGTGGTCTTAACCTAAGGAATATATCAACCTTCTTTCCATTGAGTTTGGGAGCTACAGCAACAGAGAAAATAGCACCCAACATTGAGGATCTGTGGTTTCAGTACACTATCTCAGTAAATATTCATAAGAACCCTAGGCCAGATGCTATTGGTGTCCCACCCATCTATTCTCCCAAAGAGTTTTGAGGGAGGGAGGGCAGCCAGAGTGCTGGGAAGTTAACATCCTCAGTAGCAATAATGTATTTCCCCATGTATAAGATGTTCCCATATATAAGACGCACCTTAATTCTGGGGACCAAAATTTGAAAAAAAAATGTATTACATAAAGTTATTGAACTCAAGTTTTATTCATCATGAAATTTATACAACTCCTCATCACTGTCAAAACTCCCATCCATTAGCTTATCCTCATCTGTGTCTAATGACAAATCACTGTCTTCATATACTGCTTCATCCTCAGTTCCATCTATGGCATTTGAAATGCCACACTTCTTAAATGACTTGACAATGATCTCAATCTTGATATTATCCCAGGATCTTTTCACCCAGGTACAAACTTCTTCTATTGTTGGTTTCTTCACTCTTCCTGCTGGTGTCAAATTGTCCCCAGAAGACTTTATCCATTGGTTCCATTCGTCTCTCATGGCAGCATGGAAGGGTTAATGTTGACATCATGTGGTTGGAGCTGGGATGTCAAGCCTCCAAGTATGACAGTAAGTTTTACTTTTTTCTCTGCAACAATCTTCTTTGTGTTCTTTGTGTTTTTTGTGTGTCCTGAACTGATCAAGCACCAATAGGATAGGTTTGCGTAAGAGCCCACCTGGTCTCCTTCTCCAAACTTTCTCAAACCAGATCTTCATACCATTCAACCCTTGTCATAAACATGGACAATCGCTCCTCAAGGAATGTCTTCTTTTGGCATTGTTTTGCATTTGGAAATCAGCATAGGAGGCAGCTTGGTTCCGTTGGCACAACAAGCTAGAACAACTGTACAATGGTTCTTCTCATGTCCACTTGTCTTCACAGTTACAGTTTTCACCCCCTTCTTATCAACAGTTCTGTTACTTGGGACATCATATTGAAGGGACTTTGTCCATATTTGCAATCTGTCACAACTCAAACTGATGTGTCTTCTGACATTAAATGACAAAACAATAAAATTCAAGGATCTTCTGCTGATAGCTTTCAGGCATCTTTTGGGCAAGTCTAGCGCATGTACGCATGCTTAGTCCATTCCGTTTCATGAACATGAAGCACCAATTGTGTCCTCCTTTGAAATCAGTAACTTCTTTTTCATCAGCAATTTGTCTTGCCTCATGCTGAACCATATTTGTGGACACAGGAATTCCAATTGCCCTTTGCTCTTCAATCCATATCTTCAACTCCCTCTCTAAATCAGGCCATTCTGCTGACTTGCCTCTCATGGCCTTCTTCTGCCGTGACAATTTTCAGTAGGGTTTCTCCTTCCTGTAGCCAGTCTCGGATTGAGTTCTCAGTTGGAGGAGAACCAAACTTACCTTCAGCAGCATGATTTCAATTCGTTTTTGCAAACTGGATCTCTTTTAACTTGAATTCATCACTGTATGAAAAGTTTTTCTGAGTCATTTCTGGGCAGAACGTGGCAAAACATAACCTACGGCAATATACCGGTAACAAGTGTGACGCAGTGGGCGCAAAAAACAAGCCCGAAGAAGGGGGAAATGCAACTAAAAATATCTACACCCACTGTATAAGACGCACCCAGTTTTTAGACCTTCGATTTTTTTTTTTTTACAGGGACAGAGAGAGAGTCAGAGAGAGGGACAGACAGACAGGAACGAAGAGAGGTGAGAAGCATCAATCATTAGTTTTTCATTGCCATTGCGACACCACAGTTGTTCATTGATTGCTCTCTCACATATGCCTTGACCGGGGGCCTTCAGCAGACTGAGTGACCCCTTGCAGGAGCCAGCGACCTTGGGTCCAAGCTGGCGAGCTTTTGCTCAAGCCAGATGGGCCCGCGCTCAAGCTGGAGACCTCGGGGTCTCGAACCTGGGTCTTCCGCATCCCAGTCGGATGCTCTATCCACTGCGCCACCGCCTGGTCAGGCTAGACCTTCAATTTTTAAAAGGATGTGTCATATACACGGGGAAATACAGTAATGTCCTCAACCTATGAGAACTGGTGGGGAGCATGCTCTATGCTGCCCACAGAGGTCCCCGGTGGAACTGAGCCCCCCTTGCCCACAGTGGTAACTGGCTCAACCTTCAGGTCACTGGCTGCCTTCCCTTACCCACTTCACTCACTGATCCCATCTGGTGTTTTCCTATTTGACAAAATATACTGCTCCCTCCCATCACGCAGCAATGAGGGAATCCTCTCACTGCAAGCTCATCTTGGGGAAAACAAGCCTTATTATTATTTTCCCCAAAAACTTTGTTACTCTCTATACTTTAAATTTCAATTGAACAAACATTTACTGAGCACCCACAGTATGCTGCCCATACACTGGGGCCACAGAGACAAGTGATTGGTCTACCGCCTGGATGGCCAGTGGCTGCCACTGTCATGGCCATGGAGGTTCTCATTGGATTCGGGCAGATGGTAAAGAAACAGGAGAACCAAGAAATGATGGGCCATTCTGTTTATTAAAGTCTCATACTGGCAGATGAGCAAACAGGCAGGGAAGACCGCTTTCCTCTCAATCAGGGCTCCCAAAGCACTGACGCATTCTCCAGTTCCACAACCTGGAAAATCTTCTCCAGTTCCTCCTGGAATCAAAAGCCCCCACCAGCCTCAGCAGAGCTCCCAAAGCCCCTCAGCTCTGGTTCCATACCTGCACTCCTTCTCTCCCTGCAAAACCCAGGCTGGAGAAAAACCCCTTCTCCAGCAAACATTAGCCATACAATGGCCCCTCCCGAGCAGGAAGGCAATCCACAATTAACAATCTGCTGCCCTGCTGCAAGCACCACAGCCTTTTATAGACAACGTACACATGGTGCTGCCCAGGCCAATGCAAAATATAAGCAAGCAAACCTAAAAAACACATTTTACATACTTATTTTCCCAACACCTTCACTCTCAGACAGCTCACAGTCTAATTGGGAAGCTAGTGTTTATTTTTATTTTTTTAATTTATTGAGTGAGAAAGACAGAGAGAGGGACAGACAGGAAGGGAGAGAGATAAGAAGCATTAATTCTTTGTTGCAGCAGCTTAGCTGTTCATTAACTGCTTTCTTGTATGTGCCTTGACTCAAGGGCTGCAGCCAAGCCAGTGACCTCTTAATCCCTTGAGCAAAGGGCTTTGGATTCAAGCCAGTGACCACAGGATCATGTTGTTGATCCCATGCTCAAGCTGGCAATCAGAATTTTGAACCTGGATCCCCTGCATCCCAGGCTGACGCTCTATCCACTGTGCCACTGCCGGGTCAGGCGGGAGGCCAGTATTTAAAGGAAGAAACTCCAAACCAACCCGGAGATTATTATAACAGCTACCATTCACCCTCTGTGTTATTAACAATTGTGAAATATTTTTATTCTGATTGATAAGTAGCCACTATCCCTAGTCTCTTGCATTTACTGCCTGGGTGCTGCCTGGACCTCCCTTTGATCCAGTCTTTAAAGAGGTCACTTGGGCACCTTAAGGAGCCCCAGGGCCCTGCCCCAGGGTTATGGTCCACATGCACTCTGACTGACTGATGCCAAGTCTGGTTATCATGAAGCTGTGTCCTCAGCAGGGAGCCTAAGCAGGTATCATCAGCTTTACCTGAGCTGGTCAAGGAAAGCCTGAGCTAAGCTGTTTTTTGTTTTATTTTGTTTTGAACCCAGAAAACAACGCCTATTCTGAGTACAGGATTCTTTGGGGGTTAACGAAAATGTCTCTCTCTCTCCTTCCTGCAGCCAAGGCTCCATTGGAGCAGTTGGCCCGGGCGCTGAAGATGGCTCTATGGCCTCCACCTCAGGAGCTAGAATGGCTCGGGTTGCAATGGAGCAACCACCCCAGATGGGGCAGAGCATCGCCTCCTAGTGGGCTTGCCGGGTGGATCCCGGTGCATGCAGGAGTCTGTCTCTCTGCCTCCCTGCTTCTTGCTTAAGAAAAATACAAAAAGAAAGAAAGAAAACGTTCTGGAATTAGATTGTGAGGATGGTTCTACAACCTTACGCATGGTCTAAAAGCTACTGTATTGTGCCTTTAAATGGGTGAGTTTTGTGGTATGGGAATTATATCTCAAGAAAGTTGTTGAAAGAAAAAAGAAGAAAAGAAAGAGAGAGAAAGAGTCAGGGAGGGAAGGAGAGGCAGAGGAATGAAGAAATGAAGGAAGGAAGAAAGGGCCTTAAGGCTAGAATAAGGGTGTGCAGAGTAAGGCATTTACTTTGGGCACAAAATTTAAGTTACATTACTGGCTGTATTAGTTTGCTGGGGCTGCAATAACACAGTGCACAACAGAAATTTATTGTCGCCCCAGCCAGTTGGCTCAGTGGTAGAGCATCGACCCAGCATGTGAATGTCCCAGGTTTGATTCCCAGTCAGGGCACACAGGAAAAGTGCCCACCTGCTTCTTCCCCATCTCCCCCCATCTCCCCTTCCTGCAGCCATGGCTTGATTGGAGAAAGTTGGCCCCAAGTGATGAGGATGGCTCCATGGCCTCTGCCTCAGGAACTAAGAAGAGCTCAGTTGCTGAGCAATGGAGCAAAGCCCCAGATGGGCAGAGTATCTCCCCTTAGTGGGCTTCCTGGGTGGATCCCAGTCAGGGCGCATGCAGGAATATGTCTCTGCCTCCCCTCCTGTCTCTAAATTAGAAAAGAAGAAAGAAAGAAAGAAAGAAAGAAAGAAAGAAAGAAGGAAGGAAGGAAGGAAGGAAGGAAGGAAGGAAGGAAGGAAGGAAGGAGAGAAGGAAAGAAAGAAGAGAAAAAAAGAAAGAAAGAAAGAAAGAAAGAAAGAAAGAAAGAAAGAAAGAAAGAAAGAAAGAAAGAAGGGAAGAAAGAAAGAAGGGAAGGAAGGAAGGAAGAAAGAAGAAATTTATTGTCTCACAGTCATGGAGGCTGGAAGTCCAAGCTTAACACACGCTTCCACCTCACCCCCAGCCCTCCTCTGAAAGTGCTAAGGAAGCATCTGCTCCCACCTCTCCCCTCACTCTGGTAGTTCTTTGGCCAGTTGGCAGTATAACTCTCTGCTTACACAGCATTTTCCCTGAGTGCACACGTCTCTCTGTCCAAATTTCTTTTTTTAAGGACACCAGTCATGTTGGATTAAGGCCCACCCTACTCCAGTGGACCTCACCTGAACTAATTACATCTGCAATGACCCTGTTTCAAAATAAGGCTACATTCTCAGGTCCTGGGAGTTAGGACTTTGACATGAATCGGGGTTGGTGGGTACTATTCAGCCCATAATATGTACCAAGTCATATTGGAGCCTGAGTCCAAAAGAAAAATCACAAATACTGATCTTGCCTTTAAAATTGTAATACTGTTCTGGCCAGTTTTCTCAGTGGATAGAGCATCAGCCCAGCATGCAGATGTCCAGGGTTTGATCCCCGGTCAGGGCACACAAGAGAAGAAACTATCTGATTCTCTCCCCCTCTCTCTCCCTCTTCTCTCTCTCTTCTCCTCCTGCCACCAGTGGCTCTACTGGTTCAAGCATCAGCTCTGGGTGCTGAGGATAGCTCAGCTGGTCCAAGTGTCAGCCTCAGGTTCTGAGGATAGCTCGGTTGATTGAAGCATCGGTCCCAGATGAGGGTTGCCAGGTGGGTCCCCATAGGAGTTCATGGAGGAGTCTGTCTCCCCTCCTCTAACTTAAAAAAATAAAATGTGAAATTTTGCTCATTGGAGATTTTTCCATTGATTTTTATTTTTTTAATATCGTATTAAAATATTTACCTCAATGACTGAGTTTTTGGGTGCCCCTTAAAGTTTGCATTCAAAACGAATGCCTTGCATGCCTCACCCAAGTCCAGGTCCTGTCTGGTATTCCCCATGATTTAAATTTTGCAAATTATGTTAAGTGAAATAAGTTGGACAGCGAAAACAAATACCATATGATTTCAGTAATGTGTGGAATCTAAAACAGAAGCAAATGAACAAACAAATCAAAACAGACACAAACTCATCAATACAGAAAAACAAACCAATGGTTGCCAGAGGAAGGCAGAAGGGGATAGGTGGAAAGGGGGGAGGGGATTAAGAAATACAAACTTCCAGAATGTAGGTTGGGGAGATAATGTGCAGCACAGGGAAGAGAATCAACTATATTGTAATAATGGTGGACCAGCGATTTTCAACCAGTATAAGCAAGAATTTTTCAAACATGCAACACCTGACTATTTTGTCAGGGGCACTGACCACTTTTCCCTTAGACTGTCAAATAAAAATACTGACAACAGCCAACACAACAACAGCTGTATGCTGTAAATGAATCAAAATTATACCTAAGTTTTTTGTCATATCAGCAAAAAATATAACTTTTGGTGTGCCACAGAATTTTAGTAACTAGTTTATGTGTGCCAGGAGATGAAAAAGGTTGAAAATTGCTCCTGTAGACAGTGACAGATGGGTATAGACATTGTAGTGATCACTTTACAAGTTATATAAGTGTTGAATCATTATGTTGTACACCTGAAACTAATATAATATCAGATGATTAAAAATACATTAAAAATTTTTTTGTGTGGCCAGTAGTTCCTCAACTACATGTGCACATTCTCTCTCTGTGCTCGGATGGAACTGGTTCAGGTCAAGGGGGTGTGAAGGAGGTGGGCTCTTTCCTATCTGCCTGCTGCCATCCTGGGCTCCACTCCCCCCCCAACCCCGGGCTGTTCTATCTGCCCCCCTCCAGACATTTCATGTTTCTAGTTGAGAGAAGATGGAAGCAAAATAGAGGTGAGTGGCCGGCACTTGTTACTCTGTCGCCTCTCAAGCTGACCAGTTCAGCAGTCCAGCTCTCTCGTTCATTTTATTTATTTCTTGCCTCCTTCTGGTTTGTGAAAAAAGTCATTCTGAAGAAGTCCTTTGGTCAATAATATTCAGAAACCATGGCATTGGGTGTCTTGAGATGCAATGCCTTGGTCACAATTGTTTTGACCATTTCAAAACACACAAAAGGCTTGCTGCCACAACCTTTATGTGAATACAATCCTATCAAAGGCACCACTGTTCTAAGATTTTGTTAAACTATCCACTCTCTCACCTTCTGTGGGCCCTCCTATCCCATTTAGACCTCCACCATCTTCCTAAGAACTGGGGAGGGGACAGGAGCACTGGAGAGAGGAGACAGGAAGGAAACCATTCAGGGCTGTAAGCATAATCCATCAAGGTTATTTGGAAAGAGCACATTATGCATACTTTGTGCACAAAGAAAATACCTTAAATTATGGGGCAGGTTGAAACTTGACAGATCTCATAGTAGTGATAAAAATAGGAATAAGAATAAATAAAAAATACTTTAATAACACCCTCTGCATGCCAGAAACTTCACATACATTAACCCACCTTATGAAATAGCTATGGTCATGGCCTGGCTGGTTGGCTCAGTGGTAGAGCATCAGCCTGACTTGTGGATGTCCCAGGTTCAATTGCTGGTCAGGGCAAACAGGAGAAGTACCCATATGCTTCTCCACCCCTCCCTCTCTCTGTCTCCCCCTTCTGCAGCCATGGCTGGATTGGAGTGAGTCTGCCCATGCGCTGAGGGCGGCACCATGGTCTCCACCTCAGGTGCTAAAAAGAGCTGGGTTGCTGAGCAACAGAGCAATGTCCCAGATGGGCAGAGCATCGCCCGCTAGTGGGTTTACAGGGTGGATCCCAGTCGAGACAGATGTGGGAGTCTGATTCTCTGCCTCCCTTCCACTCACTGAATTAAAAAAAGAAACAGAAAGAAATAGCTATAGTCACAATCCCATTTTACAGATGGGGAAACCTCTGGGCCCTGGTGACCCAAGAAGTGAAGTGACTTGCCAAGGTCACACGGCTAGTAAGTGGCAGAGTTAGGACTCAAACCCAGACCATTCTCTACACTGCTATGCTACAGCTACCCCTATTATTATTGTTGGCATGATAATATTATTGATTATTCTAAAAATGATAATAACATTAATTATCACAGACATTCAAGACTAATCACCATTAGTGTGGTTGTAAAAAGCAATCCAACACTACATCATTCGGAGAGAGTTTATTTCCTGTGCACCAAACACTGGAGCAAGAGTCTTTCCTAGGGTTCCCCTAACAAGCCCAAGAGGGAGAGTGAGGCCAGGGTCCGTGCCTGAGGCGCACTGCCAATTACCACCCTGCAGCTGGCCTGGGAGCCACAAAGCCCTTGGCGGACTTGGTCCATGCACTTGCCTGTGAAACAGGAAAGACTGCGCATTGTTCTCAGTTCTCTGCTTCTCCAGTGCACACAGCAGCCTCTCTCCCTGGACAGCAGACTTTCCCCTCTGATGCAGTATCTCTGCTTGGAATCGTAGCCATCATGAGACAGCGTGGCCCATGCTGGCTCCTTCAGTTATATTTTCAGGTCTACTCTCACTCAAAAACTCAGAATCTTCTCGATCTTTTTCAGGTAGGGCAGAACCCAATGCACATTAATGAACTATTTGGAGCACTCAATCTAGACACCAGTTGGGGCCTGACCAGGCGGTGGCGCAGTAGATAGAGGTCGCCAGCTTGAGCGCGGGCCCATCTGGCTTGAGCAAAAGCTCGCCAGCTTGGACCCAAAGTCGCTGCTCGAGCAAGGGGTTGCTCGGTCTGCTGAAGGCCCGCGGTCAAGGCACATGTGAGAAAGCAATCAATGAACAACTAAGGTGTCGCAACAGCAACAAAAAACTGATGATTGATGCTTCTCATCTCTCTCTGTTCCTGTCTGTCTGTCCCTATCTCTGACTCTCTCTGTCCCTGTAAAAAAAAAAAACCAAAAAAACAAACACCAGTTGGGGAGGCTACAATTGCACACTACCTAATGTTCTAGGCCAGAGGATACGGCTGTGAACAAGGCAGAGATCCCTGGAGCTGATACTCCCATGGGGTGAGAACAACAATCAATCAACCCACAAGTTTACAAAGATAATTTCAGGCCCTGGCCAATTAGTTCAGTGGTAGATTATTGGTCTGGCATGTGGATTCCTGGTCAGGGCACACAGGAGAAGCATCTATATGCTTCTCCCCCTCTCCCCCTCTCACTTCTCTCTCTCTCTTCCCCTCCTGCAGCTGTGGCTCCACTGGAGTGAGTTGGCCCCGGGTTCTGAGGATGGCTCCATGGCCTCTGTCTCAGGCACTAAAAAGAGCTTGGTTGCTCATCAATGGAGCAATGCTGCAGATGGGCAGAGCATTGCTCCATAGTGGGCTTGCCAGGTGGATCCAGGTCAGGGCATATGTGGGATCTGTCTCTCTGCCTCCCCTCCACTCACTGAATTAAAAAAAAAAAAAAGAAAAGGAAATTTCAGGTACCACAAAACAATAGAAGATAAAATGGGAACATATAGATAGAGAATGATAAAGGACCTGGGAAAGTCTCTTGAGCTGGTCATTTCAGAGTTGATACTTAAAAGAGGCTGCAATGTGGATATCAGGGTAAGGGGACTCAAGGCAGAATAAACAGCAGGTGCAAAGGCCCTGAAGCAGAACAAGGCCATGGCTTTGAGGGGCAATAGGAAGGCTGGTGGAGCTGGAGGTTGGAAAACAGAGAGAGTTATGGGAAAGACAGGATCAGAGAAGCAAGAACAGGCTGAAATCCTTGGAGAATTTTGCTCAGGAACAGAGGAACTGAGTGGCTCTAACGAGGTTAGTAAAGAGTAGTAGCTCCCATTACTTTCAGATCTTTTCCACCTCAAAATCATAGGAACCCTTTGGGGAAATTTTCCCTGAACCAGAAGCTCCCCCCTCGTCTTCTCCATCAATTAGTTCTGGCAGCGCCAGCACCCCAGTACAACCCAATGAGGTCCTTCCATCCATTGTCACACCCCTGGGCCAAGCC
The DNA here is from genome assembly GCA_037038555.1 of Rhynchonycteris naso. Taxonomy (NCBI): domain Eukaryota; kingdom Metazoa; phylum Chordata; class Mammalia; order Chiroptera; family Emballonuridae; genus Rhynchonycteris; species Rhynchonycteris naso. The sequence continues at coordinate 24,544,908 of CM073003.1, forward strand.
ACCATGATTGCTCACCCAGACCATTGCAATAGCTTTTCCCCTGGCCTTCCAGCTCTGCCGTCATTCCCCAACAACCTTTTCTTCATGCAAGGCCAATGGTACCTTTAGAAACTTTAAAATCCTCTCCCATATACCCAAAGAATTGAAAACAGGTATTCAACAAGTTCATGTACACAAATATTCATAGAAACACTAGTCATAATAGCCAACAGTGGGAACAGCCCAAATGTCCCTTAGTGGATGAACTGACAAATAAAATGTGGTCTGGCTGTACAATGAAATACTATGCAGTCAGAAAAAGGAAGGAAGCTCTGATACACTCTGCTCTGCTTGTTAGGTGAAATAAACCAGACACAAAAGGACACACATTATATGATTCCTTTTGTATGAAATATCCAGGATAGGTAAACCGTACAGACAGGAAGCAGACTGGTGGTTTCCAGGGGCTGGGGCGATGAAACAATGGGCACTGTTTAATGGGTACAGAGTTATCTTTCGGGACAATAAAAATTTTTCAAAAGTTTGCATATCATAAATGTACTAAATGCCACTGAATTGTACACTTTAAAATTGTTGGTTCTGTATTATTTGAATCTTATGTCTTTAAAAGAAAATGCTAAATTAAATCATGGTACTTTCCTGTTTCAAACGTTAATGGCTCCCTGTTACACTTAAGTAGCCCAGCCTCTCCATGCTGGTATGTGAGAGTCTCCATGATCTGATTCATGTCTCCCACTGCTTTCCTTCCAGCCCCCCTGCTCCCTCCTCAGCCTCTCCTCTGCTCCTAAAACACAGCAAGCTCATTGCTGCCTGTGTACATGCTGTTCTCACAGCCTGGCACACTTGTCCCAGTCTTCAGCGGCTGGCCCCTTCCCCTCCTTCAGCCCTCAGTGCTTCCTCCTCTGAGAGGCCTTCTCTGCCCACCCACTGTTGAGTACTGTCACTCCCCTTTCCAGTCCTGCCCATAATCATGTATTTTTCATCATACCATCTATCTGAAATTACTTGCTTATGCTTGGGATCAACTGTTTGTAATTTGTGTGTCCTATGAGAATCTCAGTTCCATAAAGGGCCCGGGCATGTCGTGGGAACATCATAAATGAACCCGCTTTACCCCATCGACACCTGCAGCTCTCTCTTTGCTCAGTAGCATCTGTCTCCTGGGACAAAAGGCACAGGGTTCCAAAACAGAATGTAAACCTTGGACTATCATTGGTCTTCTGTAATCAAACCTGAAAGGAGGCTGTCAGCCTGTTCACCAGACCGGGGCCCCCAGTGCCCAGGCTGCTGTGAGCTGGGCTGTTAATGGCCACCAGCCCAGTTCACCAGCCCCTGGGTGGAGTCAGGTCTGCAGTTTCATGTTCCAGAGGCTGAACCTAACATCAAGCAGAGGCTGACTTGAGCTGAGCTCACATTTTCCATCTAATGTTCCCTGCTCTGCCCTATTCCCTTCATTTTCTGCAGACCACTGATTCTCAAACTGGAGACACCCCCAGAGGTTCTGACTTAGTTGGTAAAAAGTGAGGCCAGCCGCCAGGATTGTCTAAAACCTCTCCAGGTAATTATAATATGCAGCCAGCTCTGAGAAGCAGTGCCTTCGGGGTCTGTTGGGCAAATAAGTTTGTAAAATTTGTGTTATTTGGTTTTGCTCACTTTTATTGTTAAAGATAGCTGCTGCCCACATGGGGCGGCTGATTACCTTCCTGCTTAGGAAGGGGCTTGGTTATGCTAATGTGTGCTGGAGGAGGGCTTTTGTGTGGAAAAGTTTTAAAAGGAGGAGCTAGTAGGCCATTTCATCAGAAAGAAGAAGACCACCTTGGTGCAGGGAGGGAGGCCACGTGGTGGCAGAGAGGAAGAAAGCAAGCAAGATGGCGGGCAGCTGAAGGGGAACAGGGGTGAGGGGCTTTGTCAGCTCCGCTGAACTGGTGAGGTGGGAGCCTTTGATTCTAGGAAAACCCGGAAAGATTCTCCTGGTTGTAGAACAGGAGAACAGGTGAGTGGGTGTTGGTGCCCATGTGTTTGTTTTTTACTCATTGGGGGTACGAGTCTAGAATAAAGGATGGCCCACCAGTTCTTGGCTCCATTGTTTCATTACCATCTGTCCCAATCAAATGCGAACCTGCACGGGCCAGGCTGCTATGATGGTGGGCCGCAGCTACTGACCCTACAGGGTCTCTCCCACGAAATCCCTCTAATCAATCCCCTGTCCAGAAACCCTATCTCAGCCTCCACTTTTAAGGAACTGGATCCAAGATACATGCTTTCCACAGAATGTGCCCTTCTGGGAGCTGAGATGCTACACTGTGAGCTCAGAGAATTCCTCTCTGAGCCTAGTGCGCAGCCCACAGCCAGGATGGCATTCTGGTCATGCAGATGGAGCAGCAAAAACAGAGGTGGATGAAGGCGACATAAGGGTAAGTGTGTGTATGTGTGAGAGAGGGAGGGAGGGAGACAGACACGCAGGGAGAAAAAGAGGAATGGAGAGAGAGAGAGACAAAGAGAGAGAGAGAGCTAGAAACAGAAAAAATGACAGAGACAGCATGAGAAAGCCCCTTCTATATGATTTAATCCTGAATACCCTGGCGGCAATAGCTGACACCAGGCAAATGCCACTTGTGCCTGTGTGACCCACAGCAAGTGACCTAACTAACCTCTCTGTGCATCAGTCTCTCTGTGTGCAAGACAGGAATGATGATGATGCCTAACTCATGGGGTTATTGTAAGGTTCCTTAGGTTAATCCTTGGAAAGCATTTTGCAAATCTGCCAAACTGTACAATTCCAGGGGGCACTGTCACATGTACAGTTCATGTAAAAGGTGTCCCAGCGTTGTGCAAATATCAGCTGATAGCTGCTATTATTAAGGTGTTTAGCAGCCAGCTGCTGGTTGTGGGTAGGACTGTCAAGGACTGTGCTGGGTATTTTATATCAATCACTCACTTTATCCTCCTGAGAATTCTATGATCAGGTATCATCTGATCCCCACTAAACAGATGAGGAAACTGAGGCACAGAGAGATTTGAGTTGTGGTAGATAACCACACAGCTGAGAGGTGATGGAGTAGGGATGCAGACTCAGGTTACCTCAGGCAGTGGGCCAGAGCCAAGCCATCCAGCTGGGTAATCAAGATGGGTTATGGTCAACCCTCACCTCAGTGTTAATAATTGGTTTATGAATGGGTGGCATGGGCCAGTGTGAATCAGTACAACCCAAGGGGAGGTTTATGAGAGCTTCTGGGAAGGAAAGTTCTTGCTCCAAAGAAAGCACCCCAGGGAGCTAGTCTTTTCCTCTTTCTAAATGTGAACAGGAACATTTGTTAACTGGAGTGCTAACCACCTTGAAAACCTGAGAATAAAACCAGCCTGGGAATAAAACCAACCCACAAAGGAGACAAATGCTGAGAGAATGGCAGACAAATAAAGCTGGATCCTTGATCAAACTGTGCCTGAAGCCCACAGCCCACTATACCAGCATTTATGAGGAAAACAAAAAATGAGTATGAGGTTTCCTTCTGAGATGATAAAAATATCTTGAAACTAGACAACATTGTCAATGTACTAAATGCCATTAAATGGTGCACTTTTAAATGGTCAATAGTTAATGCCAAATGAATTAAACCTCAGTTTTAAAAAACAACAGTGTGAACTGGGCTTTCTGTTACTCGAAGCCAAAAGCTTCATAACTATGACCTCTGATTCCAAAATGTAGGTTTTCTACTTCTCACAATATTGGACACTATTTTCTGTGTTCATATTTTTTTTTAATTTATGATTTTTGTGTTTACATAGATTCAAGTGTCCCACCAAATATAATATCTCCCCCACCCCCTTATTCCCTTTGCCACCGCCATGCCCGCTCCCCCAATGTCTTCCCCCCTTCCCTCCAGGATTTGCTGACCTGTTCTCTAATGCTGTGTTATACACACACACACACACACACACAAACACACACACATATATATATAATTTCATTAATCTCTTTCCCTTCTCTGATCCCATCTTCTCTTCTACCTTCTGTCTGACCACTTTCCCTCTGGTCCCTTTGATCCCGCCTCTGCCTCTGTTCCGTTCCTCAGTTCACATTGTTCATCGGATACCTCAAATGAAGAGGTCATATGATATTTTTCTTTCTCTGCCTGGTTTATTTCACTTAGCATAATAGCTTCCAGGTCCATCCATGTTGTAGCGAAAAATAACATTTCCTTCTTCCTCACTGCCGCATAGTATTCCATTGTGTATATGTTCCACAGCTTTTTAATCCACTCGTCCACTGAAGGACACTTGGGCTGTTTCCATATCTTGCCTCTTGTAAACAATGCTGCCATAAACATGGGGGTGCATTTCTTCTTCTGAATCAGTGATTTGGTGTTCATAGGATATATTCCTAAAAGTGGGATAGCTGGGTTAAAGGGCAGTTTCATTTTTAATTTTTTGAGGAATCTCCATGCTGTTTTCCACAGTGGCTGCACCAGTCTGCATTCCCACCAGCAGTGCAGGAGGGTTCCCTTTTCTCCACATCCTCGCCAGCACTTTTTATGCGTTGTTTTGTTGATGAGTGCCATTCTGACAGGTATGAGGTGGTATCTCATTGTGGTTTTAATTTGCATTTCTCTAATGATTAGTGATGTTGAACATTTTTTCATCTGCCTATTGACCATCAGTATGTCCTCATTGGAGAAGTGTCTATTCATTTCTTTTGCCCACTTTTTGATTGGATTGTTTATTTTCCTGGTGTTGAGTTTTACAAGTTCTTCATAAATTTTGGTTATTAACCCCTTATCAGACATATTGGCAAATATATTCACCCATTGTGTGGGTTGTCTTTTTATTTTGTTAATGGTGTGTTTTGCTGTGCAAAAGCTTTTTAGTTTGATATAGTCCCATTTGTTCATCCTGTCCTTTATTTCACTTGCCCATGGAAATAAATCAGCAAAAATATTGCTACAAGAGATATCAGAGAGTTTACTGCCTATGTTTTCTTCCAAGATGTTTATGGTTTTGAGACTTACACTTAAGTCTTCTATTCATTTTGAGTTTACTTTTGGGAATGGTGTAAGTTAGTGATCCAGTTTCATTTTTTTTGCAAGTACCTGTCCAATTTTCCCAACACCATTTGTTAAAGAGACTGTCTTTACTCCATTGTATGCTCTTACCTCCTTTGTCAAATATCAATCAATTGTCCATATAGATGTGGGTTTAGTTCTGGGTTCTTTGTCCTGTTCCATTGATCTGTATGCCTGTTCTTATGCCAGTACTAAGCTGTTCTGAGTACGATGGCCTTGGAATACTTAATATCAGGAAGTGTGATACCCCCTACTTTATTCCTCTTTTTCCGGATTGCTGAGGCTATTTGTGTTCTTTTTTGGTTCCATATAAATTTTTGAAATATTTGTTCTATATCTTTGAAGTATGTCATTGATATTTTAATAGGAATTGCATTGAATTTATAAATTGCTTTAGGTAATATAGACATCTTTTTTTTTTTTACAGGGACAGAGAGAGAGTCAGAGAGAGGGATAGATAGGGACAGACAGGAACGGAGAGAGATGAGGAGCATCAATCATTAGTTTTTCGTTGCCGTTGTGACACCTTAGTTGTTCATTGATTGCTTTCTCACATGTGCTTTGACCACGGGCCTTCAGCAGACCGAGCAACTCCTTGCTGGAGCCAGTGGCCTTGGGTCCAAGCTGGCGAGCTTTTGCTCAAGCCAGATGGGCCCATGCTCAAGCTGGCGACCTCGGGATCTCGAACCTGGGTCTTCCGCATCCCAGTCCGATGCTCTATCCATTGCGCCACCGCCTGGTCAGGCAATATAGACATCTTAATGATGTTTTTTCATCCTATCCATGAATACGGTATATGCTTCCACTTGTTTGTATCTTCCTTGATTTCCTTTATCAATGTTTTATAATTTTCCGAGTACAAGTCTTTAACCTCTTGGGTTAAATGTACTCCTAGGTACTTTATTTTTTTGTTGCAATAGTGAAGGGAATTGTTTTCTTAATTTCTCTTTCAGACAGTTCATTGTTGGTGTATAAAAATGCCACTGATTATTGAATATTAATTTTATATCCTGCCACTTTGCTGAATTCATTTATCAGGTCCAGTAGTTTTTTGACTGAGACTTTAGGGTTTTCTATATTCAATATCATATAATCTGAAAATAATGACAGTTTTACTTCTTCTTTTCCAATTTGGATGCCTTTTATCTCTTCTTCTTGTCTGATTGCTGTGGCTAGGACTTCCAGAACTATGTTGAATAGGAGTGGTGAAAGGGGGCACCCCTGCCTTCTTCCTGATCTTAAGGGGATTTCTTTTAATTTTTGCCCATTGATTATGATGTTGGCTGTGTATTTGTCATAGATGGACTTTATCATGTTGAGGTATGATCCCTGTATCCTCACTTTGCTGAGAGTTTTGATCATAAATGGGTGCTGGATTTTATTAAATGCTTTTTCTGCATCTATTGATATTATCATGTTATTTCTATCCTTTCTTTTGTTTATGTGTTGAATCACATTGATTGATTTGCAGATATTGTACCAGCCTTGTCTTCCTAGAATAAGTCCCACCTGATCATGATGTATGATTTTTTTTTCATGTGTTGCTGGATTTAGTTTGCTAATATTTTGTTGAGAATTTTAGCATCTAAGTTCATCAGGGATATTGGTCTATAGTTTTCCTTCTTTGTAGTGTCTTTGCCTGGTTTTGGAATCAGTATTATGCTTGCCTCATAAAAGGAACTTGGGGAAGTCTTCCCTTCTCTTGAATTTTCTGAAATAGCTTGAGAAGGACAGGAGTCAGTTCTTCTTTGAATATTTGGTAAAATGCACCTGTGAAGCCATCTGGTCCAGGACTTTTGTTTCTTGGGAGTTTTTTGATAACTGTTTCAGTCTCATTTGATGAAATCGGTCTGTTTAAGTTTTCTGATTCTTCTATATTGATTTTTGAAAGATTATGTTTCGAGGAAGTTGTCCATTTCACCTAGGTTGCCTAATTTTATGGTATACAGTTCTTCATAGTATTTTCATACAATCCTTTGTATTTCTGCTGTGTCAGTTGTTACTTCTCCTCTCTCATTTCTAATTTTATTTATTTGAGGCCTCTATCTTTTTTTCTTGGTGAGTCTGGTTAAAGGTTCATCAATCTTGTTAACCTTTTCAAAGAACCAGTTCTTGGTTTCATTGATCTTCTGTATTGTTTTTTTAGCCTTTGTCATTTATTTCCGCTCTGATCTTTATTATTTCCTTCCTTCTACTTCCTCTGGGTTTTACTTGCTGGCTTTTTTTTCTAGTTCTTTTAGATGCAGGGTTAAGTTGTTCATTTGAGCTTTTTCTAGCTTCTTAAGTATGCCTGTAGTGCTATAAAAATCCCTCTCAGGACCGCTTTTGCTGTGTCCCATAAATTTTGAGTTGTTGTATGCTCGTTTTCATTTGTTTCAAGGAAATTTTTGATTTCTTCCTTGATCTCATTGTTAACCCATTTGTTATTTAATAACATGCTGTTTAGTTTCCAAGTGTTTTGAGTGTTTTTCAGTTTTTCTATTGTAGTTGATTTCTAGTTTCATGCCATTGTGATCCGAGAATATGCTTGATATGATTTCAATCTTAAATTTGTTGAGACTCGTTTTTGTGTCCTAGCATGTGGTCTATCATAGAGAATGTACCATGAGCACTTGAAAAGAATGTATATTCTGCTGCTTTAGGGTGAAAGGTTCTGAAGATATCTATTAAATCCAGTTGACCTAGTGTGTTCTTTAAGTCTGTTGTTTCTTTGTTAATTTTCTTTCTTGAGGATCTATTGAGTGATGTTAGTGGAGTATTAAAATCCCCTACTGTTATATAGTATTGCTGTTGATCTCGCCCCTTATGCCCATCAAAATCTCCTTTATATATTTAGGTGCTTCTATATTAGGTGCGTAGATATTTATAATCCTTATACCTTCCTGTTGGATTGCTCCCTTTATCATTATGTAGTGTCCTTCTTTATCTCTTACTACAGCCTTTGTTTTAAAGTCTATTTTGTCAGATATAAGTATTGCTACTCCAGCTTTTTTTCATTTCCATTTGCATGAAATATTTTTTCCATCCCTTTACTTTCAGTCTATGTGTATCTTTTGTTTTTAGGTGTGTCTCTTGTAGACAACATATGTATGGGTCCTGTTTCCTTATCCATGCAGTTACCCTATGTTTTTTTATTGCAGCATTTAATCCATTTACATTTAAGGTTATTATTGATATGTAGTTGTTTATTGCCATTTTATTCTTTAAATCTACATTCCCCTTTTACTAAATCCCCCCCCCTCTTTGTTCTGTTTACAGCAGGTCCCTTAACATTTCTTGTAGCATTGGTTTGGTTGTAATGAATTCCTTGAGTTGTGTTTTTGTTTTTGTTTTGTCTGAGAAGCTTTTTATTTCTCCTTTAATTTTAAATGACAGCCTGGGTGGATAGAGAAGTCTTGGTTGTAGGCTAGTGTTATGCATTACTTTGAATATTTCTTGCCATTCCCTTCTGGCCTCTAATGTTTCTGTTGAGAAGTCAGATGTCATCTTTATGGGGGCTCCTCTATAGGTAATAGACTGCTTTTCTCTTACAGCTTTTAGTATTCTTTCTTTATCTCTTAATTTTTGTATTTTAATTATGATGTGTCTTGGTGTTGGCCTTTTGGGGTTCATCCTTAATGGAACTCTCTGTGCTTCTTGAACCTGTGTGACTCCTTCCTTCATCAATTTAGGGAAGTTTTCAGCTATGATTTCTTCAAGCAGATTCTATATCCCTCGTTCTTTCTCTTCTCCTTCAGAAACCCCTTTGATGTGGATGTTATTTCTCTTCATGTTATCACAGAGCTCTCTTAGAGTTTCCTCAGACATTTTGAGCCTCTTTTCTTTTTGTTGCTCTGCTTTGGTGCTTTCGTGTATCTTGTCCTCTAACTCGCTGATTCAATCATCAGCGTCATCCATCCTCCTTTTAATTCCTTCCACTGTGGTCTTTATTTCTGATATTGTATTGTCATTTCTGACTGATTCTTTTTTATTATTTATTATTTCAATGTTCTTTTATATACTTGCTATCTCTTTATTTAGGTGCTCATTATGTCCATTCATTGTTGCTCTGAGATCTTTGAGCATGCTAACAATCATTATTTTAAACTCTGCATTGGCTAATTTGGTTATTTCTGTCTCATTCAAATATTTTTCTGGGAATTTCTCTTGTTGATTCGTTTGGGTTGCATTTCTCTGCCTTATTTTGTCTGTGTATAAGAAGGGTGTGGCCAAAGGAGTCCAATGGGTGTGGCCTCTGTGTTCCCTAGGTGTGGTCTGTCTGCAAGCCCGCCTTCCCTTTTGCCGCTGCCTGGGGCATTCTGGCAGGGCATTGCCTGCGCTGTCCTGCTGCAGCAGTCACTGCGGTTTCCGCCTCACCTCCTCAGGTGGGACTGTGTTTGCATGCCTGGGTTGCAAGCCTTGGCCAGCCAAGGCTCTGCACCTCTCCCAAGGGTGGGACTGCACTCGTGTGCCTGGGCTGCAAGCCCTGACCAGCACTGCCTTCTCCCTGTCCTCTTGGGTGGGACTGCATTCATGTATTTGGGCTGCAAGCCTTGGTCGACCCCCTACCTCCACCCCGCCCCCTCAGGCAGGACCCGGCCTTTGCCCCACCCCTGTGGGCAGGACTGCAAGTGCGCTGGGGCCACAAACCTAGGTCCCGTGGGCGGGCTGTGCTCCTGCACCCAGCTGGAAGTCTCAGCCAGTTCCCCATCTTTCACCTTGTCCCTACAAGCAGGACTGCAGGCGGGAACACTATCGTGCACCTGTGGGTCGGATCGCTTTTGGGCGCCCCTTCCACCGCCGCAGCTTCCCTCGGCTTGCACCCCCGCTGGGCTGGACTGTGCTACACCCGGGGCCACAGCCATGGCCAGCCCCCGGCTTCCATCCCCGCTGATGGGACCGCGCTTTCGCATCCTGCCGCCACCGCCCTCTGGCAAGCACTCAACAGTGTGAGGGTGGCGATGCAGCTCAGACCTCAGCACTCAATACTGTACCCTTGATGGCTCCCTGGTTCTAAGCAATTCTTTGCTCTGACTACAGCTGGAGAGCTTCTGTTTGGCTGGTGACCTGCTTCCCTTTGCTGGTATTGGTGGTTCCACAAAAAATATTCACTTTAGATTTGAGGAGTGATTCAGCCCAGGGGTTAGGGTGGCTGTCCCTCAAAGTGTTTCTCCCTATGCCTCCTAGATTAACTCTCTTCCTGCTACTCCAGTCCTCTCAGCTCTCCCCTTCCCCCGGAGCCCTGGGTGAGTGGTTGTAAAAGAGGAATTCTGCACGGAGCCTTTAAGAGGAATCCTGGCTCTGAGAAATCTGTCTTTTTCTCGCAAACAGTATCCTGGCTTGTTTCACAGCTAAATACTGTCCATACACCTCTTCTAGGGTCTAGGGCTAAAGGCTGGGGCTTTGTTCCTATGGCCCAGGAACCTCCACTCTGCTAAACTCAATTCCCACGACGTGAGTCCCTCTGGGCTGCTGCTCGGTCCCAGGAAATAGGCAGCCCTCTCCACATTTCCTCTTTTCCTACCAGCTTCAATGTGGTTTATTCAGTGTTCCTTGATTAAAGAGTCCTCTTAGTTTAGTCCAAAGTTGGTTTTTCCAGATGATTGTTCTTAAAATTAAGATGTAATCCACTTTGGTTCTGGGAGGTAGAAGTTGGTATGTCCGCCTACTCCATTGCCATCTTGCCCTGTATCTCTGTTTCCATATTTTTCAGACTCTTCGCATTACCAGCTTACATACTATGCCTCTCTCATCACAACTTACATTAGCAAGTCTGTGCCAAAAATTTCAAATAAAAGTCTTTCCTTGACTGGCCTGTGATGACACAGTGGATAGAGCATTGACCTGGAACACCAAGGTCACCAGTTCAAAATCCTGGGCTTGCCCCATCAAGGCACATATGACAAGCAAGCAATGAACAACTATGAGTTGATACTTCTCGTTCCCCACCCCACTCTCTTTCCTCTCTCTGTAAAATCAACAAATGAAATCTTTAAAAAAATTTTTTAAATCTTTGTTCAAAAAATCTACATTCCCATGAAGAAATGATAACACACATATAATCAGCCTGTTTATTAAGCAACTACTATATGCTTTGCACTGCTCAAGGCAATGTGAGGGATTCAAAAGAAGTTCCATAAAAGTTCTCATTGATTATTCATCTATATGTTCATTCATCCTAAGATATTTGCTGAATACCCATTGACTCCTGCATTGCTTTAGATGTTGGGATACAGTAGACCAAATTTCTGCCCATGGAGGGCTGATGTTCTAAAAGGTGAGTGGGGAGAAACAAGAAATAAGCAGGATAAATAAGCAAAATGTATACTGTGATACATTGGGTTAGGTGCTAAGGAAAATATTTTTTTAATAAATGGGGAACAGTAAATGTGTGTGGGCTTTAATTATAGACAGGGCAGTTAGAAAGGCCTCACTAAAAAAGTGACATTTGAGTAAAACCCTGAAGAAGGTGAGAGACGAGCCATCAAGATATCTGGGGGAAAAGCGTTTCAGAAAGAGGGAACAGAAAATGCAAAGGCCCAGCATTCAAGAAGTTCATAGTCTACATGATAAAAGTCTTAGTTTGCTAGAGCCACTATAACAGAGTCCCACGGACTAGAAGGTTTAAATAACGGACATTCATTTCCCCTCAGGTTCTGAGGCTAGTAGTCTGAGGTGAAGGTGCCCGAGGCCTCTCTCCTTGGTTTGTAAATGGTCACCTGTTCTCTGTGTCTTCACATGATCATCCCATTATGTGTGTCCTAATCTCAGACTTTTTATAAGGACATCAATTACTGGATTAGGGCTCACCCATATGACTTCATTTTACCTTAATTGCCTCTTGAAAAGCCCAATCTCCAAACACATCACATTCTGGGGTGTTAGGGGTTAGGACTTCCTTGTTTGAATTGGGATGGGGGGGGACGACACACAATTCAGACCATATAGTGAAACAAGACTAACCTATAAAACCACAGCAAAATATCCACCACAGCCAACAGTTAGGTGTTAAACAGTAATACAGGGACTGTAAATGTTATGAAAGTTTAAAGAAGGCTTTACTGAAGCTATTTTTAAGAATCAATAGGATTTGGAAAGGAATTAGGAGGTGGGGGAAAAGAATATGATCATGCGTGTAAAGAGAAAACAGCGCACAGTGTCTGAGGATGTCACAGATCCCCTGATCAGAGGATGGCCAATTTTGCTGCTGTAACAAACACCCCGAATCCTTATGGCTTAATAAGACAAATATTTATTTCTTGCTCCTTCTGCCTGACCAGCATGTGCAACAGGAGGCTCTCTGACTTGGACCCAGGATGATAGAAGTCCATACTGTCACAGCAAGAAGAAGGAAATGTGGCATGTCACACATTTGCTTTTAAAACTCCCACCTAGAAACGACTCAAGTCACTTCCATTCACCTTTTATTGAAAGCAAGTTGCATGCCCACACCAATTCTCAAAACAGAGGAAGCAGAAAGCCAGAAATATCACTGGCGGTGAACATCACCAGTGACTATCACAATCATTGCCTTCCTAATTGCTCTTCCTTTAGACCAGTGGTAGTCAATCTGGTCCCTACCGCCCACTAGTGGGCATTCCAGCTTTCATGGCGGGTGGTAGCAGAGCAACCCAAGTATAAATAAAAAGATAGATTTAGATAGATAGTAAGTTGTTTTATAAAGATTTATTCTGCCAAACTTAGTGAAAAATCCGACATAAAGTACTTGGTAAGTAATTATTATTATATGCTTTAACTTGCTGTGACTCTGCTTTATAAATTTGATAAAGTAAAGTTACTTCCCTACTTTATAAATCACCATTACTGTGGAACCAGTGAGTGGTTAGAAAATTTTACTACTAATAGAGACACAAAAGTGGGCGGTAGGTATAAAAAGGTTGACTACCCCTACTTTAGACTGTCAACTCCTAAGGGGTACAAACTTCGTCCACTTACTGTGACTTTGCACAATAGTTTGATAAGTGGAACAATTGTTATCCAACCCCTATCCCAATGCTCAGAACAAAATATGAGCAGAGTACTAAATGTCTGATGAAAACTCAAATGGGAAGGGTTAGCAGCACACAAATAAATGGCAGCATGTTGAAGAATGGAACTGATACATGGAAGAAGGAAGCAACCATATGAGAACAGAACAAAGAGGTTATTGCAGTCATTAGCACACAGGCTGATGATGTCTGGAACTTGGTATCAGAATTGGGGTTCTTAGAGACCTACCAATGGTGGACAAGCGAGGCATCCCAAAGCAAGAACATAAAATGCTCAATGGCACACCAGTTTCCAGTACTGAAAGAGAGATGAGTCAAAGCATGACTCTTATATCCTGACCCTCAGGTTGTGCTGCTCATTCATCTTCCTCTCACCCCGCATGACACAGTCATCTGACTTTGAGCCATTGCTCACCCCAGTTGGTCAATGCCTGATTTCTTCCTAAACTTTTTCTACCTTATCTATTGGTTGGATCTCCTCAAAACATCATTGTCCCTTTTCCTGGTCTAATCGTAATTTCTTTAGCTGGTTCCAGCTTGGAGCAAGGACCATGTCTATTCTTTCTGCTTTGTTCTTGAGTGATTTCTTGCCTATCTTTTGGTCTTGATTCCTGAGTCTTTTATAAAGCTGTTGCTAATCCCTCAGTTATACCTCTCTTAAAGCATCTACCTCATTGGAACAGTCTATAGCTGTCTTTGAACTCATGGAGGACACATACAAGGACATATTCATGCTTATATCCCTGGCACATAACAGAGGGGCTTCCCCCACAAACCTCTCCAATATCATTTCCCACTACTCACTTTGCTCCAGCCACACTGGCTGCCTTGCTTGTGCTCAAACACATTAGGCACACTGTTGCCTCAGGGCCTTTGCACTTGACTGCTTTCTCTGTCTGAAACTTCTATTAGAGCTGTGAACAGGTGGCTTATTCCCTTCATTCAGGACTCAACTCTAATGTCAGTTTACCAGATGGGCCCATTTCTGACCACCTTTTCTAAGATGCTCCTGTTCGTTCACTTTACTCCATCACCCTGTTTCATTGTCACTTAACACTACACACAATTACTCCACTATCCATTTATTTGTGCATTAACTGTCTCTCCTTATAAAATTTAAGTCCCAAAACTAAAGTCTTTGTCTGATTTGTTCTCTGACTCAACATGTTGAATGAGTATGTGTTGAATGAATGATTAATGAATAAACTTCATTGACTTCCATAAATTCTATAATGATGGCTATGTCTCTATAACACTTACTATGTGCCAAGTACTGTCTGAAGTATTTTGCACACATTAATTAACTCATTTAGTCCTGATAATACCTCTGGGAGGTAGGTGATGTAATTGTCATTGCCATTTCATAGTTGGGTCAATGGAGGCACAAAGGGTTGGTCCTGTAACTGATATATAATCCAACAAAGTCTGGACTTGGTACCAGAAGTGGGGTGCTGTTGAAGCCACTACAATCACGAAGCTGTTAAAAGTTGAGCCACGGCCTGACCTGTGGTGGCGCAGTGGATAAAGCGTCGACCTGGGAACACTGAGGTCGCCAGTTCAAAATCCTGCACTGGTCTGGTCAAGGCACATATGGGAGTTGAGCTTCCAGCTCCTCCCCCCTTTCTCTCTCTCTCTCTCTCTCTCACTCTGTGTCTCCTCTCTAAAATGAAAAAAATAAAAATTAAAAAATTAAAAAAAAAAAAAAGTTGAGCCACAATTTGAACCTAGGCACTTGGGTTCCTGCAGGCTTAGCTATTCTGCTCTAGTTCTCACAATACCCCCAGCTCCATTTTTACCTGCTTTCTCTCCCCTCTGCTCTATCCTCTCATGTATTTCAGCCTCCTGGGTACTTCCACTTTGACCCTCCCCAGACTAGAAATCCCAGAATTCCTTTTGAATCACCTCTCCCTTCATTTCCTGGATTAAGGGGTACTTAGTTTTGGAAGGGGGAGGTTTGCAAGAGAGACAGAGAGACAGTGAGAGGGACAGACAGGGACAGAGAGACAGGAAGGAAGAGAGATGAGAAGCATCAACTCATAGTTGAGGATTGATAGCAATCCGCAACTATGAGTTGTTCATTGACTGCTTTCTCATATGTGTCTTGGCCAGGGCTATAGCAGAGTGAGTGACCCCTTGCTCAAGCCAGAGACCTTCGGCTCAAAATAGCAACCTTCGGCTTTAGGCCAGCGACTTTTGGGCTCAAGTCAGCAATCATGGGGTCATGTCTATGATCCCACACTTAAGCCAGCAACCCCGCACTCAAGCTGGTGATCCTGCACTCAAGCCAGATGAGCCCCTGCTCAAGCCAGCAACCTTGGAGTTTTGAACCTGGGTCCTCTGCATCCCAGGCCATTGCTCTGTCCACTGCACCAACACCTGGTCAGGTTTTTAAAGAATCAATTTTTAAAAAATATTTTATGGCCCTGGATGGTTGGCTCAGTGGTAGAGTGTCAGCCCAGTGTGTGGATGTCCTGGGTTTGATTCCCAATCCGGGCACACAGGAGAAGTGACAATCTGCTTCTCCACCCCTCTCCCCCTCCCTCTCTCTCGCTCTATCTCTTTTCTTCTCCTCTCCTCCTGCAGCCATGGCTCCTGGTGCTGAGGATGGTTCCATGGCCTAGCCTTGGGTGCTAAAATAGCTTGGTTGCTGAGCAACAGAGCAGTGGCCGAGATTGGCAGAGCATCGCCCCCTAGAGGGTTTGCCAGGTGGATCCTGGTCAGAGCGTGTAAGGGAGTCTGTCTCTGCTTCCTGCCTCTCACTTAATGAAAAAAGGAAAAAGAAAAAAAAGTTATTTATTGATTTTAGAAATAGAAGAGGAGAGATAGAAAGGGTGTGGAGGGAGTAGCAGGAAGCATCAACTCATAGTAGTTGCTCGTGCCTTGACTCAGCAAACCTGGAGTTTCAAACCCTCGACCTCAGCATTTCAGGTAAACGCTTTATCCACTGCACCACCACAGGTCAGGCAGTACTTAGTTTGTTTTTAATTCTGGGTGTGTGTGACTTGGGCTGGGGAAAATAAATCACATGTTTGTTTCACTACCTGTAGCTGAAATTATGAATGGAACAATGGACTGTAGTAGTAGTAACACAGAAAGAGCACTTGTATGTCACGTTACAGTTACTGCAAATATCATGAAATATCACTGACTCTCATTAACACCTTAAAATTTTTAAGCCTGTCACTAGATCTTGCTTTTTACGTGTTATTAAAGAAGCATACTTGTTAGTTATACAAATCCGTTGCTAAAGATATTTTGATAACTAATTTTCATTATAATTAGTCTACTTTGTGTTTGATTTTATGTACCTAAAAACACAATTCTGAAAAGGATCCCTGGCTTCCTAGGACTGCAAAGGGCTCCCCAGCTCAGCAAGTGGTAAGAACCTCTGCCCTGGCCAGTGGGCGAGTGAGTCCTGTGGGCTGTTCTTCCAGTATGCTTCTGGGTCTGCCCAGGTTGCTCTCACCCTCTTGTCCTAACCCAGCTCCACAGCTTCTCTCCTCACCTCGTTCCAGGCCTCTTTCTTGCTCACCTTGTCTTCCAGTTTTAAGACTCTCAGATAAAATTAATAACAAATAGTTACATTAAGCACTAGGACTCACGACAGATGTTACAAACAGAGAACTCATAAATCACTTTCTTGGTCTATGCACATCTTTAAGACAGAAATATGTTAACAACAAGTCAAAAGATTACACATAAAAATGGAATTTTGACCTGACCTGTGGTGGCGCAGTGGATAAAGTGTCCACTTGGAATGCTGAGGTTGCCGGTTCAAAACCCAGGCTTGCCTGGTCAAGGCACATAGGAGAAGCAACTACAAGTTGATGCTTCCCACTCCTCCCCCACCCCCTTTCTCTCTCTCTCTCTCTCTCTCTCTCTCTCTCTCTCTCCTCTCCTGCCTCTCTCTAAAATCAATAAATAAAATCTTTTTTAAAAAGGGAATTTTGCCTTTTCACATAAAATCAGAAGATTTAGTCACTCCAAGTCCCTTATTCCCACATCTGCATGGTATTCACTGGCTTTTAATGAATAATGGACATTTTCTTCCAATGGGGCTGGAGCTCTCCAGTTTGCCACTGGCCTCAGGACTCCTTATTGTCTCTCTGACATGAAAGCTGAGCATTTGCTGAAAATTATCACTTTAAATCAAGCCTGCCGCAATCATTTGATTCCCGACAATTAAGTTTGGCAACTCTGGTTGACAAAGTACTTTACAAATACTTCCTTACTCGATCCTTATAAAAGCCCCATAGGGTTTATAAGATGGGGATTTTTATTATCCCATTTCACATATTAAGCAGCATAGGGTTCAGAAAAGTTAAAAAGTACATGTTGTCACGCAGAGTAAAACTAAGGTTTCTGTCCCCAGACTCTCTTTCCTTCCCACTGAACTGTCCTGTCCTGCCATTACTTTGTAAAACACCAATACGGTGTTGCTGCTTCTTACCCGAAGACCTCCAATAGCCTGCCCAACAGAATCAATTCTACACTCCCAACTTGGCATCGGAGCCCCTTCCAACCACCTGGAAGCCCCCTTTAGAGACAGGCAACTTCTGCCTTCATGGTTGGCATGCTCTCTCTTGAAAGTCCAAACACCTTGAGGCCACCGGGAACTCAAGAGTGAAGCCCCTTGGACTGTCCAGCCCAGTCCAGCCATCACCATAAGGCAGCCAACTGAGAGATACCAGCAGAACCAACCAGCTGAGCTCTGACAAACCCTTGACCTAAAGAATCACAAAAAAATAGTAATTGTTGTTGTTTTAAATGGCTTTAAAATTTCAACCAGCCTCATTGCTCACCATACTCTTAACCCACTCACTTCCTTCTCAGTCCGTGACTCTGCAATGCTGTCCCCGACCCACCTCCCCCGCAGGTGTGTCCTTGCCCGGCTGCCTTCATGGCACGCCCCTCCAGCCCTGCCCTCGATCTCCTGCCCCAAGAGCCTCCTCACCTCCTATGACGCAGCCCCAGCTCCCCAGATGGTCTCTCCCACCTGTACGCCCCTAACTTTACTCACCCTTCTAACACAACACTATTATAAGAAGTTGTGCTTTCCTGTCTCTGCGGAAACAGAAGTTATTTGAAGTTCATGTCTTTCTTGTCTCTTAGTAGAGTCTGACTTTATGGAAGAAATTAGACCAGCTGTGCTCAAGAAGAGAGGGTGGAGGGTACCTTTGAGGGCAACATGTGGGAGGACATAGAGGTTAGGGGAGCCCCCCAAGTACAGACTGTTCAAGAGTGGAAGGACACATGGGGCACCTGGGGTTGCTGGACTTTGGGTTTGCTAGGCCAAACCAAAGATTCCCGGGTCCATACTTGTCTCAGAAGCAGTTCAGTCTCCAAGTTGAGGGGACCCTGCAGATTAGGACATGGGAAGGTCTCAAAGGTAACCAACCAGTGTTACCTGACTTGTGGGAGCATCATCGACCTGGAATGCTGAGGTCGCCAGTTGAAGACCGTGGGCTTGCCTGGTCAGGGCACATACGACAAGCAACTGTGTTGGTGCTTCCCATTCCTCCCTCCCCCATATTTCTTGCTCTCTCTTCTCTCTCTAAAATCAATAAATAAAATCATTTTTTAAAAGGGGGGTGAAAACCAGAGTGGACTGATGACAGAGGAGGATTCTGGGTGCTTTGATACATAAAAATCAGGCCCCAAGAGGGAGCAATGATGACTGAGGTTACATCACCTACATCCAGGAATGAAAACACCTACTACATCTGTGGCAGACAGCTTCTAAGAATGCCCCTCCTGCTAGTCACAACCTTGCACAATCCCCTCTCCTGAGCAGTGGAATACTTCAATGGTAAGGGGATGTCACTTCCATCATTAGGTTACAGAAGTTTCTAGCTTCAGTGTTGCTAGCAGACTTTCTCTCTGGAGTGACTTTGACAGAGCAAGCTGCCATATTGGGAGGAACAGAAGGTGACCCCTGGCCAACAGCCAACTAGGAACTGAGGGCCTTTAGTGCAGCTGTTTGCAAGGAACTGAATGCGGCCACAACCAGAGGTTCTTGGAAGCAGGTCTGTCCCCAGTGCAGCCTTCGGATGAGATCCAATACTGGCCAATACCTTGATTACTGCCTGTGGTTGATCTAGAAGCAGAGGACCCAACTGAGCCACATGGAAGTCCTGACTCACAGAAACTGTAAAATGATAAATGTGTGTTATTCGAAGCCACTGAGTTTGTGGTAATGTGTTACAGGGTTTGTGGCCATTTGTTACACAGCAGTACATAACGAATACTAACACACTAGCACTTACATGATGCTAACTACATGTCACCCCCACTCTAAGGCTCATTCATGCATCCATTCTTCTTAAAACTCACTCAACCCAACTGAGACACAGAGAGGTTAGACAACTTCCTCAGCTGATCACTGTCACCACCACAATTGGGATCAGTGCCACTTCCGTCCCCCAAAGCAGAGGAGTGTTCCTGTACTCCTGAGTTTGCAAACCAACCTCCTACTTATTTGAGATCCTCATCTACTCAGACATGAAAACTAAAAATACAGGCATGGGAGAGCAGGTCAAATGCACTTGGATGAAATTTAAAATACTTCAACAGCCAGCAAGAGGCACCACCCCTGGAGTGTGGATCATCAGGTGAGGGAGGACGTAGGAAGAGGTTTGGCAGGTGCAGAAGCTCACTTGGAAAACTCCAGGGCACAGCTATTTACTAACTAGTGTGAAAATATTTTAATATTTTAACAACCAGCTGTACCAATGTGTTCCAGATGAATATCTGCTCTGAACACACAGACAGGAGATCACTGAAGCCAAAAGAACGAGGATCCAAACCATGAATCACAAGAATAATTCCTGGCTTAGGAATGGATGAGACACTGTAATTGTTTTTCACCCCCCAACAGATTTTTTTTTTTTTTTAGGTGAGAGAAGGGGAGATAGTGAAGCAGACTCCCATATGTGCCCTGACTGGTATCCACCTGGCAATCTCATCTGGGGTCGATGCTCGAGTACTGAGCTATTTTTATCACCTGTGGCTGACACACTCAGACCAACCGGGCTATCCTTAGCACCTGGTGCCATGCTCAAACCAATTGAGCCACTGGCTGTGGGAGGGGAAGGGGGAGAGAAGAAGGAAAGGGAGGGGGAGAAGCAGAAGGTCGCTTGGTCATTTCTCCTGTGTGCCCTGACCAGGAATCGAGCCCGGGACATCCATATGCCAGTCCGATGCTCTACCCACTGAGCCACCAGCCAGGGCCTCCCTCAATAGACTTTAAATGTCCAAGTTATGTGTGAGTGTGGGGCCTCAGCTGAGTGCATCATCAATGACGTGAACTAGAACAACCTGCACACACACTGGTTCTCAAAAACAGCTGCATGTTAAGAATAACCTGGAAACCTTTCAAATGTCAATGCCTGGACTCCACTTGTAGAGTGGGATCTACCAGGGTACATACAGCCTGGCGCTGGGATTTTTCAAAAACTTCCCAGGTGATCCTGCTGTGCGGCAAAGGTGGGAACAAATTGCTGTGTGGCAAAGGTGGGAACAAATTATCTCCAGCTTCTCAAGGTGTAGTCCCCATGCCAACAGCAGCAGCGTCACCCAGGAGTCCGCGAGAAATACGGACTCTCAGGCCCCTCCCAGGTCTGCTGCATCAAACACTCAGAGTGAACCGTGCAATCTCCGTGTTCTCGCAGGCTCTGCAGGGGTGATGCTGTGTGCTCACGGCCGTAGGTAGGGGCAGGTCTTGCAGGACCACCAATGCCACGTAGGTGCATATGCTGCATGCTCCTGACCCGCCGAGGTCAGCCAGAGGCCAACCAGGGGCCTAATTCAGGACTGGGAATTCTGGGCGCAGACCTGAAGAACACGCAACAGCTCCTGAACGCTAGCTGCCCTTGCAGGAAGCAACCACGGTGGGGTTTGAGGTAAACGCGCGGGTTCTCGTCACGGAGGAGAAAGGATGTGTAGAGAAAGAGTCTTGCCTGCCTCCACAGAGGAGCCAGCTTGATCCCTCTGGGTGAAGCCTCTTTTAATAGGGCATCCTCATGCTGAGGCGAGAACTGGAGAGTTCCAGAATATTCCCACAGGCCCACCAACGAACCCAGTGTACAGGCGCCACACCAATCTGTAAGGAATCCCGGTCACGTGTATCTGATGCAATCACAGTGCATCTGTGCTGGTCTTCAGATGCTTCCCCACGTTCAGAGGTTTTGCTTCGAGGGCCTGCATGCCTAGCTGGGAACATGTAAATGACAGCTTTGAATGCAGGCCGCAGCCCTTGTCTGGTTAGGAAGGAAAAGGCCAGAGTTTTGGAAACTAACTCATCTGGGCTGGAATGTCATTTCTGAGCTGTGTGACCTTGGGAACGTTTCCTAACCACTCTGGGCTCTTGTTTCCTGATTTTAAAAAAGGAGGGAAGGTAATTAAAGATATCCAGCCTGACCAGGCGGTGGTGCAATGGATAGAGCGTCGAACTGGGATGCAGAAGACCCAGGTTCAAGACCCCGAGCTTGCCAGCTTGAGCACGGGCCCATCTGGCTTGAGCAAAAGCTCGTCAGCTTGGACCCAAGGTCGCTGGCTCCAGCAAGGGGTGGCTCGGTCTGCTGAAGACCCCCGGTCAAGGCACGTGTGAGAAAGCAATCAATGAACAACTAAGGTGTTGTGACGGCAACGAAAAACTAATGATTGATGCTTCTTACCTTTCTCTATTCCTGTCTGTCTGTCCCTATCTATCCCTGTCTCTCTCTCTCTCTGTCCCTGTAAAAAAAAAAAAAGAAAGATATCCAATAAGGCTGTTCTAAAGACTTTTTAAAAGTAGGAAAGTGCCTAATACAAGGATCACCATGCAAACAGCATAATGTGTGCTTAATAAATATTAATAACATAAATATACACTCTGATTCGAAACTTAAGATATATCCTGGAGGCTTTTGATATCACCATCTCTGCAGCAAACACCATGTGCAATATCTTCTCTTTGTTCCCACTAACTTCTCACTATGATTCAGAGCAGGAATCAGCAAGCTACAGACCTCAGGCCAGACATAGCCCAATACTTGTTTTTATAAATAAAGTTTTATTAGTACATAGCCATGCTCATTCATTTACACATTTTCTATGGCTGCTTTCATGCTAAATGGACAAAGTTGAGATGTTACAATAGAGACCAAGTGATCTCCAGAGCTAAAAATATTCACTATCTGGTCCCTTACAGAAGTTTGCACTCCAGAATTAGAGGTTAGGTTTTCATCTCTTATCGAAAAATTCATTCTAATTTTATACCCTGCTTCCATCCAACTTTATTGACCACCTACCATGTACGTGAGTCCTAGTGATATATAATCAATAAAATAAGGCCTAGGCCCTGGCAGGGCTGCTCAGTGGATAGAGTATCCTCCCAGCACGTCACACAGCAGTCAAGGGTTCCATTGTAGATTCAATCCCATGTCAGGGCACATACGAGAAGCAGCCAAGAAGTGTACAGCTAAATGGCATAATGAAATAAAATAACAAATTAATCCTGTCTCTCTCTCTCTCAAATCATTACAAAATTTTTTAAAAATAAAATAAGGCCTGAGCCCTTTTGGAGGTCACAGCTGGGGCCGTGGATGGGAATTTATTTGTTTTGTTTAACTTAGTATTTCTGCAACACGTATAATGTGCCATTCACTGTTCTAGGCATTTTGCAAATGTTTAATCTTTGTCACAACCCTATGAGGCAAATGCTATACTATCCCGCATTTTACAGATGTGGCAACTGAGGCTCAGAGAGGTGGAGTCACTTGCGTAAGATCCCAAGCAAGTAGCAGCACTAGACAATGAATCCAGCCAAGATGGTTCCTAAAGCCACAAAGCTGTGTGGGCTCTTATTCAGAATCCCTTGAGCTAAGATGCAGATTGGAGGACCTACAGGTAAACATTACCCAGATAGTTCCCAGACCACATGAGGGGAAAAGACAAGGCTGACTTGTCCTCTAAAGCCCCTTTATCTGAGCTCTGCCTGCTCAATGCTCTCTCCCAGACTCTCTGCAACAGGAACTTTTATAATCCCACACCCCCCAGAAAGAGGCTGTGGCATTTGACCAAGATCACCTAGATCCAATGGGGTGGCTAAGATTTGAAGGCAGCTTCTTTCGCTGCCAAATCTGTCCTTTGTACCACATTTGGGCCCCTCCAGAACAACTTAAAACAGGCAAGAACAGTCTTCTTGGGTAGCCAAAGAATACATTTGCTTTGAAAAGTGGCATTTCACCCAGGCCAGTTGGCTCAGTGGTAGAGTGTCGGCCATCTTTGTGGAAGTCCCAGGTTCAATACCCAGTCAGGGCCCACAGGAAAAGCACCAATCTGCTTCTCCACCCTTCCCCTTCCCCTCTCTGTCTCTCTTTTTCCCTCTCCCCCTCCTGCAGCCATGGCTCTATTAGTTCAGCAAGTAGGCCCAGGTGCTGAGGATGGCTCCATGGCCTCATGTCAGGGGGTAAAACAGTTTGGTTGCTAAGCAATGGAGCAATGGCTCCAGATGGGCAGAGCATTGCCCCCTAGGGGGCTGCCAGGTGGACCCTGGTTGGGGCGCATGCGGGAGTCTGCTTCTCTGCCTCTCACTTAATTTTTTATAAAGTGGCATTTCTGGGAGATGGTAGGTTATGTTCTGCCTGCACTGTCGCCCATCTGTTGTATGGCCCTGGGCTCATAAGAGGTCTGGGGGTTATAAGCCCTGTCCCCTTTCCCAGAGTGGCTATGACAAGCTGAAAATGTTAGAAGTTAAGAAATTATTTTATTTTATCCCAATTTGGCCTCATTTAAGCCAGTTCTAAGGGCCAGGATTTAGAGACCAGAGTATTTGTGCCACACTTGCCTTCAGAATTTCATCGATTTCATTCTGAACTCAGCTCAGGCTTGACACAGACAAGTTCAACAGATATCGAGTGACTTCTACCTGCAAAGCTCTGTGCTGAATGATTCCAAAGATTCAAGGATCAATAAGAAAGAGAGCTCAGCTTCATGGAGTTTAATGCCTGAAGGGCAGGGAAAAGCTTAATGATCACACTTTATTCAGTCATTCATTCTTACTATGTGCCAAGCACTTCCAAATTCACGATCTTACAAGGGTAGGATTTAAGAGCTTGGACTCTGGACTCAGACAGATCTGGGTTTCAAGGTTGGTTCTGCCCTCTTCACTTCATTATTTTCCTTTCTGTTCCTCAGTTGCTTCCCATTGGAAATGGGTGCTGGAGTGAGGACCCCAGAAGCTCATATCTGAAGCGTCTTGGCCCAGGCCTGGGCCCATAGTGGTTGTGGGATAAATGGGACTGACCTCTGTGTAGCCTTAGATGTTGTATATAATCGCTTGTCTGCATGTCTGCCTCCTCCTCCAGGCAGATCTCCTTGAGTACTACAGCATACAGAACTTGGAAACAGAGGATGCTCTGGGCAGAAAACTAAACAAGAAATGAGGTTCACTTGCTATAAAGGGGCTTGCAGGTCTCCACACCAGATACATAGACAGGTCATAAATAGGTCCAAGTTCCAAAGGATCAGTTCACTCAACAAACATTGGTACCTTCTATGCACGGGGCACTTTTTTAAGCACTGAGAACCCCAGGGTGGACAAGGAAGACAATAAAATACCCTACCCTCATGCGTTTGGCAGTCCAATTTAGAAGGAAACAGATCATTGTAAATAATGAACAAAGTATGTGGTCCACAGTGACTGGAAGGGGTGGAGGGGGGTCTGCATAAGGAGCTGGCATCTGTGCTGAGACTGGAATGCAAGAAAGAGCCAGCCACATGACAAGGGGGTTCCAGACAGAGGGAATAGCACAGCAAAAGCCCTGAGGTGAAAACGCAGGGAACAGAAGGAAGGTCAGTGAGACCTGAACAAGGAGAGAGTAATAATGGCGGAAGCGTAGGCAGAGATAGGTGGAAACAGTGAAGAGATTCTGAAGAGAAAATTCACAGATACTATCAAAAGAACCCTGTTGTGATGGTGGCAGAAAAAAAGACGGGAATCGGCAGTGGGCAAGATGGCGATTCCGGGAGGGCGTGGCGGCGCTGGTTCACAGCAGCCGGGGTTCCGAAGACCAGCGTGGAGAATGTGAAAGATCATAAGGAATGGGGGCACGTCTCTGAAACCCTCCCCAGGCTTTTCAGGGCTGGCCACAGCCAAAGCTGCTCATTCAAAGGACAAAAGGAGGGTCTTTCTGCACTAAAATCCAACCAGCTGCACTGAAAAAGAAGCTCCCTGGAACCAGACCTTTTTTTTTTTTTTAATATCATCTAAGCTAGAATTGTCCAACTGCCTCCCTTGAAAAAGGAAGGAGAAAATAAGTGCTCTGACTCCCAAGCAGGTCTTCTTTAAAGGTCAGATTTCAGCTTAACTGTGATGTCTAAACAACTTGCTATTCTTTTGCTGCTGCTGCTGCTGCTTTTTTAACTGTGTAAACTCAGGACTCCAGCTGTTTAGCAGCTCACCCTCCCTGGAACCACAACCCACTGCTATCAAGGCTGTCTGTGCACCTGTGCCGTCCTAAATGTTCGCCTATAAAAATGCACTGAATCTCATCTTTGTAAGAACCCAAGAGGCAGGTGCTACTGTTACTTCCACTTGACAGACAGGGAAACTAAGGCACAGAGTTGAGAAAAAATGTGTCCCAACCCCCTGTCCCCACCAAGTCCCAAGTCAGCGACAGGCAGAGCTGGGATTTGAACAGGCCTATTGCCTGACTCCCATACCATAAATTCAACCACACCCCAGACCAAAGTCACAAGGAACCCACACTTGACCTCAGCACCCACCTGAAACCCTTCTGTCTTCCAGGAGCCCTTCAGCACCCTAACTCCCGCCAGTTCTTCTTTACAAATTGCTTGTGCATCAAAAAAGAAATCGCTATACATGTACTGATTGAGTGTTATATCATGAAAACTGGATTCTTACTTTGGGTCTGCCTTCCATTTTTCAGAACACTGTCTCCCAGGAGCAGGAAAGAGGAGGCAGGGAGATGGGAACCCCTGGAGGGTTGAACCGACTGCTTCCTGCCTCCGCTTGGAAGCCACAGCGCCGCCTGGTGGATAGTTGTGGAAGCTACAGGCAAGAGGGAGAAAGGTTTCCCTGACCTCGGTCACGACCAGAGCAAGGCACTCACTGTTCTAGCACAGGGGTCCCCGAACTTCTTCTGTAAAGGGCCTGAGAGTAAATATTTTTGGCGTTGCAGGACAGTCTCTTTTACAGACTCAACTCTGCCGCTATAGCATAATTGTAGCCACAAACAATATATTTATATCTACACAAACCAAACAGTCTGTATTCCAATAAAACTTCATGGACATTGAAGTTTGAATTTTGTAGAATTTTCACATATCAACAATATTATTCTTCTTTTTATTTTCTTCCAACCACTTAAACATGTAAAAACCTTTCTTAGCCCATGGACCATAGCAAAACAGGTGTCCAGCTGGAATCGGCACCCTGACTTTGGCTTGTTGGCCCCTATTCTAGAAGCTGGGGACCTAGCAAAGAACAAACCAGAGAAAAATCTCTGCCTTCATGGAGCTAGTGCATAGAATAAAATCAATAAAATAAAAACCAAATATATCATACATATGAGTTGGTCATCTGTGCTAATGGGAAAAATAAAGTAGGTATGTATAGGGCTGCATTTTTTAAAAATTATTTTTATTTATTCATTTTAGAGAAGAGAGAGAGAGAGAGAACAGGGGGAGGAGCATGAAGCATCAATTCCCATATGTGCCTTGACCAGGCAAGCCTAGGGTTCTGAACCGGCGACCTCAGCATTCAAGGTCAACACTTGATCCAATGCACCACCACAGGTCAGGCTATAGGGGCTGCATTTAAATAGGGTAGTGAGGAAAGGCTTGTTGAAGAGGAGAGCTTTAAGTAAAGGTTGGAGGTGGCACAGAAGGAGCCGTGTAGCTATCTAGGGGGGAAAGCATTTCCACCAAAAGGAATAGCCAATGCAAAGGTCCTGAGGCAGAACTACCCTGATGTGTTTGATAAACAGTGGTGAGGCTCATGTGGCTGGAACAGAGTAAGCGAGGGGGAGAGGAGGAACAGGTGAAAGCAGAGAGGTGACATGTAGATCACACAAGGCCTTGAGGACCGTGGGGAGGACTTGGTTTTTCCCCAAGAGAGGTGAAAGCCGAGGAAAACCTCAATCCATCTCAACAATCATTGAGATCACATGCAAATTAATCACCTCTCTTTGGGATTTGGTGGTATTAGTCGTTTACTAACAGTCCCATATAATTCTTAAATAATCTTAATTTTCCCATTAAAAACGATGGAACCATCTTTGGGCATTAAAGATGGAGGGAGTGGGAGGGGGGCAGAGAATAAATGGGAAAATTGATTCACTAGAAGAATCCATTTCTCCTTTTCCTCATCTTCCATACCCTCTCCTGCCTGCATAGGCCCTAGGGACCAGGACAATTCAGGCCACCTACTCCAGGTTAGCTGGTGACCTGCAGGATGGCTGGGCCTGAGCCCTAACATCATACAAATGGCCAATTCTGACCTGGAAGTCAAGGTCATACCATCCCTGTCCTAACTTGGCCCTCAGATGCCTCAGTAACATTGATAATCTGTTTGTCTCTCTGCAGAAAGAGTAAAATAATAGTAATAACAATAACAACAATGCTCTGGCTGCTTCACCAGACTCTGTGTGCAGTGTAGAACACAGAAACACTTTGGAAAAGAATGACACATAGCATAACCTATTTATCACAATGGTGATGAGGGTTAAATGAGTTTGTATATAAAGGACTTGGAGCTGTGCCCTGCAGATAGCAAATACTCCATAAATACTGGCTATTCTTATTATCATCACAGCATAATCAGTATTATTCCTGGTACTCACTGCAGTTCGCTTAGCTCTCCCCTCCCTGCTCACCATTCTCCCACCCACCTCCTGTATTTGCTGATGAGGAGGAAGAAGAACGCAGCTTAGAATGTGGCTGCTCAGACCAAGGTCCACAGACAGCAGCAACATCAACCTCACCTGGGAGCCTGCTGGAAAGAAATTCAGATTCCCGGGCCTTTAACAAGATCCCACGGGGGTTCCACATGTAATAAAAGTATGGGAAGAACTCGCCTGGAAATATTTTCTTTGGGGTATCCCTCCCAGTCCCCCAGACCTTGTGCAGCACCCACCCCAACACTCTTCCTGCTTGTCGTCATCTGTTTTGTGTTGGCTTTTCCTGCTGGGTGGGCAGTGTTGTTCTGGGAAGGGTGGACTGTTGACTGATGTGTCCCCAAGGCCCTACATGGAAGTAAGTATAGAAGCGGCATCCTAAATATTGGTGAAAGGGAGAAGTAAGGGGAGAGAAGGAGGGGAGGGAGGGGTGAAGGGGTGAAGAAAGGAGAAGATAAGGGGTGTCGAGGGGAGGGGAAGAAAGTAAAAAAGGAGGGATAGAAGTAAAGAAGGGTAAATAAGGAGGGAGGGAGGCAAGAAAAGAGAGATGAAGAAGTGAGAAAGAGCTAAACCTGCCAGGGGTGAAGGGGAAGGGGGAAGAGGGGAAAGGAGAATGGGAGGAGAGTGACAGAGAGGAGGGGATGGAAGGAGAGAGGGGACAGGAATGAGGAAGGGTGATAGTGTGGGTAAAGAGAAGGAAGGGAAGAGGAAGGAGGGAGAGAGAAAGAGAGGGAGACGTGAAGGGGAAAGAAAAGGAAACCATGTAGGGGAGGCAGCATCTCTTCACTCCACTCTGGGTACAAAAACCTCCAAAGTGAGTCAGGGGCACCACCAGGGAGCACACCTGTGGAAGTGTGGAGCCAAATACTCAAACTTCCATTTCTATTATTATTTCATCTAAAACAAAGGAAAGCATTGGCTTTCTTAATCCTTAAGGTATGGTTGATCCAAGTCTACTTAGCCAGTTGGCAGCAACTCTCACTCATTCTCACTGGCTGTGCTCATTCAATAGATATTTACTGAACACCTACTGGTTACCAGCCTGGTGTCAGGCACTTGGGGCACAGCAATGAACAAGACAGATAAGCTCCCCACCAGGGACATTCTAATGGGAGAAAGAGACAAGAAACAAGATAAATAACCATGACGGCCACAGTCTGTTCAGACCTGTGTCAATGGGCTGATGGATTTGGATATTGGCTGGTGAAGTGGAAGATTTCTGTCTAGAAAGAGCAAGGGTTAAAAAATAAAAAGGAGCAAGAGTTGAAGAAAATATAAATGAGAGCAGAAAGGAGTGGGGAGAAATGGAAAAATTGGGACTCGGCCCCTTCCTGGCACTAGGATTCCATCGGTCATAGGAAGAAGTGAAAATGGTGGTGAGCTCATGCAACCTCTATCAAAAAGCAACCAAAAAACATTCTGAATTTAAAAACGATGTTTTGTGTTATGGAGTCCCACTTATTGTGATTACTTCACCTTGGTGTGTACCATACCCAGTGGGATTCCCATGATGGGCAAAGCCACGCGTTTAGTAGGATGCAAAAGTTTTCAAACAGACAATTCAGAATGGGGCATATTCTATAGGACAATTGATCTGGTTTATTCCATGAATCAATGGGATAGGGAGAAGGGGTCAGAGTATATACTAAATTAGTCTAAAGGTATAGAATAAGCAAAAAAGATAGACATAGAATTACCATCAACCCAGCAAATTCCTCTTCAGGGCATACACCCAGAAGGGTTGAAAGCAGGGCTTTGAATAGATACTTAGCACTCATGTTCATGGCAACATTATTCACAATGGTCAAAATGTTGAAAGTAACCCAAGTGTCTGTTTACAGATGACTAGATAAACAAAATTTGGTATATCCATACAACGGAATATTAGTCCTTAAAAGAAAGAAAATTCTAACACAACTACCACATGAATGAACCTGAGGATATTATGTTGAGTAAAATAAGCCAGTCTCAAAAGGATAAATAAATACTATACGATTTCACTTATATGAGGTTCATACAGAAGTCAAATTCTTTTTTTTTTTTTTTAGAGAGAGACAGGAAGGGAGAGAGATGAGAAGCATCAACTCATAGTTGCATCACTTTAGTTGATCATTGATGGCTTCTCATATGTGCTTTGACTGAAGGGCTCCAGTGAAGCTAGCGACTCCTTGCTCAAGCCAGCAGCCATGGGATCATCTCGATGATTCCATGCTCAAGTTGGAGACCCTGCACTCAAGCTAGTGAGCCTTCACTGAAGGTGGTAACCTCAAGGTTCCTAAACCTCAGCATCCCAAGTTGACGCTCTAACCACTGCACCACCCGTAGGTAGAAGTCAAATTCATAGAAAAAGAAAATAGAATGGTGGGTCCCAGGGGCTGGGGGTCGGGGAGATGGGAAGTTATGTTTAATGAAAACAAAATTTTATTTTGAGAAGATACAAAAGTTTTGGAGATGGATGGTGGTAACAGGTGTACAACAATGTCACTATATTAATGCCACTGAACTAGACTCTTAAAAATAGTTAAGATGGCCTGACCAGGTGGTGGCACAGTGGATAGAGCATTGGACTGGGATGTGGAGGACCCAGGTTTGAGATCCCGAGGTTGCCAGCTTGAGCGCGGGCCCATCTGGCTTGAGCAAAAAGCTTGTCAGCTTGGACCCAAGGTCGCTGGCTCCAGCAAGGGGTTGCTCGGTCTGCTGAAGCCCCGCGGTCAAGGCATATGTGAGAAAGCAATCAATGAACAACTATGGTGTCGCAACGGCAACAAGAAACTAATAATTGATGCTTCTCACCTCTCTGTTCCTATCTGTCTGTCCCTATCTCTCTCTCTCTCTGACTCTCTCTCTCTCTCTCCCCCTGTAAAAAAAAAAAATTAAGATGGTAAATTTTATGTTATGTGTATTTCACCACAATAATAATAATAATAAAAGACATATGACAACAAAATGCTGTACACAGACCTTCTTGACTTGAAGAAATCAACTATAAAAACACAAGCAAGAAAATTTAAATGTAGGCTGGAAATTAGATAACATAAAATTTTTTTTGTTAATTTTGTAAGTGTGATATTGGTAAGAAAATGCCTGTGTGCTTTAGAGGTGTAATCTGAAGTTTATAAAACCATATAAAGTCTGGCATTTGCTTTAAAATAGTGCAGAAAATAAGAAAGAGAAAAATGGCTTAAGATACTAACCTGGAAAAATTCTGATAATTATTAAATTTGGGTGATAGGTATATGGTGTTCATTGTGCTCTTCTCTCTACTCTTTTTTTCTTCTCTTCTTCTCTCTACTCTTAATGTATTTGAACATTCAGAATAAAATGCTTACAAAACACAGTATTCAAAAAGTGAAGGCAAACTTCTAAAACATGAGGGCAAAAGTGTTTGTACCATTAAATTTTTAATATTAAAATACTTTTAAAATATTCACTGACATCTCACCTTTTTAATAGTTTTATATATTTTATAGGGCATATAATAAATACAGTGGAATACATACTTATATAATTAATAAATAAAAATATATGTTATGGGTGTGGTGAAAATGTGTTTGCTTTACTGATAGGAGTAGGAGTTCAGAAGTTTGAAGATTATAACTATAAAGATTCATAGAGGCCCTGGCTGGTTGGCTCAGTGGTAGAGTGTTGGCCTGGTCTGTGGATGTCCCAGGTTCGATTCCCAGTCAGGGTACACAGGAGAAGTGCCCATCTGCTTCTCCACCCTTCCCCTTCTCATTTATGTCTCTCTCTCTTCCCCTCCTTCAGCCATGGCTTAATTGGAGCAAGTTGGCCCTGGGAACTGAGGATGGCTCCACAGCCTCCACCTCAGGCACTAAGAAGAGCTTGGTTGCTGAGCAACAGAGCAATGCCCCAGAGGAGCAGAACATCGCCCCCTAGTGGTCTTTCTCGGTGGATTACAGTCAGGGCGCATGCAGGAGTCTGTCTCTGCCTCTCTTCCTCTCACTGAATAAAAAAAAAAAGAAGGTTGTGGCAGAAATGATATCTTAAACCAGGTCTCCTGATTCTCAATACCCTACAATGTTTCTTTCTCCCTAGTATGACCATCTTTTTTTATGAGTTATATGAAAGCAAGTTCCTGCCATCTCTTAATTGTAGAAAATCTTTGAACAAGTGGTTAAGAGCCCAAGTTTAAGAATCTGACAGTTCCTATGTTCAAATCTTAGTTCTACCACTTTCTAGCTGCAAGTCCACAGGCACTTGCATACCCCTCTCAGCCTCCATTTCTCCATCTGCACATTGAGGGAAATGAAGAATCTACTGCACAGATGAGTTAAGAAAAGGCAACAAGGCCCTCGCTGATTGGCTTAGTGGATAGAGCGTTGGCCCAGCATATTAATGTCCTGGGTTCAATCCCCGGTCAGGGCACACAGGAGAAGCGACTATTTACCTCTCTTCCCCTCCTTCTCTACCTTCTTTCTCTCTTTCCCTCTTGCAGCCAGTGGCTCCATTGGTTTGAGCATCGGCCCCGGGTGCTGAGGATAGTTTGGTTGGTCCAAGCATTGGCCTAAGGCACTACGGATATCTCGGTTGATTATAGTACTCACACCAGACAGGGGTTTCCAGGTGGACCAGTCAGGGTGTGTGTGGTAGTCTGTCTCTCCCCTCCTTTCACTTAAAAAAAACACAGAACAAAATCACAAATTTCTGGCATATATTAGGTGCCCAGTAAGCATTAGCTGTCAATTATTATAAATTATATTTAATAATTTTCCTTGGGCAACAAGGTTTTAAAAATATTTTTATTAACTTTTTGAGAGACATTGATTTATGTTCCATTTATTTATGCATTTATCAGTTGATTCTTGTATGTGCCCTGACTGAGGATTGAGCCCACAACCTCAGCATATTGGGACAATGCTCTAACAAACTGAGCTACCCACTAGGGTCCAAACAGAAGAATTTTTGGTTTTGTTTTTTTGGAGTTTTTAAAAATTATTTAATTTACTGACCCTCCCCTAAAAAATCTCTTCTCAGCAAGTCTGCAGAAATAACTCATTTTAGCCCTTAGAGAAGCTTCACTGTTTCTAACAGAACTAATCAAATTTATTTTTAAAAAGAAAATGAGCCTGACCAAGTGGTGGCGCTGTGGATAGAGCGTCGGACTGGGATGAGGAAGACCCAGGTTCGAGACCCCGAGCTTGCCAGCTTGAGCGTGGGCCCATCTGGCTTGAGCAAAAGCTCGCCAGCTTGGACCCAACGTCTCTGGCTCCAGCAAGGAGTTGCTTGGTCTGCTGAAGGCCCGCGGTCAAGGCACATGTGAGAAAGCAATCAATGAACAACTAAGGTGTTGCGACGGCAACGAAAAGCTAATGATTGATGCTTCTCACCTCTCTCCATTTCTGTCTGTCTGTCCCTATCTATCCCTCTCTCTGACTCTCTCTCTCTGTCTTTGTAAAAAAAAAAGAAAAGAAAAAGAAATAAAAGAGAAAGGATACAAGAGGAGAATGAAAATAAACAGAGACTAAAGAGGGCAGGAGGGGGAGAAAGGTGAGTTCTGGAGAGGGGATAATAGAGGAGTGGTGTTTAGCATCACTGCTACAGACATAAGGGGCACTCTAGTTATTTATGGAATGATGGACGGTTCGATGGATGGATGGATGGATGGATGGATGGATGGATGGATGGATGGATGGATGAATAGGTGAATGAGTGGATGGGGGGATGGGGGGGTAGTTGGGTGGATGGGTGCCTAAATGGATGCATGGAGAGGAGAAAGTCAAAAGGACCACAGTGTGGGATAATAGATAAAGCTTTGTCACCACCATTGCCTTTCTATGATGCTAGAATATGCCACCAGATGTCAGACTAACCTCAGGAAACTGCCTCAGAGGCCATCCTGTCATCACCTTTCTCCCTCACCCTGAGCCCTTCCTGGTTCATTTGGATCATTCATCATTCAGTTTTGTTGCACCCTGCATTTACATTGCCCTCATCTGCACACCCAGAACCCCACTGGCATTT
Organism: Rhynchonycteris naso; assembly: GCA_037038555.1. Classification (NCBI taxonomy): domain Eukaryota; kingdom Metazoa; phylum Chordata; class Mammalia; order Chiroptera; family Emballonuridae; genus Rhynchonycteris; species Rhynchonycteris naso. Next base: position 24,578,838 of record CM073003.1, read on the forward strand.
ATAACCTACTGCCCTTCCAGCAGGTGGGAAATAGGAGAAGCCTAATGGAGAGCTGTGCAGTGGCTGAGACGATGTTGCTAACTTCTCAGTCAGGCTGAAGCATGGAGAGGGGATCTCAGGGTCACCAGGAGTGATCAGTATCCATGTCAGCCTCAGCTTCAATCGCCCTGAAATTAATATCACATCCCACCTTCCTGATCTCTGCCCAGGAATTCACCCAGCTCTGAGCCTTTGCCTGAGAAAAAGAAAAAAATAAAGAAAAGGTACCAGCTCACCCACCTCTGTAACCAGAATGGAGCTTTCACACAAACTTCCTTCAGTCCTCCAGCAGCCTAGAAAGAGCTATTTCCTGAGAGAGGCTGTGAGCCCAGGGAGGCCACTAGCCCGAAAGTCCACCCCCTTACCCCACAGCCACTCCCAGGAGAAGACCCACTTTCAGAGCAACGAGAAAGGGGGCCAGGCCCAGAGTCTCCAGAGCCATTCGTTCTTCCAGCCCCCTCTCTACCTTCATTACAAACTTGTCTTCTGCCTCAAAACCCATAGGTTGAGAAGAGCTATTCCTGCTTTTCTCCCCAGAAAGTGGCATTTCTCAGCAGGGTTCAGAAACACAGTCCCATTGGAAAGATCTGCCAAACCCTCCCAGGTCCCCACGCAGGATCCTCTGAGAATGCCTCACTTCCCCTACAGCGTACCCCTTTGTTGCTACGTCATGAGATGCCCCAGGGGTTCACAAAGGGCCTTGAGGCAGCTGATATCGATGTACAAGGAAGGAATTTATGGTATTGGCAGGCCAGCACAGCCACAAGCACCACCCCCGTCGAATTTTGCCAGAAATGAGCTTTTCCTGACCCCCGAGGCCCTGTGCACGGCCCCTAGCCTGGGTCCCCGCCGGAGTGGGGTCGGCCATCCACCCCGTGCATACTCACTCCCATTCCTTCCTCCTGGCCTGTGGGGTGCTGTGGATTTTGTGCGCCTGGTGGGCCAAGATGACATCCCGGTAGTCCACCAGGCCACCCCGCCGCTTCAGAGGGGGGCCCTCGCAGCTGCTGCTCATCCGATGGGACTGTGGGACCTGCGAGGTGCTGGGTGGGCCCAAGGAAGCCAGACCTGGGGGCCCCGAGCCACCGTTGTGCAAGGTGTCATAATAACTGTGAGGGGAGAACATGGGGTCCAGGACCCAGGAGGACTTCGACATCCATGAGCCTCACTCAGAAATCTCAGGGTCTTCTCCCTCTGGCACAGGGTGAAACTAGAGAAGAGAGAGAGAGAAAGAGGGGGGAGAGTGAGGAGGATGCAGAGAGAGCAAATACAGGGACAGGAGAGGAGGCAGATCAAGGGCAGTGCAGTGACCAGACAGCCTCCTACACAGGAAGTCAAAATACACCCAGGCCCGGCCCAACGGGATTTAGAATTTCCTTGGCAACTCAGGGCAGGAAAGCCAGTTCTTAGAAGCTGCCTGGCAACAGATGCGGGTGAGGCGTGAAAGGCCATGAGCTGTGTCCCGGTCACACGCTCCACCTCAGAGGCGCCGGCTGCAGAGGACTCAACGCCGGATTTCTCAGCATCTCAGTGTTCCCCTCGGCAAAATGGGCAGCAGGAGCCTGCTTGGTCGGGATCCTCGGATCCTTGGGCACTGCGAGCTCCAGAGAGTCACATAGAAAACTGAAATGGTGGGTTCAAGTGTCAGCTTTAAAATCCATGTGGGTGTGGCCATCCCCTGAGTAAGCCTTCTGCTACCTTAGCTGGCTTTTTGGAAAGAGAAAAGGGGATAGTTTCCAGCACTAATGAAGGTTTCAGGTGGATACTCAACACCAGAGGAACTCAGAGCCCTGAAAAGATCTTTGTGTCCATCCTACTCACTTATTCACTCAACAAATGCTGAGTGAGGCCATTAAGTACCAGCCCTTATGGGCCACTGAGGACACAGCTGTGCATGATAAACAAATGTCATCCCGGTAGTCCACCAGGTACTCCATCTCGGTAGTCCACCCGGTAGTCCATCCTGGTAGTCCACCAGGCCACCCCGCCGCTTCATGATGGGAATGGCCATGTTCAAGAGGGGAGAATGGACAATGAACAAAATAAGTATGTTATGTAGAGATTAGGAGATGAAAGTGCTATAGAGGGAAGTTAAACAAGAAAGGTGTATTTATTCTCTGGGGTCGCTAAAACAAAGTGCCACAGACTGGGCGACTTAAACAACAGACATTTTTTTCATCATAGCAACTGGAGGCTATAAGTCTGAATGAAGGGGTCCTCAGAAGGAGGATTTCTTCTGAGGCCTTGCTTCCTGGCTTGTGAATGACCTTCTTCTCCCTGTGACTTCACAACATCTTCCCTGTGTATGTCTGTGTCCTAACCTCCTCTTCTTATGAGGACACCAGTCATATTGGATTAGGACCTCATTTTGCCTTAATTACTTCCAAATACGGTCATAATTCTGTGGTGCTGGGGTTAGAACTTTAACATATAAATTCGTGGGAGACACAACTCAGCCCAGAACTGATAAGAAGTGTTGGGTGGACTGGTTACTGTATTAAATTGGGAGTCAGAAATGGTGTTGCTGAAGAAATGACATCTGAACAGAGACTCTAGGAGGTGATACAGTAGCCATATGGTATTTCAGGAGAGTGTTCCAGGCAGCAGGAACAGAATGTGCAAAGGTCCTGAGGCAAGGTCATGTGTGAATTGTTCAAAGAACAAGAAGGAGCCCAGGGTATCTATGAGTGACTAAGGAGGAGAGTAGAGGAGATGACAGTGACTGCACAGGACCTAGAGGACCATGAGGAAAACTTTTCTTGGTTCTCCTTAGAATGAGACAGTCTATGGCTTTTGAAATGCACACCTCACCTGGCAGCATATTTTTAATCCCAAATTGATTTTCCTATTAGCATCTGCCCCTGTCATTAGCCTCTTTGTGTTTGTCCAAGAAAAGCAAACCCACTGGAGGGCCAACATGAATGAAATAGAATCAGGAGGTTAAACCTCATACAAATATTGCATAAGTCACCTCAACACCCACAAGAGTAAGGAGATGGGTGCAGAGAACGAGGTCACTCCCAGGTTGCAAATAAAAAAAAAATGGGTGTGGGAACAGAGGTTTAGCAACCTGTTTCCTCTCTCCCTGCTAGAGGCATTAGCAGACATGGTGGTTCTCCCAGCCTCCCTTGAGTAGATAACTTGATACATTTTCTTTCCAAATATTGTAACTAATGGAGTTTAACAGATCTATCCTCCCTGATGCCTTGAAGTTTCTATTTACTCCTGTGAAACCTTACTCATAATCACCTACTATCATGTGTTTATAAAGTCTTTTGTGTTTTTCCAAATATATTTCTCTTACATAGAAAAAAAATTCTGTTATTCCTTCTATAAGCACTTACACATGGAGGGCTTTTTGTTTCCCATTTTACAGCAATAGAACTGAGGACAGAAGGCAGTTAGTGTTCCATTTCTACCTCCAGGAGTCATGCCTTCCCTGCCAGAACCCTAGAGACCAGACACAGCAGAAACACCTAGATGGAAAATGATTCAGGCACTGACAGAAAGGGAATTTGTACCTGGGAAGGTGGGAAGAGGAGGAGGAAAGACAAGAGCGAAGGCACACACCCAAAGTGACATCTTCTGAGACATCTACAAGTTCCTCCAGAGAAAGGAGGCTCCATCCCCACCCCTGCCATACAGTGCATGATGTCCAGTTTCCCATCTCATTACAGGACCCCGATTTACCCCGACGACCAGACCATAAGTTATCACTCATAGTTCCTCACTTTCTTTCATTCCCTGAGTCAAATCTATCAGCAAGTCCCATCCACTCTCCTCCAACACATATCCTGAATCCCATCACCTCCCACCACTGCACGGCTACCCTTGTCGCTCACCTGGTCTCAGGCAGTCTGCTCTCCTGGGTCAGTCAGCTTCCCCAGTCCCCAATCTCAACCTGCATTCTGTCTCTCTGAAACATCAGTCAGCACTTCCACTTTATGATAATAAAAGCCACACCCTACAGGGCTGTCCCATCTCTCTCATCTCATCCCTACCCTTCTCCTGTTTGTCCTCTAAGCTCTGGACTCAATGGCCTCCTCATCTTCCTGTTCTCTGCTGAGTTCACTCAACCTTTGTACCTGCTGTTCCTTTTTCCTAGAATACTGTTCCTCATCTCCAGTTGGTCAGCTCCCTCTCATCATTCAGGGCTATAGTTAGGTGCAGGCACTCCCATCATGTCCTGCAATGAGGTCTCTCTCTGGGAATTGTACTTATGTATGGGCTTCAGTAACATCTGCCTCCCCCCAAAGGATGTCAGCACCACATGAGTAAGCATCTTCTGTCTTCTCTGCCACTGTGTCCCTGACACCTTAAGTATTTCTTACGTGAATTAATGAATAAAAGAATGAATGAATGAATAGCGTTAGGAATGGGTCTACCCAGGAATCATCAAGTCCCTTGCAAACTGCTGCCTGAGGTCTAGGACTTCTGCTAAGTAGGGAAGGGAAAAAGTATGGTGGGAAGAAAGATGTATTCTGGTGCCAGGTCTGACCTCAGCACACAGTCAGCTAGTTGTGTGGTTCCCAGCAAAGTACTTAACCCTCTGAGTCTTCTGTACAACGATATTATCGTGGTGGGTCGATCAGCTCAGCAGTGACAAGGCAGCACCTTGAGCACAGGACAGGGCCAAGAAAAGTCTTTGGTCAACACTAGCTGTCATGTTGATATTTCAGCTGGTGGGCAGAGCCTGGTAGCCATGGGAAGAGAAGACAGCTGCTCTAACAACCCCATCTATTTATTATGCTCTGCAGAGCCCTCACCAAGAGTTCTGCCGTAACTCCAGCTGTCCTGTGTGTGCACATGAGAAACAAAGCTGGCCAAAAGAAGCTTCCCAGCTGGGTATCCCTCTCTGGCACCTGCCAGGCCCCATGACCTTGTGTGCTGTTCCCTCTCTCTGTTTGTCCAACCACAGCACAGAGGACATGGCAAAGCACATAGGGTCGGCTTCCCCTAGAAACAGCCAGGTTCCATGAACATACAGTTCCCAGAGAAGACAGTGAGGGAAAGCAAATAGAAGAGAATATGTGGCATTAAGCCTGAGGCCACAGAAAGCCTTTTCTTTAATGCAATAAGGACAGAACTCTCCAGAAGCACCAGGTATTGCTTGTACTGCCACTTTCCCAAATCCAAACTGAAGTCACACTTGAGATGGGGGTTGACCCCCAACTCCATGCCTACACCAGCCTGAGTTGCCATGGCAATCACATGGTGCCTGCAGGTGCTCCTGATTAATATGGGCTGGTTCAGGGGCTATAGGAGAGGAGCAGGGAGGGAAAGGCTGCAGAGAAACCTGGGGGCCTTCTGTGACCCACCTCATGTGGATGGGGGACCAGGCTTCCCCACCCACAGGTAAACCAAATGCTAATAACTGGTGAAAGCATTTTTTTTTCTATGGTAAAAACCAGTAAAAAAGATATGGCACTTATCAAAAAATAAAAAAGAGGAAAAACATTCTCTAAAACTTTGCAGGCTCATTATACACATTAGAAAGGCACATGATACCTGGCCTGTACTGGCACAGTGCAGAGGGCATCGACCTGGAATGCTGAGGTCTCCGGTTTGAAACCCTGGGCTTGCCCGGTCAAGGCGCATACAACAGGCAAGCAATGAACAACTAAAATGAAGCAACTGTAGGTCGATACTTCTTGCCCTCTCCACCTCTCCGTAAAATTAATAAATAAAAAATCTTTAAAAAAAGACACATGATGCTCCTAAGGAGTGGATGGGGACTCAGAAATATCCATGAAGTCCTTCATCCTGGATATAAAATTAAAGCCAGCCAAGTGCATGGAACCCTACAAACCTTCGATTTACTCACTGGGGTAGGAGGATGTCTTTCTCCTCCTGTCTGAGAGAAAAATCTAAAAAACTAAAATTGGCTGGGTAGTTTCACTCTGGAGTTCAAGTAGCCACAAAAAGCTATGTTTGTAAAGCTCTATTTATAGTAGCTCAAAACAGAAAACAACCCGCCTGGCCTGTGGTGGCGCAGTGGATAAAGCGTCGACCTGGAAACACTGAGGTCGCCAGTTCAAAACCCTGCACTGGTCTGGTCAAGGCACATATGGGAGTTGATGCTTCCAGCTCCTCCCCCCTTTCTCTCTTTCTCTCTCTCTCTTTCTCTCTCTCTCTCTCTCTCACTCTGTGTCTCCTCTCTAAAATGAATAAAATTTAAAAAAAAAAAAACACAAAAAAAACACTTAAAAAAAAAAACAGAAAACAACCCAAAGGTCCATCAACAAGAAAATAGACAAACAAGTTGTGGTTCATCCATATGATGGAATACTGTATGTCAATAAAAAGGAATGTGCTATAGGCAACAATGTGGATGGATCTCACACAGACACAGAGCCAGGACCCACTGTGCGATCTTACTGATGAGAAGTTCAAAAACAGACAAAACTAATCTACTGTGAAAACAGTCAGAATATTGTTGGCCTTGAGGACACAGAGTTGTTGACTGGCTGAAACACAAGGGAGCCAGCTGGTAGGATCACCAGATCAAATACAGGACACCAGGTTGCATGGGATACACTTATACTAAAAGGTTATTCATTGTTTACCTGAAACTCAAATTTAACTGGATATTCTCTATTTATTTTTATTTGCTTAACCTGGCAATCCACCAGGACGATGAGTCCCTGACACCTTAAATATTTCTAGCATGAACAAATGACTCTTGACCTGGTGATGGACACAGTATATATACATGTGTAAAACTTCATGGAAGCATTTTTCTGCATGCTTATTACATCACAGAAAATATTTTTAAAGCTAAAATAATCATACCAAATTCATTAAAATAAATTGAATATGTCCTTCCTCCCTTCAGCCAAGTTTTGAGTTGGGGAAGAAAAGGAAATATAAGCCAGGTCTCCCCATATAAACACAACTCCCAGAGGAAGTGAGAGATCTACTTCCTCAAGGTAAAGGGGAGATTGAGGTAAGAGAGGTGCAGTGGCTGGGCCAGGCTCCCCGCCTGCAGCAGGCAGGTCAAGGGTCTGGACCCAGGATTTTTGGGAGTCCCAAGGCCTCTCTCTGAGGTTCAACCTAGAGTCAGACAATGAGCATTTTTCTGGCCAGACTCGCTTCTGCCAAGAGACATAGACTATCTGTGGTGGGCAGATTTTGTCCCCTGTGATCTTGGCACCTGACCATGTTACATTACATGGCAAAAAGGGCTATACCACTGAAATTAGATTCCTTTATTTTTTAGAGAGAGAGAAAGGGAGAGAGAAGCATCAATTTGTTGTTTCATTTTAGTTGTGCAATTGATTGCTTCTTATATGTGCCCTGACAAGGACATGAATTGGTGACTTCAGGGGTCAACCCAGCAACCCTGGGATTGAGCTGGTCACCCCAGGCTCGAGCCAGTGACCTAGGCACTCTAGGGTGGCATTCTATCCATTACACCACCAGCCAGGGCAGGTTACATATGTTAAAATAGGGAGATTATCTTGGATTATCTCAGCTAGTTTTGAGATGAAGAAACCACAATCCAAAGAATGCTAGCAGCTTTGAGAAGCTGAGAACCACCTCCAGCTGACAGCCAGCAAGGAAACAGGATGAGTGTCTAGCAACAGCATGAAACCAAATTATGTCAACAGCTTGAGTGAACAAGAACACTGGTTCTCCTGGAGCCTCCAGAAAGGCACACAGACCACTAACATCTGGATACAGCCCAGCCAAGACTATCAGACCTCCAACCTATGGAAACTATGGAATAATAAATGAGTGCCATTGTTAAACCACTTATTTTGTAATAATTTGGTATGGCAGCAGTAGAAAAACAAACATACAATCCTTTACATGTAGAATAGTTTTCTACAAGCATGGAATTTGTGAAATTACATATGTATATAAACATAAATATATGTACATAAAAGTCTGTGACTCTTTTTGCACTGAATAATATATCTTAAACAACATTGCACACTAATTCTTATAATATTTCCTAATGATTCTATAGAATTGACCTGGGCTAGACATTTGGGTCTTCTTTATTTTTGGCTACTCTTCAAAATGTTGCATCCACCGTGTTGTATATAGATTTCCATGAATTGCCACAAGTTTTCCTGTAGAATGACTTCCTAAAGCAGCATTGCTACATCAAAGAGTGTGAACTTTTTAAAGTTTGACAGGCAGTGCCACCAAAATCAAGGCCACCCCTATTGCATACACACTGGTCAGCGACTAAACTCCCAGCTCCTCTTGATTGGTGCAGCCTTGTGACTCCTTCTCACCCACAGATATGAGCATAAGTAAAGAGTTTCACCCCCAGGTCAAAGCTGGAAGGAGCAAGCATGGCCTCAACACATTCTCTATCTCCTCTGTTAGCTAGACTTGGAAGACACTAAGGGCCATAAAATTGTAAGAGTCTGGATCCTTGAATCACTATGCAGAGGAAGAAAGTTATCTGCTGACCAGAAACACATCCCAGGGCTATCAAGTAAGTTAGAAACATATTTCTTCTGTGCTCAACCATTTATCCAATTGGGAGCCTATTTGTTACAGCAGCCTTCCTGCCTTAGTCAGCTCAGAATACCATAGACTGAGTGGCTTAAACATTTTCTCACAGTTCTAGAAGCTGGAAGTCTGATACCAGAATGTCAGCATGCTCAGTTCCCAGTAAAATTTCTCTTCTTGTCTTGCTATGTCCTCATGTGGAGAAAATAGAAAGAAAGGAAGTTCTCTGGTGTTTCTTCTTCTAAAGGCACTAATCCCATCATGAGGACCTCACCCTCATCTAACCCTGATGATCTCCCATCTCCAAAGACCATTGCATTGGGGGTTTAGGGCTTCACCATATGGATCCAGGGGGACACAATTCAACTCATAGCAATTCCCTAAATAATACATTGCTTGATGGAAACAACACTGGTTTCATTTAATAAATGTTTTCCTTGTATTTTGAAAGCTTAGCATTCAAGGGGTATAGACACAGGGGCAAAGCCCTGGTGAGAATTCCAAATTGTTCATTAAAAAGAGCTAAGAGACAGCAGCTCCACATGAAATCATTTCCCCTCTCCTCTTCTCTCTTGTTCTCTCTCTCGGCCTTTATTCTTTCTTCCAGTTGTTGGAGTTTCTCTTGGGTAGTTTCATTTCTTCCTGCCTTGCTCTATGTGCTAAGGTCTCAGTCAATGAAGTATCTTAATCTAGCCCTGGGCAAACAAAGGTTGAGAAGACCTCTGAAAATGGCATCCTCTACTGAATTATGGGCTGAGAGTGTGAAATTCAGCAGACTGTGGATTCTAACAGCTGAGATGAAGATAACTTAAATGTCATTTTTAACTAGCCTTCAAATGTATTTGTCACCTTCCGGGTGATGTTTTATTTGGCTGATAGCAAAAGTGATTTCCGGGCCCTGGACGATCTCCAGAGCTGGTAACCAGGTCTGGAGTGAGTGTTAACGACTCTACCTGGAAATAAAAGCTCATCGCAGGGAGCAATAAAAGCAAAAATCAACAAGTAGAACAATCAATTAAAAACACTTTGGTACAGCAAAGAAAACCATCAAGAAAATGAAAAGGCAACTTACAGAGTGGGAGAAAATAGATGCAAATTATATATAGGATAAAGGGTTAGTATCCAAAATATATACAGAACTCATATAATTCGATAGCAGTAAAACAAACAAATAATCCACCCAATTAATGGGCAGGGAACATTTTTCCAAAGAAGAAATCCAAATGGCCACCAGGTACATGAAAAGGTCTTCAGTATCACTAATTATCAAGGAAATGCTAATCAAAACCACAATGAACTACCTCACACTTGTTACAATGCATATCATCAAAAAGATAAAGAGATTGTAAGTGCTGGTGAGGGAGGGTGTGGAGAAAAGGGAACTTGTGCACTGCTGGTGGGGATATAAATGGATAACAGGGAAACAATCCAAGTGTTCATTGATATATGAATGAACAAACAAAATGAGTATTTCCATATAATAGAATAGTATTTGGCCTTAAAAAGGAAGGAAATTCTTTTTTTTTTTTTGACAGAGACAGAGAGAGAGACAGATAGGGACAGATAGACAGGAAGAGAGAGAGATGAAAAGCATCAGTTCTTTGTGTGGCTCCTTCGTTGTTCATTGATTGATTTCTCATATGTGCCTTGACCAGGGGGTTACAGCAGAGTGCGTGACCCCTTGCTCAAGCCAGCAACCTTGGGGTAATGTCTATGATCCCACGCTCAAGCCAGTGCTCCCACGCTTAAGCCAGTGACCCCGCGCTCAAGCTAGTGAGCCCACACTCAAGCCAGAGGAGCCTGCACTCAAGCCAGTGACCTCGGGGTCTCTAACCTGGGTCTTCCGCATCCCAGCCTGCTATTCACTGTGCCACCACCTGGTCAGGCAGGAAGGAAATTCTGACACCTACTACAGCATAGATGAACCTTCAGGACATTATGCCCAGTGAATAAACCAGATATAAAAGAATAAATACTGCCTGACCAGGTGGTGGCGCAGTGGATAGAGCATCGGACTGGGATGTGTAGGACCCAGGTTCAAGACCCCGAGGTCGCCAGCTTGAGCGCGGGCCCATCTGGCTTGAGCAAAAGCTCGCCAGCTTGGACCCAAGGTCACTGGCTCCAGCAAGGGGTGGCTCAGTCTGCTGAAGGCCCGCGGTCAAGGCACATGTGAGAAAGCAATCAATGAACAACTATGGTGTCGCAATGGCAATGAAAAACTAATGATTGATGCTTCTCATCTCTCTCTCCATTCCTGTCTGTTCCTATCTATCCCTCTCTCTGACTCTCTCTGTCCCTGTAAAAAAAGAGAAAAAAAAGAATAAATACTGTGTGATTGTACTTATATGAAGTCCCTAGAGGAGTCAGACCCATAGAGACAGGAGGTAAACTAGTGGGTGCCAGGGGTTGGGGGAGGAGGATGGCGAGTTAGTATTTAATGGGGACAGAGTTTCATTCAGTTTGGGAAGATGAACAAGTTCTGGAGATGGGTGATGGTGAAGGTGATGGGTTGCCATAACATGAGTGTACTAATGTCGCTGAAAAATGGTGAAAAGAGCCTGACCAGGCGGTGGCGCAGTGGATAGTGTAGGACTGGGATGCAGAAGATCCAGGTTTGAGACCCCGAGGTCGCCAGCTTGAGCACCAGCTCATCTGGTTTGAGCAAAAGCTCACCAGCTTGGACTCAAGGTCTCTGGCTCCAGCAAGGGGTTGCTTGGTCTGCTGAAGGCCCGCGGTCAAGGCACATATAAAAAAGCAATCAATGAACAACTATGGTGTCGCAACGGCAACAAAAAACTAATGATTAATGCTTCTCATCTCTCTCCGTTCCAGTCTGTCTGTCCCTATCTATCCCTCTCTCTGACTCTCTCCCTGTTCCTGTAAAAAAAAAAAAAAAGAAGAAAATAGTAAATTTTTTTAAGTTTAAAAAAACCTCAACAGATGATATAAAAACATCTACCTGTTTCCCTGAAGGTATTGAATACCCGTAGTAGCCCCAGCATGTCAGCCTCTTGCCTCACAGCCTCAGACGGCCTTTTACTGAGGGTACCAAAAAGCGTTTGTAGACATATATACAAGGCCTTCAGGCTGACTCACAGCACAACACAGAGCCACCCTGTCTCAGGCAGTGTGGACTCACCTTGCACCCCACCTTTGCAGAGAGAAGCTAAGAGCAAGGTCACATGAAAAATAAAGCCCGGGCCAACAAGAACTCTCATCACTTGGGGCAAAATTCAGAATTGCCCCACCCACATACATGAAAACAGAGCTAAAAAACATGGCAGGCAGATGGCAATGTCTGAAGCCGAGGCTGAGAGCAGCAAGCCAGCACAGACCTGAGTGTGGCAATGAGGATCCAGTGCCCCATGAGAAGAAACGGTGTCACGGGTGGTCTCATTTGTTATTTGCCTTCTCCCTTGCTGGCTAGTCACAGCACAGCAACACACATGCTCCTTCCCACTTGCATGGACACAGGGCCTGGGATCGCTAGATGGTTTTCACTGGTATCCCCAGGGGAGACCCCTAGATGAAGGGTGTTGGGCAGGTTCCACATGAGCCACTGAATGTTACGCTGAGTTCTTTCTCCCAACTTCAGTTCATGGATCCATGATCCCCCCATCACACATTTATTTATTTCTTCCTTCAACCACTTATCCAGAAATATTTACTGGCCACCTACTGTGTGCCAGGCACTGTTTCAGACACTGTTTAAACATGGACAAAGGTTCCTGCACTCATAGAGCTGCCATTCCAGTGGGGGAGACAGACAAGAAACAAGATAAACAGTTAATAAATAAAAAAATAAATAAAAGATGTAGACTGTCACATGTAAAAATGGAAGGGGGAAGAGAGAAGGGGAAGTGGATTGTCATTTAGAGAAGGTGGCCAGAAAAAGCCCTTGGGAGAAAGAAACACTGGAGTAAAGACCTGAAAGAGATGAGGGAGGAGTCATGAGGGTGTCTGGGGGACGAGCGGGCCAGGCAGAGGGAACCGCTTGTGCAAAGGCCCCAGAGCAGAAACGTGCTTGGTGTGTTTCAGGAACAGCACGGAGGCCTGTGTGGCTGGAGTTGAGTGAATGATGGGACAAACAGGAGAAGGTAACAGAGAGGTGACTGGGACTGATGGTGCAGCGCCTTGGGAACCTCAGGACTTTGGCTTTTGCTCAGAGTGACATGGGCGCCATGGAAGATTCTAAGCAAAGAAGGGATGTGACCTAATACAGGTGTTCACAGGCACCCTGTAGTGGTCAAATTTGCAAGAAACCCAAACTGCAGATGAATTGACCACCCAACCATTGTGGGGCTCCTCTCTACTTATCACCAGGGTTGTTGATCTTACCTACTTACTTCCTCTCCCACTTGACCTGGTTCAGGTGGACAGTAGCCTTTCCTCCATGTTCATCCCTCTTGGAGTCTTTCCTTCATCCGATTCATCATGAACTATCAGATTAGCCATTGGCCAATCCCAGAGGATTATCCATTCCCAATCCTGAAAACATCCCTGACTTCCACACCTCTTTGCCTCCATCCTGTATGCCCTTTCATCACCCCACCCCAAAATCCAGCATAAGAGATGTTTCTGCTATGAAGCGTCCAAAAGAGTTCCGCCAGTGCCTACACCTATCACCTGCCCACATCTGCCCATGGCTCCCTACCTTCAGCACCTGCCACTCTCTGCATAGGTTCATTCTGGCAACAGGAGCAAGGGACAGGCCAGAGGATCTGGGGAGTCAATGCCCTTGGAAGATCCCTCAAATAACAGCTGATGGGAATTGGTGAAGAAATCCCTCCAGCTTGGCAGCCAGATGATATAAAAACATCTACCCATCTCCCTGAAGGTATTAAAATACCCGTAGTAGCCCGGGCATGTCAGCCTCTTGCCTCACAGCCTCAGACAGCCATTTATTGAGGGCACCAAAAAGCAGGTGTAGACATATTGATCTTGCTTGGGCTCAGACCCTAGATCTGCCACCAGTGCTGTGTGACCTTGGGCAAATCACTTCTCCTCTTTAGGCTGCAGTTTCCTCACCTATAAAATGAGGGTAACAAGAGCAAGTACATCATAGAGTTACTGTGGAGATAAAATAATTCCATTCTGTGTAACATGCTCAGAACAGTGTCCCATACTTGGTAAGCCCTAAATTCATGTTTGCTGTTATTATGACTGTGACTACCATTAAGACTGCCTGCATTCTCTGCTGAATCCTCAAAGCCTAGTATAGTACCTGGCCAGCAGGAAGAACACATAGCACTTGTTAAAATGTAAATCAAGGATTCCCCTTGTCTAGGCTGGGCAATATTGCAGCCAGATCAATGCTCTGAATGTTTGTCACCATTTGTCATTCTCTTTTCTCTCTCTCTCTCTCTCTCTCTCTCTCTTAAACTTGCTTGACTCCATCAGCACTGGCAGGTTAAAGAAAAAAGGACAGACTGCCAGCAAAAAACTTAAGACTTCTCCCAAGGGAGAGAGTACCTCTAATGTTGCTCCTTTAAATGAAATCACTATACATACGTCTGTTCTCTAAGATGTTCTCAGCAGGAGCGGTAAGTGGTTTTGCCTACATGCTGCATCTTTGAATTTCTTTCCCTAAATACATATTTTTGACTTCTCAGTATTTAACTCTGGTAGGAGTCTCACTATCTCCCTCACTTGTTCTTTCCCTTCAACCGATCAGTGGCTTGTCCTGGATCAATTAATATAGAAAGGCATTAATTGATGACAAAGGTAATTACCAGTGTTGACTGCTTTGTTCATTCAGCAAATATTTATTGAGTACCAACTCTTTGCCACTATGAGTCAATTATCATGCAGTTTGGAATCTGAAAACTTGCCAGAGATGGTCTAGAAACTGCCTCCCCTTGGGTTTGAAAGAAATTTTAGTGATAATTTTTGCCAGAAAGAAATTATTGAATACCAAAAGTAAGAACCAATTTAGAAAAAAGTGAATAGCCCTTGTGTCCGGTCCTGAAAAATGTTTGGGGACCAAAGATCCCTATACTTTGTTCTTGGTCACTAAGAATTAATGTGTGAATTATGTCTTTATATGGTTCTATTTCTCATATATAAACTGCATGACTTAGGGGAGGGATGGGTGAGACATGTGGAAGAAGGGAAGGAAAGAAATGTGAATGAACCACAGGAGAAATCAGAAGTCAAAGAAGCCAGACACAAAGGCTACCCATTGTATGGTTCCATGTGTATGAAATATGGAGAGCAGGCAAATTCATAGAGACAGAGGAAGACTGGTGATGCCAGGGGCTGGGGGAAGGGAAATAGGGAGTGACAGCTCTGGGAATGGGGTCCCCTTTCCAGGTGAAGGAAGTTTTCTGGAATTAAATAGATTTGATGGTTGCCCAATATTATGAACGTACTAAGTGCTATTGAATTATTCACTTTAAAATGGCTAAAATAATAAACATTTCATTGGGTGTATTTTATAATTAAAGAAGAAAAGATATTGGATAGATACCCTTGCTCTGGAGAGTAATTTAAAAGTAGCCAAGCTGTGGCTGGGTAGCTCAGTTGGTTAGAGCATTGTCCCAACATGCCAAGGTTATGGGTTCAGTGCCTAGTCAGAACACATATAAGAATCAACCAATGTATGCATAAATAAGTGGAACATCAATGTTTCTCTATATATATCTCTCTCCCTTTCTCTCTCATTAAAAATAAATTCTAAAACAAAATAATCAAATTTTTTTTTTTTTAGGTGAGAGGAGGGGAGATAGCAAGACAGATGCCCACAACCTCATCTGGGCTAATGCTGGAGTACAGAGCTATTTTTAGCACTTGAGGCTGTCGCTCCAACAGAGCTATCCTCAGCACCCAGGGCCATCCATGCTCAAACCAATTGAGCCACTGGCTGCAGGAGGGGAAGAGGGAGATAAGAGGGAGAAAACAAGGGGCAGAAGCAAATGGTCACTTCTCCTGTGTGTCCTGAATGAGAATTGAACCCAGAATGTCCATGCACCAGGCCAACTCTTTATCCACTGAGCCACTGGCCAGGGTCTTAAAAAAATCCATTAAAAATATAAAAGTAGCCAATATATCAAAGTCTAATATCCTTTTTCTTTATTTTAAATTTCACTGTAATTGCATCCAGGGACATTTTAAAAAGAAGCAAACAAAATATGAATTTAAAAAGAAAGTCAATGAGCCTGACCAGACGGTGGCGCAGTGGATAGAGCATCGGACTGGGATGCAGAGGACCCAGGTTCGAAAACCCAGTGTTGCCAGCTTGAGCATAGGCTCATCTGGTTTGAGCAAGGGGTCACTCAGTCTGCTGTAGCCACCCCCACCCCCCCACCCCTGGTTAAGGCACATATGAGAAAGCAATCAATGAACAACTAAGGTGCTGCAACGAAGAATTGATGCTTCTCATCTCTCTCTTCCTGTCTGTCTGTCCCTATCTGCCTCTCTCTCTATCTTTCTCTGTCTCAGTCACACACAAAAAAGAAAAAGAAAGAAAATTAATAAATTTAAAAAGAAAACTTTGCTTTTTTTTTTTCTCCTCCGGCTCCTAAACTTCGCTTATTTAACAAAAAAAAGTAGCCAAGAATTAGTGAGTACTTGCTATGCACCCAGCACTGTGAATTACTGGGCCAGACTTCCCAGAAATTCTACCACATCGGTGCCATAGTTAACCTGGTTGTCAGCCAGCAATACTGGGGCCCAGTGACAGCCTCAGGACTTCCCCAACACTGACCAGCACAGGACTCACCACAGATCAATTTCAAATGCAGATTCTAACTCAGCAGAGCTGGATGGTGCCCAAGGCTGCATTCTCAGAAGACCCAGCTGGTCCAAGGTCTGCACTTGAAGGGGAGGGTCTAGGGATTCTAATGAGCTGACCCTCTCACTTGTCTCCTCCATCAGACAGGCTTGGCCTTGCCAGCGGGGATAAGATATTTCCAAGAGCCCGTGCCTGTCACTGTGAAGACAGCAGGGTTGAAAGATACTGGAATAGAATCTCCCTCACTTGCCCTCTGCCACTAAGGGCCGTCTGGCCCTATAGACTAACACTTTGAAAAGAATAATAAAATAAATAAGTAAAACCCGGTACCAAGCATTTGATGTCCCAGAGCTGCAGGTGGCATTACTTTGCAGGCCATCTGCCCAGTAATTTATTCAATATCAAACCCACCTTTTGCCTTAGGAACCCTGGTCCCGATCTTTCTGTTTACTTTTGGGGGTGAGAGGCAGCATTGAATTAAAGCTATCTTAACTAAAAGGGAGCTGGCATTGGCCCCCAGAATGACATCTTTATGCATCTCTGCAAATTCTTACTTCGTGAAGGGAAAAGGATTATCCACGGGAATAAAGTTAGCTACTAAGTAAGCTGTCTGGAATTGGGAGCCTTTCTGCAGCCTGGGCTTGGGGTGTGGATGGGACTAGAGGCCATGTAGGGAGTGAAGGGTCAGCATCAGCCACAGAACTGAAGACCCTCACCCCACCCCCACTAGGGACCCAAGACTGTCTCCAAAAGAGTCTGCATGGGAAATGGCAAGGTGGCCCTGAGTTGTGAACTTTGAACAGAAAACTCGGACCCTGATGGATACTTAGTGAGACCCCGCCCCACCCCACCCTACCTCATCTTCGTTTGGGGGTAAAGAAGAGCACAGGTATGAGCCCCCTTCTTGTGGGTTCAGCCACAGCAGAGGCCTCTGGGAAAGTGCCCCGTGCTCCCTTGTACATTCTATCCTAGCTCCTTCTCCTGTCCCGGTCTCTCAGGACCCCCCAAAACCAGGACCCGGGAGAGGGGCAGGGGAGCCCAGACCACATGCCTTCTGCTGCGCCCCTAGGGTCCCTACAGCACATGTCTGGGAGCAGTCAGCGGCAGAGCCACTGAGAGGAGGAGAGATCTCCTGCCACCAATCTTTCTCACTCGTGAGAAACAAAAGCCACCTGGAGAGAGTCAATTCCGCACTAAATAAAGCAAAGGGGGGAGGGTCTACGGCTGTGTCAAGCGCGGCCCTTGCTTTGGTTGGGGCACAAGGGAGGGGAGAATATTAAATATTAAATGGTTTCCTAAGACGATGTCATTCTTCTCAACAGCCTAACCCCTATCTGCCATCTCCCTTGTTCCAGTGCGTTCACACTGGATTGAGCTCACAAAACAAGGCCCGGCCACGCGGGGCTTCGGGAACTTTTGTTTTGCGGATGAGGGTCGGGAGGTCTGCATGCTTCCTTCCAGCCCTGTCACTTCTCCAGCGCGTCTGATTCTCAACGTAGAAAAAGCAGACTGTAGACTTGAGTGAAGGGGTGGCCAGGACATAAAAGAAGTAATATTTGGCTTAGTTCTGACGCTATCATCTGGAGAAAGGTCACCTGTCCAGGGCAGGTGGCAGAGACATCAAATCTACAAGGGGGCCAAAGGGAGTCGAAAGAAAATGGAATTTTAGTAAGGAAAGAACTACATGCTGGAAGTCAGGGGTCTACCTACCCCCAACCCTACCGCCAAGAGAAACTATTGAGAAAGAGAATGCTGTTTTTAAGACAGAAACAAGTGAAATCTAGAAATAAAGTGCCCCCGCCCCCCACGCAAAGAAAAGCTATTCATAGTAAGCAGATGAGGGAGACAATGCGTTCCTACCTTTGCGCACGGAGGTAACGTTACAGCAAGAAAATAAAGATCGAAACCCCCGCAGGACCCAGCCCCCCCATCTCACCTCCAGAAGCCCGCCTCACTCACTTGTATCGCATGGGCTCCGGGACTCCCTGGTGTGGCTAATGCGCGGCGCAGCGGGTCCTCCAGGTTCCCCGAGGGTCCCACCTTGTCAGCTCCCAGGGGGCCAAGCGGGCTGAAGCCCACGCATCCATTGCCCACCCAATGCAAAAGAGGGGAGAGAGGAGAGAGAGGAGAGAGAAGGGGGAATGCCAGAAGCAGCCGTGTTCTGAGCTGAAGTCTCCCCACAAAGGCAGGAGCCAAGCGGGGCTGCTGTGCCAGCTGCCGGGGGAGTGGAGGTGCGGAGGTGCGGCGGGAGGGGGGGGGGGGTCCTTGATGCTGGGAAAAGGGAGGGGAGGAAAAGCGGCTCAAAAGCTGCCGATCACCTCCAGCAATGTGCTGCACGGGGATCCAGCACGGGGAAACAAACCTAACCAAGGGCATGACCCTCCGTTGCTCCTCGGGGAAAATCCATTTCTCCCTCTCCTCTACGCCCCTTAACACTGCCCCGTGACCTCCCAGCACAGGGCAGGACTCCTCTCCGAAAGGACGCTGTTATTCCCCACTCCACATCCTTTCAGACAGGTTTCTCTTAAGGAGCAGAGGAAATGTAGGAACACGTGGGCTCTCCCTGCTCCACCTTGGGGGTCTGCGGGGGGGAGGGGCATGTATAACAGACCTGGTAGGAGGATGCAGTCATGCTTGTCATTTAACCCCACCACCACCACCACCACCAGATCTCAACATGAATTATCGATACCCTAACAAAAATAAAAGCGATCATTAGAGAACAGTTGCTAACACCCTCTACGCGTTTCTATTCATTTTTAAAACAGCTTCCGCTCACCCCCACCCTCCTTCCTTAAGGCAGAGGGGTTGTGATATTTGAACAGAAAGGTAAGAAACGGAAAATCGAGTCTGTCAGTGCAAAAGGGCAGTTGATTACAAGTTTGTTGGTTTGTCACTTGTGTATTAGGATCCCCAAACTGAAGTGACCCGTGTCTTTTTTTAAAGGAGCCTCCCTTTAAAAATGAGCTTCCTTTTTCTCTTATAAGAGGCACCTAGAGCACTGAGAATTCCCATATTTTTCCCAGGATGGGGACCAAGTAGGGGATCTACCTCATTGGGGAAAGCAGCACTGTTTGTTTCTTTATTGAGATGTAATTAGCATATAACATTATATTAGTTTCAGGTATACAGCATAATGATTCAATGTTTGTATGTATTGCAAAATTATCACTTATTAGACAATAAGTCTAAGAAAGTGGCATTGTTTAAATAGGGAGAATCAATCAAACTTGGACTGAATGTTAGGAGATCTTAAGGAATTGGTGTTAATTTTGTAAGGTCTGTTGGTAGCATTTTGTGCTTTTTTTAAGTTCTTATCTGTTAGAGATGCATATTGAAGTATTTATGGTTGAGGTAATATGATGTTCCAGGAGACAACTAAAGCATACATCAACAGATGAATGGGTCTGACCAGGTGGTGGTGCAGTGGATAGAGCGTCGGACTAGGACACAGAGGACCCAGGTTGAAACCCTGAGGTCACCGGCTTGAGCACAGGCTCATCCAGCTTGAGCGTGGGCTCACCATCTTGAACGTGGGCTCACCAGCTTGAGTGTGGGGTTGCTGGCTGGAGTGTGGGATCATAGACATGACCCCATGGTCGCTGGCTTGAGCCCAAAGGTTGCTGACTTAAAGCCCAAGGTCGCTGGCTTGAACCCAAGGTCATTGGCTTGAGCAAGGGGTCACTCGGTCTGCTGCAGCCCCCGGTCAAGGCACATATGAGAAAGCAATCAATGAACAACTAAGGAGCCACAACAAAGAATTGATGCTTCTCATCTCTCTCCTTCCTGTCTCTGTCCCTATCTGTCTCTCTCTCTTTCTCTCTGCCTCTGTCACAAAAAACAAACAAACAGATGAGTAGATAAACAAAATATGGTCCATCCAAAAAATAACATATTATACAGTCATAAAGAGAAATGAAATTCTGATATATACTACTACGTGGATGAACCTTAAAAGAATTATGCAAATGAAAGAAGCCAGACACAGAAGGCCATGTATGTATGAATCCATCAATATGAAATGTGCAGAGTAGGAAAATCCATAGAAACAGGAAGCAGATTAGTGGTTCTCAGTGGGAAATGACAGCTAATGGGGATAGGGTCTCCTTTTAGGGTGATGGAAATGTTCTGGAACTAAATAGAGCTGATGTTGCACAACATTGTGAATATACTAAAAAGGGGTTAATTTTATGTGATATGAATTTGATCTCAATTAAAAATAAACAACAGCCCTAGCTGGGTAGCTCAGTTGGTTAGAGCACCATCCGGATGTGCCAAGGTTGTGGGTTTGATCCCCAGTCCAGGCACATGCAAGAGTCAACATGAATGCATGGAACAACACACTGATGTTTCTCTCCCCTCTAAAATCAACTAAAAAAAAAGAAAGAAAGAAGCAACAAAAAAGAGAGGGAAAGGTAAAGGGGGAAGAACATTGCTAATTGAGGGAGCTGAAAGATGGAGACCCAAGAGTCCACTGAGCTTTTTCATTGTATTCTTCTCTCTTCTTTGTGTATGCTTGAAATTTTCTTTTTTAAAGAAATGGGGTGGGGTGAAAGAAGAAGAATGCAAGGGTTAAAGGGGCTTCTCCGTGGGTGAGTGAACCCCCAGTTCAACACCTAGATGAGTCCCTGGCCTGCAAAGAAAGAAAGTAAAGGAACCATGGCCTGGGAGAGCAAACTGACCCCGCTGTGGGGATTTTGTGAGAATCAAAGCGATCATGTTGAAAGGGGTGGGAGGAGAATATTTGATTCTATGTGTACTAAAACCATTTCTGGGAACTAATCAAGGGGCATTCTGTGCGGATGGGAGCCTTGCCTGAGGTGACAAAGATAGAGGGGATTTTCCCGGCTTAGCTTTTTTACATTTAAGGGTTTTTGAACCAGGTGAGTATAGTATACATTAAAATATTAAATTGAAATGTGAGATGGTGTATGTCAAGGATGGCACACTTTTTCTGTAAAGGGCCAACCAGATAATAAGTATCTTAGGTTTGCCAGTCATATCAACTCAATGACATCCACTCAATTCTGCCCCTGTCTAGGAACCAAAACCAACATGTAATGAATAAGAATGGCTGGGTGCCAATAAAACTTTATTTATAAAAACTGAGAAACAAAGATAGAAGGGACTTTCCCCAGTTATTGGGTGAATATGGCTCCTGAGCTATAGTTTGCTGACGGCTGGGGTATATCAGTTACTCAGCATCTGCTACATATCAAACGCTTTTCTTAATCCTAGGCTCTGCCACTGGCAAGCTGTATGACTTTGGGCAAGTCACTGAAGCCTCCATCTCCTCTAGTTCAAAACAAGGAGGGTTAGTTTTGAAAATGAGACATCTGATATTAAAGTGCATTGTGCCTCTAAAATGCATGCAATGTAAGATGTTATTATTACTATGCCAGGAGCCATAAATCTATGCAATTGGGATTGAATTTTCCTGTTTTTAAATCATATGACTTGTATGAGTCACTTCACGAACATAAATAGCCACCCTGTTTTCCTTAAAAGTCCTTTGAAAATATCCAAAAGTTCTTCCTTTTCCTTTATATGAATGAGACCATTCTGAGTCAGCCACCTTTTAAACTCTTGGGTTTTTTGCAAGAGTAGGTAGCCATGAATAGCTTGAACAATTGGCCCCAATTACTCATTCCTCCCTGTATTCGTATCTTTGCCATGTTCTCCAAGCACAGACTTGAATTCTCATTCTGCCTCATGAAAATGTGCAGGCATTTCACCTCTCCGAGCCACAGTGGCCTCCGCAATGAACTGCAGTAACAAGAGCACCTACCAGAAAAAGTTATGGTGAAGAGTAAATAAAAAATACAGATTGAGAATTTAACATCGGGACAGGACACAGCAAGCACACACTCTGTCAGCTTCTGCTCTCATTGCTCTCATCTTCTTCTTTACTTCTTGGGAAAATCTAGAGCTCTAGTGAATGATTCAGGCCTTAGTGCCAGATAGCCTGTGCTGAAACTCCTGATCTAGTACTTTCTAGTTGGGTGCCTCAACTTTCTATCTCCAGGGTGGGGATGATGAGGATATTTACATTACAAGGTTTTTTGAAAGTTAACTCGTGCAAATCATTTGGAACAGTGCCTTACACATAGTGCTGTGTAAGTATTAGTTGTTATTGTTTCTCTCTATCAGGGTCTTTTTAGAAAACAGAGGGTATGCTCAAATTAGATTTGAGAAACATTTAATAAAATATACTTACAACAAGAACAGGGTCAGTGGGGTAACAATACCAGGGAGTTGTTCCCAGCCAGGCCCACAGGGCAGAAAGGGAGCTGTTTCCAGACCCTGTAAACAGAGGCAGAGCTCTGCAGAGAGCAGCCTGAAGGAGCGGTGGCCTTCAGCAGGTGGATGCACACAATCCATGGCAATCTGGAATAGAAATAAATGCCTCAACCCCAGTCTTCTTTTGTCTTTCCTCTATGTGTGCCTCCCATTGGCTGATCTAACTGAAAGCCAGTTATGATGGTTAATTTTATGTGTCAACTTGACTGGGCCACACGGTGCCCAGGTACTTGGTTAAACAGTATTCTGAGTATGCCTGTGAAGATGTTTTAAAATAAGAGTAACCTTTAAATCAGGGGGCTTTGAGTAAGACAGATTGCCCTCCATCATTGCTCACCAGCCTTGTCCAATCAGTAGATGGGGGGACAGACTAAAACAAAAGCTTGAGCTTGCTAAGCCAGAGAGATTTTCTCCAATAAAGGCCTTTGGACTTGAACTGGAACACTGGTTTTTCTGTCTTCAGACACAAATTGAAACATTGGCTCTTCCTGGCTCTCTCAAGCTTGCTAGGCTTCAGACTGGAACTATAGCATCAGCATTCCTAGACCTCTAGTTTCCCAGCCCACATTGGAAATTCTGTATTTGTCAGCTTCCATAATTGCATGAGCTAATTCCTCACAATAAATCTCTTTCTATATATGCACGTCCCATTGGTTGTTTCTCTGGAGAACACTGACTAATACACCAGGAGACAAGAGAGCCCAGTGATGTCATCCTTATAAGTCAGTCTCCCAGGGCACAGAGCCGGATGGAGAATGTGGGAGGGAGGGGCTGGATGACCAATGGACTTTGCCCATTTTTCTTTAACCAGTCCTCAGTTGCCAGAAAATCATCAGTTACTGTCTGAATCCCTGCTCTCTGAATCATTTTTTCTCAGCAGTCTGTTTGACCTGATTTTCTCTTCTCTGGCTACCAAAGGAAACAGATACAAAAGGGAGAAATAGATTCTCCCAGGAATCCCCAGTAAATCTTCAGGACTGTCTGACCTACACATTTACATCTCTGGTGACATCTGTTTTTGAGACAGCTTGCCCATGAGAGGAGGGCCCTTATCACACTGTTTACATTCTCCCTATTACAACTCTCTTGCCCATAAGAGCAGACAGCTGGCTGAACTTATAATGACCTCCAGGGTGGCGGAGGTCTCTCTCAGAGCCCAACAGCTGATGCTGTACACATAGGGAGCCTCTGAGAAATATGACACCATCCACCATGTGCGTAGTGAACACCTTTGCCATCTGCCCAGCAAGAGAATTGCTGCTTTTATATGCTGGGCAAAGTCCAATTACATGGTAGCCGCAAGGGACAGGCAATCAGGAGAGAGGAGAGCAAGAGACACCAACGTTAAAATGCCCTTGGTTCTTGCCTGTGTGAGCCAAACATTTAAACCAAGAAAAGACACACAGTGAAAGTACTCAGGCTCTGAAATCCAATCTGCCTGTACCCAGACCTCAGCTTTGCCACTTCCTACTTCTGCTTTTTCTAAGTTACTGTTTTAGCATTTCAGGGCAGCCAGAACAAAGTACTGAAAACTGCATGGCTTAAACAATAGAATGTATTGCCCACAGTGCTGGAGACTAGAAGTCCAAAATTAAGGCGTCGGCAGGGCTCGTTCCTTCTGAGGGCTGTGAGGGAAGTATTTGCTTCAGGCCTCTCTCCTTGGCTTGTAGATAGCAGTTGTTATGCTCACCGGATGTGCTTCCTACAAGCATGGCTATGTCCAGATTTCCCCTTTTCTGAAGGACACGGGTCATATTGGATTAGAGCCCACCCGAATGATTTCATTTTAACTACAGTTGACTTTTGGGCAACACAGATTTGAACTGTCTGGGCTCACTTTTCCTTTACTTATAAGTGGGCTAGTTCAAACTAGCGTTGTTAAAGTTCAACTGTATTTTTTGATCCAAGGTTGGGAGTCTTCATATGCAGAGGGCTGACTTCCTCAAGAGCAGACAGCTGGCCAAGCTTATATGACCCCCATTTCTGGATGGGATCCAATGAGCTGGGTTTTCTACTTTGCAGGTGGTCAGTGTAAGGTATTTTTCCCCGCCGAGGAAAAAGGAAGGGGACGTAGCCATGAAGTGTGGATAAGCAAAAGCTTTATTGAGTACAGAGCGCTGCCCGGATGGACGATGTTCACGGGTCTCGGGAACAGAGGCCAGGGAAGTCGCACAGATAAAACCACATGGGAGATATTTAAAGGGTCCTGTCTAGGGAGATCAAGCTAATATGACGTGGTGAAATCTCACTAGCTGACAGATGGTCGCTCTTTTCCAAGGATTTCTGGGAAGTTTCTTCTGACGCGCCTGGGTGTGGGCGGTTCTAGCCAAAGTTCCCGTCTGGTTCCTCACATGACCTTTCCCATTGCCCACCACCTTACATTCCAACCTTTTGTGTTAAATAGGGGCACCGCTTATTCATCTGGCTACCTCCTGATGATTAGGGGCATCGTGGGGAGGGGAGATTGGCAGGTGGTGGCTTTGAGGGGTGTCAGGAGGAGCGTCTGTTTGTGACTCGAGAAACTTCATGGATGCGGTCCTATAAGGATTTTTAAAAAAGAGGAGTAATAGGAGGATATGTGGGGCTTGGCCTTTTGGTGAGCTGGAGATGGGTAGGGTCCAGTGGTTCTGACTGCCAGCGGTCCTGTATGGGGGCAAGCTTGAGGCAAAACTGCATGTCAGGAGTGGTGTACGAAGGGGAAAGGAAGGGATCCCATCCACTCCCATAACCGAGGCCTGTGAGGGAACTAGGGGTCCAGAGTGTGATGGCAAAACAGAGAAGGTAGCCCCCGTGTTCACAAGAAATGAGATGGACTTACCCATTCCTGCAGCACTACCCCAGGTTCAGCGTGGGTGAGGATGATGGGGGTCTCTGAGTTCAGGCATTGTTAGTTGTCCATGAGGTCTAGGAGTTTGAGCGGTGGGCCTGCCTGGCTGGATTGGCCTCCCATTCGGGCAGCTTGTCCTCCACATAGAGGCGCTGAGGAAAAGCCTGTTGCCCGAAGGGGCAATAGCTCCGCCAGTGACCGGGCCATTTGCAATCAGGGCAGGGCATAGTGGGTAGCTGCGGGCAGGGGCCCTGCCAGGACCAGTGACCCTGCTTGCCAGATTTAAAGCAAGCTGCTGGTGGGATTCATCTTTGCAGTTTGGACTCGGGTCGGGTACCTCCTGTGCTTTGCCCCTGTTGCTCTGCCGGCCTCAGGGTTTCCACAAGAGTTTGGGTTTGGAGTGTTACCTTCTGCTGCATGCGGGCCTGGCAAACAGCCTTGGCTTGTTCCTACTAGCAGCGACTATTAAAAACTTTAAATGCCGTGTTCACAGGTCTTGGATAGTGGTTTGGGGGTTAAGAATAAGAGGAGGTGGGCTCCTAGGGATCCCGGCATCCAAATCCAGCCAGAAACGTTGAAGCCAGAGGTAGGACAAGGCCAGGACTTTCTGCAAGAAAATTGGGGTTGAGCATCCTGCAAACCCAGTGTAAAGGCCAATGGCAGGCTGAGAATGGCCTGATGGAGGAGGGGCCCCTGGCCAGCAGGGCAGGAGAAAGAGAGACTGGTATTTGCAGGTGAATGAGAAACAGGATCCTGCGAAGAGAGGGGAAGGGGCTCTTGGAGGGAAGAGACCTGAGCAGAAGAGGTCTGCAGAGGGACCAGAGAGGCAACCCGAGAGAGGGGCGCCCCCGGGGGTCAGGCAGGAGGGGGAGAGAGTTAGGGGTCCACGGAGAAGAAAAGATCAGGAGCAGAGGTTTTAGGTGAGGTTTCTCTGGCCAAAGATGGGCCTGAGCGTAGAACAGGTGGCACAGAGATTAGGACTGGAGCGCGAATAACTAGAAGCCCTGAATGTAAGGGATCTCCAACCAGCTCCCAGATTTTTTGGCGATAGTTAAATTGGTGGGGGTGTTAAAACTGAAAGTCCCTTCAGGAAGCTACCTGGTCCGATTATCCAGTGGGTTCTGTGGCCTGGCCACAGCAGAGAAGAAGAACAGTTTCTTCTTCTTTAGGGAGGGAGAGATTTTGGAAAGGCAACCTCAGGAGGCTTTCTGGGAAGTTTCTTTTGGTGCGCATGAGTGTGGGCAGCTCTACCCAGAGTCCCCAGGTCTGGTTTCTCACGTGACCTTCCCCCATTGCTGACCACCTTACAGTCAGCACCCCTAATCCCCTCTGTTGGGCAGATAAAATATAATATGCTCACTTTGTTAAAGATGGCACTGCCCACATGGAAGCCCGTCACCCAGGTGATATTATTCGCCCTTATGCTTGGGATGGCTGTGGGGTTAAAAACTGTAATGTAAGCAGGCCAGGTCATTACGGCCTAAGGCTTGGTTTTAAGAGTAAGCTTTTCCCCACACCCTTGACTGATTGGATGATGTAGGGTGGTGCACTCTCCTGAGGAATCCCATTATACAGAGACTTCCTTGTTTGTATAATTGGATTAAAGGTTTTGATTCTACGGTATAAAGTGGGAGAGAGCAGTAGCTTGATCTCTCTCTCTTGGTTCCTGAGGTATTAGAGAGGAGAGGAGATTAAGGTCACGTGGAGGAGAGAAGCAGCCAAGATGGCAGAGTGCTGATGAAGAAGCCAGTTTGTTAAGAGTTTGTGCTGGAGGAGATGGGGAACAGAGGTGAATAAGTCTGGTGAGCTAGAAACCTTTGATTTTAGGAAACTCGGATAAGTCAGTAGCTTTGTGAGCACTGAATGTGTGGGTTTTGGAGCCCAGTGTGTGTTTTTGCTTGCCCACCGGGTGCAAGCTAGAATTAAAGCTGATGGCTCACCAGTTCTTGGCTCCATTGTTTCATTACCGACTGTTCGAATCTAATGTGAACGTGCACGGGTCAGGCGGCTGTGATCCTGACCGCAACTACTGGCTTTACACCCTCATTGTTCAAAAGTCAATTATAATTACATTTGCAATGATCTTATTTCCAAATAAGGTCACATTCTGAAGTTAAGACTTCATTTTAAGTTCTATATTTAAAGATACTACAGACTGAATGTTTATATCTCCCAAAAATTTATATGTTAAAATACTAACCCCCAATGAGATGGTATTAGGAGGGGAGGCTTTGGGAGGTGATTTGGCCATGAGGGTGAAGCCCTCATGAATGGGATTAGTGTCCTTATAAAAGAGACCCCACAGAGCTCCTTTGTCCCTCCTACCATGTGAGGACACAGAGAAAGACACTGTCTATAAACTAGGAAATGAGTCCTCACCAGACACTGGATATGTTGGCGCCTTGATCTTGGACTTCCAGTCTCCAGAGTTGTGTGAAATGTAAATGGCTGTTGTTTATAAGCCACTCTGGCTACAGTATTCTGTTATAGTAGCTTGAAGAGACTAAGACAGGGGAGACACAATACAGCCCACAACAATGACTTCATCTGAATCTCAGTCTCTTCCTTATAAATTAAGTGAAGAATCTTGATTGGGCTAATCATCTGGATTAAATGATTATAAAATAAATAAGCACTTTAAGTAGTGTTCAGCACAGGGTGGGTCTTCAAAACATGTCAGGCTAGCAAAACACCTAAAGACTTTCAAATGGAGTCTGACGGTGGGAGGGACATGGAGAAAAGCCTGCCATTAGATCAAATACAGATAACATTGCAATCAACTTTACTGAGGTATATGTTATCTGGGGTACAACGCACCATCATAAGTGTACAGTGTGGTGAGTTATGACAATGTATACATCACATAACCACCACCACCACCGTCAAGGTTCAGAATATTTTCAGCAACCCGAAAGGTCCCTCATGCCTCTTGCAGTGAATATCCCCATCCTTGTCCCCATACAGCCACTGATCTGTTTGCTGTTACCATATACTAAATTCACCTATTCTATAATTTTACAGAAACAAATCTGTAAAGTATGCTCTCTTTTGTGTCCAGTTCCTTTCACTCAACATAATGCTTTTGAGATTCATCTGTTGGTCTAGTTATTAGTTTCTGTTCCTTTTTATTATATATCATTGTATGAATGGACCGCAGTTCATCCCCTCCCCTGTTAATAGACATTTGGCTTGTTGCCAATGTTTGACAGTTATGAGTAAAGTTGCTATGAACATTCACATACAAGCCTTTGTGTGGACATGTATTTTCACTAATGTTCGGTAAACACCCAGGAGTAGAATTGCTGGAGCATTCGGTGAGCATACATTTAACTCTGTAAGAAGCTACCAGATTGTTTTCCCGCAGTGGGCATATCACCCCCTATCCTTGCCAGCATTTGATACTATCGGTCTTTTTGATGATAACCATTCTAGTGGGTGTGTAGTCAAATCTCATTGGGGTTTTCATTTGCATTCTCTGATAGTTAATGATGTCTTACACATATACCTGCATTCATGAGTTCTAACGAAATAAAGGGGAGCACAGGATTCAGAGAAGGGATAGCCGAGAGCCAGGAGGTAGGCATGCAAGATGACACCATGGAAGCCTGTAGAGCATAAGTGGGTGTGTGCATTGGGAGGTTTCACTGATCCTTCAGGGCAAGAGATGACACTTCATGTCCTTAGGAATAGATGATGAATAAGAACTGGAATTCTCCATATATAGCTGCAACTCTGGTACAATCACACTCTAAGGAAACTATAAGGAAGCTTGTACATTAAAAAAAATTTTTTTTTTATAATATCCAGTGTGTTTCAGGAGATAAAGGAGGACAAAGACACTCAGACAAGTGCTGGAGGAAGGGGGGTTTATTTTAGCCAGTGGAGCAGCGTGACCCCAAAAAAGGAACAAAACACGAGCTTCCCGAAGTGAATTTTTCTGAGTTTTATATACCTTTGCAGCTTTTGCTTTC
Organism: Rhynchonycteris naso; assembly: GCA_037038555.1. NCBI lineage: Eukaryota > Metazoa > Chordata > Mammalia > Chiroptera > Emballonuridae > Rhynchonycteris > Rhynchonycteris naso. The sequence continues at coordinate 24,608,176 of CM073003.1, forward strand.
ACATGAAATGAGCCTAATTTCTTTGTGTGTAGACCTACCTAACTTTCATGTCTCTGGGAGGGGAGAGGGTATAAGGGGAGGTTTGGACTGTCTGTTCTTGGCTATTCACATATCTCATTTTCCTTGCTGATGCTGAAAGTTCATTTCAGGGAGCTGATAAAGGGGCTACAGCTATGGTTTGTTACTTTTCAAACTAACTCAGGCAGCCCTTTCTCCCTTACTAAGACATGGAAAAACAGACAGACATTCATTTATGCTGTGATGAGGCATAAACATTGTTATAAATTTTTGAGAGGGCAAAGTTATATTAATCTTATTAATATTCATAGTATATAAATACAAAATACAACACACAATGCTATTATTTATTTGAAATTTTTCAGAAGTATGTAGTATAATCTAACTAAAGGTAGTCTAAGTAAAATGATAAAGATGCTGGTAATGGGAAAGGTCTGTCATACCTCAGATAATACAAGATCAAGCATCATATGGGCCTCTCACAGGATCTAGGACCAGTCACCAAAAAGTTGTCAGAACCTGGCAGCTCCTCAATATCTACACATTGACTTCAATTTTTCTCCTCTATATTCATCCACATATTCATGCTCAAATATTTATCAATAACCTACCACATGATGGCAAAATGTAGCACTGTGGTCAGCTTTGTGAGAAGCGAGCCTGGCTCTGCTTCTTTCTGGCTGTGTGCTCTTGGGCAAGGTTTTTAATCTCTCTGAGTCTCATTTTTCTTATCTGTAAAATGGGAATAGTTGTGAGACTTGAATTATAAGGCTGATGTGAGAAAAATGAGATAATAAATGCATAGTGTCTGGAAGACAGTAAGCACTCAATATAGTAAGTTATTACTATTTTCTTATACTCAGTATGTTGGGAATAAAATAAGAATGATATCCTTCCTATTGTGCTTTCAATCAAGAGACCATTCTAGGTTAAACCAAAGAAACTTTTAGTCCCAGTTCCAAAGGAGAGTAAAGGCTCTGAAATAGCGAGTTGAGGTGAGATGCTCTTTCCAATACAATCAATTGTAGCTGGGGGAATGGAGGAGGGAGGAGCAATCACATTGTACTGACATGGCTTTCTGGACCATTTCTTTGGATGGGAGAAAAATTCCCAAAGATAAGGGTAGAGGTAGGTCATTGCATTGTACACAAGTAGACACTCCTAAAGGTGTCCACTACAATAACGCTTATCTCAACCCTTCATTTCCAATGTTAACTCTAACCTATAGAAACAATTACACAAATGTTCAGAACAGCCTTGTATCGGTTACCTATTGCCATGATAATGCTGCATAACAAATAAGCACAAAATGTCAGTGGCATACAATGGTAAGTCTGTTGCTTGTATGTCTGGAGTCAGTTGAGAATCAGATCGTTTAACTGATCTTAGTTAGACTTGCTCACAGAACTGGTGGTTGGCTGACTGACCTTGGGATGACAAGGAGAATTTCATTACCCTTCATATGTCTCTCATCCTCCATCAGTTTAGCCCAGGCATGTTCTCATGGTGATGGCAATGGTGCAAGGGCAAGTAAGCCTAGTTAGTTGCACAGGCACCTTTCAAGTATTTTATTACCAACATTCCATTGACCCAAAGCAAGTCACAGGGCCAAGCCCACAGTCAAAATAACAATATACTACAAAGTTATTGGCAAAAAGTGTATATACAGGGAGGGGTGAAGAACTGAACCATTTTGGCAATCGATCACAAGCATCATTTGTAAGAGTAAAAAAAATGAAGTTATCCAAATGCCCATCATCAGAATGTAAATAAATTATTCTACAATACAAAATGGCATCTGTATTAGTTTCCTATTCCTCTCTTACAAATTTAGTTGCTTAAAAACACAAAAATATTATCTGACTGATGTGAAACCAAAGTGGAGGCAAAGCTGTGCTTCTTTCTGGATGCTTCAGAAGAGAATCTATTTTCTTTTCTTTTTTTTTTAATTCAGTGAGAGGAGAGGAGGCAGAGACAAATTCCCACAGGCTCCCTGATTGAGATCCACCCGGCAGGCCCACTAGGGGGCGATTGTCAGCCCATTTGGAGCATTGCTCCTTTGCTTAGCAACCGAGCTCTTCTTAGCACCTAAGGTGGAGGCTATGGAACCATCCATCCTCAGTACCTGGAGCCAACTCACTCCAGTCAAGCCATGGATGCAGGAGGGGAAGAGAGAGAGACAGAGAGAGAGGGAGAGAGAGAGACAGAGAGAGAAGCGAGAGGGGAAGGGATGGAGAAGCAGATGGGCACTTCTCCTGTGTGCTTTGACCGGGAATCGAACCCAGGATTTCCACGCACCGGGTTGACACTCTACCGCTGAGCCAACCAACCAGGGTCAGGCTGCATGCATTCAAACTCCAGTCTACTACTACTTATTAGCTGTGTGACCTTGAACAAGTTATTCAAACTTGCTATACCTATTTCTTCATCTATCAAGAGTGTATAATAACAGTACACAGTTAGTCCTCATTATTTGCAATCCCATATTTTCTAATTGGCCTAGCTAACATTCATTTGCAGCTCCCAAGTCCAAACTCATGGTGTTTTGATGGTCATTCCTGACCATGTGCAGAGCAGTGGAAAATTTGAGTTGCCCCTGAGCGCATTCCCAGCTGATGTCAAACAAGACCTCGTTCTGCCTTTTTGTTTCAGTCTCATACAGAGATGCCCCAGAGATGTGCAAGAAGCTTTGGCTCTTGAATCCCAACCTTGGCACCTATTAGTGGCATGGCCTTGGGAAAGTAACATAACTCTTTTCAGTCTCATTTCTCTTTTGTAACAGCAAGAAAATAGAATCTGCCAGGTTGAGTTGTTTTCAGGATTTAAGATTATAACCTATGTGATATAGGTAGGTAAGTAGAAGGATGACTAGATGAATATGTTCCCCAAAGAGCAATAGTTCAAAATTCATTCATTCAGGGTTTGAGTGCATTTATAGAACGCCACTGCAAATAACAAGAATCGGCTATACTTCATAGTATTGTGAACACTGAGTTAATAGAAATTGCTTGGAAGAAATTTAGAAGTAAATGCAAACATGTGTTATTGTAAGCACTGAATGAGGAAAACAGAAGTAAAAGCACTTGGCACTTAGTAAAGACCCAGTGCATTTAATACCCCTCTTTGCCCTTGTGCATATGTTGACTTCCCCTCTGCTCATCACAGTGCCGAGCATGGTGCTTTGTCTTAAATTGGATCCTGTAGAAGCAGAGCCAGAGACAAGGATTCAAGGTCAAGTAGTTTTTGAGGGAGGACTCCCGATGCATTAGTAGGGACATGAAACAAGAAAAGGAAGGGAACCCATGTAAGTGTAAACAGTAATATGAACAGAGCCACTTTAAAATGAATCCAGAGCTGCCATGCCAGAGGAACTGACTCACATGTCTCATACCTCAAATCTAGGAATGTTAAAAACAAGGCAAAATAACCATTGGACAGAGGACAGCCTTGTGTCCCAAAAAACTATTTGCCAAGATAACAACAACAACAAAAAGTTATGATGACTACTAAACTGATGACCACTGGACTAAAAACTTTAAATATTGTTCAGAATTAACATCACTAGGCCTGACCTGTGGTGGCGCGGTGGATAAAGCATTGATCTGGAACGCTGAGGTTGCCGGTTCAAAACCCTGGGTTTGCCTGGTCAGGGCACATATGGGAGTTGATGCTTCCTGATCCAACCCTCTTCTCTCTCCCTTCTCTCTCTCTCCTCTCCTCTCTCAAAATGAATAAATAAAATCTAAAAAAAAAAAAAAGGAATTAACATCACTCCGTTATGTTATCTACACTAATGGAAACACCTTCTTGCTATTGATGTAATAATTGTTCCCCTTCCCTCTCTCATAAATATCCCATGCCTTTGTCTCCCAATCAAAACATTGTTTGGGCTTCTGCCTCAATTAATGATTTTTGAATAGCTGTTCTTATTGATCTTAAAAAATTCTGTCATCTCTCCCTTTTTGTGTGTGTGACAGACAGAGAGAGGGACAGAGAGGTACAGACAGGAAGGGAGAGAGATGAGAAGCATCAATTCTTCGTTGTAGCACTTTTGTTGTTCATTGATTGCTTTCTCATATATGCTTTGACGGGGTGGGGGGTGCTATAGCAGAGCAAGTGACAGCTCAAGCCAGTGACCTTGGGCTTCAAGCCAGCGACCTTTGGGCTCAAGGCCAGTGACCCTGTGCTCAAGCTGGTGAGCCTGCACTCAAGCCTGATGAGCTCTTACTCAAGCTGGTGACTTCAGATTTCGAACCTGGGTCTTCCACGTCCCAGTCCAACACTCTATCCACTGTGCTACCAACTGGCCAGGCTGTCAGCTCTCCCTTTAAAAGGCTCTTTTTATTTTTAGGTTAGCACCACTGAGTGCTGATCCGCAAAGAAAGTTTGGGAGACAGTGCCAAAACATGCCTCGGCATTATTGGACCAGAGGAGTGAAGGAGGTGGGGCATTTAGTCTCCAGGTCCCGTGCCACACTGGATTAGGGCTGCCCATGGGGATGTGTACTCTCCTGCCACATATTCAGCCAACTCCATATGTGATCAGTGAGGGTTCCTGCAGTCAGAGAGAGCCCTCAGGCAGAGTCAAAGTTGGAGACAGTAAGAAGCAATTGATACGTATGGGATAGTTGCAGGATAAGAACATATGGACAGTCCATCCATGTCATCAGTACTCAATAAATATTTGTGGACTGGGGGTCATTGCACCGGCCACCTGTGCACCTTGAAAAAGCACAGGCCTATAATGCTGGAGACAGTATGACTAAAAATTCAGGGTTTTTTCTATCAAAACCAATAAATTTATAATCAACCTTACATTGGACACTTGAGAAATTAGAGGCTTTATAGTTGGGGTGGGAGTACACAGCCTAAAGTTTCACCTGGGAGGCTAGCTGTGTGCGTTTGTGAGTATGTGGTTTATGCAATTTCATCCCATGCGTAAATTTGAGGGCCCATCATCACAATCCAGAAACAGAACTGTTCCTTCTGGAGAAAAGAACCCCCTCATGCTAACCCTTGGTGATCATGCACCCCTCCTTCCTGAACCCTTGGCAACCACTAATCTGTTCTCCATCGCTATAATTTTGTCATTTCAAGACTGTTATATAACTGGAATCATACCACACTTAACCTTTTGAGATTGGCTTTTGTCACTCTGTGACGAAAAGTCTTGAGATCTATCCAGGTTGTTCTGAGTACCCATAGTTTGTTCCTTTTTATTGCCAAATAGGATCCCACATGGGTGGTTTGTTAATCTTATACACACCCCCACAAAGACACACACACCCTTCATGGGGTTACTCCCTCCCTGTTCAAAACTGTTAACGTGTAACTGCGGTGTTTCTAACAGGAGTGTGTCATACCCCTTCTAGATTTGCTGGGTGGGGGGAGGGCAGGGAGGAGGGAGACAAAAACCGCCTCTTGTCTTAATTGCTTTCCTTTCAACCCGTCGGTGAGAGAGAGATTCTTACCCTGGGTTATGGGTGACCACATGCACCACACCCAACGCTGGACAGGAGACTGACAACCATTTAGTGGTCACATATACAAAAAGACTGGGGAAAGGAGCAGACTGCATGCCGGGTGGGGCCACGTGGGGTTGCACTCAGAGCACAGTGAGCAAACGGAGGCTGTGGGAGGCAAGCTTAGCAGTAACAAGAGGGTAGGTGGCCCTTGGCTGCAATGGGAGAATGTGATTGGTTTGCTGGAATCATTCCAATGGCTGGCAGGCAGGGGAACTCACTGCTCAGGGAGACAGAGGCACTGCACCCAGCGTGAGAAGGAAGGTTGTTCGGTGAGTGGGTGGCCAGTGGCTGCCCCCGTCGTGGCCATGCAGGTTCTCACTGGATTTGGGCAGACTGTAAAGAAATAGTAGGGCTAAAAAATGATGGGCCATTCTGGGTTTTTCTTTGTTTTTTGTTTTTTGTTTGTTTTTTTTTTTTTTTTGCAGGGACAGAGAGAGAGAGAGTCAGAGAGAGGGATAGATAGGGACAGACAGACAGGAATGGAGAGAGATGAGAAGCATCAGTCATTAGTTTTTCATTGCCATTGCAACATCATAGTTGTTCATTGATTGCTTTCTCACATGTGCCTTGAATGCAGGCCTTCAGCAGACCAAGCCATTCCTTGCTGGAGCCAGCGACCTTGGGTCCAAGCTGGCGAGCTTTTGCTCAAGCCAGATGGGCCCACGTTCAAGCTGGCGAGCTCGGGGTCTCGAACCTGGGTCTTCCTCATCCCAGTTCGTCACTCTATCCACTGCGCCACTGCCTGGTCGGGCTGTTTATTAAAGCCTCATACTGGCAGATGAGCAAACAGGCAGGGAAGACAGCTTTCCTCTCAATCAGGGCTCCCAAAGCCCTGACACATTCTCCAGTTCCACAACCCGGAAAATATTCTCCAGTTCCTCCTGGAATCAAAGGCCTCCCACCAGCCTCAGCAGAGCTCCCAAAGCCCCTCAGCTCTGGTTCCATACCTGCACTCCTTCTCTCCCTGCAAAACCCAGGCTGGGAAAAACCCCTTCTCCAGCAAACATTAGCCATACAATGGCCCCTCCCGAGCAGGAAGGCAATCTGCAATTTGCCATCTGCCGCCCTGAGGGCAAGCACAGCAGCCTTCCACAGCCCAACAGTGTGGGAACTGAGTGAGGAGGGGAGCTGTGATTATTAGGTCATCCGAGGCCCTCTTGTTTTCTCCGGATGTTAGCAACACATAATAGTGAGCCTTCATTTTAGACTGTACTGCTTTATGGCAATATTTCTGAAGATTTATTATGGAGTGGCAGAAAGGAAAGGTAGAAATATTTCCCCTACAGGGTTTATTCATAATCACTGTGAGTTGTACAGTAATCAATATAAGGTGTCTGGGTTTTTTTATTTGTTTGTTTGTTTTTTTGTCCTGGGAAACTAAACTCCCAATGAAGTGACAGGAAGTCAAGAGAACTTTAACCTTGCTGCCATGGAAACCACGTTTCACACTTAAAAGAAAAGAGGGAGGGACCCTGGCCAGTTGGCCCAGCAGTAGAGCATCAGCCCAGCGTGTGGAAGTCCGGGGTTTGATTCCCAGTCAGGGCACACAGGAGAAGTGCCTATCTGCTTCTCCACTCTTCCCCCTCTCCTTCTTCTTTCTCTCTTCCCCTCCTGCAGCCACGGCTCCGTTGGAGCAAAGTTGGCCTTGGTGCTGACGATGGTTCTATGGCCTCAACCTCAAACGCTAGAATGGCTCCAACACAACGGAGCAACACTCCAGATGGGCAGAGCATCGCCCCCTGGTGGACATGCCGGTGGATGGTGGATCCGGGTCAGACACATGTGGGAGTCTGTCTGACTGCCTCCCCGCTTGTCACTTAGAAAAAATACAAAAAATAAATAAAGACAGACAGAGAGAGAGAGAGAGAGAGAGAGAGAAAAGAGGGAGCTTACAAAAGGATTTCCTAAGGGGATAAAGCACATGACCTTTGGCAATTCCAGATACAGTGGTACCTTGAGATATGAGCAGACCAATTTTTTAAGATACGAGCTGTGACTTGGTCCTTATTTTTGTTGGAGATCCAAGTGAAATTCCAAGATATAAGCCATGATTCAGGAAGCTGCCGCTAGTTGGCGCTTTGACGCACGGGTCCAGTATCGGCAGCTCAACACCAGCATCTCGTTCTTTCTCACGTGTTACCGGCAGAATCAAGTAGAATCTCGTGTGCTGTACTTGTTCTTGCATCATTTTTTCATTTTTTACTAACTTTTTTTGTGTGCTATCATGGGGCCGAAGAATGTGAGTGTAAAGGACAGTGGTGAGAAGATGAGAATGATGTTGACAGAATTAAAGCAAGGAATACTATACTTGATTGACAGGCAGGAATTTATAGGAATTTTCTGGACTCACCAAGCCAAGAAAGAATGGGTTCTGGACTATATGATTTATAAGGAATACAGTATATATTTAGTCTTCATCTCAGCTTTCTTTAAATAGATTTTTAAAAAATTTTTAAAGACTTTATTCATTTTAGAGAGGAGAAAAAGAGAGAGAGAAGGGAGGAGCAGGAAGCATCAACTCCCATATGTGCCTTGACCAGGCAAGCCCAGGGTTTTGAACCAGCGACCTCAGCATTCCAGGTTGATGCTCTATCCATTGTGCCACCACAGGTCAGGCCATCTCAGTTTTTGGCACAGAGTTCTTAACACCCTTGTAATTAGGTGTGACCAGAGTGAAGAAGGTGTCTTTTTTATGCTAAGGAGCTGACTTTTGGAAGCACCTAAAGTTGCCCAGAGAACCAGCCACTGATTAGAGGGTTGGAACTTTCAGTCTTACCCCCTTATCTCCAGGGAGGGGAGGGGTGAGAGGCTAGAGATTGAATTAATCACCAATGGCCTATGATTTAATCAATCAATCATGTCTATGCAGTGAAGCATCCACAACAACCCAAGAGGACAGGGTTTGGAAAGTTTCCAGGATGGTGAACCAGAACATTCCCAAGTTCTATGAAGGCAAAAGCGCTTGTGTTTGGGACCTTGCCCTGTGTATTTCTTCATCTGGTTGTGGCTTCTCAGCCTTTAATATCCTTTGTAATAAACCAGTAATTTAGTGAGTAAACTAGTTTCCTTAGTTCTGTGAGCAACTCTAGCCAATTAATCAAACCCAAGGAGGAGTCTCAGGTATTCCTGAATTATAGCCAGTCAGTCAGAAGCATAGGTGACAACCTGGATTTAAGGTTTGAGATTGGCATTTGAAGTAGGGCTGCCTTGTGGGACTGAGCCTTTAACCTATGAAACCGGTGATATCTCCGGTTAGAAGTGTCATAATTGAGTTGAATTGTGGGACACCCAGCTGGTATTGAAAAACTGCTTGGTGGTATAGGGGGAAAAATCACATATTGAAATTGGTGTCAGAATCCTTAGGATTGTTGGGCAGATAAATTATTTTATGCTCACTCTGTTAAAGATAGCCATTTCCCACGTGGGACGGCTGATTACTTTCATGCTTGGGAAGGGGCTTGGTTATACTAACGTATGTTGGGAGAAGGCTTTCGCGCCAAAAAGTTTTAAAAGGAGGAGCTGGGAGGCCATTTTGGAGAGAGAGAAAGGAGGAGCCCATGTTGTTGCAGGACAGGGAGGCCGCGTGGAGGAACCAGCCAAAATGGTGAAATGCTGAAAGAGAAGCCAGTTTGTGTAGGAGAAGGAGATGGGGAACAGAGGTGAATAAGGCTGGTGGGGCCTTTGATTCTAGAAAAACCGGAAAGATTCTCCTGATTCTGGAACTGGAGAAAGATGTGAGTGAGTGGGTTTTGGCACCCCGTGTGTTTCTTTTTTACTCACTGGCCGGTACGAGTCTAGAATAAAGGAAAATAGTCCACTAGTTTTTGACTCCACTGTTTCTTTATGATTGATTCAAATTAAATGTGAACCTAAACCTGCACGGGCCAGGCGGCTGTGATGGTGTCCGCAACTACTGGCCATACAAGGGTCAAAGTACTTCTTTGGAGGAAACCTTATCTACCTCTTCATCCTAAACCTGGTTCTACTTCATCCTCATACCCTGAGTCTCACCATCATGGAAACTATCATCATTTGCAATTAAGCATCATTTGTGTCCTCTTTGAAGGTGAGAGTAGTGAGGAAGAAAACATGAAGACTTTGTTTATTGCTGTGATCCCAATAGAATCCACTAAGAACTAGCACATATTTATAGAACAAGTAAATACACAAATTTAGCACACACATGCATTGACATGCTGTAGTTTCTGATTTAATGAGATCATTAAGGAGGAACTGACCATAGTTTGCCTGGTACTGAGTGAGTTCCAAAGAAATTGGACTTGCAGTGCTAACACAAGAAAGTCAGAGGTAAAGCAACATGAGGTGGCCACCTGTAAGGCTAGTGGCCACCACCATGGCCATGCAGGTTCACATTACATTTGGGGAGACGTTAAAAAACTATGGAGCCAGAAGATGGTGGACCATTCCATTTATTAGAGTCTCATAATGTTGTAAAGTACCCGTACCTCACTTCCGCGGGTTTATGTAGAGACACCAAATCCAGATGAATTTTGAAGGGTTTTATTAAAGGAGATTTATTTAATATGCCGGCCGCATATGACTAACATGGGGCAATGCAGACCCAAATCGTGCGGGCCAAATACATCTCAAAGGCTGTTTATATACCCTTGATCACACACAGGCTGAGGAGACATCATGGCACAATTATTAACAAGCTTACAATGTTTGTTTAGGGGATTCACAAAAACATTAAAACTTTTAAGGTAATACAATCAAAGACACTTACAAACCTTTCAGTATCTATCTCCCCTCCTTTGATTAGAGGTATGTTACTCTCAGGATTCTAGGAAAGGCGGAAGAGCCAAAATCAATGTACAGTGGTATGTAAATTCTGTCTCTTATTGTAAGAGAAAAGAAGTTCCTCAGACAACCTTTATTCTATAGTTAAAACTAAATGACCCATTGTCCTTGTGTTGGTCAAATAAGTTTGTAAATATGATATATATGTTTACTCGCTTATAGTTTGCATTGTGTGTAGGGGACAGGCTGTAAGCAGGCAGGGTTGTTATAGCTGAAAGCTTAGTTTTAAAACTAAGCTTTTCCCCACACCTTTGACTATTGCATGATAGCGGGTGGTGCACTCTCATGAGGAATCCCATTATGCCTCAGATAAGTGACTTTGTATCCGAGACTTCCTTGTTTGTATATTGGGTTAAAGGTTTTGATTTCTACACTATAAAATGAGGCAGACCAGGAGCTTTCTCTTTCTTGGTTCCTGAGATTAGCATTAGAGAGGAGAGCAGAGAAAAGCCACGTGGAGATAGGAGAAGCAGCCAAGATGGCAGAATGCTGAAGGAGAAGCCATTTGTGCAGAGAGAAAGAGATGGGGAACAGAGGTGAATAAGGCTGGTGAGGTAGAAACTTTGATTCTAGGAAACTCGGATAAGTCAGTGGATTTGGGAGCCCTGAATGGAAAGGGAAGTGTTTTCACACTGTGTGTATTTCTTGCCCGCTGGGTGTAAGCTAGGATTAAAGGTAATGGCCAGCCAGTTCTTGGCTCCATTGTTTTATTACTGTCTGTCCAAATCAAATGCGAACCCACATGGGTCAGGTGGTTGTGATGGTGGCTGTGGCTACTGGGTTTACACCTTGCAAACCAGAAACTTCTGCATTCTTCTCCCTCTCCTACCCAAGGAAAGAACAGGACAGAAAGCCTGACCTTTCTTCCCAAAATATCAATATTAATTTTGCGACTTTTTGGTACCTTACCACAATAACGGCAGACATACAAGCAGGCAGGGAAGACTGCTCTCCACTCTCTAATCATCCACCAACCTCAGCAGGGCTCCCAAGCCCCCCAGCACTCCCTCTCTCTGTACTCCAGCCAAAACAGGCTGGGAAAGAAAAAAAACCTTCTTCAACAAAAAAAATAGCAAACAATGGTCCCTCCCACCCAGAGGAAGGCAATCTGCAATTTGCAATTTGCCACCCTGAGGGTAAGCACCAGCAGCCTTACATAGACTATATACACTTGGCGCTGCCCCAGTACAAGTGAGCAAACCTAAAAACATTTGTTTATCCAACACCACCCTTTAATAAGGAGCTAAAGGACAACAGAATAAGTCACTGGAGCCTTATTCCTAATATAGGGGAAATCTTCCCATGAAGCTCTGCTGCAAACCAGCACGGCTAGTTATCCCAGGTCGTGAGAGAGAACGATGTGGAATTAAGAAAATAGACTCACCGAGAAAAGAGGATGGGATCAGCGGGCGTCTGCAATGCTGATGGCAGCAATAGAGTGAGCGAGCTCCTGGTCTACTTTATCATATAGCATAGAAAATTAAAGCCTTTAAGCCAATATATAAATAAGGAAGTCTCTAATACAAAGCCACTTATCTGAGGCATAAATGGGATTCCTCATAAGAGTGCACCACCCTCCATCATGCAACAGTCAAGGGCAGGGGTCCCCAACTTTTTTACACAGGGGGCCAGTTCACTGTCCCTCAGACCGTTGAAGGACCAGACTATAAAAAAAACTATGAACAAATCCCTGTTTACACTGCACATATTTTATTTTAAAATAAAAAAACAAAATGGGAACAAATACAACATTTAAAATAAAGAACAAGTAAATTTAAATCAACAAACTGACCAGTATTTCAATGGGAACTATGGGTGTGGATGCATCCTGTGCTCCTCTCACTGACCACCAATGAAAGAGGTACCCCTTCCAGAAGTGCGGCAGGGAGGCAGATAAATGGCCTCAGGGGTCCACATGTGGCCCACAGGCTGTAGTTTGGGGACCCCTGGTCAAGGGTGTGGTGAAAAGCTTAGATTTGAGAAGATCTTAATATCAAAACGGTGGGAAAGGTTTAGTCTTAAACTAAGCCTTAGGCTATAAGGACTTTGCCAGCTTACAGCCTGTTTCCCACAGTTGGGCAGATAAAATATATTATGCTCACTTTGTTAAGGATGGCGCTGCCCATGTGCAGTTCCATTGATATTAATGAGTGTTGGGGGACAGGCTGTGGGAAGGCCGGGTTGGTATAGCATAGGGCTTAGTTTTTGGAGTAAGCTTTTCCCCACACCCTTGACTGATTGGATGATGTAGGGTGGTGCACTCTCATGACGAATCCTTCCATTATGCCTCAGATAAGTGACTTTGTATCAGAGACTTCCTTGTTTGTAGATTGGATTAAAGGTTTGGATTTCTACACTATAAAGTGGTCAGACCGGGAGCTTGCTTGCCCGCTCTCGGTTCCTGAGGTTAGTATTAGAGAGGAGAACAGAGAAAGACCACATGGAATAGGCCAGGAGAAGCAGCCAAGATGGCGAAGAGCTAAAGGAGAAGCCAGTTTGTGCAGAGTTTGTGCAGAGGGAAGGAGATGGGAAACAAAGGTGAATAAGGCTGGTGAGCTAGTGTAAAGCCAGTAGCCGGGGTCAGGATCACAGCCGCCTGGCCAATGCAGGATTGCATTAGATTCGAACAGTCGGTAATGAAATAACGGAGCCAAGAACTGGTGAGTCATCAGCTTTAATTCTAGCTTGCACCCGGTGGGCAAGCAAAAACACACACTGGGCTCCAAAACCCACACATTCAGTGCTCACAAAGCTACTGACTTATCCGAGTTTTCTAAAATCAAAGGTTTCTAGCTCACCAGACTTATTCACCTCTGTTCCCCATCTCCTCCAGCACAAACTCTTCACAAACTGGCTTCTCCCTCAGCACTCTGCCATCTTGGCTGCTTCTCCTGGCCTTCACGTGGCCTTAATCTGCTCTCCTCTCTAATACCTCAGGAATCAAGAGAGAGTAAGCTCATGGTCTGCCCCACTTTATAGTGTAGAATCAAAACCTTTAATCTCCTCTACAAACAAGAAAGTCTCTGATACAAAATCACTCATCTGAGGCACAATGGGATTCCTCATGAGAGTGCACCACCCTACATCATCCAATCAGTCAAGGGTGTGGGGAAAAGCTTACTCTTAAAACTAAGCCTTACGCTATAACGACCCAACATGCCCACAGCCTGTCCCCAAACACACAAATATCAACGAACTTCCATGTGGGCAGCGCCATCTTTAACAAAGCGAGCATAATATATTTTATCTGCCCAACGGCTAGAAACCTTTGATTCTAGGAAACTCAGATAAGTCAGTATCTTTGTGAGCACTGAGTGAGTGAGTTTTGGAGCCCAGTGAGTGGTTTTTTTGGGTTTTTTAAAATAATTTTTTGTTTGTTTGTTTAATATTTATTTTATTTTATTCATTTTAGAGAGAAGACACAGAGTGAGAGAGAGAGAGAGAGAAAGAGAGAAAGGGGGGAGGAGCTGGAAGCACCAACTCCCATATGTGCCTTGACTAGACCAGTGCAGGGTTTTGAACTGGTGACCTCAGTGTTCCCAAGTCAACACTTTACCCACTGCGCCACCACAGGTCAGGCTGTTTGTTTGTTTTTTTCAGGGACAGAGAGAGAGTCAGAGAGAGGGATAGATAGGGACAGACAGACAGGAATGGAGAGAGGTGAGAAGCATCAATCATTAGCTTCTCATTGCCATTGTGACACCATAGTTATTCATTGATTGCTTTCTCACATGTGCCTTGACTGCGGGCCTTCAGCAGACCAAGCCACCCCTTGCTGGAGCCAGCGACCTTGGGTCCAAGCTGACAAGCTTTTTGCTCAAGCCAGATGGGCCCGCGCTCAAGCTGTCGAGCTCGGGGTCTCGAACCTGGGTCTTCCGCATCCCAGTCCGACGCTCTATCCACTGCGCCACCGCCTGGTCAGGCCCAGTGTATGTTTTTACTTGCCCGCCGGGTACAAGCTAGGATTAAAGGCAATGGCCCACCAGTTTCTGGCTCCATTGTTTCATAACTGACTGTCCGAATCAGATGCAAACCTGCACAGGCCAGGCGGCTGTGATGATGGCCTTAGATACTGGCTTTACATTTGGCGTAGTCTGAGGCAGGATTCTATACAGATCGGCATGGTGCCACTACCACCTTTGAGTATCAGAGTAGAGGACTGGCTGCTGTTATGGTTCCCCATAGCTGTTCTTTTGGGGGCTGTAGGCTGGCTGACTTTTACAGCTATGCAAGAGGAAACTGAGAGCTTTGTGGAAGAGGCTGCCTGGGACCTGCAAACTGAGCAGTGGAAGGAGCTGGAGGAAATGTGGGAGAAAGAGATGTCGACCCTGGAGCTGGAGGAAGAGCTGGAGGAGGAGGCCGACCAGGTTTGCGAGATTCGCCTGGAAATGGAGCAGCCACTGGAGAAGGAATCACAGGTTCATGAGTTGCAGATTGCCCTGGACATTGTGGAGAGCCAGCAGCAGTGGGAGGCCGAGGCTAAGGCCAGGGCTAGAGCTGCAAGGCCTGCTGAGCAGAAGGCAGCATTGGCCCGGGGTTCAAGCCCAGCAGCAGGGGCTGGTGTTTTTAGTTCCTCTTTGGAGGATGAGGGGAATCATGCTGGAGTTGCAATCTGCAGTCTCCAGAAGATGAGAGCCCAGCTGGAAGGAGTACCTGCTACACTCCTGGTAGATCTACGATTTTGGGATATAGGGGTGGATGCCATCATGCTCCCCAGAGCAGAGATGGAAATGCTGATTGCCATTGACATATGCTTCTCTTTAAGACAGTGTGAGACCTGCCATGATGGCAGAAATGAGGGGGGAGGCTAACAACCCATCTGTGTGGACTGATTTCCTGGACTATGACTGGATGAGCACAGGCTCCTTTGTTGAATGGACTTACGGATTTTTGACAATGTGAAATACCCTAATGGGGGTGGGGGACGGTTTTCATTGAGGCCCTCCCCCTGCCCTGGGAAGCCTTTCAAATGGCAAGAGAGAAGGCCAAGGATGTTTTGCACTTTTGGCAAAGTGCTCAGAGCCTGGAGAAGTGTATCTTTGTAATTGTTGAAATTGTATGATTTGTCATGTATTTGTAATTTGTGTAATGTACTTAGTTTCCTTGTGCAGGGATGCCGGTAGTGTAGATTGTGGGTAGTAAAGTGAGCATAGGGGTGGATTGTTGGGCAGATAAAATATATTATGCTCACTTTGTTAAGATTGGCGCTGGCCACATGCAGGTCCGTTGATATTAATGTGTGTTGGGGGACAGGTTTTCGACAGGCCAGGTTGGTATAGCCTAGGGCTTAGTTTTAGGAGTAAGCTTTTCCCCACACCCTTGACTGATTGGATGATGTGGTGTGGTGCACTCTCATGAGGAATCCTCTCATTATGCCTCAGATAAGTGACTTTGTATCAGAGACTTCCTTGTTTGTAGATTGGATTAAAGGTTTGGATTTCTACACAATAAAGTGGGCAGACAGGGAGCTTGCTTGCTCGCTCTGGGTTCCTGAGGTTAGCATTAGAGAGGAGAGCAGAGAAAGACTACATGGAATAGGCCAGGAGGAGCAGCCAAGATGACGGAGAGCTAAAGGAGAAACCAGTTTGTGCAGAGTTTGTGCAGAGAGGAGATGGGAAACAGGTGAGTAAGGCTGGTGAGCTAGAAACCTTTGATTCTAGGAAACTCTGATAAGTCAGTATCTTTGTGAGCACTAGATTAGTGGGTTTTGGAGCCCAATGTGTGTGTGTGTGTGTTTATCAGACTTTTTTTTTATTAGTTTTAATGGGGTGACACCAATAAATTAGGGTACATATGTTCAAAGAAAACATCTCCAGGTTATCTTATCATTCAATTATGTTGCATACCCATCACCCAAAGTCAAGTTGTCCTGTCACCTTGTATCTGGTTTTCCCTGTGCCCCTCCCCTCCCCCCTCTTCCACCCTCTCCTCCCTCCCCCCACCCCGTAACCACCACATTCTTGTCTATGTCTCATAGTTTCACTTTTATGTCCCACCTATGTATGAAATCATGCTGTTCTCAGTTTTTTTCTGTTTTACTTATTTCACTCCGTATAATGTTATCAAGGTCCATCCATTTTGTTGTAAATGATCCGATGTCATCATTTCTCATGGCTGAGTAGTATTCCATAGTATATATGTACCATAGCTTTTTAATCCACTCGTCCTCTGATGGACACTTGGGCTGTTTCCAGATCTTCGCTATTGTGAACAATGCTGCCACGATCATGGGGGCACATTTCTTCTTTTCGAACAGTGCTATGGTGTTCTTAGGGTATATTCCTATAAGTGGAATAGCTGGGTCAAAAGGCAGTTCGATTTTTAATTTTTTGAGGAATCTCCATACTGTTTTCCACAGTGGCTGCACCAGTCTGCATTCCCACCAGCAGTGCAGGAGGGTTCCCTTTTCTCCACATCCTCGCCAGCACTTGTTCTGTGTTGTTTTGCAGATGAGCACCATTCTGACTGGTGTGAGGTGATATCTCATTGTGGTTTTAATTTGCATTTCTCTAATGATTAGTGATATAGAGCATTTTTCCATATGCCTATTGGCCATCTGTATGTCCTCTTTAGAGAAATTTCTATTCATTTCTTTTGCCCATTTTTTGATTGGATTGTTTGTTTTCCTGGTGTTGAGTTTTATAAGTTCTTTATAAATTTTGGTTATTAACCCCTTATCAGACGTGCTGTGGAATATGTTCTCCCATTGTGTGGTTTGTCTTTTTATTCTGTTCTTATTGTCTTTAGCTTTGCAAAAACTTTTTAGTTTGATATAGTCTCATTTGTTTATCTTGCCTTTTATTTCATTTGCCCGGGGAGATAAATCAGCAAATATATTGCTGCTACAGATGTCAGAGAGCTTGCTGCCTATGTTTTCTTCTAAGATACTTATGGTTTCACAGCTTACGTTTAAGTCTTTTATCCATTTTGGTTTGTTTTTGTGAATGGTGTAAGTTGATGGTCTAGTTTCATTTTTTTGCAGGTAGATGTCCAATTTTCCCAACACCATTTGTTAAAGAGGCTGTCTTTACTCCATTGTATGTTTTTTCCTCCTTTGTCAAATATCAATTGTCCATAAAGCTGTGGGTTTATTTCTGGGTTCTCTGTTCTGTTCCATTGATCTATGTGCCTGTTCTTATGCCAGTACCACGTTGTCTTGAGTATAATGGCCTTGTAGTAAA
Organism: Rhynchonycteris naso; assembly: GCA_037038555.1. Lineage (NCBI taxonomy): Eukaryota > Metazoa > Chordata > Mammalia > Chiroptera > Emballonuridae > Rhynchonycteris > Rhynchonycteris naso. Next base: position 24,625,720 of record CM073003.1, read on the forward strand.
CCTTGATATCTGGAAGAGTGATGCCTCCTGCTTTTTTTTTTCTTTTTAAGATTGCTGAGGCTATTCATGTTCTTTTTTGGCTCCATATAAATTTTTGGAATATGTGTTCTATATCTTTGAAGTATGTCATTGGTATTTTAATTGTATTGCATTGAATTTATAAATTGCTTTGGGTAATATAGACATTTTAATGATGTTTATTCTTCCTAGCCGTTAGCACGGTATATGCTTCCACTTGTTTGTATCTTCCTTGATTTCTTTTATCAATGTGTTATAACTTTCCAAGTACAAGTCCTTAACCTCCTTGGTTAAATTTACTCCTAGAAACTTTATTTTATTGGCAGCAATAGTGAAAGGGATTGTTTCCTTAATTTCTTTTGCTGACAGTTCATTGTTGGTATATAGAAGTGCCTCTGATTTCTGAGTATTGATTTTATATCCTGCCACCTTGCTGAATTCATTTATCAGGTCCAGTAGTTTATTGACTGAGACTTTAGGGTTTTCAATATACAATATCATATCATCTGCAAATAGTGACAGTTTTACTTCTTCTTTTCCAATTTGGATGCCTTTTATTTCCTCTTCTTGTCTGATTGCTGTAGCTAGGACTTCCAGAACTATGTTGAATAAGAGTGGTGAAAGGGGGCACCCCTGCCTGGCTCCTGATCTTAAGGGGATTGCTTTTAATTTTTGTCCATTTAGTATGATGTTTGCTGTGGATTTGTCGTAGATGGCCTTTATCATGTTAAGGAATGTTCCCTGTATTCCCACTTTACTGAGAGTTTTGTGCATGAATGGCTGCTGGATTTTATCAAATGCCTTTTCTGCATCTATTGAAATTATGATGTGATTTTTGTCCTTCCTTTTGTTTATGTGATGAATCACATTGATTGATTTGCAAATATTGAACCAGCCTTGCCTTTCCAGAATAAATCCCACTTGATCATGGTGTATGATTTTTATCATATATTGCTGAATCCGGTTGGCTAATATTTTGTTGAGAATTTTAGCATCTAAATTCATTAGGGATATTGGCCTATAATTTTCTTTCTTTGTGTTGTCTTTGCCCAGTTTTGGGATCAGAATTATGCTCGCCTCATAAAAGGAGTTTGGAAGTCTTCCTTCCTCTTGAATTTTTTGAAATAGCTTGAGAAGGATAGGAGTTAGTTCTTCTTTGAATTTTTGATAGAATTCACTTGTGAAGCCATCAGGCCCAGGACTTTTCTTTTTTGGGAGTTTTTTGATAACTGTTTCAATCTCATTTGTTGTAATTGGTCTGTTTAGGTGTTCTGATTCTTCCAGATTGATTTTTGGAAGGTTATATGATTCAAGAAACTTGTCTATTTCACCTAGGTTGTCAAATTTTTTGGCATAGAGCTCTTCATAGTATTTTTTTACAATGTTTTTTGTATTTCTGTTGTGTCAGTTGTTATTTCTCCACTCTCATTTCTAATTTTATTTATTTGGGTCTTCTCTCTCTTTTTTTCTTGGTGAGTCTAGTTAAAGGTTCATCAATCTTGTTTACCTTTCAAAGAACCAGCTCCTGGTTTCATTGATCCTCTGTATTGTTTCCTTAGCCTCTATGTCATTTATTTCTGCTTTGATCTTTATTATTTCCTTCCTTCTACTGGTCCTGGGCTTTATTTGCTGTTGTTTTTCTAGTTCTTTTAGATGCAGGGTCAGGTTGCTTATTTGAGCTTTTTCTAGCTTCTTTTGGTATGCCTGTAGTGCAATGAACTTCCCTCTCAGTACTGCTTTTGCTGTGTCCCATAAATTTTGAGTTGATGCATGCTCATTATCATTTGTTTCTAGAAACTTTTTTATTTCTTCTTTGATCTCATTGTTAATTCATTCATCATTTAATAACATGCTATTTAGTTTCCAAGTGTTTGAGTATTTTTCAGTTTTTCTTTTGTGGTTAATTTCTAGTTTCATGGCATTGTGATCAGAGAAAATGCTTGATATGATTTCAATCTTCTTAAATTTATTGAGACCATTTTTGTGTCCTAACATGTTGTCTATCCTAGAAAACGTACCATGAGTGCTTGAGAAGAATGTATATTCTACTGCTTTAGGGTGAAAAGTTCTGAAGATATCTATTAAATCAAATTGATCTAGTGTCTCCTTTAAGTCTGCTGTTTCTTTATTAATTTTCTTTCTTGAGGATCTATTCAGTGTTGTTAGTGGGGTATTGAAATCCCCTACTATTATAGTATTGCTGTTAATCTCGCCCTTTATGTCCATCAAAGTCTGCTTTATGAATGTCAGGGCTCCTATATTTGGTGAGTAGATATTTATAATAGTTATATCTTCCTGTTGAATTGTTCCCTTTATCATTATGTAGTGTCCTTCTTTATCTCTTACTACAGCCTTTGTTTTAAAGTCTATTTTGTCAGATATAAGTACTGCTACCCCAGCTTTTCTTTCATTTCCATTTGCATGAAATATTTTTTTCCATCCTTTTACCTTCAGTCTATGTGCATCTTTTGTTTTAAGGTGTGTCTCTAGTAGACAGCATATGTATGGGTCCTGTTTCTTTATCCACGCAGCTACCCTATGTCTTTTGATTGGATCATTTAATCCATTTACATTTAAGGTTATTATTGATTTGTAGTTGTTTATTGCCATTTTATTCTTTAAAGCTATATTCTTCTTTTGCTATATTCTTTCCTCCCTTTGAATTGTTCACAACAGGCCCCTTATTATCTCTTGCAGAATTGGTTTGGTTTTAATGAATTCCTTGAGGCTTTCTATGTCTGGGAAGCTCTTTATTTCTCCTTCAATTTTAAACGTTAGCCTTGCTGGATAGAGTAGTCTTGGTTGTAGGTTCTTGTTCTGCATTACTTTGAATATATCTTGCCATTCCCTTCTGGCCTCAAGTGTTTCTGTTGAGAAGTCAGATGTCATCCTTATGGGGGTTCCTTTATAGGTGATAGCCTTTTTTTCTCTAGCAGGTTTAAAATTTTTCTCTTTATCCCTTAGCTTTGTGTCTTGGTGTAGATTTTTTGGGGTTTCTCTTTAATGGAGTTCTGTGTGCTTCTTGAACATGTGGAATGTTTCCCAGCCTTAATTTAGGAAAGTTTTCTGCTATGATTTGATTGAACAAAGTTTCTATTTCTTGTTCTCTCTCCTCTTCTTCAGGAACCCCTATGATGCGAATATTGTTTCTCTTCATGTTGTCACAGAGCTCCCTTAGAGTTTCCTCACATTTTTTGAGTCTCTTTTCTTTTTTCTGCTCTGCTTCTGTGCATTTGTTTATTGTGTCCTCTAACTCACTGATTCGATCCTCAGCGTCATCCATCCTGCTTTTAATTCCTTCCATTGTGGTCTTCAGTTCTGATACTGTATTTGTCATTTCTGTCTGATTCTTTTTTATTATTTCAATTTCGTTTTTTATACTTGTTATCTCTTTATTTAGGTGTTTATAGTGACTATCCATTGTTGCTCTAATTTCTTTGAACATGCTAACTATTGTTATTCTAAATTCTGCTTCTGGTAATTTGGTTATATCTGGTTCATTCAGGTCCTTCTCTGGGGATTTCTCTTGATTCATTTGGTTTGCATTTCTCTGCCTGCCCATTTTGTCTGTGTATAAGAAGGTTGTGGGCACTGGAGTCCAGTAGGTGTTGCCTTTGTGTTCTCTAGGTGTGGTCTGTCTTCAGGCCCCCCACCCCCTCTGCCGCTGCCTAGGGCAGTAGGGTATGGGCATTACCAGCGTCGGCCCACTGCGGCTGTTGCTGTGATTTCCACCTCTCCTCTGCGGGAGGGGCTGTCACTCAAGCCACAAACCTCAGCACCAAGGGTAGAGGTAAGCACCTTTGCTCAGCTGCAGACCCAGCCTGTTTCCGGGCTTCCGCCCAGCCCCCACAGTCAGAACCTGCTCGCCACAGTTTCTCGGGTTGGACGGAGCTGCTGATGTGCTCTCAGCTGTGAGCCTTTGCCTGTCCAGAGCTTTAGCCCCGCCCTCGAGGCCAGGGCCCTCCTGCACAGGATTGCAAACCACGGTTTATTGGGCCGGGCGTGGCTTCTGGCATGCGCTCAGCTGCAAACTTCTGCTCATCCTGGACTCTAGCCCCACCCCCACGTTCAGAGCCAACTCGCGCATGCAGGATGGCAAACCACACTTTCTCAGGCCGGTTTGGGCTGCTGGTGTGAGCTCAGCCGCGAGCCTCTTCCCATCCCTGGTCCTAGCCCCATCCCCGCGGTCAGGGCCAGCTTGTGCAGGGGGCAAACCGTTCCTGACTTCCTGCTTTTCCCCCGCAGGTGGGCCTACAGGTGGGCCCACAGCTGCCGGACCGCTTTCGCGCGACCCCTCTACCCCTGCTGAGCTAGACCGAGCTCACACCAGCTGGGCCTCCGTCCCTGCCGACAGAACTGCGTTTCAGCATCCCGCCGCCACCGTCCCTCCAGCAACCCTCAGCAGAGTGAGAAGGGGCCCCACAGCTCAGACCCTAACACTCCATACTGTAGTCCTGGAAGCTCCCTCTGTTTAAGTAGCTCTGCTCTAAGTGCTGCGGGAGAGCTTGTTTGGCTGGTGTCCTGTCTCCCTTTGCTGGTATTGCTAGTTCCAGGGGAAATATTCGTTTTTGATTAGGGAAGTGACTTAGCCCAGGGGTTAGGGTGGCTGTCCCTCAGAGTGTTTCTCCCTGTGGCTTCCAGTTTACTCTCTCTTCCCGCTGCTCTGGTCCTCTCCTCTGACCCCGTTTGCCGGAGCCCCAGGTGAGTGGCTGTGAGAGAGGTTTTCTGCACTGTCCCTTTAAGAATCTTGGGTCTGAGAAAACTGTCTCTTTCCCACAAACAGTATCCTCACTTGTTTCACAGCTCAATACTGTCCAAATGCCTCTTCTAGGCTCTGGGACTGCAGGCTGGGGCTTTGTTCCTGGGACCCAGGTCCCTCCCTCTCCGCCAAACTCTCCTCCCGCCACACAGGTCTCTCCAGGCTGCCCTTCGCTCCAGGGAGCTGGGCAGCCCTCTTCGCGTTTTCACTATTCCTACCAGTCTCAATGTGGCTTCTTCTGTGTTCCTTGGTTGAATAGTCCACTTAGTTTAGTTTAAAGTTGATTTATCCAGATGATGGTTCTTAAAATTGAGTTATAATCCACTTTGGTTCTGGGAGTTGGAAGTTGATATGTCCTCCTACTCCATTGCCATCTTCCCAGTGTGTGTTTTTACTTGCCCGCCGGGTGCAAGCTAGGATTAAAGGCAATGGCCCACCAGTTCCTGGCTTCATTGTTTCATGACCGACTATCCGAATTAAATGCGAACCTGCACTGGGTGTCGCAACGGCAATGAAAAACTGATGATTGATGCTTCTCACCTCTCTCCGTTCCTGTCTGTCTGTCACTATCTATCCCGCTCTCTGACTCTCTCTCTCTGTCCCTGTAATAAATAAATAAATAAATAATAAAAATAATAATAATATTAAAAATATAAAACATTCTATTGGGCAGATAAAATATATTATGCTCACTTTGTTGAAGATGGTGCTGCCCACATGAAAGTTCATTGATATTAATGTGTGTTCTGGGACAAACTGTGGGCAGGCCGGGTCGTTATAGCCTAAGGCTTAGTTTTAAGAGTAAGCTCTTCTCCACACCCTTGACTGATTGGATGATGTAGGGTGGTGCACTCTCCTGAGGAATCCCATTATGCCTCAGATGGGTGACTTTGAATCTGAGACTTCCTTTTTTGTATAATTGGATTAAAGGTTTTGAATCTATGCTATAAAGTGGGACAGAGCAGTAGCTTGCTCTTGTTTCTGGAGATATTAGAGAGAAGGAGATGGGAAACAGAGGTGAATAAGCCTGGTGAGCTAGAAACCTTTGATTCTAGGAAACTTGCATAAGTCAGTAGCTTTGTGAGCACTGAATGTGTGGGTTTTGGAGCCCAGTGTGTGTTTTTGCTTGCCCGCCGGGTGCAATCTAGAATTAAAGCTGATGGCTCACCAGTTTGTGGCTCCTGTGTTTCATTACCGACTGTCCGAATCTAATGCGAACCTGCCTGGGCCAGGCAGCTGTGATGGTGGCCCTGGCTACTGGCTTTACACATTCTCATGTATTACAATCCATTCATTTCCTACCACTCATGTTCATGGTTGCAGGTAGCTGAAGCCAATCACAGCTGTCCTCCAGGACAACACCAAATTTTTAGTGGATAATGCGTAACATACACAGGTCATTGTAAGGCTCTCACGGAATTACATTTTAAAATATGTGGCGGTCATGGCTTTCTTAGCCAAAAAGGTTCCTGACCCCTTGTTGGGCAGATAAAATATATTATGCTCACTTTGTTGAAGATGGCGCTGCCCACATGGAAGTTCGTTGATATTAATGTGTGTTCTGGAACAGGCTGTGGGCAGGCCGGGTCATTGTAGCCTAAAGCTTAGTTTTAAGAGTAAGCTCTTCCCCACACCCTTGACTAATTGGATGATGTAGGGTGGTCCACTCTCCTGAAGAATCCCATTATACAGAGACTTCCTTGTTTGTATAATTGGATGAAAGGTTTTGATTCTATGGTATAAAGTGGGAGAGACCAGTAGCTTGATCTTTCTCTCTTGGCTCTTGGTTCCTGAGGTATTAGAGATGAGAGCAGATTAAGGCCACGTGAAGGCCAGGAGAAGCAGCCAAGATGGCAGAGTGCTGATGAAGAAGCCAGTTTGTTAAGAGTTTGTGCTGGAGGAGATGGGGAACAGAGGTGAATAAGTCTGGTGAGCTAGAAACCTTTGATTCTAGGAAACTTGGATAAGTCAGTAGCTTTGTGAGCACTGAATGTGTGGGTTTTGGAGCCCAGTGTGTGTTTTTGCTTGCCCGCTGGGTGCAAGCTAGAATTAAAGCTGATGGCTCACCAGTTCTTGGCTCCATTATTTCATTACCGACTGTTCGAATCTAATGTGAACTTGCATTGGTCAGGCGACTACTGGCTTTACACCCCTGGTCTAAATTAAACCTTTCTAGCTAAAAGCAGTTTATGGCTCGTAGTAATGCCCTACGGAGGTGTTCTTTCTGAACAAAGGTCAATACTTACTTTTACTGAAGCTTTTGCATCCAAGATAATGTACCTGATAACATGCCTTTGGAATGTAATGATCATCTTTTTTCTCCATCAGGCCAGACTTCCCACCAGAGTAAAAGCCATCAGACCTCCTCATTGCTATTGTTCTGTAAACCATTAACTGTTAACTGTCTTGTCCCTGCCTATATAAAAGAAGTTTCAGCAGATACACTTTTACCTTTTACCCAATCCCACAGATTTACCCTGCTTTGCTTTCTTCTGCCTCCCTAATCTACACTACTCACAAAAATGTGGGGATATTTTAAAATGAATATGAAGCAACAAAAAACATAAGCATTTGATTTTTTTATTAAATAAAAACATTAGAAAAGCAAACAAGTCAAAGAAAGTTGTTCAGTTATGCAAAAGATATACAAACTCAATTATCATGATTGAGTAGCAAGTGACATATTGGCAGGTGTAAGGCCCATAGCCACGTAACCACAGCCACCATCACAGCCGCCTGGTTCGTGCAGGTTTGCATTTGATTCGGACAGATGGTAATGAAACAACAGAGCCAAGAACTGGTCGGCCATTACCTTTAATCCTAGCTCACACCCAGCAGGTGAGAAATACACACAGCCCTGAATAGAAAGAGAAGAAAACACTTCTCATTCTATTCAGGGCTCCCAAAGCCACTGACTCATCTGAGTATTCCTAGAATCAAAGGCCCCACCAGCCTTACCCATCAGTGTTCTCCATCTTCTTCTCTCTGAAAAACTCTGCACAAACTAGCTTCTCTTTCCATCTTGTCTGCCTCTCCTCTGCAATGCTGATGGAAGGATCTGTGCAAGAGTACCCCTGGTCTGCCTCATTTTATAGCATAGAAATTAAAGCCTTTAAGCCAATATATAAATAAGGAAGTCTCTTATACAAAGCCACTCATCTGAGGCATAAATGGGATTTCTCATAAGAGTGCACCACCTCCCATCATGCAACAGTCAAGGGTGTGAGAAAAAGCTCAATTTTGAGATTTTAGTATTAAAAGGATGGGAAAGGCTTAGTCTTAAAACCACCCTTAGGCCTTATCAGGAGGTGGCGCAGTGGATAGAGCTTCGGACTGGGATGCAGAGGATCCAGGTTTGAGACCCCGAGGTCACCAGTTGGATCGCGGGCCCATCTGGCTTGAGAAAAGGCTCGTCAGCTTGGACCCAAGGTCGCTGGCTCCAGCAAGGGGTTGCTCGGTCTGCTGAAGGCCCGTGGTCAAGGCACATGTGGGAAAGCAATCAATGAACAACTAAGGTGTCACAAGGGCAACGAGAAACTAATGATTGATGCTTCTCACCTCTCTTCGTTCCTGTCTGTCTGTCCCTATCTATCCCTCTCTCTGATTCTCTCTCTCTGTCCTTGGAAAAATAAAAAAATTTAAAAAAAACAAGAAAAAACCAGCCTGAGGCTATAAGGACCTTGCCAGCCTAAACCTTGTCTCCCACACCCAATGCAAACTGTAAGCAAGGAAACATATATATCATATTTACAAACTTATTTGACTAACAGTGGGGGTGAACAGAAGCATGTCAAACTGGATGAGAGTGTCACACATTGACTGTTCAGTAGGGTGTATGATCACCCAAGACTGACAAAACACACTGACAGTAATGGGCAAGGACAGGATCAGATTGTCCAGCAGTTCTTGTGGGATCCTCTGCCACTCTTGCTCCAGGGCAACTTCCAGCTCAAGAAGTGTTATGGGAGGCTTTGTAGGGTTTGCCAGATGTCTTCCCAGTGCATCCCAGACATGTTCAATGGAATTCAGGTCTCGAGAATGTGAAGACCAGTCCATGCATTTGATTCCTGCTTCCTGAAGCACGTTGTTGATGAGATGCTGTTTGGCAGATAAAATATATTATGCTCACTTTGTTGAAGATGGCGCTGCCCACATGGAAGTTCGTTGATATTAATGTGTGTTCTGGGACAGGCTGTGGACAGGCCAGGTCATTATAGCCTAAGGCTTAGTTTTAAGAGTAAGCTCTTCTCCACACCCTTGACTGATTGGTTGATGTAGGGTGGTGCACTCTCCTGAGGAATCCCATTATGCCTCAGATGGGTAGCTTTGTATCAGAGACTTTCTTGTTTGTATAATTGGATTAAAGGTTTTGAGTCTATGCTATAAAGTGGGGTAGATCAGGAGCTTGCGCTCTCGGTTCCTGGGTTCCTGAGATTAGTATCAGAGAGGAGAGCAGAGTAAGGCCACGTGGAGGAGAGGAGGCAGCCAAGATGGTGGAATGCTGAGGAAGAAGTCAGTTTGTGTAGAGTTTGTGCTGGAGAAGGAGATGGGAAACAGAGGTGAATAAGTCTGGTGAGCTAGAAGCCTTTGACTCTAGGAAACTCGGATAAGTCAATAGCTTTGTGAGCACTGAATGAGTGGGTTTTGGAGCCCAGTGTGTGTTTTTGCTTGCCCACCGGGTACAAGCTAAAATTAAAGCTGATGGCTCCCCAGTTCTTGGCTCCGTTGTTTCATTACCGACTGTTCGAATCCAATGAGAACCTGCATGGGCCAGGTGGCTCTGATGGTGGCCTTGGCTACTGGCTTTACAGATGCACAAAGTGGGGCCTTGCATTATCGTCCATGATAAGAAAGTTGTTTCCAACTCTCCAGCATAGGGTGCCACTATAGGGTTCAGGACCTCATCTCGATATCAGACAGCAGTCAGCAATCCGTTTCTGATGATGTGGAAGTTGGTACAACCTCTGATAATGCTAGCTGTAAAGCCAGTAGGCAGGGCCACCATCACAGCAGCCTGGTCAATGCAGGTTCGCATTGGATTCAAACAGTCGGTAATGAAACAATGGAGCCAAGAAATGGTGAGCCATCAGCTTTAATTCTAGCTTGCACCCGGCGGGCAGGCAAAAACACACACTGGGCTCCAAAACCCACACATTCAGTGCTAACAAAGCTACTGACTTATCCAAGTGTAAAGCCAGTAGTCGCGGCCATTATCACAGCCGCCTGACCCGTGCAGCTTTGCATTGGATTCGAACAGTCGGTAATGAAACAACAGAGCCAAGAACTGGTGAGCCATCAGCTTTAATTCTAGCTTGCACCCAGCGGGCAAGCAAAAACATACACTGGGCTCCAAAACCCACACATTCAGTGCTCACAAAGCTACTGACTTATCCGAGTTTCCTAGAATCAAAGGTTTCTAGCTCACCAGACTTATTCACCTCTGTTCCCCATCTCCTCCAGCACAAACTCTTAACAAACTGGCTTCTCCCTCAGCATTCTGCCATCTTGGCTGCTTCTCCTGGCCTTCACGTGGCCTTAATCTGCACTACTCTCTAATACCTCAGGAACCAAGAGAGAGAGATCAAGCTACTGCTCTCTCCCACTTTATACCATAGAATCAAAACCTTTCATCCAATTACACAAACAAGGAAGTCTCTGTATAATGGGATTCCTCAGGAGAGTGGACCACCCTACATCATCCAATCAGTCAAGGGTGTGGAGAAGAGCTTACTCTTAAAACCAAGCCTTAGGCCATAATGACCCGGCCTGCTTACATTACAGCCTCTCCCCCACATCCATCCCAAGCATAAGGGCAAATAATATCACCTGGGTGATGGGCTTCCATGTGGGCAGCGCCATCTTTAACAAAGTGAGTATATTATATTTTATCTGCCCAACAATCCACCCCTATGCTCACTTTACTACCCACAATCTACACCACCGGCATCCCTGTACAAGGAAATTAAGTACATTACAGAAATTACAGCAATAGCACAAATCATACAATTTCAACAATTACAAAGATACATTTCACCAGTCTCTGAGCACTTTGCCAAAAGCACAAAATGTCCTCAGCCTTCTTTCTAGTCATGGGAAAAGCTTCCCGGGGCAGGAGGGCCTCCAGCAAAGCCACCCCTACCCCCATCAGGGTATTTCACATTGTCCAAAATCTGTAAGTCCATCGGGTCATAGTCCAGGAAATCAGTCCACACACATAGGGCTTTAGCCTCCCCCCTCATTTCTGTCATCATTGCAGGTCTCACACTGTCCTAAAGAGAAGCATGTGGCAATGGCAGTCAGCATCTCCATCTCTGCTCTGGGGAGCATGATAGCATCCACCCCTATGTCCTAAAATCGCAGACCTATCAGGAGCGTAGCTACTCCTTGCTGCTGGGCTCTCACCTTCTGTAGACTGCGGATTGCAACTCCAGCCCGGTTCTCCTCATCCTCCAAAGAGGAAATGAAAACATCAGCTCCTGCTGCTGGGCTTGATCTCCGCACCACTGCTGCCTTCTGCTCAGCAGGCCTTGCAGCTCCAACCCCGGCCTCAGCCCTGGTCCTGGCCTCAGCTCCAGCCCCAGCCTCAGGCCCGGCCTCATGCCGCTGCTGGCTCTCCACAACATCCAGGGCAATCTCCAACTCACGAACCTGTGATTCCTTCTCCAGCATCTGCTCCATTTCCAGGCGAATCTCACGAACCTGGTCAGCCTCCTCCGGTGCTTCCTCCAACTCCAGGGTCGGCATCTCTTTCTCCCACATTTCCTCCAGCTCCTTCTACTGCTCGGTTTGCAGGTCCTGGGCAGCCTCTTTCATAGAGCTCTCAGTTTCCTCACACATAGCTGTAAAAGTCAGCCAGCCTACAGTCCCCCAAAAAACAGCTATGGGAAACCAAAACAGCAACCACTCCTCTACTCCACCACTCAAAGGTGGTGGTGGCTCCATGCCTATCTGTGTCGAATCCTGCCACAGACTAAGCCAAATGTAAAGCCAGTAGGTGCGGCCATTATCACAGCTGCCTGACCCATGCAGGTTCGCATTGGATTCGAACAGTCGGTAATGAAACAACGGAGCCAAGAACTGGTGAGCCATCAGCTTTTTTTTTTTTTTACTTTTTATTTATTTTATTTTATTCATTTTTTTTAGAGAGGAGACACAGAGTGAGAGAGAGAGAGAGAGAGAGAGAGAGAGAGAGAGAGAGAGAGAGAAAGAGAGAAAGGGGGGAGGAGCTGGAAGCATCAACTCCCATATGTGCCTTGACCAGACCAGTGCAGGGTTTTGAACTGGTGACCTCAGTGTTCCCAGGTCGACGGCTTTATCCACTGCACCACCACAGGTCAGGCAGTGAGCCATCAGCTTTAATTCTAGCTTGCACCCGTCGGGTAAGCAAAAACACACACTGGGCTCCAAAACCCACACATTCAGTGCTCACAAAGCTACTGACTTATCCGAGTTTCCTAGAATCAAAGGTTTCTAGTTCACCAGACTTATTCACCTCTGTTCCCCATCTCCTCCAGCACAAACTCTTAACAAACTGGCTTCTCCCTCAGCATTCTGCCATCTTGGCTGCTTCTCCTGGCCTTCACGTGGCCTTAATCTGCTCTACTCTCTAATACCTCAGGAACCAAGAGAGAGAGAACAAGCTACTGCTCTCTCCCACTTTATACCATAGAATCAAAACCTTTCATCCAATTATACAAACAAGGAAGTCTCTGTATAATGGGATTCCTCAGGAGAGTGCACCACCCTACATCATCCAATCAGTCAAGGGTGTGGAGAAGAGCTTACTCTTAAAACCAAGCCTTAGGCCATAATGACCCGGCCTGCTTACATTACAGCCTCTCCCCTACACCCATCCCAAGCATAAGGGCAAATAATATCACCTGGGTGATGGGCTTCCATGTGGGCAGCGCCAATTTTAACAAAGTGAGCATATTATATTTTATCTGCCCAACACCAAGTTTCCTAGAATCAAAGGTTTCTAGCTCACCAGCCTTATTCAACTCTGTTCGGCAGTGTTTGGCAGATAAAATATAATATGCTCACTTTGTTAAAGATGGTGCTGCCCACATGGAAGCCCGTCACCCAGGTGATATTATTTGCCCTTATGCTTGTGATGGCTGTGGGGGAAAAGTTGTAATGTAAGCAGGCCAGGACGTTAAAGTTTAAGGCTTTGTTTTAAGAGTAAGCTCTTCTCCACACCCTTGACTGATTGGATGATGTAGGGTGGTGATGTAGGGAGGAATCCCATTATGCCTCAGATGGGTGACTTTGTATCAGAGACTTTCTTTATGTATAATTGGATTAAAGGTTTGGATTTTCTATGCTATAAACTGGGGCAGTCCGGGAGCTTGATCTCTCTCTTGGTTCCTGAGTTCCTGAGGTATTAGAAAGGAGGGCAGAGTAAGGCCACGTGGAGGAGAGGAGGCAGCCAAGATGGCGGAGTGCTGAGGAAGAAGCCAGTTTGTTAAGAGTTTGTGCAGGAGGAGATGGGAAACAGAGGTGAATAAGTCTGGTGAGCTAGAAACCTTTGATTCTAGGAAACTCGGATAAGTCAGTAGCTTTGTGAGCACTGAATGTGTGGGTTTTGGAGCCCAGTGTGTGTTTTTGCTTGCCTGCTGGGTGCAAGCTGGAATTAAAGCCGATGGCTCACCAGTTCTTGGCTCCCGTGTTTCATTGCCGACTGTTCGAATCCAATGCGAACCTGCGTGGGTCGGGCGGCTATGATCCTGACCTCGGCCACAGGCTTTACAGGCAGATAAAATATAATATGCTCACTTTGTTAAAGATGGCGCTGCCCACATGGAAGTTCGTTGATATTAATGTGTGTTCTGGAACAGGCTGTGGGCAAGCTGGGTTGTTATAGCCTAAGGCTTAGTTTGAGAGTAAGCTCTTCTCCACACCCTTAACTGATTGGATGATGTAGGGTGGTGCACTCTCCTGAGGAATCCCATTATGCCTCAGATGGGTGGCTTTGTATCAGAGACTTTCTTTATGTATAATTGGATTAAAGGTTTGGATTTTCTAGGCTATAAACTGGGGCAGTCTGGGAGCTTGATCTCTCTCTCGCTTGGTTCCTGAGGTGAAGAGAGGAGAGCAGATTAAGGCCATGTGGAGGAGAAGCAGCCAAGATGGCAGAGTGCTGAGGAAGAAGCCAGTTTGTTAAGAGTTTGTGCAGGAGGAGATGGGAAACAGGTGAATAAGTCTGGTGAGCTGGAAAGCTTTGATGCTAGGAAACTCGGATAAGTCAGTAGCTTTGTTAGCACTGAACGTGTGGGTTTTGGAGCCCAGTGTGTGTTTTTGCTTGCCCGCCGGGTGCAAGCTAGAATTAAAGCTGATGGCTCACCAGTTCGTGGCTCCTGTGTTTCATTACCGACTGATCCGACCTGTGTGGGTCAGGCGGCTGTGATAGTGGCCGCGACTACTGGCTTTACAACCTCTGTTCCCCATCTCCTCCTGCACAAATCCTGCTCAAACTGGCTTCTTCATCAGCACTCTGCCATCTTGGCTGCTTCTCTCTTCCACGTGGCCTTAATCTGCTCTCCTCTCTAATACCTCAGGAACCAGAGCGAGATCAAGATACTGGTCTCTCCCACTTTATAGTGTAGAATCCAAACCTTTAATCCAATTACACAAACAAGGAAGTCTCCAATACAAAGCCACTCATCCGAGGCACAATGGGATTCCTCAGGAGGGTGCACCACCCTACATCATCCAATCAGTCAAGGGTGTGGAGAAAAACTTACTCTTAAAACTAAGCCTTAGGCAATAACGACCTGGCCTGCTTATATTACAGCCTTTCCCCCACACCCATTCCAAGCATAAGGGCAAATAATATCACCCGGGTGACGGGCTTCCATGTGGGCAGCGCCATCTTTTACAAAGTGAGTATAATATATTCCATCTGCCCAACACTAGCCCACACCATGATTCCACCATGTAAAGCCAGTAGTCGTGGCCAAGGCCACCATCACAGCAGCCCGACCCACGCAGGTTCGCATTGGATTCGAACAGTTGGTAATGAAACACAGGAGCCACGAACTGGTGAGCCATCAGCTTTAATTCTAGCTTGCACCCGGCGGGCAAGCAAAAACACACACTGGGCTCCAAAACCCACACATTCAGTGCTCACAAAGCTACTGACTTATCCGAGTTTCCTAGCATCAAAGCTTTCTAGCTCACCAGACCTATTCACTTCTGTTTCCCATCTCCTTCTCTCTACAGAAACTCTGCACAAACTGGCTTCTCCCTCAGCACTCTGCCATCTTGGCTGCTTCTCTCCTCCACATAGCCTTAATCTGCTCTCCTCTCTAATACCAACCTCAGGAACTCAGGAACCAAGAGAGAGAGATCTAGCTACCGGTCCGCCCACTTTATAGCATAGATAATCCAAACCTTTAATCCAATTATACATTCAAGAAAGTCTCTGATACAAAGTCACCCATCTGAGGCATAATGGGATTCCTCCGTACATCACCACCCTACATCATCCAATCAGTCAAGGGTGTGGGGAAGAGCTTACTCTTAAACTAAGCCTTAGGCTATAATGACCTGGCCTGCCTACATTACAGCTTTTCCCCCACAGCCATCTCAAGCATAAGGGCAAATAATATCACCTGGATGACGGGCTTCCATGTGGGCAGCGCCATCTTTAACAAAGTGAGCATAATATATTTTATCTGCCCAACACACCACCACTGAAGAAGTCCCTTTCTCGCATGAAACATGGATTCTCCCATGTTCCTTGTTCATGCCTGTATGGTCAGAGGCCACCACTGTCATGGTCATGCACATGCAGGTTCTCATTGGATTCGGTCAGATGATAAAAAAACAGTGGAGTCAAAAAATGGTGGGCCATTTCTATATTAAAGTCTCGCATTGGCAGGGAAGACTGCTTCTCTCTTTATTCAGAGCTCCCAAAGCCACTGACACATTCTCCAGTTCCACAACCAAGACAATCTTCTCCAGTTTCTCCTAGAATCAAAGGCCCCACGAGCTTCAGTTGGGCTCCTGTTGGACAGATAAAATATATTATGCTCACTTTGTTAAAGATGGTGCTGCCCACGTGCAAATTTAATTTAAGAGTAAGCTTTTCCCCACACCCTTGACTGATTGGAGGACATGGGGTGGTGTACTCTCATGAGGAATCCTCCCATTATTCCTCTGTTAGGCAGATAAAATATAATATGCTCACTTTGTTAAAAATGGCACTACCCACATGGAAGCCCATCACTCAGGTGATATTATTTGCCCTTATGCTTGGGATGGGCGTAATTATATTACTGGGTGTGGGGGACAGGTTGTAAGCAGGCCAGGTCCTTATAGCCTAAAGTTTAGTTTTAAGAGTAAGCTATTCCCCACACCCTTGACAGATTGGATGATGTAGGGTGGTACATTCTCATGAGGAATCCTCCCAGTATATCTCAGATAAGTGACTTTGTATCAGAGACTTCCTTGTTTGTAGATTGGATTAAAGGTTTTGAATCTATGCTATAAAGTGGGGCAGACCTGGAGCTTGCTCTCTGGGTTCCTGAGGTTAGCATTAGAAAGGAGAGCTGATTAAGTCCACGTGGAGGAGAGGAGGCAGCCAAGATGGCGGAATTCTGAGGAAGAAGCCAGTTTGTGCAGAGTTTATCTAGAGAGAAGGAGATGGGAAACAGAAGTGAATAAGTCTGGTGAGCTAGAAACCTTTTCATTCTAGGAAACTTGGATAAGTCAGTAGCTTTGTGAGCACTGAATGAGTGGGTTTTGGAGTCCAGTGTGTGTTTTTACTTGCCCGCCGGGTGCAAGCAAGGATTAAAGCTGATGGCTCACCAGTTCTTGGCTCTGTTGTTTCATTACCGACTGTCCGAATCTAATGTGAACCTGCATGGGCCAGGCATTTGTGATGGTGGCCTTGGCCACTGGCCTTACAGCTCCCAAAGCCCCTCAGGTCTGGTTCTCCATATGCAAACCTTCTTTTTCTCTGCCAATAAGGCTTCTTCTTCAGCACTCTGCATTATCTCTGCTCTCTTACTCTGCAAACATGGTTTCTTTCTGCCTCCTCTCCCTCTTCTCTTCTTTTTAAAACTTTCTGGTACAAAAACCTCTCCTCCAGCAAACATTAGCAAAAGAATGACCCTTCCCAAGCAGGAAGATAATTGCAGTTTCACAGACCACATATACCTGGTGCTGCCCAGCCCCCAATGCAAACTATAAGAGAGCAAACATAAAAATTGTATTTTACAAACTTATTTGACCAACAACGGCAGGTCAGGACACGATGATTGTCAGGATGCAGACTAAACTGGGACTCATCAGAGAAAAGGACAGTTGACCACTTGTTGGGCAAATGAGTTTGTAAAATTTGTATTTTTTGAGTTTGCTCACTTTTATTGTTACAAAATGGTGCTGGGCAGCCGTGTGTGTGTGTGTGTGTGTGTGTGTGTGTGTGTGTGTCTGTGTGTGTGCGCGCGCGCGCACGCGTGCACGTGCACTTCCTCTCAGAGCAGGGCAGTTGATTGCAAATTGCAGATTGCATTCCTGCTTGGGAGGGGTCATTGTTTTGCTAATGTTTGCTGGAGGAGAGGTCTTTGTGGGCCCAGGTAGTTTTGCAGGGAGAGCAGAAAAAATGCAGAGTGCCAAAGAAGCCAGTTTTGCAGAAAAGTGAGAAGGCGTGCAGATGGGGAACCAGAGCTGAGGGGCTTTGCAAGCCTGGTGGGGCCTTTGATTCTAGGAGGAACCAGCAAAGATTCTCCCGGTTGTGGAACTGGGGAATGCGTCAGGGCTTTGGGAGCCCTGAATAAAAGGGAAGTGTTTTCCCTATGTGTTTGTTCATTGGCTGGTGTGAGACTTTAATAAAGGAATGACCCACAATCTTTGGCTCCATTGTTTCTGTACCATCTGTCTGAATCCAATGTAAACCTGATGGCTGCGGCCACTGGCCTTACACCACTCTTCACAGGTCCAACGACAATGCTCATTAGCCCACCTTCTGCAGGTTCTACGGTGTTCAGCAGATAATGGAATGCATACCATTGGTCACCTGGCATGCAGTCTAACACAATGGAGGCAATTTCATATGGTCTGGGTGCACATCTGTCGTCTAATGGCAGCAAGAAACTGTCCCTGAAGCTCTGTTTCATTGCTGTGCCTGTTTCTTCTTACCAATAAGGTCAAGTAGCGGTCATCTCTTGTTATTGTGGCAGATGGGTGACCCTGATCCTCATCTTCTTCATATCGTGCCAGTCTCTTGAAAGCCATTCCACAGTATCTGCTAATCATGCTTTGGGATGTTCCAAGTGCTATTGCCATGGTCATCTGTGTTTGACTGGCTTCAAGACATCCTATGGCTCTCCAGGCTTCGCATTCTGGCAAATCATGTTGCAGGGGCATTGCAAAGGTTGGGAATTGCAGGATTTGCTCTTTCAAGATCAGAGAACATGCAGATACTCTATTCAGTACTTTCAGCCTTTTGTATAGTGCATTTTCATCAATGAAATAAAAGTTGGTTTTGTATATCATTTGCATAATCAAACAACTTTCTTTGACTTGTAGTTTGCTTTTCTGATGTTCTAATTTAATTTAAAAAAAAACAAATGCTTCTCTTTTTTCTTCAAATGCTTCTTTTTATTATCACTTCATATTCATTTTGAAATATCCCCTAATTTTTTTTCTTTATTGTTTTTTTGAATTGGTACAATCCCCTAATTTTTGTGAGTAGTGTATCACCAATCAATTTCAAGTAGCCCCTTACGTCTTCCCCTTTGATTCTGATGTCTAATATAAGTAGTAAAACCACCATTTTCCAGAGCACTTTCTCAATTCATTGAGACTCTAATTCCAGGAAATTGTTGATAGTTTGGCTCACATAAACTCATGAAAAATTCTCACAGGTTTGGAAATTGTTTTATGTTGACAGGGTATTTGGTTCTTTGCACCATTAACAAGCCCCATCATGGGATCTCATTTCATGAGAGTCTCAGAGATCTACATTTTAGATTGGGGAAGAACTCCTCTGAGGTGGGTTAACCTTTGCTTCAGCTGAAAGCCAAGACCACCACTGACCTGGGACTACTCTGCCTTCTTTAAGTCCCACATTCCCACCCAAAGTCTCAGAATCCCAACCCTTCTAAAGCTCAATTTCCAAAAGCAGGGGTGCTAGTGGCTTCCAAACACCATGAGTGCATCAAGTAGCAACATCTCCGGCCCCAGCTGGCACCTTTGCTTTGTTCCTGAAGGTGACATCCTCGGAGTTGCTTTACATCCCGTAGGACCAGCAATATCTCCAACAGTGTATGTTTTCCCAGGCTTTGCTCTGCAGAGGGAGGTATTGAAACTGCCAGTCAATAGTAAACTCTCAGGCATGAGATCATAGAGTCCAAGGATGTAAGTATAGGTTTTAACTAAATGTTTCGATTGCTTTGGTTTTCATGTAGCTTATAGTCAAGATTAACTAGTTATATTAGTCATGTTCTAGAGGCCTGCCTATAAATCAAGTTCCAGGAAAAGTAAACTTTGCTTGAAATAATAGAAAAATGTAGCCAATTAAATATAAACCCAGTGATAGCTTAAACAATAACGATGGTCATAAGATGTTTCACTTCTGCTTTTAGCCTTAAAGACACTGACACACATCATTATCACACAATTATGAGATATTTTGGTTCCTCAAACTGGTTAGATCACCCAAACACACTTACAGAGGCACCAGACAAGATAATGTCAGGAACTGAATTAATCAGGATAAGAAAACCACTGAAGCTTACATAAGAGCTAACCAATCAGCTTTTCCCATGAGCCCTAACCTCTAACGCTCAACCTTTCCCTTTAAAAACACTTGATTTAGATCTTGGCCAGTTGGCTCAGTGGTAGAGCATCAGCCCAGCATGTGGAAGTCCTGGGTTTGATTCCCAGTCAGGGCACACAGGAGAAGCGCCCATCTGCTTTTCCACCCCTCCCTTTTCTCTCTCATTCTCTCTCTCTCTCTTCCCCTCCCACTGCCATGGCTCAAAATGGTTCAAGCAAGTGGCCTGTGGATACTGAGGATGGCTCCATGGCCTTGGCCTCAGGAGCTAAAATAGCTCAGTTGCCGAGCAACAGAGCAACGGCCCAGCCAGGCAGAGAGAGTATCAACTGGTAGGGACTTGCAGGGTGGATCCTGGTCCCACCACATGGGGAAGTCTGTCTCAGCCCCTCTACCTCTCACTTAATTATAAAAAAAAACAAAACACACAACACTTGATTTTAAAACCATTTGAGGTTCGAATTTTGAATGCTAGCTTGCTGTTTCCCTGTTTTGGCACCCTGTTAATAAACTGCTTGAATTGTTCTGCAAATCTTGGTGTTCAGTGTTTGGCTCTGCTGGGCATCTAGTGGGTGGACCCTCTTTAGTTCTATAACAATAATGTCCTAACGATGTTTTGAATTGTGTCACCTAGGCCCCAAAGCAACATGGTCCTTAGTATCCCAAAGTCTCAGGAAAGCATCTTTCTCTTCCTCTCCACATACTCTGAGAACCTATTAAAGAACCCCACTATGACAAGCACCCAAAGCACCCCTCCCTTTCCTCCATGGCCTTCTAGATCTCTGCACACAACAGCTTCCCTCTCCTCCTTCAGCAAGAGCTGGAAGCCCTGGTGCAGAGCTGTGGAGATCAGGGCATCCCCGCCACCATGGTTTGGGGATCTGAAAGAGAGGAACACTAAGAAAGCTGGACAGGAGATTACAACTGTGTCAACCCAGACTTTGTAAAATATGAGTGTGGGAAAACTCCATTTTGTGAGTTTTTCTTTTATATGTGGGTTGCATTATCCTTATTTTCTTTTTTACTTTCTATTGGTGTCCTTGTGAAGCAAAATTCTTTAGAAAAATTCCAGCTTTCTTTCACTACGTATTATGGTCATCTGGAAAACAGAGGGCCTCTCACTCAAAGTCAGGTTTCAATGTTGAAACTGATGACCTACACATCCAGAGGGCATGAAGAGGACTATGGCTCACATAACAGAGGTCCTTGGGGAGAGCAGGGCAGAAATCTCATGAAACTCTGAAATGACTCCAGAGAGAAAGGAGAAAAGTCTGGCTTTTATTGAAAAGGACAAGAAATAAGTGTTGATGTGGAGTAGAGAAAAGGGAACCCTCTTACGCTGTTGGTGGAAATGAAAGTTGGTGAAACCACTATGGAAAACAACATGAAGGTTCCTAAAAAAAATAGGACTACTATCTGATCCAGTGTAAAGCCAGTAGCCAGGGCCACTATCACAGCAGCCCGACCCACGCAGGTTCGCATTAGATTCGAACAGTTGGTAATGAAACACAGGAGCCACAAACTGGTGAGCCATCAGCTTTAATTCTAGCTTGCACCCGGACAAGCAAAAACACACACTGGGCTCCAAAACCCACACATTCAGTGCTCACAAAGCTACTGACTTATCCGAGTTTCCTAGCATCAAAGCTTTCTAGCTCACCAGACTTACTCACCTCTGTTCCCCATCTCCTCCAGCACAAACTCTTAACAAACTGGCTTCTCCCTCAGCACTGTGCCATCTTGGCTGCTTCTCCTGGCCTTCACGTGGCCTTACTCTGCTCTCCTCTCTAATACTAATCTCAGGAACCCAGGAACTGAGAGAGAGATCAAGCTACTGGTCTCTCCCACTTTATACCATAGAATCAAAACCTTTAATCCAATTATACAAACAAAGAAGTCTCTGTATAATGGGATTCCTCAGGAGAGTGCACCACCCTACATCATCCAATCAGTCAAGGGTGTGGAGAAGAGCTTACTTTTAAACTAAGCCTTAGGCTATAATGACCCAGCCTGCCCACAGCCTGTTCCAGAACACACATTAATATCAAGGAACTTCCATGTGGGCAGCACCATCTTTAACAAAGTGAGCATATTATATTTTATCTGCTGAACATCCAGCAACCCCACTTTGAGCATTGATCTAAAGGAAATAAAATCAGTATTTTAATAAGATCTCTGCACCCATGTTTATTGAAGCATTATTTATAATAACCAAGACAAGGAAACAAGTGTCCCTTGATGGATAAATGGGTAAAGAAAATGTGGTGTATGTATGCAATACAATATTATGCAGCCATTAAAAAGAAAGGAAGTCCTGCCATTTGTGACAACATGAATGAACCTGGAGGGCATTATGCTAAGTGAGATAAGCCAGTCAGAGAAAGATAAATACTGTATGATTTCACTCATATGTGGAATCTAGAAAACAAAATTAAACTTGTAGAACAGTGCTTACCAGGAGCTGAGGGTGGGGAGATCTGGAGAGATGCTAATCAAAAGGTACAAGCCTTGAGTTATACAATTAATAATTACTGGGAGCCCTGACTGGTGGCTCAGTGGTAGAGCATCAGCCTGGTGTGCAGAAGTTCTGGGTTCAATACTCAGTCAGGGCACACAGGAAAAAAAACAACCATCTGCTTCTCTTCCCCTCCCTCTCCTCCTCTCTCTTTTCCCCTCCCACAGCTAGTGGCTCCATTGGTTTGAGCATCAGCCCCAGGTACTGAATATAGCTTGGTTGATTCAAGGATTGGCCCCAGACGAGGGTTGCCAGGTAGATCCCGGTCAGGGTGCATGTGGGAGTCTGTCTATCTCCTCTCCACATTTAAAAAAAACAAAAAACAAAAAACACGCAGTTATAAATATGACCTTTGTTGTCATGTTTAGGTTACATATTTTCAAAATATAATATTGAGGAGATGCAAAAGTACAAATCCCTTCTTCATTCCTCAAGAGAGAGCTTCACATATTCGCTTTAGTCTTGGCTGGATCCAGGGGCTCAAACTGTGTTAAGAATCTGTCTCTTTCTTTTCTCTGCCTTGCTTCCCTTTGTGTTATCTTCTTTAGCTGTCAGGCTGTCCTTGTTGTAGGCAGTTTTATTCTCCAAGCTTAACAACTATGACAAAAATTAAGTCTCATTGGCTTGCCTTGAGATATGTGCTCATGGTTGAACTATGGGCAAGAAAGATAAAATACACTGACTGGCCAGTGTTGGTTATATGCCCAGTTCTAAAGCTGGCCCTTCTCAAACCACACAGATGAAAATGGGACAATGATTCACTGAACAAAATAAAATCAGAAGAAAGATGTTGACAGAAGAAAGAGGAATGGACGTAAGGCAGGAAAACGAGCAGATGTCCATTATACTTACGCTAAAAAGTCTTTAAGACTCATTCAAACATAGTGTCCATAAATTAAAAATGGAAAATTACTACAGTTCATTGAGCACTCTAATTTGGTATTCCACCTGGAAGTCTGGCTGCCAAATAGTATTTCACAGCACCAGATACACATGCATGCCAATAGCAGGAATTTTCATGATTTCATGAAGGAATATTTTGCCTTTGTGTTATCTTGAGTTGGCTGTAGTTTTCAAATGCTGTTCTTTTTGCTTAGCTAATGGTAAATTACTATGGGTTTAGCTTATTGCTACCAATTTAATTTGTTGTGGGGTGTTTGGCAAAGCCTACAATGTTTAAAAACACTCATTTGCATCAGAGTATTTTTGGTCTCTAATTTTTCAGTAAGTAGACTGTAAGTCATGTGTGCATTCAGTGAAATGATAGGGATGCAGGTGGGGCCATGACCCCCTCCTCCCTTAAGTGGACGAAGGGACATTGACAAACTAGATATTCCAAATCACCTTCCCCCAGGCATCCGGGTGACTAACCCCCCATATCGACTGCCAGCCCTGCCCTCGAATCCCCTATTTAACTCTACCTGTTAGAGAACCGATTGCTGACCTCCACCTTAGGAGTCAGCCCGGCAGATGACCCCCTAATAAACTTTTTTTGCCTAAACTTGGGTGTCCTCCTTCAGCCAACCTTATAGGAATCATCTGTACTCACATTGCTAAAGTAGAGGTACCCACAATTTCCCAACTTTTAGGATGCATTTAGGTTGGCACTCCATGTTTACCACCCAGTTGTTCTCTGAGAGTAGGAATATATAGAGTCTTGATTCCTTCCTAATTGTGCTGGGAACAAAAAAAAATTTTTAGAGCTGATGATTTTTGGTTACTGACGGTAATGGGTTGAATTTTATCCTTCAAAAAATATATGGATATAGATATATATCTCTATATCATATATATACATACATATATACATATATATGTATATATACACACACACACATATATATATATAACCTCTACTGTATCTTAGAATATGACTTTGCTAGGTCATATGAATTAAGATGAGGTCATTCTGTAGTAGAGGTAGCCCTTAATCCAATACAATGCTGTCCTTTTAAGGAAAGGAGAGACACGGAGACACAGGGGAGGATATCATGTGACAACAAGGCAGAGATTAAAGTCTTACAGCTGCAAGACAAGGTGGACTGCAGCCAAACCACCAGAAGCTAAGAAAAAGCAAAAAGGATTCTCCCTGACAGGGAGCATGGCTCTGCCAACATCTGGATTTCAGATTTCTAGCCTTCAGAACTGTGAGGGAATAAACTTTGTTGTTTTTCATACAGCAGAGAGACCAGGTCTGGAATCCTAAGGACCCTACATGGCCAGAAGAAACACCAGATAAGCCCACCACAGAATGTCACCCCCCCACACACAAACTCCCTGCTCAGAAAATGCACAATTTTATCTCCCTTGTAACCACTTGCTTCTCCAACCCCCAGGTGGAAAATTCTGCTCTTCACTCGAAGTTTGCATGAGCCCTTCCCCCCCTCACCAATAAAAGCCTCTCCCTCAAGCCATTCTGGGAGCAGACCAAACCCTTGTTTCTCTTGGGACTGTCTCCTTTGTGCTCAAGCATAAGCTTAATAAAATCTGTCCAGAAAATTCTCTGGTGGCTCCTCTTGATTTCTATCTTGGGGAACCCAAGAACCCCAATGCTGGTAACATTTTAAGCCACCCACTGTGTTGTGCTTTTTTACAGCTGCCCTTGGAAACTAATGCATTGACCAGTGTCAGTCTCTGCTAGTACCATCCTGTTCCCACCTCTTCAGACCGACTAGGTCTCTGGATCACATCCTTTGTCCCAAACCCATTTCTCTTTTCTTCCAAAGTAATAGAATGGTAGCCAGGAACATAGTGGTTCAACTAGATATTTCCCAGCTTCCCTTGCAGCTAGGTAGCAACTGATTTCTCATTTAGAACAAAGAAGGTAAACTGTTATTGCATATGAGGGGGAAACCCTTTTCCCTGGCTCATCTCTGAGGGCAAATGTTTTGAGAGAACACAATCCATTTACCCCTGGGATGGAGTCAGAGCAATTTCAATCTCAGGGTTTAATCTTTCAGCCCAATATGGGCCCTAGTACACAGGTGTGGCTAGAAATCTGCAGGATCCAGAGACCATTCCTTTCTGGTCTCTAACACACAGATGCTAAGAGCAAATATTTGTCCTCTGGGAACCTTGGCAGAGAAAAATGTGAGAAATGCTTTTCTGCTACCAAGTTACTTTTGGAATTAAGATTATTAAAGGCTAATAGCAGCTGTTAGGTACTTAGCAAATGTAGCTAATCAGCCCCTCACACATGGGAAAATAGTCAAATACACTCCTGCTGTTAAATCCCATGGTGACTGTAGAACTATCCATCCACTTCCTGACCAGGTAATTAGAAAGCACTGAATAATTGGCTTGTCCAAATGGCAACGGCAGCAGTATATCGCCACCGGTGATGTATCACAAGCGTGTGGCAGGATCAGAGGCTGCAGGTGCTTCTGGACTGAGAAATATCACAGTAAAAGTGCTGCATAATACAGGCTGAAATTCACCAAGGCAGATGCAGTGGAGAACCTCTCTGATACAGCTTCAGTGAAGAGTAGTCATGGGGATGCCCAGTCGGAAACTACGTTTCGCAGCCTCCCCTGGTTGTGGCCAGATGAATAGGAATGAAATGTGACCCAAAGTCATGAGTGACTTGCTCAAGAAGTGGAATGTAGATGTTCCTAGGACCCAGTCTCAATCTATTAGATAAGGACAATGCCCTAAGCAGTGGTCAGCAAATTCATTAGTCAACAGAGCCAAATATCAACAGTACAATGACTAAAATTTTTTTTGAGCCTGACCAGGTGGTGGCACAGTGGATAGAGCGTCGGACTGGGATGCGGAAGACCCAGGTTCGAGACCCTGAGGTCACCAGCTCAAGCGTGGACCCATCTGGCTTGAGCAAAAGCTCGCCAGCTTGGACCCAAGGTCGCTGGCTCCAGCAAGGGGTGGCTCGGTCTGCTGAAGGCCTGTGGTCAAGGCACATGTGAGAAAGCAATCAATGAACAACTATGGTGTAACAAAGGCAACGAAAAACTAATGATTGATGCTTCTCATCTCTCTCCGTTCCTGTCTGTCTGTCCCTATCTATCCCTCTCTCTGACTCTCTCTCTGTCCCTGTAAAAAAAAAAAAAAAAGTTTGAGAGCGAGATATTTTTTAAATTAAACTATATAGGTAGGTACATTCCTTACTGAGGTAGCGCCCGCATGTGGTGTTTTGTGGAAGAACCACACTCAAGGGGCCAAAGAGCCACATGTGGCTCGCGAGCCACAGTTTGCCGACCAGGGCTAAGGAATGACAGAGCAACAAGATGAGAAGAAGCAGGATTTCCAAATGACATGTGGAGCAAGCAGCTCTGTCTTGCCAACATGGATGGCTCATGAAAGACCGTTTGTTACATAAAAGAGAAATACTCGTTGGCCCTGGCTGTTTAGCTCAGTTGGTTAGAGCATTGTCTCATTATATCAAGATTGCAGGCTCAATCCCCAGTCAGGATACATATAAGAATCAACCAATAAATGCATAAATAAACAGAACAACAACTCAATGTTTTTCTCTCTTTCTCTTTACCTTCCTCTCTCTCTAAAATCAATAAATAAAATTTTTTTTTAATTTTTAAAAAGAGAGAAACACATCTGTGCTCCATAAGCCACTGCACTGAAGGGTCTTCTTTGTTATAGCATCTTAACCTTTACCCTATCTAATAGAATAGCCCAGTTCATTTCATCTTCCCAAACTGAGACTCAGAGAAGGTTAAATAATTTGCCCAAGGTCCTAAAACCAGCAAGTAACAAACAGAATTAGAAGCCAGGTTTATCCTACACCAAAGTCCATGCAGAAGGTTCTGATTCAGTAGATCCAGGGCAGAGGCTGAGATTCTGAACTTCTTGTGATGCTGAAGCTGCTAAGCCACAGATCACAATGTGAGGAGCAAGGATTTCAGCCACTCCACTCCCCTGCCTCCTCTCAGAGTTAGAATATAAGTATCCAGATTCCAAAATGCTAGTCTCAGATCTCTGAATGACAATAAAAACTTATTTTAAAAAAATGTTCCCCTTTCTGTGCTGTCTCCTCTCCTGGAAATTAGTTGGGTTTATATACTCGTGGTTTTTTTAATAGGCAAATTCTCTTTCAAGCACTAGATTTCTCCAAGGAAACTGTCCCACTTCCAAAGGAGCAGTCACCCTGAAATTGTAAAATGTGATACCACTTCCTGGGCATTTTGTGACAGCTGTATCACCCTCTGTCTTTTCTCACTCTAGCTCTCTAACACAAGATAACATTTATCAAATCTGCTTGGGAACCCTGACACAAGTCATTCTAGGCTCATTTCAATAGGAAACATTGACTAGGAGAAGGTAGAAACAGTCTCAGCCTGGAGGGATATTATAATTAACAACAAAAGCCATTTCAGTACCCAAAACACTGGAAAATGTTTCTCTGATGCAAACCTGACTACAACTGGAAAAATCAGCACATTCTAAAAGGGAGTCAAATTCACTTCACAGAGGAGAAAAACAAATGGCCAGTAAGTGTATGAAAAAGACTCATCGTGGCTGCTACATAAGTGGAGTTTAAACAGAATACCATTCTTCACCTGGAAAATGGGCAAAAACTCAAATATTAACACCCAGTGCTGTTGTTGATGAGAAGAAATTAGCTTTCTAATATAGTGTGAGGAAGAGTGCATATTGGGAATCATGTGGTTGTAAGTGACAGAATTCTGATTCCAAATAGTTTATAGCTTAGCCAGCATGGGAAATAGCAGGAGATGTATCACTTGGTGAATCTGGAAAGTCCAAGGATGAATGCAGCTTCAAATATGGTTTGATCTAGTGCTACCAAAAATGTCATCAAAACTCAAACTATCTCTCAGATATGCTGCCCATTGGATAAGGACTTTCCTCCTTCCCATAACCTAACCATCACAGGTATGATAAATGAGATTGCATTTCTAGAAATGCAGTGCATTGACCCCCTTTGCATGTGACTACAATGCCCTTGCTCTGTGGGTATAGTATATTTTCCCACCACACGGACTTTGGGCTTGATTATATGACCTGCTTTGCCAACAGGATGTCAGTGAATGTGAGAAAAGGACTAACATGTGCCTGCATGATTTAGTTTAGCTCTTGTACTCCCTTATCAGGAGAAGAGCATGCCCCAGGCAGTAGCTTCCCCCTTATATTGGGCCACAGAATTAACCAACTGTGGAGCAGAGTAAACCTAATCCTCAACTTGGTACCAACTAAGCCCAACCAATCCACAAGCTGAAGCAGAATCATCCAGCGTGTTCAAACCTTTCACCCATTTTGACATTCAGTTATCTGTCTTATTGATTTGTGGGAGTGCTTAATATAGTCTGAATATGAGACCTTTGAGACCATATATAATGCAAATATCTTCTCCCAGTCCATGGCTTGACTTTGCACTCTCTCAATGAGGTCTTTTTTTTTAAGTGAGTGGGGAGAGATAGAGAGACAGACTCCCACATGTGCCCTGACAGGGATCCACCCAGCAACTCCCATCAGGGGCTAATACTTGAATCAACCGAGCTATCCTCAGCACCTGGGGTCAACACTTAAACCAGGGGTGCTCAATACGTCGTTGATCGCGATCTACTGGTTGATCGCGAAGGAAGTGTGGGTAGATTGGATGACATTAAAAAGACATTTGTCTTTTGATTGGCATACAGGGTAGCCAATTTGACATCTGAACTTTTGACACCCTACGTGCGCGCGTTAAACCGCGCTAACTTGTTCAGTTACATTGCTGCATAGTTAGCCTTCAATTTATTTAAACTAAATACAACAAAGGGTATAAAAATGAGTGCCGTAGCTGGTCCGAGTAAGAAGCCTAAAACCTACCACTTTCATACAGAATGGGAGGGGACTCTTTTCACTATGTCATATTCTAAGTGCGTTTGCCTCATCTGTCTGTGTGCCATTGCTATTCCAAAGAAGGGAAATGTAGAGCGGTTTTTTCGGACTGTTCATAAAAACTGACATTGACATTCCTCCGAAAAGAGAGCTGAGAAGGAGAAAGGTGAAAGAAGAATACACAATATTAAATAGTAATAATAGTAACTTAAATAATGATAATATAGAAGAAATAAATTTATGTTTTGCATTTTTATTGTAGATAGATCATTTTGACTTGGTCATCTTATAAGTAGCTCGCAAAAAGTGTGGGCACCCCTGACTTAAACCAATCGAGCCACTGGCTGCAGGAAGGGAAGAGGAAGAAAAGAGGGACAAGGAGGGGGAGAGAAGCAGATGGTTGCTTCTCATGTGTACCCTGACCAGGTATTGAACTTGGGATGTCCACATGCCAGGCAGACACTCTATCCACTGAGCAAACCAGTTAGGGCCTCAATAGGGTCTCTTGATGAAGAAAATTTCTTAATCTTCATAAAGTTTAATTTGTCGACATTTTCTTGTATGGTTAGTGCTTTTGGGGTATAATTCCACTTCTTATTCAGGCCAAGTAATATGCCTTCTCACTGAAATTCACAAAAGTACATTCAAATTTTAGTTTTATTTTATTAGCAAAATTTTAAAACTTTAAAATAATTGATTAATTTATGCCTGAAAAGTGAGGGAGAAAGGCATTTTTCTCTTATTTTCTGTAATAAAAGACAATATTTGTCTTGACTGATGTCATCATCCTAAAAGATTTTCAAAGGCAATCTAGGCCACGTGCAATTTTTGCCTTTTTCACTGCCTTCTACATATCCCAATATACCTTGCATTTTGATTTGGATCATACGACTAGTTTCAACCAATAAACTGTGAGCAAAAATGATACATGCCATTTCCAGATGGAAGCAGTGAAGAGCTGGTGCCCCTCCTGTCCTGCAACATTGGAAACCGTGTGTTCCATTTCCTGCAGCCACCAGACGGAAGAGAACTGCCCAACCTGCCTCAGACAGCACATGAGTGAGAAGTCAACCTTCTCTGTGTTCAACCATTGAGATTCCAGGACTTGCCTATTGGAGCAGCTGACATCACTTAATCTAATTACTGCCCAAGGAGAATCGGAACTCCTATTAATAGAAACCACCAAAGCTCTGCAAGTTGAATTAATGTCCTGGCAGTTTTTGCATCCTCAGCTCAGAACGGAGATGACCTTTGGCAAGTTCTGCCTCCCTGATCTCTTAAGTCTGATTTTCCCAGAAGCAGAACCTGAGACAAGGATTAAGGTGTAGGTGATTTATTAAGACAGGGGTCCCCAAACTTTTTACACATGGGGCCAGTTCACTGTCCCTCAGACCGTTGGAGGGCTGGACTACTAAAAAAACTATGAACAAATCCCTATGCACACTGCACATATCTTATTTTAAAGTAAAAAAACAAAACGGGAACAAATACAATATTTAAAATTATAAACAAGTAAATTTAAATCAACAAACTGACCAGTATTTCAATGGGAACTATGGGTGTGGATGCATCCTGTGCTCCTCTCACTGACCACCAATGAAAGAGGTGCCCCTTCCAGAAGTGAGGTGGGGGGCCAGATAAATGGCCTCAGGGGGCCACATGTGGCCCACGGGCCATAGTTTGGGGACCCCTGTATTAAGAAGTCCTCCCAGGATCACCAATAAGGGTGCAGAGGAAGCACGGCAGGCAAAGGAAAGAAGCCACACAAGTACACAGCGTCAGCAGGAGTCCTGAGAAATTCTGAACTCAGACTGATCCAGCAAGCGGTTCTTGAACATAAATCATACCCTATGCAGAGGGACCAGGGATTTTGGACTCTAGTGAACTGCTAGAGTTGTTGTAACAAGGTACCACAGACAGGGTGGCTTAACTAAAAGAAATTTCTTTTTGCACAGTTCTGGAGGTTTGGAAGTCCAAGATCAAGGTGCTAGCAGGGTGATGTCTAGTGAGAGCTCCCCCCTTGAGTTACATATGGCCATCTTCTCACTGTGTGCTCACATGACCTTTCCTGTAAGTGTGGAGAGTGTGTGAGCTCTCTGATGTTTCTTCTTATAAGGACACCAGTCCTGTGAGATCAGGGCCCCATCCTTATGACCTCGTATAACTTTACCCACCTCCTTAAAAGCCTGTTCTCCAAATACAGTCACATTGGAGGTTAGGGCTTCAACCTATGAATTTGGGGGGAGGGACACAAATACTCCGTTCAAAACAAACTCCTACACCCATCTGTGACTGGCTGCCCAGGATTCCCAGGCCCTCTGGCCCTCTGCATAAGCAAGGTGGCTGCAGTACCCTGGAGCAACCCTGGGAAGGTCACAGGTGTGAGCAGGTAGTAGGTTAGCTTGAAGCTGGGGGATAGCTCTAGTTCTGGGTGCCAACACTACTTTCTGCTTCTTGAGTATTGAATCAGTAAGAAGTGGCTTAAAAATCTGTTTTAATGGGGGACTAAATTTTAATTGTATATCTGCAGATTTCTCAGTCCACACCAGGCAGCATAAGTCTTCTGCTAGAATTGAACATTTCCACAGGATTAGTCTCTTATCTCCTCTCACAGCTTGGCAATTTCACTGAAGAAGTCCCAGGATTTTCAGAAAATCCATAATAGTGACAGCAGGGTCTTCATTTCTCCCTCATTCAAATGTTTCCGAAGTACTGACAAGCCCTGGTTGATCTCCCTGTCAGATTCCTCTGAGAGTGAGCAAACACCTGGGAAACCTCCACCCAAAGCCCAATCAAGCATTTGTCTTAAAAACATTTGTCAGTCCTGGCTGGTGGCTCAGTGTTAGTGTCAACCCGGCATGTGAATGTCTTGGGTTCAATTCCTGATCAGGGCACACAGAAGTGACCATCTGCTTCTCCACACCTCCCCCTCTCCCTTCTCTCTCTCTCTTTCTCTCCCTCTCTCTCTCTCTCTCTCCTCTCCTGCAGCCATGGCTTGGTAGGAGCAAGTTGGCCCTGGGCAATGAGGTTGGTTCCATGGCCTTGCCTCAGCCACTAAAATAGCTCAGTTGCAGAGCAACAGAGCAGTGGCTCCAGATGGGCCAAGTATCACCTGGTAGAGGGCTTCCTGGGTAGATCCCCATTGGGGAGCATGTGGAAGTTTTTCTCTCTGCCTCCTCACTTCTCACTTAAGAAAAATTAAAAGAAAAAAAAAGCATTTGCCTTGAAAATCAGGTAACTTCTGTGCAATAGAAAAGAATCCATTTTCTGCTTCTGTTTCTTTACCAACCCCCATGAAGAGCCAGTGATTCCAGATCTGGGTTCTGTGGCTGTCAGTGGTTGGCACAGGAGTGATGAGACACCTATCAGCAGGCTGGCAGTCTCTGACCATAGTGTGTGCCTGCCTACAGAGAGGTGGTGACTCAGGAGGGCACATGGCACTCCGTTATGCCCCCGAGCTGCCAAGCCAGGGTCTGTTCCAAACAGCGCAGGTGCTCCTTAGCCAGAAGATGGGCAGATTTTTCTCAGTTGAACTTCTACTTGGCAGAGAAATTGCTCAGCCTTTTACAATTATTGACAGCCTTGTCATTTCCAATGTGGAGTGAGAAAATGGAAATTCTTGGATGGTGTCAGTGGGTACACAATGGGTGTACATTTGCTCTGTGTTCAGAAACATCTGTGGTTGCATCCAGTTGCACCCTGAAGGGAGATGGGGAGCTGCCGACGCCTTTAAGACTGCTTCCAAATATTAAAAGAAGTAATTCAAAAATATTAGCAATTCTGGGTTGAGGGCAAACACAATCCTTTAGTTTTTCTTCCCCCGCTTCAAATCACAAATCAACTCAACCATTTCTAGGACATATAACTGTGGGAGATTTCAGTCCGTGTGTTATAAGCGATGTCAAGGCAGACCTGTGTTGGAGCAATGCCAACTCTTTGCAAGGTTTATGCCTTTCTAAATTGTGCTTTCTTCACATATTTAACCAAGTTCAAGCTGAAGAGACAACATAATCTACTTTGAGAGTGTCTTCATTTGAACTCTCCCAGAAGCAGACACTGAGATGAAGATTTGAGGATAAGTCAAGTACTTAAATAGCCTCAGTAGAGAATAAGAATGCAATGCAGAGAAAGTGGTCAGCCATTGAAATGCATTGGCCTCCATGGGTAAGCAAAGTTTAATCCCTCGAGGGAAGTATGGGAGCCCCTAAGAGTCATCTACCTACAGGGAGGGAGCTGAGGTGTTGATCCCCCCACTCCCCTCAGTCATCAGTGGAAGTCTGCTCTTGGGGCACTTTGATGCCCAGGACTGTGGCTGCCACAGTTGAAACAAAACAAATTCTTTCTCTTTACAAGAGAAAGTTCCCCCAGAGAAAGAAAGGCAGGACCTGACACCAGGAGACCGAGCATACCAAGGCAGAGGGAAAATGTGTGACCTCAAGCTTCTGGAGATGAGAGTCCTGCCACGTAAGTAGCACCCAGGTTTTGTAACCAATCAGTTGAATGATGAATGTAAAAATCAAAAGGCTCCATGGACTAGGCAGGATTAACTGACAGGAGGAAAAAAATCCCTTCTTTTTAAATTATGGCATAAAACCCATAACATAAAAATTACCAACAGCCATTTTAGGTATACAGTTTAATGACGCTAAGTGCGTTCACATTTTGTAAAGCCATCACCACCATCGATCTCCAGAACTCTTTTTATCTTGCAAAACTGAAACTCTGTCCCCTTTAAACATTATGTTTCCATCCTCTCTCCCCCGCAGGCCCTTGGCAACCACAATTCTACTTGTGTCCCTGAATTTGGCTCCTCTAAGGACCTCAAATAAGTGGAATTATACAGAATTTGTTTCTTTGTAATTGGCTTATTTCACTCAGCATAATGTCCTCAAGTTCATCCATGGTCAGCATGAGTCAGAATTTTCCCTTCCATTTAAAGGCTGAATAACATTCTGTTGTACATGTATACCACATTTTATTTACTCATTCTTCTATTGATGGGCACTTGGGTTGCTTCCACCTCTTAGTGATTGTGAACAGTCCTACTATAAACATTTAGTATGCATTTTTGGAGAAAAAGGGACCCCAGTTGCTGAGCTCTGAAGTCTAGCACTGCCCAAGTGCCTAAGGCCATGCTCCCATGGCTGTTCCCCACCTATAACTGAGAGGGGCAGGGGTACTGAGGCAGGCCAGGCCCTGGGAGATGCAGGGTTTCTCTGAAACAAGAAAATGAGCTCAAAGACCTAGCTATATTTCTGAGCTGCCCTGCCATCTATACTGCTTCCATCCCACCTTTCTTCCTTCCTTTTCTCCTTCCCTCTCTCCTGCACATTGCTGACATCTCTTCCAGCCTCCCTGCCTCCATCCTCATTTCTCCACATCTGCATTACCTCTAAAAAATCTCTCACATGGCTCTTCTCATCTTGACCTCTGCATCTTGGAAATCCAGTCTCACAAGGAAACCATTTGCCAAACACCTCATTGACTTCACATGAAAATAAATTATTCTTCTGTCATCTCAAGAAAAACCAAACAAACACTGGCTTACAGGGTTTTTACAGCTTTGGTTACTTTAATTAATAGAAGAAAGAATTGGGGGACCAGTTTTCAAAATGGTAAGTTCAAAACCACAACTCCAAGGTCATAATTCAGAGATCAGGAAGCGGCCGCTGCAATACCAAACCACTGGAAATTTACAAGCTAGGGGTTGAACACAGAAATTCTGTTAGGAAATAAAAATGAAAAAACAAGATCTTGCCAACCATCCTCAGCAGTGCTAACTGGTGAGGCAGCAAAGTGTTAGACCTCCACCTTCCAGCTCTAGAGTGTTTCCAGCTGACAGGACCTAATTCATCTCCAGAATTCTAGCTGCAAGGGAGTCTTTGAAATGCCATGTTTTGCTGCGCAGCCTCTACTTTGCAAGAAGATACATGAGAGGGAGGTTGATATGTATGCTGAGAGCAAATCCACCCATATCAACCACCAGGTAGAAAATTTAAGACATTTTCTGTTCTTTGTCATTTTCTAATGGGCACTGATTCTCACAGAAACCAAAGCAGATGGCCCAGGTAACCTGGCCGAGGATCCCCAAGAGCAGACCTGGAGATAAGTATTTCAGTATAAGTAGTTTATTGATGAGGTAATCCTAGGAAGTGAGGTGAAAAAGTGTGGGGAGAAAAATACATAAGGGAAGCGAATAAAATATGTGATCATGAGCACTGTATTACTTAAATACTGCTGCATAACTTAGCAACTTAAAAGAACACAATTTATTATCTAACAGTTTCTAAGGATCACAAATCTGGGAATGTTTTTAATAGGTCTTTTGTATCGAGGACTCTCATAGGTTGCAGAGAAGATGTCTGCCAGAGCTGCAACCTCAACAGAAAGCTTGATTAGGGAACGAGGCACTTCCAAGATCAGGTGGTTGCTGGACATCAGTTTCTTCCTGGCAGTTGACTAGTGGTGGTCTGCAGTTCCTTGCCACAGGGCCCTTGCCCTATGACTTGCTTCATTAAAGGCAGCAACAGAGGCTGCTAATCAGACAGAAGGGACCATCTAATGTAGCATGATCATGGATCTGACTGCCATCACTTTTGCCATAGTCTACTTGTTAAAAGCAAGTACACCCACCCTACAGAGAAAAAGAACACAGAAGATGTGAATATCTGGAGGCAGGGACCACTGGGGTCTTAGAGTATGTATGCCACAAGCAAAGTCTGTGTCTGAGCAACAGGGACTCAATCCTGCCTGGGAGCTCTGAGAGGCCATGAAGCAGACGTCTCAGAATTGTCCTACTGCAGAGTGAGAAAGGAGAATACCCATCCACCAGTGTCTGTCTCACATCTTTTGAGGGCCACTCCAGAGGCATTAACTTTACAGCCCTCTTGCTTGCCCATTGCCTTAGTCCATTAGAGCTGATATTAAAAATTTCCATAGACTGGTTGACTTAAAAACAACAGAACTTTATTTCTAGCCTTGGCCAGTTTGCTCAGTGAACAGAGTGTTGGTCCAGTGTATGAACATCCTGGGTTCGATTCCAGCTCAGGGTACACAAAAGAGGCAACCATCTGCTTCTCTCCCGCTTACCCTTCCACAGCCAGTGGATTGATTGGTTCAAGCATGGCCTTGGGCGCTTAGGATAGCTCGATTGGTTCAAGCGGCCTCAGCTTCAGATGCTAAAAATGGATTGATTCAAGCATCAGCCCAGACAGGGTTTGCCGGGTAGATCCAGTCAGGGTGCATGTGGCAGTCTGTCTCACTATCTCCCTTCCTCTAACTTAAAAATTATGACCAATTGTTAGAGAAATGCAAATTAAAACCACAATGAGATATCACCTCACACCAGTCAGAATGGCACTCATCAGCAAAACAACACAGAATAAGTGCTGGCGAGGATGTGGAGAAAAGGAAACCCTTCTGCACTGCTGGTGGGAATGCAGACTGGTGCAGCCACTGTGGAAAACAGTTTGGAGATTCCTCAGAAAATTAAAAATCGAACTGCCTTTTGACCCAGCTATCCCACTTATAGGAATATACCCTAAGAACACCATAGCACTGTTCGAAAAGAAGAAATGCGCCCCCATGTTCGTGGCAGCATTGTTCACAATAGCAAAGATCTGGAACCAGCCCAAGTGTCCGTCAGAAGACGAGTGGATTAAAAAGCTATGGTACATATATACTATGGAATATGTTGGGCAGATAAAATATATTATGCTCACTTTGTTAAAGATGGTGCTGCCCACATGGAAGTTCGTTGATATTAATGTGTGTTCTGGAACAGGCTGTGGGCAGGCCGGGTTGTTATAGCCTAAGGCTTAGTTTAAGAGTAAGCTCTTCTCCACACCCTTGACTGATTGGATGATGTAGGGTGGTGATGTAGGGAGGAATCCCATTATACCTCAGATGGGTGGCTTTGTATCAGAGACTTTCTTGTATGTATAATTGGATTAAAGGTTTGGATTATCTATGCTATAAAGTGGGCGGACTGGTAGCTAGATCTCTCTCTTGGTTCCTGGGTTCCTGAGGTTAGTATTAGAGAGGAGAGCAGAGTAAGGCCACGTGAAGGCCAGGAGAAGCAGCCAAGATGGCAGAATGCTGAGGAAGAAGCCAGTTTGTGAAGAGTTTGTGCAGGAGGAGATGGGAAACAGTGGTGAATAAGTCTGGTGAGCTAGAAGCCTTTGATTCTAGGAAACTCGGATAAGTCAGTAGCTTTGTGAGCACTGAATGTGTGTGGGTTTTGGAGCCCAGTGTGTGTTTTTGCTTGCCCGCCGGGTGCAAGCTAGAATTAAAGCAGATGGCTCACCAGTTTGTGGCTCCTGTGTTTCATTTGTACGAATCTAATGCGAACCTGCGTGGGTCGGGCGGCTGTGATAGTGGCCCTGACTACTGGCTTTACAGAATACTACTCAGCCATAAGAAACGATGACATCGGATCATTTATAACAAAATGGATGTACCTTGATAACATTATACGGAGTGAAATAAGTAAATCAGAAAAAAAGAAAAACTGAGAACAGCATAATTACATACATAGGTGGGACATAAAAGTGAGACTATGAGACATGGACAAGAGAGTGGTGGTTATGGGATGGGGGGAGGGAGGGAAGAGTGGGATAGGGAGGAGGGGAGGGACACAGGGAAAACCAGATAGAAGGTGACAGAGGACAATTTGACTTTTGGTGATGGGTATGCAACACAATTGAATGATAAGATAACCTGGAGATGTTTTCATTGTACATATGTACCCTGATTTATTGGTGTCACCCTATTAGAATTAATAATAATAAAATATATATATAAAAAAAATTATGACCAATTGTTATGGCAGCCCTAGGAAACAAATACAGTCAGAGAGCTGAAAGCAGTTGTTGGTGTAACAGAGACTGTTTGCAAGCGACCTCCAAGGGAGTCCAAGGAAGTAGGGGTACCAACAGCATCACTATAGCACAATACTTTATTTTTCTATCTCTGAGAAGTTGTTGTAAATGCAGCAAAGAAATTATAAAGGTGGCTGTACTCCATTCCCCCAGGGAGCAGACATCACCTATATTTCTGCTTATCTGGCATCTATCATTCCACCTTTTTATTAACACCAAGATCTCCTTTTATTTTATTATTTTTTATTTTTTCCAGTGGGAGATTCCCCTTGAAAGAAATCTTAGCACAAGGACTGTTTCGATGCCAGCCTCCCCTCCCGGGGCAGGCACAGTCTCACACTCACCAACCCCAGGCTCATTGCTTTAACTCCTGGGTCAGTGGCCCAGGGTCATTCGGGAGTACAGTATTTGAAGGACAGTGGCAGAGTAGCACATGGCCATAGCTGCCTGCCATGTGACCTTGGCTCTGAATCTTCTCACTGGCTCCAAGGAGGAAGCTTCATCTTACATAAGACACTCCAAAGCTGAACTTGTATGAAGTTTTCTATCCAGCATGAAAGTGCGCAGGCAAACTGTGACAATACGTGAGTGACCAGGAGAAGGGGTGTGCTGAGCCCTGCCGGGAGCTTCCCCCTCGCCACAACATCAAGTGTTTGCTGTGCAGACAGAAGGGGAACTCTGAACAGAGCTGGTGCCCAGCCCAGAACCCACTTCGCCTGCCTCTTGTCTCAGGGACTACTGTTTCCAGGTGACTGGAAGATTTTGGGGGAAACTTCTAGATGCCACCATTGACACCGCTTCTCTGTTTTACACTCAATGTGGATTCTAAATTCCTGGGTCTGTGAGCTTCTGCTGCAGAATGCAACTATCTCCACATAGGTTCCCCCTGAAGTAGACACTGACCCAAGGACTCGTGGGCAAGTGGTTTAATTGGGAGGTGACCCCGGGAAATACAAGTAGTGATTGGGGATATGCAACAGAAAAGGAAGGGCAGCCCATACAGGTGCGCCTATGAGTGTGTTACCAGCATAGAAACCTGCAGCTCAGTCTCACTGGAGAAAGCCATAGGCCTGCATAGGGTATGCCCCTCAGAGTCATCCCACCTGAGGGTAGAGGAAGCTAGCTATCAACCCACCAGTTCCCATCAGTCATTGGTTCATGGCTGCTGGTGGTAGCAAGGGTAGGGATGTAGCTGTTAGTTCCCAGGCACTTCCGGCTTGCTGTGTAGCCTTTGGCAACTTTAGAGCAGGCCCCTGGACTGGAAGATGCAGATACTGGCAGCTGGGAGTACTTGCCAGTGGTTATGGCCACACACCATTAGCATGAGCACTTCATGACTCACATGCTATCTAGCAGACCCCAGAGCTCCCTCACTTTCTCCCCTTTCTCCAAACCTGTTCTATAGCTTCTGACCGATTCTGTGAACCTCTGATAATATGATTCGTAAACACCTCCTTTAAATGGAAGACCCCTAGAATCCATTTCTGTTGCGTGCAAATGAAAATACTGATCAATATACTCTGACATTCCACATTTAAGTGAAATAAATAACATAATCGGGCAATTTAAAATATTTTTTCTTCCCGGGAACAATTTTCAAAGTAACGATGAGGAATTTAAATGAAAAAGATATATATGTGTGGCCCGGTTTCAGCGACATCCCACATGCCTAGGTTAAAAGTCTCTGTTTAACTGCTACCATGCTGGTCCAGCTCCCACTATCTCCTACTTGGGCCAAGACAGTTGCCTCCTCTGTTCTCTGGGCTGTCCCACCCTCTCTTCATATCTTTATCCATTAATCTATCAATGGACATTTAGGTTCTTTCCATTTCTTGGCTATTATAAACAATACTGCAATGACTATATGGGTCAGTTCTTTAATGTGGGTGAGGCCAACCTATGCCATCTGATCTAAAATTTCACACTACTCTATTTTATTTATTTTAATTTTATTTTTTTGACAGAGGCATAGAGAGAGTCAGAGAGAGGGATAGATAGGGACAGACACACAGGAAGGGAGAGAGATGAGAAGCATCAACTCGTAGTTGTGGCACCTTAGTTGTTCTGTGATTGCCTTTTCATATGTGCCTTGACCAGGGGACTACAGCAGAGCAAACAACACCTTGCTCAAGTCAGCAACCTTGGGCTCAAGCCAGTGACCATGGTGTCCTGTCTATGATCCCACATTCAAGGCAGTGACCCTGCACTCAAGCTGGTGAACCTGTACTCAAGCTGTATGAGCCCGTGCTCAAGCCAGGGACCTCAGGGTCTCGAACCTGGGTCCTCTGCGTCCTAGTCCAATGCTCTATCCACTGCACCACCACCTGGTCAGGCAACTACTCTATTTTAAATGTAGATTTTATTATTATTTAGGTATGATGAGGCCAACAGATGAGGAGATGGCTGCCATTTAAAAGATACTATAGTTTGTTGCCTGATCAGATGGAGCCACCGTGGAGAGAGCATTGGCCTGGGACGCTGAGGATCCAAGTTCAAAACCCTGAGGTTCCTGGCCTGAGCACAGAGACACCAGCTTGAGCACAGGGATGCCGGCTTGAGCACAGGGTCGCCAGCTTGAGCACAGGGATGCCGGCTTGAGCACAGAGTCACCAGCTTGAGCACAGGGATGCCGGCTTGAGCACAGGGATGCCGGCTTGAGCACAAGTTCACCAGCTTGAGCACTGGGTCACCAGCTTGAGCACCGGGATGCTGGCTTGAGCACAGGGTCTCCAGCTTGAGCACAGAAATACCAGCTTGAGCACGGATCGTAGACATGACCCCATGGTCACTGGCTTGAGCCCAAGGTCACTGGCTTGAGCAAGGAGTCACTGGCTTGGCTCGAGCCCCCTGGTCAAAGCATGTATGAGAAGCAATCAATAAACAACTAAAGTGACACACCTACAAATTGATGTTTCTCTCTCTTCCTGTCTCTGTCTCTCTCTCTTGCCATATATATATATTACTGTTACTCACAGTTTCCAAGTGGACAGGGCACATGGTGCCTGGCAGGGCCACAGGGGAAGCACCAGAGGCAGTGAGGCATCAGAGAGAGCAAAGGGGAAATGCAGGCAAAGGTCTTTATCGTGTTTTCTTCAGAAAAGAACAAGTGAGGCAGGGTGAGCAGTTTAAGGTTGGCTAGTCTGAATAATTTCAGCAGGCTCTGAGGACTAGAAACGATCCCTACTCCTCTGGTATTCTGGCCATGGGGTGACTAGGGCAGATACATAATGTTCTGAAGTGCGAGAGCCTTATTAAGGAGGTGTGTGTGATGTGGAATCTGGATTGGAATCCTTTACTAGCTCTAGGAATTGGCTAAGCCTGGACAAACCAGCTCAGCCAGACTCTAGATCTCAAAGTATCAGAAACAACATCTGTTGTTTGTTTGTGACAGAGACAGAGAGACAGAGAGAGGGACAGATAGGGACAGACAGGCAGGAAGGGAGAGAAATGAGAAGCATCAATTTTTTGTTGTGGCTCCTTAGTTGTTCATTGATTGCTTTCTCATATGTGCCTTGATGGGGGTCTACAGCACAACGAGTGACCCCTTGCTCTAGTCAATGAATACGCTTAAGCCTGTGACCTAGGGGTTTCAAACCTGGGTCCTCCATGTCCCAGTCCAATGCTCTATCCACTGTGCTACTGCCTGGGCAGGCACATCAAAAACAATGTTAACAAAAACTCCCCACCTCATTACTGCTCATCTCCCAAAAAAACAGCGTTATTTTTTCCATAGCAGTTAACAATACCTGGCATCCTGTGTCATTGACTATTTTATTGTGTGACTCCCCAACAAGGTGCCAGCCCCATGAAGGCAGGAACATTAGTCTGTTTCAGTCCCGGCTATAACGCCAGAACCTGGGACAGCGCCTGCTACATGAGTGCACACATGAACCGAACCATGTGTTCCATGAGTTATCCAATGACTACTCTCCAGCAACTGATAGGAGAGTCCAGTGACTACATGGTGTTTTCTTGCTTCCCCAGTAGAGCAGGACATGTCCCTGGCACTCACGATCTGATGATATTAGGGAGCACCATATTGTGTGACCATCTACTTCTTGGGCTTGAGCAGTTCACAGGAGTTAGACTATGGACAGAGATGAGGGCCCTCATTCTGAGTGAGTGAAAGGGGGCGCTTCTCCCTGGAGGTGACTCTTAGTCACATTTTTTCTTCACCCCCTCTTCTGTACTAAAAATAGCCAGTATGCTAGGAGCCTTTTGAGGCTGGATTGAGCAATTCTTAATCTTAGGCCCCTGGAGTTGTGACCAGGCTAGGCTTAGATGAGCAAAAGGATGACAGTGTGAAGGTCTCACCTCAGAAAGGCTTTGAGCATACCTATAATGAGCAAGTCCTAGTTTCTGACCAAATAGATGGCACAAACTGAGAGTAATGGAGAAAGAAGTAGAGGAAGAAGCAAAAATTCATTCATTCATTTAGTGCCAGACTCTGTTCTGGGAACTGGGGGTGTAGGAGGGAACAAAACAAACAAAAAATCTGGGCCCTGGAAATGAAAGGAACAAGTGTAGAATATCTACTTGTGTCAGAAAACAAGGAAGGGTCTTTTAAAGACCAAAGGGTTTTGTCAAAAGCACACATGAGCCTGACCAGGCGGTGGCATATTGAATAGAGCATCAGACTGGGATGTGGAAGACCCAGGTTTGAGACCCCGAGGTCGCCAGCTTGAGCGCAGGTTTATCTGTTTTAAGCAAGGCTCACCAGCTTGGACTCAAGGTTGCTGGCTTGAGCAAGGGGTTGCTCGCTCTGCTGTAGCCCCCTGGTCAAGGCACATATGAGAAAGCAATCAATGAACAACTAAAGTGCCACAAAAAAAAATTGATGCTTCTCATTTCTCTCCCTTCCTGTCTGTCTATCCCTCCTTCTGATTCTCTCTGTATCTCTGTTAAAAAAAAAAAAAAAAAAAAGAATTCATGAACTAGATTAAAGGGGTCATAATTAGAAAAACATTCTTCTCTATTGGTCAAAAACCCGTATCATAAAAACTTGCTTACATATCTTAAATGTAATTTCTTAGAGCTCCAACCAGGGCTATTAAATATACAGACTATCTGATATTTCACATAACAAAAATAAATAGCCAAATCTATTTATTTTTAAAAAGCAATCTTTCCCCTGGGATAGTCATGCTGAACCATGGATAAATCAAAATACAGCACCTTAAAAAGTATTCTGTTACCAGGAAGTGTCATTTCTGAGTGACTTATTCTACTTTGGAATATTAATAGCTGCCAATTTCTGGTTCTTTTTTTAGGTACCACTCATTGTTCTATGTGTGGGAATATTTAATTTTTTTTTTTTTTTGGATTTTTCCAAAGTGAGAAGCCGAGGGAGGCAGACAGACAGACTCCCGCATGTGCCTGACTGGGATCCACCTGATATGCCCACTAGGGGGCGATGCTCTGCCCATCTGGCGCATTGCTCTGTTGCAACTGCAGTCATTCTAGTGCCTGGCAGAGACCATGGAGCCATCCTCAGCGCCCAGGCCAACTTTGCTCCAGTGGAGCCTTGGCTGTGGGAGGAGAAGAGAGAGATAGAGAGGAAGGAGAGGGAGTAGAGTGGAGAAGCAGATGGGCACTTCATTTGTGTGTCCTGGCCTGGAATCGAACCCGGGATTTTCACATGCCAGGCCGATGCTTTACCGCTGGACCAATCGGCCAGGGCCTGGGAATATTTAATTTTTTAGCAAGGAATCCATGTGCTAGGAAACAAAATGCAGAGAGCTTGGTTAAGGGCACAGATCCTGGAGCCCAATGACTGGGTTTGAATTCCAGCTCCCCTCTCTACCAGATGGGTGACCTTGGGAAAGTCACTGGGCCTCTCAGATTAAATTACCTGTTGGTGCTCAGGTAAACCACTTAGAATAGAGCCAGGCACATAGCAAGGGCTATCAAACCAGGTGTTAAAACAGGGGTCCCCAAACTTTTTACACAGGGGGCCAGTTCACTGTCCCTCAGACCGTTGGAGGGCCGGACTACTAAAAAAACTATGAACAAATCTCTATGCACACTGCACATATCTTATTTTAAAGTAAAAAAACAAAATGGAAACAAATACAATATTTAAAATAAAGAACAAGTAAATTTAAATCAACAAACTGACCAGTATTTCAATGGGAACTATGGGTGCGAATGCATCCTGTGCTCCTCTCACTGACCACCAATGAAAGAGGTGCCCCTTCCGGAAGTGCAGCGAGGGCCAGATAAATGGCCTCAGGGGACCGCATGCGGCCTGCTGCCGTAGTTTGAGGACCCTTGTGTTAAAACTTAAAACGAGAGCTCCTTTATTGAAAAGTGATCTAAATAAGTAAATAAATGGCACGCCCCAATACATAGGGAACCTGTATTCAGCTCTGACTCCACCCACATCCAGCCACAGGACCATTTTAGGATTACCCAAATTAGAAACCACTCCATGTCTGGACCAGGCCTTATGTTTTTATTGCTCGTTGCAATGTGGATATAGTGGAAATTTTAAGACATCAAGTGTTGGCAGCCAGATCAAAACACATTTTTAGTTTTGGACCCTCTAGCAAGGACAGAGCTGGATAATGCCCAAATATTAATTGTGTAGCCAACATGGTTCACTTAATTTCTAGGCACATGGAAGGACAGCACTACTAGGCCTTGGTGGGATTGGTTGGGATCAGGTGACCTGTTTTACCAACAAGATGGGAAAAGAAGTATCACGTGTCCCTTCCAGGTGGAAGCATTTAAAGCCAACTTAAGGCCTCCATACTCCTTTCTGCCGTGTTTATGCTGCTTTCCAGCTACAATAGCAGAATTGAGTTATTGCTACGGAGACCATCCGGCCTGAAAAGCCAAAAATATTTTATCCTGGCCCTTTACAGAAAACACTTCCATTCCCCCTTTAAACTACCAGAGTCAATGAGTTGTTGCTACAACACAATGTAGAATGTTCTGATTATTGAATTGTTCAAAGCTTCCTTCTCACCTTGGAAGGTTCGGGGAACCTATGTCGCTAGCGTGGTGGATTAAAGAGACCACAATTTTTTTCTACTCCTCTCATCAAGAAGTGACTGACAGAATGTGGCAGACAGGATGTCTGGAACTTCTAAGCCCAGGTGTTAAGAGGAAGCACATGCCTGACCAGGAGATGGTGCAGTGGATAGAGCATCAGCCTAGGGTGCTGAGGACCCAGGTTCGAAACCCCAAG
This sequence comes from Rhynchonycteris naso, assembly GCA_037038555.1. Taxonomy (NCBI): domain Eukaryota; kingdom Metazoa; phylum Chordata; class Mammalia; order Chiroptera; family Emballonuridae; genus Rhynchonycteris; species Rhynchonycteris naso. The sequence goes on from CM073003.1 coordinate 24,670,675, forward strand.
GCTGTTGTCTTGAGCACAGGCTCACCAGCTTGAGCATGGGATCATAGACATGACCCCATGGTTGCTGGTTTGAGCCCAAGGTCACTGGCTTGAGAAAGAGGTCACTGGTTTGGCATGACCTCCCCACCCTCCCCCATCGAGGCACATATAAGAAAGCAATAAATGAACAACTAAGATGCCACAACTATGAGTTGATGCTTCTTATCTCTCTCCATCCCTGTCTGCCTGTCTGTCTGTCTGTCTCTCTCTCTCTCTCTCTCTCACTACCAAAAAAAAAAAAAAAGACATACATTTTCCATTTCCTCTCTTGCAGGAAGCTCAGGCCAGGCTGTCAAGTGAGGAGAGGCTACTCAGGCAGAGGTGTGCTAGGGTTTTCAAGCCCTGTCCTCTGAATGCAGCCACACAAGGGACCACAGCCTACATCATGTGGAGCTGAAGAACTGCCTGGCTGAGCCCAATCAGCCACAAAATCATGAGAATTATAACTGTGATTGCTCTAAGCCACTAAATTTGGGGATAGTGTGTTACTCAGAATAGATAACTGAAAAGAGGAGTATGGGTAAGAATTAAACCTTTGTTGTTTTAAAACCCCTAAAATTTAGCCCATCCTAACTGCCGCCCACCCTGGCTGTGTTTGCCTGTAATGCCAGTGGCTGAGGCCAGGCAGATCTACATTGGATTCGGGCAGACAGTAGAGAAACTGCAGAGCCAGAAAGCTTTGGGCCATTCCAGTTTAATAGAGGCTCCCAATGGCAGATGAGCAAACCAGCAGGGAAAAACCGCTTCTCAGGCAAATAAATAGCAAAATGACCCTTCACAGTGGCATGCAGGCAATCCGCCATCCGCCCTGAAGGCAAACGCCCATAGCCTTACGTAGATTATACACACGTGACACTGCCACATGCTCATGTACTAATCAGGCAAAGTATAAGCAAGCAAGTCTAACACAGCTGTTTTCTCAACACATCTACTCAAAGCTGGGGGTTCAAATATTTGAGCAGGACATCACCCTTAAGCAAATGTGGTTTACTTGGTCGTAGGGGAGACTCAGGGTTCACTGGTTATGTATCGAGAGTTGTGCCATGTCTAGATGTCTGCTTTTCAAAGGAGAAAGTGTTCAGACCCTTTTTATTACCCTGGTGAACACAATTGGCAAGTCTCTTTTCTCTAACAGAAAGAATAAGCAGTGTTCAGTGGTCATCTATATGTTCTCTTACATTTCCCAGACATCCTTGCCTTGCAACAGACCCACGTGGCTACTTCTAGCCAATAGATTATCACTACGGGGCCGAGGCAATTAAAACCTAGTGTGCCCTCCTCCCCAGTCTTCTCCTCCCCTCTGCAGGTGGCTTTGGAAGCCATGTGAGTGATAGTGCTGGTGCACCACGGAGAAAGATCGGATCTCTGCGTCGCTGCTTGGAGGCAAGTCCTGCTAACCAGCTTTACAGGAACTTGTGTTGGGTGAAGCCACTAAAGTTTTCAGGGTGTTTGTTTGTTTGTTTGTTTTTCCAATTTGTTTGTTATTGCCACTGAACGGAGCCTTACTATCAAGCTTAATTTCTGGACAAAGGGAGAATTCTCAGGAAAATTTTGCAGACGTCACAAGTTCTTTTTTCCCAGCTACAGTACGCATAATTCATTTTCCAAGGGGAACTCAAAAGAACTTAGTGAAGAGCTAGCTAAGATCAATAGGCAGCAGTGTGCTGATCCCACGTATTTCCATGAGAGAAAAAATATCATTTATTACACAGCGAATGTCAAGGGGTACAGTACAGCCAAGAGCCTCTCCTGGGAGCAATACAGATACGTCACTTTGCCAATCTGGGCCTCAGTTCTCCCATTTGGAAGGCTGGATGAAAACGTCTCTACAATCCATTCTTCCATCAAAAAATAAATTATTTTTATTTTTTTAATTCCAGTCTGGATGATTTGGGAAAGGGGAGCATAGAGGGAATTTGGAAATAAGATTCCCCTCCAGAAATAACCCCTGAAGATCACATAAAGATTATAGTGAGAATGGGAGCAAGGATTATAAAACTTCTCCACTCCTGGGGTACTCGCTGCCCTATATTTAAGCTTGGTACCACTTCATGTCTCTTTCGGCCAACAGACTCATTGAAATTAACTGTTTGTTTATGTTTAATCTGTCCTCAGTACAGGAACGGTTCTCTGGGCACATGACTGATTAGATCCAACTTACTTCCAGTTTTTCTTCTCTCTGTGTTGTGTCCTCGGTTTAAAAGGTCATGTTCATCAAATTAGGACACTAGAGGTTGGCAGGCAGACATTTCATGAAAATGCCTAAATGCCTGGAGCAGGATAAGGACAAACAACTTTTGCAAAAGAAAAATAATTATAACAGCCTGGGCACAGTCCTCAATTTGGACATATATTAAATTTAGCAACGTTAAACTTTATTTTAGCCACCTGATTTTCCCTGAAATATATGGTTTTATTTTCCCAAACCATTTCAATAAATTTGCCCTCCATATAAATGCCGCTGAAATATTAAAATTGTGGCCCTGGCCAGTTCACTCAGTGGTAGAGCATCGGCCCGGCATGTGGATGTCCCAGGTTCGATTCCTGGCCAAGGCACACAGGAGAAGCGGCCATCTACTTCTCCACCCCTTCCCCTTCTTTTTTTCTCTCTTTCTCTCTCTCTCTCTCTTCCCCTTCCTCAGCCATGGCTCAACTGGCTCGAGTGAGTTGGCTTCAGGAACTGAGGATGGCTCCATGGCCTCCACCTCAGGTGCTAAAAAATGGCTCTGGGTACAACAGAGCAGTAGCCCCTAGTGGGTTTGCTGGGTATATCCTAGTCTGGGCACATGTAGGAGTCTGTCTCTGCCTCTCCTTCTCTCACTAAAAAGTAAAAAAATTAAAAATTAAGAAATGCAAACTGAAAAGTGGTGGTCTAAAATAGCACAAGCAAATTGCTAGCACCTTAGTCTAAGCCTCCATCATCTCCTACCTGGACCAGTGCAGTTGATTCTACCCAAGTCTCCTTGCTCCTGCCCTCTGTGTGACACTCCCCACACACACACACACACACACAAACACACACAACAGTCTGTTCCAAAAACAGCAGCCAGAAGGCACCAGTGAATACTTGAGTCAGGTCATATCCCTCCACTACTCAGAACTTTCCACAGCTCCAATGTCACTTGGAATAAAGCCAAAGCCTTTCCCAGAGCCCACAGGGCCCTACACAATCCACCCTCATCACCTTTCTTCCCTTATCCAGCCACAGGGCCTTTGCACTTGCTGTTATCACTGCCTAGAAGCTCTTCCACCCAACTGCCTCCTTCACCTGAATCAAGTTTGCTCAGTTTTCACATTCTCAATGAAGCCCACCCTGACCATCCATGGGAAACTTTAATCCACTCCCCAGCACTTCCAATCCCTTTACCCTGTTCTATAGTCTTTCTTCCATAGCACTTATCACTTTTTAACCTACGTGTATTTATGTTTTGTGTTTACTGGCCATCTTTTCACACAAAAATTGAAGCTCCATGAAGATAGGAACTTTGTTTACTCACTTCTGTAGCTCAAGCACCAAGCCCATAATAGGTAATAAATATTAAAGGAATTGATGAATGAACAAATGAATAGAAGACTTGCTTTGGAATATCTAACTTACACAGAACTTTTAGAATATCTAATTTTGGAATATCTCAACATTGACTTTATTAATCATCTTTTAAAATATTTTATTTATTGATTTTTAGAGAGGAGAGGAGAGAGAGAGAAAGGCAGAAAAATCTATCTGTTCCTGTACGTGCCCTGACCAGGGATCGAACCCGCAACCTTTGCATATCTGAACGATGCTCTAACCAACCAAGCTATCCGGCCAGCACTATAATAGGTTTTTATTTTCTTTTTCCTCTTGCCTATACCTTGTCTGAGTTCAAATCCTATTCCTCAATCCTTCAGAATTTCCTCCACCTGCAGATCATATGGTCCCTGTGTCCCAACCTTCTGTATCTTCACAAAAGCTGAATCTCATGAAACAGTACTGATACGGGGGCCTCTCTGAGGGCATGACAGCTCTGTGGGTTTTATATCAGCAGAGACCAGGCCAGGGGTAGTCAACCTTTTTATACCTACTGCCCACTTTTGTATCTCTGTTAGTAGTAAAATTTTCTAACCGCCCGCAGGTTCCACAATAATGGTGATTTATAAAGTAGGGAAGTAACTTTAATTTATAAAATTTATAAAGCAGAGTCACAGCAAGTTAAAGCATATAATAATAATTACTTACCAAGTACTTTATGTCGGATTTTTGCTAAGTTTGGCAGAATAAATCTTTATAATACAACTTACTATAGTTAAATCTATCTTTTTTTATATACTTTGGTTTCTCCGCTACCACCCACCATGAAAGCTGGAACGCCCACTGGTGGGCGGTAGGGACCAGGTTGGCTCCCACTGGACCAGGCTTTCCCAACCTTGACACAGTTGGATCCAGATCACTCTCTGCAGTGAGGGTTGTCCTGTGTGTTAGAGGATGCTCGCAGTGTCCCTGGCCTCCACCCTTTAAATGGCAGCACTACTGTCCCTCCCCCATCCTGACAATTAACCCTTTGAGTAGTGAGTTTTTTCATGCTCGTTGACCCCCAGAAGTGAGTTGTTTTTTCAAAAAATAAAATTAGTTCCAGATATAGTTTTATTATTAACTTAAAATCATGTTTTTTAATAACCAATTTATGACAACAAGATCATACATTTGCCTTTACTGCTCCAGCTCAAAGGTTAAAGACGTACATGTACGATCGTACTCTGGATGGTCAGGAGGTACAAGGACGTACATGAACGTTCATACTACTCAAAGGGTTAAAAATATATGCAGACTATCAAATGTCCCCGGGGAAAAAGGCACCCCAAGATGAGAACCACTGGATTAAATATTCTTTCAAGATTACCAAACCCGCTTGACCTGTGGTGGCGCAGTGGATAAAGCGTCGACCTGGGAACACTGAGGTCGCCAGTTCAAAACCCTGCACTGGTCTGGTCAAGGCACATATGGGAGTTGATGCTTTCAGCTCCTCCCCCCTTTCTCTCTTTCTCTCTCACTCTGTGTCTCCTCTCTAAAATAAATAAAATAAAATAAAATAAAAAATCTTTAAAAAAAAAAAAAAAAAAAAAAGATTACCAAACCCACATCCTGGTCAACTCCCAGACAAGGATCTTTGGGTTCATACTTAAACTTTTTTACCCATTTCCAACAGAATCCAAGGGCACAGTATAGCCCAAAAGTCCCCTAGCCGTGCCCAAGAGACAAGTACAGCACCACTCCCATGATATTCTGGACAAAAAGGCATAAATCAGGAGGAAACATCAGACAAACCAAAACTAAGGAACATTCTACAAAACACCATCTCATGCTGAAAGAATCTGACGGGTCTCAATGACTAAATGCAGCTGCATGCCTCTGAATTGGAACCTTTTGTCCTAAAGGACATCATTGGACCGTTGGGGAAATGTCAATGGCATTAGATTTTTGGAACAAACTTGCTCTCCTGGTTTTGACAGGTTTGCATTGGTTCTTGGGATTAGGAGACACACTCAGAAGTGTTAAGGGCTGACGGGTCAAGACCCTCAAAGAGCTCAGAGATGCTAACCACTGAGGAATGTCTGTAAAGGGAGTATGTGCTCTGTGTATTATTTCTGCAAACTTTATGTAAATTGAGAACAATTTTTAAAAATAATTTTTAAAAATCACCTACTGGGGGTGGCAGGCATGATGCGGAGTGTTGATGGTATTATATTGAGTTGTACCCTTGAAACCTGTATGTATGGTTTGGCGAACCACGTCAACCCAATAAATTAAAAAATAAATTTAAAAGAATAATAAAGTAATAAAGATCACCCCATCATTTGGCTAACTTTGAACATGGATTATATATAAGATAACAGATAGCATTCTATCAATCTTAAATTTTTTGAAATTAATAATTACATTGTAGTTATATAAGAGAATGTTCTTGTTCTTAAGAGAAGCACATTAAGTATTTGGGAGTGAATGGTCAAGATATCTGCAATTAACTCTGTGTATATATACATTTATAGATACAGAGGGAGAAAGAGAGAAAAACAGAGGCAGAAAGAGAGAAAGACAGGGAGATGAAACCAACATGAAAAATATTAACAACTGGGGAGTCTATGTGAAGGGTTTGTGAGTGTTCTTTGTATTGTTCTTGCAATTTTTTTTTTTTGCAAGAGAGAGAAAGAGACAGGGACAGACAGGATGGGAGAGAGATGAGAAGCATCAACTCGTAGTTGCAGCAACTTAGTTGTTCATTGATTGCTTTCTCATATGTCTTGACCGGTGGCGGGGGAGTGGGGGGTTTGCTCCAGCCAAGCCAGTGACCCTTTGCTCAAGCCAGCAACCTTGGGCTCAAGCCAGGGACCTTGGGTTCAAGCCAGTGATGGTGGGGTAATGTCTATGATCTCACGCTTTATTGCAGAAATCAAAGGAGGACAAAAACGCCCCGACAACTCAATGAAGGAAGTAGGATTTATTAAAGCCAGTGGAGAACATGGCACTTATAGCTCCAAAACATGGGTTCCCTGAAGTTGACTTTCTTACAGGTTATATACCTTTACAGTATCTAAGCAATGAACATGTGACTACTTTGCTTAAATTTTCCCAGGATGTCAGGAGCCGATCCAACCTTGCTGTCTGACACAGTCGCAGCAAGAAAGAAGCATGTGCACAGCATATGTTTTTGGGGTCGTATCTGGGTATTTTCTTTGACAATTCTTTCCTTATTAGGGCTATGTGCATTCACTATTGGGACGGGTCCACCGTATTATTCTGACAATATGGTATTTTCCCAGGCTACTCGAGACCCTGAGGTCAACTGGTCTGTGAGTATGTCTCTCCAGAATTACTCCAAAAGTAACCACATGGATATCTAATCGATTGCTTAACCCCCCTAGCCTTTTCATACTATAGAAGAATAGAAAAACTATTCGTTCCTCTTACATACCTGACCTTCATTCAGGTAGTGGAATGCTCTGAGAAAAATAAAGTTAGAACTTAACTAGCAGATGAAAGTAGTAGAAAAACATAATTTTACTAGACAATAGGCCATTAGGTAAAGCAGAGTTATTAATCAATAGTGACCCTTTTCGAAGCCTGCATAAGGCTGATGTCAATATTGTTGTTGCTGCTCAAGGTATTGTGTAACTTAGAATGGCTTATCACCTGATCTGTAGCTTAAAGATCTGTACTAACCTCTTCCTGGAGTATTTATTCATATTAAAGCAAAAATAACTATTAATCAATGTATTCTACATAATATGTGATTATAACTAAGTGTATAAAAATAAAGCTATACTAGCAATTGGCAGAGATGCCTGGCAGACTAACTGAAGAGTTTGGCTCTCTCACTCATTTCTCGCCAACGCCGTCCATTCCTTTGGGGACTCCTGGACCAGTTGGACCTGGACTCTGGCACCAGGACTCAAAGAGAGGGGAGGGAAAGTTTCAGTGGGGTAAACAAGAGGAAAGGAGTTTCTAGATCACTGGCCATAGTTACATACAGATCCTGTTATTCTTCCTTTGTATTGTGACTATGGGATATAGTTAATTTATTACTGGCTGACGGTTACCCCTGTTGGCTCCTTTCCCTTGTATTCTTTTCATTTCTTCCTTCTCAGGAAAGAGGGGGCCTGGACTCCTTCCTCGTTCCCCCCTTTGAGAATTCAGAATTTCTTTTATACTGGAGTCTCACATTCTTTATCTGATCCTAAGGGGAAGGCCTGATAGTGGTGGGTAAAGTATACATGGGCCATTGTTCATTGCTGTACTGTGGCCTCAGTCATGTTCCTTATGCTGTTTATTAATAGTGGCAACAAACATGGACCTATTAAGAAAATTCCTAGGAGTAGTAAAACTGCTCCTATTAGGGTTTTAAACCTACTAAAGGCTGAGAATTATCCTCCAAAAAGGCTACTGGGGTTTTCTTTAACTTTGGTCTGGGATATTGTCGGTCCTTCTATCTATTTCCTCTATCTTCCTGCTGCTAGTTTTACTTTAAATATTGTTGTAGTAGGAAGATTTGTAGGATCATTACTGACATGGGGATGGTTATTCCCTGGGTCACACACTGAATATTGAGTCTGATTCACTGGGGAACAATTTTTTTTATTTTCTGTTGCATGAGGTTTTAGAACTTTTTCTATATATTTCTGCATCATTGATTCCAAATCTGAAATTCTTTTTTTGTTGCATTCTCTAGTTTTTATACAATTTTAATTTTTTCTGTTACAGTTAATGGTATGCATTGGTTTTTAAATTGGAGTTAAAGGGCAATGAATCTTGGATTGAACATAACCACGAGGCAATTAATGTTTTACAAACATCACTTTTACATAATTGTACTTGTTTTTAAATGTAAAAAATTGTTATCTGATAGAAACACCCTCTTATTTTGTTTTAAGATTGAATCATGGCTTCTTCGAGTAGGCATAAATGTAAGAATAGTCCTGACACCTTCTGTTATATATGTGGCTGTTCCACACTTCAACATCAAAGGCACAGTATTTCATCATTTGAGACATGTGCATATAATGCCTATTTTCAAGTTCCCCTTGGCGATCAAGACAAGAATTGGGCTCCTCATATTGTGTGTCGTAATTGTGAGGAAATGCTTCGTGACTGGACAAAAGGAAAATGCAAAGGAATGCCTTTTGGTATTCCCATGGTTTGGCATGAACCTAAGGACCACAGCAGTGACTGTTATTTCTGTCTGATCTATACAAAGGGCATCAGCAAGAAAAAAACAGCATATGATCGCATATCCTAATATTCCTTCAGCAATACGACCTATCCCACACTCTGAGACACTGCCAGTTCCAGTTTTCAATGGCTTTATTTCTCCTAAGGACAAAGAAAGTGAACATGGTGATCAAGTGTATTTTGATAAGATGCATGAGGAAATGGTTGTAGAATCTGAAGGGTCTTCTTCTGATGCCAAGCAGTCATTAACCCCTCAGCAGTTTAGCCAACCCAAATTGAATAACTTAGTGGCTGAGTTATTAGCCTCCAGGCTTCAAGAAAAGAATGTACTTCACTGGTCAGCTAAAGTATCCCACTTCAGAAAGCATGAACAAATTTTTGTGGACTTTTTTCCGAAGACAAACACTCTGTTTACTGTCATGATATCAGTAGTCTTGTCAGCCAGCTAGGTGCTACCACTAACAGTCCAACAGAATGGCAGCTATTTCTTGACAACTCTAAATGGAGTCTGAAATGTGTTCTCCTACACAACGGTAATGTTTATGCAGCGGTTCCAATGGGTTATTCAACTCATCTGCAAAAAGATTATAATGACATAAAAATTGTCCTCGACTTTCTGAAGTATGAGGAGCATAACTGGATCATTTGTGTGGATCTTAAAATGGTAAATTTCCTGCTAGGACAACAGAGAGGTTTCACAAAGTATCCTTGCTTTCTGTGTTTGTGGGACAGCCTAGCTCGGGAGAAACACTGGACACAGAAGGAGTGGCCAAAACATGAAGCTCTGGAAGTAGGGATGAAAAATATTGTGAATGAACCTGTAGTTAATCGAGACAGAATCATTTTTTCCCCCACTTCACATCAAACTTGGCTTAATGAAGCAGTTTGTTCAGGCTTTGAATAGAGAAAGTGAATGCTTTTAACATATTATTTCTGCTTTTCCTGCCTTGTCTTTCGAGAAGATAAAAGCAGGTGTATTCGATGGACCTCAAATTCGAACCCTTATACATGATGAAGAATTTGCCAGGAAGATGAATGAGGAGGAGAAAGCAGTATAGCAGTCTTTTGTGGCAGTTACAAAGAACTTTCCTGGCAACAAAAAAAAGCAGAAAGCTATGAACTTCTGGTTCAAAGGATGCTGTTGGCTTTCCATGACATTGGATGTAATATGACCATTAAGATTTACTTCCTGAACAGTCACCTTGATAAGTTTCCCAAAAATCTTGGAACTGTTAGTTATGAGCAGGGAGAACACTTTCATCAAGATCTGAAGATGGTGGTTGTGCAGTGGTTAGAGCGTCGGACTGGGATGCAGAGGACCCAGGTTCGAGATCCCAAGGTTGCCAGCTTGAGCGTGGGCTCATCTGGCTTGAGCAAAAAGCTCACCAGCTTAGACCCAAAGTCGCTGGCTCCAGCAAAGGGTTGCTCGGTCTGCTGAAGGCCCGCGGTCAAGGCACATGTGAGAAAGCAATTAATGAACAACTAAGATGTCACAACAGCAACGAAAAACTAATGATTGATGCTTCTCGTCTCTCTCCGTTCCTGTCTGTCTGTCCCTATCTGTCCCTCTCTCTGACTCTCTCTCTGTCCCTGTAAGAAAAAAAGAAAGAATATCTGAAGACGATATAAGAGCATTATCAGGGGCGATGGGACAGCAATATGATGGCAGACTACTGCTGGAGCATCAAACAAGATTGTCCTCAACAAGTACACAAATGTAAGAGCTACAAAACAAATTTTTGCCTGAATAGAATTTAAATAAGTTTTGTGCAAATTTTATGATTAAAACAACTGTTTTAATGTGTTCTATTTTGAAACTGTAGACAAATTCTGATGCAATCATATCTTTTAGTGTATTAGTTTATTTACTGCATTATATAAAATATTATATTTTCACAAAGATGATGCCCAAGAAGACATTCTACTTCATTATGTTAAACTAAATGTTGAAAATTTTACAATAAGATGAAAACCTAAAATCTTGAATTGCAAAAAAACTGTAGCTTACAGAGAAAAATTAATGTCAGATTTGAGATCAGCACACTCAAATTAGGTAAGAACAAGTGTTTTTGTAGATGCAACAAAAATTTTGTTCCCCAATGTTATAGGTACAGGTCCCTTCCTTAGTTCCCTTATACTCATAGAAGCTATAGAAAAGCAAGGTGGTGGAGATCTTTTGGCCTTCCTTGGTGACATGGATACACAGTTCACAGTCCTCTGCCCTAGTTCCCCTCCCTCCCCAGAGTTTAACTATAAGGATCCCCATGGCGAGATACCTCAGGCTTTAGTAGTATGTTGACCAGCCAGCTCCTGGTTTGTGGCTGGAGCAGGGCATGTTGTCCTTCTCAGAGTCAACTTACAAGGGTTGGCAAGGTTAATCTCTGCTGTCTATGAAGGTGTCTTTGCTGGGGCCACAGGCTTCAGCCAGCTGTGGTAAATCCAGGTGGGTATGCTTTGGCAGCAGTGGGAGTAGTCAGGATCATGATGTAGGGTCTCTTCTACCTGGGCCATAGGGGAGCTGGATTCTAATCCTTGACCCACACCTGGTCTCTGGAGGAAAAAGAATGGACAGGGGCAAACAAACTGATCAGAGCCCTGTCTAACACCCAGTTAGATATGGTACCGGCCACCTTGCCTAAAGCTTTTAATTGCCTATGTAGTTATGTTTCTCCTAATTCTCGGGGAGTCCCTGGCAAGCTACATAATATTGGGGGAGGCCTATTGTATAAAATCTCATAAGGTGAGTACCCAGTGTTCTTGGAGGGGGTGCACCAAACCTGAAACAATATTGGAGGCAAAGCTTATACCTTTTTAAAACCTGTTTCCTGACATAATTTGCTAAGCCCTAATTTCAGAGTTTTATTCATGCGCTTCATCTTCCCCGAGCTCTGAGGTCTGTATGCTACATGAAGCTTCTAGGTGATGTCTAATGCTTGAGCTGTTTCTTATACTACCTTAGCCACAAAGACCGGGCCGTGGTCAGAGCCTATCCGAAGTGGCAGTCCAAACCTTGGAATTACTTTTCTGAGCAATGCCTTTGTTACTTCTCTGGCCTTTTCAGTCTGGATGGGATAGACTTCTACCTATCCTGCCTTCTGGTGTCCTTGGCAGTGGATTACTGCTATCTGTTTTGGCTTCTTGACTGCTTCCAGCAGCTGAAGAATTTCTCCTGGATATTTGAGGTCCTTGCCCCAGCTGTCAAGAGCCCTCTTTCTGGCTCTATGGACTTGCAGAGTAAGAAAGGCAAAACAGAAATCGGTACATACCCTGCTTGCCTTTCCCCGGTGAGTTGACAAAGCTGCTTCTATCTATATACAGCTCCTAATCTGGGTCTCCTATGGGTTGATCTACTAATTCCGCTGGAGTACACTGCATCAAGCACTTTCAAGCAATTATGTTGCAGCTTTCCCTCATTCACTGGGAGCAGTGTAACTAGATTTAAAGTGGTACATACCTCTATTACTAGTCTTGGCTTTTCACATAATAATACTTAGTGAGGTGAGCACTTGTGAGCCAGTGATGTTTTTTGGCATTCATCAGAGTCACTACTGCATGTGTGTGACACCCGCACTTTTAGGTCTTGTCCTAAAGTTAGTTTGTCTGCCTCTTGTGCCAGCATGGCAGTGGCTGCTAGGGCTCTTAAGCATGGTGGCCAGCCCTTTGCAACCCTGTCTAGTTGCTTAGAGAGGTAGGCCACCAGTCTAGGCCATGACCCCAAATCCTGGGTTAATACACCCACTGAAGTCTTGCTCCTCTCTCAGACCTACAGCACAAAAGGTTTGGCTAGGTAGAGAAGAACTAGCACTGGGACAATTTGTAACTCCTTTTAAAGAGTCCAAAAGGCACAGTCCTGTTCCAGCCCCCAGTCCATGGGCTCTTTTTATACCCCCCCTTTGTGACTTCATAGAGGGGTTTGGCCAGTACTGCCAAGTTGGGGATCCACAAACAGCAGAATCCTACTGCACCGAGGAACTCTCTAACTTGTCTCCTCGTGGTGGGGACTGGGATGTTCTGAATAACCTGTTTCCATTCTACACCTAACCTTCTTTCCCCCCTGCTGGAGAATGAATCCCAGGTATTTTACTTGCCTTTGGCAGATCTGGGCCTTCTTCTTCTCTAGGTGACATAGAAGCTCTTCCATTCCTCAAGCACATCCTTGGAGAGTCTCATGACCCAGCAACAGGTCATCCACGTACTGAAGGAAGACACATCCTATGTCCTGTGCAGGAAACCTCTGGAGGTCCCAAGCGAGGGCCTCCCCAAAGATGGTGGGGGAGTTCTTGAACCCTTGCGGGAGCCTAGGCCAGGTATACTGCACCTTTACCCCTGTGGCCGGGTCCTCCCATTGGAAGGCAAACAGCTTCTGGCTTTCAGGAGCCAGTCTGATACTAAAGAAGGCATCTTTTAAGTCCAGGCAAATGAACCATGAGACTGGAGCAGGGAGGAGGCTTAGGAGAGTGTAAGGATTTGGTACTGTCGGGTGCAGAGTCACTGCTGCCTCATTTATGATCTGAAGATCCTGTACTGGCCAATAATCATTGGTCCCCAGTTTTCTGACAGGGAGCAAAGGAGTATTCTAGGGTGATTGGCACAGCTCCTTGAGCCTTTGTAAATGCACCTGGATTCCTTCCCACGCCTCCTTTGGAATCGGGTACTGTTTCTGGCTAACAGACAGTGCCCTAGGTTTTAACTCTATCTGTGCTGGCACCTGGTTTATTGCCATCCTGGGGGCAGGGGGGTTTCTTCAGCCCAGACTCCAGGGTATTTTTGAATTAGTTTTTGGCTTGGAGGCTTCCCAGATGCGGCAGTAAAAATCCTCCACTCCTCCTCTTTGGGGCCTGTTAGAGTTGGAACAAGCCTAGGCTTAGGCACCTGTTGTAATCTCCCAGCTAGGGGAGGAGAGCCTGGGCCTGATTCTGGCGATGCAGTGGGCATCACCTCCAGCTTGGGCTCAGGCGAGCTTATGCTGGGACCTGGTAAATCTGGTGATGATGGGCCTGAGTCAGTAGCAGTCGCTGGGATGAACAAAGTCAGGTATTGACGAGTAGAGCCTCCGCCAGCATGTGAGGTGGAGGAGCCAGAGTTTTTGCTCCTTCTGGTTCACTAGGGATTAAAATTTCTGGCTTTGACTGCTGCAATGGCTCTCTGGGTCTGGTGGAATGCGTCCCTGCCTTAGCTGCCAATACTGTAGAAGCCTGACCTCTAAGTCAAGTGTCTGTAGGGAAACTGGTCAGGGTGGCCTCGATCTTTAGTGACTACCTGCTACACCTTCTGTACAACAGACTTATCTAAGCTTCCTTCTGCTGGCCACCCTACCCCAGAAGTGAGCCATTCTAATTCACACAAGGTCCTCAATTCCCCTGGGGACATGGTAACCCTGTAATCCCCTGAGAAAACCTTTCTTAAAATCCTTAACCCTCGTGGCTAAAGGAGTGGGTTTCCCTGTGAACCTCCCATACCCCCCATGACAGACAGCAGTCACCCCACAAGAAGGAATGGGGGAAGGGAAAGGGAAACTTGGTGGAGACGCCACTCACTTCAGTCCGTCACCAGCAGCTCCCCTCCTGGGAATGGCGGGCCCTCTTGGCTTATGGCAGGCTGATATAAACCCTCAGCACGCAATTCTGCCTCTGAGCCTATGAGGCGCCCTGCAGAACCGCGGTTTGGGACCCAAGACTGGCTACTGCCCTGTGGGAGAATTGGAACCCTCTCTCGGTGTCTGTCGCGTTCACTCCGCATTCACTTTCTTCCACATGAGCTCCCACTCACCAGTGGAGGATGACGAGTCACCACTCCTAACCCTGTGTGGCCCGTTCCCCACAACCTGTGGAGGGTGACGAGTCACCAGTCCTGTTGGGACCACTCCCCACATCTGTAAAGAGTACTCAGTCGCCGCTCCTAACCTATGGAGGGCGATCAGGTCTCCCTTCTGCCCAGTGGGGCAGGACCCCAGCTAGCTTCCCTTGCCTGGTTTTCCTTAAGTGGCTCTGACGCACCTTCTTTCCTCCTTTCTTCGTTGTCTGGTCCTTGCTGGGACCGGCAAAGGGGATTCCCCCCTCCGTCCTACAGAAGTGTCCACACGGGGGGAAAAAAACGGTGTACGCTCAGCAGGTGCATCTGCAGGGCAGCTCGGGGCGGGGGCTCCGCAATGGGGTGCCTGAAGTCCACCAATTGCAGGCATCTTTCCTCCTTGGTTCCCGGCCAATGCATCATATATTGCAGGAATCAAAGGAGGACAAAAACGCCCAGACAGCTTGATGAAAGAAGTAAGATTTATTAAAGCTGGCAGAGCATGTGGGGTTTGTAGCTCCAAAACACAGGCTCCTCAAAGTTGACTTTCTTACAGGTTATATACCTTTACGGTATCTAAGCAATGAGTATGTGATTTCTTTGTTTAAGGTTTCCCAGGTCTCAAGGAGAGGGGAGGGAAAGTTTTGGTGGGGTAAACAATAGGGAAGGAGTTTCTAGATCACTGGCCATAGTTACATGCAGATCCTACTATTCTTGCTTTGTATTGAAACTATGGGATATAGTTAATTTATTACTGGCTGACTTGGTTACCCCTGCTGGCTCCATTCCCTTGTATTCCTTTCACTTCTTCCTTTTCAGGGAAGAGGGGGCTTGCCCACCTGTCCTCAGCTTAAGCTGGAGACCCTGAGCTCAAGCTGGCAACCTCGGGGTTTTGAACTTGGGTACTCAGGTCCCAGGTCAATGCTCTTATCCATTGTACCACCACCTGATCAGGCTGTTCTTGTAAGTTATTTATAGATCAACACATTTTCAAAATAAAATGTTGAAAAAATAAGTCACCCAGTTTATTGCTCAAATTTTGATTATTTCAGGAATAGGTATCAAAATGTACCCCAAGTTAGAGCCTGATAAAGGAAATAAAGGAAGGAAATTAGAGACACTCAGAAAATATTTGGTAACTGATAGAATCCATTGGAGTCCGAAAGACCAGTTTAACAGGCTTTAATGAAAGGAAACCTGCCAGGCTGTCTTGTAAGGGAGAGCAGCCTGCAGTTCTCTAACAGGTAGGATTAAATAGGGGATGTGAGGTGGGGGCTGTTGATCATTGGGGAAAAATACAGCTTTCAGCGATTTATGTAAGATTAACTGTAAATAAGCTAGGGGACCTTCACACCCGGGTTAGTCACCTGGATGCCTGGGGAAAGGTGATCTGGAACATCCAGTTTGTCAATGTCCTTTTGTCCATGAGGAGGGGGGTCATGGCCCTCACTTGCAACTCTATCATTCCAGCCTTTTGTTATATGGTTGAGGGGCGATGATTATTTTTCTGTAGCTACTTCTTGCTGGTAAGGAATGGTGAGTCTGGGGAAGGGATGGCTGGCCTCGGGCTGCGGTGGTGAAATAGGAACCTTCTGGTAGGTGGCTTGGAGTACCAGGAGTTTATGGACAGTCCAGCTAGTGAAGGCCTTTAGACGGTCCTGGAGGAAATTAGAGAAAAGGCGCAGGAGACAGACCACATGCTCAGAAGGCAGAAGGCAGAAGGCAGGGTAGGGTTATAGGGCAGTGGTCTCTCTTCTGTAACCTCTTCCTGCTGTTTAGGGGCGTAGTCATAGGGGCTCGAATTTTTCTGCCCTGCGAGTGTAGGTTTCAGGGTTGGTGTGTAGAGCTAGGTAGATTTCTCCAGTTTTCTGATTGGTGAAGGCCTACATGCGGTTCTGTAAGAAACTAGTGAACAGACATAAGAGGCAGGGTCCAAAGCTAGAATAATAAATAGGAAAGTGAGTGGACCAATGAAAGGCAATATCCAAGACACCCAGTGTAAAGCCAGTAGTCGCGGCCACCATCACAGTCTCCTGGCCCATGAAGGTTCGCATTTTATTTGGACAGTAGATAATGAAACAACAAAGCCAAGAACTGGTGGGCCATCATCTTTAAGCCTAGCTTGCACCCAGTGGGCAAGTAAAAACACACACTGGGCTCCAAAACCCATTCATTCAGTGCTCACAAAGCTACTGACTTATCCGAGCTTCCTAGAATCAAAGGTTTCTAGCTCACCAGACTTATTCACCTCTGTTCCCCATCTCCTTCTCTCTACATAAACTCTGCAAAAACTGGCTTCTCCCTCAGCACTCCACCATCTTGGCTGCTTCTCCTTGCCTCCTCCACGTGGCCTTAATCTACTCTCCTCTCTAATGCTAACCTCAGGAACCAAGAGAGAGCAAGCTCCCGGTCTGCCACACTTTATAGTGTACAAATCCAAACTTTTAATCCAGTCTATAAACAAGGAAGTCTCTGATACAAAGTCACTTATCTGAGGCATAATGGGAGGATTCCTCATGAGAGTGCACCACCCTACATCATCCAATTAGTCAAGGATGTGGGGAAAAGCTTACTCTTAAAACTAAGCCTTAGGCTATAACGACCCGGCCTGCCCACAGCCTGTCAGATTTGAGATTAATATTAATATCACACACATTAATATCAACGGGCTTGCATGTGGGCAGTGCCATCTTTAACAAAGTGAGCATAATATATTTTATCTGCAGAACAGTGGTCAAGTGTATATAACCAGCCTCAGAGCTATATTCGGCACTGCACAATTTGGGTCAGCTATGCCCTGGGTACATCATATGCAACCAGCTTATTCCATAAATCTCCTCTTAAAAATTCTTCTGTATCCTGCTTTGGTGTCTGTTGGGCAGATAAAATATATTATGCTCAATTTGTTAAAGATGGTGCTGCCCACGTGCAAATTTTAAGAGTAAGCTTTTCCCCACACCCTTGACTGATTGAATGATGTGGGGTGGTGCACTCTCATGAGGAATCCTCCCATTATGCCTCAGATAAGTGACTTTGTATCAGAGACTTCCTTGTTTGTAGATTGGATTAAGGGTTTGTATTTCTACACTATAAAGTGGGGCAGGCCTGGCCTTGCTCTCTTGGTTTCTGAGGTTAGTATTAGAGAGGAGAGCAGATTAAGGCCACATGGAGGCCAGGAGAATCAGCCAAGATGGCGGAGTGCTGAGGAAGAAGCCAGCTTGTGTATGAGGAGGATGGGGAACAGAGGTGAATAAGTCTGGTGAGCTAGAAACCTTTGATGCTAGGAAACTCGGATAAGTCAGTAGCTCTGAGAGCACTGAATGAGTGGGTTTTGGAGCCCAGTGTGTGTTTTTACTTGCCCACCATGTGCAAGCTAGAGTTAAAGCTGATGGCTCACCAGTTCTTGGCTCCGTTGTTTCATTACCAACTGTCCGAATCTAATGCGAACCTGCACTGGCCAGACGGCTGTGATGGTGGCCTTGGCCACTGGCTTTACAGAGCATAATATATTTTATCTGCCCAACATAAAGAAAAGACTATTTATTACTCAAAATTCTCAATAGGAGCAGGGGCACACCAAGCCACACAGGGGACACATGGGAAAGCACCAGGATTAGCCAGGAGGCAAAGGGAAGTCAAAATGTGGGCAGGAGATATTATTGTGGTTTTATGGCAAGAAACAGCTAAAGCAGGGTAAACAGGTGTTGGGCAAATAAATTTGTAAAATTTGTTTATTTTAGGTTTGCTCGCTTATATTTTGCATTGGCCTGGGCAGCACCATGTGTATGCAGTCTGTGAAAGGCTGTGGTGTTTCTCCTCAAGGAAACAGATTGCAAATTGCGGATTACCTTCCTGCTTGGGAGAGGCCATTATATTGCTAATTGTTGCTGCAGAAGGGATTTTTTCCCCAGCCTGGGTTTTGCAGAAATAAAAGAAGGAGTGCAGATGTGGGCTGAGGGGCTTGGGAGCTCCGCTAAGGCTGGTGGGGGCCTTTGATTCCATGCGGAACCAAAGATTTTTTGGGTTGTGAAACTAGAGAATGCGTCAGAGCTTTGGGAGCCCTGAATGAGAGGAAAACGGTCTTCCCTGCCTGTTTGTTCGTCTGTCAGTACGAGACTTTAATAAACAGAATGGACCATCATTTTTTGTCTCCACTGTTTCTTTACTGTCTGCCCAAATCCAGTGAGAACCTGTATGGCCACAACGGCAGTGGCCACTGGCCATACAACAGGTTTAGGATTGGCTAGTTTGAATGACTTAATTTCAGTGGTGTAAGACCAGGGTCCACTGCCATCATGGCCATTCACATGCAAGTTCTCATTGAATTCGGGTGGACAGTAAAAAAACAGCTGAGTCGGAGGATGGTGGGCTATTCTCTTTTGGTGTCTCACCAAGACAGGTGTTGGGCAGATAAAATATAATATGCTCACTTTGTTAAAGATGGCGCTGCCCACATGGAAGCCTGTCACCCAGGTGATATTATTTGCCCATATGCTTGGGATGGGTGTGGGGGAAAAGGCTGTAATGTAAGCAGGCCGGGTTGTTATAGCCTAAGGCTTGGTTTTAAGAGTAAGCTTTTCCCCACACCCTTGACTAATTGGATGATGTGGGGTGGTGCACTCTCATGAGGAATCCCATTATGCCTCAGATAGGTGACTTTGTATCAGAGACTTTCTTGTTTATAGATTGGATTAAGGGTTTGGATTTCTACATTATAAAGTAGGACAGGCCAGGGGCTGAGAGGAGAGCAGATGAAGGCCACATGGAGGCCAGGAGAAGCAGCCAAGATTGCAGAGTGCTGAGGGAGAAGACAGTTTGGGCAGAATTTGGCAGAGAGAGGGAGATGGGGAACAGAGGTGAATAAGTTTGGTGAGCTAGAAACCTTTGATTCTAGGAAACTCGGATAAGTCAGTAGCTTTGTAAGCACTGAATCTGTGGGTTTTAGAGCCCAGTGTGTGTTTTTGCTTGTCCACCAGGTGCAAGCTAGAATTAAAGCTGATGGCTCACCAGTTCTTGGCTCAGTTGTTTCATTACCGACTGTTTGAATCCAATGGGAACCTGCATGTGAATGGCCACAATGGCGGCTCCTGGCCTTACAACAGGCAAGCCACAAGAAAGGCCAAGGGAAAAGCAGGTTTTCTGCTTTTCATGGAGGATCAGGGAGAAGAGAAAAAGAAACCCTACTGCACCTCTCAGTGGTGGGGGCAGTATCTCCCTTCCAGTAAACATTAGCAAGACAATGGCCTCTCCCAAGCAAGAAGGCTACCTGCAACCTCACAGACCACTATATATGGCACTGCCCAGCCCCCAATGCAAAGTATAAGCAAGCAAACATAAAAGTCATATTTATAAACTTATTTGACCAACAAGTAGGATCTGGACTGTAGGGGCTGCCCCTAGTTGTTTGATACCTCTCCGTGGGATAATTAGAGCTAGTGGATAGTGGCCCAAGAAGTGAAAGCCAAATAAAGGAGTGGTTGGATTGTAAGCCCTGGATTGGTTGGTTTAAATATGAAAGGTGGACTCATGGGCAAGTTGTTTACTATCTCTAGGAACTACCTAACCCAAGAAGGGGCAGTCCCTCTAGAGTTAGCAAAGCCCCAGATGTCACAGCATCATCAGAATACAGAAAATAGAAGACATGATTTGCCTGACCAGTGGTGGTGCAGTGGATAGAACATCGACCTTGGATGCTGAGATTCCAGGTTTGAAACCCTAAGGTTGCCCACTTGAGCATGGGATCAACAACATAATCCCATGGTCGCTGGCTTGAGAAAAGGATCATTGGCTTAGCTTGAGTCTCCCAGGGCAAAACATGTATGAGAAGCAATCAATAAACAACCAGTGATGCAACTATAAATTGATGCTTCTCATCTCTCTCCCTCACTGCCTGTCTCTCTCAAGCATGCTTAAAAACAAACAAACCATGGTTACCACACCTTGACATTGGATCACCTGACTCAGTTTGGTCAATAAAAGTAGTGGAAGAATCACTGCCATTTACAAGCCTAGACTCAAGAGACTTCACATGTTTTTATTATCTTGTTTCCATTTTCAGTAGGAGAAGAGCTTCCCCAGAACAGCTACTCCTGTGGCCAAGAATAAATACATGCTGGAGGGAAAATGGTGACAGAGTAGGAGGACATTACAACTCTCACCTCCCAGAACCAAAGTGGATTACAACTTAACTTAGGAACAATCATCTTGAAAAACCAACTTTGGACTAAACTAAGAGGAATCTATAACCAAGCATCACTGAAGGAACCACACAGAGCTGGTAAAAAGGGCAGAAACACAAAAAGGGCTGCCCTGCTCCCAGGAGAGAGAGGCGGCCCAGAGGTACTCTCACAGCTGGGTAGGTTGTCTAGAAAGTTGTGGGTCCTCAGCCCAAGGATTGGAACCCCAGCCTGGAGCCCCAGAAACTAGAGGAGGCATAAGGACAGTATTTAGCTGAAAGAAGAGCCGGGTTACTGTTTGCGAGAGGGAGACAGAACTCTCAGACCCAGGTTCTGTCTTAAAGGGACCGCACAAAAAATCTCATTCACAGCCAATTACCCGGGGCTCCAGAAGTGGGGAGCATCGAGAGGACTGCAGTTGCGAGAGGATAGTGTAGTCTCAGGGGTACAGGAAGAAACTGTAGGGGACAGCCACCCTGACCCTTGTACTGGGTCACTCCCCAAACCTAAAGTGGCCATATTTCCTGGGAGAACCAAGCCAGCAAAAGGAAGAAATTACCCTGCCCACCAGAGGCTCTCCTACCCCAGTCAGTACATAGAGACACTTAGAAGCAGGGGCCAAATCAGGGACACAGGTTTTGAGTGCTGAGGTCTGGGCTACACGGCCCCCCCAACCTGCTGGGTACCCTCTGAAGGGCGGGAGGGCCCAGCTACAGCAGTGGTGCGGTGGTGTGGCAGTGTGGCAGTGGGTGGGGGCAGAGCCCAGCAAGGCAGCTGGAACACCACAGGGGGTAGAGCCAAGCGGCCCACAGCAAAGGCGAGGGGCAGAGCTTGAAGAGGCATGCTTCATGCCATGTGGGGTGGAGCCCAGAGAGGCAGCCCACACACCCACAGGGGCCAGTGCCCAGCAAGGAGAGGAGCCCCCCACCCCCACTGAGCAGCCCAAGGTGCAGCCTGCGAGCCCACGCACCCAGCAGTGCAGTTGCTATAGTGCCCGAGGATGCAGCAGTGGCAGGGAGCTGGTGGAGAGACCATACTTCAGCAATAGAGAGGTCACACACACTGGCCAAGAGTAGATAAAAGCCAGTCTAGGAGTGCAGCTGATATTTACAATGGCATCATGGCCCAGCAGATGCATCCACAAATTCTGGATCACCTGTAGCTCCAAGAAGGTTGCTAAGGGCCAGTCAAAAGCAGTGACCCACTGGTCTGCATCAGGTTCCGGTCAGGGAGGTCCAGGGATGGTACATCCAGTGTCAAGATATGGAAAGCATCAGCTCAGGATGTAACAACCCTAGTTAGAGTAGTATCTTAAGGAAAGGTTTCTCACACGTGACCCAGCTAAGGCATAGAAAACGCTGTCACACAGCAGAAAGAGCAATAGCAGCAGACAAATAGCCCACAGTGAATTACAAACAACAGCTGAACCCAACCCAAGAAAATTTAGAAACAACACTACTAAAATCTAGAGGCAGACAACACCAACCCTATACGCAGCTAGCTACACAAACAACACATTCAAAGGAGCAGTCTATACAGAGACAAAATGGAAAGACAGAGCAATGCAATTTAAGTAAATCAACAACAGAAATCCCCAGAAAAAGAACTGAATGAGATGGAAATAACCAAGATGCCAGATGCAGAGTATAGAATAATGATTGTTAGGATGCTCAAGGATCTTAGAGCAACAATAGATGGACATAATGAGCACCTAAACAAAGAGATAACAGGCATCAAAAAGTACATTGAAATCATAAAAAATAATCAGACAGAAATGACAAACACAATATCAAAAATGAAGACTATACTAGAAGAAATTAAAAGCAGGCTGGATGAAGCAGAAAATCGAATCAGCAATTTAGAGGACAAGATAAGCAAAAGCATGGAAGCAGAACAGCAAAAAAGAAAAGAAGATCAAAAAGTCTAAGAAAATTCTAAGAGAGCTCTATGACAACATGATGAGAAACAACATCCACATAATAGAGGTTCCTGAAGGAGAAGAGAAAGAACAAGGGATAGAGAACCTGATTGAAGAAATCATAGCTGAAAATATCCCTAAATTGAATCAGAAAAAAGTCACACAAGTTCAAGAAGCTCAGAGAATCCCATTAAAGAGGAACCCAAAGAGACCTACTCCAAGAAATATCATAATTAAAATACCAAAACTAATAGATAAAGAAAGAATACTAAAAGCTGCAAAAGAAAAGCAGTCAATCACCTACAAAGAAACCCCCATAAGGATGACAAACGACTTTTGAACAGAAACACTTGAGGCCAGAAGAAAATGGCAAGAAATATTCAAAGTAATGCAAAACAAGAGCCTACAACCAAGTCTTCTTTATCCAGCAAAGCTATCATTTAAAATTGAAGGAAAAATAAAGAGCTTCTCAGACAAAAAAAAAAAAACTCTCAAGGAATTCATTGCAACCAAACCAATGCTGCAAGAAATATTAAGGGGCCTGTTGTAAACAGAACAAAGGGGGGGAAATCTAATAAAAGAGAAATGTAGATTTAAAGAATAAAATGGCAATAAACAACTACATATCAATAATAACCTTAAATATAAATGGAGTAAATGCTCCAACCAAAAGACATAGTGTAGCTGCATGGATAAGAAAACAGGACCTCTACATATGCTGTCTACAAGAGACCCACCTTAAAACAAAAGATACACATAGACTGAAAGTAAAGGGATGGATGGAAAAAATATTTCATACAAATGGAAATGAAAAAAAGCTGGGGTAGCAATATTACATCAGATAAGATAGACTTTAAAACAAAGGCTATAGTAAGGGATAAAGAAAGTCACTACATAATGATAAAGGGAGAAATCCAACAGGAAGATATAACCATTATAAATATCTATGCAACTAATATAGGAGCACCTAAATATATAAAGCAGATTTTGATGGGCATGAGGGGCAAGATCAACAGCAATACTATAATAGTAGGGGATTTCAATACTCCACTAATATCACTAGATAGATCCTCAAGAAAAACAATTAACAAAGAAACAGCAGACTTAAAGAACACACTAGATTAACTGGATTTAATAGATATCTTCAGAACCTTTCACCCTAAAGCAGCAGAAAATACATACCTTTCAAGTGCTCATGGTACATTCTCTATGATAGACCACATGCTAGGACACAAAACGAGTCTCAATAAATTTAAGATTGAAATCATATCAAGCATCTTCTCTGATCACAATGTCATTAAACTAGAAATCAACTACAATAGAAAAACTGAAAAACACTCAAACACTTGGAAACTAAATAGCATGTTATTAAATAACAAATGGGTTAACAATGAGATCAAGGAAGAAATCAAAAATTTCCTTGAAACAAATGAAAATGAACATACAACTCAAAATTTATGGGACACAGCAAAAGCAGTCCTGAGAGGGAAGTTCATAGCATTACAGGCATACCTTATGAAGCTAGGAAAAGCTCAAATAAAAAACTTAACTCTGCATCTAAAAGAACTAGAAAAAGAAGAGCAAGTAAAGCCCAGAAGAAGTAGAAGGAAGGAAATAATAAAGATCAGAGCAGAAATAAATACCATAGAGGCTAAAAAAAAACAATACAGAAGATCAGTGAAAACAAGAGCTGGTTCTTTGAAAAGGTAAACAAGATAAATAAACTGTTAACCAGACTCACCAAGAAAAAAAGAGAGAGAATTCAAATAAATAAAATTAGAAATGAAAGTGGAAAAGTAACAACTGACACAACAGAAATACAAAGGATTGTAAGAAAATACTATGAAGAACTGTATGCCAAAATATTAGACAACCTAGGTGAAATGGACAAATTTCTTGAAACATAATTTTTCAAATATCAATTTTCAAGAATCAGGAAACCTAAACAAACCGATTTCATCAAATGAGTTTAAAACAGTTATAAAAAAACTCCCAACAAACAAAGCCCTGGGCCAGATGGCTTCACAGGCAAATTTTACCAAACATTCAAAGAAGAACTAACTCCTATCCTTCTCAAGCTATTTCAAAAAATTCAAGAGGAGGAAAGACTTCCAAGTTCCTTTTATAAGGCAAGCATAATACTGATTCCAAAACCAGGCAAAGACACTACAAAGAAAGAAAACTATAGGCCAATATCCCTGATGAATTCACATGCTAATATTATCAACAAAATATTAGCAAACTGGATCCAGCAATACATGAAAAAAATCATACATCATGATCAAGTGGGATTTATTCTGGAGAGGCAAGACTGGTACAATTTTCACAAATTAATCAATGTGATTCATGATATAAATAAAAGGAAGGAGAAAATCACATGATAATATCAATAAATGCAGAAAAAGCATTTGATAAAATCCAACATCCAATTGTGATCAAAACTCTCAGCAGAGTTGAAATACATGGAACATACCTTAACATGATAAAGGCCATCTATGACAAACCCAAAGCCAACATCATACTCAATGGGCAAAAATTAAAAGCAATCCCCTTAATATCAGGAACAAGGCAGGGGTATCCCCTTTCACCATTCTTATTCAACATAGTTCTGGAAGTCCTAGCCACAGCAATCAGACAAGAAGAAGAAATAAAAGGCATCCAAATGGAAAATGAAGTGAAACTATCATTATTTGCTGATGATATGATACTGTATATAGAAAACCCTAAAGTCTCAGTCAAAAAACTACTGGATCTGATGAATAAATTCAGCAAGGTGGAAGGATATAATATTAATATTTAGAAATAAGAGGCATTTTTATACACCAACAATGAACTGTCTGAAAGAGAAATTAAGAAAACAATCCCCTTCACTATTGCAACCAAAAAAATTAAGTACCTAGGAGTAAATTTAACCAAGGACGTTAAAGCCTTGTACTTGGAAAATCATAAAACATTGATATAATAAATCAAGGAAGATACAAACAAGTGGAAGCACATACCATGTTCATGGATAAAAAGAATAAACATCATTAAGATGTCTATATTACCCAAAGCAATTTATAAATTCAATGCAATTCCTATTAAAATATCAATGACATACTTCAAAATATAGAACATATACTCTAAAAACTTATATGGAACCAAAAAAGAACACAAATAGCCTCAGCAATCTTGAAAAAGAAAAATAAAGTGGGGGGTATCACACTGGCTGATATCAAGTTATACTACAAGGCCATTGTACTCAAAACAGCTTGGTACTGGCATAAGAACAGGCATATAGATCAATGGAACAGAACAGAGAATCCAGAAATAAACCCACACCTTTATGGACAATTGATATTTGACAAAGGAGGTAAGAGCATACAATGGAGTGAAGACAATCTCTTTAACAAATGGTGTTGGGAAAATTGAACAGCTACCTGGAAAAAAATGAAACTAGACCACCAACTTACACTGTTCTCAAAAATAAACTCAAAATGGATAAAAGACTTAAATGTAAGTCGTGAAACCATAATCATCTTAGAAGAAAACATAGGCAGTAAGCTCTCCAACATCTGTCATAGCAATATATTTGCTGATTTATCTCCATGGGCAAATGAAATAAAGGACAGGATAAACAAATGGGACTATATCAAACTAAAAAGCTTTTGCACAGCTAAAGACAATATGAACAAAATAAAAAGACAAACCTTACAATGGAAGAACATATTTAACAACACATCTGATAAGGGGTTAATAACCAAAATTTATAAAACACTTGTAAAACTCAACACCAGGAAGATAAACAATCCACTCAAAAAATGGGCAAAAGAAATGAATGGACACTTCTCCAAAGAGGACATACAGATGGCCAATAGAAATATGATAAAATGCTTAACATCACTAATCATTAGAGAAATGCAAATTAAAACCACGAAGAGCCTGACCAGGCGGTGGCACAGTGGATAGAGCGTTGGACTGGGATGCAGAAGACCCAGGTTGGAGACCCCGAGCTCGCCAGCTTAAGCGTGGGCCCATCTGGCTTGAGCAAAAGCTTGCCAGCTTGGACCCAAGGTCCCTGACTCCAGCAAGGGGTGGCTTGGTCTGCTGAAGGCCCGCGGTCAAGGCACATGTTAGAAAGCAATCAATGAACAAGTAAGGTGTTGCGACGGCAACGAAAAACTAATGATTGATGCTTCTCAACTTTCTCCGTTCCTGTCTGTCTGTCCCTATCTATTCCTCTCTCTGTCCCTGAAAAAAAAAAAAAAAAAAAAAACACAATGAGATACCACTTCCCACCAGTCAGAATGGTGCTCATTAACAAAACAACACATAACAAGTGCTGGCGAGGATGTGGAGAAAAGGGAACCCTCCTGCACTGCTGGTGGGAATGCAGACTGGTGCAGCCACTGTGGAAAACAGTATGGAGATTCCTCAAAAAATTAAAAATCGAACTGCCTTTTGACCCAGCCATTCCACTTTTAGGAATATATCCTAAGAACAGCAAATCACTGATTCAAAAGAAGAAATGCGCCCCCATGTTCTTGGCAGTATTGTTCACAAGAGTGAAGATCTGGAAACAGCTCAGGTGTCCGTCAGTGGAGGAGTCGATTAAGAAGCTGTGGTACATATACACAATGGAATACTATGTGGCCATGAAAAAGAAGGAAATCTTACCTTTTGTGACAACATGGATGGACCTGGAAACTATTATACTAAGTGAAATAAGCCAGGCAGAGAAAGAAAAATGCCATATCACCTCACTCATCTGAGGAATCCAATGAACAATGTGAACTGAGGAACGGAATAAAGGCAGAGATGAGATCAAAGGGACCAGAGGGAAAGCGGACTGAGGGAAAGAGGATGGGATCAGAGAAGAGAACGAGATTGGTGAAATTATATATACATAACACAGCGATAGAGAGAGCAGGAAAGCAAATCCTGGAGGGAAGGGGGGAGGAAATTGGGGGGAAGAGGGTTAAGGGGATGTTGAGGGGAACACGGGGGTGGGAGGATGTATTCAGTAGGACACTTGAATCTATGTAAACACAATAAATTAAAATTAATTTTAAAAAAAGAATAAATACATGCTGAGTAGACCTAATCCCAATCCAAAGAGATAAACTCAAGCATGATTGAAGGCTAACGAGCTGATCCCCACCTGTCTCAGCCAAACCTTGGACATGTGAAAAAAAATTAATGATAGTTACATTTGGAACAGTTATCAAAATAGCCCATATGCTATGCTGTAAAGCATGTCTCAGTAAATTTTGAAAGACTATAATAATGCAGAGTATGACTGCAATGGAATTTAACTACAAGTCAACAACAAAAAGAAAACTAGAAAATTCCCAGTTGTTTGAAAATTTAGCCACATGTCTTTGAATAACCTAAAAGTCCAAGAAAAAAAATCACAGCAGAAATTAGGAAATATTTTTATTGAATGACAATGAATTTACAACATGTAAAAGGCTACAGGAAGCAGCTAAAACAATGACTGGAGGGAAATGCCTAGCTTTGAATACCTATATTTAAAAAGAAAAAAAGCATAAAATGTTATTGTTTCAAGACACTGGGTTTGGGGGCTCTTTTTTTCTTTTTAACAAGAGAGACAGACAGGAAGGGAGAGAGAGGAGAAGCATGAGCTCATAGTTGCGGCACCTTAGTTTTTCATTGATTGCTTTTTCATATGTGCCTTGACTGGGGATGGGGGCTACAGCCGAGCTAGTGACCCCTTGCTCAAGTCAGCGACCTCTGGGCTCAAGCCAGTGACCATGGGGTCATGTCTAGGATCCTATGCACAAGCCAGTGACCCCACGCTTAAGCTGGTGAGTGTGTGCTCAAGCTGGCAAGCTTGGGGTTTTCAAACATGGGTCCTCAGTGTCCCAGGTCAATGCTCTATTCACTACACCACTGCCTGGTCAGGCTGGGGTTCTTTTCTTATGCAGCAATAGCTGACTGCTACTATAACTAGCATTTATATTGTAGTCATTATGTGCCATGCACAGTTCATACATATATATAAATTCATTGGTAATACTTATAAGGATAATAAGGTGACCAGACATCCTGCTTTTGGCAGGACAGTCCCGATTTTTAACAATTTGTCCTGCATCCCGCGGCATTTTTAAAAAGTCCTGATTTAAAAAAATATATTACAATACTATTTTTGCATTCTATGAAATTTTTTTTTGCTCTATATAGACCAAATTTTTAATGAAGTCAATGGTGTCTTGCTTTACCAATTTTAAAATCTGGTCACCTTATTAACTAGAAGGAAGATAAATACTATAATTTCCCCCTTTGTAGATCCACATCTAAACAACCACAGAGTTTGTGTGAATAGCTATGGAATTTGGAGCAAAGGCAGAATTTAAATTCAGATGGACTCTCTCCAGAGTCAAAATTCTTAGCCACTGTGCTATACTGCCTTATAGAGGAACAAGTTGATAATTACAACTTTATAATAAGTGCTATTAATTCAGAGATGGTCACCTAATTCAGAAAAATCAGAAAAAACTTCTGGAAAGAAGTGATGCCGAAGCTGAATATTGAGTACAAAAGAAATTACCTAGATGGTTAACAAGAAGTCAGGGCTGATGCAAAGGTTGTGGAGAGGCCCAAAGGCCTGAAAAAAGGCACAGAGTTCAGTGTGGCTGGCCTACTCTCCATTTACTCCTCCCAGCCTCTGGCAACCATTAATCTGCTTTCTGTCTCTATGTATTTGCCTGTTCTGGACATTTTATATAAGTGGAATTATATGCTATATAACCTTTCATGTCTGACTTATTTAGCTGAATGTAATGTTTTTAAGGTTCATCCATATTGGAGCATGTATTAATCAGTATCATCATTCTTCTTTATGGCTGAATAATATTCCACTGTGTGGGTGAACCACATTTAGTTTACCTATCCACCCACTGAGGACCTTGGGCTTTTTCCCACCCTTTGGCAACTGTGAATAGTGCTGCTATAAACATTTGTGCACAAGTTTTTGTTTCCAAAATACCTGTTTCCAATTCTTTGGGTTAGATATCTAGGAATGAATGTTTGTGCAACTTTTTTCTCTGAGCTTATTTACAAATAAATATTACATAAAACAAATTAAATAACCAAAATCCAGGTAGGATTTGTGAATAAATTCACACTCATGGAGCAAAACAGAAGGATAAGGTAAATGAAAAAATTCCAGACATGCTGACAGATCTCCTGTGCCCTCCTGTGGGCATCATGCACCAGAATTGGTACTGCAGCTCTCCCGCCAGCTGGTGAGAGCCTCAGTGAAGGAGACTTTCAGACACGCAAGCGTGCACACAACACACACACATTTGCCAATGGAAGTCCAGGCAGCAGCAAGGCTGGCAAGCTGGCAGGACACAGTGCAGCCTGCAAGTGAAAAGCTGGATGAAGCACACGGTTTAAAGCACGGTGCCATTTACACAAATGGTCTGGGGAGCATCCTGAGGGCTGGAGGTATCCTATGTCTTGATCCTGATGGTGGTTACATGGGTGTGCACATGTGCAGAAATTCACTGAGCCAAACTCTTAAGATTTATGCACACACAGACCTAAGTCTTAGCACCAACAAGCTTTGCCTAGTCCTGCAACTTCCCCACCCCCAGCTGTTACCTGCCCCTCCTCAGTTCCCAGGTCTGTCTGTCCACTTTAAATATACCATAATTATATATACCAAAGGTTGGCAAATCTTTTCCTTTAAGGGTCAGATAGTAAATATTTTCAGCTTTTCAGGCCAGATGGTCTCGGTTGCAATGACTCAACCAATTGTCAGCTGTGGCGTGAAATTAACCACAGACAGATAATACTGAGCAAATGGGCATGGCTGCATTTCAGTAAAAACTTAATTTACAAACACAAATTGGGGGCCATAGTTTGCCGGTCTGTGAGGTCTCTGATATATACTGTATTGAATTACTTCATCTGTCTCCTCTGTCAAGTGTAACTACCTGGAAGGGAAAGACAAGTTTTTTCATTCCGGTGTCTTCACCATCTGGTTCAATACCTGACAAAATAAATAATTGTCCATGAACAAATCAATGTGTGATTTATTGTTTACTCAGCTCAAAACTAAATGAGAAGAGGGAGAAAAGCAAAGTTGATTAATAGAAGGGTGTAACCCCCACATCACCCATAAAACACCTTTCAAGTAGCATTCAACTCACGTATACGGAATACAGGGTTTTCTTTTGGGATGATAATTTTATGTTTTGTGAATTAAGCTTCATTTTTTACAAGCAAAAATAAAGTGATACACAAATTTGAAAACTTTGCTTAAAAGGAAAAACAGACTCCCTCTAGCTGTTGTGTGGAGAGTAGACTGTGAGACAGGAGCAGAATCTGGATACTCCGAGACTATGAGCTTCAGTCACTTTACTTTTGTTTGTTCTATTATTTCTGAAATATTTCTTGAAGGACACAAAATTTTTTATCTCAGAGCTACTGAGACTGGTTAGCTCCATTAGTCTTGAGAAATGTCAAGAAACAAAGGTGCTGCCACTGGGCAATTTGATCATCTCAGCTCAATGTACCCTGATTTTGAAATCTTGTAGCAGTGGCTACACCCAGCACCCAGGGCTCCCATGTATCAGCATCTTATTTAACCATGTCATATATGTCAAAACTAAGAAATGCACATTGATATAATACCATTAATTAAACTATAGACTTTTAAAAATACCACCACTGTCCCTGACCTGTGGTGGCGCAGTGGACAAAGCATCAGCCTGGAATGCTGAGGACGCTGATTCAAAACCCTGGGCTTGCCTGGTCAAGGTACATAAGAGAAGCAATTACTATTTGTTGATCCTCCCTGCTCTCCCCCCCTTTCTCTCTCTCTCTCTCCTCTCTCTAAAATCAATAAATAAAATTATTAAATAAATAAAAAACAGCCTGACTGGTGGTAGCACAGTACATAGAGTGTCAACCTGGGATGCTGAGGTCACCAGCTTGAAGGCTTGCCAGCTGGCACACAGGTCACCAGCTTGAGCATGGGATCATGTCAGTGGTCGCTGGCTTGAGCCCAAGGTCACTGGCTTGAGCAAAGGGTCACTAGCTTGGCTGGAGCCCCCTGGTCAAGGCACATATGAGAAAGCAATCAATGAACAAGTAAGGTGCTGCAACAAAAAACTGATGCTTCTCGTCTCCCTTCCTGTCTGTCTGTCCCTCTCTCTGTCTTTCACTTGCTTGCTAAAAAAAAAGTACTCATTGGCTTGTTCCTTCACCCAGGTACTTGGAAAGTTCTTGCTGGCTGAAACAAAAGGAGTGAAAGAAGGAGTCTTCCTGGAAAAAGGAATGGCTTCATGGATCTAAGAAAAAGAACTACCAGGTTATGGAGAACCACAGTAAACCACCTCGGGGCAAGGGCCATCAGCCACTGGACAAGTCTATATCAAAAGAGATGTCTGCTGGCCTGACTTGTGGTGGCACAGTGGATTAAGCATCAACCTGGGAACACTGAGGTTGCCAGTTCAAAACCCTGCACTGGTCTGGTCAAGGCACATATGGGAGTTGATGCTTCCAGCTCTTCCCCCCTTTCTCTCTTTCTCTTTCTCTCTCTCTCTCTCTCTCTCTCTCTCTCACACACTGTGTCTCCTCTCTAAAATGAATAAAATAAAAATAAATAAAAAAAAAAGAGGTGTCTGCCAAAGAAAATAGGCAGGCCCCGTCTGCTTTCAAACATACAGGGATTCCTGGAGTAGAAAAAACACAGAAGCTGTGAAACGAAATTCTTGTCCTGTTTCAATGTTTTCCTGGGACAGTGAAAAGAGTGATATGGACTCCTGGAGTCAGCTTTTCACTGAGGATTCCCAGGGCCAGTGGGTCATTGCCCACAATTCTAGAACTCCTTTCCTAGACGTAACCAACAACTATAATCAGGGCTTAGGGCAGCTTCCTAACAGGCCTTGGGCTCAGTACCAGGATAGCCCCACTCAGGTAAGTCTGCAGCCTGATTTGCCCTTTACCCAGGACTCTGAAGGTAATCAAGTTATCAGGCACCAAGTCAAATTGTCTTTGAAGGTTTGGTTTTAAAAATACCTTGAAATGACACATATAGGAAAATATTTGAGGGGCTATGTTGGGGAAGTATGTTGGGGAAGGGAGGAAGGTATAGGATGAAGCTGTTATTGAGCATTTTCTGTGTATAAATAAAGCAGGCACTTGTTGAGACAGTGAAAAAATAAAATAAAAGACAGAGAGAGTAAGTGCAAACAACCAGGGTGACAAGCTGGTTGTTGGAAATATCTTAAATAACAGTTTTATTGTTTCTTGTCAGGTGTTATTTAGTATTTTTTCATTAATATTTTAAAACTCTTTCTTATAATCTAGTTTTGTGTATCTTTTTTATTGTTCTTATTTAACTATTAAATGCATGAAATAATAAATTACCTTTTGATATATCAGTTTTTTATACTTAAAAAGGTCAATAGGGCAGAGAACTGGTTGTTAAATTATTTGAATCCCATCACTGAGGAAAACCCATGAGAGAACAACAGAATGGAAGAAATCTGAGTCCCTGGATGGATGGCACAGAAAGAGAATTAATATCCAATGTGACCTTAATGTAGGGTGGCTAAGGGGGAAGGTCAGGTGGGGAACTCAGACCCCGGACTTTGGCTAGGGCCGCCCACATTCTTGCACACCAAAAGAAAGTTCCCGGAGGACCTTGGGAGAAGATTGACTATCCGTCAGCCAGTGAGAGTTCACCACGTCATAATTGCTCGCCCACCCTAGAGGATCCCTTTAAATACCTCTCTCGCAGTCTAATTCGTGTGACTCACCTAGCCTCTGAACCCCGGGGCTGGGGGACATCGTTGGGTGGGATGCGTGGTACTTAATAAAGCCGTTTGTTATTCCACACTTTTTGGCTCTTGCCCCCCCCTTCCTTTTTTCTTGACAGGGAAAAATACCTTACATTTTGGTGCCAAAACCCGGGACCCGGGAAGGAGTTAGAAGTCCGCAAGGAACTGCTCCTCTCTCTCCTTCCCCTCCGAGAAAGAAGCAGGATCTCAGGATCTCCGACCATCTACCAACTTCAGCGCACAGTGCAGTAAGTCTTGTGCCTCCAAACTTTCCTCAGTTCTTTCCACCGAGGCTCCCTGTCCGAAACAGTAGCTACGTCAGCGAAGCCTTTTCTGTCCAAGTGCATGTGTGCCCTGGAGACGTCCAAGCACATCCATTTTCCCTATCCGTCCATGGCCAGAGGTTGAGTTTTGGGATGCCAACCCTCAACTCTGACCACCCCGAGAACTGGGGGCAACTGTGGGGACACAGGAATCCCAAAACACTCTGGGAGTTGCCTTATCCAAAATCTCTCCCTCCCTAAAGAAGAGGAAACTCTTCTTCTTCTCTGCTGTGGTCAGGCCACAGAACCCACTGAATAATTGAACTGGATAGCCTCCTGAAGGGACTTTCGGTTTTAACACCCTCACCAATTTAACTATCGCTGAGGAGGCTGGAAGCTTGGAGATCCCTTTACATTCATAGCCTCTAATTATTCGCGTGCCTGTCCTTAATCTCTGTGCCACCTGTTACACCGAGCAGGCCATTTTTTGGCCAGAGAAAACCCTCCGTTTGTAATCTTTTCTTCTCCGTGGATTCCCAACTTTCTGTCTCTCCTGCCTGACCCTCGAGGGTGCCCCACTCTCTGGTCCCTCTTTCATTCCAGTCTCTTCCCTACAGACAGTACTCTCCCCTCCCTACACTAAATCCTGTTTCTCATTCACTTGCAAAAACCAGTCTCTTTCTCTTCCCCTGCTGGCCAGGGTCCCCTCCCTTCTCCACTGTGTTCTCAAGTCCCTCCTCCGTCAAGCCATTCTCCGCCTACCACTGGCTCTTACACCGGTTTGCAAGAAGTTCCAACCCTGTCCTGCCTCTGGATCCAGCAATTCCAGCTGGATCTGAGGGCTGGGCTCCCTG
Organism: Rhynchonycteris naso; assembly: GCA_037038555.1. NCBI lineage: Eukaryota > Metazoa > Chordata > Mammalia > Chiroptera > Emballonuridae > Rhynchonycteris > Rhynchonycteris naso. The sequence continues at coordinate 24,705,215 of CM073003.1, forward strand.
GGAGCCCTCCTCCTTTTATTCTCAACGCCCAAACCCCTATCCAGGACCTGTAAACATGGCATTTAAAGTTTTCAATGGTTGCAGCTAGTAGAAATGGTCAAGGCTGTTTGCCAGGCCCACATGCAGCAGAAGGTAATACTCCAAACTCAGGCACAGGAAGTGCCCGGCCCAAGACTGGACCACAAAGAGGAATCCCACCAAGAGCTTGCTTTAAGTGTGGCAAGCAGGACCACTGTGCCCGACAGTGTCCCTGCCCGCAGGTACCCACTGAGCCCTGCCCTAACTGCAAGCAGCCCGGTCACTGGTGGAGCGATTACCCGTTTGGGCAGCAGGCTCATCCTCAACATCTCTACGTGGAGGACGAGAGAGCCATGTGGGCACATCGCTCAAACTACTGGAACACGGCCTGGACTCGGAGAACCCAGGATATGCTACAACTATTGGGTAAGTCCATCTCATTTCTTGTGGACATGGAAGCTGCCTTCTCTGTTTTGCCACCACACTCTAGACCTCTAATTCCCTCACAGGCCTTGGTTATGGGACCCCTTTTTTTCCGTTTTGCACTCCAATATTGAGATGCAGTTTGAACAGAACCCCCTTTTTTGCACTCCTTCTTAGTTATGCCATCGTGCCCTGTACCCCTTCTGGGTCGAGAAGCCACTATCCAGCTGACAGCATCTTCCCACTTACTCCTACCTTTCCTCAATACCAAGGGCTCCCCCATAATTAATGCTACCCTCATTTCTAACCATGTCTCTCGCCTCAAGCTTGCTCCCATGCAGGATCGTTGGCAGTTTGAAACAACTGGGCCCTACTCGTCTGCGGCTCACCAAAAGGATGGGCCCTACAGACCCTCCTGCTGCTCCTGTCCCTCCCACCAGGAACCTGCCGCCGGAGTGGGCTGAAGCAGGAGCAATGCTGTTCAGTAAGACTGGCCTGATGAAGGAAGCTTCAATCTCCTCAACCGTCTGCGAGAAAACAAAGCAAGAATCTCTACTCCTACAACCCGCTTAACTCCTAATGGCAGCCACCCATTCTCACGTAGGCTGCCCCTATCCTAAATCTTCTAATTATCAGCGTGTGACTCATATTTACTTCTCTTTTTTTTAAAATTCTTACAGAACCGTATCTGCAAAGTTTCTCAACTCACGGCCAAACAGATGTTCCTCCTGACACCCCTCAAAGCCACCACCAGCCGACCTCCCCTCCCCATGATGCCCCTAATCAGCAGGAAGCAGCCAGACAAATACACAGCACCCCAATTCTATTTAACAAAAAAGGTTGAAATGTAGGGTAGCTAAGGGGAAAGTTCACAGGGAACTCAGACCCCGGACTTTGGCTAGGGCCACCCACATTCTTATGCGCCAAAAGAAAGTTCCCAGAGGACCTTGGGAGAAGATTGTCCATCAGCCAGTGATATTTCACCATGTCATAATTGCTCGCCCACCCTGGAGGACCCCTAGTACCCTTTTAAATACCTCTCACACAGTCTAATTCGCACGACTCACCTAGCCTCTGAACCCTGGGGCTGGGAGACATCGTCGGGTGGGATGCACGGTACTTAATAAAGCCTTTATTATTCCACACTTTCTGACTTTCGGTCCCCCCCCCCTTCCTTCTTTCTCAGCAGGGAAAAATACCTTATACTTAACACCATGTTTAATTACAATTTCTTTTATTGATTGATTTTTAGAGAGAGGAGAGAAAGAGAGAAAGGGACAGAAGAGCAGGAAGCATCAACTCATAGTTGCTTCTCATATGAGTCTTGACTGGGCAAAGGAGCCCAGGGTTTCACACCTGCAACCTCAGCATTCCTGGTCGATGCTTTATCCGCTGCACCATCGCAGATCAGGCTACCACCATGTTTAATTTTAACCAAAGATTTGGGGTCCATACAAAGTTTGTGTGGCATGAATAAAATGGAATGACACACTATAAAAGCTTGCTGTAAGCATTCCATAAAACCCAAAGCCAAGCAACTGGTTTCTGTAAAACTATAATATTCAGGAAGGAACCTGGCATAAACAGAAACTTCATGTAAACAGAAAAAGGCATCCACTCTGACAGACAGTTTAGAAGGTACACTGTACTCCACCCTGGGGGACACAGCCTAAGCTTGATTTCAGCCCCATTCCCATGCCCTTAGCTAGATACAACCTGCACATTCAGTTAACTATACACAACGGTTTATGTCTAAATATTAATTAATTAATTAATTAATAAAAGTGGAAGGGGCAAATCTTGTATCTAAATGAATTTTATATAAAGTGAATCGTTTTCAAGGTACTGAGAAAGTTTTCCATTTAAAGAAATCCTGCTGTGAACTCCTTTGTAGAGTGGAATTAATCACCACTGAGTTATCTGTGCAAAATTCGTATTCGTAATTTGGTCTAAACAAGCTCTGAGCGGAGACGTCAGATAAATTATAGACACTGTTAATAAATTAGAGAGGAATCAAAGGCAAAAATGACATGTGGATGTGAACCGGGTTTAAAGTGGTCTCCACCAGCACCTAATCGTGGCCGGATACGCCTGCCGGTGGTAGTATAACATATGTACCTGGGGATAGTAAGTCAACTTAAGTCCAGTTGGAAAGTGAACGAACGAAAGGACAATAAAGAACAACTTCGGAGAAGCTTCCCAGAGTTTAGGCAAAACTCTTGTTAACCTGTAAGTGAGGCTTACGCAACAGCGTTCTCATCCCGCCCCGCCCCCTCCCGGTTGCCCTGACTACCGAGCCAGCGTCGGGGCCGTACCTCAGGCCTGCGGCCGCCACTCACAGGCCTCTGCGCAGGGGCCTCAGCGCTGGGATCGTAGACCTGAGGCGTAAATGGCGTTGGGCACTCCAAGCTCTAGTTTGGCTGCTCCTGGTCACGTAGAGGAAAGGGGGAGTCGGAGTGGTCCAGGAGAAATAAGAAGCTCGTCTGAGCGCACCCGTGGTGCTGAGCGTCCTTTGGGGAGCTTTGGAGAAGACCCCCGACTTCCGCCCCTTCCTTCAAAGCTGTGAGACTGTTGTCCAGTTCCGTAGCCTCCCATCCTCACTTTCCCCGTTTGTAGAATGGGGGTTCACAGCCCCTACCTCGGAGACCAGAAAAGATTTAGAAAACTGGGAACAGTGTGGACTTTGGTGAGCGCTTGGGATGTCTTTGTGGTGGGAATGTGAGGGACAGGGCCCCCTTAATAGCGGAAGAGGTGGTTATTATTATCCTCCCCGTTTTACAGGGAAGGAAATTAAGGCTCAGAAACAAAGTGATCCACCAAAGGGGCTCAGCTAGTGCCTGGCAGGATGAGGAGGGGAACGTGCCCACCCTAAGGTAGCCCACACTAGAGAATCTGGGAGTGGGGTGAGTCTTTGTGCTTGGCAGAAGTGAGCCGGTTGGGGAGGGAATACATAAAATGAAATAAATATATGAATGGATGTTGGAAGTGAGGAGAAGTGAGGGCAAGAAATAATAACCCAGAATTCTCCAACAGCATCAGAACTATAGGAATACCTTGGAGATATTGTGGGTACAGTTCCAGACTATTGCAATAAAGTGAGTCACACTAATTAATTTGGTTTCCCAGTACATATAAATGTTATGTTTACTGTAGTTCATGAAGTGTTCAATAGCATTATATCTAAAAACATGTGCATACCTTAGTTTAAAAATACCTTAATGCTGCCTGACCAGGCGGTGGCGCAGTGGACAGAGCGTCGGGCTGGGATGCGGAGGAGAACCCGGGTTCCAGACCCCGAGGTCGCCAGCACCCCACCACCACCACCCCACCACCACCCACCCCTGTCAAGGCACATATGAGAAAGTAATCAATGAACAACTAAGGTGTCCCAACGAAGAAGTGATGTTTCTCATCTCTCTCCCTTCCTGTCTGACTGACTCTCTCTGTCTCTGTCACCACACACACAAAAAAAATACCTTAATGCTAAAAAAAATTCTAACCATCATCTGAGCCTTCAGTGAGTTCTGGAGGGTCCCGTTAGCTTGCTTGATAGCTGCTGACTGATCACAGATCACCATAACAAATATAATAATAATGAAAAGAGTTGAATTGCAAACATGTGACAAACGAAATGAGCACATGCTGTTGGAAAATGACACTGATAGACTTGCTTGATGCTGGGTGGCCACAAACCTTCAATTTGTAAAAAAAAAATCAAAAACAAAAACTCAGTATCTGCAAAGCACAGGAAAGTGACACATAATGAAACATATGCCTGTATGAACAGGATGGAGAAAGTTTTGGATTTAGAAGCCCAAAGAATTTTTTAATTCTTTTTTCAGAAAAGGCCTTTCCTGGCAAATTCTTTACCCAGTTGGCATTTCCCCCATAGTTAAGACAACCCACTAGCTTCCAGTTTGAGCTCCCATTTTGGTTTCTGCCTCTAACACAGGGTGTCTCAACCTGGGCATTACTGGCATTGGGGGCCAGATTATTTTTTGTGGGGTGGGGCTGTCCTGTGCACCGTGAGATATTTCTGGTTAGCAGCATATCCAGCCTCTACTCCCTAGATGTCAAGAACATTCCCACCCCAGTTGTCACCACTAAAAATGTCTCCAGACATTGCCAAATGTCCCTAAGGGGACAAGATGTCATCAGTAAAGAACCACTGAGCTAGGGTCAAAAATTAAAAGATAAACCTGTTTTCACTAAATTGGTTTTGAATTCTTAAACCATTGTCCTATGCCAGAAAGTATATATTCTTAAAATAGGCAGATTCTCTGGAAACTGCTTGACCCAGCTGGGTTATCTGACGCACAATGGACGATTGTAATGGATAGTTCAACTGAGTGAAACAAGCACTGGGCAAGAATCAGGAAATCTAGGTTCTGTCCCTAGTTCTGCCATTACAAGCTCTGTGGCTTTGTCACTTAAGCCCTCCAGACTTATTTTCTCCTGTCAGATGAGGATATTTTGATTCCTAAGGACCTGGAAATGCTCAGTTTCTGATAAGATTCCTCCAAACCCTTGCCCCCGACCCACTGAAGTTTTTTAAGCTGCCCAGGCCCTCTCCCAGAGCCCCCTCCACTTTACCTTCAAATGTCTTTGTTACATCTCTCAGTTTCCTGGCTTGTTCCCTCAAAAGTGTCTTTCAGGGCCTGACCTGTGGTGGCGCAGTGGATAAAGCGTCGACCTGGGAACACTGAGGTTGCCAGTTCAAAACCCTGCACTGGTCTGGTCAAGGCACATATGGGAGTTGATGCTTCCAGCTCCTCCCCCCTTTCTCTCTCTCTCTCTCTCTGTGTCTCCTCTCTAAAATGAATAAAATAAAAAAATTTTTTTTAAAAAAAGTGTCTTTCAGGCCCTGGCCAGTTGGCTCAGCAATAGAGCATCGGCCTGGCGTGTAGAAGTTCTGGCTTCGATTCCCAGTCAGGGCACACTGAAGAAGCGACCATCTGCTTCTTCACCCCGCCGTGTCTGTCTGTCTGTCTCTCTCTTACTCTCTCCTCCCTCTCCTTCAGCCATGGCTCAATTGGCTCAAGCCAGTTGGCTACAGGCGCTCAGAATCGCTCCATGGCCTTGCCTCAGGCACTAAAATAGCTCTGCTGCTGAACAACAGAGCAACGGCCCCAGATTGCCAGAGAATCAGCCCCAGACAAGGGTTGTCCAGTGGATCCTGGTCGGAGTCTCATGCAGGACTCTGTCTCTCTACCTCTCCATCTCAATTTATTTATTTTTTAATTTATTCATTTTAGAGAGGCGGGGGGAAGAGAGAAAGAGAGAAAGAAGGGCAGGAGGAGAAGCAGGAAGCATCAACTCCCATATGTGCCTTGACCAGGCAAGCCCAGGGTTTTCCAGGGTTTTGAACCAGCGACCTCAGTGTTCCAGGTTGACGCTTTATCCACTGCGCCACCACAGGTGAGGCAGTGCCTCTCAATTTAATTTAAAAAAAAAGTCCTGACCTGTGGTGGCACAGCTGATAGAGCATAGACCTGGAACACTGAGGTTGCTGGTTCAAAACCCTGGGCTTGCCTGACCTGCAGTGGCGCAGTGGGTAAAGCATTGACTTGGAATGCTGAGGTCGCCGGTTCAGAACCACAGGCTTGCCTGGTCAAAGCACATATGGGAGTTGATGCTTCCTGCTCCTCCCTCCACCCTCCCTCTTTCTCTCTCTCTTTCTTCTCTAAAATGAATAAATAAAATCTTCTTTTTTAAAGTGTCTTTCAGAGTCAGATCTTCCAGGCTGTGGTTACCTCTCAAACAAACTCATTATTATTCCTGATTCTAACATGTAAATTGTGGTGGTTAACACAGCCATGGCAGGGGCCTATTTGTAGAAATTATGGTGTTTAAGCACAAGACACCCTGGTGTAAGCATGAGGAAAAGTAAAATGTTAAACCGGCCTTTAAAAAAAATTATTTATGATGTGGTGCTTAAATTATAAGAATGTCCTAAGCATCCATGTAAATTATTCTGACCTGGCTAGTATTCATACACAAAAGCCACAGAGCATCCCTTTAATTCTCTTAAGCCGCATTTGCCTTTCCATGTATTCTGCAGTTGTCAGATTGGGATAATGGGTCAGAAGGTCCTATGTGCAATCAGGAATTTGGATCCTGCTTATATAAAATGGGCTGCCCAGAGTTATCCACCCTGAACCCATTGACTGTGTACTCAGGAGGGAAAGATGCCTGTTTTGTTTCCTGCTGATCCAGTGCCTGGAACAATGCTAGATACCTTGTAGCACTCAGCAAAGGTGTGGAGTGAATGAATGAACACGGGGTACCTGTCATATCTGGGCAAGGCATAAAGTCTGTCTAAATATTTTGCTTAAGGTTTAAGATAATATTCCAACATTCTAGAAAGTATTGGTGTATTAGACCATTTTCATTTCTTTTCCCCATTTTCCCCTCATTTCACACCTTATTCTGCCATTTCCCTCTACCAGTTTTCTCATCTGACAGTGGGTCCACTCTGAGCAAGCAGCCCTTTTCTAGATGGAATCCCCAATGACAAGAGAAGGAATTTATTACATTGGGTCTGTGTTGGGGTGGGAGTAGGACAGTTCTGTGGTCCCTAAACCTGATTCCTGTACACTCTGTCCCCATCATGTTGCACTGTGGTCTTAGTCTAAAAGCTTGTACCATACGCTTGTGGTTTGCTGTTTGGAAAAGGACCTTAATGCAGGTGAGTCAGAACAGGTAGATGGAATGTAGAAACTTCACAAGCACACTTCATGCTGAGGCTTTCTGCTTCCAGAGAGTCTGAGTTCTGTTTCTTAACATCTCTGTTTTTATTAGAATCAGAAGCAATAAAAGAAGAGACTTTCTCTTAACAATTGTCAGTAGTATTCATTTCTTTTAACCAATACACTCCTTAAGGAGAAACATCCATAGTAAAAATCAGTATTTGGTCCGGGGGTGGTAAGTGTAGGGAGTTCCTCTCCATTCCTTTCATATTTTAATTGCCTGTATATATCCTAACTCTGAAACATTGTTTTAAAGATTTTACTTTGTCAAAATCATGGTCTTAAGAGTGAATTTCTAGACATAATTTTTTTCTTTGGTATCTTTTCTCCGGTATCTTTTCTCCGACAGACTTTTCTCCTACCAATTCATTATCATGAATTGGTGTAGTGACTCAACCTTGGTGTCCTATAGCAGTATACCAAAAGTTAAAAATACTGACCTCCTAGCCCTGGCTGGTTGGCTCAGTGGTTGAGCATTGGCCCAGTGTGTGGAAGTTCCAGGTTAGATTCCCGGCCAGGGCCTACAGTAGAAGCGCCCATCTGCTTCTCCACCCTTCCGCTTCTCCTTTCTATCTATCTCTCTCTTCCCCTCCCACAGCCAAGGCTCCACTGGAGCAAAGTTGGCCTGGGCACTGAGGATGGCTCCAAGGCCTCCGCCTCAGGCACTAGAATGGCTCCGGTTGCAATGGAGCAATGCCCCAGATAGGCAGAGAATCGCCCCCTAGTGGGAATGCCGGTGGATCCTGGTTTGGCACATGCGGGAGTCTGTTTCTCTGTCTCCCAGCTTCTCACTTCAGAAATTCACAAATAAATAAATAAATAAACAAGTTTGTTTTCAAAGGAAAAAAAAATACTGATCTCATTTCAACTTTGATAAACATCAATTTATACCGTGGAATGAAAAAGCCTATTTGCTAAGCTAAAGACTTCTGATTCAACAATTGCAGAATCTAGACTAAATACCAGTTATGCTAAGTGCCTTCCCAATGTCATCCCAGGAAACCTCCTCTGCCACTCTAAGTATCATTATCTCCACTTTTGAGTGATGAAATTGAGCCATACAGTGGTTAACAACTTGCCCCAGGTCACAAAACTAGGAAGTAATGCCCAAATTCAAACCTCTGAATGTGAAGTTAAGAACTCTGTAACAACCACTGAGCAGGTGGCCAACATTCAAACACAGGACTTCCTTGCACCCTATCCACAGCACCTTTGCACCTAGCTGCTTTTATTGGATGGACTCATGCCTGTAGTTGCTCTGAGATAAAGATTTAATCTTTTCAATAACTTAGACCAAGGTTCAGCAAACTGCCCAGACCAATGCCTGATTTTATTGGAAATACAGTTTTATTTGCACACAGTCCAATTCATTTATTTACATAATGTCTATGACTGCTTTCATTCTATGTCAGAGCTGAGGAGTTCTACAGAGCCATCTGGCCCCCAAGCATAAAATATTTACTATCTGGCCCTTTACAGAAAGCTTGCCAGCCCTGCCTTAGACTGTAAGATTCAATCCAGGACCAAAGCATATGGTAGCCCAAACTCTGGCCTAACTGCCTATGACTGACCGAATGCAGGCCCCTTGCACTCATCATGCCCATGAGCTTCAGATTTAACTGGTAGAGGGACATCAGAGAGCCATGAAACAGACTCTTGCATTTTGGGCCTTTAGTGGTAAATAAAGGATAATTGCAGCCGAGCCACCAAGAGAACAGGAAATGCCTTTGTCATGCAGTCTGTGTTGGCACCATCATGCATTCCTGGCCTCCTCCCCCCCAGCCAGAAGCAAAAATGCTTTGAGTTATACTTCAAAAGCTTTTATAAAACCAGAAATGCTAGGGGTGTCTTCATGTCTCTGGTTCCTTTCTTTTTCCAAAATTTTAAAAACAGTAGGCTCCAAGAGATCGCCAGAACCTTCCTAATGCATACCGGGCCAACTAGAATAGCAAGCAGCAGAGCCAAGAATAGGAACCATTCGCTCCCGAAAATCTAGCTTTCCTAAACTTATAAAGGCACAGCCCCTTTTTAAGAGACCTTTGAACTTGGTACAATAAAAGCAATGCCTGAGTTATTCCTGTTGTTCGGAGATAATACACAGATGGCATTGAGCTCTTCAAGGTAAAGACTTGTTCTCTTCCCAGCCACAAAGCACACTGGGGCATCATGGCTTCAAGATGCCCTTCCCTGACTGGAAAGGAAGTTGCCTTTTCTCCTTTAATCCAGCCCTGTCTTCCTCTTTAGAAACAGGCCAAATAGCCTGACCTGTGGTGGCGCAGTGGATAAAGCGTTGACCTGGAACACCAAGGTTGCCAGTTCAAACCCTGGGCTTGCCTGGTCAAGGCACAGACAGGAAGCAACTACAATGAGTTGATACTTCTTGCTCTCCCCCATCTATCTATTTATCTCTCTCTCTCTCTCTTTACTCTCTCTTTAAAAATAAATAAATAAAATTAAAAATAATAAAAAGTCTCTATTTAAAAAAAAAAGAAGATAGAAACAGGCCAAATAAGTAGGTCTCACTGCCCTACATGGACTCAAGGCATCACCACCCTTCTCTTGCCATATATAAAACATGTATTTCTAAACAGATGTTCTTTTTCAAGATTTTGTTTCCTCAAAAGACTTCATCAGCTGCAGAATAAGTCAGGTGCAGCCGCTAGTGAGTGGAGGTACGGCCCTGAACTTGCTAGTTTGTAGGTCCTCTCCTTCCTCCTCTGCAGTTGCAGGATCATTGCAAAGTCACCAAGGCGCCCTGAGTGTGCTGTGTGCTCAATGCCTGGACTCTGGAGGTGCGGCCCACATGGGACCTGGAGAATTGCCCTTGTGCCCTGACCCTGATTGTCCCCTCTGCCTTCAACCTGGCACCACAAAGAGGATTTTCTAGAATCTGTTGCATATCTGAGAAACCCAAGTATTGTCCTGATCACATTGGGATCTTACAGAGGCAAATATATAGGTCTGTAATTGAGTTTTGTTTTACCTGCAGTTGATTTGAAAACACATTAAGCAGATTTCTTACATTGTATGTTGATTTATAGCCTGAGAGGAACAGTATTATTTATTGCTGCATCACAAATTACGACAAACTTAGTGGCTTAAAACAACATACATTTATCTCAGCTTCTGTGGGTCAGGAGTCTGGGTGCAATTTAACTAGGTCCTCTTCAAGGCTGTGATCAAGGTGTGGGTCAGGGCTGAGTCTCACTTGAGGCTTGACTGGAGAAGGGTTCATGTGGTTATTAGTGGGATTTCCCTTCGTTGCAGGCTCTCAGACTGAAGGCCTCAGTTTCTTACTGGCTGTCGTCTGTGGACTGCCCTCACTTCCTCTTCACAACATGGCAGCTGGCCTCATCAAACTCATCAAGGAAGAGAGTCCCCTAGCAAGTGGACACTACAATCTTATGTATTTACATACATGTAATCACATATATGCCATCACCTGACCATATTTTACTAACTAGAATAGAGTCACTGGACCCACACTTAGGGGACAGGATTGCACAGGGACACCAGGGGGCGGAAGTCTTGGGCACCACAGAATCTGACTACTATAGAAACCCTCTCCTTGGGCAGGGAAAGAAATTAGCAGCTGGATTTCTTTCCTAACATTCCATCGTCCTTGCCCTTTGTCATTTCATTTTAATTTTATTTTATTCATTTTAGAGAAGAGACAGAGAGTAAGAGAGAGAGAGAGAGAGAAAGGGGGAGGAGCTGGAAGCATCAACTCCCATATGTGCCTTGACCAGACCAGTGCAGGGTTTTGAACTGGCGACCTCAGTGTTCCCAGGTCGACGCTTTATCCACTGCGCCACCACAGGTCAGGCGCCCTTTGTCATTTCAAATGGATGAAGAAGAGTTCGGGTTGCCCTGAAATGATCACCTACCTCTCCTTCCTTTGCTCCAACACTACTGTTGACTTAACCAGTTCTCATAACCATGCACAGGACCACTCTCACCGTCAAGGTTCTTTAGGTTGCAAGAAAGAGAAACTTGTTCAAACTAGCTTAGTTGGAGGAGGAGTTTATCATAAAGATATCTCAAGGAACCTAACAACAAAAGGGCCTCCACACTCTCTGTCTTTCTTTTTTTCTTTTTCTTTTTTTTTTTTTTTACAGGGACAGAGAGAGAGTCAGAGAGATAGGGACCGACAGGAACAGAGAGAGATGAGAAGCAACAATCTTCAGTTTTTCGTTGATGTCGCAACTCCTTAGTTGTTCATTGATTGCTCTCTCACATGTGCCTTGACCGCGGGCCTTCAGCAGACCGAGTAACCCCTTGCTGGAGCCAGCGACCTTCGGTCCAAGCTGGTGAGCTTTTGCTCAAGCCAGATGACCCCGCGCTCAAGCTGGTGACCTCGATGTCTCGAACCTGGGTCCTCCACATCCCAGTCTGACGCTCTATTCACTGTGCCACCGCCTGGTCGGGCCACACTCTCTTTCTCTTTCTCTCTCTCTCTTTATGTCTCACCACATAGTTGGTTATCTCTGCTTTTCCCTACACATGGGTAAAGATGGCTTCCCACTAAATCCAAAGTTCCACGTTCTCAAGTCAGGCCACAGGCAGATTCCCGTGCATGTCTGGATGCCAATTTTAACTTCCCAGGAGCAATCCCAATTAACCCAGCTTGGGATAAATCTACACCTCTGACCCAGTCAGCTGTGGCAGAGAATGGGCAAGCTAAGTATAAATGCTGCAGTGCCCTCTTGGAGGCTGGATGTTCTCACCGGAAGGGATGGGTAGCAGCCCAAACAATTTTGATCACACCCACAGATAAAATATAAAATGGCTAACCTGTTGCACCTGCTTTCTAAGTTCTGGATGGTGATTGGAGAGATGAAGCTGGAGTTAGACTTAAACCAGAGGCTCTCAGCGGTAGGCAGGAGCTGAAGGGCTGGCATATGGGAGATGGGGCAGCCCTCTGTGGCCCTTGCAGGCAGGAATAGGGGCAGTGGATACCAATAGCAGGAAAGTGAGTTTCAGCTTTATGCAAAGAATTTCCAGATGCTTAGAACCCACCTAATCTGTCCCCCAAAGTTGCACCATGATCCTGGAATGCACTTCCCAGTCCACAGCTTTCTTTTCTTATTCAAAATACTTTACAAGTATTGTACGTTTGTAGGTATTTATTCCAATTTTTCCCATGGACAGAGCCAAAACATCCCACTTTACAGATGAGCAGAGGTGAGGGTCAGGATCCCCAGACCTAAAACCCAGGTCCCTTCTGGCCACCCTGCCCAGGCTGACTAATTGCCCTCCTCCCCCTAAGTCAGTCCCTTGGCCCCACAGGAATTGACCTCCATTTGGCATCATTGCAAAACAGTCTATTCCTATTTCAGTGTCATCTCCTGCCCTGGGTATGAGTAAGAAGAATGAGGCTCTACACATCCCTTGAAAGCAAGGGTTCTTACACCGCCCTCACAAAATTATTACTTTCAGGTAGTATTTTCTGGCTTTTCAGTCACTATCTGCTCACTGAGGTGCAAGATAAGGACTCAAGCAAAACTCAGTTGTTGCAAGCCCAATTGCTGGGGCTGAATGCAGCTCCATCTCATTCCTCAGGATGCGAGTGTGCCTCTGCCCTGTGTTCCGTTCCTCTGGCTTGCTCCTCGTCAACCAGCTCAGGGGTCACCCCTCCCAGGGATCTTACTGACCCTCACTCCTGCCCACTCCCAAACACGCCACCCTCATTAAAGATTCCGTGGTGCCCATAGCCCTGATATTTAATGCATACAACTCTCAGAGGTTAAAGGAACAAGGTTTAGCATCAGCAGATGGAAGTCAAATCCTCCACTCCTTATTAGCTGTGTGACCTTGGGCCAGTTACTTAACCTCTCTGGGCTTGTCTCATTAGTAGTATGAGAATGCTAGCATGCTAACACATTGATCTTGTAGGAGCACCATTCCCTGAGATAATACCTGTTACGTGAGTAGTGAGCACTGGTGAATGATGCTTGGTGAGTAGTGAGCACTCAGTATGCAGCAGCATAATTACATAAAAACTGATCCGCAAGACCTTTAGAGCCTGACAGCAAATAATATAGTACTAGTAGTATTGTCATCATTTCTCACGCTGCCTTTAATTGCTAGTTGATGTGTCTGCCTCATCAATGAGAAAAGGGGCCCTGACTGGATAGCTCCAAGTGGGTGGTTTTTATAAAAAGGTTGACTACCCCTGGTAGGGCATTGTCTGGATATGCAAAGGTTGCAGGTTCAATCCCTGGTCAGGGCACATACAGAAACAGGCACTTCTGTCTCTCTCTCTCTTCCTCTAAAATCAATAAGTAAACTCTTTTAAAAAATTTTAGAAACCATTGAGGAAAGGGTGTGTCCTTTACTCTGAATCCTGGTTGCCTAGAATATATAGCATGCACCTAATAAACAACTGTTCAATGAACAAATGAACAGATGCTCTTAGGCCCTACAGGACATAGAAGTAAACACAAAAGCCACTGCCCTATTAAAAAGGCAGAGCCAGGCTGGTCTGAAAGCTCTAAGGCAGGGACTGGACCCCCTTTAGTTTTTCAGGCTCTGTGGGCCACTCTCCATTGCAAACATTCAATTCTGTCATTGTAATGGGAAAATTACTATAGACAATAGGTTTTAAAAAATGGATTTAGCTGTATCCCAATGAAATTTTATTTAAAAACATTAAAACTCAAACTTCATATTATTTTCAAGTCATAAAATGTTACCCTTTTATTATTTTCTCACAAATAAAAAAACAGTCCTCAGCTCTTTAGACACGCAAAAACCAGAGGCCGGTTTGGTTTGCCTCGGGCGCGCTCTGAGGTCTCAGACGGCAACACTGCGCTCCTGGGAAAGCGCCGGTAGGGAGGCAAACCTCCCATTGGGCAAGCTAGAGTGGGCGGGACCGAAAGTGGGTACCGTGACGTGTACGGCGGGAAGGGTGTGTTCGGCACTCAGCCAATCAGCGCGGGGCTGCCGCCTCGCTCCGCCACGCGCAGGCGTCCCCGCCACGCACAGGCGCCCTCGTCACGCGGGGAGTGCGATACGCCCCTTGCGCGTCCAGCACTCACTTCCGGGCACAGGCGCTGTGTGACGTCAGGAAGAGGGCAGGTAAGTGCGGGTAGGCGGAGGGGCGGTGAGGCCCGCTTGGGGTGGGCGTCAAGCTGCTACCTCACCCAATCTTGGAGCCGCCATAGGGGGACGAGTAGGCCGGGGACCGCGGGTCTGATGTTGGAGCTGGCCCAGGTCCCAGTCGCTACCCCCGACTGAAATCCCCAGCTACGTGACCCCAGACAGCCCTGGCCCATATTATGCCTGAACGGCCCCTCGGTTTACTACATCTGAAAAATGGAGCCAGTAAGCTCCTACAGCGCTGGCTCGTGGTGAAGATTTTGTAAAATGATACTTGAAAAACTGTGGACATGAGATAAAATCAAAACTACCAAGGTTTAATTAGACATCAGGACCTGTTCTGAGAACATCAACTCACTGAGTCTTGACTGCAACCTTACCAGGTTGATACTTTTGTAAACCCCGTTTTACAGATGAGGAGACCGAGGTCCAAAGAGAATAAGCAATTTAACCAAAATCAAGCCGCTAGCAAGCAGCAGAGTCAGTATCCTAGTCCTAACAGTGTGTCCTGGGCAATTGCAATCTGTGATTACTCTTGACACCAAGGATCAGAGATTTCTATGTATCCACCCTTAAGCCTCAGCTATACAATTCACTGGAGTGGTAAACCAAGTTAAGACCTCCAGATCCTGTAAATGGAATACGTTGTGCAAGCACTTCCCAAATGTGTTATTTCATCCACAGCAACCCAAAACAGTCAGTCCTGTCGCCCTTATACACCCTTTACAGGTGAGGAATTAATAAATTCAGGGAAGTTCAGACAATGGCCAAGGTCACCCAGTGAGTGAGGAATAAAGCTAGGATTCAAGTCCAGGTACTGTAACCCTAAAGACTGGGTGGGTACTTAGCTGTTTCGTTAGCAAAATCATTTTTAGATTGGAAGGGACCTTAGGAAAATCTGGTCCAGGGGCACACTTTACAGATAGAGGACCCAAATGGAGAGAGGTTCAAGACAATGGCGGAACAGTTTACATCCGGGGATTTGCAACCTGAGCTCTGCCTCCCCATTACCTTCTGATCCTGGGCAAGTTACTTAAGCCCATGTCAATTGGAGATAACAGTAACATAATACAGAGTAAACGAGGCAATGATGTCAGGCTCAGTGCAGTGCCTGGCACACAGTAACCGTTAGCACACAGCTAAATTGGCAGAAACAGTTATACCAAGCTTCCTGACTCTTAACATAGGAAGCTGGCAGAGTATACCCACAGGCCAGAGCCAGCCTGATTTTGTACAACCTGCCAGCTAAGAGGTATTAACGTCTTAACTGATTGTAGGAAAATCAAAAGGAGACTAATATTTTGTGACAGGTGACAATCACGTGAAGTGCAAATTTCAGTGTGCCTAAATAAAGTTTTATTGGACTATAGACACACCCACTCATTTACATATTGCCCACAACTGCTTTCTAGCTGTGATGGGCTGGGTTAAGTTTTTGGGACAGAGATGGTTTTGTCTGGAAAGCCAGCAGTATTTATTATATGTCCTTAATAGGAAATTTACCAATCCCCATTCTAGACCTTAAAGTCTGTCCTCCAAACATGCAGAGTGCAGATGTCTCACCTCAGTTTTAGGAGCCCCTGCATTTGACACCTGTGTCACCTGCACTGATTCTTAATGGAACCTCAATCAGTTACCAGTAGCTTTATTCAGAATTTATTAGAGGCCAGGCACTGTTCTTGGTACTAGAGATATAGCAAGGTGAGATCTTGTGGAGGAGACAAGCCATAGACCAGCAAATAGACACAGGGTGATGTGATAGGAACTCCAGGGGAGAAGTGACTCTGTCAAGGCCTTTGACAAAAGTGATGTTTGAGCTGAGACCTGTGATAACAGAATTTTTTTTTTTTTTTTGTCAGAGAGGGACAGACAGAGAGAAAGGGAGAGAGATGAGAAGCATCGATTCTTCATTGCAACACCTTAGTTGTTCATTGATCTCATATGTGCCTTGACTGGAGGGCTACAGCAGGGTGAGTGACCTCTTGCTCAAGCCAGCAACCTTGAGCTTCAAGCCAGCGACCTTGGGGTCATGTCTATGATCCCATGCTCAAGCCAGGACCCCACACTCAAGCTGGTGAGCCTGCACTCAAGCCAGCGATCTTGCATTTCAAACCTGGGTCCTCTGTGTCCCAGGCCAACCCTCTATCCACTGCGCCACAGCCTGGTCAGGCGGACAGACAGCTCTTAGAGGTGCATAGAGAGCAGTTGACCTGTACCTGCTTAACCTTTTTAGGCAGCCAGAATGACTAGAACAGACTGAACACAAGGGTAAAGGGTGAGAGGCAGGCTTTGGGAGGCGGGCAGGGGCCCTGTAGGCCACAGGGAGGGATTTGGCATGATTCTCAAAGCGATGTCAATCACTGGAGGAGTTTAAGCAGGAGAGCAATGTTCACATTTATTTACTTATTTATTTATTTATTTATTTTTACAGGGACAGAGAGAGAGTCAGAGAGGGATAGATAGGGACAGACAGACAGGAAAGGAAAGAGGTGAGAAGCATCAATCATCAGTTTTTCGTTGCCATTGTGAAACCATAGTTGTTCGTTGATTGCTTTCTCACATGTGCCTTGACCACGGGCCTTCAGCAGACCGAGCAACCCCTTGCTGGAGCCAGCGACCTTGGGTCCAAGCTGGCGAGCTTTTGCTCAAACCAGATGGGCCCGCACTCAAGCTGGCGAGCCCGGGGTCTCGAACCCGGGTCTTCCGCATCCCAGTCCGGCGCTCTATCCACTGCGCCACCACCTGGTCAGGCTCACATTTATTTTAAGAGATCCCCCTGGCCCCTGTGGGAAGAACAGACTATGGGAGTTGAGGGCAGAGTCAGGACACCAGAGAATGGTGACTGCACTGGTCCAGGTGAGCGATGACAGGGACTGTGGAGGAGTGAGAAGTGTTAGCTGTAAATATATTTTGGATGGACAATGGACAGTATGCTCTCTTTACAAACCAACAAACACTGCTCTTTGGACACCCGCTACGCCTGGGGGGACTCGCCGCCACCACACCCAGGGAAGCCATGGCCCCTCTGCCAGGTTCCTCAGGAGGGTGGGACTGGGCAGATGGCCAACACAGCGCGGTTGGTGTCAGTGTCTTGTCTTTTCAGACTGGCCACATTGAAGGTGAGGACCAGTAGGCAGCTCCCAAGATGGTGAGTAGATTGGCTTGTGCTCCTGGGGTTCTCTTCTAGTCTTCACTGGGCCCCAGTAGCCCCTTCTTCATCCCTGAGCTCTAAGATGGTATTTTCAAACTGATGATCTTTTGGTGCAACAGTTCTCAAACTTTGCTGCGTACTAAACTCATGCCGGAAGCTTTTAAAGTGCATCATCCTATGGCATTTTGCACATTCATAATGTTGTGCAACCGTCATTCCTTCTAGTTCCAAAACCTTCCCATCACCCAAAAGGAAACCCCTTCCCTATGAACGGCCACTCCCGATTCCCCCTCCTCCAGCCCCTGGCAACTCCTAATCTGCTTCATGTCTCTATAATTTGCCTGTTCAGGACATTTCATGTAAATAAAATCATACACCGTTTGACCTTTTATGTCTGGCTTCTCTCATTAATATAATGTCAAGGTTCATTCATGTTGTAGCATATATCAGAGCTTCATTTCTTTTTTTTTTTCTCATTCCTTTATATGGCTAAATATTATTCTCATGTGTTGATGGACCACATTTGGTTTATTCATTTATCCATTGGTGGGTATTTGTGTTGCTTCCACCTTTTGGCTGTTGTAAATGGTGCTGTTGTGAACGGGTGCATACAAGGATTTGTTTGAACACGTATTCCAGGTGGCTTTTTAAAAGCCCATTGTTCAGGCACCACTCCCCAGAGCAGTCCTCTGTCAGGAGTTTTCTAGGGGTAGATCCCAGTTACCGGTATTTTAGAAACTCCTCAGGTAGTTATAATGTACAGCCAAGTTTGAGAGCCACTGACTTGGTGGATCATTCAGTCAACTCGGCAAGTGGCTGCCAGCATTTGAAGAGACTCCCCAGCCAGGGTCAGGGTTCTTTCATGAAACCTCTGCCCCAAATGTATCACGGATATATCTGCCCAATTGCAGTGTTAAATGTCTTACTGTAAGTCACGTCCCCCAAAATATGAAAAGCTATTGTTCTAGGAGAGTTGACCCTCATGGAATTTTCCATGGCCACAACAGTAGATTTTTCTCCCAGGTCTCCAGCCCCCAGACATGGAGCCCAGGGTTGTCCTCAGTCTCTGTCATTGAGGTCCCGCCACTTAAAGCTGTAGCACTCGGTCTCCTGCAGGACCCTCTCTGAGTCATGTCTCTCTTCTGCTTTCCAGGGTGAAAGGAAAGGTGTAAATAAGTACTACCCTCCAGATTTCAACCCTGAAAAGGTAAGGAGCAAACTTTCTTCTCCATGTCCATGATAGCAGAGACCCCGTAGGGCCGGGGCCGGGGCCAGTAATTCCCTCATCCCCTCCTGAACCGGAGCCACAACTGCGGAAGTGTGGGTGACCCTGAGATCTCTCTGCCTTGTACCCAGTGCTCATCTTGGTTTATTTCCTGCAGAGCTCAGGATGGGCTCACGTACTAGGGCTCTGGGTCAGAGCCCCTCACTCTCCCAGCTCTAGCTCCTGCGGTCTCCTCATACTCTCTGTGTTCCCTCTGCCTAGACTCTCTTCCTCCCTTTGTCCAAAAGGTTCTTTCCCTTCCTTTAGGTCTCCCCTCACAGAGGGCCGTCTCGTTCTTCATCTTGTCACCTAGTACTCTATTTTCCATCATGGCCCTTATAACTCCCTGATGCATTGGCCATTTATTTGGGTATTGTCTGTCTCCCCCTTTATTATTTTTTAAATTTTATTGATTGATTTGAGAGAGAGAGATCAGTGTGACGCTCAGTGAGACCCACTGAATGAGTCAGGGTGATCAGGCTGTGTGGTCCCTGGCCCTTGATTCAGCCTCACTTTGCCACAGTTTCCTCATGTCCTCACAGAATCGTTGAGGGATTAAAATGATATAACACATGAAGTACCCAGTAAACATTTTTCAGTATTGTCATCTCACCTAATTTTACCTACGAGACCTGAGGTAATTATAGTAAACCAAGGCTCAGAAAGGCAAAGGTGAGATTACTGCCCAGGGTCACATGGTTCTTTCAGCCTTAAATGGGAGAGAAAAGATGCAAACTCATGTATTCCTGAGTCCAACCCCACTGGCTTCACCAGGGCCTCTCTGCCTTACATTTTGCTATTAAAAGCCATTAGGCGATAAGAAAGAGACCTCTCTAAGCGTATACAAGAGAGCATGAGCTTGCCTAGCTTAGTAGTGCTAACCTGCTCCCTCTTTTCTGCATAGCATGGCTCTCTCAACCGATACCACAACAGCCACCCACTCCGGGAGCGGGCTCGGAAGCTGTCCCAGGGCATCCTCATCATCAGGTAAGGCCTCAGGACCCCTCTCTCTTGTGCCATCTGGCCTCAATCTCAGCGCTCCAGTTTGCCTAGTGCCTTAGGGTCTTAATTCTGTTGAGTCACTGTATCAGTCAGCTGTTTCCATGTAACAAAACAGTAAACACGTATTTTTGCTCACAAGCCTGCAGCTCAACTGAATACCTCTCCTGGCCTGGATTGGGCTTGGCTGCCCCGGGCCAGGCTCTTTCACATGTTTGGGGGTCGGCTGGCTGGGGACTGGCTGAGCCAGCATGGCCTTGACTGACATAATTGAACTTTGCCCCACATGTCTCATCCTGCAGCCAGCTAGCCTGGACTTGTTTATATAACAGCTACAGATTCCAAAAGCGAGTGAGCAGAGGTGCATAAGGCCTCTGGAGATCAACACCCAGAACTGGCTCCCCATCACTTCTGTGCCATCAATTTTCAAAGTGATTCCTGATGGAGGGGGTGGGGGAGTACAGCGCCTCCTGACAGGAGCTGCTACAGAGTCTCATTGCAAAGGGCATGGATATGGGGAGGATAAAGAATCGGAGCCCTTACTGCAATCAAGCCAGGACGATGGCCCTTCCCTTGGGATTCTCTTGTTTCTGGCCAGCTATCTGTGGCAGGAAGCAGAAGCCAGATGTGCATGCCCAGAAGGGAAAACACTTCACTCCTTCCTTTTCTGCCTCATGAACTCTGACCTCAGTCTCATGTCTGTGCTGGGCCTGAGCAGAGGCTACGGTGCTAAAATCAACAGAGATGGTAACATCTGTGGAAAAGCAATCAAGATGCAAGTCCCAACAGTGACCCAAGGAGGCACAGCGCTGAAGGTCTCATCAAAGCTCCCTTGCACCTGACCTGTGGTGGTGCAGTGGATAAAGCGTTGACCTGGAACGCTGACGTCACTGGTTCAAAACCCTGGGCTTACCTGGTCACAACACCTATGAGAGTTGATGCTTCCTGCTCCTCCCCCACCCTTTTGTCTCTTACTCTCTCTCCCCCTCTCTCCCCCCTGCCTCTCTAAAATGAATAAATAAAAACAAACAAACAAAAAAACCTCCCTTTGTGTTTCTGTGCCCCAGAGCCAACCAAGCTCGCCTGCCTCCAGCTAGCGCACACCATGCCCCCGCCCCTGGGAGCTGAGCCCTCACCTCCTCTGTACAGTGTCTTTAATTTACCTCATTATTTATTACTTAAGGTTTTATTTTAAAAGAGAAGCTCTGTCATCGCTGTTCACAGAAAACCAGAATTGCATGTAGCACATAAAACCACATTTGAGCCTGACCTGTGGTGGCGCAGTGGATAAAGCGTCGACCTGGGAACACTGAGGTCGCCAGTTCAAAACCCTGCACTGGTCTGGTCAAGGCACATATGGGAGTTGATGCTTCCAGCTCCTCCCCCCTCTCTCTCTCTCTCTCTCTCTCTCTCTCTCTCTCTCTCTGTCTCTCTAAAATGAATAAAATAAAATAAATAAAATAAAAATTAAAAAAAAAACCACATTTGAAAATCTAGTGACAGTACAAATACTTGACTAACTCGAATGAACACCAGTGCCCCGTACCACTTCCCCTTCTGCTTCCAGCTGATTAGCTGCCATGGTGAGGCATGGAAAACATGGGGGCACCCACGGAGACTTGCCCTGACTAGGTGGCTGCCACCCGGGTTGCGGCAGGCAGGACTGGCCTCGCTGTAGGAGCATTCGCGAGTCTTCATTCCTGTGTGCACAAGCTTCGTAGTGTGGCTGTGGCCAGAGTTGTTGTGGAGAACAAGGGAGAGCTGTGTGGACAGGAGCAAATAGAATGTTTTCTGTTTGTGTAGGTTTGAGATGCCGTATAACATCTGGTGTGACGGCTGCAAGAACCACATCGGCATGGGTGAGTTTCTGCTTCCCCCTGTCACCAGCCACCCCGTCCATTCAGTCCTGCAGATGCTGAAGCCCATTAACCGCCGCTGTCATCTCCGCCAGGGGTTCCCTCTCAGGAGTCAGAGAGGAGAGGGCACCCAAGTGTCTGGGGGGCTGTGGACACTTACTGCAGAGCGGTGAGGAGGCCAGGCTCTACCTTCTAGCTCGGTGACCCTGGGCAAGTGACTGAGCCTCATGTGGTACGAGGGTCCACCCGTATGACAGATAAAGTGCTTGGACATGGCACGTGCAAGGGCTCTTACATTTAATCTGCTGCTGTCACTCCTGTACTGTTACTAGTAGCATTCGGACCTCTGACTGTGCCACAGGTGCACAGATGGACAGACAGGCGGTGGTCCACAGCTGCGCTCAGCAGTGGGGAGAACTCAGGTGACTTAACTCTCCTAATTTTGCTTCCTCCTTTGAGATCCTCATGGCACCTCCCTCAGCTGCTCATATAGCACCTGGGCCAGGGGGCGACTCACTCTGTAAACAAGAGCTGGTGGCTCTTGGTAAAAGGGTCCAGCCCTCCTTACAGAGGTTGTGGAAATACAGGAAAGGGGAGGCCAAACCACCCCACTGCTGACGAGGACAAATGAGCCCCTGTCTCTCCCTGGTCAGACCCAGCCAGGGGAATCTGCCCCAGAAGCCACCAGGTGCTCAAGAGACAAAATGTGATACCACACATGGGCCACTCTCAGCACCATGAATGGAAGCAGCCACCAAGAAAGGAAAACCCAGCCAGGTCACATCACCCACCAGCCCAAGCCCTGTTTTTCTGGTGTAACCTTTTTTTACTGATAAGCACGGTCATACAGAGTCAAGAATATGTATCATTTAACCAGCAAAATAACAAAAAACCCTGAAAATTCTCTAATAGAAAAATAATAAATCCACCCCTCCTCAAGTACTTGCTGATCCAGGCCCTGTTCTAAGCAATCATGTGTATTATTAGCTTCTGAAGTTTTTATACTAGCCCTATACATTAGGCATTATAGTCCTCCCTATTTTATAGATGGGGAAACTGAGGCCCAGAGGGGTGAGAATGTTGGCCTAAGCTCACACAGCTGATAGGTGGTGGAATCAGGATTCAAACCCAGGCCCTCCGACTCCTACCCACCCTCCTCTGGCTTGTGCACTTGTCACATAGCCAGAACACAGGTACTTCCTGCCTTGAATTTCAGTGCCCTCCTCTGGTACTTTCCCTGCAGGAGAGTACCACCCCTGTCTGCCCCCACCCAGGGAAAGAACACTGGGGTGGTCTGAGTCTGAGCCTTCTCTCTCTTCCTCTCCTTCCAGGTGTTCGTTACAATGCAGAAAAGAAGAAGGTTGGCAATTACTACACGACCCCAATCTACAGGTAGAGGCAGCCTAGCAAGTGTCTTAGGAACACATGGGAGGCTGCAGAACAAATGGGCTAAAAGGAGTCTGAGTGGGAGGGGAGCTTGTACCCTCTTCCTGATGTCCAGTCCCTGTGGTTCTGTCCTAAAAACCATCCCAGTGTGTCAGTCATCATGTCCCTCTGCCTAGAACCCTTCACAGCTCCCACCTTCCTCAGAGTAAAAGTCTTCCCCATGACCCACAAAACCCCAGATGCTCTGCTTCACCTGCTCCTTGCCCTCATCTCCTCCCATTTTCCCCGTCACTCACTCTGCACCAGCCCCACGCCTCCTCACTGTCCTCTCTCTTACCCCGGAGAAACTCTCACCTCTGTGACTTCTACCTGGGACACTCAATGTTCCCCAGATGTCTGCAAGGCTCCTTCGCTCATATCAGGTTTCTGCTCTAATACCACTTCTCACAGAGGCCTTCTCTAACGTGGCGAGCACCACCCAACACTATGGTTGGTTGTGCTTTTGCGGCAGTGTGGCCCCTGCTGGTATGTTACTGCCTCCAAGAATAGATTGGCTTGTTTCACTGCTATGTCCCTGGAGCTGGTGCCAAGGCTGGCAAAGAGCAGCCTAGCTTAGGATGGTTTGTTGAATAAATGAATGAACAAATGAACAAGCTTCAGACCGAAGTTAGTTCTGGAGTGACAGGACCATGGCTTTCTCACACATGGCTATACCCCCACATATGAAGCCTGACATGTGGTAGGTGCTCAGGGAACACTTGTAGAATGATGCACAAGGTGGAAGGAAGAGGCACGGGTCACATGGTAGTCTGGAGTCGCCGCAGTGTTCTGAGTCCTGTCCACCACCCAGGTTCCGGATGAAATGCCACCTCTGCATCAACTATATCGAGATGCAAACAGACCCTGCCAATTGTGACTATGTGATCGTGAGTGGTGCCCAGCGCAAGGAGGAACGCTGGGACATGGCAGACAATGAGCAGGTGCTAACAACAGGTGAGCACCACAGGTGGCTCTCAGACCTTCCCTGACCCTGATCCTGAACCTGGTCCCAGAAGGCCCAGCCACACTTCCCCCTTGCAGAGCATGAGAAGAAGCAGAAGCTGGAGACAGATGCCATGTTCCGCCTGGAGCACGGGGAGGCTGATCGAAGCACCCTCAGGAAAGCCCTCCCCACCCTGAGCCACATCCAGGAGGCACAGAGCGCTTGGAAGGATGACTTCGCCCTCAACAGCATGCTGCGGAAAAGGTTCCGGGTGAGTGGGCTCCAGCCCAGGATTGGAACCACAGGCGGTTGGGGGCATGTGGCATCACCAGCATGGCAAGGTAAGACCTAGGTCCAGCCTTAACCCCACCGCATCCAAGCTGTAGGCATATAGCTATATAGACACTATATAGTCATTTCACCTGCTATGCCTAAATTTCTTCATCTGCATCATGGGGACCTCACAGCACCCATGAGAGGCACCTAGCCCAACGGCTGTTATTAAGCACTCTAGCGCCCTCCCCAAAGGGTCCGGGCTTCACTTCAGCAGATCCAAAAGGGAATAGGAGCCCCAAGCCGTTGCGCGGGTGAGACCTGAATGGGCTGTGGTGTCAGGAGGAGACCAGGCAGAGCACTGAACTCCCAGCATACATTTCATGGGCCCACTCAGCTGTCCCAAAATGAAATCTAGAGATGTCAACCTGCCCCCAAATAATTTCCAAAATCATCCCTGCCATGCACTTACTGTGGTAGGAGAAAAGTAAAAATAACTTATAATAAAATATTATAACGCGCCTTTTGATATGAAGTGCTTGGGCAAAGCATCGGCACCTGTGTGGAGAGCCACTGAAGGTACAGGTATAAATGCGGACTCTTACGCCCTGCAGCTTAGTCCCAGGGCCTTGCTATCAGTGACCCCAATGGCTACTGAAGTTGTACCCAAAATACTTGGTGGAGCTATGGCACAGGGAGGCAGGGTTCAGATGAGTGTAATATACTGTCACTGGGTTTTCACCTCGTGGTGTCCAGCAGGGCACTGTGAGAACCTTCTCCCTCTTCTGTCACTTTCTGGGGTAAACTGCCCTGGATGCTGCGAATGGAGCCTAGGCAGGACTGTTTGGGGTGACCCCAAAGGGCACAAGTTCCATCACCATCCTACAGTTCTCTCTTCCTGTTTCCTTCTCTGATCATTCTGTTTTCATTATTTGGAGTAAAATTATTAGTTTTCTTCTCTTTTTTTCTTCTTCTAGATTTCTTACTAATTATTCTTTACTGAAAGTGTATCCTTTCAGCCATGCCTGCATCCTGAGCTATGTGTCTCCTGCCTTCTGGGCTTTTACACGTGGTAAGGGTCTAAGGACCCTCAAACATAACATCCCAATGAGCTCACTTTAGTCCCTAACCTGCCCCACCCACATCTGCCTCTTCACAGTAAAGAAGGCATCTGTCCTGGGCAGTGAGTTCCGAAGCCTAGTGGTCTTAGCTCATCCTCCCCATCTCTAGTTAGCAATTCTGTCTAATTATATATAGTATCTGGCTACTTCCACCAACCCCATTGTCTACCTGGACCAGCACAGTCCCCCAGTGTTGGTCTCCAAGCTCCCACACCCAAACGTCTGTTCCCCTTCACATCTACCAGGGGATGCCTGTGAACACCTGAGTCAATCACCTTCCTCTTG
Organism: Rhynchonycteris naso; assembly: GCA_037038555.1. Taxonomy (NCBI): domain Eukaryota; kingdom Metazoa; phylum Chordata; class Mammalia; order Chiroptera; family Emballonuridae; genus Rhynchonycteris; species Rhynchonycteris naso. Next base: position 24,730,823 of record CM073003.1, read on the forward strand.
TGTTCAGAACCCTTCATGGCTCCCACTTAAGTAGAAGCTAAAGCCTTCTTTGTGACCCACAAGTTCTGAATGATCTGCCCTTTATCTTTCCCACCCCCATGTCCACCTTCCCCTTGCTCATTCTGTCAGCAACACTGGCCTCCTCTTCCTCAACAGATCTAAGCATACTTCTGCCTCAGGGCCTTTGCACAGGCTATTCCCTCCACCTTGAAATTCTCTTCCACCAGATACCCACATGGCTCCTTCTCTCAGATATCTTTTCTCAGACATGATCTTCTTGGGGAGATAGTTCCTAACCCTCTTCTTCACCCCACATCACATTTACAGTTGAATCCCTTGCCCGCTCCCTCCCCTCTTCCCAGCATTCTTTTTCTCCCCACCACTGTTGTCTTTCTTGCCCACTACAATGTGAGCTCCATAAGGATAAGGGTTTTTGTCCGCTCTCTACTATGTCCCCAGTGTCTAGAACAAGGCCTGGAACATTATGAACATTCTGTAAATATTTATGGAATGAATCAGTGAAGAACTGAATGGTACATGTATTAATGACAATTGTGCTTCCCGTTAAGTGACTTTTGTGCCCCAGCCATAGTGTGAGGCTTTTGTCTCCCATGAGCTTAAAGAGGAAGAAACTGAGACTCAGAGATTGGGAGCAAAGCCCCCGAGTCAATAGGCACAGGAAAGGGGAGGTTTTGACACCAGCATCACTTCTGCCAACAGGAAAAGAAAAAAGCCCTGCAGGAGGAGGAGGAGAGGGACCAGGCACTGCAGGCTAAGGCGAGCCTGGCCATCCCACTTGTTCCTGAGACAGAGGACGACCGCAGGCTGGCTGCCTTGCTCAAGTTCCATACCCTGGACTGTGCGTGGGGGCCAGAGGGCAAAGGGGTAGGGGTGGGGAGAGATGGGTCGTCCCGGCTGTGAGTGGGCCATGGCAGACCCAGGCAGAGATTGGCTCTAGACCTCCTACCCCCGTCTTTCCTCCCCCCCAGCATATGAGGACAAGCAGAAACTCAAGAGGACAGAAATTATCAGCCGCTCCTGGTTTTCTTCGGCCTCGGGACCCAGCAGCAGCAGCAAAGCTGGCAGCGTCCTGAAGAAGCTGGCCCAGAACCGCAGATCTGCACCCGCCGGCTCCCCTATCACCGTGGAGGACCTGGGTATCGTGCGAAGGCAATCCCGGGAGATCTCAGAGGGCCCACAGTCCATGACCGAGACCTCCAAGTCTGGGCAGCTGCACATCTCAGAGGGCACCACCCAGGACAGGTCCACATCCCCCCAAGATTGCTCTCAGGAGGCAGCCAATACCCCCAAGATAAGGGGACTTCAGGGGCAGGATGGGAGCTGTCAGGACAGGCCCTGGTCCTTACCAGGCTCCTCACAGGAGACAGCTGTCCCTGGGGACATGCCACACCCCTGCACCCTCAGTTCCTCCCTTGTGGCTGACTACTCAGATTCAGAGAGTGAGTAAGTGATTCCAGCAGCTGGACCCCTTCTGGAGGCCACATCATACCCAGGAGGCCCTTCATAGACTGCAGCCTCGCTGTACCACCAGCCCTCCGAGAGTTCACCTTCCCTCAACGACAATTGTTTTTTATTTAGTCCTGGAAAAGATGTGTGTGCCTTGTCGGACACTCTCCCCCCCCCCCAATATTAAAACTCTGTTTCTTTGCCCCTGCCTCTGGTTACTAGATGGGCCCAGGGGCTGCCCCTCTCTGCCACCCCACCATCCAACCAAGCTTAGCAGGCCTCTCATAGCAAATGGTGATGCTAGGACTTCAGCTGTGGCCACAACTATGGCCCTCACCCAGCATGGAGAGGATAGGGGCTCAGGTTGGCCATCAGTCCACCTCCCAGAGGAGGTGGTATGGGCTGAGTGGGAAGGGCACCAGGCAGCAGGAACCGTGCAGGGAGGCGAGGGTTGGGAGACAAAGGGTGCTAAAGCAGGTGTGAGCTGTCATTGTCCCCAGCCCATGGGGAACCTGTGAAAGGTCACTAAAAAGGCCCCAGCATGTTGCTGATTTTGAGGGAAACTAGTAAAACTGAGCAGAAAATAGTTCAAAACAGTTACACATACACCAGGAGATGCATATCCTGCCGCTGCCGCCACCACACACACACACACACACACCCGCTAAACCTTGGAAAAGGAAGACCATTTCACAAATATTGATGGGGTACTGGGCCAGGCACTGTCCTAGCCATCAGGGATACAGAGATAAATAAAATGGGCTGAAGTTCTGGCTGAATTCGTAATTGGGATATGGTGGTCGCAGCTGCTACCCCCAGTCTACCAGCCCTACTACCCGCGGAGGTGCTATCAGGACAGTAAGATCCTGTTAGTGTCTGGAATCTCCGATTAGGGCCTTTTTCTACCTGAGGCCACTAGCAGCACTTGCTCTTGCTAGAGAAGTTAGACGCCTGTGTCCACACAGAGCATGGCATTACCCGAGATACTCTATAAATGGGGACATGATTTTCTTCTTTTCCAAATGAAAGAAGGGGAAATAGACCGACTCCGACATGCGTCTGGAAGGGGATCTGTCCCGCAGCCCCCATCTTGGGCTGATGCTCTGCCCATCTGGGACCATATTTGCAACCCAGTGATAGCGCCTGAGGCAGAGGCTCCTCGAGCCGGTGCTGTGCTGGAGCCGGAGGGGGTAGGAGTGAGAGAATGGGGAGAGGTAGAGAAGCAGATGGCCGCTTCTCCTGTGTGCCCTGACGGGAATCGAACCTGGGACACCCACCCCTCCGATGCTCTACCACTGAGCAAACCGGCCAGGCCATGATACCTTTGTGATCTGGAGGCGGGTAGCTAACTAGCGGAGTTTAGCGGAGCAGGAGGCTTGACCGCGAGTTCCGGAATCTGCGGCTTAGTGTGCGCACGCGCCTCCTTCCGGGAGAGGACCCGCACCTCCTTGCGTGTGGTGGGTTCGCAGGGAGCCCCACGGAACGCATTGGCCACACCATGCCCCCTCTGGAGGCAATCCGCTACTCGCGGGGCTCACTGCAGATCCTCGACCAGCTGCTGCTGCCCCAGCAATGTTGCTATGAGGCGGTGGGCTCGGTGCGCCAGGCCTGGGAAGCCATCCGCGCCATGAAGGTGGGGCGCAGCGGCAGGGCGGGAAGTGGGGCGTGCTGGTGACGGGACCCTCCTGACGCCCCCATCCCTCCGCTCCAGGTGCGGGGCGCGCCTGCAATCGCTCTTGTGGGCTGCCTCAGCCTGGCAGTGGAGCTGCAGGCCGGAGCCGGGGGGCCGGGACTTGCCGCACTCGTTGCCTTTGTGCGCGACCAGCTGAGCTTTCTCGTCACCGCCCGACCCACCGCAGTCAACATGGCCCGCGCTGCCCGCGACATGGGCGACGCCGCAGCCCAGGAGGCCGAGCTGGATGGCGCCACGGAGGAGGCGGTCCGCGAGAGGTAAGGGGCTTTGTGCCAGACACTACTCTGACCAGGGGCTAACTCATTTAATACGCACACTGACCGATTTTACAGATGGAAAACAGGTATGGTGCGCTTAGCCCAAGGCCACACAGGTAAGGCTGGGAGTCGACCCCAAGCAGCTGGCCCCTGAGGTCCTTGCACTCAATGCCGTGACTGTCTCCCCTGAACAGGCCCAGCCAGCCCCCACTACCCTTGGAAGGCCTTTTCAGTGCCACCTGCTTCTGCTGGTTTTTGCTTTTGAGGAATTTTGTTTTTTATTCTGATCCCCTCTGTGCCCTCTTCTCTTCCTCCTACCTCTTTCCACTCCAGCTACAGCATTACACGCATTTCTTAAACCTACCAAGCTCGCTCCTGAGCCAGGTCCTTTGCACATACCATTTTTGCACGCCAGGTATCTACAGAGCAGATGCCCCCCTTGAGGTTTAAGGTTTCTGTCTCCCCCAATCCCCACATGTAACAGCTCAAAAACCCCAACACCCACGCACCCCATCCCCTTGATTCTGCTGCCTTTTCCTTCACGTTATTATCTGCTCCTCGTCTACCTCCCCCACTCCGGGGTCAGCTCCACAGGGGCGGAGATTTTTGTTTTGGTCACTGCTGTGCTCCCCAGCACTTTGCACAGAGGAGGTGCTTGGTTAACGTGTTGTGTGAGCAAGTGGAGTGACAGGTGGCAAAGGCAGAAAAGTCCAGGCCCTCACAGTTGTGAGAGGATTTCAGCAAGAGCGTTGGGCAGGAAGGAGGTACCAGCCCAGGCCCTGAGGCTGAGAGCCCTTTGTCAACCCCAGAGTGATCTGCTACGCTGAAGACATGCTGAAGAAAGACCTTGAGAACAATCGGATCATTGGGGACCTGGGAGCCTGCCACCTCCTGGAGCGGGCAGCCCCTGAGGGCAACAAGGTGACCGTGCTGACGCACTGTAACACCGGTGCATTGGCCACTGCTGGCTATGGCACAGCCCTGGGTGAGTGAGTGGGTGTCCATGGGGATGGAGGAAACCCTCCTGCTCACACTCCATGGGTCAGCAGAGGGACTGCCAGTGTTCAGATCAGGAGGAAAAGAGCCAACAGTCTCTATGCCAACAGTGCCAGAAAAGTCTCAGGGGCTCTGATGGGGTCACCTGGTCTGAGTGGGCAGAGTGGGCTGGAGGTGGACTTTAAGAGAACTGAGGGGAAGGGAGTGGCCCCTGAGGAAAGATTGGGGTAGCTGTGACCAGGAAAGAGGGAACTGGTTCCTGGGGCTTAAGGCAGCAGATTCCACTTGACCCTAAATTCTCCAAATTTCCCTAATTGCTTGGGTCCTACCCTGGAGACTGAGGCCCTGATAGCAAGACATCGTGCATTTGCTCAACTGGACCTACCGCATACGCTACCATTCGTGGATGCATGCATGCATCCCTTCATTTACTCACCATTTATTAAGCACCTACTATGTGTCCCGCCATTCGTGCATGCATGCACTCCTTCATTCACTCAACAGGCATTTACTAAGCACCTACTATTTGCCAGTCACAGTTCTAGGTGCTGGGGAGCCAGCAGTGAACAAAGAAAACAAAATTTTAGCTGTCAGGACATGAAAGTAGGAGAAACAGACAAAAACAAGTCAGTAAATGTATATGATGTGTTCGAATGTGTTAAGTGCTAAGAAAGAAAAGCAAGGAAAGCGGTCAGAGGTGTGGCAGTTGCTATGTGAGATGGAGGGATCAGGGAAGGACTCACAAAGAAGGTATTCTCTAAGCATACATGTACTGGACAGAGGAAACAGCCACCACAAGGGATTAGGGATGGGGAGCCTTTGGAGATCTGGGCCCCCAACTAATGGCCCAGCCTGCCCATTTGTCCCATTTTATTTCATCCTGACCTTCTGGTGGTTGGGCTCTGCAGGTGTGATCCGCTCACTGCACAACCTTGGCCGCCTGAAGCATGTCTTCTGCACAGAGACCCGGCCCTACAACCAGGGGGCTCGGCTGACGGCCTTTGAGTTGGTCTACGAGCAGATTCCTGCCACCCTCATCACTGACAGTATGGCAGCAATAGCCATGGCTCACCGGGAGGTGTCAGGTGAGCAGGCAAAATGCCAGCAGGTGGGGCTTCAGGCATCCAGAGCCAGGTGTTGACCTCCCACATCTTGTTCCCCAGCTGTTGTTGTGGGAGCTGACCGTGTGGTTGCCAATGGTGACACAGCCAACAAGGTGGGAACCTACCAGCTGGCCATCACCGCCAAATACCATGATATCCCCTTCTACGTAGCTGCCCCCAGCTCCTCATGTGACCTCCACCTGAATACAGGTCAGCAGATTGTCATTGAGGAGCGTCCAGGCCAGGAGCTGACTGATGTCAATGGGGTCAGGATTGCAGCACCTGGTAAGCCATCACTTGGGAGGACCACCACGGGATCTGGGTACCTTCAGTTAGGTACACCAGACCCTTCACAGGAGGCCGATGCCATTTGAGGTGTCACCGGCCTTCTAGGGCACAATTTCAAATTCAAGCCAATTTTTGGAACCGAAACACCTTGGATGTCAAAGTCAAGGTGAGAATGTCCACCTCATGAGTTGAGAAACCTTGAGCAAACTGTCTTGCCATTTTCCACCTCAGTTTTCTCACTAAAGAACAAATAAGAATACGGTTCAGCCAAGCACCTGTGGGGAGACACAGGTATTTCTCAGCGTCCCTGTGTTTCATGGCCAAGAAGCTGTGAGCAGATTGCCTAAGTTCTTATCCCTAGGAATCCCCAGTGTTCCTACCTGTAAAATAAGCTGTTATTATGACCTACCTCACAAACCCCAGGACCTTCAGTAAATTAACCCATGTGACATGGGCCCTTAGTTAGTACTCATTAAATATGAACAATTATCAGCCCTGGCTGGTTTGTGCAGTGGATAGAGCATTGGCCTGGTTTATGGACATCCTGGGTTCAATTCCCAGTCAGGGCACACAAGGAAGGTGACCATCTGCTTCTCTCCTCCTCCCTCTCCCCCTTCTGTCCCTCTTCCCCTCCTGCAGCCAGTGGCTCAGTTGGTTCAAGCATTGGCCCCAGGCACTGAGGACAGCTTGGTTGGTCCAAGTGGCAGCCTCAGGCACTAAAAATAGCTCGGTTGATTCGAGCATTGGCTCAAGATGGGGGTTGCCAGGTGGATCCCGGTCAGGGCTCTTAAGGAAGTCTGTCTCACTATCTCCCCTCCTCTCACTTAAAAAAATAATAAATTATGATTGAAAGCCTTTTATATAAAGGACCAGTTCAACTCTCAACTCTCTAAACGTTAAGAATACTTTAGGGACATCACCATGTATGGAGTCAAGGTAAAAATAACAAGATACAACTAAGAAGAGGGCATTCCTAATAGTCTGTTGTTTTTTGCTGCAATTTCTTACAGCTTTTTAAAAACAGATACATTAATTCTGATTTCTTTTTCTTGGTGCCCTGTGTTCCTAGAGGTGTAATCAGCACTGATCATAATCCAGAAGACTGCGGAAAGCAGAGTGTGGCAGCCCATTACCACTAAAATAAGACTGGGGCAGTAAGATACGAGTGACTTGGGCCAGGTGCAGTCTGTGGGCCAATACTCTGCTCCAGCCAGAGGTCACAGGAATGCAGAACCCCGAGAAATGGATCTTCTCAGTTTTCCAAGAGAAGCCTTACATTTTTTTATATATTAAATCTCCCACCTTTTGAAAACTGGCAGCTATTTCAGTGCTCTTAAAAAACTGTGAGCCAGGCCTGACCTGTGGTGGCGCAGTGGGTGGAGCGTCGACCTGGGAACACTGAGGTCCCCAGTTCAGGGCCCTGCACTGGCCTGGTCAAGGCACGTGTGGGAGTTGATGCTTCTAGCTCCTCCCCCCTTTCTCTCTCTCTCTCTCTCTCTCTCTCTCTCTCTCTCTCTCTCTCTCTCTCACTCTGTGTCTCCTCTCTAAAATGAATAAATTAAAAAAATAATAAAACTGAGCCAGAGGAAAAAGTTACAGGCTCCAGTTTGCCACCTCTTATATAAGATGTTGTGATCTACACTGAGTAGTAGATCACATTAAGCAAAAAAAAAATTTCAGCAAATGTTTTTGAGTGCCTGATTAATGCTAAATGCTGAGAGTGAAAAAGACACAAAAGTCCCTACCCTCATAGTGCTGACAGTTTGGTCCAGGAGACTGACAATGAACAAGATAACACAATTATAGGAGGTAAGAGCTGAGGAGAAATAAGGCAAAGAAGTGTTTGAACAGGGGGTTTAGACAGGATTATCAGAGACGTCCTCACTGAGAAGGTGACATCTGAGCAAAGACCTGAAGGAAATGAAACATTGAGTCATGTGCATATTTGAGGTAGAGCATCATGGCAAAGGGCAAAGCCCATGCAAAAGGCCCTGAAATGGATTGTTGGAGGTTCTTAAAGTGATCCAGGCAAAAGTGGGATGGATGTATATAAGACTTCGAAGCCCTATTGGACAGTGACAATTTAGGAATGGTGTGTGGGGAGAGGTCTAAACTTGTTACTGGGTGCCAAAGCCCATTCCTTCATTCACTTTTGGGGTGAGTATCCCCAGATTTTCAAGGATTCCGTAACTCCAAGAACCACCATGGAGGGAGGTGGAGGGACAGGTGACAACAGCTTAAGAACTTTCACAGAAGCAAATGCCTGCCTTGCCTCCCCTCTCTCCCCTGTAGGAATTGGCGTTTGGAATCCTGCCTTTGATGTCACACCCCATGACCTCATCACTGGTGGTATCATCACAGAGCTGGGTGTCTTTGCCCCCAATAAGCTCCGGACAGCCCTAATCTAACCACCACCATCTCCTGAGGGTGGGGGCCTTAGATGGACCCCAGAAGTAATCAGCCCAGCTCTCTATACCCTGCCCCTCCCCCCAGGTTTTGTAATAAAACGTATTGAATGGCTTGCCCTAAAGCTGACCTTCTTCAACTACACTTCTTCCTAGAGCAGGGGTCTTTGCATGGCTTTTTTTTTAAGCGAGAGGGAGAGCGGGTGGGTGGAGAGAGACAGACAGGAAGGGAGAGAGATGAGAATCATCAATTATAGTTGCGGCACTTTGGTTGTTCATGGATTGCTTTCTCGTATGTTTCTTGACCAGGGGGCTCCAGCAAGCCAGCGACCATGGAGGCATGTCTATGATCCCATGCTCAAGCCAGTGACCTCAGGGTTTCAAACCTGGGTCCTCAGCATCCCAGACCGGAGGCCTATCCACTGCACCTGAGTCAGGCTGCATGGCTTCTAAAAGCCTAGCACCTGGAGCTAGGCTACCCAAGTTCATTTCCTAGCTCTGCCACTTTTTCTGCTGTGTGATCTTGGCCAAGTCACTTCACCCCTCCATGCTTTGGTTTCTTCATTTATAACATGGGAACAATACTAGTACCGCCCTCTTAAGTTGCTCTCAGGACTGGAACTAGGGTGATGATGCCCCCAGGTGCAAACCTTTTTTTTTTTTTTTTTTTTTAGAGTAAGGGGAAGAGAGAGAAACATGTACCTATTTATGCCTTCATTGGTTCATATTTTTTAATTTATTGATTGATTTTAGAGAGAGGAAGGGAGAGACAGACAGACAGAAACATTGATCTGTTTCTGTATGTGCCCTGACCAGGGATCCAATCAACAACCTTTGCATCAGGATGACACTCCAGCCAACTGAGCTACCCAGGTAGGGCTGAAGTGCAGAATTTTGAAGAAGTTACCAAAAGCTCAGTAACAAGGTAAATAAGAGTTTCATGCATATTTTTAAAAATCAAAATTAATGCGCCTGACTAGTTGGTGGCACAGTGGATAGAGCATAGGACTGGGATGTGAAGGACCCGAGGTCGCCAGCTTGAGTTCAGCCTCACCTGGTTTGAGCAAGGCTTACCAGCTTGAGCTCCAGCCCCACCCCCACCCCCACCCACCCCCTTCAAGGCACATATGAGAAAGCAATCAATGAACAACTAAGGAACCGCAACAAAGAATTGATGCTTCTCATCTCTCTCACTTCCTGTCTGTCCCATCTGTCCCTCTGTCACAAAACAATAAAAATTAATGCAAAAAAATCCATGAAGAACAACCAAGATATTAGACTGGAATCCTAGCCCTGGCCTGATAGCTGGATTATTTAGACCATCCCCTGAATGCACCAAGCTTGCTGCTCCCATCCTGGGGCAGGGTACATAAAGAAGCAGGTCACTGTCCCCCTTCTCTCCCTCTTCCCCTCCCGTAGCCAGTGGCTTGATTGGTTCGAGCGTCGCCCCCCATGGCTGAGGATAGCTGGGTTGGTCTGAAGGCATCAGCCTCAGGCACTGAAAAAGAAAAAAAAACTAGCACAGTACTGGGTCATAAGCCCCAGATGGGGTTGAGTGTGGATACCAGTCGGGCACATGTGGGAGTCTGCCTCACTATTTCCTCTCCTCTCACCTAAAAACAAATAAAAAACCTATTCTAAAAAGAGAGGATGTAATTCTACATTTGCACACCTTGAGCTTACTTCACCCTATACCAGCCCTTGCCCCAATGAAACTTGATTACATATTAAAATATTAAATGTTGACAACACTATCCTGATTACGGAATTTTGGACACCTTAAATTTTGAACCAGTAAGTGCCTAATATACCTCATTTTTGTTCTAGACTGAAGACCATAAGACAGTATACGTTTTACAAAACAAGTAAGCGTCCAGTAAATGTTAGCTTATCATTATAACCTTTCCTTTAAATTTTTTGACAAACGCTGTCTATGACGAATCAACCTCGTCCACGACTCTGAGAACTCCGCCACATTATTTCCCCCGAGTTCTCGCTTGCCCCACCCCACTGTATCCCATCGTGCCCTGCGTCTTCCGGTTGCAGCTCCTCCGCCCAGCCTTTTACGGCGCATGCCCGATAATGGCGCAGGGACAGCGTAAATTCCAGGCGAAGAGGCCGGCCAAGAGCAAGACGGTGGCGTCGGCCTCGGAGCGGAACCGGGGCCCTAGGAAAGGAGGTGAGGAACGGTCCGGGGGCTGCTGGGCTTGAGGGTCCTGGGGTTCCCTGGCCTCATGCGAGTGTGCCTTTCCCCAGGTCGTGTTATAGCCCCCAAGAAGGAGCGCATTGTGCAGCAGCAGAAGCTCAAGAAGGTAAGTGGGGGCGTGCGAGGGGCGAGGGATGGAGCTTGGAGGTCCGCGCGGAGGACCAGAAATGGAGCCTGGCCCCAGCAGGGGACCAAAGGATGAATCTGGAACCGCCGGAAGGGCTCAGAATAAGCCTGGAGCCGGCCGGGGGCGAGGGATAGAGCCTAGAGGTCTGGGAAGGGATCCAGCGATGAAGTCCGGAACCGGGAAGGGCCTGGATAACTCCCGACTCTGAGTCTCAGTTTCCTCCCGCGTGCAGTGGGTACAGGAACATCACCTACTGTTCAACAGGCCTTGTAGAAAGAAGCAAGGTCTGACCCTGGCGCGCAAAAGTGTTCTGCACGCCTTAGCTGCTTTGGTTGTTGCTGCTCTCTAATAGAACTCTGAAGGGGCGGTGGCATGGGAAAGGCGTTGAAAACCCCAGCTTTGCAAGAAGGCAGTGCTCCATCGATCCCAGCCCCATCGATTACTAGCATTTGTTCACTCTGAGCCTCTTTCCTGTGAAACATCATAGGGATAGCACCTTTCTCCTAGAGTTGTAAGGATTCAATGCCATAGGGCACCTGTAAAGTGCTGAGAACAGTACAGGGAACAAATAAACGTTAATTACATTGTTTATTGTCATTCTTGTGGTTGTCTTCGAGTGCAACTTTCTAGTATAGGTGCATAGGGTTGAGCTTATGAAGAAGTTACAGAAAATTAAAACTGGCTTTGGTGGAGTCAGATCTCAGTTCTAATTGTATTCCACACTAACTAGTGTGTGAGCTTGAGCAAATTGTTTAGTTTCCCCAGAGCTTTGGTTTTCTCAGATCTGGGCACCCAGCAGCCTGCTTACCTCCATCAGGTGGCGGGAGGCAGGCTGTGTCATGAGTATCTCACACTGGGCATGACCAAAACCAAGCTCTTGATCTTCCCCTCTCCCTCCCCTTCATGATCCTGCCACAGTCTTAAGGAAGATTCTATCCTTCCAGCCTGACCTGTGGTGGCGCAGTGGATAAAGCGTCAACCTGGGAACACTGAGGTCGCCAGTTCAAAACCCTGCACTGGTCTGGTCAAGGCACATATGGGAGTTGATGCTTCCAGCCCTCCCCCCTTTCTCTCTCTCTTTCTCACTCTGTGTCTCCTCTCTAAAATGAATTAAAAAAAAAAAAGATTCTATCCTTCCAAATTTCAAAGTATTCGGGGACATCCTGGATCTTCCCGGTTCTCCTCATTCTCACATCCAGGTCAGATTGCATCCTTTTTGCCCTTAAGATTAATCTAGAATCCACCCATTTTTCACCTCACTGGTCCCCCTCTCTTAGTCCACCCCATATTCTCCCACCTAGACAAGTTTAGTCACTCCTCCCTGATCTGACTCCCCATAGCAGCCAGAGGGCGCCTGTGAGCACTTGATGTCAGATCTGTGCTTTCTCTGCTCACAACTACTATGGCTCCCACCTCACTCAGGAAAAACCCAAGGCCTTCACAAAGCCCTGCACATTCTACCCTTTTCACCTCCTTGCCCTCATCTCCTTCTACTTTCCCCCTTGCTCCCACCAGCCTCAGTGGCCCCTTAACTGCTCCTTGTCCCACCGTAACTTTGCACTGGCTGTTTCCTTTGCCCCGGTTCTCCCAGAAATCCACATGGCTGCCTTCCTCTGAGTCAAGTCTGAATGCAAGTGTTGCCCCTGACTAGCCTATTCCTGATGGCAGCCCACAGCCTCACCCTTCACTCACTAGCCCTTGTTCTCTTTTCTCATGACACCACTTAACCATTTATCATCATTTAACAGTTTAAGATAATGTATCATTGGCACTTACGTGCACTGCATGTCAGCTCCATGAAGGCAGAGACTTTCTGTGTCTTGTTTGCTGTGGTGGTCATGGTCATTAGAGCTCATACAGACAGGGCAAAGGGATGCTTTGGGGAATATGATTAAACTACTAGCTTTGAACCCAAGCACACTTAGCTTCTAATCCCTGTGCCTTTAGTTGCTCACATCCCTGTCTCAGAGCCTCAGTTTACCATGTACCAAGCAGAGATAACATGGGACCTGAGGGACCACCCACCTGGACACTGAGACCAGAGGCTCTGGGCATGCCAGGATCCACTCTCCCCTGACTCGTGTGGTATGAGAACTCTGGGTAACTGTGTCCTCACTGCATGAGCCTCAATTTATCCATCTGTGAAATGGGGGTGAGCAGAAGTCTAGAAGCTGCGGTCCAGAGATGAAAAGGGCTTTTTTGTGTGTGTAGCACCCAAAAGAGTATGGACCAAAGCAGGACTTAAATTACAACCTCCAGACTCTCTGGGGGAGTTACTGATCCAGCCCCAGGACAGGCCCTCCTTTCCTCCACCTCAGGTCCCATTCTGATTGCCCCTCGGTTGCCCCCTCAGAACCTGGAGGTCGGAATCCGGAAGAAAATTGAACATGATGTGATGATGAAAGCCGGCACCAGCCTACCCAAGAAGCTAGCACTGCTGAAGACCACCCCCAAGAAGAAGTAGGCAGCTTCTTCCTCCTCCACCAAGATACCTTCCTAATGACGCAGCCCCTGCCTCCATGCTCAGACCTCTCTGCAGGTGCCTCCACAGACAGCACCATGAACAGAAGAGCCCTGCTCCCAGGAACCTTGGGTTCAACTCAAACTTTGGTGCAGGGCGTCGCCTTTGTGAGCCCGTGACCAGTGCATCTGTATGTATGAGTCAGCTTCTTAGGTGTCCAGAACTCAGTATGGCCCCGAGGACATGTTCACCAACTTTCTGTGCACCTCCCCTCCTCAATCCCGTGTCCACTTGTTTAACTCGGAGCAATACACCTGGCTTTGTTATTCCTCCTACGGTCACATGCTTCTGTGAACCAGCCAGTGCTGTGGCCATAGACCAGGTGCACTGACCCGGCCAGCCCTAGAAATTTCTGTAGGAGACTGGCCACGTGCTCAGGGTGATTGGGTTTCTGCACATCCATCTTGGGAGCTGGTAAAGAGTCTTTACCTTGGACCCTTGGTGACTCACACCAACCTGTTTACCTACAATGCCCTCCCCAGACATGCCCAGATCACTTTCTGCATAGGACAAGCCAGGAGATGTAGGGATTCATTTCTCATTTGTAGAATGGGTGTTAACGCCATCTGATATGGTCACAGTGCTGATTAAACCAGAATGCACTTAAACTGCTCGAAGCCACATTGATCTATAAAAAAAGTTGTAACATAAGTATGCCTATAGCCTAGGCATTGTTCTAGTGTTTTCTGCATATCACTTCATCCCAGCTTGAGTCATGTTCACATTCTAGAGCCAGTACGTGAACTCACTATTGGCTGAGTCCCAGTGTGTGCCCTCAGCTGACCATCGCTTGCCTCTCTACCCTCACCAAGATTTTCTCCTGTTCTGTCCTGGGCACCCCCTTTCAATCATCAGTGGAGTCTGGTAGACTGGGTGATGCTTGTGGAGTCGGCAGTTCCAGCCTGGTAACTGCCCTTCCTCCCTCTGTTAGGGGGTGAGGGGTAGGTCATAGCACAGTAACCAGCCTGAGCCCAGGGAAACTCCAAACTAAAAAGTGTCCAGGTTCAAGCTCTGTTGCCACAATTCCCAAATTTTTGAGATGTAAATTAGAATTTGTGTGTGTGTGTGTGTGTGTGGTTAATACTCGTATAAAGTTGACATTTTAAATATACAATTCAGTGACATTGAGTACATTCACAATGTTTTTGTGACTACTTGAAACTTAAAGCTTAAAGGATTACCCGTCCTCATTAGCTGTCACCCCCACTCATTGTCCCTACCCACAGTCCCTGGCAACCTCTGATCTGCTTTCTGTCTCCATATTTGTTGAATGAAGGAAGGAATTGTTTCTGCAAGAAAATTGCATTTCAGTGACTCGGTTACCATCACTCAATGTATCATCTCTACAAAACACCTTCTTGGGTTGTCCGATAGCAATACCAACTCACTCTTATTTGTAGACTTGCAAATTCCAGGTCTTCCAAAAGAGGTTCCGTTGACAACCTTCCTCTCCAATGGTAAAATCAATTTGTCTCCATACGTATAACATATAACATCTGCCTGGATCCCACATGAGTTCAATAAAAATTTTAACGTTCATTTTTATATGTCTGAGAAAATAGATTTCACCTTCTTGAAAATTATTTTTTAACTTTTCTCTCTGGAATCCAAAGGGTGGTGGCTGGGACAGGGTAACCTCTGGGTATCTTATGGCTGCTCTGCTGCAGAAGGTTCCTTGTGCCTCAAACCCCAGCCAATCCCACTGGCAGTGCCTAGTGGACCAAGAATTCTGATAAACCAGCCTGACCAGGCGGTGGCGCAGTGGATACAGCATCGGACTGGGATGCGGAGGACCCAGGTTCGAGACCCCAAGCTCACCAGCTTGAGTGCAGGCTCATCTGACTTGAGCAAAAAGCTTGCCAGCTTGGACCCAAGGTCGCTGGCTTGAGCAAGGGTTTACTCAGTCTGCTGTAGCCCCATGGTCAAGGCACATATGAGAAAGCAATCAATAACTAAGGTGTTGCAACGAAAAACTAATGATGATGCTTCTCATCTCTCTTCGTTCCTGTCTGTCTGTCCCTATCTGACTCTCTGTCTCTGTAAAAAAAAAAAAAGATAAACCAGCTTCCTTTCCTTTGTGCCTCTGAGGCCTACACCTTTGAGGAGGACCCCAAGAACAAGGAATGTCACTCAGGAGTGACAAGTATGGGGTCTGGAATGTCAACCCACTTGTTCCCACATTACTCCACCCCCTCACGCTATCCAAACAGCCAGTTTCCCCTGTGTCCACTGACTTATGTAATTTCTTACCATCCTTTAACCTGTCCCTAAGCCCCCCATTAATGCTGGAACCAAGAGCCCTAGAAGCCCTAGCTCCATGATGGCGAACCTATAACACGCGTGTCAGCACTGACATGCGTAGCCATTTTCGATGACACGCGGCTGCATACCAGAGGAATATGGGGCCCCATGCCGAGAAGGACATTTCATCCTCGGCTCCTGCACGGCCAGGTGCAGTAGCCGAGGATAAAACATTTGCTGTAGTGTAGACACTGTGCCGGAGGTCTGTAGGCCAAAACAACAGAACTCCGGCACAGAGCTTCTAGTTCTGGGACTTCCGGTTAGGCCGTTTTTCTCGAAGTGACACACCACCCAAGTTATGCTCGGTTTTTTTGGCGAATTTTGACACACCAAGCTCCAAAGATTGCCCATCACTGCCCTAGCTGGTGGTTCAGTGGATAGCATCAGCCCAGCATATAGACATTCCAGGTTTGATTTCTAGTCAGGGCACACAGGAGAAGCCACCATCTGTTTCTCTTCCCACTCTCTCCCTCTTCCCTTTCCCCAGCCAGCGGTTGGTCCAAGCAAGTCAGCCTCAGGTGCTAAAAATAGCTCATACTGGAGCATTGGTCCTAGATAATCAGCTCCAGATGGAATTGCCAGGTGCATCCTGGTCAGCGCACATGTGGCAGTCTGTCTGTCTCTCCTCCTCTCACTTAAAAAAAAGAAAAAGCCCTAGGCCTTGGCTGGTTGGCTCCGTGGTAGAGTTGACCTGGCCTGTGGGTTCGATTCCCAGTCAGGGCACACAGGAGAAGTGCCCATCTACTTCGCCACCCCTCCGCCTCTTACTCCCCCATACCTCCCACCCCCCACAGCCATGGCTCAATTGGAGCGAGTTGGCCCCAGACACTGAGGATGGCTCCATGGCCTCCTCCTCAGGTGCTAAGAAAAACATGGTTGGAGCAGTGGCCCCAGATGGGCAGAGCATCACCCCCTAATGGGCTTGCTGGGATTTGCTGGGTGGATCCCAGTGGGGGTGCATGTGAGAGTCTATCTCTGTCTCTTCTCCCCTCCTCTTACTGAATTAAAAAATAGAATTTAAAAAGCTATAGAGTCTCGCCTGACCTGTGGTGGTGCAGTGGATAAAGCGTCAACCTGGGAACACTGAAGTCACCAGTTCAAAACCCTGCACTGGTCTGGTCAAGGCACATATGGGAGTTGATGCTTCCAGCTCCTCCCCCCTTTCTCTCTTTCTCTCTCTCTCTCACACACACTCTGTGTCTCCTCTCTAAAATGAATAAAATAAAAATACAATTAAAAAAAAAAGCTATAGAGTCTCACCAGGTGGTGGCGCAGTGGATAGATCGTTGGACAGGGACTGGGACACAGAGGACCCAGGTTTGAAACCCCGAGGTCACCGGCTTGAGTGGGAGCTCATCTGGCTTGAACGTGGGCTTACAAGCTTGAGTGTGAGATCATAGACATGACCCCATGGTCATTGGCTTGAGCCCAAGGTCGCTGGCTTGAGCAAGGGGTCACTTGCTCTACTGGAGCTGCCCTCTCCCCTTCCCCCATCAAGGCACATAGGAGAAAGCAATCAATGAACAACTAAGGAACCTCAACAAAGAATTGATGCTTCTCATTTCTCTCCCATCCTGCCTGTCTGTCCCTATCTGTCCCTCTCTCTCTGTCTTTCTCACTGTCTCTCACACTAAAAAAATAAAATAAAAAAGAGCACTAGGCTTTGAAAAAACCCATACCTTTCATTCTATGTCCTTCCTGTCTGTGACCTTCAAGTCCCTTTAACCTCTCTGAGCCTCAGTTTCCCCATCTGTTAAATGGAACCCTAACACACCTCTCAGAATTTGGGAGCCTTAAGGCCATGGAACTTGCAGATGTGATTACCAGCTGCCCCCACCTCTATGCCTGTCCTCTTTGCTTGTCTTAGACACAATTATTCCTCCCAAGCCTTTTCCTCTCCTGCCTCTACCATCCCCCTCTGCCTGAATCCCCGTTTTTCTGGCAGGGCCCTTACACTTCGCCCACGAATTTGTGTTACAAAAGGAAAGAAAGGAAGGAAGAAAAAAAAAAAAGCAAATCTTGCCATCGGGACAGGCCAGAGGGGTTGTGGGGACCAGGAAGCGAAACTGCCCCAGCTGGTTTCCTGCATGAGTCAACGGGGGCATGGGGGTGCTACAGGGAACTGGCAGAGAGAGGGATCCTCAGAAAATTAGGGTGGGGGTAGCCACAGCTGGGAAGCTGTGTTCCCCCACCTCATCTGAGCCTCCAGGCTTGCCCAATTTCCCATGGATCTCCAGGACACGTGGGTTTGGGGTCAGGAGCTGTGGATGCCTAGACAGTGAGCTCACAGCAGGCTGGCGGGATAGAAGTGGCTTCTATTTTACTAAAGCCCCAGCTTGCTGGCAGCACTGGAAAAGGGGGCCAGGAGGATAGCAGGAACCCCCTCCCAACTTCTCCTTTCCTAAAAGTGTTTCTAGGAAGAGGGCAGTCTTGAAATAGGCCTAGTGACTTCCTCCTGGGGGCACCCTCATCTTCCTAAGGCTTTCCTGACCTCACACATTCTCTGGGGATCACTGTGTGGCCTGGAGCAACTGACTTTCCAGCCTCATTCCCCTTATCTGTAAAATCAGAGGAACAGAATAGAATTTTGGTGTATGGCAAACTCTGTGCATTTGATCCCCAGGAAATGTGACAAGACTGACCCCCCAACCCAGGCTTAAATTCTGGCCCTACCCTGTTTTGAACCTTGGGTAAATCACCTGACCTTTCTGTGCCTCAATTTCCTCATCCAGGAGATGGGGATGATGATAATATTAGTATCTATTGTTAGAGAATAAAATAAAACATCCTTACCCTGTGATAACAGATTTTCAGTTCCTCCTAAACATCCTCTACCCATTGACAGGGAGTGACTTCTTTGGTTCAGCATCTTGGGATGCCCACTGAAGCATCCTCAGAGACAGGGTCCCGGGCTTAGCTGACACAGTCACATACCAGATGCTGAAGAGGGTGGCCAGGAAAAGCTGGACCCTGGGTTTTGTTTGTGAAGGGAACACCTGAAAAATCATTCATGGAACTCCTCCCCTTGCTCTTCCTCACCTCAGTTACTCCTTCCCCATGGGCCGCTCTCTCAAATCCTTTACAAGGAAGGGACACTTCAGCTTGACCAGACAGTGGCGCAGTGGATAGAGCATCAGACTGGGAATGGGACGCAGAGGACTCAGGTTTGAAACCCCAAGGTCACCAGCTTGAGTGCAGGCTCACCAGCTTGAGCTCAGGGTCGCTGACTTGAGCATAGGATCATAGATATGACTCCATGGTCACTGGCTTGAGCCCAAGGTTGCTGGCTTGAAGCCCAAGGTTGCTGGCTTGAGGAATGGATCACTTGCTCTGCTATAGCCCCTGCAGTCAAGGCACATATGAGAAAGCAATCAAGTAACAACTAAGGAGACTAAGGAACCACAATGAAGAATTGATGCTTCTCATCTCTCTCCCTTCCTGCCAGTCTGTCCCTATCTGTCCCTCTCTATGTCACACAAAAAAGGGAAGAGGACAGTATAGCCATGGCCGGGTAGCTTGGTTGATTAGAGCATTGTCCTGAAGCACAGAGGTTGCTGGTTCCACTCCCAGCTGGAGCACATACAGCAACAGATTGATGTTGTTGTCTGTCTCTCTCTCTCTCTTCCTCTCTCACTAAAATCAATAAATAAAACTTTAAAAAAGAAAGGAAGGGACACGCCAATAAGTCTAGGGCTTCCCAGTCTAGGTGAGCTCAAACAAGACCTCCACCTCTCCAAACCTCAGGGGATTTTTCAAATCAATTTTTTAGTGTTATTTATTTATTTACTTACTTATTTTTAGAGGGGGAAAGGGAAAGAGACAGAGATGGAGAGAACATCCATTTGTTGTTCCACTTATTCATGCCGTCATTGGTTGATCCTTGTGTGTGCCACAACCTCCACATGTGGGACAACACTCCAACCAACTGAGCCACCTGGCCTGGGCCCAATATTTATATATTGATATTTGGAGAGAGAGACAGAAACATCAACGTCTTCCTGTATGTGCCTTGACCAGGAATTGAACCCACAACCTTGTATATGCAGACGACGCTGCATACACAACCAAGCTATCTTGCCTGGGCGCCTCAGTTTCTTCATCTGAGAAATGGAGACAATCATACCCACTTTGCAGCTGTGTTGGAAGGCTTAAACATAATAATATATCTGAACAGCTAGAGCAGCAAGTCAGACCGCTATTATTAACAATTCTGTTGTTGTCATTGTGTCAGATTGTGGTTTCTCAAGACCAAGCTATCTAATGGAAATTACAATGCAAGTTGCATGTGTAACTTTAAAGATCCTGCTACCACATAGAATGGAATAGCATAGCATAGCATAGCACAGAATAATAAAATGAAACTGGAATTAATTTTAATCTTTTATTTAAGCTAAATTCATCTAAAATACTATCACTTCAATATCTAATCAACATAAAAATTATTAATAAGAAACTTTACCTTTTTTTCCTACTAAGTCTTCAAAACACAGTGTATATTTTATAACACTGCCCAATTCAGGCCAGCTCCATTTCAAGAACTCAAAGGCTACTTGTGGCCAGTGGTGACAGTGCAGGTTAGAGGAGTTTACTGAATTGTGGGGACAACACTCACAATTGTGGGTTGGGGCTGGCCAGAAATAGGTGCTGTGAAACTGGAAATTTCTGGAAGGTAAAAGCCAGCTTTTCCATATGGTGAGGGGCAGCAATGAGGCCATTTAGGAACCAGCTTGGGTTTTTCCTGTTCTGTAGATTATTTCAACAGAATGGGAACAAAGCATGAGTAGTTCATGCACGGAATTACAGACAAGAGTGACTACTGTATGCCCCGTGGTGTAGGTGCTGGTGATACAACAGTACACTAATTAGCCTTGGGGCTCACAGTAGAGAAGGAGAGAAAGAAATTAAACAACTGCTGAAATAAAGAAATGTAATGATAATGGAGAGGTGTGGCTAAGGGAAAACGCAGGATTCTCTAAAGACAAGGTATCTGGTGGATATAGACCATGGCCCGCTTCCAGGCCAAATATGTAGCCTGGAAGAGCTGGGTCAGAAAAAATAACCAGAGCCTGACCAGGCGGTGACACAGTGGTTAGAGCGTGGGACTGGGATGCAGAGGACTCAGGTTCGAAACCCAGACATTGCAACCTTGAGCATAGGCTCTTCCGGCTTGAGCGCGGGCTCACCAACTTGAGCATGGGATCACTGCCTTGAGTGTGGGATCATAGACGTGACCCCATGGTCGCTGGCTTGAGCCCAAAGGTCACTGGCTTGAGCAAGGGGTCATTCACTCTGCTGTAGCCCCTAGGGTCAAGACACAGGAGAAAGCAATCAAGGAACAACTAAGGTACTACAACATCAATGAACAACTAAGGAGCCGCAAGGAAGAATTGATGCTTCTCATCTCTCTCCCTTTCTGCCTGCTGGCCCTATCTGTCCCTCTCTCTGTCTCAATCACAAACGTAAATAAATAAATAACATAACCAGAGGTGGTTGTATTTAACATATATTTCATCAAACCTTATGAAAATTCCATTTTAATAGGTCATAAATGCTTGAAAATCAGCAATTTCCTATTACTCAACAACATATTTAGGGTATAGAATGGATTGAGGCTTCCTAGCTTGGAACTCAAGGATGGGCTTCAATGGAGCTCTATTTCTAGAGAAGTCTGCAGCCCCCAAGAGCACTACCAAGGGAAGGGGCCAGTGAACGCACCGCACATACACACACACACACACACACAGCCCCCAAGATCACTACCAAAGGGCCAGTGAACGCACCATACACACACACACACACACACACACACACACACACACACACCCCACCACCACCAACAACAACAACCACCACCACTCCGCCCTCATCAAAACGACTTGGTGCCCAGTGAGGCTGAGTTTCTCGCGTCGCAGCCGAGAGGAAAGAGAGGCTGAGCTGCTGTCAGGAGATCCCTCCCCTCTGTCTCGCTCCCTGGCGGAGCTATGTTGATTGTCCCTTCGCGGCGGCCGGAAGCGACCCTCAGTAAACAAAGCCGTGTGTGGGCGCAGCTCCAGCTGCCCAGGCGCGCTGTCCAGCCCAAGGGGGAGGGGGAGGAATGTTGTGAATGAACCCAAGGCCCGCCCCGAAACTCCGCATAAGGCCGGCGCCGCGGGGTGTTCTCCCACTCTGATTGGCTTCCGGCCCCTCCTGATTGACAGCGCTGCTCGCTGAGCATTCTTATTGGGCCTCTCTGAAAGGACAGGCAGCAAATATTGCGAATGAGCAGCAAAATTTTCAGACAGGTCTAGCGGTATAGCCAATGGCAAAGGAAGACCTCAGAGTCGACGGGGGGCCAATTGGGACGGGCAGCGGGGGCGGGAAGAGGCGGAGGATAAAGCGGCAGCCGAAGCAGCTTCATTGTTGTGAAGAGTCTTAAAGGGGCCGCATCACCCGGCCTGCCCGGCTCAGGGCAGGGGTGGGAGCGGCGCGAGTCCTGGGGAGGCCCAGCTTGGAGGAAGAACAGGAAGGTGGGTCGGGGTCACGGGAGCCGACGAAGCGGAGCGGGCATTGGACCGACCCCCTCGTCCCCAACAGGCCCCGCCCCGGCCCCGGCCGGATGGACGCCCCCGCGGCCAAGAGGAGCCGGGGCAGCCCCGCGGGATCGGAGGAGCGTGATGCCGGGGCCGGGGCCGTGCGCGGCCGAGGCCGGCCCGAGGCGCTGCTGGACCTCAGCGCCAAGCGAGTAGCCGAGAGCTGGGCCTTCGAGCAGGTGACCAGAGGGGGAGGGACGTACCCCAACCCCTTTGCCGATAGGCCTTCTCCTTCCTCCTGCCCAGCCCCCAGTCTCCGGACCCGCCCTCATCGGGGAGAGATATTTTTCAAGATCCTTAACATTACTCCGACGCACCCCCTTACTCTCCCATTTCACTCCTTCAGACCTCATGACCTACCCTCATCCCTTCCCCGCGAGCCCTGCCCTCCAGCGCACAAGACCCAGGGTATACCCCTAGCGCCCTAAATCCCAACTCTTGATATTTTTTTCTCTCCCTGGTCTTCTCACATTCCTCGGTACTGCTCTCTTCTCATCTCATCCCCCATTATGGTACCCCATTCAACCCTTACTCTAGCTCCTACAAGCTGCCCCCATTCAAGCACAGCCTCTAGAGACCCAAACTACCTTATTACAGCTCTCTGCCCTACTACACCCCCAGTAGAGGACTCCCCCATTTCTACAGATTTAAGCTTAAGACCCCCCTTTATGCTCCCCTAGCCTCCAGAACCACCTGTCTCATGGGGAGCCCCCCTCTCCTCCAGATTCTTCCCTCAGGTCCTGTCCCTCATGTCCCCCCGCCCAGTACTTGTGGGACCACCTCCCACCTGGAGCTGCCCAGCCCCTTCTAATGGGCTGCAGGGATTTCTCCAGCTTCAGGGTACAGCTCCACCAAGTCCTGCACTACTCACCCTTCTCTCTGCCACCCCACCCCACCCCCATCCATCCCAGTCCTTCTGGAGGTGTGTAGCAGGGTCAGGGTCTGTGTTGTGATGGTACCTGAACAAACAGGTGCACCTGGAGCCCCGCCTCTAGGGGTTGACAGGATGCCTCAAGGCTGGGACCCCAGATGTCTCCTTTCCCAGCTTCTGTATGGGTGCCTGAAGAGCTGGAGATGTGGCCCAAACCTAACCAAACCTTATGAGCTCCCACAAGCTCTGCCTGGCTTTGGGGGAGCATTCTTTGCCCCTGGCCTCTCCAGAGTTAGGAACCCTGCTGGGACTGATGGATTTGGGCCAAGTATGGATGGAGCAGGCTCTGATTCATGGCCTGGAAAACCCCTCCTTAGTCATCTGCCAGCTGTCTCTGATACCTGGACCAGTCACTAGCTCTCCCATTTTTCCCTAAACCCAAATTTGAGGGTTCTGGAGGGTTCTTGCCCTTTCATTGTGTGTGAGATGCCCAGATTAATCCTGAAACCATCTCCGGGACTCCCATGGACCTGCCCTGGTCAGGCTGGGTACTAGGAAAGCTCTTGCCCCATAGAAGCTCATAGAATCTTCTGCAACCCTTTGGGAGTTGTGGTTTTCCTTCCCACTCTGAAGAAACTGGGGCACAGAGAGGTTGAGAAACTTGCCCATGATCACCCAGCCAGTGAGTAGCAAGCCCAAATTGAAACACAGGCTCAACCAGCTGAGTTCATTGCTCAGAGCCCATGGGGGTGACTAGGACACCCCTCCCTTCCTGGGAGCCCTTGGAAACTGGGAATAGAGTTGTGTTGGGAGTTGGAGCTCACTAGCTCTGGGACCCTGAACAAGTGCATTCATGCCACATAAGAGCCTCAGATTCCCCAGGCTATAAAATGTGATTAGTATCATTGTGATTTTGCTGTGAAAATTAAGCGAAATTGCATATATAAAGTATTTTGCATAGCATAGGCTAAGAACGTGTAGGCCTCTTCACTATCCTTATCATTTTTATCTTTCTTTGTCCTGCCCTCTCATAGCCTGAGAAGCAGGACTATCTTACATAGAATTCTGGAACTTGACAGCCAGGAGGAAAACAGCAGAAAGTTTTAGAACAGTAACTATGGGCCAGGTGTTATTATAAGCAATTTATGTAAACTAATGCATATTTAATTCTCATGATACCCAAGAGGCCCCGTGCTGTTAACATCCCTATTATACTTGAGAAACTGAAGCTCAGAGAGCCCAAGTGACTTGCCCAAGATCATACAGCTTGTAAGTGGCAAGGCCAGGACTCAAACTGGGGTTTTTAACCCACCGGCCCTTCCTTCAGGTCGAAGAGCGGTTCTCCAGGGTGCCAGAGCCGGTCCAAAAGCGCATTGTATTCTGGTCATTTCCACGCAGCGAACGGGAGATATGTATGTACTCATCGCTGGGCTACCAGCCTCCAGAGGGCGAGCAGGATGCGCGGGTGCCCTTTACCCGAGGGCTGCACCTGCTGCAGAGCGGGGCTGTAGACCGTGTGCTCCAAGTAGGTAAGTACTCGTGCCAGGGAGAGCAGGAGGCTCAGAAAAGGCCTGGAGGAGTGAGAGTTAGAGGGAGGCCTGGACCAGGAAGCGGTTCCAGGTCCCTGGGGAAGGTTGGACAAGATATTGTGAACTAGCCTGACCAGGCAGTGGTGCAGTGGATAGGGCGTCGGACTGGGATGCGGAGGGTCCCAGGTTCATGACCCCGAGCTCACCAGCTTGAGCGCGGGCCTATCTGGTTTGAGCAAAAGCTCGCCAGCTTGGACCCAAGGTCGCTGGCTCGAGCAAGGGGTTACTCGGTCTGCTCAAGGCCCGTGGTCAAGGCACATATGAGAAAGCAATCAATGAACAACGAAGGTGTCAAAACGAAAAACTAATGATTGATGCTTCTCATCTCTCTCCGTTCCTGTCTGTCTGTCCCTATCTATCCCCCTCTCTGACTCTCTCTCTCTGTGTCTCTGTTAAAAAAAAAAAAAAAAAAAAGATATTGTGAACTAAAAAGCAGGTCCCTGCCTAGATCTTGGGCAGCAGACTTAGATGAGGGTTCAGGATGGGGGGCGGGATATTGCGTCAGCTCAGACAGCTTAGATGGAAGGTGGGGAAGAAGTGGTGAGATTGGGAGGAGAACAGGACCAAGGCAGCATTGAGGAAAATTTGTAAACTAGAAATGAGAGGAGGTTCTGTATTTCAGGCAGAGAGACCCAGTGATGCGTTGGGACTGAGGTTTAGAGCCATAGGCAAGAACGGTACTAGACCTCGGTCAGAGAAACTCAAATAGACATTGGGATCAGACCTAAGGCAGCGAGGCTTAGGTGGGACTGTAGGGTCAGCTATGATTGGTGGTCTTACACGTTAGGTAGCAGGGTCCAGAGGAGGAATGGGAAGGGGCAGAGTTTTAAAGCTGGAGATGAAAGATGATTCTAGACCTCAGGCAGCGGGGCTCAGAAAGGAACCAGTAGAGGTCAAGCCAGAAAACAGGTGAGCCCTAGAACACCATACCTCCATGGGTGCAAGTCACGTCTCCCAGCTGGAGGCAGGGGCTTGGCCAAGATAACCCTCCCTGAATCCTGTCAGCCTGGGGGCCCCCTTGCCTGGACATGGCCCAGCTGGCCACAGGCTTGGCTGCCTCCAACCGGTATGAGGAAGCTGCTGTCTCCCCGCATGACGCAGCCAGGACCGGCTGGGGCCTGAGCTGCCCAACCAGTCTGATGAGCCTGGCATCTGGGCTCCCCAGGGGCCGGGGAGCGGCAGAGGGTGATAGGGTGACCTGGCCTGCCACAATAGCCCCTTTCCCCCAAGTGTCACAGGCCTTTGGCATCTTCCCAGGAAGTTATAGGGCAACTGGACCCAGGCTGTCTGCATGGTAACCCAAGGACTGAGAAAACCATCTTTAACATCATTGCTGTAGTAATATTTATACTTGTATTTATTTAGAACTTACTGTGTGCCATCAATGTTCTAAGCCATTGCCAGGTATTACTAACTCATTTAATCCTCATTACAAATATATGGAGGAGGATGTTACTGTTTATTCTCATTCGACAGACGAGGAAAATGAGGCACAGACAGGTTAGGTTACTTGCTCTAAGTTCAGCTGGCATTGCACCCAGCTCTTGCTGTGCACCAGGGATGAGCACCCCCATCCCTGGGGTGACACAGCGGTGATGGTTTGGTTTTTGTCTTAGGGTTCCACCTGAGCGGTAACATCCGAGAGCCTGGGGGCCCTGGAGAGCCTGAACGCCTTTACCACGTCTCCATCAGCTTTGACCGCTGCAAGATCACGTCTGTGAGCTGCGGCTGTGACAATCGCGATCTCTTCTACTGTGCCCACGTGGTGGCCCTGTCACTTTACCGAATTCGGCATGCCCGTCAGGTGGAGCTGCGGCTGCCCATTTCCGAGACACTCTCCCAGATGAACCGGGACCAGCTGCAGAAATTCGTGCAGTATCTCATCAGTGCCCACCACACTGAGGTGCTGCCCACAGCCCAGCGCTTGGCCGACGAGATCCTCCTCCTGGGCTCTGAGATCAACCTGGTCCATGGTAAAGGCACCTTGGAGTCTGATGGGGGCTGTAAGGCCTCAGCTTATAGCCACCTCACTTGCCATGTAATAGGCGTTTGTCACAGGATTCTCAGGTCCTTTTGATTTATGAGCAGGGATGAAGGGAGTATCATTGCCTGAGGTCAAGCTCACACACCTACTAAGTGGCAGATTCTGAATTTGATGTGGTCCTGGTCAGATGAATGGTGGAAATCAGCCAATGGGGAGAATGAGAGTTGAGGGAACAAATAGGAGGTTGGCCCCAGGGTGGCATGTCCCAAGATTACATGAGCAGACATGACTATGGATGGGTAAAGGACATGAAGGGTGTGGGGTGCTGGTAGGAGATAGACTCAGAGGTATTAAGAGCTCTGGGAGGGTTTGGGGCTACAAGGGGCTGTGTTGTCTAACTATAATGGTGGGGAGTACGGAACAGGATGAAGAGTAGATAAATGGATGATAAGTAGGTGGAGACATGGATGGTTAATTGAGGGTGGGGGTAGGTAGATACAGAAGGTGTTCATGATGAGGAGTTGGGGTAAACTGATGGGTAGATGAGTGGATGGGTAATTTACTAGGACACTAGGTGAATGGGGAATTGGTGATCATTGGAGGTGGGGTTGGGTGTGATGGGCTTTGATTGAGGGGGCTGAGGTACACTGATGGTGTGGTGGATGGATGAGGTTGGTAGAAAATTGGAATGACCAATGGGTGCATGGATTGTGGGTGAGTTGACAGATGCATGTTTATATATGTGGACTGACATGGTCATGATCAAGTGGGTATAAGACAGATGGATGGACTAATGGGGTGGTGGTATTTTGGAAGATATATATGAATGGATAGGTTGATGGGAGAAGAATAGAAAGTTGGGGTTTGTTGGATGGATGAGCGATACGGTTGTGTGGGTCAATGAACGAATAAGTCAGTGGATGTTTTGAGGGGTTGGTACAGATGAGTTGAAATAAAATAGGGGTAAGTAGTTGGATGGATGGACCAATGAGATAAGTAAAGATAAGTGAGCGTGTGGAAATCGTGGGTAGGGTGGATGCTGTACTAATGGGGTAGGTAGGTATACTAAGGGTTATGGATATGTGAATGGATAGACATGACATGGGGAGGTGGTCAGATAGGTGAATGGTATGGATGGATGGATGGATGGATGGATGAGTAGAAGGGCAAGTGATGTTTCAGGTGGGATGGACCATCATCCCACATGAATGGATGAATGGATGGGGGGAGTGAGTGGGTAGTGTTTTGGATAAGATGGATAGATCAGTAAATGGATGGATGAGCTAGTGATGTTTTAAGCAAGGTGGATGAATGAATGAATAGGTAGGTAGTATTTTAGGTGGGATGGATGGATAGGCAGATTGGTGGGTGGTCGAATAAGAGAATATATAAGGTAATGATGTTCTGGGTGGGATGGATGGATGGCAACTTAGATGGGATGTTGGTCAGACAAATGGATGGATGATGAGTGGAACTTTGGGATAGGTTGGGTGGTTTAGAGGGCTGAATGATAGCAGGGGCACAGACTCCTTCTCCCCAACCCCAGCCTTAGCTTTCTTTCCCACCCCACAGGTGCCCCAGACCCCACAGCAGGTGCAGGCATTGAGGATGCCAACTGCTGGCACCTGGACGAGGAGCAGATCCAGGAACAGGTGAAGCAGCTTCTGTCCAACGGTGGCTACTACGGCGCCAGCCAACAGCTGCGCTCCATGTTCTGCAAGGTGCTGTGCGGGCATGGCATGCACAGCAGGGATGCAGTGGGGCTAGAAGATCCTGGTGCTGATGCCCCGTCCCTTCCTCACCAGCCTGTCCCCATGCAGGTGCGGGAGATGCTGCGAATGCGAGACTCCAACGGGGCACGCATGCTGATCCTCATGACTGAACAGTTTCTGCAGGACCCGCGCCTAGCCCTGTGGCGGCAGCAGGGTGCCGGCATGACGGACAAGTGTCGGCAGCTGTGGGATGAGCTAGGTAAGGCCCAGACCTGGAGCAGAGCAGGCACTAGGGCAGTGGTCGGCAAACTGTGGCTCGTGAGCCACATGTGGCTCTTTGGCCCCTTGAGTGTGGCTCTTCCAAAAAATACCACATGCGGGCGCTACCTCGATAAGGAAGGTACCTACCTATATAGTTTAAGTTTAAAATATTTGGCTCTCAAAAGAAATTTCAATCGTTGTACTGTTGATATTTGGCTCTGTTGACTAATAAGTTTGCCTACTACTGCACTAGGGTTTTGTCACTAGGTCTTGCCCCTCCTGAGATTGGGGTCTGGCCCCTGAGTCCTTCCTGCATTCATTAGCACCTCCAATGTGTACTGATAGCTGGAGCTACAGCAAGAAACAGATTAAATACCTGCCCTCACAAAGCTGACATCTGGCAGGGAAGACAGATGAGAAAATAACTACAAGTAAGACCAGGGTCAACACAGTTTTTCCATAAGGACTGGATAGTCAGTAGTTTCAGTTTTGGGGGCCATTTGGTCTGTCATGACTCCTCGATTTTGCCCATGTTAGTGGAAAAACAGCCATAAACATATAATTGAATGGGTGTGGCAGAATTCTCATAAATCTGTATTTATGGTTACTATTTATTTATTTGAATTTTATGTACTTTTCACAATCAAAATATTCTATTGATTTCCCTCCCCACCATTAAACAATGTTAATGTAAGAATAAATCTCACCTGACCAGGCAGTGGCGCAGTGGATAGAGCGTCGGACTGGGATGCGGAAGACCCAGGTTCGATACCCCGAGCTCACCAGCTTGAGTGCGGGCCCATCTGGCTTGAGCAAAAAGCTCACCAGCTTGGACCCAAGGTTGCTGGCTCCAGCAAGGGGTGGCTCTGTCTGCTGAAGGCCCGCGGTCAAGGCACATGTGAGAAAGCAATCAATGATCAACTATGGTGTCGCAATGGCAACGAAAAACTAATGATTGATGCTTCTCATCTCTCTCTGTTCCTGTCTGTCCCTATCTATCCCTCTCTCTGACTCTCTCTATATATCCCTGTAAAAAAAAAAAAGAATAAATCTTACTTTTTAGGCTGTTGAAAATCAGGTGGCAGGTTGGATTTTCTCCAGAGGCAGCAGTGATAAACTATGATAAACATTGTGTGTGTGTGTGTGTAGGGGGGGTGAACGACAGTGAGAAGGGTCTGGCAGCCTGGGTCTTATGTGACCTTGAGCCAGTGACTACCCCTGTGTGCCTCAGTTTTCTTACCTGTAAAGTGAAGAGGCGGTTAGTTGCAACCTTAGAGGCCCAAGGTGAGGATGAAGCAGAGCATAGCGCCGTGATGGCGAACCTATGACACGTGTGTCAGCACTGACACGTGTAGCCATTTTTGATGACAGAGGAATATGGGGCCCCATGCTGAGCAAGACATTTCATCCTCAGCTCCTGCACGGCCAGGTGTAGTAGCCAAGGATGAAACATTTGCTGTAGTATAGACACTCTGTGCTGGAGATCTGTAGGCCAAAGCAACAGAACTCTGGCACAGAGCATCTAGTTCTGGGACTTCCATTTAGGCCGTTTTTCTCGAAGTGACACACCACCCGAGTTATGCTCGGTTTTTTTGGCGAATTTTGACACACCAAGCTCAAAAGATTGGCCATCACTGGCGTAGCGCATAGCACAGGGTAGGTAGGCTCTCTATAAATATATGCTGCTACTGTTGACATGTATGTTGAACCTCCCCCATGCCTATGTTCACTGCCCTTCCTCCCCAGGGGCCCTGTGGGTATGTGTAGTCCTGAGCCCCCACTGTAAACCAGAGGAGCGGACGGGCTGGCTCCAGCTGCTTGGCAAGTGGGACAAGCTGGATGTATGCCCGCTGGAAGAAGGCAACTACTCTTTCAACGGGCCAAGCCTGCAGCCCACTACAGCCCTCAGCCCAGGTAGGAGAGGGCTTCCTGCCATTATCCCAAAACTATTAGCCCTGCCAGCAGCCCAGGCTCTCCATCATGGGGTTCTGGGTCAGGAGGGAGTGGCTGTCTGAAGGATAGTGAAGTGAAATGCTTCAGACACCTATAGTTCTGGGCTGGTCTTCTAAGTGAGCCTCCTCCTGGCAGTGAAGGTAGGAGTGAAGTGGGGGGACAGAGGGAAAAGGAAAGGAAGATACTGAGAAGAGAGAGGCAGGGATGGAGGGAAAGAGACAGGAGGATAGGGAGAGAGAGAGAAAAAAAGAGGAATGGGGAGAAAGATGCACAGAGACAGTTATTCAACCTCAGTGTCCAACACGCACGTTCACACGTGCACCTCAGAAAGGCTGCTAGAAGGATTTGAGATGACGCGTGTCCATCAGTGCATCTGGAGCCTAGCCCTAAGTTGGCACACAGTGCAGGTGCTGGCCATGGCTCCGCTGCTAGGCCATGTTGGACACCTCTCCTGCAGGCCCGGAGGAGGAGGCGGTAGCTGCAAGTTCCCGTCACACCGTGTTTGGCCGCGCCCTGCAGGCTGGGTCACTGCGTTGGAGTGACAACCACCTACAGAGGATCCTGGCCAGCGACTGCTATGGCCCCAGCCTCACAGGCCATGTGGGCAGCGACAGGCCAACCTTCGACCCCCAGGGTCGCCCCCTCTGGCTGGGGGAGCCATTCCCCACTGCTTGTGCCCGTGTGGACACTCTGCGTGCCCATGGATACCCCCGCCAGGCCCTGCGACTGGCAGGAGCCATAGTCAGCACACTCCGGCTACAGCGGCGGCATCAGCTTGAGAGCTACAAGCAGCAGAAGAAAGGTGGGTCCCAGCGTTATCAGGTGCTGGAGCTACAAGCACAAATGCCAACTACTGGGGTTTTGGTAACCCAAGGGGGTCTGTGGGTACCACTAAAGGTCCCACCAAGGAAACCAAACCACTCTAAGTGTCTTGAGCATAAAGGAATTTAATACAGGGGATTGAGTGCCCACGGAACCACTAGAAGGGCTGCAGGATTTAAAGGGAAGCCACTGCTTGAGTTTAAGAACTTGAATTTCAGAAGCACAGTAAACCCAGCAACCTGCAGCCTTCATGGGAGGCAGTTGCCAAGAGGACACCCTGAAGCTGCTGTTTGGGTTTGAGAGAAGTGGGTGAGATTATGGGTTTTGAGGAGGGGCTGACGCTGGTTGGAGGTTTTAGAAAGTGCCAGTTCCCTCCAGGTGTCCTGCCAGGCCTGAGTGGCTGTGGGACAGGAAGCCAGAGGGCTTTAGAGGTGAGAGCTCCACGAGCAAAGATGGCCGCTGGGTAGGCAGATGGTAGGTGGGCAGTTGCTAGAAGGCTGGACTGGGGGTTCAGGAAGAGGAAGCCCGCCTCAGAGACCTAGGAGGATGGGCAGGCATTGAGCTCTACTTCTGGCCTGCAGAGCTGCTACAGAAAGGCTCCACCTGCATCACCAATACGGAAGGATGGGTGGGCCACCCCCTGGACCCCATTGGCTGCCTCTGCAGGGCCCTCCTGGAAGCCTGTCGTGTGGAGGAAGAGGCTGTCTCCCTTTACCCAGGTACCCACACTGGGGACTCCTGGAGGGGGTGGGGATTGGCTAAGTCCCCTCACACGGTACCCCTAGAAAGTGAGACTACACCGTTGCCCCTTCCCCGCCCCCGTTTCCCCAGTGCTAGGAGCCAACAATCTTAGCTTCTGAAAGGGAGGTCACCATAGGCCTGTCTGCTGTTGAAAATCACCCCCACCCCCTGGTCAATGCTGGGAGCAGCTGGAATTTACCTATACCACACATCTCGGGTCTCCATGCCTGAGGTCAAGGGCCATTGGGGTCCCAGAAAAGGGGATCTCCTCCAGCATCTTTGGTGCGGGTCTCCCACAGAGTCAGGCCCTGAGAAGCGGAAGGTGGCCTACCAGCACGTGCAGGTGCCAGGGAACTCTGTGGAGTCCTACTTGGCGCTGGCACTGGAGGTGGCACTGCTGGGCCTGGGACAGCAGCGGGCCCTGCCTGAAGGGTTGTACGCCCAGGACAAAGTGGTGCGCAATGAGGAGCAGCTGTTGGCTCTGCTGGAGGAGGTGGAGATGGACGAGCGGCTGGTTCAAGTGCTGCGCAAGCAGGCTGGGCTGCTCCTGGACGGTGAGGCCCCACCCCTAGGCCTGGCTGTTCTGAAAGTTAGGGTCCTACACCTGGCCTGAGCTGTTTGGGTTTCTGCTTGATCAGAGGCTTCACCCCTAGCCTGGACTTTTGGTCCTTACTTTACTTAGCATTTCCTAAAAAGTGAGATCCAGCTCTTAGTCATCCCCTGGCACGTGTAACTGCTGTTGAGCGGTGAGGCCCGACCCCCTTCCACCTTGGAACCAATGCGTCTAACCGCTGATGTCCAGCCGGATTTTACTGGCTCTGCCCTTGGTCCTGCCTTACAAGACCCCGCCCCTGCTTCAGCGAGGAGCTAGTTTGGGCCCACCCCTTGTCAGGGGCAGCTTCAGCTCCACCTCCACCTCCACTCTGTATTCACCCTGCATCTGAGTCCTGCCTCCCAACCCAGGGATACCTAGGGTTTCCTCATTTTGGATTTTCCAGGGCTTTTCTGTGCCAACCCTGTGCCCCCATGCCTGGGGGACCTCTCCAGCCCCTAGTCCCAGCCACTCTATCCTGGGACCTGCCCTTCCCAAACTTAGCCTGGGGTCTGGGGAGATCTGGAGACCGGCAGAAATGCAAAAATGAGCCCACTCCTGGGGGCTGAGTTCAGGCTGCCCCTGCAGGGGGTCCCTTCAGTGGCTTCGGAGAGGTGCTGTTCCGGGAGAGTGTGCCAATGCACACCTGTGCTCGCTACCTGTTCACCGCACTGCTACCCCATGACCCCGACCTGGCCTACCGCCTCGCTCTACGAGCCATGAGGTAAGGACAGGCAGATAGGTAGGGACTCTGCCCAGGGGCCAGGCAGGGTTGGGAAGTGGGACACATGCTCACAGCCCCATCTTCCTGGTTGAACTCACAACCTCATTACTGAATCCCCTTCATGTGGGCATGCAGGCCACCCTGTGCTCTTGACTATTAAATATAAACATATAATATTATTTTGAATTTGAGAGACATTCACATGGCAGAGAAGTCAGAATACTCTTCTAGGCTGTTTTGTCCCAACATACCTAAGTCTTTGGAGGCAAGCAGTGTTCCCACTTTCTTTTTTGTTTTTTTTAATTTTTTTTAAATTTTATTTTATTCATTTTAGAGAGGAGACACAGAGTGAGGGGGGGGGGGGGAGGAGCTGGAAGCATCAACTCCCATACGTGCCTTGACCAGACCAGTGCAGGGGCGACCTCAGTGTTCCCAGGTCGACACTTGATCCACTGCGCCACCACAGGCCAGGCGTGTTTCCACTTTCTTATCAAGAGTCAGGATTTCTGCAAATCCTTAATCTGGAAATTGAAAGTTGGCCCTCCTGCCCTGACGGGATATCTCAGTTGATTAGAGCATCATCCCAAAGCACAGAGGTTGCTGGTTTGATCCTGGTCAGGGCACTTAAACAGGAGCAGATCGATATTCCTATCTCCCTCTCTCCCTTCCTCTTTCTCAAATCAATACAATAAACATTTTTTCTTTTTTAAAAGAAAGAAAGTCTTGGTCCTCCTTTTACACTGCTGATACATTATGTAACTTTTATTTTTTAAGAGGGAGAGAGAGGGACAAACAAGGACAGACAGGAAGGGAGAGATAAGAAGCATCAACTCATAGTTGTGGCACCTTAGTTCATTGATGGCTTTCTCATACATGCCTTGACCAGGGGGCTTCAGCCAAGCTGGTGACCCCTTACTCAAGCCACAACGTTTGGGCTCAAGCTAGCGGCCATGGGGCATGTCTAGGATTCCACACTCAACCAGGCAACCCCACACTCAAACTAGTGAGCCCACGCTCAAGCCAGAGACCTTGGGGTTTTGATCCTGAGTCCTCAGCATCCCAGGCCAATGCTCCATCCACTGCTCTACCACCTGGGCAGGCACATTCTGTAACTATTCTTTGCCCCTTGTTTTCACTGAGTATTGTATCACAGCACACGTACCACTGTAAGGTTGCATCATAAAAAGAACGAACCTAGAGCTGATAAGATATTCATGCTGTTGAAAAAAAGAAACATTACAGTGATTTACCTTATCATTTAACACATGCACTAGCAGACCACTGAAGCAGAATTTTTTAAGGCTCTCTCAGGACATAATCCCATCACCTCTTTATCAGCCACATGATCCTTTTATACATAAAAAGAACATTATTTACTATGCTTCCAGGTGATGGACATAACACTGCAGTGAACATCTTCCTGGGTGTTCCGGGCTTTGCTGCCCGAGAGGGGAGGTTCCAGCTGAGGCAAGCAGCCTCTCCTGAGACGGATGGAAACTCAAGCCTTGCTTCACTGAGGGCTTGCTTCTTGTTTCACCCTAGACTGCCTGTATTGGAAACAGCACTTCCAGCTGGGGATCCTCACCCCAACCCACTGGACTCTGTTACGAGTAACCGCTTCCCCCGCTGGTTCATCCTGGGCCACCTGGAAACTCGCCAGTGCGAGCTGGCCTCCACCATGCTGACTGCCGCCAAGGGTGAGGATAATGCTGCCATCATCGCCCCGTCTGCCTCTGCCTCTTTCCTCCTTACCTTTCTTCCTTCCCCTAGTTTTTTTATACTTTTACCAAATTCCACCAGTTTTCCTGAAGCATTTTCTAGATGGACCAGGCACTGTGGCAGGTGCTAAGGATGCTGTAGTAAACAAAACTATCCCAAGTCCCATTCCTGTGGTGTTGCATTCTATTGGGGGCAGACAGATGATAAACAAGGTAAAGAGGATAGTTGTGTAGTAAGTGAGAGGCAACAAGTGCAACAGCAGGGATGAAGCAGGTTGACATTAAGCCAAGACCTGGCCCTGAATGTGCAGGGCCATACCAAAATCTGATGTCTAAGCTCAGGCTGCCAATCACTAAATACCACAGACTGGGTGGCCTAAGCAACAGAAATTTATTTTCTCACAGTTCTGGAGGCTGGAAGTCCCAAAGTTTTGGCAGGGTCATTTCCTGGTAAGGACTCTGGCATGCAAACAACTACCTTCTCATTGTGTCTTCACATGGCAGAGAAAGAGCTCTGGCCTCTCCTCTTGCTATTATAGGGGCACTGATTCCATCATGGAGGTCCCACCCTCATGATCTCTAAACCTAATTGTCTCTCAAAGCCCCCGCCCAAATACCATCATGCTGGAAGTTAGGGCTTCAACATATGAATTTGGGGGACACAGTTCAGCCCATAGCTTCTGAGAAGAGCCAGTGCAAAGGCCCTAACGCTCTACTGTGTCTAGTGTGTTTGAAGAACAGAGGAGGCTGGTGTGGCTGTAGTAGGCTGATGGAGAATTGTAGGATCTAGGTCAATGATGATAATAGCGATAAAAACTAATATTTATGTAGCTTTGCCATATTAAACCCTTTACTAGTATGGGCTCTCGGCCCAGCGAGGCAGGTACCATTACACTAATATTACTCATTGCACAAATGGGGCAGCCAGGGCACAAAGAGGTGAAGTGACTTGCACAGGGTCACACAGCAAGGCAGGTATTTGAACCCTGGCATTCTGATCCCAGAATCCATGCACTTGATCATTAAGTATCTAACAAGTTCCAAAGTGGCTTCCTCCCACTGGAAGTGCAGAAGGGCAGGGGAAGGTAATGGGGTAGGAGTACAGAGAGTGGTCTGGATCTTAATAGAATCATTGCCAGGTGTGTGGTCCTCCATACTCACACCTGTGTGGAGGGAACCTGCATGATCTGCCTGGTGTACCAATGGTGCCTCTGTCCCTCCCCCTACCCCAGGAGACCCCAAATGGCTGCACACAGTATTGGGCTCCATCCAGCAAAATATCCACTCTCCAGCCCTGCTCTTCAAACTGGCTCAGGATGCCTGCAAGACAGCCACCCCAGCCAGCGCACCACCAGACACTACCCTGCTGGGCATTGCTCTGGAGCTGGGCCTGCAGGTGCGAGCCCTGGAGGTTGGGGAGGGGAGTGCTGCCTGTGAGCAGGGCCTGGATGTGAGTGGCATCTCTGGGGCCGGGCCACGGAAAGGCAGTCTGTGAGTCCTGGGAGGAGGAGTCTCAGAGGTTATCGGTGGGGGTGGGCCTATGAAGGAAGGGTTTGGTAGCAGAGTCTAAAGGTGGGAATCTACCTCTGAGCATGTGGCGGAGGAAGAGGAGGAGGAGGAGGAGGAGGAGAAGGGGAAGAAGGACGGGGTGGAGGAGGAAGTGGTGGTGGACGTGGTGGTGGTTTGGGAGCCTACTGGTGAGAGGATGAACCACAGAAGGAGCAGAGCCTAGGGGTTCTGGCCTTGAGGATGGGGCCTGGGGCTGGTGTGCTTGTGGTTATGGATCATGGGTGGAAGGGGGCAAAGCCTGTCAAAAGGAGCTTTCTTGGATGTTGGGCCTTTAGGGGAATCCAGCCTAGAGGGAGGGGTCACTGTTGAGGGGCTGGCTTTGGAGGAGAGTCGTGAAGGTGAGGAGCTGCCTCTGGGGGTGAGGTCTGGTTGAAAGTCACGGTGAAGCCATTTGTCCAAATTGTACAGCTCACTAACTCAGCCCCTAACTTCTAAGTCTTCTTGGGCCCCTAAGGATCCCAACCTCTCTCCCTCAATCAGCCCAAGGTTCTGGGTGACCCCTATCTGTCCCCCCTTTTACTCTGTAGGTGATGCGGATGACCCTGAGCACCATGACCTGGCGGCGAAGGGAGATGGTGCGCTGGCTGGTCAGCTGTGCCACAGAAATTGGTGAGAGTCCCCAAGGGGACCTGCCACCCATCTTTCTATGGAACCAGTTGGGCACAAGAGGGAAGTAGACTTTCCTCTGGATGTAGCCTGTGCTCAGAGCTAAGCCAGGAGGGAATGTTGGGCAGAGGGACTTTACTGGACAAAAGCCAGGAGGCTGGCCAGGCTAAAATGGTTTGGAGTCAGCCAATGGCACCAAAGCTTAACCTCCCCATATACATAGTTCCCACCAGTCCTGGTGCCCCCTGCTCCTTTGGAAGGGTACTGCAGGTAATAAAGACAAAGAGGATGTGTTACCTGCCCTGGCTTCTGGGGATGAGGTATTGGGGCAAACCCATTGACACAGGTCCACATTCCTACCCCTCTTCCTGACCAGTTACACCCACTTATCTTCCCCAGGTCCACAAGCCCTGATGAACATCATGCAAAACTGGTACTCCTTATTCACGCCAGTGGAGGCGGCCACCATTGTGGCAGTGACAGGCACCACGCATGCCACTCTGTTGCGGCTGCAGCTGGATGCATCCCGGCGAGAAGAGCTCTGGGCCTGTGCCCGCACCCTGGCCTTGCAGTGCGCCATGAAAGACCCGCAAAACTGCGCTTTGCCCGCTCTCACCCTTTGTGAGAAGAACCACGTGGCCTTCGAAGCAGCCTACCAGATTGTGCTGGATGCAGCAGCCGGTGGGTTGGGCCACGCCCACCTCTTCACTGTGGCCCGCTACATGGAGCACCGTGGCCTGCCCCTGCGGGCTTACAAGCTAGCCACACTGGCTCTGGCACAGCTTAGCATCGCCTTTAATCAGGACAGCCACCCTGCTGTCAATGACGTCCTTTGGGCCTGCTCCCTCAGCCACTCCCTGGGCCGGCATGAACTTTCAGCCATTGTCCCACTCATCATCCGGAGTATCCACTGTGCCCCCATGCTCTCTGACATCCTGCGCCGCTGGACCCTTTCAGCACCTGGTCTGGGTCCCCTGGGTGCCCGCCGGGCGGCCAAGCCACTGGGAACCGACCGGGCACCACTCTGTCAGCTCCTAGATGCCGCAGTGGCAGCCTACATCAACACCAGCCACTCTCGCCTCACACACATCAGCCCACGGCACTACGGCGACTTCATCGAGTTCCTGGGCAAGGCACGAGAAACATTTCTGCTGGCGCCTGACGGGCACCTTCAGTTCGCCCAGTTCTTGGAGAACCTGAAACAGACTTACAAGGGCAAAAAGAAGCTCATGTTGTTGGTGCGGGAACGTTTTGGCTGAGAGGCATCTGGCAGGTGGTGGGCAGGGTCCCCTTTGCTCCTGCCTCTGTGGCACCCACTCTCCCTCAGGGGGCCTGGATTGAAGGTCCTGTGGCATCTCAGTATTAAGTCACGGAAGGAGCCTGGCTGTTAGGTGGCTTTGCCTGCCAACCCCCAAACCTGGCTGGGTATGGGAATGGGGGAATGACATCTTACCACAAGCATGTCTAGGAGTGTGAGAGCGAGTGTGCTAGATGCAAGGATCAGAAGCCATACCACCACCTAGAGGCCTAGAAGGGGGTGTGTGCTTGTGTAGCTGGTATCACCCCACCTTGGGCACCCCAAAAGCAATAGGCAAACTCCCCCATCCCCAAACTCACATGCCTGGCTTGGGCTTCCAGGGAGCTGGGAGGCAGGACTTCCCAGAAACCGGCTTTCAAAGTCAATGTAGCAGACCCTCCCCACATACCACTCTGGGTGGCTAGGGGACTTGTGTTAAGGCATCTCAATCTCCTTTTGTACCCTCCCCTCACTGGGGCCACTTCTGGGCTGTCCAGCCAGGACCAATGGCTCACCCTCACTGAAGGATTTAAAGAGGCCTCAGGCCTCAACCACATACCTCAACCCCCATCTAGCCAGGACTCATTTCTGTGGGTCCCAGGACCCCAGGGTATCCTGGGAGGGCTAGTGCTGTCCCTCCCCCTACCTACTAGTCACTGGACATACAACTCAGGAACCGGGCCATGCTCACACTGTCCTCCAAACCTGGAGACAAGCACAGGTGAGCCAGGGACCCCCATCCCCACCCCAGTCCTAAATTTGGAAAGGAAAGAAAGGCCGGCATTTGGGCATTTTCTGTCTCTGTCTCTCCCTTTCTCCTCTCCGTGCTCGGCCCCTTCACCTTCCTTTCCCTTTCTGTATTTCTTTCCGTTTAACCTGTCTTCCTACAGTGTGTCCGTAAAGTCATGGTGCACTTTTGACCTGTCACAGGTCAAAAGTGCACCATGACTTTACGGACACACTGTATTTGTGTCTCTTAAGTCCCAGCTGCTATCTTTTTGGCCTCCCCATCCTCCCCTCATCTTTTTTCCTCTTGTAATTAAGGACGAAAGATCATATTGTTTTATAACCTTTTTTTCTATTTATTGAACCGTATACTGTATTTCCGTTTTGTTTTTTAAAGATTGAACACAGCTTTTTCTTCTTTGAGACTCCGATGTGTGTCCCCCTTCTCCCCCCCAAACACAGGCCCTCTATTTTCCTCCACAGAAAATCTCCAGCCTCGTTTGTGGGCACAGCTTCAAGCAAGGGGCAGACTGAGAGGGACTACTGGTTTCATCCAGTGGTAATAAGGTGAATAACTGCAGGCAGGGTGGAGAGGTCACCATACGCAAGCCCTGTGCTGTGCTTTGCACCTGTCACAACAGTCCTATGGAATCGGTAGGAACACTCCCCTTTTACAGACGAGAAGACGGGGGCTCCAAAGTTAAAGGCACCCATTTTAGGACGATAAAGTCTGATTTAGTACCTTGTTGGAGCCACTTGCCCTTGCGCCTCTGAGACTAGCCACTAGGGGGTGCCCTGGCTCCAGACACCGCTATTAGGGGTACTCGTCTCAAAGTTGCTGAGCTGGGCGCGGGGGTGGGGTGCTGGTGGGGAAGACACCCCTGGCCAAAGTTGGGAACCCTGCGCTTCGACTAGGCCTTGATGGGTGGGGCTCTGAGCGAAACTAAAGCGGCGGGTGGGCGTGGTCAACGGGGGCACCGTCAGGCGTGTCCGAGTTTTACGTCACGGATGAGGTTTCCAGTCCCCAAATAGACTGGGGTCCGGGAAAAGGCTCTCGGTCATCTTCTAACTGGCTCCCGGAGAAGCAGGAACTCTCAGTATCTCCTGACTTTATAAGACTGACAGACGGACTTTCTGGGTTACTGTCAGTCGGGGCAGGCGAGGACAGCTTTCCCGGAGAGGCTGGGCGGGGTCGGCCGCTCGAAAGGCACTGTGATTGGTTCGTGGCACTGCCTGTGCTCTAGGCTACCAACTGGGAACGGCCCCACCTCCTGCTCTGCCTCGCGTCTTCCCGCAGGTATGTGAGGGCAGACCCGGGGGTCGGTGCGCCCCTTAGCGCCGCCTGGAGGCCTGGAAGGGTAGAGGTGGCTCTTGTGGTCCCAGCCGCCTCCAAATATTGTCCTCAAACCCAGAAAGCCCCTTAACAGTACCCTGGTAGTTCTCAAAGTGATCCACAAATGTCCCCCACACAACTCAAGCCCAAATTTCCTTCCAGCATCTCGGACACGACACCAAGAATTTTACCCCAGTCTAAGTTCCCTTTTGTCAGTCACCCCCAAATATCACTACCTCAAGCCCCTAAGATCCCAGTTATCACAGCGTTTCCCTCAGGGTCAGCCCCCCACCACCACTACCTGTGATTGGGCTCCATCCTCACTTGGCCCTAAGCGGGAGGTATTGCTCATCATGACCCCATCTGTGTAGAGGTGTTTGGGCAGTTTTTGCTTTTTTTTTTTTTTTTAAGATTTTATTTATTTAGAGAGAGGAGAGAGAGAAACAAAAGGGGGAAGAATTGGGAAGCATCAACTTGCAGTAGTCGCTTCTCATATGTAACTTGACCAGGGGTTTCAAACCAGTGACCTAAGCATTCCAGGGCGACTCTATCCACTGAGCTACCACAGGTCATAAGAATAGCACTCAGGGTTTGTACTTTTTTTTCCTTTTAATGATTTTAGAGAGGAGAGAGAGAGAAGGGTGTGGGGGAGGAGTGGGAAGCATCAACTCAGTCATTGCTTCTCATATATGCTTTGACCAGACAAGCCCAGGGGTTTGAGCCAGCAACATCAGCATTTCAAGTCAATGCCACCACAGGTCAGGCATTATGACCGCCATCTGGGTCCCTC
Organism: Rhynchonycteris naso; assembly: GCA_037038555.1. NCBI lineage: Eukaryota > Metazoa > Chordata > Mammalia > Chiroptera > Emballonuridae > Rhynchonycteris > Rhynchonycteris naso. The sequence goes on from CM073003.1 coordinate 24,772,044, forward strand.
CCAGAACAGCTTTCCCTGTCACCACTTCAGTCCCAAAAGTCCAAAGTATCCCTCAGAGTCATTCCCCTCAGCCCCAGGACACCCCTCAAAGTCACCTTTCCATGCCCAAGGTACCCTCTTCATTAACTAAATTGCCACCTTCCTTACAACAGGTGCAGAGGGGATAGGGATTCTATGAGACCAGGAGCTTAGGGGACCAGGGCAGTAAATTGGGGCTGATTCAAATTTCTCACCAGAAAAGCCGGAACTCCAGGGATGAAAGGCAAGAATGAATCACAAACCACAAGACCTTCAGGGTAAGGTGGGGCAGCTTTTATTTAATTGGACACTATACACCACACACAGCACAGACTGCCCCAACTCTCTATCTGCCCCTGGCCAAGGTGGGGAAGGGGTGCACTGCACCAGGAGGGCTTCACTCTGCTCTTCCATGTTCTGGGACCACCCCAGGACTGATCAGGCCTACTGTGTGCTTTCAGGGCCCACAGAGGCTTTGTTCCCCACCCTGTGTGCCAGGAGGTGTCACGGCTCTTCCCCTGAGTTAGGAAGCTGCAGAACCCAAGCTGAAGAGGCCAGGCATGTTCAGGTTAGGCCAGCCTGGTTCCGGAAGCCTAGAGTTGGCATTTAATGGTCTGAGAGCCCAGGGCTGTTTCCTCTTGGGTAACTGGCTGCAGGGAAGGTGTGGCCCAGGCCCACATCCCCACCAAGCTTGGGAGAGGAGGGGCCAAGACTCCAGGCCCAGAGGGTCACCCAGGCAGGAAAACAGCTGACTTTCCTTTCTCATGGAAGGGCAACTCACTGTCCTCCTTGGGAATACAGCCCAGCTGGAGGTAGGACAGTGGGGTTCTCCAAGTGCAGAGTTGGAAGAGGAGGGCTGCAGCAGACAGCTGGGTCCACCCACCCCATCCCCCATTCCATCCAACCCCACAAGTCCCTCCTCTAGGCACAGCTGTAAGTCTGGGTCCTCCTCTCTTCCCCTAGGCATCAGCCCATTCAGGGAACACAGGGGCCACAGGCTCCTAGGGGGCTTGACTCCTGTTCCTGCTGAACTGAGCCAGTCTGTACAAATCAACTGTGTTTCAGCTCAGTAGGCACGGGAGGCAGAGCCCAGGGAGACCAGGTGGCAGGACAGGCAGTGAGAGGCAGCAGAGCTTGGAGGAGGTGAGGGCCCGGGGGGCGGAACTTAGCCACTGTGAACACCTTGGTGCAGACCCTGCTCACAAGCAGCTAAGCCCTGCTCCCCAGGCCAGACCCACGCAGCAGGGGGCCTCTCTGCCTTCCCATTCCCAGCAACATCCTCAGAGGTAATGGTAGTGGTGGTGGTGACAGTGGTAACCCCAGAGGCAGGGCTCAGGGTCGGTTGGAAATCCCTGGCAATGTGATTTGTGACAGGCAGCAAATCCCATCCCCAGGAACCCCAGCCGGCCGTGGCACAGGGCTGGGGGGGCACTGGGCAGAGCCATCAGCTGGCACCTGGGGGAGAGAGAGAGCAAAGGAGATAATGAGATTTGAGAACATCTGCCCCCCAGGTCCTGACTGCTGCTATCCTCTAGGGCCTTGCAGGGACACCCTCTCCTCACATAGACCAGCAGCTGAATGGAGAGCTGGACCACCAAGCTGGACTTCCCAGCCCCAGTCATGCCCTCTATTCCAGGCCCAAAGAGGAAGAGATGCCAGGAGGGTCCCTTTGGGCCAAAGAGGCTGCAGGGATTTCCAGAGCCACATCTCCAGCCCTCCAATGGCCCATTCCTGTACCCTCCACCCTCCCCCATCACCACTACTGAGCCCTGGGCAGGCTAAATGGGGCCATGGGGAGAGGAAGCCAAGGGGGTGGCGGGCAGGCAGTTGAGGAAGTGATCTCACCCCAGCTGGCGCCACTTCCTAGAAGCATGAAGGGCAGGAGGAAACCACCAGGGCCTCCCCCTGTGGTCCCGTCTCCTCAGCAGCCAAACAGCCTACATCCCACCAGAGTAGATGCTAGCAGTGGGCACCCAGCAATCCATGCTAAGTGGACACACACACACACACACACACACACACACAGCAACAGACCCAGGATCGAAGTGCAAAGCCCCACTCAGCTATTTCCCAAATACCCACCAAACCTCAGTTTCCCCATCTGTACAGTAGAGCCAAGGGCTTCTATCTACCCTGTAGCATGATGAGATCTCAACAAATGTGTATGTCCTTCATCAAGTGCTTGGCACCAGAACTATCTCCAGAAATTGTGGGCTCAGTGCAACCATGAAAATGCAGGACCCCTCATTCAGAAATTAAGAATTTCAAGACATCAACAGCAGAGCATTTAAACCAAGTTTCAGGTTCTTTGTGGTGGGGAGTTGGGAGCTTAAACCATCCCTATGTTCTGTAAATGGGGCTCTGTGGCTAGGAGACTCCAATTCCAGAACCAGGCTGGCCAGTTGATCCCCGGCTCTGCAGCTTCCTAGCTGGGTGACTCTCATTAAGTCACTCAACCTCTCTGGGCCTTCGTTTCTCCATCTGCAAAGCAGGGATACTGTGGTGGTAGGGATCCCACGAATGCTATTTGTAATTAGGACAGGGCTACACTGTCATCACAAACCAGACAGAAACCAGAAGGTAGAAATGCAGACACGGCACATGGGTAGGACCCCAGCACCCAGTTCTGGTGGTGTGTCCACCCCCTGGGAGACAGGTGTAGAAAGATGTCCTGCCCTGTCCCCTCAGGGTCTGGGGGCACCAACCAGGAGCAGATGAAACCCTGAAGGGCAGCCGGCCTCCCTGAGCCTCCTCCGGAAGTGAGACAGCACAATCGTGTCCCAGGGACGAGAACGGGAAGGGCGGCCATTTGGCCAGGCCTGTTTCCTGTGGGGTTTCCCCTGTACAGAGCCCCGGGACTGGGCCAAGGCCACTCCCCATCCTTGCAGGCACAAAGACCTGGGTCTCTCGTGAAGAGGGTACTACCAGGCAGGTGCCAGGGCCCCTGTTCCCAATGGTTCATAGGATATGGTGTCCAGGGAGGGCCAACCTCCTGGCAGCTGAAGGCGTGAGGGGAGGGTACACCCTGGGCCGGGAAAGCGAAGCAGGCCCAGGCCTTGCGGAGGGATGCACATGTGCCGAAGAACGCGCTGCAGACAGGGCGTGGAGGCATGAGACGCACAAGCAAGCATCTTGTCACTCCCCACCACCACCACCCCATGTTCCAAGAATGAATATGGGCCACTTCCGCCGGGGGCGCCACCACCGCCCCCAAGCCTGGTCCCCAAATACTTTCCACCCTCTCTCTCAGAGCAGCTGGGATCGGAAAATACCAAGGGCTTCAGGCTCCGCCCTGTCCGCCGCCACCGCCCGCCCTCCCAGCCTGTCACTAACGCTTTGCCTAATGGGCCCAGACTCTCCGCAGAGGCTCTCTGGCTAGGGCCCCAGAGCCAGCCGCCAACCTGGGCCACCCAGCCAAGGGCCACCTGACCACCAGCCTGCCTCTTACCCCCATCCCAACACCAAGACCATAACAATCCTCACAATGGCCAGCCCTCAGAGGCTGGCACCAGGGTGGAGAAGGCAGGGCACTGTAAAATGGGTGGGCAGTGCTGCCCACCCCAGAGCTGGGGGGAGGGGGGAGGCTCAGGAAGGGGTGAGTAAGTAAGGACTGAATCACTTGTTATAAATAGGGGAACCATGCAAGTCACATCCCAGCCCCCATTTCATCCAGCCACACCATACCACATTGCAATCCCTGCCTTAAACTTTAATCTCCCTCAGACCAGTCATGGAATTCCGAGGGGCACCCTAACATCCATGCTGTGAGCCCTTAACTGAGGGGTATACCCCACCGCCGTGTCCACCTCTGCCTTAACCTCAGATAGATCTATATCCCAACCCTGGCCTGCCTTTTTTGGGTTGCTGGCCTCAAGGGCAGTCATTGGCTTCCAAGCCCTATCTTTCTCCTTTGGTACCCTGATAATTGCCAGTCCCAAGACTTGGGGTCCCCAGGCTCCCCAAGGTATTCACAGGGTGGCAGTGACCACAGTCCTGGATTGTGATACCAGACCCAGGCCAGGAGAAGACCAAGGGGTTTCACATCTCAGAATTCAATTCCCTGGCCCCTCACCACCCAGACCCCCCATCCCAGACCACCCAGGCCTGCTATGCCCAAGGCCACAGCTCAGTGACCACACCCAGGGTGGCGCCAGCTCCAGCACCCTGGGGCAAGGCGCCGCTGGAGCATGACTCAGCCATGCCCAGCATGGCGGCGTCCTTGTCTGCCCAAGGATTCTCACACACCCACGCCTACTGCCCTCTGCATACGTCTTTCCCAGGTGACCAGCCTTCTTCAGACACACCTCCGTGCCCAGCCAGGACACCCAATGACAGGACAGAAGGAGGCCTGAGTGCCCCCAAAAGGATCGTGGGCACCAATGACAGGCGCACACTTCTCCCGCTTGCTTTACCAATGCTCCTCATTTACAGATAAACTGAGGCCCAGAGAGCTTAACAGGCAAGCCCAAGGTCACACAGTAGATCTAAGCAAAAGCTAGGCCTGATCCTAGCATAGAGTGCATCCAAAGTGGAAAAGGGCCAGAGACAAGAGACAGAGACAGAAAGGAGTTTCCTTAAGAAGGCCCTGTGTTCCTGGCAGCATATGGACTCCTCCACCCACCCAGCTTCCAAGGTGAAGGGCAAACTCTGAAAATGTATTAGGATATATCAAAGTGCCACCTGGATTCATGACGACCTGGTCACCCACTGCACCCATGAGACCAGTTACCCTAGGACTGGATGGGGGTCTGCTCCACAGCTGCAGCCTGCACACATCTGGCCTCCACTCGCAGCAGGCAGAGGTTGGTAAGGATTCCCTGGGAGGACATGTGGATCATTGCCTCTGCTGGTTCTTTTCAGTGAGCAAGGGTCTGCAGATACATGGAGGCTGGGCCAGCACTGACAGGCCCGACTGCCCTGGACACACCCTATCACGCATGTGCTTTGCATGCCAGCCTCAGGCCAGGCCAGCAGATATGTTAGGCCCCCTAGAGGCCCATGGACAAGGCCTACCAGTTGGGGTCTTGAGGGAGCTCTCACAGGACATCTTGCAAGGGCAGAGGGCAGTGGGTACCCCCTTGGGCATTCAGACAGAGCTGGCACCAGGCCCCAGGACAGCAACGTGTGAACACATGCACATGGGCTGGCCCAAGTACAGTGCGTGGGCGAGTGGACTGGGTGTGTCCCACATCACCTCCCCTCTAAGCCTAGGCACCTGTCAGGTACTACCTTCCAGCCCAGGCTGGCATGGGCATGGCTGCCAGAGGACACCCTTTATGCCAGGCAGGAGTCCCACACCCCCCAGCCTCACCCTCATATACCACCCATCATGGGTAAGCAGCTGATTGGGGCTGGAGCAGAGAGGGGACAGGTGACAAGGAGTCAACTGCCCCTCCAAGGCATTCAGGAGGCCACTGGGTCTGGACCTGTCTGAGCCGCACAGGAAAGTCAGTGTAGGCTTTGTTGGCAGTCAAGTCCAGTGCTGAGGTCAGAGGTCAGTCTGGGGCTAGGGCAGAAGGGTCTGGGTTCTGTCTGGACCTTTTGCTCTCCTCCCGCAGCTCAAGGACATAGGGACCCCAAAATACACAAGGCTGGGGAGTCAGCCCTCCAGAAATCTCCCAAACCTGCCCCTCTTCCTATGCAACCTGAATTAGCCCTTCTATCTTAGGCCAGGAGAAGCCAGGAGAGAGGAGAGGGGTCCCCCAAGCCCTCCCAAACCCAGGCTATACTGCTGGGCCCCTATCTAGCCTCCTCAAAGGCCTTCCTCCCATTCACTGACTGATATGTCAAGAACTTGAACCACTGTCCCGCGCCCGCATCCATATAACTCTAGGATACCCCCACCCACTCTTCCAGTCTCATTCCCACCAAGCCCAGGAACACCCCCCAGGAGCCCAGGCACCGATAGATCTATCCCCTCCAAACCCAAGCCGGGCACATGCCCTCCCACCCTGCTGCCAACCCCCTGCCCACCTTGACCTGCCCCAGTCGCCTTGGGACTCGCCCCTTCCCACCAGCTCTCATGGGTCTCCCGGGGCGAGGGGAATGGTGGAGGGGCCCCCAATGGGCCCCTGGCGAGATGGTTAAGGTTGGGTCGCCCTTCTCCCGCTCCGTAGGGGGCGCCCCGGGACTCCGCGGCGGCAGCCAGATCACGGTCTTCACTGTCCCCACAACCTCCGGCGGCGGGGCGTCCTCTCGCTCTCAAAGGGCCGGGGGACCTGCCGGACGCACCCCCACTCCGCCCACGAGTCCAGGAACAGAAAAGTTGCGGCCGCCGCCGCGGCGCCACCACCTCCCTCCAGGGTCCCTCCCGACTCACCGCGGGGGAGGGGAGCGGCGCTCAGGGCTCGGCCGCTGCCCGGGCCAGGCAGGCGGGCGAAGGGGACCCAGGCTGGCGGGCGACGGCTCCGGGCTGGGGCGGGGTCGGCCGCTAACCGCGCTCCTTTCACTCACTGGCCGACCAGCCGCGGGGTCGAATCGCTTTTAAAACCTCCCCGTCTCCTCCCCCGGGCCGGGCAGGGGGCGGGCGCGGGGCGGGGCGGGCGCGCCGTCATGTGCCCCCGGAGCCGTTCCGCCCCCACTTTCTTTCTCTGGTTCGCCAACTTGGTCCCGTCCCCAACTCCGCCCCAACTTTCTCCCTCCTTGTCCCGACTCAGCGTGTGCCCCTAACCCAGCCCAACGTCCCGTCTGGGTCCCGGACTCCGGGTAAACCCCATTTTTCAGCGAAGGCTCTCTCTAGGCGAGTGAGGGGACAGCGGGCATTGTAGTTCCCATCGCACTCCCAAACCCCTCTTGGCCTAAGTTCTGCCCCTGCGCAGGAGACAGGAGGAACAGAGATGGGGAGTGTTAGGGAACAGGGTGCCAGAACCAGAACACACTCCTACTAGGTATTCTGGGATCCTACCAAACACTAACCCTCATTTCCTTCAGTCCCACAGTGCTTTCTTCAGCCTCAGGAAGTCCCACCTTTTATCCCACCCAACCCTCTCCTGCTACCATTGAAGACTCTGATCCGTCCAGGTGGTCCCTGAGTCTAGGCGCCTTCCCCTCTCGGGCTTCCAGACATCCTGGCCTCCCACCCACCCAGGGCCTCTGGGAAACTCCCAGTTCCAAGGTATCACTGGGAGAGAGGATCTCTCCCTCCTGCCTGGTTTGCGTGTGTCCCACCTCATCCTCCACCGACCTCCCCTCCACTGGGAAGAACACGGGGGGCATTGTTTCCCAGGATGAGGCCCTGCCCTGGGGCCTGGCTCTGGGCCCAGGTGGGGGGCCGGGAACAAAACGTAATAAAGGAGGGGTGGGGTGCCCTCTGCTGCCAAGCCAACCTCTTTGGGCATGCCCGGCCACCCCTTTGCCCTCTCCAAGATGAAACAGGGGCAGGTAGGCTCCAGATCACGGCTATAGCAGAGGTCTGGAGCTAGAGGACCCTTCCCAGACCTGTGTGTGCATCGCTTTTCGGGACAGTTTTCTCTCACCCACTCCCAACATTCCCGAAGTCATATAATTGGGACTGGGGTCAGAGTTTTCACTTTTCACCATCTACCTCCTGAGCAATAAGAGTCATTCCAAGCAGGGGGAGACCCAACAGCAGGCCCAAGGAGGGAGGGGACTGAAGGGGCTGGTTGGATGCTTCTAGGTCACCTTGCATTCCAGAATTCCTCCAGCACCCCCCATTTCCTCTGTGTAGCTCAGCCAGCTAGACCTGGATCTTAGAGGGATTAGGGAGAGGGGGTGGAAGCCACACCTAGCTACCATCCCATAGGGCCCAGCCCTTGGGGGCTACTGGGTCTTTCTTTCTATGGGGCCCAAGGGGAAGGCTGGCCCTGGCTGCAGGATCTGGCAGGTTGGGACAGGAGGGGGCAGAGCCTCCCGCCCTGGAGCCCTGCGGGAAGATTTGGGGTGGCATAGAATTCTCCAACTCAGGGTGGGGTCCAGAGGGGGTGGGGCACTCGCCACATGGACTCTGCAGCAGCTACAAATGGGAATGAAGTGCCCAGGGTCTTGTTCCTCCCTGTGGACACACACACTCATCATTCCGGAAGTAGAAAGTGACCAAATTATAAGGGGTCACCCCCTCCACACTGCCAGAACTCTCCCTTCACATCCCCAAACAAAGCTTTTAATCTAGAATACCCCTCCTGTCATTAGCCTAAGTATGCTTACATTTAGGGGAAATATTTCCTCCATGCTGGCCTCCCGGAATACCTGTGCCAAGATCCCTGACCCTATATAAGCTGTGCCGCTACACGTGGCTCAGACCACCCCAGCTCATTTAGCATCCTTCTGCCCCAGCCCTTCCTTTTGGTCCCTGACATCTGCACTCACACCCTGGCCCTGAGCTGGCCAATTTACCCAGGACAGCAGTCACCAGGGATGGGAACTCTCCAAACTGCCAACTGACCCTTTGTCATGACAGAGAGGGCTGGTGGGAAAGGACCAGGGTAAGGGCAGGTCAAGTGGCACAGGGCACACACACACAGACGCACACACCTATTTGTTCATTTTGCAAACAGTCATTGAGTACCTGCTTTATCAGGTGCTGTTCTGGGCACTGGGGAAACAGCGGAGAACAAGCCAGAAAAAAGTCCCTTCCCTTGTGGGGCTCTGTGTGTGGGGAAACACATAATAAACAGATGAATAGGTGTGAAGATATATAAGCAGTTGACCCTTGAACAACACAGGTTTGAACTGCGTGGGTCCACTTATCCACTGATTTTTTCAACAAATACTGTAAATGTATTTTCTTTTCCTTATAATTTTCTTAAGATTTTTTTCTCTAGCTCACTTTATTATAACAATACAGCATATAGTACATATACAAAACATGTGTTCACCGACTGTTTATGTTATAGGTAAGGCTTCTGGTTAACAGTAGGCTACTAGTAGTTGTTTTGTGGGAGTCAAAAGTTATACATGGATTTTCAACTGCACAGAGTTAGAGCCCCAACCTCCACATTGTTCAAGGGTGGACTATAGTGTATTGGATGGTACATGCTAGAGGGAGAAGAGAAGAGGGCAAAGGAGATGAGGTGTGAAGGGGTAGAGGTTAGGAGGTCAGGAAAGGCCACCCTGAGGAGGAGGTGATGTTTGGTTAAAGACTTGTAGGAGGTGAGAGAGGAGTCCTGCAGACATCTGGAGGAAAAGTGCCAGATAATGGGAACAGCCAGTGTAAAGGCCCTGAGGCAGGAACTCACCTAGAGTAGTTGAGTAACATCAAGCACCATGAGACCAGTGTGATGGAAGGAGGAGGGAAGTAGAGTGAAAGTTGTTCCTCAACTTTCTAGCTAAATGTCTTTGGCTAGTGATCACACCTCTCTGAGCCTCAGTTTCTTTATTTGTAAAATGGACCTGAAAATATGTAGTTTGCGATTGTTTCTAAGCTCTGAGACTACATACGCCATGTCCTGGCTCAGGGCCTGGGTTGGGATATGGACAAAGCTACACCAGGTACATGTAGCCTGGGAGAGGTGGAGGGGGGCTGGTCAAGGGACCCTGAGAGACCCAGCTGCCTGGTAGGTCACCCTGGCTCACTCACACAGGGCTGCATGCCGGGTCCCATGGCAACAATGCACACAGAGACATCAAACAGGCCCTGCCGAGGAAGTCCCACGTCACTGTGGTTAGGGTGGCTCCTCCCAGCCCATCCTGGCTGGCGGGTGTGCTCTTTCTTGCTAGTCAGGGCCCCTACCTCCTGTCGTCCTGGTGACAGGCTGTGTTATGGACTAAGAAGGGACCCCACCACCTGTCACCTCACTGAGGCACCAGCCACTCTCCACATCCGGTGAAGGACCTTACATGGTAGACTTAGTTCACTGCCACTAACCCTTCCATTCAACACCCCAGACTGGTGCAGAGCATCAGGAAAGCCCTTCTTTTGCCATCTACAGAGGGACAGAGAAGCCCCTGGTATCTTGGGGGTAGGGGGGTGGGGGATCCTAGCCAGGTGCCTGAAATCCTCAGGACAGAGTCAGGGTGTTGCTCAAGGGCACAGAAGGGTGAGTCAGACAGGAATAGCCCCCAGGCCTGGCCCAGCGACCATGGGGGGACTGACTCACCACCTACCTAACACCAATGACATCAAGGCCTGGCCTGCCACACCGACTTGGCACAAGGCCAGAATGGGGGCACCCAAGATATGTCACATCTGATGGCCCTTGCACCTCTGACTGGGGCTTGGCAGGAGCAGGGTTAAGGAGGATCCCTTAGGGGGTCTCTTCCCTAATCCCATCCCCCTTTCCCGGGGATTTCGGGCCTCAGCCCCTCTGACGTCACTGGGGTTACTATGGCAACTGGCCGAATTTCCCAAATAAAATTACCGCGGGCGGGTTAAGTTTCCTAGGAGGCAGCCGATGGGTAAACAATGGCGGTGGCAGGCGGGGCAACGAGGGGCCGTCTCACTCCTCTGGAACCCTGGGGTCCCCAGGGCGAGAGGAGCAGGGTCCCGCTCCCCAAAAGCCCGTGAGCACCCAAGGGAGTGGCGCACAGCTGGTAGACAGCGAGGCCACCAACAAGATGTGGAGTGGGGGGAGTGCGTCCTGGGAAGGGAGGCTGGGGCGGCGAGGAACAAAGCGGGGACCCGAGGCCTGGGATCCACCCTCTGCACACCCCGCCTCCCCAAGCTCATGGGCAGCCTCCAGTCCAGCTGTGGCTGCTCCCAGCTGCCTGGCTCCCCACATCTGGCATGCCGCGCGCTCACTTCCTGTCGCCCGGACCGCCTGGAGGGAGGTAAAAATAACCCTCCCCCTCCCCCTGCCGGCGGGCGCCTTCGGCAGAGACTCCCAGCCCGATGGGAGGGCGAGGCCGCGCCGCCTCCGGGGACAGGAGCCCCCCTGAGGCCGCCCCCCGTTCCTCCCACTGCTTCTGGTGTCCTGGGAGGAGGGGCACAAGGGAGTGGCAAAGATCCCAGGCTGCGCGAGGGGGCTGGGGAGTCTACTGCATTAGGAAGCAAGGCTCTTACGTGGGGAATCACAGTGGCCAAGCTCCATCCCCACACCTAGGAGGAGGATGGGTGTCGGCTCTAACCCGCTGGTGGACTGCAGTCAAAATGCCTGGGGTCCGGTCGGGGTCGTTTACTAACTTTACAGACAAATACCTCTCTGGGCCTCAGTTCACCCATCTGTAAAATGGGGATGCTAATATACACTTCCAAGTGTATTTGCTCAATCGTCGTGAGCTATTATTTTTCCCCCATCCCCGGGGGGGCTCCTGAGACCCATCGAGTATTCTTGCCAGGTAAAATAACAGGACACCCACTTAAATTTGATCATCAGATAAAACAACGAATCATTTTTAGTATAAGTATCTATGCAGTATTTAGGACACACTTATACTAATTTTTTTTTACGTGTTCTGTATCTGAAAATCAAACTTAAATGGATCTCCTGTATTTTTATTTGCTAAATCTGGCAACCATGTTTCCAAGCCACTATCATCTCTGGCCTGGAAATGCTCCAACAAAGAGCTCTTTGGTCCCCAAATGTCAGGCCTTACCCCTTCCATCCATTCTCAAGAAAGCCCATTAAATACATTCATATTCCCCTTCCATCGTGCACTGTGGAAAGCCATCTCATTGGCCACAGGCCCTTCTTGTTAGGTCTCCACTTTCTCTCCAACCTGTCTTTAGATCCATCTGAGCATCACTGAGGTCATAGAAGCCTTGCTAACCTGCCACCGTGACCCTCAGACTTTAGACTCTCCAGGAACTCTGTCCTCTTCTGTTTCACTGTTCAACCATTTGAGTGATTTACTCAATCATTTTAGTAAAATAAACAATTTCTTAAATGACAGAAAGCTGGTGGTCACTTCCCTGATGGAGGCCAGGTGAAGGAGGCACATCATCTGGCCCACCACCCTCTGGTTATGGTCCCTACTCTCTTCCTCACCCCACAGAGTTTGGGGCTCTGGGCTGCCCTTCCTGCGGTTCCCTTAGGGGTCCTGTGGGCAGTTCAGTGGTGACTATTACGGGGTTCTGGGAAGCCCAGAGTGAAGGGATGCCTTATAGTCTGATAGGGAGCCTGTCATAGCCTCTGGAAGGCACAGGCTTCAGCTCCTTGTGTCAATAACCAAAGGAGCTCACCAGGTTCATACCCTTACATGTCCCCTATGCTCCCACGTGGACTTGTCATTTTAGACCCACACAGGGCTCTCTCACAGGTATGACCATCACAAAGAAGGGGCATGCAGATGGCAGAGAGGGATATGGCTGTCTAAGTCACCCTGCCTAGGTTTAAGTTTGGCACTCTGTCTCCTTTGTAAAGGAGTTTGCTTCACCACTTCCCCCCCCCCTCCAAGGACAGAGAGAGAGAGTCAGAGAGAGGGATAGACAGACAGGAACTGAAAGAGGTGAGAAGCATCAATCATTAGTTTCTCATTGCCCTTGAGACACCATAGTTGTTCATTGATTGCTTTCTCACATGTGCCCTGACCGCGGGCCTTCAGCAGAGCGAGCCACCCCTTGCTGGAGCCAAGGACCTTGGGTCCAAGCTGGCGAGCTTCTGCCCCCCCCTTGCTCCCCCCTCCCCCACCCCGCGCTCAAGAGGGGACCTCGGGGTCTCGAACCCGGGTCTTCCGCATCCCAGTCTGATGCTCTATCCACTGCGCCACCGCCTGGCCAGGCAGGAGTTTGCTTCTATTACTCAGTTTCTCCACCTGTGAACTGGGAATAATAGTGAAAGGTCAGATGGTTATTGCAAAAATTAATATACATAGGTAGGCACATATGTAGTACAGATTGGAACAGAATGGACTCATTGTTAGCTCCTTTGAGGGTGAAAAGCTAAAGTACTCATCACAGCAAACTGATCCCCCACCCCAGCAGGTCCTTCCTCCAGTCCCTCTAGGAAAGTGGCTTCCATCACTTAATCACTTGGCCAGAGCTGGGGCCCAGCTTCTCAGGGTTCCTCTCACCCCACAGCAAGGACCCTATGATATCCCCTCACCCTGCACTGGCCTCCTGAGAACCAGGGGTGGATCAGGCTTGGGGAATGACACCCTCTGTTCTTCCCACTGACCCACAGCTGTCTCCTTCACCCTCATCTCTGTGTTCACCAGAACGGCAGCCTGATCTGAGTGCCTACTCTGGGTAAGGCCACCGGACCAGGGAGACCTGCCACACTGCTGGAGGTTCGAACCTGCGTCCTCTTGAGCTACCGGGACAGCCCCTCCCAGTGGCGGTTGCCGGGCAACGTGCTGTTTGTTGGCGTGGGGGCGGGGCCGGCGCGCGGTGACTCACAGCGGCGTGATGAGGCCGGGCTCCGCGCCCGGCCGCCTGGCGGGCGGCCCGAGTCTAGCCGCCCCAGCGGCTGAAGGGGCCCGGCAGCGGGGGCGCCCCAGCCCCCAAGTGGGCGCCTGAGCCCCATGGGGAATCGGCAGAGCAAAGTTCAGGCTTCCGGGCTCCGTTCAAATCCCGGCTCATCCTTTCCCTCTCGGTCTGTAACTTTTGAGCCTCAGTACGCTGCTCATCAGTAAAATGGGTGTACATTGCAGGCTGCAGTGATTCTCCCTTGGTGCACCAGGCAAGGCAGTGGGCATTGTTATCCAGTTGCACTCTGGGCAGCAACTTCTGCATGTACCGACTCTAAGTTTGATTTCCAGCGTCTTTGAGCAAACTCCATACTTCACCAAACCTCAATTTCCCTAACTGCTAAAAGGAGGTAGCAACACCATCCTGACTCTCAAGTGCTTTGAGGATTCTATGAATCAATAGTGAGACAATAACTGTCACAGCTTAGTACCAGGGCTCTGCCCCCCACCAAGGAGTGAAGGGAGTGTGGGAAGTTTTCTCCTATAGGGCAAGGAGGTCGGGTCAGTGCCGTCTCTCTTGGAAATGGGTGCGGGTCACAGAACCCAGGAAGAGTGGCATGAACGTGGCTTCGGAGGCCCCCATCCCGAAGCTGGGGCTGGCAGCACCTGCTGCGAGCCAGCGGCGGGAGGGGGCCTGGCCATGAGTCACCACCCAGCAATGAGGCCTGAGTCACGCAGGGCGGGGTCCCCCGGTACCACCCCCCCAGCCGTTCCCACAAAGGTCCTTTGAGAAGAGTTCCCCACTGCCCGCCCTAGGCCCTAGGTCCTCTGTGGGGTGGGCTGTGGAGCCAAGGCCCTGCTGGACTGCCCCCCGGAACCCGGCTCGAGTCTGGGAGGCGCCGGCCTGCTTCCACCGTGTCTGTAAAATGTCACTATGGGCAGCCCTGCGTCCCCTGAGAGGGGGCTTCTAGCCAGCCTGAGTCACTCGGGGGACAGTAGAGGGTCACACACACACACAGTGGACAAATTGAGTCAGTCTGTCTGGGAAGGCAGGCAGGCTGGGCCCTTGGAATTAGGCTTCAGAGACACCCAGAAAGCCATCGCTATTCCCATCCGGGGAGCTTGCCACTCCTGCAGTGACTGCTGGCAAGGAAAAAGGTGCAGGATGTGGAGCAAAACTGGTCACCTCTCCCTGGCTTTACCACCCCTCTTTGCCTCCTCTGGGGACTTCTCCCCACCTTAGCTGTCCCTCTTAAACTTGGTGTGGAAGGTACAGCAGAATGAGGACAAGGATAAGGAGGGTAGACTGGGCTGCAAAATTTAAGTGGGCACCAAAACACTCAGTAATCAAGATTAAGTGGTTTGGGGTTTGTTTTATTTTTTGCCTCTTTTATTGTGAGATTAAGTATTTTTATTTATTTATTTTTTTTTTTTGAGGGGAAAAAGAGAGAGACAGAGAAACATGGATTTGTTGCTCCACTCATTTATGCATTCACTGGTTGACTCCCGTCTGTGTCCTGACCTGGGATCAAACTTGCAACCTTGGTGTATTAGGAGAATGCTGCAACCCACTGAGTTATCTGGCCAGGGCTAAATATTTTTTATAACAGCTTTATTGAGATAAAATTTATATATCATACAATTTACCTCTTTAAAGTATAAAATTCAATGTTTTTGGTATATTTAGAGTTGTG